>CM060928.1:843213562-848206062 GCA_030765085.1 Allium cepa | reverse complement strand
AATTTATTTAAATCTCAAACACTTCGATTCCCAACTTTTACTATTTTTAGTCCACTAAGAACTATTTCTTCAACTTCACTTTACTATGCATAATAAAATTAAATAACATCCTAATATTCAAATTTAATTCATTTGCTTACCATTAAATCAATCAGTACTTACTAATTTTAATTTCAATACTTTGAATTATTTAGTCCAACCTGACTAATTTCCCATTTCACTTAATTCCACACAATTCAGTTTTAATTCCAATACTCAGCTTCCATTTTACTTACTTACAAATGTAAATTCATTTGTTTATTCACAAATTTACTTCATACTTAGTAAATTTTATTCCAATGACCATTACTCTTAGTCTACATAGACTTTTTTCTTAAATTCACTTTTTCAATTACACTTCAATTTAATTCAAATTTTTAACTTCTATAAATTTTCTACTTATTTAAATTCCATTTGCTAACTTCTTTAAATTTAATTCATTAAATTGGCTTACATTCTAACTGATTTTGTTTCCATGCCAATTTTAATAACTCTTTTTCAAGCAAAATTTTATTCTAACAAATTTCTAATCTTATCAGCGATCAAACTTATTTATATTCTATAAACTTTTTTAATTAAACTTCCAAAGTTTTAAATAATTTCTTAAACATTCAAAAACATTTTTGAAATCATATATATCAATAACAAATCATTTCTTTTGAATTTCAAAACCAAATCCAACTTTGCAAACAACTTTAATTTAAAACATTTAGGTAGCAATTCCTCTCTTGGAAACTCAAAAATGAACATCGATGATGCTGCAGTCATCACTGAAGTTATTTCCCAGCGACCGAAAAGAGTTCAATGCTTTTATCTCTTTAAAACCCCTCTTCAAATATTTTTAAATCCAAATCTCACCAGATTTCAAAACCAATTCAAAAATATTTTCGAAATGTTATCACCATTATTTCTCAGAAACCTTTGAAAATCATTTTCAAACTCAAAGGAATTTAAATTTCCCAAATTTTCATATTTCAAATCCTTCCAATTTATTTTCAAATATTTTTCTAGAATTCTATTTCAATTGTAAATCACATTTAAAGCTAACATTTACAAATCCTGTTTGTATATGAATTTATTACTTAGCTTTTAGTTATGATTTCAATTTCTTACTCAATTTTTACAAAACAATGATACCCGCTTACTATTATTATTCCCTAACAACAAAGCAACCATATATAGCTATAATAATTTACAAAAAAATTATTTACTTTATATACAAAAATAATTTGGGTAAAATGATTTCATTTACCCTATTTTTAAAACAATGGTCTGTTGGTTTATCTTGTTTAAGAGTTTAGAAACTCCCATCGATGACATGGCGTCCCGCATATCGACCAAATCCATAAACACTCAACCGATAAGTCAACATAATTTAAAAACAATTTTTATACTCACTAACAAATATGCGCTCATATCTATTAATACACTCAAACTCATTCTAGAGTACTGCGGACTGTTTTTCAATGAGTAATCCCCACCATAGCCAAGTTCTCGCTTAACCTTCAGCTCCGATACCACAATGTAACGACCCGTTTCGACGCCCGAAAATCAACATCAATACATCCACGATATTAAATGCCGAACAATCGAATGCCGAAAAACGGACCGTTATGGTTAAAGAAGAAGGAGGTAGAAGAAGAAAATAGAAAAACAATATTAGAATCTCACAAACGCAATGGAACAATATTTAATAGATAAATGACTAATCTTTAAACAAAAGAATTATATTTGTTTACATATTACATCATCAGACTACAAATAGAAATCAACAACTCAATTTAGGACAGTTATAATATCTTGTCCTTCCAAAATTGAATATACAACTTACTTCGCACAGAGGAAATATAAATTTACGGAAATACGCCTCGTCATCTAGCTCGTCTCCTGAGCTCCACAACAGTCCATCCCCAAATCTATACTCTATAATACTCGGTCTGACTCGAGCATTATAGTTAAATAACACCCGAATCGGTCTGGAAAGCACACTTAATTAGATTATTAAGTTTTCAAAATCCTTTGAAATAAAAGGAATCTCGTAAGATCACACCATAAATAAACATGTCGGGTTTTTACCTTATGATAACCAAAACATTTCTTATAAAATCCTTTGATATTATAGTAGTGTCTGTATACAAATACTTATTCAAATAGCTGAAATTGTTGCATTATTAAATTCCAGCAATACTAGCCACAAAGTGGGTTCTATAAACAAAACCGTAAAGACACGTAGGGAGAATGGATTTCCATCAATGGCAGGGGTACTGGGGTACCGCCCATCGCAGTACGTGGTTTAGATCACCGAACCGAGGATTCACCCTAATCCCCTGCATCACAAGACCAGAGCTACCCCTTACTGGATAGTTCGAATATGTTCACCCTGCGGTTGGGATCAGAAACCGCTACACAGCCAAATAAAGGGACATCTAGACAGGGGTGACCTTACCCTAATTGTTTGCTAGCCACTTAGCATTGTGTGCACCTCCCCTATTTTAGCCATTCCTGATTGATGAGGCTCGAGGTTACAGGCTACTTTTTTAGCGCACATTCACTTAGAATGCTCATCGTCCTCCTGACAATGTTCTGAAAGCATCCGTCCATACAAGTCCTTTCTGTTGGGAACTGAGTTGATGATGTTTTGATGACAACAACCTTATATAGTTATTATACTTTACTTTATAAAATATATACTAACATTTTCATATAAATAGATATATATATATATATATATGTATGTATGTATGTATGTATGTATATAGGAAGTATATGCAGGTATTATCCAATACTGATCAGTATAAAGACTCAAGCATCAAGATGAAGATTAGAGATTCAAGATTCAAGACTCTAGAGAATCAAGATTTCAAGATCTCAAGATAAGTGTCTAGTATTTTGTTAAAACTTCATAATAGCACTCTCATCTTTCTTCCAATTTTCCTTTGGGATGGAACCCAATTTCTATCGAAACCAGTGGCTTACAAACCCACGACAAGTAGCTTACAAACCTATGACAAGTGGCTTACAATACCACGAAAATCAAAATCATTTAAACTACTTTGTACAAGTTCTCGAGTCCTATGGAGGAGCTCTGTAGGAAGGTTCTTGCAATTTCAGTTTGAATAGATTTTTCAAAATGTTTTTAAAATCTGTTTTTCAAAATGTTTTAGCCTTCAAAATCATCTTTTCAAAAATATTTTCAAACTTTGTTTTAGCCTTGAAATATTCCTTCATTCTGATTTTAAAAACTTCTATTTTAAAAAACATCAAAACTTATTCTGATTTTAAATATTACTTATATAATTGACGGTCTATATCAATTATATATATATATATATATATTTAAAATAATGTTTTATATTCATTCTCTATCTCAAAATATTGTTTAAACACTTTATTTTGCTTCAGAGAAGTTTCAACTTGTTTTAAATTCAAATGCTTTTACAAAACAACATCTCTACAATTTTGAACTAAGGGATGTCGACATATAGGGATATCCCATGTCGACATGGTGACAGTTGGATTCAAAATTCAAATTTCAAAAGAAGTGTCCATTCGTTCAAAAACCTTTCGCCAATGGTTATGACAGTTGAGCATCTATATAAAGGCTTCCAAAACGAATTTTTTAATAACTACTTTCTTATTTTTCTTCACTCTTTCTTCTCTACCATTCCATATCCATAAAACTTCATATTTCCAAGATCGTGCCATCATTCTGCCAAATTCTCAATAGGAAATCATTTAGACACTCTCTCTATTTGATTCTCCATCATTCTACTAAAGATCAAAGTGCTATTCAGAGTTATAGGATCAATTTGTATTCAAAAAGTCCATAGAGTCTATCCATTCAAAAGGATTGTTATTAAGAAGTATTAGGGTGATCTTGTGTCCCGTAAATCAAGAGATTTTACCCCAGACTCGGAGATAGGAGGGTTCCTCAAGGCCATAGAAATTGAGGGTTGTAATTTGGATATTGGCTTATAAAAATCTGTACAATGATATTGCCTTGGTGCAGGACTGGATGTAGGAGGATTCCGAACCAGTATAAAATCCGGTGTGTTCTTTCCTTTTACTTGCTTTACTTTACTATTTGCATTTGTTATATGTTCTGTGATCATTCTGTGTTAGAATTCAGTTTAGATTTGTGTTGAAAGATTTAATTTAGTCATATAGTTCATATATTCTTTAAAACACTATTCACCCTCCCTCTAGTGTTATTTCTGCCTTAAGATCCTTAATCCGCATCCCCAACAATTGGTATCAGAGCATTGGTTTTCATTGTTTTCATAATCTGAAATTTTGAAAAGTTTTAATGGCACAACACACTAGTAATGTCACTCCTGTCACTACTACGTCTGTCAACACAAGTACTAACACTAGTTCATTTGTAGAGGGTCAGTCTACTGTCAGACCACCACTTTTTAATGGCAGTAATTATGCATATTGGGCATGTAGGATGAAAATTTATTTACAATCCATAAGTTTAGATACTTGGAATATGACACAAATTGAATATGTTGAACCAACTACAAATTTTGCCCGGTGGACTACTGAGCAAAAGACAGTTGCACAAAACAATTCTAAGGCTATGAATATACTATTTTGTTCACTAGATAGGAATGAGTTTAATAGAGTCTCTGTCTGTAAGTCTGCATTTGAAATCTGGAAAACTTTGCAAATAACTCATGAAGGAACAAGCAAAGTTAAACAGACTAAAATTTCCATATTAACTAACTAGTTTCAATTGTTCAAAATGCATGAAAATGAGTCTATTTCCGACATGTATTGTCGATTTCAAGACATTGTACACTCATTGATTGCTTTAGGAAAGGGTTTCTCAGAAGAAGATCAAGTCAGAAAAATACTCAATTCACTCACTCCAGAATGGGATCAAAAGACACTTACTATTGAAGAGGCAAATGATGTTAGTCAAATGAAGATCGAAGAGTTAATCGGTAATCTAATGTCTTATGAAGTTCAACTACAAGGGAGAAAAGAATCTAAGGCAACGGAAAAGAAATCGATCGCATTCAAAGCAACAACTGGAGATTCAGAACAAGAGAGCGATAAAGAAATTGCTTTCATGAACAGAAATTTCAAGAAATTTCTGAAGTATAGAAAGATGAATAACTTTAAAAGAAACGATCAAAGAAATTCCAGAAATACTTCAGAGAACTGCAACAACAACAATAATTGTGATAGATGCTATAACTGCAATAAAACAGGGCACTACAAGATGGATTGTCCATATCCAGACAAACAGACATTTCAACCAAACAACGAGCAACCAAAGAAAAGAAAGAAGGCATATGCAGCAACTCTTGACGATTCAGATTCATCCAGTGATGACGAGAAGAAAACTGATAATTCAAATCTGTGCTTCACGGCTATTCTTAAAGCAGAAAACGATCGAAGTTTGGATCTAAAAATAGGTACACATTTATTTTAATTTTATTGGATGCTGCTTGCTTTAATTTTGTTTGCAATTCGTTGAATTTTTAAATTCAAATTCACCCTTTGAAATTTGAATTTTTAAATTCAAAATAATATTATTTTAATAATATTTCAAATATTAAAATATTTTAATATTATTATATTTAATATTATTACTGGAATTATATATAGATATAGAATATAGATTAGTTTTCTTAAGATTTTAGGAATTTCTTAGATTTTAGGAATAGACACCTCTTTTCAAATTCAACAGGCACATGTGGACATGCCTGGATACCCCATGTCGACATGCCTCTCAGAAATTTGATTTCAAAATTTGAATTCAAACTTTTGAATTTCCCTCCACCTTTTCACTTACTTCAAAATTCTGAAAAGACACCTCTTGACCAGGGAACATGACTTTAGAGAATCTATTTAATATACTTCTCTTATCATCTCTTTTCACTTTATTCTCATAATTCAAACTTTCTTCATTATCTTCTACTCCTCTCAAACACTCATCAATGGCTTCCTCAAGTAACCCATCAACTATGAGGCTGCCCAAATCCATCAAAAATGATCTTTTCAATGACCCGGAGGCTATCAAAGCTTAAATAAACTATGTAAACTATGGTAAAGTCAATACGGGAAAATTTGCCATTTTTGATGATTTTTCTTCTTATGAAATCGATCAACTTTTTGAAGAAAACTCCATTCTTAGCTTGATTGATAACAAGCAAAATGATTTCGTTTGTTATCCAAACCTTGTTAAAATGTTTTATGCAAACCTAAATCGTGGATTTTATAATGGAAATGAAGATCAAATTTGGAGTAGTGTTAAAGGAACACTTATTGTTTTGGATTCCGCTATTTTGGGTACTATTTTGGGTTGCAAATCTACCGGTATGAATCTCTTGGAATTTCAAATCAATGAAACCGATCGAGAAATTTTTCATCACATTTTTGAAAGAGGTGACCACATGGATTTTAAGAATCGCTTTTTCCGCCCAAAAGCAAGAATTGTCAACCTTCTTATTCAACACACAATTATTCCTAGGTCGGGAAACTACAATAATCCCACCTCAAAAGTGTGTAAAGCTCTTTTTGCTATTTTTGGAAAATATGATATTAATTGGGCACAAACTATTTTGGATGAGTTAAGACCCAAAAAATTTAATATGGGAGAAAACACTCTTTATCATGGAATTTACCTTACTCGGATTTTCAATTATTTTGGTGTGGAAGTTAAAAAGGAAGAGTTTGTAAGTAGAAAAGTGTTCAATCATGGGAACATTTCTCTTATGAAAATCCCACTTATGTTTCAACCATATGAAACACTTGCCGAAAAGGAAGAGAGACTTGCTCATGAGGAGATAGAAGAAGAGGAAGAAGAAGAGGAAGAAGAAGGGGAAGGAATGGAAATTGAAGAAGAGGAAGATGAAGATACCTCTTTGGAAAGTATAGAGTATCCACATACACCCGCCAATCCGTCCAACAAAACCATACTCAAGAACCAAAAGATACTTGCCCAAAACCAAAAGGTTCTTAAGAGATCTATTAGCAAGAAAATGGATAAAATCTCTACCAAGATCGACAAGTTCTTTGGAAAGATAGGCAGGAAACTTGGCTTGACCCCATCATCATCTTCATCAAACTAATCCTAGCCATTATCTCTCTAGCTATCGTTTATCTATATTTGTATTTTCTACTTTTTTAGTTAAGATTATGTAATGTTAACTAATATAAGTAATGCTATCTCATTCTCTGTTTTCCAGCTTTATATATCTCTGTTAGTTATTTATTTTAAGTTTATATAAGTCCACTAGTATAAAAATAAACTTAAAAATAAAAAATAACTCAACTTGGTCATTCTGTCTAGACCATGTCGACATGCCCCATCCCCCCATGTCGACATATAACAGTCAAAAAGTAGTTACAATTTCTAACTTCAAATTCTTGTAACTACCAAGTGACAATTCATTTTGAACGGCCAATAACTCCTATAAATACCTATTTCTTCCAGAAAAACTTCTCTACCTCCATTTCTATTCATCTCCTCTCATACTTCAACTTATTTCTTAAATTATGGCTTCTCCAATTAAGAATTTAAGTGAAAATCTTGAAGAAACTCTTACTTCTTTCAAGAATATTCTTTCTTTTATACTTAGAAATCAAAGGCACTTAGAATTAAGCCAAATGAAGATGATCAAAGAGCAAGAGAAACACTTCGACGCACTTCGTTGGATGATCTCAAGCCTTAGCAAAGACGAACCCGAAGCAAATCCACCAGTCACTCTCGACAAAGATAATTGGGATGTTATCAAAACTGATCCTATCTTTGGAGAAGATGGATGGGTGGAAGTCCCAAGGAATGTCTGATCATTATGTATGTTCGTTTGTTTGATTTGATTTGATTTAGATTTGAGTAGGATTTGATTGAATTGTTTACTTAAGTTTGATTTGGATTTGGTTTGTATATAAATTCATATACTATACATGATTGGTTTGCTATGTATGGTATTGATTTGATTGTCAAGTTACACTTATTTATATGCACACACACTTGATCTCTTACACGTTCACTTTACACTTTTATTCTATATATACTTTAGAACAGGTAAATCTTTTATTCCTTTTTGTTGATGACAAAGGGGGAGAAAGTTATAAAAATATATGTGCTTGGTGTAAGGGGGAGTCATGGAATAAAGGGAGTTGTAGTTTTGAGAAGAAGTCACGGAGTAAGGGGGAGGTATGGGGAGTTATGGTATGGTAAGAATATTTTATAAATAAAGGTTGTCATCATCAAAAAGGGGGAGATTGTTAGGAACTGAGTTGATGATATTTTGATGACAACAACCTTATATAGTTATTATACTTTACTTTATAAAATATATACTAACATTTTCATATATATATATATATAGGAAGTATATGCAGGTATTATCGAAGACTGATCAGTATAAAGACTCAAGCATCAAGACGAAGATTAGAGATTCAAGATTCAAGACTCTAGAGAATCAAGATTTCAAGATCTCAAGATAAGTGTCTAGTATTTTGTTAAAACTTCATAATATCACTCTCATCTTTCTTCCAATTTTCTTTTGGGATGGAACCCAATTTCTATCGAAACCAGTGGCTTACAAACCCACGACAAGTAGCTTACAAACCTACGACAAGTGGCTTACAAACCCACGAAAATCAAATTCATTTAAACTACTTTGTACAGGTTCTCGAGTCCTATGAAGGAGCTCTGTAGGAAGGTTCTTGCAATTTCAGTTTGAATAGATTTTTCAAAATGTTTTTAAAATCTGTTTTTCAAAATGTTTTAGCCTTCAAAATCATCTTTTCAAAAATATTTTCAAACTTTGTTTTAGCCTTGAAATATTCCTTCATTCTGATTTTAAAAACTTCTATTTTAAAAAACATCAAAACTTATTCTGATTTTAAATATTACTTATATAATTGACGGTCTATATCAATTATATATATATATATATATATATATTTAAAATAATTTTTTATATTCATTCTCTATCTCAAAATATTGTTTAAACACTTTATTTTGCTTCAGAGAAGTTTCAACTTGTTTTAAATTCAAATGCTTTTACAAAACAACATCTCTACAATTTTGAACTGAGGGATGTCGACATATAGGGATATCCCATGTCGACATGGTGACAGTTGGATTCAAAATTCAAATTTCAAAAGAAGTGTCCATTCGTTCAAAAACCTTTCGCCAATGGTTATGACAGTTGAGCATCTATATAAAGGCTTCCAAAACGAATTTTTTAATAACTACTTTCTTATTTTTCTTCACTCTTTCTTCTCTACCATTCCATATCCATAAAACTTCATATTTTCAAGATCGTGCCATCATTCTGCCAAATTCTCAATAGGAAATCATTTAGACACTCTCTCTATTTGATTCTCCATCATTCTACTAAAGATCAAAGTGCTATTCAGAGTTATAGGATCAATTTGTATTCAAAAAGTCCATAGAGTCTTATCCATTCAAAAGGATTGTTATTAAGAAGTATTAGGGTGATCTTGTGTCCCGTAAATCAAGAGAGTTTACCCAGACTCGGAGATAGGAGGGTTCCTCAAAGCCTTAGAAATTGAGGGTTGTAATTTGGATATTGGCTTATAAAAATCTGTACAAGGATATTGCCTTGGTGCAGGACTGGATGTAGGAGGATTCCGAACCAGTATAAAATCCGGTGTGTTCTTTCCTTTTACTTGCTTTACTTTACTATTTGCATTTGTTATATGTTCTATGATCATTCTGTGTTAGAATTCTGTTTAGATTTGTGTTGAAAGTTTTAATTTAGTCATATAGTTCATATATTCTTTAAAACACTATTCACCCCCCCTCCTAGTGTTATTTCTGCCTTAAGATCCTTAATCCGCATCCCCAACACTTTCCGGGTTCGAACTCAACTGAAGGCACTATTCCTACTACATCCATTTTGGAATCACCCTCAGGATTAGTAGCGATTAGACCTTGCACTTCACTGCTCCATCTATGACTCCAAGCTCTTGTCTTCCTCATGAAAACGTTCAAACCGGGTCGAAGTGGTTTTCGAAAATAAATCCCGATACCGGTCTCTTCGAAACAATCAGCGCATTGGCCAATATTGATAGTTAGTTATTTAACTATCAAATAACATCCACAAGCAGTCATCAAATTTAAATAATTTCTCAAATTATTTATTTCAAAATATCTATGAAATCTATTTTTCTACCTGGCTTTTTAGGGAAATACACTTTTCTCTCACACATTAAAACTTTTAACTTATACTTAAAAATCTGCTTCGAAAACGTACTTGGCTTTTTAGGGAAATACACTTTACTCTCATATTTAAAAAAATAAACCACTATTTATTTTTAAAACAAATTACCCATTCCTTTATAAGTTCCCATCGTGAATTTATACTTCCAAATATCTACTGAATCTTAATTTAACTTTATAAAGCTTGTTTATGAATTCCATAGTCTCATCCTTTTTTTAAAAGACAGTTCCAAGCACTAAATCAATTTCCAAATCGATTTCCAAAATTTACTCCATTTTAAAATAAATCGCTTTAATTACTCAATTTTATTTTAAAATCCATTAATTTCAGATTTAACTTATTTATTATGATTTAAAATCTTATTTAAACTGAAAATACCAATTCCTAAACCATTTAAATCCTGAATTGAAAAATAAATCTTTTATTCCTTTAAATAGTATCACTAAAGTTTAAAAATTCATTTATTCCCAGTTATTCAAAAATCTCCTTTCCCATACTTTTGAATTTATTAGAATTTAGAAATCAACTTTTATCTTTTCGAAATCATTTATCCCAACCTCTATAATTATTTACTTAAGAATTATCTTTTATTTCTCTTCAAAAATCCAATCTATATATTTTTTATAACTCATACACCCGAAATCGAACCATAACATCCAATATTTTTTAGTTACCAATATAATTTATCACAGATTATCAAATAAACCATAACATAGAATATTGAAATAATCTAAATAATTTTGAGGAATCCAGTTGGATCCCTCCAACCTATTTCCCTGCATCCACAGATGTTAGCACAATATAAAAATACCAATCCCACTTCAAGGTGGGATATCGCGGTATATGGGGTCATCCGCTTTTATGCGGGGCGCATAAGGTCTCATCCGCTATATAATACGGGAAATCAATCGTTCCAATATATATATATATATATATATATACACACACTACTATATATAATATACACATCCAATCAATTCAATCTTACAACCAAAAAATTATATTTAACTATTTAAATTTAAATAATAATCCAGATGAGTGAGATTAACTCACATTTGATCTTTAGTTTGCAACCCGACCAAACCAGCTGTTTCTTCATGGTTTTGGACCTTGTAATAAACATTTACATTTTATTAATATTTGAATTAATCAAACAATTAAATTCCATTTAATAACTTAATTAACCAATGATTTTATTTAAAACTAATAATTTAATTAATAAAATATTTTTACCAACTAAAATAATTAAATAGGTTTATTGAACAAATCAATCTCCAAAATAATTTTTCCATTTAATAAATTTAATTTAAATTTCCTTTATTAAGTAACTTAGTGACTAGGATAATGAAATGAGAAAATTAACACCAAATCTATATTTCAAAATAAGCTCGTGCATTAAAAATGTATATGTATATTTATCCTGCCTTTGAAATTATATATACATCAAAAATAATTTATATATTTCCAAAGTCTAATTTTACTAAAACTTTACCATTTTAAAATACCTATATTATATTTTTGAAATCTTTTATATAAAATAATTTCTCCTTGTTTCCTGAAAATGGCAACAGTAGCTCACTATACCCTGTGTATATATATATATGTATATAAATCATGTTTATAACACACTGTAAAATTTCTTTTCTATGAAAAATATGTATATATGTTATTTAAGTTAAAAATACAATATATACCTCACAGCCTCCAACCTACGAAATTAACAACGAAAGGCTTCCTTCGACTGCGGCGCTTCAAGTTCGCCTTTGACGCGAGCGCGACTTCTGAACCCCAAATCGACGTGCCAACCAAATTGTGACCATACTCCGTTAGTTTGCCCAGGCGAACCGCCGCGTCACTTGAATCGAGGAACCCACATCCTTATCCACCAAATTCAATCGCTCACGCACTCTTGCCCTAAAGGCTTCTCCTTCGATCGCCAGCCATCCTCAAATTCGAATTCGAGGCTCGAAGCGTTGCCCTCTTTTCGGTCTGTCATCTCGAACGCTTTGATATTTTTAAAAGATAAATCGATCCTGGTACTGTGGAAGAAGAGGAAAGGGAAACTCAAATTTGAAATCTCGGCCACCGTTTAGAAGTTGATTTGATTCGTTGAACAGGATGGAGTACAAGATTTTATTTTGAGATGATTGAATTCGAACGAAAAGAGATTTAATTCGAAAAGGAAGCGGCCCCCTTTTTTTCTCCACGAATTGATTTCTTTTTTCTTGATTTGAATATATTATTTTATAAAAATAAATGGTTAAGATAAAAAAAGATGAAGGAGACGCCTGCATAATTGGAAGGACATGTGTTTAAAAAAATTCATAGGTGTATGCAAGGCTTGACACGGTATTTTAATGCAACAATATTACTTATAATTAAATTTTAATTTTAATTCAAATTGTCTCGATTACCGCAACTCAAAATCTTGACATCCTATCGAGGCGTGTCGCCAGGCTTTTATAAGGTTATACCCCAATTATGAATGCAATGTAAAAGGTTCCGAGTCCTAATTCGATCGTATGGAGAAGATAGCTTTTTGAACCCAGTTATAATATTAAATTTTTCGATATAAATCTCAATGCGTTTACCTATCGTACGATCACACGACAACTCCAAAAACTACGAAAATTGAAATCCGATAATAATACATTATTATGGATCCAATGGAACTGGTTTCATCGAATTTCGAGACTATACCTCAAAAGGCTTTCTTTAAATATCGATTTAAAGGATATAAATTCAAAACTGAACAATCACTTTCAAATTCAATTTTAAAAGTTCTATTACCTTCAGTATTATCAATATGAATTTCTAAGCCTTTAAAATATTTTTAACAAGCCTGGAACATCTAGATTCAACAATTTTACTGAATTTCAAATTATTAAATTAAATTATTTAATTGCCAAATAAATAATGATATTCGAAATTCAAGTTAATCTTACTTTCAAATATTTAAAATCAATCAAATATTTCTATTTCAAATATCCAAAAATTCTGGGTCGTTACAACAGAGCAGTCCCTATACCTTTTGGTTGACTCAGGAGACTAGCGCAATATTGCGGCATCGAAGCTGTGCTTAAAGGATTGATATAGTACTATCTGTATGTTAATGTTTAAAATCGAACGCTAACACCCCGGTGTATATTGAGATTGAGTGAAAGCACCACCCGTGAACACAGGAACTAAAAACAAGTAGAAAAAATCACAAAGAAAGCAGAAAAGACAACAGTTTTTATAGTGGTTCGGCTTCAGGTAAGCCTACGTCCACTTTAATCCTCTTTATTACTGAATCAATTACAATTTTACAACAATCTTCAATTACAATACAGATGAGACAAACAACTAGAACTCCGATGTAGAAGAATTCTTTGAATCCATGTTGATTGCATTAGATTTCCTCTTGAAGTTTGTTGAGATGCCTTTCGTATTCGAAGTGTCGAGTGAGTCGAGAATTCAGCAGATTATCGGCGCTTAAAGAGATCGACCAAAAGTCCCTTGAGTAGGTCGAGAATTCTGGGCAGGAAACATTACCAAGTCCTAACTCGTAACCGACCTAAATTGGGTCGTGGATGACTTAAACTAGGTCGTGGGTCGAGACTTCCTCCGGCATGAGTATTGTGGCAGCGGACTATCACTTAGCGGCTTTAGGTCGTGGACGACTTAAGCTAAGTCATGAGTCACGGTTTAACTGATAAGCTTGCTAAAGTCTTAACTCGTTGGCGAGCTAGGAGGCCATCGTGTTAAATAAGTAATAGTGTTTCATTTTCTTAAGTCATTCACGACACACACTAAGTCGTAGGTTGCGGACAGCTCTAAGTCGTGAACTCATTTCCCTCTTAAGTCATGCCACCTCTTGAATCGTTAGGTCATCTTGTCCTTGAGTCGTAGAAATTGTTAAGTCGTAGGCTTCTCTATGTCGTAAATCGGTGGCGACTTAAGCATAGGTCGTGGACCTTTCTCTGTTCTGGCAATTAGATCGGCAACCTCCTTAGGTAGTTAGATCGGTAACTTACTTAAGCCTTAGGTCGGCATCCTTGTTAAGTCTTAGGTCGGCATCCTTGTTAAGTCTTAGGTCGGCATCCTTGTTAGGTCGGTATCCTTTGAGTCTTAGGTCGGCATTCCTCTCAAGCCTGTTAGGTGGGTATCCCTCTTAAGGCTTAGGAAGTTAGATCGGCAACCTTTTGGGTCGGTAACTTTTAAGTCGCTTAGTCATGGCCGGGACGGAGTTAACAATTGCCCCTCGAAGTATACGCCTAATGGTTAGGTCGTGTGCTTCGATATCCTCTAACCCGTCCACTCTCTAAGTCGGTAGGTCGTGTACGACCTAAAAGTTAGGTCACATGCGCCGCTTCAGGTCCCTCCACTGCAAGGTATAAGTCACACATCTTCTTCTTCCTTTTCATTACTTACTCTCTTTCTTGATTCTGCCATTAAAAATTTTCCCGAGCTCCAAAAGGCGATTTCATTCCAATCAATCACCGATAATCTTTGCTACTCATTGCGTAAGTGAATCTGCTCTTTTCTTGATCCCTTATTGTCATTGATTCACGAATTCCATTCAAACCTAACCCACCTCCTTGCGCACTGCTTCATTGCGAATCTCATTACACCTGTGGTTTATGAACCCAAGTTAGCTTGGTTTTGGCTTTAAATGATTGATGAGATGGTGTCGATGGGTTACTGCTCCAGGTTCACTGATTTCTGATTTGCGTTAGGGTGGCAAATCATTGAATTTGTGATTATTTCAAACTGTTTTATTGGATGATCCGATATCACGAATGAAATGAAGGCCGTCAATGATGGAGCGACTATCGGGTTAACGGGTTGAGCGGAGTGAGATATTGGTTTGGACGCGACCCAGTGATTTTGGGTGACCTAACTTTTGTCCGACCTAATTTGATACGATCTAATCCTTAGATCGTGGCCGAACTAGTACTCGGGGAAATTTGCCGACCTAACCCTTAAATCGTGGCCGAACTAGCACATGGGGAATCTTGCACCACTTTTGAACCGGAGCCTTTCTCCTTACTACTCCTTACGACTTAAAGAACCACCGATTTAAGGAATCAGAAACTTAATATTAACTCGCGAGAGATTTCTTGGGTCGCAGCCGAGTTAACACTTGGATGCCCAACTTGAATTCTCACTTAAAAGCATAATTCCAACCTGAATACTTAACTTGATCTGCGGGACTAAATTGCTTAAATCCTAGATTGTTTTAACTTTGTTGCCTTATTTCACAGATCACGTTAACTTATAGGCGAACAACCTGCTGAAAACAACAATCACATAAAACCAAGGCGAATATACTGCCATTGACTGCCCACATCAAATGACAGATTAGTCGACATAGAGTAATCAACTTAAACACACTGTATGAAATGCTGTGAACCAATCAACTAAAGTGAAATATCAATGCAAAGCATCACTATATTGAACTGATTTGTTTGCATCTATATTTCACTTTCATATTTAAAACAACAAACTCTGGACTTTATAACTGACAAATGCTTGCTAGATTTTATTCCAGTTATATTCACTTATTACTTTGCTGATTTTACACAACACTTCACACTTTTTAGGAAACGTGCACCTTCATGTTTGAATATCTAGTTGTTTGTGTAGAATGACTTCCCTCCAAGAAGAAGAAGGGGTAGCTCAAGCTGAAGAGACCTTTCCGATAGTTATTCCCGTAGAGAATCCTCCAGAGAGAACTTCAACTATCCTAACTCCGAGAGCGTTTATTCAGCTACGTACTCAGTTTGGTTTTGCTGAAAATGACGCTATACTTCCCGGGCCAGATGATACTGCCAACAGTCCTCCCCACGGTTTTGTCGCAGTCAATCGTCAAATGTGCCTAAGCGGGCGATTCCTCCCTTTAACGACTTCCTTCGAACCCTTCTCCTCCGGTTGACAATCTCTCCGTTCCAACTTCATCCTAATGGCTATGCCATCTTGATGGGGTTGTGTGTTTTGTTTAGGAGAACCCTTGATCGCTTGCCAAGTTTTGATGAAATTCGCTACTTATGCTCGTTTGCAAAGAGTAAAGACCATCCTTCCCTTATTATTGTGAGAAGTGCTAGAAACCGCAAGCTTATTTCTGATCTTACTAAAAGTGTTCATAGATTTTTGAACCAGTTTTTCTTTGCTCGCTGCCCCCAAGGGTTTTATGCCATCTGGAGAGTAGGAAGTAAGATTACCTGTTTCTATTTTCTTCATTTCCAAACTTTTTTGAGATCCGAATTACCAATTGCTAATTTCATTCTTTGCTTTTTTCAGCACTTCCTCTCCCCTCTAGAGATCCAAGCCATAAGCAAATTTTTGAAAGATTGAGTGCCGTGGCCGCAGAAGAGAGAAGTACAAAAATTTTGTTGAGGGATGAACTTTTGCATCAGTATGGACTTTTACACACTTCTCGCTCTACACACCCCCATGAGGTCCCAGACTCCACGGCTAAAGCATTAGATGCCCCTGTTTCTTCTGACGCACCCATACCAAGAGATCCTGCATCTGAGGCTTCTCTGGTGAAATGCTCTACTACTGTCGATGTTGCGGGGTCGTTTGGCAAATTCGCACTTGCCCCAGTCATTGAAGAAGAAGAGCCTCAGGGATCTCCCCAACATTCACAGAAGTCGGGAAAACAAGCCCTGTCAAGCAGAGCGGGGACGAAACTTTCGAAGGGTTGAGCGACCTCTTTTAAGACGACCCTGTCACCACTAGGGTTTCTTCTTCAGTAGTGGAAGCGACTTCTTCTTTGCAACAAGCTTCGTCGACCCAAGAGTTGACGTTAACTACTATCCCCACGATTCCTCCGCAATCGAAGAGTGGTTCATAGTTTGATGCGCGTAGTTTGCACATCACACACACTTAGAATCTTTCGGCACTTTCATGCATCTAACTCTTTGTACTTTGAAGATTCTAAATTTACGCTTCTTTTCTCTGAAGACTTTTAAGACTTGTTTCTTTTTTCTTTTTTTCAGATTCCCCAATGAGGCGAAGTGGTTCATATGATGACGACTTCAAGCAATATGGAAAGCATGGTCAGTATGACTATAGACGCTATCTTCCCACTTATAGGGAAACTGATGAAGAGAGGGCTGCTCGAAAGGCTCAGGAGAGACGTTCTTATGAAGAACGCTATGGAAGAGGGGATGAACGGTACGATTCTTCCCACAGAGAGGGTGATTCCCATAAACGTAAATCCCATGATGACAGAGGGAAGAGCCACATGGCTGATGACCTAAGCAAACGGGTTAAAGTCCGTGAGTAATCTGTGCCTGCAATTTCCAAGAAGACCACTACTCCCATTCCTTCTCAATCTCCTGCCCCTTCCCATACTGATATTCAGACAATCATCAATAGGCCTTAATATCAAGTTGGGCCAGGTCCAGCTACTCTCCAAAGCCGGTTTCCACAATGGTGCTTGAAGGGGGTTCGCTTCGATCTAGACTTGGTTCCAATTGACAAGCCTACCATGCTGCGAAATCTCGATGCCGTCAGACTTGATATTGAAAGAATGTCGAGCTGGCAAAAGCTTGTTGACGAGCTTCAAAGGGTAAACCGTGAGAATCTCGAGGCCATGCTTACCATGGAAAATGACAAAGCTGAATGGAAGAAGGTTCTTGAGCAACATGATACCGAGATGAGGAGCATCACTACTTATAATGAAGAGCTTGAAGAGAAAGTCGAAAAGCTCAAAGAAGAGCTCGCCACTTCTTCTACTTCTTACACTCAAAAAGAAGAAGTGCTTCAGAAACAAGTGAGAGATGCTCATGCCGGCCAAAGAGACGCCGAAGACAGGCTCGATGTGCAAAAAAGAATCAATGAGGGCTATATTGCTGATATTGCAGAGCTTCGGAAGAAAACCGACTCTCAAGAGGCGGAGATCAAAATGCTTAAGCTTCAACTCTTTAAAGCTGAAAGAGAACGTAATGAGGCCGTTGCTGGTAAAATTGCAGCTGAAGAATCTCATGAGGAAACGAAGACCAGCATCAGCTCGACATTATTTGACTTCTATTTACACAGCGTCTTGGGGCGCGGTAGTCTCGCCTTTCTAGGTCCCAAATATGAAATTACTCTGGCTGAGGTGTGGGAGGCCGCACTTGATATGCTTGGTGCTAAATGTGTTGGCTATGTCGAAACAGAGCTTGAGGAACATTATCTAGATGACGGAGCTCGTGCCGCTCTTGTCAAGGGAAAAGAACAACTTGCGAAATTAAGAGCCGAAATGGCAGAAGGGGAACGTTTAGGAAAAACTACTTCAACTGATCCAGTTCAGCCTTCACTTTCGGCCGAAATTGACATTGTCGGCACCAGTTCTCATTCTCCATCCCCTGTTAAAGTTGCAACTGAGATCACAAGCACACAGGGTGGAGATGAAGGCGAAGAGAGCGCCGAAGCATAGGCTTATGAGGTTGATATCAGGAAGCCGACTTCTCCAGGTAACTCTACTGTTAATCTTGCCCAAGTAGACTGCTCATTTGCTTCTTATGAGTTTGATGAGCTTCTTGACTATTTTCTGAACCTCAACGAGCCTTTATCTCCTCTCTTTACCGACTTTAACTTCTTTTCTTCTGTAGAGAAAGTGTCGAGCATCGTTCTGACTCCCCCTCCTCCAATTATTCCTCCCTTGCCCCTTCAGGTTACTCCCCCTTCAGTCTCTCAACCAGGGTCACAGGAGGAGAAAATAGAAGCTCTTCATGGCTTAGATGATCCTATTGCTTCTCAAGACCTGAAAGGAGAAGAAACTGAAGGGAGTGAGAAGACTCCAGAACCAACTGGTTCCGATGATGAACCGTTAATTACACTTTTCTCTCCACGGAGTGGGTCTTCTTCCAAGAAGAGAGGGAAGCATGGCGTCTCTAAGAAGAAGAAGGAGGCTTCTGCTAGCGGGACACAAGCGGGAGAAGAACCTATTGTATCCCTTTCCCCTTCCTCTCCTACAACTCAACCTAAAAAGTTAGTCATTCGGCCGAGTGAGACCTCGAAGGGTGGTAGGAAGAAGAAGTGACGGGACTGGTTTTTATGTTCTTCATTTTTCTTTTTGGCTTTTTGTTTGCACTGGCCGGGTATTGTGCGGGTACCGGCCTCCGCTTTTCTTTTATTTTTAAACCTGTACCTGTACAAAATTTTGACAGTATTGAATAAAATGATTCTTTTTGTTTGTACAAACTTCAGTCTGCATTTGAGAATGCATTTACTATCCATTTTTGTACAAGTTTCTTTATATGATATTGCAGTGAGCTTGTGGTATGTTGTTCGAGCGTAATTTTTACCAATGTAGTTATACCATGTTGCCCCTATACCATAAGCTCGTTGCAATATTTTATACTTTGAGGGGACTTGTACTCTTATTTTTTGGAGAATAATTGTTCCATACTCGGAGGAATATTATTCTGCTCAAAATAGAGTACATCTCGCTCCATATGAGTTTCTACGCTTCAACCTTCGAAGATATCACTTTTTTCTTTTGTGCATACACACATTTTTACCAAGTGAATTCTCCTATGTGGTAAAGTGGGCCTCTGAAGGGCACTTTAACTTCTTTTAGGAGGAGTATTTTCAAGAATAGATGAACCAATCTTCCTTTGAAAGCTAAAGTGTGCCTTTAAAGAGGGTTTTTTTATATTACGCCTCAGCGGAGGGATTTTGATCTTTGTTTTGCATTTCTGATGAAATGCTTCTTTGAAAAGTTGTAACTCTGAGGAGGGCTTTTTCACGTTTTAACACTTGGAAGTTTTATTTCAATCTCGGTGAAACATGTGCCTCCGAAGAGTTGTGCCTCCGAATAGGTCTTTCTGTTTGATTGTGCCTCTGGGAAGAGGTCTTTTTGTACGATTGTGCCTCTGGGAAGAGGTCTTTTTGTTTCTGCCTCTTGGGAGAGGCTTTTATTTTTTCCCTGTTCGCTGGGAAGCGGGTCTCCGAAGAGGGCTTTTCACATTTCGACTCACGGGAGTGTATCACCGATCACGGTGAAATGTGTGCCTCTAAGTAGGGCTTTTGCCTGGAAGTTTGGAGTTTCTTTCTCTCAGTTGGACGGATTCACGGGAGTGTATCACCGATCAGTCCGCAACTTTATGTCGAGAAAGAACTCTCTTTTTCTGGTTAGGCCCGCTCGAGGTCTTTTAGCATTTCAACTGTGGTGAAATGGGCCTCCGAAGAGGGCTTTTCACATTTCAACACTTGGAAGTTTTATTTCAATCTCGGTGAAACGTGTGCCTCTGAGTAGGGCTTTTGCCTGGAAGTTTGGAGTTTCTTTCCCTCAGTTGGACGGATTCACGGAAGTGTATCACCGATCAGTCCGCAACTTTATGTCGAGAAAGAACTCTCTTTTTCTGGTCAGGCCCGCTCGAGGTCTTTATCCTCCGAAGAGTTGTGCCTCTGAAGAGGGCTTGTGCCTCCGAAGAGGTCTTTTGCTGTTTGATGCTTGCTCGCCCATGTCTCTTTGCCATTTATTCATGTCAGCGATCCCCGTTATCTTTTGCAAGTATCATCCCTTTTTAGTTGCCAATAATTTTCCTTATCCAAAGAAATATACTTCATAGTTAAGCGAGTTGGTGGTGGTAGACACAGGCTATTTAACTGGATGCTCGTTTATACAAACATTCGCAGTTAGTTAGAAATGGTCCACTTCCATCCACATCGCTAACTTTTGTTCGAAGCACTTCTTTTGTAGGATCTGAGTATGAAAATTTTGAATGGCTTAGCATTTGCTTGCTGGGTGATGTCGGAGATTGCTTGGTCTTGCGATGGGGAAGCTTTGTTTTTATGGCCTGCATTATTAAATCGACATTTTAGTAACACAATTAACGTATTTTATATGTCGAAATAAAACAAAGCAGTTTATAATAGTAGAGAACACAAGATTTATAGCGGTTCGGCCAAAAGCTGGGCCTACATCCACTTTATAGCTTTTCATTATTCACTTGCTTTACAATTGCTTTCAATACAAGAATCATATATTCGTAATTCTTTTATAACATTTCAGCAAAGCTTTTAAGTAAAATATGGACGCAAATGATTGTTGTTCCAAGCTCTTGGGATTGGTTCTCCTTCGACAGTTGTGAGTTTGAATGTGCCATCAAGAAGTTTCGTGCCTATAACATATGGCCCTTCCCAGTTTGGCCCAAACACACCTATGGCTGTCATAATTCTCTCCAGGACTAAGTCCCCAACTTCAACGCTGTGCTGACGAACTTTGGAATTGAAGTGCCTGGCTATTCTTTGTTGGTGAGCTGCAATTCTAAGCCTAGCCTCTTCTCTTCTTTCATCGAGGAGGTCAAGTGCTTCCAATTGCAATTTTTCATTCTCATCTTGATCAAAATGGATCCTTCTGTGTGAGGGGACTTCAGTTTCCACTGGAATCATCGCTTCTGATCCGTATGCCAATGAAAATGGTGTATGCCCAGTCGCAGTTTTGTGGGTGGTTCTGTATGCCCATAGTGCAAGCGGTAACTTATCGACCCAACCACCTTTTGCTTTTTCCAGCTGCTTTTTGATGGTCGATTTGATGATTTTGTTTACTGCTTCCACTTGCCCGTTTGCCTGCGGATGATCCACTGCTGAGAAGCTTTTTCGGATCTTGAATCGTTTGTAGAAATCTTGGAACTCCTCATTTTCAAACTGAGTACCATTGTCTGTGATTATCTTCTGAGGCACACCATACCTGCAAATGATATTTTTAGTCACAAAACTTATCATTTTCTTAGAGGTAATAGTAGCCAATGGTTCGGCTTCAGCCCATTTAGTGAAGTAATCAACAGCAACGATAGCATATTTAATCCCCGATTTGGCAGTCGGCAAAGGCCCAATGAGATCTATTCTCCAAATGGTAAACGGCCATGGACTGACCATTTGATTTAGCTCAGTGGAAGGTGCTCTAGGAATTTTAGCGAATCTCTGGCATTTATCACACTTTCGGGAATAGTCAACAGCATCCTGATTTATTTCTGGCCAAAAGTATCCATAACAGAGGATTTTCTTTGCTAAAGTTTGACCACCTGTATGATCCCCACATTCCCCTCCGTGTACTTCAGTCAGAATTGTCTTAGCTTCTTCCTTTATCACGCATCGGAGTAATGGCATTGAAAATCCTCGTCTATACAAACGACCATCTTGAACTATATATCTGGAGGCTTTCCTCATCAGCTTCTGTCATTCTTTTGAACTTTCTGGCAAAGAACCATTGAGTAAATATTCAAGTATCAGAGTCATCCATGATTCTTTCTCTTGGGATACATTCATAATCCAATCAACATCCACTTCATCTGTGCTTGGAGTTGACAAGACTTTGACGGGAACTAATCCCAATAGTTGAGCTTCACCGGTACTCGAATACTTTGCGAGATAATCCGCCTTCATGTTCTCTTCTCGGGGTATATGGTTTATTGAATAACGGTCAAAATCTTGAAGAAGCTCCCAGGCTTTTGATAAATAGGCGGGTAAATTCCCTCCTTTAGCTTGAAATTCCTTCTTGACTTGGCAGACAATAAGCTGAGAATCACTGAAGATCTGCAATGCTTTGATGTTTTTTAGTTCTTTAGCGATCCTTAAACCAGCAATGAGGGCTTCATATTCTGCTTCATTATTTTTCGAAGGAAATTCTAGTCTCAGTGCATAACATAGCGATCGCCCTTCTGGGGTTTCAAGGACAACCCCTGCTCCGGAACAGTAATCATTTCTTGCGCCATCGACATACAATTTCCATTGGATTGGGACGTTATCAGTGACTTCTCCCTCACCATCACCTTTATCCGTACATTCTGCGATGAAATCTTCTAAAGCTTGTTCATTGATTGCTTTCCGGGGATGATAAGTGATGTCATATTGGCTGAGTTCGATATTCCATTTCAAAAGACGGCCTGAAGTCTCAGGACGGAATAGGACTTGCTTTAGAGGTTGATCAGTGAGGACTTTGATGGGATGAGCTTGGAAATACGGCCTCAATTTTCTTGAAGCGATCAACAAACAATAGGCGAGCTTT
Organism: Allium cepa; assembly: GCA_030765085.1. Lineage (NCBI taxonomy): Eukaryota > Viridiplantae > Streptophyta > Magnoliopsida > Asparagales > Amaryllidaceae > Allium > Allium cepa. The sequence continues at coordinate 848,182,821 of CM060928.1, read as the reverse complement.
TCCAACCTTGAATAGTTCATCTCTGCCCCAGTAAATCTTCTGCTGATATAATAGACTGGGCGTTGAATCATTGTGTCTTCCCGTACCAACACTACATTGAGAGCATGAGATGAAATTGCCAAATATAAGAAGAGATCTTCACCATTGTCAGGCTTTGAAAGTATCGGAGGTACTTCCTTATGACGAACCAACTCATCGAATGCCTTCTGACATTCAGGAGTCCACTCAAAGTTTTTTCTTCCTTTCTTCAGAGCATTAAAGAATGGAATGCATTTGTCAATGGCTTTCGAAATGAACCGACTCAAGGCAACAACCTTTCCATTGAGACTTTGTGTAACGACCAGTAAATTTCGACGATTTAATTTATTTAATAGAATTTTGTAATAAAAATTTAGTAGAAATAATAAAAGGTGATAAATATATATTGAACGCTAATTTAACAATGGTAATTTAAGCCTTTGTTTGTAATATGAATAAATTTTTCAATAAAAATTGGTGTAAGTATTGTACCTGAATATAATGGGAAGATAGAGAATATAGGTAAGGCATTTAATTAGTTAAGTGTAAATTTATGGGTATAATAACAATTCGTATACATTACCTAATTAATCTGTCAATTAATTTGTTAAAAAAATCAAAACCTTTTAATTTGGTAAATAATTTGATGCGTATTGATAAGCGTTACTTTAACGATTAATTTAAAGTGATGGGAAGAAAATAAGTAAAGTTATGCAGTAATAAATAAATAAAAATATTGCAATAAATAGGAAAGTGACATAACATTTATTTATGTGAACGTTACTTATTGATTTGAGAGTAACGGAAGTGTGAACGTAGAATAAAATAAGCATTGATTTATGTTAGGTAATTATTGAGTATATAGGGAATAAGTTGAAATAATATTAATTAAAAATTTATGCGTAAAACATGTTATGTAAGATATATTGATTCCATTTAATAAATTGAGGATTAATATTATCGAAGAGGATTAAATATGGTCTCAATGTAAATTTAGATAAGTTTTGAAATAAAGACTAATTCCATTTATAAGATGACAATGGGTGCAATATATTGATTTGTAAGCAATAGTAATAGGTTACATGTTTAATTGGTTGATAGAATTTGAATTGACATAAATGTTAATACACTAAATAAAGTTTACATTAATATGATAAGTAATACAATGTCTAGAAGTTTAATATAGAGTGTGTTAAGACGTAGAAATGGAAATTAGGAAGTAGTTGGAATTAAATGAATTTTAGGTGTATTTATGAGAAATTTACGTACAATTAAAGAGGCGAATGAAATAAATACCAACCAATTTTAGTGAATAACGGGATGAAAACCTAAATAAATAAATTCCTTGAAATTTAAGTTTTAATTTTTGATAAATTGGATTTGTAATTTAATATTGAAAATTTTGGGATTATTCAAAAATAAATTAATGTAGGAAGTTGTTAAAGGATTCTGAATTTACCAAGTGGTCCAAACTGAAAAAATTTGCAAATAATTAAAGTTGGATTGTAAATCTGATTCAATTAACCTATTATTAATTTATTTGTTTGGAATATAAAAAGTAATGATAGGGTTAATTGAAATTAAGGGTAGTTTAATTTGTATGTTATTTGGGATTAAGGCAAGATGGGTGGATATGAGTTATATACTTAGATCATTCAATTTATTTGGTTAACATTGTAATAAATGTACATTTACGTGAAATATAATACCATGCTTAATAGATTGCTAAGTTGTATATATTTAAGGGAATATGTGGTAAATTGACTAAATCAATAAAAGATAATAAATACAATGATGATGGGTTAGTAATAAAAGTGAATAGGGAAATGATTGTATAGTAAAAATGGAATTCCAACTTGCTGGAATGGAGTAAATACACTTAGTAATAAATTTAGGATAGGAAAACGAAATGGAAATATTGAATTAGTTAATTCGTATATATATAGAATGGCGATTATTGGATGGTAATTAATAAATTATTTATGGTGATCAAGAGTTGTGACCACAAGTTATCATGAGTGATACATATATATTTAATTCAATTCAATTGATTTGGAAATCATTGCAATAAATATAAATTAAATGATACGTTGAAAAAGTTAAGGTAATAAATGGAGAATAACGTAAATGTTCTTCATAGATATGATAATTTGAATCTATTGAAATTTATGGAATTTGAATATCACATTTTACGTTAATTGGAGATAAAGATGGAAATAGGTAATAATTGCATTAATTTGTAAATAGAAATAAATCGTTAACAAGAACAAGTATTTAAGATTAACCACCTATTTAGTATATTAAGTTATAATGGAAAATCAATTGCAATAATTAAAAATATATTTATTACATTAATGATAATGACGTAATATTTGAAATATTTTAGTAGGGAATTCAAATGTATATATACATAGAAATGTGGATTTTTATAGTATGAAAACTTAGTCAATTTACAATAGTAAATTCTATTGAGAATGAATAAAAATCTAAGATAATTATTACGGTAATTTAGAAATTTAGTTGAAAATGGAAACTTATCTATGAATTTGGAATTTAATGAAATTGTGAATTTATATTGAAACTTATAAATGAAGCATCTAAATTTACATTTGTAAATACGTTTAAAATTCAATGTAAATGTCCGAGGAAGAAATTAATTTATTTACTAATCCGTAACGTATCCAATTAATATAAAATATTCTGGTGGGCCAACAACCGTTTTGCGCATTTAAGATTCGTACCCACCTATCCTATTTCACTTTGTCTATTTATAGGCTGTGTAAACCCTAGCCTCCATCTATCTTCATTTCTCTGTGTGTGTTCTTTTCTTCAACTTCTTCTCTTCCAATGGCTGCAAAATTTCTAGATTCAATTACAGTCCAAAATAAAAATAAAAAAATAAAAACAAATATATTTCAAACTCCTCTAAAAATTCCAGAAAAATTATATGTCATAATTCTCGAAGAGCGTAATCTGTTGGTACTGTCCGTTTTTTTTTGATTGGTGCTGTAGCGTGCTCGAATTTGAGGAGAAGGACGTGGCCTGTGACGTGGCATGGTGATGGGGTATATTTGTTTATTTTGTTTTATTTAATTTTTATTTCAATCGAAATTTTCGAATAACTTTCTCATATTTAGTCCGATTCACGCGAGATTTTTTTGTTAGGATCGTAATTAAATTCCAGATCTGTTGACGCCGGTTTGGACCAATTCGGAGACTGTCGAATTTTTGAGTTTAAATTGAATTTAAATTCGATTTAAATTCAAAAGGTGGGTGTTTTAACCCACTCACAATTTCTAAAATTTCTTGTGTTTGTTAAATTAATTTTAGATATGAGTAGAAATTTATTTATGACTGTTTGGCATGTTTTATTCATTATCTCTGATAAATCACATTCATTTAATATAACTGTTAATTAATTTTATTTTGTTGCATAAATTGGACAGTTAGAATTTATTTAATTGCATATTAACTGCCAGTCATAGTTATGTTAAATTTTTATTTCATATTAACTGCTAGTTAAATTTACGTTTATTTTTGCATATAAACTGCCAATTAACGGTTATTAAATTTATTTTGAGTATAAACTGATAATTGATACCATTATTTATCACCTGTTATGAATTGATAATTGTTTGAAATTGGATGATGACTGTGATAAATGGATGTATGATTTGATGGATGAATGAATGATTAATTTTATTAATTGCAAGTTGCTATGCATTTCATTCATTCGGGATTGCGGTTTGAAATGAAATATAACCATATATTTTTTCATTTTAAATTGCGGATTGAAAGGATAAACATCCGTATCACTTGACCATGGGATAGAAAATTATATACAGGCATCGCGGTAAATATATAAAATTATTTTTGAAATGTTTTTCTATGGTTTTGTAAAGTTATATACATACATACATACATATATATATATATATATATATATATATGGTTTATGAGATATTGATTTGGTTATAGATAAAGGCTATTATACATATATACATATAGTAATTTCCGGTTTTTAAGCTTTGTATAAATTTGATTTGAAGTTTAAATAAAGTTTGATTTTAAGATCAAATAAGATTAAACATTTATTTAAAATTTAATTTCTGGAGTTTTATGACTTAAATGAGAATAGATTTGGAAGATGAATATTAAGTTAAATTGAAATTTAATAAAAATTAGAATTTTTAAAGGATATGATTTTTATAACTTGATTTTTGTGTAAAGTGATTTTAATGAATATCAGGTTGATTAAATGAATACATAATAAATTGAAAGATGATCCAGTTATATGAAGTTAAAGGTTTTCTTAAATTATATTGAATTCATTAAGCAAACATTTCAAGTCTAAATAATAAGTAACTGAATTTGATATATATATATATGGAATTGTCAAATGAGTCTGTTTGAAATGGTGAAATATTTAAAGCCTTGAAACATAAGAATTGAAATGGTATTTGGAAGTTTAAATCGATATTTGAAATTGATTTGTGAAATCTAAAGAAGCAATCTTGTTTATAAAAGTAATTTAATATTTAACCATTTAAGAGACGGAAATTTTGTTTCAAAGCTATGTTTTCAAGGTAGTATAATTGGAAATATTATATTCAAGAGTTTTGATTTTGAAATATTTTACTTTGAAAACCCTATGATTTTGGAAAGTATATATATTGGAATAAAATGATATCGTATTAATTCGGGTTTTAAAAGGAAATGATATCATATTTATATGGTTTTGAAATGGATATTTTATTCTGGTTTTAAAGTATAATTATTTTAAATGACCGCGGTGTTATAATAACGATTGGTTGGCAAAGAGACCGGGATCGGATATGGACATACTCTCTGTCGATACCGAAAACCACTTTGACTAACCGTGTACGCGGTGGAGATTCCAGAATGAAGTAGGTTGGTGGCCGCATTTCCTGTAAGGTAAATACGTGGACCCAACTACCGTGAGTTGGCATAAGGCGGCTAAAACATGAGCGATTGACAGGTTAATGAGGTAGCACCTCTGATCGGACACTTCCCTTCGATACTATACTCTAACTTTGGATTTTTCGGTGGCCACCTTCACTTTTGATTTCTTTGATGTGGGGAGTTTGTTCGAGGTGGGCGGCAGCTGCGCGCTGCGCGTTTCCATCGGCCGGAAGCGTAATTGGTATATCTACCCTGGCATTGCCTAGTTGTGCCGTGTCACCTACCCTAGCGCGCCTTATACGATTTTGGTTTTGTACCATACCTATGGAGTGCCCTCTGACGACGCCCAGTACGGGGGAGATTACGGTACTGTATAGACTATGGGAATATATAAATGTGTTAAGGTGGAAAATGTAAAGCCTTAACGCTATTTAAAAGTAAGTTTATTTTACAATTAGACACTATTATAATAGCGCAATATACTACATAGTAAATAGTTTAACGGATCCTTAGGAGATGTAAATCCCGAGCATCTCTTGAGTTACTGCGCTCATATTTATTTCTGTTAATGTAACTCACATAAGATCTTTTAGTTCTGACTCGAGTGTTTTTGTCTTTCGAAATTCGCTCGGGTCAGTCCGAGCGTTTCAGGATTGAAGATTTTATTTTCGGAGGAAGAAGACGAAGATTTTATTATTATTACCATAGATAATATGGTTTCACTACACTCATATTGTTCCGCTGCATTGTTATATGGTATGTGTACTCTGATATGTACTGTATAAATAAATCAAAGGTTTTTATAAACAGATTTATGAACTGTATATTCGATTATTATATTTCATCCTTCCGCTGTGAGATTCTGTTTCTTTCTCTGTTTTCTTATTTATCCCATAACTATCCGCCCTTACGTATGGTTTGGATTGGCACGTGTGTCTGTTTAAATCGTGCAAAAAGGCGGGATGTTACAGTTGGTATCAGATCTTTGGTTTAGCGATAAACCTTAGCTTTGTGGGGTTTGACTCTTTACTAATAGGGTAGTAATACCCTATGGGATTCACTGAGTGTATATATGAGAGAGCGTATTTATTAGTGTTATAAAAAGGTTTTAATATTGTGTTAATTTGTTCCGTTTCGTATTTATAAATTCTGGTTGGTGCATAAGACGCTATGACATCAATAGGGATTTCTAAACACTTAATAGGACAGACCGACATAATATTTGTTTTTAATATAGGTGAATGAAATTTTTTTGCCTATTATATTTTTATATATAAAATAAAAAATTTCAATTGATATTTATATTTGGCTGCAAAAATTGATTGTTAGGCAATAAAGTGTAAATAATAATAGAAATAAGATTGAAAAATAAGATAAATGAAATTTGAAAATTTAGAACTTAAGTTTGGGGTTTTTCTTTTGAATGATTTTGAAATATATTAATAATTTTGTTTACAAGTATTTTCTGATATAAATATTTAAGATAATTCGAAAGAATCGTTTTAAAGACGATTTTTGAGAAAATAAGTTTTGTACTTTCCTCTCTGTCGCTGGAAAATAATTTCGGTGATGGCGGCCGCATCATCGACTTTCATTTTCGAGTTTCGAAGGGGAAAGGCCACTGTAGTAGTTCTACTGCAGATTCATTTTCGAAAAAGATATAAATTTTTAATTGTTTTAAAATAAAATTAGAGGTATATAAGTTAGAAGAATATATTTATCTAATATTTCAAAATAATTTGAAATTTAACCCGGTATTTAATTCTTAAATATCCATTAATTAATTGTTTAAATTATTGTAGTGAAATAAAAGGTAAGTGATTAATAAATTGAAACCTCTAATTTAGGTAAGAGATTTAATGCAAAGTTATAAAGGGAAATTTGAAATTTGTAACATATGAGATAAAGAGTAATATTGTTGAATATTAAATTTAATTAAAAGATGAGATAAAACTTGTATAAGTTCATTTGCATTTTCTTTAACATATATAACTTACCAAATATAAAAAGTTGAAATTTTTAATAAGAAATGTAGTAGAAATTTGTACAAGTAATGGTAGGTAATGAAGCATTCAATGAATTTGCTGTACTCAATAACTTAAGATATAATTGAAATTTTACCAAGTAAATATAAATAAAGGTAAGCATGATAGATAGATGATTATAAAACTTAAGGAATTAAAGTAAATAAATAAGGACATGCTATTATAAATGAATGAATAATTATAACAAAATATAAGGAACCAGCATGACCCGAGTTAATGGAATTGAATAATTGTAAGTAATAAGTAAAAATGAATGAGCAAACCTTTGATAAGTAAATGTGAATGAGAAAAAAATCACTATATGAACAAAAAGGGAAATCAAACAACTAAAGCATGAAATTTATAATAAGTTAGTTTGGTTGCTGGTTTGAATTGTTATTGTTTGATTTATGGTTGGTTGGGTAAGGAAATTTGAAGTTGTTGGATGAATAAATAATCTATTTTGTTCCATCTAAGATTGTTGAGTAAATGATGCACTTGATAGTTATTTTTCATTCCATACAATTTCAAGTTTGAACCCAAACAACTATTTGATTGTGTGATTGTATGGTTGTTTTGTAATTGTATGTATGCTGTTCGAGGAAATTGATGGTTGTTGTATTAATTTGGATGATTAGTGATTGGAACTACTTAGATATTTAAATTTTGGACTTAGAAATATTTTGAAATGTTCTCCAAACTCTAATAAATTTAAGTATAAAAAGATAATGTTGTAAATTTGTATATTTTAAGAAAAATAAAAGATATTGTAAATTTAATTGTTTATAAGGTAATGTTGAGTGGGGGAGAGTGTAACGACCCGTAAATTTCGACGATTTAATTTATTTAATAGAATTTTGTAATAAAAATTTAGTAGAAATAATAAAAGGTGATAAATATATATTGAACGCTAATTTAACAATGGTAATTTAAGCCTTTGTTTGTAATATGAATAAATTTTTCAATAAAATTTGGTGTAAGTATTGTACCTGAATATAATGGGAAGATAGAGAATATAGGTAAGGCATTTAATTATTTAAGTGTAAATTTATGGGTATAATAACAATTCGTATACATTACCTAATTAATCTGTCAATTAATTTGTTAAAAAAATCAAAACCTTTTAATTTGGTAAATAATTTGATGCGTATTGATAAGAGTTACTTTAACGATTTAATTTTAAAGTGATGGGAAGAAAATAAGTAAAGTTATGCGGTAATAAATAAATAAAAATATCGCAATAAATAGGAAACTGACATAACATTTATTTATATGAAAGTTACTTATTGATTTGAGAGTAACGGAAGTGTGATCGTAGAATAAAATAAGCATAGATTTATGTTAGGTAATTATTGAGAATATGGGGAATAAGTTGAAATAATATTAATTAAAAATTTATGCGTAAAACATGTTATGTAAGATATATTGATTCCATTTAATAAATTGAGGATTAATATTATCGAAGAGGATTAAATATGGTCTCAATGTAAATTTAGATAAGTTTTGAAATAAAGACTAATTCCATTTAGAAGATGACAATGGGTGCAATATTTTGATTTGTAAGCAATAGTAATAGGTTACATGTTTAATTGTTTGATAGAATTTGAATTGAAATAAATGTTAATACACTAAATAAAGGTTACATTAATATGATAAGTAATACAATGTCTAGAAGTTTAATATAGAGTGTGTTAAGACGTAGAAATGGAAATTAGGAAGCAGTTGGAATTAAATGAAATTTTAGGTGTATTTATGAGAAATTTACGTACAATTAAAGAGGCGAATGAAATAAATAGCAACCAATTTTAGTTAATAACGGGATCTAAACCTAAATAAATAAATTCGTTGAAATTTGAGTTTTAATTTTTGATAAATTGGATTTGTACTTTAATATTTAAAATTTTGGGATTATTCAAAAATAAATTAATGTAGGAAGTTGTTAAAGGATTCTGAATTTACCAAGTGGTCCAAACTGACAAAATTTGCAAAGAATTAAAGTTGGATTGTAAATCTGATTCAATTAACCTATTATTAATTTATTTGTTTGGAATATAAAAAGTAATGACAGGGTTAATTGAAATTAAGGGTAGTTTAGTTTGTATGTTATTTGGGATTAAGGCAAGATGGGTAGATATTAGGAGTTATATACTTAGATCATTCAATTTATTTGGATAACATTGTAATAAATGTACATTTACGTGAAATATAATACCATGCTTAATAGATTGCTAAGTTGTATATATTTAAGGGAATATGGGGTAAATTGATTAAATCAATAAAGACAATAAATGCAATGATGATGGGTTAGTAATAAAAGTGAATAGGGAAATGATTGTATAGTAAAAATGGAATTCCAACTTGTTGGAATGGAGTAAATACACTTAGTAATAAATTTAGGATAGGAAAACGAAATGGAAATATTGAATTAGTTAATTCGTATATATATAGAATGGCGATTATTGGATTGTAAATAATAAACTTATTTATGGTGATCAAGAGTTGCGACCACAAGTTATCATGAGTGATACATATATATTTAATTCAATTCAATTGATTTAGAAATCATTGCAATAAATATAAATTAAATGTTACGTTGTATAAGTTAAGGTAATAAATGGAGAATAACGTAAATGTTCTTCATAGATATGATAATTTGAATCTATTGAAATTTATGGAATTTGAATATCACATTTTACGTTAATTGGAGATAAAGATGGAAATAGGTAATAATTGCATTAATTTGTAAATAGAAATAAATCGTTAATAAGAACAAGAATTTAAGATTAACCACCTATGTAGTATATTAAGTTATAACGGAAAATCAATTGCAATAATTAAAAATATATTTATTACATTAATGATAATGACGTAATATTTGAAATATTTTAGTAGGGAATTCAAACGTATATATACATAGAAATGTGGATTTTTATAGTATGAAAACTTAGTCAATTTACAATAGTTAAATCTATTGAGAATGAATAAAAATCTAAGATAATTATTACGGTAATTTAGAAATTTAGTTGAAAATGGAAACTTATCTATGAATTTGGAATTTAATGAAATTGTGAATTTATATTGAAACTTATAAATGAAGCATCTAAATTTACATTTGTAAATACGTTTAAAATTCAATGTAAATGTCCGAGGAAGAAATTAATTTATTTACTAATCCGTAACGTATCCAATTAATATAAAATATTCTGGTGGGCCAACAACCGTTTTGTGCGTTTATGATTCGTGCCCACCTATCCTATTTCACTTTGTCTATTTATAGGCTGTGTAAACCCTAGCCTCCATCTATCTTCATTTCTCTCTGTGTGTTCTTTTCTTCAACTTCTTCTTTTCCAATGGCTGCAAAATTTCTAGATCCAATTACAGTCCAAAATAAAAATAAAAAATAAAAAATATATTTCAAACTCCTCTAAAAATTCCAGAAAAATTATATTTCAAATTTTATTTATTGCATAAATTTGACGGTTAGAATTTATTTAATTGCCTATTAACTGCCAGTCATAGTTATGTTAAATTTTTGTTTCATGTTAACTGCCAGTTAAATTTACGTTTATTTTTGCATATAAACTGCCAATTAACGGTTATTAAATTTATTTTGAGTATAAACTGATAATTGATACCATTATTTATCACCTGTTATGTATTGATAATTGTTTGAAATTGGATGATGACTGTGATAAATGGATGTATGGTTTGATGGATGAATGAATGATTAATTTTATTAATTGCAAGTTGCTATGCATTTCATTCATTCAGGATTGCGGTTTGAAATGATATATAACTGCATTTTTTTCATTTTAAATTGCGGATTGAAATGATAAACATCCGTATCACTTGACCATAGGATAGAAAATTATATACAGGCACCGCGGTAAATATATAAAATTATTTTTGAAATGTTTTTCTATGGTTTTGTAAAGTTATATATATATATATATATATATATATATATAGTTTATGAGATATTGATTTGGTTATAGATAAAGGCTATTATATATATATAGTAATTTTCGGTTTTTAAGCTTTGTATAAATTTGATTTGAAGTTTAAATAAAGTTTGATTTTAAGATCAAATAAGATTAAACATTTATTTAAAATTTAATTTCTAGAGTTTTATGACTTAAATGAGAATAAATTTGGAAGATGAATATTAAGTTAAATTGAAATTTAATAAAAATAGAATTTTTAAAGAATATGATTTTTATAACTTGATTTTTGTGTAAAGTGATTTTAATGAATATCAGGTTGATTAAATGAATACATAATAAATTGAAAGATGATCCAATTATATGAAGTTAAAGGTTTTCTTAAATTATATTGAATTCATTAAGCAAACATTTCAAGTCTAAATAATAAGTAACTGAATTTGATATATATATGGAATTGTCAAATGAGTCTGTTTGAAATGGTGAAATATTTAAAGCCTTGAAACATAAGAATTGAAATGGTATTTGGAAGTTTAAATCAATATTTGAAATCGATTTATGAAATCTAAAGAGCTATTTTGTTTATAAAAGTAATTTAATATTTAACCATTTAAGAGATGGAAATTTTGTTTCAAAGCTATGTTTTCAAGGTAGTATAATTTGGAAATATTATATTCAAGAGTTTTGATTTCGAAATATTTTACTTTGAAAACCCTATGATTTTGGAAAGTATATATATTGGAATAAAATGATATCGTATTAATTCGGGTTTTAAAAGGAAATGATATCATATTTATATGGTTTTGAAATGGATATTTTATTCTGGTTTTAAAATATAATTATTTTAAATGACCGCGGTGTTATAATAACGATTGGTTGGCAAAGAGACCGGGATCGGATATGGACATACTCTCTGTCGATACCGAAAACCACTTTGACTAACCGTGTACGCGGTGGAGATTCGAGAATGAAGTAGGTTGGTGGCGGCGTTTCCTTTAAGGTAAAAACGTGGACCCAACTCCCGTGAGTTGGCATAAGGCGTCTAAAACAGGAGCGGTTGACGGGTTAGTGAGGTAGCACTTCTGATCGGACACTTCCCTTCGATACTATACCCTAACTTTGGATTTTTCGATGGCCACCTTCACTTTTGATTTCTTTGATGTGGGGAGTTTGTTCGAGGTGGGCGGAAGCTGCGCGATGCGTGTTTCCATCGGCCCGGAAGCGTAATTGGTATATCTACCCTGGCATTGCCTAGTTGTGCCGTGTCACCTACCCTAGCGCGCCTTATACGATTTTGGTTTTGTACCATACCTATGGAGTGCCCTCTGACAACGCCCAGTACGGAGGAGATTACGGTACTGTATAGGCTATGGGAATATATAAATGTGTTAAGGTGGAAAATGTAAAGCCTTAACGCTATTTAAAAGTAAGTTTATTTTACAATTAGACACTATTATAATAGCGCAATATACTACATAGTAAATAGTTTAACGGATCCTTAGGAGATGTAAATCCCGAGCATCTCTTGAGTTACTGCGCTCATATTTATTTCTGTTAATGTAACTCACATAAGATCTTTTAGTTCTGACTCGAGTGTTTTTGTCTTTCCAAATTCGCTCGGGTCAGTCCGAGCGTTTCAGGATTGAAGATTTTATTTCCATAGGAAGAAGACGAAGATTTTATTATTATTATCATAGATAATATGGTTTCACTACACTCATATTGTTCCGCTGCATTGTTATATGGTATGTGTACTCTGATATGTATTGTATAAATAAATCAAAGGTTTTTGTAAACAGATTTATGAACTGTATATTTGATTATTATATTTTATCCTTTCGCTGTGAGATTCTGTTTCTTTCTCTGTTTTCTTATTTAACCCATAACAATCCTCCCTTACGTATGGTTTGAATTGGCACGTGTGTCTGTTTAAATCGTGCAAAAAGGCGGGATGTTACACCTTTGCAATTCCTTCTTCGTTCTAGGAGCCTTGACCACTCTCAGGGTAGTGATCTGAGCTGGATTAGCTTCAATGCCCCTAGCGCTCACAATGAAACCCAAAAACTTTCCGGACTCCACTCCAAATGAACATTTCAAGGGAATAAGCTTCATTTTGTACTTTCGGAGTACTGCGAACATCTCTGCCAAGTGATCCATGGGGTCCACTGCTTTCTTAGACTTCACTAGCATATCATCAACATAAACTTCCATTGTCTTGCCAATCTGTGGTTTAAACATGGCATTAACAAGCCTTTGGTAAGTTTCCCCTGCATTCTTGAGTCCGAAAGGCATGACCTTGTAGCAGTAGAGTCCAACATCTGTGATGGAGCTTGTATCCTCTTGATCTGGATCATGCATCATAATCTGGTTATATCCGGAGTATGCATCCATAAAAGATAACAATTCATGCCCTGCCGTCCCATCCACCAACTGATCGATCCTGGGCAGCGGGAAACAGTCTTTGGGGCAGTCTTTGTTCAGATCTGAAAAGTCAATGCATACTCTCCACTTTCCGTTAGCTTTTTTAACCAGCACTGGATTTGATACCCAATTTGGATAAGTAGATTCTCTGATGAAACCATTCTCCATGAGCCAATCCACTTCTTCTTTTAACGCTGCCGTCCTCTTAGGACCCTGAGTTCTTCTTTTCTGTTTCACGGGTGTAAACTTTGGATCAATGTTCAGAGTGTGTACTGCAATCTCTGGGGATATTCCACACATGTCAGCATGAGTCCAAGCGAATACATCCAAATTAGCCTTTAAAAATGAAATCAGAACATTCTGAACTGTTGTGTTGATTTGTGAACCCACATTAAGCACTTTGTTTGGGTCCATTGGGTCAACAGGAACCGGCACTGTTACCTCTACCGGTACTACCCTATTCTCCCCTGCACTGGCTTTCCTTGGATCCATCTCTCTTCGTGCGGCACTACATTCACCAGTGCAGGGTCCACCCTGTAATTGCTACAAGGTTGGTTCTTTGATGCGGACTGGAGCCGCCGCACCTTTTCCCATTTCTCTTTTCCTTGATTCACGCATCTCTGTAAGATAACATTCTCGCCCCGCATCTTGGTCTCCTTTAATCACGCCAACTCCATTATCCGTGGGGAATTTTATAGTCAGACACCACGGGGCAAGAACAGCTTTGAATGCAGCAAGAGTTGGTCGGCCTAAAAAGGCATTGTAGGTAGAGAATTCTTCTACAATTATAAAGGTTTGCTTTCGAGCCACCTTCCTCAGTCCTTTTCCGAGTTCTACAAACAAATCTATGGTCCCAATCGGCTGTTTGGGTTCTCCAGCAAACCCAGCAATCTTAAGTGATGAAGCTTGAACGTCGGCCATTGGAATTTTCATTTGATCAAAGGTCTTCTTGAAGAGAATGTCGCATGAAGCTCCACAATCAACTAGAACTCTTTTCACAGTAGCCGGCCCAATACCAGCGGATATGACCAAAGGATCTATGGTAGGAGCCTCGATACCCAAAGAATCTCTGGCACTGAATACAATATCATCTGTGGAAGTCTTTTGTTGCTTTAAAGGCGCATCATTTTATAAAATAAAAACATTCTCTTCAGCTGGTACATGCCTCAAGGCCCGGGCATACCTTTCCATCTCACCCCATCTTTTGCTTGCTGGGTGAGGCCCTCCAGTTATTATATTGATGCCAGGTCTTTCTGATTCATGCTCTACGGCCTTCTCACTTGAGCCAGGACGGTGAGTGGGAACTTGTTGTCCTTGAGTTGACGAAGCTGGGGCATTTCTATTCCTTTTCACATACTGTTGGAGCTTGTTCTCTTTCAAAAGTTGTTCAATTACTTCTTTCAACTGACAGCATTCGTTGGTGTCATGGCCGGGCTGGTTATGGAACCGGCAGAACCTTCCACTCTTCTCCATCTTATTCCCAACTCTCATTTTAGGTGGTGTCGGATAATTGACGTCATCCTTGGTCGCAAAGAAGATGTTCTCAGGGGTGTCGGTCAAGGGTGTGAAATTGAAAGGACGGCCTTTCTTAGCATCTCCCTGTTTCTTTCCACCATCATTTCCCCTTTTCTGAGTGTTAGGTTCTTTCTTGTTTGAACCAGCACCATTGTTCCCGGCTTCCACTGATACCACCTTAGCCGGTGTTTGGAGGCTCTCCAAGCGCATGAATTCATCCGTGTAGAATTTGTCAAGTGAGTTTGGTTCTTTCATTTTCAACCATTTTCCAAATTCACTCGATTTGTCAATCGCCCTCATCAAGTATGTTAGGACCATGCATGGCTCAGCATTATCTACCTCGGCCAACGCTATGTTAAAACGATTTAAAAATGATCTGATAGATTCTCCCGGATTTTGCTCTCGACTTGACAGCGACATTATATCCTTTGCTTTAGAAGCATACTACCGAAATTGCTCCTTGAATTTCCTGGTCAAATTGGAGAATTGATCAATGGACCTGAGTGGCAGCTTTGTAAACCACAATAGAGCCACACCTTCAAGATATACCAGGAAATATTGACATTTGATTTCATCAGACGCTCTGGCACCCGTCATATGCCAGTCGTATTTATACAGAAACTCGTTAGGATCACTCGTCCCCTTGTAAGCCGGAATAGTAGGGGGAATGAATTTCCTTGGGAACTTGCCTTCAAGATCTTTTCAGTAAATGGAGTCTTGCTTGGAGCAAAACCCCACTCTTTCTCATCTTCATCTCTTCGCATATTTTCCTTCATGATTTGACGAACCATACCCGAAAAATACTCTTCATCATTTAGAGGCTCTGAAGGGCAAACATCAGCCACTCTATCTGAATTCTGTCTTGACAATCGTTCACGGAGGGTCGGCTGCGGCCCTGATCCTCCATCTTGAGGAGGTGTCCTTTGCACAGGGTCTACGGCTCTTTGAGAAATGTTCCCTTCAACATCCTGAACTCCCGCAGTAGGGTTTCCATCATTATTACCCGGTTGACGGTTTGCCCCAAGTAGATCATTCAACTTACTTAAGATCAGGGCATTTTGGGCATTCTGGGCTTCCAACTGGGCATTCTGAGCATTCAATTGTTGATTCAACCCCAAAACTACGGCGTCCAATTCTGCTCGCGTAACTCCAACAGTTGGAGCTGTTTGACTTGAAGGAGGAGAGGTAGCAGTATTCTCTTGAACATTGTCGGATCTTACAGAACTTTGTTTTCTTCCAGGAGCCATTATTTCCAATAAACTTCTGGTTTTAAAAGAAATCCTTTCAACAGACCTTTGCGAAGCAATGGTGGAAGTATCCTAAGTTGGGTTCTCAGTGAAAGCACCAAAAATGTTAACGTTTAAAATCGAACGCTAACACCCCAGTGTATATTGAGATTGAGTGAAAGCACCACCCGTGAACACGGGAACTAAAAACAAGTAGAAAAAATCACAGTGAAAGCAGAAAAGACAACAGTTTTTATAGTGGTTCGGCTTCAGGTAAGCCTACGTCCACTTTAATCCTCTTTATTACTGAATCAATTACAATTTTACAACAATCTTCAATTACAATACAGATGAGACAAACAACTAGAACTCCGATGTAGAAGAATTCTTTGAATCCATGTTGATTGCATTAGATTTCCTCTTGAAGTTTGTTGAGATGTCTTCCGTATTCGAAGTGTCGAGTGAGTCGAGAATTCAGCAGAGTGTCGGCGCTTAAAGAGATCGGCCAAAAGTCCCTTGAAAGTTGGAGATGGCAACGTATTTATAGAGAATTCTGGGCAGGAAACATTACCAAGTCCTAACTCGTAACCGACCAAAATTGGGTCGTGGATGACTTAAACTAGGTCGTGGGTCGAGACTTCCTCCGGCATGAGTATTGTGGCAGCGGACTATCACTTAGCGGCTTTAGGTCGTGGACGACTTAAGCTAAGTCGTGAGTCACGGTTTAACTGATAAGCGTGCTAAAGTCTTAACTCGTTGGCGAGCTAGGAGGCCACCGTGTTAAATAAGTAACAGCGTTTCATTTTCTTAAGTCGTTCACGACACACACTAGGTCGTAGGTTGCGGATAGCTCTAAGTCGTGAACTCATTTCCCTCTTAAGTCGTGCCACCTCTTGAATCGTTAGGTCATCCTGTCCTTGAGTCGTAGAAACTTTTAAGTCGTAGGCTTCTCTATGTCGTAAGTCGGTGGCGACTTAAGCATAGGTCGTGGACCTTTCTCTGTTCTGGGCAATTAGATCGGCAGCCTCCTTAGGTAGTTTAGATCGGTAACTTACTTAAGCCTTAGGTCGGCATCCTTGTTAAGTCTTAGGTCGGCATCCTTGTTAGGTCGGTAGCTATCTTAGGTCGGTATCCTTTGAGTCTTAGGTCGGTATTCCTCTATAGCCTGTTAGGTCGGTATCCTTTGAGTCTTAGGTCGGTATTCCTCTCAAGCCTGTTAGGTCGGTATCCCTCTTAGGGCTTAGGTAGTTAGATCGGCATCCATGTTAGGTCGGCGACCTTTTGGGTCGGTAACTTTTAAGTCGTTGAGTCATGGCCAGGGCGGAGTTAACAATGTATTTTTCTTTTTTCCTTTGTTTCTTCATCGTAGTCCAACTTTCATCGCGGGAGCAATTCTTTTGCTTCCTGTGCTTTTATCAATTCGCATTTACAAGTATTTGAAAAATATGGTTGTGACACTTGCCCTTTAAGTCTGTATCGATTGGGGATCAGTGTGGACTTGTCTTTGCATCCATATTTTCATGTCACCAATCACTTCTTACTTTTCCCTCTTCTTTTCAAATCAAAAAAGTCTTATCACCATTATACATTTAATGCCTAACTACATGTAAATTTTATATTGGCTGATTTTCTGAATATGCTATTTCTTTAATCTTTTCGTTTCCTAAGAAAATCCATATGGGTTCTTTTGTTAATCTCCCATGTCATTAGTCAATAAACATTTTAGGGAGCTTTAATCATTTCAATTTCATGGCTGAGATTCAAATCAAGGTGCGTATATGTTCTTCTCCTTCTTCTTTATTTCTTTGCATGCTCTTGAAAACCTTAGTTTCAAATCTCATATTTTCTAGTAAATGAATTCATTTTTGAACAATTATTTTCTTGTTTTTTCTTTCATTATATCTTAGTGGTAGTCAGTAATCAATCTAGTATTTTCATTATAAATCTGCTTCTATTGACAAGACTACCTCTCCCTTATCCTTGCCATCTTGAATAGCTGAATTATGGAAAATAGAGGGCATTTTGGATCATTTTAGGTTTTAAGGTTATGTAGCTAGGATGCCTAAATCTCATGATAGTATCCATACACTTCCTAATGGCTTTATTTCTATTACTTCCAAGCATATCCTGAAACGACCCATATTTTTCGATAATTAAAAATATTAAGTTTAATAAGATTTTTGAAATTTAATATTATGAGAAATTAAAATTTATGATTTATAAATGGAAAGGATAATTAGAATTTAATCTAATAATGTTAATTTAATGTAATTAACAACTGTTTTTAATATAATTCCAATCTAATAAAATAATTATAGTGTTAATTTGATTAAAATTATAAATAAGGAATTAAATTGGTAATTAATGAAATTGAAATGGGTTTATTATAGAATATGAATAAAATTTATTAGTACAGAAAGTATTGGCTTTTGTTTTGTTGAAAATTAACTCTGAAATGTGTTTGAATTTGTAAGTTGTAACAGTTGTTTGTTTATCACCTTACTATTTAATCCACTGAAATTAATTTGGAAATAAATAAAATTAGTGTAATTAAATATGATAATTAATATGGTAAAAAAAATGATGACTGTAACATATGAATGTAATGAAAAGTAAACTAATGTTAATTATATTCATAAGTTATTGGAAGATCTAATAAAAAGAGTGTAAATCAAAGTAAAAGAATTTATTTGATTATAAAATATAACTAACTGGAATTTCATTATAACCATAAATTGAACTCCGAATATAATGTAATATTTAAATAGTGGATATAACGTGGATTTATTTTAATTGATTATTATTTCTATGTAATCAGAAATGATGAAAAAAAATTTAACTATTAAATTTGAATTTAAAGTGATTAAATTAATTTAATAATAAATTATTTAATTAACATGAAAATTAGCCATTTTGGCCACTGTCTCGAATTTCGACAAAACCAGTTTCATCAGATCCATAACAGTGAATTATTATAGTATTTTAAGTTTCGTAGCGATTTGGACTTGTCGTTTCGCCATGCGAGCTTGAAACGCGTAGAAATCAATTAATGGAATTTAAATGAGTATAATTCCATTTTGAAAACTAGCTTTTATATACAATAGAATTAAGGATTAAAACTACTTCCACTGAGTTTAAAAATGTCAAAAACACATATTTCGATATAAGGGATGGCCTACTTTCGTTTCGAAAATGCAATAGGTTTTTCGGGTCGTTGTTATCGTTTCGACCCAATTCGATAGGTTCGTTCATTCTTATACATCCCTCTGTATTTAGATAGATTTTCCTAAATCTAGCAATCTCTATTTTCTGATTTATATACGTACTGAAAACTTCTGTTCATTCCTTCTTTCCCAATGGCTGAAACCCTTATTCCCAAATTAAATTTCAAAATTCAAACTCTTCAAACTACATCAAATTATATATCCCTGCAAGCTCTCGACCAACATAATCAACTGTTATAATTCATTTTCGATTAGAGGTTTGGTTTGGCAAGAAATTAGCAAAGAAGTTTCGGCCGTACATTGCTAGGGATTTTGATTTCAACGGTGGACCGTCAATTTTAGGACTATCGTAGGGTCCCACGGCATAGAGCATGGCGAATAGGGTCGATCCATCCTGTTAGTTTGTCGAGATCGTCAATGAGTTCACCAGAATTTAAGCATCATTGGAGCGGCGGCGATTTGCATATTCACGGTGGCGGAGGGGAAGGCGAGCCTGCTTAGGAGCGGCCTGATATGGGAAGGAAGGTAGCGACCTACGATATGGGTGGATGTGAACGGAGGTGATGCAGCGACGAGTAGAAGTGGTAGCGGCCACATGTGTATCTAGGCTTCTTCGTGCTGATGGTCGAGCATTAAGGTTTGGTCGTTGGTAATTACAAATTTGCCCTTTGTTTTAATTTTAATTTTAATTTTATTATTGAAACGTTCTAACAATCATAACTTTTTCATATGAGTTCGGATTTGGATGTGGTTTCTTTCATTGTAATCGTACCGAAATTCCAGACAATCAGAAAATAGTTTGGCTACATTTTGAGACTGTTCAAGTAATTTGTTTTATTTGGGTTTTTAATTGATAAAAATCAAAGGTTAGTGATTTAACCCATTCACAAATACTAAACTATCTTATGTTAGGTGAATTAATTTCATGATGTGATAAGAATATTATTGGATGCTGTTTGGTAGCTCAATTTGACATTTTAATTAAAACTGAATTTTATTGGATTGAATTGCGATTTTAACTAATATGGAATTTAAATTGTTAGTTAAATACATGAAACTAATAACTAGTTAATTGTTGTGATTTATTGACTGATTTGGATAACTATTGTGATGGATGCTTAATTATTGACATTTTGGATGATTTGATGTTATGTTTATTTTATATGATGTTATCACACTGTAAGTTCCCTTAGTTTTTGTTAGGGAAAATCACTATGGGTTGAAATGATACATATCCGAACGATCTCATAGATTAGGCAAAAATCGTTATAGGTTGAAATGATAAACCCAAGCGATTTTATTCATTTTGAAAATCGTGATTCGGGATACGGATTGAAATGATATATATCCAAAAATTTAAACTTAATGTGGGTTGAAATGATATATATCTGTATTACTTGACCATCGAGTAGAAAATTATATACAGACACTGTTGGTCATTTTAAATTATATTCTAAAGTTATAAAGTATGTTGGATTTAAGAAATTTAATATTTAAATTTAATTCAATGATTTTATTTAAAACTTATATTTGGAAAATTAACTATTTTATATGTTTAAAGTTTAAAATTACAAGCTAATATATGATTTTAAATGTAATCTAAAGATGTCAACTTATAAATTTATTTAGTTTTAAATATATAATTTAAAAAATTTAAAATTTTAACTAAATAAAATATTAAATATTATTGTAAAATAATAAATTTAGTTTTATTTCACATTATAAATTCAGTTTCACTTAATGCAATATATTTAGTCTTAATTTAATATAATAAATATGGTTTTAATCTAATATAACAAGTACACATTTTATAAAATAACTTTAATAAATAAAAATTTAATATAATAAAATAAGATTTAATAAAATATATAACATTGTTCGAAAGATTTCTTTAGACTTTTATAATAACTTTGATTGATAAAAGATTTTAGACTTTCATAAAAGTTTTGTAAGAGATTTTTTAATGGATTTTATAAAAGGAATTTATAAAGTATTTTTATAAAGTATTTTATAATGGTTTTATAAAGGATTTATGAAGGTTTTAAAGGATTTTATAAAGGGTTTATAAAAGAACTTGTATAAATAGGTTTGGAAGCGTTTAAAGGAATTTGTATAAAAGTTATAAAAAGGGGAAGAGTTGTAAACTGTTTTGGATTTTTAAATTACTTTATAGATGGTTTTAAAGCATATAAATAGTTTATGAATGATTGAAGTAATATTCATAAATTATTTTTGAAATTGATTGAAAGAAAATCTTCCTCGGCATTTATGAACATATATTTATACTTTTGGAATAAGTATATGGATATCTTGAAACGAAGGTATAAATTGTTTCTGGATTTATTATTGAATTTTTTTTATAAAATGAGCATGGTGTAAATTAAGTATTTGGTTGTTAAAGAAACCGGGAACATAAATTGTCATACTCTCCGCCAATGCCGAAAATCACTTTATCAAATGTGCATTTGGTGGAGAATCAAAAATGAAGTTGGATGGTTTGGCAAACGCTACTGGAATGAAGTTAGAGAACGATGATGGATAGCGTTGACTTTTGGGTCATAATTGAAATGACTTAAACAGAAGCTATACCTGGGCCAAGTAGGGTCGCTCCCCTATCGAGCATGCTTCTTCAAAACCATATTTATTACTTTGTGATTTGATGGCCACCCTTTGATTTGATTTTGGGAGCGTGTCTCGAGGCGGGAGGTAGTAGGTGCTATGCGTTGCCACAAGCCCAGTTTTGCAAATTGGTAGTATCCTACCCTAGGAATTACCTCGTATGCCTTGTCATATTTATCCTGAACGAGTCGACTACGAGTTTGGCTTATGTCGTACCTGTGAAGTGCTCCTTGATTGCCTACCAGTTAGGTGGGGTTTTACACCGCTATGTAGACTATGACATTTATAAAATGTGTTAAGCGGGATATGGGTAACACCTTAACACTATTTAATATTTTACTTTACTATAGACATATTATAACAGCGTATTATATTATCTATGTAGATAGTTTAATGGATCCTTATGAGACGGAATCCTGAACATCTCCAAGTTATTGCATGCACGTTAGACACTGGATAGGAGATGTGAAATCCCGTATACATCTCTGAAGCCGTTACACTCATATTTATTTATATTGATTTAACTTACATAAGATCTTTTAGTTCTGTGTCAAGTGTTTTTTCTTTTCACTACTCTTAGGTCGGGGTCGTTATAGTTGGTATCAGAGCTTTTGTTTAGCGATAACCTTAGCTTTGTAGGGTTTGACTCATTAATGATAGGATAGCAATACCCTAGAATGAGTTGTTTGAGCGTAAATGTATGAGAGAGCATATTTCTTAATGTTATAAAAAGGTTTTTTGATATTGAGCTACTTTGTTCTATATAGTATTTACAAATTATGGTCGACACATAGGATGTTATGGCTTTGATAGGGAATTCTAAATACTGAATATGGCAGAACGATAATATTGCTTTTGAAAATAGGTAAATGAAATAATTTTATCTAGTATTATATTTTGTATATAAAAGAATAATTTTTATAAATGGGTATAGTTTTATGTGATATAGTTATTGGGAAGTGAAATTTTATAAACATTGGTTGCAGAATAGGACTTACAAATAAAAATAAAAATAAATTGAAGATTGAAAACTTAAGTTTTGGGTTCTGAAATTAGTTTTCAAAAGATTTTGGAATATGATATTAGTATTATTTGGAAGTATTTTTAGACATAAATGTTTTCAATGGATTTGAAAGGAATGTTATAAAGAAATTTTAAAAGGAGATAAGTTTTGTACTCCCCTCTTCTATCGCTGGAAAATAATTTCAGTGATGACGGCCGCATCATCGACATTCATTTTCGAGTCTCGAAGTGGTGGAGGCCACTTAGTAGCTTTGCTACACATTTGTTTTGATCAACAAATTTTATTTTATTTTCTCAAATATTATTTGGTATATATATAAATATATGAATATATATATATATATATATATATATATATATATATATTATTTCAAAAATGATTTAAATGGAACCTAATATTTAGTTCTTAAAATTTTCTAATAATTGGTGGTTTTCAGTTGTTATGATAGAATAGAATCTTGACTATTTTATTATGATTTGGAAACATCCAAATTAAAATCTAAATTAAGTGATAATTGTTTAACTAAAATATAAAGAGATTGGAGATATGTAACTTGTAATATAAAAGATAATCAAAATTAAGAAGATGTAAACTATTGAATAGTTTGCTAGGTAAATAACATAAAATTTGTATGACATTTTATTTTATTCTTAAAACATATATATAACTTACCAGAAATATTAAAAAAGTTGAAATGCTAAATTTAGAAATGTAATAGAATATTATAAAAGTAAAATCTTGATAACTAAAATGCTTCGAAATGAACATTTGTTATAAATGAAAAACTAAGATGTACAATGAATGTATAACATATGTTAAATGCTAATAATTAGATTGAATGGTAAAAAGTGAATATTATCTAAGAAACGTTTATAAACTTAAGAATAACTAAAATGATTCATAAATAATCTTATTATTAGTTGACACTATAAAACAAAGGATAAATGTGAATTAAAAGGTAGAAACGCTAAAGTATGGAATGTTTATTCATGAATATTCATATTAAATGGAAATCAAGTTATATAAATAAATGAATGTGAATTAAATTGCAAAGAAACTTATATAATATTTTAAGAATGGATTTATTGATGTTCTAGATAGTTGAATGGAAAATAACATATGTAAGTAAATGAAGGTAAATTAATCGAAAGAGACATTGTATGAATGAAAGAAAATGAATGAAAAGTAAATGATGAAAAAGAAACCAATCGAATGAACTTAAATAATATTTAAACTCTATGTTGTTTGGCTAAAGGGAAGTTTGTGAGAGTTTAATTCAAATTGTTAGGGTTGTATGAATAATCTATTAAGTAATTATATAAGGCCGTTGAGCGTAGGTTACACTTGATAGTTTATTTGTCACCTTGTATAATGAAAAGTTTCTAAACCTGGACAAACCATTAATTTGATTGCTATGGATGTATGATTGATTCTTTTGTTGCATAGGATGGTTGTGTTGTTTTGTTTGCATATGTTCTGTGTTGATTTGCTTTTGTTACTAATTGAAACAACTAAATATTTCTTTTTCTTACAAAAATTCTCACTCTTTCGGATTAAATAAGTGAAATACAGGTTTATGAAAGCAATAACTACTACTTTTGGTTTCATTAATAAAGTTGTTTGCCCGACAAATAGGTACGTTTTCGGGTTGTGGTTTTCAACAATATTTTTTTCCTATGGTTTGGGATATTTTATTATTGAAACATGATATACATACATATATATATATATATATTGATATTTTTATTTTTCTACATCTATCCGTACAAAGGAGACTCTGCCGAAATTTTTCAAAAATTTAAGACTTTGAAAATTTGTAAAAGTTGGGTTATTTTGAAATTTTATTTTGTAGATTAATTTTTTATAAATTGATTATTTTGAATAAAAATATATTAGCTTCTTAATTCCTCCCTATTACTTTTCGAGGACGAAAATTTTCGAGTGAGGGAGAGTGTAACGACCCATATTTTTTGATAATTAAAAATATTAAATTTAATAAATTTTTTGACATTTAGTATTGTGAGAAATTAAAATTTATGATTTTTAAATGGAAAGGATTATTAGAATTTAATTTAATAATGTTACTTTAATGTAATTAACAACTATTTTTAATGTAATTCCAATTAATTGAAATAACTGTAAAGTTAATTTGGTTATGTTATCCTGCCTTTTGGCAAAGCCATGACACCAAGGACTTAACTGGGAACCAAAGACAATTTGACTCGAAGATCAGCTATACACAGGTCCAATATAGATACTGGCAAATTTGGTCCTAGCCCGAACCGAGCTACAAATAGCATGTGCGATAAACAAAGCTATGGAAGGCAGAATTCGAAGTTTTGGGTTAATCGGAGTTCGTATGCTTAAGATATGGATCGATCAAGTTTTATGAGAGGCAAGTTTAATTTGTATCCATACAATTCGTATCCATCACCTTGCAGTGCTCTATTCTTATCCATCGAGGCCCATCACTTCATGTCCATCGGGTTCGTATCCACCATACCATCCATTAACTTCGCATCGATCCACCGCATCCATCCAATTCGTATCGATCAACTAACAGATCGATACGGAAGCCAACACTTTCCATCGATACGAAGCAGGCAGAATCGTCGATGCGAAGAGTAGTCCCCGAAATCAATACAAAGACGGCATGGTCACGTGGAAGAAGAGGTCATGCGGCATAAAAAGTGGATCTCTCTTTAACTATCGCTCTACGTCATTTGATCGATGCGCAGAGGGATCACTACGAAAGGCTATCGATACGAAGGTATTGACATGTGCACTCCAGCCACCTACAATATCAAACTTGGATTAATCATAACTTGAGTTCTACAAGTCCAAATGCTACCAAATTTTCATAGGAGCTTACTTGCCACCTGAGGAATGCCTTTGATCGAATGCAGCCCAAAAGGAGTAGATTTTGGTCGATACGAAGAGCACATGGATCGATTAATGATCTATCCAAAATGACCTCGGATCGATCTGGTGGGCCCACCCACATGTGAGAAGGGATATTCCGATATCTAAGCCAGATATTTCCAAACTTCACCTATAAATAGCACTCCAATGCTAATAGAAAAGGGACTTTTGGACACTACTACACCGCTACTCTGCTGCAACTCCATTGCAACTGGAGTCTTCGAGTATTGTACTATTGTAATCAGTTATCAATCAATAATAAAATAGAAAAACATTCAAAGTGGATGTAGGATACAACGCCTAACCACTATAATTTCTTGGGTCTTTCCATTTCTGTTAGCTTTTATTAGCGTGATTGTTTGATTAGCCTCGTTTTCCATTTAATTACTTCAATTTAATATCTTCAATCACATCCAAAGAGTGTTGTGCCAAATTTTGGTAAAACACTTTGGTTCTTTAATTGAGAAAACCCTATTTTCTCTGGCTCTATAGATCCTCTGCCATCATTGGATTGCTAAAGTCTAAGTAGAAGATCCAGATCTATCGTCCAGTAGTTCCTTCCATTCTATCCAGATTCCACCAGATCCAGAAAGAGCTACGTCACTCAACATGGTTACTACCAGAACTGCTTCGACTGCTGCGGATCTAGAAGGAAGGGATCGAAAGAATCTCATATAGGTGAATATAGCGAGTCAAGCATCTACTGAAGCACCATATCCGCAAAGCACCGTGACTAGGGAGGAGTTTTAGATCTTAATGCAAGAACTAACTCAGAGCGGTCAGCAGCTCACACAGCAGATCTTTGCCAACATGGATCTTGCAAACCAGCTTAACGATGAAAGGCGAAGGATATCCAGAAGGGATAGTGCTTTCTATTCATCAACCGAAAGTGTGGCTTCTTTTGATTTTAATCATAGGTCAACATGCCAATGGCTGGACGAAAACTATGCGCAAGCCTGCAGGCATTAGCATGTTGTGAACATCGGACAAGCTGGGGCTAGTCCTTTTACAGGACACCAAGAGGGACCCTCATCCCAAGGAGGAGCACTTCCTTATCATGCGTTATATGACCATGAAGCTGCTATAGATCTGGAAGCTGAGATCCAAAACCGACCAGATCCAGGCCTTCGTCAACACATCCATGCTAACGAACCCTATGTTCCCGAAGACCAAGAGCCAAGGAGAGGAATGTACCATGATAGCACCTAGACTGTCCCCACAACATGGAACTTGACCATGCCTTGGCTCCAAATGCTCAAATGCATGACATTCCAACCATGATCTGCCAAATGATCTGTGAAAATCAAGGTCTTACCAATGATGATTAGGGAACCTCTCGAAATCATACTCCATACACAAATGTTATTCTTTATGCTGAGCCACCCTCATTGATTTAGGATGCCTACCCCGCCTGTGTATGAAGGAAGTTCGTACCTCAACTAGCGTATATTAATGTACGAATGGCTCATGAATGTCGCTCAAGCTGGCGTTGCAGTTAAGTGTAGGAGTTTCCCTATTTCCTTGGGAGGTATCCTGCCCCCCAGATCCATTTCGAGTTTCGATCAGTTGGCTACAAAGTTTGTCAAATAATTTCGTATGCATGTTACAAGGCCAATGGATGTCAACACCTTGTCCAACGTTACCCAAGCTCTACGAGAGACACATAGACGTTATTTGGAAACGTTTCATACTGCCTGTGCTGTGGTCAAAAACCTGAATGAGAATTCTATCTTAATGGCATTAACTAATGGAATCATTCTCGATTTCGAGTTTGGCAATTGGATGGCTAGGAAACCCCCTGCATCGTTGGATCATTTCTATGCTAAGGCGGCCCAGTTCTTGAGGAGAGAAGACGCTAGACAATTTTGGAAGTAGGATGATGCGGGGCCTAGTGTCGAAGGCGTTAAGAGTAATGTTGCTGTGAAACAGACCGTGAGAACCGTGGCATTGTGCAATTGAAATTACAGAACAAACAAGGTTAACAAAAAGGTAATGGAGATTAGGGGAAGAAGCGAAACCTAAATCATGGACCGAGACCCAAAGCTAACATGTACGACCAATATACTCCCCTAAACACTATGCTGGAAAATGTTTACCATTAGACATGCAATACCAGACAATATAGGAAGCCAGCTCTGAAACCGTCATCAAGAAATAAGTTCAGACTGGAAAATTCTGTATATTCCACGATTATTACGGCCATAACACAAATGAATGCCGTCATTTACAAGACATCATTGAGAAGTTGATCAGAGAGAGGAAGTTGAAATATTTGTTCGGGCGCCGTAGAGTGGAGGTGCAGGACCATCTATACCGAATCAAGGGCAACGCTAAGCCATGCTCGAAGAACCCGTGCATACTGGCGGTAGGTTGGTTATAAATACAATTAGTGGTAGTCCTCATCCAGCTGATCGGAGCTGGAAGGAAATGGAGTCGTATTCCAGTTCGATCAGGCCTGCGGACTTCGAATGTTGCAGTAATGTTGATGATACGGCTCCATCGAAGCAACAGAAAACGATGGCAAATGACATTGTTTTCCAAAGCCGAGATGTTGATAGAGTCGAAGCCCCTACTATCGATCCGTTGGTTTTATCAGCCAAGATAGGTTCTGCTTGGATGAAGGGGATCTTGGTAGGCAGTTGAAGCTCCACGAACATTCATTTTAAGCGTGCTTATGACCAGATGAGAATGGAAGACAAAGATCTAAAACATACATTGTTTTAACAGAAGTGCAACTATACCCGCCGGGATGGTAGAGTTGCCAGTTGAGCTAGGTATTGGAGAGCATCGGATAGTCCAAATGCTGCAATTTGTTTGTTGGAAATTAACCCCCCTATAATGGTTTCTTGGGTCGATCGACCCTCGCTGAATTCAAGGCAGCGATTACTTCATGGTATTTAACTCTGAAGTTCCCCACTTATAATGGGGTTGGAGTAGTACACGGTGATTAGGCAATTGGATGCGCTTGTTATATTGTTGAACTGCAGGATGCACAACATAAAGAGAAAGGCAAGGGCGTAGAGGAGTCGCTCTATGTCCGTTTTTCAAAGAATTGACAGCAAACGCCCGGGCCTAGGCTTGGGCGCTACAACCAGTTCCTTAAGGACCTTGATCCTAGAACTTTCAAAGTTGGCGATCCCATACTTAAGAGAATCTATCTAGTCCCTTCGCACATGAAATCGACATGGGAAGGACCGTATGTTTTCGAGCAAAGACATGCGACGACACATTCAAATTATCTACCATTAACGGTCTCACTTTACCTAGAGCATGCAATAGCAAGAGTCTCCGTCGCCATTACACATGAAAGGCTATTATTTATTTAGTATGCTTTTCCTTTGAAATTTGTTTATGCATTTTCTGAATTTGAATTTGTAATAAGGCAACTGCTTTACCATACTTTCTTATTCCAACAATATAATGTAGACTTAGCAAGCCAAAGAGGCGATTATTGAAATGCGTCATGTGACTGCCACGATGCACAAAGAACCAAGTCTTATCCCATGGTGGGACTCCTTCAAATAGGGAGTGATCGTGATCTGATCGATCACTCGCTAAGTGACACCACGAGCTCGGAGGCAAGCTACACTAAGTCAAAAATATTAAAACATGGCAATCCTCCAATGAGCTCTAGTTCCCAAAGTGCGAACTGGAGTAGAAATCCTAAATCCAAGCTCGAGGAGAATGGACCCGTCCATCAAAGACTTCGCTTGTCAAATCAAGATGGATGTGATCTGACCATCCACAACCTTGATCAACTTCTTGTTCCCAGAGTGTGAAAGATCCAAATACCTATACAGATGTGATTGACCATCTGTCGACTAACTCCAAATTCCTAAAATGTGAACTGGAGTATAAACATAGTCGAGTCTGACGGACCACCCACCAACTGACTCTGGTCCCAAGAGCATGGCCTGGGGTATAAACACTAAATGGGTGTGACTGACCACATATCAACCAACTTCAGACTCCCGGAGTGCGTACTAGAATATAAACATAATCGGGTGTGACTGACTAGCCACCGACTGACTCTAGTTCCGTAAGCATGGACTGGAGTATAAACACTAAATGGGTGTGATTGACCACCCATTAACCAACTCCAGATTCCCGACGTGAGAAATGGAGTATAAACAGAACCTAACTCCTATCCTAAAAGTGCGGTCCGGAGTATAAATATTAAACGGGTATGAGTGATCACCCGCAAAACAACTTATGTCCCCGAAGTGCGGAGCAATCCTAAACACTAACTGGGCGTGTTTGACTGTCCGTCAACTGACTCTGGACCCGAGAGCATGGACCAGAGTATAAGCATCAAACGGGTGTGACTGACTTCTATCAACTCATGTCCTTGGAGCATGGATATGATTCCAAGTATTAAGCGAGTGTGACCGACCGCCCGTAAATTATCCTATGTCCCCGGAGCATGGACATGGTTCTAAATAACAAGCAGGCACAATAGACCACCAGCATGCAAGTTCAATCCCCAGAGTGTGGATACCGATACCGGCCGATGAAAGAGTGTGTTTGACCACTCCAATTCATTTACCTTCAACTTTGTTCCAACCAAATTGAATTATTGAAGATGTAAAATGACTACAGACCGATTGCTTCAATTCTCCCTAGAGCTGGAGGCATAACTCAAGTACAAGCCGCTTACCGAAGCTGTGCAATCTTGAGATTCGACTCGACGTTTGGTTATGACTCGAAGCCATGACTTCGAGACTTAATAACCGAACTCAAATTTGATTCAGAGACTAAAGCCTCATAGGTATATTGAATGGAAATACGAGCACTAATATACTTAAGCAAATAAGCACAGAGTTATGACGAAAACAAAAAGGGGTTTTATTTCTACTATTCTCTGGAAAAAAAGACAAGTACATAAATCTTTCCAATGAATTCCTATAAGCAGGGCTAATCCTGCATTTATACAAAGCCTGCAAAAAGAAAAAGGGATTGCTATTCCATCTATCTACCAAAAAGAGGAAACAAAAAGAACAAGTCTATGCCTTTGATTTTTTCCTTCTTACTCTTTTTTTAGCATAGACCTGCTAGT
This sequence comes from Allium cepa, assembly GCA_030765085.1. Lineage (NCBI taxonomy): Eukaryota > Viridiplantae > Streptophyta > Magnoliopsida > Asparagales > Amaryllidaceae > Allium > Allium cepa. The sequence goes on along the minus strand of CM060928.1, from coordinate 848,151,908 downwards.
GCTACCGCGCGGATGTCTCTTCGAGCCTTTACTACCCCAGCCTGCATTAGCTGATTTGTCTTCAACCGGGGGATTACAATTATCTCCTCCTCAGAGCTTACACGATCTGGAAGATCTTCGATATGCAGGGCTGGAGGGATGCTTGCACTTTCTAAGGTGGTGGAAGGAGGTGCATGGTTTCGTTAACAATGCCACCAGGAGAATGACAAATATCAAGATTGGGTCAGGACCAGCCATTCCACCAACTCCATGAACCAGCTCTGCCTACGCCTTCTCAGCCTTAGTCTCTTCCATTGTTTCCTTGGCCTGCTTTGCCCGGATAATCATCAGAAACTACTTTTTGGGCCAAAGGGGCACGAAATTAAAACGTCTTCATCAACATGGAAAGGCATTTCAATGTTCAGGTCGCTTTCTTGACTAAGAAGTGCTTCCAACATTTGTTCGTCGAACATGTAGCTGCCTTCTTGCATCTCCCCAACCGATGTGGCAACCGTTGTAGTTGTGACCTTTGTCATTAAGGATACCTTCTCATGAAGCATCTCTTGAGTTATAGGAGGATCAGTCGATTCGACATCTACAACTAAATAAAGATAGGAGAAAATGTTAGTGACATCTTTTGACAGTGCTCCCGCATTTGCATGAATGGAAGAAGTGTTCAGAATACCTTCCCGAGATTGACTCCCGTGGTCAGTAGATGTGCCTTCAGAACCATGTTCATGTAACAGAGATAGGCGTGGCCTGTCAGGGTCGTACGCCGGAACAGTTGGAGGATCAATTGTAGAAGTAAGCTCAGGTCGGGTTGCTGTAGGCATTTCGAAATATACTTCATGATGCTCGACTCTATATCCTTCTCTAACGTCCAGGTACATGGTCGCTATTTTTTCCTTTTCAAGGGTGACAATGGTATCATGAAGAACCTTAGCCTCATCTCCAACTAGTATCTGATTTTCTAGCTCGAATTCATCAAAAGCCGAAGTGTTGCGGGCCATTTTCTCATCTTCGACCAAGCGACTCCAAGCCTTGTGTGGATGGAAGGGGTACTCTTCGAGCCAGTTAAGATTGCAATTCCTTAAAACGTTGGCATTATAGAGGACCATAAGATCTTCAAATTCATCCTCCATCCTTGCCTCCCTCGCTTTAGCTTCGCTCTCAATTCTCACTTCGGCTCCCTGAGCCTTCAAATGTGCCACATCCCTTTCGTCTTTAAGAGCCACCGTTTTCTTGTATGCCTCCTGGGCGGCTTTTTAGCATCATCTTTCTCACTAATGACCTCGACAAACTTCGCCTTTAACTCCTCAAGTTCTCTCAGCGTAGCACCTCTTTTTGCCACAACGATAATATTTCGATGGCCCACTTCCTCAACCAAGGCAAAATGCATCTATCGCATTCTTTCCATAGACCAACTTGCCTCATCGACTTTATTTTGGGCTTCCATTTCCGAATTTTTTGAAGATTTGGCCTCATTTTTAAGCACTTCGATTATATGTTCTTCTGAGCAAAATCAATCGCCAATTTCTCGATTCTTTTTGCCCCCTCGAAGGCCACCGTCGAGCTTTCTCTGCAGTTTTCACCCATTCTTGATACTTTTTATAGACATCATGTATATAATCATGGACCATTCATTCTATGTCATTAGGGATTCACTTCAAGTTCGGAGGAAATATAAAGTCATCAAAGATAACATTTGGAAAATCTTTTTTCGACTTAGTAATTCTAATCGCTCCCACCCCGGTGGGTTCTAAAGCGGCATATTCTCTGATAATGGAAGTTTCGGCCTCAATCCTCCGACATTGCTCATAGGGTCTTAAAGTTTGAGGAGGCACTATTTGGCACAAAGTTTCGGAAGACTGCCTTCCAAAGTCGGGTTAGGAGGAACCTTTGGGTGTTGGCAATCATGACCGGGAATGGCGCCTACTTTAGTGTTGTCTCTCGCTCTCCCTTTCATAATGGTCGCGCCCTTGACTGAAATAGCCACGAACATAATCTCTATCAGTCTCGTGTTTGTGAAACTCAAATAAGAACTAGAAGAATGGCATTTGGAAATGAAAACTGCGAGTATTGATCTTTGCCCCACCATTGTATCTGTAAAAAGAAAATAAATGTAGAGCTAGATATCTCCAGAGATTGAGAAACATGCGATGAGATGTTGTGTGGTGTCGAAAAGTGTGTGCATACATGTGCAAACCCCCCAACCGGTTGTGGCAGCCTTGCTTGCAAGAGTTGGCTCTCCTATATCTAGCACTTTGAAGTCCCTCTAATCCAAGATCTTGATATGAAGACAAGTCATTTGGAATAGGGATGTCCTTCAATCCTTTCAAAGAAATCTCCATTCATAGAGGAGAAGTCTCAGGACTTATAGCATTGTTACGAGTAAAGATATCACAATAGTTTTATGCCTCGTGGATTTGAATGCATTAGTCTTGCCTTTACTTTATAGCTTTAAAGATCGAAAACTCTATGAAGGCATAGCTGAAGGATCATTTCCATCGAGAACACTCTCATCATTGTCTTGTTCAGTGATAACGACTCCCGGAGCTCTTCTCCCTCTATGCGTCATAGGAGCCATTCTGAGAACTACCGCCGATCCAATGCTTTGGCTTCTTTCTATAAGACCAACAACAATTAAATTTTCATCAGTGAGGACTCCATCAATTTTCCTGAACTCGGTTGGCACCGCTCGGAGAACCCTTACAACTTTAAATTAGGCTCCTTCAGGCCGCGGAATCGAAGATGCATAAGTAACAAAGTACTAGATTCAGTATCCACTTGTATTATCCAGTTAATTGACGAAGGAGTTAGAATACTTACCTATAACTAGCCACTGTCTGGCAAATCCCGGTGGACACCGAAAGAAGAACCTTTCGGATTTGAAGTAGCTTAGTTTACTCTAAGCTCCTGCTGCTACTTGGCAGTTTCTAATCGCCTCCAAAAAAGTGAAAGAAGGGATGTGCCCGTGGCTCTTAATGTTGTATAGATATCCGATTTCTTCGACAGTTGGAGGTCGAAAGAGATGCTCTATGAAGATAATGAACAAGATGTTAAGCATAATGTATCCATTCGGATGTAATTGAGATGGAGCGATCCTCAATAAAAGCAGCACTTCGCGAATAAATTCATTAAAAGGGGGCAGTGTTCCAGCAACGCCCATGAATCTATAGCAAGTAGTATACCCTTCTGGTTGATTATGGGCTCTGTCTTCCATGCCCGGTACCAAAATATCTTCTAGAGATAGACCGTGTCTGAGGCAGATACTGCCTAGCATGTCATCGAAAATTTTTGAGCATACTAAGTCCTTCAGATTTAAGACTAAAGTTGCATCAGGTACTTCATCTGGGGTAGGACTTATTACTTCAGTTGCGATCTCTGGCATTTCTATAACTGGAAGTGGAGGACTTTGGATATCCTGTAGCTTTGAGCTTCTGGGATCCATAGCTATTAAATTCAGTAAAAATCATCATTAGATAGTAAAAAACACAAGTTCCCCTCGGTGTGAAGTGAGTGATCGCGTTGTGTAGTGGAATGCTACGTAATACTTTAAATTTCTTCAAGTTTGAAAGATGTTAAACATCATGACTTTGTTCTTCAACCGGAGTGATTGTCATCGCTGGCCGTCACAACTGTGCCAACCTCTCTTCAGAGAACAATCAACGTCAGAGTTTGTTAAGTTTGTCAAGTTATAGTTCCATTGACGAGCTTCAAGAGGCAGTTAAATATGCAGTTTAACAGCTAAGTTTTGATATGCAAGGATGAAGCTTGTCGGAGTTAAATGTTCGAGTGTGCAGAAGCCTTGTATCCAACAAAGTTCAAACTTGGATCGATCACAAAAAGACCAATTTGCATCAATCAGAGAAATTACGTTTTGTATCGATCACAAGAAACACTATTTGTATCGATTGGAAAATTAATCTTCTTATCGATCACCGACTATGGTTTCGTATCGATCACCACCCAAATCTTCATATCGATCGCTCCGGGTCGATACAAACTTCCACCATTCTCAATCGATAAGAAACTACCCCTTCCATCTATCATTTTCGGATCAATACATATTCCATTATTTCTAGATTGATACAAGCTTTCAAATTCCATATCGATACGTGCTACTACCCTATATTCTAGTGTTTCCTTCATATCCATCGACCCTTCTTCTTCCCTAAGCCGCTAGCATGCCATTGCTCAGTCCTTGACCTCGCTCCGACCCAACTACGCATCAACAGTGCTGGAATTGGCAACAACCATAGATGGAACGATGTTAAAATTCGAGTCTTATCATTTTGGAATGGTTTTGATTTGCCAGTTACCTAGTTAAAACAGTTGGTTTGAAAGATTGATGGATTGCTCGGTTTGATGACGAAGACAATATTCTTTCTTCTTGAGTTCTCTCTCGATAGGAAGGCAAGAGTAAAATGGGAGTAAATGAAATTTTTCTAAGTACAAATTGTATTTATGTTTTCGAAACCAGGAGAGAACATTTAATCTCCCGGTGGTTAAAAAAACCTATTCGAGCGGTCACAAGTTCCATCGATATGAAGAACCATCTCCATACCCATCTGCCCTGATTGATCTAGAGTGTAGCAGTTTGTATCCATCAGCGACCCCTCGGTACGAAAGATGCGGTAAAGGCTCATTAGAAGGCCATGAGGGCTCGTATTCATCGATATGAATCAACTCCAAAGACTGTCTATTTTGTATTGGTAACCATTGATACGAAGCATGCATTCCAACTTCTTAGATCAATCTAGAAGAGGATCAATACGAAAGTATGCCTTAGAACGACCATCAAACGTTGCTAAAACTTGAATTTCACATCAATCCAGGAGAGGATCGATACAAAACTCGATCTAAACAAAAAACTAAAGACTTGACAATGGCCCATGAATGTGCAAACGTAAACATGAGTCAAGTTAATGTCCATGCATGTATGAAAAACATACTCTCAATTTTCAAAATTTACAGGAATTGAATGCTCACCTGATGATAATCAAAACAATGGACAACAAATTGCTAGAACTTAAAAATCAATTACAACAAAACACTGCATGATTATTGGCAGTCAATAATTCAACATTTATTTTACTGGAAATCAATCAAAGGTTACATCTCTTAATGAAAAGGCAATGACTATTCAACGAATTGGATAGAGCTTTTTCAGAATAATGATTGCAGCTTTTCAAAGCACGCCACGTTCACACAAGACGTACTTTAGGGAGCAAATGTTATTCCACCTTTTAGTAAGGCCATGACACCAAGGAATTGACTGGGAACCAAAGATAGTTCGACTCGATGATCGGCTATACTCAGGTTCGCTATGGATACTAGCAAATATAGTCCAAGTCTGGAACAAGCTACAATTATCATGGTACGACAAACAAAGCTAAGGAAGGCATAATTCCAAGTTTCGGGTCAACCGGAGTTCATATGCTCAAGATACGGATCAATCAAGTTTCATGAGAGGCAAGTTTAATACGTATCCATAAAGTTCGTATCCGTCACCTTGCAGTAGTCATATATGTATCCATCAAGTCCCTTCACATCATGTCCATCGGGTTCGTATCTAGCAAACCTTCCATTCACTTTGTATCGATCCACTACATCCATCCAATTCGTATCTATCAGCTAACATATCAATACGGAAGCCAACGCTTTCCATCATTATGAAGTAGGCACAATCAACATACAAAGAGTAGTTCCTAAAATCGATGCGAAGAAAGCATGGTCAAGTGAAAGAAGCGGTCATGCGGCATAAAAAGTGGATATCTCCTGAACTATAGCTTCACGTCATCTGATCGATATGCGGAGGGATCGATACGAAAGGCTGTTGATGCGAAGGTATCGATATGTGCACTCCAGCCACCTATAATATCAAACTTGGATCGATCATAAATCGAGATCTACATGTCCAAATGCTACCAAATATTCATATGAGCTTACTTACCAACTAACGAATGCCTTCGATCGATCGTAGCCCAAAAGGAGTAGAATTTGATCGATATGAAGAGCACATGGATCGATCATGGATCGATCCCAAATGACCTTAGATTAATCTGTGGGCCCAACCACATTTGAGAAGGGGTATTCCGAGATCTAAGCGAGTTATTTCCAGACTGCACCTATAAATAGCACTCCAATGCCAATAGAAAAGGGACTTTTGGCCTATATTACGTCGATAGTCTACCGCAACTCCATTGTGACTTGAGTCTTCGAGTGTTGTACTGTTGTAATCAGTTATCAATCAACAATAAAACAGAAAAACATTCAAAGTGGACATAGGCTACAATGCCAAACCACTATAATTTCATGTGTCTTTCCTTTTCTACAAGCTTTTATTGATGTGATAGTTAGATTTACCTCTATTTCCATTTAATTTCTCCATTTTAATCTTTTTAATCACATCCAAAGAGTGTTGTGCCCAATTTTGGTACAAATAGGTTATAATTGTAAATAAGGAATTAAATTGGTAATTAATGAAATTAATGAAATTGAAATGGGTTTATTGTAGAATATGAATAAAATTTATTAGTACAGAAATTATTGGCTTTTGTTTGTTGAGAATTAACTTTGAAATGTGTTTGAATTTATAAGTTGTAACAATTGTTTATTTATCACCTTACTATTTAATCCGTTGAAATTAATTTGAAAATCAATAAAATTAATTTAATCAAAAACCATCTTTAATATGGTAAAAGATGATAACTGTAAAATATGGATGTAATGAAATGTAAACTATTTAATTAAATTCATAAGGTATTGGATGGTCAAATAAAAAGAGTATAAATCAAAATAAAAGAATTTGTTGGAATATAAAATATAATTAACTGGAATTTTATTACAATCACAAATTGAACGCTGAATTTAGTGTAATATTTAAATAGTGGATTTAACATGAAAAATTTATTTTAATAGATTATTAATTTCTATGCAATCAAAAATGATGAAAAATTATTAATTATTAAATTTGAATTTAAACTGATTAAATTAATTTAATAATAAATTACTTAATCAACGTGAAAATTAGCTATTTTGGCTACTCTCTCAGATTTCGACGAAACTAGTTTCATCGAATCCGTAATAATGAATTATTATTGGATTTTAAGTCTCGCAGCGATCGGACTTGCCATTTGGCCGTGCGAGCTTGATACACGTAGAAATCGACTAATGGAATTTAAATGAATATAATTCGATTTTGAAAGCTAACTTCTATACAATGGAGGGATTGAAACTAATTCCGTTGAGTGAGAAAATACTGAAAACATATATTTTGATATATGGCATGACCTACTTTCATTTCAGAAACGAAACAGGCTTTTTGGGTGGTTGTTATAGTTCCGACCCAATTCAATATGTCCGTTCATTCTTATCTATCCCTCAATATATAAATAGATTTTCTAACCTTAGTAGTCTCTATTTTCTTATTTTTGTACGTACTGTAAATTTTTATTCATTCATTCCTTCCTAGAGGCTGAAACCAAAATTCCCGAATTTAGTTTCAAAATCAATTTCAAAATTCTAACTCTTCAAATTATATCAAATTATATATCGTTAGAGAGATCATGATGAGTGCAATCTACTGATGCAATATGTTTTTCGATTGGAGGTTTGGTTTTTCCAGAAATTAGAAAAGAAGTTTTGCCCGTCCATTACTACGGCTTTCGATTTTAACGACAGATCATCAATTTTAGGATGATCGAAGGGTACCACGCCGTAGAGCTTGGCGAATATGGTCGATCTAAGTTATTAGTTTGTTGAGATCATCAATGAGCTCACTAGAATTCAAACAACTTCGGAGCGGCAGCGACTGCACATTCACGGCGGTAGATGGGCAGGTGAGCCTACCATAGGCACGGCCTGATATGTGGAGGAAGGTGGCAACCTATGATCTTGGTGGATGTGAACAGAGTGGTGCGACGATGAGTAGAAGGAGGTTGCGTGCGTATCTAGGCTTCTTCGTGCTGATGATCGAGCGTTAGGGTTTGATGGTTGGTAATTACATATTTGCCTTTTTTTTAATTTTAATTTAATTTTTATAATTCAAATGTTCTAATAATCATAACTTTCTTATACGAGCTCGGCTTTAGATGCAGTTTCTTGCATTGCGATCGTATCAAAATTTCGGACAATCTGAAACTGGTTTGGCAGCATTATGAGACTATTCGAGTTTTAGGTTTTATTTGGATTTTTAATCGACTGAAAATCAAAGATGAGTGATTTAACCTACTCACAAATACTAAACCATCTTATGTTAGTTGGTTTAATTTCATGATGTGACAAGAATATTATTGGGTGTTGTTTGTTAGCTTAATTTGAGATTTTAATTGAAATAGAATTTTATTGAATTTAAGTGCACTTTAACTAATATAGAATTTAAATTGTTAGTTAAATACCTAAAACTGATAACTAGTTAATTATTGTGATTTATTGACTGATTTGGCTAATAATTGTGATGGATGCTTATATATTGACTTTTTGGATGATTTGATGTTATGTTTATTTTATATGATGTTATCACATTGTAAGTTCCTTTAGTTATTGCTAGGAAAATCACTGTGGGTTGAAATGATACATAACCGAACGATCTTGCAGATTAGGGAAAATCCGTTATGGGTTGAAATGATAAAACCGAGCGTTTTTATGGATTTAGAAAATTGTGATTCGGGATACGATTTTAAATGATATATATCTGAAAATTTAAATTCATTGCGGGTTGAAATGATATATATCCGTATCACTTGACCATAGGGTAGAAAATTATATATCGACACCGTGGATCGGTATTTAATTATTTTCAAATATTATAAATTATGTTTGATTTAAGAAATTTTAGTTTTAAATTTAATCAAATGATTTTATTTAAAACTTACATTTGGAAAATAAACTATTTTATAAGTTTAAAGTTTAAAATTATAAGCGAATATATGATTTTAATTGTAATCTTAAGATGTTAACTTATAATTTTATTTTGTTTTGAACATATAATTTAAATAATTTAAAATTTTAACTTAATAAAATATTTAATATTGTTGTAAAATAATAAATTATTTTTTAATTAATATAATAAATTTAGTTTTATGTAATGCAATATATTTAGTCTTAACTTAATATAATAATTTTTTTTAATTTAATATAATAAATATGGTTTTAATTTAATATAACAAATACACGTTTCATATATTAATAAATAAAAATATATAAAATAAAATAAGATCTAATAAAATAAATAACATAGTTTTAAAGATTTATTTAGAAATTTAATTTAATATAATGAATAAAGACGTTTATAATAACTTTGACAGATAAAAGGTTTTTGTAAAAGATTTTAGACTTTCATAAAAGTTTGTGAGAGATTTTATAATGGATTTTATAAAAGGATTCTATAAAAGGTTTTTTTATAAAGGTTTTTATAATGGTTTTATAAAGGAGTTATGGAGGTTTTATACGATATTACAAAGGGTTTATAAAAGAACTTGCATAAAGAGATTTGGAAGCGTTTAAAGGAATTTGTGTAAAAGTCATAAAAAGGAGAAGTGGTATAACCTGTTTTGGAATTTTAAATAGCTTTATAAATGGTTTAAATAAGATTTATAAATTATTTTTGAAATTGATTGAAAGAAATCTTCCTCTACATTTGTGAATATATATATTTATACTTTTGGAATAAGTATATGGTTATCTTGACACGAAGGTATAAACTGTTTCTGCATTTATCATTTAAAATGTTTCATAAAATGACCACATGTGAAATAATCATTTGGTTGTTAAAGAGATTCGTGGTCAAATATTTTCATACTCTCTATTAATATCAAAAACCACTTTAACAACTATGCATGTGGTGGAGAATCTAGAATGAAGCAGGATGGTTTGGCGAACGCTACTGGAATGAAGTAGAGAACGATGATGGATAGCCTTGACTTTCGGGTCATAATTAAAATGACAAAAATAGAAGCTATACCTGGGCCATGCGGGGTCGCTCCCCCTATCGAGCATGCTTCGTCAAAACCATATCTATTACTTTGTGATTTGATTTGGTTGCAACCCATTGGTTTGATTTTGGGAGTGTGTCTCGAGGTGAGCGGTAGTAGCTGTTATGCGTTTCCACCAGCCCGGTTCTACAAATGGCAGTATCCCACCTTGGGCATTTCCTCATGTGCCTTATCAAATTTATCCCGATCGAGCCCAGTACGAGTTTTGGTTTGTGTCGTACTATGGGATGCTCTCTGATAGCCCATCGGTTTGGTGGAGTTTGTAGTACTGTATTGACTACGACATTTATAAAATGTGTTAAAACTGGATATGGGTAATGCCTTAACGCTGTTTTAATATTTACTTTACTATAGACATATTATAATAGCATATTGTATTATCTATGTAGTTAGTTTATTAGATCCTTATGAGATGGAATCTCGAACATCTATTAATTATTGCATGCACGTTAGACATTGGATAGGAGATGTAAAATTCCGTAAGCATCTCTAAAGTCATTACACCCATATTAATTTATGTTGATTATACTCAAATAAGATCTTTTAGTTTTAACTCGAATGTTTTGCCTTTTCATTATGCTTGGGTCAGTCTGAGCATTTCAATGTTGAAGATTGTATGTTTGGATGATGAAGACGAAGATTTATATAATACATACATACATACATACATATATTCCACACCATCATGTTGCTCCACTGCATTGTTTATTTGTTCCTGCTGTTTTATAACTCTAATTGTATTGTAAATGTGTAATCAAATGTATTTGTACAATAACTTCATGGACTGTTTATTTGATTATTATATTTTATCATTCCGCTGTAAGATTCTGTGTCTTTTTCCTTCTTTTCTCTTATTTTCTTATTTACCCCTATTAACAATCCTCCCATTTGAATGGTTTGAATTCGACGTATGTGATTTATTTTCTATTTAAATAGTCCAAAAGTGTAACGACCCAGAATTTTTATTAATTAAAATTCGAATATTTAATTAATTTTAAATATTAATAAGTGAATTTATAAGTCGAATAAATTTTAATTCGAATAATTGGATTTAATTGGATAATTAAATCGATAATTTAATATGTGAAAATACAGAAATAATTGAAAATTGGTTTAAATATGATTGAAAATGATTTGTAAAATTTTATTTTATCATATTGGAGTTAGAACGATATTATAGAACTTTAAAATTGAATTTAAAGTTAATTTGTGAAAATTGAATATTTTAATATTTAATCGACTAGTAAAATTAGTCGTTTTTCGAACAGTCTCAGAATTGGACAAGACCAGTTCCATTGGATCCGTAATAGTTAGTTATTACCGGATTTCAATTTTCGTAGCAATCGGAGTTATCGTTTGATCGTGGCAGCTCGAAACGCATCGAAATTGTTTTAATATTAAATTGGCGAGTTAAAATAGCCATTTTTCAAAAAGTCTCGGATTTCAACGAAACCAGTTTCATCGGATCCGCAATGTGATATTATTGTATGATTTCAAATTTTGCGTCAATCGGATTTACCGTTTGTCCGGTGCAAGCTAAAACGCCTAGAAAATCGTTTAATCGGTTTAATTTTAAATCGAACGTTTATTGCCGTAACTCGCACAGATGACCGAATTAGCCTCCGAAACCTATTCCATTGTGTCCGGAACGCGGGGTAAACCCTAGAAATGTTGGTTACGGCGCGTGAATCGGAGTTTTGAAAACCCGGATGAATAGTGTTCATTTATTCTCTATAAATAACCCATATTCTCACAAGAAAATAAAAAAAAAATTAAACCCTAACCCTAGTATATACAGCCACCGCCAGTTACAAAGCAATGGCCGAAATTCATCGAAATTCATTCTTTAATCTCTTGCAATCCATCCACTTATAGCAGAAATCTCCAACTAGTAAATCGAAGAGCTCGAAGAGAGCTTCGATTCCATAGGGTGATGATCGAATTTGGAGCATCGTGGGGGTTGCCAGAGAGCCGCGTTCGGCTGTTGTTCATGCACGAAAATCGAGAGCATAAGGGGACCGGGGTCGCTAGGGTCGCGGCCGAGCGTAGAGGGGATGGAGGCGCATCTGTAGGTGGCCGTTGATCGTGGTGGATGTCGTCGTAGTGGAAGCATAATTTAACCCTAAGTATATGAATTGGGTTCGGCCTTGCTACTGGAGTTCACGCATGAGAAAGAAGATGCAATGCACGGGCAAGATTTCAGGGGTTCAAGATCTATGGCTGTAAATGATTAAGGTTAAAAATAAAATAATAATGTTGTAAATTGTTTATATAAAATCGTGTAAAACTTTATAAAATCATATCTTTTTCATACGAGGTCGAAAACGCACGAAACAGGAAGCGTTGGAATCGTATGGACGAGTACTACGCGATGGAATTCGATTGGAGTCGTTTGGAGTTAGTGAGAATTTCGGGTAAAATTAAACGTCCGTTTAATTTTATTCGAAATAAATCGCTAAAATGAAATTGAAATCATGGTGAGAACTTCTCACTCAATCGAATCGGTTTCGATTTTATTTTAAATACTTATATTTAAAATACTTGAATGCATGTTTGAATGATGATTGTTATCTATTGATTGTTAAAATAGACATTATGCGCCGTTCGTAAGCGGATGTTATTTATTAAAAACATATACCGCGAATATTTCATAAACAGTGAAATTGGTATTATATATAATAGCAATATATATATATTGGCATATGTATATATTGCAGTTATTGATTTCCCGCATTGTATAGCGGATGAGACCCTATTGCGCCGTCTATTAAGCGGATAATATTTAAATCCCATATACCGCGATAATTTCGTACAGGAGCGAAATTGGTATTGTGCTAATGTTTGTGGATGCAGGAAACAGGTTGGGGGGATCCAACTGGATTCCTCAACAGTATTTATTTGATTCAGATATTTTGATATTCGTTGATTATCATATCGATATATGATGTCGTTGTAGTCGTGATTGACTATTTGGTTTGTAGCATCATTGGACCAAGTTTTGGAATTTTAAAATGATTTTAAAGTGATTTTTGAAAGTGTTATCCCGCTTTTTGGCAAAGCCGTGATACCAAAAATTGGCCAAAAACAAAGGGCAGTTCGTCTCAGAGATTGGTTGCACTTCTCTTCGCTATGGATATCGATGAATTTTGTCCGAGCCCGGATCGGGCCGCAATTGATAGGGCATGACAAGAAAGACCATAGAAACCAGCATTTCAAATTTCAAGACGGTCCGAGGTCGTATGCTCAAGTTATGATGGATTCAAGATGAGACGGTGCACATTGCTTGGTTCGAACCCATCGTGTTCGAACCCATCATGTTCGAAACCACCATGTTCGAACCCATCCTGTTCGAGCCCGTCATCTTCGAAACCATCTGTTTCGAACCCATCAGTTTCGAATCCATCCTTTAACTTCGAGTCCATCACTACTTCGAACCCATCAGAAGCTCCGACTCCATCGCCTTCGAATCCATCAGCTTCGACTCCATCAGCACCTTGGACTGCATCAGAAACTTCGAATCCATCAGAAGCTTCGAATCCATCCAAGCTTCGAATCCATCAGGATCTTCGAATCCATCAGAAGCTTCGAATCCATCGGTTTCGAATCCATCCACATCGCATACGAAAGCATGGATTCGAACCATATGGAGTCGAACCATATGGATTCGAACCTATGGATTCGAATGAATCAGTGGAGTCGAAGCAACCAGCATGACGAACACCCAATTTCGAACCGATCATAACTCCAAATCTACTGATCCAAATCCCATGAAATTTTTACAGAAGTTTGTCTACATGATGAAGAACGTCCACGCCAAGTTTCATCGTAATTGGACAATTTTTTGATCGATTCGAAGTTCACTTCGAATCGATCCCAAACTGGGCACGCACTTCAAGAACGCGGGCCTGTGGGACCCCCGTCACGCGCCAAGCAGCCTCTCCATGATTTAGGCGGGATTTTGGCCTTCCACACCTATAAATAGAGCCCCTGGTCATTCAGAGAGGGGGTCGGAGAATTTGGAGAGAAAGAGTACGCCTAAGCGCTGCCAGAATCATTCCATACCGCCATCTTGGCTGCTGATTTCGAATTTAAGTCTGTTGTCTGCTGTAATTTGCCTCAAAACACTTGTAACCTTCAAGTATTAAGCAATAAAGTGATCAAACTTCATAGTGGACGTAGGCGCATCGCCGAACCACTCTAAATTCTTGTCTTCTATGCAATTTACTTTTCTATAACTTGGAGTTTTTGTTAGATAATTTTCATTTCCAATTTAAGTTCTTCACTTATTATCTCTTCAAAGACTTCCGAAGGGTGTTGCCCAATTTTGGTGTTAACATTTTGGTGCTTTCATTGAGAGAGAAAAAGAACTAGTTCTTTCTCCCGCTCCGTGGATCTATCTTCGATACCGGATTGCACAAATCTAAGAGGGAGATCCAGACTTCAAATTCAGATTCCACCCATTCTTTTCAGGTTTGCTCAAAATCTAGGATAGGAATCTAACCTACAGGATGGTTAGTACGAGAACCACTTCCAACATTGGTAACCAAGAAGGTCAGGATAGGCAGAATCCCGCACAGCTACCGTCAGCCAATCAGGATACCGTTGGGCAAGCGGATCAGTCAGGTCCGGTTACAAGGCAGGAGTTCCAAACATTACTGCAGGAATTAACTAAAAGCCGACAACAGCTAACTGAGCAGCTACGTATCAATGCTGAATTAGCTAACCAACTAAACCATCAAGGGCGAAGGAGATCAAAGAGGGACCACGCTCCGCATTCTTCCGCGGAAAGCTCTGCCTCATCCGACTATAACGGCAGATCTACGCGCCCCAGGCTAGACGGAAATCATGCGCATGCTTCTGGCCTCCGGCAGACATTGACTGTAGGACAAATAAGAGTTGGCCCCTCCGCCAGTTTTCATACGGGACCCTCCTCTCGAGGAGGCACTGTGCCACAGCACACCGCAGATAACCAAGCCGCCGCAGTTGGCACAGGAGTCGACACCCGAAATCACTCCAGTCCAAACTGCCACCCACAGGAACGTGTCCCAGGACCGAATATCCCGGAAGATGTCGAGCCAAGGAGGCGAGATTCGGATCGTCGACAGCGCCCGATCCCACCTCGCACTGTGGGGCCCGACCACACTTTGGATCGACACCCTTCAAATACAGCAACACCTGATCTCTCAGCTATGGTCCGCCAAATGGTTCGCGAAAGTCAAGGTTTGATGAATGACGATTGGGGGATCTCTCGAAGTCACACCCCGTTCACCGATGACATATTATATGCTGAGCCTCCCCGGCGATTCAGAATGCCGGCTTTGCCCATGTATGAAGGAAACTCCGACCCTAGCCAGCATATTCTAAAGTACGAGTGGTCAATGACTGCTGCAAGAGCTGATGATGCAGTAAAGTGCCGTAGTTTTCCTATTTCCTTGGGAGGGATTGCGACAATGTGGTTTACACGATTACCACCACGGTCTATCTCCTCGTTTGACCAGTTGGCGACCAAGTTTATCGAATAGTTCCGTATGCACATCGCCAGGCCTAAAGACGTAAACACGTTATCTAGTGTCACTCAAGTTCCCGGGGAAACACTCAGGCGATACCTGGAAAGATTCAACGCCGCCTGCGCAGAAATCACTAACCCCAATGATAATTCAATCTTGATGGCTCTTACTAAGGGGATTGACCCCGACTCTGATTTTGGAAACTGGCTAGCTGGAAAACCTCCCGCGTCGTTGGATCGTTTCTATTCCAAAGCCGCCCAATTCTTAAGGCGTGAGGATGCGAAACAATCTAGGAAGCAGGACGATGCAAGGCCCAACAAGGAGGGGGTTCAAAGCAATGTGGCGGTTAAACAGTCAGGAGAGGGCTCAGGAAGGGTGCAGTTGAATATTCAGAACAAGCAAACCCAGCCAAGGAATGACGATAATAGGAATAAGAAGCAGGATCAGAACCGTGGCCCCCGACGTAGGGCGCAGATGTTTGAAAACTATACACCACTGAATACGACATTGGAAAACGTATATCTACAAACCTGTAATGCAATGCAATATAAGAAGCCGGCTCCGAAATTATCATCGGAGAAACAGATTCAAACGGGGAAGTTTTGTAGATTTCACGAAAGTTATGGACACAACACCAATGACTGCAGGCATCTGCAAGACCTTATTGAAAAACTGATCAGAGAGAGGAAGTTGGATCAATTTGTGCGAGCACCACAAACCGGCGGTGTGGGCCCGTCAAACCAAAATCGTGCGCAGAACCAAGAAAAACAGGAAGAGCCCGCCCGTACAAGCGGAAAGTTGGTCATAAATACAGTCAGTGGTGGCCCTCATCCAGCGGATCGAAGTTGGAGGGAAATGGAATCATACGCAAATTCGATCAGGCACATAAGTTTTGAAAGCTGTAGTACACTTGATGAAGGGACTCCGGCTAAACAACAGAAGACGATGACGGATGATATCATCTTTAGAAACCGAGATGCTGACAAAGTCGAAGCCCCGACCATAGACCCACTGGTCATATCCGCACAGGTTGGTCCTGCTTGGATGAAGAGGATCCTGATAGACAGTGGAAGCTCAGTAAACATCTTGTTTAAAGGGGCATATGATCAGATGAAGATGGAAGCTAAGGATCTAAAGCCTTGTCAATATAGGATCCACGGCTTCGACGGAAGTGCTAATATACCCACCGGGATGGTGGAATTGCCAGTAGAATTGGGAAACGGAGAACGCCGTAGAGTCCGAATGTTACAGTTTGTTGTCCTGGATATCCATTCACCCTATAATGCCTTTCTGGGCCGACCAGCCCTTGCAGAATTTAGGGCAGCAATTGCCCCGTGGTGTCTGACTCTAAAGTTCCCTACTGACCACGGGATTGGGGTCGTTCAAGGGGACCAGGCTGCCGGGAGAGCCTGTTATGTTGCTGAACTACGAAAAGCGCAAAGGAAGGAGAAGGGAAAGGGCGTGGGGGAATCTCTCCGCGTCCGCTTTGCCGACGATTGACAATTAGCGCCTGGGCCTCGGCCCGGGCACCACGACCAATTCCAGAAGGATCTTGACCCTCGAGACACTGAAGATAATGATGAATCCAAAGAAAATCAAGCTTCTCCAGCCGAGCTGACGATCGATGTTCCAATTGATGACAATAACGATTCGAAAATATTGAAAATTGGGTCTCAGCTAAACCTACAAGCACAACAGGAATTGGTCGAATTTCTCCAAGGGAATCTAGACGTATTCGCCTGGACGCACTCCGATATGTATGGAATCTCGTCGGACATCGCGAGCCACACCTTTAATATTGACCCGCGATACATCCCGGTCAAGCAAAAGAGACGCGGTATGGATCCAGAGAGATCTGCCGCCCTCAAAGAAGAAGTCGATAAGTTAAAGACGAATGGGTTTATCCGAGATGCTTTATACCCGGAATGGGTATCCAATCCTGTACTTGTCCGCAAACCAAATGGGAAATGGAGAACGTGCGTCGACTACTCTGACTTAAATAAGGCTTGTCCAAAAGACAGTTTCCCACTTCCTCGAATCGATCAACTTGTGGATTCAACGGCCGGACACGAATTATTGTCTTTCATGGATGCTTACTCCGGGTACAATCAGATACCCATGCATGTGCCTGATCAAGAACATACAAGCTTCGTAACTGACCTAGGACTATACTGCTACATGGTCATGCCTTTTGGTTTAAAGAATGCCGGAGCAACTTACCAACGCTTAGTCAACCGGATGTTTGCCGATCAGATCGGGAGAACCATGGAGGTTTATGTAGATGACATGTTGGTAAAATCACGGTACTCCATTGATCATGTCAAGGACTTGGAGTCAATGTTCGATGTCCTCCGGAGATATGGGATGAAGCTAAATCCATTAAAATGTCATTTTGGGGTTGCTTCCGGAAAGTTCCTTGGATTCATCGTCAACGCCCGGGGAATAGAGGCCAACCCCGAAAAGATCTGGGCAATCAGGAATCTTCAAACCCCGAGGACCATAAAACAGGTTCAGAGTCTCAACGGAAAGGTTGCAGCGCTAAGCAGGTTCATCTCGAAATCAACAGATAAATGCATACCCTTTTTCGATCTGATCCGAAAAGGGAAACGAAACTTCGAATGGACCACGGAATGTGAGGGCGCGTTTCGATCACTAATCCAGCATCTTTCCACACCACCGATTCTTTCAAAACCTGTTGATCACGAGCAATTATACCTTTATCTGGCTGTATCTGAAAATGCTGTTAGCGCTGCATTGGTTCGTGAGGAAGACCGAATACAAAAACCAGTCTATTACGTCAGTAAACGATTAACCGGGGCCGAGAAAAATTATCCAAGGCTAGAAAAGTTGGCATACTGCCTAGTCATCGCCTCGAGGAAGCTCCGTCCATATTTTCAGGCTCACCCTATCATTGTATACACCGACCAACCGTTACGACAGGTCCTCACACGACCTGAGACGTCTGGCAGGTTACTAAAGTGGAACATTGAGCTGAGTCAGTTCGACATCGCATATGTTCCAAGGAGAGCCATACACGGTCAAGTCTTGGCAGATTTCATTGCCGAATTCACTGTTCCTGAAGACTTACCCGAAACTGGTGACTCCCCCGAAGATATATGGAAACTATACACTGATGGCGCATCCAACGATCGATGCTCAGGCGCATGGATTGTGCTTGAGACCCCCGAGGGCCGATCCATCTGCTACGCCTTAAAGTTTGACTTTCGGGAAACCAACAACGAAGCTGAATACGAAGCCTTGCTCACCGGGTTGAAGTTGGCCCGAGACCTGAAAATTATCGCTGTGGAAATCTACTGCGATTCCCAGTTGGTGGTATGTCAAGTTCGGGGTGAATATCAGGCCAAGGATAGAAGGCTAGCCGCTTATCTAGCCCGGGTCCGAGCAATACTGGATCAGTTTGATTATTATACCATTTTCTACATACCCCGAGAGCACAATCAGAAAGCCGATTCATTGGCAAAGCTGGCAAGTACAGGCGAAACTCAACACTTGGGACTCGTCCCTGTCGAGACATTATCCTCTCCGAGCATTGATCGAACGGAAAATGAATTCACATTAGAAGCTACATCCGAGAAGGAATCATGGATGACTCCCTACCAAGATTATATTAAGCATGGCACACTTCCCGAACGACGAAGCGAGAGAAGACAGATTCTTCGAAAGGTGTCGCGATTTGTCATTCAAGACGGAGTTATGTATCGAAGAGGTTACTCTGTTCCTCTTCTCCGGTGTATCGCGCATAACGAAATCAGGCGAGTGTTGCATGAGGTGCACGAAGGAGAATGTGGCGATCACACTGGGGGGCAAGCGCTTGCCAAGAAAATACTTCGAAACGGATATTACTGGCCTACCGTTAACCGCGATGCTATGGATTATGCCAAAAGGTGTGATAAATGCCAGAGACACGCTCGGATCCCTAGAGCCCCGCCTTCTGAAATAACCCAAATGGTCAGCCCGTGGCCATTTGCAATGTGGGGGATGGATATAATCGGTGCATTGCCTTTAGCTAAAGGGGGTGCAAAGTACGCCATAGTTGCGGTTGATTACTTCACCAAATGGGCTGAGGCTGAGCCCCTTGCAACAATAACAACAAAAAAGGTGATCAACTTCGTGGTGCGCAACATCATCTACCGGTTTGGTATCCCGCATACTATTATCACCGATAATGGAGCCCAATTCGACAGTACTGAATTCAGGGATTTCTGTCTGCGATTTCACATCCATAAGAGATTCTCAGCAGTAGCGCATCCACAAGCAAACGGTCAGGTCGAGGCCGTCAATAAGGTTATCAAGTCTATATTGAAGAAAAGATTGGAGAAAGCCGGGGGCAAATGGGTCGATGAACTACCAATGGCTCTGTGGGCATACAGAACAACTCACAAAACTACGACCGGACACACCCCTTTTTCTCTATCCTATGGCTCCGAAGCAGTTATCCCGGTCGAAATGGAAGTTCACTCTCACCGTGTGACATACTACGACCCGAAAACGAATGCTATATTACTTGCTGAATCCCTAGATCTGCTTGATGAGAAACGTGAAGAAGCCGACGTGAGGGCAGCTGCATATCGAAGTCGAGTCGCCCGAATATACAACGCCAAGGTCCGTCCACGGACTTTTGAATCCGGCGACCTGGTACTCAAAAGAGTTTACCCGGTCCCTTCGCACATGAACCCAAATTGGGAAGGGCCGTATATGATTTCACAAAAACTCAGAGATGGCACGTTCAAGTTATCGACCGTTGATGGTCTCACTTTACCAAGAGCCTGGAATAGCGGAAGCCTCCGTCCCTACTACACCTAACAGGCTTTATTTATCTTTCTATCAATTTCTTCCTTAGCATTTTGTTTTTCGCATTTTGAAATTTGAGCTTGTAATAAGGCAACTGATGTTGTCATGCTTCTTTTGTTTCAGCAATAAAACGCCATCTCTTCGAGCCAAAAGTTGTGATTCACTGAAAATAGCACATAATATCACATTGCACGAAGAGCTAAATTCCATCACACGGTGGGATTTATCTAAATAGGGAGTAACTGTGATACGACCAGTGACTTACTAAATAAGACCCGAGCTCGGGGGCAAAACACAATACCAGCATTCACAGGGATTGATACACGACAATCCTTTTACTAACTCCAACTTCCCAGAGTGTGAATTGGAGTATAAGATATCCAATAAGTCGTTCCAGAGCGCGAACGGACTCCAACATCCCAGAGTGTGAATTGGAGTATAAAACGTCCAATAAGTCGTTCCCAGAGCGCGAACGGACTCCAACTTCCCAGAGTGTGAATTGGAGTATAAAACGTCCAATAAGTCGTTCCCAGAGCGCGAACGGACTCCAACTTCCCAGAATGTGAATTGGAGCATAAAACATCCAATAAATCGTTCCCAGAGTACGAACGGACTCCAACTCCCCAGAGTATGAATCGGAGTATAAAACGTCCAATAAGCTGTTTCCAGAGCGCGAACGGACTCCAACTTCCCAGAGTACGAATTGGAGTATAAACATCTAATCCAGATCCCCGAAGCACGAATCAAAGTACAAGTAACAATTCGAAGTTCCCAAAATACGGGCCGAGATATCAATATCAACTCCCAATTCCCATAGCGTGGAATGGAGTGTAAACATCGATAACCCTCAGATTCCTGGAATGCAGGACAGATTATCAATCTCAAATTGTCATGAGTCCCCAGAAGGGGGGGAGGCATGTGTTCAGGGCTTGCAATAAACGCAATCAGCCACCAGAATATGAGTATTACTCCCCACAACTAAGGGGCAAAAAGCTGGGTGCTAATCGCTGGCTTAAGTGATAATATACTCAGAATCCGACTCATTCATTAAATCACGACACGAAGCTATATAAATACCAAGTGGATACAACACAAATACTGCAAGGCATTCAGATAAGAAGAAAAGTGTAACTTCCCATTTCATCAACCAACAAAAACAAGTTTGATTACATGGCAAGTAAAGATGTTTCAATTAAGTGGAGGCCGCATCCGTACATACACATGGCCCAAGAAAGAACAAAAGAAAAGGCAAAAGAATTGTTATCTGTAAATCTCACGACAAAGCGAGGGGCTCACTCTTTCTTCCTCCGGTGCTTCTTCCTCGGAGTTGAGCCGCTAGACCCACTGCCTGGCTTCATACGAGACCTTTTGCCTTTCTTTGGAACATCCTCCGGTTCCGGCATGATATCAACATCTTCCTCAGAACTGGAAGGGATGGAGATCCTTTTATAAGGACGAGCCAGGGGCACGGGAGCAGTAACGGATACTTGTTCAGCAACACTCGAGACGGTTACTGTGCCACCAGGAGAAATCATCATTAGAGAAGATAAGCTTGAAGGAACGGCGTCACCATCGGGGCCAACTGTCACTGTCTTGGCCATCTCGGCACTTATCTCTGCTAAAATCTCCTCCTCTCGAGACAGTTGAGGTGCGCTAGGTACGCCGGTGGTCGTCACGATCGAGCCAGAAACAGAAGTAGCTCCGCTCGTCACGAAAGAGAGGTCGGGCATGGGGTCAAGAGGATGACCAAATAGCTCTTCAAACATTTGAACATCGAATGATATTGAGCCTCCTTCTCCCGTATCACCAACCATGGCGGCAGTTGAAATCGCCTCGGTGACGATAACTCCACGTGTAGGATGTAAAGCCGAAAGGACAGGGAGCACGGGTGCGACACTCTCGGTCACTAAACAACCAAAATTAGAGCTATCAGACCAAGAAATTCCCTCGAAAATCAATGTTTTAAGACGTAAAGGGAAATACCTACTTTACCTTGCCTTGGAGCTTGAACAAGCTCGGGGACGAACGTCTTGCCCGAGGACAGTTCCGGTTGGTCCGGATTGTAGGCGGGAATAACTTGTGAATCAACCACGGCAGCAGCTTCGGGTGAAGTCGAAACAGGGACTTCAGTATTCCCGCTATGGTGCACGACACCCGAACCTTCGCCAACCTCCGTTCGATGGACGACAAGTCTTTCTTTTTCAACAGAAATGATTGCTTCATGAAGGGTCCTCCTCTCATCCTCGCTGAGCAGACGCGACTCGAGCTCAAACTCATCTAATACCGAATCCGGACAAGACGTCCTCTTGTTTTCCACTAATTTCTTCCAAGCATTGTAGAGAGGCATCGAGTAATCCCCTAGCCAGGATAGATTTCTATGCTCCAATACATTGGCATTATATGTGTCCAAAAGATCGTCAAATTCGGCCTCCATTTTGAACCTCTCTGCTTGGACTCTATCCTCCAACTCCGATTCAACCTCCTTAACCCTTGCAATTGCCACATCGCGCTCGGCCCGAAAAGATACAGCCTGCTCACACGCCTCTTGCGCAGCCACGTTCGCGTCGTCTTTTTCTTTATTCATGTCAGCAAACCTAGCCTTTAGCTCCTCTAGTTCCTTCACTGCCGCATCCCGCTCAGATTCAACGTTCTTGTATCGATGACCTAAGTCTTCAACTAAAGTACAATGTGCCTGTTGCATTTTCGCCATTTCAGCTAATGTCTCATCAACCTTCTGTAACGACTCGACCTCGGCCTTGCGGGAAGATTCCGCCTCAGATTGGAGTATGTCGACGATGCGACTCTTTTGAGCCAAGTCGGCCTCTAGCTTCTCAATGATTTGGGCCCGGTCGAAGGCAGCTTTGGAAGCCTTAACAGCCGCTTTGTACCATTCTTTGTACTGGGCAAAAAAGTCACGGGTATAGTTGAGCGCCGAAGTCGCGGCATCATCGGGAATTCTTTTAAGATTGGGAGGAAAAATACAAGCATCAAAGCAAATCTCTGGAAAATCTTTCCTCAGTTGTGCAAGCCTGATGGCCCCTTCGCCAGAAGACTCAACAAGGGTCTCCTCCCCAGATATAGACGTTGCGACCCCGGTTCGAGAATGATGTGGCTCAGGCCTCGAAACCTGCGAAGATGACTGATGTCGCAGAGGCTCGGATGGCTGGACATGACTTCGGGATTGCGGAGGAGATCGAGATAGGGAGCGATGCCTACGATCTCTGTCCGATCGTTCCTGGCTGGAGTTACCACGGCGATGATCCTTTGCATAATACACCTGGCCATATTGCCTCCGGTCACGATCACGGTCGGGGCCTCCACGACGAGATTCATAATAGGTTGAGGGGTGATGCACTCTCCGGAGTTTGTCCAATGTAGTCTGACGACCAGCCATGTTACCTGGAAAAGAGATACAGTTCAGTTAAGTTCCAGGAAAAATCAATAAGGCGAGTGAAGCAGTCATGTAGTGTCATGAGAGTGTATGCAAATGTGCAAAGCCCCCGACCAACCAGAGGTTTCGACTGCACTAGTGGGTAAAAGCCCGCTTATGTCTAACGCTTCCCGGAGCTCAACCAGCCCGGACTTGTGATAAAGAGAAACGCACTCCGGTATGGGAACGTCATCCAGCCCTGTGAAAATGTTTCCTGATTGACAAAGAGCGGAGTCAGAAGAAATAATTCCAGAAGTCAAGCGAGACACGATTACGGACTTCCGTCTCGCAAATTTAGGAACAACGGCCTTGCCTTTCCGTTTTTTCCCTGCTTGGGGAAAATCAGCCGCTAGCCCGGTGTCAGTAGGCGTCCTCTCATCATCGCCCATTCCTCTTATCGCTACACCGGTCCTCTTCTTTGCCTTCGGAGCCGATTTCACAAACCCTTCAACGACAATACTCTGGTTCGACTCAATTAAGCCCAGCGTCCTTAAGTTATCATCGGTTAAGACCAAGTCAATGTGCCGCAGGTCACTCGGAACCTCTTGTAGACTTCGGATGATGTTTCTGTATCGACCACCGTCTGGCCTTGATATGATAGCTGCAAAAAAAAAAAAAAAAAAAAAAAAAAAAAAAAAAAAAACCTGATGTCAGTTCAAGTGGTGACAATGACCATTAAAGAAGGCTAACACGATTTACGATACTTACGTCTGGACAGCCATCGCCTAGCGAATCCTGGGGGGCATCGGACAAAGAACCATTCGTTCTTAAAGTAACTGAGTCTGGTCCAAGCTCCCGTCACAATCTGGCAATTTCTAACTGCCTCCAGAAAGGTGAACGATGGACTATCACCCCTGCTCTTGAAGTTGAATATATGTCTAATTTCAGCTGGCCTAGGCGGACGAAAAAGGCGGTCCATGAATAAGATGAAAACACTGTTCAGTAACGCGTGTCCGTTAGGGTGAAGTTGTGCGGGAGCGATTCCAATGAACGATAGCATCTCCCTGATATATTGGTTAAACGGGGGGAGAGTTCCAGCCGCACAAGCGTGGCGATAAAAAGCAGTATAGCCCTCGGGTGGATTGTGAGGCCTATCATCAACTCCCGGTAGCAAAACATCATCCGGGGATAAGCTATGCTTCGAACATATCCGACCCAATAATGTTCCAGAAATATTAGATCGGACAGAATCTATGGGATCCTCGATAAATAAGGCCTCCGGCAATTCGTCCGGAGCAGGATCTATTACTTCAGGAATGATCTCTAGAATTTCTAGCATCAGAGGAGGCAAGCTTTGTAACTCTTGTTGTTCAGAACCCGAAGACTCCATAACTAACTAACTCACGAAAAAGCAGCGTTAAAAAACGAAGAAAGCCCGTATATTCCCCGGTGTGAAGCATATGGATATGTCGTGCAATGCGAATACATAACTAAAACAAATTTTACAAGAGTAAAATGCGGTATCTGAACGACTAGGCTTTTGGATCAGAGAACGAAAACGACCGTCATCACTGACCGTCGCTTTCGCGTCCTTCGGATACTGCTGGCCGATTCAAGTGTGGATTCGTTTAAGTCACGGTGCCATCGACGAGCTCAAAAAGACAGGTCAGGTCAACCTTGATCATGCGAAGGACGAAGCTCGTCGGAATCAGATATGCTAAAAATTTAGTGAGTTCGTTAAAAGTTCGATTTAAAAGTGGTCATAGTTCAGAAGCAAGAACGTTCGAATCAATCAACATGATTCGACACGAGTCAGATCGGTGAACCTCGAATCAGCGCAGCTCGAACCCATGGAGCCCCACCTGACTTCGAACCCATCAAAGTCGGGCTCCTTCGAATCCATCAAGGGCGGTTCGAACCCATGGAGCCTCACCTGACTTCGAACCCATCAAAGTCGGGCTCCTTCGAATCCATCAAGGGCGGTTCGAATCCACGAAGCCCCACCTAGCTTCGAATCCATCGGAGTTGAACTCCTTCGAATCGATGAACGTGTCATTGCTTCGAATCGATCAGTAGTGGGCTCCTTCGAATCGATCAGAATGCCACTGTTTCGAATCCATCACAGCTCGCCTTTTTTGTTGTGTTCTCCTGCGATCATCGGTTCGAAGCTACCCATTCGAAACCAACTCAAAGCGCGCACCCCTGATCGATACGGCTCAAAGTTTTGCATTCCTCAGTTCCATGGAGTCGGCCTACTTCGTTCAAACCTCGTCACTCTCCAAAAATTTCCAGAAGGAGGGGTTGAATCAATGCCAAAGAAGATTAATCTATCATTCTCAAAACCGAATCGACCCCTTGATTACCTGATTTAGTTTGATCACAAATGGAAGCTAGAAGGAATTTGGTCGATTCGTGAAAAAGCACGTTCGATTTGGCTCTGGGAAATCGATTCAGAGAAGCAGCTAAAACAATGGTAAAGGGTAAAAAGTGAAAATGAAGTCAACCTCGTATATTTATACGGATTCCAAGAGGGATTAGTGTCACTTCAACTCCCATCGATTCGAACGACCACTTTCGAATCCATCCCAGTTTCGAATCCATCGGAGTCTTCGAACCCATCACTGATTCGAATCCATCCAAGTTTTCTTCGAACCCATCACTGATTCGAATCCATCCAAGTTTTCTTCGAACCCATCACTGATTCGAATCCATCCAAGTTTCGAATCCGGCAAGGGCTTCGAGTCCATCAGGGTCCTCGAATCCATCATTGATTCGAATCCATCTAAGCTTCGAATCCATCGGGAGTTTCGAATCCATCAGAAGCTTCGAACCCATCGAAAACCACTAATTAGCAACACGTTGACTTGAATCTAAAATCGATTCAGGAGAAAACCGGGACGGAGTTCGGCAGCAAACAAAGACCGACATGACTCATGGACACACGACGTTAATAAGGGCGGAGCTAATGTATGTGCACACATAACGAACTAACGTTCGATTTTGAACATTCACAGGGATCAAATATTCACCCTGTTATAGCAACGACAGCCAACGATTAAGCACATTCGCACAGTAATCAATCATATCAAGGCAAGGTTACGGCAATACGGTATATGAGTCTCAACAAAATGAGGGCAATGATTTTTCAGAAAGAAATGGCAGCTATTCAAAGCACGTCATGTTCCCACAAGACGTACTTTGGGGGGCAAAATGTTATCCCGCTTTTTGGCAAAGCCGTGATACCAAAAATTGGCCAAAAACAAAGGGCAGTTCGTCTCAGAGATTGGTTGCACTCTCTTCGCTATGGATATCGATGAATTTTGTCCGAGCCCGGATCGGGCCGCAATTGATAGGGCATGACAAGAAAGACCATAGAAACCAGCATTTCAAATTTCAAGACGGTCCGAGGTCGTATGCTCAAGTTATGATGGATTCAAGATGAGACGGTGCACATTGCTTGGTTCGAACCCATCGTGTTCGAACCCATCATGTTCGAAACCACCATGTTCGAACCCATCCTGTTCGAGCCTGTCATCTTCGAAACCATCTGTTTCGAACCCATCAGTTTCGAATCCATCCTTTAACTTCGAGTCCATCACTACTTCGAACCCATCAGAAGCTCCGACTCCATCGCCTTCGAATCCATCAGCTTCGACTCCATCAGCACCTTGGACTGCATCAGAAACTTCGAATCCATCAGAAGCTTCGAATCCATCCAAGCTTCGAATCCATCAGGATCTTCGAATCCATCAGAAGCTTCGAATCCATCAGCTTCGACTCCATCAGCCATCAGTTTCGAATCCATCCACATCGCATACGAAAGCATGGATTCGAACCATATGGAGTCGAACCATATGGATTCGAACCTATGGATTCGAATGAATCAGTGGAGTCGAAGCAACCAACATGACGAACACCCAATTTCGAACCGATCATAACTCCAAATCTACTGATCCAAATCCCATGAAATTTTTACAGAAGTTTGTCTACATGATGAAGAACGTCCACGCCAAGTTTCATCGTAATTGGACAATTTTTTGATCGATTCGAAGTTCACTTCGAATCGATCCCAAACTGGGCACGCACTTCAAGAACGCGGGCCTGTGGGACCCCCGTCACGCGCCAAGCAGCCTCTCCACGATTTAGGCGGGATTTTGGCCTTCCACACCTATAAATAGAGCCCCTGGTCATTCAGAGAGGGGGTCGGAGAATTTGGAGAGAAAGAGTACGCCTAAGCGCTGCCAGAATCATTCCATACCGCCATCTTGGCTGCTGATTTCGAATTTAAGTCTGTTGTCTGCTGTAATTTGCCTCAAAACACTTGTAACCTTCAAGTATTAAGCAATAAAGTGATCAAACTTCATAGTGGACGTAGGCGCATCGCCGAACCACTCTAAATTCTTGTCTTCTATGCAATTTACTTTTCTATAACTTGGAGTTTTTGTTAGATAATTTTCATTTCCAATTTAAGTTCTTCACTTATTATCTCTTCAAAGACTTCCGAAGGGTGTTGCCCAATTTTGGTGTTAACAGAAAGTATACGTTTATAAAATATTTTTGGAATTTATCCATTTTGAATAAATAAACGTATAAATTTTAATGTTATAAAATTATGATTTTTGAGAAAAATAGTTAAAAGTTGATTTTTGAAAATATGGGATTAATGACTTTATAAAATAGCTTAAATTGGAATTTCTGAATTTATTATAAAAAAGTTTAAAAATAGGATTTATAAAATTTGATTATTTTATAAATCAAAATGGTGAAATTATAAAGGAGATTAAAGATGTTTTATAATAATAGTATAAATTGATTTTATAGAGGATTTATAAATTGATATTTATAAATTAAAACGTTGGAATTATAAAACGAGCACTTATAATTGTTAGAAGAATTGTGAATGAATTTCATAAATGAATGAAATTTATAGAATTATAAACGGTGAAGTTATAAATGGAATTTTATAAGCAGTAGGTTTATAAAATTCATAAAGTTGTTAAAAGAATGGTTTTGGATAAAGAATTGAATCTTATAAGTTATAAGATTTATAATTATGAAGTTCAAAGGAACGATTTTGCAAATGAATAAATTATAAGTATTTAACTTATAATATGGATTTTTAGTATATCATTGGGATATGAAATTGAATAGGTTAATAAAGTAGATTTATAGAAAGGAAGTTGTTATAAGATAAATAGAAATGGAATTTATAAACGTTGTTTTATAAATTCGCAATGACTTATTTTGATAAGTTAATTTTTATAACTTATTTAGGGAGGTATATTCACATTTTAGATAGTGAATAATCCTTTAAAATAAAATGAATAAAAGGATGAAATTTGTTAACAAAGTATATTCACATTTTTGAATAGTGAATAATATGTTAAAGAAAATGTTTAGAATGTGATATTTTACATAGAATTAAAACAAGCTAACGATGTTTTAAAATGTGTTGAGATTCGAAACCATAGATTTCAACATTCATTGTTGAAATAGACGTTTTCGAGAAATAGAAGGAAATGGTGGACTATAACACCGTTGTTATAGTAAATGATTTCCGAAAGGAAACGTTTTGTATAGTATTGGGGTTTATATATCTATTTTAATTTCGAATCCCTATACTAGTGATTTTGGGTTGTCGTAACGATGTTTTACGCAACATTCGTTTTGACCCAAACAAATATGGCTAAGAGAATGATTTCCTTATAAATAAAATTTGTGAATTACTTATGAATAAATAAGTATGGAAATGTTTTTCCAATGCAAAGTGAATAAGTTGAGAATTTATCTTTTTGAAGATAAATTGAAAATGAATAAATGAAATCGTATATTCATAGATATTGTGAAATATAAATTCACTATGGAATTTATAAAAGAAAGTGGAATTTGTTTAAAAATAAATATTGATTTATTTTTGAGGTGTGAAAATTGTATATCTAGTAAAGTTATTTTTGGAAAATAAATAATTTGGAAAATTATTTCGAATCTGGTGATGTGTGCATATCCATTGATAGTTCAATAACCGACTATCAATATTTACCTTTGAAAGGTATT
Source organism: Allium cepa (assembly GCA_030765085.1). Lineage (NCBI taxonomy): Eukaryota > Viridiplantae > Streptophyta > Magnoliopsida > Asparagales > Amaryllidaceae > Allium > Allium cepa. The sequence continues at coordinate 848,122,188 of CM060928.1, read as the reverse complement.
TGTTGTGATTTGCTTGGATTTGAATGCTACACTTATTTTTAAATTATTGCGCTCGTTATTCGGATTACCCATTCCGAATAGTGATACGACGTAATGGATAGCATTGATGACCGGTGTTGAAGACCGGATATTTTTGAAAGCGAAAGGACAACTCGTCGATTGTCTCTGCACCGAGTTGCTCCGGTATAGAGTTCTCCATATGTGATGGGAAATCCGATCAGGATTGTGGATATCCGGATTGCAAGGACTTCTTTGTAAGTGCCTTCGGTTTTGTTCGAGCCCGGAACAGACTTGTATGGATTGTATGTCTGACATTACAAATTGAGATATAAAGCAGATTTCTTTCAAATATATTTCTGTTGGTGTCGGAGAATTTATTCTCTTAGCTTAACCCCCTTCTCTGAGACGTACGAGCTCAGAGGTTATGTAGTTGAATGTTATCAGCGATATATTCCTAATTTGGTAATGTGACATGCTAAGTGTTGCTGTGAAATGATCATTGTGTTGATTATTTGTGATAGGATCATTTATTTGATCGTCTATCTTGGTGATCATTTCTATGATCATTTGTTGACCCAAAGCATGGCTTTTGTATAAAGTATGTTTTTATGGACGTGACTTCGTCGAGCCTCACACCTCGGGAATGGTCAAAACAGGAAAGATGCGGCAAGGTTATGAGGGGTAGCTCCCTTTAGGGTATGTGCATTTCCTTCTAGAAAGGGTGGTATCATGGTATGGAGTCCAGATACTTACTCATGTTGAAACACTTTATTTATGATTGTGTGATGATGGTGACGAGCGCTCGGTTAAAGGTTCCAAAGGACCGGGGGATGACATACTCGTGTCAGTTGTTACCCAGTTTGGGGTAACCCGGCCTTGTGTTGGCAGAGATCCGGTTTGGTTCTCGGGGACGTACTTCCAGAGGCGTTCTCATGTGGCAATGGGAAGTTCCTTGGCCTGACCATTCGTTGGAAATCCAAAGAAACAATACGATCTTGTACGGTATTAGTTGTAGAACCTATCATTCACTTATGGTGGCGCCCCACTGTTAGGATGATAGCTATAGTAGGCATACGATAATGGTCGTATGTTGGCTAAGATTTATATTCTACTTTCGAAATGTTTTTCTACACTATGCACTAGTAATAATATCAAATGTTCTTTTAAATGCGTATCAAGCATCTTTGACTATCATAAGGAGAAATCTCCTCTGATTCTGCGTTTGCATGTGTGTGTGTGTGCGGGAGGCCTTACGGTAGTCTCATTTTTAAAAGCATTTCGAATTGACTTTAAAAATATTCCTCTATTTTGTTTTCAAAGATAAATAAACTGTTTTGAGTTCTCACACCAGTCACATGACTGACTCGGAGTTTATTGTTTTCCTTCCTAAACTCTGGGTGCCCACCAATTTCCACACGGGCAGTTAAGAGTTAGGTTTATCAGGATATTCTGGATATTCTGGAGTTGCTGGAGGCAAGATGGATGGCATGGCGTATTATTAGTATATAGTATTTCTTTTCCGCTGTTTGTTTGTTGTTTGTTGTTGTACACTCTGATGATATGATGTAATGTAATGTATAAAATGTAATAACTGATATAGTCCTTTGTTTAAAGATTATTCATTTATTATTATATGTTGTTCCGCTGCGAATTGTGAGATTCTGCTATCGTTGTGCTGTTTTCTTTCCGATTTATTTTCTTTTCTCTCTATTTTCTATCTTTTCTCTCTTCTTCTATCTTTTTCTTTTTTTCTTAAACATTGATAATTCGTATTTCTGTTCATCTTGAGTTAATCTATGGAGATTAGTGTATATTCAAGGAGTACGGATTTGCGGGTCATCACAGTTGGTATCAGAGCTTATGGTTAAGCGACAACCATGGTTCTGTTGGGTATTACTCATTAGAGATAGAGTCAGTGGTACTCCAGAATGAGTTTGAGTGTAATAATAGCTATGAGAGCGTATTTGTTAGTGAATATATAAAATTGTTTTATACTGTGATGATTGGTTTGTTGAGTGGTATATGGATTTTGGTTAATACGAGTAATTAACGTTGTTGATAGGGATCTCTAAACACTTGTACAGAACAATTCAACACGATATTGTTTTAAATTGGGTAAATGAAATAATTTTATCTTGATTATATTTTTATATATAAAGAAATATTTTTTTCAGAATTATTAAAGTGTATATAAGTGGATTGTTTAGTTGTTTGAATAATCTAGATAAAAGAATAATTGTATAAGCAAAAGAATTATAAGAATTGAATTATAATTAAAGTGATTTACAATTTGCGAAATAAACTTATATATATAAGAAGTGAAACTATATGAATATATTTATGAATATGAGTTGTAAATAAAAATGGATTTAAAGATTAAATGGAAATTTACTTTAGAATTTGGAATCTAAATTTATTTATAAGTTGGAATTTAAGTTAAGTAAAACAAAGTGATGTTTATAAAATGAAATATAACTTAAGTGATGTAGAATGAAGTTGATATTGGTATCAAAGTAAATTAATAAAGTTAAGTGATAGATGTGAACTTGAGTTATGTAAATGAAATTCAACTTTTGTAATTGAATTGAATAAATGGATTGAATATTAATCAATTAAATGTGAATAATTGATATGGAATAATGAATGTAAGCGTTAATTCATTAAAATCTAATGTTATTGGAAGTTGAATAATTGAATGAAAATCAATTTAACTAAACCAGCTAGAAGCAAAGGAATTTGGTTGTAATTGATATACATTGGTTGTTATATGATTGTTAGTTGATTGTATATAATTCATTAAGTGTTAATGAAATTGGAAGCTAAAGTAATTGAAATCCAATTGGAAGTTAAGTGAATCTTAAATAGAAGTGAATTTGATTTGGAAGTGAACCAACTTGAATATGAATGAATATTTATTGGTTATGAATGTTAGTTGGATGATTAGTTGGTTGATGGTTGAATATATTGCTTTTACTGCATTTGCTATGTTAACATGTATAGTTAGTATGTTGCTATATGTTGTATATTGATACTATTTTCATATATGCATGATTCTCATGTTGTTGTTGAGTGTTTAGTAGGTGCGGATCGCGTTTGCTTCGCATTTGGAGCTCGCTTTCGCGCTATATTAGCCGTATATGCTCGCTAATAAAATATAAGGTACATATCTAGGATTAAATATCGTAGTTTTACAATTTTTTCCCTGCGGGATGCCTCATTACTTGATGAGATGTATATTTGTGATATATATATATACTGTCATTTTTTTCGGATCGAGCCGCACAAAGGAGACTATGGCGAATTTTTTCGAAAATTTAAGGCGTTAGAATAATTTTGAGAAAATTTGGAAAATTTTGAAAACTATAACTTTGATTTGGAATTGAAAGTTAAACAATAGTAGTTGTTTTGAAAAGATAACTAAGTATGATTTGAAAACTTAGTAAGATTTTGTAAGAAGTTTAACTATGGATTTTGGGAAAGTTAATAGATTCTGTAACTTTTCTTACTTGTTAATTTCGAGGACGAAATTCTTTTAAGGGGGGAAGTCTGTAACGACCCAGAATTTTTATTAATTAAAATTCTAATATTTAATTAATTTTAAATATTAATAAGTGAATTTATAAGTCGAATAAATTTTAATTCGAATAATTGGATTTAATTGGATAATTAAATCGATAATTTAATATGTGAAAATACAGAAATAATTGAAAATTGGTTTAAATATGATTGAAAATGATTTGTAAAATTTTATTTTATCATATTGGAGTTAGAACGATATTATAGAACTTTTAAAATTGAATTTAAAGTTAATTTGTGAAAATTGAATATTTTAATATTTAATCGACTAGTAAAATTAGTCGTTTTTCGAACAGTCTCAGAATTGGACGAGACCAGTTCCATTGGATCCGTAATAGTTGGTTATTACCGGATTTCAATTTTCGTAGCAATCGGAGTTATCATTTGATCGTGGCAGCTCGAAACGCATCGAAATTGTTTTAATATTAAATTGGCGAGTTAAAATAGCCATTTTTCAAAAAGTCTCGGATTTCGACGAAACCAGTTCCATCGGATCCATAATGTGATATTATTGTACGGTTTCAAATTTCGTGTCAATCGGATTTACCGTTTGTCCGGTGCAAGCTAAAACGCCTAGAAAATCGTTCAATCGGTTTAATTTTAAATCGAACGTTTATTGCCATAACTCGCACAGATGACCGAATTAGCTTCCGAAACCTGTTCCATTGTGTCCGGAACGCAGGGTAAACCCTTAAAACGATGGTTACGGCGCGTGAATCGGAGTTTTGAAAACCCGGATGAATAGTGTTCATTTATTCTCTATAAATAGCCCATATTCTCACAAGAAAAAAAAATTAAACCCTAACCCTAATATATACAGCCGCCGCCAGTTATAAAGAAATGGTCGAAATTCATCGAAATTCATTCTTTAATCTCCTGCAATCCATCCACTTATAGCAGAAATCTCCAACTAGTAAATCGAAGAGCTCGAAGAGAGCTTCGATTCCATAGGGTGATGATCGAATTTGGAGCATCGTGGGGGTTGCCAGAGAGCCGCGTTCGGCTGTTGTTCATGCACGAAAATCGAGAGCATAAGGGGACCGAGCTCGCTAGGGTCAAGGCCGAGCGTAGAGGGGATGGAGGCGCATCTGTAGGTGGTCGTTGATCGTGGTGGATGTCGTCGTAGTGGAAGCATAATTTAACCCTAAGTATATGAATTGGGTTCGGCCTTGCTACTGGAGTTCACGCGTGAGAAAGAAGATGCAATGCACGGCCAAGATTTCAGGGGTTCAAGATCTACGGCTGTAAATGATTAAGTTAAAAATAAAATAATAATGTTGTAAATTGTTTATATAAAATCGTGTAAAACTTTATAAAATCATATCTTTTTCATACGAGGTCGAAAACGCGCGAAACAGGAAGCGTTGGAATCGTATGGACGAGTACTACGCGATGGAATTGGATTGGAGTCGTTTGGAGTTAGTGAGAATTTTGGGTAAAATTAAACGTCCGTTTAATTTTATTCGAAATAAATCGCTAAAACGAAATTGAAATCAAGGTGAGAACTTCTCACTCAATCGAATCGGTTTCGATTTTATTTTAAATAGTTATATTTAAAATACTTGAACGTATGTTTGAATGATGATTGTTATTTATTGATTGTTAAAATAGACATTATGCGCCGTTAGTAAGCGGATGTTATTTATTAAAAACATATACCGCGAATATTTCATAAACAGTGAAATTGGTATTATATATAATAGCAATATATATATTGGCATATGTATATATTGCAGTTATTGATTTCCCGCATTGTATAGCGGATGAGACCCTATTGCGCCGTCTATTAAGCGGATAATATTTAAATCCCATATACCGCGATAATTTCGTACTGGAGCGAAATTGGTATTGTGCTAATGTTTGTGGATGCAGGAAACAGGTTGGGGGGATCCAACTGGATTCCTCAACAGTATTTATTTGATTCAGATATTTTGATATTCGTTGATTATCATATCGATATATGATGTCGTTGTAGTCGTGATTGACAATTTGGTGTGTAGCATCATTGGACCAAGTTTTGGAATTTTAAAATGATTTTAAAGTGATTTTTGAAAGTATACGTTTATAAAATATTTTTGGAATTTATCCATTTTGAATAAATAAACGTATAAATTTTAATGTTATAAAATTATGATTTTTGAGAAAAATAGTTAAAAGTTGACTTTTGAAAATATGGGATTAATGACTTTATAAAATAGCTTAAATTGGAATTTCTGAATTTATTATAAAAAAGTTTAAAAATCGGATTTATAAAATTTGATTATTTTATAAATCAAAATGGTGAAATTATAAAGGAGATTAAAGATGTTTTAAAATAATAGTATAAATTGATTTTATAGAGGATTTATAAATTGATATTTATAAATTAAAACGTTGGAATTATAAAATGAGCTCTTATAATTGTTAGAAGAATTGTGAATGAATTTCATAAATGAATGAAATTTATAGAATTATAAACGGTGAAGTTATAAATGGAATTTTATAAGCAGTAGGTTTATAAAATTCATAAAGTTGTTAAAAGAATGGTTTTGGATAAAGAATTGAATCTTATAAGTTATAAGATTTATAATTATGAAGTTCAAAGGAACGATTTTGCAAATGAATAAATTATAATTGTTTAACTTATAATATGGATTTTTAGTATATCATTGGGATATGAAATTGAATAGGTTAATAAAGGAGATTTATAGAAAGGAAGTTGTTATAAGATAAATAGAAATGGAATTTATAAACGTTGTTTTATAAATTCGCAATGACTTATTTTGATAAGTTAATTTTTATAACGTATTTAGGGAGTTTTATTCACATTTTAGATAGTGAATAATCCTTTAAAATAAAATGAATAAAAGGATGAAATTTGTTAACAAAGTATATTCACGTTTTTGAATAGTGAATAATATGTTAAAGAAAATGTTTAGAATGTGATATTTTACATAGAATTAAAACAAGCTAACGATGTTTTAAATTGTGTTGAGATTCGAAACCATAGATTTCAACATTCATTGTTGAAATAGACGTTTTCGAGAAATAGAAGGAAATGGTGGACTATAACACCGTTGTTATAGTAAATGATTTCCGAAAGGAAACGTTTTGTATAGTATTGGGGTTTATATATCTATTTTAATTTCGAATCCCTATACTAGTGATTTTGGGTTGTCGTAACGATGTTTTACGCAACATTCGTTTTGACCCAAACAAATATGGTTAAGAGAATGATTTCCTTAAAGAATGAAATATGTACTTAATCTCGATTTAAGTATATTGGATATTTTCCAAGTGCTGAAAATAAATAAAATTTGTGAATTACTTATGAATAAATAAGTATGGAAATGTTTTTCCAATGCAAAGTGAATAAGTTGAGAATTTATCTTTTTGAAGATAAATTGAAAATGAATAAATGAAATCGTATATTCATAGATATTGTGAAATATAAATTCACTATGGAATTTATATAAGAAAGTGGAATTTGTTTAAAAATAAATATTGATTTATTTTTTAGGTGTGAAAACTGTATATCTAGTAAAGATATTTTTGGGAAATAAATAATTTGGAAAATTATTAGGAATCTGGTGATGTGTGCATATCCATTGATAGTTCAATAACCGACTATCAATATTTACCTTTGAAAGGTATTTGTTGTGATTTTCTTGGATTTGAATGCTACACTTATTTTTAAATTATTGCGCTCATTATTAGGATTACCCATTCCGAATAGTGATACGACGTAATGGATAACATTGATGACCGGTGTTGAAGACCGGATATTTTTGAAAGCGAAAGGACAACTCGTCGATTGACTCTGCACCGAGTTGCTCCGGTATAGAGTTCTCCATATGTGATGGGAAATCCGATCAGGATTGTGGATATCCAGATTGCAAGGACTTCTTTGTAAGTGCCTTCGGTTTTGTTCGAGCCCGGAACAGACTTGTATGGATTGTATGTATGACATTACAAATTGAGATATAAAGCAGATTTCTTTCAAATATATTTCTGTTGGTGTCGGAGAATTTATTCTCTTAGCTTAACACCCTTCTCTGAGACGTACGAGCTCAGAGGTTATGAGTTGAATGTTATCAGCGATATATTCCCAATTTGGTAATGTGACATGCTGAGTGTTGCTGTGAAATGATCGTTGTGTTGACTATTTGTGATAGGATCATTTATTTGATCGTCTATCTTGGTGATCATTTCTATGATCATTTGTTGACCCAAAGCATGGCTTTTGTATAAAGTATGTTTTTGTGGACGTGACTTCGTCGAGCCTCACACCTCGAGAATGGTCAAAACAGGAAAGATGCGGCATGGTTATGAGGGGTAGATCCCTTTAGGGTATGTGCATTTCCTTCTGGAAAGGGTGGTATCATGGTATGGAGCCCAGATACTTACTCATGTTGAAACACTTTATTTATGATTGTGTGATGATGGTGACGAGCGCTCGGTTAAAGGTTCCAAAGGACCGGGGGATGACATACTCGTGTCAGCTGTTACCTAGTTAGGGGTAACCCGGCCTTGTGTTGGCAGAGATCCGGTTTGGTTCTCGGGGACGTCCTTCCAGAGGCGTTCTCATGTGGCAATGGGAAGTTCCTTGGCCTGACCATTCATTGGAAATCCAAAGAAACAATACGATCTTGTACGGTATTAGTTGTAGAACCTATCATTCACTTATGGTGGCGCCCCACTGTTTGGATGATAGCTATAGTAGGCATACGATAATGGTCGTATGTTGGCTTAGATTTATATTCTACTTTCGAAATGTTTTTCTACACTATGCACTAGTAATAATATCAAATGTTCTTTTAAATGCGTATCAAGCATCTTTGACTAACATAAGGAGAAATCTCCTCCGATTCTGCGTTTGCATGTGTGTGTGTGCGGGAGGCCTTATGGTAGTCTCATTTTTAAAAGCATTTCGAATTGACTTTAAAAATATTCCTCTATTTTGTTTTCAAAGATAAATAAACTGTTTTGAGTTCTCACACCAGTCACATGACTGACTCGGAGTTTATTGTTTTCCTTCCTAAACTCTGGGTGCCCACCAATTTCCACACGGGCAGTTAAGAGTTAGGTTTATCAGGATATTCTGGATATTCTGGAGTTGCTGGAGGCAAGATGGATGGCATGGCGTATTACTAGTATATAGTATTTCTTTTCCGCTGTTTGTTTGTTGTTTGTTGTTGTACACTCTGATGATATGATGTAATGTAATGTATAAAATGTAATAACTGATATAGTCCTTTGTTTAAAGATTATTCATTTATTATTATATGTTGTTCCGCTGCGAATTGTGAGATTCTGTTATTGTTGTGCTGTTTTCTTTCCGAATTATTTTCTTTTCTCTCTATTTTCTATCTTTTCTCTCTTCTTCTATCTTTTTCTTTTTTTCTTAAACATTGATAATTCGTATTTATGTTCATCTTGAGTTAATCTATGGAGATTAGTGTATATTCAAGGAGTACGGATTTGCGGGTCATCACAAAAAGGGTGGGTCATTAGATATCTGATGTGGGCTTTATCTTTCGTCCAATCAGATTCTTTGTGGGTGGCTATTTGCCATTGGTATTGCTCCCGTTCAACTTGCTTCCATTTCTTATTTCATTTTGATTAGCGCTTCATTCTTTATGCGGAGATGTTTTATCCTTCTTATGAGGAACTTCGATTTTTATTTGATATTTACAATAGTCTTTCTAAGGATGATTTTGGATTTTATTACGCTTAGGCAAAGAAGTTGGTTCTCACGTATGTTCCTCGAAAGACTCAAAAATGGAGCAATCAATGTTGTTTCATTTTGAAATTAGACAACTTTTGTTCTTCTTTTCAACCATAGCCTAATCAACCTATCTTTTTTGATCAAGTCACTAGGTCATTCGTATCTTATAGGAATGACATTCTGGTTTAGGTGACGATGATAGGAAAAAATTGATATTTTTTATCGAGTCGTTACAACAACGTCCCTCCTTTTTGAACGTTTTAAATCGACTATAAATCACGCACGTCAGACTCAATCCATACAGAAGGGCGGATTATTATGGGGTAAATAAGAAAAAGCAGAGTAAGAAAAAAATAAATGAGAATCTTGTAGCGGAACGATAAAATATAATGATCAAATAAACAGTTCATGAAATTGTTTACAAAATGTTTGATTATACTTATACAATACATATCAGAGTTACACATACCAGAGAATAATAAAATAATACAGCAGAACAATATGAATGTAGTGGGATAATATAAAAAAGAATAGTAATAAAATCATCGTCTTCGTCCTCCAAAAGTAAAGTCTTCAACTCCTAAAATGCTCAGGCTGACCCGAGCAAATTGAAAAGACAAAACACTTGAGACACAACTAAAAGATCTTATGTAAGTTAAATCAACTGTAAATAATATGAGTGGAATGGCGTCAGAGATGTTTACGGAATTTGACATCTCCTATCTAGTGTTTAACGTGAGTGCAGTAACTTAAGAGATGTTCGGGATTCACATCTCCTAAGGATCCGTTAAACTATTTACTATGTAGTAATATTTCACTATCATAATAATGTCTATAGTAAAATAAACTTCCTTTTAAATAGCATTAAGGAGTTACCCAATCTCCCCCTTAACACAATAATAGTCCCAGTAGTCCATCCAGTATCAACGCATGTACAGATCGGGAGACTACCCTAAATACTCCACGGGCTATGGGAGACAACCAAACTCATACAAGGCACGCTAGGGTAGGTGACACGGCACAACTAGGCAATGCCCGGGTATATATACCAATTACGCTTCCGGACCAGTGGTAACGCGCAGCAGCTACTACTGCCCACCTCGAGCCACACCCCAAAAACAAAAGGGGCCCCAATCAATCACAAAGTAATAGGATGGTATTGAAGGAGTGTGTCTGATAAAAGGTGCTACCTTCTTAGCCCGTCGATCGCTCCAGTTTTGGCCACCTTATGCCAACTCACGAGAGTCGGGTCCATGTATATACCTCAAAGGAAACGCCGCCCCATCCTACTTCATTCTGGGATCTCCACCGCGTACACGGTTGTTGAAGTGGTTTTCAGAGTTGGCAGAGAGTATGAAAACTTTCGATCCCGGTCTCTTTAACAACCAAACGTTATTATAACACCGCGGTCATTTCAAAATAATTATACTTCAAAACCAAAATATACTATCCATTTCCAAACCGTATAAATACGATATCATTTCCCCTTTCAAAAACCAAATCAATATGATATCATTTTTACTTCAAATATGTCATTTCCAAAACATAACACTTCCAAAGTTATAATATTTTGAAACCAAACGCTTGAAATATAACCTTTCAAAGCATAATACTTTGAATTTCATAACTTTGAAACATAACTACCCCACTTAAATGGCTTAAATATTAAATTACTTTTTATAATCAAATAGCTTCTTCAATTTCACCAATCAATTCCAAATACAGATTTGAACCCCCAAATAAACCATTTCAATTTCCATATATTTGAAAGCTTTAAATATTCCACTATTTCAAAACCAATTCTTTGATAATTCCATATATATCAAATTCAATTACTATTATTTAGTTTGATATGTTTAAACAATAAATCCAATATCATTTAACTAAAACTTTTCAACTTCAAGTAATTGGATATTCCTTCAATTTATTTCACTTGATATATTCATTTTAATCAATCTGATATTCATTTAAATCAGTCTAAACCAAAATCAAGTTATAAAACTCATACCCTTTGAAATCTCAATTTTATTTAAATTTCAAATCGATTTGCTTGAGTAAAATTCTTAAATAATTTAATTCATATTAATTTCATATTTATCTTCCAAACTAATTTTTTTTAAGTGATTATAAACTCTATATACAATATAATTTAAACAGATACTTAACCATATTATATAAAACAATCAAACTTTATTATTTAACTTATTTTATATTTCAAAACAAATTTATGCATAGCTAAAAAAATCAATAATAAAATAACATTTTATATAGTATCTAAATCAATATTGATATAAACCATATATTCCTTTCCAAAACATACAAATTTATTTCAAAATTTTTTTATAGATAGACCACGGTTTCTGTATATAATTTTCTGTCCTATGGTCAAGTGATACAGATATTTATCATTTCAATCCGCAATTTAAAATATATATACAGTTATATATCATTTCAAACCGCAATCCCGAATGAAATAAAAATCCATAACAACTTGCTGTGAATAACAATAAAAATACGACATCCGCTCATCCAATATCAATCATCAAACATTTATCACAATCATTATCCATTTCAATCAATAACATCAACATAGAACTGATAATAAACAACGGGTATTTACTGGCAGTTTATATTCAATAATAAATTAAATCACTATTTAACCGGCAGTTTATATGCAATAATAAATTAAATAACAATATAACTGGCATTTTGTATGCAATAATAAATTAAATAACAAATTAACTGGCATTTTATATGAAATAATAAATTAAATAACAATTTAACTGGCAGTTTATATGCAATGGTAAATTTAATAACGATTTAATTCAAATAAATTCAATTTAACTGAGGCGATGATTAAAAATATTTCAAACAGTCATAAATAAATTTCTAATCACATCATAAATAAATTTAAAAAATATAAGAAATTTAGAAGTTGTGCATGGGTTAAAACACTCACCTTTAGAATTTAAATTGAATTTAAATCCAATTTAAACCCAAAATTTGACCAGTCTCAGAATCCGTTCAAACTAGCTCCTAAATGTCTGGAATCTCTATACGATCCTAGCGGAGAAAACCGCGCATGAAACAGACCTTATACGCAAACGTTATTGCAATTAGAACATAAACGATTTTGAAATACGAAACAAATAAAATAAAAATGACAGACCAATAGAAAAATAGACACATCACAGCAGAGAGTAACGAACCTCGTCCCCAACTCAACGCATACGAACCCTAGCCGCTGCCAAAATCTGCAATTATTCCAATCACCCTACTGGCCTTCAGCTCGATCAGACCATACCGCCAATCTCCCCTTGTCAGGCCGACCCAACCCCTTCCACATGTGGACACAACGACGTCAGAAAAAGCTACGGCCTCCGCGTGCTTTTCCATCCTTTTCTGGCGAATTCTGACATCCATTAGTTGAGCGACTACATCCCCAAGCCCTCCACGACGAGCCCTACAGTGTAACGCTTTTCGATCGCAAAGATATCAAAGATCCACCATTGAATGAGACGGTAGCCAATGGACGGCCGTGAATTCTCCCGTAATTTCTCGTCAAACAATAATTTGAATTGAAAAACGAACCACATAATTAACATGCGCTCTTCGAGAGCTCCAAATCAATATATAATTTGATGTTGTTTGAGGAGTTCAAATTTTCAATTTGATTTTTGATTTGAATTTGCAGTTTGGGACTTAGGGTTCTGTCTACCATTGAAAGAGAAGAAGCAAATAGAATTGTACGTACAGAAAAATGAACATAAGAAATAGGCTAGGGTTTATAAAAAGGTATATGTAGGTAGAGCTGAAAAATAGAGGAACGGATATGATTGGTTTGGACAGTTAAACGATAAGTGGCCCGAAAAGCCCGTTTCGACTCCTGAACGAATGGGTTAACCCATATATCAAAATAGATGTTTTAAAATATTTTAAAATCTGTGGAACAGGTTTCAATTCCATACTCCATCGTATAAAGAAGTTATGTTAAAATCAACCTATTTCAAATTGATTTCAATTGATTTCAATTCAATTGATTTCTAGGCGTTTTGAGCCCGTACGGTCAAACGACAAGTCCGGTCGCTATGGAACTTGAAATCCTACAATAATTCACCGTTACGGATCCGATGAAACTGGTTTCTTCGAAATCCGAGTTAGTGACCAAAATGGCTATTTTTCAGTTAACTAATTAAATTAATATCAAATTAAATTAAATCTCTTTTTTTCAATTCAATTTAAAAATTCATAGATTTCATCATTTTGGTTTCGTAAAAGATTACAATAATTTAAACAAACTTAGATATCAATTCAAAGTTAATTGATTTACCCATTACCATAATTAAATTCAAATTTTATAGATTTATTAATTATCAATAAAAATTCGAATAAATCATTTATTTGATTTTAAATTCTGTATTTAATAAATTATTATCAAGTGGATGAAATTTACAATTGGTTCATGATCCATTACACTAATATTCTCAGATTTCATCTAAATTCCTATTGGTGTAATAATTAATTACTAAATTTCATTCAATTATAATTTATCCATTCATTAAGTTTTAAATTAATAAATCTTTATTTCCATTCCTTTAATTCAACAAATTGTCCTATTATGAATAACATTAACATTATTTTCAAATATTACCTTAGTTTACATTAACTTATTATTTTATTTAGATTTATTGCAATAGATTTCAGTTGAATTTCTATTTCTTTCAATATTTAATTACTAAAACCCTATTAAGATAAGAAATTTAATTATCAAAATTTACGGGTCGTTACACTCTCCCCCACTCAAAACGTTTCGCCCCTGAAAAGGAAAAAGGAGGAGAAAAGAAGGAATTAAGTGGTTAATATCTCTTATTCAAAATATTTAACTTTATAAACAAACAATTTTACAAAATTAATTAACTTAAATAAAATTTACCAATTTATAACCATCAAATCTTTTATACTTAAATTAATAAGGTTTGGAAAATATTTTCAAAAACTTTGTAAGTCCAAAATTTACGATATTTTTTTGACAGAGTCTCCTTTGTATGGAGAGGCTCGGGAGAAAATATAATATCAAATATAACAATATACAACATATATTTTCCAAAATAATATATATCCCAACACGGGAAAAAAAATATAATAACGCTATAAACCGTAATCCGATAATATACCTATTTGTCGGGCAATTTACGCATAATTATGAAACCAAAAGTAGTAGCAATTGCTTCCATAACCTGTATTTCACTTATATAATCTAAAAATAGTTAATAATTATATAGAATGAAATATTGATTTTGTTTCAACCACTAGCAAACAAATCAATATAAACAACAATCGTTCACAACCAACAACATACACATCATATACAAATCAACCATTCAAGCAAAACGAAACAAATAGTTGTTCGGGTTCAAAAACTTTAAATTGTACAGAATGAAAAATAAAAATCTAAGTGAACCATTTACTCAACAGTCTTAGATGAAACTAAATAGATTATCCACACATCCACACAAATTTAAAGTATTCTTGCCCTAACAACCTACAACAGGACGAACAACAATTTCAAACAATAAATTAAGTTCATTCTTATTAATTTCATCTCATAACATTTATTATTTCATTCCCTTTTTATTTATATAATGAATCATCCTTTGAATTTTCATTTACTTCTTACAGACTTATACTTTTATTCGTTGATTCAATGTTTATTTCATTTTTTTTCATTTATTACTTACAAATATTCATTTACATTTTTCTTATAGTATTCATGTTTAGTTCAATTTCTTTGCATATTAATTCCTTTACTTAAGTTTATAATCTTAAACTTCCAATACTTACTTCCTATCACCTTTATTACAGTAACATTTCAATTATAACTTAAGTTCACAACAATTGCAACATCAAATTCTTATTTATAAAAGAATTTCATTAAATACTTTCATTACCTCAAGTTTATTACTTGTATAATATCCATTACATTTTCTTATTAACATTTCAACTTTTCACATCTTTTGATAAGTTACAAATATGCCTTTAAGAATGTAATTGAAAGTTATACAAGTTTATCTTATTTCTTTTAATAAATTAAATGTTCAATAATCATATCCTTTGGTTTATAGGTTACAAATTTCAACTTCCTTGTAATATCCTTCATAACCTATCATTTACTCTCTTATTTTAATTAGCGGTTCCAATTGTTAATTAGTTACACTCCATTTCACCACAATAATTGAAACTATTAATTAACGGAAACCTAAGAACTAAATACCGGGTTAAATTCCAAATCATTTTAATAGATAAATGTATATACTTACAACTTATATATATCTAATTATATTCAAGAAAATTAAAATTTATATTTGTTTATCAAAATAAATCTGTAGTAAAACTACTACAGTGGCCTTTCCATTTAGAAACTCGAAAATGAATGTCGATGATGCGTGCACTCATCATCGAAATTATTTTCCAACGATAGAGAGGAAAGTACATAGCATATTTCTTTCCAAAACTTTCTTTAAAAATAATTCTTTCAAATATGATTGGGATATTTATGTCAGAAAATACTTCTAACTAATATTATTATTATATTCAAAAATATCATTCAAAAGAAATTTTCGAAAACCCCGGAACTCAAGTTCTAAGTTTCCAGTTTTTAATTTATTTTATTTTAAATCTTTTTTTCAACTAATATCTAAAAATTTCACTGCCTAACAACAATTAAATTACAACCAAAATATATATCATTTATGGAAAATTTATTTTATACATAGAAAATATAATAGGAAAAATATTTCATTCACCTATGTTCAAAAAAAATATTGCGTCTGTCCATCCTATTAAGTGCTTAGAAATCCCTATTGATGTCATAGCGTCATCTACACCAACCGGAATTTATAAATACAAAACGAAACAAATTAACACAATATCAAAACCTTTTATAACACTAATAAATAAGCTCTCTCATATATATACGATCAACGACTCATCATAGGGTATTACTACCCTATTAATAAAGAGTCAAACCCCACAAAGCTAAGGTTTATCGCTAAACCAAAGCTCTAATGCCAGATGTAACTTCCTAACTGCCAGTGGGTAATCCCACCGTAGCATGCATTGGTACATATTTTCTGCCTTTATGGTGAGCCTTTGGATTGCACTAACCCTCGCACGGACAGGTAGGAGTAAGAGTCATCTGCTCGCTACCAAACCAAATGCAAGCACCCCCTATCATGCTGCACCCTCCAAGTGCATAGGCAGACACACATGTCAGACTTAAACCATACAGAAGGATGGATTGTTATGGGGTAAATAATAAAAAGTAGAGAAAGAAAAAACAAAATAGAATCTTGTATCGGAACAACAAAATATGATAATCAAATAAATAGTTCATGAAGCTGTTTACAAAACGTTTGATTATATTTATACAATACATATCAGAGTTACACATACCAGAGAATAATAAAATAATGCAGCGGAACAATATGAATGTAGTGGCATAATATAAATAAAAATAGCAATAAAATCTTCGTCTTCGTCCTCTAGAAGTAAAGTCTTCAATTCCTGAAATGCTCAGGCTGACACGAGCAAATTGAAAAGAAAAAATACTCGATTCGGAACTAAAAGATCTTATGTAAGTTAAATCAACTGTAAATAATATGAGTGGAACGGTGTCGGAGATGTTTATGGAATTTGACATCTCCTATCCAGTGTCAAACGTGAGTGCAGTAACTTAAGAGATGCTCGGGATTCACATATACTACGGATCAGTTAAACTATTTACTATGTAGTAATATTTCGCTATTATAATAACGTCTATAGTAAAATAAACTTACTTTTAAATAGAATTAATGGGTTACCCAATCTCCCTCTTAACATAAAAATAGTCCCAGTAGTCCATCTAGTATCAATGCATCTCCAGATCGGGAGACTACCCTAAATACTCCACGGGCTACGGGAGAAAACCAAACTCTTACAAGGCACGCTAGGATAGGTGACACGGCACAACTAGGTAATGCCTGGGTAGATAAACCAATTACGCTTCCAGACCAGTGGTAACACGTAGCAGCTACTACCGCCCACCTCGACCCACACCCTCAAAATCAAAAAGGGCCCCAATCAATTACAAAATAATAGGATGGTATCGAAGGAGTGTGTCTGATAAAAGGTGCTATCTTCTTACCCCGTCGATCACTCCTGTTTTAGAGACCTTATGCCAACTCACTGGAGTCGGGTCCACGTATATACCTCAAAGGAAACGCCGCCACCATCCTACTTCATTCTGGTACACGGTTGTTAAAGTGGTTTTCGGAGTTGGCAGAGAGTATGACAACTTCCGATCCCGGTCTCTTTAACAACCAAACTTTATTATAAAACCGCGGTCATTTCAAAATAATTATACTTCAAAACCAAAATATACTATCCATTTCCAAACCGTATAAATATGATACCATTTCCCTTTTTAAAAACCAAATCAATATGATATCATTTTTACTTCAAATATATCCTTTCTAAAACATAACACTTCCAAAGCTATAACATTTTGAAACCAAACGCTTGAAATATAACCTTTCAAAGCATAATACTTTGAATTTCATAACTTTGAAACATAAATACCCCACTTAATTGGCTTAAATATTAAATTACTTTTTATTATAAAATAGCTTCTTCAAATTCACCAATCAATTCCAAATACAGATTTGAACCCCCAAATAAACCATTTCAATTTTCATATATTTCAAAGCTTTAAATATTCCACCATTTCAAAACGAATTCTTTGATAATCCCATATATACCAAATTCAATTACTATTATTTAGTTTAATATGTTTAAACAATAAATCCAATGTCATTTAACTAAAACTTTTCAACTTCAAGTAAGTGGATATTCCTTCAATTTATTTCAATTGATATATTCATTTAAATCAATTTGATATTCATTTAAATCAGTCTAAACCAAAACCAAGTTAGAAAAATCATACCCTTTGAAATCTCAATTTTATTTGAATTTCAAATCGATTTACTTGAGTAAAATTCTTAAATAATTTAATTCATATTAATTTCATATTTATCTTCCAACCTAATTTTTTTTAAGTGATTATAAAATCTATATACAATATAATTTAAACAGATACTTAACCATATTATATAAAACAATCAAACTTTATTATTTAACTTATTTTATATTTCAAAACAAATTTATACATAACGAAAAAATCAGTAATAAAATAACATTTTATATATTATCTAAATAAATATTGATATAAACCATATATTTCTTTTCAAAACATACAAATTTATTTCAATTTTTTTTATATATAGACCACGGTTTCTGTATATAATTTTCTGTCCTATGGTCAAGTGACACGAATATTTATCATTTCAATCCGCAATTTAAATATAAATACGGTTATATATCATTTCAAACCGCAATCCCGAATGAAATAAAAATCCATAACAACTTGTTATGAATAACAGTAAAAATACGACATCCACTCATCCAATATCAATCATCAAACATTTATCACAATCATTATCCAATTCAATCAATAACATCAACATAGAACTAATAATAAACAACAGGTATTTACTTGCAGTTTATATTCAATAATAAATTAAATCACTATTTAACCGGCAGTTTATATGCAATAAAAAATTAAATAACAATTTAACTGGATTTTATATGCAATAATAAATTAAATAACAAATTAACTGGCATTTTATATGCAATAATAAATTAAATAACAATTTAACTGGAAGTTTATATGTAATGATAAATTCAATAACGATTTTATTCAAATAAATTCAATTTAACTGAGGCGATGATTAAAAATATGTCAAACAGTCATAAATAAATTTCTAATCACATCATAAATCAATTTAAAAAATATAAGAAATTTAGAAGTTGTGCGTGGGTTAAAACACTCACCTTTTGAATTTAAATTGAATTTAAATCCAATTTAAACCCAAAATTTGAACAGTCTCAGAATCCGTCCAAACAAGCACCTAAATGTCCGGAATCTCTATACGATCCTAGCGGAGAAAACCGCTAATGAAATAAACCTCATACCCAAACATTATTGCAATTAGAACATAAACGATTTTGAAATACGAAACAAATAAAATAAAAATGACAGACCAATAGAAAAATATAAACGTCACAGCAGAGAGTAACGAACCTCGTCCCCAACTCAACGCATACGAACCCTAGCCGCTGCCAAAATATGCAATTATTCCAATCAACCCCACTGGCCTTCATCTCGATCAAACCATGCCGCCAATCTCCCCTTGTCAGGCCGACCCAACCCCTTCCACGTGTGGCCACAACGACATCAGAAAACGCTACGGCCTCCGCATGCTTTGCCGTCCTTTTCTGGTGAATTCTGACATCCATTAGTCGAGCGACTACATCCCCAAGCCCTCCACGACAAGCCCTACAGTGTAACGCTTTCCGATCGCAAAGATATCGAAGATCCACCGTTGAATGAGACGATAGCCTATGGACGACGGTGACTTCTCCCGAAATTTCTCATCAAACAATAATTTTAATTGAAAAACGAACCACATAATTAACATGCGCTCTTCGAGAGCTCCAAATCGATATATAATTTGATGTTGTTTGAGGAGTTCGAATTTTCAATTTGATTTTTGATTTGAATTTGCTGTTTGGGATTTAGGGTTCTGTCTACCATTGAAAGAGAAGAAGAAAATAGAATTGTACGTATAGAAAAATGAACATAAGAAATAGGCTATGGTTTATAACAAGGTATATGTAGGTAGAGCTGAAAAATAGAGCAACGGATAAGATTGGTTTGGGCAGTTGAACGGTAAATGGCCCGAAAAGCCCGTTTTGACTCCTGAACGAATGGGTTAACCCTTATATCAAAATAGATGTTTTAAAATATTTGAAAATCAGTGGAACAGGTTTCAAGTCCATACTCTATGGTATAAAGAAGTTATGCTAAAATCAACCTATTTCAAATTGATTTCAATTGATTTCAATTCAATTGATTTCTAGGCGTTTCGAGCCCGTACAGTCAAACGACAAGTCCGATCGCTATGGAACTTGAAATCCTACAATAATTCACCGTTACGGATCCGATGAAACTGGTTTCTTCGAAATCTAAGTTAGTGACCAAAATGGCTATTTTTCAATTAATTAATTAAATTAATATCAAATTAAATTGAATCGCTTTTTTCGATTCAATTTAAAAATTCATAGATTTCATCATTTAGATTTCTTAAAAGATTATAATAATTTAAACAAACTTAGATATCAATTCAAAGTTAATTGATTTAACCATTACCATAATTAAATTTCAAATTTTATATATTCATTAATTATCAATTGAAATTCCAATAAATCATTTATTTTATTTTAAATTCTGTATATAATAAATTATTATCAAATGGATGAAATTTACAATTGGTTCATGATCCATTACATTAATATTCTCAGATTTCGTCTAAATTCCTATTGGTGTAATAATTCATTATTAAATTTCATTCAATTACAATTTATCCATTTATTAAGTTTTAAATTAATAAATCTTTGTTTCCATTCCTTTAATTCAACAAATTGTCCTATTATGAATAATATTAACATTATTTCCAAATATTACCTTAGTTTACATTAACGTAGTATTTTATTTAGATTTATTGCAATAGATTTCAATTCAATTTCTATTGCTTTTAATATTTAATTAATAAAACCTTATTAAGCTAAGAAATTTAATTATCAAAATTTACGGGTCGTTACACTCTCCCCCACTCAAAACATTTCGCCCCCGAAAAGGAAAAAGGAGGAGAAACGAAGGAATTAAGTGGTTAATATCTCTTATTCAAAATATTTAACTTTATAAACAAACAATTTTACAAAGTTAATTAACTTAAATAAAATATACCAATTTATAACCATCAAATCTTTTATACTTAAATTAATAAGGTTTGGAAAATATTTTCAAAAACTTTCTAAGTCCAAAATTTACGATATTTTTTTGGCAGAGTCTCCTTTATACGGAGAGGCTCCGGAGAAAATATAATATCAAATATAACAATATACAACATATATTTTCCAAAATAATATATATCCCAACACGGGAAGAACAATATAATAACGCTATAAGCCGTAATCCGTACCGATTTGTTGGGAAATTTACGCTTAATTATGAAACCAAAAGCAGTAGCAATTGCTTCCATAACCTGTATTTCACTTATATAATCTAAAAGTAGTTAATGATTATATAGAATGAAATATTAATTTTGTTTCAACCACTAGCAAACAAATCAATATAAACAACAATCATTCGCAACCAGCAACATACACATCATATATAATTCAACCATTCAAGCAGAACAAAACAAATAGTTGTTCGGGTTCAAAAACTTTAAATTGTACCGAATGAAAAATAAAAATCTAAGTGCACCATTTACTCAACAGTCTTAGATGAAACTAAATAGATTATCCATACATCCACACAAATTTAAAGTATTCTTGCCCTAACAACCTACGACAGGGCGAACAACAATTTCAAACAATAAATTAAGTTAATTCTTATTAATTTCATCTCATTACATTTATTATCTCATTCCCTTTTTATTTATATAATGACTCATCCTTTAAATTTTCATTTACTTCTTACAAACTTATACTTTTATTCATTGATTCAATGTTTATTTCATTTTTTTTCATTTATTACTTACAAATATTCGTTTTCATTTTTTTTATACTATTCATGTTTAGTTCAATTTCTTTGCATATTAATTCCTTTACTTAAGTTTATAATCTTAAACTTACAATACTTACTTCCTATCACCTTTATTACAGTAACATTTAAATTATAACTTAAGTTCACAACAATTGCAACATCAAATTCTTATTTATGAAAGAATTCCATTAAATACTTTCATTACCTCAAGTTTATTACTTGTATAATATCCATTACATTTTCTTATTAACATTTCAACTTTTTACATCTTTTGATAAGTTACAAATATGCCTTTAAGAATGCAATTGAAAGTTATACAAGTTTATCGTATTTCTTTTAATAAATTAAATGTTTAATAATCATATCCTTTGGTTTATAGGTTACAAATTTCAACTTCCTCGTAATATCCTTTATAACCTATCATTTAATCTCTTATTTTAATTAGCGGTTCCAATTGTTAATTAGTTACATTCCATTTCACTACAATAATTGAAACTATTAATTAACGGAAACTTAAGAACTAAATACCAGGTTAAATTTCAAATCATTTTAATAGATAAATCTATATACTTACAACTTATATATCTAATCATATTCAAGACAATTAAAATTTATATTTTTTTATCAAAATAAATCTGTAGTAAAACTACTACAGTGGCCTTTCCATTTAGAAATTCGAAAATGAATGTCGATGAAGCGCACTCATCATCGAAATTATTTTCCAACGATAGAGAGGGAAGTACATAGCTTATTTCTTTCCAAAACTTTCTTTAAAAATAATTCTTTCAAATCTGATTCGGATATTTATGTCAGAAAATACTTCTAACTAATATTATTATTATATTCAAAAGTATCATTCAAAAGAAATTTCCAAAAATCCCGGAACTCAAGTTCTAAGTTTCCAATCTTTAATTTAATTTATTTTAAATCTTATTTTCAACTAATATCTAAAAATTTCACTGCCTAACAACAATTAAATTACAACCAAAATATTTATTTTATATATAGAAAATATAATAGGAAAAAATATTTCATTCACCTATGTTCAAAAAAAATACTGCGTTTGTCCATCCTATTGAGTGCTTAGAAATCCCTATTGATGTCATAGCGTCCTCTACACCAACCAGAATTTGTAAATACAAAATGTAACAAATTAACACAATATCAAAACCTTTTATAGCACTAATAAATATGCTCTCTCATATATATACGCTCAATGACTCATCATAAGGTATTACTACCCGATTAATAAAGAGTCAAACCCTACAAAGCTAAGGTTTATCGCTAAACCAAAGCTCTAATACCAAATGTAATGTCCCACCTGCCTGTGGGGTAGGTCCACCGTAGCATACATTGGTACATATGTTCTGCCTTTATGGCGAGCCTCTCGATTGCACTAACCCTCGCACGGAAATGTAGGAGTAAGAGTCATCCGCTCGCTACCAAACCAAATGCAAGCACCCCCTATCATGCTGCACCCTCCAAGTGCATAGGCAGACACACATTTCAGACTCAAACAATACAGAAGGATGGTTTGTTATGGGGTAAATAAAAAAAAGCAGAGAAAGAAAAAAAAATAGAATCTTGTAGCGGAACGACAAATTATGATAATCAAATAAATAGTTCATGAAGCTGTTTACAAAACGTTTGATTATATTTATACAATACATATCAGAGTTACACATACTAGAGAATAATAAAATAATGCAGCGGTACAATATGAATGTAGTTGCATAATATAAATAAAAATAGCAATAAAATCTTCGTCTTCGTCCTCTAGAAGTAAAGTCTTCAACTCCTGAAATGCTCAGGCTGACACGAGCAAATTGAAAAGACAAAATACTCGAGTCAGAACTAAAAGATCTTATGTAAGTTAAATCAACTGTAAATAATATGAGTGGAACGGCGTCAGAGATGTTTATGGAATTTGACATCTCCTATCTAGTGTCTAACGTGGGTGCAGTAACTTAAGAGATGCTTGGGATTCACATCTCCTAAGGATCGGTTAAACTATTTACTATGTAGTAATATTTCACTATTATAATAACGTCTATAGTAAAATAAACTTACTTTTAAATAACGTTAAGGAGTTACCCAATCTCCCCATTGACACAAAAATAGTCCCAGTAGTCCATCTAGTATCAACGCATCTCCAGATTGGGAGACTACCCTAAATACTCCACGGGCTACGGGAGAAAACCAAACTCGTACAAGGCACGTTAGGATAGGTGACACGGCACAATTAGGCAATGCTAGGGTTGGTATACCAATTTCGCTTCTGGACGGTGGTAACGCGTAGCAGCTACTACCGCCCACCTCGAGCCACACCCTAAAATCAATAAGGGCCCCAATCAATCACAAAGTAATAGAATGGTATCGAAGAAGTGTGTCCGATAAAAGGTGCTACCTTCTTAGCCCGTCGATCGCTCCTGTTTTAGCCACCTTATGCCAACTCATGGGAGTCGGGTACACGTATATACCTCAAAGGAAATGTCGCCACCATCCTACTTCATTCTGGGATCTCCACCGCGTACACGGTTGTTAAAGTGGTTTTCATAGTTGGAAGAGAGTATGAAAACTTCTGATCCTGTTCTTTAACAACCAAACGTTATTATAACACCGCGGTCATTTCAAAATAATTATACTTCAAAACCAGAATATACTATCCATTTCCAAACCATATAAATACGATATCATTTTCCCTTTTATAAACCAAATCAATATGATATCATTTTTATTTCAAATATATCCTTTGTGAAACATAATACTTTCAAAGTTATAATATTTCGAAACCAAACACTTGAAATATAACATTTCAAAACATGATACTTTGAATTTCATAACGTTGAAACATAACTACCCTAATTAAATGGCTTAAATATTAAATTACTTTTTATTATAAAATAGCTTCTTCAATTTCACCAATCAATTCCAAATACAGATTTGAACCCTCAAATAAACCGTTTCAATTTCCATATATTTCAAAGCTTTAAATATTCCACCATTTCAAAACTAATTCTTTGATAATTTCGTATATATCAAATTTAATTACTATTATTTAGATTTGAAATGTTTACACAATAAGTCCAATATCATTTAAGTAAAACTTTTCAACTTTAAGTAACTGGATATTCCTACAATTTATTTCACTTATTATATTCATTTAAATCAACTTGATATTCATTTAAATCACTCTAAACCAAAATCAAGTTATAAAAATCATACCCTATGAAATCTCAATGTTATTTAAATTTCAAATCAATTTATTCTAGTATAATTCTTAAATAATTTAATTCAAATCTTCCATATTTATCTTTCAACCTAATTTTTTTTAAGTGATTATATACTCTATATACAATATAATTTAAATAGATTCTTAGCCATATTATATAAAACAATCAAACTTTATTTTTCAACTTATTTTATATTTCAAAACAAATTTATACATTGCTAAAAAATTAATAATAAAATAACATTTTATATAGTATCCAACTCAATATTGATATAAAACCATATATTTCTTTTCAAACCATAAATATTCATTTCAAAATATTTTTATATATAGACCACGGTGTCTGTATATAATTTTCTATCATATGGTCAAGTGATACGGGTATTTATCATTTCAATCCGCAATTTAAAATATAAATACAGTTATATATCATTTCAAACCGCAATCCATAATAAAATAAAAATCCATAACAATTTGCAATTAATAACAACAAAAATGCAACATCCATTCATCCAATATCAATCATCAAACATTTATCACAATCATCATCCAATTCAATCAATAACATCAACATAGAACAGATAATAAACAACAGGTATTTACTGGCAGTTTATATTCAATAAAAATTAAGTCGCTATTTAACCGGCAGTTTATATGCAATAATAAATTAAATAACAATTTAACTGGCAGTTTATATGCAATAATAAATTAAATAACAATTTAACTGGCATTTTATATGCAATAATAAATTAAATAACAATTTAACCGGTAGTTTATATGCAATGATAAATTCGATAATGATCTAATTCAAATAAATTCAGTTTGACCGAGATGATGATTAAAAATATGCCAAACTGTCATAAATAAATTTCTAATCACATCATAAATCAATTTAACAAACATAAGAAATTTAAAAGTCGTGAGTCGGTTAAAACACTCATCTTTTGAATTTAAACTGAATTTATATCTAATTTAAATCCAAAATTTGAATAGTCTCAGAATCTGTCTAAACAAGCGCTAAATTGTCCAGAATCTCAATACGATCCTAGTAGAGAAAACAACGCATAAAAGGACCTCATATGCAAAAATTATTTCGATTATAGCATAAATGATTTTGAGATATGAAACAAATAAAATAAAAAAGACAGACCAATAGAAAAATGAACACTTCACAACAGAGAGTAACGAACCTTGTCCCCAACTCAACGCATATGAACCCTAGCCGCCTCCAAAATCTGCAATTATTCCGACCACCCCACTGGCCTTCAGCTCGATCAGGCCATGCCACCAATCTTCCCTTGTCAGGCCGACCCAATCCCTTCCAAGCGCGGCCACAATGACGTCATAAAAAGCTACGGCCACCGTACACTTTGTCGTCGCTTTCTAGCGAATTTTGACATCCATTAGGTGAGCGGCTACATCCCCAAGCCCTCCTCGATGAGCCCCACGGTGCAGCGCTTTCCGATCGCAAAGATATCGAAGATCCACCATTGAATGAGATGGAGGCATATGGACGGTCATGACTTCTCGAAAAATTTCTTGTCAAATGATAATTCGAATTGAAAAACGAACCACATAATTGACATGCGCTCTTCGAGAGCTCCAAATTGATATATAATTTGATGTTGTTTGAGGAATTTGAATTTTCAATTAGATTTTTGATTTGAATTTGTAATTTGGGATTTAGGGTTCTGTTTGCCATTGAAAGAGAAGAAGCAAATAGAATTGTACGTACAGAAAAATGAACATAAGAAATAGGCTACGGTTTACAACAAGGTATATATAGGTAGAGCTGAAAAATAAAGGAACGGATATGATTGGTTTCGACCGTTGAACGATAAATGGCCCGAAATGCCTGTTTCGACTCCGAAACTAAATTGGGTCATCCCATATATCAAAATAGATGTGTTAAAATATTCTAAAATCAATAGAACATGTTTCAAATCCAAACTCCATCGTATGAAGAAGTTATGCTAAAACCAAGTTATTTCAAATTGATTTCAATTGATTTCAATTCAATTGATTTATAGGCATTTCGAGCCCGTACGATCAAACGACAAGTATGATCGCTATGGAACTTGGAATCTTACAATAATTCACCGTTACGGATCCGATGAAACTAGTTTCGTCCGAATCCGAGTCAGTGGCGAAAATGGCTATTTTCGGTTAATTAATTAAATTAAATCATTTTTTTTCAATTCAATTTAAAAATTCAAAGATTTCATCATTTTGATTTCTTAAACGATTACAATAATTTAAACAAATTTAGATAACAATTCAAAGTTAATTGATTTACCCATTACCGTAATTAAATTTCAATTTTTATAGATTCATTAATTATTAATTGAATTTCCAATAAATCATTTATTTGATTTTAAATTCTGTATTCAACAAGTTATTATCAAATGGATGAAATTTACAATTGGTTCATGATCCATTACATTAATATTCTCAGATTTCATCTGAATTCCTATTGACGTAATAATTAATTATTAAATTTCATTCAATTACAATTTATCCATTTATTAAGTTTTAAATTAACAAATCTTTATTTTCATTCCTTTAATTAAACAAATTGTCCTATTATGAATAACATTAACATTATTTCCAAATATTACCTTAATTAACATTAATATAATATTTTTTATAGATTTATTGCAATAGATTCCAATTCAATTTCTATTTCTTTCAATATTTAATTACGAAAACCCTATTAAGCTAACAAATTTAATTATCAAAATTTAGGGGTCGTTACAGTTACTACGCAAGTAAAAGTTTATACGTATTAGTCAAAACATCTCTTACTCTATCTTATATTCTCCTCAGTTACGGATGAACCTTAGGCTATAATTCAATAAGGTGGATAATGAAATTATATTTCATAATTTTCTTTACAATGATAATTACTGATCCTAACTCCTTTTGCAGATAAAATGGTTGGTTACCTTTTCGTTGTATTTTTTAATGATGCTCCATTAAAGAAATTAGAGATGCTAAATAAGAAGAAGGGAGAGAAGAGGGGAAGGATGATGCTAAATCCTCTGGCTAGCCTCTTAAGAAACCTCATGTGCCTCACCCTCTTTCTCTTCATTCCTTAGATGTATTTCTATCTCAACTCTCTAGTCCTTCCAAAACACAAGAATTCTCTCTTGCCCTTACTCGAAGGTCCAGTTATCGTTCTAGCAAAGAGAGTAGGGTGTAATGCTTTGAATGGTTTATCCTATATCGCTTTCTCCCTCCAATCTTATCCTATTAGTCTTCCATTTTCTGCACTCTCCTTTCTCGAACATGCTATCGAGCTAAAAAGGACTTGAGCCTACATGCGTGCCATCTTTTCTTTCTTTACTTAATTTGATTTACTTTTGCAAATTCTCATACTGTTTACATCTATTTTATAATAAATGCACGCTTTGGTGACCAAGGGTTGGAGAGGGCTATGAATGACCAAGCTTTATCTACTGCTCGGATCGCTAAGCTTATGGCGGATCTAACCATGGCATCCTCTAAGAAGACCAAAAAAGATGAAGATATTTGTGAGGCCCCACCTCTATGCCCACTCTAGCCAAGGACACTACGGTGTAATGCCGTCAACTAGCATGGAGAATAAGGCTATTGAGGAGCGACCATCCATGTGATTGCTTTGTGCGAGCACCCATATGTCAGATAGTACAACATGCATTTGTTTTCAGGAGGAAATCCGACATGCCGATGCAAACTCAAAGCTACTACACAGTGGCTATATATGTTCTTTGGAAACAAATATAGAAATAAACATAACACAAATCTGTCATAGATATCCATATCACAAAGGCGGAAAAAGATATGAATATAACACATGAAAGTGTACATTAGAGCAGTGGTCAAACAAGATCCACAATATCACAAAAGAATAGCTACAAGTACTAGACAAAAGAATATGGATACATCAATGAGTCTATATCTCAAATGTATACAACAAAAACTACTAATCTAAGTAGTTAGCCAAAAGTCAGGATGATAATCCCAGATGTGAAGTCTAGCAGAAGCACCTGTAACAACCCGGTCTGACCCGAGTATTATTTAATAAGAAAATAATAAACGGATCAGTCTAGCTATAAATATCAGATGAAATGATATAGAATAAGGTGTATGACAAAAACATATGATAAGCATAAAGCCATACTGCAATAAGTATGCAATTGAAAGTCAACTAGGGATTGATCAATATCACAAGAATCTTCTCAAAGATCAAAAGGAATGTCATACTCTTTATTTTTATTCACTAAGACCATAAGTATTGATCATTATATCAATGCCAATCACAAAAGTTAATGAGACACAAATTCACCAATGCACAAATATTGATGAGACTTATCAATGTAAATCATGAAAATTGGTGAAACACAAATTCTAGAAATCATCAATGGAAGTCCAGAAATCACAAAAAGGGGGGAGGCCTATCAAAAAATGGGAGCATGAAGACTCACCAACACGTGTATCAGAAAATGGAACCCTATTCCATGGTTTCTAACCATTAATTTTTGAGCTAAAGCTCCACAAAACAGCCCGAAGACCATGGGTCGCTACCCCACCAAATTGAGCCAAAGCCCCATAGAAACGGGGTTTAGTCTCCCTCGTAGACAAAGAGACATCGCACAGTTGCTAGTCTAAATCACAAAAATGATCATCAACGATCATCAAGAAGTGTCAATTACAGTAAGCTAGTAAGTATATGAGCTTAGCCTCATGTCCTATAACCACTAGCTTAACTTAAATATTTACGAACAAATTCTAAGTTTCCACTAGAAAATTGTCACAAGAGATTCAATCGAACAAGTCCAAGAATTAACCAACGAAGTAAACGCAAGCGTTTCATATCACTTGTTTTACTAAGTAGTTTAATTACATTTCTCATACGAGTGAGATAAAGGTTTGTATATACTAGTAGATTGGAAAACAGTTTAAGAACGAGCTTTCTACTAGTATTGAAACCTTTATATTTTTAAAATGACAAATCACAAAAATGATTGTAGAAACAATAAGTCACAAAAATTCACATACGAAGACGTGAATAAAACCCAAAGAATTCGATTCCACATCCATCAAAGTGGAAATACCCTTGCGACTTAACAGCCACGACTTACGGCTTAACATAATTCAACACACGAAATCAGCGGCTCAACACATGCGACTCCACGACATACGACTTAAGAGATGAGCGAGTTAAGAAATAGCATGCGGCCTAACAAAGCAAATTAACATGGCGCGACCTATAGCATAGCGCGACCTATAGTGTGGCGCGACCTAAGTTGGTGCGAGATATAGCAGCATGCCGAGCGACCTAAATGGTTGCGACTTTAACCATGACGCGACCCATAGCAGCAGGCCGAGCGACCTAAGTGGTGCGAGCAAGCCGAGCGACCTAAGTGGTACAAGCAGGCCGAGCGACTTAAGGAGGTGAGGCTGAGCGACCTAAGTGGTTGCGAGCTAGTTGAGCGACCTAAGGAGGTGTGAGCAAGCCGAGCGACCTAAGGAATGAGCGACCAAACTGGTTGCGACTTAACGCAAGACGAGCGTCTTAAGGAGGTGAGACCTAACAGGCCAACTCATTAGTGAGGCGAGCAACCTAAGTAGCGCGACTTAATAGGCCGAGCGACTCACGAACATGCCGAGCGACCTAAGTGGTGCGACTTAACATGTGCGACTTAAAGCATGTGCGAATTAAAGCATGTGCGACTTAAAGCATGGCACGACCTATGTTGGCACGACCTAACTGCAGGCCGAGAGACATATATGCAGGCCGAACGACCTAAGGAACAGAAGTGCAAAACTGTCTCAAATTTGCAACCGGTCGAGCATGGGCGCTAGGGGATTACGCCCATCGGCTACCCGGTCATATTGGCTCCTCGATGCATCACCAAAACGTTTTCAAACTTCAAAGTTAGGATTTTTAAAGATTTGAATCTAAAACACTAAAAATTGGGATTTTCACCAATTCAATCCAAACCAAAAGCAAATGCACATGAATAAGTGTTAGGAATTCATACCCAACAATCAAAGATAGTTATAGACATAGATGTGAGATAGAAACCTCACCTTTTCACAAAATCAATGAAGGAGAAGCTTAAAAGCAGAGGAAGAATCAACCACACTTCAATCTCAACAGAAGAAGCTTGAATCAATGGCTTCTCTTTGGATTTGGAGTTAGATGTTGGATTTGCAAATGATCTAGGGCTTGGAGTTTTAATTTCCCATTCCTCTCTCCATTTTTGATAAAGCTTGAGTGTTAGGAAATGAAAGTGAAGTAATGAAGGGAAGAGGGGGTTGAGATAGAGTTAATAGTTTAGGCTAATGGGCTAAACCAAATCCAAAGCCCAAAGTAAAAAAATGGCAAAATTCCAGTAACTCCAAACATATCAAAGTTTATACTCAAAAAAATCGCAAACGGCATTTTGAACTCAATGGAAGTGGTCCCGAGTCCTAATTCGACCGTATGCAAAAAGTAACTTTTCGGACTAAAATCCGACTAACGATAAAATATTTAAAAAAAATATATTTAGATATTCGGTCATAAAATATGCAGGTTGTTACAAACTCCCCTCCATGAAGAAATTGCGTCCTCGCAATATTTAAGAAGAAAAGATAAGGTAACAACCATGAAAGTATATCAACCCAAAAGAAATTTGAAATAAGAAATTCACCTCAAAGAGCTCGGGAAAGTAAGTCCGGATGTGTTCGCTCGATGAACTCTCTAGATTCCCAAGAGTAATCCTTAGTATTTAAGGACTATTGAACTTTAACAAGCGGAACATATTTATTTCGAAGGCGTTTGACCTCCGAAGCAACAATACGAATAGGATGTTGCTCATAAGTTAAATTAGGCGAAACTTTAATTTCTTCCACAACACCGGGCTCAAGAATAGAATCGAAATCTCGAAGGCATTTCCGTAATTGAGAAACGAGAAACACGTCATGAATAGCATAAAACTGAGCCGGTAATAAAATGCGATAAGCCACGGAACCAATACGTTCGGTGATAGCAAACGGCCCAATATATCGAGGCGCTAATTTTCCCGATCGACTGAAACGTACGACACCCTTCATAGGTGAAACACGAATAAACACAAAATCTCCCATAGAAAATTCTAATTTCCTTCTCCGGTTATCGACATGGGATTTTTGTCTACTTTGGGATTCTTTCATTCTATGACGAATAAGGTCAATCTTCTCTGTGGAATCACGAATAAAATATAGACCTAAAACCAGCTTCTCACCGGCCTCAAGCCAACAAGAAGGGGATCGACATGGCCTTCCATGGAGTGCCTCAAAAGGTGCCATACCAATACTAGATTGGAAGCTATTATTATAGGAAAACTAAACAAGAGAAATATGATCTTCCCAACTTCCACCAAAATCAAGAACACATGCACGAAGAAGATCATCAAGAGTTTGATTCACACGTTCAGTTTGTCCATCGGACTGGAGATGATAAGCGGTGCTAAAATTTAGTTTCATTCCCAGAGCTTTTTGAAGACTCTTCCAAAATCCACTAGTAAACAATGGATCATGATCACTAACAATAGAAGTAGGAACTCCATTCAATTTAACAATTTCTTTGATAAAGAGTTTGGCCAAAAGAGGCACGGTTCGATTGGACCGAACAGGAATAAAATGGGCGGATTTAGTAAGTCTATCGACTATCACCCATAAGCTTTCATGACCCGAACGAGAACGGGGAAGGCCGTCTATAAAATCCATGGAAATTTGGTCCCACTTCCAAATTGGAATTTCTAAAGGTTGCAATAACCCACCGGGCCTTTGATGTTCAGCTTTGACAAGTTGGCAAGTCATGCAACACTTAACAAAGTTAGCAATATCAGATTTCATTCCCTCCCGATAATAAAGTCGCTTCATATCCGCGTACATTTTACTACTACCGGGATGAATGGTAAATTTAGAACGATGAGAATCTACTAATATGTCTTTACGAAGATTACTAATATTTGGCATGATAAGTCTACCAAATTTTTGAATGCCGCTACGAGAATCAATATCAAAGTCTTTCAAACCTTCAATATCCATTTTATCCCTAAAATTTTGGCCAAGAAGAGCCAATTCGGGATCTAGCTTTTGAGCTTCAAGAATGTGGTCTAAAAGAGAAAGATGAGCCTCAAGGGTACATAAAACAAGGGATGAACATAAATCGAAAACACGATCTCGAATCTCACAAGTAGATAAAACTCGAGATCATTCCATTCGAATACCATCATGGAAACAACCGCTTGTTGCTTGCGCTTAGTGCATCGGCAACGCGATTTCCCTTTCCGGGAGTATAAAGAATATCAAGATCTTAAGGTGCAAGGAACTCGAGCCAACGTTGTTGACGCAGATTAAGTTCCTTTTGGGAAAATAGATACTTCAAAGATTTATGATCAGTATGGAGAACAAAGTTCTCTCCCAAAAGATAATGACGCCAAATACGAAGGGCGAAAACAATAGTCGCGAGCTCTAAATCATGAGTGGCATATCTAGTCTCGGCTGGCTTTAGTTGCCTAGAAGCATAAGCAATAACACGTTCTCTTTGCATAAGAATGGCACCCAAACCAATGCGATTAGCATCGGTATAAACAATAAAATCTTGATTCCCCTCGGGAATAACAAGAATAGGAGCACCAGAAAGGAGTTCTTTTATTTTTTGAAAAGAATTTTCACATTTGTCCGACCAAATGTATTTAACACCTTTCTGTGTTAAGCTAGTAAGAGGCGCGGCTATTTTTGAAAAGTCTTTTATAAAACGACGGTAATATCCCACCAATCCAAGGAAGCTACGGATTTCCGTCACACTCTCCGGTCTCTTCCAATTTTGAATCGCTTCAATCTTTGAAGGATCCACGGAAATTCCGGATTCGGAAATAATATGACCGAGAAACTTCACACGAGATTGCCAAAAGTGGCATTTAGAAAATTTTGCTTTCAATTGATTACTCCTAAGAGTTTCCAACACAATCCGAAGATGCTTTTCATGCTCCTCCTTGGTTTTTGAATACACAAGAATATCATCAATGAAGATGAGAACGAATCGATCGAGGAAACCTTTGAAAACTCGGTTCATAAGGTCAACGAAATAAGCCGGAGCATTCATTAAGCCAAATGGCATAAGAAGCCATTCACAAGATCCGTAACGAGTACGGAGCGATGTCAAAGGAATGCTATCCTCTACGATACGAAGCTGATGAAAACTGGTAGATAGGTCTAATTGTGAAAAGACTCCAGCAATACTAAGTTGATCGAATAGATCATCAATCCGAGGTAAAGGATATTTATTCTTGATAGTAAGATCATTAAGCTTGCGGTAGTCAACGCCAAGCCTAAGTGTACCATCAGTTTTCTTCAAAAAAATAGCCGAAGCTCCCCAAGGCGAGGAACTAGAGCTAATAAATTGCTTCGTCTCCAATTCGGATAATTGTTTGCGCATCTCCTCAATTTCCTTATTGGACATGTGATAAGGAGGACAAGTGATAGGTTGAGCTCCAGGGATGAGATTAATTTTGAACTCAATTGGTCGCTTAGGTGGTAATCCCAAAACGGGCTCAAATATGTCGGAAAATTCACGAACAATGTGAATAAGAGAAATAATATCTTCCTTATCATCATTATCGTCATCATGAGGATTTAAAGAATATAAAGATGAAACCAAGTTGGAATCCGACTCTTTAAGATCAATAGAAATCTGCTTAACAGATTGAGGATGTCGAAGATGAATAGTCCGCTCAGGACATAGGATCTGAGCTTCATAGCAGTTAAGCCAATCCATTCCCAAAATCATTCCAAAGCCCAAGTAGCACATAACATGAAAATCGGCTCGGAAAGAAAAATCACACAAAATAATCTCGAAATCTTTACAAAGCAAACTAATTGTTGTGGATCCACCAACCGGATTCGCAATTCTCAAAGAAGTCATTAAAGCGAAAACACTCAAAGAAAAAGTATCAACAAGTTCTTTTGATATAAAAGAATGGGACGCACCCGTATCAAAAAGAACTTGAATAGGATGATCACGAAATAAAATAATGCCATCAAGGATAGAATGAGAAATACCTTGACCACGAGAAGTTTTGACAGGGGCTTGAGCAACATTAAGCTTTTCCTCCTTCTTGCCTTGAAGTTTGGGACAAGAAGATAAATAATGATCCGGGCTTTCACAATAGCGACAAGCACGGGGCTTTGAACATTTATTCACATAATGGTCCTTAGAACCACAATTGTAGCATTGCCCACTACTAGAGGTAGAAGTCTTTGCCACCGAAGTTGCTTACCTCCCTTTCTTATTGGGATAAGGACCTTTGAACTTATTAGGCCTTTTCTTGTTGTTGAAGTTTGGTTTGGCACCCATAACTTCAACATCACTCTCCTTATCTGCCTTTTCAAGTCGAAGAGCGATATCAATGAGTTGATCAAAAGAAACTTCTAATTTTAGAAGTAATGGCTTCTAATTTTAGAAACTCAATGAGTTGATCAAATGAGTAAGATCCGCTTCATTTATTCTAGAAATCATAAGCTCGTACCAGTCCAATGCTCTATCTTGGAGCATACTAGAGGCCACCTGAACACGGTGAAGATCAATAAGATTCATGCGAGAAAAGATTCGATCGCACATTCTCAGCCAAGCCTGGAATTCAATAATAGTTTCAGAACCTTTTAATGGCTTCCCACCCAAATTGGTATAATCATTGCACAAACGTGCAAATCCAGACTTAGGGTGAGTAGACTCCGGATTTGAACCGGCTGCCTGAGCATTCTTTACGAGATCAAGAAGCTACTGGGCAGACATAAATACTCCATCTTAGGGAGTAGCACTAGATTGACCGGCGTTGGGACGGAAGGTCTAACCATTTCTCTTCCTTTAGAAAGAAAGAAAGAAGAAGGAAAAGGTTATTCACCAAATGAATATCAAGCAATCTAGAGAGTTAAAACAAGGAATCATAAGGAAAATAGTATAAATCGGTACGAAGACTCGAATTAAATCCTAAAGCACGACTCCTAAGAAGGACTTAGGACGATGATCCTTGCTAGATTATTCTACATTGTTCCGAAGTTTCACTCTGATACCAAGCTGTGACGCCCCACCTCTATGCCCACTCTAGCCAAGGATACTACGGTGTAATACCATCAACTAGCGTGGAGAATAAGGCTGTTGAGGAGCGACCATCCGTGTGATTGCTTTGTGCGAGCACCCATATGTCAGATAGTACAACATGCATTTGGTTTCAGGAGGAAATCCGACATGCCGATGCAAACTCAAAGCTACTACACAATGGCTATATATATTCTTCGGAAACAAATATAGAAATAAACATAACACAAATCTGTCACAGATATCCATATCACAAAGGCGGAAAAAGATATGAATATAACACATGAAAGTGTACATCAGAGTAGTGGTCAAACAAGATCCACAATGTCACAAAAGAATAGCTACAAGTGCTAGACAAAAGAATATGGATACATCAATGAGTCTATATCTCAAATGTATACGACAAAAACTGCTAATCTAAGTAGTTAGCCAAAAGTCAGGGTGATAATCCCAGATGTGAAATCAAGCAGAAGCACATGTAACAACTTGGTCTGACCCGAGTATTATTTAATAAGAAAATAATAAACGGATCAGTCTAGCTATAAATATCAGATGAAATGATATAGAATAAGAGGTATGACAAAAACATATGATAACCATAAAGTCATACTACGATAAATATGCAATTGAAAATCAACTAGGGATTGATCAATATCACAAGAATCTTCTCAAAGATCAAAAGGAATGTCATACTCTTTATTTTTATTCACTAAGACCATAAGTATTGATCATTAGATCAATGCCAATCACAAAAGTTAACGGCGCACAAATTCACCAATGCACAAATATTGATAAGACTTATCAATGTAAATCACGAAAATTGGTGAAACACAAATTCTAGAAATCATCAATGGAAGTCCAGAAATCACAAAAAGGGGGGAGGCCTATCACAAAATGGGGCATGAAAACTCACCAACACGTGTATCACAAAACGGAGAGATATTCCATGGTTGCTAACCATTTATTTTTGAGCCAAATCTCCATAAAACGGCCCGAAGACCATGGGTCGCTACCCCACCAAATTGAGCCGAAGCTCCACAGAAACGGGGTTTAGTCTCCCTCATAGACAAAGAGACATCGCACATTTGCTAGTCTAAATTACAAAAATGATCATCAACGATACTCAAGAAGTGTCAATTATAGTAAGTAGTAAATATATGAGCTTAGCCTCATGTCCCATAACCATTAGCTTAACTTAAATATTTACGAACAAATTGTAAGTTTCCGCTAGTAAATTATCACAAGAGATTCAATCGAACAAGTCCAAGAATGAACCAATGATGTAAACGCAAGCGCTTCATACCACTTGTTTTACTAAGTAGTTTAATTAGATTTCTCATACGAGTGAGGTAAAGGTTTATATATACTAATAGATTGGAAAACAGTTTAAGAATGAGCTTTACTACTAGTATTGAAACCTTTATATTTTTAAAATGACAAATCACAAAAATGATTGTAGAAACAATAAGTCACAAAAATTCATGTATGAAGACGTGAATAAAACCCAACGAATTCGATTCCAAATCCATCAAAGTGGAAACGCCCTTGCGACTTAACAACCACGACTTACGACTTAACATAATTCAACACAAGAAATCAGCGGCTCAGCACATGCGACTCCATGACATACGACCTAAGAGATCAGCGACTTAAGAAGTAGCATGCGGCCTAACAAAGCAACTTAACATGGCGCGACCTATAGCATGGCGCGACCTAAGTTGGTGCGAGATATAGCAGCAGGCCGAGCGACCTAAATGGTTGCGAATTAAACCATGACGCGACCCATAGCAGCAGGCCGAGCGACCTAAGTGATGCGACCTAAGTGGTGCGAGCAAGCCGGGCGACCAAAGTGGTTCAAGCAGGCCGAGCGACTTAAGAAGGTGAGGCTGAGCGACCTAAGTGGTTGCGAGCTAGCCGAGCGACCTAAGGAGGTGTGAGCAAGCCGAGCGACCTAAGAAACGAGCGACCTAACTGGTTGCGACTTAAAGCAAGCCGAGCATCTTAAGGAGGTGAGACCTGACAGGCTGACTCATTAGCGAGGCAAGCGACCTAAGGAGCGCGACTTAACAGGCCGAGCGACTCACGACCTAGCCGAGCGACCTAAGTGGTGCGACTTAACATCTGCGACTTAAAACATGTG
The DNA here is from genome assembly GCA_030765085.1 of Allium cepa. Taxonomy (NCBI): domain Eukaryota; kingdom Viridiplantae; phylum Streptophyta; class Magnoliopsida; order Asparagales; family Amaryllidaceae; genus Allium; species Allium cepa. The sequence goes on along the minus strand of CM060928.1, from coordinate 848,083,714 downwards.
CAACTTAAAGCATGTGTGACTTAATGCATGGCACGACCTAACTTCAGGCCGAGAGACATATATGCAGGCCGAACGACCTAAGGAATAGAAGTGCAAAACTCTCTCAAATTTGCAACACGTACGCTAGGGGATTACGCCCATCGACTACCCGGTCATATTGTCTCCACGATGCATTACCAAAAACGTGTTAAAACTTCAAAGTTAGGATTTTTAATGATTTAAACCCAAAACACTAAAAATTGGAATTTTCATCAATTCAATCCAAACCAAAAGCAAATGCACATGAATAAGTGTTAGGAAATCATACCCAACAATCAAAGATAGTTATAGACAAAGATGTGAGATAGAATTCTCACCTTTTCACAAAATCAATGAAGGAGAAGCTTAAAAGCAAAGGAAGAATCAACCACACTTCAATCTCAACACAAGAAGCTTGAATCAATGGCTTCTCTTTGGATTTGGAGTTAGATGTTGGATTTGCAAATGATCTAGGGCTTGGAGTTTTAATTTCCCATTCCTCTCTCCATTTTTGATGAAGCTTGAGTGTTAGGAAATGAAAGTGAAGTAATGAAGGGAAGAGGCGGTTGAGCTAGAGTTAATAGTTTAGGCTAATGGGCAAAACCAAACCCAAAGCCCAAAGTGAAAAAGTGGCAAATTCCACTAACTCCAAACATATCAAAGTATACTAAAAAAGATCACAAACGGCATTTTGAACTCAATGGAAGTGGTCCCGAGTCCTAATTCGACCATATGCAAAAAGTAACTTTTTGGACTAAAATTCGACTAACGATAAAATATTTAAACAAAAATATTTAGATATTCAATCGTAAAGTATGCGAGTTGTTACAAGATTACAGTCCAATAAGAGAAGATAGAGAATGAAAAGGGGGCTTTAAAGTCGAAAGGGCAGGATTCTGAAAGGAAAGACAAGGCTCTTGAGGAGAAGGAGATAGATATGGAGGGGATGACCTAGGAGCTAGCCTGTTCTAAGCATAGGCTTCATCAGATTACTTATTGAATGTTCTATAAGATGTATGCTGTGGTCAAGTGCCAATTCTTTACCAACCGCCTAGATGATACCACTGCTGAGGTTGATCTAGCTTCCTAGGGAAAGATTGAAGAAGCCATTTCCTATTGCAGAGACAAGTGGGCTAAGGATGATGCTTCCCTCTGTTTCCCAAGACATTTCACTGTAATAAGACGATAAAGCTGTTAAGGTGACTGATGTTACCTCTACCTCCCAAGTTTATGTAATTACTTGATCTTTTGTAAATAATTTATTTATTTCTTTTGTTTTCTGAACCTATTAGTATGCAATGAAATGAAATTTTTTTCCCAGTTTCATTGCAACCAATTTCTTTTACTGTCCACCTATCTTGTTTCTACACCACGAATGACCGTGTTATTTTCATTCCTTTGGAGTCATCACGTTGAAGTGTCACATCTTCACTGCACTACCCAAACCACTCATTTAAGAGTAGTGACACCAAAATTGAACGTCGAACGAACGAACTAACCATCACATCTTACTCCTCAAAGTTGCTCCATCGTCCACGTCAAAATTCGCCAAATCGGTCATCATCAATGGTGGTATATATCAACCACCCTAGAATAGTCAATAATGACTACTTTGGTCATGTACTTAACTAGAACTGATTAAATACAAACCCAATGAAAATGTCCATAATCTCCTCTGATGTTCGAAACACATATCTAAGTTCGTCATCCCTTATCTTTAGATAGTTGGCACGCACCAATACTCCCCTACATATTTGTCCCATCCATTCGATTTTGTCATCACACGTGCCCTCAATTGATATGCACGAAACTCTATCACATCATTTAAGTCTCCATCGTGTGTGCATTCGATTGATATACACTAAACTCTATATAATAGGATTTTTCAATATCGCATTCTAGCGACATTTTCAACTAACTAACAAACAAGCAGACATGCAACCAACAAGTATAGAAATGTCTATAATAGGCTACATATACCTATATTAACACAATACAATATTTCAATATGGGATAATATGGGATTAATATCAAAATAGCCTATATCAATCAATATCATCAAAATAGTGCGTAAATGGGAAAAATGTGATATTTAATTTAAAACCATTTTGAAATACTTCTAATTCTTTTTATAAAATAAGGTATACGGTTAAATATTTTATAAATCATGTTTTAAAGTTAGAAAATAATTCAAAACGTCGTTTTAATACTGTACTAACAATCGTAGTATGGTGAGAGATAATATCACTCACCTCGACCAAATCTATCCAAACCATTGCCAAGCCGTATAGCCCTCCATCATAAGCGCAACTCAAGAAACGATGTTCAAAATGGACATTATAAGAAAAGGATATACATAATATAAGATGACGTGTTAATGGATAATTAATTAACTTAATGAGAGAATCAATTAACTAATCACTTTTGCAGATTTATTTCTTACCCAATCCTATGTGCACCCATAAATGTCCAGATACAAAAAATCCACTCCATTCAATTCTTTCTTCTTCCATATCTCTCTCCATAGTTGATGAATCAATGCATCAGCTTTGTCAATAGACTCCAGTATGCACCACCTACATGATGAACCAAAAATGATAGAGCTCGATCCTGTTGTTTAAATGCAACTTGCAGGTCTCGCTATGTATGGTGCACGAATGCAATTTGTCGATCGCATTTGATGGGCTTTGGTGAAAAAGTGCTACTCACGATGTGAAACCTAACCATAATCGACATTTCTCCTATCATTGCATGTAGCTCCGGTAATCAAAAACCCTAATCATGGCCAAGAAGGTGGATCTCGACCAAATACCGCCATAGCAAATTCTGCCACTATCAAAGCGAAGATCTCTTTGTTACGAATTTAATGAAGTCGATTTTATGATTTTTTTAGTTAACCAGATTGATGGATATTAATTTCTATAGAGAGAAATGTAGAGGCATCCATGTATTTTCTCTGATTGAATGGAACAGTAGCCTGGAGAATGAAGAGGAAGGTTTGGATAATTATTTGAATTCTCAAATAAAATGATCGTGCATTTCAAGCTCGCACGATCAAATGGTACGGCTAGTCATCGCAAAACTCGTAGGCATGCATCATCTTATTTTTCTAATCCGATGTTATAGATTTCTTCGTTTTCCGAGACTGCACTCTAGGATAACCATTTCATGCTTTTTGAGATCGTTTCAGCCATCGGATCGTCCAATCTCCAAATATAGCAATCATTATTATCATTTTAATTTGCAATGTTGATAGGAACTCAACAGAAGTAGTCTCGAGTCTTGATTCGATCATATGTGAAAATCATATTTTGAGACCGTCAATAAATTAACGATTCAATATTTAAATTAATTATTTAAATATCTTATCGTTAGAAATACTGGTTGTTACAATGCGCCTTAGGTTCCCACTAACTATGGCCCATCTAACTCGGGCGTACTTGAATTTCAGGTTGTAGTGGACTTCTACTACGACCTTAGAGGAAGAGAACCTCAAACTAACTCTTACCAATGAAATGCTTGAAAAATATTTATAGAATGATCTTTTTGACTTCAAAAAAGATGAGGACGCATAAGAATGCCAACATCAATATAATATCAAACGATGTGCCGTGCTTGATGTTGGAAATTCAAAGGTAGCCGAGTTTCAACAAACACTAAAGGAAAGTGAAGCGCCTTACGAGATTATTTGTGAAGAATAGATTAATGGATTTAGAAAAACCATCGATAACTAGTCTCTTGAGGCTGCCCGATAGTATGAAGAGAAGGGGGATGCTGAAGAACAAGGGTTCAAGGAGCTTAACATAGGTGTGATCCCTACTCCTCCTACAAGCCTGGATGTCATGTTGGCAGATGTGCGGAAGATGAATCTAGCATTACACTATTAATGTATACTTAAAGATATGGAAGGCTGCTTTAAGTAGCAGTTAGAGCAACCAGAGTCGAAGGTTCTCCATCACACATAGATGAAGGGGCAGAAAGTGGATGCTTTTAAATATTTTGTTTGTTATTCAAGGGACTCAAAAAAGATTAAGGATGAATTAATAAAGACTAGAACAGACGAGAGAGACTGCTATACTTATGATTTACAAACTCGAAGATCGTCTACAAGAAGCTTAGGCTGCCTCTAGTGTCGTAGTAGTACCTGTTAACGTGCCAAGGCAAGGTCAACGGGCTAATCTCGAAGAGAAGTTTAGAAATGAGAATATCAAATGTAAGATGTGGCTGATTCTTTTGCAATGAGCAATAGATATTTTTAATTATTTTGCCATATGCTTGACCTAAGTTTTTCTCTGTAATAAAGAAAGATTTGTGGTGATTATGGAGGATCCGATGGACCCATGAACAGGTGCCAATAACGAACCTAGGAAGACATTTTGTATTAGAATGGACCAACCTTTGGCAAGCATCCCTTAGACCCGATACTTTGTAGTTGTAGCAGTATTTTGGGTGTTATAGTTTAGAACACTTTTGTAAGAACATGTTGCAGAAAGCATTCATTTTTATTCTGCAAATATTTATAAGGATGCTATGTAAATGGAATTCTCTTGTAAATGAGTGTAAGTACTGTAATGACCCAGAATTTTTATTAATTAAAATTTGAATATTTAATTTATTTCAAATATTAATAAGTGAATTTATAAGTCGAATAAATTTTTATTTGAATTTTTGGATTTAATTGAATAATTAAATCGATAATTTAATAAGTTAAATTATGGAAATAATTGAAAATAGAGTTAAATATGATTGAAAATGATTTGTAAAATTTTATTTTATCATATGGGAGTTAGAACGATATTTTATAACTTTTAAAATCGAATTAAAAGTTAATTTGTGAAAATTGAATATTTTAATATTTAAATCGACTAGTGAAAATAGTCAATTTTTGAACAGTCTCAGAATTGAACGAAACTAGTTCCATTGGATCCGTAATAGTTAGTTATTACCGGATTTCAAATTTCGTGTCAATCGGAGTTATCGTTTGATCGTGGCAGCTCGAAACGCATCGATTTATTTTTAATTTAAATTTGACGAGTGAAAATAGCCATTTTTCAAAAAGTCTCGGATTTCGACGAAACTAGTTTCATCGGATCCGTAATGTGATATTATTGCAAGGTTTCAAATTTCAAGTCAATTGGATTTACCATTTGTCCGGTACAAATTAAAACGCCTAGAAATCGACTTAAATCGGTTTAATTTAAATTGAGCGTTTACAGCCATAACTCGCACAGATGTCCGAATTAGCTTCCGAAACCTGTTCCATTATGTCCGAAACGCGGGATTAACCCTAGGAATGTCAGTTTCGGCGCGTAAATCGGAGTTCGAAATTTCCGGGATGAATAGTGTCGTTCAAAATTCTATAAATAGACCCTTCACTCAAGAAAATTAAAAGATTCTAAACCTAACCCTAGTTTTGAACTGCAGCCGGCCCTAACAAGTGAATGGCCAGAAATTAATCTCCTTTTCCCCTCAGTCTCTCTCAATCTACAAAGAATTAGCCTTAGGTTTCAACTAGAGAATGGAAGAGCACGACCAGATCTTTCAATCCATACGGATATGATAAGGTTTGGCGTCGCGTAGAGGTGACAAAATGGCCGCGTCCTCCATGACTTGCGCACGTGTTTCTATGCAAGAGAGGGGGCCGAGCTCTCTAGGGTTCAGGCCGAGCATATGGGGGGTCAAGAGCTTCCTATTGCAAGTGGTTTGATCGAGTTTTATCGAGTATTGATGGAGTAAATTGAAACCCTAATCTATGATGATGGGTTTCATGAAGACGGCAAGTATCTGGAGCTGTTGCGTGAGGGAGAGGGAGAGAAGGGGAATGGCCAAGATCAGTTTGCAGTGGATCCAGTGGCTAGGAGATTGTGTAGGTTTAAAATTAATTAGATTTAGTTTTAAATTATATAGTTTAAATTCGTGTAAATTCAAAAATTCATAACTTTTTCATACGAGGTCGAAAACGCACGAAACCAGTTGCGTTGGAATCGTATGGACGAGCACTACGCGATGGAGTTGGTTTGGAGTCGTTTGGAGTTAGTGAGAATTTTGGGTAAAATTAAACGTCCGTTTAATTTTATTCGAAATAAATCGCTAAAACGGAAATAAAATCAAGGTGAGAACTTCTCACTCAATCGAATCGGTTTCGATTTTATTTTAAATAGTTAGATTTAAAATATTTGAATGCATGTTTGAATGTTGATTGATATCTATTGTTTATTAAAATAGACATTATACGCCGTTAGTAAGCGGATGTTATTTATTAAAAACATATACCGCGAATATTTCATAAACAGTGAAATTGGTATTATATATAGTAGCAATATATATATATTGGCATATGTATATATTGGAGTTATTGATTTCCCGCATTTATTTGTTTAGCTGATGAGACCCTATTGCGCCGTTATTAAGCGGATAATATTTTAAATCCCATATACCGCGATAATTTCGTACTGGAGCGAAATTGGTATTGTGCTAATGTTTGTGATGCAGGAAACAGGTTGGAGGGATCCAACTGGATTCCTCAACAGTTTTTATTTGATTTCAGATATTTTGATATTTGATGGATTTTCATATTGATATATGATATCGTTGTAGTCGTGATTGACTATTTGGTGTGTAGCATCATTGGACCCAGATTTTGGAATTTTAAAATGATTTTAAAGTGATTTTAGAAAGTATACGTTTTATAAAATAATCTTGGAATTGATCCATTTTAAATAAATAAACGTTATAATTTTTAATGTTATAAAAATTATGATTTTTGAGAAATATAGTTAAAAACTGATTTTTGAGAATATGATGCTAATGATTTTATAAAATAGTTAAATCGGAATTTTTGAATTTATTATGAAAAGTTGAAATATAGGATTTATAAAATTTAATTATTTTATGAATCAAAAGGAAGAAGTTTTTAAAGGAATTTAAAGACGTTTAAAAAGAATAATATAAATTGATTTATATTAAGAGATTTATAAATGGATATTTATAAATTGAAATATGGACATTATAAAACGAGTTTTTATAAGTGTTTGAATGAAGTGAAAATGAATTTCATAATTGAATGGAATTTATAGAATTTTATACGGTGAAGTTATAAATGGAATTTTATAAGCAGTAGGTTTATAAAATTTATTAAGTTATTAAAATAATGATTTTGGATAAATGAATGAATCTTATAAGTTATAAGATTTATAATTTGGGAAGTTAAAAAGAACGATTTTGTAAAATAATCGTTTTATAAGTATTTAACTTATAATATGAACTTTTAGTTTATAATTGAGTTATAAACTGAAATAGGTTAATAAAAGAATTTATAAAAAGGAAGCTTTTATAAATAAATAGAAATGGAATTTATAAACATTGTTTTATAAATTCGCAAATGACTTATTTCGATAAGAAAATTGTTGAAACCTATTAATGGAGTTATATTCACGTTTTTGAATAGTGAATAATCCTTTGAATTAAAATGTATAAAAGGATGAAATGTGTTAACGTAGTATATTCACGTTTTTGAATAGTGAATAAGATGTTAAAGAAATTGTTTTGAATGTGATATTTGAAATAGAATTAAAACGATCTAACGAAGTTTTAATTGTGTTGAGATTCGAAACCATAGATTTCAACATTTATTGTTGAAATAGACGTTTTCGAGAAATAGAAGGAGATGATGGACTATAACACTGTTGTTATAGTAAATGATTTCCGAAAGGAAATGTTTTGTATAGTATTGGGATTTATATATCTATTTAATTTCGAATCCCTATACTAGTGAATTTGGGTTGTCGTAACGATGTTTTACGTAACATTCGTTTTGGGCCCAAATAAATATGTTTAAGTGAATGATTTCCTTAAAGAATGAAATATATACTTAATTTCGATTGAAGTATAGTGAATATTTTCTAAGTGTTGAAAATAAATAAAATTTGTAAATTACTTATTAAATAAGTATGGAAATGTTTTCCAATATGAAGTGATATTTAGAATTTGTCTTTTTGAAGATAAATTGAAAAGAAATATTGAAATGAATAATTGAAATCGAATATTCATTGATATTTTGGAATTATAAATTCACTAAGGAATTTATAAAGAAAGTGGAATTTGTTTAAAAATAAATATTGATTTATTTTTGAAGTATGAAATTATATATCTAGTAAAGATATTTTGTGAAATAAATAATTTGGAAAATTATTTGGAAACTGGTGATGTGTGCAAATCTATTGATAGTTCAATAGCCGACTATCAATATTTCCCTTTGAATGGGTAATTGATGTGATTTGTTTGAATGTGAATGCTACACTTATTTTTTTTGAATAAGCGCTCACTATTCGGGTTAACCGGGAAAGGACCATGGGGTCGTATAACCCATTCCGAATATGTGATACGTCGTTGTGAATTGCATTTGAAGATCGGTGTTGAAGACCCGGTATTTGCGAGAGCGATAGGATGACCTGTCGATTTACTCTGCACCGAGTTGCTCCGGTATAGAGTTCTCCATATGTGATGGTGAATCCGATCAGGATTGTGAATATCCGGATTGCAAGGACTTCTTTGGAAGTGCCTTCGGTTCTGTTCGAGCCCGGAACAGACTTGTATGGATTGTATGTCTGACATTACAAGTTGAGATATAAAGCCGATTTCATTCAAATATATTTCTGTTGGTGGCGGAGAATTTATTCTTTTAGCTTAACACCCTTCTCTGAGACGTACGAGCTCAGAGGTTATATAGTTGAAGTTATCAGCGATATATTCCCAATTTGGTAATGTGACATGCTGAGTGTTGCTGTAAATGATCATTGTGTTGATTATTGTGATAGGATCGTTTATTTGATCGTCTATCTTGGTGATCATTGTGTTGATCATTTGTTGACCCAAAGCATGGCTTTTGTATAAAGTATGTTTTTGTGGACGTGACTTCGTCGAGCCTCACACCCCGGAAATGGTCAAAACAGGAAAGATGCAGCAAGGTTATGAGGGGTAGCACCCTTTAGGGTATGTACATTTCCTTCTGGATAGAGGTGGTATCATGGTATGGAGCCCAGATATTTAACCTATGTGGTTACTACGAATTTATTACTTTGTGGTTGTTGGTTTTCGGGATCCCGTGAGAAAGGTCGTTTACGATCGGGGAATGGCGTGCTCGTGTCAGTAGTTACCCAGTTAGGGGTAACCCGGCCTTGTGTGGCAGAGTTCCGGTTTGGTTCTCGGGGACGTCTTTCCAGAGGCATTCTCATGTGGCAATGGGAAGTTCCTTGGCCTAATCATTTGTTGGAAATCCAAAGAAACAATACGTGACTTGTACGGTTTTAGTTGTAGAACCTGCCATCTAATATGGTAGCTATTAGTAGGCATAATATAATGGTACCTATGCTGGCTAAGATTTATATTCTACTTTCGAAAGGAATTTTCTACACTATGCACTAGTAATAATATCAAATGTTCTTTTTAAATGCGTATCAAGCATGTTTGACTATCATAAGGAGAAATCTTCTCCAAGTCTGCGTTTGCATTGTGTGTGTGGCAGGAGGTCTTATGGTAGTCTCATTTTTAAAAGCATTGCGAATTGAATTTAAAAATATCTCTCTATTTTGATTTTAAAGTTAAATAAACTGTTTTGAGTTCTCACACCAGTCACATGACTGACTCGGAGTTTATTGTTTTCCTTCCTAAACTCTGGGTGCCCACCAATTTCCACACGGGCAGTCAAGAGTTAAGGTTTATCAGGATATTCTGGATATTCTGGAGTTGCTGGAGGCAAGATGGATGGCATGGCGTATTACTAGTTTATATAGTATTTCTTTTTCCGCTGTTTGTTTGATGTTGTATACTCTGATGATATGATGTAATGTAATGTGATAAAATGTAATAACTGATATAGTTCTTTGTTTAAAGATTATTCATTTATTATTATATGTTGTTCCGCTGCGAATTGTGAGATTCTGATGTTGTTCTGTTGTTTTCTTTTCCGTTCTATGTTCTCTATTCTCTTTTTCTTCTATTTTAAAAATTTCTATTTTCTCTCCTCCCAAATTTCTATCTTTTTCTCTTCTCTTTCTTAAATTCTTTTTCTTAAAACCATAACATTTCGGGTTTTTGGCCTTCGATTTCTCGGCAGTCGATAAAGTGAGTATCGATGTTGAATTTTTGAAAGTCGAAAATTTCCGGGGCGTTACAAGTACCTTGTGGGCTTTAGCTTATTTGCACATTCTTTTTATTTCATTCGTTTGGATTTTTCTTGATTCCCATCTTTGTATCTGTCTTTTGTTCATACACTTGGCATAGTCCGCCCTGCTATTTTAAGGGCATACTAGTTTTGAAATTAGGTCATGTATTTTAAAACTTATTTAATTCGTGCACATGGTTTTTTGTACTACTTCAAGACATCCAGTGTAATTGGTTAGCTGAGAAGCCGAGTTTTGTAAGTTACAAATTAATGTTGTTAGCTATGTATGTGAAATTAACGATGATTGTAATACCAGTTTGGGCCATCTAATAACCCTACGACTAGTGTGATTATTTGTCTAAGAAGCCAGGTTGCATAAATTACAGCCTAATTATTACCACCAATTCCCACTTCAAATTTCATGAAACCAAAATGAAAAAAAGAAAAAGGATCAACAGATGATAGCACCAACAAAGCCTTCCAAAGGAGTCAAAGGGATGCTATAGCCAAAAGCGAAACGTTTCACAAGCTTCCGAAGGGGTCAATGTGGTCGAAAGCTCCCTTTCGCATCAATGTCTACCTTTCGAAAAAAATGCTTTCACCTACATGAATACATTTCAAATAAGAGGAGGAATACCTTTCAAAGTCAGTGGATAACAATCACTCACATGCAAGCCAAACCTTTCGAAACCAAAGGTTTCGCCTTCGCTCAAACTACTTAGAAAAATGCCTTGATCAGAACAACCCTTTCGGAAGCATAATCAAGCCTTTCGAAGCGGTTGAAGCCTTTAACATCCAGGGAAGGATCCGCATCTTTCCGAAAGCATGTCTTCAGAAGCTGCCTTCTGCATTGAAACATAGAGTATTTCAATACCTTCAAAACCCCAAGAATGTATCGGCTGACAAAGTTGTAAGCTCATGCTACTTTCCACTTGCAACAACAAAGCAACATAAAGGGAAAAGGCATAACCACCCCTTTCGATGAGGAAGGAAGCATTCACTATCGAAAGCATTACAGAGGGACATGCAAGCATTAAAGTAGGTGGAACATTTATAAAGCCATCTTTCGACTAGGTCAAAAGCTCTGAGTTGAAGGGTGCTAACCTGCACCTACAAATAAGATCCTAGGGGTCAGGTTTACAGGATCCGAATTAATTCGCCTTCTTCTTATACTTTCTTAAATTTGTAAATTTGTAAACCCTAACTTGAAAATTGGATTAGTGGAAATTGATCAGCTTATATATAACTAGTTTAATGAAAGCATGATTTTGCAATTGGTGATTATGCAACTGTTATGAAGCTTTTATTTAATTCAATCGTGTTCTACTTGCATCAACTTCATCAAAAGGATAACTTCGAGTGAGTTGAAACCTTTACTTACCAATACACTTAAATCCTTTGCTCCAAACCAGCCCACCAAACGCTCACTTTTTAGCGAGTCGAAACCTTAAACTTAGCTTATTTTTCCCATAGATTTCAAGATTGAACCCAAGCCATTTAAAAGACCATCTTTTGACAAAGTCAAAATTTATCCAGTGAAATCATATTCTTGAATCCTTAGTGCCAACCTTTAGTGTTTCACAATCGTTTCGAAAGGAGGTTTCGAATGAATAACCAAATAATTTGAACAAACTCGAAAGACTCAAAAGTAAGGGATATAAGTGTTTCGACTGGGTTGAAAGGTTGGATAAGGAAGAGTTTACACAACAAAGACCTATTTGAAAGGTTAATCAAAGAAATAAATAAGATCCTAACCTTTTCTACTTAATCAAAAGAAGCTTTGAAGGATATTTCTTCACCTTTAATTCTACTTTGGGTTGTTGACAAGTTTTATTGTTAACACTAATGTTGTTATCTGTGTTAGTGAAATTAACATAGAAACGTTTTTATATCAGTGCGGGCAGTCTAATATCCCCACATCCAGTTCATTGTGTTGTTACTTCTCATAATAACTACAATACTAGTTATTTCATTATATAACACAGCTTATACAAAGTAAGGCATGAGATGTTTGCCATTCTACGTCCTTGCAACTTAAATTTTTTCATGTCTCGAGAGTCGGTAAGCTCCATCAGCTAAGACTTTGCTTCAACCAATGTTCCGTGTCAATTTGGGCCTAGAGCTCATTTTATTAGATTCTTTGTATTAGCCATTTCATAATACCAGATTCCCTTTTTAGAAGTTTTTCACTTTGAGCCTAACATTTTAGCTTTTCCCTTATTTCCTCTCAGTCTTTCTACCGACAAATTCTCGCAGCTGCTCTAGACAAGCATTCAGTTGACCGATCTCATCCTCTTTGGGGTCCATTTGCAATGGGCCATTCATATAGAGTGAGGTTACCACATTGTAATATCTCACTCTAAAATGGACATAAATCCCAATCTAGGAAAGACCCATCGAAACTCAGACCCATTCCAAAGTTGGTCGTTGGTTGATATAAAGAACAATACAGAGCTATTTATCTATAAATTCAAAACTCACAATAAAAGGACAAAATATAATAACGAAAAAGTACCCATTTTCATTAAAAATCCAAATGTCGTAAAATAAATAACACAATACCAATAACCATCATCATATATCCATGATATAATATTTTAAAAATAAAATATTATTCTTTAATGGGTTTGTCAGAAAAAAAAATAAGTAGATAAATAGGTAAATTACCAAAAGTTTCCTCCTCACCTTTGCCTTCAGCATCAATTTTTCTAAGCTGTGTTGTAATGAGAAGAGAGTTAAAAAAAATGTCTAGTTAATAAAAATCCTGAGCTTACTATAATAGTACTTGGGCAGAATAAATTAAATAGGAATATGTCTTTAGAATATCACTTTAAGCCCTAACGCTTTCCTAATCCAATTGTATAGCCACTACGCTTTCAGTCTAATAATCCATAGCCATTATCAATAACGCCCTAAGAATGTAACAGATAGTACCCAAGTCACTTAATACCTTTTAATGAAAATTAGGTAGACTTTGACCAATTAATACCTTTATTTAAGGCAGTCCCATCGTTTAGTACCTATTCCACGGTGGACTCCTCTATGATATATATATATATATCTAGCTAATATTGCACGACATCTCTTCAGCCTTTTAATACTCCATATTGAAGCGAGCTCTTTCCTAAGATATCCTCCACCTAACCAATGACCATGACCAATTACAACTTCCTACATAGGGAAGAGGTTTTCCTACACAAAACCATTTAATACCTTCAACCCCTAAGCAGGTCCTTCGTATTACGACCTATACCCTCATAGTGATGTCTCACATTAGTCCACCTATTTGTAGTTACTAGTAGCCAAAATAGCTGGGCAGATTTACCTTAAAGAATTTGGAAGTAACCTCGCATCATCCATAGTTACTTATTAAAGGCGATGTCTCAAATCAGCCCTAATATCACATTATGGTAGATTAGCTGGGTAGACTTCCATGAGCTATTGACTGACCTTGCATCCATATAACTTAGTCATAATTTATAACACTCTCTACATATATTATCACACATCTCATTGCATCCATAACTAAGACCTTAAAAGAAAACTTCTTATTTCTCCTCTACAATTAATTGCTTTCCTAAAGGGGAATTAAATAATAATCAATAACATATTAACTATGCCATTTGTACGTTATAATCTTACGTTATTTACAATAATACACGCACACACACATGCATTTAGAGAATTCTAAGCATGCAGATTTTGCGCCCTAAACTAATGTTTAAATGTCAAATCTTCAATATCATACGATTCTCATTTCCATATTAGCACATATATCATAAATCAGATATCCAAAATCAAATCAACATACTTGTATAAAAATAGAATCCAAACCCACTTATTATAGGTTCAAATAATGAAATAAATCAATAATAGAAGCTTGCAATCCACATACTTTTACGCTCTATTCAACTTCTTTTAACATGAAATTTAGACAAAGCAATTTATACGCGATTTGTGAAAATAGGCAGTGCAAACTACGAATAAGAATTCATACCATAGATACCATTTCCTAATCAAAACCCTTAATCAGATCCAAAAAAAGATAAGAAGTGGAATAGATTGTATAACATTGAAATTGCAAAATATACAAAAATTCTATTAGTTTAATATTAAAAAATTGATATTCCAACTTAAGAACGGACATTTCGCTTTGAGGAAATTTTAGGGGTTTCAATAGGATATTTTGCTAAATCAAAATTCCCGAAGATATATATAATCAAAACTACATTATTCAATTACTAAAATTAAAAGACCAAGATTTCCATTGACAATAGGTCCTTAGCTCTTCCTTTTTTCGGATTTGTCATGCCTTCACTAATCTCTTTTAGATCTCCCCTTTTAGATATATGCAATAAGGGATTTGTATATATAAATTAGATTTAGGAATTAAGGGATTGGAGGAGAATAGAATTAGAAATAAAATTATAAAAATCTAAAATCTAACCTGAAACCCAAAGAAAAAAATTCTTGATTCTTATAAGAGGGAGATAGACAGAGTTTCACCCGATTCTCAAAATAATGTGTGAATAAAAGCAACGGGACTAGGCTCTTATTTATAGTGGTTGGAACGTAATAGAATCGTCAGATTTACATCTATTCAAAATATTAAAATCAAGAATGTTAATGTTGCAAATAAACCCTGGCCATCACTTGTTTATCGGTCGACCACCCTTACCCTACCTGTCGACCGGCCCAGCGTAGGCGGTCAATCGGTTTGTTTATTTTAGGGATCCATTTATTTGCTGCTGTTTTTATTTGTTATATTCCTTAATTATCCCTTAATGTTAACGTTAATATTTAACAATTGCTTAACCTAAAAGTCTAATTTCATTGAGTTTCAAATTTCAAATTTAAGAATTATTTACTTATTTGAATTTAAATTCTTTTGAATCCAAAAACTCCGAATGTCTATAACTTCTCTTTTTTAGTTCCGTTTTCAACATATTATATATGGAAATTGATCGAAATATTGCCACAAAAGTAACGATATAACTTCCATGGTCTGATTTTTTCAAAAATTTCATTTTTGGCCTTATCTTATTTTATTTAATTAATTTATCTAATTTTATTTATTTCTTACTAATTTCTAAGCGGTGTTACATTAAAAGGATTTCGCCCTCGAAATCCTTGCAAGAGGCGGACAGTATAACATGCAATAAACATCCATGTTATACAACCAAGTTATCTACACAACCATCTACCCAACCAAGTGTGTAATGTGATTATGTGTGCAGACATGCTATAAGTGAGCTCAATTCTAGTAAAGTGCAAGTGTTGTGACATATAGGCATGTATGCAAACATCCTAAACATGCAAGAAGTATTTATATGAGTGCAAAAGTGGTAGTTAAAGTGCAGCAACCATATCATACCATACAATCTATCAACCACGATGCAACCAAAACCTAATTCTAAAGAGAATGGTTTACTAGTGAAAAGCTCAGGATGAAAAGTTCTTACGCTTTCCACCAAATTTTCCGCCCATTATGCTCGAACCAATCTGATATCTTTATTGCGGAGCTTCCTGGTTTCATGCTCCACAATGCTTGTTGTGGAATAAGATGCTATTGGCTCCATCTCGGTATCCCCCAATTGATCGGGCTTTACCGCAGTGGTTATGTTATGAATGCATTTTCTTAAGTGCAAAACATGAAATACATTATGCACTCTTGCTAATTTATCTGGTAGCTCCATGAGGTAAGAAAATATTACTGTTCTTTCTAAAATTAGGAAAGGCTCAACAAAATTTGGTGCCAACTTTTACGACTTTCCAAATCTCAGGACCTTTCTAAGAGGAGAAATTTTGACAAACACCATATTCCCTACCGTACACTCCTAAATTTTTTCTTCACTTATCCGCATAGAATTTTTGGCGATCTTCCGTGACCTACATTTGCTGTCTAATCAACTCTATCCTTTTCTTTTTGGCACATCAAATCCTGGTAAATTCAACCACCTTCTTCTTCATCCTGTCTAATAGAAAATTATCTTCGTATCCATGTTTATCTTATCGCCTCCTAGGCGAATAGTTGTCCATGAATGGTGTCTCTCCGTAAGCTAAAATTTATTTCCCTAATATCCTTAAAAAAATTGGATTGAAGCATCCTTTACCTAATTACTAACCTAATTTCCTCATTAACTTCCAGTTTTACCAATAGTTTACCGCTACTTAAGGTTCCTTACAAAATTCCCTTATTTATATTGTTCCTCTATATATTTATCTAATGGTTTAATCCCATACATAATTCGATCCAATAAACACTCCTAGTATGTCATTAATTGGTGTTAATATTGTTATGGCCCTAATGAACATTCCTAGTATATCATTCCACTTAATTCTCCATCTTCTTTAATTCTCCTTCTTGGTTTTTAATAAATGCCGTCCAGCCATTACTTCAGTTAATATATTAGTAATAATCGATCATTAATGTCAAAGTTCGACCATCTTGTTTCCTGGAGATTTGACCAGGCAACTCGGTACTCGGCCCCTCTGGATTGTTCGGCATATCAGCACGGTCGGCATCCAACAGGTACTCGGCACTTAGTAGTGTTCAGCTCCACTTCATTCGGCATACTTCCATATCACTCGGCATCCAAGTTCGTTCGACGTCTATGGAACGCTCGGTATCACAGAGCATTCGACATTGAGAGACGTGCGGGGTGGAGTAATGTTCGGCATATGAGAACGTTCAGCATGGCAGGATTGTCCGGCAACAACTACCGTTCGGCCTAACTATTGCTCGGCCTAAGGGTCGTTCGGCCGAGACATAGTTCGGCCTGAGTAACATTCGGCCAAAATATCGTCTAGCCTAGGTTCTGCTCGGCATACAAACATCGTTCGGCCAAGTCACTGGTTCGGATTCCAGTATCGTTCGGTGCAAATTCTTCCCATGGCAATCAGAGCGTTCGGCTTCGCTACGCTCCGTATGAGGAGATCATTCGGCATAACAAGGACGCTCGGCTCAAGATCGTTCGGCATCCAAAGATTGTTTGGCACTCTTTCAATCTCATCCGGCTTCGATTGATTGCTTGGCCAACTCTTCCTACGTAACACCACATCGTTCGGCACGAAGAAAATGGATCGGTATTTGGCCGATCGGCATGTTTTTGTCGGAACACAGAGTTTACTCCAATTGGGCCGTGATATCCAGCTGCCAGGCCCACCAGGGAAGTCCAACCCACCTTGTCTATAAATAGAGAGGTAGGGGCACAGTGAAAAGGATCCTTTTTTCGAGAACGCTGAGGAAACTGCCATTTTTTATACTCTCTTCTTTTTCATTCAAACTTGTATTCAAGTGATTGATTTACGGATTGTATCTGTACTCAAGTAATTGAGAAAGCAATAAATATTAACTTCAAAGTGGACATAGGCAGTTACGCCGAACCACTTTAAATTCGTTGTTCTTGTCCTCTGCATTTAAATTTCTATATTGTTCTCTATTTTCATTTACTTTCTTCATTAATCTCTCTACACAATCTTTCTAAGGGTATTAGTGACCAATTTTGGTGCTAACATTTTGGTGCTTTCACTGAGAACTGAATTCTCAGGCTGTTAGGATCTGCTTTGTAGCTACTGGATTGTATAAATCCCCTAGAGGAGATCCAAGATCATTGACAAGGCATCTGTTGATTTGATTCAGAGTTATAACCAACAACTCTACTATGGGGAGACCACGAACCAGATCGGCCTCCTACAACGCAGATGTCCATGAAACTGCCAGCGTTCAACAAGTTGGACCTGGAAATCCGCAAACAACCAAAGGTGCAGGGCCCACCACCCAAATCCAAGCGGAAGTCGTTTCTCGAACGGAGTTCAATGACTTGATAAGAGAACTCAAGGAAAGTAGAAGGCAGCTTGTTGAGCAGATTCAAGCCAACACTAACCTACGACACAACTCGCTCAACAGCAACGCCAGAATGCTGGATGTAACCCTACCGCTTACTCTGAATTTGATAGCTCAACCTCAGTTGACGAGCCTCCTAGGCGTAGACGCCATAAGGATGAAGGTGCACAAGCAGGCGTTGGGAACCAAGCCTACGAAGAGACCGGGCATCCAAATCACCAAGACCCAAATCAAAGGGGACACTAACCCGCATGGTCCCGTGGAACGGAACCCAACCTTCCATCCTCCATACAAACTCCGGACTTAACAGTTATGGTCAGATAGTTGATGAGAGAAAACCAAGGCTTGATCAATGAAGATTGGGAGTTTCCAAAAGCCATACCCCCTTTATGGATGGTATCCTGCAGGCTGAGTACCCCAAGAAGTTCAATATGCCGACTATCCCAGCCTACGAAGGGAAGACTGGTCCCAGGCAGCATGCGATGAGGTACGGATGGATGATGGATTCTGCAAGAGCTAATGATGCAACCAAGTGTAGGTGCTTCCCAATCACTCTGTCCGAAATCGCCACCATGTGGTTTACTCAACTTCCCCCGCAATTTATATCCAGTTTTGACGAATTGGCAATGAAATTCATAGAGCAGTTTAGGATACACACCACTCGTCCAAAGGATGTGATGTCCTTATCAAGTGTAATCCAAGCTCCGGGAGAGTCATTGAAAGCATACTTGTAGAGATTTCATGTTGCTGCTACTGAAGTGAGCAATCCAAATGACCATGCTATTTTGATGGTAGTAATACGTGGAGTGGATCCAGACTCTGAATTTGGAGATTGGTTGGCGGGAAAGCCCCCAGCCACGCTGGAGCGTTTTTATTCGAAGGCTCATCAATTCATAAGAAGGAAAGAAGCTCGATGGACGAGACGGGACATGGCACTAGGGCCTACTCAGGAGATTGTGAAAAGAACGGTCGCCATGAAGCAAGCTGGCGATAATTCGGAAAAAGCTCAAGCTAACGTCAAAAACAAGCCTGGACAGTCTAAAGGATCCGAAGGTGGAAATCCCGGGAAGAAAAGAGAGACGAGAGATGGAAGTCAAGGATCCCGACCTACAATGAATACACCCCGCTCAACGCATCACTGGAGAACATCTATTTGTCAACTTGCAACACTTTCCAGTATAGAAAACCACGTCCAAAGGAATCAATGGAGGAACAGAAGCAGACTAGGAAGTATTGCCGCTTTCATGAGTCTTATGGGCACAACAAGGAGGAGTGCGGGCACCTCCACGATGCTATTGAAAGGTTGGTTAGGAAGAAGAAGCTACAGGAGTTCTTCAAAGACCCACGAGACAGAAGACAAGAGACGTCGGACCCTGGACGTGGGCCAGCTCCACACCAACCAAAGCAACCTGCTCGAACTGTGGGTAGATTGGTTATCACCACGATTGTGGGCGTACTTCATCCTGCGGATAAGAATTGGGAGGAGATGGAGCGATATGCTAACTCTTTAAGACATGCAGGGTATGCGTGTTGTTTGAATATGGAGGATGGGACTCCTACAAAGCAGCAGCGAACGATGGATGATGATATTGTATTCAGGAGCCGAGATGCAGATAAGGTGGAGGCCCCTACGGTCAACCCAATGGTCATATCTGCAATAATCGGGCCGACGCTTGTGAAGAGAATTCTAATCGATTGTGGAAGCTCCGTTAACATCATCTTCAAGAAGGCATATGACCAAATGAAGGTGGAAGCTAAGGATTTAAAGCCATCCAATGCCAGAATCCATGGCTTTAACGGCGCAGCAACGGGTGCAATGGGACATGTAGAGTTACCAGTTGGACTGGAGCAAGGCGAGTGTAGAAGGGTGTGAATCCTACCATTCATAGTGTTGGAAGTTGACTCTCCATATAACGTATTTCTAGGACGTCTAGCCTTGGCAGAATTTAGGGCAGCATTGGCCCCTTAGTGTCCGATATTAAAATTTCCTGCAGACAGTGGTGTTGAAGTGGTACACGACGATCAGGCGACCGGACGTGCCTGCTATGTGTCTGAGCTGAGAGAGGCTCAGCGCAGAGAGAAAGGAAAGATTGCGGACTACTTCGTCCGCATCCGAAACGCTGATGATTGACAAGTAGCGCCCGAGCCCTGGCTCGGGCAACATTCTCGGATCTATAGAGACATAGATCCGAGAGACGATGATGGAAAACCCAGGGAAACCAATGCAGCACCGGCGGAACTCACAATTGACATCCCAGTTAGCCGGAGCGACCCATCACGAATTCTTAAAATTGGGTCGCAACTCGACCCTTTGGCCGCTGAGAAACTTACTGATTTCCTCCGAGCGAATCTTGTTGTTTTCGCCTGGACAAATTATGATATGTGTGGGATTTCTCCTACGATTGCGAGTCATATGTTGAACATAGACCCGAAACATGTACCTGTGAAGCAAAAAAGGAGAGGCATGGACCCGAAGAGGCCTGCGGCTCTCAATGAGGAGGTGGACAAACTCAAAGCCAACGGGTTCGTCCGTGACGTCCTCTACCCTGAATGGGTATCTAACCCGGTGCTAGTAAGGAAACAAACGGAAAATGGAGGACCTGTGTTCATTATTCGGATTTAAACAAAGCATGCCCTAAGGATAGTTTGCCGTTGCCTAAGATTGACCAACTGGTCGACTCCACTGCCGGACATGAGTTATTATCATTTATGGATGCGTACTCTGGATATAATCAAATCCCAATGCACCTCCCAGACCAAGAACACACCAGTTTTGTCACGAACATGGGACTGTATTGCTATGTAGTAATGCCATTTGGATTAAAGAACGCAGGAGCGACCTATCAACGCCTGGTGAATAGAATGTTCAAAGATCGAATTGGTAAAACAATGGAAGTCTATGTGGTTGACATGCTCGTGAAGTCACGGAAGTCAAACGACCACATCCGAGACTTAGCGAAGATGTTAGACATACTCAAGCATTATGGAATGAATATCAATCCGTTGAAGTGTTCATTCGGCGTAGCATCAGGAAAGTTTCTGGGAGTCATTGTGAATGCCCGAGGAATCGAGGCTAACCCAGAGAAGATTCAGGCTATCCGAGATATACAAGTGCCCAGAACCATAAAACATGTACAAAGCTTGAATGGAAAGGTAGTCGTGCTGAGCCGATTCATATCCAGGGCCATAGACAAGTGTATTCCTTTCTTTGATGTCATAAAGGAAGGAAAAAGGAATTTCGAGTGGACATCTGACTGTGAGGAAGCATTCCGAGCTCTTGTAAGGCACTCGGAAAGTCCCCTAATATTATCAAAATCAATAGACCATGAAATGTTGTACGTATACTTGGCTGTATCCCAGCACGCTATCAGCACAGCCATGGTTCGTGAGGAAGACCGGGTTCAGAAGCCAGTTTACTATGTTAGTAAATGCTTGACGGGGGCTGAAAGAAATTACCCGAAGATTGAGAAGCTAGCCTATTGCTTGGTGATTGCATCACGCAAACTTCGTCCATACTTCCAGGCACACTCAATTAGTGTTTACACTGACCAACCCTTACAACAAATACTCCAATGACCAGAAGCTTCTGGAAGAATGTTAAAATGGAATGTTTAGTTAAGTCAGTTCGACATTACCTATCTCCCGCGAAGAGCCATACAAGGATAGGCACTAGCTGACTTCATTGCTGAATTCACTAGGACAGACGAATCAAACGATCACAATGTCATACCTTCCGTTCGATGGAAGATGTACACCGACGGGCATCTAACGACCATTGTTCGGGGGTTGGCATAGTTCTTGTATCTCCTGAAAACCGATCAGTTTGCTACTCTTTGAAGATCGAATTCACAACAACGAATAATGAAGCCGAATATGAAGCATTGGTTGCCGGCTTAAGACTTATTAAAGAACTGGGAGTAAAATCGGTCGATATCTGTAGCAATTCTCATCTCGTGGTATACCAAGTGCGAGGAGACTACCAAGCGAAGGGGCAGAGACTTGCCCCATATTTGGTCCGAGTCCAGGAGCTGCTAGCGAATCTCGAGTACTATGATATTTCACATGTCCCGCATGAGCAAAATGGAGCAGACGATTCATTAGAAAAATTCACAAGCACTGGTGATGCGCAACAGATGTGATTATTTCCTGTTGAGACCCTCCATGCTCCGAGTATAGATATGATGGAGGTAGATTTCGCGTTAGAAATAGAAATCGAGTAGGAATCGTGGATGACCCCAATCAGGCAGTACTTGCTATTCGAGACCTTACCCAAAGAAAGGAGTGAAAGACGACAAGTCCTCCGTAAGGCTTCTCGTTATGTAATATAGGACGGAAGAATGTATCGAAGGGGATTCTCAACCCCATTACTCCGATCCATTGCCCATGATGAGATAACACGAGTCCTAAAGGAAGTCCATGAGGGAGAGTGCGGTGACCATACTAGGGGGCAGACGCTAGCGAAGAAAATCCTCCGTTATGGATACTACTGGCCAACGGTGAATCGAGATGTTGCAGACTATATGAGAAGATGTGACAAATGCCAGATATATGTGAAAATCCCGAGAGCTCCGCCGACGGAACTCACGCAGATGGTTAGTCCCTGACCATTTGCAATGTGGGGAATTGACCTAGTTGGCTATTTACCCTTAGCCAAAGGTGGAGCAAAATATGCAATAGTGGTGGTCGACTACTTTACCAAATGGGCGGAAGCAGAGCCTCTGGCCACAATAACCACCAAGAAGGTTATTAATTTCGTCGTATGAAATATCATATGCCATTTTGGCCTTCCACGGACCATCGTCACAGATAATGGAACTCAATTCGAGAGCAAGGAGTTCAAAGAATTTTTTCATAAATATGGCATTGAGAAGAAGTTTGCAGCGGTTGCTCACCCTAAAGCCAACGGACAAGTGGAAGACAGAAACAAGATAATCAAGTCCATATTGAAAAAGTGTCTGGAAAAGGCGAGAGGCAAGTGGGTGGATGAAATTCCAACGGCGCTTTGGGCCTATAGGACCACCCACAAGAACGCGACTGGCCACACTCCCTTTGCATTGGCATATATAACGGAAGTTGTCATACCCGTGGAACTTGAAGTTCCATCACATCGGGTAAATTATTACAACCTCGAGTCGAACCAGAATCTTTTGTTCGAATTGTTGGACTTCATTGATGAAAAACGCGAAGAGGCCAATTTGAGAGCGACCGTATATAGACATAAAGTCGCCAAATATTATAACGAAAAGGTCCGACCAAGAATTTTTGGTGTGGGAGACCTCGTTTTGAAACGAGTTTTTCCGACCCGATCTTATGTGAATCCCGCATGGGAGGGCCCATACGTCATCGCACGGAAACTTGGAGAAGGAATTTTCAAGCTAGCGACCGTCCATGGTGCGACACTCCCCCGAGCATGGAACAAAGAGCACTTGCGGCATTATTATACTTAGTCTATTTCTTTCATGTATTACTTGCACTTATTTCCAACACGCTTTTATTTCTAGTTCTTGGCATGTAGTAAGATAATTCAGCTTGCTCTAATTAATAAAGGCTTGAAGCCATCTTTCCATGAATGACTAATGTTTCTGCGGATGATAACCCTACCGTATTATTCCGGCTGACGTACGAACGAGTATAAACGATTCAAAATCTCCAAGTCCCCGGAGTGCGGACTGATGTACTCTAAGTCCCCGGAGTGCGGACTCGAGTATAGCCAACTTAAAATCTCCATGCCCCTGGAGTGCCCACTGGAGCACTCTAAGTCCTCGGAGCGTGGACTCGAGTGTAAACGACTTAAAATCTCTAAGTCCCCAGAGTGAGGACTAGAGTACTCTAAGTCCCCGGAGTGTAACGACCCAGAATTTCTTTCATTTGAAATTCGTATATTTAATAAATTTTAAATATTAACAAGTAAAATTTATAAGTCGAATAAATTATATTTCGAATATCTAGATTTAATTAGATAATTAAATCGATTATTTAATATTTGAAATTACAGAAATATTTGGAAATTGGGTTTAATGTGATTAAATTTGATTTTTAAAGTTGTATTAAATCATATTTGTGTTAGAATGATGTTATAGAACTTTTAAAATTGAATTAAAAGTTAATTTGTGGAAATTGAATATTTTAATATTTAATTGACGAGTAAAAATAGTCATTTTTCAAACTGCCTTGGATTTCAACGAAACCAGTTTCATCGGATCCGCAATGTTATATTTTTGTAAGATTTCAAATTTCGTGTCAATCGGATTTACGGTTTGTCCGGGGCAAGCCAAAAGGCATAGAAATTTGTTTAACTAATTTTAATTTAAATTTGATCGTTTATCTCCGTAACTCACACATACGATCGAATTGGCTCTCGACACCTATTCCATTGTGTCCGGAATGCGGGTTAGACCCTAGAAACGTCAACCGACACGCTTCGTTTGGAGTTCGGAAAATCTCGGGTGAATAGTGTTTCGTAGAATTTTCTATAAAAGGACCCGTTATCTTCTATTTTGCAAAACCCTAGTTAACTCTAACCCTAGCCGGCCCTAACTGATTAATGGCCGAAATCGTTCGATTATTCTCTCCTTAATCTCTTCTAATCCACGCATCAATTCAGGAAACTCTCAACTACAAAAATGAAGAGGATGATGAGATATATCGATCTATACGGTGATGATCGAAAACGAAGCTTCGAATCATTGGCAATTTTCATTCGAACACGTACGTTTGTGCACGTATTCTGAGGCGTGGGAAGCACCGAGCTCGGCCTGTCTGGGGGTGTTGGTGCGGCGGAGTATGCGCTTCGAAGTGGTGAGGCCCGATGGGCTTCAAGTTGCTCGAGTTGGTCACGAAAATTCAAAACCTAATGGCGGCTAATGGGTTCTAGCATACATGAAAGCCTGGAGTGGGAAAAAGAAGCATTAATGCGTGCGGCCCTGATGTGGAATTCAAAATCTAACGGCCGAGATGGTTAAGGTTTTAAAAAAATAGAAATTAAATTATTTAAATTTGTATAATGTTTAAAAGGCTATAACTTGTTCATACGAGGTCGAAAATTGACGAAACGACTTGCGTTGGAATCATATTGTCGAATACTACGCAATGGTGCTGGAATTGGATTGATTGGAGCTAGTGTGAATTTTAGGTAAAATTAAACGCGCATTTAATTTTATTCGAAATAAAGCGCTGAAACCGCTATTGGAAGCAAGGTGAGAACTTCTCACTCAATCGAATTTGTTTCGATTTAAATTTTAAATAGTTAGATTTAAAATTGCTTGATTGTGTGATTGAATGATAAATTGCTATGTATTGTATTGAAATAGACCCTGTACGCCGTATATTAAGCAGATGTTATTTTATTAAACACATATACCGCGATATTCCACCGTGAAGTGGAATTGGTATTATTTATGTACTTGGAGTTGATTTTCCCGCATTTTATATAGCGGATGAGACCATATTGCGCCGCATAATAGCAGATAATATTTTATATAAACCCATGTACCGCGATATCCCATCTTGAAACGGGATTGGTATTGTGCTAACATCTGTAGTTTCAGGGAAACAGGTTGGAGGGATCCAACTGGATTTCTCAAATAATTGAATTTATTTCAATGTTGTGTGTTGATTATCTATAATCTCTGTATGATTATCTTTTTGATTGAAATCGTTGAAGGCTAACACTTAGCCGAATATAATTTTGGCATCGTTAGATACCGAAAATATATAAAAATTTGATTTTTTTAAATTTAGGTTGAAAGTTTATATTAAAATTTATTTTTGAGAATTGGATAAATTTAAAAGAAGGAACTCTAAAATAATAAAGTTTTATTTTTAATCTTACTGAATAAAATTTCAAAATATGGGAAAAGCTTTAATAAATGGGTTTCGGGTAATATTATTCAAAGGTTGAAGAATTTATTCAAAATACGGATTTTAAAGAGTTTGAAAAATAAAAGAATTAGTTTTCTTTAAAAGGAATTTATTTTTGAAAGGAAATAAAATTTCAAATCCATTTGGGAATTGATTTTTGGTGATTGAATTTAAATCTTTGAAAAATCCATTTGGAAATTTATTACATGTTTTGAAAAGAATTTGGAACCAATTTAAAAATTGATTTGGAGTTTAGTAGAAACTGATTTCAATTTGGGATTAGAACGAAATTCACTTGGTGTTTAATTTCTTGGAAAATCAATATGGAATTTGATTTGGTTGTTCTTGAAATCAATCGAAAAATTTAATTGTTGTTGAAAGTGAATATTTGAAATCGATTTGAAAAATCGTATATCAGCGGATATTTGGAAATTTAAATTCACCATGGAATTTTTAAAGGTTTTGAAAAGTATTTTGGAGGGGAGAAATCTCCTCCAATTCTACGTTTGCATTGTGTGTGTGGCGGGAGGCCTTATGGTAGTTTCATTTTCCAAAAGCATAGCAATTTTTTTTTATTTTCTTTGTAAAATAACTGTTTTAAGATCTCACACCAGTACCGCGACTGACTTGGAGTTTATTGTTCCCTTCCTAAACTATGGGTGCCCATCATTTTCTACACGGGCAGCCTAGAGTCAGGTTATTCGGTCATTCTGAAATTCAGGAGGTGCTGTGAAGCTCAGGAGGCGAGCTAGTTGGTGAAACGTATCACTTGTATATGATATTATCTTTTCCGCTGTGTATTCAGTTGTGAGGACAGATTTATATAACTGTCCATTGTTGCGTTGTATATTGACTCTGATGATGCAATGTATAAAATGTACATTTTTTTTTATTTGAAGATATTCATTTATCTATTATATGTTGTTCCGCTGCGATTGTGAGATTCAGATAATGTTTCTGTTGCTTTTTTTCTTTCTTTCTTCTTCTATCTTTTTCTTCTTATATATTTTTCTTCTTATATATTTTTCTTCTTCTATATTTTTCTTCTTCTATATTTTTCTTCTTCTATATTTTTCTTCTTCTTAAACCCTAAAGGTTCGATTTTTCGGCGTTCGATTGTTCGACAGTTGATACAGTGGTCGTATTAATGTCGATTTTCAGAAGTCAAAGAATCGATTCCTTACAAGTTGGTATCAGAGCATTTGGTCAAGCGACAACCTTGGCTCTGTTGGGTGTTACTCATTAGAGATAGAGTCAGTAGTACTCTAGAATGAGTTTGAGTGTAATAATAGATATGCCCGCGTATTTGTTAGTGAATATAAAATTGTTTTATATTGTGATGATTGGTTTGTTGAGTGGTATACGGATTCTGGTCGATATAGTCCGTACAACTCTATCGATAGGGATCTCTAAACACTCGTACAGAACAATTCGACAAGATATTGTTTTAAATTAGGGTAAATGAAATTATTTTGCCCAAAACTATTTTGTATATAAAAGGAAATAATTTTTGTAAATTATTATAGTATATGGCTGCTCGTTTGTTGGGAAGTGATAATATTAAATTATTATCATTGAAATTGAATAAGAAATTGGAATCATAATCAAAAGTTCAGAAATAAAATCCATATGCAAATGAAATTTGAGAATGTAAATTATAAATGTGATTTATAATTAGAAATAGAGTTCCAGAGAAGTTTTTGGAAATGTTTTTGAAAGGATTTGGAAATTTTTGAAATTAAATTCCTTTTTGATTTGAAAATGAATTTCAGAGATTTTGAAAAGTATTTTGGAGGGATAAAAGCTCTAAACTCTTTTCGGTCGCTGGAAAATAACTTCGGTGATGACTGCAGCATCATCAATGTTCATTTTCGAGTTTCCAAAAGAGGAATTGCTGCCAAATTGTTTTAAATGAAAGTTGTTTGCAAACTGGGTTTGGTTTTGAGAATTCGAAAAGGATAATTTGAATTGATTTCAAAAATGAATTTTTAAAGGTTGAAAAGACTCTGGAATACTATATAAAATATTTGTGGAATATCATTAAGTTTGATAACTTGTAAAGTTTGAAGTTGTTAAAATAAAATCTAACTTAAAGAGAAGCTAGATAAAGGTATATGTGGGAACAAAATAAGTTGGAAGGAAAAAATTTAAATCAAGTGGAATTAAAAATGAAAATTTAATAAAAGAATTGAGATTAAAAAAATTAATTCAAATAAAACGATGATATGGATTCAAAATGAAATTGAAATTTAAGATTTGAGTTAATTTGAATAAATGTGAATTTGAAAAGTCTAATAGACTGAAAAGTTTGGAATAAAATCTTTTTAGGAGGAAATTAAAATTGTAAATAAATAAATAAATTTGCAATTGCAAATAAATGAAAGTGAATTGAATGTTGAAATTCATTTCGAATTTGTAAGAAAATAGAATAGAATTAAAATTGAATTTGATTTGTTATGCAAAGTAGAGTATTGAAATAAAAATTAGTAACTAAAACTAGTAGAAGAAATGACAAATAGATATGGTTTAGAATGAATGGAATTCAATAATTATAAATAAAAGGTAAATTGAATCCAAATAGAATTGAAATGGTAAATTGAATTCAAATAAAATTGAAAATGTAAGATTGAATGAAAATGGATATTATGGCCTGCAGGATATATAGGTGCATTAAAGGAAATGGAATTGGGATTTTGATTTCGAAGATAAAAATTGAATTGCTAGACAAAAAGGTATGTATTTCAATTTCAGTATGAAATTTGATGATTTTCTTGTCTAGCTACTTGGCCTTTTCTTTTCATTTTGAAATCTGGGGGCCGTGGTGCCATTTTTGTAGTCATACCGAGCTAGCCGCGCAAAGGAGACGCTGGCGAAATTTTTCGAAAATTTAAGGCGTTAGAATATTTTTGAGAAAATTGAAATTTTTTGAAAACTATAACTTCGATTTTGGAGTGAAAAGTCAAACGATATAGTTGGTTTTGAAAAAATAACTAAGTATGATTTGAAAACTTTGTAAAGTTATTGTAAGAAGTTTAACTATGGATTTTGAAAAAGTTAAAATGTTTAAATGAATTTGAAATTTAATTTAAACAAATGGTTTTGAAAAGTTAATGGATTCTGTAACCTTTTCTTATTGGCAATTTCGAGGACGAAATTCTTTTAAGGGGGAAGTTTGTAACGACCCAGAATTTCTGTCATTTGAAATTCGTATATTTAATTGATTTTAAAAATATTAACAAGTAAAATTTGTAAGTCGAATAAATTATATTTCGAATATCTAGATTTAATTGGATAATTAAATCGATAATTTAATATTTGAAATTACAGAAATGACTGGAAATTGGGTTTAATGTTATTAAATTTGATTTGTAAAGTTGTATTAAATCATATTTGTGTTAGAATGATGTTATAAAACTTTTAAAATTGAATTAAAAGTTAATTTATGGAAATTGAATATTTTAATATTTAGTTAACGAGTAAAAATAGTCATTTTTCAAATAGTCTCGAACTTCGACGAAACCAGTTTCATCGGATCCGCAATGTTATACTATTGTAAGATTTCAAATTTTGTGTCAATCGGATTTACGGTTTGTCCGGGAGAAGCCAAAACGCATAGAAATTTGTTTAACCGATTTAATTTAAATTTGATCGTTTATCTCCGTAGCTCACATATACGATCGAATTGGCTCTCAATACCTATTCCATTGTGTCCTTAACGCGGGTTAAACCCTAGAAACGTAGCCGGCACGCTTCGTTTGGAGTTCGGAAAATCACGGGTGAATAGTGTTTCGTAGAATTTTCTATAAAAGGACCCATTATCTTCTATTTTGCAAAACCCTTGTTAACTCTAACCCTAGCCGACCCTAACTGATTAATGGCCGAAATCATTCGATTCTTCTCTCCTTAATCTCTTCTAGTCCACGCATCAATTCAAGAATCTCTCAACTACAAAAATGAAGAGGATGATGAGATCTATCGATCTATACGGTGATGATCGAAAATGAAGCTACGAATCATTGGCAATTTTCATTCGAATGCATACGTTTGTGCACGTACTCCGAGGCATGGGAAGCACCGAGCTCGGCCGATCTGGGGGTGTTGGTGCGGCGGAGTATGCGCTTCGAAGTGGTGAGGCCCGATCGGCTTCAAGTTGCTTGAGTTGGTCACAAAAATTCAAAACCTAATGGCGGCTAATGGGTTCTAGCATATGTGAAAGCCTGGAGTGGAAAGAAGAAGCATTAATGCATGCAGTCCTGAAGTGGAATTCAAAATCTAACGGCCGAGATGGTTAAGCTTTTTTTTTTAAAAAAAAAGTAGAAATTAATTTATTTAAATTTGTATAATGTTTGAAAGGCTATAACTTGTTCATACGAGGTCGAAAATTGACGAAACGACTTGCATTGGAATCGTATTGTCGAATACTACGCAATGGAGCTGGATTGGGATTGATTGGAGCTAATGTGAATTTTGGGTAAAATTAAACGCGCATTTAATTTTATTCGAAATAAAGCGCTGAAACCGCTATTGGAAGCAAGGTGAGAACTTCTCACTCAATCGAATTTGTTTCGATTTAATTTTTAAATAGTTAGATTTAAAATTGCTTGATTGTGTGATTGAATGATAAATTGCTATTTGTTGTATTGAAATAGACCATATACGCAGTATATTAAGCTGAGGTTATTTTATTAAACACATATACCGCGATATTCCACCGTGAAGTGGAATTGGTATTATATATGTACTTGGAGTTGATTTTCCCGCATTTTATATAGCAGATGAGACCCTATTGCGCCGCATAATAGCGGATAATATTTTATATAAACCCATGTACCGCGGTATCCCATCTTGAAACGGGATTGGTATTGTGCTAACATCTGTGGATGTAGGGAAACAGGTTGGAGGGATCCAACTGGATTCCTCAAAATAATTGAATTTAATGTGTGTTGATTATTTATAATCTCTGTATGATTATCTTTTTGATTGAAATCGTTGAAGGCTAAAATTTAGCCGAATATATTTTGGTATCATTGGATACCGGAAATATATAAAAATTTGATTTTTTAAAATTTAGGTTGAAAGTTTCTATTAAAATTTATTTTTGAGAATTGGATAAATTTAAAAGAAGAAACTCTAAATAATAAAGTTTTATTTTTAATCTTGTTGAATAAAATTTCAAAATATGGGAAAAGCTTTAATAAATGGATTTCGGGTAATATTATTCAAAGGTTGAAGAATTTATTCAAAATACGGATTTTAAAGAGTTTGAAAAATAAAAGAATTTATTTTATTTAAAAGGAATTTATTTTTAAAAGGAAATAAAATTTGAAACCCATTTGGGAATTGATTTTTGGTGATTGAATTTAAATCTTTGAAAAATCCATTTGGAAATTTATTGGGTGTTTTGAAAAGAATTTGGAATCAATTTAAAAATTGATTTGGGGTTTAGTGGAAATTGATTTCAATTTGAGATTAGAATGAAATTCACTTGGTGTTTAACTTCTTGGAAAATCAATATGGAATTTGATTTGGTTGTTTTTGAAATCAATTGAAAATTTTAATTGTTGTTGAAAGTGAATATTTGAAATCGATTTGAAAAATCATGTATCAGTGGATGTTTGGAAATTTAAATTCACCATGGAATTTATAAAGGAAAGAGAAATTTGTTTAAAAATGAACATTGATTTATTTTTGAAACGTGGAAATAAATTTACGGATTTGGGACGTAAATTTAAAGTAAATTGGTAAGGATTTATTTAATTGGTTTAAATGAACCATTTTGAAATGAAAGTGTATTCTATCTGGAAAGCCAAATAAAATTTCTGAACATCTTTGAAAGATATACATACATACATACATACATACATACATACATACATACATACATATATATATATATATATATATATATATAATTCTAGAATTGGTTTTTGAAAAGGATACTTTGGAGAAATTAACTTCTTAAAATAATTTTAATCCTTTAAGTAAAGATTTATTAAGTTGATATAGAAATGATTATTTCTAAGATTTAATCAATAATTGTTTTAGAAAATAGTTATATAAATAGTTATACTCTATCTACTAATTTTTATTTTGAAAATTAGTTTGGACTTATGTTATATGTAATATTGGTATAATATTTTTATAACTAATATTTTAAGTGAAGTGCTTAAAAGAAAAATAGTTTTATTTCAAAGTGTTTGCCCGATAGATTTTGGATAAGTGTTATAAATTATTTTTAAAGTATTTGAACTCGACATATTTCCAATGAAAATGAATAAATATTTGAAAGTGTTTCCGCATAAGGAAAAGTGATTTGAATTTTTTTTTCAAATGGTTGAAGTGTGGAAAAATATATCTTGTAAAGATATTTTTGGAAAATAAATAATTTGGGAAATTATTTGGAATCTGGTGATGTTGTGCATATATATCGATAGTTAAATAACCGACTATCAATATTTTCCTTAAATGGGCATTTGTTGTGATTTGCTTGAATTTGAATGCTACACTTATTCCAAAATAAGCGCTCGTTATTCGGTTTAGCTGAGAGAGGACCTTTGGGTCATAAATCCCATTCCGAATAGTGATACGTCGTAATGGATAGCATTTGAAGACCGGTGTTGAAGACCAGATATTTTCGAAAATGGAAGGATTACCGTTGAATGTCTCTGCATCGGCTGATCTCCGATATAGAGATTTTCTCACCCTTTGTGATGGAATTCCAGACGTGATTAGTGAATATCCGAATTGCAAGGGCTTCTTTGGAAGTGCCTTCGGTTCTGTTCAATCCCGGAACGGACTTGTATGGATGTGTGTCTGACGTTACACTTTGAGATGTAAAGCTGGTTTTTATCAAATACATTTCTGTTGGTGGCGGAGAATTTATTCTCTTATCTTAACACCCTTCTCTGAGAGGTACGAGCTCATAGGTTATGTAGTTGATGGTTACTAGTGGTACATTCCCAATTTGGTAATGTGGCATACGAAGTGCTGTTGATCATTTGTTGATCAAAGCATAGCGTTTGTGACAAGCGTAGCTTTGTGGACGAGACTTCGTCGGACCTCACAACCAAGTAATGGTCAAAACAGGAAAGATGCAGCAAGGTTATAGGGAGTAGCGCCCCTTAGGGTATGTGCATTTCCTTCTGGATAGAAGTGGTATCATGGTATGGAGCCCAGATACTTAACTTATGTGGATATCGCAAATATATATGACTTTGTGATTGTTTTTGGTTGAGGATCCTAGGATAAAGGTTGTAAACAACCGAGGGGTCAGTAGTTACCTACTTTTGCAGAGGTAACCCGGCCTTGTGTTGGCAGAGATCCGGTTAGGTTCTCGGGACGTCCTTCCAGAGGCGTACCCATGTGGCAATGGGAAGTTCCTTGGCCTGACCATTTATTGGAAATCCAAAGAAACAATACGAGCCCTGTACGGTTTTAGTTGCAGAACCTGCCATTTAAGATGGTAGCTATAGTAGGCATACTATAATGGTACCTATGCTGGCTAAGATTAATATTGCACTTTCGAAATGTTTTCTACACTATGCACTAATAATAATAATAATCAAAAGATTCTGCATAGTAAGCATCTTTGACTATCATAAGGAGAAATCTCCTCCAATTCTGCGTTTGCATTATGTGTGTGGCGGGTGGCCTTATGGTAGTTTCATTTACCAACAGCATAGCGAAATTATTTTTATTTTCTTTGTAAAAATAACTGTTTTAAGATCTCACACCAGTCCCACGACTGACCTAGAGCTTATTTTCCCTTCCTAAACTCTGGGTGCCCATCATTTTCTACACGGGCAGCCTAGAGTCAGGTTATTAGGTCATTTTGGAATTCAGTAGGTGTTGTGGAGCTCAAGAGGCGAGCTAGTTGGCGAAACGTATCACTTGTATATGATATTATCTTTTCCGCTGTGTATTCAGTTGTGCGGACAGGTTTATATAGCTTTCCATTATTATGTTGTGTTGTATATTGACTCTGATGATCCAATGTATAAAATGTACAGTTATTTTTGATTCAAAGATATTCATTTATCTATTATATGTTGTTCCGCTGCGATTGTAAGATTCTGGTATTGTTTTTGTTGCTTTTTTTTCTTTCTTTCTTCTTCTATCCTTTTCTTCTTCTTAAACCCTAAGGGTTCGGTTTTCCGGCATTCGATTGTTCAGTAGTTGATACAGTGGACGTATTAATGTCGATTTTTGAAATTCGAAGAATCGGTTCCTTACACGGAGTGCGGACTCGAGTATAACCGACTTAAAATCTCCAAGCCCCCGGAGTGCGTACTGGAGTACTCTAAGTCCCTGGAGCATGGACTCGAGTATAAACGACTTAAAATCTACAAGTCTCCGGAGTGCGGACTGGAGCACTCTAAGTCCCCGGAGCGCGGACTCGAGTATAAACGACTTAAAATCTCCAAGTCCCCGGAGTGCGGACGGGAGCACTCTAAGTCCCCGGATCCCGGACTCGAGTATAAACGACTTAAAGTCTCCAAGTCTCCGGAGTGCGGATTGGAGCACTCTATGTCCCCGTAGCGCGGACTCGATTATAAACGACTTAAACTCTCCAAGTCCCCGGAGCGCGGACTGGAGTACTCTAAGTCCCCATAGCGTGGACTCGAGTATAAATGACTTAAAATCTCCAAGTCTCGGAGTGCAGACTGGAGTACTCTAAGTCCCCGGAGCATGGACTCGAGTATAAACGACTTAAAATCTCCAAGTCTCCGGAGTGTAGACTGAAGTACCCTAAGTCCCCGGAGCACGGACTCGAGTATAAACGACTTAAAAATCTCAAAGTCCCTGGAGTGTGAAATGGAGCACTCTAAGTCCCCGGAGTGCTCACTCAAGTATAAACGATTTAAATGACCAGGTCCGCTGAAGATGGACTGGAAATAAATGACTTAAGGCCGTCGAGCCTTCAGCGTGCGTATTAGAAAATATTCTAAGTGCTTAGGGAGCAAAAAAAAACAAAACATATAGTTCTCAAAGAATTTCTGAGCTATATGAAGATGATCCGAGAGGTCTATTATATTCACAACAGTTGGGATTTGAATCACAATCACAAAGAAAATTGAACGATAAGAGCCATGGAAAGACAGAAAAACTAAGTTTTATTCATCAAAGATAAGTTTCCATTACAAATCCTTTGAAGCTTGGAATCAAAAGTTTATTTACACAAACTAAAAAAAGAAAAGTACCTGCCTAATCTAAACTGACTCTCGTTGAACGAGAGTAATGATTACTTCTTATGCTTCTTCGCCTTCTTCACCTCCGTTGTCTTCTCAGACGAACCCTCTCCTTTCGTTTACCCTTGGTACCCTTCTTTGATGGAGGAGTGACAGCCGAAGAAGAATGAGGGACATCCATGGGTTTAGACCTTCCAGGGAGAATGATCTTCAGCGGCTTATTCAAAGGATTGTCGGGGTCCACGGCTTGAGGTTCAGCCTTGATCTTGGATGTCTCTCTCTTCTCTTTCTCCAGCTGCTCCATCATACTCAACTCAGACGTGTGTACGGAGATGCCTATGATCTCTACTTCATAACTCCCCCCGATGGGAGAAGAAGTATCAGATTTGTCTTCATCTAGTGCCCCAATCACCTGAGCATCTGGCCCAGGAGCTTCTCCTTCCTGACTAGCCTCACCTATCTTCTCCTCTACCTCCTTGGCGACATCGCTCCTCGAAGTGGGACCGGGATCAAAACGACCTGCGCGAAAGCATGGAAAACAAGCATTAGAATATAGTAGTCCTAGGATGTCGACATTTGGAATCTCAAAGTGAAGAGTTACCTACCAGCTTCCGGCAGGCTCTCAGCCGTCAATGGGGTCTCGCCCTCCGGAATGGGAGACAGAATATGGACGCCAAGGCCAGGGTCCTTCGGATTGTAACCAATATGCTGCTCGAATGGATCGAGTATCGACCGATCGGCCGATCGAATAAGCGCATGCGCTAGAGGCACAGCCCCGGATGGACTAGTAATAACTTCTTTCCCTTTCTTTGAGGGGGAGCCTTTGCAATAGATAGCTTTGGCCGCCAACAAGTCCGAAGGCTCATTTTCCTTGAGATATTCTTTTATCAATGCCCCCTCATCAATCTCTTCGATGCAGTGCTCGGCCTTCCTTATTTCTATCAAAGCCTCCCATGCCTCGGCTAAATATTCAAGATAGCCCTCACCCAAAAAAGTCAAGTCTCGATGTATGAGAACGCAGGCGTTGAATTCAGCGATTAGCGGGTCAAAAATGCTTTTGACCTCTTTCATGCCTTCTTCTCTAGCCGCCTCGAGATGCGACTCGAAATCCATGGAAGCTATCCTCTTGCCCTCTTCTCGAGCCTCACTCTTTATCCCCTCAACTTTGGAAAGCTCGGCCTCAAGTTTTTCTTTCAAAAGTCGAGTGGCAACGATATCGTCACAGTATCATTGTGACTCTTCTTGGGCGGCCGCTTTCTCTTCTCTTTCCTTGCGAAGCTGCTACTCAAGCTCCTTGACTCGGAGGCTGAGCGCGTCCTTGTCCTTTTGAACGGAGTCCTTCTCTAGAGCCAAAGCCCCATATCGTTGAACCGCCTCGTCGAGTTCTTTCTTATGAGCCGATACCAGACGAGTGACGGCCTCAGCAGTGTCCTTGGCGCTCTGATGGGTGGCCTCAAGTTCGGACTTGTAAGTTGCGATTTCTTCATCCTTAACCTTAATGATGTCTTTGTCGTGGATGGCCTCAAGCTTCAGGAGATCGATTTCATGTTGGCGCTTAACGGAGACTTCGGAAAGTTATTCAGCCAAGTGAATAAACGCGTCATGTTGAACATAGCCCTCGTTTGTACAGGCGATGGCGCTCTAGTTGACGTGTCCGGGGATAGGATGAATCACCGGGAGAAATTTCAGGCCATCGAAGCAAATTCTTGGAAATTTTTCTTTAAGCTTGGCCAGTCTCTCTGGTACTGATGGATCCGTTACAGGAGCGGGAGGAGACGGCTTTGAAAGTTCAATTCTCCTATGAGAATCTCAGGACTGTCAAGTGGAGGAGGAATCGGAGTGTTGGTCCCGGGGAGCATAAGTTTGCGACCTCTTGTGGCCGCACTTGTCTTTACTTCGCTCCGCGTGAGAAGAGGTATCCTGGTGGTATTTTGGCTGATAATAAGTCTTCCTCCGCGATGACGAGTCCCGGGAATGATAGTCTTTATCGCCGTCACCATCCCTATCTCGACGTCTGCCGGAACCTGAGTCCCGTCCAGAGTGATGAAGAACAGACGAACCACGAAGGCGACCGAATCCATGTGAACGCCCCATACCACCTGCACAGAATTCGAATAACAGCGAATTAGCATAGAGTAGCGTGACGACAAAATCTAAGCCAAAATTGAAGTGCAAGTGTTCGTGTGTGTCCTAGTGTTTCCCCCCGACGGACCAGTTGCTTTACTAACAGGAGTTTTCTCTCCCTGACTCTGGGCTAGACCGCCCGCATCGCCTCTAATGGGCGAGTGAAGTTGAAATGCTTTCGGATCATCAAAGCCATAATTGAGCAGACATCCGGAATGGAGAGGTTCGATAATCCCTTTAAAGAACTTTCTATGTGCTGTGAAGAGACCTCTTTCTCCGTTGGAATAGGCGTAATCTTCGAAGTTCTGCTAAACTATTCCTTTCTAATCTTGTACGTCAATCCCTTTGTCCTCTCTGAAGGAGAAGATGACATTTCGATATCGTGCACTTCGACTATAGGACCTTGAGCGGGACCCAAATTCTCACCTTGTGCTTCGGGTGGTTCATTCTCTTTAATTTCCCCCTCTTCCTGTACATCAGGGTTGTGGAGTGATGACGACTCAGCTAATTTTTTTCCCTTACCGGATGCAGGCTTGGGTATGGAGACGCCCTCGGGAAGGCTTACCCGACGTCCTTCTGCTAACAGTCCGAACCGCGATAGTGACTCATTAGAAATTAGAGTTCGAATGTCTTGTTCCTTGGCGGGAAGAGCTCTAATAGCTTCAATGGACTCAGAATATCCGCGACCGTCAGGACGTGGATTGATACCTGAGAAGATGAAACAAGAGTTAGAAAATGCATAGCCTCGACCAAAACATGAGTATTGTTCCAAGAAGAAGACTTACTTCCTTCAACCCATCTCCTCGCAAAACCAGGGGGGCAACGCACATAGAACCATTCCTGTTTGTACAGGGCAAATTTGCTCCATGCCCCGGTTAAGATTTGACATTTACGATATGGCTCGAGGAACATGTAAGAAGGGCTATCTGCTTGCTTCTTGATCATATATATGTATCTGATGTCGCCAGGAGTTGGAGGCCTAGAGAAGATAGTCATGAAGAGTTTGTAAGTGCCATAGATAAAGGCGTGACCGTTTGGGTGCAGCTGCGATGGGACGTTGTCAATGTATTACAGCACGTCCCGAAGAAATAAATTGAATGGTGGCACACTACCAACCAAACACATGAATTTATTACACCCCGTGTATCCGACTGGGGGCAGATGTGGCCGGTCGTGCCTCGATGGAACCAGCATGTCGTCAAAAGGTATTCCGTGAATGGAACATATTCACCGGAGCGCTACTTCATTGATTTTTGAAGCCTGTGAATTGGCAGGGTTGTCCAAGAGAAACGATGCCTCTAGGGCATCGGGGGCTAAGTTCTGTGCAGGGGAGGTCGATGGATTTGAGACATCTACGACTTCCTGTCGAGAGGATGACCCCGGTTTGTCAGAAATTGTGGCAGAGCTGGATTTTTTAGACATCATCAATAAATAGTGAATTCGGCTAAGCACCTGTATGAACTATACTTGAAAAATGCTCGACGTTAGAAATAACAACACAAATAATCCCCCCATGTGGTGTGTGAACTAGTGCGATCAATCGTGTGTAAGCGCTGAAAAATTGAAAGTCACAGAGTTAATAATATAAAATTGAGCTCCAAATCATCGCCTTCGAAGAACGTCTCCAAAAGCTTGCCTTATGGTAATTACAGTTTCGGATTCAGAGAATGTTAGGAGAAGTTATCCGATTATGTCAGTTTAAGTTCAGGTTTATGTCTGCTGAAACTAGGAGGTTATCAGTCCAAGGCAGTTCGATACACTAGTATGCTGAAGTTTCTGTCCTTGTTTTGTTATATAATTAGGCAAGGCAATTGATTGTTCGGCCTAAGTTCTATTCGGCCTATAAAATATGGTTCGACATTTATGTTTGTACGGCAGAAATATGGTTGGGCATTCATGATCGTTCGGCCTAAAGGTAGTTCAGCTTAACTGTCAACCGGGCAAGCTATCATTCGGCCGAGCTCTCGTTCGGCCTAAATAACGCCCGACCTTTGTCCTGCTCGGCCAAAGTAACGTTTGGCATCCCCACTAATTCATGCCTCCTCCCTAACCTTCCATTCCATTCTTCGTCAAATGGTGTGCCATGCCGAACCAAGGTTTTGCCGAGCCTTAACACTCGGCACTCCGCCCTTGACTACAGTTCCATTTTCTCCTCTCCTCCTCCATCCACGCCGAACAACAAGAGCAGATCGCTCGGCGACTCACTCCAGGTCATGACGTTTGGCATCCTAACCACCTCCCACTCCTCCTCTATTCTTTCTTTTCTTCCAGTCTCATTTGGCACGAAGAAACCGAGCCGAACTATAACACATCACCTAACAACTATAAACGAGTGATCATCGCCGGTCATTTCTCCTTACCTCACACTAGCCCTATCCTAATCAAAGTTTGATTCCTCCATCCACGTAACCGTTTTGGATATGACCCTAATTTACAAACTTAAGGAAACTGTTTTATCATGGAAAGGATTTAGATAGAGGAGGAAATACCTAGTTGGTTGATCGAGACTTGGGAAGGATTGATTAAGTCTTTAGTATTTGATTAACAGGCGAAGTTTGCAAGTATAAGGTAGCGGAGGTAAAAAGTGAAAAGAGAAAAAGGGGGAAGGCGCTAGCCTTTATAGGGAAGAAGAAGGTGAAACGGCGATGACCGGTAGAACCGGTCAAAACTATTGTTCGGCATACGTGGATCGTTCGGCTTCGGTTGTATCGCTCGGCCTTCACACTACGTTCGGCACACACCTCCACAACTGTTATTCCACAAATGGTATTCACAAGAAAAACAACCCTCGTGTATGATGGGCCAGGGTTCGAACCAAAGCACAAAGGACACATAGTACAAAGCACATCACGTTCGACCACGCGGTACACTTTGGGGGACAAGTGTTTCCTGGAGATTTGACCAGGCAACTCGGTATTCGGCCCCTTTGGATTGTTCGGCATATCATCACGGTCGGCATCCAGCTGGTACTCGGCACTTAGCAGCGTTCGGATCCACTTCACTCGGCATGCTTCCATATCACTTGGCATCCAAGTTCGTTCGGCGTCTATGAAATGCTCGGTATGATAAAGCATTCGGCATTGAGAGACGTGCAGGGTGGAGTAATGTTCGGCATGTGAGAACGTTCGACATGGCAGGATTGTCCGGCAACTACTACCGTTCGGCCTAACTAGTGCTTGGCCTAAGGGTCATTCGGCCGAGACATAGTTCGGCCTGAGTAACGCTCGGCCAAGCTATCGTCCGGCCTAGGTTCTGCTCGGCATACAAAAATCATTCGGCCAAGTCACTGGTTCGGCTTCCAGTATCGTTCGGTGCAAATGCTTCCCACGGCACTCAGAGCGTTCGGCTTCTCTACGCTCGGTATGAGGAGATCGTTCGACATAACAAGGACGCTCGGCTCAAGATCGTTTGGCATCCAGAGATTGTTCGGCACTCTTTCAATCTCGTCCGGCTTCGATTGATTGCTCGGCCAACTCTTCCTACGTAACACCACATCGTTCGGCACGAAGACGATGGATCGGCATTTGGCCGATCGACATGTTCGGGTCGGCATACAGAGTTTACTCCAATTGGGCCGTGATATCCAGTTGCCAGGCCCACCAAGGAAGTCCAACCCACCTTCGTCTACAAATAGAGAGGCAGGGGCACAGTGAAAAGGATCCTTTTTTCGAGAACACCGAGGAGACTCTGCCATTTTTTATACTCTCTTCTTTTTCATTCAAACTTGTATTGAAATGATTGATTTACGGATTGTATCTGTACTCAAGTAATGGAGAAAGCAATAAAGATTAATTTCAAAGTGGACGTAGGCAGTTACGCCGAACCACTATAAATTTTGAGTTCTTGTCCTTTGCATTTAAATTTCTATATTGTTCTCTATTTTCATTTACTTTCTTCATTAATCTCTCTACACAATCTTTCTAAGGGTGTTAGTGACCAATTTTGGTGCTCACACAACTTTAATCAATCCTCATTTAATCCCTTATCTTTTAACCAATTCAAAATCCCTCTGTTACACATATTTAGTTTCTCCATAAATGCCATATTAAATTCCCTAATCAGTCTCTATTTAATTTCTTTCATGAATTACAAATTTATTGTCAGTTAAATTTGTAACTAATGTCCACAAATCCGAATCGGTTAATTACTAACTATTACTTATATAGTCGTAAATTATGCTATTTATATATTTTTATTTTGTACGTCAAGCGTAGTTATATGTGTATCTATATATTAATTTCTAAACTAGAGCATTTCTTTCCAAATTTTAATATATCGAAGTTATCGTTCCAAAAGGGATTTTCGTCATAATTTTCCATGAATTAACCAAGTGAAATCTTTGCTTTGTTTGAAATTACAAGGAATTATTTCTTTTCATTTACTGAAATAGATAGCATAAACTATGGAAAAGAACATCCATATCTTACATATCTCTTTCCCTTTTGGTATATCCTTTATTAATCAAACATCATGCTTTTATAAATATTTTGGAGTTGGATAATTTATGGAATTTACACGGAACCCACTCCCAATAAATTAAAACATTGAAATTCACAAGTCAACTAGGGAAACCTAATTTATAACTCAATTATACATCTGGAATATCTTTACTACTTTACTAACATTCTATAAATAAATATTTGGGACCGATTTCCAATTTTTAAATCAGGTTGTACATACTATTCCTATTTTATTCATATCTTAAAACCTTTACACTGCCTTACCTAACTAGCAATCCATATCTACTCTATAAAATAATGGCTTTAATCCTCATCATTATTAAAACTAAATTTCACAACTATAAAGTATTTTATTCGAAATCTTTATCTTTAAAAATATAAACTTGAAAACCCTTTTTGTCAATTTCAAAATTTGCTTAGATCCCAAACGTAGCCATGAAGGTTTTTCCTTTTTCTAAGTAGCTTTTACTTTTTAAGGACTTTCTACAATAGAGATTTATTT
The DNA here is from genome assembly GCA_030765085.1 of Allium cepa. Classification (NCBI taxonomy): domain Eukaryota; kingdom Viridiplantae; phylum Streptophyta; class Magnoliopsida; order Asparagales; family Amaryllidaceae; genus Allium; species Allium cepa. The sequence continues at coordinate 848,041,554 of CM060928.1, read as the reverse complement.
CTTTAACTGTTCGAATTTTGATTCAAAACATTTAAAACTCAATTATTAAACCAAACCATTACTAAATCAAAAATACAAAAATTTCTCAATTTCATCAAGGAGAAAAATAATTTCCCTTCCCAAATATCTTCTATAACATACAAAATAATTTTTATAAATTATTTTCATACTAATAAACTTGTTACATTAAATTTGAAATTGACATTTATTACTCCATTAATTTATGAAATCATGGCCTATACTTACGAAAACATTGACTATCATTTTTAAGGATACATTATTATTATTATTATTTCCAAATTTAGCTCCTTTTTAAATCAACTACAAAGATTAAAACTTCAATAGCATTCCGAAATAACAAATTTCCCTTATTAGACATTTATTAGTTTAAAGATATTTCTAGTTGAAAAATAATTATTTTGGTAGACCGCATGCATGTCAAATTTCTAGTTTCAAACTTTTATATTATCCCAAAGATATACATCAATACGTATTGCTTTACTACTAAAAATGTACTATCACTTAACTAATAAGTTTTTATTACTTTGTTTAAATCTTATTTAAACTTCTATTATCTATCGCAAACATTTTCTTATCAATCATAATTTATTTCTCTTTCATTACCACTAAATTCAATAATATTTTATTCTCGCTTAGGTAAATTCTAAATAGAAAAATGTATATATAAAATTCTCATATGACTTTCCTTATAACATTCACAAAATTATCCAAAATTATTCTTATTTCTCGTAACTAACCGGCTCCTACTTCAGCTGCTATTCTCCATATTTTTTATAAGGAAATGTTCCTCCTATCCTTGTTATCCTTATCATTCTATTCTCGGTTTTTAATTTAATTAAGTTCCATTTCTACTTATTCCTCTATTTAGAAAGAATTAAAAAAAGGAACTTTCAAATTCATGAAATAGTAGAAAAACCATCAAGTGCAACCTACGCTATATTTCACATTTATTTTAAAAACGAAGAATCCCTTTCTTCAAAAATAAAATACTTTTTGACTCAATCAATATTAAAATAGAATTTCAAATGAAAAAAAATCCTATTAATCGGAAGTCTTTGACTCAATAATTTTTTTTAATTATGAAATTTCAAATTTCTTACTTTTTCAAAACTACAACTTTCCAATAAATCCTTTGAAAAGCTTACTCAAAACAATTAAAGGAATTTTCCAAAAAAAATTTTAGCAGATTCTTTCGCATAGGCTTGGATTTATAAATTAACATTGATTGTCCTTTCTATTGAACTTTCATTCTTTCCTACTCAATCTTTATAAAATTTGATTATCTCTTGTGGTGATTAATGTACACCTTCTTACGAGAACTTGCTCCACTCCTTCACATCGTGCTTTCCTCCTATCATTCCTTACTTTCAGCTGTTTACAACACATAGGTTCATATCTCCCATCTATTTTTATATATTGGGCTATGCCCACTAATCTTTATCTGTATAATTAAGGCTACATAACATATCATATGGACAATTATACCGCCATATAATATTTAATTACTACCTAACATGTTTATTTGCTATTTCTGTAAATGTTAATTGTCTGTAATAAATGATTATTATCCTAATGGATAATTCAAAGGACATTTATTCATTCATTCAAATTTTACCTATTATGTATTCCATATCTTTCCATAATCACTTAAAATTATCTTTAATTGGTCCATTTATATGCTTATTACATTCTTGTAACCCCCTGTTTATTGCACGTTTGTCGCTTTATTAACTTTGGAGTTATACTCTTTTTCTTCTACATTTCCTAAGATAGTATTATATGTTGAAGTTAATATTTTCCTATTATTTTTGCATATGTTTAAAATAAGTATATATATTTGTTATAGTAGGATTTTTGAAAAATACTTTCAAAAATAGTAAGTATGCCCCTTATATGTATACCTATCCATGATGATTTAGTAACCAAAGCTCTGATACGAAGTGTAACGACCTACCTCGAAATGGACCTAGATTTCGACATATCGAAACATAGACCCATTCCAAAGCTGGTTGTTGCTTGGTATAAAGAACAACGCAAAGCTATTTATCTACACAGTCATAAATCTCAGTGGATGAATAAAGTATAATAATAGAAATTGTACCCATTCACTAAAATTCAAATGTCATAAAATCCATAACTCAATACCAATAACAATCGTCACATATCTGTAGTACAACATTTTCAAAAGACAATATTATTCTTTGATGTGTGCATCATAAAATGATATAAGTAGATAAATAGTTAAACTGCCACAAGTTTCCTCCTCGCCTTTCCTTTAGCATTGCTTCTCCTAACCTATGTTATAATGAGGAGGTAGCCAGAAAAACATATGTCTAGTGAATAAAAATCCAAAACCTTACTATAATAGTACTTGGGCAATGCAATTTCAATAGGAATATGTGTTTAATATTCAACATTATTCTATGTCTTTCTAACTTTAAGCCCAAAGGCTTTCCCAATCCAATTCAATAGCCAGTATGCTTTCAGCCCAATAACTCATATCTACCGTCAATAATGTCCTATCAATATAAAGACAGTATCCAAGCCACTTAACACTTTTTAATGAAAACCATGAAGACTTTGACCATTTAATACCTTTATTTAAGGTAGGTCCACGTCATTTAATACCTTTTCTAAGGTAGACTCTTCATTGTACTTATCTAGCTAACATTGAATGAATCTCTTCAACCGCCTAAAACTTCATATTAAAGTGGGCCCTTTCCCTCTTATCCTTTACCGTGCCTAACCAATAACCCCAACCATTTACTACTTCCTACATAGGGAACATGAGGGACCTCACACAACCACTTAATACCTTCAATCCTTGAATCGGATCCTCCATATTATGACTCGTACCCCAAAGTGACGTCTTAAATTAGTCCGACTATTTGTAGGTACCTAAATTATTTGGATGGATTTACCATATATAATTTGGCAGTAACCTCACGTCATCCGTAGTTACTTATTATAGGTGATGTCTTACATCAGCCCCAAAGTCATACTATCGACAGTCAGATTAGTTGGATAGACTTCTGTGTGCTTTTGACTGACCTCGCATCCCTATAACTAAGTAATAATTTATCATATTATACATGTATGTTATCACACATCTCACCGCATCCATTTTCGAGGCCTTATAAAAAACTACTTATTTCACCTCCACAATTAATTACTTTCCTAAGGAGGAATTCAATAATAATTAATAGTTTATTAATTATGCCATTTATACATTATAATCTCATGATATTTATGCATATATATATATATATTACATAAAAAAATACAAGTCCCATTTAGTAAATTCAAAGAATGTGGAGTTTGTACCCTAAACTAACATTTAAATGTCAAATCTTCAAAATTATACAAGTCTCATTTCCATATTAACACATATATCGTAAATTAGATTTCCAAAATCAAATCAATAGATTATAGCAACAGATTCCAAACCCACTTATTTTATATTACAACAACGGAATAAATCAATAATAGAAATTAATAATTCACACACTTTTACGTTCTATTCAACTTATTTTTACATGAAATTTAGACAAGGAAATTTCTATTCTAATTGTGAAATAGGCGGTGCAAACTATGAATAAGAGTTTGTACCTTATACACTATTCCCTAATCAAAACCCTTAATCGGAAGCAATAAAAATATAAGAAGTGGAATAGAAGGAAAAACATTGAAATTGCAAAATGTATGCAAATTCCATTATTTTAATATAAAATAATTGAGATTCCAACCTAAGAATTGATATTTCCTTTTGTGAAAATTTAATGGTTTTAATGTGATATTTTCATAAACCAAAATTCATCAAGGCATATATCAAATCCAAACCGCACTATTCAATTATCAAACTAGAAAGACTAAGATTTCCACCCACAATAGGTCCTGGGTCTTCCTGCTTTTGGATTTTTCATGCCTTTAATAATCTTTTTCAAATCTTTGCTTTTAGATAAAACAAGAAGGGAATTGTATATATAGATTAGATTCAAAAATTAAGGGATTGGAGGAGAATATAATTAGAAATAGACTAATAAACATCTAGAATATATTACCTGAAACCATGTTTTTTGAATCTTTGAAGAGAAAGATGGATGGAGCTTTTCTTTTTCCCCAAATAATGTGCAAATAAAAGTATGGGGGCTATGCTCTTATTTGTTCTGATTTGAATGCACCAGAACCATGGATTTAAGTTAGTTTAAAATAATAAAATTTAGAATGTTAATGTTGCAAACAAACCCTAGCCATCACTTGTTCACTAGTCGATCGCCCCTACTCGATCGGTCGACCGGCCCAGGGTAGGTGGTTGATCTGTTGGTTTGTTTTTGGGAACCATTTATTTGCCATTGTTTTTATTTACTAAATCCTTTAATTAAGTTAACGTTAATTTTTAGTGATTATTTAAACCTTAAGTATAGTTTCTGTTAACTTTCAAATTTTTAGAATTATTTATGTATTTGAGTTTGAATTATGTTTAAATTATCTTGAATCTAAAAACTTCAAACGTACATAACTTTCCATTTGAACTTGGTTTTCAAATATTTTATACGAAAATTGATCAAAAAATTGCCATGAACGCAATGGCATAACTTTCATGGTTAAATTCTGACTTTTCAAAATTTGTAATATCCTTATTTTAGTTAATTAATTTATCTTATTTTATTTATTTCTTATTAATTTTATGGGGTGTTATACACATCATCATCGGGTGTAGTCCATGTTTGCTTCTTTAGCAGCGGGTTGACATTTGATGGCTTTGATTTGATTAGGACGTTGATTTGAACTTTTCCTTTGAGTTTGGTATCTGTTTATTTTAGGCTAGTGTCACTGTTCTCATTTCTGAGATCGCAGTTTTCATTCACACACTTCATTGTCAGTGCAGTCGTGGAATGATGACAATGAGTTGAGCAATGCTGCAGGGAGATTGGTTTAAAAGCAGGGTATTGGGCAATAGATCTTTCTATCCCACCCATTCTGTAACGACCCGTTAAATTAATAATATTAAATGAGTTAAATTAATATAATTTCTGACCTGATTAAGAAAAAAAAAGGCTTTAAGATTTATTTGAGAAAATGTAGTAATCTGTTATAGTAATTGGAATTTAATGTAACAATTTAATTTTTATGACAATAGTTTTGGATAATGTAATTGTCACACTTTGTTAAAAGTTAATGTTAAGAAACCAATAAATGTTGAATTAGTGAATATTAATAAAATATTTACTAGAATGGGATTCATTTAATATTAAAATAAATAGTAGGATTGTTTCATTTGGTGACCGTTGAATAAACCAATGCAATAAGTGTAGATAAATTTTTTTATGAATATTGTTCGATAATGAATGTACTTAAAAACGGTAATAAACTTAATATAAGAAAACAAAGGCAAATTGTGTATTAATTAATGAATTCATGAATCAGTGTATGGACTTAGTGTAACTATACGTAAATGTACGCAATAAGGTTGTGAAATACCAATGATTTGGATTTCCAATTTATATTAAACATAATGTTGGTAGAAATTGGAATTCACTGTTGTGTGAAATATATGAGAAATCAGGTCAAATGTAAATTATACCGTAGATGATATACTCTTTTAAACAGTAGGATTTTTAAATAAATAAACGTTTCACTTAGGTTTCAATTGGATAACTTATGTAGTTTAATGGAGAATCAATTGCAATTAATTGCCATAAATTAGTGATGATAGGGTAGTTTGATTTGGCCGTTAAGAAACAAAGAAAAAGAAAGCCAAGATTTATGAATTCATTTGCAATGTGAAATGCAAATCTTGTGGATTGTTTTTTTTTTCAAATGGAATTAATATTTAACCATTACGTTAGTGGAGTCTGATAAGTTAAGGTAGATAATCAATGGTAATTTACCTAATTCAAAGGATATATTAATATAAATATGGGTAAAATGAGGTTAGACCAAGGATATAATATTAATTGATTTTTAAGGCTTAATTAATACGTGAAATAGACAAGATTCTACATTCAAACATTTATACAAAGCTAAGTTGTAAATAGAAGTACCAATGTAATATAATGTAAATAGATGGGAATCAACATTTATTTATTTATTTAATGGAATTTAATTTCTATAGTATGATAATCGCAATTAAATGAAATTGAAATAGCTAATTTATACGTTAGTTGAAATTTAACTGGAATATGAGGATTTTTAATGAAATAGTGAAATCAAATGGAAATAAGGTTTCAATTATACATTGGAATTTATATTCACCATAAAAGGTTAATTGAAAACCAAAGGAGTTAATAAAGGAATCAAGCTTTATCTATTAATTTGGATTTAAGATATGGTAAATTGGATTTATTGCAATAATTAATTCTATAAGATGAGGTTAATACTTATTCTATTTATAATTAGACCAAATTGTTGATATAGATTTTTTGAAAGCAGAATCTATAAATCAATTTGAGTATCAAATTCAATAATTGCGCTTATGGCATAAATAAAGGGAATTTAACGTTAAATATTACGTTACTGAAATTTAAAATGAACTTTAAGAATAATATTGTGAATCATGAACCAAAGTATGTTGCATCCCTATTTGGATAAACAATGAGTATATAAAAGTTAAAATCTAATATACGGGGTTTTGAGCATTTAATTTTATAATTCTTAAATATAGGAAAGTGCAGAAATTAACACTGCAAATTGATATACTTATAATTTTAATTCACATCCAAGCTTGTTAAATCATTTGAAATTGATTAAATTATATAAGTAATAAAATTTGGACAAGTTTAGAATATAATATAAAATTTGGATTTTTGTAATTTATTTTGATTTATTTAATGAATATAAAAATAGCCTTTTTTTGTCACGGACTCGGATTTCGATGAAACCAGTTTCATCGGATCCGTATCGGTGAATTATTATAGGGTTTCAAGTTTCGTATCGATCGGACTTGTCGTTTGATCGTATGGGCGTGAAACGCCTTGAAATCAAATTTAATTAAAATCAATTTGAATCAATTTGGAAATTTTGTTTTCAGCATAACTTCTTCATACGATCAAATTTGGACGTGAAACTTTTTCCATCGCATTCAGAATATTTTAAATTACCTATTTGGATATATAGATTTAATAAATTCGGTTCCGGAGGTATAGCGGGCTTTTTGGGCCATAGTTTGTTCCGCACGTTCATTCTACGGTCTATCTACTCTATCTCTAACCCCTCTATATAAACCTAGCTACAAGCCCTAGCCTCCACCTAATTTCTTTTCATCTGAGCGTATACTTTCTTCAAGCTCCTCTTCTTCTTCAATGGGTGCTAACCCTAGATCCAGTCAGTTCAAAAAAAAAAATTCAAATTTAAAAAAAAAAAAAAAAAATTCGGATCTGCAGCAGCTTCTGGTCGCGCTTCGGGTTTCAGGGGAGAAAACCCTAGAGCAACTTCGGGTCAGGAAGAAAATGACTCGGGTCGCTCCGGGTCGTTTTGGCGAAAACTCCAAGCAAGCACCGGCGAATTGAGGCGGCGCACCGAAGTCGAACCCGAAGTCGACCCAGGACCAGAATTTTCCATTTTTCAAATTTCCATAACTTTTGCATACGAGCTCGGATTCACGCGCGGTTTGTTTTGCTGGGATCGTATCGGAATTTCAGACGTTTTGACGCTGGTTTGGATGGATTTGAAGACCGTCAAAATTTTGGGTTTAAATTGGATTTGAATTCAATTTAAATTCAAAAGGTGAGTGTTTAAACCCACTCACAACTACTGGAAGCTTTTATGTTTGTTAAATTAATTTTAGAAATGAATAGAAATTTATTTATGAGTATTTGGCATGTTTATTTCACTCATATTTGTTGAATTGCATTTATTAAATTTAACTGTTAATTTAATTTATTTATTGCGTATTAATTGATAGTTAGAATATATTTGTTTGCCTATAAACTGATAGTTAACAGTTATATAGATTATTACTGAATATAAACTGTTAGATTAATAGTTGTTAAATTTAATCTGAATAAAACTGCCAGTTATTACCTATTATATATTATCAAATATAAATTGTTATTGATTGATATTGCTTGATGATTGTGATTGGATGATGGGTGATGTTGATGGATGATTTATTGTATTTCATAAAATTGCAAATTATCATGCATATTTCATTTCATTCGGGATTGTGGTTTGAAATGATATATAACCGCAAATTTTTATATCTTTTAAATTGCGGATTGAAATGATAAATATCCGTATCACTTGACCATAGGATAGAAAATTTTGTACAGGCACCGCGGTCTATATATAACTATTTTAATGTGATTTCTATGGTTTGGATGGAATACAGTTTTTAATAATCTTAAATTTTATATTGTATAAATATTATTCTTCCATATATATACATATGAAGTTGAAAATTTTGAAATTAAAAGGTGTATAAAAATCTTTATTAAAAATGGAAGAAAATTAAGAAAATGGAGTTTAATAATTTATATCATATGTTTAAATGTTAAGTTTGGAAATTTTAAGATATGATATTTATAATTGGATTTTTCCCAAAATAAATTGAAATGAATATTCTAGTATAATTTGAATTGGGAAATATATATTTTATTACTAGAAATTGAAGTCTTATTATTTATGGATTTTATATGAATATTCAAGACTAATTAATAGAACAATTGATTTGTTGAAAGCATAAAATCCGACTTTAGTTTGAAATATTGATACTCAAAATGGATATACGTATATATAAATAAATTGAAGTGGTTTTGGAACTTGAGAGAGATAATATAAATTTTGGTTTAGACTTTAATAAAGAAATGTATTTGTAAAGCCATGAGAACTATTTTCTTTACAAAGTAACATTTAAGTTAAACCATTTAATTCATACACCGTTGAATGTCCAAACCATTCAAGTTTTAGAAGTTATGGTTTTAAATTATGATTTTCAAAATACTATGCTTTGAAAATATTTGATTTTCAGACGATATGAAGTTAAAGCATTTTGATTTTGGAAAAGAATTATATTTGGGATAAGTGATAAAATATGGTTTTGGGTTTTGAAATGATATCGTATTCATGGTTATGAAATGGAATGTTTATTCTGATTTTTAAAGTATAACCTATTTTTAAATGACCGCGGTGTTATAATAACGATGGGTTGGCAAAGAGACCGGGATCGGATATCTGACATACTCTCTGTCGATACCGAAAACCACTTTGACTAACTGTGTACGCGGTGGAGATTCCAGAATGAAGTAGGTGGTGGCGACGTTTCCTGTAAGGTAAATACGTGGACCCGACTCCCGTGAGTTGGCATAAGGTGGCTAAAACAGGAGCGATTCTCAGGCCAATGAGGTCATTCCTCTGATCGGACCCTCCTCTTCGATATTATACTTTGACTTGGATTGATTCAGTGGCCACTTCTATATTTTGATTTTGGGGAGTTAGTCCGAGGTGGGCGGTAACTGCGGCTACGCGTTTCCACCAGCCTGGATAGCAATTGGTATATCTACCCTGGCATTGCCTAGTTGTGCCGTGTCACCTACCATACCGAGCCTTTACTACGAGTTTCTATTTGTGTCGTACCTATGGAGTATCCTCTGGTAGCTTCCCGATCAGGAGGTATTACGGTACTGTATAGACTATTGGCATTATTTGTGTTAAGGGCTATATGGGTAACCCCTTAACGCTATTAAAAAGTAAGTTTACTTTACAAATAGACACTATTATAATAGCGCAATATACTACATAGTAAATAGTTTAACGGATTCTTAGGAGATGTAAATCCCGAGCATCTCTTGAGTTACTGTACTCATATTTATTTCTGTTAATTTAACTCACATAAGATCTTTTAGTCTGACTCGAGTGTTTCTGTCTTTTCAAATTCGCTCGGGTCAGTCCGAGCGTTTCAGGATCGAAGACTTTAGCTTTGAAGGACGAAGACGAAGGAGTCGTATTATTATTATATATAGTATTGCACCACACTCATACTGTTCCGCTGCATTGATTGTATTGGTATGTGTAACTCTGATATTTATTGTATAAAGCAAATCAAGTGTTTGTAAACTGTTTTGAACTTTATATTGATTATTATATTTTATCCTTCCGCTGTGAGATTCTATTTTGTTTTATTTCTTCTCTGTTTTTCTTATTTACCCCATAACAATCCGCCCTTGCGTATGCTTTGAATTGGCACGTGTGTCGGTTTAAAGTGTGCGAAAAGGCGGGATGTTACAGTTGGTATCAGAGCTTTGGTTTAGCGATAAACCTTGGTTTTGTGGGGTTTGACTCTTTGTTAATAGGGTAGTAATACCCTGTGGGAGTCGCTGAGTGTATATATATGAGAGAGCGTATTTGTTAGTGTTAATAAAGATTTTGATATCGTGTTAATCTGTTCCGGTTTGTATTTATAAATTCTGGTTGATGCATGGGACGCTATGACATCAATAGGGATTTCTAAACACTTAATAGGACAGACCGACATAATATTTGTTTTTAACATGGGTGAATGAAATAATTTTGCCTATTATATTTTCTATATATAAAAATATTTTTATAAAGATATATATATATATATTTGGTTGCTTTAGATTGGGTGTTAGGAAATAAAAATATTTATAACAATTGAAGCTAAGTTGAAATTATAATAAATCAAATTGGATATTTTAGAACTTAAGTCCGGGATTTTGAAACTCTGCTTTCAAAGGATTTATGAAATATAATGATTTGGTTTATAAATATTTTCTTATATAAATATTTAGTATAATTCGAAAGAATTGGTTTAAGAGGATTTTGAAGAAAATAAGTTTGTACTTCCTCTCTGTCGCTGGAAAATAATTTCGGTGATGGCGGCCGCATCATCGACTTTCATTTTCGAGTTTCGAAGGGGAAAGGCCACTGTAGTAAATTCTACTGCAGATTTGTTTTGAAATTATTTAAAATTTTAATTGTTTTAAAGGATAATTAGAGATATAAAAGTTGTAAAAAATTAATTATCTATTATTTTTAAAGTAATTTTGAGGTTTGACCCGGTATTTAATTCTTAAATTTCCATTAATTAATTGTTTTAAATTATTTTAGTGAAATAAAAGGTAAGTAATTAATTGAAACCTCTAATGTAGGTAAGAGAATTAATGAAAAGTTATAAAGAGAAATTTGAAATTGTTACAAAGAGTAATATTGATTAACATTAAATTTAATTAAAAGATGAGATAAAGCTTGTATAAGTTTAATTGCATTTTTCTTTGACATAAATAACTTACCAAATATAAAAGTTGAAATGTTAATTAAGAAATTGGATTAGAATATTATACAAGTAGAATTTTTGGAAATAATGAAGTATTCAATAAATTACTGTTATAAATAAGAATTTAATGGTATTAACTTAAGTGATGATTGGAATTTTACTAAAATTAAAGGTTGTATTATTAATAGGTGATTTTAACCTTAAGAAAGTAAAAATGAAATTCCTTAATTTATAAAGTTTGATTGTAGGGTTATTAACTTAAGTATGCTTTAATTCCCCCTATTCTAATATAATAGAAAGTAAGTAATATATAAATGACTGTAAACCCTAAGCAATTAATTAATAAAATTCCTTATTTTTAAGAATGAAGGTTAAAGGGTTAATAATTTAAGTGTAATTAAAAAGGGTTACTGTAATTAAATATTATAGAAAGTGGGTAATTAAACTGTTACTACTATTAAATATAATGGAAACTTCCACATTAAATAAATAAATGAGATTAAAGGTAAGTTGAAATTGTAGGTTATAAAACAAATATATATTAATTAAAGGAATGAAAAGGAACTTGTAAATTTTCACTTACATTCTTAAAACATACATAACTTACCATATAATAAAAGGTTGCAATGTTTGTAGGAAAATGTAAGGGGAAATCTTACAAGTGAAGAGTAAGGTAATAAAGGTATTCTATTAATTTGCTATTGTTAATGAGAATTAATTGTATAAGCGTAAGAAATTGGAAATTTTACTATAAGTAAAAGTAAGAAGTATAAATAAATGATAGAAACTTTAGTAAATAAATTGGAATACAAATATAATGAATTTTGTAATAAATGGAAAATGAAAAATTTTAAGAAATAAAGAAATCCCTCCATAAATGATAGAAAGAAAATCAAACCACTGAAGCATGAAATAAATGTGTAATAAGCTAATTTGGTTGTTGGTTGAATTGTTATTGTTGATTTATGTTTGTTGGGTAAGGAATTTTGAAGTTGTTGGATGAATAAGTATCTATCTTGGTTCCATCTAAGACTGTTGAGTAAAGGATGCACTTGATAGTTAATTCCATTTCATACAAATTTCAAGTTTGAACCCAAACAACTATCTGTTTGATGGATTAAATGGTTGCTTCGTTTGTGTATGTATGTTGTTTGTAAGGTTGATGGTTGTTGAATTGTTTGGTTGATTAATGATTGAATCCACTTGAATAGTTCACTTTAAAATAAATATTTAACCTTTTAGATTATATAAGTGAATACAGGTGATGGAAGCAACTGCTACTGCTTTTGGTTCTAAAATAATAAGCGTATATTGCCCGACAAATAGGTACGTTTTCGGATTACGTTTAAAGCGCTAATTTTGCCCGTGTTGGGATAATATTTTGATAATATATGTAATATATTTGTATATTTTGATATTATATTTTCTCCAGAGTCTCTCCGTACAAAGGAGACTCTGCCAAAAATTTTCGTAAATTTTGGACTTAGAATTTTGTTGAATATTTTCCAAACTTTAATGATTTAAGTATAAAAGGTTATAATGACTATAAAACGGGCATATCTCATTTAAGGAAATTAATTTAGTAAATTATTGTTTATAAGTTAATATTTGAAATAAGATGTAATGTTTTATTCTTCCTTCTCCCTTCTTTTTCCTTTTCGGGAACGAAAAGTTTTGAGTGGGGGAGATTGTAACGACCCGTTAAATTAATAATATTAAATGAGTTAAATTAATATAATTTCTAACCTGATTTAGAAAAAAAAAGGCTTTAAGATTTATTTGAGAAAATGTAGTAATTTGTTATAGTAATTGGAATTTAATGTAACAATTTAATTTTTATGACAATAGTTTGGATAATGTAATTGTCACACTTTGTTAAAAGTTAATGTTAAGAAACCAATAAATGTTGAATTAGTGAATATTAATAAAATATTTACTAGAATGGGATTCATTTAATATTAAAATAAATAGTAGGATTGTTTCATTTGGTGACCGTTGAATAAACCAATGCAATAAGTGTAGATAAATTTTTTTATGAATATTGTTCGATAATGAATGTACTTAAAAACGGTAATAAACTTAATATAAGAAAACAAAGGCAAATTGTGTATTAATTAATGAATTCATGAATCAGTGTATGGACTTAGTGTAACTATACGTAAATGTACGCAATAAGGTTGTGAAATACCAATGATTTGGATTTCCAATTTATATTAAACATAATGTTGGTAGAAATTGGAATTCACTGTTGTGTGAAATATATGAGAAATTAGGTCAAATGTAAATTATACCGTAGATGATATACTCTTTTAAACAGTAGGATTTTTAAATAAATAAACGTTTCACTTAGGTTTCAATTGGATAACTTATGTAGTTTAATGGGGAATCAATTGCAATTAATTGCCATAAATTAGTGATGATAGGGTAGTTTGATTTGGCCTTTAAGAAGCAAAGAAAAAGAAAGCCAAGATTTATGAATTCATTTGCAATGTGAAATGCAAATCTTGTGGATTGTTTTTTTTTCAAATGGAATTAATATTTAACCATTACTTAGTGGAGTCTGATAAGTTAAGGTAGATAATCAATGGTAATTTACCTAATTCAAAGGATATATTAATATAAATATGGGTAAAATGAGGTTAGACCAAGGATATAATATTAATTGATTTTTAAGGCTTAATTAATACGTGAAATAGACAAGATTCTACATTCAAACATTTATACAAAGCTAAGTTGTAAATAGAAGTACCAATGTAATATAATGTAAATAGATAGGAATCAACATTTATTTATTTATTTAATGGAATTTAATTTCTATAGTATGATAATCGCAATTAAATGAAATTGAAATAGCTAATTTATACGTTAGTTGAAATTTAGCTGGAATATGAGGATTTTTAATGAAATAGTGAAATCAAATGGAAATAAGGTTTCAATTATACATTGGAATTTATATTCACCATAAAAGGTTAATTGAAAACCAAAGGAGTTAATAAAGGAATCAAGCTTTATCTATTAATTTGGATTTAAGATATGGTAAATTGGATTTATTGCAATAATTAATTCTATAAGATGAGGTTAATACTTATTCTATTTATAATTAGACCAAATTGTTGATATAGATTTTTTGAAAGCAGAATCTATAAATCAATTTGAGTATCAAAATTCAATAATTGCGCTTATTGCATAAATAAAGGGAATTTAACGTTAAATATTACGTTACTGAAATTTAAAATGAACTTTAAGAATAATATTGTGAATCATGAACCAAAGTATGTGGCATCCCTATTTGGATAAAGAATGAGTATATAAAAGTTAAAATCTAATATACGGGGTTTTGAGCATTTAATTTTATAATTGTTAAATATAGGAAAGTGCAGAAATTAACACTGCAAATTGATATACTTATAATTTTAATTCACATCCAAGCTTGTTAAATCATTTGAAACTGATTAAATTATATAAGTAATAAAATTTGGACAAGTTTAGAATATAATATAAAATTTGGATTTTTGTAATTTATTTTGATTTATTTAATGAATATAAAAATAGCCTTTTTTTGTCACGGACTCGGATTTCGATGAAACTAGTTTCATCGGATCCGTATCGGTGAATTATTATAGGGTTTCAAGTTTCGTATCGATCGGACTTGTCGTTTGATCGTACGGGCGTGAAACGCCTTGAAATCAAATTTAATTAAAATCAATTTGAATCAATTTGGAAATTTTGTTTTCAGCATAACTTCTTCATACGATCAAATTTGGACGTGAAACTTTTTCCATCGCGTTCAGAATATTTTAAATTACCTATTTGGATATATAGATTTAATAAATTCGGTACCGAAGGCATAGCGGGCTTTTTGGGCCATAGTTTGTTCCGCACGTTCATTCTACGGTCTATCTACTCTATCTCTAACCCCTCTATATAAACCTAGCTACAAGCCCTAGCCTCCACCTAATTTCCTTTCATCTGAGCGTATACTTTCTTCAAGCTCCTCTTCTTCTTCAATGGGTGCTAACCCTAGATCCAGTCAGTTCAAAAAAAAATTCAAATTTAAAAAAAAAAAAAAAAAATTCGGATCTGCAGCAGCTTCTGGTCGCGCTTCGGGTTTCAGGGGAGAAAACCCTAGAGCAACTTCGGGTCAGGAAGAAAATGACTCGGGTCGCTCCGGGTCGTTTTGGCGAAAACTCCAAGCAAGCACCGGGGAATTGAGGCGGCGCACCGAAGTCGAACCCAAAGTCGACCCAGGACCAGAATTTTCCATTTTTCAAATTTCCATAACTTTTGCATACGAGCTCGGATTCACGCGCGGTTTGTTTTGCTGGGATCGTATCGGAATTTCTGACGTTTTGACGCTGGTTTGGATGGATTTGGAGACTGTCAAAATTTTGGGTTTAAATTGGATTTGAATTCAATTTAAATTCAAAAGGTGAGTGTTTAAACCCACTCACAACTACTAGAAGCTTTTATGTTTGTTAAATTAATTTTAGAAATGAATAGAAATTTATTTATGAGTATTTGGCATGTTTATTTCACTCATATTTGTTGAATTGCATTTATTAAATTTAACTGTTAATTTAATTTATTTATTGCGTATTAATTGATAGTTAGAATATATTTGTTTGCCTATAAACTGATAGTTAACAGTTATATAGATTATTACTGAATATAAACTGTTAGATTAATAGTTGTTAAATTTAATCTGAATAAAATTGCCAGTTATTACATGTTATATTATCAAATATAAATTGTTATTGATTGATATTGCTTGATGATTGTGATTGGATGATGGGTGATGTTGATGGATGTTTTATTGTATTTCATAAAATTGCAAATTATCATGCATATTTCATTTCATTCGGGATTGTGGTTTGAAATGATATATAACCGCAAATTTTTATATCTTTTAAATTGCGGATTGAAATGATAAATATCCGTATCACTTGACCATAGGATAGAAAATTTTATACAGGCACCGCGGTCTATATATAACTATTTTAATGTGATTTCTATGGTTTGGATGGAATACGGTTTTTAATAATCTTAAATTTTATATTGTATAAATATTATTCTTCCATATATATACATATGAATTTGAAAATTTTGAAATTAAAAGGTGTATAAAAATCTTTATTAAAAATGGAAGAAAATTAATAAAATGGAGTTTAATAATTTATATCATATGTTTAAATGTTAAGTTTGGAAATTTTAAGATATGATATTTATAATTGGATTTTTCCCAAAATAAATTGAAATGAATATTCTAGTATAATTTGAATTGGGAAATATATATTTTATTACCAGAAATTGAAGTCTTATTATTTATGGATTTTATATGAATATTCAAGACTAATTAATAGAACAATTGATTTGTTGAAAGCATAAAATCCGACTTTAGTTTGAAATATTGATACTCAAAATGGATATACGTATATATAAATAAATTGAAGTGGTTTTGGAACTTGAGAGAGATAATATAAATTTTGGTTTAGACTTTAATAAAGAAATGTATTTGTAAAGCCATGAGAACTATTTTCTTTACAAAGTAACATTTAAGTTAAACCATTTAATTCATACACCGTTGAATGTCCAAACCATTCAAGTTTTAGAAGTTATGGTTTTAAATTATGATTTTCAAAATACTATGCTTTGAAAATATTTGATTTTCAGACGATATGAAGTTAAAGCATTTTGATTTTGGAAAAGAATTATATTTGGGGTAAGTGATAAAATATGGTTTTGGGTTGAAATGATATCGTATTCTTGGTTATGAAATGGAATGTTTATTCTGATTTTTAAAGTATAACCTATTTTTAAATGACCGCGGTGTTATAATAACGATGGGTTGGCAAAGAGACTGGGATCGGATATCTGACATACTCTCTGTCGATACCGAAAACCACTTTGACTAACCGTGTACGCGGTGGAGATTCCAGAATGAAGTAGGTGGTGGCGACGTTTCCTGTAAGGTAAATACGTGGACCCGACTCCCGTGAGTTGGCATAAGGTGGCTAAAACAGGAGCGATTCTCAGGCCAATGAGGGCATTCCTCTGATCGGACCCTCCTCTTCGATATTATACTTTGACTTGGATTGATTCAGTGGCCACTTCTATATTTTGATTTTGGGGAGTTAGTCCGAGGTGGGCGGTAACTGCGGCTACGCGTTTCCACCAGCCTGGATAGCAATTGGTATATCTGCCCTGGCATTGCCTAGTTGTGCCGTGTCACCTACCATACCGAGCCTTTACTACGAGTTTCTATTTGTGTCGTACCTATGGAGTATCCTCTGGTAGCTTCCCGATCAGGAGGTATTACGGTACTGTATAGACTATTGGCATTATTTGTGTTAAGGGCTCTATGGGTAACCCCTTAACGCTATTAAAAAGTAAGTTTACTTTACAAATCGACACTATTATAATAGCGCAATATACTACATAGTAAATAGTTTAACGGATCCTTAGGAGATGTAAATCCCGAGCATCTCTTGAGTTACTGTACTCATATTTATTTCTGTTAATTTAACTCACATAAGATCTTTTAATCTGACTCGAGTGTTTTTGTCTTTTCAAATTCGCTCGGGTCAGTCCGAGCGTTTCAGGATCGAAGACTTTAGCTTTGAAGGACGAAGACGAAGGAGTCGTATTATTATTATATATAGTATTGCACCACACTCATACTGTTCCGCTGCATTGATTGTATTGGTATGTGTAACTCTGATATTTATTGTATAAAGCAAATCAAGTGTTTGTAAACTGTTTTGAACTGTATATTGATTATTATATTTTATCCTTCCGCTGTGAGATTCTATTTTGTTTTATTTCTTCTCTGTTTTTCTTATTTACCCCATAACAATCCGCCCTTGCGTATGCTTTGAATTGGCACATGTGTCGGTTTAAAGTGTGCGAAAAGGCGGGATGTTACACATTCGTTCATTTTGGTGGTTTGTGAAAGCCTGGAGTGCAGCTAGGACGTGGTTCGAAGGGGCTCTATAGAAGCACTTGCCTTGGTTTTAGTCATTGAAGCGAGGATTTGTATTTTTTTATTTTTAAGGTCAGATAAAGTTTTACTTGGTTAGGAGAATAGTTGGAAACGATGGGATCCATGGTGTTAAAGTATTACCGAAAGTAAATAAATGTAAATTTTTCTAGAGAGGGAAGTCTTCTCTCCTTCTAGTGCTAAAATTGTTGTTGAGGTTTTTGTTCAAAAATACCCAAGTATTTTTAGTGAAGTAACCACGATGCCGAATGCTGTGATGGTTAAGAATCGGCAAAATTAAGCAACATCAAAATTGCCTATAAAGGAAGTAATTATTTTGCTGTAATGCTTACACAATTATGAGGAGAAATATTCGTAATTTTATGAAAAGTCTCTATCCAATTCGTTAGAATAATACATTCTGATTTAAACATTCAAAATAGAATAAATAAATTACGAAAAGCAATAAATGACATAGAGATTTTACGTGATTCGGATATTAATAAATCCTATATCCATGGAAAAATGTCCTTATCTTCTTCATGTATTCTCGGTACAGACGAAAAATGGCAGTGGGTACTATTTTAATTTCGGTGCTCCAGTAAAGTAAAGTCTAAATAATTCCCAATTCAGTTATTGTACATAGCGATTCACATGGTTCACTAACATCCATCTTCTGCCTTTTGATTCTTGCCTTTCATTATAACAAATGTCTATCAATTGGCTTGTTGATTTACTACTTACGGATTACTAACGTGATCTTCGGTGGGAAACCATGACTTGAGTTAATGGTTTTGAACTTAGGTGAAAAGCTTGAAGTTGAAGCGGGATAACTCAATTTTGAATAAACCATGACCCGATGATTTCATAAAGCAACAAGCCAATGAACCCATACACGTGTGAGTAGAGCCACAATGAGAAACTGCCTCCATCCTACAAAAATGGCACAACTATAATATAAGTGCTTCTCAAAATCCTCCTAATATGAAATTACATGATTTAGTTTCTCATATTTTCCAAAATATTTATTTCCAAAAACTCATTACAATAAATCTTATATTTTCATCATTTTTAAATAAAATTTTGCTAATGCATACAATTAATATAATACATTCTTTCCTTAAAATGAAATTTTTTAATCTTGTAACATCACTTTACAAAATTACTTTTCCTTATTTTATGAAGATACTTTTACTAAAGCACCTTTTCCTTATAGCTAAATAATATACTATATAACGTCTTGATAAAATTTCTACCATATCTCACGATTTCTAATTCACAAAAAAAACATTGGTTATTAAGAACGCTTACACCGTTGACACCTAATATAATTAAATACTGTGTTGCTGCGATGCTCGGTTGATGTAGGATGATCATCAAGGGTTGCAAAGAAATAAAACATCATGGAAACTATTGTATATTTCACAACACTTGTAATAAAATATCATATACTTCCCTAATATAAAACATGAAAAATAGTAATGACTAATTGATCAAATATCAAAATACAAATCCATAAATTTGTACCACATAATAATAGAGTTTATACAAAGTAGAAAAACTCAAATAATTGTCTCATAAAAATAAACAAATATAGCCAAGGCTCCATAGTGTTGCACAGTAGAATAAGCATACTATGCATATATTTGTAATTATTAGTGTAAATGATTTTGTCATTTCGGGATATAAATGATTTGTTATGTTACTAAAGATTTGAGTAACCCATAACTAAAAAAGTGAGCAAGCCAGGTGCAGATGTTCTGTAGCCTTAGTATAGTCTGCTCTCATTGAGGAGGGATATATACATACATATACATATACATATACATATATACACACACACACACACACACATATATATATATATATATATATATATATATATATATATTTCGGAAGGTTGGGACCTAGTTACCTTGTTATTGGGAGAAACCTCTCGATCTTGTCACATATATTTTGATATTCTTTTACAATACTATTTTGGGATTTTCAAAAAAATGTTTCAAAGGTGATTTGTTTTAAGATCCCAAAGTAAAGTATAGTTTGATACAAAGGATGCATATTTATTTCAAATGATTTGAAATGAAATCAGGAGTTTGCTCCAAAGAGATTATTTTCGAAATGAATTATATTTTGAAAACAATAAAGTTAATGAGATTTTGGAAATCTAGAATTAAAGTTTAAGCCTAAGTGGGTAGTTTTGAGAATTGCATATTGTTTGTTGTATAGTAGGCTCCATGAGTCCTATTTGTGATAGGAGAACTACATTGGTTTGATCCGGTATCTAATTGGGTACCCAATTAGATAGGGGTACGTAGGCAGTCACAAGTGGTAGTGATGCAACCCCAATAATAACATAACATTTTTTTGTATATTGTTCGCCATATATCATGTATTGATGTACTTTTCCTACTTACTATTTTATTCCACATTTGACATAGTAGAAATGGCTATTCCTTTCTCTCATCAGAGTTATGCAGCGGTAGATTTATTTGTATTAGTATTTAGTAGCACATGTTGTCGAAAAATAAATTAATTTCTCTGATAAGTTGTATAATTGAAATTGATTCCTATGTATTTAGTAATGTTGAACATTTATCGAATATTGTGTACTAAGGTGGTAGTTTTCATTCATAGTTTTAGAACGGATGGTTTTTCAGTGATTTCCAGGGTCGAAAATCCGAGTCATTACATCGAGCCACCAAAATCAAGTATGTAAGCTTACAAGAGATTCTCTAATATACAATTCACCCTCTCAGTCTGTCCATCAGTTTTCAGTGATAAGCTGTATGGAGATGCTGCTTGGTCCCTAATGCCTCTTGTAAGCTCTTTCAAAACCTACTAGTGAAAAAAGGGTCTCGGTCGCCCATAATGTTCTTCGGTACACCATGGAATCGCATTATACACTTTACATATAATACGACCAACTTGGGTACCGTCCTATTAGACTTCACAGGTATGAATCGAGCACTTTTCGTCAACCTATTGACTATGACCCAAATGTTGTCATACCATTCCACGATCATTGGCAACCCATCAAAATCTATTTCCATTTCCACTTGGGAACTTCAAGTGGTTGCAATAATCCACTTAATTTATTTTTCTTTGTCTTCACTAACCGGTAGTTCATACACTTTGAGATGAATGTCTTGATGTCCTCCTTCATCTCTTGCCAATATTACATCTGCTTCATATCATGGTACGTTTCATCACCATCGGGATATATATTTAGTCTAGAATGATGGCACTCTTGTAGTTTCTCATCTTGTAATCCATTAACATTGGGATTAAACATCTCCCATTCTTACGAAGCCAACCATCTCGGTTCAGTCCGTATTGTTTCATATCTTTAGAATCTACTCTTTCTACTATTTACGCCATGATCTCAGTTAATCTAGCATCTCATCTCTGATCAGCACCAATCCGCTCAATCAAAGTAGGTCTGATTATAAAACTCGATAACATTTATGGATTTTAACTCGCAATGAGGTCTATAGTCATAGATTGTAATGTACTCCGCTTCCACTATAAGACTATCACTCCTAAACTAGCATTTCTTCTACACAATGCATTATCGACTGCATTTCTATTATCAAGCATATAGAAAATGTCAAAGTCATAGGAGGCTAAGAACTCCAACCATCACTGCCACTGAAGATTGAAACCCTTCTAGGAGAAAAGGTACTTCAAGGATTTATGGTTCGTGAAAAGCTTAAACCTTTCCCCTAATAGGCGATGCCTTCAAATCTTCAAAATTAACACTATTTCCATTAACTCCAGATCATGAGCTAGATACCTCTTATTGTGTGGTTTTAGTTATCAACTTGCGTAGGCGACAACCTTTCCCCTCAGCATCAACACTACTCCAAGTCCAGAACCACATGTGTCTATTTATACTGTCTGCTCTTCATTTCGATTTAGAACAGTAAGTGTTGCTGCACTCATCAACCTCTTTTTCAGTCTTACAAATGCGTGCTCACACTTTGAATCCCAATCAAAGGTCTGATTCTTCTACATTTAAATTGGTCAATGGTGCTGCTACCTTTGAAAAGTTCTTAACAAAACATGTATAATATCCTGCTAATCCTGGAAAACTCTTCACATCAGTAACGTTCTTAGGTCGGTTCCAATCCGGAACCGCTACCACCTTAGCAGGATTTGCTAGGATGCCCTGCTCAAAGACAATATGACCTAAGAACCTCACTTCTCTCCTCCAGAAGTGACACTTCGAAAACTTTGTTCTTAACTTGTGCTTCCTCAACACTTCAAGCACAATCGTTAAGTGCATCTTATGTTCCTTCTTTGTCCTAGAGTAGACCATAATATCATCCATAAACACAAGTACAAGCTTGTTCAACAGATCTTTGAAGACACGATTCATGAGATCAACAAAGTATGTTGGAGCACTGGTTAGCCCAAAAGGCATAACTAACCACTCACAAAAACCATACAACATATGAAACATGATCGATATGCCCTTCTGTAGGAACCGGGCTAGCCCACAGTGGAAGAAATGTATGAATTTCAATTTTTTTTTACCATTTTTGATCTTTAATGGACATACAAAGTCTAAATTTTCTTTAAAAATTTTCTAAATTCGGTTTAAATAAAATCATGTATTTTATTTAAATTAGTTAAAAGGAAGTTTAAACAAACTTAATTTTAAATGTATACTATATCAAATACACTAAACATTTATTTGTAAGAGTTAATGTACAGGGGTTGAAACCTTTCGTTTCTTTTCCTAAAACAAGTGTTAATTAAGAGTGTTAATTGCATAAATGGAGAGAGTGTAATGACCCGCAAATTTATCACTTTGGTAAACAATGTTTATTATTAAAAATATTCAAATAAAGAGTTGATAATACAAATAACATTGTTCTAAGTGATACTAAATAATAATTATTCAAACAATAATTCTAAAATGATAATAACTCATTTTAATTAGTTTTAAAGTGATGACAAATAATTTATGATGGTTTTATAGATATATCATTAATTGAAAAATACAAGGAAAATCGATATCGGTTTACTGATATGAAAATGCTTTTTGGAAACATTTATCCAATACTAATTTATATGGTTTTATAATTCAAATGGAATATTTTTAATTAATTATAATGAGAAGAATGTAGTTTACAAACTTTTCTTACAAATATAGTGATGATTTAATGAAGTGTCTATTCGTTTGAATGTTGGTAGGAAGAATCGAACTTAGAAATAGGTGAGATAACTCCATTTATACTATTATATAATATATATTGGATGATATAATATTGTCTGCCATGCTTGGATGTGATTATTTTTAATCATTTTTGGTAGTTTAATATGATTGTTTAATTACTTTAACAAGTCACGTTAAATACATGTCAAAAATCACAAAGGAAATCACTTTCCTTTTATTAATGAAATGATATGAAACGTTAAACCTTTTAAAAATGGTTTAAAATGATTTAATGATGTTTTACATATACTAGAAACAAGCTTGGTGAAGTTGGAATAAGAAATAAAAAACGGTGAAAACTAGGAGCGTCGTGTAATGGTAGTTTGCTATTTCGCGCCCTAAAATTTAAATGAGTATATAAAGTGGAATATAGCTTTGAATGCTTTGTGATAAGAATTTTCCAAACTATTATATCCATAGTTTTCTAACAAAAAAAACTATCGAGATTTCAATAAGTAGATTTTGAAATATAAGTAAAAGAAGTTCTCAAAAATATCGCAGTTTTGCAATTTAACGACAAAAGTAAAAAATGATTTAAATTTGATAATGTTAAATTCCATAAAAATGTGAAAAAAAAACATTATAAATCTTTTAAATGTTTTAAAAGAGATTTGAGTTATATGAATAAATTTTCAAATAATAGAAAAGTCTTTGTGTTCAATATAACTTTAAAAACACTATTCGCAACGGTTTTCAATAACAATTAAAATAGGGTTTTAAACTTAACAATTCTTCCCTAAATATTTTATAAATGTTTTTAAACAAATAATTAAGCATCTCAAAGAAGATTTAAAGATTTTATTATTTAAAAGAATTTAAATAAACGAACTAAAGAAAACTGTTATAAACAAATGTTTTAATCTTTGCGTTAATAAGCCGTTGAGTACACTTGATTTTCCTATTCATGAGATTTTGGAGAGGTGCTTAAACTAAGAACATGTTCAGAAGCAACTAGCGCCCTGGCTCACCTGGCCCCCTTCAGGCGAGGGATAGACAAGGCCAAAATGATGGAAACAAGTTAAGTATAAAAGATTAAATTTTCAAAATTTAAAACAATTTGGATTTACCATCTTAGATTACATGTTTTTAACTTATTAAAAAGTTACGCTTTGAAAATAAGAAATCTTTGTTAAGATTTAAATAAATGATTTGGAAATATTTCCTAAGTAAAATGTTTTGGAAATATTCCAAGTTTAAAAAAGGTTTAACTACACCAAAGAATTTAATAAAAAGAGGTTTAATAATTCTGTATATACCAACAAGAATGTTTTAAAGATATATATATATATATATATATATATATATATATATATATATAAGGTATTTCTGGATAAAAAGAAATAAACAAATCAAATGACAATCATCTACTTATAAAACATATTTATATTGATAATTCATTCGAAGGAAACGAAATCGAATTTGCTTTGGCATGTAGTGTAGCATGATTGAGGGTCCTTGCTTTGTGTTTGGTGACGAGCAGTTGACTCTTACTCCTAAATGTCCTCCGAGTTAGTGCAGTCGAGAGGTAGGCTGTAAAAGCAAATGAAGAGGTACCATTGTATGTCATGGTGGCTGTACCCACTGCCATTAAGGGCCGAAGGCCTGGTCGTCACATTTGGTACCAGGGGACTGGTTAAGTGCCTATGTAAAATTTGTATGGGTTATTAAATCAATCTAGGAATTTTAAAACGAAAATACCTTAATTTCATAAATAAAATGAATAGAATAAGACACCGTACCTTCGACTGGGGTTATGGGTGATATAATTATTTTTGGCATGCTTAGCTTTTGTTGATTATTTGGATTTTTGTTTTTTACTTGGCCAGTTTTGAGCAATTAATTTCTTTTAGCATGGGTTAGGTAGAAAGCAATTGTAGGCTAAATGCTTTGGGATTTAATTCACGATTGGACTATAAGATATTTAACGATAATATTAATTCACTTCAATCTAATTAAGTACCAATCTCGTGAATTTAGTTTCATAATTTGACTATGTGGTGTTCAATAAATAATATTGGTTTAAGGAATTTATTGAAGATAAATAAATTTATGAATGTGTTTTATATGAGAAATTAAATATATTGGGTTTACAAAACATGTTTTATAAAGGAATTATTGAAAATCTAAATCCTACTATTTTTGAAAAGAATTTTAAGAATAACGAGTTTGAGTGGCTCGAAAGTAACTAAAAATGGGTTGGAGTTGTGTTTGGATGGAAAACACTTCTCTTACTATTACCCTTCTTTTTAAGGGAATAAGTGATACTATTGGAAGCACCCAGTTCCTTGGTATTATTTTGGAGCTACTCGATCTACAAAATTTTCCAAAGTTAAAAGGATAATTTTGAATCATTAATTAATGGGTAAATTTTGGATATAAAGTTTAGTTAAAAAGGAATATATTATAATAAGAGAAGTTTATCGTAAAATTGGAAAACAGAAGACAAATTACCTTTTAAATTTAAACGGTTTCTTTTGGAAAAGATATAGAAATCCTTTGTAAATAAACATTTCGAAGTGATAAATTTATAAACAAAGATTTATAAATAAAAAGGTATATTTATAAATGACATTTTTGTAAATAAAGTAATAAGTTCTATAAAGAAGATTTTATAATTCAGTGGACTTTTGAGTGAAACTTAATAAATGAAAAGTTTTCATAAAGATTTTGGGAAGTTAATATGTATGTATATTTTACGCTGATCATTTCACCACACAATTTTAATCTAAGGTTCAAGTACGGAACTACACCAATCCAAAAAAGGATTTATCACTCGATTCTTGTCGATGAACATTGATGGGGATTTAGGGTGGATACTTATTTTTTCCATCATAGTAGAGAACTATGTAAGCGTAGTAAAGTTTTTTTTGTCAAAGAGCCTGATTAGAGTCCGCAATAGAGAATCAGGGAATCGATACAAATTTGGAAGTAAATGTTATAAATTTGAATAGTATATCGAATCAAATAAGGCTTATGGATGATCCATACACATCGTACGGGTATTAGTTTAAAAATAAATATTTTGAGCAAACACCTTTGGGATTTTTTTCGATGTAATTTCGAGGACGAAATTCTTTTGAGGATGGGAGTTTATAACGACCTACAAATTTATCAATTTGACATATTATATTTATTTTTAAAAATATTCAAATAAAAGGTTTATAATAAAATAATATTGTTTAAGTGATAATAAATAATAATAATATTTTAAATAATAGTTTTAAAGTGATAATAATTCATTATAAGTAGTTTTAAAGTGATAATGAATCATTTATAATGGTTTTATAAAGATATATCATAATTTGAAAAATATGAGGAAAATCAATATCGATTTATCGATATAAAAGTGCCTTTTGAAAGCAATTATTCAATGTTGATCTATATGATTTTATAATTCAAATGGGATTAATAATAAAAAATTAGTTTCAAACTTTGTTCACAAATATATATATATATATATATATATATATATATGTATGTATGTATATGTATATATGTATATTACCTAATAAATAAAAATGTGACTGGAAATCGAAATCAGGATTAAGGCAAAGAAAATGAAAGTTTAGCCTGGAAACATTCAGGCAAAGAAAATAAAATCTGATAACTACAAAAACTTCAAGGCAAAGATCCAAAACAACAAAGCAATTTCCAGATCAAGCAACAAAATCAACATCATTTCTAGGCCTCTGTCTTCAAACTTGGTAAGCAAACTTTCCACCCATAATCTATTTCTGTATTGATGCTTGTGAGTAAACCTTTCGAAATTCGACAATTTAATATTTTGTTTGAATTCATGCTTGAAGTAAGGTTGAAAATTTCTTGCATGTGTATAATATGTGTATATATGTGTGGAGGTGGCTGTGCATGTCTGGAAACAGACATAAGTATCTTTGTACCAAAGATTTATAGGTTTCAAACCTATTTAAAAATCAAAATCTCATCCTTCAATCATTTATAAGCTTTAATGTCCAAGTAAATTATGTTTGTAAGATCAGTATCTATGTTTTAAAATTAATTTCAAAATTAAATTGTCAAGGGGTTATTGGAAAACAGCAAACACACTGAAATTCTAAACCATGTCAAAATTCAAACATCATGTTGTCTTGTTTCGATAATATCATAAAAATCATTTACGAAAATGATGAATTTTAAATTTTGAATCAAGATTTTTAAGTATGTAATTATGGATAAATTACAAGTTGAACAGAATTGCATATTTCATCAAATTCTAGTGATTGACAAGATGTTGGACCTCGAAATCGTAGCAGTAGTAGCTGGAAGGTCGGAGAGTTTGGGAAAAATGCTCAATTAAATTCCAGATCACCGTGGATGGTGAATGAGGTCAAATTAGGGGTTTAGCTCGCGTTTGTGTTAAGGTCGAATTTTGAGTTGCTGACGCCTCGTCGTCGCGTCGGAGTCGATCGCTCCGGTGGCAATCGAAGCAGGGTAGCCTGACGAAGCTCTGGCCGGGATCTCGACATCGTTTGTGGCCTGAGGCTATCAAACGAGATAGTTTTTTGATGATCAAGTTTATTCCAGTTTGGGTTAAATGGTTAGTTTGCGAGTTCGTCGACAGTGGTGGTTTTTGGATGGTCAGAGCTTAGGGGAGGTGGTTGCTAATTTGTCGATGGCTGTGGCATCAACCAGAGGTGGCCGGAGTCTTTGTGCACGATATATCAATGGTGTCTAGCGAAGTTTGGGTCAGGAAGATGATGGATTTTCTCGGTGATGAGCTCGTGAAAATGTAAGATAGACTCGAAGAAGTGATGAGTGCGGAAGTGTTCATGGATGGCTCGAGGAATTTGAACTTGGGTCTCGGGTTGGAACCTGAAGTGGTTTCGGGTTTGGGTTGAAATCTGTTTTTAAACTTTTTAAAATAAAACAAGTTTTCAAATTTTAAATTTAATCAAGTTTTAAACATTTTCCTAATTAATAATAAATGTCTTACACTAGTTTTGGAATTAGTTAAAGTTTTTTTGAAGAAATATTTCAAATTAATTTATTTTTAAAGCGTTTTTATATACATTTATAATCTTTATTTTAAAAGTCCATTTGCATAAATTTAATATTGTAATTATATAATTAATTAAGGAAATGTTTTCAATTATGGATTAACTTAAATGTTTTTTTAAGTTAATCCATGTGTTAATAATAATTGATTTTAAAGGTTTATTATATAAATTTGAATGTAATTAAGTAATTAATATGTTATTTTAATTTGTAAGTCAGTTACTTAATTAAGGTTAATTAGATATAAATTAAGGATTAATTAATCGGGAATTAAGTGATTAATGATGAGTAATTAAAGTATAATTACTTAATGAGATTAATTAAGTATAATTAGTTAATGAAAGATTGTTACTTAATGTAACTAAGATATAATTACCTTGTGTAACTATAATTAAAGAATAATTATTTTAAAAGGATAATTACTTAATTAAAGATTGATTATGGTTAATTAACTTCATAATTAAGGATAATTAATTAATGATAATTAATTAATGTTATTAATTAAGGATAATTAATTAAAGAATACTTAAATAATTAAGGGTTAATTATTTAATAATTAAAGGTTAACTGATTATTAATTAAGACTTATTAATTAATAGTTAAAGGTCAATATATTTATCATTAAAGGTTAATTTATAAATAATTAAAGGATAATTTATTAAAATGGTTTGTAATTAATGTTAATTAACCAGAATTAGTAATAATAAATCTGATTTAAATTAATTAGATAATTAATTGATCTTACTTATGGACGTTTGATTCTATTGAATGCTGAATTGTTTGATATCCTGATGTATGATGCTCTGTGATATGAATTATTTTGATTTGAGCTGTGATGAATGTAATTTATTTATCGATGATGAATTTATATTATTTGTCTATGAATCTGTGAATGAAGATAAGCGTTATAAGATTATACTGCTTATCGATATTGCTATGTTTAGATTGTGATGATTGATGATGTTGCACTGTTGTGTAAAACACCTGGACTACACTATACATACATAAATATGGATTTCACTAAAAAATTGGTTAAGTCACCGATATTTGATTTTATTGTATTTAAAATGGTTTTGAAAATTGAATTTTGAATTAAAAATGTTTTGGAATTGGAATTGGGTATAATATGAAAAGCTTTGAAAAGAAGTTTTTAAAGATGGAAATTATTTTGAATAACTTGATAAAGTTTTGAAAATTTTAATAGCTTGATTTGAATTTGAATTTGAATTCAAGATTTTTGAAGTATTATACATATATATGTATGATTTGGAAATTATGGTTTGAAATGGTTATACAAGTTATGTAATATATATATATATATATATATATATATATATATATTTTAAAATTTTTTGAAGTATGTTAAATAAATTGTTTTGGGTAATTTGGATTTAATTCAAATAGGACATGCCGATGACACGACAGTTCACTGATTTTCTAGTTCATTCCCCTAAAGGGTATAACGTGTGTATATTTGATCTGTTTTTTTTTTTGAAAACAAAAAGCATTTGTTTTCAAATGATAATAGCTTTTATATAATGAAAGAACTTCCAGTTTTTGTTAAAAAGATTTCAAGTTTTGAAATGGAATTGTTTGGAAAAGAATGAATTAATCTTTGTGAAAGATTTAATGAACCTTGTTTTTAAATTGAAAAGGATCTTAAAAGTGTATCTTTCTTATAAAAAATTTAGAAAAGAAATAGTTTGGAAAATTATGAATTAATCTTCGTGAAAGATTAGTGAACTTTGCGAAGTGAATCTTTTTGTTTAAAAGATTAAAAGTGAAAATTTGTGTAAATCATTCTACAGAAAGGGTTTTGGGCTTTAAGTTGTGACTTAATTAAGATCCCACTATATCCATATGATTTTTAAATTAAGCGCTCATTATTCGGTTTAGCGGGGGAGGGGACTTTTTGTCATATAACCCATTTCGAATAATGATACGATGTAGTGGATAGCATTTGAAGGCCGGTGGTGAAGGCCGGGTATTTTCGAGAACAAAAGGATTACACATCGAATGACTTTACACTGAGTAGCTACGGTATAGAGATCTCTATAGGTGTTGGGGTGTCCGATAGGGATTGGAAATACCCAGTTGCAAGGGCTTCTTTTGAAGTGCCTTCGGTTTTGTTCGAACCCGGAACAAACTTGTATGAATGTGTGTCTGACATTACACTTTGAGATGTAAAGTTGGTTTCTATCAAAAACATTTATGTTTGGTGGCGGATAATTTATTCTCTTAGCATAACACCCTTCTCTGAGACGTACGAGCTCAGAGGTTATGTTGTTGATGGTTACTAGTGATACACTTCCAATTTGGTAATGCGGCATACGAAGTGCTGCTAATCATTTGTTGATCAAAGCATGGCTTTATGTAAAGTGTAGCTTTGTGGATGTGACCTCGTCGGACCTCACAACCCGGTGATGGTCGAAATAGGAATGGTTGCAGCAAGGTTATTTTAGGGGTAGCTCCCCCTGAGGGTTTGTTTATTTCCTTCTGGATAAAAGGTGGTATCAAGGTATGGAGCCTAGATATTTAACCTATGTGGTTGCAGAAAACTTATTGCTTTGCGGTTGTTGGTGTTGAGATCTCTCAAATAAAGATTGGTTACGACCGAGGGATGGCATACTCGTGTCAGTAGTTACCTTATTACAGAGGTGTAACAACCCTGTATTTTGTAATTATTTTAATTGCATATTTTAATTATTTTAATTTAAATTCCTGATTTAAAATTTTATTATATATATTAAAATGAATAATTTTGTTATTTTAAATATTAATTTCTATTTTTATACGAATTATAATTTCAAACCTGAATATATTGAAATTTAAAAAAGTGAATTTTGGTCAAAATGGTCAAACTTTGACTTTTAAATTTAAAATTTAAATATTTTAATTTTTTAATTTTATCTTTTATTATGAAAATAAATTAAATTTCAAGAATACTGCTTTTCGTTTCGTTGAAATCCGACTTATATTGTGAAAGTTATGCTTTTTACAATATTATGTATAAATCATTTTATTTAACAAAATTGTTCATTTTAATTTATATAAATTATATTTTTATTTGTCAAAAAATGTTCTAGTATGTGTAATATGGCATGTTATGTATTTATTTATTTTTTAAAATATTTTTAAAGTGATGTTATAATTTTCCAAAGCGTATTGTATTTATTCACTATTTTTAAATGCTAGTTTCAATATATTAGCTTTTTCTTAATTATTTTCTATTTTTCCCTAAATTATATTTTCTTTTTATTTTTCTTTTTCATTTTATTTTGTTCAGTTTTTATTTTATTTTAATTTATTTATTTATTTTTAATTTAAAAGAATTAGAAATACAAAGAGGTAAAACCTTTCATTTTCTAGCGACTTTTCATTTGCTTGCCTCTTCCTTTTCCCGGTGACCTTCCACTTTCCCTTAGCTTCAGCCACGCATTTCTATGTGATATTCACGTGAAAGACTTCCCACCTCATCTCCATTCACGGCTATTTCCATTTTAGAGAAAAAAATTAGCAATGACTTACATTCTTCCTTCTTTTTTCCCCTTTTCCCTTGATTTTTTGCCTTGATCTTCTCTTATTTGCTCAGCCATATCCCCTCATCTCCTCCACCGACCACCACTTCCTTCCCCACATCCTCCATGGCCTTGCCTCTTCCTCCTCTGACCAGCAAGTGCCATGACCATCCCATGAACATAACTCCACAAAAATGTGTGCAAAACCCCACCAAAACAATGCTAGCCAAGCCTATACTCCACCTACCTTTCACATATTGCCTTGGCCGCCTCCTATTGCTCCACCACCACCATGATACAACCTTTGGCCACCCACCTACCCACTTTCCAGACCTGAACTATGCAAAAGCCGAGCCCACTTGGGCTTTGGCCGAGCCAAAATGTTGACCAAACTCCATTACTTAGCCTTGTTCTATTGTAGACTTCATGTTATAATTCCTACCATCATCTCCACTTGTAGCCGCACCTATATGATGCCATAACCCGAGCTTTAGCACCTTCATAGCCGAGCATATGAACCCTATGGAAAAGCAATTGGAGTGATTAAAGAAAGGTCTAATCATTCTTGTCTTTGTTGCTTTGTATTTCCATTTATTTCAATGCTGTTTTGGTTAAATATTCATATATATATTGTCTGTTGTTTTGGTTGTTTACAAGATCATACCTTGGCTCTCTCCAATCATTTGACTCCATAGTCGTGCTGTGTCATGCCATATCGTGTTTTTCTGGAATTCATTCTTGTAGTTTGACTTGCTAACTCTAGCTTGAAAAGGTGACTTTTTCTCACTCCGACATATTTACTTATGAAATCGTAAATTGATGACAAGTGTTTAGTAATTAAAATGTTTATGCAAGTAAATGATGATTTTATAATATGCTATGCCATGTTATAACCATGTTAAACTGTTAATTATCACCTGACATCTGATATATGACATTATATTGTGACATTGACATTGTTTATACTGTTTATTTATTTATGATCACACTGTAACTGTTTATTTATTTATGATCACACTGTAAGTTCCCTATTAGAATAGAATCACTATGGGTTGAAATGATATATAGCCGAACGGACTTTAGATTTGGAAAAAATCGTTATGGGCTGAAATGATAGGCCTAAGCGATTTTTATTTATTTTTATTTACTTGGAATTGCGGGTTTGAAATGATAGAATCCCGGTTTTCTTTTTAAACTGCGGATTGAAATGATATATATCCATATCACTTTACCTAGGCTAGAAAATTATATACAGACCCCTGGTATATTTTTAAATGATTTTACTAAGATATGTATTTTTAAAAGTATGAAATTTTGATTAAATTTTTTTTTTTTTTGTGGTTTTGTGAAAGTTAAATATTAAGTTTTTAGTTTGTGAATTTAAGTATGTAAATTTGAAATAAATATGATTTTCAACTTTAAATATTATTTTTAAAATGTAAGTAAATAATGGAAATTAAATTTAAAGTTTGAAATGATATATAAAGTAAAATGCTAAGTTTTATTAAATTTATAAGTTAATAAACAGTGAAATTTTGACTTAATAAATGAATTGAGTTTTAAAAATTGAATATTTGATTTTAAAATTTTATTACGATAAATCATATGTTAAAATGATTTAAATATGAAATTTTGAAGTCTATAAATATGATTTATAAATTTAAATAACAAGAATTTAAGTTTTATTGTTTTTGAAAAGTTAAAATAAAATCTGAAATTTTATTAACAGCATTTCCTAAAAATGCTGTAGTCTTATGACAGCATTTTAAATGCTGTTGTTTTGAACGTAATTATGTTTGAAATAACTAAATATCTATTACGGCATTTTATAAATGCTGTTGTTCCTGAACTAAACTATTTTGGAAACTATAAACTACGATATCACTTTATAAATGTTGTCGTTACTATATTTTGTCAATGTTTTGAAATGTTATAGATTTTAACACTGTTGTGTTATATTTTAAAGTGTTAAATGATGTAACTACTGAAATTGATTATTTGTGAAATATAAGGAGTTTTGAATATAATTTAATATTTAAATTTTAAGGAATTTACATTGATTTTGAATTTAAATAAGGTTTACTTGGTTATGTGTTAAATTGGATGAAATTAAATGAGATAAATGAATTTTTGAATGGAATTTTCAAATGTATTTTTGTAATGATATTTGGAATAATAAATGAATGACATATTTTATTTTTAAATGATATTTAAATTTAAATATTTGAAATTGAATTCAAATAATGATTTGATAATGAGGTTTTAGAGGATATGATATTTTAATGATTTTCGAAATGTTTTTTAATGATATAATCTTTATTTTGATAAAGAATGTGAATTTGGAATGATATTTGATTTTGATAAATGAATATTTGAAGTTTATATTTGTATGAAAAGATAATTGGTTTAATTGTAATTTAAGTTATCTAAACAATATTGGATTTATGAAATGAATATTTCCAAACTAAATAATAATGAAATTAGATTTGAGATATGAATTTATGAAATTATAAAGTTTAGTTTTGAAATGTGGGATATTAAGGTTTGAAAATATATTAAAATTGGATGGTTTATTTTGTAGATCAAATCTATATTTGAAATTTATAAGATTTGAAAAGTTTTGTTGGAAAACTGAATTGAATTGAAACTGATGGTTTGAATTGAATTAAATTGGAAATTTGAAAATTCGGTTTAATTGAATAAATTTGAAAATTTCAAATGTGTGATTTCGAAATGTTATGATTTTCAAAATGTAATGATTTCAAGTATTTTGGTTTCGAAAGAGTTATAACTTTGAAGTATTGTGATTTTTGAAAGGTGAATATATGTTTGAAATGGAAATGATATAGTATTGACTTAGACATAGTTTTGGAATAAAAATGGTTTTAGTTTCGAAGTATAAACTATTTTGATTTGAATATAGTTTTGAAATAAAAATGGTTTTGGTTTCGAAGTATAAACTACTTGATTTGAATATAGTTTTGAAGTAAAAATAGTTTTGGTTTCAAAGTATAAACTATTTTGATTTGAATATAGTTTTGAAGTAAAAATGGTTTTAGTTTTGAAGTACAAACTATTTTGATTTGAATATAGTTTTGAAGTAAAAATGGTTTTGGTTTCGAAGTATAAACTATCTTGAAAGGAATATAGTATTGAAATTAAATGATTTAATTTTTGAAGTATAAACTATTTTGAAATGACCATGGCGTTATAATAACGTTTGGTTGTTAAAGAGACCGGGATCGGAAGTTGCCATACACTCTGCCAACTTCGAAAACCACTTTAACAACTGTGTACGTGGTGGAGATTCCAGAATGAAGTAGGTTGGTGGCGACATTCTTAAGGTATATTACGTGGACCTGACTCTCGTGAGTTGGCTTATGGTGGCTAAAACAGGAGTGATCTTGGGCCAAAAGGGTTAGCACCTCTGGTCGGACACATTCCTTCGATACTATACTCTTATTTGTGCTTGATTTGATGGACATCCTCCGATTTTGATATGGGAGTGTGTTCCGAGGCTGGGCGTATGTGGCTGCTGCGTTACCACTAGCCCATGTGCATAATTGGTATATCTACCCTGGCATTGCCTTGTATGCCGTATCACCTACCATACCGAGCCTTTACTATGAGTTTGTTTTTCACCCGTAGCCCGTGTGGTATCCCCTCATAGTCTCCCAATCTGGAGTTATCATGTTATTGGATAAACTACTGGGACTATTATGTGTGAAGGTGATATGGGTAAGCATGGAATGCTATTTTAAAGTAAGTTTAGTTTACTGTAGACATTATTATAATAGCGTAATATTATTATAGTAAATAGTTTAACGGATCCTTAGAGGATGGGCGATCCCAAGAATCCTTTAAGTTATTGTTGCATTTTTGTTACTGTTCACTTGAGTTGATTTACAGTTCATAAGTATTTATGTCCTGGCTCAAGTGTTTTGTATTTTGCTTTACGCTCGAGTCGGATTGAGTGATTCAACATTCAAGACTCACCTTCGGAGTTGGAGCTTTTCTTGAAGATCCATCCATATATCCTGCTTTCAGTATTCAGTGATTTTAGTGATTTATTCTGATTTGTACCTGATGTATCTTGTTACTCTTTTGTTGTATTTTGTTTAACTCAGATGTATCTTATTTTTGTATAGTAGCTTCATGAAGTACTATCACTTTTACTTCCGCTGCATTATTATTTACTCTGCGTCTGTTATCTATGACTATTTATTTACTGTATATTCTGAGATTTGCCAAATTTTATTTATAACGCGGTATTTTGAGCAATTCAAGTCCGACATGTGCGGATGCGAATGGTTGAAAATATCGGGTTGTTACAAGAGGTGACCCGGCCTTGTGTTAGCAGAGATCAGGTTAGATTCTCGGGGGCATCCCTCTAGAGGCGTACCCATGTGGCCCAAGAAATTCCTTTGCCTGACCATTTGTTGGGAATCCAATCATCAATACGCGCCTTGTTTGGTTTAGTTGTATAAGCTTCCATTTACTTATGATGGTGACCCACTGTTTATATGGTAGCTATAGTTGGCATAGCATGAAATGTCTATACTGGCTAAGATTAATATTATACTTTCGAAATATTTTCTGCACTATGCACTAATAATAATATCAAAAGAGTTTGCGTATCAGGTGTGTTTGACTATCATAAGGAGAAATCTTCTTCAATTCTGTGTTTATATTGTGTGTGCGGCGGGAGGCCTTATGGTAGTTTCATTTTCCAAAAAGTATTGCAGATTTCTTTTAAAAATTCTTTTGTTTGTTTTGTCTCAGATAAAACTGTTTTTGTTTGCTCATACCAGTCCCATGACTGACCTGGTGTTTATTGTTCCCTTTCTAAACTCTGGTGCCCAAAATTGTCCACACGGGCAACCTAGAGTTGGGATTTTCAGATAATCAAATAGTAGATATAGAGTCGATAGCTTTCAGCCCTTGGATTTTGGTAATCGCATTGTGGATCGAGTTTGCTTAACTTCAGCATTGATGTTGGATCAAGCTTATTGGTTGGGAGTTCTTTAAGCTTTTGATTTTGGATAATGGAAGTCTTTCGAGCTTTAGAGTTTTGGAATGAAGATGTTGTATGGTGATCTCTCTCCTAGAGTTGGTGTGGTTTCCGCTGTTATCTTTTCCGCCGTTGTATATTGGCTCTGATGTTTGAGAGTGTTGTATCATTGTTGTATCAACTGTTTTATATCAATGATGTTATTCATTTTCTTCCTCTGTTTTATTGTACTTAATGTGTTATAAGCTCCGGCGCAAAACGGATTTCAACGGTTGAATCTGCGACATTCGAATACGGGTGAAGTATGAATGTCGATTTTCGAACTCTAAAATTCGGGTCATGACAAGTGGTATCAGAGCTGAAGGTTGAGTAAGAACTTTAGCTCAGGAGTATAACACATTAGGTGACTCATTAGAGATAGGGATATAAATGCCCTGGAATGAGTATATTCCAATGATATCTTGTTCGTAAGCCTCAGTAAATTCTCTCACTATCCACCGATATTGAGTATGATGCAAGAAGAGGACGAGATTAGTGATAGGGAATACCACTACAAATGGTCAATACCCTGCAATAATGGAAACAATTTCCTCTATCAATCTCTTTGATCATCATTCACTTTCAAATTCATTGATGGCTTTGTGGCAGCTGCAAGAAGAAGCTTTTGTATGATAGTGGCCCTGCGAATCGTTGTAGAAAAGGTTCTAATTCCTATTTCGTATTCTGATTATCAGTTTTCCATTTTTAAACATTAAAGAATTTAAAATTCTATTTAAAATAAATAGATGAATAAAATATAAAGATTTGTATCGACAAAATAATTTCGATTAAAACCAAATTTGAAATTCTATTGTAATTTCTTGTGAGGATCAATGTCCAAAGAGGGACAAGCCAGTGTAAACTTTAGAGTATTCTGACCTGAGTTCGGAACCCATACCTAGTGTTTGAGAATTTTGGAAGATTGAGTCTATTTGTCTGTTCTTTGGGGTCCGGATATATGCTACGAACGGTTAGTTATCCCTTCGAACTAACCAATGCCCTATATGTCTTTGTAGATCTGGTGACCTGAGTATCTTGTGAAGTATTGAACAAGTAGTTATTGAATTTATTTTTGATATTTTGATTTGGTAAGCCAAATGCAGAATAGATATTCAGTTTGATCTGATAAACTATTTCCCCATCTTTCCTCTATTCTTTGTTGTGTCCCTAACAAATTTCGAGGACGAATTTTTCTTAAGGGGGAATGTATAACATTCCCGGATTTTAGCCAAGTTTAATTTGATAATTAATTTAATTTTTGGAATTTAATTGTGAATTTAATGGTGAATTAATTGGAATTTATAAGAATAAAATATATTGAAAATAACATTTTGATTTAAATTCATATTTTGAAAATAAATTGGATTTAAAAGCTCTATATTTAAAATTTATAAAAGTTTGTTTTATAATATATATCTATATTTGTAGTTGTAATTTGAGATTGATTTAATAATTTTTTAAAAAGTTAATTAAAGTTAAATTACTCATTTTTATCACTAGTATTTGTTTATAGTTATCAATTTAAGTATAATAACTTAAGAAAAATTTAGAATGAGATTTATAAAAGGATTTAAAGATACTTTCTTTTATATTTGAAATAAATATAGTTGTATATGTATAACAGTAAAAGCATAAATACAAAAGTGTCAATTCGTTAACACAAGGGTTTAAAACATAATTTAAAAATTTATTAAAGAGAGTGTTTAAACACAATTTAAATCACATTGGACATTTGTAAGAAAATTAAAAAAGGTATCTACAAATGCGAT
The DNA here is from genome assembly GCA_030765085.1 of Allium cepa. Classification (NCBI taxonomy): domain Eukaryota; kingdom Viridiplantae; phylum Streptophyta; class Magnoliopsida; order Asparagales; family Amaryllidaceae; genus Allium; species Allium cepa. Next base: position 848,002,750 of record CM060928.1, on the reverse strand, counting down.
GAAAATAAACATGCACAATACAAGTGTTAATTTATGAGAACAAGTGGCAAACAAGTTTTTCTATTTATTTATTTGAATTTTATAGAAATATATTTGAGAATTTATGAAATCAAGCTTCTCAATCTCTTCTTTATTTTCTTAAAACTAAAAGTAAAAGCTTGAGATCGAAATTTAATCAAATAAACAACAAATGCAACAAGATCAAATCAACTCAAGTGTAACCTGGAAACATTCAGGCAAAACAAATGAAATCAGACAACTACAAAAACTTTAAGCCAAAGATCAAAGATAGCAATGTAATTTCCAGATCAAGCAACAAATTCAACATCATTTATAGGCCTCTGTCTTCGAAATTGGTGAGCAAACTTTCCACCCATAATCTATTTATATGTTGATGCTTGTGAGTAAACCTTTTGAAATTCTAGAATTTAATCTGTTTTTTAAATTCATGCTAGAAGTAAGGTTGAAAATTTCTTGCATGTGTATAAATATGTGTATATATGTATGGAGGTGGCTGTGCATGTCTAGAAATAGACATAAATATCTTTGTATCAAAGGTTTATAGGTTCAAACCTATTTAAAAATCAAAATCTCATCCTACAATCATTTATAGGCTTCAATGTCTATGTAAATTATGTTTGTAAGATCAGTATCTAAGTTTTAAAATTAATTTCAAAATTATATTGTCAAGAGGTTGCTGGAAAACAAGCAAACACAGTGAAACTCTAAACTATGTCAATATTCAAACACTATGTTGTCTTATTTCGATAATATCATCAAAATCGTTTTCGGAAATGATGATTATTAAGGATAATTAGTTAAAGAATAATTAAATAATTAAGGGTTAGTCATTTAATAATTAAAGGTTAAATGTTTATTAATTATGACTAATTAATTAATAGTTAAAGGGTAATTTGTTTATCATTAAAGGTTAATTTATAAATGATTAAAGGATAATTTATTAAAATGGATTGTAGTTAACTAATGTTAATTAATCAGAATTAGTAATAATAAATCTGATTTAAATTAATCGGATAATTGATTGATCTTACTTATGGATGTTTGGATTCTATTGAATGTTGAATTACTTGATATTCCTGATGTATGATGCTTTGTGATATGAATTATTTTGATTTGAGCTGTGATGAATGTAATTTATTTATCTGTGATGAATTTATATTATTTATCTATGAATCTGCGAATGAAGATAAGCATTATAAGATTATGCCGCTTATCGATATTGATGTGTTTACATTGTGATGATTGATGATGTTGCACTATTGTGTAAAATCCCTAGACTACACTATACACACACAAATATGGATTTCATGAGGAAATCGGTTAAGTCACAGATATTTGTATTTAATATTTAAAATTATTTTGAAAATTGAATTTTGAATCCGGAAATGTTTTAGAATTGGATTTAATATAAAAAGCTTTGAAAAGGAGTTTTTAAAGATGGAAATTATTTTGAATAACTTGATAAAGTTTTAAAAATTTAAATATGTAACAACCCGCATATTTGTCGATTTTATATTTAAATATTTTATTTAAATATTTTATCGTTAGTCGGATTTTAGTCCGAAAAGCTACTTTTTGCATACGGTCGAATTAGGGCTCGGGACCACTCCCATTGAGTTTAAAATGCCGTTTGCGACCTTTTTGAGTATAAGCTTCGATATGTTTGGAGAAAGTTGATTTCTGCTACTTTTTACTTTGGGTTTGGTTTTTGGGCTCAACCCTATGTTAACTTATGCTCAAATCTGAGCCACTCTTCCCCACTCACCCTCATTCTCTTCTCATTTCAGTTTTTTTGAGTGTTAATGGTGGGAGAGATTGGAAATTAAAATTCCAAAACCCTAGTTTCTCTTGCAAATCCATCTCCTCGCTCCAAACTCAAGAAGAACCCCTTGGTAAGCATCTCCTTCTTCTTCTCCAACTCTTTCTCCATTCAATTTCAGAAATTTCCTAAACCTAATTTCGGGAATGTTCTTGTTTTTGAGCTTAGATTCAAGCTCATTTGGGTTGTGATTGAAGAAAGGTTGATTCTCCATTTGCTTTCAATCTTCTTCTTGTTCGATTTTGTGAAAAGGTGAGATTTTTATCTCACATCTATGACTATAATTATCTTTGGTTGTTGGGTATGAATTCCTAACACTTCTTCATGTGCATTTGCTCTTGATTTGGATTGGTTTTGCGAATATTCCAATTTTTGGGCTTTTATGTCAAATTTGTGTAAAATCCTTTTATGGATGTTTGATCATGCTTTTGGTGATGCATCGAGGAGCATATAGGGCCGGGATGCCGATTGGCATAAACCCTTAGAGCCAATGTTCGTCCGATTGCATTTTGGAAGAGTTTGCTCTTCATTTGAATAAGGCTGAAAAACAGCCCAGGCATGATTCAGTCGACTGAAATTCTCTGTTCAGTCGACTGAACCTGAAACCCGAGAGTTTCCAGGCATGATTCAGTCGACTGAAAAACTCTACACAGTCGACTGAAACTGGAAACAGAAAGTTTCCTGAACCTCGAAAATTTCCATGTACAGGGTCAGTCGACTGAAATTCTCTGTTCAGTCGACTGAACCTGCTGTTTGAGTCCAATTTGCCTTTTTGGATTGGAATTCCAATTTAAATCGATTTGTGATAATCCTATTTGTTGTTATCATCTATTATGATTTTGATGACTCTTTTTAGGGATTTTTGAATATCCATTTCGATGGATTCTTTATCGATTTCTTTGGATTTTATTCACGTCTTCGTATGTGAATTTTTGTGATTGATTGTTCTTACAATCTTCTTCGTGATTTGTCACTTTAAAAATATAAAGGTTTTCTATACTAGTAGTAAATATCAAAACCCTTTCCTCAAACGATTTCAATACTATTTTAATACCAAACTCGTTTATAAAACCGTTTTCCAATCTATTAGTATATACAAACCTTTACCTCACTCGTATGAGAAATCTAATTAAACGGCTTAGTAAAACAAGTGGTATGAAACGCTTGCGTTTACTTTATCGGTTAATTCTTGGACTTGTTCGATTGAACCTCTTGTGACAATTTTCTAGTGGAGACTTACAGTTTGTTCGTAAATATTTAAGTTAAGCAAGTGGTTATGGGACATGAAGCTAAACTCATATATTTACTAGCTTAGTGTAATCGACACTTCTTGTTGATCATGACGATCATCTTTGTGATTTAGACTAGCAATGTGCGATGTCTCTTTGTCTGCGAGGGAGACTAAACCCCGTTTTGTGGAGTTTTGACTCAATTTGTGATGGGGTAGCAACCCATGGTCTTCGGGCCGTTTGTGGAGCTTCGGCTCAATTTGTGATGGTTAGCGACCATGGAATTAGCGTTCCGTTTGTGATACACGTGTTGGTGAGCTTTATGCTCCCGTTTGTGATAGGCCTCCCCCCCTTTTGTGATTTCTGGATTTCTTGTGTAGATTTCTAGAATTTGTGTTTCACCAATTTTCGTGATTTCCATTGATAAGTTTTATCAATATTTGTGCATTGGTGAATTTGTGTGTCATTGACTTTTGTGATTTCTGGATTTCTTGTGTAGTCTTCTGGAATTTGTGCGTCTTTGACTTTGGTGATTGACATTGATATTATCGTCAATATTTGTGGTTTGATGAACGAAATAAAGAGTATGACACTTCTTTGATTCTTGTGTAGATTTGGTGACATTGATAATCTCTTGATGATTATTAACTAAGTATATATATATATATATATATATATATATATATATATATATATATATATCACAGCTTGGCATTGTGATTATTACGTGTTTAGTCATATCTCTTATTCTATATCGTTTCATCTGATATTTATAGTTAGACTGATCCGTTTATTATTTTCTTATTAAATAATACTCGGGTCAGACCGAGATGTTACAGGTGCTTCTGCTTGACTTCTCATCCGGGATTAACTCCTTGACTTTTGGGTTAACTACTTAGATTAGTAGTTATTTTGTTGTATACATTTGAGATATAGACTCCTTAATGTATACTTATTCTTTTATGTAGTTCGTGTAACTATTCTTTTGTGATATTGTGGATCGTTTTAGACCACTACTCTGATGTACACTTCCTAGTGTAATATTCATATCTTATTCCGCCTTTGTGATATGAATTGTCTGTGACTGATTTGTGTTATGTTTATTTCTATATTTGTTTCCGAAGGATTTATATAGCCACCGTGTAGTAGCTTTGAGTTTGTGTTGGTATGTCGGATTTTCTCTTGAAATAGAATGCATGTTATATTATCTGACATATCGGTGCTCGCGCAAAGAAATTACACGGATGGTCGCTCCTCAACAGCCTTATTCTCCGTGCTAGTCGACAGCGTTCACCGTAATGTTCTTGGCTAGCGTGGGTATAGAGGTGGGGCATCACAGCTTGGTATCAGAGCCAAACTTCGGAACAATATGGAATATTATAACAAGGATCATCGTCCTAAGTCTTTCTTAGGAGTCGTGCTTTAGGGTTTAATTCGGGTCTTCGTACCGTTCTATCCTATTTTCTTTATGATTCCTTGTTTTATCTATCAAGATTGCTTGATATTCAATTTGGTGAATAACCTTTTCTTCTTCTTCTTTCTTTCTAAAGGAAGAGAAATGTCTAGACCAGGCCGTCCCAGAGCCGTGCCATCTAGCACTCCACCCCAAGATGGAGTTTTTATGACTGCTCAACAGCTTCTTGATTTGGTAACAAATGCTCAAGCAGCTGGAGCTAACCCGGAACCTACTCACCCAAAGTCGGGATTTGCACGCTTGTGTACCGATTACACTAATTTGGGTGGGGAATCATTCAAAGGTTCCGAAACTGTTATTGAAGTACAGGCTTGGCTAAGGTCATGCGATCGAATCTTTTCTCGTATGAATCTTATTGACCTTCACCGAGTTCAGGTGGCCTCTAGTATGCTCCGAGAAAGAGCATTGGATTGGTACGAGCTTCTTATTTCTGAGATTAATGAAGCGGATCTCACTTGGGAGAGATTCCGAGAATGCTTCGAGTTGAAATTTGTACCGGAAGCAGAGAAAGTGACATTGGCTCGACGATTTATAGACCTTGTTCAAGGTGAGTCCTCCGTGACTGATTACGTCGCCTCCTTCGAGTCGCTTTCCAAATATGGGGTTGAATACATCAACACCCCTCTTAAGAAGAATCAGAGATTCGTTTATGGCTTAAACAAAAGCCTCAAGAAGCCATTACTTTTAAAGTTATAAGTTTCTTTCGACCAACTTGTTGATATCGCTCTTCGTCTTGAAGAGGCGGATAGAGAGAATGATGTTGAAGTGGTGGGTTCCAAACCAAACTTCAACAACAGAAAGAGGTCAAACAAATTTAAAGGCCCTTATCCCAATAAGAAAGGGAAGCAAGCAACCTCCGTGGCAAAGACTTCTTCCTTTGGTCGTGGGGAATGCTATAATTGTGGTTCGAAGGACCATTATGCGAACAAGTGCCCAAAGTCTCTTTCTTGTCGCTACTGCAAAGTTCCCGATCATGTTATATCTTCATGCCCCAAGCTTCAGTGCAAGAAGGAGGGAAAGTTAAATGTTGCTCAAGCCCCTGGCAACACATCTCGTGGCCAAGGTATTTCTCATTCTATTCTAGATGGAATTATTTTGTTTCGTGATCATCCTATTCGAGTTCTTTTTGATACGGGTGCGTCCCATTCTTTTATATCAAAAGAACTTGTTGATACTTTTTCCTTGGATGTTTTGTGTTTAATGACTTCTTTGAGAATTGCGAATCCAGTTGGTGGATCCGCAACAATCAGTTTATTGTGTAAAGATGTCGAGATTATTTTGTGTGATTTATCTTTCCGAGCCGATTTGCATGTCATGCGTTATTTAGGCTTTGGAATGATTTTGGGAATGGATTGGCTTAACCGTTATGAAGCTCATATCCTATGTCCTGAGCGGACTATTCATCTTCGACATCCTCAATCTGTTAATCAGGTTTCTGTTATTCTTAAAGATTCAGATTCTGCTTTGGTTGCATCTTTATATTCTTTAAATCCTCGTGATGACGATGACGATGATGAGGGTGATATTATTTCTCTTATTCACGTTGTTTGTGAATTTTCCGACATATTCGAGCCCGTTTTAGGATTACCACCTAAACGAGCAATTGAGTTCAGAATTAATCTTACTCCGGGAGCTCAACCTATCACTCGTCCTCCTTATCGTATGTCCAATAAAGAAAACGAGGAGATGCGTAAACAATTATCTGAATTGGAAACGAAGCAATTTATTCGCTCTAGTTCCTCGCCTTGGGGAGCTTCAGCTATTTTTGTGAAGAAATCCGATGGTACACTTAGGCTTTGCGTTGACTATCGCAAGCTTAATGATCTTACTATCAAAAATAAATATCCTTTACCTCGGATTGATGATCTATTCGATCAACTTAGTGGTGCTAGAGTCTTTTCACAATTGGACTTGGCTACCGGTTTTCATCAGCTTCGTATTGCAGAGGATAGCATTCCTTTGACATCGTTCCGCACTCGGTATGGATCTTATGAATGGCTTGTTATGCCATTTGGGTTAACAAATGCCCCGGCTTATTTCGTTGACTTAATGAATCGAGTTTTTAAAGACTTTCTCGACCAGTTTGTTCTCATCTTTATCGATGATATTCTTGTTTATTCTAAAACCGAGGAGGAGCATGAAAAACATCTTCGGATTGTGTTGGAAACTCTTAGGAGTAATCAATTAAAGGCAAAATTTTCTAAATGCCATTTTTGGCAATCTCGTGTGAAGTTTCTCGGTCACATTATTTCCGAATCCGGAATTTCCGTGGATCCTTCAAAGATTGAAGCGATTCAAGATTGGAAGAGAACGGAGAATGTGACAGAGATTCGTAGTTTTCTTGGATTGGCGGGCTATTACCGTCGTTTTATTAAAGACTTTTCTAAAATTGCCGTGCCTCTCACTAGCTTGACGAAGAAAGGTGTTAAATACATTTGGTCGGACAAATGTGAAGCTTCTTTTCAGAAATTAAAAGAACTTCTTTCTGATGCTCCTATTCTTGTTATTCCCGAAGGGAATCAAGATTTCGTTGTTTATACCGATGCTAGTCGCATTGGTTTGGGTGCCGTTCTTATGCAAAAGGAACGCGTTATTGCTTATGCTTCTAGGCAATTAAAGCCTGCTGAGACTAGATATGCCACTCATGATTTAGAGCTTGCGGCTATTGTTTTTGCTCTTCGGATTTGGCGTCATTATCTCTTAGGGGGGAAATTTGTTCTTTACACAGATCATAAGTCTTTGAAATATTTATTCTCTCAAAAAGAACTTAATTTGCGTCAACAGCGTTGGCTCGAATTTCTTGCACCATATGATCTTGATATTCTTTATACTCCCGGTAAGGGTAATCTTGTCGCCGATGCTCTTAGCCGTAAACAACAAGCTGTTGTTTCTATGATGATATCCGAATGGAACGATCTCGAGATTTTATCCACTTGCGAAATTCGAGACCGTGTTTTCGATTTATGCTCATCGTTTGTTTTATGTAGCCTTGTGGCTCATCCATCTCTTTTAGACCGCATTCTTGAAGCTCAAGGGCTAGATCCCGACTTGGCTCTTCTTGGCCAAAACATTAGGGATAAAATTGATATTGAAGGTTTGAAAGACTTTGATATCGATTCTCGTGGCGGCATTCGGAAATTTGGTAGACTTGTCGTGCCAAATATTGGTGATCTTCGTAAAGATATTTTAGAAGATTCACATCGTTCTAAATTTACCATTCATCCCGGTAGTAGTAAAATGTACGCGGACATGAAGCGACTTTATTATTGGGAGGGAATGAAACTTGACATCGCTAACTTCGTTAAACGTTGCATGACTTGCCAACTCGTTAAGGCCGAACATCAAAGGCCCGGAGGGTTATTGCAACCTTTAGAAATTCCAGTTTGGAAGTGGGATCAAATTTCCATGGATTTTATAGATGGCCTTCCCCGTTCTCGATTGGGTTATGATAGCTTATGGGTAATTGTTGATAGACTTACTAAATCCGTCCATTTTATTCCCGTTCGGTCTAACCGAACTGTTCCTCTTTTGGCCAGAATATTTATCAAAGAAATTGTTAAGTTGCATGGTGTTCCTACTTCTATTGTTAGTGATCGTGATCCATTGTTTACTAGTGGATTTTGGAAGAGTCTTCAAAAAGCTTTGGGAACGAAGCTTAATTTTAGCACCGCCTATCATCCCCAGTCCGATGGACAAACCGAGCGTGTGAATCAAACTCTTGAAGATCTTCTTCGTGCTTGTGTTCTTGATTTTGGTGGAGGTTGGGAAGATCATATTTCACTTGTTGAATTTTCCTATAATAATAGCTTCCAATCTAGTATTGGTATGGCACCTTTCGAGGCACTCTATGGTAGGCCATGCCGATCTCCTTCTTGTTGGCTTGAGGCCGGTGAGAATCTGGCTTTAGGTCCAGATTTTATTCGTGATTCCACAGAAAAGATTGATCTTATTCGTCATAGGATGAAAGAAGCCCAAAGTAGACAAAAATCCTATGCCGCTAACCGGAGAAGGAAGTTAGAATTTTCTGTGGGAGATCTTGTGTTCATTCGTGTTTCACCTATGAAAGGTGTTGTACGTTTCAGTCGATCGGGAAAGTTAGCGCCTCGATATATTGGGCCATTTCCTATTACCGAACGTATTGGTTCCATGGCTTATCGCCTTTTATTACCGGCTCAATTTTCTGCTATGCATGACGTGTTTCACGTTTCTCAACTTCGGAAATGTCTTCGAGATTCCGATTCTATTCTTGAGCCCGGTGTTGTGGAAGAGATTGAAGTTTCGCCTAATTTAACTTATGAGCAACATCCTATTCGTATCATTGCTTCGGAAGTCAAACGACTTCGAAATAAAGATGTTCCGCTTGTTAAAGTTCAATGGTCTTCAAATCCTAAGGATTTCTCTTGGGAATCTAGAGAGTACATCGAGCGTACACATCCGGACTTACTTTCTTGTGCTCTTTGAGGTGAACTTCTTATTTCAAACTTCTTTTGTGTTGAATATGCTTCTATGGTTGTTACTATATATCTTCTTCTTGTAATATTGCGAGGACGCAATTTCTTTAAGGAGGGGAGTCTGTAACAACCCGCATATTTGTCGATTTTATATTTAAATATTTTATTTAAATATTTTATCGTTAGTCGGATTTTAGTCCGAAAAGCTACTTTTTGCATACGGTCGAATTAGGGCTCGGGACCACTCCCATTGAGTTTAAAATGCCGTTTGCGACCTTTTTGAGTATAAGCTTCGATATGTTTGGAGAAAGTTGATTTCTGCTACTTTTTACTTTGGGTTTGGTTTTTAGGCTCAACCCTATGTTAACTTATGCTCAAATCTGAGCCACTCTTCCCCACTCACCCACATTCTCTTCTCATTTCAGTTTTTTTGAGTGTTAATGGTGGGAGAGATTGGAAATTAAAATTCCAAAACCCTAGTTTCTCTTGCAAATCCATCTCCTTGCTCCAAACTCAAGAAGAACCCCTTGGTAAGCATCTCCTTCTTCTTCTCCAACTCTTTCTCCATTCAATTTCAGAAATTTCCTAAACCTAATTTCGGGAATGTTCTTGTTTTTGAGCTTAGATTCAAGCTCATTTGGGTTGTGATTGAAGAAAGGTTGATTCTCCATTTGCTTTCAAGCTTCTTCTTGTTCGATTTTGTGAAAAGGTGAGATTTTTATCTCACATCTATGACTATAATTATCTTTGGTTGTTGGGTATGAATTCCTAACACTTCTTCATGTGCATTTGCTCTAGATTTGGATTGGTTTTGCGAATATTCCAATTTTTGGGCTTTTATGTCAAATTTGTGTAAAATCCTTTTATGGATGTTTGATCATGCTTTTGGTGATGCATCAAGGAGCATATAGGGCCGGGTTGCCGATTGGCATAAACCCTTAGAGCCAATATTCGTCCGATTGCATTTTGGAAGAGTTTGCTCTTCATTTGAATAAGGCTGAAAAACAGCCCAGGCATGATTCAGTCGACTGAAATTCTCTGTTCAGTCGACTGAACCTGAAACCCGAGAGTTTCCAGGCATGATTCAGTCGACTGAAAAACTCTGCATAGTCGACCGAAACTGAAAACAGAAAGTTTCCTGAACCTCGAAAATTTCCATGTACAGGGTCAGTCGACTGAAATTCTCTGTTCAGTCGACTGAACCTGCTGTTTGAGTCCAATTTGCCTTTTTGGATTGGAATTCCAATTTAAATCGATTTGTGATAATCCTATTTATTGTTATCATCTATTATGATTTTGATGACTCTTTTTAGGGATTTTTGAATATCCATTTCGATGGATTCTTTATCGATTTCTTTGGATTTTATTCACGTCTTCGTATGTGAATTTTTGTGATTGATTGTTCTTACAATCTTCTTCGTGATTTGTCACTTTAAAAATATAAAGGTTTTCTATACTAGTAGTAAATATCAAAACCCTTTCCTCAAACGATTTCAATACTATTTTAATACCAAACTCGTTTATAAAACCGTTTTCCAATCTATTAGTATATACAAACCTTTACCTCACTCGTATGAGAAATCTAATTAAACGGCTTAGTAAAACAAGTGGTATGAAACGCTTGCGTTTACTTTATCGGTTAATTCTTGGACTTGTTCGATTGAACCTCTTGTGACAATTTTCTAGTGGAGACTTACAGTCTGTTCGTAAATATTTAAGTTAAGCAAGTGGTTATGGGACATGAAGCTAAACTCATATATTTACTAGCTTAGTGTAATCGACACTTCTTGTTGATCATGACGATCATCTTTGTGATTTAGACTAGCAATGTGCGATGTCTCTTTGTCTGCGAGGGAGACTAAACCCAATTTTGTGGAGTTTCGACTCAATTTGTGATGGGGTAGCAACCCATGGTCTTCGGGCCGTTTGTGGAGCTTCGGCTCAATTTGTGATGGTTAGCGACCATGGAATTAGCGTTCCGTTTGTGATACACGTGTTGGTGAGCTTTATGCTCCCGTTTGTGATAGGCCTCCGCCCCTTTTTGTGATTTCTGGATTTCTTGTGTAGATTTCTAGAATTTGTGTTTCACCAATTTTCGTGATTTCCATTGATAAGTTTTATCAATATTTGTGCATTGGTGAATTTGTGTGTCATTGACTTTTGTGATTTCTGGATTTCTTGTGTAGTCTTCTGGAATTTGTGCGTCTTTGACTTTGGTGATTGACATTGATATTATCGTCAATATTTGTGGTTTGATGAACGAAATAAAGAGTATGACACTTCTTTGATTCTTGTGTAGATTTGGTGACATTGATTAATCTCTTGATGATTATCAACTAAGTATATATATATATATATATATATATATATATCACAGCTTGGCATTGTGATTATTACGTGTTTAGTCATATCTCTTATTCTATATCGTTTCATCTGATATTTATAGTTAGACTGATCCGTTTATTATTTTCTTATTAAATAATACTCGGGTCAGACCGAGATGTTACAGGTGCTTCTGCTTGACTTCTCATCCGGGATTAACTCCTTGACTTTTGGGTTAACTACTTAGATTAGTAGTTATTTTGTTGTATACATTTGAGATATAGACTCCTTAATGTATACTTATTCTTTTATGTAGTTCGTGTAACTATTCTTTTGTGATATTGTGGATCGTTTTAGACCACTACTCTGATGTACACTTCCTAGTGTAATATTCATATCTTATTCCGCCTTTGTGATATGAATTGTCTGTGACTGATTTGTGTTATGTTTATTTCTATATTTGTTTCCAAAGGATTTATATAGCCACTGTGTAGTAGCTTTGAGTTTGTGTTGGTATGTCGGATTTCCTCTTGAAATAGAATGCATGTTATATTATCTGACATATCGGTGCTAGCGCAAAGAAATTACACGGATGGTCGCTCCTCAACAGCCTTATTCTCCATGCTAGTCGACAGCGTTCACCGTAATGTTCTTGGCTAGCGTGGGTATAGAGGTGGGGCGTCACAAAATAGCTTGATTTGAATTCGAATTCAAGGTTTTTGAAGTTGTATACATATATGTGTATGATTTGTAAATTATGGTTTAAAATGGTCATACAAGTTATGTATAATATATATATATATATATATATATATATGGATTTAAAACATTTTGAAGTGTATTAAATAAATTGTTTTGGGGAATTTGGATTCAATTCAAATAGGACTTGCCGATGATACAGCAGTTCGCTGATTTTCTAGTGCATACCCTTAAAGGCTATATCGTGTGTATATTTGGTTGGTTTTTTTCAAAAATAAAAAGCATTTGTTTTCAAATGATAATAGCTTTTATATAACGAAAGAACTTCCAGCTTTTGTCAAAAAGATTTCAAGTTTTGAAATGGAATTGTTTAGAAAACTATGAATTAATCTTTGTGAAATATTTAATGAACCTTTTTTTAAATTGATGAGGATCTTAAAAGTGTATCTTTTGTATAAAAGATTTGGAAATGAAATAGTTGGCAAAACTGTGAAATAATGTTTGTGAAAGATTGGTGAACTTTGTGAAGTGAATCTTTTTGTTTAAAAGATTAAAAGTGGAAATTAGTGTAAACCATTCAAAAGAAAGGTTTTTGAGCTTTAAGTTGTGACTTAATTAAGATTCCACTATGTCTATATGCTTTTTAAATTAAACGCTCATTATTTGGTTTAGCCGGGAGAGGACTTTGTGTCATATAACTTATTCCGGATAATAGTACGACGTAATGGATAGCAATTGAAGACCGATGGTGAAGACCAGGTATTTTCAAGAACGAAAGGATTACCCTTCAAATGACTGTGCACTTAGTAGCTATGGTATAGAGATCTCCATATGTGACGGGGAGTCCGATTGGGATTAGGAATACTCGGATTGCAAGGGCATCTTTTGAAGTTCCTTCGGTTCTGTTCAAACCCAGCATAAACTTGTATGGACGTGTGTCTGACATTATGCTTTGAGATATAAAGATGGTTTCTATCAAATACATTTCTGTTTGGTGGCGGAGAATTTATTGCTTTAGCTTAACACCCTTCTTTGAGACGTACGAGCTTAGAGGTTATGTGGTTGATGGTTACTGGTGATACATTCCCAATTTGGTAATGTGGCATACGAAGTGCTGCTGATCATTTGTTGATCAAAGCATGGATTTTGTGTAAAGCGTAGATTTGTGCATGTGACCTTGTCGGACCTCACAACCCGGTAATGGTCGAAACATGAATTGTTGCAGCAAGGTTATTTAGGGGTAGCGCCCCCTGAGGGTATGTCCATTTCCTTCTGAATAAAGGGTGGTATCATGATATGGATTCTAGATATTTAACCTATGTGGTTGTTGCAAACTTATTGCTTTGTGGTTGTTGGTGTTGAGAGCTCTCGGATAAAGGTTGGTTGCGACCGGGGGATGGCATACTCTTGTCAATAGTTACCTAGTTACATAGGTAACCCGGCCTTGTGTTGACAGAGATTCGGTCAGGTTCTCGAGGGCGTCCCTCTTGAGGCGTACCCATGTGGCCCAGGAAGTTCCTTTGCCTGACCATTTGTTGGAAATCCAATCATCAATACACGCCTTGTACTGTTTTAGTTGTATGACCTACCATTTACTTACGGTGGTGACCCACTGTTTAGATGGTAGCTATAGTAGGCATAGCACGAAATGTTTATGTTGGCTAAGATTAGTATTATACTTTCGAAATATTTTCTACACTATGCACTAATAATAATATCAAAAGAGTTTGCGTATCAAGCATGTTTGACTATCATAAGGAGAAATTTCCTCCAATTCTGCGTTTGCATTGTGTGTGTGGCGGGAGGCCTTATGGTAGTTTCATTCTCCAAAAAGCATTGCGAATTTCTTTTAAAAATTCTTTTGTTTGTTTTGTTTTAAATAAAACTGCTTTTGTTTGTTCATACAAGTCCCATGACTAACCTAGAGTTTATTGTTCCCTTTCCAAACTCTAGGTGCCCAAAATTTTCCACACAGGCATCCTAGAGTTGGGGTTTTTAGATAATCAAATAGTAGATATAGAATCGATAGCTTTTAGCCCTTGGATTTTGGCAATCGCATTGTGGATCGAGTTTGCTTAACTTCAGCATTGATGTTGGATAAAGCTTATTGGTGGGAGTTATTTAAGATTTTGATTTTCGATAATGAAAGTCTTTCGAGCTTTGGGGTTTTGGAATGAAGATGTTGTATGGTGATCTCTCTTCAAGAGTTGGTGTTATTTCCGCTGTTATCTTCCGCTGTTGTATATTGGCTCTGATGTTTGAAAGTGTTGTATCATTGTTGTATCAACTGTTGTGTATCAATGATGTCATTCATTTTCTTCCACTGTGTTGTTGTGCTTAATGTGTTATAAGCTCCAGCGCGAATCAAATTTCAATGGTTGAATCTGCGGCATTCAAATACGGGTGAAGTATGAATATCGATTTTCGAACGTTGAAATTCGGGTCATGACAAACACATATGTACAAACATATATACATATATACTGATTATATACAAATCAAAAATATATATAAGAGATATTTTAATAACTCCTTAACACTTAAGCGAGCCTAAGTCAACATTACACATCAAAGTACAATCGTCATCACATACACATGGGAGGGGGTCATGTCATCCATGCCTAGGTGGTGGTAGAGGGGACTTGGCTGTGCTAGGTGATGATGAAGAAAAAGGTGGCGCATAGGGGCAATAATGGTGGAGAGAGAAAACACTTAAACTATCTAAGGTATTTATCACCATTTGTCACATCAAATGTCACATCCAATGGGCACATGGCCTTGCCCATGCTTGAGGTGACTTTTGGCCATCCGAGGGTGGTGTAGGAGGAAGGTAGCAGGTGGTGGAGGTGATGGTGAGGTGATAGCTCATGATGATGATGTTTGTAGATATTTTGATGAACTTTCCTATAAATGCCCACCTCCTTAGTGTAGGATCGATTTCAACTTAGAGAGGGGTGGGAGAATAGGGTGATACTATCAATTATAAAAATTTAACGCGGAAGTGTATAAAATAATCGCAAAACAGATATAGCAGAATAATAGCAACACAGATAATAGCATAATATAAAAAGCAGAAATAGAGCAACACAGATTTACCCAGCTTCGGCAAAAACCTACCTACGTGTTGCCCCTAAGGTTTCTTTTAGAAATTAAGTAGTCAGACGCTTACACATGTAAACTCTTGACACCCGCTATCGATTAACCTAACTCTACGCTCAAAACCCTGCCTCAACTTAGCTACTGAATTGCAAATTCTCGAACTACACCACCGTAGTTCGTCCCCTTGTCACATGACTAGACTTTTCAATAGTTTAAAAGAGAAATGCAAGATCTAAAAAACAATTTAAAAAACCCTAATTTTAAAAATAGAGCCCAAACACTATTTATGATCGGCCCACAATAAAAAATTAAGTGATAAAACAGTATCTTTCTACTTATATTTATGTCGGCTGGTATTCTTTACTTTGCGTTAAAAATGGCTGCTTTCTTTTACTCGTTCGTCCAAATTTATAACTAGGGCTATGAAAAGAAGAGGCGTCGCATGATATTACAGTGATGAAATACTCTTCAATTTGATCCCTCTACTGATTATTGCTTGCGGCTGCTTCAATTCATCGAGAATGAATGATGCTTTTAATTGGTACGTTTGTCCCATTTTCAATTTAACTATACTCGACTTTGATTCAAGTTGAATGATTATTCCTCTCTATTGTTGCATGAAATAGAATGAATTTTTTAATGCCGATGACGAAAGGGTTAAATAGGATTTGAAATCCTAAAACTTTTTTCGTATATATTTATTTGAACTCGTCAATTAATGTGCGTGGCCACTGATTTTTTATTAAATGCTTGGGATTTCTCTGACTTGTTCAATTCGTATAATTTTGTGTTTACTTGATTATCATGGCTAGTTTGCTTTGGATTTGATTCCATTCATTGCCTTGGTCACCACGGCTTTGAATTTCTGGCATTTAAACTTGACTGTGGCATGATAAACTACCGTGACTTCGACTTCTCTGTCTTTTTTCACAGCTGCTACTTGACTTGGTTTCAATTTTGTTGGCTTCGATTATGCACTTCCATATGTCTTCATTTGTTCACTTGTTTCACTATTGGTCCACTTGTTTCACTATTGGTCTGCACTTACTCATTCGAGCTACTGTTTCATTCATTGTTCTGGTTGAAGTAACTATGTTTTAGCTAAATCT
This sequence comes from Allium cepa, assembly GCA_030765085.1. Lineage (NCBI taxonomy): Eukaryota > Viridiplantae > Streptophyta > Magnoliopsida > Asparagales > Amaryllidaceae > Allium > Allium cepa. Next base: position 847,986,527 of record CM060928.1, on the reverse strand, counting down.
CGTTTGTAGCCTCACTTGCATACTACTATGTTGTATGTGGTCTTGTTGGAGTTATATTGATTTGAACCAGATTCATTTGAACTTTGTTGTACTGTTTATTCCATTTGTATTCTGGAACCATTTGTACTTGAATGCATGTTGAACTTATGTTAATTTTGGAACTTCATATATATATATATATATATATATATATATATATATCTAAACTCTTAAGTCTGGTGGAAGCTTTGCATTCATGACTCCACTGTCTTGACTTATGCTTGACCTATACATGCTTTGAGTCTCTGTTTTGTTTTGCATTGAGCTGTACAGTTGAGGCTTTATTCATTTCAGTTTTTTTGCATTCTAGCATGTGTGGTATACAAGTCTGGTATAGGTTGCTCTAACCAGTTCAATGAACATGTTTCATTGATGTCGGTGTTTGCAGTCTTTAGGCTCCATGTAGTCTGGTGGTTGCATATTGAAATGCTTCCATTTTCGTAAAGTTCATCACTTTTGCACTATGTCGCTATTATCTTGATTCTGGACTTGTATGTGGTCAGTGGTGGTCTGTTGGCACTTAAATTAGGTCTGGTTTCATCGTTGCCAGGACAGGTTCTGGTTCTGTTCATATGTCCGCTACCTTTGTATATTTGCATATTTGTATCATGTTCATGTTTGAACTTGTCTGCATTGTTGTCATATATGTGAACTTGATGTTGTACATTAGAATCTTTTCTGGTTTCTTGTTTGTTTTAAGTTTTGTATTCATTCGAAGTTTTGTTGACATGTTCTTTCTCGATTGCTTGTTTTCATGTGGTAGCTGGACTTGCTCGAGTTTGTCTGGTTCATTGTAGCCTTGTTGTATATGACTTGCTCCATTTGGCGCTTTGCATATTTGTAATGAGTTGCATTATGGTTTGTTACTATGTAATGTTTCACTTGAGTCTCCATGCATCTACTATGTCCTTGCTGACAAGTACGTCATGTTTTGGTCGTGACTGTGTTGCGTGCCTTTGTGCCGTGTTACTGAACTTTGTATTTACAGTTTGAGTCCGTATTCATATGCTTGCATTTGACTATGCAGTCAGACCTTAGTTGATGTTGTTGTGGACTTGAAATTGTAGCTCTGGTTACATATATGACCAGCTATATTGTTTTCATATGAATGTCACTTTTCATTTTGGTTTTTAGAATTGCACCTGAGTTGAGTCCACCTTACACTCGGGTTTGACCTTGTGCTAATATCGTGACTTTATTTGTATTTCACTTGAGTTGAACCCGGCCAATGATTGGGTTTGACCTTGTGCTCACCTGTCCCTGCAATTTTATCAAGTGTATATTGTTGTGCATGGCCTTGTGGCATGTACAGTGACACACTGTGCATATCACAAGCTGTTCGTGTATGATGAATTCAAATTTAAATGATGACGAACAACCCAAATAACTATGGCAAATAACATTTTCAAAATACAGATTTTATTTTACATTGCACAAATATTTTCTTTTCGATTTTACTGCGTTAGCATTTATTTTGCAGATTGCTTAGATGCAGGATTCAATATGGAATAGAGTTGAAGATAAATACGAGTGAATGAGCGATATGTAGTGAGGATAGTTGTGTAAATTGAAATGTATTATAATTAAAATTTTGTATATATAGTGAGAGCACAAATTTGTACCATTCAAAATTGTAATAAAATATTTATTTGGATAAAATATCTATTTGAATTTAAATTCCGTGTTATATATGTTTATTATCAGCAAGCAAAAATTATATACTAGCATATTCAAGTAATTTGAATAGTAAAAGTGAAATGTATTGTAATTATGCAAATAACAGTTTATCAAACCAAAGTCAAGTTTAAATGCAAGAAATTCAAAGCAGTGGCGACCAAGGCAAAGAACGGAATCAAATCCAAAGGAAACTGGCCACTATAATCAAGTAAATACAGAATTATACAAATTGAACAAGTCAAAGAAATCTCAAGCACTTAATCATAAATCAATGGCCAAGCATATTAATTGACGAATTCAAATAAATATATACGAACAAAAATTTTAGGATTTCAAATCCTGTTTAACCCTATCATCATCGGCATTCAAAAATTCATTCGAGCTCAAGCAATAGGTGATTTCACGATACTGAAATATATAAGTTGCATTTCTTGATCATATTCATTGATCTTTATGAATGTATCATCTGTTTTGTGGCGGAGAAGGAAACTTTTTGTCGCTTAACACTCTTTCTTGAAACGTGCGAGCTTAGGAATTATACATTTGTAGACAAAGGTTGTGTTATTAGGGAATGCCAAAGTGACATTCTAAGGGGAATATGTGCTATATGCAAGGTAATCATTACCTCAAAGCCTAACACATGGGAATAGTAAAACAGGGGATGCTTTTAGGCTAAGTGGCTCGCTATCATCAGGGCATGAAATCACTTTTTTGGATATAAAATTTTTTTGCCCGCTATGACGCTGGGTTTAAACTATGGTGTATGCTTAGGACCTTAAATAGTTCGGTAACAGCCGAGTGATGTAATACTCAGTGCTATTCGTATATTATATTTTCAGATAGGATGGTCGTAATTTGCATAAGGACTAACATAGGGGTATGGGGTGCATTCCACTAGAAATGCACTGTATTGGAGGTAGTCCCTTAGCACGCTATTCAGTTGGAAATCCAATATCCTATAAGTGTCGTATGAACTTAGTTGTGCAAATACTGAAATGTGAGATGCAAGCATTTCAACTAAGATTTATTAGTTTATTAGCAGTTGTTTTCAAAGAAAGTCATTAAAAATAATATTAATTTTTTTTTACATATAAAGTATTTTAAGTTATCATATGGTAAAAACTCGTCTGTGTTTATATGCAACATGGTCTTATAAGATGCTTTTCATTTCAAAGATCTTTTGAATAAAATGAAGTAAATTGGATTTGAAAATCTTAACATGAAGATTAAACCTAAGTATGTAATTAGAGAATCGCATATTTGTTTGTTGCATCGTAGGCTCCATGAGTCCTATTTATGGTAAGAGAACTATGTTAGCTTGATCTTGTATCTAATTGGGTATCCAATTAGATAGGAGTATGTAGGCAGTCACAAGTGATAGTGATGCAACACCAAAAATAATATAACCCTTTCATGTTTATCTTTTAGTGATTGTTATTTGTCTAATGTTCATGTATTGTTCCTTCTTATCCTTTTATTCTACATTAAAATGTTTATGGCATTTGCAAGTAAGGATGTTGCTTCTCCTCTCATTAGAGTGCACAACGATATATTTGTAACATCGGTATGTATTAGATGCGCCTTGTAGAATTAATAAATTCCTTTGATAAGTTGTATAAACTGTATTTTTATACTATAAATTTAGCAAAATATTTATCAAACGATATTAGGTAATAAATCGGTAGTTTTCATTTCTAATTTAAATCGGACTGGTTTTCGGCTATTTTGAAAAGTCCGAAAATCTGGGTCATCACAAAGAGAAACCTTTCATTTTCTCTCTTTAATTTGAATTGATTGATTTGTTAAATGTCATTGAATAATAATTTATTCATGGCATGAATTATTACTATATCTGTATATGTATTCTATCTTTACAAAAGGACTACAAATATTTTACAAAATATATAAATTGCAGCTTAGCATTTATTTAATTTTTTTATTCATATAAGTAAACACACACACACACACACACACATATATATATATATGCACGTATGTATATACGTATCATATACATATGTGTGTGTTTGTGTGCACATGTGTAACATAGCAAACCGTGCAGGGATTAGCATGCCCATACATACACACATATTGGGATTTACATCACAACATACACATTTGCTCATTTTGAATGCATTGTACGTTGTCAAATATGTGCACGAACATATATTTATAAATTTCAAATGATTATTTGAGTCCGCGCATGTGTGTATGTGTGTGTGTATACATGAATGTGTATGGATATTTATATATATATAATTGAATTAAACAGTTTCTGCCATAATAAATTAGTGTACAATAATTATATAACAAAATTACAAATTTTATAAATTCTGCAAACACATTTTTCGACATGGAAAAATTTCTTGATTTTTCCCAATTTATATTATATTTATTATTAAATAATTTATAACAACTTGAAATTAAATAAATTCTTAAAAATATGAAATCAAGTGAAAAATTATGAAACTTTTATCAATGTACTTGAGACATATTTTGGGCTTAGGAAAAATTTATGAAAATTCCTTAATTGAAATTTTACTTTTAATTTAATAATTAAGTATAGACCGAAAATAAATTAATTTTTAAAAGAAAAATTAAGTCTAAAAAATCTAAAACTTTTTCCTAAGGTATCTGAGACACATTTTAGGCTCAAGAAATCTGTTTACAATTTTCACAATTGAAATTTTATTTTAAACTAATAATTTATTTCAGGTCGATATAAATTAATTTTATAAAATGTTAAAGTTCAAAAAATATAAAAATTTGTTTGAAGATTCTTGACATGAATTTTTTAAAGAATTATAAAATTGGTTTTCAGTATTATGGATTACTTTATATGAATTTATTGATTTAGATAGCTATTAAAAATTAATAATACAATGTATATATGCAATAAAATTTATTCTCAGCGCTTGCAATTCTTAATAAACAAAAAATGGTGTTTGAAAACTTTCAGATCAATATTATACATAGTACATGAATATATATACATACATACATACATACATACATACATACATATGTATATATATATATTCTAATTTATATTGTATGTGAGGAATCATAAATTGATACATATATAAATATGAACATATATGATTTCAAACCCAAATTCATTTTGACAGTCAACATCAAATTTGAAACATAAATCATAAGATAGATCTCGAAATTTCATGCACAAATTAAATCTCCATTGCGACAACAACAATACATGCAAAAATCTCACCTAACTAATGAAATAACAACAATCTAATCATGTGCATAAAATTTTCTCATTAACAAATCATGAAATACAGGAACAAGGTTATCATACAAATAAAATTAAATGGATTAGATCCCAAAAGTCCAATTTGAAACAATGAATCCTCTTCTTCTAAAATTCCTTGAATCTATAGATTGCTAATCTAGAATCAGCGACCAATCACTATCAAATAATTTTATGCTTTAATTTGAATTGGATTTGTGATTTTAGGATATTTTGAAGAATAGTTGATGCCATTAGAAGAAAGAAGAAGAAGAAAAAGAAGAAAGTGGCAGCTCAAAAAACGAATTAGAATTAGATTAGGGTTTTGAGGTTAGTTTATATACGTAGGATAAGAGAAAACTATGTAAGTTTCTCAGTTGATCTTAGCCACACGTGTAGTGACCTAGTATTTCGATCTATTCGCATCCAAGCATTACAAACTTGAATTGCTCAAAATGTCATACTGTTAATTTATATCTGGCAAAACATGGCATATACAGTAAATAAATCAATCACAGAATCACAGGCACAGAGCATTACAACAATAAGCAGCGGAATGGATAAATAGTAGTTCGTGAAGCTACTATAAACATCAGAGTCTGAAACAAAATACAACAGAATCTCAAATACAAATGAAACTCTAATACATAAGCAACTGATAAGCCTAAACAAAAATGACTGAAATAAAAAGAAATAACTTAAAGCTGGATAGATAGATCTTCAAACAAAGCTCCAATTTCCAAAGGTGAGTCTCAAATGTTGTGACACTCAGTCTAACCCGAGCATAAAGAAAAACACAAAACACTCGAGTCAGGATTAACATTCTAATATAAGTAAATTTAACTCAAATGAAATGTCAACCGAAATGCAAATAACTTAAAGGATGTTTGGGATACCCATCCTCTAAGGATCCATGGAACTATCTACTATGTTGTACAATACGCTGTTATAATATATTTATAGCAAAGTAAAGTATTAAAATAGCGTTAAGGCGTTACGCATATCCCCTTTAAAAACATTTTATATAATGCCATAATCTATACAGATACTGTAAACTCCACCCATAGATTGGATATCATGGAGCACTCCATATGTACGACACAAACCAAACTCGTAGAAGACGCGATAAGGCATGTGACAAGGCATGCGAGGCAATGCCAGGGTAGACGTACCTTTTGCGGATCTGGACTGTGGTAATGCATAGCAGTTACTACTGTCCACCTCGAGACACACTCCCAAATCAAAGGTGCACCCAATCAAATCATAAAGTAATAGAATCGTATCGAAGAAATGTGCCCAATCGAAGGAACGACCTCACTTAGCCCGGCATGGCTCCTGTTTTAGCCACATTAAGGCGACTCGCAGGATTCAGGCTACACTAAAACCACATATAGAATCATCGCCAAACCATTCTACTTCGTTCTTGAATCTCCACCATGTATAAGGTTTTTAAAATGGTTTTCGGTATTGGCAGAGAGTATGATAATATCTGATCTCAATCTTTTTATCAACCAAACGTTTATTTCACACCGTAGTCATTTCATTTCAAATGGTTAATACTTCATATCAAAATATCATATTTATTTCAAAACCATATCATTTCGACATCATTATTCATATTGAATAATATTCATTTCCAGAATCGTAATACTTTCAAAATTATAACAATTTTGAAATCATAACACTTTTGAAATCATTACACTTTCGTAATCATAACAGTTCCAACTTAAACAGTTTAGATATTGAAAATAATATATGAATTAAATAGTTATAAATTAAAATATTTTATATTAATAAAATAGGTTATAGATTAAATAGTTCATATATTAAAAATAGTTTATATATATTAAAAATACTTTATATCATAAATTAGTTTCCTCCAATTGCACAAATCGATTCACATCAACTTAAATTCCAAAATTCATTTTATATCTATCCTCATTCCAATATTTCAATTTAAAAGGTTAAAGATTCAAATCAAAATTCTCAATAAACCTATTTGCGCCAAAATTTGTCACAACCCCAAATATAGTGAAAGCACTAGTGTGCCTTGGTCACAAACCCCAAATATGATTACAGATTACAAGACTAAAAAATGTTGAGGATAAAAATGAAAAATAACAAAATTAAAAAAGAAAGAACTAGACAGAGACACCAGATTTATAATGGTTCGGCTATCTCCGGCCTACGTCCACTTCAAAACGTAATCTTTTATTGAATTTGCTCGTTGGTTACAGCGGATTATAGCAGTAAATTTCGAGTACAATAGTGAAGTTTGATTACAATGGTGATTTCGGCAGAGTATGGACGTAGCATGATCCAAAGTCCCTTTTTTTATAGGCATTGGGATGCTATTTATAGGCTTAGGCTACAAATATATCGCTCAAATCTCTGGAGATCTCTTCTGACACGCGAGTGGGTCCACGTAATCGATCCCAGGTGATTTTGACTCGATCCATGATCGATACAAATGAATTTCATATTGATGAAGATCATGTGCAATTGAGTTGAGATCGATCATGAACATTCTTTATGTTGTACGCAAGCTTCTGTGAAAATTTTATGGCATTTGGGCTTGTAGATTGTAGTTGCGATCGATGTAAGTTCTTTTTCGCCAGTCGGCTATCGAGTTCGTATCCATGTCTTCATCTCCATGCTTTCGCATCAATCGACATATGCCTGCCTCTCATTTGGTGTCGACTTCCTGTTATTGGTGCTGCCTTGGTCATATCCATGCTTCTACGTATCGACTTGAAGTATCGCATGTTGATCGATACGAACAGTATCGATTTGAAATAGTCCATGTTGATCGATACAAATTTTATTGATTCGTAGCATACTGCTACGCTCCATCCTGATCGATACGAAATCATCGTGTCGAACAAATCATCAAGCGCTTATCTATTCAATCCAATTTCATATTCACCGAGTCGAAATCCACTTAACCTTTCTCCTTGATCGATACTAACATCTTGTTCATGTCCATGGGCATCGATACGAACAACGCTTCCTTAAGCATTAATCCATCAATATCCCGAACAAACGACCTCCGTTCGACTTAAAATTTGAAACATAGCCTTTCGTAGCCTTGTTCATCTTTCGCGATCAATCCCGTCTTGATTGGAGCTTGGACAAATTTTAACGATATCAATCGTAGCCTTGTTTACAATCGATTTACAATCCAGATATCCATCCTTTCCAGCCAATCTATTGATATCGCGGCCTAGACCAAAAGGTGGGATAAATAAACCATTTCAATTTATATCAATTTCAAATTCTGATTTAAATTTTCAAAAATTACAATATAGTTTCATTTATATTTCAACATTTAACTTTAATTTTTATTTAAATTGGAAAACATTCACTTAATCATTTTAATAACAATTAAATGAAATCTCTAGTTTATAAATTTGAATCAATATTAAATATTCAGTCTTAGTTTTATTAAAGTTGAGAATATTCATTTAATCACCTTTTATCGAATCAAGTTATCAATCATGTCTTTCAAAATCTCAAAATCAATAAGTTCAAATCAATTCCTATTTAAATTCAATTATTAACCAATTAATCGTTCAAATAAATTTCAATTTATCTTTCCAACAATACTTTATTAAACTTATTACAAAATCTATTTTTTAAATATTAATATAATTTTATATAGATACTTAAACATATTATATATATACTAACTAAATTAAATTTTATTAATTAAATTTTATTTTATATTAAATCTTATTATATATATTAAAGTAATAAAATTATAAGTAAATCTTATTTATATCCTCACTTTAAATTTAATATTTACGGGTATACATAACTACAACCCTCAATCCCAAAATTCAAAATCAATGAAAATCGCTTGGGTTTATCATTTCAAACCATAACGATTTTCCATTAATCTATTATATCATATGGGTATGTATCATTTCAACCCATAAAGAATTCTAAACTAACGGGGAACATTCAAAGTGAGAACAAATATGATAAAATATAACATTTCAACAACAGGTATATAACATCAATAATAATTTAAATATAACATATACAACAAGTCAATGGAAGATAATGGCATATCATATTTAACAATTAAATAACTTAACAATTCAAATTTTACAGCATATTTCAAACGTCATTTGTAACGATCCCGATTTTTAGCTAAATTTAAATTGGTAATTAATTTAATTTTTGAATTTAATTGTGAATTAATGGTGAGTTAATTTGAATTTTTTCCAAATTTTATAAGGATATGTGTTTGGTTTGTGTTTATATATGTGTATATATATACACACACACACATACATAATATTGGATTTGAAATTAAATGTGTTTTATAAGTAGGTTGAAAATAGATTTGAATTGGGAATTTAAGAATAAAATTTTAAAACTAGGAAATACATATATATGATTAATTATTAAAGTGTGATTTTGTTTTAAAAACATTTTTCATTAAGGATGTATATGTAATGTATGTATAATGTATGAATGATGTGAAACAAGAATAAATAAAAGTTTTAAAGTTGAATATGAATTTGATAAAAGAATTTAAAACACCTTTTCTTTTAAAATGAATAAATATAGTTTTTATATTTTTGAATTTAAAATGTGAAACATTTACATATGTAAATAGAAAGATTAAAAATTTATAAAAGTAAGGGTTTACACTATAAAATTTTAAATTAATTTGGACTAAAGGACTTAAACAAAATTTGATGGGTATTTGACAAACGTAAATTATATAAAAACGTATATTAACAAGTGTTAAAAATAAAAGTACAAGTGTAAATGAATAAACAAGTGGCATTTTTGTTTAAAAACATAATGTTAACAAAAGATCAAAACCAGGCTTCTTCATTTTCTTAACTAAGTCTTCTTCTTTCTATATTAAATCTTAAAAATAAAATTCAGATCAAAAAGCAAAACCAGATCAAAATCTGGAACCATAAATCATGTTTTAAACTATATTTGTAATCCACTTTAAACTCAAGCAACAGATCCTCAATAATCCAAACCTGGTAGCAATGCAAAGATCAAACTTTTTCAGATTCAACAACTTCAAATCTTTAAACAGAAGTTAAGCAGTGATTCAGATTTCAACTTAATCTAGTTGTTATTCAAAGGATCAAAAGATATCAGGTCTAGATCAATTTGAAATACAAGTTCCTGATTTTCAAACTTAAAAGCATGCTAGTTCCAGGCAAAACTCTCTACTTTCAAACCCTTCAAGGTGAGCAAACCCAAACTGATATATTTTTGAATGATCTGTGAAATTTGCTCTCAAATGTGCTTGATTGATGCTTTGGTAATGCTTGCATGTATGTGTGTGTTGAGGGATAATGATATGCATATCTGTATTTAGGCTCTGTTCCTTGTTGTGCAGGTTTTCAAACTTGAAAAAAAAATTCAAATCTTCTTCCCTGAGTCTCTTTAGACTATAATATGTATACCAAATTTATTAGCTATATCAAAAAAACCATTTCAAAAATGGTTTTTTTTTTAATTTAACATGTAGTTGGTTTAAATAAAAGGAAGAAGAACAGTTCCTTTGAAAATTTATCAAAATCTCGATCATAGGAATAGTTTGTTTCAGGTATATGGTCTGTTATGCTATCGAAAACGGGGAACTTTGAAATGAAAATCAAGATTTTTAATATAATAACGTTCGAGAAAATTGCAGTTGAACAGAATGGGAATTTTCGTCAAAACCCGATGATCAATGGTGAGTTAGAGATCGTGATTAAGGGTGTAGCTAGCTCGTACGTTGGTGTATACGAGAAAAATACAAAATGATTTTATTTTGTATCGTAGTGATTGGAAAACGGCATTTTAGGGTTTAAGAACCCAATCGGGTCGAGGTGTTCATCGTGTTCGTATATGCTACAAGAGTTGATCGGGGTGAATCGAAGCTGTGGGAATTGATGCGTTGAAGTGTTGTGAAGCTTTGGACGAAGTCACGTCTCTTCTGATGTTCTGGGTCATCGGCGTCGGGGGAATTTTGATGGTGGATGGCTTTCAGTAGGGGGTTCGAACTTGCTGTTTTGCGACATCCAGTCGAATTCAAGATTCTGGGTGTTGGGGAGGATTGAGTAGATGTTCGACGATAGGAAGAGGATGGCAACGATGATCGGAGTTGATCAAATTGATGGTGTACGTACACTGTGCACTTATGTGCCTGGGAATTTTTTATGATGGGAAGATGAAGCTGACTCGAAGTCAGGTTCGGGAGTGTGGGGTTGTCGCTCGGGCTTAGTCTCAGGGTGGCATGCGAGAGTTTTAACTATGCAGTATGGTCTAAAATTTGATAGTGAAAAAAAGTATAAAATAGAAGAGGGGGAGTACTCGGGGAAAGGATCGGGTAATCTAGTGTTTTACTCGATGTTGAGCTCGTGCATTCTGGGGGTCGTCTCGGGTTGAAATTTTTAGTTGTAAAAACTTAAAAAAAAACTTTAAAAAAAACTCAAAAAAAAAGAGTTTACTCAAATTTTAATCAAATCAAGTTGTAAACCTCTGCCAATTCATTTTTGAAGGATAACAAATATTTTAATTTAGTTTTGATGAACAATTACCTTATGTAAATAAAGAATTAAATAATTAAAAGTTAATTACTTATTAATTAAAGGTGAATCAATGATTTAAAGTTAATTAATTTGTAATTACATAAAGTAATTAAAGGATAACAAATTTTGTGATCAACTTGAAGGGCAATTTTAATTAATATAATTAATTAAGGAATAATTAAATGATTTAAAGGATAATTAATTTTTAAGGTTAAAGATTGATAAATCCAATATTAAGGGTTAATTACTTTAAATCATGATAAATTAATGTGGTAAATTAATTAGGGTAATTAAATTAAGAATAATCAATTAAGGATAATTAATTTTAATTAATATTTAACTAATAATTAAGGTAATTAATAAAGGTAAATTAATTGCTAGTTAATTTATGGTTAACGATGACTTAGTGATTTAAGAATAATCACTTATTATAATTAATTAAGGATAAATAATTAATGTGATAAATTAATCAAAAGTTGATTAGTTAAGACAATTAAGAGATGATTATTAATTAAGGGTTAATTAATTATTGTAATTAATTAAGAATAATTAATAAATGGTTTGTAATTAATTAACATTAATTAAACAAGATTTGTGACTAATCTGATTTAAATTGATCGGATAATTAATTGATATTACTTATAGATGTTTGGATTGGATGATTGAATTGTTTGATATCCCCGATATATGATGTTTTGCATTATGATTTATCTTGAATTGTGTTGTGATTTGTGATGTAATTTATTTATCTATAATGTAATTTATTATCTACGATGAACTTATACTATCCATTCATGATATGTAAATATAGATAAGCGTTATAGATTATACCGCTTATCGATATTTCTGTGTTTGAATCTGTAATGGTTGATGTTGTGGCACTATTGTGTGTAAAACCCCTGGACTACACTATACACACATAAATATGGATTGCACGTGGAAATCAGTTAAGTCACATAATTTTAAATAGTTTTGAATTTGAATTTTAAAATCAAATGGTTTTGGAATTGGATTGGGTTTAAAGTAAAAAGCTTTTGGAAGGGAATTTCAAAGATAAAAGTTATTTTTGAATAACTTGATTTAATTTTGAAATTTGATTTAAAATTTGAATTCAAAATTTGCAATTAAATTCTATGTTAAGAATTTATGATGTAAAAAGTTTATACAAGTTATAAAAGGTATTTATATGGGTTTTTAAACCATTTTAAAAGTATGGTTATGAGAGTCTGAATTTAACCCAAGTTTATATTTGAAAGGCCTTAACTCGTGCAATTATAATCGGGTTTTCTGAAACAGAAAACGAGTGGTTTCAAATAATAATATCTTTCATATAAGGAAAGAATTTCTAAATTATGATGAAAAGATTTCTAGTTAAAAAAAGAATGGCTTTGAAAACTATAATTGAATTTTTATGAAAAGAAAGTAGAACCCTAATTTGAAATTGAAGAGGATTTTAAATGGTGTATCTTTTATATATAAAAGATTGAAACGGGAATTGTTTTGAAAGCTATGAAATGAATCTCTGATTTAAAGACCGGATGAGTTAATCCAATTTGAATAGAATTGGTTTGAAAGGCTATGAATGAATCTTTGTTTAAAAGATTTGTGAACCTTGTTTTAGAATTTAAAGGGGTCTTAAAAGTGAATCTTTTGTTTAAAAGATTTAAATGCGGAAATTGTTTAAACCATTGAAGGTTTTTGAAATAAATCTTTTTGTGTAAAAGATTGGGAATGGTAATTGGTTTTAACATTTGAATGAAAGGTTTTGGGCTTTAAGCTGTGATTTAACTGAGATCCCATATCCATACGTTTTTAAGTATTGAGCTCACTATTCGGTTTAGCCGGGAGAGGACCTTGTGTCATATAACCCATTCCAAATAGTGATACGACGTTATGGATAACATTTGAAGACCGGTGGTGAAGACCAGATATTTGCGAGAACGATAGGATGACCTATCGATTGTCTCTGCACTGAGTAGCTACGGTATAGAGATTCCCTAAGTGATGGGAAGTCCGATCGGGATTGTGAATACCCGGATTGCAAGGGCTTTTTCGAAAGTGCCTTCAGTTCTGTTCGAACCCGGAATAGACTTGTATGGATGTGTGTCTGACATTACACTTTGAGATGTAAAACCAGTTTCTATCAAATACATTTCTGTTTGGTGGCGGAGATTCATACTCTTAGCTTAACGCCCTTCTCTGAGACGTACGAGCTCAGAGATTATGTAGTTGATGGTTATTAGTGATACATTCCCAATTTGGTAATGTGGCATACGAAGTGATGCTGATCATTTGTTGATCAAAGCAAGGCTTTGTGAAAAGCGTAGCTTTGTGGACGAGACTACATCAGGACCTCACACCCCGGAAATGGTCGAAACAGGAAAGATGCAGCAAGGTTTCGTTGGTAGCTCCCCTAGGGTATGACCATTCATTCTGGAAAAGGGTAGTATTATGGTATGTAGCCCAGATACTTACTCATGTGGGCACTGTAGTATATTTATTATTATGGTGTGATGTTGTTGGTATTGAGGATCCTCAGTTAAAGGTCCCAAAGGACTGGGGGTGGTATATCTTAGGTTTTATTCCCCGAGAAGGGGGTAACCGGCCTTATGTTAGCAAAGATCCGGGTAGGTTCTCGGGGCGTCCCTCCAGAGGCGTACCCATGTGGCAATGGAAGTTCCTTGGCCTGACCATTTGTTGGAAAATCCAAAGAAACAACACGCGTCCTGTACGGTTTTAGTTGTATAACTTGCCATGGAATGTGGTGGTAACCTGCTATTGAACATGGTAGCTATAGTAGGCATACGACGAAATGTTCTATGCTGGCTAAGATTAATATTATACTTTCAAAATGTTCTCCACTATGCACTAATAATAATATCAAAATGGCTTTCGCGTATCAAGCATCTTTGACTATCATAAGGAGAAATCTCCTCCAATTCTGCGTTTGCATGGTGTGTGTGGCGGGGGGCCTTATGGTAGTTTCATTTTCCAAAAAGCATTGCGGATTTCAAATTTAAATTCTTTTGTTTGTTTTTAAAGATAAACTATTTTTGTTTGCCCATACCAGTCCCATGATTGACCCGGAGTTTATTGTTCCCTCCCTAAACTCTGGGTGCCCATAATTTTCCACACGGGAATTCTAGAGTTGGGTTTTTCAGATAGTAGATCTAGATATCGATTCGGTAACTTTCAGCTTTCTCTTTGGAATCATTTGTAGACTTTGGATATTGAAGTATTTGGTTAGGACGACTGAACTTGCTTAGCTTGGTGCAACTTGATGGTGGTTCGAGCTATCTATGGAGATTGCTGATATTAGTTTCCTTTGGAGTTTCAAGTTCTAGTTATTTCCGCTGCTAGTTCATTAGGTTTTCTGTTGTAGCATTTCTTTGTATCTCTGACGTTGATATTGTTGTATATTTAGATATTGTATCACTGGAGTTACATTGATATTCATTTCTTTTTCTTCCGCTGTGTTGTTATACTTAATGTGTTATAAGCTCCGGCGAACCAATTCGACGATTGGATCTGTGGCAATTGAATTAGAGTGTCGTATTCGGTACCGATTTTCGAAGGTCGAGTCAGGGTCGTTAGAATTGGTATCAGAGCTAAGCGTTGAAACTTTAGCTCAGGAGTATAACACATTAAGTAACTCATTAGAGGTAGGGTGAAGTATACCCTAGAATGAGTATATCCCTAAGATATCCATCTGAATGCCTCAGTAAATTCTCTTACTATCCACTCATAGTGAGTATGAGTGCAAGAATAGGACGAGATAGGGGACATGGGAGTACCACTAAAATGGTCATTACCCTGTAACAGTGGAAACAACTTTCTCTATCAATCTCCTTTGATTCGTATTTTCAATTCTTTGATGATTCCTGGCAGCTCCAGGAAGAAGCTTTGATATATTTGCATAGGACACAAACTGCAGATGGGTCAGAATTGTTTATTTGGATGAATTATTTTCTTTGGTTGCTATGGTTGATAGGTATATTTTGGTTGTTTAAACTAAAATTTTTGGATTGTATCCATATATCTGTCTATTCTTTTGTGTCTCGATATATTCTACGAGTGGTTAGTTATCCTTCGAACTAACCAATATCCCTGTATATTCGTAGATCTGGTGACCCGAGTATCTTGATTCGTTCTTGTATCCATTATTGATATTCTAATTTGGGAAGCCAAATGCAAGATAGATATTCAGTTTGATTTGAAAACTGTTTCTCTATCTTTGTGTATCCATTCTTTTGTTGTCTCCTTACTTTCAAATTTCGAGGATGAAATTTTCTTAAGAGGGGTTCTGTAACGATCCCAATTTTTAAGCTAAATTTAAATTGGTAATTAATTTAATTTTTGAATATAATTGTGAAATAATGGTGAGTTATTTTGAATTTTTTCCAAATTTTATAAGGATATGTGTTTGGTTTATGTTTACATACACATATACATACATATATATAATATTGGATTTGAAATTTAATGTGTTTTATAAGTAGATTGAAAATAGATTTGAGTTGGGAATTTAAGAATAAAATTTTAAAATTAGGAAATACATATATATTATTAATTATCAAAGTGTAATTTAGTTCCAAAAGCATTTTTCTTCAAGGATGTATAAGTATTGATAGTTGAATAGTGCATGTATAATGTATGAATGATGTGAAACAAGAATTAATAAAGTTTTAAAGTTGAATATGAATTTGATAAAAGAATTTAAAACACCTTTTCTTTTAAAATGAATAAATATAGTTTTTATATTTTTGAATTTAAAATGTGAAACATCTACATATGTAAATGTATATGTGTATATTGATGTTGATTACTGTTCTATGATGTGCTTTACATTTAGTTATTGTATTTTGTTCTGATAGATCCATTATCCACCTATAGTTTTGGATTAAGCATTTACTGTGTATGCTGATCCATTGAGATAGAAAAAAAAATCATATTGCATTTATCGACGTATTCAATAGATGTTTAAGACAAAGTTATAGATGGTCGCCCTTAACCAGCCCTTTTCTCTATATTGGTAGACGGAATTACTCGTTAATTCTCTTTACTAATGTGGGTCTCGGGGTGGTGCGTCATAGAATGCTATTGAAATAAAACGAATTTCAAATTTTGGAAAAAAATTTAAAATGAACTAGATATTGCATTAATGAATTGGATATATATATATATATATATATATATTTGGAAATAAGAATGAAAGATGAAAATTCTATTAATCAAAGTCTAAATTAAAGGTTAGGAAGTCCCATTAGAATCCAGTCCAAGAGAGTGATGGCTAAAAGTGAAGAATGGAAGGAAAGACACAGGGAGCGGAGAGCAGCTGCACGTAAGGAAGGAGAAGAAGCAATACAGGAGTATGAGAAATGGGCTAAGGAAAGGGCTGGATCGGGGCCTTATGATAATGTCACCTGTTACAAATGTTACAATAAGCGTCATTACACAGCCAAGTGCAGTAAAACAAGGAAGGGATTGAAGGGTACATTCCAATGGTTTCGCTTTGAGATCTTATGCTTTAAGTGTCATAAGAAAGGATATTTCCTAAATCATTGCCCTGAAGTGAGGAAGGTGAAGCGTAAACCCATAGTACCAGTTAACGAGTCAACTATTTTCTATTATTGTAAGATGATGGGACACATTGCTAGGAATTGTCCCAAGAGATGGAAGAAGAGTAAGATTGTGGAATGTCGTGCAGGAGGCGTGAAGGTTATCCAGATTGATGGAAGTGTAGAAACTTTTTGAGGAAAATTTTATAAGTAGGGACATCATGTTGAAAGGTGCATGTACGGGCTTTGCCTATTGGAAGGAAGTCTATAGGAAGGATTCTTGTAAAGAATGTTAGGGCTTAGTTCTTTTCTAAATCCCTAGGTGATGGTGAAGGCGACTAGATTTATGACTTTTATAAGGCTCTTATTTTGGATAAATGGATGTAATGTTTGAACTACTAGATAGTCTATCAACGTATGGAATTTTAGTTGTACAGTCTAATATAAAATTTCCTTTTATTTATTTGAGAATAGAATTGAAATTAATTAGAATTATAATCGAAGTTGAATAAGTTTAAATTCAAATAGGAATTGATTTGAGTTAGAATGGGAATCGAAGTTAATTCAAATTGGATTTGAATTGAACCGACTTAAATGGGAATGGAAATTAAAGTTGGCTGAAGTATAGTTGGGAATTGGATCGGTTTAACCTTGGAACTATTTTCAATAAATTATTTTAATATAAACCGTCTTAAATCTATTTTTCTTAAAAATTCAAACTATTTTGATTTTTTTATCAAGCTATTTACTATACAAACACTTCTTTTTAAAAAAAAACTCCCAAACTATCACTACAAGAAAAACCATTTATAGTTGCAAAAATCGGTGGCGTTTTATTGTAAATGCAACTAATAATAGATTACCAAATAATATAAACGTGGCAAAAAATAATTCACGTTTCCCGCTTCTAAAAAAAGAGTTCGCGCGAACTAAATAAACGTAACATATCATTTTACTCTCATACTTAACAAAATTCTCGTCCCTAATTTGCTTTCTTCTTCAGAAAAAAAAATTCCCCTTTTAATCGTGTTAAATTTTCATCGCACTCAAGTATCATCGTCAACTCCGTCGTTTCCCCCTTACTCAACATCGAGTCGCGACAGCCAGCGGATATAGGTATAATTAGGTATGAATCTTTTAAATCGATTAGGTATATTTAGGTATGAATCTTTTAAATCGACTTTGTGATTCTATTTGGCTTTTATATGAATTTGAATGCATCTTATTTTCGTATTTTTCCTAAACTATTACTGAAATGGTTGATTTAACCCTAACTGCAATGATCTGTTGGGATATCTGCGTTGATTTCTTTGAGTATATGAATGTTCTGTTGAAGTGGTTAGTGAATCAATGGTTGCTTGCTAAGAGGAGGTTGAGGTTGCGTCTTTCGGGAATTTGGTGGGTTCAAGTAGCATTGATGGAGGTCGTGGGTTTGTTTGCGATTGGGTATTGGCTGGCTCGATGGTTGAGAGTGGTAAATGTTGGAGCATAAATAGTCTTTTGTGGAGTGGCAGGCACTGGAAATATGTCAGTTGTGTGGATGTGAGGTAGTGAAGAGGAGGCGGTGAAGTTGGCTGTTGGTTTGGTAAGAGGGGGCGAGGCTTGGGGAAGGATATGAGTATGTGTTCGTAAGGAGTGGTAGAATGTCAGAGGGCAAGTTGATGAATGTTGCGTGAGTCTCTGGTAGTTTGCTGCGGAGGCTGGGTTGTTGATGTTTTATTGAGTTGTAGTATGAAGTGCGGTTGCGAACAGGTTGCAGGTTGGAGAAATGGGAAGGAGGATGGTCTGTGGTTGCTTGGGGTTTGTAGTTGGAGTGGTCACTGTTGTAGTGTGTGAATATGGTGCAGTTGGTTGTATCAGTGCAGTAGTCAGTAGGTTGTAGAATGGCTATTGAAGCAGGCTACATGAATGTAGGCAAGTGGATATTGTCTTTGGTGATATGAATGAATGTGGTGTGTATGAGATGAAAGTGGGTATTGTTATAGGCTGGTATGAAACAGTGTTGTTGTGAGGAGTGAATGAATTGTTTAATAGTGGAGTGGGGGAGTGATTGCAGTGTTGAAGTATATTTATGGAAGTGGTTGAAGTAAACAATGTTGTGAGAAGTGGTAAAATAGGAGGATTGAGTAGTATGGTGATGAGAGGTTGCTGTGTTTTTTGAAAGTTGCAGCAATGTGTGGCAGCGGAAATGCACCGGCGTTTGTTGGTGATAGGTGGGAGGAAGTTTGGTCGGTGGTCTGTGTGTAATGGTGAAGTGCAGAGATTTGCAAAAGTTTTGTTGAAGTGGAGTGACTGGAATGTTGTTTGTTGAAGTGAAGCGTTTGTGGATGGATTGACAAAGGAGGGGCAGATAGCTGTAACTGTTATGCAGCAGTTTGGAGGGTTGTGACTTGGTCAGTTATGTGTGGGTAGGAGTGTGGTGTTATGCATGGATTAATTATAAATACATGTAAATCTGAGGTTAAATGCAAAATATAAGTGTAAAATTTATATTTTTGAAAAAGTATTCTTTTCCTTTGTCTACTAAACCACCATGGTTATATGCAGTAGTGCTACAAGTATTTGTACTTCAACATCTACTTATTTTTTTGATTACAACAGATAACCAATTTATACGTCAAAGATTGGAAACTTATGTGCCTTCAAATGTCGATAATGGAAAAAGGCTGGATTTTTTTAAACAGGTGATAAAACCATGATTAACTTAATATGTATTTTGAGAATTAGAACATATAATCTAATACTAAAGCTCACTTTTTTTTACTTTTTTCATAGAACTAGTATAGAATACCGACAAGGAGCAATGAATTTCGTGCATGCTGCAAAGAGGAATGTAAGAAGTGTAGAAAAAATTTTATGCCCTTGCAAGGATTGTCGGAATCTTAGTCGTCATGATGACCAAATCATCGTTGAACATTTAGTTATAAAAGGAATGGATCCTAAATACATTGACGGTGTATGGTTTAACCATGGTGAAGAGATAAATGTAGAGAATAAAACAAATACGTTTGATGTGTATGAACTATTCAAGATGATTCACTATGAAGATGAAGATTTTTTGAATCAAGATTTTTTTGATGATGATAAAGACGATGTTGATTCTCGAAGAAAAGAGGATGAGTTAGTCAAGAACTTGGAATATGCAGAAACTCCATTATATCCTGGTTGCACAGATCACACAAAATTATCTGCCATCACCGTCTTGTATAATCTTAAATGCGAGACTGGCTTGTCCGATAGTGGTACGAAGCAGGCATCTATTATTTAACATTCTAACTCTAATATGTTTTGAAAATGACTTCTAATATTGCATGGTCTTGCCAATTATAAATTGAAATTGCCATCTAATAACTTCTGGATAAATTGAAAAATAGTTCTTGCCAATTATAAATTGAAATTGCCCTCTAATAACTTCATAAAACCTTTCAGATTTAATTAAATCTGTCGTATTTAAATTAAATAAATTTTACTAATATCATGTTTTGATGTATTGTTACAGATTAGATTTAAACTGGAACAGGAATGGCAAAAAAAAGCTCTATTTCAACAAATGGGAGTACTTTGGAGATCGTCAAAAAGCAAATTGGTTCGAAATTTGCAAAAAGCGGAGAACGATGAGGAAAGACTTAAAATGAAACCTACGAACATAAAAAGCATAACCGATTGGAGGAAGTTTGTGAAGGCGAAAACAAGTCCGGAGTTTAAGGTAAATCATTCCTACTGAACTCGTCTGGCATGTTTCTGCAAATCTATCTACATAGTTAGCAACCGATAAATTTCTTTAGAAGTGAATTCCAAGTGTTGGTGGATGCTGAGGGTTCCTGTTTAGGTATTAGCTGCAGGAACCTATGATAGTACAAAATACAAATGCGTTATGACAAGCACAGGAACATTTTAAATGAAGTAAAAAAAACACTTTGCAAGATAGTTCAATCTTTAAATATTATTAGTAGATATGGAATGCTGTATATGTCACTGAGTTATCCAGCATTAATAATACCAAATAAGTATATGACCATGATGAATTGATTTTCAAATAAATTGCAATCCTTGCCATACATATTTACCCTGCATTATAAATATTAGATAGTTTTTCTTTTTATGATTTTGGTTGTTAAATTCTAGCATCTTTCAACATTTTCAGCAAAAAAGTGAGAAATATTCAGCCCTTAGGTACACTCAAATTCCGCATACAACCGGTCGTAGGGGAATGGCTAGAAAGACCGAAGACATGGTAAGTTAATTAACTATAGCATTATTTAACATTATTTTATACCTATAAGTTTATTAATTTAATGTTATTCTACTTTTAGAAAAAAGAAGTGTAGATCCATCGTCCATAAGTAGAGCTGATGTGTGGATTAGATCTCGCATTAAAAAAACTGGTGAACCAGTGAACATGGGAGCTAGGAATGCTATTGTAAAATTGTTTTTAATTTTATTGTATTTTTTTTCAAACTATGATATTTTTACTATTGTGCATTATCTATGTGTATTTATTTATATAGGAGGAGATCAAAAAATATGGTAGCCTATCCCAATCCGGCTCGTCACAGACTGATATTGGAAAAGATGCTCTTGTACATGTACTGGGACAAGATAAACCGGGACGGTTAAGGGCATTGGGTAGGGGTTGCACTTTAACCAAGCTAGCTTTGGCCCAGTCCAAAGATAAACAAGTGTCTCGGTGTCGAGAGGAAATAGCATAATTGAAGGGAATGATACAGACTCTGATGGACCAGAAGGTAAATTTTTGGAAATTAATTTATATTCATAAAATATTAATTTATATTCGTGCTTCGCTGTAGGGTAAAGAAAGTTCGAGAAGGAACTCACCTGATTCGGTAAAAATAATATTTATATTACTCAATAAATGAAATTTATATTTTAATTTTTTAATCCAGTAATTTATTTAATTTTCAGTTGAATAATTGTAGAGCGACGACGAAGTATGTTTGCTGTTGAATTGGGATGGAACCTCTGGAGTTATTGCCCATGGGAGGCTATTGTCCATGGACCCAGATGACGTTGTCAATGGCATTCGTCTAGGACCAAATGCCGGGAGCGTTGTTATAGATTCAGTGGATAAAGCAGATACTTATTTATGGAGGCCTACACCTGAAATGGAAGTCTTAGCAGACGCTAAGAATAAGGTAGTTGCTTGGCCATCAGTTTGCATCAAGGTCCCGCTGCGAACACGGTTGAACTGTAGTGCAGCCAGTACGGTAAAAATTTTCACGTTAAGTATATTGGTGTAATATGCTGCGAGCTTATTGACGTCTAAAATGCAACGAGCACACCCCCCATCTGAATAAAAATTTAACACATATTCGTTGTTTTTGTATAGCATACTAAAGTCTTGAATTTCACTTCTCATTTTTAGAGTACCAGCATCATCGAAGACACTTGCAAGATTTACGGTTGGACTGAGGGTGAAGGTGTAATTGCCGAAGGAAGAATCCACGCCACTGATCCAAAATATACTGTTAATGGTATTCCACTCGGTCCATCTACTGTTGTGATTTGGGTGGACAAAGTAGTAAATAAAGATGCTTATTTGTGGCGACCCACATCTGATATGTCGTGCATTGGAGACGCAGTTGGTACGAAAATAGCATGGCCAAGATCAAAAGTAGAAGCTGATCAAGAAAAACTAGATGAGAGTCGTGATGATACTGAAAATGTTGTGAATTCTCCCATGAAATCCGCACATATGGTCATGAATAAATCGCAACATGTAAGTATTAGTTTTCAAATTTGAAGAAGTTAACTGTGTATGAAAGTTTATTTAATGTGCATGTATACATTGTGCATAATAATCTCTTTTCTTTCAGACAATTGCAACCATGCAAAAGGATGCCAAATGCCAGTTGATTGATTTAGGTGGAGCAGACGTAGTGGCGGAAGGAAGTATTGCATCAACTGATCTGATAACGATGGTCCATTGTCGTCCACTGGGACGTAATGCTGTAAAAGTTTGGATTGAACTGGTGATAGTTCCAGATGCAGAGATATGGAGACCAACATCGAGTCTGACGTGCATGGATGATTGCTTTGGCGTTCCCATAGCTTGGCCAATGGAAAAAATCATTATTAAGTCAAAATGAAAGGTATCTAAATTTTTTTATATATACATTAGGAATGCTAGCAGCTAAAGTGCAGATAGATTTTTGGTAAACTGATAAAAGTACATAAGTAGGGGTGTTATATTCGAATTGTGATTGAATGATTGTGATTGGCGAGGAGTTATGTATGGATTGTGGTGGAATGTTAGTGATGCAATATTATATCTACTTAAGAACTTTCTCTATCATATAAATTATCTCACGCATATCCACTTTAACAGGATTCACTCATTCTTCTTCTAAAATTAATTAAAACCTATTATTGTCATTTTCTAAATTAAAAATAAAATCCAATAAATTATTATAAATTC
The DNA here is from genome assembly GCA_030765085.1 of Allium cepa. Lineage (NCBI taxonomy): Eukaryota > Viridiplantae > Streptophyta > Magnoliopsida > Asparagales > Amaryllidaceae > Allium > Allium cepa. Next base: position 847,963,016 of record CM060928.1, on the reverse strand, counting down.
TGATATTCGAGCATGTTCATTAAGACACTCTTAGGCTTTTCTGGCACAAGTCCATCTATCGCGTTACTAGGTTTATATATGCGCTAGTGTGTTTATGAGGATGTGTGCTTACCCAACTGTGTGTGTGAGTGTGATTGTGTTAAAATTATCATCTGTTTACTCAATATCATACTACTGAGTAAACAGATGATAATTTTAACACAGTATCTAGCACGAATAATTTTATTACGGTACATTAGCATAAAGTAGCGAGAAACTTATAGCAAGTAAATTCCTAGTTATAACTAGAAGTGTTGGATGTGCCATATTATTCAATAATTAATTTTTTATATATATAAACCTTGTCTTAAGCGGTTAACTATCATTTAAGGCCATGTAACCATGATTAAGCAATGTGTGTTCTGCATTGTGTTGTGTGTGTGCATTCAAATGCTATATGTTTATGCGTGAGTGCATTTGTGTCTGTGTGTCTATATATATAGTGTTATGTATTGTAACAACTGTTATGTTTATATTGAATGGATGTTGTGTGTGTTTGTGTGTTGTCTTCATATATTTGAGTTTCAGTTTTGTTGTTGTGTATCTCACGTGCATGGGGTGTATTATTGTGCTTTTTGGTGTTTTAGACTTGTTTAATTGACCGTTACGCTGTTACAATACTCTTACTATATCATATCTTGTCCATTTTGTAGAATTGATTTCATTTCTTTTATGCGTAGGTACATCCCTATTTATCTATGCAAGTTTTAGTAATTTATATTTTTAAAATACATATGTCTGTATATTTATTCAGATATTACTTTAGTATAATTGATGGTGAGGAGTTATGTATGGATTGTGGTGGAATGTTAGTGATGCAGTTTTAAGTTCAGGTTTTGTTTTCTCACTCTTTTGTTCTGTTCTTTGTTTACAGGTAGTTCAGGTTTTGAAGACATCAGCAATGACAGGTAGTTCAGGTTTTTATGGTGGTTCAGGTTTTGCTCGGTACTTCAGTTATTTCAGACGTTTATTTCAGATGTATATGTACGGTTATGACACTTATGGTAGTTTGGTTGCAACACTTATGGTAGTTTGGTTGTGTATGTGTACGGGTAGCTTTTTGTCTACACCTATGTATGTGGATGTATGAATGTCTATGTATCTTGTGGATCTTCAATGTGTATACGTATTTTGTAGTTGTTTAATATATTGTGTTCAAAAGTGTATGTGCTTGCGTATTCTGTTATTATATAATTGCATGCTAGATCAGTGGTAAATCTGGAGTAGCAGGTGGAGGGAAACAAACGCTACTGGATATTAGTTATTTTGGTAGCGTTAAAATGTCGCTACAAAAGAGTGATTAAAAACTCAAGTACACTTATGCTGGCATTTATTAAGCGCTACAAAAGAGTGATTAAAAACTCAAATACACTTACGCTAGCGTTTATTAAGCGCTATAAAAAATGTATATAACGCCATGAAAAGGTAACGTGGTGGAGAAAACCCTTTCGGTGGCGTTAAATAGGCGCTACAAAAAATTTGATAACGCCATAAAAAAGTATCATGGAGGAGAAAACCTTTTCGGTGGCGGCAAATAGGCGCTACAAAAAAGAAATTCTATGGCGTTATAAAAACGCTATCAAAAAAACAAATTTGGTGGCGTTTAAAAAAGTGCAACTAATACTCGAGGATTTTTAGTGGCATGTTTTTTCGTAACGATTATCGAAACGCCACTAAAAATACGTAGTGGCAGTTTTTGGGCGCTACAAAAAGTTAGTTTTCTTGTAGTGTATCTTGTATTAATTATTTAGCTATTTTACAACTAAGTACTTTTTTCATCTATTTAGAACTAATTACTATTTTACAACTATTTTGCAACTAATTACTATTTTGCGACTAATTACTATTTTGCGACTAATTACTATTAATTACTATTTTACAACTATTCTCCAACTAATAACTATTTTATAACTACTTAACTATTTGAATCTTTTCAAGCTATTTTCTAAATTCAAACTGGTCAGAGTAGAACCTGTTTATATTTAGATACCAATTGAGATAAGAATTAAAGTGGTAACCCAAATGGAAATTGAAGCAATTGTAAAGTGAAAGTGAAACCAGATATTGAAGTAAATATGATTTTGAAATGGAAAAATATATTTTGAGAAATATATGATGAATAAGAGTGGAAGTTGGATATCACTGGAAACTTACCTTATAAAGAGTAAGAATGTGGCAAATAACTTTGTGTAGGAAATCGAACTTGAATGTTGATTTGTGACGAATAAAGTTATATATATGTTTCTTATATATTATAAACTCCCTTGGTTGAATCTATAACTAGATGAAAAGATCTTTAATAAAAAAAATTAAGTATAAAGTGGAATTTATATAAGTATGAAGTGATCCAAAGATTTTTCAAGTTGAAGGAATAAGCTTATATATATATGAATGATTTTACTGGGAATAAATTTTTGGAACCCACTGATTTTGAAAGGTTTTTTATTTTAGCAAAAATCGATTTTAGGAATTTGGAAAGCAAAGTTTGAGAACTATCGATTTTGAGATATCGATTTTGTGTAAATGAGATTTATATATGATACATATAAAGAGTATGTTTTGAAAGATACTATATGTGTATAGTATAAAAAGTTTTGAGAATGCTATAGGGAAAAAGGCACTTCCATTTAGAGTTGAAACTTATAGTAGGAGATCCACTGAGTGGTTCGGCCTTGAGCCTTAAGGGGGTTCTGAATTTTGATCCCAGAGAATGTCCGGACTAAACTGTAGTTCCTGTGGATTGTGATTAGTGTAGTCAAAGTCGAGGGTGCTGATGCCTACAGAGACATTGGGGTTATGCTGTGACTGCATTGTAACTCTGGTGTAACTGCGATCTACGGCATTTCCATAGAGTAAGTCAAGGGACAGCGATTGCCTAAAGTCTACGTTTGATTTCACTGGTAGATTGCGATCTATGTGGTCCATAGCGAAAGTTGTGTGGCAGTGAGTGCCTACAGGCTACATTGGGACTCGACTGATGTAGTCTGCATCTCTGTGATGGAGTTTCATTTGGCAGCGAAATTTAAGGGCGTTGCTGCCTACATTACATGTTTTTGCCGTGATGGCAACGTAATTCTGGGTGTAGCTGAGATCTGGGGCGGATGCCATGGTAAAATTGAGGTGTGTGGATGTCTACAGTTTTCTAGGGTTTCACCGGATGGCGACGTAATCATCGGGCTAACTGCGACCATGGAAGGGGTGATGATTTCTAGAGCATTCTCGCAAAAATGTTTTCATTCTCAAAAAAATGTTTTCATTCTCACAAAAGTGTTTTTCAACTATTTTCACTAGGTGTTGAAAACTGGTTTGCCAAGTATTTATAGATTTTCAGAAATACGCCTGATCAACGTATTACTGAATTTCTATGAGAATAAGGATGGACTTGTTGAGACAATGAGTTATAAAAAAGCATTTTTATAAAAGTTGTTTTAGTAATATTATGTAATTTTTTTAAGTAAAAGAGTTAAAAATGTTTAAAGAATAATTGTATTAATAATAGACATCAAAGATTAAAATTTCTCAAATGTTCCTTTTCGAGGACGAAAAGTTCAAAGGGGGAGGAATATGATGATCCGGATTTTTGACGTCTGTTAATTAGGTAACTAACCTATTTAAATTATCAGAATATTAATAGATCAAGCAAATAAATTTCTGATATATAAAACATCTGGATGCATGAGTTAATTTAAAGGCCATATTTAATATTGAATCTATAGAATTTCAAAAAAATGATGATGAATCTTTTAGAAATAAATTATATGTATATAGGAGCCCCACTATTTTAATTAAGGAAGAATACCCATATACATATATAGATATATGTATACGAACTTTACAATGATTGGATATATATATATATATATGTATGTATCTATATATTTAAAAGTATATACATATACAAGTATATGAATGTATGCTCATATGAAAAAAATTATATAGGAAAATTTGTATAGTATGAGAACATACATATATACGGGCAAAATGTACATAAGTAAATATATGTATAAAATGTATAAATATATATATGATTAATAAGAATATTTAAGCCTATAATGTTTAAATATATGAACAAGTATATAAGTAGTAAAGGATATATATATATATATATATATATATATATATATATATATATAAGTGAATATATGTAAGGCATACATGCATGATAAAAAAGGGGATATATACATGTATAGACACATAAGGATATATATATATATATATATATATATATATATATATATATATATTAATATCAATGATAGGAGACATCTATATTTGCAAAACCATGTGTTAATTAAATATACACATATGATGACATAAGTAAAAATACATGTATATATGTGAATTAGTAAATAAGTATATATATATACAAATATGCAAGAAACATCATGATGGCAAACATCAATTCAAGTATATATATACACACAAATATGCAATAAACAAGGAATCTAGCTGCAAATTTTGTTCAAGGGTTGCTGTATATAACACAGCTGAGTGCAGAATTATGCTTCCTTATGTATGTATGTGTATATATATATATATATATATATATATATATATATATATATACACACACCTTCACCCTATCTTCTTCCTAATCATTGATTTGAACCAGCTTAAGTGCGATATCCCAGAATTTTAGACAATATCATTTTAATAATCTTTATATAAAATTAAATTGATATTGACAATATTGATTAATAAAATATGTTTTGGTTTAATAATCAGATTTAATAAATATTTAATTTGTGATTTGTCTTTTAAAAAGCTAAAAATAAATGTTTAAATTATAATGTATATATATATTTGTATATATATTATAGTTTATCTTTGTTTTGGAATTTAATAAATAAATAAAGTTTTGTTTTTAAATTCTAATAATATATCTGGTAATTAGGAAATTTTGTTTTAAATTAATATTAGGCTTTTAAAAATCTATTTAAAATTAATAACTATATGATTTGTGAATATTTATAATAAATGTTATATTGTTTAAAAATTATATCTTAGCTTAATTTTTTGTTTTAAATTTAAATAAAAGTTGGTTTTATTTCTTTTTTAAATATTATTTGATTATATATGATTTAGAAATATTTTATATAAGTCTAAATATAAAATAGCCTATGATTTAAATTCATGTAAATATAAAAGTGATTTATAATTTCTTTATAAATCATATTAAATTGTTATTTTAAGCCATATTAATAAATATACTATTTTTCATAAATATAAAAGGAATTAAAAGAGGAAAATAGAATCTTCATTTTTAATTTGAATAAATTGATTTTAATTTTGATTTTAAAAGTTTAATTTGATTTGAAATTTTATTTTGAAATTCAAATTAATCGTTTCTTTAAAATATTTGTATAAGTTTTAATTTATAGATTGTTTTATTTACATTTACTTTTAATAATAATGTGACGCCCCACCTCTATACCCACGCTAGCCAAGAACATTACGGTGATTGCTGTCGACTAGCACGGAGAATAAGACTGTTGAGGAGCGACCATCCGTGTAATTTCTTTGCGCGAGCACCGATATGTCAGATAATGTAACATGCATTCTATTTCAAGAGGAAATCCGACATACCGACACAAACTCAAAGCTACTACACGGTGGCTATATAAATCCTTCGGAAAACAAATATAGAAATAAGCATAACACAAATCAGTCACAGACAATTCATATCACAAAGGCGGAAAATAGATATAAATATTACACTTGGAAGTGTACATCAGAGTAGTGGTCTAAAAAGATCCACAATATCACAAAAGAATAGTTACATGAGCTACACAAAAGAATATGTATACGTTATGGAGTCTATATCTCAAATGTATACAACAAAAACTACTAATCTAAGTAGTTAACCAAAAGCAAGAGAAATCAATCCCAAGAGAGAAGTCAAGCAGAAGCACCTGTATTATCTCGGTCTGACCCGAGTATTATTTAATAAGAAAATAATAAACGGATCAGTCTAACTATAGATATCAGATGAAACGATATAGAATCAGAGTTATGACTAAACACATAATAATCACAAGGCCAAGCTGTGACATATAAGTAGTTGATAATCAACAAGAGATTAATCAATATCACAAAATCTACACAAGAATCCAAGAAGTGTCATACTCTTTATTTCGTTCATCAAACCACAAATATTGACGATAATATCAATGTCAATCGCAAAAGTCAATGACGCACAAATTCCAGAAGACTACACAAGAAATCCAGAAATCACAAAAGTCAATGACACACAAATTCACCAATGCACAAATATCGATAAGACTTATCAATGGAAATCACGAAAAATTGGCGAAACACAAATTCTAGAAATCTACACAAGAAATCCAGAAATCACAAAAAGGGGGGGGGGAGAGGCCTATCACAAACGGGAGTATAAAGCTCACCAACACGTGTATCACAAACGGAACGCTAATTCCATGGTCGCTAACCATCACAAATTGAGCCGAAGCTCCACAAACGGCCCGAAGACCATGGGCTGCTACCCCATCACAAATTGAGCCGAAACTCCACAAAACGGGGTTTAGTCTCCCTCGCAGACAAAGAGACATCGCACATTGCTAGTCTAAATCACAAAGATGATCGTCATGATCAACGAGAAGTGTCAATTACACTAAGCTAGTAAATATATGAGTTTAGCTTCATGTCCCATAACCACTTGCTTAACTTAAATATTTACGAACAAACTGTAAATCTCCACTAGAAAATTGTCACAAGAGGTTCAATCGAACAAGTCCAAGAATTAACCGACAAAGTAAACGCAAGCGTTTCATACCACTTGTTTTACTAAGCCGTTTAATTAGATTTCTCATACGAGTGAGGTAAAGGTTTGTATATACTAATAGATTGGAAAACGGTTTTATAAACGAATTTGGTATTAAAATAGTATTGAAATCGTTTGAGGAAAGAGTTTTGATATTTACTACTAGTATAGAAAACCTTTATATTTTTAAAGTGACAAATCACGAAGAAGATTGTAAGAACAATCAATCACAAAAATTCACATACGAAGACGTGAATAAAATCCAATGAAATCGATAAAGGATCCATCGAAATGGATATTCAAAAATCCCTAAAAAGAGTCATCAAAGTCATAATAGATGATAACAACAAATAGGATTATCACGAATCGATTTAAATTGGAATTTCAATCCAAAAGGCAAATTGGACTCAAACAGCAGGTTCAGTCGACTGAACAGAGTTTTCAGTCGACTGACCCTGTACCCGGAAATTTTCCAGGTTCAGGAAACTTTCTGTTTCCAGTTTCAGTCGACTGTGCAGAGTTTTTCAGTCGACTGAATCATGCCTGGAAACTCTCGGGTTTCAGGTTCAGTCGACTGAACAGAGTTTTCAGTCGACTGAACCATGCCTGGGTTGTTTTTCAGCCTTATTCAAATGAAGAGCAAACTCTTCCAAAATGCAACTGGACGAACATTGGCTCTAAGGGTTTATGCCAATCGGCAACCCGGTCCTATATGCTCCTCGATGCATCACCAAAAGCATGATCAAACATCCATAAAAGGATTTCACACAAATTTGACTTAAAAACCCAAAAATTGGAGTATTCACAAAACCAATCCAAATCAAAAGCAAATGCACATGAAGAAGTGTTAGGAATTCATACCCAACAACCAAAGATAATTATAGTCATAGATGTGAGATAAAAATCTCACCTTTTCTCAAAATCAAACAAGAAGAAGCTTGAAAGCAAATGGAGAATCAACCTCTCTTCAACACAACCCAAATGAGCTTGAATCTATGCTAAAAAACAAGAACATCCCCAAAATTAGGTTTAGGAATTTCTGAAATTGGTAAGAGAACAAGTTGGAGAAGAAGAAGAGAAGCTTACCAATGGGTTCTTCTTGAGTTTGGAGCTAGGAATTTGATTTGCAAGAGAAACTAGGGTTTTGGAGTTTTAATTTCCAATCTCTCCCACCATTAAAGCTAAGAAAACTGAAAAGAGAAAGAAGTGAGGGAGAATGGGGAGAGTGGTTCAGTTTTGGAGTATAAGTTAACATAGGGCTGAGCCCAAAAAACCAAACCCAAAGTAAAAAAAGTAGCAGAAATCAACTTTCTCCAAACATATCGAAGCTTATACTCAAAAAGGTCGCAAACGGCATTTTAAACTCAATGGGAGTGGTCCCGAGCCCTAATTCGACCGTATACAAAAAGTAGCCTTTCGGACTAAAATCCGACTAACGATAAAATATTTAAATATAAAATCGAAAAATATGCGGGTTGTTACAGACTCCCCTCCTTAAAGAAATTGCGTCCTCGCAATATTACAAGAAGAAGATATATAGTAACAACCATAAAAGCATATTCAACACAAAAGAAGTTTGAAATAAGAAGTTCACCTCAAAGAGCACGAGAAAGTAAGTCCGGATGTGTACGCTCAATGTACTCTCTAGATTCCCAAGAACAATCCTTAGGATTTGAAGACCATTGAACTTTAACAAGCGGAAGATCTTTATTTCGAAGTCGTTTGACTTCCGAAGCAATGATACGAATAGGATGTTGCTCATAAGTTAAATTAGGCGAAACTTCAATCTCTTCCACAACACCGGGCTCAAGAATAGAATCGGAATCTCGAAGACATTTTCGAAGTTGAGAAACGTGAAACACGTCATGCATAGCAGAAAACTGAGCCGGTAATAAAAGGTGATAAGCCATGGAACCGATACGTTCGGTGATAGGAAATGGCCCAATATATCGAGGCGCAAGTTTTCCCGATCGACTGAAACGTACAACACCTTTCATTGGTGAAACACGAATAAACACAAGATCTCCCAAAGAAAATTCTAACTTCCTTCTCCGGTTATCGGCATAGGATTTTTGTCTACTCTGGGCTTCTTTCATCCTATGACGAATAAGATCAATCTTTTCTGTAGAATCCCGAATAAAATCTGGACCTAAAACCAGCTTCTCACCGGCCTCAAGCCAACGAGAAGGAGATCGGCATGGCCTTCCATAGAGTGCCTCAAAAGGTGTCATACCAATACTAGATTGGAAGCTATTATTATAGGAAAATTCAACAAGTGAAATATGATCTTCCCAACTTCCACCAAAATCAAGAACACAAGCACGAAGAAGATCTTCAAGAGTTTGATTCACACGCTCGGTTTGTCCATCGGACTGGGGATGATAAGCGGTGCTAAAATTAAGCTTCGTTCCCAAAGCTTTTTGAAGACTCTTCCAAAATCCACTAGTAAACAATGGATCACGATCACTAACAATTGAAGTAGGAACCCCATGCAATTTAACAATCTCTTTAATAAAGAGTTTGGCCAAAAGCGGAACGGTTCGGTTTGACCGAACGGGAATAAAATGGGCGGATTTAGTAAGTCTATCAACAATTACCCATAAGCTATCATAACCCGATCGAGAACGGGGAAGGCCATCTATAAAATCCATGGAAATTTGATCCCACTTCCAAAATGGAATTTCTAAAGGTTGCAATAACCCTCCGGGCCTTTGATGTTCGGCCTTAACGAGTTGGCAAGTCATGCAACGTTTAACGAAGTTAGCGATGTCAAGTTTCATTCCCTCCCAATAATAAAGTCGCTTCATATCCGCGTACATTTTACTACTACCGGGATGAATGGTAAATTTAGAGTGATGAGAATCTTCTAAAATATCTTTACGAAGATCCCAAACATTTGGCACGATAAGTCTACCAAATTTCCGAATGTCGCCACGAGAATCGATATTAAAGTCTTTCAAACCTTCAATATCAATTTTATCCTTAATATTTGGCCAAGAAGAACCAATTCAGTATCTAGCCGCGGTCTAAAAGAGATGGATGAGCCTCAAGGCTACATAAAACAAATGATGAGCATAAATCGGAAACACGGTCTCGAATTTCGCAAGTGGATAAGATCTCGAGATCGTTCCGTTCGGATATCATCATAGAAACAACAGCTTGTTGTTTACGGCTAAGAGCATCGGCGACACGATTACCCTTACCGGGAGTATAAAGAATATAAAGATCATATGGTGCAAGAAATTCGAGCCAACGCTGTTGACGCAAATTAAGTTCCTATTGAGAGAATAAATATTTCAAAGACTTATGATCTGTGTAAAGAACAAATTTCTCTCCTAAGAGATAATGACGCCAAATCCGAAGAGCAAAAACAATAGCCGCGAGCTCTAAATCATGAGTGGCATATCTAGTCTCAGCAGGCTATAATTGCCTAGAAGCATAAGCAATAACGCGTTCCTTTTGCATAAGAACGGCACCCAAACCAATGCGACTAGCATCGGTATAAACAACGAAATCTTGATTCCCATCGGGAATAACAAGAATAGGAGCATCAAAAAGAAGTTCTTTTAATTTCTGAAAAGAAGCTTCACATTTGTACGACCAAATGTATTTAACACCTTTCTTCGTCAAGCTAGTGAGAGGCACGGAAATCTTAGAAAAGTCTTTGATAAAACAACGGTAATAGCCCGCCAATCCGAGAAAACTACGAATCTCTATCACACTCTCCGGTCTCTTCCAATCTTGAATCGCTTCAATCTTTGAAGGATCCACGGAAATTCCGGATTCAGAAATAATGTGACCAAGAAACTTCACACGAGATTGCCAAAAGTGGCACTTAGAAAATTTTGCCTTTAATTGATTACTCCTAAGAGTTTCCAACACAATCCGAAGATGTTTTTCATGCTACTCCTCGGTTTTAGAATAAACAAGAATATCGTCGATAAAGATGAGAACAAACCGGTCGAGAAAGTCTTTAAAAACTCGATTCATTAAGTCAACGAAATAAGCCGGGGCATTTGTTAACCCAAATGGCATAACAAGCCATTCATAAGATCCATACCGAGTACGGAACGATGTCAAAGGAATGCTATCCTCTGCAATACGAAGCTGATGAAAACCAGTAGCCAAGTCCAATTGTGAAAAGACTCTAGCACCACTAAGTTGATCGAATAGATCATCAATCCGAGGTAAAGGATATTTATTTTTGATAGTAAGATCATTAAGCTTGCGGTAGTCAACGCAAAGCCTAAGTGTACCATCGGATTTCTTCACAAAAATAGCTGAAGCTCCCCAAGGCGAGGAACTAGAGCAAATAAATTGCTTCGTTTCCAATTCAGATAATTGTTTACGCATCTCCTCCTTTTCTTTATTGGACATACGATAAGGAGGACGAGTGATAGGTTGAGCTCCCGGAATAAGATTAATTCTGAACTCAATTGCTCGCTTAGGTGGTAATCCTAAAACGGGCTCGAATATGTCAGAAAATTCACAAACGACGTGAATAAGAGAAATAATATCACCCTCATCATCATCATCGTCATCACGAGGATTTAAAGAATATAAAGATGCAACCAAAGCAGAATCTGAATCTTTAAGAATAACAGAAACCTGATTAACAGATTGAGGATGTCGAAGATGAATAGTCCGCTCAGGACATAGGATATGAGCTTCATAATGGTTAAGCCAATCCATTCCCAAAATCATTCCAAAGCCTAAATAACGCATGACATGCAGATCGGCTCGGAAAGAAAAATCACACAAAATAATCTCGACATCTTTACACAATAAACTAATTGTTGCGGATCCACCAATCGGATTCGCAATTCTCAAAGAAGTCATTAAACACAAAACATCCAAAGAAAAAGTATCAACAAGTTCTTTTGATATAAAAGAATGGGACGCACCCGTATCAAAAAGAACTCGAATAGGATGATCACGAAACAAAATAATTCCATCTAGAATAGAATGAGAAATACCTTGGCCACGAGATGTGTTGCCAGGGGCTTGAGCAACATTTAACTTTCCCTCCTTCTTGCCCTGAAGCTTGGGGCATGAAGATATAACATGACCAGGAACTTTGCAGTAGCGACAAGAAAGAGACTTTGGGCACTTGTTCGCATAATGGTCCTTCGAACCACAATTATAGCATTCCCCACGACCAAAGGAAGAAGTCTTTGCCACGGAGGTTGCTTGCTTCCCTTTCTTATTGGGATAAGGGCCTTTAAATTTGTTTGGCCTCTTTCTGTTGTTGAAGTTTGGTTTGGAACCCACCACTTCAACATCATTCTCTCTATCCGCCTCTTCAAGACGAAGAGCGATATCAACGAGTTGGTCGAAAGAAACTTCTAACTTTAGAAGTAATGGCTTCTTGAGACTTTTGTTTAAGCCATAGACGAATTTCTGATTCTTCTTAAGAGGGGTGTTGATGTATTCAACCCCATATTTGGAAAGCGACTCGAAGGAGGCGACATAATCAGTCACGGATGACTCACCTTGAACAAGGTCTATAAATCGTCGAGCCAATGTCACTTTTTCTGCTTCTGGTACGAATTTTAACTCGAAGCGCTCTCGGAATTTCTCCCAGGTGAGATCCGCTTCATTAATCTCAGAAAAAAGAAGTTCGTACCAGTCCAATGCTCTTTCTCGGAGCATACTAGAGGCCACCTGAACTCGGTGAAGGTCAATAAGATTCATGCGAGAAAAGATTCGATCGCATGACCTTAGCCAGGCCTGTACTTCAATAACAGCTTCGGAACCCTTGAATGGCTCCCCACCCAAATTTGTGTAATCGCTGCACAAGCGTGCAAATCCCGACTTTGGGTGAGTAGGTTCCGGGTTAGCTCCAGCTGCTTGAGCATTTGTCACTAAATCAAGAAGCTGTTGAGCAGTCATAAAAACTCCATCCTAGGGCAGAGTGCTAGATGGCACGACTCTGGGGCGGCCAGGTCTAGACATTTCTCTTCCTTTAGAAAGAAAGAAGAGGAAGAAAAAGGTTATTCACCAAATTGAATATCAAGCAATCTTCATAGACAAAACATGGAATCATAAAAGAAAATAGGATAGAACGGTACGTAGACCCGAATAAAATCCTAAAGCACGACTCCTAAGATGAACTTAGGATGATGATCCTTGTTATAATATTCCATATTGTTCCGAAGTTTGGCTTCGATACCAAGCTGTGACGCCCCACCTCTATACCCACGCTAGCCAAGAACATTACGGTGATTGTTGTCGACTAGCACGGAGAATAAGGCTGTTGAGGAGAGACCATCCGTGTAATTTCTTTGCGCGAGCACCGATATGTCAGATAATATAACATGCATTCTATTTCAAGAGGAAATCGGACATACCGACACAAACTCAAAGCTACTACACGGTGGCTATATAAATCCTTCGGAAAACTAATATAGAAATAAGCATAACACAAATCATTCACAGACAATTCATATCACAAAGGCGGAAAATAGATATGAATATTACACTTGGAAGTGTACATCAGAGTAGTGGTCTAAAAAGATCCACAATATCACAAAAGAATAGTTACATGAGCTACACAAAAGAATAAGTATGCATTATGGAGTCTATATCTCAAATGTATACAACAAAAACTACTAATCTAAGTAGTTAACCAAAAGCAAGAGAAATCAATCCCAAGAGAGAAGTCAAGCAGAAGCACCTTTAACATCTCGGTCTGACCTGAGTATTATTTAATAAGAAAATAATAAACGGATCAGTCTAACTATAGATATCAGATGAAATGATATAGAATCAGAGTTATGACTAAACACATAATAATCACAAGGCCAAGCTGTGATATATAAGTAGTTGATAATCAACAAGAGATTAATCAATATCACAAAATCTACAGAAGAATCCAAGAAGTGTCATACTCTTTATTTCGTTCATCAAACCACAAATATTGACGATAATATCAATGTCAATCGCAAAAGTCAATGACGCACAAATTCCAGAAGACTACACAAGAAATCCAGAAATCACAAAAGTCAATGATACACAAATTCACCAATGCACAAATATCGATAAGACTTATCAATGGAAATCACGAAAAATTGGTGAAACACAAATTCTAGAAATCTACACAAGAAATCCAGAAATTACAAAAAAGGGGGGGGGAGAGGCCTATCACAAACGGGAGTATAAAGCTCACCAACACGTGTATCACAAACGGAACGCTAATTCCATGGTCGCTAACCATCACAAATTGAGCCGAAGCTCCACAAACGGCCCGAAGACCATGGGTTGCTACCCTATCACAAATTGAGTCGAAACTCCACAAAACGGGGTTTAGTCTCCCTCGCAGACAAAGAGACATCGCACATTGCTAGTCTAAATCACAAAGATGATCGTCATGATCAACGAGAAGTGTCAATTACACTAAGCTAGTAAATATATGAGTTTAGCTTCATGTCCCATAACCACTTGCTTAACTTAAATATTTACGAACAAACTGTAAATCTCCGCTAGAAAATTGTCACAAGAGGTTCAATCGAACAAGTCCAAGAATTAACCGACAAAGTAAACGCAAGCGTTTCATACCACTTGTTTTACTAAGCCGTTTAATTAGATTTCTCATACGAGTGAGGTAAAGGTTTGTATATACTAATAGATTGGAAAACGGTTTTATAAACGAATTTGGTATTAAAATAGTATTGAAATCGTTTGAGGAAAGAGTTTTGATATTTACTACTAGTATAGAAAACCTTTATATTTTTAAAGTGACAAATCACGAAGAAGATTGTAAGAACAATCAATCACAAAAATTCACATACGAAGACGTGAATAAAATCCAATGAAATCGATAAAGGATCCATCGAAATGGATATTCAAAAATCCCTAAAAAGAGTCATCAAAGTCATAATAGATGATAACAACAAATAGGATTATCACGAATCGATTTAAATTGGAATTTCAATCTAAAAAGGCAAATTGGACTCAAACAGCAGGTTCAGTCGACTGAACAGAGTTTTCAGTCGACTGACCCTGTACCTGGAAATTTTCCAGGTTCAGGAAACTTTCTGTTTCCAGTTTCAGTCGACTGTGCAGAGTTTTTCAGTCGACTGAATCATGCTTGGAAACTCTCGGGTTTCAGGTTCAGTCGACTGAACAGAGTTTTCAGTCGACTGAACCCTGCCTGGGCTGTTTTTCAGCCTTATTCAAATGAAGAGCAAACTCTTCCAAAATGCAACCGGACGAACATTGGCTCTAAGGGTTTATGCCAATCGGCAACCCGGTCCTATATGCTCCTCGATGCATCACCAAAAGCATGATCAAACATCCATAAAAGGATTTCACACAAATTTGACTTAAAAACCCAAAAATTGGAGTATTCACAAAACCAATCCAAATCAAGAGCAAATGCACATGAAGAAGTGTTAGGAATTCATACCCAACAACCAAAGATAATTATAGTCATAGATGTGAGATGAAAATCCCACCTTTTCACAAAATCAAACAAGAAGAAGCTTGAAAGCAAATGGAGAATCAACCTCTCTTCAACACAACCAAAATGAGCTTGAATCTATGCTAAAAAACAAGAACATTCCCAAAATTAGGTTTAGGAATTTCTGAAATTGGTAAGAGAACAAGTTGGAGAAGAAGAAGAGAAGCTTACCAATGGGTTCTTCTTGAGTTTGGAGCTAGGAATTTGATTTGCAAGAGAAACTAGGGTTTTGGAGTTTTAATTTCCAATCTCTCCCACCATTAAAGCTAAGAAAACTGAAAAGAGAAAGAAGTGAGGGAGAATGGGGAGAGTGGTTCAGTTTTGGAGTATAAGTTAACATAGGGCCGAGCCCAAAAAACCAAACCCAAAGTAAAAAAAGTAGCAGAAATCAACTTTCTCCAAACATATCGAAACTTATACTCAAAAAGGTCGCAAACGGCATTTTAAACTCAATGGGAGTGGTCCCGAGCCCTTATTCGACCGTATGCAAAAAGTAGCTTTTCGGACTAAAATCCGACTAACGATAAAATATTTAAATAAAATATTTAAATATAAAATCGATAAATATGCGGGCTGTTACAAATAAATTCATATATATTTACATAAACATAAAATAAATTAAGGAAAACTCTTTTTTAACATTTAAAAATATAACTTAAGGAAATAAAGACAAGTGTTAAGTATTGATCAAATCTAAACTACATGTGTCTATTTAAAAATAAAGAAAACATGACAAGTGTCATTTTTTTATTTTAATTTAATTTATTTTATTTTGAATTAAAATAGATTTCAACATTATAACCATTTTCATTTCTCCCTTCATCCTCTTTTCTAAATCAAAGAAACATTTCACTTAAAATCTAAAACTCTCAAAACCCCTCAAAAACAAAATCTGCAAATTCATTTCTAAAAGCAACTCTAAGATCTTTAACTCCTCTCAAAACCAAAACTTATAACAAGAGCTTCAAATTTGTTTAACCTGAAGACATTCTGTAATTATCAAACCTGGATATTTCTGCATAATGAAGTCTGCATCTTACAACCTGAAGATTCTTTGCATTTTCATCTCTGGAAATTTGAGAAAATCAAAATGACCTGCATGCATTTAATTTTGGGTTAAAGTTTCAAATGCAAGCATTCTTCAAACTAGAATCATTAAACCTGCAACAATTAAGTCAGACAGGATTCAAAGCTTTAAAATCTGGGTGCTCTGTTCTTCAAATTTTAGGTGAGTAACTTCTAAATTTCTTTTAATAAAATCTGGTTGCTTATTATTATATCTGAAATGAATTGATATGCATGAATATACAGGTGAAAATTTGATATGATTATTACTGAATGTATGCTGTGTTTATATAAATTTTACTCTGTGATGCTCCTAGGTCCTGAATGAAATATAAATCCCTTATTTACTTGATCTTGTATTGATAAGAACTTGAATTATCAAGCAAGATTGTTATTCAACATGGAACCATGTTTAAATTTTAAGAAAATTAATAATTGCGTCTGTTTGTCTCTGCAAACAATAATACAACAAAAACATTTTTTAAAATGAGGTAGAACACCAACTGTTTAATTTCCAATTTAGAATTGTAAACTGGATCCATAAATGAAACATGATTTTTGAAACTAGTACCACAATTTTTAATTGAGGATTTTGGGCGCAGTTCTATGAGGAACTGGGAAGTTGAACTTGGGAAATGCTGTTGATTTTGGAATTTTGGGAGTTTGAAGTTTCTTTTGTTTTTTGTTGAGAGTTTAAGCATTTCGGGAAAATTATCAATTTAATGGATAATTTTTAGGATTAGCAGTAATAAGGATTTTGGGTTCTGTAACCCTAGTTCTTGATCATCTTCAAATTTGAATCGTTCTCTCACTCTGGTTGACCGAGTGGGAAACTATTTTGGGGAAGTGTAGCTGGGAATATGACAAGTTTGTGGATGAAGTTTCACTTTAAACAATGGTCGGAGGGAGGTGAATTCGCCGTTGACAGGTGAGGGGTTTAGGTTGCACTGCGATTTCCAGGTTTTAGAAGTGGGGTTAGCTTTTGATTTTTGGTGAAATGGAAGTACTCTGATGTTTAGGTGTTCAAGTGGATTCAAGGGTGGATAGTGGATGTGGATGATCATCACTGATGATCGAAAAGTTGGCCATGGTTATGTGCATGTGCACAGAAGTCATTTTGGAGGGGGTTTTGTTTTCCTGAAAATTTATGGGGGAAAGACTCGAGTAATCTGAGGTTGTGACTCGAAGTTAGGTGAACGGTGACTCGAAGTAAAATAGCTTTGACTCGGGTAGTCTTTCGGTTGCAGTGATTTGTTTTCTGTAACCTAAACTGTTTCAGGTTTTAAATTTTTTAAAAGTAAATTTAAAAATAAGTAAGGCAAGTTTAAATCTAAACTTAAAACAATTTTAAATTATGAATTCAAATAGATTTGAAATTCTAGATTTCAAATAGAAAATTTACAGAAATAAACTATTTAGAAAATTGAAACCTGACAGTGTGCAGGTTTTAAATTTTAAACTAAATTTAACACAAAAAGGAAGCAAAGCAAGATTTAAAGAAAGGTTCAAACAAAGTTTAAATTATGAATTAAAAATGAATTTGAATTCTTGTTTTCAAAATAAATAAATTTTATAAAATGGAAAGTTTAACAACTGAACTTGTTTACAATATTTTTAATGAGATAGTTAAAATATGGAAATAAGATTTTAAAACAAGAATTTAAATTTAAGTCAAAATCTGGATTTGAAATCCTGAATTCAAATTTGAAATTTGAAATTTGAAATCTGAAAGTTTTCAAAAAGGAATAAGTTTATAAATTCTAATGTTATAATTAAGCTTGAATATTTTAAGTATTTTATGACATATATTTTGTAAATTTGAAATGAAATTTAAAACAGGATTTTAAATTTAAATTTTTGAATCTGAATCTGAAGCATGGTTTGAATTCTAGTTTGAAATGAAATAAGATTTTGAATTTAAATGTTTCAAAATCACTTGAATATATTTAAAGTATAATTTAAATTTATTTAAATTGATTATGGGTTAAACTATTTATAAAATACCTTAAGTAATTCTTTAATATGAAAAAAAGTGTTAAATAATTGAATCTTGTTTAAATTTGATTTCATTTTAATTTTAATTTAAAATGGAATTTAGGAAAATTTAAAAGCAATTTGTTTTTAAATTACCTTGATAATGATAATTAATTCATTAATGAGATTAATGATTTTCATTGTTTTGAACTTAATAATTTATATATTTGATCAAGGTAATTAAGATTTTAATTAATTTAATTAATTAATAATTAGGTTAATTAATTAAATAATTAAGGGTTTATTTAATTAATAAAAAGGTTAAGTAAGTTAATTAAACTTGATTAAAGTGTGATTTAGAAATTAATTAAATAAGATTTAATTAATTTAATTAATGAATTGAATTAATTAATCAAGTAATTAATAATTAATTAAGTTTTTAATTATCACTTGATGAATTTAATAAATTAATGAGTTTCTTTAAATAAATTAAGAATTAATATTGATTAATTCAGTTAATTACTTTAAGTAATTAAAGATTTGTTATTGATTAATGAAGGTAATTAACTTAGTATTATTTTATAATTAATTAATGTAATTAATTTTAATAATTAATTGTATTAATTAATTTAAAGATAATCACTGAGAATTATTCAAGTATAATTACTTAATGAAAGTAATTAAGGAAATTAATTACTGGTTGTAATTAATTAAGTTGTTGATTAATTAAGTTAATTAATTAAGTTTAATTGATTTAAATTAATCACTGGTTGATTTGAGAGGTAATTCAAAATGTAATTAAAAGTGAATAATTACTTAGAAGAGTAATTAAGAAGATAAATTACTTGATGTAATTTAATTAAAGGATACTTGGATAATGGAGGAGTTTTGGAAATTAATAACTTTGTGTAATTAATAAGTAATTTATATGTTGAAAAATTACTTAAGTAAGTAATTAATAATTAATTACTTTGTGTAATTAATTTAGGTTTTAATAATTGAATTATTTGAAAATGACTAAGAGATGTAATTAATTTAATGTAATTACTTAATGTGATTAATCAAGAATGATTACTCAATAGAGATAATTGATAATTAATTAAATAGAGTTATTATAAATAAAATAATTTGTGATCATTAATTTATATAATTAATGATATAATTAAGGATTGGTTAATAAGAACAATTAACCTATGAAGGAATTAATTAATGTAATTAATTAAGAATTAATGTAATTAATTATAATTAATTAATGAAGTAATTACAGGTTAATTACAGTTTTGGTTTGGAATAATTAATTTGTGAAATTGATTAGAGGTCAATTACTTGAATGTAATTAAAAGATAATTAATCTAGATGATTAATTAGGGTAACTTGTTAAGAGTAATTAATTAAGGAATGTGTAAGCAAGATTTATATGGGTGAGTAATTAATTTAATTTTTTAAAATTAATTAAGAAAGAAGTAATTAATTTAATTCATTTTAAATTAATTATAGAATTAATTAATAAGTCATTGCTTATGAATGATGATTGATATTTATTTCCCTGAATGATTGAGATCTCAGTTATGAGATAAATGATGTTGTGTGATTTGGATGCTATGGGTGCGCTGAGTTGATAATATGAATTATCTGTTTGGAATGATAATATAGATTATCTGTTGTGTTGTTAATATTGATTATCTATTATGATGTTGTGAATTATCTATCTGTATGTATGTAGATAATATTGAGTTGAATTGTTTTGAACTTTAAAAACAACTTGGACCTAAAAGACACGCTTTGGATTTCGATGACACGGGGATCGGGTTTCCATATTTGGATATCCAAAAACCACATCGATCTAAATTAACGATAGGTCATGAATCTTATGTAAAGAGTGAAGACTCGAGGTATAAGGACTATACGTCAGTAGAACTCTAGGGGTGATTCCGTGATGAGTTTTGATAGAACTAGTTCTTATAGGTTCGAGATGAAGATTCAGAGTGCAAGGGTTATTGTCGTTAACTCTGAGGGTGATTCCAAAATGAGTGTAAAGAGATAATGCCTTCGATTTCGTTCGAATCCGGAACGAACTTGTATGGATTGAATGCTTTCAGAACATCGTCAGGTGGACGATGAGCATTCCAAGAGATGCGTTCTCTAAAGGTAATCGTAGCCTCAAGCCTCATCAACCGGGAATGGCTAAAACAGGAAAGGTGCAGCAAGGCTTCGTGGGTAGCTCCCACTGGAGAGCGAGATTGATCCCTGTCTAGAAGTCCCTTTATATTCGGTTGTGTGGGCGGTTGATTGCAACAACTGCCGGGGTTGTCTTGTTTGTGTTCAGTAAGGAATGGTTCCGGCCTTGTGTTGCAGGGGAGCGGGCGTACTCCTCGGTACGGTGACTAGGCCACGTACTGTGACGGGCGGTACCCTAGTAGCCCTGCCATTGTATGGAATCCAAAATCCAATAAGTGTCGTACGTATTAGTTGTGCCCGACTATGTTGGAACGTGAGATGTAAGCATTCCAGCTATTTCTGTAGTTTATTGAAAACCCTAGACACTATTATAATATCATCAGATTTCCTATCAAATGTTTTGGTTAGCGTAAGGTAAAACTTTTCCTTGTTTATGTGTAGGAAGTCTTACGTGATACCTTTCTTTTCAAAAGATTTTTAAAGTTAAGCAACCTTAACCTGTTACTCACACCAGACCCATGTCTGACCCGGAGTTTATCTTTTGTTTTCTTAAACTCTTGGGTACTCAAATTTTTACGAGTAGCCAAGGGATTTAGGTTGGCTTTGACGAATAATGGAGGAGAAATGGAGCAGGAGGCTTCTGCGTTGTGGATATATAGTTCCGTTGTGTGTTCTCTGTGTTGTGATTGTATCGAGTTGTAAATACTAGACAGGTGTTTATAACTGTCTAGAATATGAGATGTGTATGCTGTGTATCTCTGATTGATATTGTATATTATGTAAATACTTATGTAATTAATATAATTTATTCGTTCCGCTGTTGAGATTCTAGTGTTGTTTCTTATTTCTCTTCTTTCTTTTCTCTTTCTATCCCTTCCTTTCTTAATTGATGATGCGATTTTTCGGGAGTGGAAAGTCGGGTCGTCACAGCTGGTATCAGAGCATTAGGTTGAGTGAATACCTAGGCTCTGGAGTGGTGTCTATCTTGAGAGAGCGTATTTGTAATTTTAATATATATATATATATATATATATATATATGTTGATTTTAATTATCTATTGGGTTAGCTGTTCAGGTTTTCCAATATAAGTTATAAAGGTAGATTGGGGTAGTGGTGTGTGTAACACAACTACCGATTGGTTGGAGTTTGAATGATTGAGGTTGGAAGTGTATTTGTCGAGACTGTAGACCTAATACCGTCTCGAGTGAGCTTTAAACTGGTGTAAGGACTTCATTGATCTCTGAAGGTAACCTGTTAAGGTTCGAAGTTCATCTTTGAAGTTGGATGAGTAGAGTTTGGATCTGTTGGCTGAGCAGAAGTGAATGATGATATCTTGATACCTCAGGAAGTAGTAGCTGCGCGATGAGATGCAGTGACTATGGATGTTTCCGAAGATAATTTCTTTGGAACAAGTTTAAGGAAGTGAGTCTGCTTCGGTGTTGTGGCTGAGTTCAGCAGGATGTTTCTATGTGG
Organism: Allium cepa; assembly: GCA_030765085.1. Lineage (NCBI taxonomy): Eukaryota > Viridiplantae > Streptophyta > Magnoliopsida > Asparagales > Amaryllidaceae > Allium > Allium cepa. Next base: position 847,941,044 of record CM060928.1, on the reverse strand, counting down.
TTTGAAGTCCGAGTTTCTCGAAGAGCTTTGAATTGGAAATTCTTTTCACATTGGTGTCAGCAGTACAGCTTGGAGTGTTCGGTGTGTCGGCAGAGTTTTATGGCTTAGCTGTTTTTTTTTTAAGAAGGAGTTCAGAAGAAGTAGAGTGGATCCAATTCTTTAATGGATTGGTAAGACCAGCATAAGCTGTTCTGATTGGTAAAGAGAGAATAGTTCTCTTTGGATTTTAGTTTGGATTGATCGCAAAAGTGACTTGCGATGGATGAGTATTCTCATGTATTGTTGGAGATTTTTCTGGATATTTTCAGAGAAGTCAGGAGTTATCCTCATCTAAAGATTCAGTGGTACCAGTGGTTCAACTAATTGAAGGTTGGTTCCTTGAGATGGAGTTTATTAAAGCAACTCAGGATTTGAGGAACTTCTGAGTTTTTTCTGGGTTATCGGAGATCTTCTTGGTTATGCTGTCCAGTTATGCATGTGTTCTTCATCAACATTCTTTTCTACTCCCGATCAGAGTTGTGCAGCGAAAGCAGTTTGGGAGTGCATCTGCTTTTTTTTTCCGGATAGGAAAAGTTTATTTTCTTCTGGTGGTTGTGAGTAGAGTTTGTTCTTGATCTTGGTTGATCGGGGAGGATCATTCTGGTGGATTGGGTTTGATCCAGTTTGTTTCTTGAGACATCACCAAGGATTGAGCTGATCAGGTAGGAAGTAGACAGCTCAGGATCGTCCGAAAGGTTTTGTGGATCTAAAGTCGAATATCTGATTTTGGATAAGTTTCTCAGTTTTAGGAGCTATAAATTTTGGTAAGGTTGGGTAAACTAGCTCCGAGATGTTTTGGATTTCTTTTGTGTTCTGTTTTGGATAAGTGTTTGATTGAATTGCCAGTTTGGACAACTGGAATTCGATGTGTATTACGTATCTCTGAGGGAGTACGTGTATGATCTATTTCAGGTTTTGGAATCAGCTATTTTGGGAGATTTGGTGGTTGAGTCAGACTTGTTTGTAGTCTGATGTCTTGTTCAGTTATAGATCTGGATAAGTAGGAGTTCTATAGCTTAGTAAAGTTGGTTGTTTGGGTTCTATAGAGCGAGTAACCCGGTGTTTACTTGGGAAACTCGAGGAAACTCTATCTAGAATTTTGTCTGGATAGTTAATTTTGTTCGATTGGATGAATGGATTGCTATAGTTGTTGGCATATGTTTGATATATGCTTGGTTTTAAAACCAAAATCTTGAGTAGGTTATTAAATTACCTTTGTTTTAAATTTCAGGGACGAAATTCTTTTAAGGGGGAAGGAATGTGATATCTCGGAATTTTAGACAATATCAATTTAATAATCTTTATAGAAAATTAAATTGATATTGATAATATTGATTAATAAAATATGTTTTGGTTCAATAATCAGATTTAATAAATATTTAATTTGTGATTTTCTTTTAAAAGCTAAAAATAAATGTTTAAATTATAATGTGTGTATATATATATATATATATATATATATTTGTATATATATGAAGTTTTGTTTTTAAATTCTAATAATATATCTGGTAATTGGAAATTTTGTTTTAAATAAATATTAGGCTTTTAAAAATCTATTTAAAATTAATAACTATATGATTTGTGAATATTTATAATAAATGTTATATTGTTTAAAAATTATATCTTAGCTTAATTTTTTGTTTTAAATTTAAATAAAAGTTGATTTTATTTCTTTTTTAAATATTATTTGATTATATATGATTTAGAAATATTTTATATAAGTCTAAATATAAAATAGCCTATGATTTAAACTCATTTAAATATAAAAGTGATTTATAATTTCTCTATAAATCATATTAAATTGTTATTTTAAGCCATATTAATAAATGTACTATTTTTCATAAATATAAAAGGAATTAAAAGAGGAAAATAGAATCTTCATTTTTAATTTGAATAAATTGATTATAATTTTGATTTCAAAAGTTTAATTTGATTTGAAATTTTATTTTGAAATTCAAATTAATTGATTCTTTAAAATATTTGTTTAAGTTTTAATTTATAAATTGTTTTATTTACATTTACTTTTAATAGGAAATTCATATATATTTACATAAACATAAAATAAAATAAGGAAAACTCTTTTTAAACATTTAAAAATATAACTTAAGGAAATAAAGACAAGTGTTAAGTATTGAACAAATCTAAACTACATGTGTCTATTTAAAAATAAAGAAAACATGACAAGTGTCATTGTTTTATTTTAATTTATTTTTTTTATTTTATTTTGAATTAAAATAGATTTCAACATTATAACCATTTTCATTTCTCCCTTCACCCTCTTTTCTAAATCAGAGAAACATTTCACTTAAAATCTAAAACTCTCAAAACCCCTCAAAAACAAAATCTGAAAATTCATTTCTAAAAGCAACTCTAAGATCTGTAACTCCTCTCAAATCCAAAATTTATAACAAGAGCTTCAAATTTATTTAACTTGAAGACATTCTGTAATTATCAAACCTGGAAATTTCTGCATAATGAAGTCTGCATCTTATAACCTGAAGATTTTTTGCATTTTCATCTCTGGAAATTTGAGAAAATCAAAATGACCTGCATGCATTTAATTTTGGGTTAAAGTTTCAAATGCAAGCATTCTTCAAACTAGAATCATTGAACCTGCAACAATTAAGTCAGACGGGATTCAAAGCTTTAAAATCTGGGTGCTCTGTTCTTCAAATTTTAGGTGAGTAACTTCTAAATTTCTTTTAATAAAATCTGGTTGCTTGTTATTATATCTGAAATGAATTGATATGCATGAATATACAGGTGAAAATTTGATGTGATTATTACTGAATGTATGCCGTGTTTATATAAATTTTACTCTGTGATGCTCCTAGGTCCTGAATGAAATATAAATCCCTTATTTACTTGATCTTGTATTGATAAGAACTTGAATTATCAAGCAAGATTGTTATTCAACATGGAACCATGTTTAAATTTTAAGAAAATTAATAATTGAGTCTGTTTGTCTCTGCAAACAATAATACAGCAAAAACATTTTTTAAAATGAGGTAGAACACCAACTGTTTAATTTCTAATTTAGAATTGTAAACTGGATCCATAAATAAAACATGATTTTTGAAACTAGTACCACAATTTTTAATTGAGGATTTTGGGAGCAGTTCTATGAGGAACTGGGAAGTTGAACTTGGGAAATGCAGTTGATTTTGGAATCTTGGGAGTTTGAAATTTCTTCTGTTTGTTGTTGAGAGTTTAAGCATTTCGGTAAAATTATCAATTTAATGGATAATTTTTGGGATTAGCAGTATTAAGGGTTTTGGGTTTTGTAACCCTAGTTCTTGATCATCTTCAAATTTGAATCGTTCTCTCACTCTGTTTGACCGAGTGGGAAACTGTTTTGGGGAAGTGTAGCTGGGAATATGACAAGTTTGTGGATGAAGTTTCGCTTTAAACAATGGTCGGAGGGAGGTGAATTCGCCGTTGATAGGTGAAGGGTTTGGGTTGCACTGTGATTTCCAGGTTTTAGAAGTGGGGTTAGCTTTTGATTTTTGGTGAGATGGAAGTACTCTGATGTTTAGGTGTTCAAGTGGATTCAAGGGTGGATGGTGGATGTGGATGATCATCACTGATGATCGAAAAGTTGGCCATGGTTATGTGCATGTGCATAGAAGTCATTTTGGAGGGGGTTTTGTTTTCCTGAAAATTTGTAGGGGAAAAACTCGAGTAATCTGAGGTTGTGACTCGAAGTTAGGTGAAAGGTGACTCGAAGTAAAACAGTTTTGACTCGGGTAGTCTTTCGGTTGCAGCGATTTGTTTTCTGTAACCTGAACTGTTTCAGGTTTTCAATTTTTTAAAACTAAATTTAAAAATAAGTAAGGCAAGTTTAAACCTAAACTTAAAACAAGTTTAAATTATGAATTCAAATAGATTTGAAATTCCAAATTTCAAATAGAAAATTTGAAGAAATAAAATATTTAGAATATTGAAACCTGACAGTGTGCAGGTTTTAAATTTTAAACTAAATTTAACATAAAAAGGAAGCAAAGCAAGATTTAAAGAAAGGTTCAAACAAAGTTTAAATTATGAATTCAAAATGAATTTGAATTCTTGTTTTCAAAATAAATAAATTTTATAAAATGGAAAGTTTAACAACCGAACTTGTTTACAGTATTTTTAATGAGGTAGTTAAAATCTGGAAATAAGATTTTAAAACAAGAATTTAAATTTAAGTCAAAATCTGGATTTGAAATCCTGAATTCAAATTTGAAATTTGAAATTTGAAATCTGAAAGTGTTCAAAAAGGAATAAGTTTATAAATTCTAATGTTATAATTAAGCTTGAATATTTTAAGTATTTTATGACATATATTTTGTAAATTTGAAATGAAATTTAAAACAGGATTTTAAATTTAAAATTTTTAATCTGAATCTGAAGCATGATTTGAATTCTAGTTTGAAATGAAATAAGATTTTGAATTTAAATGTTTCAAAATCACTTGAATATATTTAAATTATAATTTAAATTTATTTAAATTGATTATGGGTTAAACTATTTGTAAAATACCTTAAGTAATTCTTTAATATGAAAAAAAGTGTTAAATAATTGAATCTTGTTTAAATTTGATTTCATTTTAATTTTAATTTAAAATGGAATTTAGGAAAATTTAAAAGCAATTTGTTTTTAAATTACCTTGATAATGATAATTAATTCGTTAATGAGATTAATGATTTTCATTGTTTTGAACTTAATAATTTATATATTTGATCTAGGTAATTAAGATTTTAATTAATTTGATGAATTAATAATTAGGTTAATTAGTTAAATAATTAAGGGTTTATTTAATTAATAAAAAGATTAATTAAGTTAATTAAACTAGATTAAAGTATGATTTAGAAATTAATTAAATAAGGTTTGATTAATTTAATTAATGAATTGAATTAATTAATCAAGTATAACTAATTAAGTTTTTAATTATCACTTGATGAATTTAATAAAATAATGAGTTTCTTTAAATAAATTAAGAATTAATATTGATTAATTCAGTTAATTACTTTAAGTGATTAAAGATTTGTTATTGATTAATGAAGGTCATTAACTTAGTATTATTTTATAATTAATTAATGTAATTAATTTTAATAATTAATTGTATTAGTTAATTTAAAGATAATCATTGAGAATTATTCAAGTATAATTACTTAATGAAAGTAATTAAGGAAATTAATTACTGGTTGTAATTACTTAAGTTGTTGATTAATTAAGTTAATTAATTAAGTTTAATTAATTTAAATTAATCACTGGTTGATTTGAGAGGTAATTATAAATGTAATTAAAAGGGAATAATTACTTAGAAGAGTAATTAAGAAGATAAATTACTTGATGTAATTTAATTAAAGGATACTTAGGTAATGGAGGAGTTTTGGAAATTAATTACTTTGTGTAATTAATATGTAATTTGTATTTTGAATAATAACTTAAGTAAGTAATTAATAATTAATTACTTTGTGTAATTAATTTAGGTTTTGATAGTTGAGTTATTTGAAAATGATTAAGAGATGTAATTAATTTAATGTAATTACTTAATGTGATTAATCAAGAATGATTAATCAATAGAGATAATTGATAATTAATTAAATAGAGTTATTATATATAAAATAATTTGTGATCATTAATTTATATAATTAATGATATAATTAAGGATTGGTTAAGACGAACAATTAACCCATGAAGGAATTAACTAATGTAATTAACTAAGGATTAATGTAATTAATTATAATTAATTAACGAAGTAATTACAGGTTAATTACAGGTTTGGTTTGGAATAATTAATTTGTGAAATTGATTAGACGTTAATTACTTGAATGTAATTAAAAGATAATTAATCTAGATGATTAATTAGGGCAACTTGTTTAGAGTAATTAATTAAGGAATGTGTAAGCAAGATTTATATGGGTGAGTAATTAATTTAATTTATTTTAAATTAATTAAGAAAGAAGTAATTAATTTAATTCATTTTAAATTAATTATAGAATGAATTAATAAGTCATTGCTTATGAATGATGATTGATATTTATTTCGCTGAATGATTGAGATCTCAGTTATGAGATAAATGATGTTGTGTGATTTGGATGTTATGGGTGCACTGAGTTGATAATATGATTTATCTGTTTGGAATGATAATATAGATTATCTGTTGTGTTGTTAATATTGATTATCTATTATGATGTTGTGAATTATCTATCTGTATGTATGTAGATAATATTGAGTTGAATTGTTTTCAACTTTAAAAACAACTTGGACCTAAAAGACACGCTTTGGATTTCGATGAGACCGGGATCGGGTTTCCATATTTGGATATCCGAAAACCACATCGATCCAAATTAACGATAGGTCGTGAATCTTATGTAAAGAGTGAAGACTCGAGGTGTAAGGACTATACGTCAGTAGAACTTTGGGGGTGATTCCATGATAAGTTTTGACAGAACTAGTTCTTTAGGTTCGAGATGAAGATTCAGAGTGCAAGGGTTATTGTCGTTAACTCTGAGGGTGATTCCGAAATGAGTGTAACGAGATAATGCCTTCGGTTTCGTTTGAACCTGGAACGAACTTGTATGGATTGAATGCTTTTAGAACATCGTCAGGTGGACGATGAGCATCCCAAGAGATGTGTTCTCTAAAGGTAATCATAGCCTCAAGCCTCATTAACCGGGAATGACTAAAACAGGGGAGGTGCAGCAAGGCTTCATAGGTAGCTCCCACTGGAGAGCGAGATTGATCCCTGCCTAGAAGTCCCTTTATATTCGGTTGTATGGGCGGTTGATTGCAACAACTGCCGGGGTTGTCTTGTTTGGAACTGTTCAGTAAGGAATGGTTTCCGCCTTGTGTTGCACGAGAGCAGGCGTACTCCTCGTTACGGTGATCTAGGCCACGTACTGTGACGGGCGGTACCCCAGTAGCCCTGCCATTGTATGGAATCCAAAATTCAGTAAGTGCCGTACGTATTAGTTGTGCCCAACTATGTTGGAACGTGAGATGTAAGCATTCCAGTTATTTCTGTAGTTTATTGAAAACCCTAGACACTGTTATAATATCATCAGATTTCCTATCAAATGTTTTGGTTAGCGTAAGGTAAAAACTTTTCCATGTTTATGTGTCGGAAGTCTTACCTGATACCTTTCTTTTCAAAAGATTTTTAAAGTTAAGAAACCTTAACCTGTTACTCACACCAGACTCATGTCTGACCCGGAGTTTATGTTTTGTTTTCTTAAACTCTTGGGTACTCAAATTTTTACGAGTAGCCAAGGGATTCAGGTTGGCTTTGACGAATAATGGAGGAGCAATGGAGCAGGAGGCTTCTGCGTTGTGGATATATAGTTCCGCTGTGTGTTCTCTGTGTTGTGATTGTATTGAGTTGTAAATACTAAACAGGTATTTATAACTGTCTAGAATATGAGATGTGTATGATGTGTATCTCTGATTGATATTGTATATTATCTAAATACTTATGTTATTAATATAATTTATTCGTTCCGCTGTTGAAATTCTAGTGTTGTTTCTTCTTTCTCTTCTTTCTTTTCTTCTTCTATCCCTTTCTTTCTTAATTGATGATGCGGTTTTCCGGGAGTGGAAAGTCGGATCGTCACATTAAGATAAGATAAAAAAGAGAGAAACATTTCAATTATCAGAGAGGTCATCAACAAGCTTACAGCAAATTTCTTTTGAAAGCAAAACCCGGGCTCTGTTCAAAGAAGAATAACAGTGAGTAAACTTTTCTTTTTAAAAGTTAAACCTTCTTTATAACAATGTGCATGTAAGAATTAATGGTAGAAATGAATTGAATATGTCATGCATGGATGAAAAAGTATGTGCCTGGGAGTATAGCTTTTAAATGCCTGTATATCTAGATATTGCTCTATTCTTATTCAAACAGGTTCAAAAATCATTAAATAATTATTTTCTCCTCACTCAAACACTTATGGGTTATGATAATTAAAGGAAAGTTGTTTGTAACAATCCAATTTTTAAAAATGATTGCATATGAAGTAGGAATTATTTTCACTGGGAAGAAGAGGATTACAGTAGAAAATTAACATCTCAAGAAAACCAACCATTTTAATTTCCTGTTTTACTTATATTAATAGATTCGTCATTGAAAATAATGACTTTTGGCGATCTTGTTTCGATTTTTAGTAGCGTGGATGATGGGATGTCGTGAGTTGAATGAAGATTGGTCAATTGGGTGATTCTCGATGATCGCGAGGTTTTTAGGCATCGGGTATATGGCTGGAGGAAGCTAGTCGGCTGGGGATCATAGGAAAAATTGTTGTAAGATTTATAGATCGTCGTGGTAGCTGAAGGAGGGGGAAAAGAAAGATGGATGTATGGCGAAGGTTCAGGTGTGAGGACAAGTCCTCTGGTGGTTGGGTATAGTGGCGCTAGGTGAAGCATGTGATCGGCTTTTTTCCCTGATGGTGTTCGATTCGTTCAGTTTTGTTTTGTTAGGTCAATTTAGGTTCCGGGTAGCTAGGAAGGTCGAGGGTGTCGGTGGCAATTTGGGGTGTCCATGGTGATGATCGACATGGTTTCAATGCGGTGTGCACGTGCATAGGGATGTGTGTGTATCAGTTGGTTGCTGTTAGTTATGTAAGGGATCGGCAAGCGAGTGTAAGGAAGAAAGAAGTGGGAGAAGGATTTCGTGAGTTTGGGTTTTGGGCTTGGGCCTGCAATTTAAAAAAATATATATAAAAAATAAAAATAAAAACATAATAAAAAATAATCAAAGTTTTTCCAAATCAAATTTCGTACCGAATCTGCGACGACCCGACATCCTAACTCCAGGGAATCTCATCATCTTGAAGAAAGAAAGGGATAGAAGAAAAAAAGAAAGAGAAAGAAAGAGACAACAACGTCAGAGAACTCACGACGGAATGAATAGAATGTAATATATCACATAAAATATTACATAGTATCATATTACATCAGAGTACACAACTTATACAACACATATTAAACAGTTATAAACATCTGTCTAACTATACAACTCAAGTACACAAGATTCAGATATCAAACAAACACAGCGGAACTAATATATAACTACACGTGGAAGCCTCCTACTCCATATCTCCTCCAGAATTCGTCAAGCTAACCTGAATCACTTGACTACTCATACATGATATGAGTACCCAAGATTTTAATAAAATAGAAAATAAACACTCGGGTCAGACAGGGGTCTGGTGTGAGTAAACGAGTTAGAATTTCTTAACTTTAGAAAAACCTTTAAAAGAAAAGGTATCACGTAAGACTTCCCACACATAAACATGGAAAAGTTTTTACCTTACGCTGACCAAAACATTTGATAGAAAATCCAGTGATATTATAATAGTGTCTAGGGTTTTCAAGTAAATAAGAAATAGCCATAATTGTGACATGATTAAATTCCAGCTACTAGCCACAAAAGAGGGTAATACAAACAAAATTGTAGGGCCTCGTAGGAAGAATTGGTTTCCATCAATGGCAGGGCTACTGGGGTACCGCCCGTCATAGTACGTGGCCTAGATCAACGTACCAAAGAGCCACCCAAACTCCCCTGCAACACAAGGCCGGCACCATTCCTTACTGAACATTCCCGAACAAGACAACTGTAACAACCCGGAATTTAGGCAATATAAATTTAATAATCTGTGTAAATAATTTAATTAGTTTGATAATTTTCTTTATAATTTTAATTAAAAATTTGCTAATTTAATCTTTTAAAGGTAAATAAACCCAAATCTGGTAATACTGATAAGATTTGTTTTTCAAAGCTAATAAATTTTATTCTATTTATAATATATATATATATATATATATAATATATATTGCGAATAGGAGATCTTTTGTTTTAAATTAAAAAGATGAATTTGCAAATTGTAATATATATGTATGTATATGTTATAATTTGATGTTGCTTGAAATTTAATCCGTTAATAATTTATATATGAATGAATATTTTAATCTGAAGCTTTGTTTTAAAACTTAATATTTTTCCAAAAGCTAATTTAAGTTTAATTCATTTGTTTTCAAAATACAAGATAATTGTTTGATTTTAATATGATAGCTTATAAAAAGGATTTAAATAAAGTTTTGTTTTATTTCTTTAAAGTGTTTAATTTGAAATGGTTATAAATGTATATGTATAGATGTATATGTACATATGTATTAGATTTTTTAAATATAAGTATAAAGATTCATTTATATTATAATTAGTTTTCTAATATTTTCTTTAAAGGATTACCTTTATATTCACATGTAAGTTTATATTACATTTAAATTAAATGAATAAAAATTAATTAAAAATATTCAAGAACATGTGTAAACATGTTAACTTCCTTAATAAACACATGTAAGTTAATTAAGTAATAAAGTGACAAGTGTCTTTATTTTGAATTTCATTTTCTTTAATTTTAATAAATATTTTAAGAAGAAAAATTAGTTTACATTTAAACACATTTTCTTTGTTTTTACTTCTTAATTCAAAATAGAAATCTCTTTCAAAACCTGAAAACTTTAATCCAAAAGAAAATCTGAAGCCAAAATTTAATTCTGCAAAAAATAAAGCTCTTCCTACCAGCCTCAAACCTGCATAAATAAATGAAGTTTTTCACTACAATTCAACCTGCAAATTGGAAATCTGCAATACAAATTTAAAGATCTGCATTGTACAAGGCAAATCCGAAGCAAATCAAACCTGGAATTTGAAAACCCCAAATCTGCAACTTCATATTATCTTCAACCTGCAATTCAAACTAAAACAAAGAATCAACTTGCAAATTGAAATGGACTTCAACCTGTAAAACAAATGGATGATCTACTACAAGTTTCAATCATTTTAAAGCAACAAATTGAGGCATGCATGGATCACTTTTCAAACAGCAAGCATAATCAAAAGCAAATGCATTTTCTGGATTATAGTTCAAGCCTAGAAATTAAGACAACTGCTCTGCATATTTCAGAGGTGAGTAAACTATTTTAAAAACAGTTTAATTTTATACTTCATCTTGATTTTATGATGATATCATGATGTTATCTGGAAAATTTTATTTAAATTTGATTGCATGTGGGATTGAAATATTTAAATTGCCTGTAGGATGTAAAAATGAATACTGTGTTTAATAAAAACAGTCCAATTCTCTCAAAAATCTAAATAACTTGATTTTTATCATGAAATGGACGGTGGAATGTTAATGAAAGTTGTTTGTAAACATATAGTATATCATTTAAAAATAATTACAAGATTTTAAATTGAAGAAATTACTCAGAATTTTCAAATTACAGTAAAAATACTGTTACACATGGAAAATAAATAATCTTGTTTGCTGATTTAGATTACATGAATGAATTAGTGATTGGAAATCATGATTTTTAATACGAATTTTATGATTTTTAGTTTGATAAATCATGAGAATTTTGAGTTTGATTGTTTGGGGATTTTTGGTGATTGCTGTCGATCCACACAATAATTTGATTTGATTCTTTGGTTGAAGCATGCTTAAATGTTGTAGATTATAGGAAAAATGCAAATGAATTTTTCTATTGAGTGAATCGATGGATTTCAAATGAATTAGGGTTTAGCATGCTTTTGTTTTCGGTTTGATTCTAGTGGCTTCTGTGATTTGGATTGGTGACCGGAGTTGTTCACATTTGTGGGAAAGGGTGCTCGGGAACGAAGGATTTTGATGGTGGGTTCGATACAGTCTATCTGCGTCAGGATCATCGGCGAATTGGAAGTTTTCTAGTCGAGTTGCGTTTCCAGATTTTTGCCGTGGGTGCTCGATTTTGTAATGGAGTAGTTTTTAGGCTTTTGGTTGGTTGTGAGGGACGACGTGGTCGCCGCCGACTTGGGGATGGCCGGAGGGAGGTTCGGCGAGGCTTGGATCACGGTGCAAGGTGCACGCGTACACGAATTGAGGGACTGGAAATTTTCGAACTGGGGAAGAAGGCTTCTCTCGGTTGAGCCTCGAAGGGATGCTCGTGATTTTCGTATGTTAGCTCGAAGAAGAAGGGGAGCTGGTTGCTTTGGGAACGACCCGTGTTTTTAGGCGATAGTCTCGGGTTTTTTTTTAGGGTTGTTGCTTTAGTTAAGTTCTGTAATGAATTTTAAGTTCCAACTCGAGTTTGAATTAACATAGATCAAGTATTAAGTTATAAAACAAGTTTTATAAAAGAAAACATTCAAAGCTAAAACTTGTTTTTGTAAGTAAAAGTTAATCAACTTTAAAAAAATGTTAATTTAATTCAATTTAAAATTTAAATTGTTCAAAATGATTTCCTTTGGAAGCAAAATATTAATTGTATTTATTTTTAATTGTTAAGAAGTTTGAATTTGAAAGTAATTATCTAAGTAGATGTTGAATTGTTTTTTTTTTCAAATTGATTTCTAAATTTCTTATTTTCAAATAAGGTAACTGTTATGATTTTGAAATCCAAATAGGATAATTGTTTTTTTTATTATTAAAAATTGGATTAGTTCAAGTAATTTAATTATGAAGATAAATAGGGTTAGTTTATCTTTGTTATTAACTTGAGAATACTTAATTAAATATGATTCGTAATTTAGTAAAGAATTTATTAAGATAAATGTTTTCTTAATTAATTAAGGATTTTTTAATATAAGTTGTTAATTAATTAATTGTATAATTAATTTTAAATAATTCGTTAATTGTTTATTTAATCACTTAATTATGGATTAATTAAGTGTAGTTACTTAATGAAGTAACTAATGGCGAAATTCTGAATGTAATTAATAGAAGTAATTACTTATGGGAGTAATTAATTAGAGGTGATTAATGGGTAAATCACTTTTTGTTATCAAAATAAAGAATTGATTAATATAATTGTTTTAAAGTTAATTAATTATGGAATAATTAATTAACTAGAGTATTAAGAATTATTTAAGGATGGGTTAATTAAGAAAGTAATTAAGATTTATTAATGAAGTAATTAGAGATAATTACTTGTGTAAGTAATTAAGAGTTAATTACTTAATTTATTTTAGTTAATTAATTAATGTGATTAATTAATGAATGTGATTAATTTAGGATTAATTACTAAGTGTAATTAATTAAAATTGTAATTAATTAAAGATGTAATTAATTAATTAAGTAATTAATTAAGGATTAATTGTTAATTTAAACTGATTAATAATTACTCAATGAAGTAATTAAGGATTAATTGGATTAATTAATCAAGGATTAACATAATTAATTTAGAAGTTAATTAATTAAGAAATTAGTTAATTAAGATAAGTAATTACAAATTGTTAATTACTGGTTATGTTTTATATGATGATTAATTATAAATTAATTATTTAATTAATTAAAGTAATTATTAATTAATAAGGATCTTTTGTTAATTAATCAAGGTTGATTAATAAATTAATTAATTGAAGTGTGATTACTTAATTATGATTAATTAAGGTTTAATGTAATTAATCATAGTTAATTAACTAATGAAAGATCATTAATTATTTTAACTAATGATAGTAATTTAAGGTTAATTGCTGAATATGGTAAAGGATAATTACTTGAATGTAATTAAAATAGAAATAATCAAGGAAGATTAATTAAAGAAGATCATTAAGGAGATGATTAATTTTTTTATTTGGAATTAATAAATGAAAGGATTTGAGTAATCCAATTGATTAAGAGATAATCAATTATGTGTATGGATGATTGGTTGATTGGATGATTGGTTGATAATGGATGATTAATATTGGGTGATTGGTTGATATTGGATGATTTAGATATCTATGATATGTGATATGCTGTTGTGTAAGATGAATGTTTATTATGAATTATCTATAGTGATAATGTTATTCATCTATCTGTTTATATCATCCTGAATATAAGTTTAAATTGTTTAAACCCTTAAGTATAACTTGAACATTAAAATGGCGTTTGGTTTCGATGAGACCGGGATCGGGTTTCCATATTTGGAATCCGAAAACCACATCGATTCCAATTAAAAGTTAGGTCGTTAATCCAAGTGGAGCAAGTGAAGACTCGAGGTGTAAGGGCTATACGTCAGTATAACTCTGTGGGTGATTCCGTAATGAGTTGACGGAATAGTGCTTATAGATTCGAGATGGCGAATCAGAGTGCAAGGGCTATGGTCGTTGACTCTGAGGGTGATTCGAATAATGAGTGCAACGAGATAGTGCCTTCGGTTTCGTTCGAACCCGGAACGAACTTGTATGGATCGAATGCTTTCAGAACATCGTCAGGTGGACGATGAGCATTCTAAGATAGATGTGTTCTATAACGTAACCTCAAGCCTCATCAACCAGGAATGGCTAAAACAGGGGAGGTGCAGCAAGGCTTCGTGGTAGCCCCCACTTGAGAGCGAGATTTACCCCGTCTAGAGGTTCGTTCTATTTCGGTTTTGTGTGTGGTTGGTCGTGCCAACTACGAGGTGGTCTTGTTCGGGACTGTCCAGTAAGAGATGGTTCCGGCCTTGTGTTGCAGGGGAGTTAGGGTGGCTCCTCGGTACGTTATTCTAGGCCACGTACTGTGATGGGCGGTACCCCAGTAGCCCTGCCATTGTATGGAATCCAAAATCCAATAAGTGCCGGTACGGTTTTGATTGTGCCCAACTATGTTGGAACGTGAGATGTAAGCATTCCAGCTATTTCTATATTTTATTTTGAAAACCCTAGACACTATTATAATTTCACTGGATTTCCTATCAAATGCTTTGGTTAGCGTAAGGTAAAAACTTTTCCATGTTTATGTGTGGGAAGTCTTACGTGATACCTTTTCTTTCAAAGGTTTTCTAAAGTTAAGCAACTTTTACCCGTTTACTCACACCAGACCTCTGTCTGACCCGAGTGTTTATTTTATGTTTTATTAAACTCTTGGGTACTAATATTATGTATGAGTAGTCAAGTGGATCAAGTTAGCTTGACGAATTCTGGAGGAGACATGGAGAAGGAGGCTTCGACGTGTAGATATATTATGGTTCCGCTGTGTATGTTGTGTCTGTATCTTGTATACATGAGTTGTATAGTTAGACAGAAGTTTATAACTGTCTATTTTCTGTTGTTTAAGTTGTGTACTCTGATGTAATGAGATACTATGTAATATTTTATGAGATATATTATATTTTATTCGTTCCGCTGTGAGTTCTCTGGTGTTGTTTGCGTTCTTCTTTCTCTTTCTTTTCTTCTTCTATCCCTTTATTTCTTCAAGATGATACGATTTTCTGGTAGTAGAAAGTCGGGTCGTCTCACTTGGTATCAGAGCATTAGGCTGAGAGAATACATAGGCTCTGAAGTGTATCTTTCTGTAAGGAGCATTAGGTTGAGTGAATACCTAGGCTCTGTAGTGGTGTCTTTCTTGAGAGAGCGTACTTGTAATTTTTATATATAACTATATATATATATATATATATATATTTATGTCTACCTAATTTGTTGGGTTATCTGTTCGGATTTTCCAACATAAGTTATAGAGGTAGATGGAGTAGTGGTTTGTGTGTGTAACACGACTACCACTAATGGAAGAGTTCCATATGTTTGAGGTTGGAAGTATTTGTCGAGATTGTAGACCTAATACCGCCTTGAGTAAGATTTGTAGTTTGGAGTAAGGATTTCTCTGATATCCGAAGGAAATCTTTTTAAAGATTCGGAGTTTGTTTTTGAAGTGTAAGTTTGGATTTCGCTCGGGTGAGCAAATTTTTCTTAAGTTTGGATTTGTTGGAAGTGCAGAAATAAGTGATGATATCTCGGTAACTGCGTGATGAGATGCAGTATCCTTGGATATTTTTTGAAGGTATTTTCTCTGGAAGCAGTTTAGAGGTGGTTAAGGAGCAGTCTTTACCTGCTGCAGGGAAGACCCGTCTGTGTAGAAGTTATATGGATCTTTAGTAAGGAGGTTGGCTGTTTTGGAATGTGAGACTAAGGTCTATAAGTTATTTACTTTGGCATGGTCTCATCTGTCATTCCCTAAGGAAAGAGAGATATTGATGCTTGGTTTGGAGTCCGAGTTTCTTGAGAAGTTGTTTGCCATCTCGGTTGTCCGTTGTGTGGTTTGTTGATGGTTATGGTTTTGGAGAAGCCTTTGGATTAGAGTCTTTGGTTAGCTGTGATAGTAGTGCAACTCAAACTGTTCGAAGTGTCGGTGTGCTGACGAGGAGGACTTTTAGTTTCGCAGTATCATCGAGGTAGAGTTTGGAAGCAGCAATGTTGGTTGTTTCTCTGGTGGTTCAGGAATCTTTGTGGTTCTCTTTCAGCAGTCCGGGCTGAAGGTGGTGATGTTTCTTGAAGGGTTAATCTTGTTTGGAAAAGTTAAAGCCGTTCTAATTAGTAAAGAGAGGACAGTTTATTTGGAATCCGAACTAGGTAGTATCGCAAAAGTGACTTGCGATTAATTTGGGAATTTTTCTTGGCCAATCTTTTGTTTGAGACTGAAGATTCTCATATGGAAGTAGGAGTTACTGAGGTAATCAGAAGGTGTCTGCATCTGGAGTTGAGTTTCATTTTGTTTTGGTTCCAGAAGCAATTTTGGTAGTTAGCCTAATAGTTGGATGGTTTTTGGAGAAAGCAGAGTTGGTATAGCAGCTCAGAATTATTTTTGGAATTGGAATTAGAATTGGACTGATCTAGCTTTTGAATTGGATTCTGTTATAAGGTTGTGTGACTGAGTCAGATAAGTCACTCAGATTTTTATGGATCTGATGAACAAGGTTTCCGAATTTATTGGATAAGTTTGTATTCGTGTTCATCAGCAGTATTCTCATCTATTTTAGAATCAGAGTTGTGTAGCGGAAGCAAGGTAGCAGCTGTGCAAGGAAGGAAACGAGTTCTGTTTGCTATTGTTTGAGGAGTAGAGCTTGTGTTCTGGAATTTTCGATGGATTTTGGAAGATTCTTCTATTGAATAGAATCCAGAGACTGCTTTGCTTTGGTCTAGTTGTTTCTGGAAGTATCAGCATAGGCTGAGCTGATCAGAAAGAGATTGGTAGTCCATGATTTTCTTTCGAGCTATGCAGATATGAGATTTGAGATAAGGAGTTTGGTATTCGAAGTTGGAGACTTCAGTGTTGTTAGATTTCTCTGGTTAAGAGAGCAGATATTGGATAAGATTGGTTGGTTAGTACTGAGGCATTTGAGGATTTCTTATCTGTGTTTTGATAGGATGAGATTGAATTGCCAGTTTGGATAGCGGGAATTCATTGTGTATCACGTATCTCTGAAGGAATACGTGTATGATTCACCATTGGTTGTTGAGTCTGTAGTTCAGTTGGAATTGGATGTTGAGCTGGATTTGAGAGTAGTCTGATGTTCTGTTCAGTTTGAAGGATCTAGAGATGAGTGGAGCTCTGGATTTTGGTTGTGTAGTTAGTTAGTTGAGCTTTTGGTAGGGCGAGTCTCCCGAGGATTTATACTGGGAAAACTCGAGATAGTGTTAGTGAGATTTATTCTGATTTGTGTCAGAATAATTAGTTAAGTTTATTTGTTTATTTGATTGCTATGGATGTTAGTAACTGGTTGTTAGGAATGCTTTGCTGATTGAAATTAAAATCTGTATTAGATAATTAAATTACCTTTGCTTTTAAATTTCGGGGACGAAATTATTTAAAGGGGGAAGGATTGAAACGACCCGGAATTTTGGGCAATATAAATTTAATAATATGTGTAAATAATTTAATTGGTTTGATAATTTTCTTTATAATTTTAATTAAAAATTTGCTAATTTAATATTTTAAAGGTAAATAAATCCTAATCTGGCAATATTGATAAGATTTGTTTTTCAAAGCTAATAAATTTTATTCTATTTATAATATATATATATATGATATATATGGTGAATAGGAGATCTTTTGTTTTAAATTAAAAAGACGAATTTGCAAATTGAAATATATATGTATGTATATGTTATAATTTGATGTTGTTTGTAATTTAATCCCTTAATAATTTATATATGAATGAATATTTTAATCTGAAGCTTTGTTTTAAAAATTAATATTTTTCCAAAAGCTAATTTAAGTTTAATTCATTTGTTTTCAAAATACAAGATAATTGTTTGATTTTAATATGATAGTTTATAAAAAGGATTTAAAAATTTGAAATGGTTATAAATGTATATCTATAAATGTATATGTATAAATGTATATGTATAAATGTATTAGATTTTTTAAATATAAGTATAAAGATTCATTTATATTATAATTAGTTTTCTAATATTTTCTTTAAAGGATTAAATTTATATTCACATGTAAGTTTATATTACATTTAAATTAAATGAATAAAAATTAATTAAAAATATTCAAGAACATGTGTAAACATGTTAACTTCCTTAATAAACACATGTAAGTTAATTAAGTAATAAAGTGACAAGTGTCTTTATTTTGAATTTCATTTTCTTTAATTTTAATAAATATTTTAAGAAGAAAAATTAGTTTACATTTAAACACTTTTTCTTTTTTTTTACTTCTTAATTCAAAACAGAAATCTCTTTCAAAACCTGAAAACTTGAATCCAAAAGAAAATTTGAAGCCAAAATTTAATTCTTCATAAAATAAAGCTCTTCCTACCAGCCTCAAACTTGCATAAATAAATGAAGTTTTTCACTACAATTCAACCTGCAAATTGGAAATCTGCAATACAAATTTAAAGATCTGCATTGTACAAGGCAAATCCGAAGCAAATCAAACCTGGAATTTGAAAACCCCAAATCTGCAACTTCATATTATCTTCAACCTGCAATTCAAACTAAAGCTGCAACTAAAACAAAGAATCAACCTGCAAATTGAAATGGACTTCAACCTGTAAAACAAATGGATGATCTACTGCAAGTTTCAATCGTTTTAAAGCAACAAATTGAGGCATGCATGGATCACTTTTGAAACAGCAAGCATAATCAAAAGCAAATGCATTTTCTGGATTATAGTTCAAGCCTGGAAATTAAGATAACTGCTCTGCATATTTCAGAGGTGAGTAAACTATTAAAAACAGTTTAATTTTATACTTCATCTTGATTTTATGATGATATCATGATGTTATCTAGAAATTTTTATTTAAATTTGATAGCATGTGGGATTGAAATATTTAAATTGCCTGTAGGATGTAAAAATGAATACCGTGTTTAATAAAAACAGTCCAATTCTCTCAAAAATCTAAATAACTTGATTTTTATCATGAATTGGACGGTGGAATGTTAATGAAAGTTGTTTGTAAATATATAGTATATCATTTAAAAGTAATTACAAGTTTTTAAATTGAAGAAATTACTCAGAATTTTCAAATTACAGTAAAATACTGTTACACATGGAAAATAAATAATCTTGTTTGTTGATTTAGATTACATGAATGAATTAGTGATTGGAAATCATGATTTTTAATACAGATTTTATGATTTTTAGTTTGATAAATCATGAGAATTTTGAGTTTGATTGTTTGGGGATTTTTGGTGATTGCTGTCTATCCACACAATAATTTGATTTGATTCTTTGGTTGAAGCATGCTTGAATGTTGTAGATTATAGGAAAAATGCAAAAGAATTTTTCTATTGACTGAATCGATGGATTTCGTATGAATTAGGGTTTAGCACGCTTTTGTTTTCGGTTTGATTCTAGTGGCTTCTGTGATTTGGATTGGTGACCGGAGTTGTTCACATTTGTGGGAGAGGGTGCTCGGGAACGAAGGATTTTGATGGTGGGTTCGATACGGTCTATCGGCTTCAGGATCATCGCCGAATTGGAAGTTTTCTAGTCGATTTGCATTTCCAGATTTTTGCCGTGGATGCTCGATTTTGTAATGGAGGAGTTTTTAGGCTTTTGGTTGGTCGTGAGGGACGACGTGGTCGCCGCCGACTTGGGGATGGCCGGAGGAAGGTTCAGCGAGGCTTGGATCACGGTGCAAGGTGCACGCGTGCACGAATTGAGGGACTGGAAATTTTCAAATTGGGGAAGAAGGCTTCTCTCGGGTTGAGCCTCGAAGGGATGCTCGTGATTTTCGTATATCAGCTCGAAGAAGGAGGGGAGCTGGTTGCTTCGGGAACGACCCGTGTTTTTAGGCGATAGTCTCAGGTTTTTTTAGGGTTGTTGCTTTAGTTAAGTTCTGTAATGAATTTTAAGTTGCAACTCGAGTTTGAATTAACATAGATCAAGTATTAAGTTATAAAACAAGTTTTATAAAAGAAAACATTCAAAGCTAAAACTTGTTTTTGTAAGTAAAAGTTAATCAACGTTAAAAAAAATGTTAATTTAATTCAATTTAAAATTTAAATTATTCAAAATGATTTCCTTTGGAAGCAAAATATAAATTGTATTTATTTTTAATTGTTAAGAAATTTGAATTTGAATGTAACTATCTAAGTAGATGTTGAATTGTTTTTTTTTAATTTCAAATTGATTTCTAAATTTCTTATTTTCAAATAAGGTAACTGTTATGATTTTGAAATCCAAATAGAATAATTGTTTTTTTTTATTATTAAAAATTGGATTAGTTCAAGTAATTTAATTATGAAGATAAATAGGGTTAGTTTTTCTTTGTTATTAACTTGAGAATACTTAATTAAATATGAATCGTAATTTAGTAAAGAATTTATTAAGATAAATGTTTTCTTAATTAATTAAGGATTTTTTAATATAAGTTGTTAATTAATTAATTGTATAATTAATTTTAAATAATTAGTTAATTGTTTATTTAATCACTTAATTATGGATTAATTAAGTGTAGTTACTTAATGAAGTAACTAATGGCGAAATTCTGAATGTAATTAATGGAAGTAATTACTTATGGGAGTAATTAATTAGAGGTGATTAATGGGTAAATCACTTTTGGTTATCAAAATAAAGAATTGATTAATATAATTGTTTTAAAGTTAATTAATTATGGAATAATTAATTAATTAGAGTATTAAGAATTATTTAAGGATGGGTTAATTAAGAAAGTAATTAAGATTTATTAATGAAGTAATTAGAGATAATTACTTATGTAAGTAATTAAGAGTTAATTACTTAATTTATTTTAGTTAATTAATTAATGTGATTAATTAATGAATGTGATTAATTAGGATTAATTACTAAGTGTAATTAATTAAAATTGTAATTAATTAAAGATGTAATTAATTAATTAAGTAATTAATTAAGGATTAATTGTTAATTTAAATTGATTATTAATTACTCAATGAAGTAATTAAGGATTAATTGGATTAATTAATCAAGGATTAATATAATTAATTTAGAATTTAATTAATTAATAAATTAATTAATTAAGATAAGTAATTACGAATTGTTAATTACTGGTTATGTTTTATAAGATGATTAATTATAAATTAGTTATTTAATTAATTAAAGTAATTATTAATTAATAAGGATCTTTTGTTATTAATCAAGGTTGATTAATAAAATAATTAATTGAAGCGTGATTAATTAATTATGATTAATTAAGGTTTAATGTAATTAATCATAGTTAATTAATTAATGAAAGATCATTAATTATTGTAATTAATGATAGTAATTTAAGGTTAATTGCTGAATATGGTAAAGAATATTTACTTGAATGTAATTAAAATATAATTAATCAAGGAAGATTAATAAAGAAGATCATTAAGGAGATGATTAATTTATTTATTTGGAATTAATAAATGAAAGGATTTGAGTAATCCAATTGATTAAGAGATAATCAATTATGTGTATGGATGATTGGTTGATTGGATGATTGGTTGATAATGGATGATTGATATTGGGTGATTGGTTGATATTGGATGATTTAGATATCTATGATATGTGATATGCTGTTGTGTGAGATGAATGTTTATTATGAATTATTTATAGTGATAGTGTTATTCATCTATCTGTTTATATCATCCTGAATATAAGTTTAAATTGTTTAAACCCTTAAGTATAACTTGGACATTAAAATGGCGTTTGGTTTCGATGAGACCGGGATCGGGTTTCCATATTTGGAATCCGAAAACCACATCGATTTCAATTAAACGTTAGGTCGTTAATCCAAGTGGAGCAAGTGAAGACTCGAGGTGTAATGGCTATACGTCAGTATAACTCTGTGGGTGATTCCGTAATGAGTTGACGGAATAGTGCTTATAGATTCGAGATGGCGAGTCAGAGTGCAAGAGCTATGGTCGTTGACTCTGAGGGTGATTCCAATAATGAGTGCAACGAGATAGTGCCTTCGGTTTCGTTCGAACCCGGAACGAACTTGTATGGATCGATTGCTTTCAGAACATCGTCAGGTGGACAATGAGCATTATAAGATAGATGTGTTCTATAAAGGTAATCGTAACCTCAAGCCTCATCAACCGAGAATGGCTAAAACAGGGGAGGTGCAGCAAGGATTCGTCGGTAGCTCCCACTTGAGAGCGAGATTTACCCCTGTCTAGAGGTCCCTTCTATTTCGGTTTTGTGTGTGGTTGGTCGCGCCAACTACGGGGTGGTCTTGTTCGGGAGTATCCAGTAAGGGATGGTTCCGGCCTTGTGTTGCAGGGGAGTTAGGTTAGCTCCTCGGTAAGTTGATCTAGGCCACGTGCTGTGACGGGCGGTACCCCAGTAGCCCTGCCATTGTATGGAATCCAAAATCCAATAAGTGCTGGTACGGCTTTGATTGTGCCAAACTATGTTGGAACGTGAGATGTAAGCATTCCAGCTATTTCTGTATTTTATTTCGAAAACCCTAGACACTATTATAATATCACTGGATTTCCTATCAAATGCTTTGGTTAGCGTAAGGTAAAAACTTTTCCATGTTTATGTGTGGGAAGTCTTACGTGATACCTTTTCTTTCAAGGTTTTCTAATGTTAAGCAACTTTAACCCGTTTACTCACACCAGACCCCTCTCTGACCTGAGTGTTTATTTTCTGTTTTATTAAACTCTTGGGTACTCATATTGTGTATGAGTAGTCAAGTGGATTCAGTTAGCTTGACGAATTCTGGAGGAGACATGGAGCAGGAGGCTTCGACGTGTAGATATATTATGGTTCCGCTGTGTATGTTGTGCCTGTATCTTGTATACTTGAGTTGTATAGTTAGACAGAAGTTTATAACTATCTATTATCTATTGTTTAAGTTGTGTACTCTGATGTAATGAGATACTATGTAATATTTTATGAGATATATTATATTTTATTCGTTCCGCTGTGAGTTCTCTGATGTTGTTTGTGTTCTTCTTTCTCTTTCTTTTCTTCTTCTATCGCTTTCTTTCTTCAAGATGATGCGATTTTCTGGGAGTAGAAAGTCGGGTTGTCTCAACAACCCCAGCAGTTGTCCGGAATCAACCGCCCCACACAGCCGAATATAAAGGGACTTCTAGACAGGGGTAAATCTTGCACTCCAGTGGGAGCTACCCACGAAGCCTTGTTGCACCTCCCCTGTTTTAGCCATTCCCGGTTGATGAGGCTTGAGGCTGCGATTACCTTTAGAGAATACATCTATCTTAGAATGCTCATCGTCCGCCTGACGATGTTATGAAAGCATTCAATCCATATAAGTTCGTTCCGGGTTCGAACGAAACCAAAGGCACTAACTCGTTGCACTCATTTTGGAATCACCCTCAGAGTCAACAACCATAGCCCTTGCACTCTAAAACACCATCTCGAACCTATAAGCACTATTCCGTCAAACTCATTACGGAATCACCCATAAAGTTATATTGACGTATAGCCCTTACACCTCAAGTCTTCACTTGTTCCACTAGGATTCACGACCTAACGTTTAATTGGAATCGATGTGGTTTTTGGATTCCAAACATGGAAACCCGATCCCGGTCTCACCGAAACCAAACGCCATTTTAATGTCCAAGTTGTACTTAAGGGTTTAAACAATTAACTTGTATTCAGGATGATATAAACAGATAGATGAATCACATTATCACAATAGATAAATTATATCAACATTCATCTCACAACATCATATCACATAACAGAGATATCCAGTATCAACCAATATCAATCATCCAATATTGATCATCCAATATCAATCAATCAACCAATATTAATCAATCATCCAAAGCGAAATTGATTAACTCTTAATCAATTAGGATTACCTAAATCCTTCTTCAATAATTTGTTCTAAATAAATAAATTGATCATCTCTAATGATCTTCCTTACTTAATTTTCCTTAATTAATCTTCCTTGATAAATTCTACTTTTATTACATTCAAGTAATTATCCTTAACTATATTCAGTAATTAACCTTTAATTACTATCATTAATTATAATAATTAATGATCATTCACTTACTTCCAATAATTAATCAATTATAATTAATTACATTAAACCTTAATTAATTACAATTAATTAATTACACTTACATTAAATCACTTATATTATTCAACCTTGATTAATATCATTTATTAACTAATGAACCTTATTAATTAATAATTCCTTAATTAATTAACTTCTTAATAAATTGTATTAACCTTCGATTAATTAATCTAAGTAATTAATCTTTAATTACTTCATTTAGTAATTATTAATCAATTTAAATTAAAAATTAATCCTTAATTAATTACTTTATTAATTAATTACATTTTAATTAATTACAATTAGTAATTAACCTTAAATTAATCACACTTATTAATTAACTAATCGCATTTACAAATTAACTACAATATTTAAGTAATTAACTCTTAATTACTTACATAAGTAATTATCTTCTAATTACTTCCATTAATAAACCTTGATTACTCTCTTAATTAATTACTTAACAAATAATTAATTCTATCATTAAACAATCCTTATTTCTTTAATTAATTAATTACTTCATAATTAATTACTTCATAATTAATTAACTTCAAAACAGATAAATTAATCAATTTCCTTTATTGATAACATTAAGTGATTATCCATTAATCACTTCCACTTAATTTCTCCTAACATTCAAAAATTAACCATTTATTACTTCATTAAGTAATTACAATTAATTAATTTATAATTAAGTGATTATTTCAAACTAAATAATCAATTAACTAATTATTTAAAATTAATTAAACAATTAATTAATTAACTTATTATATTTTAAAATCTTTAAGAAAACAACATTCTTAATTAAAATTTTACTTATTAATGAATCACATTTTAATTAAGTACCTTAAGTTCATATCAAAATAAATTAATCATAATTATCTACATAGATAAATTATTTGAAATTAATCCAAATTTTAATAACTTAAAAATAAACCATTTTTATTGGTTACAAAATTTATATTAATTACTTAATTGGGACAAATAACATTTGGAAATAAATTTTTAAACTTAAAACATTTTTGATTATCTAATTCGAACTTTCCATTTCAATATAAATTTAAAACTAGAGTTTTTAAACAATACTTTAAAATTTATCTTAAAACTTAGGTTCAATATTTGAATTCAAATATTACCCTTTTTAACTTAACATTCAAAACTGAATGAAGTCAATTACTTCAAAAGGAATCATTTAAAACAAATTTAGAACTTAAAATAAATTCAATTATTATTATTATTATTATTATTATTATTATTATTATTATTTTAGTTTGATTTACATTTTTTTTCAAAGCAACAAGTTTTGTAACTCGTCTTCTTTTATACAATTCAAGCTACAAATAAAGATTGCAACTTGTCTTCAATTTTTCAACAACAAGTTGAATAAGCACCCTGAAAAATTACACAGGTACAACTCGAAGCCCCAATCAAAAAAAACTCTCGAGCCAAACACGACAACTATTCGAGACATCCCCGAAGCACACACACACCCTTCATCAACTCCGAGTCAAACCCGAGCATAACGCGATATCCCACCCGAATCTTCATCTCGTCTTCCCCAACACGACTTTCCAATGCACACGCATTTGCACGGTGCACGTGCCCAACCTCTTCCGGCCACACACGATCATCACGTCCACCAACGACCATCACTCTTCCATACGCGAACACAAAAAAGCAACCAGAACCCACGATTGTCCTTCGAATCGAAATTCGAACTTTCGAACCCAAAAGTTCGAACACCGGAAGCTGCCACCATCCAAAAATCCACCCACGTTCATCACCATGTCGTCGTTCCACCTTGCCGACCCCACCACCGAGACACCACGACCAAGATCGTCAACCTCCCCAAATACAAACAAACTCTACCCATCCTTTAGGACAAAATCCCCAAAACAGACAAGCCGAAACAAAGAACAAACTAAACCCTATTTCGATCGATTATGACCAAATTACTCATTGGAAAAATTCGAAGGTATTTTTCCCAACATCCACATTCCAGAAACAAGCCTCGACCCTAAATTCATCTTCAATCGTTAATTGAATCTTCGGCAATCATCA
The DNA here is from genome assembly GCA_030765085.1 of Allium cepa. Classification (NCBI taxonomy): domain Eukaryota; kingdom Viridiplantae; phylum Streptophyta; class Magnoliopsida; order Asparagales; family Amaryllidaceae; genus Allium; species Allium cepa. The sequence goes on along the minus strand of CM060928.1, from coordinate 847,914,749 downwards.
AAAACTTCCAAAGTATTCAAACCCAAAATTCACACCAAATTCTCAAATAAAAATTATGACATAAACTTTAAAAATCATAAATTTTGGTTCTTAACATATTTACGTAATCCAAATCAGAAAACATGGAAGTTGATTTTTGACATGTATCAGTAGTTTACAGTAATTTCATTTGTTAGAATTATTTGTAATTTAAAAATCACAGAAAATACCCTTAAAATTTCTATCTATCAATTACATATAAATTTCATTTAATCATTAAAATCAAACAATGGGTTAGTGGAAGATTCAAACTTCCTAAAGGATTGAGCAGCCTGTTTGAAAGAACAGGAAGCCGGGTGTTTTCTTTTTTTTCATAAATACACAGAGTTATAAACATAACTACAAATTCAATAATAAACTGAATGATTTTCAGGCAATATAAATCAAAACTTTTAGATCATCACATGCATGTAACAAACCCAAATCAACTGGTTTTAAAGTTGTTTACTCACTTGTTTTTAAATTGCAGAGCAGATTTTTTTCAGGCCTTTGAATAAAATCTGAAAAAGGTTCTTTGATGCTTTTAATTATGCTGAAGAAAAATCCTTTGTATGCCTTTAATTTGTTGACGATTGTAAACTTGCATGTTGAAAATTGCAGGTTGAATTTTGAATCCTTGCATTACAGGTTGAAGTTGTAGTTTTTCTGTTGCTAGAAAACTTGCTTTGCAGATTGAAGTTGATGAGAAGAACATAAATTTGCAGATTTTAGTAGATTTGTATTTGATTTTATTTCAGGTTTTACTTTGCTATTGGATTTTGATTTTGCAGATTTTGAAAAAAATTACTGGTTTGAGTAAGAAAGAAGACAAAGGATTGTAAGTGTTATGTGAAAATAGTTTTTTTATTCTTTAAAAACAGTTATTAAAATTAAAAATTAATAGGCTGCCACATGTTAATTAATTTGAACAAGTGTCTCAATTATGTGTTAAAAGATTACAAGTGTTTTAAAGATCTTTGAAAAATTGTTTTTAAAACCTTATAACAATAATAATTATAACTTATCTCTATGAACGTGGATATTTGTATTTATGAAATGTTTTTATGTTAATAAACTTTGAATTTGGATAAATATACAAGTTTAAATCTTTTAATTCACTAAATTACTAAATACTTATTTAGTAAATATAAACTTACTTTTTTTAAAGAGAATATTGTTAAAACTAATTATAATATAAATATACATCTTATATATGTATTTAAATATCTAAAACTTTTATAAATTTATGATCATTTAAAATTTAAGCATTATATAAAAACAAAACATTGCTTAAATCCTTTATAAACTATCTATTTGAAATAAATAACAATTCTTATATTTTAAAAACAAACAATTATCTTATAATTGAAAATAATTTGATAAATCTAAATTAACTTTTGAGAATATGAATTAAAACAAGCTTTAAATTACAATATATTCAAATATAAATTAAAACAGATTAAATTAAATTAAAAACAATATCAATTTATAACATAGACTTACATATATATTACAATTTCAAAATTCATTTTTCTAATTTAAAACAAAAGATATTCTATTCACAATATATATCAAATATATTTTATAAACAGAATAAAATTTTATTAGCTTTTTGAAAAACAATTCTAACCAATTTTAAACTGTTAAAAGATATTGATCACACTTACCAGATTAAATGTTTATTGACCTTTAAAAAGATTAAATTTACCTAATTTAAATTAAAAATACAAAGAAAATTTATCAAACCAATTTAATTATCACACAGATTATTAAATTGATATTGCCTCAAATTCCGAGTCGTTATAATCCTTCCCCCTTAAAAGAATTTCGTCCCCGAAATTTAAAAGCAAAGGTAATTTAATAACCCAGCAAAGATTTTAATTTCAATCTACAAGGCATACTTATCAATCAGTTACTAACAACCAAAGCAATCAATCAGACAAACAAACCTAACTAATTATCCTGACCCAAATCAGAATAAATCTCTAACACTATCTAGAGTTTCCCAATATAAATTACTGGGAGATTCGCTCTACAGAAACTAAACTAACAAACTACACCACAAAATCCAGAGCTCCTCTCATCTCTAGATCCACCAATCTGAACAGAACATCAGACTGTACCCAAGTCTAGCTAAACTTCCAAATCCAACTGATCTGTAGATTAAACAACCAGTGATGAATCATACACGTACTCACTCTGAGGTACGTGAAATACAATGAATTCCAGCTATCAAAACTGGCAATTCAATCTTATAGACAACAGATCTTATCTTATCAGAACACAGATAAGAAATCTCAAATGCCTCAGCACCAGCCATCCAATCTTATCCAATTATTGTTCTCTTAACCAGAGAAATCTTAACAACAATGAAGTCTCCAACTTCGAATTCAAAACTCCTTATCTCATATCTGTATAACTCAACAGACAAACCTGGGCTACCAACCTTCTTCCCGATCAGCTCAACCTATGCTGATGCTTCCAAAAACAACTAAACCAAAGCAAACCAGTTCCTGGTTCCTATTCAACAGAAAAATCTTCATAATCCGTCGAAATCCATAACACAAGCTCTACTTCCCAAACAATAGCAAATTGAACTTGCTTCCTTCCTTGCGCAGCTGCTATCTTGCTTCCGCTGCACAACTCTGATTCTGAAATAAATAAGAATACTATTGATGAACACGAGTACAAACCTATCCAATATATATTAGTGAAAACTTTGTTCATCAAATCCATAAAATCTGAGTGTCCCATCTGACACGGTCACAACCTTATATCAGAAATCGAAACTTAAAAACTATATTTGACTAATCCGAATTCCAAAAATTTCTGAGCTGCTACACCAACTTCTCCTACTCGGCAAACTACTAAAATCGCTTCTTATAACAACCCGCATATTTATCGATTTTATATTTAAATATCTTATTTAAATATTTTTCGTTAATCAGATATTGGTCCGAAAAGCTACTTTTTGCAAACGGTCAAATTAGGACCCGAGACCACTTCCATTGAGTATGAAATGCCGTTTACAATCTTTTTAAGTATAAAATTTGCTATGTTTGGGGTTAGTGGAATTTCACTAACTTTTCCCGCTTTGGACTTTGGGTTGGTTTAGCCTATTAAACCTAAGTTCCAACCCCTTCTCCTCATCTCTTCATAAATTCCTACCTAACTCTAGTTTTAGCATTAATGGTGAGTGGAAAGGGAAATTAAAATTCCAAGCCCAAGTTCATTTGCAAATTCAACATCCAACTCCAAAATCAAAGTAAAGACATTGGATTCAAGCTTGTAGTTGCCTCTCTATTGACTTCAAGCTTCTTCTTCATTGAATTTGTGCAAAGGTGAGATTTTTATCTCACATTCTTGTCTATAACTATCACGGATGTTTGGGAATGATTTCCTATCACTTTAGCATATTCATTTTCATTTGGTTTGGATTGGATTGGCGAAAAACTCCAATTTTTAGTGTTTTTGGTGAAATTCTGCACTTAGGTCGTTCTGCCTATGCTAGGTCGTTAGCGTGGAAAAGTCTCGCCCTTCAAATAGCTCGTTTCTGGCCTTAAATCGTTCTACAACCTTAGGTCGCTCGGCACTAGGTCGTAGGTCGTAGGTCGTAGGTCGCTCGCCACTACATCGTTAGGTCGCGAGATACTAGGTCGTTCACCTTTGGCCTTACGCCCACTCCTTTAGGTCGCATGGCCTTTAAATCCTTAGGTCGCTTGACCATTTTAACTCGCAACCAATTTGGGTCATCTTTGGCTTTAGGTCGCTGGCCTCTAGGTCGCAACGTCGTTAGGTCGTTCCCCTTACTGCTTATCACGACCATGTGTTAGGTCATTAACCCCTAACTCGTTCGGCCTTGCCTGCTTCATTAGGTCGTTCGACCATTGAGTCGCTTGAGTCGTTAGGTCGCATGACCTTTTGCCCGTTAGGTCGCATGACCTTTAGCCCGTTAGGTCGCATGACCTTTAGCCCGTTAGGTCGCATGACCTTTAAACCGTTAGGTCGCATGATCTTTAACCTGTTAGGTCGCGTACAACTTTATGTCGCGAACCCTGTTAGGTCGCTTGACCTTGCCTGGGTTGTTAAGTCGCTTGGCCATTTCAGTTAGGTTGCATGACCCCTTAACTTGCTCGACCTTGTTTAGGTTGTTAGGTCGCGAACACCCCTAGGTCGCTCGACCCCTTATACTCGTAGGTCGCTCGATCCTATCCTCCCTTAGGTCTTCACTAAGTCGTACCGTTTAGGATGGGGTGCTGCCCCGCACCCCGCTGGGGGCGCTGCCCTCTAGACCCCCGCGACCTGACCGGGCAGGTCGAACCCCGTAGCAAGGGCGTTGCCCCCGCACCCCCACCTTGGGGAGTTGCCACCCCTGGACCCCCCTCCGTAGGGGATCTTATCTGAAAAACAATCAACGGAACTTGCTTTGTTGAGATGCTGAGTTGACCATTCTTCGAGACAAACTATCTTGGGCTTCTCGGTCGATTTTATGGATTTTTGAATATCTATTTCGATCGATTCTTTATCGGTTTCTTTGGATTTTATTCACGTCTTCGAATGTGAATTTTTATGCTTGATTGTTTCTACAATCACCTCTAAGATTTGTCACTTTAAAATATAAAGGTTTTCTATACTAGTAGTAAATATCAAAACTCTTTCAACAAAATGATTTCAACCTTATTTTCAATAACAAAGCTCTTTTCTTAAACCATTTTCCAGTCTACTAGTATATACAAACCTTTACCTCACTCGGATGAGAAATCTAATTAAACGGCTTAGTAAAACAAGTGGTATGAAACGCTTGCGTTCACTTCGTCGGTTAATTCTTGGACTTGTTCGATTGAACCTCTTGTGACAATTTTCTAGTGAAGATTTACAGTTCGTTCGTAAATATTTAAGTTAAGCAAGTGGTTATGGGACATGAGGCTAGACTTTTATATTTACTAGCTTAGTGTAATTGACACTTCTCGTTGATCATGATGATCATTTTATGATTTAGACTAGCAATTGTGCGATGTCTCTTTGTTTACAAGGTTATACTAGACCTCATTGGTGTGATTCCGACTCACACATATCTCTTTGTCCGCAAGGTTAGTCTAGACACCATTTGTGTGATTCCACTTACACATACCTTTTTATTGCGAGGTTAGGCTAGACACCATTTGTGTGATTCCACTCACACATACCTTTTTGTTTTTTGGTTAGCCTAGACCTCATCTGGGTGATTCCGACTCACCCATATGGGGTAGCTCCCCATGGTCTTCGGACCTTCATGTGATAGGCCTCTTTCCCTTTTTCTGTGATTTCTGGATTTTTTGTGTTGATTTCTAGAATTTATGTCATTGACTTGTTATGCGTACAAGTTTAGGGTATGATGCCCTCTTTGGATCTTTGAGAAGATTCTTGTGATATCGATTTATCTCTTATTGATTGATCTTTTGTTAATCATCATTTGCAAACTAATAGTAGTATGTCAGTATGGATATTTCATGTTTATGCCATATCTTTTATTTTATACCATGTCATCTGATATTTATAGCTAGACTGATCCGTTTATTATTTTCTTAAATAATACTCGGGTCAGACCGAGATGTTGCAGGTGCTTCTGCTTGACTTCTTCCCGGGATTTGCTACTCTGACTTTTGGCTAACTATTTAGATTAGCAGTTTTTGTTGTATACGCTTGAGATATAGACACATAGTTGTATTCTTTTGTGTAGCACGTGTTGCTATTCTTTTGTATTATTGTGGATCTTTTTGACCACTACTCTGATGTACACTTTCATGTGTTAGTTATATATTCATATCTTCTTCCGCCTTTGTGATATGGATGTCTGTGACTGATTTGTGTTATGCTTATTTCTATGTTTGTTTCCGAAGATTATTTATAGCCACCGTGTGATAAGCAATCACATGGATGGTCGCTCCTCAACAGCCTTATTCTCCGTGCTAGTTGACAGCACTACACCGTAGTGTTCTTGGCTAGCGTGGGTATAGAGGTGCGGCATCACACTTCTGGAACCAAAACAATATGGAACTCCACTCCAAATGTAGACAAACTTCTAATTATCTCAGTAGCTCCTACTTCCATATGAGAACCCTCAGTCTCAAACAAAGATAACCCAAGAAAAATTCCCAAATTAATCGCAAGTCACTTTTGCGATCTAACCTAGTTCGGATTCCAAAGAATCCATCTTCTCTTTACCAATTAGAACAACTTTAAGCTTCTCCAAACAAGGTTAACCTTCAAGAAACTTTCACCAACTGCCCGGACTGCCGAAAGAAGAACCACCAAGATTCCTGAATTATCAGAGAAACGAGCACACTTCTGCTTCCAAACTCTACTTTGATGATACTGCAAAGCTATAAGACCTTCTTGTTAGCACACCGAACACTTAGAGATGCACTGCTACCACAGTTAACCAAAGACTTCTAATCTAAAGGCTTCTCAAAAACCAAAACTATCAACAAACTGCATAACGGACCTCCGAGATGGCAGACATCTTCTCAAGAGATTTGGGCTCCAAACCAATCATCAACTTCTCGCTCTCCTTAAGATACGACAAATGAGACCATGCCAAAGCGAGGCAACTCATAGACCTTAGTCTCATATCCCAGAATAGCCAACCTCCATGCTAAAGATCCATACATCTTCTACACAGACGAATCTTCCCTACGGCAGGTAAAGACTGCTCCTCAACCACTTCTAAAACTGCTTCAACAGAAAACCTCTTCTGGAATATCCATGGATACTGCATCTCATCACGCAGTTATCAAGATATCATCACCTACTTCTGTACTTCCGACAGATCCAAACTTACACTTCAAAGATAAACTCTGAATCTTTAAAAGATTCTCTTCGGATATCAGAGAAATCCTTACTCCAATTACAAATCTTACTCGAGATGATATTAGTTCTACAGCCTCGACAAATACTTCCAACCTCAACATATGGACCTCTCCCATCAGTGGTAGTCGTGTTACACACACACCCACTACTCCATCTACCTCTCCAACTTATGTTGGAAAATCCAAACAGATAACCCAACATATCGGGTGTATACACACACACACACAGAGTTATATATAAAAATTACAAGTATGCTCTCTCAAGAAAGACACCACTCCAGAACCTAGGTATTCACTCAACCTAATGCTCTGATACCAAATGTGACGACCGACTTCCTAACTCCAGGGAATTGCATCTTCTTCAAAAAAAGAAAGGGATAGAAGAAGAAAAGAAAGAGAAAGAAAGAGACAACAACATCAGAGAACTCACAACGGAATGAATAAAATATAATATATCACATAAAATATTACATAGTATCATATTATATCAGAGTACACAACTTATACAACACATACATCTGTCTAACTATACAACTCAAGTGCACAAGATTCAGATATCAAACAAACACAGCGGAACTAATATATAACTACACGTGGAAGCCTCCTGCTCCATATCTCCTCCATAATTCGTCAAGCTAACCTTAATCACTTGACTACTCATACATGATATGAGTACCCAAGAGTTTAATAAAATAGAAAATAAACACTCGGGTCAGACAGGGGTCTGGTGTGAGTAAACGGGTTAAAATTACTTAACTTTAGAAAAACCTTTAAAAGGAAAGGATCACGTAAGACTTCCCACACATAAACATGGAAAAGTTTTTACCTTACGCTAACCAAAACATTTAATAGGAAATCCAGTGATATTATGATAGTGTCTAGGGTTTTCAAGTAAATAAGAAATAGCCGAAATTGTTACATGATTAAATTCCAGCTACAAACCACAAAAGTGGGTAATACAAACAAAACCGTAGGGTCTCGTAGGAAGAATGGGTTTCCATCAATGGGAGGGCTACTGGGGTACTGCCGGTCACAGTACGTGGCCTAGATCAACGTACCGAGGAGCCACCCTAACTCCCCTGCAACAGAACGCCGGGACCATTCCCTACTGAACAGTCCCGAACGAGACAACCCCGGCAGTTGTCCGGAATCAACCACCCCACACAGCCGAATAAAAAGGGACTTCTAGATAGGGGTAAATCTTGCTCTCCGGTGGGAGCTACCCACGAAGCCTTGCTGCACCTCCCCTGTTTTAGCCATTCCCTGTTGATGAGGCTTGAGGCTGCGATTACCTTTAGAGAACACATCTATCTTAGAATGCTCATCATCCGCCTGACGATGTTCTGAAAGCATTCAATCCATACAAGTTCATTCCGGGTTCGAACGAAACCGAAGGCACTATCTCGTTGCACTCATTTTGGAATCATAGAGTCAACAACCATAGCCCTTGCACCCTAAAACACCATCTCGAACCTATAAGTACTATTCCGTCAAACTCATTACGGAATCACCCACAGAGTTATACTAACGTATAGCCCTTACACCTCGAGTCTTCACTTGCTCCACTAGGATTCACGACCTAACGTTTAATTGGAATCGATGTAGTTTTCGGATTCCAAACATGGAAACCCGATCCCGGTCTCACCGAAATCAAACGCCATTTTATTGTCCAAGTTGTACTTAGGGGTTTAAACAATTAACTTGTATTCAGGATGATATAAATAGATAGATGAATCACATTATCACAATAGATAAATTATATCATCATTCATCTCACAATAGCATATCACATAACAGAAATATCCAGTATCAACCAATATCAATCATCCAATATTGATCATCCAATATCAATCAATCAACCAATATTAATCAATCATCCAAAGCGGAATTGATTAACTCTTAATCAATTAGGATTACCTAAATCCTTCTTCAATAATTTGTTTTAAATAAATAAACTGATCATCTCTAATGATCTTCCTTAATTAATTTTCCTTAATTAATCTTCCTTGATACATTCAAGTAATTATCCTTAACCATATTCAGTAATTAACCTTTAATTACTATCATTAATTATAATAATTAATGATCATGCACTTACTTCCAATAATTAATCAATTATAATTAATTACGTTAAACCTTAATTCATTACAATTAATTAATTCACTTACATTAAATCACTTATATTGTTCAACCTTGATTAATATCATTTATTAACTAATAAACCTTATTAATTAATAATTCCTTAATTAATTAACTTCTTAATAAATTGTATTAACCTTTGATTAATTAATCTAAGTAATTAATCTTTAATTACTTCATTTAGTAATTATTAATCAATTTAAATTAGCAATTAATCCTTAATTAATTACTTATTAATTAATTACATTTTAATTAATTACACTTAGTAATTAACCTTAAATTAATCACACTTATTAATTAACTAATCACATTTACAAATTAACTACAATAATTAAGTAATTAACTCTTAATTACTTATATAAGTAATTATCTTCTAATTACTTCATTAATAAACCTTGATTACTCTTTTAATTAATTACTTAACAAATAATTAATTCTATCATTAAACAATCCTTATTTTTTTAATTAATTAATTACTTCATAATTAATTAACTTCAAAACAGATAAATTAATCAATCACCTTAATTGATAACATTAAGTGATTATCCATTAATCACTTCCACTTAATTTCTCATATGAGTAATTATCATTAATTATTTCCATAAGTAATTACTTCCATTCTTAATTACATTCAAAAATTAACCATTTATTACTTCATTAAGTAATTACACTTAATTAATTTATAATTAAGTGATTATTTTAAATTAAATAATAAGTTAACTAATTATTTAAAATTAATTAAAAAATTAATTAATTAACTTATTATATTTTAAAATCTTTAAGAAAACATCATTCTTAATTAAACTTTTACTTATTAATGAATCATATTTTAATTAAATACCTTAAGTTCATATCAAAATAAATTAATCATAATTATCTACATAGATAAATTATTTGAAATTAATCCAAATTTTAATAACTTAAAAATAAACCCTTTCTATTGGTTACAAAATTTATATTAATAACTTAATTGGGACAAATAACTTTTGGAAATAAATTTTTAAACTTAAAACATTTTTGATTATCTAATTCAAACTTTCCATTTCAATATAAATTTAAAACTGGAGTTTTTAAACATTACTTTAAAATTTATCTTAAAACTTAGGTTAAATATTTGAATTAAAACATTACCCTTTTTAACTTAACATTCAAAATTGAATGAAGTCAATTACTTCAAAAAGGAATCATTTAAAACAAATTTAGAACTTAAAATAAATTCAATCATTATTATTATTATTATTATTATTATTATTTAGTTTGATTTACATTTTTTTTCAAAACAACAAGTTTTTAACTCGTCTTCTTTTATACATGTCAAGCTACAAATAAAGATTGCAACTTGTCTTCAATTTTTCAACAACAAGTTGAATAAGCACCCTAAAAAATTACACAGGTATAACCCGAAGCCCCAATCAAAAAAAACTCTCGAGCCAAACACGACAACTATTCGAGATAGCCCCAAAGCACACACACCCTTCATCAACTCCGAGTCGAACCCGAGCGTAACGTGATATCCCACCCGAGTCTTCATCTCGTCATCCCCAACATGACTTTCCAGTGCACACGCACTTGCACGGTGCACGTGTCCAACCTTGTTCCGGCCACCCATGATCATCGCGTCCACCAACGACGGTCACTCTTCCATATGCGAACACGAAAATGCAACTAGAACCCACGATTGTCCTTCGAATCGAAATTCGAACTTTCGAACCCAAAAGTTCGAACATCGGCAGCTGCCGCCGTCCAAAAATCCACCCACGTTCATCACCACGTCGCTATTCCACCTTGCCGACCCCACCACCGAGACACCATGACCAAGATCGTCAACCTCCCCAAATACAAACGAACTCGACCCATCCTTTAGGACAAAATCCCCAAACAGACAAGCCGAAACAAAGAACAGACTAAACCCTATTTCGATCGATTATGACCAAATTACTCATTGGAAAAATTCGAAGGTATTTTTCCCAACATCCACATTCCAGAATCAAGCCTCGACCCTAAATTCATCTTCAATCGTTAATTGAATCTTCGGCAATCATCAAAAACTTCCAAAGTATTCAAACCCAAAATTCACACCAAATTCTCAAATAAAAATTATGATATAAACTTTAAAAATCATAAATTTTGGTTCTTAACATATTTACGTAATCCAAATCAGAAAACATGGAAGTTGATTTTTGGCATGTATCAGTAGTTTACAGTAATTTCATTTGTTAGAATTATTTGTAATTTAAAAATCACAGAAAATACCCTTAAAATTTATATCTATCAATTACATATAAATTTCATTTAATCATTAAAATCAAACAACAGGATAGTGGAAGATTCAAACTTCCTGAAGGACTGAGCAGCCTGTCTGAAAGAACAGGAAGCCGGGTGTTTTCTTTTTTTTCATAAATACACAGAGTTATAAACATAACTACAAATTCAATAATAAACTGAATGATTTTCAGGCAATATAAATCAAAACTTTCAGATCATCACATGCATGTAATAAACCCAAATCAACTGTTTTTAAAGTTGTTTACTCACTTGTTTTTAAATTGCAGAGAAGATTTTTTTCAGGCCTTTGAGTAAAATCTGAAAAAGGTGCTTTGATGCTTTTAACTATGCTGAAGAAAAATTCTTTATATGCCTTTAATTTGTTGACAATTGTAAACTTGCATGCTGAAAATTGCAGGTTGAATTTTGAATCCTAGCATTACAGGTTGAAGTTGCAGTTTTTCTGTTGCTAGAAAACTTGCTTTGCAGATTGAAGTTGATGAGAAGAACATAAATTTGCAGATTTTAGTAGATTTGTATTTGATTTTATTTTAGGTTTTACTTTTCTATTGGATTTGGATTTTGCAGATTTTGAAAAAAATTACTGGTTTGAGTAAGAAAGAAGATAAAGGATTGTAAGTGTTATGTGAAAATAGTTTTTTTCTTCTTTAAAAACATTTATTAAAATTAAAAATTAATAGGTTGCCACATGTTAATTAATTTGAACAATTGTCTCAAATATGTGTTAAAAGTTTACAAGTATTTTAAAGATCTTTGAAAAATTGTTTTTAAAACCTTAAAGCAATAATAATTATAACTTATCTCTATGAACATGGATATTTGTATTTATGAAATGTTTTTATGTTAATAAACTTTGAATTTAGATAAATATACAAGTTTAAATCTTTTAATTCACTAAATTACTAAATACTTATTTAGTAAATATAAACTTACTTTTTTTAAAGAGAATATTCTTCAAACTAATTATAATATAAATATACATCTTATATATGTATTTTAATATCTAAAACTTTTATATTTACACATTTATGATCATTTAAAATTTAAGCATTATATAAAAACAAAACTTTGTTTAAATCCTTTATAAACTATCATAGTTAAAATAAATAACAATTCTTATATTTTAAAAACAAACAATTATCTTATAATTGAAAATAATTTGATAAATCTAAATTAACTTTTGAAAATATTAATTAAAACAGGCTTTAAATTACAATATATTCAAATATAAATTATAAATAGATTAAATTAAATTCAAAACAATATCAAATTATAACATAGACTTACCTTTATATTACAATTTGAAAATTCATTTTTTTATTTAAAACAAAAGATATTCTATTCACAATATATATCAAATATATTTTATAAACAGAATAAATTTGTATTAGCTTTTTGAAAAACAATTCTAACCAATTTTAAATTGTTAAAAGATACTGATCACACTTACCAGATTAAATGTTTATTAATCTTTAAAAGATTAAATTTACCCAATTTAAATTAAAATTACAAAGAAAAATTATCAAACCAATTTAATTATTATACAGATTATTAAATTGATTTTGCCTAAAATTCCGGGTCGTTACAAAATTTTTATAAAGGTTAAATGTTTTTACTTAAGTTTCCTATATCGATAAAGAAATTTAAACCCTTAATTTACTTAAAAATTAGGTTAGTTAAAGGTCATATAAATAAATCATTTTTAGACTTAAATTAATTAAGCTTAGAATAATTATATTATATGTCCATTATTTAAAATTAATTCCTAAGTTTATTAAAATAAAATAAAATAGTGTAATTAAGTAAATGGTCAAGGAAAATAAAATGTTTTAAACCTTTAATTAATGAAAAGTCTTAAGTGATTTTACACGTTAATAATTTTCTGATTCCAATTGTGACGAATGCCGATTTTGCCCGTTCGAAAATCGACATCCATACTTTACCTCGTACTCGAATGCCTTAGATTCGACCTTTCAAATTCGATTCCCCCGAGCTTATAACACAATTAAGTAAACAACACAGCGGAAGAAATAATGAATATCAGTACACAACATCTGATACAGCAGATGATACAATAGATATCAATATACATCAGAGATATGATACAATAAAATAGCAGCGGAAAGGAGAATAGCTAAGAATGAACGAGACTGAGATGGAAAGCTTAATATAAATAAAAGAGTTTACAGGATGTATTATTTTGTACAAGTGAAATAATCTTTGTTTCTACAATGGGTGACATTATTATTTAGTTTGTGCAATGTAAGCCAGAGATATTTTGTTTGGTGGCTGAGGTGATTCCTTTTTATTTCGGCTAAGATGTTTGCATTTATTATTATTTATCTTCTTAAGCAAGCTTCCTTATACATGTTTACTTGTTTTACTTTAAAATGGTGGCTGATATGCATCTATATCATGTACAAAGGAGGCTAGCATTTAATGCCTTGGTACTTCATGTCTTCATACTTATCCTTTATTTGCTTGCTTATAGATATATATTTTGTTTCTTTCTTTTGCAAGCTTCATTCATGTGTATATTTACTTGCTTCTTTTGTTCATACTTAAATATACATCTTCTTTTCAATTTAAACATGTCATATTGTCTTCATTTGCAAGTGGTTCATGTTTGTATTTTGTTCGCTTTTGCAAGTGTTGTCTGGTTTGTATTTTCTTCTTATATTATCTTTTGCTTTGTCTTTGGTAATATTACTTTATAATCAAATTCCTATTTTAATTTGTTTTTTTAGATTTGATCTAAGTGTTACTTATTATTTGTAGTCTTTATAGTTCATCTTATATATTTTATTATATACATTTGTATTTTTATTTTTATCCATTTCCATTTCTAACTTAAATATTTATTATTAATTTTACTTAAATACTTATTGTTTGATATTTCCCTGCCTATATATATATATTTATGTTTATTTCTGACATAAATCATCAATTATAATATTTATCACTATAATTTATCTTTAACCCATTTGTTTTAAGATTAATTAATGATTTCACAAATAATTGAGTTACTTAAATTCAAATGATTTAACACATTTTTATTTGAACTTGGGGAAACTCGCACCAATTTATCAATTAATTTCACAAATTTTATTCAAAAAATGAATTTAATTATCAATTTAAAATAAATTAAAATTCGGGAACGTTCAAGACTTCCCCCCTTAAAAGGAATTTCGTTCTCGAAATTCGCAGGCACGAAAACAACAAAGGTAGATACACCAAGATAGGGAAATAGCTTTCCAGGCCAAAATGGATATCTATCCTGTATTTGGTTCACCAAATCAGAATATCAACAATATGAGAACGAACTCATTCAATACTACTCAGGATACTCGGGTCATAAATTTTACGAAATATGCAAAGCACTGGTTAGTTCGAAGGATAACTAACCATTCGTAATATATATCTGGACCCAAATATTGACAGATATATGGAAACAATTTCAAAATGTTGAGTTTAAAAACCAGTTTATACCTATCAACCATAGCAGCCAAAGCAAACAAAACAACCAATACACCCAAACAAACAATTTTGGTCTATCCGGAGTTTGTGTCCCATACTAATATATCAAATCTTCTTCCTGGATCTACCCGGAACCATCAAAGAATTGACAAGAGATGCTGAACAAAAGAGATAGATTTAATCTTCTATAATTTTTCCAATACTAGAAATGGATTCCAAATTCAAGTCGGAACATCTCAAAGTATACATCAACTTGTCCCTCTTCGGACTTCGATCAACCCAAGAAATTATAATAGAATTTCAAGTTTGGTTTTACACGAAATCGATTTATCGATACAATTCAAATTATCCTTCATATTCTGTTAATCAAATTAATTCAAATTAAAATTTCCAATTTATTTCAATTTTCAATTCC
Source organism: Allium cepa (assembly GCA_030765085.1). Lineage (NCBI taxonomy): Eukaryota > Viridiplantae > Streptophyta > Magnoliopsida > Asparagales > Amaryllidaceae > Allium > Allium cepa. Next base: position 847,899,566 of record CM060928.1, on the reverse strand, counting down.
AAATGTTCAATTCATATTCATTAAGGTTTAAATCAAAACTGATAAGAAACCGATGAAGATACGAAGTAAAGATTTCCTACAACGATTCGTAGGGCCATCATCACACTGAAACTTCTTCTGAAGCTGTCATGAAGCAATTAAAAGAATTTGAAAATGAATCAAAGGAAATTGATAGAGAAAGATTGTTCCCACTATTGCAGGGATTGACCATTTATAGTCGTATTTCCCTGTCCCCTATCTCGTTCTCTTCTTGCACTCATACTCACTATCAGTGGATAGAAAGAGAATTTACTGAGGCATTCAAATGGATATCTTAGGGATTACTCATTCTAGGGTATACTTCACCCTATCTCTAATGAGCTACTTAATGTGTTATACTCCTGAGCTAAAGTTTAACCCTCAGCTCTGATACCAAATGTGACGAATGGGATTTTGCCCGTTCGAAAATCGACATCCATACTTTACTCGTACTCGAATGCCGTAGATTCGACCGTTCAAGTTCGATTCGCCGGAGCTTATAACACAATTAAGTAAACAACACAGCGGAAGAAATAATGAATATCAGTACACAACATCTGATACAACAGATAATACAATAGATATCGATATACATCAGAGATATGATACAATAAAATAGCAGCGGAAAGGAGAATAGCTAAGAATGAACGAGACTGAGATGGAAAGCTTAATATAAATAAAAGAGTTTACAGGATGTATTATTTTGTACAAGTGAAATAATCTTTGTTTCTACAATGGGTGACATTATTATTTAGTTTGTGCAATGTAAGCCAGAGATATTTTGTTTGGTGGCTGAGGTGATTCCTTTTTATTTCGGCTAAGATGTTTGCATTTATTATTATTTATCTTCTTAAGCAAGCTTCCTTATACATGTTTACTTGTTTTACTTTAAAATGGTGGCTGATATGCATCTATATCGTGTACAAAGGAGGCTAGCATTTAATGCCTTGGTACTTCATGTCTTCATACTTATCCTTTATTTGCTTGCTTATAGATATATATTTTGTTTCTTTCTTTTGCAAGCTTCATTCATGTGTATATTTACTTGCTTCTTTTGTTCATACTTAAATATACATCTTCTTTTCAATTTAAACATGTCATATTGTCTTCATTTGCAAGTGGTTCATGTTTGTATTTTGTTCGCTATTGCAAGTGTTGTCTGGTTTGTATTTTCTTCTTATATTATCTTTTGCTTTGTCTTTGGTAATATTACTTTATAATCAAATTCCTATTTTAATTTGTTTTTTTAGATTTTATCTAAGTGTTACTTATTATTTGTAGTCTTTATAGTTTATCTTATATATTTTATTATATACATTTGTATTTTTATTTTTATCCATTTCCATTTCTAACATAAATATTTATTATTAATTTTATTTAAATACTTATTGTTTGATATTTCCCTGTCTATATATATATATATATATTTATGTTTATTTCTGACATAAATCATCAATTCTAATATTTATCATTATATTTTATCTTTAACCCATTTGTTTTAAGATTAATTAATGATTTCACAAATAATTGAGTTACTTAAAGTCAAATGATTTAACACATTTTTATTTGAACTTGGGGAAACTCGCACCAATTTATCAATTAATTTCACAAATTTTATTCAAAAAATGAATTTAATTATCAATTTAAAATAAATTAAAATTCGGGATCGTTACACCAATATTTAAATTAAATTAAATAAAACATAAATGGCTTATAATTAGTTAATGACAATTAAGCAGGAATTATAAGTAATTAATTTAATTTAATTTATGATAAGTAAATAAAATTGGAAATTAGTTAATTTTTGTTGAATTAAATAGACGATTGTGGGGTGGGTCAATATAGACGATGAATGGTTTAAAATGGTTAAGTACATTGGATTGCTTTCTAGTTATTCTGTGGTATGAAGTACCCTAGATTGAATGGTTAAATATAAACGTAAGACGTTGGTGGATTGATATTTTGATGACTTTTTATAGGAAGGCTGACATTCTGAAATTAAATTGTTGTTAAAGACAACTTGTTTTAAGAGATGTCGTTGGATTCGAAGAGGCCGAGATTAGATATAAGCGATATCCGGAACCACTTCGAATTGATAAGCATAACATATCCTTACGGACTGACTGTAGAACGTAATAGGTTGGAATTGGTTAGAATTTAGTAAATCGATCCATTTAAATTAAGTAACGATATTTGGATATTACCTTAAATAATGGAATTGTATAATATATGTTTTGGTTATAACAAGATAAGAACTCGTAGTGAGGTACGAGTTACCCTGGTTTTCAAAGAAGCTTTATAACTTTAGTATTTCAAGTTATATGGGTTTTCTCACGCTAATTTCCAGCCTGACTCGGGTATTACTTTATTGTAATGCTCGGGTCAGACCGAGTATTACATAAGACCCGAGCATGACATATTTTCATGTTAGGACGTTTTGGAGCTCAGGAGGCAAGTTGGATGGCAGAGACGTATTTGATTCCGCTGTGTATTAGAATGTATAGTTTGTATTGATAGTATTCAGGGACAAGTTGTTACAATTGTCCCAACTTGTTGTACTTTGATATATTTTATGTATATATTGACAAGTTACAACTTTTCTTGTATAAAATGCTGCTATTTTTATATTATATTTATTCCGCTGCAGTTGTGAGATTCTATGCTATTGTTTCTCATTTCTTTTTCTACCCCTTTTTATTTTTAAACCTTAACAATCTGGATTTTTGGCACTTGATTGCTCAGCGCACTATGCAGTGGACGTATTAGTGTCAAATTTCGGGATCGAAAATTTTTGGACTATTGCAGAAACAGCGACAAGTTATGAATTTGGTGCAACAAATTTATATTGGGAAAGTAAGTCAAGATGGACCAGAAGTTGATGAAATATATATATATATATATGTGTATTTGTAAATCAATATAAATTTAAAACATATATATATATATATTAGAATCAAGAATCTTTAAATATATTTATATGTATATATTTAAAATCATTATTTCTTAAAAAATCAAATAAAATTAATATATATATTTTAAAATCAAGATATCCTTATATACATTTAAAATCAAAACATTTATGTGTATATATATAAGATCTATTATAAAACACATATATATGGATATCATAATCAAACTATCATCATTATGTATATTTTTCCTCAAAAATCACATATTATAAAACCTCTCATATTGTAAATGTAATATATATATACCCCTTCAAAATCTCATATATATATATATATATATATATATATATATATATATATATATGCGTACGAGTGTGTGTGTATAGGCTGCTCTTGGTTAGGCTTGGTGCACGCAGGTCAAAGGTTGTCAAGGCAAGCAGGCCTCAACTTGCTTGGTGGTCGATGGAGAGGCAGTGAGTGCTGCAGAGGATGGGGGCTCAATCAGTGTTTTCAGGGAGGGGCTGTGTGTAGGTGGATGATGGCGGATTTGGGTAAAGTTGTTAACCGTGTAGGCTGGAGGGTGATGTGGTTCATATCTAGTGGGAAGAGAGAGCTGTAGGGTGATGGGCATTTGTCTTCTAATGGTGGTTCGGCCAACTATGGTGAGCTGATGCGTTGTAGGGGAGGAACGGTTCAGGGAGGTAAGGAGGATAAGGAAGGTTGCAACGCGAATGGTGGTTTGTTGGCTAATGGCTGAAGGGTGCGGTCGCTGGTGGGGTTTGCTCGGGTTGTCAGGAGGTGGCACGACAGCTTGTTAGGTGGGAAAATGGATGGTGGATGTGCAGAGCAAGGGTTTGTGGGGTGTTGGCTGTGGTGGTGAGGGAGGCGAGCAGTTTGAGACGAAGGATACGAGCATATGCTAGGGTGAGAAAGATGAGCTGGCTTCTCCATATACAACTTTATATAACTTCGTGTGTGTGTGTGTGTGTGTGTGTGTGTGTGTATAAATATATGTATGTGTGTATATATATTTAGAAGAATAGAAAAGGGAAGGGAGAAAAAAGTAGAGAGATATAGTTTTTGAAAGGAAGAGAAGGAAATATAAATTGAACGGCAACAAAAATGAACAGCTTTTCACTTTTTTTTATTGTACAAGCATGTAGAAAAACAAAGAAAAGGGAAGAGAATGAAAGGACAACAACCTATAAATTGAACCAATGGGAATGGTAAAAGTCAAGCAACGAATTCTGGGATATAAATGCTAATCGCTATTGGTTTTCAACCGGTGGGTAAACGAATAGATATAGGGAAACCCAAAAGGCTTAAATACGGAACCAATACGGTAAATCTATTTGCAGATTTCATCATGCACCAGGCACCGAATTATAGGAACGATTATACTACGGAAATCAACACGACGAGATGAACATAATGGTACAAAGATAACAGCAATACGATCGCCCTATCAAAAGTCGATATTCGTTACCAAATGCTGCTAAATCGCCGAAAGTAAGATAAACGGGGCTAGAGATATCCAAATTTGATGAAACGAATTATGACGTCTTGCTCAGAAAATAGTTTGCAATTTTATTATATAAACTTATTCTGGTTTCAAAAATATTTTACTTTTATCTATTTTAACTGATTTAAATTTGAAATTGAAAATTACACAGCAGGATTTACTTTCCTATATTTCGATGAAAATCTACCATTTGATATATTTAAATAGACACATGCCAAATATCAAATTTTCATTGCCGAATTTTATTACTAAATTTTCAAGCAAAAATTTATTTAATTAGGTTATAAAAACCGTTAATATTTGCGGGTCGTTACACTCTTCTCCACTCAAAACTTTTCGTCCCCGAAAAGGTACGAGATAGGAGAATAGAATTAACAGAAAGGAAAGATAGATTTGAATCCATATTATCTGATACAACAATAAATTCAAAACCATATAAATTTAGTTTTAAATTGATTTATATTTAATAATTTGGTTCTCATTCAATTTTATTAAATCAATAAATATCCATTGTATTCACATTTGGTTGATTTCAATTCATTGTTTTCCATTCAGTTGTTTTTTTCTTCAGTTTATTAACATTTGTTACGAAATTTCTTTCAAAACAAAAATTTATTTATTTAACTCGTTTATTTTATTCATTTATCTTCAGTTAAGTTGATTCTACTTAAAAACACAATTTCACTATTTCTTGTAATTTGCCATTTGTTTTCCAAACAGTTTCAAAATATAAATTCATTTATTACCCATTTAGTTTCTAAAGTTCATATTCATTTACTTAGATGGCATTTTCTTTTTCTTTTTAAATTTATTTCACTTACTTGTAACACAAATTAAATGGATAACATTTGTTATACTACTAAATTTTATTTATAAATACCCTTATTTGTAACATTTCTATTAGAAAATTTTTGTTTGAACATTTTGCTACTTAAGTTTACTCTTGTATAACCTTCAATTACATATTCACATTACATTTTTAACTTTTTGAATAATTAAGTAAGTATATGTATATTTTTAGAATACAGTTGAGTGTTATACAAATAAGTTTTATCCTAGTTCAAATATTTCAAATTGTTTCAAATTTCATTTTTATTTTAAATGTTTAAATTGTCCAAAATTTTGCTTAATTTCAAAAATTGAAAACCATTACTTAAAAGAAAACTTAAGAGTTAGATTTTCGGTTTTCGCTTCAAACCATGTTGTAATATATACATACACATACATACATACATATATATATATATACATACATATATATATATATATAATTACATCAAATCATAATTAAGAAATTTCAAATCAAATCCATTTTCCAAACAAAAGTGCAGCAATGCTATTAAGTGATCTCCCTACTTTGAGACTCGAATATGAATGTCGATGATGCTACAGTCATCATCGAAACTATTTTCCAACGAATAAAGAGGAGAGCATTGACTAGCTTCTTTTAAAAACTCTTTGGAAACAATTCCATTCGTAAATACTGTCCAATAATATTTTTTCAAAACTCTAAAAACTAAAATTTGAAAAGCATCGGAAATTCAATTCTCGAATCCCTAATTTAAATCAGTTCATTCGAAAATTAAATTTATAAACACTATTTATAAATTTCAACTTCTTATGAAATATAATAATAGTTAATGGTCAAGGAACGCTGACAAAACAATAAATGATAATCTATTATTATCATTTCTAACAACCAATTCATTTAACTATCAAATTTTAGAAAATTGTACTTCTATATATAAAATATAATCATACATAAATTATTTCATTTACCAATTTTGAAAATAATATTGTGAAAGTTTGCCTTGTTCAAGTGTTTTAGAATTCCTATCGATAGCGTTGGCTAGACGAATCGATCGAAACCTAAAATTCAAACTTAGCAACTCAAACAACATAAAATAAAACATTTTATATTAATTACAAATACGTTCCCTCATATAATGATTCAATAATACATTATAGAAGAAGGATAGAGATTCAAATCTAGAGGAACCTTAATTAAAGAGAATTCTAACTATAAAGATTGGCTCGAATAGAAGATAAGAAAATTAAATTACAAAGAGGAAAGATAGATAAACTTATGTTAATCTCGATGACCTTATCTGATTCAACCGAGACTTAGAAAATACGAGAATAGCATCAACAAGAACCAGGACAAACTGGTTGAGAACATCGTGGAAAAACACGATTCACAAGATCGATGAAGAAGGCAGGAGCATTGGTTAATCTAAAGGGCATGACTGACCATTCATCTAGGAGGGAGAACAACAATTCAAGCTCTAGGAATAAGGTTGATGCGGAATTCAATTTCCTGCTTAGAAGGATTAATATGACTTTACCAAAGATATTCGAAAATGGTTAGACAGCAGGGGTAGGGTCAAGATCACTAGGCTAAGTATTCAATGAAAAGATAAAGCTGCCTACATAATCCTGAGGCAATCGACATTTGATCACAAGAGAATTACTCGGGTCGCCTACTAGAGAACGGTTTGGGCTTTGCAAGAGATAAATACATCAAAACTAAGGACATAGAAATCTATAGTGAATCAACGCTCGTTGTAAAAGAGTTCCACCCCTTTATAGATTATATAAAGGTTGGCGGGACAACCGGCGGGATTAGTCAGACACAAAGATGAGATTGCTAATTGAGGTGGCATGATATTCTCCAATTCATTATAAAGATCAACCGAAAAGAAGCCGTGGGATGCTCCGGTATCAAGTAGAACACGAACAGGATGTAAAAGAATGGATTTCAGATCAAAGGTGAAAGTTCCCAAAATCCGAAAGAAATCCTAATTCAATAAGATCCTAACAAAGGTTTTCAAGATCGAACGAAGATGATTCTATAATTAATTCACTTCACATGCTAAGTTTGGTCTAAACTAGAGCTCCGATACTACTTGTAACAACCTGGTATTTTGAACCATTCGCATCCGTGCATTTTGGACTTGAATTGCTCAAAATGTCAGATTGTTAATTTATATTTGGCAAAACTTAACATATACAGTACATAAATCAATCACAGAATCGTAGACACAAAGTATTACAAAAATAAGCAGCGAAATAGATAAATAGTAGTTCATGAAGCTACTATAATACATCGGAGTCTGAAACAAAATACAAAAGAATCTCAAATATAAATGAATCTATAATGCATAAGCAACTGACGAGTCTGAACATAAATGACTGAAATAAATTGAAAGCTGGATAGATGGATCTTCAAACAAAGCTCCAATCTCTAAAGGTGAGTCTTAAATGTTGAGACATGCACTCTGATCCGAGCATCAAGCAAAACACAAAACACTCGAGTCAGGATTAACAATCTTATATCAGTAAATTTAACTCAAGTGAAATGTCAATCGAAATACAAGTAACTTAAAGGACATTTGGGATACCTTTCCTCTAAGAATTCGTGGAACTATCTACTATGTAGTACAATATGCTATATAATATATCTATAGCAAAGTATTAAATAGCATTAAGGCATTACCCATATCCCCCTTAACGCATTACATATAATGTCGTAGTCTGTACAGATACTGTAAACTCCACCCGTAGGTGGGCTATCAGGGAGCACTCCATAGGTACGACATAAACCAAACTTGTAGAAGGCGCGATAAGGCATGTGACAAGGCACGCCTACCTCGAGAACACTCCCAAATCAAAGGTGCACCCAATCAAATCATAAAGTAATATAATGGTATCGATGAAATGTGTCCGATCGGAGGAATGATCTCACTTGGCCCGGCATGGCTCCTTTTTTAGCCTCATCAAGACGATTCATGAGAGTCAGGGCTACGCTAAAACCTCATATAGAATCATCGCCAAGCCACCCTACTTCGTTCTGGAATCTCCACCATGTGCACAGTTGTTAAAGTGGTTTTCGATATTGGTAGAGAGTACGAAAATATCCGATCCCAGTCTCTATAATAACCAAACGCTTATTTCACATTGTGGTCATTTCATATTAAATAGTTCATACTTCATATCAAAATATCATATTTATTTCAAAAATATATCAATTCGACATAATTATTCACTTTAAATAATTTTAGTTTCTAGGATCGTAACACTTTCAAAATTATAACACTTTCAAAATCGTAACACTTTTGAAATCATAACACTTTCATAATCATAACAGTTCCAACTTAAATAGTTTAGATATTGAAAATAGTATATAAATTAAAATAGTTATAAATTAAAATAGTTATAAATTAAAATAGTCATATTAAAAAACTAGGTTATCGATTAAATAGTTCATATATAAAAAATAATTTATATAATAAAATAGTTTCCTTAAATTTCACAAATCAATTCAAATCGACTTAGATTCCAAAGTTCAATTTAAATCAAACCCAGTTCAACAATTTCAATTTAAAAGGTTAAAGATTCATCTCAAATTCTCAATAAACCATTTCAATTTGTATCGATTTCAAATCCCGGTTTGAAATGTCACTTCAATTCCGATAAGATTCACAGTTTAAATATTCAAACATTTATAATATAGTTTCATTTATATTTCAACATGTAACTTTAATTTTTATTCAAATTGGAAAACATTCACTTAATTGTTTTAATAACAATTTAATAAAATCTCCAATTTAAAAATATGAATCAATATTACATATTCAATCCCAGTTTTATTAAAGTTGAGAATATTCACTTAATTACTTTTTATCAAATCAAGTTATCAGTCATATATTTCAAAATCTCAAAATCAATAAGTTCAAACCAATTCTTGTTTAAATTCAATTATTAACCGATTAATCTTTCAAATAAACTTCAATTTTTCTTTCTAACAGTATTTTATTAAATTTATTACAAAATCTATTTTTTAAATATTAATATACTTTTGTATAGATACTTAAACATATTATATATATACTAATTAAATTATATTTTATTTAATTAAATCTTATTATTAAATTTTATTTAATTCTTAATCTTATTATATATATTTATGTAATAAAATTATAATTAAAATCTTAAAATTCATATTTTCAAAACTAACATAAAAATTTAAAATTTTCAAATGTATAATTTTAAAAATCTAAATTTTAGACATGTTAAAAAAATAAAATTTATATTATATTTTAAAAATCAATATATTTACTTTCAAAACCATGGAAATCATTTTTCAAAATAGACCAACGGTGTCCGTATATAGTTTTCTATCCTATGCTCAAGTAATATGGATATTTATCACTTCAATCTTCACTTCAAATTTAATATTTACGGTATATATCATTTCAACCCGCAATCCCAAAATTTAAAATCAATGAAAATCGCTTGGGTTTATCATTTCAACCCTAATGATTTTCCATTATTCTATAATATCGCTCGGGTATGTATCATTCAACCCATGGGGAATTCTAGAATAATAGGGAACATTCAAGGTGAGAACAAATATGATAAACATATAACATATCAACAATAAGTATATAACATCACTAACAATTTAAATATAATATATACAACAGGTCAATGGTAGATAATGGCAGATCATATTTGACAATTAAGCAACTTAAAAATTCAAATTTTACAGCATATTTCAATCGTCATTTCATGTCAATTAAATTTACTGAATATAAGGATGTTAATCGTGAGTGATTGCTCGCCTTTCGATGTTGGAGAACAAGATACGGACATGCACACGGATACAGACACAAAATAGTGGAAGAACGACAAGTTATGAATTTGCTGCGACAAAATTGATATTGGGAAAGTAAGTCAAGATGGACCAAAGGTTGATGAAGCAAATATATATATATATATATATATATATAGATATGTATATATATATATATATATTTCTTAAAGTATAAAATTTTAAAAACACATATTAAAAATAAAATCTTTATAATATACATATATATATTTTTTGTAAATCAATATAAATGTAAAACACTCACATATATATAATGTATATTTAAATAAAAAATCTTTATATTTATATATATATATATATATATATATATATATTTAAAATCGTTATTTTTTAACACATCGAATAAAATCAATATATATATATATATTTTAAAATCAAGATATTCATATATACATTTAAAATTAAAATATCTATGTGTGTATATATGATATATTATAAAACACATATGTATGTAGGAAATAACAATCAACTTATCATCATATTGTATATTTTTCCTCAAAAATCACATATTATACAACTCTTCATACTGCAAACATAATATATATATATATATACACACACACACACACACACCTTCAAAATCTCATATATATACATGTACAAATGTATATATATTGGCTGCTCTCGGCTGGGCTTGGTGCACGCAAGTCGAAGGATGTCAAGGCGAGCAGGCCTCGGCTTGCTAGTGGTCACTAGAGAGGCGGCGACTGTTGCAAAGGATGGAGGCTTGGTCGGTGTTGTAAAGGAGGGGCTGCATGTAGGTGGACGATGGCGGGTTGGGGTGGAGTTGTTGACCGTGTGGGATGGAGGGTGATGTGGTTTAGATCTGGTGGGAAGAGCGAGCTGTAGGGTGATGGGTGTTTGTTAGCTAATGGTGGAGCTGATGTGCATGGTAGGAGAGGAATGGTTCAGGGAGGTGAGGAGGAGGAAGGTTGCAAGGCGGATGGTGGTTGGTTGGCTAATGGCTGAAGGGTGCGGTTACTGGTGGGGTTCGCTCGGGTGGTCAGGAAGTGGCACTGCAGCTTGTTTGGTGGGAAAATGGATGGCAGATAGGCAGAGCAAGGGTTTATGGGGTGTTGGCTGTGGTGGTGAGGGAGGCAAGCAATTTGAGACGAAGGATGCGAACAGATGCTAGGGTGAGAAAGATGAGTTAACTTCTCCATATACAACATTATATAACTATGTATATATTATAAAGATATATTTTTAGAAGAATAGAATATGAAAGGGAAGAGAGGAAACATTAGAGAGATAGAGTTTCTGAAAGGAAGAGAAGGAAATATAAATTGAATGGCCGTAAAAATATATAGCTTTTCACTTTTCATTTTATTATTATTATGCAAGCACGGTAGAAAAACAAAGAGAAGGGAAGAGAATGAAAGGACAACAACCTATAAATTGAACCAACGGGAATGGTGAAAATTAAGCAACGAATTAAGGGAATATAAATACTAATGGCTATTGGTTTTCAGCTGGTGGGTAATTGAATAGACATAGGGCAACCCCAAAGGCTTAAATATGGGACTAATACGGCTAATTTATTTGCATATTTCACCGTGCACCGGACGTCGAATTACAAGAATGAATATACTACGGAGATTAGCATGATGAGAGGAATAAAATGGTACACAGATATCAATGATACGACCATCCTATCAAAAGTCCATATTCGCTACCAAAATGCTGCTAAATCGCCAAAAATAAGATAAATGGGGCAAGAGAAATCCAAATTTGACGAAACGAATTATGACGTCTCGCTCAAAAAATAGTTTACATTTTTATTATATAAAAGTAATCAGATTTTGAAAATATTTTATTTCTATCTATTGTAACTGATTTAAATTTGAAATTGAAAATTACACAATAGAATTTACTTTCATATATTCCAATGAAAATCTATCATTTGCCCTGTTTAAATAGATGCTTACCAAATATCAAATTTTCAATGCAAAATTTTATTGTTAAATTTTCAGTTAATTACGTTATAAAAACCATTAAAATTTATGGATTGTTACAACACGTCTCCAAACCCTAATCCTATGTTGTAGCCACCTTTAACCCTAGATATAACAGTGCCTATCGTCTCCAAACGTAATGGGTTGTAAGCCCATTTAACTCAAATTAAATATGTACAATCATATTTAATTTATGTTGTTATTGATGTCTCATATCGAACAATACATTCAAAGTTATTATGAATATATACAACAATTTTATTTCTTAAATCACATTCAAATTGCATAATTAATATTTTATATGTATTAACTAATTTAATTAATTATAGCAATTATAAACCAACTACATTGTTTGGTCTAAAGAGAATTCATTATTTCGGTTTTGTGACTCTTGAGTGTGATTTTGGTCAGCGATTTTCGTCGAACTATTCGAATGTTAACTTTCACACTTCACTTTGAAGGTGGTGTGACATTATGGTCAAATTTATCTCTTACTTAGCTTTTATAAAATCTAATTTCACTTTATTAAACATTACCTAATTGTGACAATTATTTACATCAATTCTCTTAGTCAAAACTATATCAGTTTGGATTTATTGAATATGTAATGGTCAAAATTACACGATTGTTCACATTGAACTCTATAGTCCAAAAATAAAGTCCTTGATTCAACAATAACAATTATTATTAACCGAACTACTCTTGCCAGAGATTTTGACATTGGGAAGACTTGAGTTAACCATGATACAAACCCCATATAATTGAGAAAACAAATACTCTCTTGATTAGTGCTTTACTTTCAATACTTCCCCTCGAGCTAAATATAGTCACTTGATGGATGTTGTGTCATGATTTAACTATAATCAAAGCAGAGCTTTCATATTAATGATTCATAGCATTCTCAAGTTGAAAGAACGGTGTAAATTATTAACATCGATAATTTTTGTCTGATCATAGTTACATTAACCAACATAAAACTATAGAATGAGTTATTCCATAGTTATCCAATAACAATTAGTATGTAACCCCTTAGTGTCCTCAGTTGCAACAACTTGAGATTTTTGACCCTCGAAAATTGACATTAATACATTGACTATATTGCATGCCAAGCAATCGAATGCCGGAATAGAGAAAGAAAGAAGAAAGGAGGAAGAAGAAAGAAGAGAGAAAGAAAACAAACAGCAAATGAATCTCGCAGTCGTAGAGGAATAATATATATAATATAATATAAATGATCTTTACAAAAGAGAAACTATTATATACATACATCAATCAGAGTACAATAACAAATTATAATCATCAGCCTGGATAGTTATAACAACTTGTCCTCACAAATGTTGGTGATTTCAAAAATGAAGCAGTGGGAAATAAACATATATATGAATTCGACTTGGAGACCTCCACTCATCTCCAAAGCTCCAATGCATCCAAAGCAACCTATAAATATTCTCAATCTGACCGGAGCATTATAATAGAATAACATTCGAGTCAGTCTTGAAAACTTGTAGGAGAAAACATGCCCAGCTGGATTTAAAATTTATAGAAAACCCTTAAAACTCGAAAGTATCCTGTAATACCACGCTGCACATAAACACGGATGAGTTTTTACCTTACGACAACGAAAACGTTTCATATGAAATTCTCTATTATTATAATGGTGTCCAAGATAAAAATAGTTATTAAGCATTGCCGAAATTGTTGCATTAATTAAATTCCAGCATAATAGGTATAAACGAATACAGTAAAGGCTCGTATTGGAGAATGGATTCCAATAAATGGCTGGCTACTAGGGAAGCGCTCATCACGGTGCATCTTTAGATGAAATACCATCAAGGGCCTTGCCAGAAATGCCAACACAAAACCGGCTTACCACTTAACTAGTACCGAACATGATCTCCCCTTCATTAATGGGTCCCGAAGTATACAAATGAGAGATAATATCGACTCTAGATAAGGATGATCATATTGTACATGGGAGCGACCCACTTAGCCATGCTGCATCTCCCATATATTAGTCATTCCTGGTTGATGAGGCTTGAGGCTACGTTTTACCTTTTATAAATCCCCACATTTATAAATAAATCTTAATATATGTAGATATATATGTGTGTTCATATATATAGAACGGTTAATAAATATTTATACCAAAATATTTCTATCTTTTTTCAAAACCATACCCCTTTATTATAAAAGACGGACTTATTCTTAGGGTTTTAGAAATCTCCAATAGAGTCCGAATATCTCTATTTAAAATATTTTACAAAACTATAAATTTATAGTCTCTAAAAAAATCATGCTTTTAATTTTATTTAAAATAAACTCTTCCCTTAGTAATTGAAGAATTATTATTAAAAAAATACTTTTTCGATATAAATTAAATCCTTTTAAAAACTAAATTTTCATTTTATGATATTTTTGAAATATTAAAAATATGGTCCACTGTTAATATAGCACTAAAAAGGGAAAAAATCATCCATGTCATCACTTACGATATCCAACATATCATATATCAATTATATATAGAAATAAAATAAATAGTGTGAGGAATCCTGTTTGATCCCTCCAACTTGAATCCCTGCATAACCCATAAATCAACCGCTTCATGATGGGATCGTATACAAAAGGACATCCTTCACTACATGGGAATATAATAGGATCTCGTTTGCTACAGGGGCAGGAATATATCCAAACTAACTAATAAAATAGTAAATCATCCAAACATCCAATCAACAATTTAAATTAACTATATAACATAACCAGTTAACCAAAATGGTGAGTTTAACTTACTTTGATTCTAGTAGTAGCCAAAGCGCTCCGGTTCGAATTAAAATTGAACCAGCGTTAAATTTCACCCTGGATTCCTATGAGCTCTAAATTACTCCAATCCAACTCCATAACATAGTGTCGATATGATCTCAATGCAACTTGTCACTTCGATTTGGACCTCATATCGAAAAGATATGAATTAACGAGCGATTGACGACCTAAAATTTGATCACTTTAATTGGGGATACTTAAATTTAATTTAAAAATTCAAATATGGATTATTTTCACAAAAAATCAAGTGTTATGAAAGGAACGATAATAATGAACCTATTTGGAGAAATATTCACAAAAATATTTACTTTGGAAAAATACTGATAAAATGGCCAAAAACCGTTTTATCTATAAATAGCTCAATAATTGTAAAACGTCATGCACAGAGCTGGATACATACACTTATTTTAATAATTGAACAAAAATGAGATAAAATTAGTTATTTTATTTTTGGGAATATAAAATGTGTTTATGACATCATTTGTGATGCCTTTATATTTAATAATTGATTTATTAAATTTAATTGAGATTTAATGATTAATATTTCTTATAATTATTCAAAAAATTACGTTAAAATGATTATAATTCATTTAAATAGAGTGTTAATAAATCATTTAAAATAAAGAGTTAATAAATCATTATAATAGTTTTATAAAGATTGTAGGAGTTACATTTATCTACCATGCCACTCTCATTAGATTCATCATCTCGTTTTACCAGCATCAGAGATAGGCTGGTAGCGGATATTGAAAAGAGGAGCCTCCTTAAAGATCCTTTGTATGCTCGTCTTTAAGGCAACACTGAAGTATTACAATGGCATAAGAAAGTTTTTCTTCAAAAGATGATTGTTAGGGACCTTAACAATCAGATCACTAGTCTCGAGGTGGACATCAAAGTAATGATCAAACGATTTCTCAATTAAAATATCAAATTAAATCAAACCCTTCAATCGAATATGGTCAGGAAATGTTTGGGCTTCTCCAACAGATAAGCGATTTGGAGATAAAATTAAAAGATAGTTAAGCGCGGTACAAATCCCTGGAATTCATCATAAGGGTGACATTCAAAATATCAATCTACTGACTTCTCCAATCGCCTCAACTATTATGAAATCAACAAGGTCTTCATCTCTAGCTATTCAAAAATTTCCAGCTACGACTAGCCCTCCACCAGATTTAAATGAGAAGGTAGTAGGTGAATGGTACTAGATGGTCAAATTTGAAATGATGAGATATGTTGACGACCAACAGAAAGTGAGATATTCACAACACATTAATGAGTATGCAGCTAGAATTCAAAAACTTGAACACGAAAAATATCTTCTTCGAAAGCACACTATCAATTTAGAATGGTAAAACATGATCCTCAAAGGTGCCAACAAAGCTTTCAACCAAGCTTTGAAGACCAACATTGAGTCCATTAATGATGCTGAAGAAATTATGAAAAAGAAAAAGGAAACTTAATGAAATTCCTTCTATAGCGATTCAGAATATTGTCGATTGTTTAATTGCCGAGAATCTAGATAAGGTTCTCCATGTTCTATGAAATATATACTTATACAATATATTTGTATATAATTTTATAAATTGTGTAAATATCACCTGGTTTGTAGCCTTTCTTGTCTTATAATATTGTTTTTGAATTTTCTTTCTAATAACTTTGACTATGGTTTTTGTATTTGTTTACCCATTTAGTCTTCATTATTGATCTTGTTTTCCTTGAAAAGTACAAAGTAGACAATATTTCTTATCATTAATTTGAAATCTATGCAATAATATATTTGGTAATTCTTTATACTATTAGCAATAGTATAAGCAATCTTGCTAATTGCAAAAATCTAAGCAATGGAAGTTAACAGATTGTCATGTGAAAATATTAAATGAAGAGAAATTCTACAGTTAGAAATGAATAGGAGTCTTGAGATCCAACTTTGATGAGGATAAGAGAAGGTCGAAAATCTGACTCTTGTTATATAAATAGAAGACCAGAAATCTCATTATGAAATTAACAATAGAAGGCCAGAAATCCAAATCTTGCATTGATAATGGAAGTTTAGAAATCCTTTTCTAAAAATAACTGATAGAAGACCAAGAATAATTGTTTAGTAATAAAATCCATAGATCAATATCTGGAAATAAGTCATAGGAGATTGGAGTTTTCTTTTGGAAACAAATAATTTGAGTCCAGAAATCCTTATTTGGAAATAATAGTAGATTCAAAACATAGATTCTGGTATTAGTAAGATAGATCTTGGAATTAATAAGAGACCAGAAATCCAGAATAGATGTCTTGAAGCCTAGATTTAGGCATTGATTAGTGAAGTCTAGAAATTAATGGTAAGAGACCCAAAACCCAGACTCTGGTATTAATGAAGTCTAGAAATCCTCTTTTGGAAATCAATCGAAGGTTGTAAATTCTTTTTTGAGCCTTTTGTTTTGCACATTCTTTGGGTTTTGATTCTTTGACATGTGCCATTTTTAGGATCTGTATGCTGTCATCATTTGGTGTGCCGCTTCTCGGGCTTGGATGCCTTAGTCCATTTTTGTTTAGTGCGCTTGGTTAGCTTATGTACAAGAAGGACCTAAGGACTTACCTAACCTCCCTTTAGGAGTCGTTCCAGCCAAGCCTTATAGGCGGGACTGAAGGCTTGCTCGGTGCCGTGGCTAGGCCATTGCATGGCAGGAACAAGGGCTTACTCTGTCCTCCCTCTAGGAGGTGCTCTAGCCAGGCTATAGCAAGGTGGGACCGAAGGCTTGTTTGGTGCCTTAGCCAGGCCACAGTGTGGTGGACCAAGTGCTTACTCCGTCCACCCTCCAGCTATTGCCTTGATCTGGCCATAACGTGGTGCAATCAAGGGCTCGTTTATGCTTTATCCTGGCCATTGCATGGCACGGATAAAGGCTTATGCTAACCTCCCTCTAGAAGGCGCATTGTCCTGCCCAACTCGACGTTGACAAATGCTTGTAACCGTTTAAGGTAATTTCCAAGATTAAGGAGAATACTACTTCGACCATGTAGATTTTTCTTAGAAAAAACGGTGTTTATTGAATTCGATTAGGATCGCTTCACACATCTATTGATTTTGCCTTGTCTGGAAAAGTTGATCACCATTCCTTCATGTGCTCTACATTGATTTGTTTCATGCCCCTTCACCATATAATAATGGCAGTAGGATCCTCCTCGATTCCTTTCATATTTAGGCTCTTCCTTCTAGGATAGCCAATAGTTGAGTTCCTCCTTGGTTAGTGAAACTAAACATTCTCAGTCAATGTAGTTAGATTGCATTCCTTAGGAACCTTAACTTGAATCATGCCTTATTGGGATGATTTCTAGATTTTTTAATTGGTTGATTATGAAGATTCACCCTCAACTACCAATTTCCTTATCAAAACGTTTTGAAGCTCACATGTAGGTAATGTCCCACTTGTTGCTTGATGCCATTTTTGTCCAAAGGTGTAATAATCAGCCATCATCCCTTCTTCAAAGATAGTGCCTTTGGTATAGAATTGAATTTTCTTTTTCATTTGATCAAACAAGTTATTACTTTCATCCTTTGTTCCCCCTAAAGCAATGATAGGCATACGGCCAATGTGAAAGGAGTTTAAGCTTCACCTGTCTAGATCATAAAATTCAGCCTTCTTTTTCTTACTGATTCTCAAAGCCTCCAATTTTAACACTTGCTCTTCATACATTTTAGAATCTTCAATCACTTTATGGTAAAATCCAATTAAATGTGGCCTTGAGGATCCTTGTTCAGACTTATTAATTTTGCTAAGCGTGGTGGTGTAAGGTATAAGTTAAGCTTAGAATAGAATAAGCTTAGAGGAAAATAAAGTTGGGAATTCAATAAAGACTGAGGTTCGAGCCCTCCTTCTAGCGTGAAAAATGTTAACAGGAAAAATTATCAACACCCAAAAGTAGAATAGTGAGACTAGCCCCTACGAAAGTTCCTCTCGATTCAGTAAAAGTAGTCCAATACTCTTTCTAAAAGACCTTTCGAAATGGTTGGGATGATTAGAACTCCTTTAAAACCTCCTTTCAAACTAGTTTCAATGATTTGGAACCCTTTTGAAACCCTCCTCCGAGGTAGTTGAGGTGAGTTAAGATTGGGACCTATCAGATCTTAGGTTTTTAGTTGAATTACTTGGTTTTTACTCCTTCGGAAGGTAGCCTTTCGACTAACGTTGATGCAAGTAATCCATAAAATGAAACATAAAGAAGCATAAATTAATGGATATGTTCAAAAATGCAGTATACTTCCATTAATAATAATTTTCCTAAATTCCAGAAACCTTAGAATTATAAAGATGTAAAATCCCCAACTTGATTTTAGAATTAAGGCTTACAAATTTAAGAAAGGACAATTATTGAGTGAATGAAATCGAGTCCTCAAAACAGTACCACTAGGTTCTTATTTATAGGCGCAAGTTAGACCATTTCAAATAAGTCCTTTTGACTTAGTCAAAAGGGTTCCTTGATGACCTTTTATTGCTGCTAAATTTAGGATGCCTTCAAATTTCACTTCTGAATAGAACTTGAGTGCTTTCGACTTCGTCGAAAGGTATAGATGCGCCCTTTACTTTGTTGCTGATGTGCTATTGCAAGCAGGATAGGTGCGGGCTTTTAATACCATTGAAAGGTGTATCTTTGGGGCTTCAAATGATTTGTAAGCATAGTATAAGGCGTAAATATGGTAAGTGGCTTTCGAATGCATTCTTATTGATTGATGCGAAACCCTTATCCTCTGGTGTTTAAGGAGGCCGTATTGAACTCAGTAAGCTTTCCTTTTGGACATGTGGATGGTTTCAACCAATTCGAAAAGACTAATTTATGCTTTCGAAGGGGTAGCTTTGGCCCAATATTCTTCCATGGAAGGTAAATGTTGGAAAACCCCATTATTTCGAATGGTTTTGCACACATGTAGAAGCTTGTGATATGTTGTCTTCGAAAGGTACCTTTAACACATTCGAAACACCTTTATGCACGACGAAGCATTATTTTGAAAGGGGTCAACTAAAGCAAAATGTTGTCCCTATCCCCTTTCGACCTCTTCATAAGTGCATTGCTCATCCAACTTTTACAGAAGCATCCCTTCGACTCTTTTGAAAGGTCTTGCTATTATTATAATTATTCATGGATCCTCCTTTTGTATTCTTTAAGGCTTCAATCAAGTTGGAGTGGTTTTTGATGGTAACAGTCTGTAAAAGGACAAGCCATGGATAATTTTGTAACTGAGTGTACATGATTTATCGAAGAGCGATCAGAAAAAGAAAGGAAACTTAAACCAAAGTGGCAATTATTTTAGATGATGCTGCAAAAGAGCAGGGAGCGGGAGCTGGATATGTGACAATCACACCCGATGGGCATAGACTGCATTATGCGATGAAATCGGGATTTTCCACAACCAATAATGTAGCTAAATACAAGTTGATGGTAGGTAGATTAACCTTTGCACAGCAACTAAAAATTTCAAGAATTAATGTATTTAGTGATTCATGGTTAGTGGTAGATTAGCTAAACAAGACATACGAAAAAAGGACACTCGAGTAACCCAATAAGTTAAAAGGTCATGAGATATTGGCTCAGTTTTAAGACTTTTCTATTATAACAATCTGCCTTTTTCGACCCTTGGAATTAATGCTCGAACTAACGTTCAAATCTCAAAAATTGAAAATGATAGATTGTAAGGTTTTGATAAAAAGAAAAAACAGATAATTCTAACGATATATTTTAGAACTCACTACAAAGGAACAACATATAATATAAAAATCAACTTATGTCCAAACAAAACTTTACAAATTATTCAAGGTTATGAATCCATAAATATACAACTGTCAATTCAAACTACACCCAAAACACTATAATGTCATATAAATATATATACAATATATACATAAGTAATGCCTCCATCATTTGGACCATCGACGTGACTTAAGCCAGCTTGACTCAAAAGTCCGTCAACCTATCAATATCATATGGAAAAAAATGTAACGACCCGTAATTTCGCTACTTCGAAAATGAGAGATTTTTTTATTTAAAAATTTAAAAGGTTAAAAAAATTAGATAAATAAGTTATATATATAATAAATAATAATAGTGGAATTATTTATTCTTATAACTGCTAATTAAGGAGTATAAATTTGAATTTTATCACAAATCAGCAAAAGTTAAGTTTTGTTAAAAATAAATAAATTGTTAAATAAATATGTTTAAATATTTATTTGAAAATTTAAAAACTGACAAACTTTGTCGCATTTTGTTAGTTTTACATACACTATAAAAATAGAGATTTTGATATTATTTAAATATAATTTTAAAATATGAATAGACATGTTTAATTTATGTAAAGAAGTGAAAAAATTCATTTTTAAGCTTGGTTTACTTAATATATAGTTTAACCAAAACGTTAAATTTTGACTGTAAAATTTGTCAATAAAAACACCATTTTCAACCAAAACAAGTTGTAGCCATATTGTAACAGCATGATATGTTTTCTAATATATATATATATATATATATATATAACTTTATAAACTTTAAGCATTTAAACATTTAGCACATCGAACGAACGAAGATATTTTTCAAAAGTTTAAATATAAATATATAAATACAAAAAGACATGATTCGACTAATTTTATTTTATTTTGAATCTTTATAAACAACTTCATTACTACATTTCTCATATCAATAATGGGACGGATTGACATGCATGGAAAAGGAGCAAACTTATGTGTTAATATATTTACAAACCATAAAATGATGACCCCTCCTTATCGTGTAACACACTCTTCCTAAATCATCATTCCATACATTTAACGCAGCTCAAATCAAGGCTAATCGAAGTCCAAGAGTAAACAAGGGAATTCACGTCATTAAGCACTCAGATTCCACCTATTAATACAAGTCCAAACCTCTTCTTTTTTCACTACATTTCCATTGTACAAATTCCCAACTCACTCTCTTCCTCCATTTTCCTTCCACCTCCAAGCCATTTACCTTCTACTACCTTAAACTCCTCATACGCACGCCTTAACTATCCACACACACCGCTACATGCTTTTACCCCCTCCAATACCCCACGCACCCTTTCCAACAACCCACATCCACTCATGTAAACCACCTACTCGAGCCCCTACACACTACACATGCACCCAAAGTCCCACACCCGAGCCCAATACCCACGCACATCCCTATACCTGCCATCAAAACCACCTACCCACCTCAAAACTCACGCACCCCTCTACCCAAATCCATCCTAGGCCATACCCCCACGACCACATTTATAAAAAGTGAAAAATGAAACGAAAAGGAAAGGAAAATAGAAAAATCGAGATGCTCAAAAATAAAACTTTAGCTTGGGATGGGCGTAGCATATAAAAAGATTAACGGAGTGGAAATGAAGGTGAGAAAAATCTCATCGCTATATGATTTAAATTGATTATCAAGTTAAATGGTTATGTTAGATAATCGCCGTTCTATGTTATGGATGTTTGGATATGTTTTTGTTATGTTTGGATAGTTGCAAGTGTTTATGATTATGATTATTTATCATATTAGCTTGTATATGGACAATAATTATGTTAATGATAAACGTTAAACTCAATTATGCTCGTCTTTATTAAGTATCCCCTTTGTTAAATAAGACCTTGTGATATGATATACTTTGGAAAAATAAGTCTATTTTTAAGTGGAATTGAAATTAGAGTTAAAATAAAGAAGAATGTGAAATTAGAAGTGGAATTGGATATGAAATGGAAAGTTAAATTGAAATTGAGATGAATAGTAAAATTGAAACTAAAATCGATTTTGAAAATTGAAAATGAGATTAAGGTTGAAAATTAAATTAGAATTGAAATTAGATTCCAAATCTAAGGTCTAATTTGGTTTAATTTGAAGTTAGAATTGAAATTTGAATTTAAAATTTAATATTAAAATAATAGAAATAAATATAATATTATAATATGGTAATAGTGAAAATACATTTTAAGTACTTTAAAAAGTGAAAATATTGATTTTAAATGATTGATAATGTTTTTATAAGCAATAAAATTTAATTTGAATAAATTATTACAAGTACTGAAAAATAAGTTAAAACTAGGCGCGTCGCACAAAGATACTTCACGATTTCGTGTCGAAAAGTTCAAATGAGTGTATAAAGTGGAATATAGCTCGGAATTCTTTGAGATAAGAAAATTCCACACTATTATATCCATTTCTTCTAAACGAAGAAAGAAAATCGAAATTTCATCAAGTAGATTTTGAAATATGTCCAAATCAATTTTGTAGAAAAATCGCGCTGGTGTAGTTAAGTGACCATAAAAAATCTTTTTAAATGGACGTTTTTAATTATGAAAAAATATGGAATAAATTCGATAAATCTATTTAAATAGTTTAGAAGAGATTTGAAGTGGGAAATATGAATTTTCAAATATTAAAAAGTTATTTAAATCAAATAAGATTATATAGCATTTCCATAGCATTTTAAGGCTTTGAATTCCATAACTTTTGGAATATGAGTTTAAACGTAACAATTTTTCATAGAATCAATTATGAATGTTTTAAAAAGATAATTTGGAATCTTTAAAGTCAAGTCTAGAGTAAAGAAAATAACCGATTATGCAGAAACGACTAGTACATTTGTCCTGCCTGTGAGATCTAGGAAGATAAAACAAGGTGTTTAACTAAGTTTAGGGATGGAGCAACCGTTGCCCCAAACTTTCCTAGCCTTTGTTTTCTTTTCTTAGGGAGGGTGGAATAGATCTAAAGGAAAGCTCGATGCTCTTAAAAGATTATATTAAGGTTTTCCAAAAATAAAAGAAGATTAGAATTATTCAAAAATTTAAGCAATCTCCAAAATGAAAAAAATTACGACTTGGATTGCATAGATATAATCTTCTTATACTTGGTGTTAAATTCCGAAGAGGCAACTCATCCTAATCGTGGAATTTAAAAGGCGATTTCATTGCTATTCCGCCCATAGCACTTGTTGAATCCAAAAATTAATATTGAATAAAATTGGAATGATTTCTATGATCCTATTTACTCAATAATGTTTGCTAAGATTGATATTTGGGTTTACAGTAAACGATGTCTTAAATAACATTGTTTTTGACCCGCCTAAAAATTAAGGAATTTAGATCGAGTGTTAAGTAAGGAATTTGAAATATTATCCAAAGAAAAAGAATGAATTAACTAAGAATTACTCTAAGACAAAAGGAAGAAATTTCGAAATCATCCGGAAAGAATTAACCTGAAAAGAGACTTAATAAATCTTGTATACTCATATTAACTTTTTTATCGATAATTAGATTTCGAAGGAATGGGGATCGAATCTGGTTAGTGACGTTCATGCATGATAGGGGGTTCTCTCTTTGTGAACAGCAATGAAGCTTAAACTCTTACCCTATATGTCCTTGAGATCGAATTATCGAGGGTTTGGTTGATATTTGAGAGGCTTTCCATAAAAGTTTGTCCGAGGTACCACATGTAGTCACCTCCATGTTGAAAAGCAGGAGTGCCCCATGTTGAAAAGTGGAAGGGTGGCGGGATGGTTGAAAAGCCTACCAGGGCATGTCCGAAAAACCCGTTCGTCACATCTGGTATCAGAGCTAAAGGTTAAGCAAGAACCTTGGCTTTGGTAGGGTAAAGACTAACCAGAGATAGGATTAGTCATATTTGAGGATGAGTAACTCATTAGAGATAGGGTTAGTAGCACCCTAGAATGAGTTATGATAGTATTATATATGAGTACGTATTTGTTGATGTTATATATAAAATGATTTTTTTGATTTGATGAAGTTGGTAAATGAAATAATTTTATCTAGGTTTATGTTGAATATAAAAAGAAATATGTTTGAATGTTAAGTTAGAAAATAAATGGTTGTACGAAATATAGGTTAATAAATGAGCAACTTGAATTCATTAAAAACAAGTTGATGAAGGACATCTTAAGATTAGAATTTCATTATTTAACTATAAGATAAGAATCAATTAGTTGAAAAATAGATTTCATAACTTTAATCATATACCCCTAAACATTGGTTATTAAGACTTAATGATCATCAAAATTGATGGATTTAATAACTAAGTACAAATATGTTGTGAAATAAAATTCACAATTTGACTATAAGGTATTTGATGGGTTTAAGGTTAAGAAATTTGATTTAGAAATGGATAAATAAATAAAGTGAAGATAGAACCTTTGCTAATAAGAAATAATAACTGATTTTAAGTTTTCTTGTTGTAACGACTCATAATTTTCGATAAGTAAAAATTGTTAATTTAATAAAGTTTTATAATTTGATGTTGGAAGGAATAAAAATTTGTTATTTAATAATAAGAAGATGGCTAAAATGAAATGTAATAGTATTAATTTAAGGCAATTTATAATTGCTTTGAATGAAATTCCAATCAGTTAAAATGATTGAGAGTTAAATTTGATATAGATTGCAAATAAATTAAAGTAATATGTGCATTAATTAATAATTGGACATAAAGAACAATTGATAGTCAAAGAGTGATTAATTAATGAAATAGATGTAATTAATTATAATTGATAAGAGTAGTGTTGTAAAAGTTGTTATAACAATAGATGCTAAATAATAAACTTACAAATGCTATTAAATGTAGAAATGATGACAATTGTTTTTGTTACCAATTTTATTAATGAATTACAAATAAATGTTACATTAATGTGAGTTAAGATAATAACTAGAGTGAAATGTAATTAGGTAAATTTAAGTTAATTATTAAATATTTTAATGATAGTCCAATCATTTGAAATAATTTAAATGTTATACTTGGTTATAATTTGAATATAAGTAAATAAATGTAAATGTTGTATAAATTAATAAACTAGTATATAATTAATGGTAATCAAATAAAATTAGCGTTATGTAAGAAATTGTAACATTTGTTTGTAAATAATGAACTTATAAGTGTGATTAAAAGTTAATGGTAATAATTATTACATGTTATCTATTTATTTGGTCTTTTAAATTAAATTGGAAACCAATTGCAATTAAATGAAATTTAATATTACGTTAATTGGAATTAAGACGAAATTGGGGGATAATATTGTACTAAGATATAAACCAATGTTAATTATACCCATAAGGTGATATTTGATTTAATAACAAGATTAACAATCAAATGGATTTATTGAAATTTAAAATTTATAATTACAGAATTATTTGAAATTGATATTAAATACTATAATTAATGCAATATTGAATATTAAATTGACGTAGAAATTTATTTTAAAAGATGATAAAGTACTAAGTAGCCTAAAATGATAAAAATTGTAAGTTGTTAAATTTTAATTAAAAAAGTGTTTTAATTAATTTAATATAAATTTATTTAACTAACGTGAAAATAGACATTTTGGTCACTGTCTTGGATTTCGACGAAACCAGTTTCATCAGATCCATAATGGTGAACTACTGTAACATTTTAAGTTTCGTAGCAATCAGACTTGTCGTTTGATCGTACGGATTCGTAACTCCTAGAAATCAATTAATTAAATTCAATTGAAATCAATTTGAAATAACCTAACTTGGTTAAATTCTTTATAGATGGAATTAGGACCTGAAAGCTGTTCCATTGAGTTTAAAAATATTGAAAACAACTATTTTGATATATGGGATCACTTATTTTCGTTCCAGAGACAGAACAAGCTTTTGGGGTCGCTTGTTGTTCAACATGAAAATCAATCTGCTCCACTCTTTCTGTTTTCAACTTCACCTTTAAATAGTCCATATAAACCCTAGTAACCTTTTATTTTCTATTGTCTATATGTACATTTCTTTCTCGTCTCCTCTTTCCAATGGAGGACAATCCAACTCCCAATTCCAAATTCACACGCAAATCAAAGTAAAAATAAAAATTCAAACTCCTCCAACTATGTCGAGTTATATATCGATTCAAAACTCTCAACGAGCGCAACTCAAATATCCAGTTTGTTTTTTGTTTTTGGTTCATCGTTTGATCAGAAAACATCGAATGATTCTCGATCGTTCATTCACGCGTTGATCAGCTTCGTCCGATCGACGACTCAAAGGTATCGTTGCGTGGAGATGAGAGAGTGCAACTCATCGGAGCAGTTCGTTTGGATGTGTAATGGATGGATTGGGTAGAAAAAATTCACTATTGTTCGTTTAGAGGGGTAGCGGATGCATTTCTTCCGAGGCCAGGGTTCGTCACAGCTGAACCACGGTTGTCAAGGGCCAGTCGCGGCTGATCAGGGGAGCACGGTAGAGCTACTGGAAAGGGGTGAAGTACCACGTAGGCGGTGCAGTGTCAAGGTTATGGTGGCGGCTGAAAGATCGGGTTGCATGCGTTAGGGTTATTGTGCAGTTGTCTCACGTGATGAGGAAGATGGTTGCTGACGTGGTAAACCAAATTTCTTTGTTTAATTTTTTAATTCATATCTTCTAATCGTCATAACTTCTACGTACGAGGTCCGATAAACATGCGGTTTTCTCCACTTAAATCACATCAAAATTCTAGACTTTATGACAGCGGTTTGGACGAATTCCAAGACTGTTTGAATTTGGGCCTTACATTGAATTTTTAATAGATTTAAAATCAAAGATGAGTGTTTTAACCCACTCACAACTTCTAAAATTCCTTATGTTAGTTAAATTAAATTTATGATATGATTAGAAATTTATTGATTGATGTTTGGTATATTTCATTTGTCATCTAGTTAAATTTTAATTTTATTGCATTTAACATCGTTTAATTTTAATATTGAATTTAAATTGTAAATTTAATGCCTGTTATTGATTATCAGTTATCTATCGATATTTATCGATTGATTTGGATGATGATTGTGGTGAATGTTTAATTGTTGATATTGGATGACTGGATGTTGTATTTGACATTATTATAATCGCAAGTTCCATATGGGTTGATATGATACATACCTAGATGATCTACAGATTAGGAAAAAAAACGTTATATGTTGAAATGACAGACCCGAGCGATTTTATGGATTAATTTATATTCGAGATTGCAGTTTGAAATGATATATAACCGTAAAATTTTAATTTGTGGATTGAAATGGTAAATATCTGTGTCACTTGACCCTAGGGTAGATATACAGACACCGAATTGGTTAAATTAAATGGTTTTTGAATCTTAATTTTTTTTAATTCAGTTAACTGCTATTCTGAAATAGAAATTTGATTTATACCTATAGCGTAAGTCTTGAAATTGGTATTGATTTAATGAATTGTTCAAAGGATTTAAAATTTAAAATTTCAAAATTGAGGTGTTAAATATAAGTGAAATTATCGAAATTGAGTTATTGAAATGTTTGGTGATAATGTTGAAATCTATTTTAAATTAATTTAAACTATTTTCATTAAATTAACTATTTTGATCAATCTAAACTATCTTATTTTAAATTAATCTATTATAACCTATTAAATCCAATTTAATCTATTTACAAATTTTAAACTAATTAAATTTATTTAATCTATTTTAAATCTATTTAACACAATTAAAATCTATTTAATCTATTTTAAATTTATTTAATCTATTTGAAAATCTACTTAACCTAATTTAAATCTATTTAATCTATTTAAATCAATTTAAAATCTAGTTAAATCAAATTTAAATCTATCTGAATTATTTTACTACTTAAACTATTTTAATCTATTTAAATTACTTTTAAACCATTAAAACTATTTATGACTATCTAAACTATTTTCTAAAATTGCAAACTAGGAAGTTGAAGTATTTATATATGAATCTATAATGACGATACAACCTAAGTTGGAATTTATACCCATTTGTGAAATGACATATTTGAATGAATAAGATGATTCTGAAATGAAGAATTAATTAACAGAACTTATCGAAAATTTCAAAGTGAATGTGAATTTCAAAGGTGAGTATGATTGGAAAGTAATTATGATTGGAAGTGAACATGATTTTTAAAAGTGAATATAATTGAAGTGAATATGATTTTGAAAGAGATATGATTTGAAATTGAATATGATATTTTGATATAAGTTGTGAATTGACATTTGAAACATAAAAGGACCATCCGGTGTGAAATAAGAGTTTGGTTGTTAAAGAGACCAAGATCAGATATTGTCATATTCTCTACCAATATCGAAAACCACTTTAACAACTGTGTACGTCGTGGAGATTCCAGAAATGAAGTAGGATGGTTTGGTGAACGATTCTATATAAGGTATCTGGTTACCTTGACTACCGTGAGTCAGCTTGATGTTGTGGAATATGCGAGTATATGATTTTTTTTGATGATAATAAACATATATATATTCATTTAAATGTATTTGTTAATGTACTATTTTATTTTTCATAGATTAAATAAATATTTGTTGAATAAAATAAATTACACAGAATTTGAATGGAATTTGAATTCAAACAGAAATTTTATTCAAACAAATATTTATTACAATTTTGAATAGTACAATTTCAAGCTCTCACTATACATACACAGTTTTGAATACATAACAATTCAATTTACATTAATAATCTCACTACATATCACTCACACTCGTATTTTGTCTTCAACTACATTCCAGTTTGAATCCAGCATCTGAGCAATCTGCAAAAATATTCACTAACGCGGTAAAATTGAAAAAGAAATATTTTTGCAATATAAAATGAAATATGATTTTTGAAAATATGTTTTACCTCAGTTATTTGGGTTGTTCGTCATCATTTGAATTCATCACACACAAACAGTGTGACATGCACAGTGTATCACTGTACATGCCACAAGGCCGTGCACATCGATATACACTTGATCGATTTATAGGGACAGGTGGGCATAGGTCAAACGCAAATGAAAAGCCGGGTTCAACTAAAGTGCAATCACGACATGAGCACAAGGTCAAACCCGAGTATTTGAAACTGGATTCAACACAATTAAAATTTCAAAAATCAACATGAATGGATGCAAAGACCAGAAAGTAGCAAGCTGAATCAACACAGAAACTCAAAGAAGACATGTACAATAACAAGTTCACTCAAATGAAAAATACAACAGTGACCAACCATAAGTTCAAGGCAGTAGTGTACATGAATACAACTACAGGTACAAGGCCAGAACAACGACATGAATGCAACATGGTGAACAACACACGTGCAACAGTCAACCCAGTATGCAAAATGAATGGAGCAACTGTGAAAACTGAAATGGACAAGTGCATCTAGAAGTACAAGATAGCCAAGTGAATCAAGTTCAGGTACACGAGCTAATGAAGACTGCATCATGATGCAAGGCCAGAGACTATAGTGCAAGTGCAAACTCAAATAAGTATGTGCAACTGTGAAAACTTCAGTGAGCTAGTGAAATTTGTACAAAATTGCCACCAACATAACAGCACAAATGAATACTGCAACATCCAGAGCCAAAGTACACAAGTGAAGCCAAATATACACAAGTGCAGACCAAATGAAGACCACAAGTATACAACAACAAGCAGGAGTGTGCAAGTGCAGATGAACACATATGGCCGAAGTCAATGAAGCCAAGGCAAACTGAAGTACACAAATGCAACAGTGAAACAAGACACAGTACCGAATCAAGTGCACCAGAAAAATGCAACGCATGAAAGCTTGAACAACTCCAAATACAACCCAAAGTGCAACAAGAATGTTGCAGTGATACAAATGCAACAAACAAAGTCAAGGGTCGAGCAACAGAATCAATAATGCAATAGTGTCACAATATCAAAGCACAGAACAATCATGTGTCAACAACAATGCAACACTGTGGCAATCACAAGTTACAAACATCAAATGTCGACCAGGTAGCAATGATGATAATGCAGACACAAGTAATGATACATCAATGACAATTCAAGCGACAGTTCATGTATGCATCAGTAACCAAACACAGAACAATAAAAGCAAGCCGAGGCACAGTAGAATGAACAACAGACGCAAGAAGGATGCAAGTTCAAAATAGATTCAAGCCAAAGTCAAAAATAAATCATCAGTGTTCAATGTCAAAGATCATGGCCGAAGTAATGCAGAGCCGTGGATATGATTCACGAAATCAAAACAGTGCCATAATAATCAAGACGCAAAATCAAAGTCTGAAATCAAGTGTGTGTATCTTTGAAAAAGTCAGAAATTAAAAGAGGAAATTTTGTTTCGTATGACTCAAGTAAAATCAAACGTTTGAAAATCAAGACCGTATGCATCAAGTATGTCACTATATCAGGAAAGCGAAAATTAGGAAAGTATCAAATTGATACGAACGAATTATAGGATTTCAGAATCCATATAAATACCTACCCGCAAATCATCATCAGATGGGTGAGAAAAAAAGATCAAATCAAATCCAAATATAAACCCAAGTTCATCATCGGCATCGAGTCAAGCAAACAATCAAACCAGCAATGAAAAAGATTACATACCGCAACAGTGAACTCGATCATCTCGATGCAACCAAGTCCAAATTTCATAAAATAAAAAGGAGCAGCTGCGAACAAGCAACGCAAACCATCGATCATCAGAGAACGAGCGCGAGCAAGAGCAACGCAAGTCAGAGAATCGATCATCAGAGAGCCGCAAACAAGTCAGAAAACCCAAATTTCAGAAAGAGGATTGGCCGAAATTTTTCAATAGCAAAAGAAGAAAGAACGGGCTAGAGAATAAAAGAATTGGGCCGGCCTTTATTATTATAAAAGGGGGTTTTTAGTTTATAGGGTTTTAAGTTGTTAATTGTTTGTTATTTGTTGTTTTTTTTCTTTTCGAATCAAAGAACTGGTAAAATCATCACCTAGGTTGTAGGCAGTGTCAGATTGTCTAGTTAGAATTAGTTCAGTTAGCAGGGTGTGCGAGTTTGCAAAACTCTATAGGCGGGAGCAAGGGTTTGCCAGTTTGCAAAACTCTACAGGCGGGAGCGGGGGTGCGAGTCTATTAGAGTGTTTGTAAGCGGAAGCAGGGTTTGCGAGTCTGTTAGAGTGTTTGTAAGCGGGATACTGTTTAATTCCAATAGAAATCTGGGAATGCAGCAGTAGGCAGGGGATGCCGAAGCTGGGTAAATTTTGTGTGTGATTTACTTTTCAGCATATTTATTTCTGCAGTTTGTTTCTGTGTTTAAATCGAGAAAATTTGCTATAACCCTATTCACCACCCCCCTCTAGGGTTAATCTAGATCCTACAGATGTGGCTAAAATCAGAAGCTACGGCGGGCCAAGTGTGGTCATTCCTCCTATCAGGCACACTTCTTTGATAATACTATTCAGATTTAGTGATTGATTTGGTGGCCACCCTTGATTTTTGATTGGGGGTTATGTTCCGAGGTGGGCGGTAGTAGCTGCTATGCGTTACCACTAGTCCGGATACGCAAATAGTATATCTACCCTAGCATTTCCTCGAGTGTCGTGTCCCATCCCCAATCGCGCCTTCTACGGGTTTGTTTTGTACCGTATCTATGGAGTGCCCTCTAATAGCCCTCCAGTTTACGAAGGAATTACGGTACAGTACAGACTATAGGATTATATAAAACTTTGTTAAGGGGGATATGGGTAACGCCTTAATGCTATTTTAATACTTTTACTTTACTGTACACATATTATAATAGTGTATTGTTTCACATAGTAGATAGTTTAATGGATCCTTAGGAGATGGGAATCCCGAACATCTCTTAAGTTACTACACTCAAGTTATACACTGGACAAGAAATGTCAAACCCCATAAACATTTCTAACGCCGTTACACTCATATTTGCTATTAATTTGACTTACATAAGATATTTTAGTTCTGAATCGAGTGTTTTTCCTTTTCAATTCGCTCGGGTCGGCCTGAGCATTTCAGGTTTTGAAGACCTTATTTCTGGAGGACGAAGACAAAGATTTGTACTATTATTATCATTATATTTATTCCACTGCATCATGTTGTTCCGATACATTTATTTATTTACTTTGGTTATAACTCTGATTCTGTATTATATTAGTATAATCAAATGTATTTATAAAACAACTACACGACTATAATTTGATTATCATATTTTGTCATTCCACTGTGAGATTCTGTATTTGTTTCATTTCTTTCTCTTTTCTTATTTAGCCCATAACAATCTGTCGTTTTGTATGGTTTGAGTCTGACATGTGTGGTTTATCATCGATTTAATCCATTTGGAAAGGCAGGTTGTTACACTTATAAAGTGTAGAAAATAACCAAGATAGAAAGACTAGCGATTAGAAAGAGATTTAGGGAAGCCTTGTCTAAGTACAGAGACCTAGAGATTTTGGATACATCGATTTCTAGTGACGAAGATGATGTGCAAGTAGGAGAGCCCTCGAAAGAAGTACCAAGATCACTCGACGATCTGGTATATATCTCAGAGGAAGAGGATTTAATAGTTATTTTAGATGATGAGGATGTTTTTCCCATAGGTGTAGATATTGATGAAGGGGCAGAGGCCGACGCTGAGGCAGATGATTGGATGTTGGATCCATTGATTGAGGATGAGGAGCCTGAGGAAGAAGACCCTATAGAGGAGCTCAAGGAAGAGAAGCCCATGGAAGAGCATGAGGATATCGAGCTGCTGATAGTGGAACCCATGGTAGTAGAGGCAAAGGATTCGGGGATTTATGATGTAACGACCCAATATTTTCAACCATTCGCATCCGCACATTGTCGGACTTGAATTGTTCAAAATACTGCGTTGTAGAATAAATTTGGCAAAACTCAGAATATACAATAAATAGATCACAGAATCACATACACAGATATCAGAATCTCGCAGCGGAAATTAAAAATTTAGTGGTTCATGAAGCCACTGATATAACTTCAACAAAACAGAACTTACATTGTCTATAATCCTCAATACAAATTTTAAGACATAAATAGAGATAGAGTCTTCAAAGTCTTGAATTCCAGAAAAGATAAAGGCTGAAACAACTTCCAGCAGCGCGAATGATCTACTGAGTGTCCTAGCTACGGAGAAGAAATTGAAGCTGCAACTCAGGCTGACCCGAGCGAAAAATAAAACATAACACTCGAGTCAGGACATACATACTTATATAATGTAAGCTAATTCAAGTGTACTGTAATATAGAGCAAGTAACTTAAAGGATGCTTGGGACCGCCCATCCTCTAAGGATCCGTCAAACTATTTACTATGTAGTATATTGCGCTATTATAATAGTGTCTATTTATAAAATAAACATACTTTTAAATAGCATTAAGGCTTTACATTTTCCACCTTAACACGTAATAGTCCCAGTAGTCCATCCAATATCATAGCTCCTCCTGATCGGGAAGCAACTAGAGGATACCACACGGGCTACGGGAGAAATCTAAACTCGTACAAGGCTCGGTATGGTAGATGACACGGCACAACTAGGCAATGCCAGGGTAGATATACCAATTGCTATCCAGGCTGGTGGAAACGCGTAGCCGCAGTTACCGCCCACCTCGGACTAACTCCCCAAAATCAAAATATAGAGGTGGCCACCGAATCAATCCAAAATCATAGTATAATATCGAAGAGGAGCGTCCGATCAGAGGAATGACCTCATTGGCCTGGAATTGCTCCTGTTTTAGCCACCTTATGCCAACTCACGGGAGTCGGGTCCACGTATTTACCTTACAGGAAACGCCACCACCGACCTACTTCATTCTGGAATCTCCACCGCGTACACGGTTGGTCAAAGTGGTTTTCGGTATCGACAGAGAGTATGTCCATATCCGATCCCGGTCTCTTTGCCAACCCATCGTTATTATAACCCGTGGTCATTTAAAAACAATTTATACTTTAAAACCAGTATAAACATTTCCATTTCAAAACTATAAATATGATATCATTTAAAACCCAAAACAACATGATATCGTTATATTCAAATATAATTCTTTTCCAAAACCATACTGCTTAAAATTTATAATATCTGGAAACCAAATATTTGAATTATACCTTTAAACCATAATATATTGGAAATTTTTCTTTAAAAAAAACATAACTCCCAAAACACAAATGGTTTGGATATAAATGGTTTAACTTTATGGTTACTTTGTAAAGAAGATAATTTACATAGCTTTACAAATATATTTCTTTATTTTAAACCATAATTTAAATATCACTTCATGTTCCCAAGACCATTTCAATTCCTATATATATATCCAATTGGAGTATTAATATTCAAAACTAAGGTTGGATATTTTTTCTTTCAACAAATTAGTGTTTATTATTTCGTCTTGAATATTCCCATAAATTCCATAGATAAAACTCCAAAATTATGCCATTAAATAATTTCAAAATTTACTTAACACTAGAATGTTCATCTTAAATTTATTAAGAAAAATCCAGTT
This sequence comes from Allium cepa, assembly GCA_030765085.1. Taxonomy (NCBI): domain Eukaryota; kingdom Viridiplantae; phylum Streptophyta; class Magnoliopsida; order Asparagales; family Amaryllidaceae; genus Allium; species Allium cepa. Next base: position 847,864,364 of record CM060928.1, on the reverse strand, counting down.
ATAAATCTCATATCTTAAAGGTCTCCAAAACTTAAACATAAATATAATTTATCAAATTCCTTAAATTTCAAAACAATCAAATTCCAGATTCTATAGCACTTAGGAAATGCTACCTAAAGTTACGGGTAAAACTAGTCCAATTTCAAAAGACAGCATTTAAATGCTTTAGTAGATTGTTTAACTTAATAAATATTTCCAAATATAACTTATATATATATATATTTCTTAACTGAAATCTTATCCTTTCAAAAATCCAGAATTTCCAAAATAAGTTATATTCCAAAATTTTATTCAAATATTTATTTATTTATTTATTAACATTTATAACTCATTCAAAATCAATATAAAATCCTTTAAAGATATTAAATCAAATATTTAACTTCCAAAATAATTTTAAATATTTCAGAAAATATTATAAGGACCACGGGCCTGTATATAGTTTTCTAGCCTAGGTCAAGTGATACGGATTTATATCATTTCAATCCGTAATTTACAAACCCCGGGTTCTATCATTTCAAACCCGCAATCCCAAGTTATCAGTTAAGCAGTTAACAGACTAGTTTAACAATAATCATTATTTCAGCCCATAACAATCCAACTTTAACAGGGAACTTGCAGTGGTGATTTAAGCAGTAAATAACAATTAATAATATAACTGCAGAAATAATATAACAGATAATACTGATGAGGTGTCAATTTAAATGGGGTCCATCATTCTATATTACATTACAGACAGATAATAGTGAAATACAATTTTACACATACACTTGCAATAATTTACCAAAATATAAATACGTATGTCTGGTGAGAAATACTCACCTGAAAGCTGCAGAAAATTTGATTCAAGCGAAAATGAAAAATCCACCAAAAAAAAAGAAACGCACAGAGGGTAGCGATCAAATTTCCCTGGATGTCACGTCTAGATTCAAATCTATAACAAGATCCAAATACCGAATACGTGACTTTTAAAATTTATGGTCAACGCAAATATTTGAAACAATTGGAACGAATAGAGTCAAAGAAATTTGGCACGATACGCTCGACCACTACACCACCCTACTTGACGAACAACTCGGCCCAAAATAAAATCTTTTTTTTTCTACCTTTTATATATATACTCTATTATTTAATTAAACAAAACGCACAACCACCACATTACTAAACTTCAACTGGAAGTATGCATAAGGTCACGGCCCAAGCCTATATCAACTAAGAATGTACGCTCACTGTAACCCAAAGAAATGCAAATACTTCACTCCCTTAATTTTTTCCCTTCACGCAAAAACACACTGCCTATTTCCTACTAGATTTGCGTGTACACATGCAAAAGTTTTCACCCAGCCTATACTACAAACTAATGCATGGATAGTACATTATTTGATCTGCACGTTACTTCCTTTATAAAATTTTATTATATCATTTCTAAATTATAAATATTCTCTTTTTTTTTTATATGTGTGTAACGACCTGTCATTTTCGTTAATTAAATTTGTCATTTTAATAAGATTTACGCAAATTTACTTTAGAAGAAATAAAGATTTTAAAATTAATAATGAAGCAAACGTTGAGAAGGAAATGAAACCATGGGAATATAAGGCTAAGTCTTTACAGTTGAAACAAAATGACGAATAAATTGAAGTGATGTAAATTGTTATATTAGGCTAAGAGTTGCATATAAGAGAACAAAGGTAAGTAGTGAATTTAGTTAATGAATTAATAATATTAAATAGTAAATTAAATTAAATCAATGTCCGGTACAAATTGAAATATTGTTTGGAATGAAAGCTTATAAATTGTAAGCATTTAATTCAGTGTGTGTGTTTTTTTTTTTTTATAAATATATATATCACATGCACAATTCGCCCAATCTTTCGACTAAATGCATGGATCTTTTTTAATAGATGCTTGCACACACACTATATGGTCTGAACTATATTTATGTTAAAAATATGCAGGCACTGCTTCCTATATGATATGCATTTAGTACAGGTAAATTATCTAATATATGCAAAAAGGCAAAGCTTCTCACTGATACACGCATGTACAGGTACCCTCAAATCTCTCCTCTCCCTCTTCCCTTCCTCTCCTTCCTCTGTTTTACATATATATTTCTTTCTTCTTTTTTTTTTTTCTTTTTTTTTTCTTTTTTTTTTTTTCAATGAACATTATTGACTTTCTATTTTGTTTGACCCAAAACTAAGTATGATATATACAATGAATAACCCATTTTTCCGTAGTGATAGTACGCGTAAACTTTAAGCTAGCATTAAATTAAATCTGGGTCAACTACACCATCTCTTTGCACACACATATTAGATTTCTACAGATGTGATGACTCATAAATTTCCAAAGTTTGTCAACTAGATCGGGTGAAGTAGATGGGTTGGAGTGGCCGAGCATATCAAATGAGAACAAAAAAAACTGAGGAAAGGAAAAACTGGAAGGAAAAGAAAGAGAAAACAATAAGACAATTACCTGATGCTTCGAACGAAATTGCCAGAGGAAAATTTGCAATGCTTTGAAGAGTGGTGAGTTTTTTTTTCTTTTTTTTTTTTTGAGATGTGGATCTCTGGCATATTTATACACGAATTTGTGAAACGGCAAGGCAGTGATCAAGGGATGTGGCGTGATTAACTCATTTCAGTTTTGCAAAAGGATAAATTTTTTTTTTCCAACGTATAAAGTTTGATCAGTATTCGAAAATTTGTAAACAAAAAGGCAGAGAAAATGGCAGCTTGGATTATGGGAAATAAATGACTTGCGTGATACATGGTTTGATTTATAAAGTTTGTACGTTACTTAAGGGGAATATTGATCAAAGGAAGGGCAAGCGTGATGTTTGGTAAAGCTGATGACAACAGAGGGTAAGAGGAATAAGCAAAAATGCGAACGTTACATATATACAAATGCACTAATGTTGCTCACGTGTGATCCATTTTATTTTAGCTAAAATCTTGATTTTAGTTTGATACCCATAAATGAAAAGGTGAATATTTATGTAAGCTTTAGGCAAAGAACGTATACCATTTATTAAAAGAAATCAAACGGTCCTTTAAAACAAAATAACGTCCGTCTTAAAATCACTGACTGATATTTTTCTCCATAAAGATATTTAAATACGATTTTTTTTTACTTTATATGCGTGATTATAGGAACGAAAAAATTTTTATCTTGCAAAATAAAGGCAGTGGAAACAGAGAGATATAAATAGGAATGTGAGAATTTGAAAAGATAGGCAAGGTTAAATTGAATGCATGAGTTGATTTTTAGGCAATCAAATATATTAGTCCATTTAGGTTGCGTGAATAAATGAATACAGTGACATGCTCAAGAAACAAATGGTAAGAGGCAAATGTCAAAAATGTTAAAAGAATAAAATTTTGTGTCACGCGCAAAGGAAGGCAAAATTGATTTTCTTTCAAATGATATATGCGTGATTGTAGATTTAGGCAGATAAGGTTTCGTGATCAGAGGAATGGCAAAATATGAACCGTTCCAATTATATGAGAATTGATATATATTTTTTTTTAGTTTGATTTAATTAAATGACGGCTAGAATTTTTCAAAGCTTTTGGAAATGGAAACGTATATACACATTTTATTTAAAACCAAACTGTCAGTTACAACCAAAAGTAACGTTCGTCTTAAAAATCACTAACTGATGTTTTAATACATAAAGGTGTTTATATATGATTTTAAAAGTACGTCAAACTGACGTAATACAAAACATCAAAAATATATATATAAAATAACGTTTTAAATTTTACACATTTTATTACATTACTTACCATAAATTTTACGCGTCCTTTTAAACGCGATATTTAACAGTTTATAAATACACTAAATCCTTCAAAAATAATACTTAACTAAAATTTAAATTGGTTTACATTCTTCATATTATATATATATATATATATACACGGTACTTATTCCCTAGATTTACGCGCCCTTTTTAACGCGTGATTACCCAGTTCATTTATACATAAAAAAAATTCGAAATTCTGACCGTGTTGAGACTCGAACTCGTGACCTGTCGTGAATAGCCCAGATGTCTTAACCACCTAAGCTATAAATGTTTTCTTAATTAAAACTTGATTTTTTCAGAGATCTTATTAGTTTGTCCTAATTTTTTTTTCATATTTTGTTTTAATCACTTTAAATAAACCCCAAAGTTTTTTTTTTCAAAAAAAAAAAAAATACAAGTGAAAAATACTTGTAAAAAAAATTGGGCTGTTACACTCTCCCCCACTTAAGAACTTTTCGTCCTCGAAAAGGAACAAAAGAAAAGAAACAAAGGAAGATAAGCTAGATAAACAAGAACTTTAAACGAATAGTTCCGGATTTGAAGCACGAAGAAGATCTTCTAGAATCGGTTTTACTCTTTTCAGTTCGACCGTCGGTCTATGGGTGGTAAGCGGTGCTCAGGCCCCGATGAGTAACAAAGATTTTTAAAGATTATAGAAAAGATTTCTAAATAGACTGGTATAAGCAATAGCCTCTTCATTCTGTAGCAGATAGGGAAACCAAGGACACTTAAAGATAGTTTGAAAACAAATAAGATAATAAATTTGCAATCATAATGCTTTGAAATCATTAAATTTATAAATATTATCATTTGGAAATCATGCTACTAAAATCATAATACCTTTAAAATAATCTTCATTTATACCTTTTAAATTCAATGCCAAACAATATTCATTTCAAGGTTGAAATATTCCTAAGTTCATTTATAAAAAAAATTTCCAAAACATTTTATTTTTAGAAACAGCAGCACTCATAATATGCTATAGTAGATATAATAGTATTCCTAATCAGTTTATTATGTACTTAACTCTGAATTTTAACAAATAACCTAACACTTTATTAAAAATACTTATCTTATAAATAAGATATTCCTTCAATAAGTTACCCTTGAATTTCCATTTGAAAACCAATTCTCAATTATCAAAATTTAGTGATATTAGAATACGTCTTAACTATTTATTTAGACATCAATTAAACTATGATTTGAAGATATATAATCCTTACTCCAAAAATATCCCTTTCAAATATATTTTCCTTATTCAAAGATACCTTGTTTATTACACAAACATATTCATTTCAGGAAATAACCTTTTATTAAAATCTCTTGGTTAGATTTACGGATCCATATTAAATTAATTTGATTATTAAGACATTTGAATAAAATTCCTTAAATTCCTTTTCCTTATTTATCCCCATTAATCTTTTATAACTAAAATTTAAGTGTATAATATTTATTATAACCACTCATAAAATCCTTTTATATTGTATATTATCCAATTACATGTTAACTTTTGAAAATCAAGGTAAGTTATATTAAATGAAATTGGGTGTTATACAAATAAAACTTTCAATTTAATTATCTCCAATTGGAACCTTTTTATTCAAATTTTTGTTATTATATTTATTTTCCTTCCTCAAGATAACTTTAAGAATTAAATTCCTGATTCCCTTCAAACCATTTAGAGATAACTAAATATATATACCTAATATGTCAAATCAAATTTAAATTATATATCTATATATATTAAGTCATACTTTAGAAATTCAAATCAATTAAAATCTCAAGGAAACACTGTAGCCAGACTACAGAATGGTCTTTTCACTTCGAAACTCGAAAATGAATGTCGATGATGCTGCAGTCATCACCGAAATTATTTTCCAGTGACAAAGAGAAAAGCACTAATTTTAAAATTTCTTTGGAAACAAATTTCTATACAAAAATACTTATTACATCCTTTTAAAATTTAAACACAAGGTTTGAAATCATCAGAAATTTAATTCTCAAGTTTTAGTTTTAAATTCATTTCTGTTTCCAAATTAATTTATAACCATTGTTTTATATTCACTTATTTATTAGACAAACACATGGCTTACAACACCATAAATAAAATCAAAACTATTATCTCTTGACAACTAGTTAAATTAATTATAAAATTTTGAAAATTATACTCATATATATAATATTAGATTTTAATTTCAAATATAGGAATAAACTTCTCAAACCAGGATAGAGACTCAAATTTGATGAACTCAAATCAAATAGAATTCAAGATAAATTGAAATCAGAAGATCAGAATAAGGAAACTGGGTAAGTCTATATAAGTCGCGGACAACCTTGACCTAGTCATCCGTGACTTAAAGAGCCATATCGATGTGGTTGGGGTAAATCTACATTTGATCCGAAGAGATAGAATTTGGAATAACCAAAGATACTAGCATATAAACCGAGGATAAATATAAATCTCCGGTGAATCAATGCTAATGGTAAAGGAGTTTCACCCCTTTATTAGAATAATGGCGAGACCGCCAATTTACAATAAAGATCATCCGAAGTGGAGTTATGAGATACTCCAGAATCTAAAGCAGATGAAAAAGTGAGGGATACGAATGAGCTTTGGAACCGTAGGGAATGTTCCAAAATTCGAAAAGAGAGTGGTTCAATCTCGAATGAACGTGATTCTGTAAATCAAATTTACCATACATTCTAAGTTTTGCCTAGAACCAAAGCTCTGATACCAAATGTAACGACCCAATATTTTCAACCATTCGCATCCGCACATTGTCGGACTTGAATTGTTCAAAATACTGCGTTGTAGAATAAATTTGGCAAAACTCAGAATATACAATAAATAGATCACAGAATCACATACACAGATATCAGAATCTCGCAGCGGAAATTAAAAATTTAGTGGTTCATGAAGCCACTGATATAACTTCAACAAAACAGAACTTACATTGTCTATAATCCTCAATACAAATTTTAAGACATAAATAGAGATAGAGTCTTCAAAGTCTTGAATTCCAGAAAAGATAAAGGCTGAAACAACTTCCAGCAGCGCGAATGATCTACTGAGTGTCCTAGCTACGGAGAAGAAATTGAAGCTGCAACTCAGGCTGACCCGAGCGAAAAATAAAACATAACACTCGAGTCAGGACATACATACTTATATAATGTAAGCTAATTCAAGTGTACTGTAATATAGAGCAAGTAACTTAAAGGATGCTTGGGACCGCCCATCCTCTAAGGATCCGTCAAACTATTTACTATGTAGTATATTGCGCTATTATAATAGTGTCTATTTATAAAATAAACATACTTTTAAATAGCATTAAGGCTTTACATTTTCCACCTTAACACGTAATAGTCCCAGTAGTCCATCCAATATCATAGCTCCTCCTGATCGGGAAGCAACTAGAGGATACCACACGGGCTACGGGAGAAATCTAAACTCGTACAAGGCTCGGTATGGTAGATGACACGGCACAACTAGGCAATGCCAGGGTAGATATACCAATTGCTATCCAGGCTGGTGGAAACGCGTAGCCGCAGTTACCGCCCACCTCGGACTAACTCCCCAAAATCAAAATATAGAGGTGGCCACCGAATCAATCCAAAATCATAGTATAATATCGAAGAGGAGCGTCCGATCAGAGGAATGACCTCATTGGCCTGGAATTGCTCCTGTTTTAGCCACCTTATGCCAACTCACGGGAGTCGGGTCCACGTATTTACCTTACAGGAAACGCCACCACCGACCTACTTCATTCTGGAATCTCCACCGCGTACACGGTTGGTCAAAGTGGTTTTCGGTATCGACAGAGAGTATGTCCATATCCGATCCCGGTCTCTTTGCCAACCCATCGTTATTATAACCCGTGGTCATTTAAAAACAATTTATACTTTAAAACCAGTATAAACATTTCCATTTCAAAACTATAAATATGATATCATTTAAAACCCAAAACAACATGATATCGTTATATTCAAATATAATTCTTTTCCAAAACCATACTGCTTAAAATTTATAATATCTGGAAACCAAATATTTGAATTATACCTTTAAACCATAATATATTGGAAATTTTTCTTTAAAAAAAACATAACTCCCAAAACACAAATGGTTTGGATATAAATGGTTTAACTTTATGGTTACTTTGTAAAGAAGATAATTTACATAGCTTTACAAATATATTTCTTTATTTTAAACCATAATTTAAATATCACTTCATGTTCCCAAGACCATTTCAATTCCTATATATATATCCAATTGGAGTATTAATATTCAAAACTAAGGTTGGATATTTTTTCTTTCAACAAATTAGTGTTTATTATTTCGTCTTGAATATTCCCATAAATTCCATAGATAAAACTCCAAAATTATGCCATTAAATAATTTCAAAATTTACTTAACACTAGAATGTTCATCTTAAATTTATTAAGAAAAATCCAGTTATAAATCTCATATCTTAAAGGTCTCCAAAACTTAAACATAAATATAATTTATCAAATTCCTTAAATTTCAAAACAATCAAATTCCAGATTCTATAGCACTTAGGAAATGCTACCTAAAGTTACGGGTAAAACTAGTCCAATTTCAAAAGACAGCATTTAAATGCTTTAGTAGATTGTTTAACTTAATAAATATTTCCAAATATAACTTATATATATATATTTCTTAACTGAAATCTTATCCTTTCAAAAATCCAGAATTTCCAAAATAAGTTATATTCCAAAATTTTATTCATATATTTATTTATTTATTTATTAACATTTATAACTCATTCAAAATCAATATAAAATCCTTTAAAGATATTAAATCAAATATTTAACTTCCAAAATAATTTTAAATATTTCAGAAAATATTATAAGGACCACGGGCCTGTATATAGTTTTCTAGCCTAGGTCAAGTGATACGGATTTATATCATTTCAATCCGTAATTTACAAACCCCGGGTTCTATCATTTCAAACCCGCAATCCCAAGTTATCAGTTAAGCAGTTAACAGACTAGTTTAACAATAATCATTATTTCAGCCCATAACAATCCAACTTTAACAGGGAACTTGCAGTGGTGATTTAAGCAGTAAATAACAATTAATAATATAACTGCAGAAATAATATAACAGATAATACTGATGAGGTGTCAATTTAAATGGGGTCCATCATTCTATATTACATTACAGACAGATAATAGTGAAATACAATTTTACACATACACTTGCAATAATTTACCAAAATATAAATACGTATGTCTGGTGAGAAATACTCACCTGAAAGCTGCAGAAAATTTGATTCAAGCGAAAATGAAAAATCCACCAAAAAAAAAGAAACGCACAGAGGGTAGCGATCAAATTTCCCTGGATGTCACGTCTAGATTCAAATCTATAACAAGATCCAAATACCGAATACGTGACTTTTAAAATTTATGGTCAACGCAAATATTTGAAACAATTGGAACGAATAGAGTCAAAGAAATTTGGCACGATACGCTCGACCACTACACCACCCTACTTGACGAACAACTCGGCCCAAAATAAAATCTTTTTTTTTTCTACCTTTTATATATATACTCTATTATTTAATTAAACAAAACGCACAACCACCACATTACTAAACTTCAACTGGAAGTATGCATAAGGTCACGGCCCAAGCCTATATCAACTAAGAATGTACGCTCACTGTAACCCAAAGAAATGCAAATACTTCACTCCCTTAATTTTTTCCCTTCACGCAAAAACACACTGCCTATTTCCTACTAGATTTGCGTGTACACATGCAAAAGTTTTCACCCAGCCTATACTACAAACTAATGCATGGATAGTACATTATTTGATCTGCACGTTACTTCCTTTATAAAATTTTATTATATCATTTCTAAATTATAAATATTCTCTTTTTTTTTTTTATATGTGTAACGACCTGTCATTTTCGTTAATTAAATTTGTCATTTTAATAAGATTTACGCAAATTTACTTTAGAAGAAATAAAGATTTTAAAATTAATAATGAAGCAAACGTTGAGAAGGAAATGAAACCATGGGAATATAAGGCTAAGTATTTACAGTTGAAACAAAATGACGAATAAATTGAAGTGATGTAAATTGTTATATTAGGCTAAGAGTTGCATATAAGAGAACAAAGGTAAGTAGTGAATTTAGTTAATGAATTAATAATATTAAATAGTAAATTAAATTAAATCAATGTCCGGTACAAATTGAAATATTGTTTGGAATGAAAGCTTATAAATTGTAAGCATTTAATTCAGTGTGTGTGTTTTTTTTTTTTTTATAAATATATATATCACATGCACAATTCGCCCAATCTTTCGACTAAATGCATGGATCTTTTTTAATAGATGCTTGCACACACACTATATGGTCTGAACTATATTTATGTTAAAAATATGCAGGCACTGCTTCCTATATGATATGCATTTAGTACAGGTAAATTATCTAATATATGCAAAAAGGCAAAGCTTCTCACTGATACACGCATGTACAGGTACCCTCAAATCTCTCCTCTCCCTCTTCCCTTCCTCTCCTTCCTCTGTTTTACATATATATTTCTTTCTTCTTTTTTTTTTTTCTTTTTTTTTTCTTTTTTTTTTTTCAATGAACATTATTGACTTTCTATTTTGTTTGACCCAAAACTAAGTATGATATATACAATGAATAACCCATTTTTCCGTAGTGATAGTACGCGTAAACTTTAAGCTAGCATTAAATTAAATCTGGGTCAACTACACCATCTCTTTGCACACACATATTAGATTTCTACAGATGTGATGACTCATAAATTTCCAAAGTTTGTCAACTAGATCGGGTGAAGTAGATGGGTTGGAGTGGCCGAGCATATCAAATGAGAACAAAAAAAACTGAGGAAAGGAAAAACTGGAAGGAAAAGAAAGAGAAAACAATAAGACAATTACCTGATGCTTCGAACGAAATTGCCAGAGGAAAATTTGCAATGCTTTGAAGAGTGGTGAGTTTTTTTTTCTTTTTTTTTTTTGAGATGTGGATCTCTGGCATATTTATACACGAATTTGTGAAACGGCAAGGCAGTGATCAAGGGATGTGGCGTGATTAACTCATTTCAGTTTTGCAAAAGGATAATTTTTTTTTTCCAACGTATAAAGTTTGATCAGTATTCGAAAATTTGTAAACAAAAAGGCAGAGAAAATGGCAGCTTGGATTATGGGAAATAAATGACTTGCGTGATACATGGTTTGATTTATAAAGTTTGTACGTTACTTAAGGGGAATATTGATCAAAGGAAGGGCAAGCGTGATGTTTGGTAAAGCTGATGACAACAGAGGGTAAGAGGAATAAGCAAAAATGCGAACGTTACATATATACAAATGCACTAATGTTGCTCACGTGTGATCCATTTTATTTTAGCTAAAATCTTGATTTTAGTTTGATACCCATAAATGAAAAGGTGAATATTTATGTAAGCTTTAGGCAAAGAACGTATACCATTTATTAAAAGAAATCAAACGGTCCTTTAAAACAAAATAACGTCCGTCTTAAAATCACTGACTGATATTTTTCTCCATAAAGATATTTAAATACGATTTTTTTTTACTTTATATGCGTGATTATAGGAACGAAAAAATTTTTATCTTGCAAAATAAAGGCAGTGGAAACAGAGAGATATAAATAGGAATGTGAGAATTTGAAAAGATAGGCAAGGTTAAATTGAATGCATGAGTTGATTTTTAGGCAATCAAATATATTAGTCCATTTAGGTTGCGTGAATAAATGAATACAGTGACATGCTCAAGAAACAAATGGTAAGAGGCAAATGTCAAAAATGTTAAAAGAATAAAATTTTGTGTCACGCGCAAAGGAAGGCAAAATTGATTTTCTTTCAAATGATATATGCGTGATTGTAGATTTAGGCAGATAAGGTTTCGTGATCAGAGGAATGGCAAAATATGAACCGTTCCAATTATATGAGAATTGATATATATTTTTTTTTAGTTTGATTTAATTAAATGACGGCTAGAATTTTTCAAAGCTTTTGGAAATGGAAACGTATATACACATTTTATTTAAAACCAAACTGTCAGTTACAACCAAAAGTAACGTTCGTCTTAAAAATCACTAACTGATGTTTTAATACATAAAGGTGTTTATATATGATTTTAAAAGTACGTCAAACTGACGTAATACAAAACATCAAAAATATATATATAAAATAACGTTTTAAATTTTACACGTTTTATTACATTACTTACCATAAATTTTACGCGTCCTTTTAAACGCGATATTTAACAGTTTATAAATACACTAAATCCTTCAAAAATAATACTTAACTAAAATTTAAATTGGTTTACATTCTTCATATTATATATATATATATATATATACACGGTACTTATTCCCTAGATTTACGCGCCCTTTTTAACGCGTGATTACCCAGTTCATTTATACATAAAAAAAATTCGAAATTCTGACCGTGTTGAGACTCGAACTCGTGACCTGTCGTGAATAGCCCAGATGTCTTAACCACCTAAGCTATAAATGTTTTCTTAATTAAAACTTGATTTTTTCAGAGATCTTATTAGTTTGTCCTAATTTTTTTTTCATATTTTGTTTTAATCACTTTAAATAAACCCCAAAGTTTTTTTTTTCAAAAAAAAAAAAATACAAGTGAAAAATACTTGTAAAAAAAATTGGGCTGTTACATATGATGCATGGTTATATGAGGATGATGATTCAAAAAGTGATGAGTATATCATTTGGGAAATGGGTACGCCTATTCAAGAGATAGAATCTCCCATTCTAGAGCCAACCGAGGATCTCAGTTTAGATGATATTGTTGTGGGGGAGCATTTGCCATGGATTCCGAAAGGCCAACAGTGGCAGCCGCCTGGTTGGGATTTAGCCCATAGTAGGAGTTGTAATTATCTTAAGCACGTAGTATGCGTTAAGTTATGCAGTTTAGTCTTTTAGTATGATATTTTGGTTGACTGATGTAGATATATGACTTGTGACTATGTATTTACCTTAAGTGTTTAGTATGCACTTAGGTTAGAAGTTTGGGATCGATATCTATATTTCATGATTAGTGTTTAATACCATTTCCTTTGCATATTTTTTTTGACATTTATAGTTCGCTATCCTTGATTTCGTTTCAAGGACGAAATGCTTTTAAGTACGGGAGAATGTAACGGTCTGTAATTTCGCTACTTCAAAAATGAGAGATTTTGTTTATTTCAAAATTTGAAAAGGTTAAAAAATTTAAATAAATAATTTATATATATAATAAATAATAATAGTGGAACTATTTATTCTTATAACTGCTAATTAAAAAGTATAGATTTGAATTTTATCACAAATCAGCAAAAGTTTTGTTAAAATAAATAAATGCTTAAATAAATAGGCTTAAACATTTATTTGAAAAGTTAAATCTAATTAAAAACACTTAATAAGATAATAAAGTTATATTAAAAGATTTAAAAGTATATTAATAATCGTTTTACAAAAAATACCAAATTCTATGGCATTTTGTCATTTTTACATATACTGTAAAAATAGAGATTTTGATATTCTTTAAATATAATTTTAAAAATGAATAGAATTGTTTTAATTTATTTAAATAAATATAAAAATTTAATTTTTAAATTTGGTTTACTTTAATATATAGTTTAACAAAAAGTCAAATATTGATTGTAAAATTTGTCAACAAAAACACCGTTTTTAACCAAAACAAGTTGTACCTGCATTATTGCAACATGATATGTTTTCTAACACATACATACAACTTTAATAATGTTAAAAATTTAAACATTTAGCATATAAGACAAAAGAAGATAATTTTGAAAAGTTTAAATATAAATATATAAATATAAAAAGGCATGATTTGACTAATTTAATTTTATTTTAAATCTTTATAAACAACATGATCACTACATTTCTCATCTCGTTAATGGGATGGAAAGGATATGCTTGGAAAAGGAGCAATCTTATGTATTAAAATATTTACAAATCATAAATGATGACACCTCCTTATCTCTTAACACACTCTTCCTAAATCATCATTCTACACATTTACTGCAAACCAAATCAAGGCTAATCAAAGTCTAAAGTAAACAAGGGTATTCATGTCCTTAGCCACTCAAATTCCACATATAAATACAAGCTTAAACCTCTCCATTTTTTAATACATTTCCATTCTACAAATTCCTAACTTCCTCTGTTTTCCTTCCACCTCCAAGCTATTTACCTTCCACTACTTTAAACTCCTCATACCCACGCCTTAACTATCCACACGCACCCTTACATGCCTCTACCCTCCTCCAATACCACATGCACCCCCCTCCAACAATCCACACCCACTCACATAACAACCTACCCGAGCCCCTACACACCACACATGCACCCAAAGCCCCATGCCCGAGCCCAATACCCACACACAACCCCAGACTTACCATAAAAACCACCTACCCACCTCAAAACTCATGCACCCCTCTACCCAAAAGCCACCTTATGTTGTACCTTGATCTTAAGCCCATGACCACACTTATAAAAAAACAAAAGAAAAGAGAAAAAAGAGAAGGAAAGGAAAATGACAAATTTGAGATGCTCAAAAATATCACATTAGTTTGGGAGGCGCGTAGCTTACAAAAAGATTGATGGACTGAAAACGAAGGTGAGTAAAATCTCGTCTCTATGTGATTTCAATTGATTATCAAGTTAAATGGTTATGTTAAATAATGACCATTTTATGTTGTGGATGTTTGGATATATTTGTTTTATGTCAGAATAGTTGCAAGTGTTTATGATTGTGATTATTTGTCATATTAGCTTGTATATGGACCAAAATTATGTTAGTGATAAATGATAAACTCGATTATGCTCATTTTGATTAAGTATCCCCTTTGTTAAATAAGACCCTATTTTGGTGATGCGATGGAAAAAAAGTCTCTTTTTAAGTGGAATTAAAGTTCGATTTAAAATAAAAGAGAATGTGAAATTAGAAGTGGAATAAGATTTGAAATGGAAAGTTAAATTGAAATTGAAATTGAGGTGAATAGAAAATTGAAATTGATATCGATTTTGAAAATTGAAAGTGAGATTAAGGTGGAAATTTAAATTAGATTTGAAATCTAAGTTTAATTTGGTTTCATCTGAAGTTAGAATTGAAATTGGAATTTAAAATTTAATATTAAAAAAATAGAAATAAAATAATATTATAACATGGTAATAGTGAAAAAACATTATAAGTACTTTGAAAAGTGAAAATACTGATTTAAAATGATTGGTAATGATTTGTATAAGTAATAAAATTTAATTTGAATAAATTATTTCAAGTATTGAAAAATACGTTAAAATTAGATGCGTCGCACAACGTTAGTTCGCGATTTCGCGCAGAAAAGTTCAAAATATGAAAGTGGAATATAGTTTGGAATTCTTCGAGATTAGAAAATTTCGAACTATTATATCCATATCTTCAAAACGAAGAAAGAAAATAAAATTTTCATTAAGTAGATTTGGAAATAGGTCCAAATCAATTTTCTAAAAATCGCGCTAGTGTAGTTAAGTGACCATAATTCGAAATCTTTTTAAATGGACATTTTTAATTATGGAAAAATAAGGAATAAATTTGATAATGGGGCATTTCACTAGAAGGACAAACTTTGCAGTCGAATTTGTTTCTAGGACGCACATTCACGAAAATTCATTTCAAGGCCAAGGTTAGCAGAATATAGTTTTAAGGACAAAGTCAGTAGTCCAATTACTTTCAAGGACATAATTTCATAGGCTTTTAGGCCTTAGAAACTAATTATTTTGCATTTTGTCCTTAAAAGTAATTATTTCAGTTGTGTATCCTAGAAACTAATTGCACTTGCTAAAGAGACCCTTGTGGCTAATTTCCACTTTGATAAATCTATTTAAATAGTTTAGAAGAGTTTTGAAGTGGAAAATATAAATTTTCAAATAATTAAAAGTTGTTTAAATCAAATAAGCGTATATAGCAATTTCTGCGTCACTTTTATGCCACGAACCAAAACTTTTGGAATATGAGTTTAAACGTAACGATTTTTGCTAGAATCAATTATGAATGTTTTTAAAAGGAAAATTAAGCATTAAAAGATAATATAGAATCTTTAAAATCAATCCCAGAATAAAGCTAATAATTGAGTATGTGGAAACGACTAGTACATTTGTCCCGCTTGTGAGATCTGGGAAGATAAAACATGTGTTTAACTAAGGTAGGGATGGAGAAAATAGTGCCCTGAGCTTACCTGGCCTTGTTTTCTTTTCTTAGGCAAGGGTTGGAACAGATCGAAAGGAAAGTTCGGATGCAATGAAAAGATTATATTAAGTTTTACCCAGAATAATAGAAGATTATAATTATCCGAAAATTTAAGCAATCTCCAAAATGAATAACTTACAACTTGGATCACATAGAAACAATCTTCTTATATTTGGTGTTAAATCCAAAGAGGGAACTTGTCCTATTCGTGGAATTTACAAGGTGATTTCACATTTTTTTCACCTATAGCACTTGTTGAATCCGGAAATTAATATTGAGTAAAATTAGAATGATTTCTATGATCCTATTTACTCAATAATGTTTGCTAAGATTGATTTTTGGGTTTACAGTAAACGTTGTCTTAAATAACATTGTTTTTGACTTGCCTAAAAGTTAACGAATTCATATCGAGTGTTAAGTAAGGAATTTGAAATATTATCCAAAGCAAAGGAATGAATTAACTTAGAATTACTCTAAGACAAAAGGAAGAGATTTCGAAAAGAGACTTAATAAATCCTGTATACTCATATTCACTTTTATCGATAATTGGATTTTGAAGGAACCAGGATCATAGTTGGGTGATTCCTATCCAAAATCCACTTCAAACCAGTTTACATGTTCGAAGAATGAAGATGTTTGAAGATGGAAATATTGAGACGAATAATAACGAAGGACTACTTGTTGATTAATTGGGGATAAACTCCCGATTCACTTATTGTAGCAGTGGCCTCTTTGTTGTGAAAAATCTTAAGACCACAAGGACTTCCCACCTAGCAATGGCTGAGGAGAGTACCTTCGATTTCGTTCAGTCCTAGAACGAACTTGTATTGATGAGTGTCTGACCTTATATTTTAAATCACAATGACTGATCTCTATAAATGTATATCAATAGGTGGCGGAGAAGCCGTCTTCTCTTAGCTTAACACCCTTTCCCGAGACATTCGAGCTCAAGAAGTTATACATTTATACAAATCAGTGGTGTGAATGTGAATGGAAATATGGCATTCAAATTGAAAGAAGATGTGCTATGTGAAAAGGTAATCGTTGCCTCAAGCCTCATCAACCGGAAATGAGCAAAACAGGGTTAGATACAGCAAGGCTATGTGGGTTATTCCCATTATTGTATGGTCATCCCCTTCTAGACATATTTCTTCCTGCTATAATGTTCGGGATGTAAATTAATGTGGTTTGTACGCTCGGTGTAATCCCGGAATTTTGGACAATATAAATTTAATAATCCGTGTTTAAATTTAAATTGAATTGATAATTTTTGTTGATAAATTTGATTTGATTTAATAATCTTCTTTATTTAAATATTTAATTTGTGAATTTATTTTTAATAAACTAATAAATCTATTTTCTATTTAATAATGTATATGTATTTTTATATATTTTGAATAGATAAGTTGTTAAATTAGTATAGCATAATTTTAATATTTTGAAATTAGGAATTGTGATTTATTTTTAATTTAAGCTTTTCAAAAATATTTAATAAAATACTAAATGATTTTAAATATGTGAGATAAATGTTTTATTGGTTTAAAATTCATTTTAACTTATGTTTGAATATTTAAAATAAGGTTCTAAAATATTTGTGTTATTCTTATTGAAATATTGATTTATAAAATGTGATTTGTTAATTTAATTTGAAATTTAAAATACAATTTAAAATATGAAACATATATTCAATAAGTTACAAACTCTTTCATAAATTTATTTTAATTGTTTAAAAGTATCTTTGACAATGGATTTAATTGTATATTGTTTTATTTAAAATAACACTTTGATTTATTCTTTAGAAAATTAATTATATACATAACTAGATAAAGAAGAAACTAATTAATTAAGTTTAATTTTCTTTAACCTTAATTAAAATAACAAAACATTTACAAATACATGTGTAAACTTATCATCATTTTAAAGTGACAAATGTAATAGCTTAAGACATGTGTCAAAATTTGTTTTTTTTATTTTCCTTTAATTTTAATTTAAATCAAATATTGTTATAAAACTTGCATCTTTCCATTTCTTTTACTTTTCTTCATTTTCATCTAAGGATTCTCAGCTGAAAACTCTTCATGCAAAAAAAAAATCTAAATCCCCATAACACACTTCAAATCAGTAACCCATATGTTTCAAACAAATTGTAAAACCTGCATTACAAACAAGCCCGTAGCTCCTCAAAATGCAAAATACAAGCCTGCATGTTTTCAAAAACAACTTGGGTTGAAACTGCAAATTTTAAATTGCTATGCATACCATTCAAGCAACCTGCATTTAATCTGAAACATGCAATTGAATCTGGAAAGGCAAGATGTCAACATGCATGAATTTTCAAATCTGGAAGCATCTTCTAAAACAAGTTTAAAGACATCAAATTGGATGCAAGTTTCAAAAGTATCACAGGGGATTTCAAACTGTGCTCTGCATGTTCAAGAATCTGGGTTCTGTCTGCATTTTAATTTCAGGTGAGTAACCTAAATATTTTTAAAATTTTTATAAAGGATGGTTGCTTGATATTCATGAAGATAAGTAGGCCTATCCTTACAGTTAAAAACATTTCTGGGTATATATTTGAATGGAATGCATGTTGCTTACTTATGCTACTGACCATTTACAGTACAAGTTTAAGTTGATTTAAAAAATATTCTTTAATCAGTTGCTATTATGATTTATATTTGAATGAAATCTGTTTATTTCAAGATAAAGTAAGTTTTAAAAACTTCATATAAGATAAACAATATTGTGTATGCCTGGAAGTAAAGTTAACAGAGGAATCAAGTGTATAAGATGAAAATTCAAATAATATAATTTAATGTTTTAGGTTAATTAATAGAAACATCAAACAAATTCATGAATTTTAGATCAAATATTACAATTTATAGAATTTAAAACAAGGTGTAGTTTTGAATTTTCTGTATTTTCCATATTGGTTAAGCACAGTTGATACATGCATTTGATTTGGTTGAAATTGCTTCTGAATATGGTGTAATTATCATAGATTATAGGAAAAATCTTAGATTGAGTTGAAATTAAAATTTTAGATTGTAATTTGGGCATTACAGTTAGGAACCCTAGTTTTATCGGGTTTAAGAGAATTGGGTGCTTCGGCATCAACTATTGATCGAGTTCTAAGATATTTAGGGTATTGATAAATTAGGGGCTAATGAAGTTGTTGATGAAGATTCAAAGTTGATAGCGGCCGGAGTTGGGAGGTCTCGCCGTTGACAGGTCGAGCTTGATAAGGGAAATGTTGTTTCTAGGTTTTTGTTTTAAAACCTGAATTCAAATTTGAGTTGAATGTTTGGGGATTTGAGGTTTGAAGATTGAAGTGAGGTTACTTGCCGATGGAAGATGGCCGTGGATGGTGGCCAGTGATGGCCAGAGTTGAAAATGGATGCACATGGAAGAGTTGTGCATGTTGGTGTTGAAGTGGGTTGTAGGGTTTTATGCCTCGGAATGGTCTCGGGGAAAGTGAAGAGTGACTCGAAGCAAGGATGTTGTTTACTCGAAGTAAATTACAAGTTGCTCGGGTATAACTTTTTGTTTCAGATTTTTTTTAAAACAGAAAACCTGTCTCTGTTTTAAAGAATTAAAAGGTAAAGTTTTAATTTTAAAATGGAATTTAACTTAGGCTTTAAAACTGAATTTAAATGTGAATTCAAAAGATTGAATTCTGGTTTTGGTAATAATTTGAGTTTTTGAAATTTGTAAGTATGGTTTAAAAAAAATCACAGAAACCTGTTTTTGTTTTAGTTTTAAAAGCAGGTTTTAAAATGTAAACTAAAGTTTAAATTAAGTAAACCTATGTTTGAATCTAGAATTGAATTTGAATTCTATAAGTTTAAATTTGGGTATTTGAAATAAATGTTTCAGGGTTTTAGTAATTAGACAGAAATTTGTTTCCAGGTTTTATAAATTTGAAAGTAAAGAGTAAATTTCAAACAAAAATATGAAGATAAGCTTGAACCTGGAATTTAATTTAAATTCAATAGGTTTAAATTTTAGATCTTTGAAATAAATTTGAAATGCTTTTTAAACTCAAGTGTGGTTTTAAAACAAAACTGAAAACTGTCTTTCTGTTTTTAAATTTGAAGTAAATTTTAAAATGTAAATGAAAATTTAAAATAAAGTTTAAATCTGAAAACTGAAACTTAGCAAATGAATCTGAGTTTGAATTTAAATCTGGGAATTCAAATTCAGATTTTAAAACTTTTTAAAGTATAAAGGAACCTTGGTTTTGAATTTGAAATATGAGTTTTAATTTGTGAGATAAGATAAGTTTAAATTATGTTTAAATACCTGAACTTTTATTTTAACGTCAGTTTTTAAAATAAAATAAGTTTTTTTTTTATTTTGAATTTGTTTGAAATGGATTTGTTTTATAAAACTTTTAGTTATAAAAGTTATGTATTGAACATGTTAGATAAAAGGTTTTTTTTAATCATTAAAACCTTGTTTAAATAAAGTTGTATTTATTTTAAAATCTTAAAATTTTAAAGTGAAATTTAAGGTGATGTTTAAAAACAAATTTGTTCAAAATACTTTAAATAAGAAGAATGTTTCTTAATTTAGAACTTAAGAAATTGGTTTCATTTAGATTATTAATTAATTTAAAGGGAACATTAATTATTTAATTAATTAATAATGTGGACGATTAATTAAGTAATTAATAATTTTTAAAATTTGATTAATTAAAGACTTAAGGATAATTAATTAAGGTTAATTAATCTATAATTAAGGATGGTTAGTTAAGTTTTAATTAATGATTAAGATTTATTTAATCAAGTGATTAAAGATAATTTGGATTTTAATAAATACTTAATTAATAATTAGAGATTAATTAAATTGTAATTAAATATTAATTAATTGATAATTAATAATGATTTAAATAAGTTAATTATTAATTAAGTAATTAAGAAATGTTAATGAAGATCATTAACTTAAAATTCATTTAACAATTAATTAACGTGATTAATTTTTAATAATTAATTTAATTAATCAATTAATAATAATCAATTGTTTAAGTTTAATTACTTAATGAAAGTAATTAATGAATTAATTAAATGGTGTAATTAATTTGATTAATGTGATTAGTTTAGATTAATTAAGTTAAATTAATTTAAAGATTGGAGGATTGATTGATAATTACTTATGTAATTAATGGATTTGTAATTACTTAAGGAAGTAATTAATTAAAAAATTACTGAATGTAATTAAAGATATTTATTATAGAAGTAACTTGGATTTAAATTACTTTGAAAATTTATCAAGTGATTAATGAGGATAATTAATTAAGAATAATTAATTTACTGGATGAGTAATTAAATTAGTTAGTTACTGAATGGTTATTAAGCATGGGTGGTTAATATATATGTTGTTTAAATTGAAGATTAATTACTTATGTAATTAATTTATATTGAGAGATTGATTTAATGAAATCAGAAATCATTAATTAACTAATGATGTAATTTGGAATTGATTAATTATGGTATAATTAATAATGAATAAATGATTAATGTAATTAATTTTAGCTAATTAAATTAATTAAGCAATTATAAGTTAATTATTTGCAAAGGGGTTTAATATAATTAACTTGTGTAATTAATATTGAAGGCTAATTACTTATTGTAATTAGGGAATTATTAATCAGTAATGATTAATTGAAATGAATATTGAGATGA
Organism: Allium cepa; assembly: GCA_030765085.1. NCBI lineage: Eukaryota > Viridiplantae > Streptophyta > Magnoliopsida > Asparagales > Amaryllidaceae > Allium > Allium cepa. Next base: position 847,842,613 of record CM060928.1, on the reverse strand, counting down.
TGATTTATAAATTGATTTGTAATCAATTAATGGTTAAGATAAGCAGGATTTTAGTGATGAAGTAATTAATTTAATTTATTTTAAATTAATTAAAGAATTAGGTAATTAATTTAATTCATTTTAAATTAATTATAAATGGCGTGATCCTTAGTTCATTGCTTATGTGTGATGATTGATATTAATTGTCATGTATGGTTTGTAATCTCAGTTATGAGATTAGTAAATGTATGTGATATGGATGCATTGGTTGCTTTTGGATGATAATATGGATTATCTGATTATGATATGAATTGTCTGTTGATAATGATAATGTTGGTTATCTATTGTATTGTGAATTATCTATCTGTGTATATTTAGATAATTAAATTGAATTGTTTTAAACTTAAAAAAACTTGGCCTTAAAAGACACGCTTTGGATTTCGATGATACCTGTAACGACCCAGAATTTTTGATAATTAAAATTTGAATATCTAATTAATTTTAAATATTAATATGTGAATATATAAGTCAAATAAATTTTATTTAGAATAATTGGATTTAATTGAATAATTAAATCAATAATTTAATATGTTAAATTATGGAAATAATTGAAAATTCAGTTAAATATGATTGAAAATGATTTGTAAAATTTTATTTTATCATATGGGAGTTAGAAAGATATTTTAGAACTTTTAAAATCGAATTAAAAGTTAATTTGTGAAAACTGAATATTTTAATATTAAATCGACTAGTGAAAATAGTCAATTTTTGAACAGTCTCAGAATTAAACGAGACTAGTTCCATTGGATCTGTAATAGTTAGTTATTACCGGATTTCAATTTTCGTGTCAATCGGAGCTATCGTTTGATCGTGGCAGCTCGAAACGCATCGAATTATTATTAATTTTAATTTGGCGAGTTAAAATAGTCATTTTTCAAAAAGTCTCAGAATTCGACGAAACCAGTTTCATCGGACCCGTAATGTGATATTATTGTAAGGTTTCAAATTTCGTGTCAATTGGATTTACCGTTTGTCCGGTACAAATTAAAACGCCTAGAAAATCGTTTAAATCGGTTTAATTTAAATTGAACGTTTATTGCCATATCTCGCACAGATTTCCGAATTAGCTTCCGAAACCTATTCCATTGTGTCCGGAACGCGGGCTAAACCCTAGAAACGTTGGTTACGGCACGTAAATCGGAGTCCAGAATTTCCGGAATGAATAGTGTCGATCGATTTTCCTATAAATAGCCCCCCCCCCTCTCTCATAAATTAAAAAAAAAAAAGAAACCCTAATCTATTTGCTCAGCCGCCACCATTGAATGTAAGGCCGGAATTCAATCTTCTTCTCCTCTAATTTTCTTCAAATCCGTAAGGAATTACACAAATGTTTCAACTACAAACTCGTAGAGCATGACAAGATCTTGATATCCAACGGTTGTGATCGAAATTGGAGTCATGGATCGATAGAAAATCTCGTATGAACTCAGGGGGCTGCGCACGACTTTCAGGGAGGAGGGGGTGGCCGAGTTGCAGGTGGTGGTGGCCGAAGGTTGAGCATGTTGGGGGGTTCAAAATGCAAGTTGCTGATCATGCTAGAGTTCGTCGAGGTGGTGGATATTTGGAACCCTAGTTCGTGAGCTTTTGGGTTAGGGGCGTGCGTTTCGTACTGGAGAGGAACGAACGTGAAAGAGGGAGGGTGGGAAGAAGCAATGCACGGTCCAGATGGGGTGGAAGCAAGATCTACGGCCTATATTGATTTAGGTTTAAAATATTTAAGTTATGTTGTAATTATATTAAATAAAAATTCGTGCAAACTTCAAAAATACATAACTTTTTCATACGAGGTCGAAAACACGCGAAACCAGTTGCGTTGGAATCGTATGGACGAGCACTACACGATGAAACTGGATTGGAGTCGTTTGGAGTTACTGAGAATTTCGGGTAAAATTAAACGTCCGTTTAATTTTATTCGAAATAAATCGCTAAAACGAAATTGAAAACAATGTGAGAACTTCTCACTCAATCAAATCAGTTTCGATTTTATTTTAAATAGTTAGATTTAAAATATTTGAATGCATGTTTGAATGATGATTGTTATCTATTGATTGTTAAAATAGACATTATACGCCGTTAGTAAGCGGATGTTATTTATTAAAAACATATACCGCGAATATTTCATAAACAGTGAAATTGGTATTATATATAATAGCAATATATATATATATTGGCATATGTATATATTGGAGTTATTGATTTCCGCATTTGTTTAGCGGATGAGACCCTATTGCGCCGTCTATTAAGCGGATAATATTTTAAATCCCACATACCGCGATAATTTCGTACTGGAGCGAAATTGGTATTGTGCTAATGCTTGTGGATGCAGGATAACAGGTTGGAGGGATCCAACTGGATTCCTCAACAGTATTTATTTGAATTCAGATATTTTGATATTTGATGGATTATCATATCGATATATGATATCGTTGTAGTCGTGATTGACTATTTGGTATGTAGCATCATTGGACCAGATTTTGGAATTTTAAAATGATTTTAAAGTGATTTTTGAAGGTATACGTTTATAAAATATTTTTGGAATTGACCCATTATAAATAAATAACGATATAATTTTTTATGTTATAAAAATTATGGATTTTTGAGAAATACGATTAAAGATTTATTTTTGAAAATATGAGGCTAATGATTTTATAAAATAGTTAAATCGGAATTTTTGAATTTATTATAAAGAGTTGAAAATATAAGATTTATAAAATTTAATTATTTTATGAATCAAAATGATGAAATTATAAAGGAGACTAAAGATGTTTTAAAAGAATAATATAAATTGATTATATTAAAAGATTTATAAAATGGATATTTATTAATTAGAATATTTTGAATTATAAAACGAGTTTTTATAAGTGTTAGAATGGATTATGAATGAATTTCATAAATGAATGAAATTCATAGAATTTTAAACGGTGAAGTTATAAATGGAATTTTATAAGCAGTAGGTTTATAAAATTTGAAAAGTTAATTGAAGAATGGATTTTTGATGAATAAATGAATCTTATAAGTTATAAGATTTATAATTATGAAGTTCAAAGGAACGATTTTTGCAAGCAAAAAAATTATAAGTATTTCACTTATAATATGAACTTTTAGTATATCATTGAGATATGAATTGAGATAGGTTAATAAAGGAGATTTATAAAGGAAGTAGTTATAAAATAAATAGAAATGGAATTTATAAACATTGTTTTATAAATTCGCAAATGACTTATTTTGATAAGAAAATTGTTATAACTTATTTATGGAGTTATATTCACGTTTTTGACTGTGAATAATCATTTGAAATAAAATGAATAAAAGGATGAAATTTGTTAACATAGTATATTCACGTTTTTGAATAGTGAATAATATGTTAAAGAAAATGTTTAGATTTGATGTTTTAAATAGAATTAAAACGATCTAACGATGTTTTAAAATATGTTAAGATTCGAAACCATAGATTTCAACATTTATTGTTGAAATAGACGTTTTCGAGAAATAGAAGGAAATGGTGGACTATAACACTGTTGTTATAGTAAATGATTTCCGAAAGGAAATGTTTTGTATAGTATTGGGATTTATATATCTATTTTAATTTTGAATCCCTATACTAGTGATTTTGGGTTGTCGTAACGATGTTTTACGCAACATTCGTTTTGGCCCAAATAAATATGGTTAAGAGAATGATTTCCTTAAAGAAGGAAATATATACTTAATCTCAATTTAAGTATATTGAATATTTTCTAAGTATTGAAAATAAATAAAATTTGTGAACTACTTATGAATAAATAAGTATGGAAATGTTTTCCAATATAAAGTGAATATTAGATAATTTATCTTTTTGAAGATAAATTGAAATGAATAGTTGAAATCGTATATGCATGGATATTGTGAAATATAAATTCACTATGGAATTTATAAAAGGAAGTGGAATTTGTTTAAAAATAAATATTGATTTATTTTTGAAGTGCGAAAATTATATATCTTGTAAAGATATTTTTGAGAAATAAATAATTTGGAAAATTATTTGGAATCTGGTGATGTTGTGCATATCCATTGATAGTTCAATAACCGAATATCAATATTTCCCTTTGAATGGGTAATTGATGTGATTTGTTTGAATGTGAATGCCACACTTATTTTTGAATAAGCGCTCACTATTCGGGTTAACCGGGAAAGGACCATGGGGTCGTATAACCCATTCCGAATATGTGATACGTCGTTATGAATTGCATTTGAAGATCGGTGTTGAAGACCCGGTATTTGCGAGAGCGATAGGATGACCTGTCGATTGACTCTGCACCGAGTTGCTCCGGTATTGAGTTCTCCATATGTGATGGGAAATCCGATCAGGATTGTGGATATCCGGATTGCAAGGACTTCTTTGTAAGTGCCTTCGGTTTTGTTCGATCCCGGAACAGACATGTATGGATAGTATGTCTGACATTACAAATTGAGATATAAAGCAGATTTCATTCAAATATATTTCTGTTGGTGGCGGAGAATTTATTCTTTTAGCTTAACACCCTTCTCTGAGACGTACGAGCTCAGAGGTTATGTAGTTGAATGTTATCAGCGATATATTCCCAATTTGGTAATGTGACATGCTGAGTGTTGCTGTGAAATGGTCATTGTGTTGATTATTTGTGATAGGATCATTTATTTGATCGTCTATCCTGGTGATCATTTCTATGATCATTTGTTGACCCAAAGCATGGCTTTTGTATAAAGTATGTTTTTGTGGACGTGACTTCGTCAAGCCTCACACCTCGGGAATGGTCAAAACAGGAAAGATGCAGCAAGGTTATGAGGGGTAGCGCCCTTTAGGATATGTGCATTTCCTTCTGGAAAAGGGTGGTATCATGGTATGGAGCCCAGATACTTACTCATGTTGAAAACACTTTATGATTGTGTGAATTGATTGCGAGCGCTCGGTGAAAGGTCCCAAAGGACCGGGGGATGGCATATTCGGTCAGTTGTTACTCAGTTAGGGGTAACCCGGCCTTGTGTTGGTAGAGATCCGGTTTGGTTCTCGGGGATGTCCATCCAGAGGCATTCTCATGTGGCAATGGGAAGTTCCTTGGCCTGATCATTCGTTGGAAATCCAAAGAAACAATACGATCTTGTACGGTATTAGTTGTAGAACCTATCATTCACTTATGGTGGCGCCCCACTGTTTGGATGGTAGCTATAGTAGGCATAGTTCGAAATGTCTATGCTGGCTAAGATTTATATTCTACTTTCGAAATGAATTTTTCCTACACTATGCAGTAATAATAATATCAAATGTTCTTTTAAATGCGTATCAAGCATCTTTGACTATCATAAGGAGAAATCTCCTCCGATTCTGCGTTTGCATTTTGTGTGTGTGCGGGAGGCCTTATGGTAGTCTCATTTTTAAAAGCATTGCGAATAGACTTTAAAAATACTCCTCTATTTTGATTTTAAAGATAAATAAACTGTTTTGAGTTCTCACACCAGTAACATGACTGACTCGGAGTTTATTGTTTTCCTTCCTAAACTCTGGGTGCCCACCAATTTCCACACGGGCAGTTAAGAGTTAGGTTTATCAGGATATTCTGGAGTTGCTAGAGGCAAGATGGATGGCATGGCGTGTTACTAGTTTATATAGTATTTCTTTTTCCGCTGCACTGTTTGTTGTTGTACACTCTGATGATATGATGTAATGAAATGTAATGTATAAAATGTAATAACTGATATAGTTCTTTGTTTAAAGATTATTCATTTATTATTATATGTTGTTCCGCTGTGAATTGTGAGATTCTGTTATTGTTCTGTTGTTTTCTGTTCGGTTCTATTTTCTTTTCTCCCTTTTTCCTCTCTTCTTCTCTTTTTTTTCTTTTTCTTAAACCATAACATTTCGGGTTTCCGGCCTTCGATTTCTCGGCAGTCGATAAAGTGAGTATCGATGTTGAATTTTCGAAAGTCGAAAATTTTCGGGACGTTACATTTGGTATCAGAGCATATGGTTAAGCGACAACCATGGTTCTGTTGGGTATTACTCATTAGAGATAGAGTCAGTAGTACTCTAAAATGAGTTTGAGTGTAATAATAGCTATGAGAGCGTATTTGTTAGTGTATATAAAATTGTTTATATTGTGATGATTGGTTTGTTGAGGGCATATGAACCTTCGTCAGCGTGGTCTCGACAACTATGCCGAAGGGGTTTCTAAACACTTGAATAGAACAATTCGACACGATATTGTTTTAAATTGGGTAAATGAAATAATTTTACCTTGATTATATTTTTATATATAAAGGAATAATTTTTCAGAATTATTAAAGTGTATATAAGTTGATTGTTAAGTTGTTTGAATAATCTAAGCAAAAAAATTATAAGAATTGAATTATAATTAAGGTGATTTACAATTGTGAAATAAACTTATATATATAAGAAGTGAAACTATACGAATATATTTATGAATATGAGTTGTAAATAAAAAAAAATGAAATTCAACTTTTGTAATTGAATTGAATTAATGGATTGAATGTAAATCAATTAAATGTGAATTAAGTTGATATGGAATAATGAATGTAAGTGTAATTCATTAAAATCTAATGTTATTGGAAAGTTGAATAGTTGAATAACTGAAAGAAAATCAATTTAATTAAACCAATATAAGCAAAGGAATTTGGTTGAAATAAATATACATTGATTTTTATATGATTATTAGTTGATTGTATATAATTCATTAAGTATTAATGAAATTGAAAGCTAAAGTAATTGAAATTCAATTGGAAGTTAAGTGAATCTAAAATAAAAATTGAATTTGATTTGGAAGTGAACCAACTTGAATATGAATTAGTGAATATAAACTAATTGAAAATGAATGTTAGAAAGAACATCCACTGTAATGAATCAAATGTGATTAAATTGAAAACCTATTTCATTGAATATTAATGAAAATATGAATGAATATTTATTGGTTATGAATGCTAGTTGGTTGATGGTTGAATATATTGCTTTTGTTTCAATTGCTATGTTGACATATATAGTTATTATGTTGCTATATGTTGTATATTGATACTATTGTCTATATGCATGTTCTCATGTTGTTTGTTGAGTGATTAGTAGGTGCGGATCGCGTTTGCTTCGCATTTGGAGCTCGCTTTCGCGCTATATTAGCCGTATATGCTTGCTAATAAAATATAAGGTACATATCTCGGATTAAATATCGTATTTTTACATTTTTTTCCCTACGGGATGCCTCATTACTTGATGAGATGTATATTTGTGATATATATACTGTCATTTTTTTCGGATCGAGCCGCGCAAAGGAGACTATGGCGAATTTTTCCGAAAATTTAAGGCGTTAGAAAAATTTGAGAAAATTGGAAAATTTTTGAAAACTTTAACTTTGATTTAGAAGTTGAAGAATTATCCCTATTTTCACATCTAGGATTTGGAAATGCCATGTCAGGTGCACCGATCAGAATCGGAACAAAAGTTAAACAATAGTAGTTGTTTTTGAAAAGATAACTAAGTATGATTTGAAAACTTAGTAAAGTTATTGTAAGAAGTTTAACTATGGGTTTATGGAAAATTAATAGATTCTGTAACCTTTCTTACTTGATAATTTCGAGGACGAAATTTTTTTTAAGGGGGGAAGATTGTAACGACCCATAATTTTTGATAATTAAAATTTGAATATTTAATTAATTTTAAATATTAATAAGTGAATATATAAGTCAAATAAATTTTATTTAGAATAATTGGATTTAATTGAATAATTAAATCAATAATTTAATATGTTAAATTATGGAAATAATTGAAAATTGAGTTAAATATGATTGAAAATGATTTGTAAAATTTTATTTTATCATAATGGAGTTAGAAAGATATTTTAGAACTTTTAAAATCGAATTAAAAGTTAATTTGTGAAAATTGAATATTTTAATATTAAATCGACTAGTGAAAATAGTCAATTTTTGAACAGTCTCAGAATTGAACAAGACCAGTTCCATTGGATCCGTAATAGTTAGTTATTACTGGATTTCAATTTTCGTGTCAATCGAAGCTATCGTTTGATCATGGCAGCTCGAAACGCATCGAATTATTTTTAATTTTAATTTGGCGAGTTAAAATAGCCATTTTTCAAAAAGTCTCAGAATTCGACGAAACCAGTTTCATCGGATCCGTAATGTGATATTATTGTAAGGTTTCATATTTCGTGTCAATTGGATTAACCGTTTGTCCGGTACAAATTAAAACGCCTAGAAAATCGTTTAAATCGGTTAAATTTAAATTGAACGTTTATTGCCATATCTCGCACAGATGTCCGAATTAGCTTTCGAAACCTGTTCCATTGTGTCCGGAACGCGGGGTAAACCCTAGAAACGCTGGTTACGGTGCGTAAATCGGAGTCCGGAATTTCCGGAATGAATAGTGTCGATCGATTTTCCTATAAATAGCCCCCCCCTCTCATAAATTAAAAAAAAAAAAAACCCTAATCTATTTGCTCAGCCGCCACCATTGAATGTAAGGCCAGAATTCAATCTTCTTCTCCTCTAATTTTCTTCAAATCCGTAAGGAATTACACAAATGTTTCAACTACAAACTCGTAGAGCATGACAAGATCTTGATATCCAACGGTTGTGATCGAAATTGGAGTCATGGATCGATAGAAAATCTCGTATGAACTCAGGGGGCTGCGCACGACTTTCAGGGAGGTGGGGGTGGCCGAGTTGCAGGTGGTGGTGGCCGAAAGTTGAGCATGTTGGGGGCTTCAAAATGCAAGTTGCTGATCATGCTAGAGTTCGTCGAGGTGGTGGATATTTGGAACCCTAGTTCGTGAGCTTTTGGGTTAGGGGCGTGCGTTTCGTACTGGAGAGGAACGAACGTGAAAGAGGGAGGGTGGGAAGAAGCAATGCACGGTCCAGATGGGGTGGAAGCAAGATCTACGGCCTATATTGATTTAGGTTTAAAATATTTAAGTTATGTTGTAATTATATTAAATAAAAATTCGTGCAAACTTCAAAAATACATAACTTTTTCATACGAGGTCGAAAACGCACGAAACCAGTTGCGTTGGAATCGTATGGACGAGCACCACGCGATGAAATTGGATTGGAGTCGTTTGGAGTTAGTGAGAATTTCGGGTAAACTTAAACGTCCGTTTAATTTTATTCGAAATAAATCGCTAAAACGAAATTGAAAACAAGGTGAGAACTTCTCACTCAATCGAATCAGTTTCGATTTTATTTTAAATAGTTAGATTTAAAATATTTGAATGCATGTTTGAATGATGATTATTATCTATTGATTGTTAAAATAGACATTATACGCCGTTAGTAAGCGGATGTTATTTATTAAAAACATATACCGCGAATATTTCATAAACAGTGAAATTGGTATTATATATAATAGCAATATATATATATATTGGCATATGTATATATTGGAGTTATTGATTTCCCGCATTTGTTTAGCGGATGAGACCCTATTGCACCGTCTATTAAGCGGATAATATTTTAAATCCCATATACCGCGATAATCTCGTACTGGAGCGAAATTGGTATTGTGCTAATGCTTGTGGATGCAGGAAAACAGGTTGGAGGGATCCAACTAGATTCCTCAACAGTATTTATTTGAATTCAGATATTTTGATATTTGATGGATTATCATATCGATATATGATATCGTTGTAGTCGTGATTGACTATTTGGTATGTAGCATCATTGGACCAGATTTTGGAATTTTAAAATGATTTTAAAGTGATTTTTGAAAGTATACGTTTATAAAATATTTTTGGAATTGATCCATTATAAATAAATAACGATATAATTTTTTATGTTATAAAAATTATGGATTTTTGAGAAATACGATTAAAGATTTATTTTTGAAAATATGAGGCTAATGATTTTATAAAATAGTTAAATCGGAATTTTTGAATTTATTATAAAGAGTTGAAAAAATAGGATTTATAAAATTTAATTATTTTATGAATCAAAATGATGAAATTATAAAGGAGATTAAAGATGTTTTAAAAGAATAATATAAATTGATTATATTAAAAGATTTATAAAATGGATATTTATAAATTAGAATATTTTGAATTATAAAACGAGTTTTTATAAGTGTTAGAATGGATTATGAATGAATTTCATAAATGAATGAAATTCATAGAATTTTAAACGGTGAAGTTATAAATGGAATTTTATAAGCAGTAGGTTTATAAAATTTGAAAAGTTAATTGAAGAATGGATTTTTGATGAATAAATGAATCTTATAAGTTATAAGATTTATAATTATGAAGTTCAAAGGAACGATTTTTGCAAGCAAATAAATTATAAGTATTTCACTTATAATATGAACTTTTAGTATATCATTGAGATATGAATTGAGATAGGTTAATAAAGGAGATTTATAAAGGAAGTAGTTATAAAATAAATAGAAATGGAATTTATAAACATTTTTTTATAAATTCGCAAATGACTTATTTTGATAAGAAAATTGTTATAACTTATTTATGGAGTTATATTCACGTTTTTGACTGTGAATAATCATTTGAAATAAAATGAATAAAAGGATGAAATTTGTTAACATAGTATATTCACGTTTTTGAATAGTGAATAATATGTTAAAGAAAATGTTTAGATTTGATGTTTTAAATAGAATTAAAACGATCTAACGATGTTTTAAAATATGTTAAGATTCGAAACCATAGATTTCAACATTTATTGTTGAAATAGACGTTTTCGAGAAATAGAAGGAAATGGTGGACTATAACACTGTTGTTATAGTAAATGATTTCCGAAAGGAAATGTTTTGTATAGTATTGGGATTTGTATATCTATTTTAATTTCGAATCCCTATACTAGTGATTTTGGGTTGTCGTAATGATGTTTTACGCAACATTCGTTTTGGCCTAAATAAATATGGTTAAGAGAATGATTTCCTTAAAGAAGGAAATATATACTCACTCTCGATTTAAGTATATTGAATATTTTCTAAGTATTGAAAATAAATAAAATTTGTGAATTACTTATGAATAAATAAGTATGGAAATGTTTTCCAATATAAAGTGAATATTAGAGAATTTATCTTTTTGAAGATAAATTGAAATGAATAGTTGAAATCGTATATGCATGGATATTGTGAAATATAAATTCACTATGGAATTTATAAAAGGAAGTGGAATTTGTTTAAAAATAAATATTGATTTATTTTTGAAGTGCGAAAATTATATATCTTGTAAAGATATTTTTGAGAAATAAATAATTTGGAAAATTATTTGGAATCTGGTGATGTTGTGCATATCCATTGATAGTTCAATAACCGACTATCAATATTTCCCTTTGAATGGGTAATTGATGTGATTTGTTTGAATGTGAATGCCACACTTATTTTTGAATAAGCGCTCACTATTCGGGTTAACCGGGAAAGGACCATGGGGTCGTATAACCCATTCCGAATATGTGATACCTCGTTATGAATTGCATTTGAAGATCGGTGTTGAAGACCCGGTATTTGCGAGAGCGATAGGATGACCTGTCGATTGACTCTGCACCGAGTTGCTCCGGTATTGAGTTCTCCATATGTGATGGGAAATCCGATCAGGATTATGGATATCCGGATTGCAAGGACTTCTTTGTAAGTGCCTTCGGTTTTGTTCGATCCCGGAACAGACTTGTATGGATAGTATGTCTGACATTACAAATTGAGATATAAAGCAGATTTCATTCAAATATATTTCTGTTGGTGGCGGAGAATTTATTCTTTTAGCTTAACACCCTTCTCTGAGACGTACGAGCTCAGAGGTTATGTACTTGAATGTTATCAGCGATATATTCCCAATTTGGTAATGTGACATGCTGAGTGTTGCTGTGAAATGATCATTGTGTTGATTATTTGTGATAGGATCATTTATTTGATCGTCTATCCTGGTGATCATTTCTATGATCATTTGTTGACCCAAAGCATGGCTTTTGTATAAAGTATGTTTTTGTGGACGTGACTTCGTCGAGCCTCACACCTCGGGAATGGTCAAAACAGGAAAGATGCAGCAAGGTTATGAGGGGTAGCGCCCTTTAGGATATGTGCATTTCCTTCTGGAAAAGGGTGGTATCATGGTATGGAGCCCAGATACTTACTCATGTTGAAAACACTTTATGATTGTGTGAATTGATTGCGAGCGCTCGGTGAAAGGTCCCAAAGGACCGGGGGATGGAATATTCGGTCAGTTGTTACTCAGTTAGTGGTAACCCGGCCTTGTGTTGGTAGAGATCCGGTTTGGTTCTCGGGGATGTCCATCCAGAGGCATTCTCATGTGGCAATGGGAAGTTCCTTGGCCTGATCATTCGTTGGAAATCCAAAGAAACAATACGATCTTGTACGGTATTAGTTGTAGAACCTATCATTCACTTATGGTGGCGCCCCACTGTTTGGATGGTAGCTACAGTAGGCATAGTTCAAAATGTCTATGCTGGCTAAGATTTATATTCTACTTTCGAAATGAATTTTTCCTACACTATGCACTAATAATAATATCAAATGTTCTTTTAAATGCGTATCAAGCATCTTTGACTATCATAAGGAGAAATCTCCTCCGATTCTGCGTTTGCATTGTGTGTGTGTGCGGGAGGCCTTATGGTAGTCTCATTTTTAAAAGCATTGCGAATTGACTTTAAAAATATTCCTCTGTTTTGATTTTAAAGATAAATAAACTGTTTTGAGTTCTCACACCAGTCACATGACTGACTCGGAGTTTATTGTTTTCCTTCCTAAACTCTGGGTGCCCACCAATTTCCACACGGGCAGTTAAGAGTTAGGTTTATCAGGATATTCTGGAGTTGTTGGAGGCAAGATGGATGGCATGACGTATTACTAGTTTATATAGTATTTCTTTTTCCGCTGCACTGTTTGTTGTTGTACACTCTGATGATATGATGTAATGAAATGTAATGTATAAAATGTAATAACTGATATAGTTCTTTGTTTAAAGATTATTCATTTATTATTATATGTTGTTCCGCTACGAATTGTGAGATTCTGTTATTGTTCTGTTGTTTTCTGTTCGGTTCTATTTTCTTTTCTCCCTCTTTCCTCTCTTCTTCTCTTTTTTTTCTTTTTCTTAAACCATAACATTTCGGGTTTCCGGCCTTCGATTTCTCGGCAGTCGATAAAGTGAGTATCGATGTTGAATTTTCGAAAGTCGAAAATTTTCGGGACGTTACATTTGGTATCAGAGCATATGGTTAAGCGACAACCATGGTTCTGTTGGGTATTACTCATTAGAGATAGAGTCAGTAGTACTCTAAAATGAGTTTGAGTGTAATAATAGCTATGAGAGCGTATTTGTTAGTGTATATAAAATTGTTTATATTGTGATGATTGGTTTGTTGAGTGGCATATGAACCTTCGTCAGCGTGGTCTCGACAACTATGCCGAAGGGGTTTCTAAACACTTGAATAGAACAATTCGACACGATATTGTTTTAAATTGGGTAAATGAAATAATTTTACCTTGATTATATTTTTATATATAAAGGAATAATTTTTCAGAATTATTAAAGTGTATATAAGTTGATTGTTAAGTTGTTTGAATAATCTAAGCAAAAAAATTATAAGAATTGAATTATAATTAAGGTGATTTACAATTGTGAAATAAACTTATATATATAAGAAGTGAAACTATACGAATATATTTATGAATATGAGTTGTAAATAAAAAAAAATGAAATTCAACTTTTGTAATTGAATTGAATTAATGGATTGAATGTAATCAATTAAATGTGAATTATGTTGATATGGAATAATGAATGTAAGTGTAATTCATTAAAATCTAATGTTATTGGAAAGTTGAATAGTTGAATAACTGAAAGAAAATCAATTTAATTAAACCAATATAAGCAAAGGAATTTGGTTGAAATAAATATACATTGATTGTTATATGATTGTTAGTTGATTGTATATAATTCATTAAGTATTAATGAAATTGAAAGCTAAAGTAATTGAAATTCAATTGGAAGTTAAGCGAATCTTAAATAAAAATTGAATTTGATTTGGAAGTGAACCAACTTGAATATGTATTAGTGAATATAAACTAATTGAAAATGAATGTTAGAAAGAATATCCATTGTAATGAATCAAATGTGGTTAAATTGAAAACCTATTTCATTGAATATTAATGAGAATATGAATGAATATTTATTGGTTATGAATGCTAGTTGGTTGATGGTTGAATATATTGCTTTTGTTTCAATTGCTATGTTGACATATATAGTTATTATGTTGCTATATGTTGTATATTGATACTATTGTCTATATGCATGTTCTCATGTTGTTTGTTGAGTGATTAGTAGGTGCGGATCGCGTTTGCTTCGCATTTGGAGCTCGCTTTCGTGCTATATTAGCCGTATATGCTTGCTAATAAAATATAAGGTACATATCTCGGATTAAATATCGTACTTTTACATTTTTTTCCCTGCGGGATGCCTCATTACTTGATGAGATGTATATTTGTGATATATATACTGTCATTTTTTTTTCGGATCGAGCCGCGCAAAGGAGACTATGGCGAATTTTTCCGAAAATTTAAGGCGTTAGAAAAATTTGAGAAAATTGGAAAATTTTTGAAAACTTTAACTTTGATTTAGAAGTTGAAAGTTAAACAATAGTAGTTGTTTTTGAAAAGATAACTAAGTATGATTTGAAAACTTAGAAAAGTTATTGTAAGAAGTTTAACTATGGGTTTATGGAAAATTAATAGATTCTGTAACCTTTCTTACTCGATAATTTCGAGGACGAATTTTTTTTTAAGGGGGGAAGATTGTAACGACCCAGAATTTTTGATAATTAAAATTTGAATATTTAATTAATTTTAAATATTAATAAGTGAATATATAAGTCAAATAAATTTTATTTAGAATAATTGGATTTAATTGAATAATTAAATCAATAATTTAATATGTTAAATTATGGAAATAATTGAAAATTGAGTTAAATATGATTGAAAATGATTTGTAAAATTTTATTTTATCATATGGGAGTTAGAAAGATATTTTAGAACTTTTAACATCGAATTAAAAGTTAATTTGTGAAAATTGAATATTTTAATATTAAATCGACTAGTGAAAATAGTCAATTTTTGAACAGTCTCAGAATTGAACAACACCAGTTCCATTGGATCCGTAATAGTTAGTTATTACCGGATTTCAATTTTCGTGTCAATCGGAGCTATCGTTTGATCGTGGCATCTCGAAACGCATCGAATTATTTTTAATTTTAATTTGGCGAGTTAAAATAGCCATTTTTCAAAAAGTCTCAGAATTCGACGAAACCAGTTTCATTGGATCCGTAATGTGATATTATTGTAAGGTTTCAAATTTCGTGTCAATTGGATTTACCGTTTGTCCGGTACAAATTAAAACGCCTAGAAAATCGTTTAAATCGGTTTAATTTAAATTGAACGTTTATTGCCATATCTCGCACAGATGTTCGAATTAGCTTTCGAAACCTGTTCCATTGTGTCCGGAACGCGGGGTAAACCCTAGAAACGCTGGTTACGGCGCGTAAATCGGAGTCCGAAATTTCCGGAATGAATAGTGTCGATCGATTTTCCTATAAATAGCCCCCCCCCCCTCTCTCATAAATTAAAAAAAAAGATACCCTAATCTATTTGCTCAGCCGCCACCATTGAATGTAAGGCCAGAATTCAATCTTCTTCTCCTCTAATTTTCTTCAAATCCGTAAGGAATTACACAAATGTTTCAACTACAAACTCGTAGAGCATGACAAGATCTTGATATGCAACGGTTGTGATCGAAATTGGAGTCATGGATCGATAGAAAATCTCGTATGAACTCAGGGGGCTGCGCACGACTTTCAGGGAGGAGGGGGTGGCCTATTTGCAGGTGGTGGTGGCCGAAGGTTGAGCATGTTGGGGGCTTCAAAATGCAAGTTGCTGATCATGCTAGAGTTCGTCGAGGTGGTGGATATTTGGAACCCTAGTTCATGAGCTTTTGGGTTAGGGGCGTGCGTTTCGTACTGGAGAGGAACGAACGTGAAAGAGGGAGGGTGGGAAGAAGCAATGCACGGTCCAGATGGGGTGGAAGCAAGATCTACGGCCTATATTGATTTAGGTTTAAAATATTTAACTTATGTTGTAATTATATTAAATAAAAATTCGTGCAAACTTCAAAAATACATAACTTTTTCATACGAGGTCGAAAACACGCGAAACCAGTTGCGTTGGAATCGTATGGACGAGCACTACGCGATGAAATTGGATTGGAGTCGTTTGGAGTTAGTAAGAATTTCGGGTAAAATTAAACGTCCGTTTAATTTTATTCGAAATAAATCGCTAAAACGAAATTGAAAACAAGGTGAGAACTTCTCACTCAATCGAATCAGCTTTGATTTTATTTTAAATAGTTAGATTTAAAATATTTGAATGCATGTTTGAATGATGCTTGTTATCTATTGATTGTTAAAATAGACATTATACGCCGTTAGTAAGCGGATGTTATTTATTAAAAACATATACCGCGAATATTTCATAAACAGTGAAATTGGTATTATATATAATAGCAATATATATATATTGGCATATGTATATATTGGAGTTATTGATTTCCCGCATTTGTTTAGCGGATGAGACCCTATTGCGCCGTCTATTAAGCGGATAATATTTTAAATCCCATATACCGCGATAATTTCGTACTGGAGCGAAATTGGTATTGTGCTAATGCTTGTGGATGCAGGAAAACAGGTTGGAGGGATCCAACTGGATTCCTCAACAGTATTTATTTGATTCAGATATTTTGATATTTGATGGATTATCATATCGATATATGATATCGTTGTAGTCGTGATTGACTATTTGGTATGTAGCATCATTGGACCAGATTTTGGAATTTTAAAATGATTTTAAAGTGATTTTTGAAAGTATACGTTTATAAAATATTTTTGGAATTGATCCATTATAAATAAATAATGATATAATTTTTTATGTTATAAAAATTATGGATTTTTGAGAAATACGATTAAAGATTTATTTTTGAAAATATGAGGCTAATGATTTTATAAAATAGTTAAATCGGAATTTTTGAATTTATTATAAAGAGTTGAAAATATAGGATTTATAAAATTTAATTATTTTATGAATCAAAATGATGAAATTATAAAGGAGATTAAAGATGTTTTAAAAGAATAATATAAATTGATTATATTAAAAGATTTATAAAATGGATATTTATAAATTAGAATATTTTGAATTATAAAACGAGTTTTTATAAGTGTTAGAATGGATTATGAATGAATTTCATAAATGAATGAAATTCATAGAATTTTAAACGGTGAAGTTATAAATGGAATTTTATAAGCAATAGGTTTATAAAATTTGAAAAGTTAATTGAAGAATGGATTTTTGATGAATAAATGAATCTTATAAGTTATAAGATTTATAATTATGAAGTTCAAAGGAACGATTTTTGCAAGCAAAAAAATTATAAGTATTTCACTTATAATATGAACTTTTAGTATATCATTGAGATATGAATTGAGATAGGTTAATAAAGGAGATTTATAAAGGAAGTAGTTATAAAATAAATAGAAATGGAATTTATAAACATTGTTTTATAAATTCGCAAATGACTTATTTTGATAAGAAAATTGTTATAACTTATTTATGGAGTTATATTCACGTTTTTGACTGTGAATAATCATTTGAAATAAAATGAATAAAAGGATGAAATTTGTTAACATAGTATATTCACGTTTTTGAATAGTGAATAATATGTTAAAGAAAATGTTTAGATTTGATGTTTTAAATAGAATTAAAACGATCTAACGATGTTTTAAAATATGTTAAGATTCGAAACCATAGATTTCAACATTTATTGTTGAAATAGACGTTTTCGAGAAATAGAAGGAAATGGTGGACTATAACACTGTTGTTATAGTAAATGATTTCCGAAAGGAAATGTTTTGTATATTATTGGGATTTATATATCTATTTTAATTTCGAATCCCTATACTAGTGATTTTGGGTTGTCGTAACGATGTTTTACGCAACATTCGTTTTGGCCCAAATAAATATGGTTAAGAGAATGATTTCCTTAAAGAAGGAAATATATACTTAATCTCGATTTAAGCAAATTGAATATTTTCTAAGTATTGAAAATAAATAAAATTTGTGAATTACTTATGAATAAATAAGTATGGAAATGTTTTCCAATATAAAGTGAATATTAGAGAATTTATCTTTTTGAAGATAAATTGAAATGAATAGTTGAAATCGTATATGCATGGATATTGTGAAATATAAATTCACTATGGAATTTATAAAAGGAAGTGGAATTTGTTTAAAAATAAATATTGATTTATTTTTGAAGTGCGAAAATTATATATGTTGTAAAGATATTTTTGAGAAATAAATAATTTGGAAAATTATTTGGAATCTGGTGATGTTGTGCATATCCATTGATAGTTCAATAACCGACTATCAATATTTCCCTTTGAATGGGTAATTGATGTGATTTGTTTGAATGTGAATGCCACACTTATTTTTGAATAAGCGCTCACTATTCGGGTTAACCAGGAAAGGACAATGGGGTCGTATAACCCATTCCGAATATGTGATACGTCGTTATGAATTGCATTTGAAGATCGGTGTTGAAGACCCGGTATTTGCGAGAGCGATAGGATGACCTGTCGATTGACTCTGCACCGAGTTGCTCCGGTATTGAGTTCTCCATATGTGATGGGAAATCCGATCAGGATTGTGGATATCCGGATTGCAAGGACTTCTTTGTATGTGCCTTCGGTTTTGTTCGATCCCGGAACAGACATGTATGGATAGTATGTCTGACATTACAAATTGAGATATAAAGCAGATTTCATTCAAATATATTTCTGTTGGTGGCGGAGAATTTATTCTTTTATCTTAACACCCTTCTCTGAGACATACGAGCTCAGAGGTTATGTAGTTGAATGTTATCAGCGATATATTCCCAATTTGGTAATGTGACATGCTGAGTGTTGCTGTGAAATGATCATTGTGTTGATTATTTGTGATAGGATCATTTATTTGATCGTCTATCCTGGTGATCATTTCTATGATCATTTGTTGACCCAAAGCATGGCTTTTGTATAAAGTATCTTTTTGTGGACGTGACTTCGTCGAGCCTCACACCTCGGGAATGGTCAAAACAGGAAAGATGCAGCAAGGTTATGAGGGGTAACGCCCTTTAGGATATGTGCATTTCCTTCTGGAAAAGGGTGGTATCATGGTATGGAGCCCAGATACTTACTCATGTTGAAAATACTTTATGATTGTGTGAATTGATTGCGAGCGCTCGGTGAAAGGTCCCAAAGGACCGGGGGATGGCATATTCGGTCAGTTGTTACTCAGTTAGGGGTAACCCGGCCTTGTGTTGGTAGAGATCCGGTTTGGTTCTCGGGGATGTCCATCCAGAGGCATTCTCATGTGGCAATGGGAAGTTCCTTGGCCTGATCATTCGTTGGAAATCCAAAGAAACAATACGATCTTGTACGGTATTAGTTGTAGAACCTATCATTCACTTATGGTGGCGCCCCACTGTTTGGATGGTAGCTATAGTAGGCATAGTTCGAAATGTCTATGCTGGCTAAGATTTATATTCTACTTTTGAAATGAATTTTTCCTACACTATGCACTAATAATAATATCAAATGTTCTTTTAAATGCGTATCAAGCATCTTTGACTATCATAAGGATAAATCTCCTCCGATTCTGCGTTTGCATTGTGTGTGTGTGTGCGGGAGGCCTTATGGTAGTCTCATTTTTAAAAGCATTGCGAATTGACTTTAAAAATATTCCTCTATTTTGATTTTAAAGATAAATAAACTGTTTTGAGTTCTCACACCAGTCACATGACTGACTCGGAGTTTATTGTTTTCCTTCCTAAACTCTGGGTGCCCACCAATTTCCACACGGGCAGTTAAGAGTTAGGTTTATCAGGATATTCTGGAGTTGCTGGAGGCAAGATGGGTGGCATGGCGTATTACTAGTTTATATAGTATTTCTTTTTCCGCTGCACTGTTTGTTGTTGTACACTCTGATGATATGATGTAATGAAATGTAATGTATAAAATGTAATAACTGATATAGTTCTTTGTTTAAAGATTATTCATTTATTATTATATGTTGTTCCGCTGCGAATTGTGAGATTCTGTTATTGTTCTGTTGTTTTCTGTTCGGTTCTATTTTCTTTTCTCCCTCTTTCCTCTCTTCTTCTCTTTTTTTTCTTTTTCTTAAACCATAACATTTCGGGTTTCCGGCCTTCGATTTCTCGGCAGTCGATAAAGTGAGTATCGATGTTGAATTTTCGAAAGTCGAAAATTTTCGGGACGTTACAATACCGGATCGGGTTTCCATATTTGGATATCCGAAAACCACATGCATTCCAATTAAACGTTAGGTCGTTAATCCAAATGGAGCAAGTGAAGACTCGAGGTGTAAGGGCTATACGTCAGTATAACTCTGTGGGTGATTCCGTAATGAGTTGGCAGAATAGTACTTATAGATCGAGATGGTGATTCAGAGTGCATGGGTTATCGTCGTTAACTCTGAGGGTGATTCCAAAATGAGTGTAAAGAGATAATGCCTTCGGTTTCGTTCGAACCCGGAACGAACTTGTATGGATTGAATGCTTTCAGAACATCGTCAGGTGGACGACGAGCATTCTATGTATTATGTCCTATAAAGGTAATCGTAGCCTCAAGCCTCACCAACCGGGAATGGCTAAAACAGGGGAGGTGCAGCAAAGCTTCGTCGGTAGCCCCCACTTGAGAGCAAGATTTACTCCTGTCTAGAGGTCCCTTTATTTTTCGGCTTAGTGGTGCAGTTCCTGATCACAACTGCGGGGTTGTCTTGTTTGGAACTATTCAGTAAGTAATGGGTCCGGCTTTGTGTTGCAGGGGAGCGGGCGTACTCCTCGGTACGGTGATCTAGGCCACGTACTGTGACGAGCGGTACCCCAGTAGCCCAGCCATTGTATGGAATCCAAAATCCAATAAGTGCCAACGGTTTTGATTGTATTACCCACTTTTGTGGCTAGTAGCTGGAATTTAATGAATGTAACTATTTCGGCTATTTCTTATTTACTTGAAAACCCTGGACACTATTATAATATCATCGGATTTCCTATCAAATGTTTTGGTTAGCGTAAGGTAAAAACTTTTCCATGTTTATGTGTGGGAAGTCTTACGTGATACCTTTTCTTTTCAAAAGTTTTTCAAAGTTAAGCAACTTTAACCTATTACTCACACCAGACCCATGTCTGACCCGGAGTTATTTCTGTTTTTCTTTAACTCTTGGGTACTCAAATTTTTACGAATAGCCAAGGGAATTCAGGTTAGGATTCAAGTTAGCTTGACGAATTGTGGAGGAGCATATGGAGCAGGAGGCTTCTGCGTATAGTTATATAGTTTTCCGCTGTGTTGGTATCTTTTAGTATCTTCTGTATTGAGATTGAGTTGTAATAACTAGACAGGTGTTTATAACTGTCTAGTATGTGTTGTATTGTCTGTGTAACTCTGATAATTGTTGTAATACTATGTAATACTTATGTTATTAATATAATTTATTCGTTCCGCTGTTGAGATTCTAGTGTTGCTTCTTCTTTCTCTTCTTTCTTTTCTCTTTTCTATCCCTTTCTTTCTTAAGGACGATTCGACTTTTTGTGGAGAAAAAGTTGGGTCATCTCATTTAGTATCAGAGCATTAGGTTGAGTGAATACCTAGTCTCTATAGCGGTGTCTATCTTGAGAGAGCGTATTTGTATTATTATTATTATTATTATTATATATATATATATATATATATATGGTTCTACCTATTTATTGGATTACCTGTTCGGGTTTTTTTCCCAATATAAGTTATAAAGGTAGAAGTGTGTGTAACACGACTACCATCGGCTGGAGTTTGATAGATGAGGTTGGAAGTGTATTTGTCGAGACTGTAGATCTAATACCGTCTCGAGTAAGTTTTGCTTGGTGTAAGTACTTCATCGATCTCTGAAGGTAACCTGTTAAGGTTCGGAGTTCATCTATGAAGTGCAGAATTGAGTTTTGATCTGTTATTTAGGCTGGAGCAAGTGAGTGATAATATCTTGATATCTCAGGAAGTAGTAGCTATGTGATGAGATGTAGTGACTATGGATATTTCCGAAGATGTTTCTTTGGAATAAGAGTAAGAAGTGAGTCTGCTCGGTGATGTGGCTGAGTTTAGCAGAGTGTTCTGAGTTGGTAGGAAGTCTTCTAGCTGAGTAGTTTTTCTGAAGTGGAGTTCAGAAGCGGCAGGGTGGACTCGTCTCTCTGGTGAGTTGGCTAGGCCAGCATAAGCTGTTCTGTTTGGTTGAGAGAGAGCATTTTCTTTGGATATAGGCTGAGTTGATCGCAAAAGTGACTTGCGATAGTGTGTTCTTTGGATTGTGGGAGATTGTTTGGATTTCTTCCAGAAGGTCAGAGGTTTGTCTGCATCTGGAGATTGAGTTTTCTTTCCAGGAATGGAACTGGTGGTTCAGTTAGTGGATGGATGGTTCCTTGTGGAAGAAGTTGGTGAAGCAACTCAGGTTTCGGAGAAACATCTGAGTTTTCTTTATGGATATGTGGAGCTATATTTCTGTGTTGGGTTGTCTAGTCTGTGTTTGTGTTCGTCAGTATTTTCTTCTACTTCGGATCAGAGTTGTGCAGCGGAAGCAGTTTGAGGGTGTTTCAGATGTTCTTTTCCAGATAAGAAGAAGTTTGTTTTGTCTTCTGTTGTTGAGAAGTAGGGTTTGTGTTCTTGGTTTTTGAGTGATCTTGAGGAGATCATTGGATTGTTATGATTCAGTCTGTTTTTAATGGAATCAGCAAGAGTTAAGCTGATCAGGATGGATGTTGGTAGTCCAGGATCGTCCGAAGAGTATTTATGGATAAATGGCGGAGAAATTTGGATTCTGGAGTCGGAGATTGGATTTTGGTTAAGTTTTTCTCTGATCCAAGGAGCTATAAGTTGGGAAGCTAGCTTCATAGTGTTTTGGATTTCTTCTGTGTTTTGGTAAGATCATTGTTTGGTTTCCTAGAGTTGAATTGCCAGTTTGGATAACTGGGATTCAGGGTGTTTCACGTATCTCTGAGGGAATACGTGTTTGATATTTCTGCTTGTCGAACCAGCAGCTTAGGTTGGATTGATTGTTGAGTCAGACTCGTCTGTAGTCTGGTATTCCGTTTAGGGTTGTTAATAGGAGCTCTATAGCTTAGTAGTATTGATTGTTTGTATTCTATAGAGCGAGTATCCCGATATATATATATATATATATATATATATATATATATATATATATATATATATATATATATATATATATACCGGGGAAACTCGTGAAAGTTTTATCCAAAATTCTTTTGGATAGTTAGATTTGTTCTGATTGTGTGAATTAGTTGCTTTGGTTGTTAGCATATGCTGCATTTTAAAATAAAATCTGTAAATAGATTATTAAATACCTTTGTTTTAAATTTTGGGGACGAAATTCTTTTAAGGGGGAAGGATTGTAATATCCCGGAATTTTGGACAATATAAATTTAATAATCTGTGTTTAAATTTAAATTGAATTTATAATTTTTGTTGATAAATTTGATTTGACTTAATAATATTCTTTATTTCAATATTTAATTTGTGAATTTATTTTTAATAAACTAATAAATCTATTTTCTACTTAATAATGTATATGTATTTATATATATTTTGAATAGATAAGTTGTTAAATTAGTATAGCATAATTTTAATATTTTGAAATTAGGAATTATGATTTATTTTTAATTTAAGCTTTTCAAAATTATTTAATAAAATACTAAATGATTTTAAATAAGTGAGATAAATGTTTTATTGGTTTAAAATTCATTTTAACTTATGTTTGAATATTTAAAATAAGGTTCTAAAATATTTGTGTTATTCTTATTAAAATATTGATTTATAAAATGTAATTTGTTAATTTAATTTGAAATTTAAAATACAATTTAAAATATGAAACATATATTCAATAAGTTACAAACTCTTTCATAAATTTATTTTGATTGTTTAAAAGTATCTTTGACAATGGATTTAATTGTATATTGTTTTATTTAAAATAACACTTTGATTTATTCTTTATAAAATTAATTATATACATAACTAGACAAAGAAGAAACTAATTAATTAAGTTTAATTTTCTTTAACCTTAATTAAAATAACAAAACATTTACAAATACATGTGTAAACTTATCATCATTTTAAAGTGACAAATGTAATAGGTTAAGACATGTGTCAAAATTTGTTTTTTTATTTTCCTTTAATTTTAATTTAAATCAAATATTGTTATAAAACTTGCATCTTTCCATTTCTTTTCCTTTTCTTCATTTTCATCTAAGGATTCTCAGCTGAAAACTCTTCATACAAAAAAATATATCTAAATCCCTATAACACTCTTCAAATCAGTAACCCATACATTTCAAACAAATTGTAAAACCTGCATTACAAACAAGCCTGTAGCTCCTCAAAATGCAAAATACAAGCTTGCATGTTTTCAAAAACAACTTGGGTGGAAACTGCAAATTTTAAATTGCTATGCATACCATTCAAGCAACCTGCATTTGATCTGAAACATGCAATTGAATCTGGAAAGGCAAGATGTCTGCATGCACGAATTTTGAAATCTGGAAGCTTCTTCTAAAACAAGTTTAAAGACATCAAATTAGAAGCAAGTTTCAAAAGTATCACAGGGGACTTAAAACTGTGCTCTGCATGTTCAAGAATCTGGGTTCTGTCTGCATTTTAATTTCAGGTGAGTAACCTAAATATTTTTAAATTTTTTATAAAGGATGGTTGCTTGATATTCATGAAGATAAGTAGGCCTATACTTACTGTTAAAAACATTTCTGGGTATATATTTGAATGGAATGCATGTTGTTTACTTATGCTGCTGACCATTTACAGTACAAGTTTAAGTTGATTTAAAAAATATTCTTTGATCAGTTGCTATTATGATTTATATTTGAATGAAATCTGTTTATTTCAAGATAAAGTAAGTTTTAAAAACTTCATATAAGATAAACAATATTGTGTATGCCTGGAAGTAAAGTTAATAGAGGAATCAAGTGTATAAGATGAAAATTCAAACTATATAATTTAATGTTTCAGGTTAATTAATAGAAACATCAAACAAATTCATGAATTTTAGATCAAATATTACAATTTATAGAATTTAAAACAAGGTGCGGTTTTGAATTTTCTGTATTTTCCATATTGGTTAAGCACAGTTGACACATGCATTTGATTTGGTTGAAATTGCTTCTGAATATGGTGTAATTATCATAGATTATAGGAAAAATCTTAGATTGGGTTGAAATTAAAATTTTAGATTGTAATTTGGGAATTACAGTTAGGAACCCTAGTATTACTGGGTTTAAGAGAATTGGGTGCTTCGGCATCAACTATTGATCGAGTTCTAAGATATTTAGGGTATTGATAGATTAGGGGCTGATGAAGTTGTTGGCGAAGATTCAAAGTTGATAGCGGCCGGAGTTGGGAGGTCTTGCCGTTGAAAGGTCGAGCTTGATAAGGGAAATGCTATTTCCAGGTTTTTGTTTTAAAACAGGAATTCAAATTTGAGTTGAATGTTTGGGGATTTGAGGTTTGAAGATTGAAGTGAGGTTACTGGCCGATGGAAGATGGCCGCGAATGGTGGCCAGTGATGGCCAGAGTTGAAAATGGATGCACAGGGAAGAGTTGTGCATGTTGGTGTTGAAGTGGGTTGCAGGGTTTTATGCCTCGGGATGGTCTCGGGGAAAGTGAAGAGTGACTCGAAGCAAGGATGTTGTTTACTCGAAGTAAATTATAAGTTGCTCGGGTATAACTTTTTGTTTCAGATTTTTTTTTAAAACAGAAAACCTGTCTCTGTTTTAAAGAATTAAAATGTAAAGTTTGAATTTTAAAATGGAATTTAACTTAGGCTTTAAAACTGAATTTAAATGTGAATTCAAAAGTTTGAATTCTGGTTTTTTTAATAATTTGAGTTTTTGAAATTTGTAAGTATGGTTTAAAAAAAATCACAGAAAACCTGTTATTATTTTTGTTTTAAAGGCAGGTTTTAAAATGTAAACTAAGGTTTAAATTAAGTAAACCTATGTTTGAATCTAGAATTGAATTCGAATTCTAAAAGTTTAAATTTGGGTATTTGAAATAAATGTTTCAGGGTTTTAGTATTTAGACAGAAATTTGTTTCCAGGTTTTATAAATTTGAAAGTAAAGAGTAAATTTCAAACAAAAATCTGAAGATAAGCTTGAACCTGGAATTTAATTTAAATTCAATGGGTTTAAATTTTAGATCTTTGAAATAAATTTGAAATGCTTTTTAAACTCAAGTGTGGTTTTAAAACAAAACTGAAAACTGTCTTTCTGTTTTTAAATTTGAAGTAAATTTTAAAATGTAACTGAAAATTTAAAATAAAGTTTAAATCTGAAAACTGTAACTTAGCAAATGAATCTGAGTTTGAATTTAAATCCGGGAATTCAAATTTAGATTTTAAAACTTTTTAAAGTATAAAGGAACCTTGGTTTTGAATTTGAAATATGAGTTTTAATTTGTGAGATAAGATAAGTTTAAATTCTATTTAAAAACCTGAACTTTTATTTTAATGTCAGTTTTTAAAATAAAATAAGTTTTTTTTTTAATTTTGAATTTGTTTGAAATGGATTTGTTTTATAAAACTTTTAGTTATAAAAGTTATGTATTGAACATGTTAGATAAAAGGTTTTTTTTAAAATTATTTAAAACCTTGTTTAAATAAAGTTGTATTTATTTTAAAATCTTAAAATTTTATAGTGAAATTTAAGGTGATGTTTAAAAACAAATTTGTTCAAAATACTTTAAATAAGAAAAATGTTTCTTAATTTAGAACTTAAGAAATTGGTTTCATTTAGATTATTAATTAATTTAAAGGGAATATTAATTATTTAATTAATTAATAATGTGGATGTTTAGTTAAGTAATTAATAATTTTTAAAATTTGATTAATTAAAGACTTAAGGTTAATTAATCTATAATTAAGGATGGTTAATTAAGTTTTAATTAATGATTAAGATTTATTTAATCAAGTGATTAAAGATAATTTAGATTTTAATAAATACTTAATTAATGATTAAAGATTAATTAAATTATAATTAAATATTAATTAATTGATAATTAATAATGATTTAAATAAGTTAATTATTAATTAAGTAATTAAGAAATGTTAATGAAGATCATTCACTTAAAATTTATTTAACAATTAATTAATGTGATTAATTTTTGATAATTAATTTAATTAATCAATTAACAATAATCAATTGTTTAAGTTTAATTACTTAATGAAAGTAATTAATGAATTAATTAAATGGTGTAATTAATTTGATTAATGTGATTAGTTTAGATTAATTAAGTTAAATTAATTTAAACATTGGAGGATTGATTGATAATTACTTATGTAATTAATGGATTTGTAATTACTTGAGGAAGTAATTAATTAAATAATTACTGAATGTAATTAAAGATATTTATTATAGAAGTAATTTGGATTTAAATTACTTTGAAAATTTATCAAGTGATTAATGAGGATAATTATTAAGAATAATTAATTTACTGGATGAGTAATTAAAGTAGTTAATTACTGAATGGTTATTAATCATGGGTGGTTAATACATATGTTGTTTAAATTGAAGATTAATTACTTATGTATTTAATTTATATTGAGAGATTGATTTAATGAAATCAGAAATCATTAATTAACTAATTAATGATGTAATTTGGAATTGATTAATTAAGGTATAATTAATAATGAATAAATGATTAATGTAATTAATTTTAGCTAATTAAATTAATTAAGCAATTATAAGTTAATTATTTGCAAAGGGGTTTAATATAATTAACTTGTTTAATTAATATTGAAGGCTAATTACTTATTGTAATTAGGGAATTATTAATCAGTAATGATTAATTGAAATGAATATTGAGATGATGATTTATAAATTGATTTGTAATCAATTAATGGTTAAGATAAGTAGGATTTTAGTGATGAAGTAATTAATTTAATTTATTTTAAATTAATTAAAGAATTAGGTAATTAATTTAATTCATTTTAAATTAATTATAAATGGTGTGATCCTTAGGTCATTGCTTATGTGTGATGTTTGATACTAATTGTCAAGTATGGCTTGTAATCTCAGTTATGAGATGAGTAAATGTATGTGATATGGATGCATTGGTTGCTTTTGGATGATAATGTGGATTATCTGATTATGATATGAATTATCTATTGATAATGATAATGTTGATTATCTATTGTATTGTGAATTATCTATCTGTGTATATTTAGATAATTAAATTGAATTGTTTTAAACTTAAAACAACTTGGCCTTAAAAGACACGCTTTGGATTTCGATGAGACCGGGATCGGGTTTCCATATTTGGATATCCGAAAACCACATGGATTCCAATTAAACATCAGGTCGTTAATCCAAATGGACCGAGTGAAGACTCGAGGTGTAAGGGCTATACTTCAGTATAACTCTATGGGTGATTCCGTAATGAGTTGACGGAATAGTACTTATAGATTCGAGATGGTGATTCAGAGTGCAAGGGTTATCGTCGTTAACTCTGGGGTGATTCCAAAATGAGTGTAACGAGATAATGCCTTCGGTTTCGTTCGAACCCAGAACGAACTTGTATGGATTGAATGCTTTCAGAACATCGTCACGTGGACGATGAGCATTCTAAGTGTTATGTCCTATAAAGGTAATCGTAGCCTCAAGCCTCATCAACCGGTAATGGCTAAAACAGGGGAGGTGCAGCAATGCTTCGTAAGTAGCCCCCACTTGAGAGCAAGTTTTACTCCTGTCTAGAGGTCCCTTTATTTTTCGGCTTAGTGGTGCGGTTGTTGATCATAACTGCGGGGCTGTCTTGTTTGGAACTATTCAGTAAGGAATGGGTCCGGCTTTGTGTTGTAGGGGAGCGGGCGTACTCCTCGGTACGGTGATCTCGGCCACATACTGTGACGAGCGGTACCCCAGTAGCCCAGCCATTGTATGGAATCCAAAATCCAATAAGTGCCAACGGTTTTGATTGTATTACCCACTTTTGTGGCTAGTAGCCGGAATTTAATGAGTGTAACAATTTCGGCTATTTCTTATTTACTTGAAAACTCTAGACACTATTATAATATCATCAGATTTCCTATCAAATGTTTTGGTTAGCGTAAGGTAAAACTTTTCCATGTTTATGTGCGGGAAGTCTTACGTGATACCTTTTCTTTTCAAAGGTTTTTCAAAGTTAAGCAACTTTAACCTGTTACTCACACCAGACCCATGTCTGACCCGGAGTTATTTCTGTTTTTCTTTAACTCTTGGGTACTCAAATTTTTACGAGTAGCCAAGGGAATTCAGGTTAGGATTCAAGTTATCTTGACGAATTGTGGAGGGGCATATGGAGCAATAGGCTTCTGCGTATAGTTATATAGTTTTCCGTTGTGTTGGTATCTCCGAGTATCTTCTGTATTGTGATTGAGTTGTAATAACTAGACAGGTGTTTATAACTATCTAGTATGTGTTGTATTGTCTGTGTAACTCTGATAATTGTTGTAATACTATGTAATACTTATGTTATTAATATAATTTATTTGTTCCGCTGTTGAGATTCTAGTGTTGCTTCTTCTTTCTCTTCTTTCTTTTCTCTTTTCTATCCCTTTCTTTCTTAAGGATGATACGACTTTTTATGGAGAAAAAGTCGGGTCGTCTCACTCGGGCCCTCGATTTAGAGGTCGGTAATGTCCGAGGGATGACATATTCAGTACTACCTAGTTATAGAGATAGGTCGGTCTTATGTTAGTAAAGGGCAGATGTTCTATGCCTCGGGACAACGATTTAGAGGTGTACTCGCCGGAAGGTAGTCCCTTCAGCTGGTCATTTGTGTAAAAATCCATTCTCCAATAAGAACCTACGGACTTAATTGTAAACCTATTATGCTAGAATTTAATCGATGTAACAATTTCGGCTAAGATTAATATGTTTATTTGCAAATGTTTTCAAAGATATGTCATTAAAAATAATATCAAATGTTTTGATATAAAACTGTCTTAGTTATCATAAGGTAAAATCCTATCCATGTTTATGTGTGGGCGTGGTCTTATGAGATACTCTTTCTTTTCAAAGAGATGTTATTAAAAATAATATCAAATGTTTTGATACATAAGTATTTAAGTTCTCATAAGGTGAAAACCTGTCCGTGTTTATGTATGGGCATAGTCTTATGAGATACTCTTTCTTTTCAAAGGATTTTATTCGAAGGCTGATATATGACATTGTTATTTATTATTGAGTTTTCTGACGCTAGATTATCATGCCTGATCTGGGTATTTTCAATACTCGGGTCAGATCCGAGTAGTTTCAGGTTTAGTTGAAGATGGTTGAGTTTCCACAGGAGAGCTGGAGATATTCTTCTACGTATGGACGTATTGCACTATCTGATGCTGTTTTTTTTTGTTTTAAGTTTGTTAGCAATTATAAGGAGACATGTTTATAACTGTCTAAGCTAAATTTAGGTTAGGCTCTGATATATATATTTTAAAAAGTTTTCTGCTGTAAAGATATTTGTTCAATATTATATGTTATTCATAAGATTTCGTTCTGTCTATTTTTCTTTGTTACCCCTGATGGTCCGTTTTTTCTTACAATTTGAGTTAGACATGTGTGGTTTATTATCGATTCAAGGGTATGAAAAAATGGGCGATCACACAATGTGTGGAGGGGGTCGACTTATGTCCGATTGAATGAAAATATTATATTTTACATATACTTTAAATGTACTGTTTTAACATCATTCTAATCAATTAACATGTGTAAACATACCTTAACCTGTCGACATGCATAAAAAAGTAATAACATCAACATCCAAGAGCTGGCTACTCAATTAAGCTCAATGTTGTGCCTATCTGCTTAACATATTCATTTGATTGTTATACCTATATCATTGACACGATATAGCGTATCTACACTCACTATACTTCGATCGATGGACATAGTTGTAGGTACGGTCAGTTGGAGGTTGTATAAGCTAGCATATGGACATCTCTATTCTCTGACGATCAACATACTAGATATGTGTGATCCGTGGCGCTGCAGTAAGTTATTACGAACATCAACATCAATATTAAATAATCGTGTACATACATACATAACTACGTATATACACTATTATGTATACATGTATTATATACCTATTCCAATTTAATAATATCAAAAAAGTCACTTCAAAACATCACTCATTGATGTCCAAAACCAAGGAAAAACCTAAAATCGATTTAAGTTATTACATTTGGCCTATGTTTATTATGTAATTTTGCTTCACACAGACATATTGTTTCGCTACCATTGTAGCATCATGTATATGAAAATTTCATAATATTGACAATTCCATAAAGTTATATGTATTTTTCTAGAATTTAATGATCATAGCTTCTTTGTTTTTCACTTATTTTAAAAATAGTTTTCTTCTGTATTCAAATTAAATTCTCTACTATCCATCTACATCTGTTTCATCAAAAAAATTGCATCAATATCAATTCAAAATTACCTAAAAAATTGGTATATACAAAAATACTTTTCGAAATTTTATTAATACACTTCCTTACATATAAATTATAAAATATACTTAAATATCATAGTAAATTCCAAATAAAAATATAATAGGACCTGAAATACTATAAGGCACATTTTTGCCCTTTTCACTTAATTTTATATACATACAAAATGTGTATTTTGATATTAATACATTCGTGCACATGATAATACCACTTTCAACATATTACCAAATAACAAATTTAAATCATTTTAGTTTATAAACTTTTTACTTAGTTTTATATGGTATTTTGCATATACTGTGTGTGTGTGTATCTTCACTAAGTTTCATTTATCTTTCTACTTCGTTCATATATATACATGTGTGTGTGTGTACATATGTATATTTAAAAATCAAAATATATTATGTGATTAATAAAATTAATCATCGTATATTTCATATTTTGTCGATTCATTCATTCCAGCATGAATTCAAGTCATAGTTTATCAACCTTAAATTTAGTATTCATTTGTTTAGCCAAACATCAATATAGTTCCAATTTCATTCCATTTATTAATCAAGGTGTCATTAAATTTTAGATATCATTCATTCTTAATTACCATCCAAATCAATAATTAATACAATCAATCATAACGTAGAATCCTAATCATGGTTTAAAATCATATTATCACATTATATTTTAATTATTGATGAAAGAGACATGCCCACTCACAAATTAAAAACCTAAATCCTGAAATCCTCCACTATTCGGACTGCTGTGCATGCCATCATCATAATTTCTTCTTAAATAATTTTCCAGACCATGGCCATCATTGTCCCCTTCAATTTTCCATTGGTTTCTTCCAATTTCATTAAGAAATGAGGAAGTTATGCCTTGTTTATATAAGTAGTTTCTGGAGAAACGAGAAGAAGAAGAAGAGGAAGAAAATGAACATACGTATTCAGCTTTTGACCTTTATACAATTGGAAGGAAGTGTCAATTCAAATTTTTGAGTCAAATTTCAATTTTTCGGGCCAAGCCCACATAACCCGACACAAACCCAAGCCCAAAACTCTATCATACGACCTCCGATTCAAACAAACCAATATATCATTCTAACCAGAAAAACCAAGCCAATCACAATAGTGTAGGTTTTTCCATTTCTCAATTATATTTTTAAATCGACCAAAATACTCTTTTGAGTTTATTTTATTATTATCACAAAAATACCAAGTATTGCATTCTCCCTCCTTAAAATGCATTTCATACCTAAAATTCCCAAGGGATAAAGAATGCATCGCTCTCTCGCATATCACATATCGCATACATGAAATATACCCATAGAACATTAAAATCAACTGAAACCATCCATGCAATCATACATTCATATAATAATCATGACATATATACAGGTGAAATATTGTGATGCACCCCCTCTATACTCACACTAACAAAGAACACTGCTGGGTAATGCCATCAATTAGTACGAAGAACAAGGCTGTTCAGGAGAGACCAACTGTATAATTTATTTGAGTGAGAACCGATATGTCAGATAGTATGCCATGCATTTCATTTCAAGAGGAAATCCGACATATCCAATCCAATCTCAAATCTACTACACAGTGGCTAAGTAGCCTTTGGAATCAATGTAAAATAAGCACAACACCAAATTAGTCATAGATATTCATATCACTAAGGCGGAAACATATAAGAATATAACACACAGAAATGAACATCAATATAATGGTCATACAAAGTCCATTACATCACAAAAGAATAGGTACAACTGCTAGACAAAAGAATAAGTATA
The DNA here is from genome assembly GCA_030765085.1 of Allium cepa. Taxonomy (NCBI): domain Eukaryota; kingdom Viridiplantae; phylum Streptophyta; class Magnoliopsida; order Asparagales; family Amaryllidaceae; genus Allium; species Allium cepa. The sequence continues at coordinate 847,809,163 of CM060928.1, read as the reverse complement.
AGAATAAGTATACATCAAGGGTCTCTATCTCGAATGTATAAAAACAAAAACTACAGGGTCTCTATCTCGAATGTATAAAAACAAAAACTATTAAATGAAAATAGTTAAACAAAAGTCAGAATCTAATCCCTGCTAAGAAGTCAAGTTGAAGCACCTGAAACACCTTGGTCTGACCTGTGACGACCCGGAATTTTCGAGCATTTAAAATCGGAATATTTAATTGATTTTAAACATTCAATATAATAATTTTAACTTGAATTTCGAATATCACCTTTTATTTGATAATTTAAACGATTGAAATAAATAATTCAAAGTTGGGTAACCTGTTGAATCTAGAATTTTAAGTCTGTTAAAAATAATTTGAAGGCTTGAAAAATTTATATTGATAATACTGAGGATAATAAGGGTCATAAAATTGAAATTAACAGTGATTGGTTCAGTTTTAAATTTTATATCGTTTAAATTGAATTTAAAAATAGCCTTCCGAGGCACAGTCTCGGATTTCGAGGAAACCAGTTCCATTGGATTCGTAATATCGTATTATTATCGGATTTCAAATTTCGTAGTGTCTGGGGTTGGTGTGTGAGCGTACGATAGATAAACGCGTAGAAATTCATATCAAAACAATTTAAAACTTTGAATTTGGAGTTAATATATATGTTTATACCCTAGTTAATTTTCAGCTGCCTTTCTATCACATCTGCTGAAATATATCTACTCAGATCACTATAGCTAAACTTCCCTTACACGCTTCCCTCTTATTAAAAACATCACGTTTCCTTTCTCACTCCTCTTCAAAAACCTCGCAGCCGAATATTCATAGAAAGATGGCATTCAATCGAGTATCATTCTATTCAAAACATTATTCACTCATTTTCTTCCCTCTGTTCAAATCGAGTTCCCTTTTTTTTTAAAAAAAAATATATAGCGACTTAAAATGGATGTAGGGCATCAAGATCATCGATGCCGCCGTCGTATTCATCGCGGTCGAAATTCAATCGAGTCTGGAGCATGGTCGACTTGGTGGGTTCGACTCTGGCTGCGATCGGTGACGAGTTTGGGGAGTCTGAGGCTTTGGGAAGGCAACTCGTCGTCAAGGGTGGCATCGGTGGTTTAGGTGTGGCGAAGGGGGAAGTCACGAGTGACAGTTAGGGTTTCGAATTTGGGGAAGCGGTAGTGGAATTTGGGGCCGAGCCTCTCGAATTGGCATCGCGTTCGAGTTGATGGCATCATGGGCGACGCAAGTGAAGTTCGCCAAGGGTTTTCTGCTCGATTTGATGCATGCGAGGTCGAGATGTAGGAAGGAGGTCGCAATTTGGGGATTTGCTCAGTTCGGCAGTAAGGTGAATTTTGTTTTTTTTAGCTTAATCTAAACTAATTTAAATTAAGGATAAGCAATTCCGAAGTTTAAAATATATATATATATAAGAATTTACAGTGAGGTAGGTTAAGATTTTTATTTGAATAGTTGACAGTAAACAAAGGAAAATTTTTAAGTAGTTAGTTAATTTGATTTGTGATGGTAAATGATTTATTCTATTTGTTCAAATAATTTATAAAAAAAAAAACATATATAATGTATAAATATATAGTGTCACATGCCTATGTTAATTTTAGGTAAACGAGAAAAAAATATATTAGAATTTTTGAAATCTATTTTTAAGTGTATAGATATTTTAAAAGGAAAATTTATCAATTAAAATTAATTACTAGTTTAAATTTTAAAATAGTAGTTGGGTGTAAATTTTAAAATGGGAATTTTGTCAGGATATAAATTTAAACTTAATCTATCAAGTGGAGCTCAATTATTCAAATTGATTAAGTATTAATAAATTATTATTAAAAGAAACAGATTAGTTTCAATAAAATTTCGGTTAATCAAATTTACTTAAGAATTTTTATATGTTAAACTAAATCATTGTGAATTAAAATATTTACCTAAGGAATTGATTATTGAAATTCAATTATTAATAAAACACTTAATGTTTATACAAGGTTATAAACCGGGAAAGAAACCAAGACATAATTGATGTGGACTGCAAACAAATGCAAGGTGAGTTAATCTCACTCAGTTTAATTTAGTTTTAAATTTTAATTTAAGCAATTGAATTGAAATATTTGTTTGAATGGGTGAAAATTGGATGATGTGCTGTAGTGTGGTATATAATTGGAATTGACATTTTATATTGTGCTAACATCTGTGGATGCAGGGAGAACAGGTTAGAGGGATCCAACTGGACCCCTCAACTTTATTTAATTATTTAATATTCTTTGTTCTGACTATTTGATATCCTGTAATGGATTATGTGGGAATATTGAATGCTATGGCTTGATTGTTTTAAATCGGGCAATAATTAATTACTAAATATAAAATTTGAGTTTGGGAAATGAAAACAAAAGAAGTGGAAGCGTAAGTAAAATAATTATAGCAAAGTTGAATAAATTTATGAAATAAATTGGAAAGGAAATAAAGTGACTTTAAAATTCTAATAAATAAGTCTTGTATATGGGAAGGAAATTTAAATAAACAGAGAGTTCATGGAACTAAATTTCAGTGTTATTGTTTAAAAGAACAAACATTTATTTTAAATTGAGGATTTAAATTATTTAAGAAGAATAAAGAAGAAATTGGGAATAACCTGAGATTTGTATATTTCAGCTAAAGGAGTTAAAAATCAAATTGAAATATAAAATAAAGTCCACAATTAATGAAGTTTGAAATGAACTGATAAGTAAAGAAATTTATTTTAAATGAAATGAACTGGGAATCAATTTGGAAAATTGATTTAAGTGATCGAGATTTGGAATTTCTTTCTGAATAACCAAGTACGTTTTCAAAGTAAGTTTTTAAATATAAGTTAATAGTTTTAAAAATGTTTAAAAGGTATGTTTTGAAAAATTTATTATTTCAAATATTTAATTTTTTAAGCAAATATTTCCTTTTAATATATTATAGCATTAATTATTTAAAGGTGACTTAGTATTTGTTTTAAAAGTGAAAACCTGATTTTATATTTTATAAAGTTACCTTATTTTCTCAAATTCATATAATGTGTATTTTTAACAAATTATTTAAGTAGTTTTATCCTAAGTGTTTTAAAGTATATATTTCAAAGTAAAGTATTTAAAATTATTTTTAAAAATCTATTTTTGGGCTTGGTGATTTCAGAGGAGATAGAAAATACTTGGGAAAGTTTATACTGGAAAGAAAGAATGATGGTTTGAAAACTGTTTTCAAACGATTGAAAATAGAAATATATCTTGTGAAGATATTTTGAGATAAATAGATAATTTGGAAAATTATTTATTGTAGGATGGTTGTTTGTAAATATTTATTGATAGTTAAACAACCGACTATCAGTATTGGACAATGCGCTGATCGTTTCGAAGAGACCGGGATCGAGATTTAATTCTCGAAAACCACTTCGATCCGGTTTGTACATTTCGTGAAAACGATTTTGGATTCGAAGATGGAGCAGTGAAGTGCAAGGGCTAGTCGCTACTAATCCTGAGGATATTTCCAAAATGGATGTAGTAGGAATAGTGCCTTCGGTTCCGTTCGAACCTGGGACGGACTTGTATGGATGAATGCTAGCGAAAACATCGTCAGGTGGACGATGGGCATTCTAAGGAATATATTCTAAAAAGGTAACGCTTAGCCTCAAGCCTCATCAAATGGGAATGGCTGAAAATCAGGGGATATGCAGCAAGGCTTCGTGGGTAGCCCCCACTGGAGGGTGAGGTCATCCCTGTCCAGATGTCCCTTTATTTCGGCTGTGTGTGCGGTTGCTGATCCCAACCGCGGGGTGATCTTGCTCGGGACTGTCCAGTAAGGGATGGTTCCGGTCTTGTGTTGCAGGGGAGTTAGGGTGGCTCCTCGGTACGCTGATCTAGACCAGGTACTGTGACAGGTGGTACCCCAGTGCCTAGCCATTAGTTGGAATCCATTCTCCCTACGCGCCCGTACGGTTTTGATTGTGCCCAACTATTGCTGAAACGTGAGATGCAAGCATTTCAGCTAGATTCTATTTACTTTTTATAGACACTACTATAATATCAGAGGATTTCTATAAAAATTGTTTTAGCTATCGTAAGGTAAAAACCCGACATGTTTATTTGTGGCGTGGTCTTACGAGATGCTTTTGTTTTCAAAGGATTTTGAAACTTTAATAATCAATTGGGTGTGATTTTCTCATGCTGGTATTCCAGACTGACTCGGATGTTGTTTTATATGATGCTCGGGTCAGACCGAGTATTATAGACTATAGGTTTTGATGCTGTGGAGCTCAGGAGACGAGCTGGATGACAATACGTACTCACGTACTTGTATATATATATTTCCGCTGTTGTGTTGTTGTGTATCCACTGTATGTTATTGATGTGAGCTGTGACTGATGTACTCTGATGATGTAATATATGTAAACAGATATATTTGATTTTGAGTAATGATCATTTATTATCTATTATATTTTATTCCGCTGCGATGGTTAGATTCTGTTGTTGTTTTCAATTCTCTTCTTCTACCTCTTCTTCTTTAACCCAATGGTTCGTATTTCTGTACAACTTGAGTTGATTGTTGTAGAATAGTGTTAACTCAAGGGGTACAGATTTGCGGGTCGTTACACTTGGTATCAGAGCTGAAAGATTAAGCGAGAACCTTGGCTCTATTGGGAATTACTCATTTAAAATAGAGTCTATAGTACTTTATAATGAGTTTGAGCGTATTAATAAATATGAGCGCGTATTTGTTAGTGAATATAAATTGTTTTAATATTGTGTTGATTGGTTTATTGAGTGGCATATGAACCTTCGTCGGCACAGTCTGTACAACTGTATCGAAGGGGTTTCTAAACACTTGAATAGAACAATCGACACGGTATTGTTGTAAATATGGGTAAATGAAATAATTTTACCCAAAAATATATTTTTGATATAAAGAAAGTTTTTGGAAAACTATATAGCTATTATATGGTTGCTTGGATGTTAGAAATGATAATATTAAAGTATTATCATTGTTAAGTGAATTTAACTAGAAATTGAAAGTATAACCAAAGTTGAAGGGAATAAATTCATTATAAAATGAAATTCGTAAGTATGAGTCATAAATGAAATTTATAAATCGAAATATAATCAAACAAGAATTTGTATGAGCATAAGATATGCAAATGAATTATAGTAAAATTGATTTAAGCAGGATTTGGAAATTTAAAACCCGGAGATTTTGGAAGTGTTTTGAAGATAAATAATAGCACAATTGTTTTGGTGATGTTTCTGAAAAGAAATCTGTTTTAAATGGATTTTGAAAGTGATATAGCATTGAAATCACTTGGATTATTGGAAAATAATTCCGATGATGACGGCCGCATCATCAGTATTCATTTTCGAATTCCTAAGTGACGGATTGCTGCCAAAAAATTGACTTGTTCAGAAAGCTAGTTGTTTTTGAAAATTTCTAAGGAAATTTGCTGAGAATAAAACCAGGATTGATTTAAATTTTGAGAAGTGTGATTTGAGATGTTGAAGATTTCAAAATGTTTTGAAACCAATAACCGGGAGTTTAGAAATCCTAATGAGATAGATGTAAGCTTATAAATTAAGATGATTTTTTTTAAAATCATGAAAGAAATATAAGCTTTGAATAATGGAAATTAAATTTAAAATGAAAATGAAATAAACATGGATTGGGAAATAAAAATTTAACTGGATTGACATTAACTGGATAGGCTGGAAATAATATTCAGTTGTATTCAAATTAAGTTAAAATCGAATTGAGTCAAATAAATCTGAGTTTAAAATAGAATTAAACTGGAATAAAAATTCAATTGAATAAATTAAAATTGGAAGTGATTCTTAGCTGAATAAATGGAAATAAGTTGGATAAGGATTGGAATCATAATAACTTATAAAAGAATTAAAAGTCCATAAAATAAAATATGCTTGGGCTATGAATAAATAGAAGGCTCGAGTGAAAAATAAAAGATGAATATATTCAAGCTTATGATGAATGGAATTGTATAAAACAATAGGTTGTGACTTATTAAATTGAAAATGGAATACAAAACCCAAATGTAATATTTTGATGAATTAGAAAATGAGAAGAAAATCCAAACTTGAATTATAAAGTATATTGAACTTAAGGAAATAAAATGAAGTGATATAAATTCAAGTGTTGAATTATAAATAAGGGAAGAACAAATTAGATAATAAGTTAGTTAATGAAATTGAATTGTGAGTTTATGATGAAGTTTGGAAATGAACTCAAGTTATAAATTAAATTTGACTTAAATTGTGGATGAAGTGAAAGTAATTGAGGATGAAGTTGAATTGTGAGTTAATTAAATTGGATGGTAAATGGATAATAGATTTAGAACTTGAGTTATTAATTCAATTTGACTTGAAGTGTTAACAAAATAGATATAATTTGAGAAGCAATAAATAAAAATGTAAATGGGATTAAATAGTAATGGTTTTGATTGAAAATAAAATCCAATATGTGGAAGTAAATTGGATATGGCCTTGTAATAAATTGAGTTAAGCTGAGTATAAAAGAGATTTACGGGAAAATAAAATGGGCTTAAGTATAAAATTGGAGTGAATAAACTTAAGCTAAAATAAAAAAAAATGGAAATGAGTTGAATTGCATTCAACTTAAAATTTAGTTTAATAATAGTGAATTGGATTTAAATCAAGTGAGAATAAATTTTAAATTAGAATAAAATTCGGTGAGTTGCCGATAATTTTTAAAGGAATGAAATTCTTAAATAAGAAATTGTAAACCATTTAACTTGGAGTCAATAAGAAAAATAGAATGGTTTTAAATGGAATGCAAATGAATAGATCATGAATGAAATTGAAATGGTTATTGAATGAAATAGCTTGGATTGTCTTTGAGCTAAATAAAATAGTTCGGAATAAACAAACTTGGAATGAAATGTAAATTAATGGATTGTAAATGAAATTTAAATGAAGTGAGTCGAGCTAAAAAAACGCTTGTAAATGGATTAAAATAAAGGGAAATTTAAATTGGTAATGAAGACGAACCAAAGATGTTAATAGTTTTGCAATGAAGGATGGTTAATAGAAGGAAATGTAAGTGGATGTGTTCAAATCTGAAATGCAATGAAACTGAGAATATATGGATTGTGAATAAATCCGAAATGGAATAGAATTAAGTGTAAGTTGAGTGGAGTCAATTTAAATTGATTATAAAACTCAAGTGCTTAATTATTCACATAAATCTCGTCAAATTGCATGGAATAAATTGTCGTTTGGATGTAAATGGAAGTAATTAAAATTCTATGTGTTGATAAGGGTAAAGTAAATTGATTTTGAAAGCAATTGAATTAAATGTGAGTTCAGTTTGCTTAAGAATAAATTAAAGATAAGCTATTGTGTTTTAAACCATTCAAATTTGATGAAGATGTATAGAATGGATTGAAAATCATTCGAATTGAATGAAAATGGTTATAAATAAATCGAAACAGTTGAATTAGCATGGAAACTATATAAATTGCTTACAGAGAAATGTTTGGTATGAGTTTCTTTTAAGAATTCATATGTTTTAACTATTATAAATAAGTGAAATATAGTTAAACTGCATATATTTGATACTTACATGTTTAAATTGAGTAAGTACATGTACCTGGAAGCCGTGTGGCTGGATTTGGTTGTGTTATTCGCTAAAAATAATAAGCCGCTTGCTTAATATGCTAAATAAGGTACGCCTACGCAATAAAAAAATAGGAAATATGAACTGTTTTTGGTTTTTCGGACCGTGTGGGTCGATGTATATATATTTATCTCTTTTGTCAAATTGCAAAAGCTCCTCCGTACAAAGGAGACTCTGCCAAAAATTTTCAGAAATTTTGGGAGTTAGAAAAATTTTGAAAATTTTTAAAAAAATTTCTGTTAAAGACAAAGCGAATTTAAATTGGATACTAAAATTAGTCATAAATGAAATTAATTAAAATAATGACATAAATTAGTTATAAATGAAAAATAAAATTTAAAGTTAGAATTGAAAATAAATTGAATTCCTATGGAAATAAAAGAATCAATGTGAATAAAAATGGGTATAAACTAAGTGATAGGATGAAAATAAATATAAGAAACATATGAAATGCTTATGTTAACTTAAGTAAGGAATGATCAATTCTTAATTGGAGATTGAATATTGATAATATAAATATATTCCAAGTTAATATTTGGATGAATAGATATTGGCATTTTGTGAAAAGTCGATGAATTGTTTTGGAATATTGTGTTTGGATATTGGTGCTAAGCAGGTATGCAGGTATTATAAAGGAAAAAGAAAATCGGGTTTGATACCAAAAGATTAAATTTGAATTGCCCGACAAAAGGTATGTATTTAAATTTGGTATGAAATTTGATCGGGATTTGGATTAGGATTGAGCCACTTGGCTTTTTGTTTTCTTTTTGGATTTGGGAGGCCGTAGATCCATTTTGTAGTTGTACCGAGCTAGCCGCGCAAAGGAGACGCTGACGAAATTTTTCGTAAATTTAAGGTGTTAGAAAAATTTTGAGAAAATTTTGATAATTCAAATTTGGTTTTAAGTTAAAATAAAAAAGGAGGGCATATGGGTAAGTTGGAAAGGTTAGGAAGAGGGTTACTAAGTCTTTTGATAAAAAGATTTATTTGGTAAGTTGTTAAAACCTATTTGGGTTGAGGAAATAGTTAGTAGGATATAGATCATTCTTCCTAACTAGTAATTTCGGGGACGAAATTCTTTTAAGGGGGGAGGAATGTGACGACCCGGAATTTTCGAGCATTTAAAATCGGAATATTTAACTGATTTTAAACATTCAATATAATAATTTTAACTCGAATTTCGAATATCACCTTTTATTTGATAATTTAAACGATTGAAATAAATAATTCAAAGTTGGGTAACCTGTTGAATCTAGAATTTTAAGTCTGTTAAAAATAATTTGAAGGATTGAAAAATTTATATTGATAATACTGAGGATAATAAGGGTCGTAAAATTGAAATTAACAGTGATTGGTTCAGTTTTAAATTTTATATCGTTTAAATTGAATTTAAAAATAGCCTTCCGAGGCACAGTCTCGGATTTCGAGGAAACCAGTTCCATTGGATTCGTAATATCGTATTATTATCGGATTTCAAATTTCGTAGTGTCTGGGGTTGGTGTGTGAGCGTACGATAGATAAACGCGTAGAAATTCATATCAAAACAATTTAAAACTTTGAATTTGGAGTTAATATATATGTTTATACCCTAGTTAATTTTCAGCTGCCTTTCTATCACATCTGCTGAAATATATCTACTCAGATCACTATAGCTAAACTTCCCTTACACGCTTCCCTCTTATTAAAAACATCACGTTTCCTTTCTCACTCCTCTTCAAAAACCTCGCAGCCAAATATTCATAGAAAGATGGCATTCAATCGAGTATCATTCTATTGAAAACATTATGTAACGCCCCGAAAATTTTCGACTTTCGAAAATTCAACATCGATACTCACTTTATCGACTCCCGAGAAATCGAAGGCCGGAAACACGGAATGTTATGGGTTTTAACAAAAAATTTAAGAAAAGAAAAAGAGAGAAGTAGAAGAAGATAACAGAAAATAGAGAGAGAGGAAGATAGAAAAATAGAAAATTTGATAATAGAAGATAGAAGAATTTTTTTTAAATAGAACGGGACAGAAAGGAACAACAACAGAATCTCACAATTCGCAGCGGAACAACATATAATAATAAATGAATAATCTTTAAACAAAGAACTATATCAGTTATTACATTACATCACATTTTATTACATCATATCATCACATCAGAGTGTACAACAACATACAACAACAAACAATGCAGCGGAAAAAGAAATACTATATAAACTAGTAATACGCCATGCCATCCAGCTTGCCTCCAGCAACTCCAGAATATCCAGAATATCCTGATAAACATAACTCTTAACTGCCCGTGTGGAAATTGGTGGGCACCCAGAGTTTAGGAAGGAAAACAATAAACTCCGAGTCAGTCATGTGACTGGTGTGAGAACTCAAAATAGTTTATTTATCTTTAAAATCAAAATAGAGGAATATTTTTAAATCAATTCGCAATGCTTTTAAAAATGAGACTACCATAAGGCCTCCCGCACACACACACATGCAAACGCAGAATCGGAGGAGATTTCTCCTTATGATAGTCAAAGATGCTTGATACGCATTTAAAATAATATTTGATATTATTATTAGTGCATAGTGTAGAGGAAAATCATTTCGAAAATAAAGATATAAATCTTAGCCAACATACGACCATTATCGTATGCCCACTATAGCTACTATCCAAACAGTGGTGACCACCATAAGTGAATAGCAGGTTCTACAACTAATACCGTACAAGTTTCGTATTGGGAATTGGATTTCCAACAAATGGTCAGGCCAAGGAACTTCCCATTGCCACATGAGAATGCCTCTGGATGGACATCCCCGAGAACCAAACCGGATCTCTACCAACACAAGGCCGGGTTACCCCTAACTGAGTAACAACTGACCGAATATGCCATCCCCCGGTCCTTTGGGACCTTTATCCGAGAGCGCTCTCTAATCAATTCACACAATCATAAAAACAAAGTGTTTCAACATGAGTAAGTATCTGGGCTCCATACCATGATACCACCCTTTTCCAGAAGGAAATGCACATACCCTAAAGGGCGCTACCCCTCATAACCTTGCTGCTTCTTTCCTGTTTTGACCATTTCCGGGATGTGAGGCTCGACGAATTTACGTCCACAAAAACATACTTTATACAAAAGCCATGCTTTGGGTCAACAAATGATCAACACAATGATCACTAAGATAGACGATCAAATAAATGATCCTATCACAATAATCAACACAATGATCATTTCAGCATCACTCAGCATGTCACATTACCAAACTGGGAATATATCGCTGATAACTTCAACTATATAACCTTTGAGCACATGCGTCTCAAAGAAGGGTGTTAAGCAAAGAATAAATTCTCCGCCACCAACAGAAATATATTTGAAAGAAATCGGCTTTATATCTCAACTTGTAATGTCAGGCATACAATCCATACAAGTCTGTTCCGGGCTCGAACAAAACCGAAGGCACTTACAAAGAAGTCCTTGCAATCCGGATATTCACAATCCTGATCGGATTCACCATCACATATGGAGAACTCAATACCGGAGCAACTCGGTGCAGAGTCAATCGATAGTTCATCCTATCACTCTCGCAAATACCGGTCTTCAACACCGATCTTCAAATGCGATTCACAACGACGTATCACATATTCGGAGTGGGTTATACGACCCCATGGTCCTTTCCCGGTTAACCCGAATAGTGAGCGCTTATTCAAAAATAAGTGTGCATTCAAATTCAATCAATTCACATCAAATACCCATTCAAAGGGAAATACTGATAGTCGATTATTGAACTATCAATGGATATGCATACATCACCAGATTCCAAATAATTTTCCAAATTATTTATTTTCCAAAATATCTTTACAAGATATATTATTTCAACACTTCAAAAATAAATCAATATTTATTTTTAACCAATTTCACTTTTCACATATAAATTCCATAATGAATTTATATTTCAAAATATTCGTGCATATACAATTTCAATTATTCATTTTCAATTTATCTTCAAAAAGATAAATTCTCAAAATATTCACTTTATATCGGAAAACAATTCCATACTTATTTATTTATAAGTAATTCACAAATCTCTTTTATTTTCAACACTTAGAAAATATTCAATATACTTAAATCGAATTAAGTATATATTTCATTATATTAAGAAAATCCTTTCTTAAACATATCTACTTGGGCCAAAACGAATGTTACGTAAAACATCGTTCCGACAACCCAAAATCACTAGTATAGGGATTCGAAATTAAGATAGATATATAAATCCCAATACTATTCAAAACATTTCCTTTCGGAAATCATTTACTATAACAACAGTGTTATAGTCCACTATTTCCTTTTATTTCTCGAAAACGTCTATTTCAACAATCAATGTTGAAATCTATGGTTTCGAATCTCAACACATTTTAAAACATCGTTAGATCGTTTTAATTCAATTTAAACATCTCATTCAAAACAATTTCTTTAACATATCATTCACTATTTAAAAACGTGAATATACTTCTTTAACAAATTCCATCCTTTTATTCATTTTAATTCAAAGAATTATTCACTGTCTAAAAATGTGAATATAACTCTATTTCTAAGTTATAACAATTAACTTATCAAAATAAGTCGTTTGCGAATTTATAAAACAACGTTCATAAATTCCATTTCTATTTATATATATATAAAAACTTCCTTTTTATAAATTCCTTTATTAACATATTCCAGTTTATAACTAAATTATAAACTAAACGTTCATATTATAAGTTAACTACTTATAAACGATTATTTCACAAAATCGTTCCTTAGAATTTCATAATTACAAATCTTATAACTTATAAGATTCATTTATTTATCCAAAACTATTATTTTAACAACATAATAAATTTTATAAACCTATTGCTTATAAAATTCCATTTATGACTTCACCGTATAAAATTCTATAAATTTCATTCTATTTATGAAATTCATTCACAATTTATTCTAACACTTATAAAAGCTCGTTTTATAATTCCTACGTTCTAATTTATAAATTATCAATTTATAAATCTTTAATATAAATCAATTTATATTTTTCTTTTAAAACGTCTTTAAATTCCTTTATAATTTCATCATTCTGATTTATAAAATAATCAAATTTTATAAATCCTATATTTAAACTTTTATAACAAGTTTAGAATCCCAATTTAAACTCTTTTATAAAGTCATTGATTCCTTATTTTCAAAAATCAGCTTTTAACTATATTTCTTAAAAATCATAATTTTTATAACTTTAAAACTTATAACGTTTATTTATTTGAAATGGATCAATTCCAAAAATATAGTATATTCTCAAAATCACTTTTGAAAATCATTTTAAAATCCCAAAATCTGGGTCCAATGATGCTACACACCAAATAGTCAATCACGACTACAACGATATCATATATCAATATGATAATCCATCAAATATCAAAATATCTGAAATAAAATAAATACTGTTGAGGAATCCAGTTGGATCCCTCCAACCTGTTTTCCTGCATCCAAAAACATTAGCACAATACCAATTTCGCTCCAGTACGAAATTATCGCGGTATATGTTCTTAATAAATATTATCCGCTTAATAACGGCGTAATAGGGTCTCATCCGCTAAACAAAAAATGCGGGGAATCAATCAACTCCAATATATACATATGCCAATATATATATATTGCTACTATATATAATACCAATTTCACTGTTTATGAAATATTCACGGTATATGTTTTTATAAATAACATCCGCTTACTAACGGCGTATAATGTCTATTTTAACAATCAATAATTTACAGTCATCATTCAAACATGCATTCAAATATTTTAAATCTAACTATTTAAAATAAAATCGAAACCTATTCGATTGAGTGAGAAGTTCTCACCTTGATTTTAATTTTCGTTTTAGCGATTTATTTCGAATAAAATTAAACGCGCGTTTAATTTTACCCAAAATTCTCACTAACTCCAAACGACTCCAAACCAACTCCATCGCGTAGTGCTCGTCCATACGATTCCAATGCAACTGAGTTTGCATTTTTTCGACCTCGTATGAAAAAGTTATTAATTTTACAAGATTGCACACGATTTTAATAACTAATTACTATATAAACTTTTATATTATAACCTTTCCTCAATCCTAGCCATCAGATCCCACTCCAACCTCATCTAGACCGTGCAACTTCATATCCTACATCACGTAATTTTCCAGGTCGCGCACGCTCAAGGCCGAACCCATTTAGCTAAAATTAGGGTTAATCTTTTCATCTCTTATACTAGACGATACCTCATCATACTACCACCACGTCGAAGAGCACGACGCAAGCTATGCTCGGCCCCCCCTAGGTGAAACTCGGCTGCACAATGAGCCTAGAAAGGCGTGCGAAAGTTATGACAGTCGGCCCCATTTATCTCACAATCCATAGCTCCATTCACGATCTCCACCGTTGATCTCGTAGCTCTCGTCGTGTTCTATCACTTTGTAGTTGAACTTTCTTGCTAATTCTTGATGGATTTGGAGAAATCAAGGGGGAGAGGAGATTAATTTCTGGCCATAGGTTATGAATGTGGCGGCTAGCAATTATTAGGGTTAGGGTTTGTTATTTTTTCTAATTTTTTGTGATTTTTAACTTCTATTTATAGAAAAAGCAAGCGTAAACACTATTCATCCCGGGAATTCCGAACTCCGATTTAGACGCCGTAACTAGCGTACCTAGGGTTTATCCCGCGTTCCGGACACAATGGAACAGGTTTCGGAAGCTAATTCGGAAGTATGTGCGAGTTATGGCTGCAAACGCTCAATTTGAATTAAACCGATTTAAGCGATTTTCTAGGCGTTTTAATTTGTACCGGACAAACGGTAAATCCAATTGACACGAAATTTGAAACCTTACAATAATACCACATTACGGATCCGATGAAACTGGTTTCGTCGAAATCCGAGACTTTTTGAAAAATGGCTATTTTGACTCGCCAAATTTAAATTAAAAATAATTCGATGCGTTTCGAGCTGCCACGATCAAACGATAGCTCCGATTGACACGAAATTTGAAATCCGGTAATAACTAACTATTACGGATCCAATGGAACTGGTTTCGTTCAATTCTGAGACTGTTCAAAAATTGACTATTTTACAGTCGATTATTAAATATTAAAATATTCAATTTTCACAAATTAACTTTTAATTCGATTTTAAAAGTTCTAAAATATCGTTCTAACTTCAACATGATAAAATAAAATTTTACAAATTATTTTCAATCATATTTAACTCAATTTTCAATTATTTCCATAATTTAACATATTAAATTATCGATTTAATAATCCAATTGAATCCAATAATTCAAAATAAAATTTATTCGACTAATAAATTCACTTATTAATATTTAAAATTAATTAAATATTCAAATTTAAATTATTAAAAATTCTGGGTCGTTACAATCTTTCCCCCTTAAAAGAATTTCGTCCTCGAAATTATAAGTAAGAAAGTTACAGAATCTATTTATTTTTTCCAAAATTCATAATTAAATTCCTTACGATACTTTACTAAGTTTTCCAAATCATACTTAGTTATCTTTTCAAAAACAACTTCTATTGTTTAACTTTCAACTTCAAAACAAAGTTAAGTTTTCAAAATTTTCCAATTTTTCTCAAATTTTTTCTAACGCCTTAAATTTTCGAAAAAATTCGCCATAGTCTCCTTTGCGCGGCTCGATCCGAAAAAAAAATGACAGTATATATGTCACAAATATACATCTCATCAAGTAATGAGGCATCCCGCAGGGAAAAAAATGTAAAAGTACGATATTTAATCCGAGATATGTACCTTATACTTTATTAGCAAGCATATACGGCTAATATAGCGCTAAAGCGAACTCCAAATGCGAAGCAACGCGATCCGCACCTACTAAACACTCAACAAACAACATGAGAATCATGCATATAGACAATAATCTCAATATACAACAAAAGCAATATATATTCAACCATCAACCAACTAACATTCATAACCAATAATATTCATTCATATTCTCATTAATATTCAATGAAATGGGTTTTCAATTTAAATCATATTTGATTCATTTACATTGGATTTTATCAACATTCATTCTCAATTTTAATTAGTTTCAATTAGTTAACATTCACTAATTAAATCCAATTCACATTCAATTCTATTCAAATCTATTTACTTTCAATTTGAATTTCAATTTCATAGCTTTCAATTTCATTAATTCTTAATGAATTACATACAATCATCTAACAATCAAATAACAACCAATGTTTATTTATTACAACCAAATTCCTTTGTTTATATTCATTCTCTTTCAATTTATTCAACTTCTAATAACATTAGATTTCAATGAATTTACACTTTCATTCATTATTTCATATCAATTATTCACATTCAATTGATTAACATTCAATTCATTAATTCAATTCAATTCAATGTCCAAAGTTGAATTTCATTTATATAACTTAAGTTCACATTTCTTTTAATTTACTTGATTATTTACTTTGATACCAACATCAATTTAATTCAACAACACTTAAGTTATATTCCATTTAACTTTAAATTCACTTTTATTCACAACTCATATTCATAGATATATCCATATAGTTTCACTTCTTATATATATAAGTTTATTTCACATTTGTAAATCACTTTAATTATAATTCAATTCTTATAATTTTTTTACTTATACAATAATTCTTTTATTTAGATTATTCAAACCACCTAACAATCAACTTATATACACTTTAATAATTCTGAAAAATTATTTCTTTATATATAAAATATAATCAAGGCAAAATTATTTCATTCACCCAATTTAAAACAATACTATGTCGATTTATCTTGTTTAAGAGTTTAGAAACCCCTATCTACGATAGTTAGCTAGACTAGATCGATCGGAATCTATAAACAATCAACCGATAAGTCAACACAATACAAAACATTTTTTTTTTATTCACTAACAAATACGCTCTCATAGCTATTATTACACTCAACTCATTCTAGAGTACTACTGACTCTATCTCTAATGAGTAATACCCAACAGAACCATGGTTGTCGCTTAACCATCAGCTCTGATACCAAATGTAACGCCTCGAAAATTTTCGACTTTCGAAAATTCAACATCGATACTCACTTTATCGACTGCCGAGAAATCGAAGGCCGGAAACACGGAATGTTATGGGTTTTAACAAAAATTTTAAGAAAAGAAAAAGAGAGAAGTAGAAGAAGATAACAGAAAATAGAGAGAGAGGAAGATAGAAAAATAGAAAATTTGATAATAGAAGATAGAAGAATTTTTTTTAAATAGAACGGGACAGAAAGGAACAACAACAGAATCTCACAATTCGCAGCGGAACAACATATAATAATAAATGAATAATCTTTAAACAAAGAACTATATCAGTTATTACATTACATCACATTTTATTACATCATATCATCACATCAGAGTGTACAACAACATACAACAACAAACAATGCAGCGGAAAAAGAAATACTATATAAACTAGTAATACGCCATGCCATCCAGCTTGCCTCCAGCAACTCCAGAATATCCAGAATATCCTGATAAACCTAACTCTTAACTGCCCGTGTGGAAATTGGTGGGCACCCAGAGTTTAGGAAGGAAAACAATAAACTCCGAGTCAGTCATGTGACTGGTGTGAGAACTCAAAATAGTTTATTTATCTTTAAAATCAAAATAGAGGAATATTTTTAAATCAATTCGCAATGCTTTTAAAAATGAGACTACCATAAGGCCTCCCGCACACACACACATGCAAACGCAGAATCGGAGGAGATTTCTCCTTATGATAGTCAAAGATGCTTGATACGCATTTAAAATAATATTTGATATTATTATTAGTGCATAGTGTAGAGGAAAATCATTTCGAAAATAAAGATATAAATCTTAGCCAACATACGACCATTATCGTATGCCCACTATAGCTACTATCCAAACAGTGGTGACCACCATAAGTGAATAGCAGGTTCTACAACTAATACCGTACAAGTTTCGTATTGGGAATTGGATTTCCAACAAATGGTCAGGCCAAGGAACTTCCCATTGCCACATGAGAATGCCTCTGGATGGACATCCCCGAGAACCAAACCGGATCTCTACCAACACAAGGCCGGGTTACCCCTAACTGAGTAACAACTGACCGAATATGCCATCCCCCGGTCCTTTGGGACCTTTATCCGAGAGCGCTCTCTAATCAATTCACACAATCATAAAAACAAAGTGTTTCAACATGAGTAAGTATCTGGGCTCCATACCATGATACCACCCTTTTCCAGAAGGAAATGCACATACCCTAAAGGGCGCTACCCCTCATAACCTTGCTGCTTCTTTCCTGTTTTGACCATTTCCGGGATGTGAGGCTCGACGAATTTACGTCCACAAAAACATACTTTATACAAAAGCCATGCTTTGGGTCAACAAATGATCAACACAATGATCACTAAGATAGACGATCAAATAAATGATCCTATCACAATAATCAACACAATGATCATTTCAGCATCACTCAGCATGTCACATTACCAAACTGGGAATATATCGCTGATAACTTCAACTATATAACCTTTGAGCACATGCGTCTCAAAGAAGGGTGTTAAGCAAAGAATAAATTCTCCGCCACCAACAGAAATATATTTGAAAGAAATCGGCTTTATATCTCAACTTGTAATGTCAGGCATACAATCCATACAAGTCTGTTCCGGGCTCGAACAAAACCGAAGGCACTTACAAAGAAGTCCTTGCAATCCGGATATTCACAATCCTGATCGGATTCACCATCACATATGGAGAACTCAATACCGGAGCAACTCGGTGCAGAGTCAATCGATAGTTCATCCTATCACTCTCGCAAATACCGGTCTTCAACACCGATCTTCAAATGCGATTCACAACGACGTATCACATATTCGGAGTGGGTTATACGACCCCATGGTCCTTTCCCGGTTAACCCGAATAGTGAGCGCTTATTCAAAAATAAGTGTGCATTCAAATTCAATCAATTCACATCAAATACCCATTCAAAGGGAAATACTGATAGTCGATTATTGAACTATCAATGGATATGCATACATCACCAGATTCCAAATAATTTTCCAAATTATTTATTTTCCAAAATATCTTTACAAGATATATTATTTCAACACTTCAAAAATAAATCAATATTTATTTTTAACCAATTTCACTTTTCACATATAAATTCCATAATGAATTTATATTTCAAAATATTCGTGCATATACAATTTCAATTATTCATTTTCAATTTATCTTCAAAAAGATAAATTCTCAAAATATTCACTTTATATCGGAAAACAATTCCATACTTATTTATTTATAAGTAATTCACAAATCTCTTTTATTTTCAACACTTAGAAAATATTCAATATACTTAAATCGAATTAAGTATATATTTCATTATATTAAGAAAATCCTTTCTTAAACATATCTACTTGGGCCAAAACGAATGTTACGTAAAACATCGTTCCGACAACCCAAAATCACTAGTATAGGGATTCGAAATTAAGATAGATATATAAATCCCAATACTATTCAAAACATTTCCTTTCGGAAATCATTTACTATAACAACAGTGTTATAGTCCACTATTTCCTTTTATTTCTCGAAAACGTCTATTTCAACAATCAATGTTGAAATCTATGGTTTCGAATCTCAACACATTTTAAAACATCGTTAGATCGTTTTAATTCAATTTAAACATCTCATTCAAAACAATTTCTTTAACATATCATTCACTATTTAAAAACGTGAATATACTTCTTTAACAAATTCCATCCTTTTATTCATTTTAATTCAAAGAATTATTCACTGTCTAAAAACGTGAATATAACTCTATTTCTAAGTTATAACAATTAACTTATCAAAATAAGTCGTTTGCGAATTTATAAAACAACGTTCATAAATTCCATTTCTATTTATATATATAAAAACTTCCTTTTTATAAATTCCTTTATTAACATATTCCAGTTTATAACTAAATTATAAACTAAACGTTCATATTATAAGTTAACTACTTATAAACGATTATTTCACAAAATCGTTCCTTAGAATTTCATAATTATAAATCTTATAACTTATAAGATTCATTTATTTATCCAAAACTATTATTTTAACAACATAATAAATTTTATAAACCTATTGCTTATAAAATTCCATTTATGACTTCACCGTATAAAATTCTATAAATTTCATTCTATTTATGAAATTCATTCACAATTTATTCTAACACTTATAAAAGCTCGTTTTATAATTCCTACGTTCTAATTTATAAATTATCAATTTATAAATCTTTAATATAAATCAATTTATATTTTTCTTTTAAAACGTCTTTAAATTCCTTTATAATTTCATCATTCTGATTTATAAAATAATCAAATTTTATAAATCCTATATTTAAACTTTTATAACAAGTTTAGAATCCCAATTTAAACTCTTTTATAAAGTCATTGATTCCTTATTTTCAAAAATCAGCTTTTAACTATATTTCTTAAAAATCATAATTTTTATAACTTTAAAACTTATAACGTTTATTTATTTGAAATGGATCAATTCCAAAAATATAGTATATTCTCAAAATCACTTTTGAAAATCATTTTAAAATCCCAAAATCTGGGTCCAATGATGCTACACACCAAATAGTCAATCACGACTACAACGATATCATATATCAATATGATAATCCATCAAATATCAAAATATCTAAAATAAAATAAATACTGTTGAGGAATCCAGTTGGATCCCTCCAACCTGTTTTCCTGCATCCAAAAACATTAGCACAATACCAATTTCGCTCCAGTACGAAATTATCGCGGTATATGTTCTTAATAAATATTATCCGCTTAATAACGGCGTAATAGGGTCTCATCCGCTAAACAAAAAATGCGGGGAATCAATCAACTCCAATATATACATATGCCAATATATATATTGCTACTATATATAATACCAATTTCACTGTTTATGAAATATTCGCGGTATATGTTTTTATAAATAACATCCGCTTACTAACGGCGTATAATGTCTATTTTAACAATCAATAATTTACAGTCATCATTCAAACATGCATTCAAATATTTTAAATCTAACTATTTAAAATAAAATCGAAACCTATTCGATTGAGTGAGAAGTTCTCACCTTGATTTTAATTTTCGTTTTAGCGATTTATTTCGAATAAAATTAAACGCGCGTTTAATTTTACCCAAAATTCTCACTAACTCCAAACGACTCCAAACCAACTCCATCGCGTAGTGCTCGTCCATACGATTCCAACGCAACTGAGTTTGCATTTTTTCGACCTCGTATGAAAAAGTTATTAATTTTACAAGATTGCACACGATTTTAATAACTAATTACTATATAAACTTTTATATTATAACCTTTCCTCAATCCTAGCCATCAGATCCCACTCCAACCTCATCTAGACCGTGCAACTTCATATCCTACATCACGTAATTTTCCAGGTCGCGCACGCTCAAGGCCGAACCCATTTAGCTAAAATTAGGGTTAATCTTTTCATCTCTTATACTAGACGATACCTCATCGTACTACCACCACGTCGAAGAGCACAACGCAAGCTATGCTCGGCCCCCCCTAGGTGAAACTCGGCTGCACAATGAGCCTAGAAAGGCGTGCGAAAGTTATGACAGTCGGCCCCATTTATCTCACAATCCATAGCTCCATTCACGATCTCCACCGTTGATCTCGTAGCTCTCGTCGTGTTCTATCACTTTGTAGTTGAACTTTCTTGCTAATTCTTGATGGATTTGGAGAAATCAAGGGGGAGAGGAGATTAATTTCTGGCCATAGGTTATGAATGTGGCGGCTAGCAATTATTAGGGTTAGGGTTTGTTATTTTTTCTAATTTTTTGTGATTTTTAACTTCTATTTATAGAAAAAGCAAGCGTAAACACTATTCATCCCGGGAATTCCGAACTCCGATTTAGACGCCGTAACCAGCGTACCTAGGGTTTATCCCGCGTTCCGGACACAATGGAACAGGTTTCGGAAGCTAATTCGGAAGTATGTGCGAGTTATGGCTGCAAACGCTCAATTTGAATTAAACCGATTTAAGCGATTTTCTAGGCGTTTTAATTTGTACCGGACAAACGGTAAATCCAATTGACACGAAATTTGAAACCTTACAATAATACCACATTACGGATCCGATGAAACTGGTTTCGTCGAAATCCGAGACTTTTTGAAAAATGGCTATTTTGACTCGCCAAATTTAAATTAAAAATAATTCGATGCGTTTCGAGCTGCCACGATCAAACGATAGCTCCGATTGACACGAAATTTGAAATCCGGTAATAACTAACTATTACGGATCCAATGGAACTGGTTTCGTTCAATTCTGAGACTGTTCAAAAATTGACTATTTTACAGTCGATTATTAAATATTAAAATATTCAATTTTCACAAATTAACTTTTAATTCGATTTTAAAAGTTCTAAAATATCGTTCTAACTTCAACATGATAAAATAAAATTTTACAAATTATTTTCAATCATATTTAACTCAATTTTCAATTATTTCCATAATTTAACATATTAAATTATCGATTTAATAATCCAATTGAATCCAATAATTCAAAATAAAATTTATTCGACTAATAAATTCACTTATTAATATTTAAAATTAATTAAATATTCAAATTTAAATTATTAAAAATTCTGGGTCGTTACACATTATTCACTCGTTTTCTTCCCTCTGTTCAAATCGAGTTCCCTTTTTTTTTTAAAAAAAAAATATAGCGACTTAAAATGGATATAGGGCATCAAGATCATCGATGTCGCCGTCGTATTCATCGCGGTCGAAATTCAATCGAGTCTGGAGCATGGTCGACTTGGTGGGTTCGACTCTGGCTGCGATCGGTGACGAGTTTGGGGAGTCTGAGGCTTTGGGAAGGCAACCCGTCGTCAAGGGTGGCATCGGTGGTTTGGGTGTGGCGAAGGGGGAAGTCACGAGTGACAGTTAGGGTTTCGAATTTGGGGAAGCGGTAGTGGAATTTGGGGCCGAGCCTCTCGAATTGGCATCGCGTTCGAGTTGATGGCATCGTGGGCGACGCAAGTGAAGTTCGCCGAGGGTTTTCTGTTCGATTTGATGGATGCGAGGTCGAGATGTAGGAAGGAGGTCGCAATTTAGGGATTTGCTCAGTTCGGCAGTAAGGTGAATTTTGTTTTTTTTTAGCTTAATCTAAACTAATTTAAATTAAGGATAAGCAATTCCGAAGTTTAAAATATATATATATATATATATATATATATATATATATAAGAATTTACAGTGAGGTAGGTTAAGATTTTTATTTGAATAGTTGACAGTAAACAAAGGAAAAATTTTAAGTAGTTAGTTAATTTGATTTGTGATGGTAAATGATTTATTCTATTTGTTCAAATAATTTATAAAAAAAAACATATATAATGTATAAATATATAGTGTCACATGCCTATGTTAATTTTAGGTAAACGAGAAAAAAAAAATATTAGAATTTTTGAAATCTATTTTTAAGTGTATAGATATTTTAAAAGGAAAATTTATCAATTAAAATTAATTACTAGTTTAAATTTTAAAATAGTAGTTGGGTGTAAATTTTAAAATGGGAATTTTGTCAGGATATAAATTTAAACTTAATCTATCAAGTGGAGATCAATTATTCAAATTGATTAAGTATTAATAAATTATTATTAAAAGAAACAGATTAGTTTCAATAAAATTTCGGTTAATCAAATTTACTTAAGAATTTTTATATGTTAAACTAAATCATTGTGAATTAAAATATTTACCTAGGGAATTGATTATTGAAATTCAATTATTAATAAAACACTTAATGTTTATACAAGGTTATAAACCGGGAAAGAAACCAAGACATAATTGATGTGGACTGCAAACAAATGCAAGGTGAGTTAATCTCACTCAGTTTAATTTAGTTTTAAATTTTATTTTAAGCAATTGAATTGAAATATTTGTTTGAATGGGTGAAAATTGGATGATGTGCTGTAGTGTGGTATATAATTGGAATTGACATTTTATATTGTGCTAACATCTGTGGATGCAGGGAGAACAGGTTGGAGGGATCCAACTGGACCCCTCAACTTTATTTAATTATTTAATATTCTTTGTTCTGGCTATTTGATATCCTGTAATGGATTATGTGGGAATATTGAATGCTATGGCTTGATTGTTTTAAATCGGGCAATAATTAATTACTAAATATACAATTTGAGTTTGGGAAATGAAAACAAAAGAAGTGGAAGCGTAAGTAAAATAATTATAGCAAAGTTGAATAAATTTATGAAATAAATTGGAAAGGAAATAAAGTGACTTTAAAATTCTAATAAATAAGTCTTGTATATGGGAAGGAAATTTAAATAAACAGAGAGTTCATGGAACTAAATTTCAATGTTATTGTTTAAAAGAACAAACATTTATTTTAAATTGAGGATTTAAATTATTTAAGAAGAATAAAGAAGAAATTGGGAATAACCTGAGATTTGTATATTTCAGCTAAAGGAGTTAAAAATCAAATTGAAATATAAAATAAAGTCCACAATTAATGAAGTTTGAAATGAACTGATAAGTAAAGAAATTTATTTTAAATGAAATGAACTGGGAATCAATTTGGAAAATTGATTTAAGTGATCGAGATTTGGAATTTCTTTCTGAATAACCAAGTACGTTTTCAAAGTAAGTTTTTAAATATAAGTTAATAGTTTTAAAAATGTTTAAAAGGTATGTTTTGAAAAATTTATTATTTCAAATATTTAATTTTTTAAGCAAATATTTCCTTTTAATATATTATAGCATTAATTATTTAAAGGTGACTTAGTATTTGTTTTAAAAGTGAAAACCTGATTTTATATTTTATAAAGTTACCTTATTTTCTCAAATTCATATAATGTGTATTTTTAACAAATTATTTAAGTAGTTTTATCCTAAGTGTTTTAAAGTATATATTTCAAAGTAAAGTATTTAAAATTATTTTTAAAAATCTATTTTTGGGCTTGGTGATTTCAGAGGAGATAGAAAATACTTGGGAAAGTTTATACTGGAAAGAAAGAATGATGGTTTGAAAACTGTTTTCAAACGATTGAAAATAGAAATATATCTTGTGAAGATATTTTGAGATAAATAGATAATTTGGAAAATTATTTATTGTTGGATGGTTGTTTGTAAATATTTATTGATAGTTAAACAACCGACTATCAGTATTGGACAATGCGCTGATCGTTTCGAAGAGACCGGGATCGAGATTTAATTCTCGAAAACCACTTCGATCCGGTTTGTACGTTTTGTGAAAACGATTTTGGATTCGAAGATGGAGCAGTGAAGTGCAAGGGCTAGTCGCTACTAATCATGAGGATATTTCCAAAATGGATGTAGTAGGAATAGTGCCTTCGGTTCCGTTCGAACCTGGGACGGACTTGTATGGATGAATGCTTGCGAAAACATCGTCAGGTGGACGATGGGCATTCTAAGGAATATATTCTAAAAAGGTAACGCTTAGCCTCAAGCCTCATCAAAATGGAATGGCTGAAAATCAGGGGATATGCAGCAAGGCTTCGTGGGTAGCCCCCACTGGAGGGTGAGGTCATCCCTGTCCAGATGTCCCTTTATTTCGGCTGTGTGTGCGGTTGCTGATCCCAACCGCGGGGTGATCTTGCTCGGGACTGTCCAGTAAGGGATGGTTCCGGTCTTGTGTTGCAGGGGAGTTAGGGTGGCTCCTCGGTACGCTGATCTAGACCAGGTACTGTGACAGGTGGTACCCCAGTGCCTAGCCATTAGTTGGAATCCATTTTCCCTACGCGCCCGTACGGTTTTGATTGTGCCCAACTATTGCTGAAACGTGAGATGCAAGCATTTCAGCTAGATTCTATTTACTTTTTATAGACACTACTATAATATCAGAGGATTTCTATAAAAATTGTTTTAGCTATCGTAAGGTAAAAACCCGACATGTTTATTTGTGGCGTGGTCTTACGAGATGCTTTTGTTTTCAAAGGATTTTGAAACTTTAATAATCAATTGGGTGTGATTTTCTCACGCTGGTATTCCAGACTGACTCGGAAGTTGTTTTATATGATGCTCGGGTCAGACCGAGTATTATAGACTACAGGTTTTGATGCTGTGGAGCTCAGGAGACGAGCTGGATGACAATACTTACTCACGTACTTGTATATATATATTTCCGCTGTTGTGTTGTTGTGTATCCACTGTATGTTATTGATGTGAGCTGTGACTGATGTACTCTGATGATGTAATATATGTAAACAGATATATTTGATTTTGAGTAATGATCATTTATTATCTATTATATTTTATTCCGCTGCGATGGTTAGATTCTGTTGTTGTTTTCAATTCTCTTCTTCTACCTCTTCTTCTTTAACCCAATGGTTCGTATTTCTGTACAACTTGAGTTGATTGTTGTAGAATAGTGTTAACTCAAGGGGTACAGATTTGCAGGTCGTTACACTTGGTATCAGAGCTGAAAGATTAAGCGAGAACCTTGGCTCTGTTGGGAATTACTCATTTAAAATAGAGTTTATAGTACTTTAGAATGAGTTTGAGCGTATTAATAAATATGAGCGCGTATTTGTTAGTGAATATAAATTGTTTTAATATTGTGTTGATTGGTTTATTGAGTGGCATATGAACCTTCGTCGGCACAGTCTGTACAACTGTATCGAAGGGGTTTCTAAACACTTGAATAGAACAATCGACACGGTATTGTTGTAAATATGGGTAAATGAAATAATTTTACCCAAAAATATATTTTTGATATAAAGAAAGTTTTTGGAAAACTATATAGCTATTATATGGTTGCTTGGATGTTAGAAATGATAATATTAAAGTATTATCATTGTTAAGTGAATTTAACTAGAAATTGAAAGTATAACCAAAGTTGAAGGGAATAAATTCATTATAAAATGAAATTCGTAAGTATGAGTCATAAATGAAATTTATAAATTGAAATATAATCAAACAAGAATTTGTATGAGCATAAGATATGCAAATGAATTATAGTAAAATTGATTTAAGCAGGATTTGGAAATTTAAAACCCGGAGATTTTGGAAGTGTTTTGAAGATAAATAATAGCACAATTGTTTTGGTGATGTTTCTGAAAAGAAATCTGTTTTAAATGGATTTTGAAAGTGATATAGCATTGAAATCACTTGGATTATTGGAAAATAATTCCGATGATGACGGCCGCATCATCAGTATTCATTTTCGAATTCCTAAGTGACGGATTGCTGCCAAAAAATTGACTTGTTCAGAAAGCTAGTTGTTTTTGAAAATTTCTAAGGAAATTTGCTGAGAATAAAACCAGGATTGATTTAAATTTTGAGAAGTGTGATTTGAGATGTTGAAGATTTCAAAATGTTTTGAAACCAATAACCGGGAGTTTAGAAATCCTAATGAGATAGATGTAAGCTTATAAATTAAGATGATTTTTTTTAAAATCATGAAAGAAATATAAGCTTTGAATAATGGAAATTAAATTTAAAATGAAAATGAAATAAACATGGATTGGGAAATAAAAATTTAACTGGATTGACATTAACTGGATAGGCTGGAAATAATATTCAGTTGTATTCAAATTAAGTTAAAATCGAATTGAGTCAAATAAATCTGAGTTTAGAATAGAATTAAACTGGAATAAAAATTCAATTGAATAAATTAAAATTGGAATTGATTCTTAGCTGAATAAATGGAAATAAGTTGGATAAGGATTGGAATCATAATAACTTATAAAAGAATTAAAAGTCCATAAAATAAAATATGCTTGGGCTATGAATAAATAGAAGGCTCGAGTGAAAAATAAAAGATGAATATATTCAAGCTTATGATGAATGGAATTGTATAAAACAATAGGTTGTGACTTATTAAATTGAAAATGGAATACAAAACCCAAATTTAATATTTTGATGAATTAGAAAATGAGAAGAAAATCCAAACTTGAATTATAAAGTATATTGAACTTAAGGAAATAAAATGAAGTGATATAAATTCAAGTGTTGAATTATAAATAAGGGAAGAACAAATTAGATAATAAGTTAGTTAATGAAATTGAATTGTGAGTTTATGATGAAGTTTGGAAATGAACTCAAGTTATAAATTAAATTTGACTTAAATTGTGGATGAAGTGAAAGTAATTGAGGATGAAGCTGAATTGTGAGTTAAATAAATTGGATGGTAAATGGATAATAGATTTAGAACTTGAGTTATTAATTCAATTTGACTTGAAGTGTTAACAAAATAAATATAATTTGAGAAGCAATAAATAAAAATGTAAATGGGATTAAATAGTAATGGTTTTGATTGAAAATAAAATCCAATATGCGGAAGTAAATTGGATATGGCCTTGTAATAAATTGAGTTAAGCTGAGTATAAAAGAGATTTACGGGAAAATAAAATGGGCTTAAGTATAAAATTGGAGTGAATAAACTTAAGCTAAAATAAAAAAAATGGAAATGAGTTGAATTGCATTCAACTTAAAATTTAGTTTAATAATAGTGAATTGGATTTAAATCAAGTGAGAATAAATTTTAAATTAGAATAAAATTCGGTGAGTTGCCGATAATTTTTAAAGGAATGAAATTCTTAAATAAGAAATTGTAAACCATTTAACTTGGAGTCAATAAGAAAAATAGAATGGTTTTAAATGGAATGCAAATGAATAGATCATGAATGAAATTGAAATGGTTATTGAATGAAATAGCTTGGATTGTCTTTGAGCTAAATAAAATAGTTCGGAATAAACAAACTTGGAATGAAATGTAAATTAATGGATTGTAAATGAAATTTAAATGAAGTGAGTCAAGCTAAAAAAAACGCTTGTAAATGGATTAAAATAAAGGGAAATTTAAATTGGTAATGAAGACGAACCAAAGATGTTAATAGTTTTGCAATGAAGGATGGTTAATAGAAGGAAATGTAAGTGGATGTGTTCAAATCTGAAATGCAATGAAACTGAGAATATATGGATTGTGAATAAATCCGAAATGGAATAGAATTAAGTGTAAGTTGAGTGGAGTCAATTTAAATTGATTATAAAACTCAAGTGCTTAATTATTCACATAAATCTCGTCAAATTGCATGGAATAAATTGTCGTTTGGATGTAAATGGAAGTAATTAAAATTCTATGTGTTGATAAGGGTAAAGTAAATTGATTTTGAAAGCAATTGAATTAAATGTGAGTTCAGTTTGCTTAAGAATAAATTAAAGATAAGCTATTGTGTTTTAAACCATTCAAATTTGATGAAGATGTATACGAATGGATTGAAAATCATTCGAATTGAATGAAATTGGTTATAAATAAATCGAAACAGTTGAATTAGCATGGAAACTATATAAATTGCTTACAGAGAAATGTTTGGTATGAGTTTCTTTTAAGAATTCATATGTTTTAACTATTATAAATAAGTGAAATATAGTTAAACTGCATATATTTGATACTTACATGTTTAAATTGAGTAAGTACATGTACCTGGAAGCCGTGTGGCTGGATTTGGTTGTGTTATTCGCTAAAAATAATAAGCCGCTTGCTTAATATGCTAAATAAGGTACGCCTACGCAATAAAAAAATAGGAAATATGAACTGTTTTTGGTTTTTCTGACCGTGTGGGTCGATGTATATATATTTATCTCTTTTGTCAAATTGCAAAAGCTCCTCCGTACAAAGGAGACTCTGCCAAAAATTTTCAGAAATTTTGGGAGTTAGAAAAATTTTGAAAATTTTTAAAAAAATTTCTGTTAAAGACAAAGCGAATTTAAATTGGATACTAAAATTAGTCATAAATGAAATTAATTAAAATAATGACATAAATTAGTTATAAATGAAAAATAAAATTTAAAGTTAGAATTGAAAATAAATTGAATTCGTATGGAAATAAAAGAATCAATGTGAATAAAAATGGGTATAAACTAAGTGATAGGATGAAAATAAATATAAGAAACATATGAAATGCTTATGTTAACTTAAGTAAGGAATGATCAATTCTTAATTGGAGATTGAATATTGATAATATAAATATATTCCAAGTTAATATTTGGATGAATAGATATTGGCATTTTGTGAAAAGTCGATGAATTGTTTTGGAATATTGTGTTTGGATATTGGTGCTAAGCAGGTATGCAGGTATTATAAAGGAAAAAGAAAATGGGGTTTGATACCAAAAGATTAAATTTGAATTGCCCGACAAAAGGTATGTATTTAAATTTGGTATGAAATTTGATCGGGATTTGGATTAGGATTGAGCCACTTGGCTTTTTGTTTTCTTTTTGGATTTGGGAGGCCGTAGAGCCATTTTGTAGTTGTACCGAGCTAGCCGCGCAAAGGAGACGCTGGCGAAATTTTTCGTAAATTTAAGGTGTTAGAAAAATTTTGAGAAAATTTTGATAATTCAAATTTGGTTTTAAGTTAAAAAAAAAAAGAGGGCATATGGGTAAGTTGGAAAGGTTAGGAAGAGGGTTACTAAGTCTTTTGATAAAAAGATTTATTTGGTAAGTTGTTAAAACCTATTTGGGTTGAGGAAATAGTTAGCGGGATATAGATCATTCTTCCTAACTAGTAATTTCGGGGACGAAATTCTTTTAAGGGGGGAGGAATGTGACGACCCGGAATTTTCGAGCATTTAAAATCGGAATATTTAATTGATTTTAAACATTCAATATAATAATTTTAACTCGAATTTCGAATATCACCTTTTATTTGATAATTTAAACGATTGAAATAAATAATTCAAAGTTGGGTAACCTGTTGAATCTAGAATTTTAAGTCTGTTAAAAATAATTTGAAGGCTTGAAAAATTTATATTGATAATACTGAGGATAATAAGGGTCGTAAAATTGAAATTAACAGTGATTGGTTCAGTTTTAAATTTTATATCGTTTAAATTGAATTTAAAAATAGCCTTCCGAGGCACAGTCTCGGGTTTCGAGGAAACCAGTTCCATTGGATTCGTAATATCGTATTATTATCGGATTTCAAATTTCGTAGTGTCTGGGGTTGGTGTGTGAGCGTACGATAGATAAACGCGTAGAAATTCATATCAAAACAATTTAAAACTTTGAATTTGGAGTTAATATATATGTTTATACCCTAGTTAATTTTCAGCTGCCTTTCTATCACATCTGCTGAAATATATCTACTCAGATCACTATAGCTAAACTTCCCTTACACGCTTCCCTCTTATTAAAAACATCACGTTTCCTTTCTCACTCCTCTTCAAAAACCTCGCAGCCGAATATTCATAGAAAGATGGCATTCAATCGAGTATCATTCTATTCAAAACATCATTCACTCGTTTTCTTCCCTCTGTTCAAATCGAGTTCCCTTTTTTTAAAAAAAAAATATAGCGACTTAAAATGGATGTAGGGCATCAAGATCATCGATTCCGCCGTCGTATTCATCGCGGTCGAAATTCAATCGAGTCTGGAGCATGGTCGACTTGGTGGGTTCGACTCTGGCTGCGATCGGTGACGAGTTTGGGGAGTCTGAGGCTTTGGGAAGGCAACTCGTCGTCAAGGGTGGCATCGGTGGTTTGGGTGTGGCGAAGGGGGAAGTCACGAGTGACAGTTAGGGTTTCGAATTTGGGGAAGCGGTAGTGGAATTTGGGGCCGAGCCTCTCGAATTGGCATCGCGTTCGAGTTGATGGCATCGTGGGCGACGCAAGTGAAGTTCGCCGAGGGTTTTCTGTTCGATTTGATGGATGCGAGGTCGAGATGTAGGAAGGAGGTCGCAATTTAGGGATTTGCTCAGTTCGGCAGTAAGGTGAATTTTGTTTTTTTTTAGCTTAATCTAAACTAATTTAAATTAAGGATAAGCAATTCCGAAGTTTAAAATATATATATATATATAAGAATTTACAGTGAGGTACGTTAAGATTTTTATTTGAATAGTTGACAGTAAACAAAGGAAAAATTTTAAGTAGTTAGTTAATTTGATTTGTGATGGTAAATGATTTATTCTATTTGTTCAAATAATTTATAAAAAAAAAACATATATAATGTATAAATATATAGTGTCACATGCCTATGTTAATTTTAGGTAAACGAGAAAAAAAAATATTAGAATTTTTGAAATCTATTTTTAAGTGTATAGATTTTTTAAAAGGAAAATTTATCAATTAAAATTAATTACTAGTTTAAATTTTAAAATAGTAGTTGGGTGTAAATTTTAAAATGGGAATTTTGTCAGGATATAAATTTAAACTTAATCTATCAAGTGGAGATCAATTATTCAAATTGATTAAGTATTAATAAATTATTATTAAAAGAAACAGATTAGTTTCAATAAAATTTCGGTTAATCAAATTTACTTAAGAATTTTTATATGTTAAACTAAATCATTGTGAATTAAAATATTTACCTAGGGAATTGATTATTGAAATTCAATTATTAATAAAACACTTAATGTTTATACAAGGTTATAAACCGGGAAAGAAACCAAGACATAATTGATGTGGACTGCAAACAAATGCAAGGTGAGTTAATCTCACTCAGTTTAATTTAGTTTTAAATTTTATTTTAAGCAATTGAATTGAAATATTTGTTTGAATGGGTGAAAATTGGATGATGTGCTGTATTGTGGTATATAATTGGAATTGACATTTTATATTGTGCTAACATCTGTGGATGCAGGGAGAACAGGTTGGAGGGATCCAACTGGACCCCTCAACTTTATTTAATTATTTAATATTCTTTGTTCTGGCTATTTGATATCCTGTAATGGATTATGTGGGAATATTGAATGCTATGGCTTGATTGTTTTAAATCGGGCAATAATTAATTACTAAATATACAATTTGAGTTTGGGAAATGAAAACAAAAGAAGTGGAAGCGTAAGTAAAATAATTATAGCAAAGTTGAATAAATTTATGAAATAAATTGGAAAGGAAATAAAGTGACTTTAAAATTCTAATAAATAAGTCTTGTATATGGGAAGGAAATTTAAATAAACAGAGAGTTCATGGAACTAAATTTCAATGTTATTGTTTAAAAGAACAAACATTTATTTTAAATTGAGGATTTAAATTATTTAAGAAGAATAAAGAAGAAATTGGGAATAACCTGAGATTTGTATATTTCAACTAAAGGAGTTAAAAATCAAATTGAAATATAAAATAAACTCCACAATTAATGAAGTTTGAAATGAACTGATAAGTAAAGAAATTTATTTTAAATGAAAGGAACTGGGAATCAATTTGGAAAATTGATTTAAGTGATCGAGATTTGGAATTTCTTTCTGAATAACCATGTACGTTTTCAAAGTAAGTTTTTAAATATAAGTTAATAGTTTTAAAAATGTTTAAAAGGTATGTTTTGAAAAATTTATTATTTCAAATATTTAATTTTTTAAGCAAATATTTCCTTTTAATATATTATAGCATTAATTATTTAAAGGTGACTTAGTATTTGTTTTAAAAGTGGAAACCTGATTTTATATTTTATAAAGTTACCTTATTTTCTCAAATTCATGTAATGTGTATTTTTAACAAATTATTTAAGTAGTTTTATCCTAAGTGTTTTAAAGTATATATTTCAAAGTAAAGTATTTTTAAAATTATTTTTAAAAATCTATTTTTGGGCTTGGTGATTTCAGAGGAGATAGAAAATACTTGGGAAAGTTTATACTGGAAAGAAAGAATGATGGTTTGAAAACTGTTTTCAAACGATTGAAAATAGAAATATATCTTGTGAAGATATTTTGAGATAAATAGATAATTTGGAAAATTATTTATTGTTGGATGGTTGTTTGTAAATATTTATTGATGGTTAAACAACCGACTATCAGTATTGGACAATGCGCTGATCGTTTCGAAGAGACCGGGATCGAGATTTAATTCTCGAAAACCACTTCGATCCGGTTTGTACGTTTCGTGAAAACGATTTTGGATTCGAAGATGGAGCAGTGAAGTGCAAGGGCTAGTCGCTACTAATCCTGAGGATATTTCCAAAATGGATGTAGTAGGAATAGTGCCTTCGGTTCCGTTCGAACCTGGGACGGACTTGTATGGATGAATGCTTGCGAAAACATCGTCAGGTGGACGATGGGCATTCTAAGGAATATATTCTAAAAAGGTAACGCTTAGCCTCAAGCCTCATCAAATGGGAATGGCTGAAAATCAGGGGATATGCAGCAAGGCTTCGTGGGTAGCCCCTACTGGAGGGTGAGGTCATCCCTGTCTAGATGTCCCTTTATTTCGGCTGTGTGTGCGGTTGCTGATCCCAACCGCGGGGTGATCTTGCTCGGGACTGTCCAGTAAGGGATGGTTCCGGTCTTGTGTTGCAGGGGAGTTAGGGTGGCTCCTCGGTACGCTGATCTAGACCAGGTACTGTGACAGGTGGTACCCCAGTGCCTAGCCATTAGTTGGAATCCATTTTCCCTACACGCCCGTACGGTTTTGATTGTGCCCAACTATTGCTGAAACGTGAGATGCAAGCATTTCAGCTAGATTCTATTTACTTTTTATAGACACTACTATAATATCAGAGGATTTCTATAAAAATTGTTTTAGCTATCGTAAGGTAAAAACCCGACATGTTTATTTGTGGCGTGGTCTTATGAGATGCTTTTGTTTTCAAAGGATTTTGAAACTTTAATAATCAATTGGGTGTGGTTATCTCACGCTGGTATTCCAGACTGACTCGGGTGTTGTTTTATATGATGCTCGGGTCAGACCGAGTATTATAGACTACAGGTTTTGATGCTGTGGAGCTCAGGAGACGAGCTGGATGACAATACGTACTCACGTACTTGTATATATATATTTCCGCTGTTGTGTTGTTGTGTATCCACTGTATGTTATTGATGTGAGCTGTGACTGATGTACTCTGATGATGTAATATATGTAAACAGATATATTTGATTTTGAGTAAAGATCATTTATTATCTATTATATTTTATTCCGCTGCGATGGTTAGATTCTGTTATTGTTTTCAATTCTCTTCTTCTACCTCTTCTTCTTTAACCCAATGGTTCGTATTTCTGTACAACTTGAGTTGATTGTTGTAGAATAGTGTTAACTCAAGGGGTACGGATTTGCGGGTCGTTACATGACCCGAGTATTATTTAAGAAGAAAAATAATAAATGGATCAGTTAAGTTATAAATATCATATAAGATGAGATAGAGTAGGAGATAAGGAAAAAATATGACAACAATAATGCCATACTGTGAAAAGTATATATCTGATAACAATGAAAATCATACAATATCTCAAGTCTCCTCAAATACCCAAAAAGAATATCATATTCTTTAGCTATTTCACCAAACCGCAAATATTGACAAAACATATCAATGCAAATCCCAAAAATAGGTGAAACATAAATTCCAAAAATCCATAACTGAAAATCCAAAAAACATAAAAGGGGGAAGGCCTATCATAAACGGAAGCATGAAAACTCAATAACATGTGTATCATAAACGGGACGCTATCCCATGGGTCGCTAAACCATAAAGCGGGTGCAACGACGTAGTACAACGATACGCCCGAGGGACCTAAAACTCAAATAACCCGGAACAACGACGTAGTACAATGATATGCCCTATGAACCTGAAACCCAAATAAGTTAGAACAACGACGTAGTACAACGATATGCCGTATGAACCTGAAACCCAAATAAGTTGGAACAACGACGTAGTACAATGATGTGCCCGATGAACCTGGAATTCAAATAAGCCGGAACAACGACTTAGTACAACGATGCGCCCGATAAACCTAACTCTATAAAACGATTACTGAAACCATGGGTCGCTAGCCCATAAAAATGAGACAAACCTCAATAAAATAAGTGTAAATTACACCAAGCTAGTAAATAAATGAGTTTAGCTTCATATCCCATTACCATTGGCTTAACTTAAATATTTACGAACAAATTATAGATTTCCACTCGAAAATAAAAAATGATCATTATTGATGAAAAAGAAGTGTAAATTACACTAAGCTAGTAAATAAATGAGTTTAGCTTTGTGTCCCATAACCATTGGCCTAACTTAAATATTTAAGAATAAATTATAGATCTCCACTCGAAAATACAAAATAATCATCATTAATCAATAAGAAGTGTAAATTACACTAAGCTAGTAAATAAATGAGTTTAGCTTAATGTCTCTACCACTGGGTTAATTTAAATATTTACAAACGAACTGTAGATTTCCACTAGAAAATTGTCACGAGATTTCAATCGAACAAGTCCAAGAACTAACTGACGAAGTAAACGCAAGCATTTCATACCACTTGTTTTGCTAAGTCATTTAATTGGATTTCTCATACGAATGAGGTAAAGGTTTATCTATAAAAATAGATTGGAAAATGGTTTTAAAACGAGTTGTATTAAAAATGATGTTGAAATCGTTTTTGTGAAAGAGTTTTAGTATTTACTACTAGTATAAAAACCTTTGTATTTTAAAGTGACAAATCAGAAATGATTGTAAAAACATTCTGTCATAAAAAATCCACATTCGATGATGTGAAATAAAATCATAAAAATTGATATAAAATCTAGAAAAGAAATCATCAAAGCCGGTATTGATTGACGATAACTATTCGGATCGCCAAAGATCGATAAAAATTGTAAATCCAAAGAAAACAGGCAAAATAGACAAGGGTCAACAAAACCAAACGTCTGGTTGGTTTGACTAGACGTCTAACCTTAGGCTCTGCCATTTTTTTTTATTTTTATAATTTTCTAGAAGCCCCTATCAGACGTTTGGAATTTTTGACCAGACGTCTGGTTGCCTGTGCCTGGGCAGAATTTGCCTAAGCCAATGATGGCCGAATCAGTTCGAAAGTGATTGAACATAGGGATTTATGCCAAGCAACAACCCAGCCCTATAGGCTCTTCGGGTACACCCCAAAGAACATGTCCAAACATCCATAGTAATATTTTCATATATTTTGACTTCAAATCCAAAATTGAAAATTCACCAAATCAATTCAAATCAAAAGCAATTAAAAATGAAATAGTTGTTAGGATTTCATATCTAACAATAATGAAAGCTATAGACATAGAAGTGAGTTTAAGAACTCACCTTAAAATCAAAAACAACAATTGAGAAGCTCTAAATTAAGGAATGATCAATTCCACTTCAGTCACAACTCTAGAAGCACCACTCTATGATCATATGCACATATTTCCTAAGTTAGGTTATAGGAATTTATGAAAATTGGAGAGGGATTGAGATAGAGAAGATGAAGAGGATGCTTACCTAAGCTTCTCCTTGATTTTGAAACTTGAGTTTGAATTTCCTAAGAGAACTAAGGCTTAGGAATTTCTAATCTCCTCTCTCCTCTCTTTCCCCCATTTTTCATTTAGTTTGAGTGTTAGGAATTATTATGAGTAGAATGAATGAAGGGGAGGGGAGTTAGGATATTCGGTAGAAGAGTTTGGGTTGGCTTATTGGGTTAATGCCTAAAACCTAACCTAAAGCCCAATTGAAAATACCAAAATCCTAATTAACTCCAAACATGTCGATGTTTATAGTTAAACAAGTTGTAAATGTCTTTTTAAACTCAATGGAAGTGGTCACGAGTCCGGATTCGACTGTTTACAAAAAGCCACATTTTGAACATTAAATTCAACTAACGATGTTATAGTTAAATAAAAAATTTAAATATATAATCGTAAAATATGCAGGTTTTTACAGACTCCCCTGCATAAAGAAATTGCATGTTCGCAATATTTAAGAAGAAAATAAAGAGTAATAACCACTCTAAGGCATAACAACACAAAAGAAAATTTTAAAGCAAGAAGTTCGCCCTAAGGAGCACAAGAGAGCAGATCCGGATGTGTTCACTCGATAAATTCTCTGGATTCCCAAGAACAATCCTGAGGATTTGAGGACCATTGAACTTTTACAAGCCGAGCATCTTTATTACGAAGGCGTTTAACCTCCGTGCAATGACACGAATAGGAGGTTTCTTATAAGTCAAACTAGGTGAAAATTCAATTTCTTCAGTAACACCAGGCTTAAAAATAGAGTCGGAATCTCTAAGGCATTTCCGTAGTTGAGAAACGCGAAATACCTCATGAATAGCACAAAATTGAGCTGGTAATAAAGTGCATTGAGCCAAGGAACCAATGTGTTCGGTGTTGGGAAATGGGCCAATATGTCGAGGTGCTGATTTTCTCGAACGACTGAAACGCACAACATCCTTCATAGGTGAAACATGAATGAATACCAAATCTCCCACAGAAAATTCCAAATTTCTTCTTCGATTATCGACATAGGATTTTTTTCTACTTTGAGCTCCTTTCATCCTAAGATGAATATGGTCAATCTTTTCTGTGGCATCACGAATAAGATCAGGACCTTAACCATCTTCTCACCGGCTTCAAGCTAACACGAAGGTGATCAGCATGGCCTTCCATAGAGTGCCTCGAAAGGCGTCATACCAATATTAGATTGGGAGCTATTATTGTAAGAAAACTCAAAAAGGAAAATATGATCTTCCCAACTTCCACCAAAATCAAGAACACATGCACGAAAAAGATCTTCAAGAGTTTGATTCACACGCTCTGTTTGTCCATCGGACTGAGAATGACAAGCGGTGCTAAAATTAAGCTTCATTCCCAAAGCTTTTTGAAGACCTTTCCAAAATCCACTAGTAAACAATGGATCGCTAACAACAAGATTAGGATCTCCATGAAATTTAATAATTTATTTGACATAAAGTTTGGCCAAAAGAGATACGGCTCGATTGGACCGAACAGGAATAAAATTGGTGGATTTTGTAAGTCTATCTATAATCGCCCATAAAACTATCATGACCCGAACGAGAATGGGGAAGACCGTCAATAAATTCCGTGGAGACTTAATCCTACATCCAAACTGAAATGTCCGAAGGTTGCAATAACCTACCGGGCCTTTGATGCTTGGCCTTTACGAGTTGGCAATTCATGCAACACTAAATAAAATTAGCAGTATCAGATTCCAATCCATCCAATAGTAAAGTAACTTCATATCTACGTACATTTTACTAATACCGGATTGAATGGTAAATTTAGAACAATGATAATCTTTTAAAATGTCTTTACGAAGATCACTAATATTTGGCACAATCAGTCTATCAAATTTTTGAATGCCTCCTCGAGCATCAATATCAAAGTCTTTTAATCCGTCAACCTTATTTTTATCCCTATAACTTTGGCTAAGAAGAATCAATTAGGGATCTTGCTTTTGAGCTTCAAGGATGCGGTCTAAAAGAGAAGGATGAGCCTCAAGGCTGCATAAACAAGAGATGAACATGAATTGGATTCACAATCTCGAATCTCACAAGTGGACAAAGTCTCAATATCATTCCATTCGAATATCATCATGGAAACAACCGCTTGTTGCTAAGGTCATCGGCAATATGATTTCCCTTACCACGAGTATAGAGAATATCAAGATCATAAGAAGCAAGGAATTCGAGCCAAAGTTGTTGACGCAAATTAAGTTCCTTTTGAGAAAATAAATACTTTAAAGATTTATGATCGATATAGGGAACAAATTTCTCTCCCAAAAGATAATGACGCCAAATTCCAAGGGCGAAAACAATGGCCGCGAGCTCTAAATCATGAGTGGCATATCTAGTCTCAATAGACTTTAATTGTCTAGAAGCATAAGCGATAACACATTCCCTTTTGCCTGAGAATGACACACAAACCAATACGACTAGCATCAGTACAAACAATCGAGTCTTGGTTTCCTTCGGGAATCACAAGAATAGGAGCATTGAAAAAGAGTTCTTTTGATTTTTGAAGAGCAGCTTCTATGCTAAAGTATTTATTTCATGATCCTCTTTCTTGGAAAGCTAAGACATTCAAAATTATGATTAATTTTATGTAACAATCTTTTAAAAAAACAAATTTACTTATTACAACTCAATTTACTGTGTTTGACTGTCTCATTATAGCGTTTAGGAGACTCCTATCGGTAACGTTGATCAGGCGCATCGACCAAAATTCTTAAAGCACTTAATGGCCAATTCAACACAAAAATCTTCTATATGATAAACATGTCCCTTAAAAATTTTACGAATATTATTTGCTTGTTTTAAGAACAAAATATTATTATACTCATAAATATATCTTATTAGAAAGATTTGCAATATTAAATTGTTGTTTACATCCATAATCAATGAATACAAGGACGGACTCATCGAGAAATACGAAGAATATACAATCATAAGAAGGATGAAATAAGATGGAGGGTTCGTCAAACTGAATGACATAATGAACCACTCATAAGAATCATAACGAGTGTAGAATGCAGTAAGTGGAAAACTATCCTCCGCAACTCATAGCTGATAAAAACCGGTGGCAAGGACAAGTTGAAAAGACCTTAGCACCACTCAATTGATCGACTGGGTGGTAATCCTAAGACAGGCTCAAAGATATTGGGAATGACACAAACTACTTGAATGATGGCAATAACATCTTCCTCATCATGTAGGTTTAAAGAATAAAATGATGCTACCGAATTGGAATCAAAATCATTAAGAACAATAGAAATCTTCTTAGCAGATTGAGAATGTCGAAGATGGGTAGTCCTCTCAAGACATAGGATATGGGCTTCATAACGATTAAATCAATCCTTTCCCAAAATCATTCTAAAACCTACGTAACGCATAATATGCAAATCAGATTGGAAAGCATAACCACATAGAATAATTTTAACATTCTTACAAAATAAACTGAGTGGTGTGGATCCACCAACCGGATACGTAATTCTCAGCGAAGTCATCAAGCCCATAATATTTAAAGAAAAATTACCAATAAGTTCTTTTGATATAAAAGAATAAGATACACCCTTATTAAAAATAATTCAAATAGGATAATCATGAAACAAAATAATGCCATCAAGGACTGAGTGAGAAATACCTTGATTAAGAGAAGGGTTACTACGGGCTTGCACAACATTCAACTTTCCCTCTTTCTTGCATTGAAGTTTGGGACATGTAGATATATGGTGACCCAAACTTTTGCAATAGCGACAATAAAGCGGTTTCAAACACCTATTTGCATAGTGGCCCTTAGAACTACAATTATAGCATACTCCACGATTAGGGGTAGGAGTCTTTGCTACTGAAGTCACTTTCTTCCCTTTCATGATAGGATTAGGTTTTAACTTAATACGCCTCTTCTTGTTGTTATTGAGGTTCGTCTTGGCACCTCCAACATCGCTATCACTTCCTTTATTGGCCTCTTCAAATCGAAGAGTGATATCTACATGCTGGTCGAAAGGCATTTCTAGTTTCAAAGGTAAAACCTTTTTGGGGGTTCTTATTCAAAGCACGGATAAACCTATGATTCTTTACAAGATCCAAAAGTTGTTGGGCAGACATGAGTATGCCATCCAGAGGAGTACCACTGGATTGACCAGCGTTAGGACTACCAAGTCTAACCATCTCTTCTTCATTAAGAAACAAAAAAGAAACAATAAGAAAAAGGTTATTCTAGGAATGAATTCAAATAATCTTGATTGGTAAAACAAAGAATCATAAAAGAAAATAGGATAGAACCTGTCCTAAAACTTGGATTAAATCCTAAGGCATGATTCCTAGGGAGACTTAGGACAATGATTCTCGTCATAAGATTCTATATTATTCCGAAGTTTGGCTCTGATACCAAGTTGTGACGCCCCATCTCTATACTCACACTAACCAAGGACACTACGGGTAATGCCATCAATTAGTATAAAGAATACGGCTGTTGAGGAGCGACCAACTGTATAATTAATTTGAGCGAGAAACGATATGTCAAGTAGCATGTCATGCATTTTATTTCAAGAGGAGATTCGACCTATCCAATCCAAACTCAAATCTACTACAAAATGGATGTGGCATTTGGAATCAATGTAAAATAAGCACAACACAAAATCAGTCATAAATATTCATATCTCTAAGGCGGAAGTAGATACGAATATAACACATAGAATTGAACATCAAAGTAGTGGTTATATAAGATCCACTACATCAAAAAAGAATTGGTATAAGTGCTAGACAAATGAATAAGTATTCATCAAGGAGTCACTATCTAGAATGTATAAAAACAAAAACTACTAAGTGAAAGTAGTTAGCCAAAAGTCAGAAGCTAAACCCTACTAAGAAGTCAAGTGGAAGCACCCGAAACACCTTGGTCTGACCCAAGTATTATTTAAAAGAAAAATAAATAAACGGATCAGTCTAGCTATAAATACAATATAAGATGAGATAGGATAAGAGATATGGCAAAATTATATGATAACAATAATGTCATACCGTGACAAGTATATATTTGATAATAATGAAAATCATACAATATCTCAAGTCTCCTCGAATCCCAAAAAGAATATCATATTCTTTAGCTATTTCACCAAACCTCAAATATGGACAAAAAGTATCAATGCAAATCGCAAAAATTGGTGAATCATAAATTCCAGAAATCCGTAATTGAAATTCCAGTAAACATAGAAGGAGAAGGCCTATCATAAATGGGAGCATGAAAACTTACCAACATGTGAATCATAAACGGGACACTATCCCATGGGTCGCTAACCACAGAGCCGGTGCAACGATGTAGTATATCGATACGTCCGAGGAACCTGAAACTCAAATGAGACAGAACAACGACGTAGTACAACGATACGCCCGATGAACTTGAAACTTAAACAAGCCGGAACAACGACGTAGTACAACGATACGCCCAATGAACCTGAAACTTAAACAAGCCGGAACAACGACGTAGTACAATGATACGCCCAATGAAATTGAAACACAAATAAGCCGAAACAACGACATAGTACAACGATACGTCCAATGAACCTAACTCCATAAAACGGTTAAAAAAACCATGGGTCTCTAGCCCATAAAAATGAGACGAAGCTCAATAAAATAAGTGTAAATTACACCAAGCTGGTAAATAAATGAGTTTAGCTTCATGTCCCATAACCACTGGCTTAACTTAAATAATTTTGAATAAATTGTAGATTTCCACTCAAAAATAAAAAATGATCATCTTTGATAAAAAAGTTTAGGTTACACTAAGCTAGTAAATAAATGAGTTTAGCTTCATGTCCCATAACCCCTGGCTTAACTTAAATATTTACGAACAAATTGTAGATTTCCACTCGAAAATACAAAATGATCATCATTGACCAATAAGGAGCGTAAATTACACTAAGCTAGTAAATAAATGAGTTTAGCTTAATGTCACATTACCACTGGCTTACCTTATATACTTATGAAAAAATTATAGATTTCCACTTGAAAATTGTCACTAGATTTCAATCGAACAAGTCCAAGAATTAACCGATGAAGTAAACGCAAGCATTTCATACCACTTATTTTGCTAAGTCACTTAATTGGATTTCTCATACGAATGAGGTAAAGGATTTTATATACTAAAATAGATTGGAAAACGGTTTTAAAACGAATTTTTTATTAAAATTGGTGTTGAAATCTTTTTTGTGAAAGAGTTTTAGTAATTACTACTAGTATAAAAACCTTTGTTTTGAAATGAAAAATCATAGGAATGATTGTAGAAACAATCCATCACTAAAAATCCACATTCGATGACGTGAATTAAAACCATAAAAATTATATCAAATCCATCAAATGGAAACACCAAAAATCCAGAAAAGAAATCATCAAAGCCGGTATTGATTGACAATAACTATTCGAATCGTCAAAGATTGATAAAAATTGAAAATCCACTCAAAAATAGGAAAAATAAACAAAGGTTAATAGAACCGGATGTCTGGTTGGTTTGACCAAACGACTACCCTAGGTTTTGCCCTTTTTTTTTTATTTTTTTATAATTTTCTAGAAGCTCCTACTAGACTTTGGAATTTTCATCCAGACGTCTGGTTGCCTGTGCCCGGGCAGAATTTTCCTAGGCCAATGATGGCCAAATCAATTCGAAAGCAATCCAACGAGTGATGGAGGCTAGGGATTTATGCCAAGAGACAACCTAGCCCAATAGACTCTCGATTCACCCCAAACAATATTTCCAAACATCCATAGTAGGATTTTCATAAATCTTGACTTCAAAACCAAAATAGGAAAATTAACCATACCAATTCAAACCAAAAGCAACGGAAAATGAAATAGTTGCTAGGAAACTATACCTTACAATAATGAAAGCTATAGACATAGATGTGAATTCAAGAACTCACCTTTAAACTCAAAAACAACAATTGAGAAGCACCAAAACAAGGAAAGATCAACTCCACTTCAATCACAACTCTAGAAGCTCCAATCTATGATCATATATTTCCTAAGTTAGCTTATATGAAATTATGAAAATTGGAGAGGGATTGAGATGGAGAAGATGAAGAAGATATTTACGTAAGCTTCACTTGATTTTGGAACTTGAATTTGAATTTCCTAAGAGAAATAGGGCTTGGGAAATTCTAATCTCCTCTTATTCCCCATTTTTCATTTAGGCTGAGTGTTAGGAATTATTATGAGTAGAATGAATGAAGAGGAGTTAGGGTATTTGGTAGAAGAGTTTAGG
This sequence comes from Allium cepa, assembly GCA_030765085.1. Taxonomy (NCBI): domain Eukaryota; kingdom Viridiplantae; phylum Streptophyta; class Magnoliopsida; order Asparagales; family Amaryllidaceae; genus Allium; species Allium cepa. The sequence continues at coordinate 847,764,969 of CM060928.1, read as the reverse complement.
TTAGCTTTTTGGGTTAATGGGTAGAACCCATCCCAAAGCCCAATTGAAAATATCAAAATCTAATCAACTTTAAACATATCGATGTTTATAGTTAAACAAGTTGTAAACTTCATTTTAAAGTCAATGGAAGTGGTCTTGAGTCTAGATTCGATTGTTTACAAAAAGTCACGTTTTGAATTTAAATTCAACTAACGATTCTATATTTAATAAAACATTTAAATATATAATCGTAAAATATGCGGGTTGTTACAAATATAATTGGATGAAATGTAATACAACATAACATATTTGCATATGGAATGACCATGGCAAATGATCTACTAAATAAAAAGAAAATATGCATCCATGGCCTCCTAGATGAATGCAAGGATCATGACATACTAGGCATAAATGCAGTACTTCCTGAAACGATTATATGAATTCTGTATAAATGCATCAGCTAAAAATAATAATGATTATAACATATGTATATAACTTAAACTAAGCAGCGATGATCAAACAATCTAAGCAACCAAATTCTAGAGTAAGTATCAAATAAATATATTAAGTAAGCATTCAACTCTTCCAAGTTGAAAAAATATGTACAAAATCTCAATAATCCAGTAGAAAACTTTCATTTTCCATATATGCCAAAATGGTATGTCAACAGGCCTAGAAAACATTATTTCTTAAGTAGAAAGAAACTGGAATTAAATTTTAAATGTGTATGGGATACCTTGTTTGAAAGACAGAAAATAAATCATCATCGAGAAACTATCGAGATTATATCCTACGATAGGACCGTGCCCAATCTACTACTCGTTATCTAAGTAAACATCTCAAGCTTTATCCAGTATCATCCCATAACAAGTCCTCCAATCTATTTTCAAAATCAACCCATATCCTAAAAGACTTAGTACATACCACCACTTAAGGATTGTACAACGGATATACGGTTTCAAGTAATATCAAATCATTAATAGATGGGTCGATCCATAGGAATGATTCGAGGCCAATATTGGTTCATGCATTATATGAGATTTATTATATATTATCTACAATATTCCTTAAATTATAATTAATGACTCACCTCCAATCATGATCCACTCCTCAGTATTCCTAGCAATTAGTGGTACACTTGTAATTAGGACCACTTATAGTGCATGGGCATTCATTATTTGGCATCGTTTCGATATGCTTGGGCAATCCTTCTTCCTGTGACCATATTGATCGCCTTTATAACACTTAATCTTTGTTACGTTCAGCTTATAATCTATTGAAATATGATCCTTCATCTTGCATCTGTTAATACCTCACTTAGTGATTTTGATGACAACAAACGTGTATATATATATGATAACTTGTATAAAATATGGATACAAATATTTTGCCACATTATGTAGTATATTGTGCAGAATATTACACAGGATTAAATCAAAGACCATATAGTGTAAATACTTAAGATAAACGTAATAGGAAGACTCATGAGTTCAAAGACCAAGATATGATGATCTCAAGATTATAATTTAGTGTGTAGATTCATAGCACATATTGTTAAAGTCTTTAATAGTAATCTTTGATCTCTATCTCCAGTTTTCTAATCTTTTATATTTTCTAACCAAAATATATTTCCAAATATTTTATAAAAGTTTTTCAAAGTTCAAAATTTTTTAAACTATGTTCAACTATTTTACGAAGTATCAAATTATTTTACAAAGTTTAGGATTTTCAAGCATACTTTAAGTTTGTTTACTTCAGCCCAAAGCGTTGCAAATTGTTCCTCTTTAGCTTTGAGCTTCTCTTTAAACTTAGCATTTTGAACGTGGGTATTCATCAATTGATCATTCGTGACCACTTTGACTCAAAAAATGGATCAATACCCAACATTGATTTGTAAAACCTATGAGACCTAGATCTAGCTCATAATGGTTGAAATAAAAGAAACATAATAGAAATAAATTAAGGAGACATAAGATTTTTATAGTGGTTCGACATTCCCTAGCTTACATTCAATTTATAGCTTTTATTGAATGATTTGACAGAGTTGTGTTGGATTACACAGAATTAGAGAGAGTATAATATAAGTCACTAGTATAAGAGTTTGACAAGTTTTATGGCTAAGAACTACTAAAAATAGCTGCCTAAGTGACTGTTATATGGAGGTAGGAGATGAAGAAGAGGCAGAGCTTCCACATATGTAGTTAGTAGAAACCAGATCCTTCTTTAGTTGAAGTTAGGTTGGTACTTATATGAAACCCGAGAATATGGATTAAAAACTTATGTACACTGGAGTCTAGATGAAATCCCAATATTGTACAAGAGAAACCAGAACACTATGACCCAAGGAAATAATTCGGTATTGATCTATATATCTCGGTATCGAGGTATAAACATGGTGCAAATCCAGCTTTGACTCTTGCTCTACTCTTCTATATTCTAGTTCATAGGTTCCAAGCTCTTTTCATTGACTTTTGGTTAATTCTAGTAATCTTTCCTTTTTCACTTGATTTACCCTGCTTTCTTGGCTTTCTTATCATCAACCTTCAAATTTGTCGTCCATACTTTGGAAAAACCACTTGATTACCAGCTATTAGAGAAGTGTACGAGAAGTATGAGGCTTTATCACTTTTGGCTTGAATAAGTGCCATCCTTCCGCAACCCTCATATTATTATCTTGAGTTAGCCAATATCGTTCATGTGTGTTTGCCATCTCATAATCCTCTGTTACCATCTTCTTTTAAGCCAAATTCCTTGATGGTATTCTCAAATCTGGGTACTTATTTCCTTTATCTTTATCCCTTCATACAAGCATATCCTAAAGCGTACTTATATAGCATTTATCGTTCCATTATGGGTTCTTCATATGGCTTGCCCAATGTCTAACACTATTTCTAGATTCTCACAATTGTTTTATACACGATTCCTTATAACTATTCCATGAATAGTCATTGCTATATACTTTATAGCTTTACCCGTCACCCAGTCTTACCTATTCAGTTATTCCTATCTACTCCACATTAAAAAAGATTGGTTTTATCTTTGCCAATTTTTTTCTAAAACTAAATACTTCAAATATTTTGGAATACGTAATCCCAGAACCTTTGTCTTTAAAATTACAATCGAGAAACCTTTTATTAAATTCAAAAATACATGGTGTCTTAACCTTTTAAAACTTAAAATTTAAGATTTTTGAATTCATCTTGTTAGCAAAATCTAATTTGAAAAAGTTTGTTTCCTTCTTCTTCAAATCAACCTTTTCTTTTAAAGACCTTTTTAATTTTACTACTTAAAAATTGGGGTTTTTAGTTCAAAATATTTATTAAATTTTCCTTTCAAAAGCTTATTTTTTGCACCAAACCATTTCTTTCAAAAATATATTTTATAATACTTTTAAAATATCTTTTTATAATTTTTAACAACAAAACTTGAGTAAACAAAAACAACTCTTATTTTATTTTTCTTACCGCACGTACAGTCTCTGCTTTCAACCCTTGGTGAAATCTCTAATATCCTGTGAGGGTGACTTTTAAAAGATATGTGCTATCATTGCACTTACTATGGAAACAATCAAAATTTTCTTTTTAATTTCCTACATCAGATTACTAGAATTATTTTCAATATATTCTGCTAACATCGTTATTTTATATAATTTCATACTATTGTTTTTATATTTTACAATGCCGTTACTATTCAAATTTTCCCTACCTAAGCTACACTAAGTCCAATTGTTTTTTTCAATTAATTGTCTTCTTAGTCGAAACATTATAGTGTGTTGACCTACAGCTTTGCTTTAGAGTTCTAAATCTTCTTTTCCGTACTATTTACCCTATTCCAAATTTGTTCCACTTCTATTGTCCACTCATAAAATGATTTTATAGCTCAAAATTTCGCATTACATAGAAAATTCCTCAAGCTATATTGCTCTACCCTTTTCTTTTTAATGAAATAGCTTTTCACTAAATTCCTTTTGTTGGAATTTTGGATCTTAACAAATTTTAACTTCTACAACAAATATTTTTAGAAACTAGCAACCTTTATAAGCTCTACACATTTTTAACCATTGCATTTTATAAAAATCATTTATGAAAACTTTTCAACTTAACCAAATATTTGTATATTTTAAAGTCTAATATTTGCTTACTTTTTCAAATATATATTTTTCTCAACTTTTAAAACTATCTTGTATTGGGTTGGACTCAAAGTGGATTTCTATTTGTTCTTTCTCTAGAATTTCTTCTTTTTAACTTACTGAATTATCTTCTTTCCAAAATTAGTGTGATCCAGCCTTTTGACTAAGTAGTATTCGAACCGACTTAAAGGATCAAATCGGACAAGTAAATGACGAATAAATGATCCAAGGACCATGGGAATATCATAAATGGACAAGATAAATAAAACAACAAAAATGAGCCAAAAATAATTAAAAATTTGAAAGCTCAAGTTTTCGGAAGAGCTAACCTAGAGTAAACCCATAAAATTCTCATCTAAGACTCAAAGTAGAATAAACCTGAGAAATCCCCAAGTCAGGCCCGAAGCAATCCATGAAAACCTCCAAGCATGACTCGGTACTGATCCTTGTATTTGACTTGGTATTGACCCCCAATGGCTCATAGTAAACACTTAATAATCTTGAGTCTGACACCAAGCAGATGAAGGAAAACTCAGAATACGAAAAATCTCAAGTCAAGCCCCAAGTAAACACTCAAATTTCTCAAGTCAAACTCCAAGCAGAAGCAAGATAAACTAAAAAAGTCACAAATCTACCCAAGTTGGGAATCAGTACCGACCCTATTCTAAGGATCAGTATCGGCTCCTAACTCCACCTTAGGTAGACCCCATCTTTTACCTACACACATAACTCAATGATAAAAGATTATTTCCAAGGTTGCTTTATTGAACCAATGCAGTTCTTTATCGATCTGAATGAACTCCTGAATTTGCAGCTTTGTTCTTTTACTACTCATTTGGACCCGAAACAAGTTATTATTAATACAAACAATTATGGAATCACGAAGCTAACAACAAGACGAACCGAGGTGGAAAGTTGTAGGTGAAAATTTGGCTATGGCAAGGAGTCGTACCGACCCCCCCTCAGGGAGTTTTACAGACCACCACTCAGGGAGTTGTAACAACTCTTGATGCTTGATGATGTGGCACTCAATTTTCACAGAGAAGAGGTCTACAGAATGGATAATGGCTTGGAGATATTTTCTACGAGATTTTATGCTCCCTACCTTTATAAATAGGAAGGTAAGGATCATTTATGAGGATCTTTTGGCTCTGGTTCTATCCTAAGCCATATACTTTAAATCCAAAAATTTAATTGTCGAAGTTGAACTGACCCCTAAGAACTTTTGCCTCCAAGTTAGAAACATGTAATAAAATATTACAGTGGACATAGGCCTTTCTTTGCCAAACCATTATAAATTATTGTGTGCTCTCTTTTCCTCATTTTTTATTTATCTTCTTCATGTTTTACTCTCTACATAAATTATTGGGTGTTTGTACCAAATTTGGGTTTAATCATTTTGATGCTTTCACTGACAGTTGAACTCAAGATATTTTAATCCTTGTTTGCTACTCAGATTGGTATAAAGTTTACATGAAGTTATCTTCAATAGCCTCCTTAAAAGACAAAGATGTTATCTTCTCAAAAGCTACTGATGAAATAGAGAAGGCTAACTTTGCATCACGGATGAAGATGCATAGAAAGAAGCTGTTATGTCCAAAATCCTTCAGATGTTATCACCATGATTGATTTTGAGCATATGATGAAAAAGCTACATGATAGTCATGCAGAGTGGAACTGGAAAATCCAAGGGAATATAAACCTGATGACCAAGCTGACTACTTACATTAGAAAGACCAAGAGAGATGCAATATCTTTATACTCAAAATTAGGTTGTCCTTATCATCTAACCATTTTCGTAGGAGTAGAAGGCAAAGGACGAAGGCATATAAAGCATTAACCTCTAGGAAGGAATATGCAATCGACCCTCACCAAGGTACAGGGGTTAGTATCGATCCTACTAGGGGTTTCAGTATTGAACCCACTCACCAAGAGTCGAGACATAGAGCTGGTGATGGCATGTAACATGAGTGCGCTTTGACTAACCAAGGTGCCGAAAGTTAGGAGTTTGTTGCTGAATTTCCCTTAAGGAATGAATGTTGAGATTTTGAGCAAACAATCCTTCTGGAGTTAGGAGAACCTAGGCGATGAGTCATGAACTAGGATGTTTACCGAGCTAAGAATAAGGAATAGATTACGACTGCCATAACCCAACAGGTTCTTAAGATCCGAACTTGGCTGAGGTAATGAGACAATTAGTTAGAGAAAGTCAAGGCCAAACTAAAAATGATTGAGGTACCTCCCCAAGTGGAAACCCCTTAACTAAATCCATTCTATGTGAAAAGTATCAAAAGAGATTCACTATGCCAACCATGCAAGTATATTCAAGGAAGACTGACCCCCAACAGCATTTATGAAGTATGAATGGCATATGGATTCTATTAGGGCTATGAATGATGTTAAGTGCAGATGCTTTCCTATTTTCCTAGAAGGACTAGAGACTACATGGTTCACTTGACTACCACCAATATTGTGACGACCCGGAAATTTTGAACGTTTGAAATCCAAATATTTAATTGATTTTAAATATTTGAATGATATTATAACTTGGATTTCAAATATAACTATGAATTTGGCAATTAAATTATTGGATTTAATTAATTGGAAGTTGTGTAAAAAACTAAATCGATGGAATTTATTAAATAGATAAATTGTTGATTGCAGGTTAATTAATTAAATCATTACAATATTTTTTTCAGGTGTTTTCAGTTAAATTAAAATAAATTTATATATTTTTGTGTGTAGCATAGTTAAAACAGAATATTTGTTTGCAGTAAGGTTTAAATGGTAAATTTTGTTTAAATCATATATATACCCGCATGCCTATATTTAATTCTTGTAGGTGAACGAGAAAATTTTATATAGAAAAGATTTTAAAATTTTATATATATGTATATATATAGAAATTTATTAAAGGGAGTTTAGTTTGTATTTAATTTTTTAGTTAAATAAATTTATTAAAAGGAACTTATTTAAAATTAAAAGTATTGGTTTAAAATAAAAATCACTGGTGGACTAAAATTATCAAATGAAAATGGACTATACGATTTATTTCGAATATTAATAAAATTATATAATTGTTTACACAAGGTTAAAAATCGTGACAACAAGCTGGATTGGAAGTGGATCGCAAATAAAAAAGCGAAGGTGAGATCTTCTCACTCAATCAGATTTTTATGATTTAATTTTAATTAGTTAAATTTAAATTTGTTGATTGTGTGCTTGGATGATAAATTATTATCAGCTGTATTGGATTAGACCCTATCCATCGCATAATAGCGGATGATATTATATTAAACCCATATACCGCGATATTCCACCTCGAAGTGGAATTGGTATTATATATGTATTTGGAGTGATTGATTTTCCGTATTATATAGCGGATGAGACCCTATGCGCCGCATAATAGCGGATGATATTATATTAATCCCATATACCACGATATTCCACCTCGAAGTTGAATTGGTATTTAATTGTTGTGCTAACATCCATGGATGCAGGGAAACAAGTTAGAGGGATCCAACTGGATTCGTCAAATGTTTGAATTTGTTTCAATATTGTGTGTTGATTATTTATAATCTATGTGTGATTATATTTGTGATTGAAGTCGTTAAAGGCTATAATTTAGCCGAATATATTTTTGGTATCGGAACATTTGGTTAAGCGACAACCTTCGTTTTGGTGGGTGTTACTCAATAGAGATAGAGTCACTAGTACTCTAGAATGAGTTTGAGTGTAATAATAGATATGAGTGCGTATTTTTTAGTGAATATAAGCACTGATAAATCAGTGGTGTAGGTGCATAGCGTATCATCGAAGACTTGAGGGGGATCGTCGGCATCGAGATGATTTTTGGTTATGCAGTGGGTTTCGGTTTCGTTTCAACATCTCTCGGGTGAGAAAACCTTATTTTTAAAACAAGTTTCTTTTGTTTTTTATGCCTGTGATGATAATTATTTAGAAATATTGTATGAATATGCATATATCTGCATGTAGAAATATATTTATATGTGTGAATTGAGGTGTGCATGTCTGTGTTATGCCCCTACACCTCACTGTTGCTCTATAGGTAGTCATTTTTCATAGAAAAGAAATCATATCCTGAAATCTAGAAAGATTTATGTAATAATCTTTAAAAGAAAAGTGTTCATGCCCACCTGGTTCAAATTTTAAAAATAATTTCAAATGTTTATGTTAAGTATTTATTTGAGAATAATAAATGACAGTATAAAAAACAAAATGAATCAAAAATTTGATGTTTAAAATTGTGTGTTTTGATTATACGATTTGATTTGTGCTGCAAAAATATGAATTTAGATGTGGAAATCATAATTTTCAACATTGTGAATGTTGAAATATCTTGAGATGATCGATTTAGTTTATTCGTAAGATTTTGACGAACCGCGATGATGGGTGGATCATGCTGGATGATGTGATAGTAGGGTTTAAGAACCCATTTTCGTCAACAAGAGATTCGTGAGTGGTTCATCAACGTCGGAGCATTGGACAGCTCTGATACCAAATTGTCATTGATAACTCAAAAATGATCCGATAATTTAGATCTTGATTAATCAAGATAAATTCTTATCTTAACCGATCATTTTGTTTCAACATTTAAATCTCATTTAAATTTTAAAAGCTTAAAATTGATTCATTACAAAATAAATTGAGATCTTTTAATAAAATTAATATCTTTACCTTTAAATCACTCACTTAATCCAATTTTAAAAACATTTCAAAGATGTTCAACTTCAAACACTTTAAATTTCGAAACTTGACTTTGAAAACTTAATCAGATTTTAAAATAAAATTTATGTCTAGATTTTGAACTTGAGGTTATTAGTACTAGGGTTTAAAGTTCAAAGTTTTCAAAGTCGAGTATTTCAAAGTTAATAGTTATGGTTATTTAAATAGTTATGCCTTATTTACTAATTTTATTTTCTGTTTCTATTTTAAAACTTTAATCTTGTTATAATTAATTTGAAAATCTTTAAAATAAAGATTTATTTAATTAATTATAGCAATTTAAAAGTTTTAAAATAAAAATAGAAAATATCTTCACCACCGGTCTTCAAATGCTATCCATAACGTCATATCATTATTCGAAATGGCTTTTATGACACAAAGTCCACTCTCGGCTAAACCAACTAATATACGCAATATTTTAAAAACATATGTAAATTGCGATCTTAGTTAAGTCACAACTTAAAGCCCAAAACCTTTTTTTAAATGGTTTAAAACAAATTACCATTAAAAAAAAGATTCACTTCACAAAGTTCACCAATCTTTCACAAAGTTCACCAATCTTTCACAAAGATTCATTCACAATATTTAAACAAAAGATCTATCTTTGAGATCCTCTTTTGTTTGAAAAAACTAAATATTTCTCAAAGATTCCTTCATAGTTTTCGAAACGATTCCATTTCAAATCTTTTATACAAAAGATACACCTTTAAGATCCTCTTCAATTTCAAAACAAGGTTAAACCATCTTTCACCAAGATTCATTCATAGCTTTCAAAACTATTTCAATTCCATTTCAAACTTGAAATCTTTTAACACAAATTGTAAATCCTTTCATTATATGAAAGCTATTATAATTTGAAAACAATCCTTTTCGTTTCAGAAAAATCCGATTATATTCGCATAAGTTAAAGCCCTTCAAGCATAAAACTTGAGTTAAACTAAAATTCCCAAAACACTAATTTTAAAATGGTTTAAAACCCATATAAACACATTTATAACTTGTATAACCTTTTTAAACCATAATTTCCAAACATAGAATTTAAATTCAAATCTTGAATTCAAATTCAAACTATTTAAATTTCAAAACTTTATCAAGTTATTCAAAATAACTTTTATCTTTTAAACTCCTTTTCAAAAAATTTCAATATTTGACCCAATTCCATTTCTAAAACAATTTGGATTCAAAATTCAACTTTAAAACCATTTTATTAAATTCAAATATCTATGATTTAACCAATTTCTTCGTGCAATCCATATTTGTGCGTATGGTGTAGTCTAGGGGTTTTACACACTAGTGCAATATCAACAACCATCACAGATTCAAGTATAGCAAAATCAATAAGCAGAATAATCTATAATGCTTATCTTTCATTCACAGATTCATAGTAAACAATACAAATTCACCACAGATAAATAAATTACATTTATCACAGCTTAAATCAAAACAGTTCATATCACAAAGAATCACACATCAGAGATATCAAACAACTCAACATTTAATAGAAACCAAACATCCAAAAGTAAGATCAATTAATTATCTGATTAATTTAAATCAGATTTATCACTAATCCTGGTTAATTAACATTAATCGATTACAAATTATTTTAATTAATTAACCTTTAATAATAAATTAATTAACTTTAAATTATTAATTAATCAACCTTAATTAATAAATAAATTAATATTTAATCATTAAATAATTAACCCTTAATTAATTACCCTCTGATTAATTGTTCCTTAATTATTCACTAATTAATCCTTAATTATTAATTAATTAAATCTTAATCACCTTCATTAATTAATTATTAATTAATCCTTAATTTTAAATTAATGAACCTTAATTATTTATTAATTAAATCTTTAATCATTCTTAGATTACTTTTATACTTATTTAATTAAAAGATAAATCATTAAATATTTTAATTAATAAACTTCATAATTAATCATTATTAACCATAAATTTATTCAAGAGATTAAGGTTAATGAAAACAACATTTTATCTTGATTAACTCTTTAATTAAAAATAATATAAGAATTAATTATAAATATTGATCACATAATCAAATGACTTAATTACTTTAAAAATAACTTTCTTAACCCTTTAATTATCTAATTTTAAATCAAGACAATTATTTTTTTAAAACATAGGTTTAAAAATGTTTTAAAATTTAAATTTTGTTTTTAAATTTAAAACCCGAGACTCCCCCGAAAGCTTCTTGAGATAAAAACCTATTTACTTCGAGTTTTCCCCCAAACAACCCGAGTGCCTCCCAAAAATTTCGTTTTAAAACTTAAAATTTTGTTTATGTTTTTATTACCCGATAAAACACAAAAACACTCGAACTAATGCTCGAGCCTGCACGTAGTTTTCCCGAAGAATACTTCGATTTCATAGCCTTTCTTCCACAAACCAACTAAATAATACGACTCGCCACTATGCACATGCACATGCACCGGCACTCCAGCCATCTCCGATCAACGCCGCGACCGCCCATAGATCATCGTTGACCTCCTCTATAAATCCTGACCATCCATCTCGATGATCAAATCGAAAATCAAAATTTGACACTCGATCTGTTTCTTGGAACTAACCATGATCACCAAAAAACTCAGCGTACCGATGATTCTGATCGCCAGAATCCACGCTGATCCTTCAAGAGACACGTCACATCTTCACACACCGACTCCCCAGTCTCATTGATTCCGATCCATCCTTGATGACACGCGGGCACAGGATCGTCGACAGCCAAACCTAGCCATGAAACCCTACTACACCATTTCCTGGCCACTCTGACCCTTTGAAAAATCCTTTAACATTTGTCCATCGATCTACAACACCTATGCCATCTTCCACCATGACCACGAGACAAACAAACTTGCTAATCGACAGCAATCGACCATAATACCCATTTCAGTTCAACCAAATTATCTCAACAAATTCCAATCTAAAAATCAAGATTTTTATCTCTAAATTCATTATTTGCTATAACAAATCAGATTATGAATTCAATTCTAGAAATTAAAATATTTAATTTTTCTGATTAAAATGATTTCTAATGTAAAAATCATATTTCCGAAATATTATATTAATAATTTCACCTGAAACTATTTTTAAAAAGAATTTACGTTGTTCTAGTCATTTTCTGTTTATAATTCAAAATCTAAAATTGATTATATAAGGAGCAGTTGATTTTTTTGTAATGGCTTTAAGCCTGTAAATTTAATAGAGAGTATACATATGTGAATACATATACATACACACAGACATGCATTCAGATAGATCATTATAGTTCAAAACATTTTTTCACAGAAACTTGAAGAATTTATCACAGCATCAAAATATAAGTCAGTAGTTTGCTCACCTAGAGAAGAATAGAAAACAGAGAGCTGGAAATTTGCAAAACTTGGAGATGATCTGCTAGCTTGCATTTATCCTAAACTTGATTGCTTCCCTAGTCGATTCTTTTACTTGAATTGATCATCTAAGGTTTTGATTGCTTTGATTTAAACTTGCTTCAAATTCAATAGGATTGAAGATTTGAAGCTGAGATGAACTTGTACTTGCTGTTTTTAGCTTGAGGTTGAAATTTTGTTTCAGGTTTCATTCTTTTCTTTGTTTGATTTCTAAGATCGTTTTACTTTTGAGTTTTCCTTTGATCTGGTTTGCTTTGTTTTCAGATCTACCTTTAGGTTTGAGATGATTTTTTTGGTTTTTAGTTTTTTTTTTCTTGTTTCTTTAGTTTTGAAATGTATGGAAAAAAAATTGGGAAAAGAAGTAGATATATTTATAAATCTTGTTTTCATTTTTATCTAAATTAAGAACAAGTGACACTTGTAATTATTATCTATATTAAAGCAACACATGTAATATGCATGTTATGATTTATCTACAAATGTTAATACATGGTCTTGTTATTTTACAGATGTCCTAGATAATGTATTTTTATATTTTAAACCCTTACTTACAAATTTATTAATTACTTATAATTTCAAACTATATTTATATATGTATTATGTTTTTATTGTTTCATATTTTATATTTATGCTTATATATACAACTTTTTAAACAAAATGATTTAAAACTAATTACACATTAATAATTAAACATGTATATTAGAACTTAATCCTTAAATACCCTTTTATTATAAATAAATTAATGTTTATATTTACATATGTTTATGCAATACATTCTCTAATTAGTTTAAATATATACATAACTTTACATTTTCATTCATACATTTATATTTACACAACTTTTAAAAGAGGATGTTTTTAAAAACTTGATTATACATTGATAATTAAATCACATATGCATATGTACATTAGCTTCCCAAAATATAAAGTATTTAAATAAAAAAATTATTTATTTATAAAATATTTACTTATTGAATTTCCAAATCAATTCTTTATTTACAAACTTCTTTCATATTTATAAATAAACACACATATGTATATTAAAATTAGATAATAAATTTCTATTAGTATAAAATTATATAGTTTTCAAATCCAAATTTTTATTTATAAGATATTTTATTTAGAATTTCAAAGCCACAATTAAATTTAAAATCAATACCCAAATAAACAAATATCTTATTAAATTAGAAAAACTCAAATTAATTCACAATTTTATTCAAAAATTTATTTTAATTACCAATTTAAATTTGATTCAAAACCGGGATCGTTACAGATTTCCCCCCTTAAGAAAATTTCATCCTTGAAATTTGCTAGGGATGCAACAAAAGAGTAAATGAAAGATAGAGAAATATCATTCCATATCAAACTGAATATCTATTCTGCGTCTGGCTTACCAAATCATAATATCCACGGTAAATTCAAGAACTTGTTCAATGCTTCACAAGATACTCGGGTAACAACTCTACGAAAATATACGGGGCATTGGTTAGTTTGAATGGATAACTAATCGTTCGTAGAATGTATCTGGACCCAAAAGAACAGACAAATAGATTCAATCTTCCACAATTCTAAAACACTAGATATGAATACCAAACTCATGTCGGAATACCCCAAAGTTTACACCGACTTGTCCTTCTTTGGACTTTTATCCTCATAAGTAATTATAATAGGATTTCAAATTTGGTCTTAATCGAAATCACTTTATCGATACAAATTTATGTGTCTTCATATTTTGTTAACTAATTCATTTCATTTAAAATTTCAAATTTATCAAAGTTAAAACGGGAAGATTAATAAGAAACTGTTGAAGATACGAAGTAAGGATTTCTACAACGATTTGCAGGGCCAGCACTACACCAAAGCTTCTCCCTCGAGCTGCCACAAAGCCATCAAAGAATTGAAAGCGAACGATGATCAAGGAGATTGATAGAGAAAGACCGTTCCTTTTTGTTACAGGGTATTAAGCATTTGTAGTGGTACTCCCTTATCCCCTATCTCGTCCTTTTCTTACACTCATACTTACTATCAGTATAGTAAGAGAATTTACTAAGGCATTCGGATGGATATCTTAGGGATATACTCATTCTAGGGTATATTTCATCCTATCTCTAATGAGTTACCTAATGTGTTATACTCTTGAGCTAAAGTTTCAACCTTCAGCTCTGATACCACTTGTGATGGGTATTTAGATGTTATGTTTAAAGTAATTAAGTCATTTGATTATGTGATTAATATTTATAATTAATTCTTACATTATTTTTAATTAAAGAGTTAATCAAGATAAAATGTTGTTTAATTAACCTTAATCTCTTGAATAAATTTATGGTTAATAATGATTAGTCATGAAGTTTATTAATTAAAGATTTTAATGATTTGTCTTTTAATTAATTAAGTATATAACTAATCTAAGAATGATTAAAGATTTAATTAATAAATATTTAAGGTTAATTAATTTAAAATTAAGGATTAATTAATAATTAATTGATGAAGGTGAATTAATATTTAATTAATTAATAATTAAGGAGTGATTAATAAATAATTAAGGACTAATTAATTAAAGGATAATTAATTAAGGGTTAATTATTTAATGATTAAAGATTGATTTATTTATTAATTAAGGTTGATTAATTAATAATTTAAATTTAATTATTTTATTATTAAGGGTTAATTGCTCAAAATAATTTGTAATTAATTAATGTTAATAACCAGGGGTAGTGATAAATCTGATTTAAATTAATCAGATAATTAATTGATCTTACTTATGGATGTTTGGATTCTATTGAACGTTGAATTGTTTGATATCCCTAATGTGTGATGCTTTGTGATATGAACTGTTTTGATTTAAGCTGTGATAAATGTAATTTGTTTATCTATGATGAATTTATATTGTTTATCTGTTAATCTGTGAATAAAAGATAAGCGTTATAGATTATACCACATATTGATTTTGCTATACTTGAATCTGTAATGGTTGTTGATATTGCACTATTGTGGAAAACCCCTAGACTACACCATACACATACAAATATGGATTTCACAAGGAAATTGGTTGAGTCGCAGATATTTGAATTTAATAAAATGGTTTAAAGTTAAATTTTAAATCCAAATGGTTTTGGAAATGGAATTGAGTTAAATATGAAAAACTTTCGATAAGGAGTTTTAAGGATAAAAGTTATTTTGAATAACTTGATAAAGTATTGAAATTTAAATATTTGAAATTGAATTCTATGTCTGGAAATTATGGTTTAGAAAGGTTATACAAGTTATAAATGTGTTTATATGGGTTTTAAACCATTTTAAAAGTAGGGTTTATGGAATTTGAGTTTAACCCAAGTTTTATACTTAAAGGGCTTTAACTTGTGCAAATGTAATCGGTTTTTTCCGAAATGAAAAGGATTGTTTTTAAATAATAATAGCTTTCATATAAAGAAAGGATTTCTATTTTGTGTTGAAAGATTTCAAGTTTGAAATGGAATTGAAATAGTTTTGAAAGCTATGAATGAATCTTTGTGAAAGGATGTTGAACCTTGTTTTGAAATTGAAGAGGATCTTAACGGTGTATCTTTTGTATAAAAGATTTAAAACGGAATTGTTTCGGAAGCTAAGAAGGAATCTTTGTGAAATGTTTAGTGAACTTTGTTTTCAAACAAAAGAGGATCTCAAAGATAGATCTTTTGTTTAAATATTGTGAATGAATCTTTGTGAAATATTGGTGAACTTTATGAAGTGAATCTTTTTTTAATGGTAATTTGTTTTAATCCAGTTAAAGAAATGTTTTGGGCTTTAAGTTGTGAGTTAACTAAGGTCCCGATATCCATACGTTTTTAAAATATTGCGCTCATTATTCGATTTAGCCGGGAGAGGACTTTGTGTCATATAACCTATTCTGATTATGATACGACCTTATGGATAGTATTTGAAGACCGGTGGTGAAGACCGTATATTTTTTAAAGCGAAAGGATAACTCGTCGAATGTCTCTCCACGGGCTGATCCCCGATATAGAGATTTGATCACCCTTTGTGATGGGGAGTCCAGACATGATTAGGGATTATTCGAATTTGCAAGGGCTTCTTTGTGAAGTGCCTTCGGTTCTGTTCGAACCCGAAACGGACTTGGATGGATGAAATTCCCTTTAATAAATTTCTATATATATACACATATATAAAAGTTTAAAATCTTTTCTATATAAAGTTTTCTCGTTCACTATAAAAATTAAATATATGCATGTAAATCATATATATATATGTATATGATTTAAACAAAATTTACCATTTAAACCTTACTGCAAACAAATTTTTTGTTTTAACTATACTACACACACAAAAATATAAATTTATTTTAATTTAATTGAAAAACAACTGAAAAAAACTACTGTAATGACTTAATTAATTAACCTGCAATCGACAATTTAACTATTTAATAAATTCCATCGATTTATTTTTTAACCCAACTTCCAATTAATTAAATCCAATAATTTAATTGCCAATTTCATAGTTATATTTGAAATCCAAGTTGAAATATCATTCAAATATTTAAAATCAATTAAATATTTTGATTTCAAATTTTCAAAATTTCCGGGTCGTCACATCCTTTCCCCCTAAAAGAATTTTGTCCCGAAATTACTAGTTAAGAAGAATGATCCTTAACCCGTTTATCATTTTTCCAAAACCAAACAGTTTTATCAATTTGGCAAAACAAATCTTTTTATTGAAGACGCGTTATCACTTCAACTATCTTTCCAAAACCTTCCATAGATTCCAAACAGCATTGTTTTCTCAATAATTCAAATCTATATTTAAATCTAGAATTTAAATTTTCAAAATTTTATCAAAATTTTTCCTAACTCCCTAATTTTTTGAAAATTTTTGCCAGCGTCTCCTTTGCGCGGCTCGCTCGGCACGACTACAAAATGCCACAACGGGCCCCTAAATTTCAAAAAAACAAAAAGTCAAGCGGCTAGACAAGAAAGTCATCAAATTTCATATAGAAATTTAAATACATACCTTTTTCGAGCAATTCAAATTATCTTTGGAATCAAATCCCAATTTATCTTCTGCCTTTATAATCACCTTTATATCCTTCTCATCATTTTGCATATTTATTTACAAAAGTTCGAATATTTATTCCATTCAAATCCAAGCGATGTACTTATATCATTCGTACGCAATATTAAATTCGATCGTTCACTCGATCACATAATTTCACTTCCGAACTAGTATCATCCACACGAACTTCCTAGTGTAGACTCGGATCTGGTTTCTTGATCAGAAACCGTCATTCTCCTTGCATAGTTCTAAACTATGATAGAGAATTTCCAAAATCAACCAAAAATCCATATCTAGGTTCGCCGTCGAAAATCGAGTGAAAAATCCTAACTCGGATTGATATAACTATCTCGAAATTCTGTGCTCGAATTTTGGATCAAATCATTATGCGAATAAAATAATATATGTACGTCCTTCATATTCATTCCAATTGATTATTAGATATATTAATTTTCTTTTATTCTTTTATTCACATTTTATTTTCATTTCTATATACTTATTCACAATCGCCATTTCACAATTTTCAGTTTAATCTTCACTCAATTATTAACTTTATACATTTCCAATATCAAATTTACTTTAGAATTACACCATTCGTTCTTAAGTTCGATACAAGTATTTTACATACTTCCCATATTTATTTTCAATTTGCCACTTTGGTTAATATCTATATTTTTACTTAAACTGGATTTCCAATTCCATATAATTCAATTTACTTACAAATTTGAAACGAATTTCAACACTTAGTTTTCTATTTCATTTACTTGCATTTCAATTTCATTTTGAATCTTTATGATCATTTTATTTGACTCGAATCTTTCTTCATTCAGATTAATCCAAGTTAAATTTAGTTTCAATTTGAATTTTTCTAAGTCTATAAACTTATTTATTTTTCAAGCAAATTTCCAAATTTAATAAATTATCAAACTTATTTATATTCCGTAACATTTTTCATCAGATTCCAGAGTCTTTCCATCCTTTCAAAAATCATTTTGAAATCAATTCAAATTATCTTTTGAAATTCCAGAAACAAACTCAGTTTTATAAACAACTCCCATTTAAAATAATTTGGCAGTAATTCCTCTCCTGGAAACTCGAAAATGAACACCGATGATGTCGCGATCATCATCGGAATTTCTTTCTAACGAACAAAAAGTGTTTTGAGCTTTTATCCCTTCAAAAACATTTTTTTTCCAAAACCTTTAGAAACCATTTCAAAACTCCAAAGGAATTTAAACTTTTCCAAATCTCCAAAACTTCAAATCCTTTCAATTTCTTCCAAATATTTAACTGGAATTGTATTTCAAATTATAAATCACATTTACAATTCACACTTACAATTTAATAATCTAATATGAATTTACTTTCTTAACTTCTTGATTCATCTCAACTTATATTCCAAATCTGCAAATTTCTTTCCACAATTTATAAATAAACCAGTGTTTATTTTTAAAACAAATTTCCTTTTCCTTTTTAAATTCCATTGTGGATTTAAATTTTCAAATATCCACTGATACACGATTTTCAAATTGTTTTCGAAAATCATTTCCAACACCAAATCATTTCCAACACCAAATCAATTTCCAAATTGATTTCCAATTTTATTGTAAATACCAAATAAAATTCCAAATTTATTTCTAAATTTATTTCAACACCAAATCGATTTTCATATTGATTTCCCAAAGATTTATTTTCAAACATCAAATCAATTTCCGAATTTATTTCTAAATTTTTTTTCTTTTAAAATAGATTCCTTTATCTCTTCCAAACTATTTAAATTTCGTATTTTGAAATAAATTCTTCAACTTTTGAATAATATCACTTGACATCCATTTATTAAAATCCTTTCCCATAATTTTGGAATTTATTCAATAGGATTCAAAAATAAACCTTTATCCTTTTAAAATTCCTTCCGTTAAGTTTACCCAATTTTCAAAAACAAATTTTACTATAAACTTTCAACTTGTATTTCAAAAATCCAATTTTATTTATTTCCGGTACCCTACGATACCAAAAATATATTCGGCTAAACTATAGCCTTCAACAATTTCAATCGCAAATATAATCACACACAGATTATAAATAATCAATACACAATATTGAAAAAAATTCAAATATTTGAGGAATCTAGTTGGATCCCTCCAACCTATTTCCCTACATCCATGGATGTTAGAACAACAATTAAATACCAATTCCACTACGAGGTGGAATATCGCGGTATATGGGATTAATATAATATCATCCGCTATTATGCGGCGCATATGGTCTCTTCCGCTATATATGCGGGAAGTCAATCACTCCAATTACATATATAATACCAATTCCACTTCGAGGTGGAATATCATGGTATATGGGTTTAATATAATATCATCTGCTATTATGTGGCGCATAGGGTCTAATCCAATACAACTGATAGTAATTTATCATCCAAGCACACAATCAACAAATTCAAATTTAACTCATTAAAATTAAATCAGAAAAATCCGATTGAGTGAGAAGATCACACCTTAGCTTTTTTTTATTTGTGATCCACTTCCAATCCAGCTTGTTTTCATAATTTTTAACCTTGTGCAAACTATTATATAATTTTAGTAATATTCAAAATAAATCAAATAATCAATTTTCATTTGATAATTTTAATTCACCGGTGATTTCTATTTTAAACTAATACTTTTAATTTTAAATAAATTCCTTTTAATAAATTTATTTAACTAAAAAATTAAATACAAACTAAATTCCATTTAATAAATTTCTATATACATATACACATATATAAAATTTTGAAATCTTTTCTATATAAAATTTTCACGTTCACCTATAAAATTAAATATAGGCATGCAGATATATATATGATTTAAACAAAATTTACCATTTAAACCTTATTGCAAACAAATTTTCTGTTTAACTATACTACATGAAAAAGAATATAAATTTATTTTAATTTAATTGAAAAACACCTAAAAAAAACTATTGCAATGATTTAATTAATTAACCTGCAATTAACAATTTAACTATTTAATAAATTCCATTGATTTATTTTTTATTTTACCCAACTTCCTACTATTAAATCCAATAATTTAATTTCCAAATTCATAGTTATATTTGAAATCCAAGTTAAAATATCATTCAAGTATTTAAAATCGATTAAATATTTCGATTTCAAAATTTCCGGCCGTCACAAATATCCATCACATCATTGATCAATTGGCGAGGAAATTTATTAAGTAATTCAGATTGCATATGACTCACCTCAAGGATGTCATGTCATTGTCTAACTTATTCAGGACTGAGGGAGTCTTTAAGAACTTTTTACAAAGATTCAATACAACTGTGATTGAGGTGAGCAACCCTCAATAGAACATAATCATGATGGCTTTGATTAGGGGGGTCCATCTCGATATAGACTTTAGGGAATGGTTACAAGAAAGCCTAATGCTACTTTGCATCATTTTTACAACAAGAGCGCCCAATACTTGCGCAAGGAGGAGACTAATCTGACTAGAAGAGGGAATGAAACAGGCCGTCAAGCTGAAGTAGTGCAAAGCAACATTGCTATGAGATAGTGCGGAGCAAGTACCAGGAACATTGACAAAAATGTGGAAAATAAAAGTGGGAATCTGAATGAGTGTTGTTTTGAGGCCCCAAACGAGAACCCGAATTCTAGACGATGATCTGGAATCCCAATATTTGACCCATACACCCTACTAAACAACTCGGTTGAAAATATTTACTTAGCTACTCGAAACTCGAAGTAATATAGGAATCCAGCCCTAAGAGAGTCAACTCAGGATGGGAAGAAGTCTAGAAAATTCTGTAGATATATGGTAATGATACGAACAAGTTTAGATGCCTCTATGTTATAATCGAAGAGCTGGTAAAAAAATGCTCCAATGGTTTTTGGAAGACCCATAGGATGGCAGGCAGGGGACATCCAACCCCCAATGACGCCGGATCACTCGTAGTGCCGACGAGCCTAGGTGGCCAAAAAGGAGAATGATTGTAAACTAAACCACCGATGGTTGTCTTCTAGTTGAGAAGAGCTGAAGCGAGATGGAGTGGCAAGCATAACGATGTTATTTCATCCCAGAATAAAACTTCTGCTTTCTTCTTAGAACTATCTAATAAGATGGACTCTGTTATGTTTCATTTGTAATAAAGTTTCTTTCCAGCCATGCAACACTGTCTTTGCATGTTATATGAGTTGTGAAACATGATCGACTTGCATGAAATTGCATGTGAACAATGCAGATGTGCAAGTACCCAAAATTAGGTACCAACAAAATCTCCATGGCCCATGACCAGGTATGTGGAGCTCTACCAAGATGAGAATTATTTGACTGCTCATCAACCAACTCTTGCTCCTAACTCGGGGGGCAAGAAAGTGATCCAAAGAAGATGTGATTTGACCAACCACTCTTAAGCTCATGCCTGAAGTTTTCCAAAATATTTATGCCTTGCTTGGAGCTCAGTTGTAGCGATCCTGACTCGACCTTTGAAAATCGGCACCGAATACGACACTCGTATTCCAATGCCACAGATCCAAATGTCGAATCTGGTTCCCCGGAGCTTATAACACATTAAGTATAACAACACAGCAGAAGAAAAATGAATATCATATACAATTCCAATGAATACAATATCCAAATATGGAACAACACTGATACAATATGATACGATACATATCGATACTATCAAAGATACAAGAAACAGCGGAAAGAATATCTTCAATAGAACGTATCTCCAAAATCAAATGCTCCAATCCAAAGCTAGCTCGAACTTCAGATCATGATGCACAAAGCTAAGCAAGGCCATTCGTCCAAGACTGAAGGAGATCCCGAAGACTGAAAGCTACCAATCCAAGGACTTCGAAGGCTATCGAATCTACACCTATAACTTGATTATCTGAAAACCCATTGCCCGTGTTGAAAATTGTGGGCACCCAGTGTTTAGGTAGGGAACAATAAACTCCGGGTCAGTCATGAGACTGGTATAAGAAAAAAAACAGTTTTATCTTAAAAACAAACAAAAGAATTTAAATTTGAAATCCGCAATGCTTTTTTAGAAAATGAAACTACCATAAGGCCTCCCGGCACACACACAATGCAATCGCACACATGAGGGAGATTTCTCCTTATGATAGTCAAACATGCTTAATACACGAAAACCATTTGATATTATTATTAGTGCATAGTGGAAAACATTTCAAAAATATAATATTAATCTTAGCCAGCATACGTACCATTATAGTATGCCTACTATAGCTACCATATTAGATGGCAAGTTCTACAACTATAACCGTACAAGGCGCGTATTGGATGATTGGATTTCCAACAAATGGTCAGGCTAAGAAACTTCTTATTGCCACATGGGAACGCCTATGGAGGGACGCCCCGAGAACCATCCCTCAGTTCTCTGCCAACACAAGGCCAGTGTACCCCATTCTCGGGTCACCTAAGATATTCCATCCCCGGTCGTAACCAACCTTTATCCGAGTGCTCGATACCTACAACCACAAAGTAATGTATTTGCAGTAACCACATAGGTTAAATATCTAGGCTTCATACCATGATATCAACTCTATCCAGAAGAAATGGACTGTAACATTCCTGAAATTTATCAAGTTTAATTTGGCAATTAAATTTATTTTGGAAAATAAATTGTGAACTAATTAGAAAATTTTCTAGAATAAATAAATAATTTTGATTATAAACAGAAATTTAATAAGAAATTTAAGTATAAGTAGCTTAAAAATAAATATTTGGATTTGAAATATAAAAATAAAAGAAATTGTATTTGGATCTTTATTTAAATAAAAGAATTTTAATTTGGAATTTGATTTAAAAAAAAAATATTGAATTTATTAACTTTATATTTTCAAAGAACTAATACATATATAAAATTGTTTGTAATAAATAATTGGATTTCAAAATCATTGTTATAAAATTTTATAAGTACAAAATAAAATGTGATTTTATAATTAATAAATTAAGAATTATGTATGAATGATTATTTATTGATTTAGTTATTTCAAATTCATTTTATTTATAAATTGTGTAAGTATAAATAATGGGAAAATGTATACATTTATGTATATAAATAAGATTTAATAAAATAGTTAGTTTTATATGTAAATAAATATTCAAGCTTTGATATGAAGATATCTTTTTATAAGTATAAGAGTAAAAAACACATATGTAAGTATGAAGTGTAGAAGTTAACAAAATCTAAAGTTTATGATATGTTTTTTTTACAAATGGCATCAAGTATGTTTAATTTAAATAAAATAATGGAAATAAAAAAATTGAGAAAACTTTTAAGTTTCCCATATGCCATTATTAAAAAAATCTCACCAAATCTGAAATGTACAGTAAACAAGAGATTTGAGTATCTCAAATCTCAACACCCAAACATAAAGAAGTATAAAAAAAAAGAGAGAGATTGAGCATCTCAATGCCAAAGGAAACCAGATAGAATGCAAATCTGGAAAATAAGCTAAAAAAAAAAAATCATGCAAATCTCGAAATCCCTCCTCTTCTCAAACAAAATTCAAATCAAAGCAAATAATTCTGAAACAAAGGTTTGAAATCTCAAACATGTAGGCAGTGAAGTTCAAGGCTTCAACAAGCAACTACATTTTTCTTAAATCTGGAAATGGTTCTGCATGCAAATCAAAAGCAAAATCTGGAATTCAAGAAGATTCAAACTCAGTTTCAAAATAAATCTGAAGCAATTAAGACAAGGAGTTTAAAATGGAAGTGCAGTTTTCTCTGGGCTAAATTATAGCTGCAGAGAGAAAAGAATTTTAAGTTTTCAGATACTAGATCAAAACTCTATCTTCAAGCAATCAAAGCAAAGTTTAAGTCAAAAGAAAATCAAGTAAAACAAATGCAAGATCAAAGAACAGATCAGGCTCAAGTGCTTCCAAATCAAACAAGTTGATGAAGTTTACAAACTGAAGCTTTGAAAACAAACAAAATGATAATCTGGAAATTTAGAAGCATAATCCAGTGCAAATGCAAGCTCTCTGGAAGATCACAATTTAAAGGCAAGTGAAGATTTCTTTTTAAAATTTAGATTTTATGTTGCAATCAATAAATAAAACAAGATTTGAACAATTTTTATTTAATAAGTTGCAGGGAATATCAAGTTCAAGGCTAAATTTGGTCTCTGGATTTCAAGTTGCAGAGAAAAAAAAAATTTAAAACTGTTTTGGTATACTTCTCTGCCATTTAAACTGTAAGTAAGGAGGATTTAAAAACTTTGTTTATTTATGAAATGGATGAACAAAACAAAAGGGAAATAAAGATCTATACTTACAATTGACAGGTTTAAAACTCCAAGATCTTAAGAAGAAGATTTTAAATCTGGAAAAAAAAAACACCTGGAAGAAGCAATCCTTTCTGGAATTAAACAAACTGTAAGTGGAATCAAGATTGGTTGTTATTGTGAAATAAACAAATAAACACAATAGTAAAATAAGCCAAGTTCTTCTTATAAACTTTGCAGATGGAAGTTTTAAAATATTAAAGAAGGAACCAAAGAAAAAGGAAAAGAGAAAAAAATAGTTCAGGCTCAAAAACAAATTCGTGTCTTTGTTCCTCTCTGTTGCTTCTCTTCTCCGCCCTCCTCTGTTCTTGTTTCTACTGTCAATACCCAGGTGAGCAATCTAGCCTAAAATTGTTCTCTATTTTGATGATTGCTTGAATGATTGCATGTGAATATGCTTGAATGTTTATTACTGTATGGATCTATATGTAGTAGTATGCTTGTATGTGCCTATAAATAAATGAAGATATGTGTCTGTCCTTTGTTCAGGCTTAAAGTTTGATAGATAAAAACATTTATCATCTTCATTTACATTGATTTTAAACTTAAGCATGTAAATGAAAAAGGTTTCTAGTTTACAAAAAATGAAATTTATTAAGTAAAGATTGTTTTAAGTGTTGCAGTTCTTAGTCTCTTCCCATACTCTCTACTGCATCGAGTTAGAGTGGGATTTGGGAGGTTGCAGAGGGGGTGTAGGTGGGTCATTAGCCGAAGTTGCAGTGATGATGATGATCGGAGAACGGATTATGGGCTGTTGACAGGTTTTGGGTGGAGTGGGTCTTCAGTGGTTTCAGTTTTGAAGAGGAGCATGCAAAATTAGAATTCGTGACAGTATCAATCCATTTGATGATCAGTATGGGATGCAGGGGTGTTCGCCGACCTGAGGAGATCATCGACGATGATCGGAGCTCGCTGCGATGATGGTGCACGTGCACAGGGTTGTGGGTGTGTCAGTGTATGGGTAGAAGCATAGGGCAGAATATTTTAATTTTTTTTTCTAGGGTCGATATTGTGAGTGACTCGAAGTTTTGGGGTATCTGACTCAAAGCAAAGTAGCATCTGACTCGAAGTAAAGAAAAAAATTTGTTCAGGTTTAAAGAACAGAAGACCTGTTCTGTTTTTTTTTCAAATTTTAAAATGTAAATAAAATTTTAAACAAAGTTTAAAAACCTGGATTAGAGTATGGACTCAAGAAATTTAAACCTAAGTTTGAAATAATTTAAGTTTTGAGATTTAAATTTAGTTTTGACAACTTTTAAAGTATAAAGAATATGGGTTTTAAATTTAAACTAAAAGTTTAAATTATAAAATAAAAAAAAAATCAAATCTGAATTTTGAAGTCTGGATTTAGCTTTTAAACTGTAGTTTTTAAATAAATAAAGTTTTAAATTTTATTTGTTTAACTACTTTAAAAATGGTTAAATGTTTTGAAATTTAAAATGGAGATAAATGTAAATAAGTTTTAAATCTAAGCAACCTGAAATCAAAATTTTGAAGTATATATTCCAGTTTAGAAGAAAAAGAAGTTTTTTTAAATTTAAGGATAAGGTCATAGTGTATTTTTTTTAAATTGATTTGAATTTAAGATGAATTTGGTTTAAAAAAAAAATCTCTTTTAAACCTCCTTTCATAAAATAAATATTCTTTAACTTGTGGAATAGAAAAGATTTTTTTTGGATTCTTTGTTTAAGATTAATTCATGTTCATTTTAAATCTTAAATTTAAGATGAAATTTAAATTAAAATTTGAAAGAAAATTTGTTTTTAAATGCTTTATTTAAGCAAGAGATGTTTTATTTTAAAAATAAATAAGTAGAATTTAACATTTTGGATTCATTAAATTATTAAGTTAATAAATCAGGTAATTAATAAATGATCAAAATGAAAATAGAAATTTCTTAGTGAAAGTAATTGAGAGAAGATAATTGAAGGTTGAAAATTGATTTATCAATTATTTGAGGTTAATTACTTGAAAGTAAAATTAATTAATGTGATTTATTGATTAAGATAATTGAATCAAGAAAAATAAATTAAGATTAATTAACTTAAAGTGATTAAGAAACCATTATAAATTAAGGAATAATTAAATACTGTAAATAGTTATGGAATAATAGATCTATTGATTAATAAATTAAGGGAAATCAATTATAACTAAGATAAATAAATTAATAATAAAGGGTTTATTAATTTAAGTAATTGATTAAAGGAAAATTAGTAAAAGTAATTAAGACTTAATTACAATGAAGGGTTAATTAATTAAAATAATTAATTAAAGAAATGATTTAATTATGAGGTAATTAAAATTTAATTGAAATTAATAAATCATTGATTTAAGATTACTAATAAAAGCAATTATGTCGTTGATAAATTAAAACCACCAAATTTATTCATTCTAGTTATAGATGTTTGATTGCTGTTGGATGCTATGTGATGGATTTGTTTATTTGATATGTGATGTGATGCTTTGTGCTAAGTTATTATATCTGTGGTGTATTTATTGTTATGTTAACCCTTTGACCCTTAGAACGACATTTGAATTTCGATGCGACAGGGAGTCGGATTTCAGTTGGTTATCCGAAACCCACATCGAATCATATCAGTGAACCTTTGTGATTGGTAATTTATTTATCTATGAATATGTGAATACAGATGAGCGTTATGGGTCATACCGCTTATCGATTTGATTGAATCTATTGTGCACTATTGCGTTGAACCCTTGACCACACTTATACACACACAAATATGGATTGCACGTGGAAATGGGTTAAGTCACAGATTTAGAAATTGTTTTAAAATTGAAATTTTAAATCCAAAAATAATTTTGGAATTGGAATTGAAGCTTTGAAAATGAGTTTTCTGAAATAAAAGTTATTTTAAATAACTTGATTGAATCTTGGAATTTAAATGAATTAATTTAAATGTGAATTCAATATTTGAAATTGAATTCTAAAATCTAGGAACTAAGGGTTAAAAAGTTATTCAAGTTATAAATGGGTTTATATGGGTTTTTGAAAACCATTTTAAGAGTGATGTTTTGAAGTTTTAATTTAACCCAAGATTTAAACTGGTATATAATTGGATTTTTCTGAAAACGAAACTGTTTGTGAGCTTTCAAATGAACTTCCAATTGGTGTTAAAAAGACTTCAAGTCTAAAATGAAATGGTTTCCAAGTTATAGATAAATCTATGGAACGTGTTTTGAAAGCTATAAATCTTTTATCTTAAAGATTTAATTGGGTTAATCCAAATTTAATGGGAATTGTTTTGGAAATCTATGAGTGGATCTTTGTGAACTTTGTGAGATAAATCTTTTTGTTTAAAGATTTTAAAATGGTGATTTGGTTAAACATTTGGAAGAAAAGCTTTGGATTTTTAAGTTGTGACTTAACTGAAATCCCATATCCATATATTTTTTTAAAAATATTGCGCTCACTATTCGGTTTAGCCGGGAGAGGACCTTGTGTCATATAACCCATTCCGGATAGTGATACGACGTTATGGATAGCATTTGGAGACCGGTGGTGAAGGCCGGGTATTTGTGAGAACGATAGGATAACCTATCGATTGACTCTGCACTGAGTTGCTCCGGTATAGAGTTCTTCCTTAGTGATGGGAAGTCCGATCGGAATTGTGGATACCCGGATTTGCAAGGGCTTCTTCGGAAGTGCCTTCGGTTCTGTTCGAACCCGGGACAGACTTGTATGGTTGTATGTCCGACATTACACTTTGAGATATTTACTGATCTCTATCAAATACATTTCTGCTTGGTGGCGGAGAATTTATTCTCTTAGCTTAACACCCTTCTCTGAGACGTACGAGCTCAGAGGTTATGTAATTGATATTTATCAGTGATATATTCCCAACTTGGTAATGTGACATGCCGAGTGCTGCTGTGTGATGATCATTGGTTGATCATTTGTGATAGGATCATTTATTTGATCATTTATCTTTGTGATCATTGCTTTGGTCATCTGTTGACCCAAAGCATGGCTTTGTGCCAAAGCGTAGCTTTGTGGACGAGACTGCATCAGGACCTCACTCCCCGGGAATGGTCGAAACAGGAAAGATGCGGCAAGGTTATGAGGGTCGCGCCCTTTAGGGTATGTCATTTCCTTCTGGAAAAGGGTGGTATCATGGTATGGAGCCCAGATACTTACTCATGTGGATACTGCAGATCTATTACTTTGTGATACTTTGTGGTTGTTGTGAGCGCGCTCGGATAAAGGTCCCAAAGGACCGGGGGATGGCATATTCGTGTAGTAGTTACCTAGTTACAGAGGTAACCCGGCCTTGTGTTGGCAGAGATCTAACCGTAACGTTAGTTCTCGGGACGTCCCGCCAGAGGCGTACCCATGTGGCAATAGGAAGTTCCTTAGCCTGACCATTTGTTGGAAATCCATTCTTCAATTACGTGCCTTGTACGGTTTTAGTTGTAGAACCTGCCATTTAACATGGCAGCTATAGTAGGCATAGTATCATGGTACCTATGCTGGCTAGGATTTATATTATACTTTCGAAAGATTTCCCACTATGCACTAGTAATAATATCAAAGAATTTTTCTCGTAGTAAGCATGTTTGACTATCATAAGGAGAAATCTCCCCCATGTGTGCGTTTGCATTGTGTGTGTGCCGGGAGGCCTTATGGTAGTTTCATTTTTCAAAAAGCATTGCGGATTTCAAATTGAAATTCTTTTGTCTGTTTTAAAAGACCAACTGTTTTTGTTTGCTCACACCAGTCCCATGACTGACCTGGATTTTATTGTTCCTTTCCTAAACTCTGGGTGCCTACTATTTCCCACACGGGCAGTCTAGAGTTGGGGTTTTCAGATAATCAATAGTAGGTGTAGATTCGATAGCTTTCAAGCCTTAGGATTTGGCAATCGCAATTGGATCGAGTTGCTTCTCTTCATCTTGATTTGAGAGTTCGAGCTATTCTGGATTGGTGCCTTGGAGATGGAGATTACCGATACTGGAGTTCTTCCCTGAAGACTATTTTGGAGATGTGTTCCGCTGCTAGTGTTATCTTTTATTTCCGCTGCTATTCTTTGTATCTCTGATAATGGTGATATCTATTGTACCATTCTGTTGTATCATTCATGTTGTATCAGTTATTGTATCAAATGTTGTATATTGATATATGTTGTTCATTTTCTTCCGCTGTGTTATTTACTTAATGTGTTATAAGCTCCGGCGACTCGAATTTGAGCGGTCGAATCTGCGGCATTCGAGTACAATGTAAAGTATGGATGTCGATTTTCGAACGCGAAAAATTCGAGACGTTACATTTGGTATCAGAGCTGATGGTTAAAACCTTAGCTCAGGAGTATAACATATTAAGTAACTCATTAGAGATAGGGTGAAGTATACCCTAGAATGAGTATATCCCTAAGATATCCGTTCGAATGCCTCAGTAAATTCTCTTACTATTCACCGATAGTAAGTATGAGTGCAAGAAGAGAACGAGATAGGGGACAGGGGAGTACCACTATAAATGGTCAATACCCTGCAACAGTGGAAATATCTTTTCTCTATCAATCTCCTTTGATTCGATTTCATATTCTTTTGATTGCTTCATAGCTGCTCCAGAAAGAAGTTTCGGTGTGATGGTAGCCCTACGAATCGTTGTAGAAAATTCTTACTTCGTATCTTCATCGGTTTCTTATCAGCTTTTCGATCTAAACTCTAATGAATTTGAAATTGGAAAAATATTAAATAAATTGGAAATTTTAAATTAAGTAAATTGGTTAACTAATATGAAGATTTGATCCATCTATCTATTCTCTGGGATCCGACATATTCTACGAACGATTAGTTATCCCTTCGAACTAATCAATGGCCTTGTATATTCGTAGACCAATGAACCCAAATATCTTGTGTAATATTGTATGAGTTGTTCTCATATTGTCAATATTCTTATTTGGTAAGCCAAATACAGAATTGGTATCCAGTCTGATTCGGAAAGATATCTCTATGTCTTTTATCCTTTCTTTGTCGTCTTCTCTGCAATTTCGAGGACGAAATTCTTTTAAGGGGGGAAATCTGTAACATTCCTGAAATTTATCAAGTTTAATTTGGCAATTAAATTTATTTTGGAAAATAAATTGTGAACTAATTAGAAAATTTTCTAGAATAAATAAATAATTTTGATTATAAACAGAAATTTAATAAGAAATTTAAGTATAAGTAGCTTAAAAATAAATATTTGGATTTGAAATATAAAAATAAAAGAAATTGTATTTGGATCTTTATTTAAATAAAAGAATTTTAATTTGGAATTTGATTTTAAAAAAAAAATATTGAATTTATTAACTTTATATTTTCAAAGAACTAATACATATATAAAATTGTTTGTAATAAATAATTGGATTTCAAAATCATTGTTATAAAATTTTATAAGTACAAAATAAAATGTGATTTTATAATTAATAAATTAAGAATTATGTATGAATGATTATTTATTGATTTAGTTATTTCAAATTCATTTTATTTATAAATTGTGTAAGTATAAATAATGGGAAAATGTATACATTTATGTATATAAATAAGATTTAATAAAATAGTTAGTTTTATATGTAAATAAATATTCAAGCTTTGATATGAAGATATCTTTTTATAAGTATAAGAGTAAAAAACACATATGTAAGTATGAAGTGTAGAAGTTAACAAAATCTAAAGTTTATGATATGTTTTTTTTACAAATGGCATCAAGTATGTTTAATTTAAATAAAATAATGGAAATAAAAAAATTGAGAAAACTTTTAAGTTTCCCATATGCCATTATTAAAAAAATCTCACCAAATCTGAAATGTACAGTAAACAAGAGATTTGAGTATCTCAAATCTCAACACCCAAACATAAAGAAGTATAAAAAAAAAGAGAGAGATTGAGCATCTCAATGCCAAAGGAAACCAGATAGAATGCAAATCTGGAAAATAAGCTAAAAAAAAAATCATGCAAATCTCGAAATCCCTCCTCTTCTCAAACAAAATTCAAATCAAAGCAAATAATTCTGAAACAAAGGTTTGAAATCTCAAACATGTAGGCAGTGAAGTTCAAGGCTTCAACAAGCAACTACATTTTTCTTAAATCTGGAAATGGTTCTGCATGCAAATCAAAAGCAAAATCTGGAATTCAAGAAGATTCAAACTCAGTTTCAAAATAAATCTGAAGCAATTAAGACAAGGAGTTTAAAGTGGAAGTGCAGTTTTCTCTGGGCTAAATTATAGCTGCAGAGAGAAAAGAATTTTAAGTTTTCAAATACTAGATCAAAACTCTGTCTTCAAGCAATCAAAGCAAAGTTTAAGTCAAAAGAAAATCAAGTAAAACAAATGCAAGATCAAAGAACAGATCAGGCTCAAGTGCTTCCAAATCAAACAAGTTGATGAAGTTTACAAACTGAAGCTTTGAAAACAAACAAAATGATAATCTGGAAATCTAGAAGCATAATCCAGTGCAAATGCAAGCTCTCTGGAAGATCACAATTTAAAGGCAAGTGAAGATTTCTTTTTAAAATTTAGATTTTATGTTGCAATCAATAAATAAAACAAGATTTGAACAATTTTTATTTAATAAGTTGCAGGGAATATCAAGTTCAAGGCTAAATTTGGTCTCTGGATTTCAAGTTGCAGAGAAAAAAAAAAATTAAAACTGTTTTGGTATACTTCTCTGCCATTTAAACTGTAAGTAAGGAGGATTTAAAAACTTTGTTTATTTATGAAATGGATGAACAAAACAAAAGGGAAATAAAGATCTATACTTACAATTGACAGGTTTAAAACTCCAAGATCTTAAGAAGAATATTTTAAATCTGGAGAAAAAAAAAACACCTGGAAGAAGCAATCCTTTCTGGAATTAAACAAACTGTAAGTGGAATCAAGATTGGTTGTTATTGTGAAATAAACAAATAAACACAATAGTAAAATAAGCCAAGTTCTTCTTATAAACTTTGCAGATGGAAGTTTTAAAATATTAAAGAAGGAACAAAGAAAAAGGAAAAGAGAAAAAAATAGTTCAGGCTCAAAAACAAATTCGTGTCTTTGTTCCTCTCTGTTGCTCCTCTTCTCCGCCCTCCTCTGTTCTTGTTTCTACTGTCAATACCCAGGTGAGCAATCTAGCCTAAAATTGTTCTCTATTTTGATGATTGCTTGAATGATTGCATGTGAATATGCTTGAATGTTTATTACTGTATGGATCTATATGTAGTAGTATGCTTGTATGTGCCTATAAATAAATGAAGATATGTGTCTGTCCTTTGTTCAGGCTTAAAGTTTGATAGATAAAAACATTTATCATCTTCATTTACATTGATTTTAAACTTAAGCATGTAAATGAAAAAGGTTTCTAGTTTACAAAAAATGAAATTTATTAAGTAAAGATTGTTTTAAGTGTTGCAGTTCTTAGTCTCTTCCCATACTCTCTACTGCATCGAGTTAGAGTGGGATTTGGGAGGTTGCAGAGGGGGTGTAGGTGGGTCATTAGCCGAAGTTGCAGTGATGATGATGATCGGAGAACGGATTATGGGTTGTTGACAGGTTTTGGGTGGAGTGGGTCTTCAGTGGTTTCAGTTTTGAAGAGGAGCATGCAAAATTAGAATTCGTGACAGTATCAATCCATTTGATGATCAGTATGGGATGCAGGGGTGTTCGCCGACCTGAGGAGATCATCGACGATGATCGGAGCTCGCTGCGATGATGGTGCACGTGCACAGGGTTGTGGGTGTGTCAGTGTATGGGTAGAAGCATAGGGCAGAATATTTTAATTTTTTTTTCTAGGGTCGATATTGTGAGTGACTCGAAGTTTTGGGGTATCTGACTCAAAGCAAAGTAGCATCTGACTCGAAGTAAAGTAAAAAATTTGTTCAGGTTTAAAGAACAGAAGACCTGTTCTGTTTTTTTTTCAAATTTTAAAATGTAAATAAAATTTTAAACAAAGTTTAAAAACCTGGATTAGAGTATGGACTCAAGAAATTTAAACCTAAGTTTGAAATAATTTAAGTTTTGAGATTTAAATTTAGTTTTGACAACTTTTAAAGTATAAAGAATATGGGTTTTAAATGTAAACTAAAAGTTTAAATTATAAAATAAAAAAAAATCAAATCTGAATTTTGAAGTCTGGATTTAGGTTTTAAACTGTAGTTTTTAAATAAATAAAGTTTTAAATTTTATTTGTTTAACTACTTTAAAAATGGTTAAATGTTTTGAAATTTAAAATGGAGATAAATGTAAATAAGTTTTAAATCTAAGCAACCTGAAATCAAAATTTTGAAGTATATATTCCAGTTTAGAAGAAAAAGAAGTTTTTTTAAATTTAAGGATAAGGTCATAGTGTATTTTTTTTAAATTGATTTGAATTTAAGATGAATTTGGTTTAAAAAAAAATCTCTTTTAAACCTCCTTTCATAAAATAAATATTCTTTAACTTGTGGAATAGAAAAGATTTTTTTTGGATTCTTTGTTTAAGATTAATTCATGTTCATTTTAAATCTTAAATTTAAGATGAAATTTAAATTAAAATTTGAAAGAAAATTTGTTTTTAAATGCTTTATTTAAGCAAGAGATGTTTTATTTTAAAAATAAATAAGTAGAATTTAACATTTTGGATTCATTAAATTATTAAGTTAATAAATCAGGTAATTAATAAATGATCAAAATGAAAATAGAAATTTCTTAGTGAAAGTAATTGAGAGAAGATAATTGAAGGTTGAAAATTGATTTATCAATTATTTGAGGTTAATTACTTGAAAGTAAAATTAATTAATGTGATTTATTGATTAAGATAATTGAATCAAGAAAAATAAATTAAGATTAATTAACTTAAAGTGATTAAGAAACCATTATAAATTAAGGAATAATTAAATACTGTAAATAATTATGGAATAATAGATCTATTGATTAATAAATTAAGGGAAATCAATTATAACTAAGATAAATAAATTAATAATAAAGGGTTTATTAATTTAAGTAATTGATTAAAGGAAAATTAGTAAAAGTAATTAAGACTTAATTACAATGAAGGGTTAATTAATTAAAATAATTAATTAAAGAAATGATTTAATTATGAGGTAATTAAAATTTAATTGAAATTAATAAATCATTGATTTAAGATTACTAATAAAAGCAATTATGTCGTTGATAAATTAAAACCACCAAATTTATTCATTCTAGTTATAGATGTTTGATTGCTGTTGGATGCTATGTGATGGATTTGTTTATTTGATATGTGATGTGATGCTTTGTGCTAAGTTATTATATCTGTGGTGTATTTATTGTTATGTTAACCCTTTGACCCTTAGAACGACATTTGAATTTCGATGCGACAGGGAGTCGGATTTCAGTTGGTTATCCGAAACCCACATCGAATCATATCAGTGAACCTTTGTGATTGGTAATTTATTTATCTATGAATATGTGAATACAGATGAGCGTTATGGGTCATACCGCTTATCGATTTGATTGAATCTATTGTGCACTATTGCGTTGAACCCTTGACCACACTTATACACACACAAATATGGATTGCACGTGGAAATGGGTTAAGTCACAGATTTAGAAATTGTTTTAAAATTGAAATTTTAAATCCAAAAATAATTTTGGAATTGGAATTGAAGCTTTGAAAATGAGTTTTCTGAAATAAAAGTTATTTTAAATAACTTGATTGAATCTTGGAATTTAAATGAATTAATTTAAATGTGAATTCAATATTTGAAATTGAATTCTAAAATCTAGGAACTAAGGGTTAAAAAGTTATTCAAGTTATAAATGGGTTTATATGGGTTTTTGAAAACCATTTTAAGAGTGATGTTTTGAAGTTTTAATTTAACCCAAGATTTAAACTGGTATATAATTGGATTTTTCTGAAAACGAAACTGTTTGTGAGCTTTCAAATGAACTTCCAATTGGTGTTAAAAAGACTTCAAGTCTAAAATGAAATGGTTTCCAAGTTATAGATAAATCTATGGAACGTGTTTTGAAAGCTATAAATCTTTTATCTTAAAGATTTAATTGGGTTAATCCAAATTTAATGGGAATTGTTTTGGAAATCTATGAGTGGATCTTTGTGAACTTTGTGAGATAAATCTTTTTGTTTAAAGATTTTAAAATGGTGATTTGGTTAAACATTTGGAAGAAAAGCTTTGGATTTTTAAGTTGTGACTTAACTGAAATCCCATATCCATATATTTTTTTAAAAATATTGCGCTCACTATTCGGTTTAGCCGGGAGAGGACCTTGTGTCATATAACCCATTCCGGATAGTGATACGACGTTATGGATAGCATTTGGAGACCGGTGGTGAAGGCCGGGTATTTGTGAGAACGATAGGATAACCTATCGATTGACTCTGCACTGAGTTGCTCCGGTATAGAGTTCTCCCTTAGTGATGG
Organism: Allium cepa; assembly: GCA_030765085.1. Classification (NCBI taxonomy): domain Eukaryota; kingdom Viridiplantae; phylum Streptophyta; class Magnoliopsida; order Asparagales; family Amaryllidaceae; genus Allium; species Allium cepa. The sequence goes on along the minus strand of CM060928.1, from coordinate 847,728,950 downwards.
GAAGTCCGATCGGAATTGTGGATACCCGGATTTGCAAGGGCTTCTTCGGAAGTGTCTTCGGTTCTGTTCGAACCCGGGACAGACTTGTATGGTTGTATGTCCGACATTACACTTTGAGATATTTACTGATCTCTATCAAATACATTTCTGCTTGGTGGCGGAGAATTTATTCTCTTAGCTTAACACCCTTCTCTGAGACGTACGAGCTCAGAGGTTATGTAATTGATATTTATCAGTGATATATTCCCAACTTGGTAATGTGACATGCCGAGTGCTGCTGTGTGATGATCATTGGTTGATCATTTGTGATAGGATCATTTATTTGATCATTTATCTTTGTGATCATTGCTTTGGTCATCTGTTGACCCAAAGCATGGCTTTGTGCCAAAGCGTAGCTTTGTGGACGAGACTGCATCAGGACCTCACTCCCCGGGAATGGTCGAAACAGGAAAGATGCGGCAAGGTTATGAGGGTCGCGCCCTTTAGGGTATGTCATTTCCTTCTGGAAAAGGGTGGTATCATGGTATGGAGCCCAGATACTTACTCATGTGGATACTGCAGATCTATTACTTTGTGATACTTTGTGGTTGTTGTGAGCGCGCTCGGATAAAGGTCCCAAAGGACCGGGGGATGGCATATTCGTGTAGTAGTTACCTAGTTACAGAGGTAACCCGGCCTTGTGTTGGCAGAGATCTAACCGTAACGTTAGTTCTCGGGACGTCCCGCCAGAGGCGTACCCATGTGGCAATAGGAAGTTCCTTAGCCTGACCATTTGTTGGAAATCCATTCTTCAATTACGTGCCTTGTACGGTTTTAGTTGTAGAACCTGCCATTTAACATGGCAGCTATAGTAGGCATAGTATCATGGTACCTATGCTGGCTAGGATTTATATTATACTTTCGAAAGATTTCCCACTATGCACTAGTAATAATATCAAAGAATTTTTCTCGTAGTAAGCATGTTTGACTATCATAAGGAGAAATCTCCCCCATGTGTGCGTTTGCATTGTGTGTGTGCCGGGAGGCCTTATGGTAGTTTCATTTTTCAAAAAGCATTGCGGATTTCAAATTGAAATTCTTTTGTCTGTTTTAAAAGACCAACTGTTTTTGTTTGCTCACACCAGTCCCATGACTGACCTGGAGTTTATTGTTCCTTTCCTAAACTCTAGGTGCCTACTATTTCCCACACGGGCAGTCTAGAGTTGGGGTTTTCAGATAATCAATAGTAGGTGTAGATTCGATAGCTTTCAAGCCTTAGGATTTGGCAATCGCAATTGGATCGAGTTGCTTCTCTTCATCTTGATTTGAGAGTTCGAGCTATTCTGGATTGGTGCCTTGGAGATGGAGATTACCGATACTGGAGTTCTTCCCTGAAGACTATTTTGGAGATGTGTTCCGCTGCTAGTGTTATCTTTTATTTCCGCTGCTATTCTTTGTATCTCTGATAATGGTGATATCTATTGTACCATTCTGTTGTATCATTCATGTTGTATCAGTTATTGTATCAAATGTTGTATATTGATATATGTTGTTCATTTTCTTCCGCTGTGTTATTTACTTAATGTGTTATAAGCTCCGGCGACTCGAATTTGAGCGGTCGAATCTGCGGCATTCGAGTACAATGTAAAGTATGGATGTCGATTTTCGAACGTGAAAAATTCGAGACGTTACATGGACATACCCTAAGGGCGCGACCCCTGAAACCTTGCTGCATCTTTCCTGTTTCGACCATTTTTGGGGTGTAAGGTTCAGATGTAGTCTCGTCCGTAAAGCTACGTTTTTCACAAAGCCTTACTTTGATCAACAAATGATCAGTAGCACTTCGTATGCCACATTACCAAATTGGGAATGTATCACTAGTAACCATCAACTACATAACCTTTGAGCTCGTACGTCTCAGAGAAGGGTGTTAAGCTAAGAGAATAAATCTCTGCCACCAAACAGAAATGTATTTGATAGAAACCAGCTTTGTATCTCAAAGTGTAACGTCAGACACACATCCATACAAGTCTGTTTCGGGTTCAAACAGAACCGAAGGCATTTCCAAAGAAGCCCTTGCAATTCGGGTATTCACAATCCCGTTTGGACTTCACATCACATAGGGAATCTCTATACCGTAGCACTCAGTGCAGAGATAATCGATAGGTCATCCTATCATTCTCGCAAATACCCGGTCTTCACCGCCGGTCTTCAAATCCATAACGACGTATCATTAATCGGAACGGGTTTTATGGAACAAGGTCCTCTCCCAGCTAAATTGAATAACGAGCGCAATATTTAAAAGAACATATGGATATTGGGGTCTCAGTTAAATCACAGCTTAAAGCCCAAAACCTTTCATTCAAATGGTTAAAACAAATTACCATTCCCAATCTTTTAAACAAAAAGATTCATTTCAAAAACCATCAATGGTTTGAACAATTTCCACACTTAAATCTTTTAAACAAAAGATTCACTTCTAAGACCCCTTTCAATTTAAAACAAGGTTCACCAATCTTTAACAAAGATTCATTCCTAGCCTTTCAAAAACAATTCCATTCCAAATTGGATTAACTCATCTGGTCTTTAAATCAAAGACTCATTTCATAGCTTTCAAAACAATTTTCAAAGATTCATTCATAACTTTTCAAAACAATTCCCGTTTCAATCTTTTATATATAGAAGATACACCATTTAAAAATCCTCTTCAATTTCAAAATAGGGTTCAACTATCTTTCACAAAGATTAAATTATAGCTTTCAAAACCATTCCATTTCAAACTTGAAATCTTTTCATCATAATTTGGAAATTCTTTCCTTATATAAAAGCTACTATTATTTTAAACCACTTGTTTCCGTTTCAGGAAAAAAACCGATTGTATTTGCATGAGTTAAGGCCTTTCAAATATAAACTTGGGTTAAATTTAAATTCTCAAAACCATAATTTTAAAATGGTTTAAAAACCCATATAAACACATTTATAGCTTGTATAACCTTTTTACATCTTAAATTCTCAAAATAGAATTCAATTTCAAATTTTGAATTCAAATTTTAAATCAAATTTTCAAAACTAAATCAAGCTACTCAAAACTAACTTTTATATTTGGAAATTCCTTTTCAAAAGTCTTTTCAAATTCAACCCAATTCCATTTCCAAAATCGTTTGAATTTAAAAATTCAATTTTTAAAACCATTTCATTAGATTCAAATATCTGTGACTTAACCAATTTCCTCGTGAAATCCATATTTGTGTGTGTATAGTGTAGTCCAGGGGTTTTACACACAATAGTGGAACATCATCAATCATCACAGAATTCAAACATAGCAATATTGATAAGTGGTATAATCCTATAATGCTTGTCTATATACACAAAATAACAGATAGATAACATAAATGCATTATAGATAAATATATTATATTACACATCACAAACATATCACATAACATTACACATAAGGGATATCAACATAATTCATAACATTCCATACTATCCATACATTCATAAGTATAATCATCAAGTCATCTGATTGAATTTAAACCAGATCATTACCCATGAATAAATTTCTAATCATGGTTAACTAATAACTAATTAATTACAAACCATTATTATTAATTATTCTTTAATTAATCATTAATTAACTTTTAATTAATAATAATCATTTGATTAATTATCTTTAATTAATTACAAAGATTTAATTAATTAATCCTTAATTAATAATCATCCCTTAATTATTTTCATAAATTACTTAACCTTTAATTAATTTATCACATTAATTAATTACCCATAATTAATTATAATAAATGATCGGTCTTAATCACTTAGTCATCGTCAACCATAAACTAACTAGCAATTAATTTACCTTAATTAACTACCTTAATAATTTAGAAATTAATCCACCTTTAATTATTAATTTATTAATTAGCCTTTAATTAACTTCTTTAATTAATTAACCTTTAATTAATTACTTTAATTAATAAATCCTTAATTATTAATTAAATCTTAATTATAATTAATTATCCTTAATTGATTATCCTTAATTCAATTACCCTAATTAATTAACCACATTAATTTATCATGCTTTAAAATAATTAACCCTTAATATTTGATCAATCAATCTTTAATGCACTCTTAATTACTTTCACTAAGTAATTATTTTTATTTAATCATTCATTGATTAATTAATTAATTAACCTAATAATTTAAGGAATCCAAATCACTAAATTCTATTTATCTTTAAGATAAAACATTTCTTACTTAATCAAAGCATTTAAAAACAAGTTGCTTTCAAATTTACCTTAAATTTCATTTTAAATTTAAGATTTAAAACGAATACAAATTTAACTTGAACAAAGTTTTAAAAACAATTCAAAAACCTTTTTATCTCACAAGTTAAAGAAATATTCATATTATAAAGAAGTTTAAAAGAATTTAAAACCAAATTAATTTTTAAATCCAAATAAAATTAAAAATACACTTTAACAACAAATTTGTTTAAATCATTTTAAATTTAAAAATTTTCATTTGTTTCAAAACTGGAATAGATACTAGATTTTGATTCCAGATTACTTTGGCTCAAAAACTTACTTACATTTAAACTTCATTTCAAATTCTAAATCATTTAACCATTTTTAAAGTAGTTAAAACAATTTAAATTTAAAAACTTTATTTTTATTTTAAAAACTGAGATTCAAACTCAAATTCTTGATTTAACTTATATTTAAACTTATTTAAACCTTTACTTTATAGTTCAAACTTTCCAGTTTTTAAATTCAAGCTAAATACACTTTAAATGCTTAAGGTGTTAAAACAAGTTTAAATTTCAAAAAACTTAAATCATTTCAAAACCTAGGGTTCAAACTTACTTGAATTCTGATTCAAACTTAGATTTAAAGCTTGGTTTAAACTTTGATTTCATTTTTAACCTCGGTTTAAAATTTAAACAAAATACTACAGGTTTCTGTTAAAACCTGTAACATATTTTTTTTACCCGAGGCAAACTTAATTTACTTTGAGCCACAAACTAAAAAATTCGAGCAGATGCTCGAACTTCTCGAGAGAAAATCCGAGATCTTCCCTTTGCTAACCAAAATTTCACCAGGGAATAAAGTGCACCGTGCACATCCACGGTGACTTTAATCAACTCTGACCATCTCCGATGGTCTTCCCCTATCGGCGACCAACTCCACATCCAAACACGATCACATCATCATCCTTCCAAAGCTCGAAATTGAATTCTAGTTCAAAAATCCCCAAACCTGGAACAGAAACAGGAACCTCCTCCACCAAAACCTGGAGAAACTCATCATTCTCGACATCGAGATCATCGGAGTACTCGAAACTCCGGTCATTACTTCGTTAACGCCTCCTCTACCACCTCCCAAAAACACGCAGCACTTGATCAACAAGGGAGGATGAACGAATCGAAATACTGGACCTTGTTGAAACTAGGGTTCCAAACAAGAATCAACTACCGCGAATTCCTCAATAAATTAATCATCTCCCTGACAATTTTTCCCATCATCCTCAATCACTCTACTACCTTCAAGAAGAACCACGATACCCCAAATCACAGAGATGACCAGAAAAATTCCCAAAACCCATTTCTGGTTAAACGAGAAATGCTCACTCAATCGCAAATTAAAAAAAAATATGATTTTAGTTTTAAAAATCATGTTTAAGTTTATAAATTCAAATTAAAATCCGGAATTTATGAATTACAAAGTTTGGGTTTTGACACATTTTTTTTTTTGCTCAGTCATTTTTGATTCCCTTATAATTTCCAGATAAACTTCAATATCTTTAACTTAAGTATAATTTTAATCTCAATTTTAAAACAACAATTTTTGTTTATAACTTAAGTTTTAACAGAGATTAACTCAAGAGTCCCTAAATTTAAATTAAACAAGAATCTGGAAATCATGAACAAAAAGGACTTAGATAAACAAAACATGCAACCATAATTTTTTTACTACTTCACAGAAACAAGCATAACACATCATATCAATTCAAAGATCAGGTTGACGAAGTTTGCTCGCCTTGGCTTAATGTTTGAAAGCAGAGACGGTGAACAAATTTGTGCCTGGAACTGTTTTTGATTTTTCATAATCCTGAATTTGCTCTGGTTTAAGGTGATTTTGATCTTGAATGCACTGCTTTACTTTCAAATCTATTTTGATGTTGCTTGAATTTGATCCCATTTTGAAGAACTTGGGTTAATTTCAGTTTCTGGTTTCAGATTTTGATCTGGTTCTGATAAAATTTGCTTTTTGATCTGAATTTTGTTTTCAGGTTTTATTTTTAAGATTTGACAAAGAAAGTCGAAGATTTAGTTGAGAAAATGATGAAGCCTAGTTTTGTTTTCTTTTGTATGTTATTTTACATTTTAATTTAAAAGAAAATTAATTTAAATGCAACTTGTTATCATTACTAACACATGTTAATTTCTTAAATTCATATTCTTACACTTGTTAAAAACGATACAAATTTTGTATTTAAATCCCTTGGTTGAATTTTCCTATAAATTTGGTTTAAATCCACTTATTTTATTAAATTTGCAAATCAAGTTTATACCCTTATATGTTCAATGTATATACAAATTATATTCTTTAAAAAGATAAGTGTTTTAAATACTTAGGCTATTAAATTTACAAATTTTGTTTTAACCCTTTAGACTATTGTAAATTATGCAAAATATTTTCTTATTAATTTAAGTTTACAAATGTTTATACACATATTTAGTTTGTAGTTTTAAATCTAATTTATTTATTAAATCGTATTCCAAATACAATTTTTTTGTTTTATCCCCAAATATTCAAATTCATTTTCTATTAATTCATAATTAACCAAATTAAACCAAAATTTATATAAATTTCCAAATTAATTAAGTTAAAAAAATCAGAATTGTTACAGATCCCCCCCCCTCCCCCAATGAAAATTTCGTCCTCGAAATTTGAAAGCAAGGAGACCACAAAAGAATATAGAGAGATAGAGAGATGAATCACTAGATCAAACTAAATATCTATTCCGCATTTGGCTTTCCAAATCAGAATATCAATAATGGATACAAGAACAAATCAAGATACTCGGGTCACCAGAACTATGAAATATACAAGGTTATTGGTTAGTTCAAAAGATAACTAATCACTCGTAGAATATACTTGGACCCAACAGAAAAACAGATATATGGATGCAATCCAAAAAATTTAGTTTAAACAACCAAAATATACCTATCAACCATAGCAACCAAAGCAAACAATTCATCCAAACAAACAATTCTGACCCATCTGGAGTTTATGTCCCATGCAAATATATCAAAGCTTCTTCTTGGAGCTTCCAGACATCATCAAAGAATTGAAAAGACGAATCAAAGGAGATTGATAGAGAAAGTTGTTTCCGCTATTGCAGGGTACTGACCATTTGTAGTGGTACTACCATGTCCCCTATCTCGTCCTCTTCTTGCACTAATACTCACTATCAGTGGATGGTAGAGAATTTACTGAGGCATTCGAATGGATATCTTAGAGATGTACTCATTCTAGGGTATACTTCACCCTATCCCTAATGAGTCACTTAATGTGTTATACTCCTATGCTAAAGTTCAACCTTCAGCTCTGATAAACAAATGTAGCGATCCTGACTCGACCTTCGAAAATCGGCACCGAATACGACACTCGTATTCCAATGCCACAGATCCAAATGTCGAATCTGGTTCGCCGGAGCTTATAACACATTAAGAATTACAACACAGCAGAAGAAAAATGAATATCTTATACAATTCCAATGAATACAATATCCAAATATGGAACAACACTGATACAATATGATACGATACATATCAATACTATTAGAGATAAAAGACACAGCCGAAAGAATATCTTCAATAGAACATATCTCCAAAATCAAATGCTCCAATCCAAAGCTAGCTCGAACTTCAGATCACGATGCATAAAGCTAAGCAAGGCCAGTCGTCCAAGACTGAAGGAGATCCCAGAGACTGAAAGCTACCAATCCAAAGACTTCGAAGGCTATCGAATCTACACCTATTACTTGATTATCTGAAAACCCAACTCTAGACTGCCCGTGTGGAAAATTGTGGGCACACAGAGTTTAGGAAGGGAACAATAAACTCCGTGTCAGTCATGGGACTGGTATGAGCAAACAAAAAAAAAACAGTTTTATCTTTAAAACAAACAAAAGAATTTAAATTTGAAATCCGCAATGCTTTTTTAGAAAATGAAACTACCATAAGGCCTCCCGGCACACACACAATGCAATCGCACACATGGGCAAGATTTCTCCTTATGATTGTCAAACATGCTTAATACGCGAAAACCATTTGATATTATTATTAGTGCATAGTGGAAAACATTTTGAAAGTATAATATTGATCTTAGCAGCATACGTACCATTATAGTATGCCTACTATAGCTACCATATTAGATGGCAGGTTCTACAACTAAAACCGTACAAGGCGTGTATTGGATAGTTTGATTTCCAACAAATTGTCAGGCTAAGGAACCTCCTATTGCCATATGGGAACGCCTATGGAGGGACGCCTCGAGAACCATCCCATAGTTCTCTACCAACACAAGGCCGGTGTACCCCCTTCCTGGCGTATCACCTAAGATATTCCATCCTCGGTCGTAACCAACCTTTATCCGAGCGCTCGATACCAACAACCACAAAGTAATGTACTTGCAGTAACCACGTAGGTTAAATATCTGGGCTCCATACCATGATATCACCTCTATCCAAAAGAAATGGACATACCCTAGTGACGCGACCCCTGAAACCTTGCTGCATCTTCCCTGTTTCGACCATTTCCGGGGTATGAGGTTCTGATGCAGTCTCGTCCACAAAGATGCGCTTTTCACAAAGCCTTGCTTTGATCAACAAATGATCGACAACACTTCGCATGCCACATTACCAAATTGGGAATGTATCACTAATAACCATCAACTACATAACCTCTGAGCTCGTACATCTCAGAGAAGGGTGTTAAGCTAAGAGAATAAATCTCCGCCACCAAACAGAAATGTATTTGATAGAAACCAGCTTTACATCTCAAAGTGTAACGTCAGACACACATCCATACATGTCTGTTCTAGGTTCGAACAGAATCGAAGGCACTACCAAAGAAGCCCTTATAATCCAAGTATTCACAATCCCGATCGGACTTCTCATCACTTAGGGAATCTTTATACCGTAGCTACTCAGTGCAGAGATAATCGATTGGTCATCCTATCGTTCTCGCAAATACCCGGTCTTCATCATCGGTCTTCAAATGCAATCCATAATGACGTATCATTATTTAGAATGGGTTATCTGACACAAGGTCCACTCCCGGCTAAACCGAGTAACGAGTGCAATATTTAAAAGAACATTGGATATTGGGGTCTCAGTTAAATCATAGCTTAAAGCACAAAACCTTTCATTCAAATGGTTGAAAAAAATTACCATTCCCAATCTTTTAAACAAAAAGATTCATTTCAAAAAGCTTCAATGGTTTAAACAATTTCCACACTAAAGTCTTTTAAACAAAAGATTCACTTTTAAGACCCCTTTCAGTTTAAAACAAGGTTCACCAATCTTTAACAAAGATTCATTCATAGCCCTTCAAAACAATTCCATTTCAAATTGGATTAACTCATCCGGTATTTAAATCAAAGACTCATTTCATGGCTTTCAAAACAATTTTCAAAGATTCATTCATAACTTTTCAAAACAATTCCCCTTTCAATCTTTTATATATAAAAGATACACCATTTAAAAATCCTCTTCAATTTCAAAATAGGGTTCAACTATCTTTCACAAAGATTCAATTATAGCTTTCAGAACCATTTCATTTCAAACTTGAAATCTTTTCATCATAATTTGGAAATTCTTTCCTTATATAAAAGCTACTATTATTTTAAACCACTTGTTTCCGTTTCAGGAAAAAACCCGATTATATTTGCATGAGTTAAGACCTTTCAAATATAAACTTGGGTTAAATTCAAATTCTCTAAACCATAATTTTAAAATGGTTTAAAAACCCATATAAACACATTTATAGCTTGTATAACCTTTTTACATCTTAAATTCTCAAAATAGAATTCAATTTCAAATTTTAATTCAAATTTTAAATCAAATTTTCAAAACTAAATCAAGCTACTCAAAACTAACTTTTATATTTGGAAATTCCTTTTCAAAAGTCTTTCCAAATTCAACCCAATTCCATTTCCAAAATCATTTGAATTTAAAAATTCAATTTTTAAAACCATTTCATTAGATTCAAATATCTATGACTTAACCGATTTCCTAGTGAAATCCATATTTGTGTGTGTATAGTGTAGTCCAGGGGTTTTACACACAATAGTGCAACATCATCAATCATCACAGAATTCATACATAGCAATGTTGATAAGCGGTATAATCTTATAACGCTTATCTATATACACAATATCACAGATAGATAACATAAATGCATTATAGATAAATAAATTATATTCCACAGCACAAACATATCACATAACATTATACATAAGGGACATCAACATAATTCATAGCATTCTATACTATCCATACATTCATAAGTACAATCATCAAGTCATCGATTAATTTTAAACCAGATCATTACCTATGAATAAATTTCTAATCATGGTTAATTAGTAATTAATTACAAACCACTATTATTAATTATTCTTTAATTAATCATTAATTAACTTTTAATTAATAATAATCCTTTGATTAATTATCCTTAATTAATTACAAAGATTTAATTAATTAATCCTTAATTAATAATCATCACTTAATTATTTACATAAATTAATTAACCTTTAATTAATTTATCACATTAATTAATTACCTAAAATTAATTATAATAAATGATCATTCTTAATCACTTAGTCATCGTCAACCATAAATTAACTAGCAATAATTTACCTTGATTAATTACCTTAATAATTTAGAAATTAATCCACCTTTAATTATTAATTTATTAATTATCCTTTAATTAACTTCTTTAATTAATTAACCTTTAATTAATTACTTTAATTAATAAATCCTTAATTATTAATTAAATCTTAAATATAATTAATTATCCTTAATTGATTATCCTTAACTTAATTACCCTAATTAATTAACCACATTAATTTATCATGCTTTAAAGTAATTAACCCTTAATATTTGATTAATCAATCTTTAATCTACTCTTAATTACTTTCACTAAGTAATTATTTTTATTTAATCATTCATTGATTACTTGATTAATTAACCTAATAGTTTAATGAATCCAAATCATTCAATTCTATTTATCTTTAAGATAAAACATTTCTTACTTAATTAAAGCATTTAAAAACAAGTTGCTTTCAAATTTACCTTAAATTTCATTTTAAATTTAAGATTTAAAATGAATACAAATTTAACTTAAACAAAGTTTTAAAAACAATTCAAAAACCTTTTTATCTCACAAGTTAAAGAAATAATCATTTTATAAGGAAGTTTAAAAGAATTTAAAACCAAATTCATTTTTAAATTCAGATCAATTTAAAAATACACTTTAACAATAAATTTGTTTAAATCATTTTAAAGTTAAAACTTTCATTTATTTCAGAATTGGAATACATACAAGATTTTGATTCCAGATTACTTTGGTTCGAAAACTTACTTACATTTAAACTTCATATTAAATTCCAAATCATTTAACCATTTTTAAAGTAGTTAAAACAATTTAAATTTAAAAACTTTATTTTTATTTTAAAAACTGAGATTCAAACTCAAATTCCAGATTTAACTTATATTTAAACTTATTTAAACCTTTACTTTACAGTTCAAACTTTTCAGTTTTTAAATTCAAGCCAAATACACTTTAAATACTTAAAGGTGTTAAAACAAGTTTAAATTTCAAAAAACTTAAATCATTTCAAAACCTAGGGTTCAAACTCACTTGAATTCAGATTCAAACTTAGGTTTAAAGCTTGGTTTAAACTTTGATTTCATTTTTAACCTCAGTTTAAATTTTAAACAAAATACTACAGGTTTATGTTAAAACCTACAACATATTTTTTTTACCCGAGGCAAACTTAATTTACTTCGTGCCACAAACTTAAAACTTCGAGCAAATGCTCGAACTTCTCGAGAGAAAACCGAGATCCTTCCCTCTGCTAACCAAAATTTCACAAGGGAATAAAGTGCACCATGCACATGCACGGTGACTTTAATCAACTCCGACCATCTCCGATGGTCTTCCCCTATCGGCGACCAACTCCTCTTCCAAACATGATCACAGCATCATCCTTAAGCTCGAAATTGAATTCGAGTTCAAAAACCGCCAAACCTAGAACAGAAACAGGAACCTCCTCCACCAAAACCTGGAGAAACTCATCGTTGTCGACATCGAGATCATCGAAGTACTCGAAACTCCGGTCATTACTTCGTCAACTCCTTCTCTACCACCTCCCAAAAACACGCACCACTTGATCAACAAGGGAGGATGAACGAATCGAAATACTGGACCTAGTTGAAACTAGGGTTCCAAACAAGAATCAACTACCGCGAATTCCTCAATGAATTAATCATCTCCTTGATAATTTTCCCTTCATCCTCAATCACTCTGCTACCTTCAGGAAGAACCACGACACCCCAAATCACAGAGATGACCAGAAAACTTCCCAAAACCCATTTCTGGTTAAACGAGAAATGCTCACGCAATCGCAAATTAAAAAAATATGATTTTATTTTTAATAATCATGTTTAAGTTTATAAATTCTAATTAAAATCCTGAATTTATGAATTACAAAGTTTGGGTTTCGACACATTTTTTTTTGCTCGGTCATTTTTGATTCCCTGATAGTTTCCAGATAAACTTCAATATCTTTAACTTAAGTATAATTTTGATCTCAATTTTGAGATGAAACAATTTTTTTTTTTTTATAACTTAAGTTTTAATAGAGATTAACTCAAGAGTTCCTGAATTTAAATTAAACAAGAATCTGGAAATCATGAATAGGAAGGACTCAGATAAACAAAACATGCAACCATAATTTTTTTAACTACTTTACAGAAACAAGCATAACACTTCATATCAATTCAAATATCAGGTTGAAGAAGTTTGCTCACCTTGGCTTGATGTTTGAAAGCAGTGACAGTGAACAGATTTGTGCCAGGAACTGTTTTTGATTTTTGATAATCCTGATTTTGCTCTGGTTTGAGGTGATTTTGATCTTGAATGCACTGCTTTACTTTCAAATCTGTTTTGATGTTGCTTGAATTTGATCCCAGTTTGAAGAACTTGGGTTAATTTCAGTTTCTGGTTTCAGATTTTGATCTGGTTCTAATAAAATTTGCTTTTTGATCTGAATTTTGTTTTCAGGTTTTATTTTTAAGATTTGATAAAGAAAGAAGAAGACTTAGTTGAGAAAATGAAGAAGCCTGGTTTTGTTTTCTTTTGTATGTTATTTTACATTTTAATTTAAAAGAAAATTAATTTAAATGCCACTTGTTATCATTACTAACACATGTTAATTTTTTATATTCATATTCTTACACTTGTTAAAAACAATACAAATTTTGTATTTAAATCCCTTGCTTGAATTTATCTATAAATTTGGTTTAAATCCCTTTATTTTATTAAATTTGCAAATCAAGTTTATACCTCATATGTTCAACGTATATACAAATTATATTCTGTAAAAAGATAAGTGTTTTAAATCCTTAGGCTATTAAATTTACAAAATTTTTTTAACCCTTTAAACTATTATAAATTATGCAATATATTTTCTTATTAATTTAAGTTTAAAAATGTTTATACACATATTTAATTTGTAGTTTTAAATCTAATTTATTTATTAAATCATATTCCAAATACAATTTTTTATTTTGTCCCCTAATATTCAAATTCATTTTCTATTAATTCGTAATTTAACCAAATTAAACCAAAAATTTTATATAAATTTCCAAATTAATTAAGTTAAAAAAAATCAGGAATGTTACATTGGTAGGATCAAAAATCTAATCTAAAGTGGACGTGACATGGTCGTCCATGCAATAACTCTTACCTTCGACACCGGGCCTAAAGCATAATTTAAGATTGATATGGCTTAACATTCCCTCACCCAACTCTTCCCTTAAGCCAACAGGAGGGAATAAATCACAAAAGGACATGATTCGACCATCCATTAACGAACTCAAAATGGATGTGACCCGACCATCCATCACTTAACTCTTACTCTTGACCCGATAAGGGGAGTATAAATCACAAAAGGACATGACTTGACCATCCAATACGAGATGGATGTGACCCGACCATCCATCAACAAACTCTATCTTACGTTTTGATTAAGGGAGTACCAAACCATCCAAGATGTGAGTTGAGCATCCAACCCATGGTGAATGTGACCTAGCCACCTATCAGCTAAGTCCTACATTCGATCCGTCAAATGGAGAAGAAACATAGGATGGGCATGACCCGACTACGCATTCACTAACTCAGACCTTAAGCCTAGTGGAAAGAGTATAAATTCATAAGGATGAGGTTCAACCACCCATGCACTAAATTCGCTAATCCAAGACCAGGGCCAGAGTGTAATCATCGAAAAGCTGAATACGATAGCTTAAAATTATGGCTTGTGCCTAGTACTAAAAAATAAAACAATTTGTGATTACTAATTGATGGAACTTGGCAAAAAGCTATAGGCATATGAATGCTTTGGTGCCAATGGCAAAAGTATGTGTATGTACATACGAGCGCGTATGCATACACGACATGCAATTTCGTAAATTGATGGAAATTGAATTCTTACTTGAGACTTTTAAAAAGAAACTATTTTAGGTAAGTAAGGCCTACTAATTGAATCAACTAGCTCAATGGAACCTAGCATGGACAATTACCAGGAGAATACATTCCGTTTTTGCAATGTTAGTTATCGATCAAGCATCGCAACGAACGGTTAGAGATACGACTCTTCATGAAAGCCACTTAATGGAAGGATAATGATAATTCGAGGTACTGAGTGAAATTCATTCCAGCAATCTTGACTTGTTTCAATTCAAAGCACATCATGTTTGCAATAAGATGTAATTTAGGGGGCAAGTGTTATCCAACATTTGACCAGGTAATATTCGAATAGACTTAAATGATTAAATCGAAAGAGTGAAAGATAAATAATTGATCCAAGGACCTTGATAATATCTTGAAAAGGCAAGAAAAAAGAAATAAAAAAATGAGCAAAAAAGTTGAAAATTGAAATTTAATTTTTTTTTGAAAGAGCCGACCTAGGTTAAACCTACAAAATTCTCAGGTCAAACTCGAAGCAAAATAGACCTAAAAAATCTCCAAGTCAGGCCGAAAGCAAACTATGAAAAACCATAAGCATGACTCGGTACTGATCCCTGGATTTGACTCGTTATCGACCCTAAGTGGCTTGAAGAAAACACTCAATAATCTTGTGTCTGACTCCAAGCTATAGAAGAAAAACTCAGAATACGAAAATCTCAGGTCAAGCCCCAAGTAATACTCAATTTTTTTAGGTCAGACTCCAAGCAGAAGCAACCCAAACTAGAAAAGTCACGAATCTACCCAAGCTAAGGATTAGTATCGGCCCCATTCTAGGGATCCATACCGACTCCCAACTCAACCTTGGTTGGACAGCATATTCTACTTACATTCCTAACTCGATGCTAAAAGCTTATTTACAAGGTCGCTTTGTTGAACAATGCAATTCTCTATCGATCTCCATGAACTATTGAATCTACAGCTTTGTTCTTCTACAGCTCCATCATATGGTACCTGAAACAAGCTATTATTGATACAAACAACTATAGAAATATGAATCTAACCATAAGGCAAACTGAGGTTGAAAGTTAAAGGCGGAAAATTTGGCCATATCAAGGAGTCATACAAACCCCCATTCAAGGAGTTGTACGAACTCCTAATGTTTGATGATAAGGCACTCCATTTTCATGGAGAAATGGACTATAGCATGGATGACGGCTTGGAGATAATTTCTATAAAATTTTAGGCTCCCTTCCTCTATAAATAGTAAGATAGGGCTCAGTTCTGAGGATTTTTAGCTCTAGTTCTATTCTAAGCAACATTTTTGTATCTCTGAAAATATAATTGTCGAATTTGTATCGACTCCTAAGAACTTCTGCCTCTAAGTTAGAATCAAGTAATAAAATATTAAAATGGACGTAGATCTTACTTTGTTGAACCACTATAAATTATTGCGGGCTCTCTTTTCTTCATTTTTCATTTATTTTCTTTATATTTTGCTCTCTACACAAATCTTTGGTTATCTATGCCAACTTTTGGTTCAAACAATTAGAAATGTGGCTATTAACTTGGACTGACTACTTCACACCATCCTTCGAGAAACCAACTACTTTCGGATATCTATAACATATGGATTCTTATTTTCCATTTATGTGGACCTACTGTGCATCATCAATCTACATCATACGGGGATCTACAACCATTAGGCTGTCATGGCCTGACTACGGAATCATAGACTATCTAGATTTAGGGATTTTCTATATGTAACTATTCTATGGATGGAATTAAAAGGGTTTGGTGTATAATATATTTTTAGTTATAAGAAAAATACAAGTACACTCGCTGAAAATTTCCTAATTTTTCAAGGTTGACTAACCTTGCTCTGATATCAAACGTAACAACCCATACCCAGTGGGCCTGAATTTTCACTAAATCTAAAACCTATATGGATGGTTTGTTCGGTATCCTAAAAATAAAACAAGAAAATGCATATCAAAGCACTAACGATATGACTTATAATGTAATAACAAAATATAATAAGTCACATAACTACAGATGAAGATTTGACAATTTCAAAGTCAAGTGTCCTTGTCAGCATCGAATACACACATGCATGCACGCACGCAGAAGTACCACGGTCGCCTGTTGAACCTAGATAATATACCCGCTAGTATGTCTAAACCAGCACCTCATCAGGATCCATCGCCCTTGCCGTGTCATGATCTTGTCAGCATATAATTTGAGGGTCTCACATAGTACCTAATGACGGCTTTTCAAAAATTATGCCATATGCTATCTCTCTTGTATCCGTACTGCTAGACCATCGTCCGTCATCATCAATGTCTAGGCCAGAATGCCAGTAGTACAAAGTAGAACCTACAATGTCTAGGCCAAAGTGCCAACAATAGAAAGAAGAACCAACAATGTTTAGGCCAAGTGCCATCCATACAAAGTAGAACTTCTTGTTGGTGCCGCAATAGGAATTTACCGAGTTGTCTGCTTCCTATTGTGGATCGGTTCCATGGACCACCCAACCATTTTAAACTAAATTTGTTTAGGTTAACTAGCCTTGTCATAACAAACAACTATGGCGAGGCATTACTCAACTTGGTCTACCATGGTAGGAGGCAAAGACCGGTTACATGTAACCCTGTCTTTCCCATTGACTGCTGAGGATTGATGGTGTTCTCACCCTATGCAGCCCTATCCCTGACTTTTGGTACCAACACAATTGCTGCATAGTACCCGGTCCCTCCCACCATCCAATTTAGATTGCTTATTGCATTCCAAGCAATAACCCCTCAATACCATATTTGAAGCAGTCTACTATACCAATCAGTGGTATTCCTTTATCTATATGCAAACGTATATACTCTATGGTTCATATTATTCATTTAGCTATACATTACTATGATAGTTCACACCCGTTATAAAACACATACTTTAGATTACGTGTGTGTATCATACATATTCATTCATGCTTACTTAATATCTTACTACTATAGTTTACGATGGACCCCAAGTCCTTATTTCATTATGCATTTATCTTTCCCTACTTTAAATTTATCTACCACTTTACTCTTATCAAGTTCATAATATAATTATCCAAAAAATGGGAAGTAAAAAAAATTCAAAGGATAGGCAAGAAGAAATAAAAAGATAGATTTCACATTTTATCATTTTAGGATATTCTTATCGCATTCACATCTCCATATTTGACTTTGGGGTTCGCTGCATTTTTAATGCATTGGAACTACATTTCACAAAATGTTAAAATTGTAAATTTCCATATATTATACAGAAAGAGAGATTTGTGTGATGTTTGTAATTACAAGGAACTAGCTTTTATCATTGTCTGAAATTGACAGTGTAAAATATTGTGAATATACCTATTTTGAATGTCTTTTTTTCTATTCCTTATCATTTCAATAGTGGACTTTTATTTATTTAGGACTTAATAATACATAAAAATCTACTTGCAACATTCCAAATTCCAACAAATTAAAATATCACTTAAACCCATAAATCTTAATAAATTTTCTTCATTTTACATTCTATCCTTCGTTCAAATACTAGTTTATTATCAACAAATTAATAACAAGTTATTGTAAAGAATATGCAGTAAAGTTTTCCAATTTCATTAAATCTATACCATAATCAATTTCATTAGATCTATTACATATTCATTAAGCATTTGTAATTCATTATTCAATTTGTTATATACATTAATTCATTATCTATAAACAATGAATTATCCAAACTAAGATTTATATCCAATCACTATGCACTTAGAATTAAATATCCAAATCAATTATATATAGGAACAAATGAAATAGATAACAATGATATAAATCTAATCTTAGTACAAAACATGTAATTTTCCCACTCAACTTGATTTAGCTCTAATTACATAGATCTAAATCTGTTCCCTTTTATTTGACTCCCACTTACTTTAAATCAAAATAAAAAGTGTATACATTTACTAAAACTATGGATTTGGGGGAAATGATAGAATAAATTTTTAAACTAAAATTTTCGATTTGCGAATTTACGTTTTTTATGTTCTAAATTACTTCTATTCTTCTCTTATCTAATTTTTCACTTCTATCCACTTATATATATATATATAATATTTTACTACTTTTAGAATTTAAGAAACTATAAAGAAATGAGAATGGAAGAGCTCCACTTTGTGACCCAGATAATATGAGAAGAGAATTATGAACTAGGCTTGTATTTATAATGGTTTGGAGTTAACACGAAGTGTTAGATTTATATATAGAATCTTTTAATTTAATCATAGAAGCCCCTTAATTTTTTAGCGTGTAAGTAAAATACTAGAGTGCATCACATTCGTCCATCTGTTATATAATAATCGTACTTTAACATTGACATGGGTCGACCGCCCATGCCATATGTTCGACCGCTACCGGTCCACCTAGGTATATTAATAATCGATAGAGCTTTGTAGCGTTTCAATATTAATTAACTTGTGTTGTTTGATTTTGTTAACCAATTCCTTAATTAACTAATGTCGTTCATTTGTTTCCCACTTCATAGATTTTCTGAGATTTAGTTTGCCGTTAACATTTATTAACAACCAATCTTCCACTAATAATACTAATTAACATTTAACTTATTTTGATTTCCATAATTGCATATATAATTATTTTTGAGTTAAAAACTTCAAACGTTGATAATTTTTTCATTTGAACTCTGGTTCGAAAACTTTATATATGAAATTGATCAGAAAATCACCATGAGCCCAATGGTTTAAGACTCATCACCAAATTTTGAAGTTTGCAAAAATTCTATTTTCAGCATTATTGCTTATTTATTAAATTCTTTTAATTAATTAGCATTAAATTTGTGGGGCGTTACAGTTTCACTTTTTGACCAATAATACATAATCCTTTGGTGCCCTGACAGCTAGAGTAATATGTTACTCAACATTTGAAGAGCATTATCCACTTTGGTCACAGCAAATGTGTTGATATCTTTTTGTCGAACATATTGACTAGGAACATTTAAAATATTATGTTGTTTTATATTATTGTAATTTTCTCTTGATTGCACATTATTGTAATTATTATCACATAACATATCATTTGAAGATTTCTAATTTACGTACTTTAAAATAATTACTTAATTAATTATATCACCGTATAATGAAGTGTATAATATAATTCATATACCTTTATTACGAATAAGATTGGTGTTGATGCCAAAAATTAATCAACACCTAAGATTGAGTTGTAGGGAACCTATAAGACCTAGATCTGGGAGATAGTACTAAAAATAAAAGAAACAGAAAAAGGAGACATAAGGTTTTTATAGTGGTTCGGCAATCTCTGGCCTACATCCACTTTATCATTTTATTAATTGTTGTTTACAAAGAATTAGAGAGTACAAGTCACCAGAAAAAGTGTTTGGCATATTCTATAGCCTAAAACTGCCAAGAGTAGCTACTTAGATTACTATTATGAGGAAGGTAGGAGATAAAGAAGAGAAGCATAGTGAAGAAGTAGGTCCTTCTTTGGTTATAGTAGGGCTAATATATATAGGGAAACGACGGCATGGAGTTGGAATCCCACTTAGTCGAAGCCCGGGCGAGAGTGCAAAGACATACACATGAGCACTTAGGCCCACATGCAATAAAATCCTCTTAGTACCAAGAGGTTTACTTAAGGTAAACCTTTGGATCTTGTTTGTATTGTGCTTCTGTATCCTCTTTTATATATCTTGAGCTCTGTTCCATTGACTATGAGTTGATTCCAACGATTCTTTCGGTAACACTTGCATTATCCTACTTTTTTTGCTTTCTCCTCATCAATCCTGAGAATTGCTCATCTAAACTTTAAGAAAAGCACTTAAACATAAGAGAATGGAGTAGAGTACTAATGTATGCCGTTTGTACTGGTAAAGTAGGAGGGAAAAACTATCGGTATCGAGAGGAAGCCTCCCCGTACTGACTGGTTTACTTGGCTCCACTGCCTTTGCAATTTGTTGAGTTACTTTATACCATCATTCTAGTAAGTTCTAATCATGTTGGAGTGAATCGTGGAAATAAAAACCATGTCAATCAAAATCATAAGCTTTGGGCTGGGGTTGACCTAATTTGGCGTCTGACTCGAGTGGTTTGTGCATTTGTTTCAGGCCTTACATGGAATCATCCAACGGTTGGAGTGCTTCGAATCCTATCTGAGAGTTTTATATGTCCAACCTAAGTTCTACTCAATACCGACTGCTTAGAGTCTGACCTAATAGTTTTGTGAGTCTTAATCGAGTTCTACTCAGTAACGATTGATCGGTGTTTGGCCCGAGAGTATTATGAGTCTGACCCAAGTTCTACTTATTAACAATTTCTTGGAGTCTGACCTATGACTTTTATGAGTTTGACCTAAGAAAATACCACTTGGTACCGAAAGGTTAGTTGAAACCACTCCATATCGAGAGTTTTGTGTCTGACCTAGGCCTGTCAAGACTTTGACTTGGGTCCGACTCAAAGTCATATAATCTCCCCTTGCTATTTCTCAACTCATATTTTTCCTTCATGTTTTCTAGCTTCTGCTCAGGCATGACTCTCGTCAGACCCTAAGCGGCAAGTTGACCAAGTCAAGTCAACTTTTTCCCCTTATATTTTGATATTTCTTTTGTCTTGTGGTTTAATGATGTTTCCAAAGTCGTTATCGTTTTGTCTTTGTTTTGATGTTTTAACTCCCAGTTGAAATTAGCTCGTCAAAAACCTTGTTAACGCTTACACCCTAGGGTAAGCTTTCATTGAAAAAATGTGTGATCTAGATCAAAAAAGTTCTGATTTTCTATCCCTTGATTCTGGAAAGTCATTCAAAAACTTCCTTGAAGCATTGCTTTTGTTTGGTAGGCATTCCTTCAACCGTTTACATGGTTAAAATTCTATTCTTCATGCTAAGGACAAGGTCTACACTCTAGAGATGATTTCATGCCTTAGGCGAGCACACTCTCTCTATGTTGTGTATTTTTTTTTTTGCTTTTCAGTTGCCATCAAGAGCTTTGCCTTCAGGACCTTCCAGTACCAAATCCTTCAAGTCATTGCCAAGAGCTTTCAGCCCCTGATTTCTACTAGCCATTGAGTAAAATTCATCAAAGGACGAAGGAGTATCGATTACTATGACGAAGGTGATGGTTCTGCTCATCGCTTCTTAGTGGAGATAGTCGAAGTTCGAGTTTCGCTTGACCTATGATGGATCTCAAGCTTGTCTTAGCTTGTATTCCTCTCACTTTGGAGACCCATCCAACTCACTGTCTTCGACTAACTTCCACCAATACACGGCTATTCTTATATTGCCGCTTTCATTCCATTAAGACGATTCGTTTCAAGAATGATTGTATCAAATGATTCCATCGCCAAGCTCTTTCTTTTGCTACATTTCCTATGTTCTTAAAAAGAAAATTTTCCACATCACTCCAAACAGCGGTTTCATTATCGTTTGTTTATCAATAACATGTAAGATCTGATGCATGAATCCACCATATGGGATGACTTATTTTTCTAACACGAGTGTGCAGTTTATACAGGGTGGTCCACTCAAGGTGTGCAGGATATAGGACTTACACTACATAAATTAACATTTCCACTTGCCCCAGTTAATACTCCAAGTCCAATTGGTCAACATATATTGACATCCTTTTGACTTCGAACGTTGGTCACACCGGTTATAATTCTCAACATAAAACATACATAATCATGTTGAACACCAAGTTTCCTTGCTTAGGATGACTCGTCGATCACCATGATTTAATTCTGGTAGTGGTACGTCTACCTCTCTTGAAGCTAGATCCTCCACATTTTAGGATTCTTCTATTGCTATCACGTCGAGTACATTGACCATAGCTGCTTTTCAAGGCATAGTTGTTCCTATAGAGCCATTGCCAAATCTGTCTCCTTTACAAAATAAGTACATAGCCTTAAGAGTCTTGGATGAAGTAGAAGAGAAAATGGGGTCTCCTAAAGCTCGCTACCCTATCGATCTTCCTTTTAGTCGTATAATCTATACTCTTTGTTTTTGCTTCAAATAAGTTGTGTTCCTTTCGATCAACTCTTAGTCGCAAAAAATTCAAGTTCTGGGCAGCTCCTTACTGTCCTGGAGCAGTAGTTAGGATGTTCATCCCCTCTTCATATGATCTTTATCATGAACTAAATCATGCTCATGATTTTTTTTTCAAAATGCCCGACTCTAGGCAATAGTAGTAGTTGAATGTTGTGGGAAAAATTATCCAATTGCCCTTAGTCTAAGTGTGTTTTCCCTTCCTTGATCTAGGATTGGGAAAACCCAACAGTTCTAGCTTAGAGTTTCTTATGATTATGCATGATTATTCTTGGCCAAGCATTACTCGCTTAGATGCTAGTGTTGACATGGGAGTGCAAATGTGCACCTATTTCAATCTTTTAAAACTAGTGCCGGAATTGTTGTATTTCGAGCATCCTGCTTGATGTTACCTACCTTTGGGCAATGATCGATTCCTGTAAGGTTGGGTCAAATAATACCATCAATCCATGTATGGTTATTACTTCTTTTCATCGCTTATCTCCAAGCGGTGGCAAGTCCTTGATGATTTGGGTTGAGTTTCCCTTGGCCGACTTTCATTGCAAATAGTCCAAGATATGCATTGCTCCTTATCACCAGGGAACAATATCCCTAATATTTAGCACTCATTCATATGTCTCTATTGTGAACTAAGTCTTGCTCATGGAGTTTTCTATCGTGAATCAAGGCATTAGTGTGAGTTAAACATGTGGGGCAAATTATTTGATTACCCCTAGCCCGATTCCGCTTCTCTAGTCATGATCTTGGCTTGGGAAAGCCCAATAATACTTATCTTTAAATTTCCGTATATTCTCTCTTATCCTTAATCGAGCATGTCCCACTTGACCGTTGACCTTTTCATTGAAGTCTGGTCATGACTACTTTCAATCTCTAGAAACTAGTGTAAGGATTATCCAATTATGATTATTCTTCCTTGAAGTTGTCTATTTCTAGGAAATAGTAAAATTTTCGAAAACTATGGATGACACTTCTGTCATGTACTAGTTTTTATCTCTGGAAACTAGCATGCCAATGATTTACTTCTGAGGGCACCTCCCTGACGTTTCTAATCTTTAGGGAACGTTGCGTTCTTCAAAGCTGAAGCTTTCCATCCCAACGTAGCCAATCTTTAGGTAATTTCGTATTCCTGAAGGTTTATGGTTATACCTTCTCAACGCTGCCAATCTCTAGGAAATGGAAAATTCCTAAAGTTAGGGCTAAAGATTCGACCAAACTCCGGCTTTTGTCTTTCAAGGTCATTACATCGATGGCTCCATTCTAAGGGTCCCTCTTTAACATCACCAATCTTCAGGCAATGGTATGTTCTTGTAAATTAGGATCAAATCATCAGATCGGTCCTTGAGTAAGTTGCTGACCCTTCTCACTGTTGCTAATCTTTGGATGACAATAAATTCTTGAAAACTAATGGTTTTTCTCCCTAACGTTCCCTATCTTCGGGCAATGCTAGATTTCTAGCGGTTTTGAACCTTCCTAGCACCACTTATCTCTGAGAAACTTCAGTCATCAAAAGTTTAGGGGTCGATTTTCACCGTCGACTCGATCGTTTAGAAACCCCTTAACGTCGCCTATTTCTAGAAAATGCCAATTCTCAAAAGGTTAGGGTTGATTGTCCCATCAAGCTGACGGCTTGGACCTTCTTGACGTTGCCTGACTTGGGCAATGATGGTTCTCAGAGGGTTGGGGTTGATTTCACCATCGACCCAATAGTTTTGGACCTTCTCCATGTTGGCGGGGCAACGCCAGTTCTCATAAGATAAGGATCAATTTGACCGTCGACCCGGCAGTTTTGGACCTTTCTGAAGTTGTTGGGGCAACACCAGTTCTTAGTAGGCAGGGATCAATTTGACAATCGACCTGGTTGTTTTGGTCCTTTCCGATGCTGCCAAGGCAACATTGAAGCCAAGGATTGGTATTCCCTATCGATCCTATTGTTTAAAGCCTTCCTAACATTGTTGTAGCAATGTCGATTCCTAGAAAGAAAAGATCAATTTTTCCCTTCGATCCAGTAGTATTGGACCTTCTTGACGTTGTCGAGGCAACACTAGTTCTCAAAAGGCACGGATCGATTTTCCATGTTGATCCCACGGTTTTAGGCCTTTCCAACATTGGCAAAGCAATGTCGGTCTTCAAAAGATAGGGATCAATTTTACCGTCAACCCGATGGTTTTGGACCTTCCAAACATTGTTAGAGAAAAGCTAGTTTATAAGGTAGGGGTCGATTTAACCATCGACCTGGTTGTTTTAGACCTTCCAGATGTTTCCGGTGCAGTGCCGACTCTCAAAAAGTTGGGGTCAATTTGACCGTCGACCTAGTGGTTTTGTACCTTCTTGACATTATTGGGGCAATGCCGGTTTTCAAAAGATTAGGAGCCAATTTGACCCGTCGGCCCTAACGGTTAAGACCTTGCTAATGTTGGTGGGCGCAACATAGGTTTGGAGAAGGTTAAGGGCCAATTTGACCCATTGGCCCTGATAGATAAGACCTTCTCAATGTTGCTAGGGAAACATCGGTTTTCATAAGGTTATGGGTCAATTTGACTCTTCGGCGCTGATGGTCTGCGAGTCCACGCTCCTTATCCATCATCCTAGGACAAAGGAGCGTTTTCTCAACAGTGTTGTTGGTTATGCGGTACAAGAGTTTTGCTTGCAAGAATGCGGTTCCATTGTTTCAAGATGCAGATTCCATTGATAAGTAGAGGAAGTGGCAAGTTCTTCCCCTTTATCCAGTCCTGCTTCTTCCAACCTCAAGAACTTATTCGCTTTACGATGGAACTCTTCCATGATAGTGGGTTGCTTCATCCTCAACCACCTACAGTAGTCTATGTTTGGTTGAATGCCTCGGACAAGTGCCATGACTACAAGATCTTCCTTCAGATTGCTAACCTCCATAACTATGATGTTGAATCGATTTAAAAACTCCTTTAGTGAATCCTTGGGTCCTTGTGACAAGCCAAATAGGGACATGGGCAGCTTGGAGCTTAAACTACTCCAGAAACTTCTTAGCCAACTCATCAAAAGTAGATATGGACTTAAGCGTGGGCCTAGTGAACCATATACAAGTGACTACTTCCAAGAAGATAGGGAAATATCTACAACGAATAGCATCTATAGCTCTAGCTCCATTAATATGTTATTCGTACTTAAGTAAGTGCCGATCGGGGTCGATAGTTCCATTGTATGATGGCATCATCGGCACACTGAATTTTCTGGAGTATTCTTCTCTCAGGATATTTTTAGTGAATAGAGTTTAGTTCGGTGGCTTTCTTCTACTAATCATTTGACCATGTCAACGATGTACTCCTCACTAACATGATAGGCTGAGGATCGACTATCGGAGGCTACGCCAAGTATTTGACATAACAAACAGTCTTAGTTTACTAGGTGATGTTTAGGTCCTCCTGTCTTTGGGAGAACCACACCTTCGGCATTTCGTGTACGTACAACTGGTTGAGTAGTGGTTATTTGAACTTCGGAAAAATTTCCTCCAACATTTGGTTCAAAATTATCATCATCCAGTAGGATTTAATCATCAGAGTTAGAAAACACCATTGCATCTTCCTCCCATGCATTGTTCTCCCTGAGATTCATATCAGTACCAAGAGGAAACCTCTCGGTATTGGTTGGTTTCTTTACAGAGGGAACACTCCTTCCTCCTACAACAACTCTTGCAACTTCGATTGTTACCTCCTTATGTTTTTACTTTCCATCACTTCTATTTTGGCCAAAAACCAAAGAATTATCTTGCTCTATTACATGAGAAGTTTAACTTTAGACTCTCCTTTTCCTTGGTAGTTACAGATTTAGCAAAGCATCCATCTTATATAAGAGCTTCACCATCTTTTGATTAAGCTCTTGCATCATCTCATTAAGCTCTCCTCTCATAAGTACTTCATTTTGAGAGAAGAGCTAGTAATGTGCATTCATTGTTAACTTTTGTTTGGTGAGTGTTTGTTTCATCACCATTGGCTACCACTTCTGCTGATCTTCCAGATACAGATTTTCCTTTTCTAGGTGCCATAAGTTTCTACTAGAAAACCCTCAAGTTCCTCAGGCAAATTTTATTCTAGATCCTTTCAAATCGAAGTGGAAATCTATATCTAAGCTTGGATTTAGTTTCACAGTGAAAGCACCAAAATATTAATGCCAAAATAAATCAACATTCAGGATTGAGTTGTAGAGAAGCTTAAAACCTTGATCTAGCAGATATTGCTGAAAATAAAAGAAAAAGAAAACAGATACATAATATTTTAATAGTGGTTCGACAATCTACGGCCTACGTCCACATTATAGTTTTATTTATTGTTGTTTATAGAGTACTAGAGAGTACAACTCACCAGTACAAAGGGTTTGAAAGATTCCATAGCCTAGAACAGCCTAGACTAGCTGGCTAGGTGAATATTGTGAGAGAGGTAGGAGATGAAGATGAGAAGTAGAGTGAAGAAGAAGATCCTTCTCTGTTTATAGTAGGGCTGATATTTATAGGGAAAAATCATCATTGATTCAAAACCCTGTTGGAGTCGAATCCCCAAAGAGAGACTAAAGATGTACACGTGAGATGTTAGTCCCACTTGCCATAAAAACCTCTCGGTACCAAGTGGGCAACCACTCAGTACCAAGTGTCTAACCACTCAGTACCGAATGGTCAACCACTCGGTGTAAACCTTTGGGTTTTGTTTGCATTGCACTTTTATCTCCCATTTGATGTGTCTTCAGCTACATTCCATTGACAATGAGTTGATTCAGACGATTCTCCCGATAAAACTAGTATTATCATGCTTCCTTTGTTTTCTCCTCATCAATCATAAGAATTACTCATCTAAACTGTGAGAAAAGCACTTTATCATGAGAGGTTTGAGTAGAGTATGAAGTGTATAGGGTTTGTAGTGCCAAAATAGGAGGAAAAATCTCTCGGTATAGAAAGGAAACCTCTCGGTACCGACTGGTTTAATTAGCTCCATTGCATTAGCAACTTGTTTAGTTACTTCATAACATTATTCTAAAAACTTCTAATCATGTTGGAGTGAAATCGGGAAGGTGAAAACCATGTCGGTGAAAATCATGAGCTTCGTGTCGGGGTTGACCTAACTGGGTGTCCGACCCAAGTGGTTTATGCCTTCACTTTAGGCCTTGTTGGAGTCGTCCAAAGGTTGGAATGCTTAGAGTCCTACCTAGAATTTTTGTTTGCTTGACCTAATTGGTACGGATTGCTTGGATTTTGACTTAAGATTTTTGCGACCCGAGTTCTACTCAATAATGATTTTGGAGTCTGACCTAAGTTTTTTGTGAGTCCTACTCAAATTCTACTCAGTAATGGTTGCTTGGAGACTTATCTGAGAGTTTTGTGATTTTGACCTAAGAAAATAACACTCGGTACCGAGAGGTTAGTTGAAACCACTAGGTGCTGAGTGTTTTGTGTTTGACCCGGGCCTATCACGAGTTGACTCAAGTTTGACTCAAAGTTTTATCTTCTCATTTCGTTATTTCTCAACTAATGTTTTCTTTCATTTTTCTTAGGTTCAGCTCAGATACAACTTAGATCTAATCACAAGCGCCAAGTTGAAAAACTATAGTCAAGTTTATTCGTCCATTTTTCGATATTTCAATTTTCTTACATTTTTATGATGTTTTCGAAGTTCTTAAATCATTTTGTCTTCATATTGACGTTCTAATTTCCGATTGAAATTGGCTTGTTTGGAAACCCGATTAACAATTAGTTATAGAGTTACATATATGTACCATATTATATAATTGCCCTTAGGCATCACCCTAACTCTCTCACTATTCACGTTTTCCCCTATGTACTTAGTGTGATGATAATGTGTTTCTTTTCTTTTCCATGACTTATACTATACGAATTGTAGTATTTGAAGCCCATTTATCTCACTTATGTGTTTACTCATGTTTTACAACAGATGACTATTTAATACCGCTTGCCTTCGAAAAAATGTTGGCAGATTTGAATCTAAAGTAGAAACAAAAATTTACGAAGTAATTAGAATTTTGACAATTTTAAATGACAAAAACAGCTCTAGAACCGTGGTACAAAAATATGTTTATTAAACAACAAGTTTGAAGAAGAAGTTAGTTTTTATGAAATAGTTTCCATGATTGTATAATTTATGCTTCATATCAAAAAGTTTATGTTGCTTTTTTATTAGGTTAAGTAAATACAATTTGTTGTGTTTGGTAGTAATTAAAATATCGTCAATATTTTATTTGATTGGGAAAATCTTAGTGCTTATGGATTTTAAATATGGTCACATGTGGTAATCTCAATCATGAAAAAAAAACTAGCCTTTTTTGTAGGAATTTGATGTATGGATAGATCACAGATTTAAATTTCACTCCAGATAAAAAGATTATGCTTTATTATCTTTTTTCCAACAATTTTATATTTGACATATTCCTGATATCAATGCCTACATTTTTCAATATGTTCACTTTCATGGTATGGTTTACATTCAAACATATAAAATTCAACTTATTATACTCCTTGATTGTGATGTTCGTCGGTTTTCTTACTAAAAACAATATGATAAGTGGTTAAGTGATTCGACTTTGGTGCGAGAGGTCACAAGTTCGAAAATTACGTTCGAACATTTATTGACAAGTGATATGTTGTCCTAGTGACATGTTGTGTATAAAGTACCATTTCAAAAAAAACAACATGAAAAATCAGACTTGATGTTTGAATTTATCATTTTTTCGAAGAAACTTTTATACATGTTCATTATACATGCTACAATTTACTAATACCAACTAAATAAAAATATAATAACAAGTTCGTGTGTGAACCAATACTAGATATGTAATACTTATATATATATATATATATATATATATGCATTCTATATAGTGCATCAACCCTCCTTAGTTAATAAGTGTCATTGAGAAATATCCAATTTTTCCAGTTGCAGCTTTTCTTCATTTAACCTAGATTTAATTTTCCATTTAGTTTATTTTATTCTTTATTACATCAACATTATTTTTTTGAATACTAAATAATATTACAAGTACAATTATAGGTTTGGTCTACTATCTAACTAAATGGTACAACCAACCTTTAAAAAAATATGTTTGGTTCCTTGGGATTTAGAAAAAAAAGGAATCTTCGACCTATACACACGTGTGTGTATTACGCATGCGTGTGTGTCTATGTATGTATGTATGTTTGTTATGTATGTGTGTGTGTATGTGTGCACGCGCACACGTGCACACACACATATATGTATGTATGTTTTGCATGCATGCATACACATGCTTTTGTGCACGTGCATATCTTTGAAATCCACAATTTGACTATTTTACGTAACATATCTTGCCTGGTTATGCATGTTAATCCATTAATGGATGGATGGCCTTTTGTTTTAAAATTTTGAATCCGCTTAATTTAAATGCTACATCTTCATTCTTTCCAATAAATAATCTCAATCAAATTTGTAAGTCTTACTTTGGTTAAATACAAGAATAAAATAGAATAATTCTTTGGATATTATAAACATGTCATATCTGTACGAGCATGAACTCTTAGTTAAAAATTTTACTATCTCTAAAAATCAACAAGTTTTTATTAATTCCAATTTGCACTAACACTTATTTTGTATAGATAGATATAACTAAATATTAAACTAAAACTAAACAATTTCTAGCGATAACATTCAAATCATCAATCTTTTGTTATGCAATGTAGCACGATGTAGAGATTGTCTTCCAAATTTCATCCGCAGTGGAGCAATATATTAGGAATGTACAAAATTTATGAAGTAATCAATATAAATTAACTTATTAATACTCATAAATTTATCATGTTTCTATTGCAATAAATAAAACAACCTATTACCACTTAGAAATTTATCATGTTTCCATTCTAATAAATAAAAAGGATAACAAATAATTAAAATGGAAATTAATTAATCACGGAGAATAAATTCTTTGTTCATATATTTATTTTATTCAGCTCAAATAGATGCAAAACGCTAACCCTTGCCCAAACCAGTTGTGTTCTTTTTAAATATCTTCCACTAGGTTCAAAGTTTGGTCCATAAGTTACTATGTATCATGTGACACTTTATCAAATCCACTAAGTTAATTAATTAAATTTATTAATCAAAATATTGAATGTTAAATGAATAAGTAAGATGAGTGGGATAGGATATGCGAAAGCTGGGGACAGATAATCTCATTCCTCTATGTCGGTCAACCTCTAGGTTCAAAGTGCTTCGTCTATTTCCGTGCAAATGTACTCCAAGTAAACAAATAATTAGCTATAAATAAACATGACTGAAAAGGTTACATGTTTTCTAGATTGAGTTTTCAATAAGCAATAACTATGGTAATATCGTCAAATTTTTTTGTTTGTTTGGGAAAATCTTAAAGTTCTCATGGGGTTCAAATTGGTCACATGTCTGAGTTACCACCATAAAAAGAAAATTTAACCTTTTCTTGCAATTGGACTTTGATATATAGAAAGATCACAAATTCAATTCTCACTCTTGATAAAACATTTATGTATTATTCTCTATTTCCAACTATTATTTATATTTAACATATTCATGATATCAGTTCGTAAGCTCTTCATATTTCACTTTTCTTGGTTGTGTTTTTAATATGTTCGCTTTTCAAGTATTGTTTACATTTAAATATACAAATAAAACTCTTCTTCTACTCTCTTATACGATGTTCATCAATTTGCCTACTGAAAACAATAACAAAATTTAATTTAATGTTCAAATATTATGTTTTTCAAGAAAATTTTTATACACACGTGTGTCATACATGCTACAATTTACTAGTAGTAACTCAACCTAAATTTTAAAACAGTCATGCGTGAACCAATATGTAACATGTGATATTTATAGATAAGTCAAGTAACATTTTAATGACTAATACTTAAAAATCATTTGGAGAAAGGTAGGGGGATGTATTTGCATTGGAAATAATGCATCCACCCTAGCATAGTTAAAAAGTGCCTTTGACAAATATTCTAATTTTCAATTATAACCCTATCTTAGTTTAACCTAGACTGAGTTTTTTATCTATCTTATTTGCACATATTTATTCTAGTTACTAAATCAAAATTGTTTGGTTTAAGTATGTTCAGATTTCATTCACATAAGTTTTTTTCTTTGAGATTTTGGGAAGAAAGAAGAATCTTCACTAAACATATACAATGCGTGCATATACATAAGTGCATCCATCCCTTTAAAATTTGCAATTTAAAGATGTGAGTTCACTTAATTTAAGTGCTGCATTTTTTATTTTTTTATATAAATGATCTCGGTTAAATTCGTAAAGTCTTACCTGGATTAAATACCAAAATAAAATACAACTAATTCTTTGGAGATCACGAACATGTCAGATTCATACAAATGCAAAATAAGAGTTATTAGTTTTAATTTTCGTTAACAATGATAAGTTTTTTGTTTTTTATATATATTCCTGTTTTGCATTGATAATTTTAAATTACTATGCATATAAATTTTATTGATTACTAAATTCAAAATATGGTGTTTTCTACGATAACGTTTCAAACATTAATCTTTCAACATGCAATGTATCGCGACGAAGAATCTCAAGATTCTCAACCCTGTTTTATCATGATTAAATAACAAGAATCTCGGCCATGTTATATCTATAATCGAGCAATGTATTAGGAACGTACATAATTGATAAAGTAATCGCTAGATAATGGGTTTATTATCGCTTAATTAACATATTGCTTCCAAATTAAAAAAATCCAGTTAAAGAATAACCTATAATAAAAATAACAATTAATTAATCACGTATCACAAATTCTTTATTGGTACTATTTTTTTACTCCGCTCCCACATATCACTTTTGTTGTCTTTAAACATTTTTTTTCCAACTTAACTCAAAGCTTTTGTCCTGAAATTGGCCTTAAATTACAGTGCGTCACGTGCCACTTCATCAAATTCATTCAATGGATTAGCTGAATGACTAATCTGAATGATAAATGGAAAATGAATAAGTGAGATGAGTGGTATAGGGTACACATAATTTCATTTCCTAGTTCGTTCTACTTACTCAACCTCTTGGTTTGATGTGCTTCCATGCTTATTTTCATGCTAACGCACCCCAAGTAAACTAATGATTAGCTGTAAATAAACAGCATCAATTCCTCTGTTCCTATTTTGTATGTCTCCATGTCTCCGTTGAATCTCAACCATTCAACCTGATAAAATGTAAGGTGATAATGGAAAAATCAATGGTTGATATGTGATAGGCACGTTGGGACTGAGAGAATGGGAATAGGGAGGAATGGCTCTGTGAATAAACGTTGTTTAAAGAATAAAACGTGTTTCGTCCATCCTTCCAAAACAAAAATGGCCAAAAGACCCTCTGATGAATAATCTAGTTGTGTATATAAATGCTCGGACCTTAGCATGTTTTTTTTATACGTGTTTATAAAATAAAAGATAACCAGCTACATTTTTCACTGTTTGTTGATAACATGAGCTCCTCCTCCGATGAAGAGGCTCAGGACAGAGCGAAAAGAAGATTTGACCGAGCACAGGTTGAAGTTCTGGAGAGGTACGCTAAACAATATTCATCTTGCGATGTCAGTTTCTTTTTCATTTTTTATTTTTTGACATCTAGTAATGGGGCCTGATCTTATTTTATTTTTAATGGGCAGAGTTTTTAGTACTTGCCCTAATCCTGATGAACGTCGAAGAATTGAGATGAGTAGAAGGTTAGGACTGAAGCCAAATCAGATAAAATATTGGTTTCAGAATAAAAGGACTTTTATCAAAGTATGGTTTTTATAATCAAAATTTTCATTTTATATCATAATCATTGTCGTTACACCCATTAATTCATCTCTTAATTGATGTGGTATTTGGTTTGATAGATAAACTGTATGTATAATTTCATTCTTTTTTTTAATATAGATACAAAACGATAAGCTTACTAACATGCAACTTAGCGATGAAAACGACAAATTAAGAAGTGAAATCGCTGAGATGCAAACAGCGATGAAAAACTATATGTGCTCACAATGTGGAGTTCAATTATCATCTCAAGAAGAAGAAGAGCAGTTGCTTTTATCGAACAACGAGAGCGTTAAGTCTGAGATTAACCGATGCATGGAAATTATAACTAACCAACTGGGAAGGTCATTTGCTGAAATGAAGTTGATGCAGTTTCCTTTAGGCATTGATAATGTTGTATTAAATAACACTTCCATGAATATTGCATTACCACCACAGCAGCAGCAGCAGCAGCAGCAGCAGCTTCATGTTTATGGTTTGCTCTCAAGCAGTGATAAAGCATTGCTTGTAGAGCAAGCAACAAACGCCATGCAGGAACTTGTAGAACTAGCCAGACCAACTGGCCGGTATTGGATCAAACCCACGTACGAAGACAAGGAAATACTTGATCTTTTCAACTATCGAAAGGCTTTCCAAACGATCAATAATCATTTGCGTAACAAGGATACTCAAGTTGAGGCTTCACGAGCTTCTGGCCTTGTGTGTATAAATCCTCTTTCTCTAGTTGATATCTTGATGGATCCGGTTAGCACTTTTCTAATTTTCACCTCCTTTTTTTTTAATTATTAATGGACCTTTTATTCAAAATTGAACTTCGTTTTTATATTGTAGGCTAAGTGGGCAGACTTGTTTCAGACTGTCGTGGCTAAGGCAAATGTTATTGATGTCATTTCGGTAGGAATGGGTGGAGATAATCACAGTGGATCGTTATTGCTGGTATTTAACTAGAAGTACTTCATTCTCATCATAATGGTTTCCGATTTTTTCTAGCCAGAATATATAATTGAATAATTCTTCAATGCAGATGTATAATGAAATTGGAATTCTTTGTCCTCTTATCCAGCCTCGCGAATATTACTTCGTTCGCTATTGCCAGAGGGTCAATAATGGTTCTTGGTTTATAACGGATGTATCGGTTAATTTTCCAGGCTTTTTACCAAAGAATAGAAGGTTGCCTTCAGGCTGCATGATTGAAGAGGCGCCTAATGGTTACTCTATGGTAACTCACTCATGCTAGATATCATATGAAATGGAAGAAAACATAAAACACTTTATGCTATTGTGTTGTTTGATGGTCAGTGTAGCTTATAAAGTTGTAAAAAGCTGCCAGTTTCTACAATTGAATCAATGAGTGTTTGACAATAGCTTTTAAGTACCAAAAGCAGATAACGAGTTAGGTTTATAATTTGAATTGTTTGATAACAACTTAATTTTCTGATTTTGAAGTAAGAGAGAATGATAAGTCATAAGCAACAAATGCTTTCTTATTACATATTTCAAATTTCAGAATTACATTTTGTCACAATATCAACTTATCTATCCAAACACTTCCACTTTTATTTTTCACTCGAAACTAATCATTCTGGGAAAATTTAAATTATGTTGTACTGATTTTTTACTTATATTTATCTTTTATATCATTTACAAACTCAATGTAGGTCACTTGGGTAGAGCATCTAGAAGTAGAAGAAAGTAATCGTAATCTTGGAGTCTTTCATAATTATATTCATAGCGGCAAGGCTTTTGGAGCTCAGCGCATGTTAGCAACACTTCAAAGAGTGACTGAGAGGTTTTATTACATGCGGGTGCTAGGACCTCAAAACATGGATACTGCAGGAGGTACAAATTTCAAATTACAATTATTTCTGCATTGTGTTTTGCTTGATTTTTACTTATAATGGCATATTTCAGTGATTTTCACACAAGAAAGCAAAAGTAGCTTGATGTCTTTATCCCAAAGCATGGTGAGATCATTTTGCAGTAGCATGTTTCCTTCAAATGATTGGATTATTATCATGGACTCCGACGAGATTAAAATTCGAGCTCTTCCACATCAAATCATTGATAACTTTGGGTCTAATGGAATCATTCTTAATCCCATAACCTCTATATGGCTACCTTTTTCTACTGAACGAATTTTTAGCTTCTTTGTGGACGAATCAAAAAGAGATTTGGTAATTAACATTTCTTGTAATTCTTCTCCTCATGCTATTTAGAATGAATCATGATGATATTTACAGTCTTCTTTTTTTTTCTTTTTCTTTTACTCGTTCGTGACAGTGGGATATTTTATCGATTGGAAATATGATGCAACCAATCACAAACCTCTTCACTGGTTTTAACATTGGAAATTGTATCTCGCTCCTACGAGTAAGTTTTCCTATTCTTTCTTAGTATTATAATTTTGTGTTTAAAACTAACACAAAGCAAACATGCTATAGACGGTCTTCTAAGAAAATGTGTTGGGTTACTTCTGGACCTTTGGTCATACATAAGGATCAAAGAGGTGGTTACCTTCTATTGAGAAACATTTTTAAGAATATGGATAGAAAGAAGAAACAGCAGTATTTAGATTTGTCTAAATGCTATTATATAGTAACATTATACTGTTATTATAGGCTGGGACTTCAGATGAGAACCCGATACTACTGATGCAAGAGACAAGCACAGACTCATCAGCTTCAACACTAGTCTTTGCATCGATTGACAATTCAATTTTGCAGATTGTAATGAGTGGAGGTGAAGCACCGAATATCCCTCTCTTTTCTTCGGGTGTTGCAATTTTACCTAGTTCTACTTCATTGGTGAGCATGGGACCTTCCAGTAGTTCGAATCCAGCAATCCCTGGTTCATTCATAACTCTGTCATTTCAGATTCCATTGAACAATCAGTCTACAAACGACCTGAATTTGGATATGATAAACCGCTTGAATAGAATGATGACGGATGCAGTGAAGAACATGAAGACTATATTGAACTCCTCCCCTTGATCTTTGCTTCTTAATTGTTTATGGTTTAGGCAGTGAATTGTGTGTGTGCTTGCCTGTTTATTGTATTTATGATTCATTTAAACTTCTAGTTATTATCATCATCGTCATTATCATCATTATCTGATATTTATTATTCATGATCACATTTATCTAATGCTTTTGCAAAAATGGGTGCAATGTGAAGAACTCGTGAGTTGTGAGGCATGTTGAACCTTTTCAGGAACAAAACGACCAATTTCAATGCATCTACTTTGTTAATGAAAAACTAGATTTTGTGCATGCAGTATATATGTTTAGTTGTTTTGTTTTCACAAAAAATAAAGTTATAGTCAAAAGGTGATGAAATACCTAGTAGTGATAGATGGGTCAGTAAACAAATTTCCCTATTTATGCAAGAGAGAAAAGGGATACCGTGGAACAGTGGTCATTTACTTCTAAAACTTAGGTATTGTATATGTCTTGAGTATTATATCCAAAACCTTTGATTAAGACATCTTACGACTGTTAACAGTGGTCATTTACAGCCATGATACATTGATGTGGAATTCAAAGTCTACGCATGAGTAGGGGCTTGTATCCATCGACATATCAAGGATCGTGTATTTGTGCTGGCTAGTAAAAACTACATGACTTCAGCTTGCAACTTTAGTATCAAGATAGTATTTTGGTTTATCAAAGGGGATAATTACATACACTTCAATTTTGAATATGAATGGTCATTTTTGTTTTAATTTCTTTATCTTATAATATTACATTGTAAATCTATCGATTTACCTCTTTTTTTCCTAATTTCTTTAATATCATCGATATTTGAAACAAAGTTCGAAAGTGGATCGCCGAAAAAGCAATTTAACTTAACGGCATATTGTCGAACTAGAATAAACTTTTTGACAGACCTACGCCGAACTAAAATAGAAATTTCGATTTTCAACGAACGATTCAGGATTTTACAGTAAGAAACTGTCTCATATATACCCCACATTTGTTTGAATATATGTTGTTAAGTATATGAACTGATAAAGTGGATCTTGAAATATTCGTCGGCCTCTTGTGCTTATCTCCACTTCTCTTGATGAAAAGAGAACATGTCAAGGCTAGTTACGGGATTTGGATCTCATCAGTTTATACATATATGTGTGTGTGGGGCGGGGGGGGGGGGGTATGGTTAATCAACGACTACACCAAAATCAACAGCAATATAGACTGACAGAAAATCCATCCCTCTCTTCTCCATAAAAGCTCTGCGAAAATTTATTTCAGTTTTCGATAGTTTCAGCAGTAGATTTCTGGACCCAACATCTCACTTCTTGTTTCCTATTTCTGAGCAATCAATGGCGGGAGGTAAATATATTATTTCCGCGTATAAGTCTTATTCACATCCAACTTACATTGGTATCAGAGCCACCTTCATGCTATATTGCTTAGATCCAAGTAGAGTTTAGTGACTGTAACATGATAAACGATGCTTATGTTACTATGCTTGGTTCGTGAGGTTTACAGTTTATTAGCTATAACGTGTGCAGAAGCTTTACAATAATTAGATTTGACATGCTATATTTAAGCTAACGTTTAATAGAAATAAAGTTTATACATGCCAAAATGAACTGCAAGCATGAATCCTGTCCTTGATGTGACCTATTGCAATTTGTTTCTACTAAATATAGTGTTTACGTACTCTTTCACCTTTTCATGCAAAATGTATGTATATATGTATTTGTTCTAAAGGATGACCAAACTTGTTTAATTAAAGGTTTCTTGAACCAAAAGAATAGCTAGTATGCATTTGTCCTTCGATGTAACCTGTGACATCCCGGATTTTCGGCGGTATTATTTTAATTAATATTTAATGTGATTAATTAAAATATAACTTATCTTTTAAAAACAAATATATATATATATATATATATATATATATGAATTGGGAAAAAAATTTGAGTTCGAATTTATAATAAGAGTTTCAGAATATTTTAAAAATGAAATCTATCTTGTTTACATATAAATGAAGTAAGCTCTGCTTATTGATATTTGATTTAAATATGTAGTTATGATGTAATCTAAATAATAAGAGTTGAAATGGAATAAATCTTATCAATATTGCATCTAAATATAAAACAAATATATAGTTAAAAATAAATATAAATATATAGACTTAAGAACATTTTGTTATTAACATGAGTAAAATGAAATAATAAATAAGAAAATTGAATATTAGATAGTTAAACTTTGAAAATAATAATAAAATGAGTGCTGATGTTAACTAAATATTTCAAATAAAGTTATAATCATGTAAAATATGAATTAAACATATAAAATAGTTCTAGAAATAAAAATGGAAATAGATATAAGAAGTAAAATAAAATACTAACAAAATGTACTTACTAAATAAATAAAAATAAATCTATATATATAGAGATACAAGACAATAAATATTTAAGTTAGAAATTAATATTTAAGTTAGAAATAGAAATTAAATACATAAGATAAGTAAATATATTAGACAAATTATAACAACATGTTAACTAGAACTTCATTTCAATTTCAAAGCAAAGACAAACGATAAGATAAAAAGATTTTCAACTATAAGTATGTACACTTGAAAACTAACAAGAAACAAATACACAGTCAAATATATACACTTGCTGAAAGAAGAAAATAGAAATATGTATTCAAGAATGTACACTTGAAAGTGAAACAAAAAAATAAATATATGTGAAGGCTTGCTAAAGAAGACATTAATATTATGTATTCTTGAACAAATAAAATCAGGATAAGGCTGAGAAACAAAACTAGAAATATCTACTATGTACACCACAAATAAAAGACAGCAAATACACATTCAAATATACAAAGGATAAGTATGTAGATTTTAACAAAAAGAAGATAATGAAATTTAATGCATCCCACAATGAATATCATATCAGCTGTACAAACAAAATCTGAAGTAAATTCATTTCCAACTGGATCAACAACTTAAACAACAATATAACTATGTGAACTAGAGGATTTAATAGTGGAGGTTTCAGCTTGTTTCAAAACAGCAGTTTCAAAGCCTGTTTCCAAATTGAAGAAGATAAGTATGAGACTTGAGAAAACAAACAAAAGCAATTAATGTTAATATCTCTAGCACACAATACATTTCATATCAGCTACCAAGACCAAAATAAAATCTGCTTAGTCAAATAAACAAAATATCGCTGATTGGTTGTACAAACAAAATTATATCACCTGGATACTTTCTTTCTATATATCTCTGTTTCTCATTTCAGTTTGTAAAACCAAAACCAAGAATCTGAATTAAGAACTATTTCAAACTTAAACAAAGTTTCAGCTTAAACAAAAATCAAGATCAATACAATCTGAGAACAAGAGGATTGAAGAAATGATTCAACAAACAAAATCAAAGCCTGCTTCAACATAAAAAGAGCCCTGTTCATTTTAAAATAGGTGAGTAACATATATTTTTTTAAATTAAAAGTTTGAACCTGTTGCATATATGACTTTAAATATGTGTGTTTATATATATATATATATATATATATATATATATATATATGCAAATTCTCTGCATATAAGTGAATGATGAATGAACTGTGAGCGAGCTATTATGCATATATGTTCTCTGTCTACAATTTTAACCCAAGATCTTAGTTTCAAAATCAGTTCCTCTTGATTTACTCGATGTTTGAATTTAGTATTAAAATAAAAATTGTCTATTACTGTGTAAATTAAGTTTAAAAATTTATTCAAGTTTAAACAACTTGCCAATGTCACAGGAAAATGAGATATCTGAGAACAACTTAAAATGAGTTAAAAGTCGAATTTCTTAATCTATGATTTCAGGAAATAAAAAGAGCAGTTTGGGTTGGACTATATTGTGCATTTTGGATCGCCGTGTGTGATCTCAATGATAGAAGGGGTTGAGTCTCCTCCTGGAGGTGGAGGAGCGATCAGAGTGTTTGAGAAAAATAGTGCGGTGGTGGTCAAACCGCGGTGGAGGTGGCGGCGAGCAATTAAGTGCTGGAAACCTAGTTTTTGTAAGGTCAGGGATTTTGATTCGATCTTCGTCTGTGTTGGATCGAGTGCGAAGCGGTGCTGGGGAATGGTTGAGGGGTTGACGACGAGTCGTTGGCCGGAATTTCAACTTCTCCGGTGGTCGGGTTGCTGAGATCGAGGCGTTTCCAGGTTTTGGTTGAAGTTGTGCTAATTGTTTCCAAATTTGGTTAGTTTGGGTGTATTAGAGTTTTTTTTCCCGTGTGTGACTCGAATAGTTACTCGAAGTCCTCAGGTGTTGGACTCGAAGCAAGTGAAAGAGACTATGTGGTAGGATCGTGTAATATGGAATAACGGAATTGTATTAGTAGATAAAGTAAGTAAAAGCAAGGTAGACGCTAGGATTTTATACTGGTTCGGACGTCTAGTCCTACGTCCAGTCCCTAAGCTTCACTTAGGAATTTGACTAACTAAAATCGTCACTTAACCCGGAGGAATAGGTTTACAACTTACCCGAACAACTGAACGAGATTTCTTGCCTCAACTACCGAAGAGGACTTCAACTCAATTACTAAAAACAATATTTGACTTGTTGTGTTCTTGTCAACACTAATGAGTCTAATGTAGTACAATATTCCTATAATCTTATCCTCGAGAGTATGCAATGTGTTTGTGAAGATTTAGGAAATGTGAGTTGCTATGAATCAAAAGAATGTTAAAAACAAAGCAGTGATTCAAGCAATAGATTTGTGATTGCTTTGAATTTTTTTAGATAATATGTTCAAGAAAATAGTAAGATTAAAGCAAGAGAATTCGGTAAATTGAAGATGTTAGAATTATGTATTTATACATGTAGAAGAGGTGCATCTGTTGGCTAAGGATGCAGACAAGAGATTCTTCCATTTCCATTGGTGAATGGTTGCAACTCTTAGGAGGAAGAAGGTGTCCATTTAGAGAAAATTCGCAGGTTCAAATTCAGTCGACTGAACAGAGAATTCAGTCAACTGAAAATATGAAGTAAAATTTTCAAGAAAAAATTCAGTCGACTGAGCATGGTGATTCAGTCGACTGAAACTGTACATGTTTCTATATGTGTATCAGGTTCAGTCTACTGGTCATCCCTGTTCAGTCGACTGAACTATTAAATTGTGCATAGTGAATATGTATTAAAAAATGAAATTTATAAAATGCATTCTAGTGTTTGTGCGAGCCTCTTGAGGATAGATTATAACAATAAATCTAAACTAAGACCTATATAAAAATCATACTTATGTTTATCCTTGGTCTTCATCGTTCTTTCTTTAGCTTTGCACATATCTCTTCCTTTGTGTTGAAGCACATTGTCATTTATCAAAATCTTAGCATATCACCATTCTCCCCCTTTTTGATTGATGACAACACTCATGTGTGTAGAGATTATTTCCTCCCCCTGAATATATGCACTATCTTTTCTACAAAACAAGGTTAGTAACATAGATTTCTCCCCCTTTGTCATCGACAAAAAGGATGTAATAATCGGAGAAGTATATTGTCAAAACAATCACTTGATATGCATGTCTATATTTTAAGAATGTAGCATAGAATGTAGCATTAAAATGTAGCATGAGAAATAAAACATAGAACGTTGCAAGAATAAAACATAAAATGTAGCATGAATGAAATATAAAAGGCTATTTATACAAGCCTTTGATTAGTGTTTTTGAAATAAATAAAAAATATAAAAGAGTTATTCGTCTTTGTCCCAATCATATGAGGCTTCTCTCCCTCCCCTTGGTTAGCGGATAACTGGTCCACCTGTGGGAGGTCTATAACTTCCTCCTTGACCACCACTAGTGCCACTCGTGCTGCTGCTTGTATGTTCTTCGGACGATGTCCATGTGAAAGTAGATGCAGGACGCTTACCGCGTGATGTTGAAGCGGTAGTGGAAGTTGAGCATGAGATGGCGTCCCATAATTTATTGAAGAATCCTTTAATTTTATAAAGTTTGTGATCTACCTTCTTGAGGCGATTATCAAGAATTTGTTGATTTCATGATAAAATTCCTAACGATTGATTGGTAGTAAAACTTGGCTCAATGATACGAATTTCATCTTCTCGGTCGAAAGGTTCTTCATGTGGAGGTTGTTGCGCTTGAGGAGGTTGTTGTTGTTCTTGATGCCTAGCTTCCCATTCGGAAAGAGATTAGATGCGAGGAGGTCTATCCAGGAGTTGCATAAGGCTCATTGTCCGTTGGTTAATTTGATGGACCATTGTATTTTCAGACTCGGGTAATGGCGTATCAACATTGAGGAGAAGTCTCATGATATATTCTCCAAAATATATAGTTCACATTTTACCATTATTAAATGTGAGAAACTCATCAAGGATTAGTTGGACCCAATTGACTTGAATATTGCCCCCAAATAGCGTATAGAGCTCGTAATTGATTGGGTAGACAAGTTCATATGAACCCGTTCGTGGAGTAATTGTTCTCATAAGAGCTTTGTGAAGGATTCAAGCTCTAGGTCGTAGGGAAGTGGATTTAAAATCTCGAATATTAACAATATCATCCAGAAATTGATGGTTTATGTTATCTTGAATTTGTGGATTGAGTTCTACCTCATCTAGTTTTCTCCCTACATTAGGTGATCCTAAGATGTGTGCCATTCGATCTAAGGAGAACCAAATTTTCTTCCCACACACCATACTCCAAACACTATCATTTAGATTTCTTGGAGTTTGGTGTTCAAGATTAAGATTTGCATAAAATAGTTTGACCATGATATGATTTATTGCATGGTCGTTCCTTTTTAAATCCAAAAGAGAAGTTAAACTTGCCCGATCCGTTAATGCTTGGATATTGTATGTTTGAAAGCTTTGAAAATCAACGAAGGAGTGCTCGAAAATGCGAGAATTCTTCATTTTATTCCACCTCGTTATAGCTACTCCATCATAGAGGCATTGTGCAATTTGAGCATCAATTGGCTCGGAGGATGAAGAAGAAGAAGCTCTTGATCTTTTTAGGGCCATTTTGTTGTGAGATTTGAGAGTAATTTGTGGATTGGGGGCTAGGGTTTTGGAAAACAATGGGGAAGAGAGAACTTTTGCAAAGTAAAAAGTGAAGGTAAAAGGGTGAAAACTGGTGGATAAAAGGGAAAAGTTGCCTGGGAATTTGCGTTCAGTCGACTGAAAAAGTTTGTTCAATCGACTGAAATTGTGGCCGAAATTTTCTGTGTTAAATTCAGTCGACTGAACAGAGTTTTTAGTTGACTGAACTATTGTGTATTTGTTTTCTGCCTAGTGTTCAGTCGACTGAGTAGTAAGGTTCAGTCGACTGAACCTTGAGTTTTTGGAATTCTATAATTAAAAAAAAATTCAATAAACAATTACAATTGTATAGACATAATACAATATAATAACATGATTTGGCCACCAAAATAATCATTTCTTTGGAGATGGACTATTTTTCTTTTTATTTCCTTCATTCGCCATATAGTTTTTGTCCCATGAATTTGGACTATATTGAGGATCTTTTGGCGACATCCAAGGATTCACGGGATCGGCCGGTGTACGATAAGACGAAGACGGATCATACGAACTAACTGATCGAGGTAGAGGCTCAGTCACTTCGTTTTTCTTTGAGCCACAAAAAACGTAAACCGATTTTCTCTAGGAAGCTTAATCGTCTAGCCATTACTTTTTGTTCGAAATATAATTCTCGTTGAAGATCAATTTGTTGTTGTTGAAAGTGATGAATCTCATCAATCTTTCTTTTCGTATCTGGTGAGATAAAAAGACCACGTTTAGCTTTCTTCGATTCCAGTGTGTAGCCAGTTCGATAATTGTCCCATTTATAGACTGGCTCATGCATTGGTGTTGGAGTAGGAAGTTTTGGTGATTTTGGTGTGTTATCGACCGAAGAGGTGATGTTGATTGGGGAGTATGAGTTGTTTGAGGACATTTTTATATCAACTTTTCAATCTTTTGTAAGTGAAAATGAGTTGTGAAAATGAAAATATGTTAAACGTGTATTTATAGGATGAATATTCTAAAAATATTATGGTGATAATTTATCAAAGTTTTTTTAACCAATCAAAGATTTAAAGGTTAAAATAAATCAGTTAGAAATGTATGGATTAGAGATAACTCTTATATTATTATTTATAATGTATCATTATTTGAAAATATAAATTGAAAGTCATAGTTTTCTTCATTCAGTCGACTGAGCATATAGATTTAGTCGACTGAATTGTTAAATTTTTTTCTTTATAATTTCTCTACAAAATATCTTTAAAAGAGATTATTCCTAATTCTCGTCATAATTTTATAAAAGAGTTTTCT
Organism: Allium cepa; assembly: GCA_030765085.1. NCBI lineage: Eukaryota > Viridiplantae > Streptophyta > Magnoliopsida > Asparagales > Amaryllidaceae > Allium > Allium cepa. The sequence goes on along the minus strand of CM060928.1, from coordinate 847,684,041 downwards.
AATAAAGGTTTAGTAAATATATCGGTAATTTGATTTTTGGTAGAAATATGTTCTAAATTTGTGATTCCTTTTTCGATATTGTCACGTAGAAAATGGTGACGAATATCTATATGTTTTGTACGAGAGTGATTAACCGGATTTTTAGATAAATTTATTGTACTTTTATTATCACAATATATTGTAAAGTTTGTTAAATTAATATTAAAATCCTTAAGTGTTTGTTGCATGTAGATAACTTGAGTACATGCTAAGGCGGCTGATATATATTCCGCTTCACATGTGGAAAGTGAAACACAATTTTGTTTCTTACTAAACCAAGATACAAGTGATTTTCCGATGAAATGGCATGTACCACTTGTACTTTTTCTATCTGTTCGAGATCCACCAAAATCAGCATCACTGAATGATACTAACTCAAATGGACACTCTTTTGGATTGAAAAGACCAAAATCTTTAGTATCATTAGGATATCGCCTAATTCATTTTACCGCTCTTAAATGCGATTCTTTAGGATTAGATTGAAAACGTGCACATAAACATACACTCACCATTATGTCTGGTCTACTAGCGGTTAAGTAAAGTAAGGAACCTATCATACTTCTAAATAATTTTTGATCTATACTTTTGTCATTTTCATCTCGATCGAGATGAGTAGTGGTACTCATAGGAGTAGTTTTAGCAGAAGTGTTCTCCATTCCGAAACGTTTAATTAGATTAGCACAATATTTTTCTTCGTTTATGAAAATTCCATTTGTTAATTGTTTAATTTGAAGTCCGAGAAAATATGATAATTCTCCCATATGAGATATTTCGAACTCCTTAGTCATTATATTTGAAAATTCTTTGCATAAATTTTCATTTGTCGAACCAAATATAATATCATCTACGTATACTTGAATTATTAAAATATCTTTAGTAGTATTTTTAATGAAAAGCGTTTGATCAACTTTTCCAATTTGAAATCCCGAATTTAGTAAGTAACTTTTAAGTCTTTCATACCAAGTACAAGATGCTTGTTTAAGACCATATAGTGCTTTCTTTAGTTTATATACATGATCTGGATATTTTTTTCATGTGTAAATAAAGGAGGTTGTTCTACGTATACATTTTCTTTTATAAAACCATTTAAAAATGCATTTTAACATCCATTTGATAATGTTTAAAATTGTAAAAACATGCAAAAGCTAATAGAATACGTATTGCTTCAAGTCTTGCAACATGAGCAAAAGTTTCTTCAAAATCAATATTCTTCTTGATTATTTCCTTGTGCTACTAGTCTAGCTTTATTCCTAGTTATATTACCTTGTTCATCTATTTTATTTTTGTTACCCATTTTGTTCCTATAACAGATTGATTATTCGGACGGGGAACTAATTCCCAAACATCGTTATGTTCAAATTGATTTAATTCTTCTTGCATTGCAATAATCCAGTAATCGTCTGTTGATGCTTCTTTAGGATTCTTAGGTTCTATTGTAGAAATGAAAGCTACATGTCCCATTTGATTTAGTTGATTTCTTGTCTTAACTTGAGAATTGATTTCACCTATTGTGTTTTAAGTTGGGTGATCTCGTAATATTCTTGGTGACGATCTTAGTTCATTATTACAATTTTCAAGATTTGTATTTTCTATATTTATAAATTCTTCATCATCTTTTATACTTAATTCTTTGTTGAAATTTTCATCAAAAGATACATGCAAGGTTTCTTCGATTACGTTTGTTCGGTTATTAAATACTCGATATGCCTTACTTCGTTCTGAATATCCTACAAAAATTCCTTTGTCGGCTTTTGGATCAAATTTACTTAGTTGATCTTTTGTATTTAAAATAAAACATTTTGATCCAAATATTCTAAAATAAGATATATTTGGCTTTTTGTTATTGAATAGTTCATATGAAGTATTTTAGTTAATGGTCTAATTGATATTCTATTCAATACATAGCATGCAGTAGCTACGGCTTCTGCCCAGAAATGTTTGGTAGAAAACATCCATTTAATAATGTCCTAGTGCATTCTTGTAATGTTTTATTCTTTCTTTCTGCAACTCTATTTTGCTGAGGAGTTCTAGGAAATGAAAAATTATGATTTATTCCTTTCTTTTTACAGAATGTTTCAAAAGCTTCATTTTCGAATTCGCCTCCATGATCACTTCATATATTTTTATTCTTCAAATCTTTAGTATTTTGAATTCTTTTGACAAATGTTTTAAAATGCTCAAAAGTATCACTTTTATTTTTCATAAAAATAGTCCATGTATATCTTGAGAAATCACCAACTATTACAAATACGTATCGGTTATGATTAATGGATTGAACTTGTGTTGGTCCAAATAAATCCATATGTAGTAATTCTAATGGTTGTAAAGTCGAAATATTTTTCTTAGATTTGAAAGATGATTTCGTTAATTTTCCTTTTTGACAATCATCACAAAGATTTTTTATTTTAAAGTTTATTTTGGGTAAACCTCTTACTAATTCATTTTTGGAAAGTTTTCTAATAGTTTTAAAATTTATATGACAAAATCTTTTGTGCCATAACCAAGGATCATTATCTTTGGTTAGTAACACATACTTGTATTATGATTAATATTCATATTTAGAACGTAAATATTCCTATCTCTATTTCCTTCAAAAACAAGATTTTGGTTTTGATAAAAAATACTACATTTATTTTCCGAAAAAGTTATTTTAAAGCCTTTGTCACAAAGTTGACTTATGCTAAGTAGATTATGTTTTAGATTTTGAACTAATGAAACATTTGTTATAAAAGGTAAATTTGATGTACTGTAATTGCTCACATATCCTTTGCCAATGATATAGCCTTTTGAATTGTCTCCGAAGGTAACCGAGCCACTATCAAAGTATGTGATGTTTGTAAGCATATCTTTGTCTCCGGTCATGTGTTTTGAGCAACCACTGTCTTGTATACATTTCTTCTTTTTAAGTGGGACCTGAAAATAAATACAAAATTATTGGTACCCACCTTTTAATAGGGTCCTAAAAAGTTAGAGCTTAGGAAGCCAAACCCAATTTGGTTTAGTATCCTTTTTATAAATATAATTTTTATTATAATGAATATTCATAAATGTTTTAATATATTTATTCCTAATTAAAATATTGTTAGTCTTTGGAACCCAAATTTTGATTATCTTGGTTTCTACTTTTGTTTTAATAGGTTCTCTTAATAACATTTGTTGTTTTGAATCAATATTCCTCTTAAAATTTGTATTTTTCTTTCTAGGAATTTTTGACTTCTTTTTATATCTAATCCATGTTTATTTGAAGAGGATTGACAATTTTCTAAAATCTTAGATAAATTTTCTCTTCCTTTGTTAAAGCTAGAAACATTTTCAGTGATGTTATCTAATCTAGCTTGAACACTATTATTTTCTAACTCAACTTGTCTAATCTTAGTTTTTAACTCATGATTTTCAGAAACAATTATATCATTCTTTGTCTTTTGAGTTTCAATTTTTTGACTTAAAAGTGATAATTGAGTTTCCGAATTTGAATGAGATTCTTGAACTTTTTCAAGTTCTTCTTCTAAAATTTTCTTTTCATCTTTTAACATATCCTTTCAAATTCAGCTTTGTTTTGATTTTCACGAGTTTCTTTTTAAGAGTTTTTATTGTGTTCAAAAGTTCAGTGTTTACTTCAATTAAATCATCGAAAGTTAAATTACTAACCTTAGATTCTTGAGCCATAAAGCATACATTCGCTTGTTCGTTAACACTATCATTTTCACTTTCAGATGAAGATGAATTCGAATCATCCCATGTCATAGAGAATGCCTTCTTTTTGAATTTCTCTCTCTTGTTTTTGGTGTTGAGAGCTTTCTGATTCTCCTTCTTTTGCTCTGGGCAATCCTTGTGCATGTGACCTTTCTTGTGACAGTTGAAACATTCTATATTCGAGGATGTAGGTTTGTTCATGAAATTCTTATTGAATCCGTTTTTATTTCTTTTTCTATACCTTAAGAATTTATTAAATTTTTTGGCTATGAATGCTAAATCCTCATCTTTAGACTCTGATTCTTCCTTTTCCGCATGAAAAGCAACATTCTTTCTTTCTTGAGCTTGATCTTTCTTAGCTTGCATATTTACTTCATACGACATAAGATTTTCAATCAATTCTTCTGGTTTCATTATAGATAGATCATTTGCTTCCTCGATTGCTAGTACTTTTCTCTCCCATTCATTAGTGAGTGAATTTAGAACTTTAGACATAATGTCAAAATCCGTGTATTTTTGTCCTAGTCTGATTAAAGCATAATGAATGTCTTGAAATCTCGAGTACATGTCATTAATGGATTCATTTTGTTGCATTCTAAAGTTTTGGAATTGATTCTTCAACATGGATATCTTTGTTTGTTTAACCTTGTTTGTACCTTCATGTATGACTTTAAGTGTTTCCCATATCTGATATGCAGTAGTACATATGCTAACACGGTTGAATTCGTTTCTATCCAGGGCGCAAAATAGCATATTCATAGCTTTGGCATTTGCACTAGCTTCATTCTTTTGAGTTTGTGTCCATGTAGGATAATCGGTTGTGGTACAACAAACTCTGCTTGAGTAGCATTCTAGGCTTCGAAACTTGTTTCTTGCATATAAATCCTCATCCTTGTAGCCCAATAGTTATAGTTTAGTTCATTGAATAGAGGAGTCCTTTGGGTAGATTGTCCTTCCGCAAATGTAGAACTATAGGCAGATGTTGTGCTTGTACTTGCGTTATTTTCCATATTATCAATATGTCTAATAATTGTGTTATAGTTATAGGACGACCTTGCTCTGATACCAATTGAAAGAGGCTATGTGGTAGGATCGTGTAATATGGAATAACGGAATTGTCTTGGTAGATAAAGTAAGTAAAAGCAAGGTGGACACCAGGACTTTATACTGGTTCGGACCTCTAGTCCTACGTCCAGTCCCTAAGCTTCATTTAGGAATTTCACTAACTAAAACCCTCACTTAACCCGGAGGAATAGGTTTACAACTTACCCGAACAACCGAACGGGATTTCTTGCCTCAACTACCGAAGGGGACTTCAACTCAATTGCTAAAAACAATATTGAAAAAAGTGTACGGTGATGTGATAGTGTACGAGTGCACGTGCTAATATAGTACACATGGATCGTGTAATATGGAAGATAATATAAATGCGGAAATAGATGATAATAACACAGTAAATAAAAATAGAAAAATCACGCCAGAGATTTTTATACTGGTTCGAAGCACCGTCCTACGTCCAGTCCCAGACTTCTATCTGGATTTTCACTATTAACTACCTCACTTCACCCAGAGGAACAGGTTTACAACACCCGAGCAAACGAACGGGATTTTACGCCTCTAATACACCGAGGACTTCAACACTTGCCTCTTACAACACCGAGGACTTCAACAATGATGAATATAATTGTTTGTTGATGGTATGTGTTCTTGCTAACATAATTTTGTCACTTGTAGTACAAATTTCCTATAATCTTATCCTCAAAATATGTGAATGATGTTTTGTAAAGATCAAGGGAAGTATATTACTTATTGAATCAAAAGATATGAAATAATTTCAATGATTCAATAAGCAATTAAAATAATTTAGAGCTTTTAGAATGCAGGAGTATTTAGAAAGTAAGATCAGAAATTAGAGTAAAAAGAATATATTTTCATGTGTTTGAATCAATGATTTAGATGATTTTATATAGAGAAAAAATGGTTGTAACTCTTTGTGAACAGTAGCCATTAATAGATATGATCATTGATGAAAGGTAAGAGATGCAACCATTGGAGAAAGAAGTGTCTTTTGAAAAGGTTGCTCTCTGTTAAAAAAACGGTCGACAGGTCAAAAATTGGCCAGTGGACAGGATTTCAAATATATAGTCGTTATGTGCATGTGTGCACGTTCATTGTTCATTTTACACAGAAACGGTCGACCGCCTGATTTATGATCGGTCGACCGGTTACTGTTAAATTGCACAATGAATGTGCAATTCTATTCAAATATATATATATATATATATATATATATATATATATATATATATATATATATATATATATATATATCGATTATATTGAGGTACATGATTATTTGAGGATAGATTTTAACAGGTTTATCACTATTACAATATCAAATAATCAACCTATAATCTAGAGTACCATATGTAGCTCTTTTGTGCCTCTTTATAGCCATGATATCTTTGTTTTGTCGATCGCCTTTATTTCTTCGTCAGAAATCAAAAACTTCATAGAATATGTGTCCCAACATTCTCCCCCTTTTTGATTGATGACAACATATATCTGAAGTTCTGAATCTCCCCCTGAATATGTGATCTCCCCTTGAGATTTTGTTTGTATTCTTTATATATATATATATATATATATATATATACATATATATATATTCCTGCAAATTATTGTTAGCACAAATTCTCCCCCTTCGTCATCGACAAAAAGGAATAATAGATAATGAAATAACATAGGAGTATATCAACCAGAATATTCATGCATAGCAAAAAATATAACATATCCAAACATACCAGAGTATCATACACACCATAATATCATACGAATAAAATTAATGACACTATTTAGTACAAGTGTCGAAAGATGTTTTAAATTACTAATCCAAAATATAGAGATAGAAAATAGAATCTAGGATGAGTCAGAAGCTGTCTTCTCTTGAATATCTTCTTCCTCATCATCATCATCATCTTCCTCTTCATCGTCCTCTCTAGATGATTCTCCACGACCATGTCCACTAGTTCCAGCAGACTCCACAGTTAGTGACCAGTTGAAAGCAGGAAGAGAAGGACGTTTGCCTGGGTCTTGAGCAGAGATGGATGTGCTACATGAAATAGCATCCCATAAAATACCAAAGAATGACTTGACTTTGTTGAACTGTTTATTAATTTTCGTGTCCATGCGCTTGAGTCTCGATTCAAGCAAGAATTGGTTACGCGCAATAGTTTCAAGTGATTCTTTTGTGGTGGATTTTGATTTCAACATTTTAACTTCTTCGGAACGAGGTCGAGAGGAAGTAGCTTTTTGTTGTGTTGGACCTCTTTGTTGCCATTGTTCAAACGACGTAATCTGAAGGTAAGGAGGGGGGAGCTTCATGCGTTTGATGGTTACGGAATCAATACATTTTGGTTTCGAGGTGGCAGAGTCAGGAGGTCTTACGCTACAAGCTAGCAAAATACGCATGATATATTCATTGTAGAAAAAGTGAGGTCGCGTAGAGTTGTTCACCTTGAAAATCTCGTCAAAAAGCATATGAACCCAATTGATTTGGATATCTTCATAAATAGCATAAAGGGCCTTGAAGTTTTCTTTGTATACAGCGTCATAGTTTCCTAGTCTAGGAAACAAAGAAAACAACAAGACGCGATGTAGTAGCCTGGTGGTGGGTCGAAGTCCAATTGATTTTGTGCCATCACTGTTGTCCTCCATGAATTGATGGCTGATGCTATTGCGAGTGAAGACTTCACAGAAATGTGATGAAAAATCATCGCCTTGATTTGGAATACCCAGTATAGAAGCTATCCTATCATGAGTGATAAAAATTTGTTTGCCACATACGACAGACCAAATGACTCCGTTCGAATCATCAGGTTTATACTCGTCCAGGTTCATGTTGGCATAGAATAATTTTAGCATCAAGTGATTTATTTCCACATTATTTTCTGAAAAATCGATCAATGGAGTAAGATTGGAGTTATTTGCTAACCTACGGATTCCATAAGATGTGAAATCATCAAACTTGATGAAAGAACCCGGATGAAACTTGTAGTTAGTCATTTGATTTCATCTTGTGATAGCTACCGGATTTTCGAGCTATTTCTTAGCGGAGATATTGAGTGATGAAGTTCCGGAGGATGATCCTTTCTTGGGTTTCTTTTGCGGAGGAGCCATTGTTAGAAAATTTGGAGATTTGGAAATTGAAATTGAGAGAATAGGGTTTTTGGAATTTGGGGATAAATAACCGGTTGAGACAAATGAGGAGAAGGATGAAAAAAAATGACGCAAAGTGTATATAAAAACTGAATATACGTATACCGGTCGACCGCTATAATATGGCCGGTCGACCATTTTCATCCAGAGGCTAAACGGTCGACCGGTCATATTATAGGTGGTCGACCGGTTTTGTTTCCTGATGAAAAACAGTATGTTTTGCAGTTTTTTGAGAATATGTCGAGCTATATAATTCATATTTCACTCTTATTATAAAATACAAACGTTATTACAAGAGTTATAGAGAGAAAACGATGCAACAAGTATATATATATATATATATATATATATATATATATATATATATATATATAAATTTAATGAGGAGTGGAAGAATCGTCATTAGAATTTTCTTTATTATCTTTAATACGATGTGACCATGGACTCCAGTTTTTCTGAGCACCTTCATTCCTGTTATAATTTCGATCCCAAGAGTTAGGACTCCTAGATGTTGACGGTCTAGACGGCATTGCTTCATGCACATCATGCTTGTTTGAACCACAAAAGAATGATGCCATCTTTTCTAAAACAGATAAACGTGTCGATGTTCGTTGTTGCTCATGATAAAGCTGGCTTTGTCCATAATGGAGCTGTCTTTGAAGATCTATTTGATGTTTCTGATAGTGGTGAATCTCGTCGATCTGTGCTTTGGTACAAGGAGAACAAAACAGTGCCTTCTTTACTCGTTTTGAGGTTGGTGTACTACCAGGAGTACGATTATATTGATGTGGATACTTCGGTTTCTGTTTTGGTGTTTCAGGAGAATAATACTCCTCCGGCTCGGAACTTGTAACGGAAATGTGTGATTTTTGAGCACACTTATCACAAATGTGAGCCATAGAAAATTATGTATAGAACCTTATGCTCAGATAAGAAAAGATGAATAAAGAGAGAAGTTTTGACAAGCTTATAAATAAATTCCTTAAACTTAAGCCTGTGGATGAGAGTGAATAAAGAAATATGACCGTGAAAGCAAGCAAAGGCTCTTATGTAAAGAAAATAAATAGCTTTTCTTAGAAAAAAGAAAAAATGCTATAGTTAAAATATAACCAAAGGTAAAGACAATCATTAGTAATTACTAGTCAAAATCTTTTCTTGAAATTAAACCAAGCTCTCTTCGTAATTTAATAAAACTAGATTCGAGCAGAGGCTTAGTAAAAATGTCTGCTAACTGATTATCAGTTTGGACATATTCAAGACATATATATCCTTTTTCAATATTATCTCTAAGGAAATGATGACGCATATCAATGTGTTTGGTTCTAGAATGATTCACTGGATTCTTAGAGAGATTTATAGCACTTGTGTTATCACAGTATATAATAGAATTTGATAAATGAATATCAAAATCTTGAAGTGTTTGTTGCATATATAGTACTTGAGTACAAGCGAGAGCTGCTGATATATATTCAGCTTCACGTGTTGATAGTGAAACACAATTTTGTTTCTTACTAAACCAAGAGACAAGTGATTTTCCAATAAAATGGCACGTAGCACTTGTACTTTTTCTATCCGTTCGCGAGCCTCCAAAATCAGCATCACTATATGATACTAATTCAAATGGACATTCTTTTAGATAAAAAAGACCGAAATCTTTGGTATTATTAAGATAACGAATTATACGTTTCACTGCTCGTAGATGTGATTCCTTTGGATCTGCTTGAAAGCGTGCACATAGACAAACACTCATCATTATATCTGGACAACTAGCTGTAAGATAAAGAAGAGAACCAATCATGCTTCGATATAATTTCTGGTCAACACTCTTACCATTTTCATCCTTTTCAAGATGTGTAGTTGTACTCATAGGAGTTGGTTTACCAGATGTATTTTCTAATCCGAAGCGTTTGATAAGATTTTCGCAATATTTTTCTTGATTGATAAAGATACCACTCGGAAGTTGTTTGATTTGAAGTCCAAGAAAATATGACAGTTCTCCCATATGAGACATTTCGAACTCTTTGGTCATAATACTTGCAAATTCCTTGTAGAGTTTATCGTTTGTTGAACCAAAGATGATGTCGTCTACATATATCTGGATAACTAGAATATCCTTTTGAGAATGTTTAATAAACAAAGTTTGATCGACTTTGCCTATTTGAAATCTTGAGTTAATAAGATAGCTACGTAATCGTTCATACCAAGCACGAGGCGCTTGTTTTAAACCATACAGAGCTTTCTTAAGCTTGAACACATGGTCAGGATATTTTTCATGTACGAACAAAGGAGGTTGTTCAACACAGATATTCTCTTTGACAAATCAATTGAGAAAAGCACTTTTGACATTCATCTGGTAAAGTTTGAAATTATGGTGACAAGCAAAAGATAATAGGATTCTAATAGTTTCTAGTCGAGCAACTGGTGCATAAGTTTCTTCATAATCGATACCTTCTTCCTGATTATACCCTTGTGCTACTAATCTTGCTTTATTTTTGGCGATATTTCCTTGTTCGTCAGCCTTATTTTTATAGACCCATTTAGTACCAATAACTAACTGATCAGTTGGTCTTGGAACAAGTTCCCAAACGTCATTGCGCTCGAACTGATTTAGTTCTTCCTGCATGGCAATGATCTAGTAATCGTCTGTAGCAGCTTCTTTTGGATTCTTAGGTTCGATATTTGAGAGAAAAGCGACATGACCCATTTGGTTGAGTTGACTCCTTGTTCCAACATGTGATGTTACTTCATCGATTATATTTGTAGGATCTAGATTAAACCTAGAGGGGGGGTGAATAGGGTTATAGCAAATTTTCTTGATTTAAACACAGAAGTAAACTGCAAAAATAAATATGCTGAAAAGTAAATCACACACAAAATTTACCCAGCTTCGACAACCCCTGCCTACTGCTGCATTCACAGATTTCTATTAGAATTAAACAGTATCACGCTTACAGACACTCTACTAGACTCGCAGACCCTTTTGCTCCCGCTCACAAACACTCTACTAGACTCGCAAACTTTTGCTCCCGCTCACAAACATTCTACTAGACTCGCAAACATTTGCTCCCGCTCACAAACACTCTACTAGACTCGCACACCCTGCTCCCGCCTATAGAGTTTCGTTTACTCACAAACTCTGCTCCCGCCTACAATAGAACTTTGATTACTCGCAAACTCTGCTCCCGCCTATAGAGCTTTGATTACTCTCAAACACTGCTCCCGCCTATAGAGCTCTGCAAACTCGCACACCCTGCTCACTGAACTAATTCTAACTAGACAATCTGACACGACCTAATCCCTAGGTGGTGATTTACAAATTCTGTGACTTGAAAAAACAAAAACAACAATTTAAAAGACAAATAAACAAATAACCCTAATTTAAAAAACCCTTAATTAAAACTCTTTAAGAAAATAAGCCGGCCCCTTTGTTTTCTTTTACTAGCCCATTCCTTTTTGTCTCGTTCCTTTGCTTGTGAAAATAATTGTCGGCCTGCTTCCTTTCTTAATTAGGGCTTTGCTTTCGTTCTCTCTGCTCTGGAAATTAGGGCTTTGGTAAAATCGAAGGCGCCGCTTGAATGTAGATCGACTATAGTAGCTACTTCTTTGTTCTGATACGGTAATCGACCCTCTAGCTCTGTTTAGCTTTCGGCTGCCCCAATTTTGATTGAGTTCAACTCTGATGCTTCGGTATGTAATTTCCCTTTTTGCTTTTACAATTTTGGCTTATTCGAACTCGATGATTAATTTGCCGATGATGATTGGGCTCATATAGGATTCGAAATCCTATTTTTGCGTTCGTATACGTTCATTTGAATTTGTCTTCGTTCGTTCGATCTTGTATTGATGCTTGAGATTTATCTCTGACTTTTTCATATGCGTATATTTTGATACTTGCTTCTCACGGCTTGGTTGACACAGTTTTGATTCATTGCTTGGTCAATACAGTTTTGAATTGTGATGATCACGGCTTAATTTTTAACTTGGTCAATTACCTTTGCTACCTCGATTTTGGACTTGTTCATTATATGACTTCGACTTCGGTCATTTTTAATTTTTTTTTTTAAACTGCACTTCATGATATTGATTGAACCTGTACACATGCTTGCTTCGGCTTCGGCTCGATCATTTTACTGTTGACTTATTCAACATTGAATTGGCGATTTCACTGTCACTTCGGCCTTTTGATTTTCTAAACTTCGGTCTTGTATCACTGATTGACTTTTAACTTGTTGCGTGAATTTCATTTCTTTGTCAATAAGGCATTTTGATCGAGCTCTGTCTTCATGTAGCTTGCTATGTTGTTGGTTCATTTGAAGTTGTAGCATTCATGTTTGACATATATGCACTGTGTGGTCTTGAGCACTTGCACATTTGTTCACCTGCACTTGTTACTTCTGTTCACCATTGGTCTCTGTTGCATTAATTGTTGCTGTCATATACATTCATCAATGTTAGCATCTGCATTGCGTAATTCATGTTGCTGCCTGGTCATTTGTGCACTGCCTTTGGTTCGTGCTGTATTGTCTCTGTATATTTGTTATTCTTCTCTGTCCATTTGGCTGCACATGTGAACTTGTGTATTTGGTCTCGTCTCCATATAGTTGAAGCTTGGTGTGCATTGGTTCTCTGTAGTCTGCACTTGTATAGTTGGTTCCATATTCATGTATCTTGATGTTGTATACACTTTTTCATGCTGCTGTGATTCAGTTTCCTTCACTGTTGTATCATGATACTTGTTTGCCTGCAGACCATGTTGCATGTATGTTTGTTTGGTAGTTGCTTCAGTCACTTTGTTGTATACTTGGGCTTTGAACATTTTCAACCTGATGCATCTGGACTTGAGCATATTTGATGAAATTGTTGTCTGGTCTTTGCATTGCTGTGCATACTTGTTGTTTGGACATTTGTGCAGTTTGGTCATGCTGTTTGTCGAGTTGCTTTTGTTAGTTTAGTCGTGCACTTGGTTTCTTCACTGTGTTCTCTTCATGCCTGACTTGATGCTGGTTTGAGGCTGTGTCATGTTTGAACATAGCATTCATGTGTACTTTTGATTCGCACCTGAGTTGAATCCAGTTTTAAAACTCGGGTTTGACCTTGTGTTGAGAGTCGTGATTTTCAATGTTATTGCACGTGAGTTGAACCCGGTTTTTCATTTGGGTTTGACCTGTGCTCACCTGTCCCTGTAAATCAATCAAGTGTATATATCGGCGTGCACGGCCTTGTGGCATATACTGTAATACATTGTGTATGTCACAAGTTGTTCGTGTATGATGAATTCAAATTTAAATTATGACGAACAACCCAAATAACTGAGGAAAATCATATTTTCAAAAATTATCTTTTCTTTTTGAATTGAAAAAATATTTCTTTTTCAATTTTACTGCGTTAGTTTATATTTTTGCAGATTGCTCAGATGTTGGATTCAAACTGGAATGCAGTTGAAGATAAATACGAGTGTGAGTGATATGTAGTGAGGTGAATTGTAAATATGAAATGTGATGTAATTGTAAACAAAGTTGTATAGTTATAGTGAGAGCTTGAAATTGTACTATTCAAAAATGTAATAAATATTTATTTGAATAAAATATCTGTTTGAATTCAAATTCTGTGTAATTTATTTTATTCAACAGATATTTATTTAAACTGTGAAAAATAGAATAGTATATTAACAAATACATTTAAACGAATGTATATATGTTTATTATCATCAAACAAAAATCATATAAGCGCAAAGCGCATATTCAACAATCTCCCCCTTTTGATGATAACAAACATATATTTAAGATTTTGAATGTATTAAATGTATTTGATCGTTCAATTTGCTCCCCCTATTTAAATGCTCCTATCTACACAATACTCCCCCTACATATATGCATACAAATAAAAATATGTAAATGAGCTTATATGTAAATGGAAAATTATTTGACCTTTGCTTAATTCTATTTGACAAAATCTTAACTTTTCTCTCCCCCTTTTGTTATCAGCAAAAGAATAACAGTGTTATAAAAATAGGGATGAAGTGACAGACATGAACCAAACATTTAACTCAATTGAATATAAATATCAAATTTAAATAAAACTCAAACAAAAATCATAATTACCCTTGTTAGACGCATATTCCACTTTCAGAAGTGATGGGGATAAAATCATCAAAAATTCATATAGTTATGTCTATTTGTGGTATATTTATTTCAGGAAATTTGAATATCTACTAACCATGCATAACCGTTAGGACTTTTAAATGAGATTAGTAGTATTCCAATTTAATTTAAAAAATGAAATCAAGTATCTTCTAACCACGCATGACCGTGAGGACTTTTAAATGGGATTAGAATCAACTTGTCTATTAAATCAATTAATTTTGATATGCGTTCCATAAATGCATAACCATGAGGACTTTTAAATGATCATGGAAGCACATAATCAAGAATCCAAGTAATTCACCCATGCATAACCATGAGGACTTTTAAATGAGAGTGAATACTTTGGATATTTATTTTTATTGCCAAATATAATAAATTGAAGCACAAATAATTTCCTTCACAAATTTAAAGATATTGAAGAACGAACGATTTCCTTTGTAAACTACCACAAATTTACATACTATATATGATTTTGATGAGTGATGGTCGATAGAAAGATGATAGAAATAGAAATGGTCATGGAATTTTTACCCAACAAAAAGTTTTTATAACTCTTGTTATGAGATTCTAAAGAAATTTTCTAATTATACTTTCTCGAGTTATAATATATGATAAATATCAACACTCATCACTTTTTCAATCACTATTCATCTTTTAGATAATCATTAGGGAGTTAGATTAGTCAAAATTTAAAATCAAATAAAAATGACTAATCTGTAAATATGGTCAAACATGATTTTCTCGAGGGGGTTTTATAAGAAAATTTTCTGCTATTTGAAAAATTATTTCAAGTGAAAAATATGCAGATATTTTCTTTGAAAACGATGCAGCAAATGAATGTTTCAAAAAAAAATTAAACACATTCCACTAGTAATTTTTCTATCAACTATATTACCAGTGTAATCTGCATCTGAATTTAAATTTCACTCAATATTCACTCGTTGGATGTCAAAGACCAAATTGTGAAGTTTTAACAAGCTATCTAAGAATGAAATTTGAAATGAAGCCATGTTCACACTCAAACAAATATCATAGTGTTAATTTCAGAAACCGTAGGATGAACAACTATCAACAGTCATTAAAACTTCATTATTATTTCAAAACAATTTCTTGAAGTTTCAACAATTTCATAAAGTTTCAACAATTTCAAAAAAATCCTTTTTAACAGCTTTCACATGAAATTTGAAATCGTGCAAATTTACAAGCAGTGACCAAAATATATCTACGTGTAGCATGAGTAATCAAATACCATCATTTGACCGAACAAATTTATATGGATTAGTTCAAAGTTGAAAATCTGATTGGTCATCATAAATCAAGGTCATAAATAAGAACAAGTCAAAAGAATCATATCAATTAAGTCCGAATCAGTCAACCATCATAATTACTCCAAGTAATTCTATTTAAAGATGGTTGGTCAATATTTTGAAAAAGTCATCAAAATCATCATCTTTTGTTCATCTCAATATTGACTGGTTTTAATTTAGAGTATGGTGCAGATAATCACATTTAATATATCGTTAAAAACAATTTTACCTGTTTTACCTTTACGATAATTTTTCGTGATTGCCCATTGTGATTCTGTCACCTTTATACTAGGCTAAGGAACTTTGCTTTGTCGCCCGTTGTGTTTCTGGAACAGCCAAAATCCAGAGAACACTGTTGTTGTTCCTTAGCCTGCCACCACACCTACACGGGAAAAGATTTATGTGACCTATTTGTTTCTATAGGTCCATGGTTGTTAGTGGCAGAATATTTTGAAAAATAATTTTGTGGAGACCCAAAACTATTTATAATTGTTCCCTTTCGCACCCAAATTTGTTTAACTTTCAAATTTTTTATATTTGTGCCTTTTGGAACCCAAATTGGTATAGTTTTCACATGTTTGGGTCTATACCAACAATTATTTTGGTTGTGTCCAAATTTTCTACAAATTGTGCACATAGAATTAACTTGATTAATATTGCTTTCAACAATTTTCGAATTATTATATCCAAGTCCTTGTCTAACCGTATTAACAGTTTGCTTTCCTAATAGCATATTCAACGATTTTTCACTTTTTGAAAATTTATCTAAAGTCATTGACAATTGTTGGACTTGTGTTTTGAGAGATTCATTTTCATTTATCAATTGTGTGCACTTTTCAATAGAATTCTCTCTCCTATTATTTTCATTCTCTTTTAAAATCAGAATTTCATTTTCAAGTGATTTTATATTGATTTCTGATTTTTCAATTTTCTTTTCGAATGTTGGACACTTATCACACTTAGGGATCTTACTTTGATAGGTTTTAACTAATTTGTCGAGTTGCTCATTTAATTCTAACAAAGTATCATTTTGTGATTCAAGTTTGGCATACTTCTCCCTAAGTCGTTTAAAACAGCCATTCACTTCGTGGAAATAAGTAAGTAATTCAGAGTGAGTGAGTTTTGATACCTCGCTTGGCTCGTCATTGTCGCTATCGGTTATATTCCCATGAAGGCACATATCTGCTTTCTCACTTTTACTGCTATTGCTTTTATTCCACGTGGCTGTAAATTTTCTTTTTGAATTCTTCATTACTAATGCCAGCTCGGCTGGTCCATCATCATCGTCCTCATCACAACTGCTATTTACCAATCCGGTTAAGCACATTTCTTTAACTGAGTCGGTTGTGGAGGACATCTCATTGCTATTGACTTTTGCACCATATATTGCATCGAGAGTATTCCAGATTTTCCGTGCATTTTCACTAAGAGAAACAAAATTAAAATTATCACGATTAATATGAGAATATAATATGTGCATAGTAAGAGCATTAATCGAGATACTTTCCTTATCGGTTTTATCACACCCATTTTCAATAATATCCCAACATTTAATATTAACAGATTTTAAATAAAATTCCATTTTCAATTTCCAGTTCAAAAAATCTGTTCCATCGAAAATAGAAGGAATAATATTGAAATGACCCTCAACAAAAATATTATCTGGTGGATTCATGACTCTAGAGTTAAAGAAAAATACCGCGCTCTGATACCACTTGTAGGATCAAGATTAACCCTAGAGGGGGGGTGAAAAGGGTTATAGAAAATTTTCTTGATTTAAACACAGAAGTAAACTGCAAAAATAAATATGCTGAAAAGTAAATCACACACAAAATTTACCCAGCTTCGGCAACCCCTGCCTACTGCTGCATTCACAGATTTCTATTAGAATTAAACAGTATCACGCTTACAGACACTCTACTAGACTCGCAGACCCATTTGCTCCCGCTCACAAACACTCTACTAGACTCGTAAACATTTGCTCCCGCTCACAAACATTCTACTAGACTCGCAAACATTTGCTCCCGCTCACAAACACTCTACTAGACTCGCACACCCTGCACCCGCCTATAGAGTTTCGTTTACTCGCAAACTCTGCTCCCGCCTACAATAGAACTTTGATTACTCGCAAACTCTACTCCCACCTATAGAGCTTTGATTACTCGCAAACACTGCTCCCTCCTATAGAGCTCTGCAAACTCGCACACCCTGCTCACTGAACTAATTCTAACTAGACAATCTGACACGACCTAATCCCTAGGTGGTGATTTACAAATTCTTTGACTTGAAAAAATAAAAACAACAATTTAAAAGACAAATAAACAAATAACCCTAATTTAAAAAACCATTAATTAAAACTCTTTAAGAAAATAAGCTGGCCCCTTTGTTTTCTTTTACTAGCCCATTCCTTTTTGTCTCGTTACTTTGCTTGTGAAAATAATTGTCGGCCTGCTTCCTTTCTTAATTAGGGCTTTGCTTTCGTTCTCTCTGCTCTGGAAATTAGGGCTTTGGTAAAATCGAAGGCGCCGCTTGAATGTAGATCGACTACAGTAGCTACTTCTTTGTTCTGATACGGTAATCGACCCTCTAGCTCTGTTTAGCTTTCCGCTGCCCCAATTTTGATCGAGTTCGACTTTGATGCTTCGGTATGTAATTTCCCTTTTTGCTTTTACAATTTTGGCTCACTCGAACTCGATGATTAATTTGCCGATGATGATTGGGCTTATATAGGATTCGAAATCCTCTTTTTGCGTTCGTATACGTTCATTTGAATTTGTCTTCGTTCGTTCGATCTTGTATTGATGCTTGAGATTTATCTCTGACTTTTTCATATGCGTATATTTTGATACTTGCTTCTCACGGCTTGGTTGACACGGTTTTGATTCATTGCTTGGTCAATACAGTTTTGAATTGTGATGACCACGACTTAATTTTTAACTTGGTCAATTACCTTTGCTACCTCGATTTTGGACTTGTTCATTATATGACTTCGACTTCGGTCATTTTTTTTTTTTTAAACTGCACTTCATGATATTGATTGAACCTGTACACATGCTTGCTTCGGCTTCAGCTCGATCATTTTACTGTTGATTTATTCAACATTGAATTGGCGATTTCATTGTCACTTCGGCCTTTTGATTTTCTAAACTTCGGTCTTGTATCACTGATTGACTTTTAACTTGTTGCGTGAATTTCATTTCTTTGTCAATAAGGCATTTTGATCGAGCTCTGTCTTCATGTAGCTTGCTATGTTGTTGGTTCATTTGAAGTTGTAGCATTCATGTTTGACATATATGCACTGTGTGGTCTTGAGCATTTGCACATTTGTTCACCTGCACTTGTTACTTCTGTTCACCATTGGTCTCTGTTGCATTCATTGTTGCTGTCATATACATTCATCAATGTTAGCATCTGCATTGCATAACTCATGTTGTCGCCTGGTCATTTGTGCACTGCCTTTGGTTCATGATGTATTGTCTCTGTATATTTGTTATTCTTCTCTGTCCATTTGGCTGCACATGTGAACTTGTGTATTTGGTCTCGTCTCCATATAGTTGAAGCTTGCTGTGCATTGGTTCTTTGTAGTCTGCACTTGTATAGTTGGTTCCATATTCATGTATCTTGATGTTGTATACACTTTTTCATGCTGCCGTGATGCAGTTTCCTTCACTGTTGTATCATGATACTTGTTTGCCTGCAGACCATGTTGCATGTATGTTTGTTTGGTAGCTGCTTCAGTCACTTTGTTGTATACTTGGGCTTTGAACATTTTCAACCTGATGCATCTGGACTTGAGCATATTTGATGAAATTGTTGTCTGGTCTTTGCATTGCTGTGCATACTTGTTGTTTGGACATTTGTGCAGTTTGGTCTTGCTGTTTGTCGAGTTGCTTTTGTTAGTTTAGTCGTGCACTTGGTCTCTTCACTGTGTTCTCTTCATGCCTGACTTGATGCTGGTTTGAGGCTGTGTCATGTTTGAACATAGCATTCATGTGTACTTTTGATTCGCACCTGAGTTGAATCCAGTTTTAAAAGTCGGGTTTGACCTTGTGCTGAGAGTCGTGATTTTCAATGTTATTGCACGTGAGTTGAACCCGGTTTTTCATTTGGGTTTGACCTGTGCTCACCTGTCCCTGTAAATCAATCAAGTGTATATATCGACGTGCACGGCCTTGTGGCATATACAGTAATACACTGTGTATGTCACAAGTTGTTCGTGTATGATGAATTCAAATTTAAATTATGACGAACAACCCAAATAACTGAGGCAAATCATATTTTCAAAAATTATCTTTTATTTTTGAATTGCAAAAATATTTCTTTTTCAATTTTACCGCGTTAGATTATATTTTTGCAGATTGCTCAGATGCTGGATTCAAACTGGAATGCAGTTGAAGATAAATACGAGTGTGAGTGATATGTAGTGAGGTGAATTGTAAATATGAAATGTGATGTAATTGTAAACAAAGTTGTATAGTTATAGTGAGAGCTTGAAATTGTACTATTCAAAAATGTAATAAATATTTATTTGAATAAAATATCTGTTTGAATTCAAATTCTGTGTAATTTATTTTATTCAACAAATATTTATTTAAACTGTGAAAAATAGAATAGTATATTAACAAATACATTTAAACGAATGTATATATGTTTATTATCATCAAACAAAAATCATATAAGCGCAAAGCGCATATTCAACAATATTTTGGGCCGGATGGTCTCTTAATATCCTTGGTGGTGATTGTAACTCACATATATGAGGAGTATTCTCAATAATTATTTCTGATTCAGAATCAATATTCGTGATGATTGGATTGTCAGTGACTATTGATTCGTCATCATCTGATATAGTGTGAGGATGCTGATAGAATTCATCAAAAGAGACATGAAGTGATTCTTCAATAGTTTTGGTTAGTTTATTAAATATACGATAGGCCTTACTTCGTTCTGAATAACCGAAAAATATTCCTTCATCGGCTTTTGGATCGAATTCGCCAAGCTGGTCTTTTGTATTTAAGATAAAACACTTGGAACCAAAAACGTTGAAGTATGAGATTTTAGGCTTTCTTTTGTTAAATAATTCATAAGGAGTATTCTTGGTAAGAGGTCTTATGGACACACGATTTAAAACATAACAGGCAGTTGTGACGGCTTCTGCCCAGAAATGTTTTGGTAAGGTGGTTCCATTCAATAATGTTCTTGCACATTCTTGTAAAGTTCGGTTCTTCCATTCTACAACTCCGTTCTGTTGTGGAGTTCTAGGAAACGAAAAATTATGATATATACGTTTCTTTGTACAAAAATATTCAAATTCATTATTTTCAAACTCTCCCCCATGATCACTTCTTGTATTTTTAACTTTAATCCCTTTTGATTTTTGAATTCTTTTGACGAAAAATTTGAAATGATCGAAAGTGTCACTTTTGTTTTTTAAGAAAATTGTCCATGTGTAACGAGAGAAATCATCAACAATTACAAGCACATATCGACTGTGATTTATTGATTGAACCCTAGTAGGTCCAAATAAATCCATGTGTAGCAACTCAAGTGGTTGTAATGTTGATATGACTTTCTTGGATTTAAAAGATGATTTGGTCAATTTTCCTAATTGACATGCATCACAAATGTTGTTAACTTTAAAACTCATTTTGGGTAGTCCTCTAACTAGATTGTTTTTGGCTAGCTTGTCAATAGTTCTGAAGTTTATATGACAGAAGCGTTTGTGCCATAGCCATGGATCATTATCATTAGCCACAAGACACATATCTGAATTATGATTAATATTCATATTCAGAATATATATATTTCTGTCTCTATATCCTTCGAAAACTAAATTATGGTCTTTATCTAAAATACTACACTTATTATTCGAAAAGGAAATTATAAAACCCTTGTCACATAACTGACTAATACTAAGTAAATTGTGTTTTAAATTTCTAACTAGCATGACATTAGTAATAAGAGGTAAGTTAGATGTACCGCAATTGCTCACATCGCCTTTGCCGATGATATAGACTTTTGAATTATCTCCAAAAGTGATGGAGCCACCATCTGAGTATGTAATATTTGTTAATAAGCTCTTGTCTCCAGTCATGTGCTTCGAGCAACCACTGTCCAATATCCACTTTCCTCTTTTCTTAAGTGGGACCTGCAAAAAATAGAATTAAGTTCATGGTACCCACTTTTTATAGGGTCCTAAGAGTTAGGTCTTAGGAGTCCAAACCCATACGGGTCTGGTATCCCCTTTATATACATAATTAGTATTATGATGCACAATATTCAAATTCTGAATATATTTGTTCCTAACCAAATTGTTATTTTTTTAGGAACCCATATTTTGATTGTCTTGATATTTTTCTTTTGAAATTTCACAACTGGTTTCGGTTTGGAGTATAATAAACCAAGATTTTTCTTAGCTTCAGTTTTTTTGTACTCTCTTCTTTCTTTTATTACCAAGATGTTTCTTGGTTTCTTGTTTGTTATATCCCAAACCTTGTTTATCTGAAATAGATTGTGAACTTTCAATGATTTTTATCAAATTTTCTCGACCTTTGTTAAAGTTAGAAACATTTTGAGTAATGTTATCAAACTTTGTTTGTAAACTAGCTTTTTCTAGGTCTAGAATTTTGACTTTTGCCTTAAGCTCATGATTTTCAGTAGTGAGAGCATTATTTTTCTCTTTTTGAGCTTCTATTTCTTGACTCAAAAGAGATAGTTGAGAGTCAACATTAGATGATGATTCTTGAATTTTTTCAAGTTCTTTTTCTAATATTTTCTTCTCATCTTTTAACATTTCTCGTTCGAACTCTGCTCTACCTAAATCTGCTTTGACTACTTTTAATTGACATTTGATGTCTTTATATTTGACTATCAATTCAGCATTAATATCAAGTAATTCATCAAGTGTAGGAATTTGTACCTCATCTTCTGTTGCCATAAAACAAACATTAGCTTGTTCATTCTCCGAATCACTTTCACTTTCTGATGAAGATGAGTCTGAATCATCCCTTGTTACTGAGAAGGCTCGTTTCTTTAACTTGTCCTTCTTATATTTGAATTTGTCATTTTCTGACTTCTTCTTTTGTTCTGGACAATTCTTCTGCATGTGCCCCTTTTTGTGACAGTTGAAGCATTCTATAGAGGATGATGTTGGTTTATTTGATCCAGATTTCTTTCTGTTATAGCAACTGGCTTTTCGCTGTTTTAGGAATTTTTTGAAACCTTTTGCTATGAATGCCAGAACTTCGTCTTCAGACTCTGATTCATTTTCGTCTTTTTCAGCATG
This sequence comes from Allium cepa, assembly GCA_030765085.1. Classification (NCBI taxonomy): domain Eukaryota; kingdom Viridiplantae; phylum Streptophyta; class Magnoliopsida; order Asparagales; family Amaryllidaceae; genus Allium; species Allium cepa. The sequence continues at coordinate 847,661,356 of CM060928.1, read as the reverse complement.
GAATGCCACGTTCTTTTTTCTTCTTCTTTTTGTTCCTTTCTAGTCTGCAAGTTAGCTTCATAGGACATTAGATTTCCTATCAATTCATCTGGCTTCATGACGGAAAGGTCATTAGCTTCTTCAATTGCTAATACTTTTCCTTCCCATTCACTAGTCAGAGAATGTAGGACTGTTGAAACAACATCAAAATCAGAATACTTTTGTCCTAAGCCAATAAGTGCATGGTGGATAGTTTGAAACCGTGAATACATATCATTGATTGTCTCATTTGGTTTCATTTTGAAATTTTGAAATTGACTTTTCAACATGGCTATTTTGGCTTGTTTAACCTTGTTAGTACCTTCATGAGTGATTTTTAGCGTTTGCCAAATTTGATATGCAGTAGTGCAGATACTAGCACGGTTATATTCATTTTGGTCTAATGCACAAAACAACATATTTATTGCTCTTGCATTTACGGCTGCTGCCGTTTTCTCATCCGCAGTCCATTCTGAATAATCAGTTGTTGGATTTACTATTTCTTTTTGAGTTGCATTCCAAGCATCATAACTATTTGATTGCATAAAGAATGACATACGTGTTGCCCAATAACTATAGTTAAGACCATTGAAAAATGGAGGTCTTTGTGTTGATTGACCTTCCATGTAAGTAGTGTTTTGAGTGCTAGTGCTTGCGTTATTTGCCATATTACAAGAATATATCAAATAACTGTGTTACGGTTATATGATAACCTTGCTCTGATACCAAATGAAAAAAGTGTGTGGTGATGTGATAGTGTACGAGTGCACGTGCTAATATAGTACACACGGATCTGTAATATGGCATATAATATAAATGTGGAACAGTAAATAAAAATAGAAAAATCACACCAGAGATTTTTATACTGGTTCGGAGCACCGTCCTACGTCCAGTCCCAGACTTCTATCTGGATTTTCACTATTAACTACCTCACTTCACCCGGAGGAACAGGTTTACAACACCCGAGCAAACGAACGGGATTTTACGCCTCTAATACACCGAGGACTTCAACACTTGCCTCTTACAACACCGAGGACTTCAACAATGATGAATATAATTGTTTGTTGACGGTATGTGTTCTTGCTAACACGGTTTTGTCAATTGTAGTACAAATTTCCTATAATCTTATCCTCAAAATATGTGAATGATGTTTTGTGAAGATTAAGGGAAGTATATTACTTATTGAATCAAAAGATATGAAATAATTTCAATGATTCAATAAGCAATTAAAATAATTGAGAGCTTTTAGAATGCAGGAGTATTTAGAAAGTAAGATCAGAAATTAGAGTAAAAAGAATATATTTTCATGTGTTTGAATCAATGATTTAGATGAGTTTATATAGAGAAAAATGGTTGTAACTCTTTGTGAACAATAGCCATTAATGGATATGATCATTGATGAAAGGTAAGAGATGCAACCATTGGAGAAAGAAGTGTCTTTTGAAAAGGTTGCTGTCGGTTAAAAAACGGTCGACAGGTCAAAAATTGGCCAGTAGACAGGATTTCAAATATATAGTCGTTATGTGCATGTGTGCACGTTCATTGTGCATTTTACACAGAAACGGTTGACCGCCTGATTTATGACCGGTCGACCGGTTACTGTTAAATTGCACAATGAATGTGCAATGCTATTCAAATATATATATATATATATATATATATATATATATATATATATATATATAGATTATATTGAGGTGCATGATTATTTGAGGATAGATTTTAACAAGTTTATCACTATTACAATATCAAATAATCAACCTATAATCTAGAGTACCATATGTAGCTCTTTTATGCCTCTTTATAGCCATGATATCTTTGTTTTGTCGATCGCCTTTATTTCTTTGTCGGAAATCAAAAACTTCTTAGAATCTGTGTCTCAACAAATATTTGACTTGTTTTTTTCTTGTCAACACTAATGAGTCTAATGTAGTACAATATTCCTATAATCTTATCCTCAAGGGTATGCAATGTGTTTGTGAAGATTTAGGAAATGTGAGTTGCTATGAATCAAAAGAATGTTAAAAACAAAGCTGTGACTCAAGCAATAAATTTGTGATTGCTTTGAAAATTCCTAGATAATATGTTCAAGAAAATAATAAGATTAAAGCAAGAGAATTCGGTAAATTGAAGACGTTAGAACTATATATTTATACATGTAGAAGAGGTGAATCTGTTGGCTAAGGATGCAGACAAGAGATGCTTCCATTTCCATTGGTGAATGGTTGCAACTCTTGTGAGGAAGAAGGCGTCCATTCAGAGAAAATTCGCAGGTTCAAATTCAGTCGATTGAACAAAGAATTCAGTCAACTGAAAATAGAAGTAAAATTTTCAGGAACAAATTTAGTCAACTGAGCAAGGTGATTCAGTCGACTGAAACTGTACATGTTTGTATATGTGTAACAGGTTCAGTCGACTGGTCATCCCTGTTCAGTCGACTGAACTATTAAATTGTGCACAGTGAATGTGTATTAAAAAATAAAATTTATAAAATGTGTTCTAATGTTTGTGCAACCCTCTTGAGTATAGATTTTAACAATAAATCTAAACTAAGGCCTATATAAAAACCATACTTATGTTTATCCTTGGTCTTCATCGTTCTTTCTTTAGCTTTGCACATATCTCTTTCTTTGTGTTGAAGCACATTGTCATTGATCAAAATCTTAGCGCATCAACAGCAAGTAGTGGGGAGGTTCGGGTAATATTTTGTACAGGTTAAAACCAAAACCTGATCTGTTTGAAATTTCAAATTTAAATTTAAATTTAAAATTAAGGGTTGAACTAAGATTTAGATCAAAATTTAAATATAAGGTCCGGTTCAATTTGGAGTTTGGTTTGGAAATAAAGTTTTTAAAGTTTAATTGGTTTAAATAACTTAAAAGTACTCGAGTTTAAATGTATTTAAAGGGAGTTGAAATTTATAATGGAGCTTGGAAATGTACAGGAAGAATTTTTAAGACCTGGACTTAAAACTAAAATTGAATCCTGGATTTTTTTTTTAAATTAAGTAAAGATGTATAAATTCAAATGTCTAAATAAATTTAGCTGTGACTTGTACTTTTAAATATGTAAATACAGAGAGAATTTGATTTAAGTTCTTTTAAATTTCTTCCAACAAAAGTATTTCTTTAACATATGAATTTAAGGTTTAAAATTGGATTTAAACTTTATTGCTATTTACTTTAAATTGGGAATTTAAAAATGAAATTAAAAGTAAATTGGGAAGTAAATATTTTGAAACATATTTGTAAATGATAATTAAATCACTAATAAGAATGAGTTCCATTTTAAAGTAATGAAGATTTAGGGACTTGTGATTCATTAATTTTTAAATCAATTAGAATGAATAATTAATGTTTTGTATTAATTAAATTAGTAATTTTAGGTTAAAATCTATTAATTAAGGTTTAAGTTAGAAAATTTATGAATAATTAAATTTTGATTAAGAATCATAGATTATCTTTTAATTAAGAATTAGAAATTAATTAATTGTAATTAAGAATTCATTAAGTTACAGTTAACGCTTAATTTAATTCAATAATTAGGATTAATTAATGGATTATTAATAGTTAATCAAATTATAATTTAGAATGATTAATGTAAGTTAATTTCTTTGAAAGTAATTAAAGAATTTTAATGAAGGTCATTAATTAGATTATTTTACAATTAATTAATGTGATTAATTTTAATAATTAATTAGATTAATTAATTTATTGATAATCATTTATGGAATTTGTTTAAGTGTAATTACTTAATGGGAAGTAATTATGGAATTAACTACTCATTGAAATCAATTAAGTTAATTTGATTAATTTGAATTAATTAATTTAGTTTAATTAATTTAGATTAATCACTTGATGATTTGGGAAGTATAATTACTTAGAGAAGTAATTGATGAACAATCACTGGATATAATTAATTGGATGATGTTTTGTTAATGGAAGTAATTTGAGTATAATTACTTGAAATTAATCAAGGGATTAATTAAGTTTGTTTATTTAGGAGTAATTAAGTTAAGGATGGTTAATTACTGTATGTTATTAATTAGGATGATTAATATATGAGATTTGAAGATTAATTTTTTTTAATATAATTAATTAATAAGATAACAAATGAAAATGTAATTAGAGATCATTAATTATTATAATTAATGATGTAATTAGAAATTGATTAATTTGGAAATAATAAATCAATAAAGTAATTAAAATGTAATAAATATGAATGTAATTAATTATAGACAATTAACTTATGGATTTATTCAAAGGTTCATTACTGTAATTAATTAAAGGATAATTACTGGAATGTAAGTGAAGGTTAATTAATCAATGATGGTTAATTGGAATCAATAAGTAACTGATAATTAATAAATTGATTGGTAATTATTAATGGTTATGTAAGCAAGATTTATACTGATGTGGTAATTAATTTAATTTACTTTAAATTAATTAAAGAGGTAGTAATTAATTTAATTCATTTTAAATTAATTATAGAGTGATCATTTAATCATTGCTTATGCATGGATGATATTGATTTCCTTGGATGGTTTGATATCTTTTAAGTGAAATAATTAATGCCATGTGATCTGGATGCTTGGCTAATATATGTGAATTATCTTGTGATGGTAATGTGATTATCTACTGATTATAGTAATGTTGATTTTCTTTTGTGATATTGTGTACCATCCATCTGTGAATATATAGATAATAAATAGAAATTGTATTTAAACTTTAAAACAACTTGGACCTAAAAGATGGCGTTTGGATTACGATGAGACCTGGATCGGGTATCAAATTGATATTCCGAAAACATCATCGATCCAAATTAAACGTTAGGTCGTGACATCTTAAGAGAAGATCGAGATGGTGTTTTCAAAATGCAAGGGTTATCATCGTTAACTCTGAGGGTGATTCCAAAACGAGTGTAACGAGATAATGCCTTCGGTTTCGTTCGAACCCGGAACGAACTTGTATGGATTGAATGCTTTCAGCACATCGTCAGGCGGACGATGAGCATTCTAAGAGATATGTTCTATAAGGGTAATCGCAGCCTCAAGCCTCATCAACCGGGAATGTCTAAAACAGGGGATGTGCAGCAAGGTTAGGTGGGTCATGCCCGAGCAGGACGAGATATACCCCTGTCTAGATGTCCCTTTTTATTCGGCTGTGTGGGCGGTTGGTCCGCAGCCAACAGCGGGGTTATCTTGTTCGGGACTGTCTAGTAAGGAATGGTTCCGGCCTTGTGTTGTAGGGGAGTTAGGGTGGCTCCTCGGTACGGTGATCTAGGTCACGTACTGTGACGGGCGGTACCCTAGTAGCCCTGCCATTGTATGGGATCCAGTTTCCAATAAGAGCCGTACGTTTTGATTGTGCCCAACTATGTTGGAATATGAGAAGTAAGCATTTCATCTATTTCTGTATTTTACTTGAAAATCCTAGACACTATTATAATATCACTGGATTTTCTATAAAATGTTTTGGTTAGCGTAAGGTAAAATTTAACCGTATTTATGTGTGCGAAGTCTTACGTGATACCTTTATTTTCAAATGATTTTCAAAGTTAAACAACTTTAACCCGTTTACTCACACCAGACCCATGTCTAACCCGGAGTTTATATTTTGTTTTCATAAACTCTTTAGTACTCAAATTTTTATGAGCAGCCAAGTGATAGGTTTCGGAGTATAGAGTTTTCTAGAGGAGTTGGAGCAGACCCGACGTATTTATCTATCTATATTGTTCCACTGTGTTAGTTGGTTTATGTTGTATTTTGGGATGTATGTATTGATAGATATGTATATGATTATCCCGTGGTACGATATTGTATTACTCTGATATATGTATAACTATGTAATAGTTATGTTGATGTATTATATTTTGTTCCATTCCGCTGTGAGATTCTGATGTTGTTTTTCTTTCTTTCTATTCTTTTCTATTTCTATCCCTTTCTTTCTTAATTATGATACGTCTTTCTGGGTTAGAAAGACGGGTCGTCAAAGGTGGTATCAGAGCGCTAGATTGAGTGAATACCTAGGCTTTGGAGTGATTTCTATCCTTCTTGAGAGAGCGTATTTGTAATTTTGATATATATATATATATATATATATATATGTATGTATATATTTATCTAATTCTACCTATTTCTTGGATTACCCGTTTGGGTTTTCCAATATAAGTTATAAAGGTAGATAGGGTGGTGGTGTGTGTAAGACAACTACCTAAGGTTGGAATTTGTTGAGGTTGAAAGTGTATCTGTTGAGACGGTATTAGGTCTATGTCTCGAGTGAATTTTTATTGTAGTGTAAGGATTTCCACTCTCTGAAGGAAATCTGTTAAGATTTGGTGTCCATTCTTGTGGTACAAGTTTGGATGAGTAGAGTTTGGATTCTGTCAGATGAGCAGAAGATAGTGACGGTATCTTGGTAACTCAGGAAGTAGTAGTTGTATGTTGAGATGCAGTAGCTATGGGTTGTTTTCGAAGAAGTTCTCAAGGAGCTTTGGATAAGGATGTGTGTCTGCATCAGTGTTGAGGCTGAGATCAACTGGTGTTTGCGTTTGGCTTTGAGGGCCGAGTTTCTCGAGGAGTTTTTGATTACGAAGACTTTGGCATCAGTGGCAGTGTTGTAGCTCAGATTGTTCTGCCAGCATGCAAGGAGGTCATCTGTTAGCAGTTTTCTAGAGGGAAGTTCAGAAACAGCTATGTGGATCCATTTCTTCGATGGATTAGCTAGATAAGTTTAAGCTATTCTGATTGGTGAAGAGAGAACAGTTTTCTTTGGATATTAGACTGGGTTGATCGCAAAAGTGACTTGCGATAGTTGAGTGTTCTCCCGGTTTGTCAGAAATTTTCTAGATGTCTTTGAAAGGGTCAGTGGTTTGCCTTAGCATTTGGAGATTGAGTTTTCATATCGACTAGGATTTCCAGGAATAGTACCAATGGACAGCTAGTTGAAGGAAGGTTCCTATAGAGAGTTTGTGGAGAAGCAGATTAGGATATCATGGAAATTCTGAGTTTCTCTTTGTGGATCTATTGAACCATATTTCCAGGATGGTTAAAAAGCCTACCAGTTGTGGCCGCTGACTGACAGTTGCGAAGCCTAGGTCTGTCATAATTGGTATCAACGAACATTTTGTGCTTGTGTGCATCATCAGCATTTTCATTTACTTCAGAGCAGAGTTGTGCAGCGGAAGCAGTTGGGAGCACATCTATTTTCTTTTTCCAGAAGGGAGAAGTTGTTTTCTACTGATGATAGTAGGAGTTGTGTTCTTGATTTTGGTTAATCTTGAGAAGATCATTTATTAGATTGGTTTTAGTCCAGATTGTTTTGAGAGGCCTCAGCGAAGGTTGAGCTAATCAGTAAGGATGAAGGTAGTCCTGGATTGTCAGAAGAGTTTGGTGGGCAGAGTAGGAAAAATTTGGATTTCGAAGTCAGAGATTTGATTTTGGACGAGTTTTCTCTGATTCGAAGGAGCTATATAATTTGGTAAGGCTGGGAAGCTAGCTACGAGGTATTCTGGGTTTTCTCAATGTTCTGGCGAGGTTGAGTGTTTGGTCTTCTGGGGTGAATTGTCAGTTCGGATAACTGGGATTCGTTGGGTTTCACATATCTCTAAGAGAGTACGTGTAAGATCTATCACTGGTTGTCAGCAGTTCAGGGAGTTTTGGTTGTTGAGTCAGACTTGTCTATAGTCTGATATCCTACCTTATTTTGCAGATCTAGATGTGTAGGAGCTCTGTAGCTTAGTATTGATTGTTTGGACTCTGTAGAGCGAGTTTCCCGGTATTTATATTTGGGAAACTCGAGAAAATTCTGTCCAGAATTTTGTCTGGATAATTAGATTTGTTTAATTGGATGAATTGGTTGCTATGGTTGTTAGCATATGATATATATGTTTGTGTTTTAAATTTAATCTTCAACTAGGTTATTAAATTATCATTGTTTTAAATTTCGAGATCAAAATTATTTTAAGGGGGGAGGGATGTGACATCCTAGATTTTTGGCAGTATTATTTTAATTAATATTTAATGTGATCTACTAAAATATAACTTATCTTTTAATATATATATATATATATATATTTGTGAATTGGGAAAAAATTTTGAGTCGCAATTTATAATAAGAGTTTCAGAATATTTTAAAACTGAAATCTATCTTGTTTACATATAAATGAAGTAAGCTCTGCTTATTAATATTTGATTTAAATATATAGTTATGATGTAATCTAAATAATAAGAGTTGAAATGGAATAAATCTTATCAATATCGCACCTAAATATAAAAAAAAAATATTGTTAAAAATAAATATAAATATATAGACTTCAGAACATTTTGTTGTTAACATAAGTAAAATGAAATAATAAATAAGAAAATTGAATATTAGATAGTTAAACTTTGAAAATAATAATAAAATGAGTGTTGATGTTAACTAAATATTTCAAATAAAGTTATAATCATGTAAAATATGAATTAAACATATAAAATAATTCTAGAAATAAAAATGGAAATAGATATAAGAAGTAAAATAAAATACTAACAAAATGTACTTTCTAAATAAATAAAAATAAATAAATATATATAGAGATACAGGACAATAAATATTTAAGTTAGAAATTAATATTTAAGTTAGAAATAGAAATTAAAATACATAAGACAAGTAAATATATTAGACAAATTCTAACAACATGTTAACTAGAACTTCATTTCAATTTCAAAGCAAAGACAAAAGATAAGATAAAAAGATTTTCAACTATAAGTATGTACACTTGAAAACAAACAAGAAACAAATACACAATCAAATATACACACTTGCTGAAAGAAGAAAATCAAGACCTAAATCTGAAGGTGGTGTTGGGCTCGTCAACCTGAAAGACCTTAGAAGGACTTATCAAATTAAACATGGATGGAAAATTCTAACTTCTAACACTCTCTGGGCTAGATGGATGAGAAGCAGATATCTAATGGGGAGTTTCTGGACTATGCATGAGGATATTAACTCTTCTGGGGTTTGGAAATGCATTTTAAGGAGCAGGGATGTTTTGAAAACATGTATCTCAAGGAGAATTGCTAATGGTAGGGATACTTATCTTTGGAGGGACCCATGGATTAATGGACACTCACTTGCTGACAATATGGCTGGGGTATGATTTCGTGTATTAGAGATTATGATGATCTAGTTGCTTCCATTATCCAACATGGTGATTGGATTCCTGACCAGAAAGGGCTTCATGTTATTGCTGAGGATGTCAAGTTTGTTCCTATCTACCCCTCTGAACCTAATGATACTTGGACTTGGAACTACACTAAAGATGGTATCTTTACTACCAATAGTGCTTGGGAAGATCTACGTACTAAACATATTAACAAATTTTGGGCAGCTCCTATCTGATCCAGATCAAACAACCCTAAGATGGCATTCACGACTTTCAAAGCCATTAATTTAAGACTTCCTACATCTGACAGACTAGCTAGATGGGGTATGGAGGTCAATCTAAACTGTAAATTATGTAACTCCCACCCAGAATCACACAATCATCTATTTTTGAATGTGAATACTCTACTCGTGTGTTAAGTCATGTTAAGAGTAAAAATCAAGACATGCATGCAATTTCTACCCTAGAAGATGAATTACTGTACCTGAGTTCCCGCAAGAAAGAAGATTTGCTGACCCAATTGCAGCTTATTTGCCTCACCACAACAGTTTTCCATCTGTGGAAAGGGAGGAATCGAAGAGTTTTCAAGAATACTACAAAGAATCATCACCAAATTCAGATCGCAATTGAACAAGATGTCAGGATCCTAGTGAAAAGAATTAAAAGCAAGATCTTTACCTGTGCGTCAGAACTGGAGAACAGAATCGTTCGAGAATGGAAACTGAATCCGCCATGACTTTTAGCTTCAGTGCTTTCTAGTAGGAGGCAATACTTGTGTGTTTTTGCTGTGGAATATATGTTTAATATTCCAGTTTGGTTTTCGTGTTCTTTTTGTCATATTCATTTCATTTAACCTGTATGAGACTTTGTGAGTCTTTGTATTGGTCTCTGTGAGGCATCAATAAAATTTACCATTCTTCAAAAAAAAAAGAAAAAAGAAAAAAAGAAATATGTATTCAAGAATGTACATTTGCAGATGAAACAAAAAAATAAATATACGTGAAGGCTTGCTAAAGAAGACAATATTATGTATTCTTGAACAAACAAAATCAGGATAAGGTTGAGAAACAAAACTAGAAATATCTACTATGTACACTGGAAATAAAAGAAAGCAAATACACATTCAAATATATAAAAGATAAGTATGTAGATTCTAACAAAAAGAAGACAATGAAATTTAATGCAGCCCAAAATGAATATCATATCAGTTGTACAAACAAAATCTGAAGTAAATTCATTTCCAACTGGATCAACAACTTAAACAATAATATAATTATGCGAACCAGAGGATTTGATAGTGGAGGTTTCAACTTGTTTTAAAACAGCAGTTTCAAAGCCAGTTTCCAAATTGAAGAAGATAAATATGAGACTTGAGAAAACAAACAAAAGCAACTAATGTTAATATCTCTAGCACACAATACATTTCATATCAGCCACCAAGGCCAAAATATAACCTGCTTAGTCAAATAAACAAAATATCTCTGATAGGTTGTAGAAACAAAATTATACCACCTGGATACTTTCTTTCTATATATCTCTGTTTCTCATTTCAGTTCGTAAAAACAAATCCAAGAATCTAAAGTAAGAACTATTTCAAACTTAAAAAAAGTTTCAACTTGAACAAAAATCAAGATCAATACAACCTGAGAAAAAGAGGATTGAAGAAATGATTCAACAAACAAAATCAAAGCCTGCTTCAACATAAAAAGATCTCTGTTCATTTTAAAATAGGTGAGTAACATATTTTTTTAAAAATTAAAAGTTTGAACCTGTTGCGTATATGACTGTGAATATGTATGTTTATATATATATGCAAATTCTCTGCATATAAGTGAATGATGAATGAACTGTGAGCGGGCTATTATGCATATATGTTCTCTGTCTGCAATTTTAACCCAAGATCTTAGTTTCAAAATCAGTTCCTCTTGATTTGTTCGATGTTTGAATTTAGTATTAAAACAAAAATTGTCTGTTACTGCGTAAATTAAGTTTTAAAAATTTATTCAAGTTTAAACAACTTGCCAATGTCACAGGAAAAAGAGATATCTGAGAACAACTTAAAATGAGTTAAAAGTCGAATTTCTTAATCTACGATTTCAGGTATGGGGGTTGAATTCCTATACTATAACATGATTTTTAAAGCAAGATTCAAAATTTTCACATCAAAGAATGAAGAGAAGTTTGGGTTCGACTATATTGTGCATTTTGGGTCGCCGTGGGTGATCTCAACGATAGGAGGGGTCGAGTCTCCTTCTGGAGGTAGAGGAGCGATCAGAGTGTCTGAGAATAATAGTGTGGTGGTGGTCAAACCGCGGTGGAGGTGGCGGCGAGCAATTAAGTGCTGGAAACCTAGTTTTGTATGGTTAGGAACTGTTTTGGATCGAGTGCGAAGCGGTGCTGGGGAATGGTTGAGGGGATGACGACGAGTCATTGGCCGGAATTTCAACTTCTCCGGTGGTTGGGTTGCTGAGATCGAGGCGTTTCCAAGTTTTGGTTGAAGTTGTGCTAATTGTTTCCAGGTTTGGTTAGTCTGGGTGTAGGAGAGTTTTTTTTCCCGTGTGCGATTCGAATAGTTACTCGAATTAGTCAGGTGTTGGACTCGAAGTAAGTAGAGGGGTGGTTCGGGTAATATTTTGTACAGGTTAAAAACCAAAACCTGATCTGTTTGAAATTTCAAATTTAAGTTTAAATTTAAAATTAAGGATTGAACTAAGATTAAAATCAAAATTTAAATATAAGGTCAGGTTCAGTTTGAAGTTTGGTTTGGAAATAAAGTTTTTAAAGTTTATTTGGTTTTAATAACTTAAAAATATTTATGTTTAAATGTATTTAAAGGGAGTTGAAATTTATAATGGAGCTTGGAAGTGTACAGGAAGCATTTTTAAGACCTGGACTTAAAACTAAAATTGAATCCTAGATTTTTTTAAAATTGAGTAAAGGTGTTTAAATTAAAATTTAAAAAAAAAATTAAATGTGAGTTATACTTTTAAATATGTAAATACAGAGAGAATTTGATTTAAGTTCTTTTAAATTTCTTCTAACAAAAGTATTTCTTCAACATGTGAATTTAAGGTTTAAAATTGGATTTAAACTTTATTGCTATTTACTTTAAATCGGGAATTTAAAAATGAAATTAAAAGTAAATTGTGAAGTAAATATTTTGAAACATATTTGTAAATGATGATTAAATCATTAATAGGAATGCGTTCCATTTTAAAGTAATGAAGATTTAGAGACTTGTGATTCATTAATTTTTAAATCAATTAGAATGAATAATTAATGTTTTGTATTAATTAAATTAGTAATTTTAGGTTAAAATCTATTAATTAAGGTTTAAGTTAGTAAATTTATGAATAATTAAATTTTAATTAAGAATCGTAGATTATCTTTCAATTAAGAATTAGAAATTAATTAATTGTAATAAGATTCATTTACAGTTAACGCTTAATTTAATTCAATAATTAGGATTAATTAATGGATTATTAATAGCTAATCAAATTATAATTTAGAATGATTAATGTAAGTAAATTTCTTTGAAAGTAATTAAACAATTTTAATGAAGGTAATTAATTAGATTATTTTATAATTAATTAATGTGATTAATTAATTTATTGATAATCATTTATGGAATTTGTTTAAGTGTAATACTTAATGGGAAGTAATTAAGGAATTAATTACTCATTGAAATCAATTGAGTTAATTTGATAAATTTGAATTAATTAATTTAGTTTAATTAATGTAGATTAATCACTTGATGATTTGGGAAGTATAATTACTTAGAGAAGTAATTGGTGAATAATTACTGGATGTAATTAATTGGATGATGTTTTATTAATGGAAGTAATTTGAGTATAATTACTTGAAATTAATCAAGGGATTAATTAATTTTGTTTATTGAGGAGTAATTAAGTTAAGGATGGTTAATTACTGTATGTTATTAATCAAGATGATTAATATATGTGATTCGAAGATTAATTTTTCTTAATATAATTAATTAATAAGATAACAAATGAAAATGTAATTAGAGATCATTAATTATTATAATTAATGATGTAATTAGAAATTGATTAATTTGGAAATAATAAATCAATAAAGTAATTAAAATGTAATAAACATGAATGTAATTAATTATAGACAATTAATTTATGGATTTATTCAAAGGTTAATTACCGTAATTAATTAAAGGGTAATTACTGCGATGTAAGTAAAGGTTAATTAATCAATGATGGTTAATTGGAATCAATAAGTAACTGATAATTAATAAATTGGTTGGTAATTAATTAATGGTTATGTAAGCAAGATTTATGCTGATGTGGTAATTAATTTAATTTACTTTAAATTAATGAAAGAGGTAGTAATTAATTTAATTCATTTTAAATTAATTATAGAGTGATCGTTTAATCATTGCTTATGCATGGATGATATTGATTTCCTTGGATGGTTTGATATCTTTTAAGTGAAATAATTAATGTTATGTGATCTGGATGCTTGGTTGATTTATGTGAATTATCTTGTGATGGTAATGTGATTAGCTACTGATGATAGTAATGTTGATTTTCTTTTGTGATATTGTGTACCATCCATCTGTGAATATATAGATAATAAATAGAAATTGTATTTAAACTTTAAAACAACTTGGACCTAAAAGATGGCGTTTGGATTTCGATGAGACCGGGATCGGGTATGAAATTGATATTCTGAAAACCAAATCGATCCAAATTAAACGGTAGGTCGTGACATCTCAAGAGAAGATCGAGATGGTGTTTTCAGAATGCAAGGGTTATCGTTGTTAACTCTGAGGGTGATTCCAAAATGAGTGTAACGAGATAATGCCTTCGGTTTCGTTCGAACCCGGAACGAACTTGTATGGATTGAATGCTTTCAGCACATCGTCAGGCGGACGATAAGCATTCTAAGAGATATGTTCTATAATGGTAATCGCAGCCTCAAGCCTCATCAACCGGGAATGGCTAAAACAGGGGATGTGCAGCAAGGTTAGGTGGGTCATGCCCAAGCAGGACGAGATATAACCCTGTCTGGATGTCCCCTTTTATTCGGCTGTGTGGGTGGTTGGTCTGCAGCCAACTGCGGGGTTATCTTGCTCGGGACTGTTCCGTAAGGAATGGTTCCGGCCTTGTGTTGCAGGGGAGTTAGGGTGGCTCCTTGGTATGGCGATCTAGGCCACGTATTGTGACGGGAGGTACCCAGTTGCCCTGCCATTGTATGGGATCCCATTTCCAATAAGAGTCGTACGTTTTGATTGCGCCCAACTATGTTGGAATGTGAGATGTAAGCATTTTAGCTATTTCTGTATTTTACTTGAAAACCCTAGACACTATTATAATATCATTGGATTTCCTATAAAATATTTTGGTTACGTAAGGTAAAAACTTACCCGTATTTATGTGTGGGAAGTCTTACATGATACCTTAAATTTCAAATGATTTTCAAAGTTAAACAATTTTAACCCGTTTACTCACACCAGACCCATGTCTGACCCGAAGTTTATATTTTGTTTTCATAAACTCTTGGGTACTCAAATTTTTATGAGTAGCCAAGTTATAGGTTTCAGAGTATAGAGTTTTCTGGAGGAGTTGGAGCAGAAGACCAGCGTTTGTATCTATCTATATTGTTCTGCTGTGTTAGTTGGTTTATGTTGTATTTGGGATGTATGTATTGACCGATATGTATATGATTATCTATGGTACGATATTGTATAACTCTGATATATGTATAACTATGTAATAGTTATGTTGATGTATTATATTTTGTTCCATTCTGTTGTGAGATTCTGATGTTGTTTTTCATTCTTTCTATTCTTTTCTATTTCTATCTCTTTCGTTCTTAATGATGATACGTCTTTCTGGGTTAGAAAGGCGGGTCGTCACATGACCCATCATTGAATATATAACTTTAAAATACAAGTTTCCTTTTTGGAATACCATGTCTAAAGGTGTAGTTCATCAAAACATGCATGCCATGAATTTTTTTATGTATGGGTTCCTAAACTGTTAAATTGTAATATTGCATTATATGAGATGTACCTCAAAAGAAATTACTCCGTAAGTATATTCATTTAAACCGTATATTTGAAAAGTATGGAATGTCTATATCAAACTTCCCCATGCATGGACAGACCATACTACAACAGAAGAGATACTGAAACTAGTGAATTATTACATACAGTTTGATACATATACAGTTTTTGATACATGTAAAGTTCATTCCAGAAATGAAAATCTACAATTATCATTCTTATGGGAATATCACTATGGATTAAGTTAGCCACAACATCTTGTGCCAAGTATATATTTCATTTAGGAACCGTATGTCTATATGATATGTATTCTTCAGATTGTGATTAAGTCACTAAAATAATTGTTTTACCCATAAGAATGCATTTGTTTGACTGATTTGATTAGAATAAAATAGTGGTTTAATTATTGAGTAATGAAATTCTAGATACACATAGGTATAGAAAATAAAATAATACAGAAACCACTCGTTTTATTATTTCTGTTAAAGAAAATCTAATGCATTGATGCCACCTATACACACAGGATGGTTTAGATTATGCTTCTGTTTGAATTTAACATTGGTTAATTCAAAATAAAGTTATTTGCTTCAGTGTATTAATTGTTTTGTTGTTGGAGCTAACACTTCTATTGTAGCTAACTCTTTTGCAAGCCTTCTCAAATTCCTACTCTCTATGGTGAAAACTATTAGGAATGGAAGGATAAGATCCTTTTGGTATTAGGGTGTATGGACATTGAACTTGCACTTTGCATTGATGAGCCACCTGTGCCCTCAGATTAAAGTACACCTGAGGAAAAGTTGAACTATGAATGGTGGGAGAGATCCAAACGATTAAGTCTAATGTTCATTAAGTCTGATGTGAGTAAGAGCATTAGAGGTTCGATTCCATAATGTGACAAGATCAAGGACTACATGAAAGCAATTGAAGAGCGATTCATTAGCTCTGACAAGACACTGGTAAGCACTCTAATGAGCAAATTTACTGTGATGAAGCTTAACAAATCAAGGAGCGTGTGTGAGCACATGGAAATGAGGGACATTGCTTTTCAGCTTAAGGCATTGGAAGTTGAAATTTCAGCATCATTCCTTGTTCATTTCGTGCTTAATTCTCTTCCTTTGGAGTATGGACCTTTCAAAATCTCTTATAACACGCATAAATAAAATTGGTTTATCAATGAACTTTTGACCATGTGTGTGCAAGAGGAGGAAAGGATGAAGCATGAAAATATGGAGAGTGCAAACTTAGTCACTCATATAAAGGGACAACGGAAAAAGAGTAAATGTACTAAGAAAGCTTTACAAAAGAAGAATGATGGCATTGTGTTCATTAAAGAAACATGGCAATAAAGAGAATGCTCCTACTATAAGAAGAAAGGACATTATAAGAAAGATTGCCAGAAACGCAAGTAGTGGCTTATAAAGCATGGTAATCTTAATGTTCTTGTGTGTTATGAATCTAATTTTATAGACTCACAACAAAATTCATGGCGGATTGATTCTGGTACTACAATTCATGTTTTGAATTTTATGCAAGGATTTCTCAGCCCAAGGAACCCGATGGGAAGTGACCAAGACATTTATTCAGGAAATGGAATGCTCTCACATGTGGAGGCTGTAGGGACTTATAGGCTTATTTTAAATAATAGTCATGTGTTGGATTTGGAAAACACTTTTTACGTTCCATCCTTTTCCAAAAATCTTGTTTCTATTTTTCATTTGGTACAATTTGGTTATCAATTTAATTTTGTTGATTGTGAACTTATCATTTTAAAGGATTCTATTCAAGTTGGTTTGGAACTTAGTCAATAGTTTATATAAATTAAATTTGGATCCAACATATGAGCATAGTCTTATAACTCTGCATGATAAGTTGGTACCAAACGTACCATGCTTGATCATTTTTCATCTATTCTTTGGCATAGGAGATTAGGTCACATCTCCATTGAAAGAATTAAAAGATTGGTTAATGATGGAGTTCTTAACACTCTAGACTTTTCTGATTTTGATACTTGTTTGGGTTGCATAAAGGGAAAGCTAACCAACAAGAATAAAAAATGTGCCAAAAAAGTAGTGGGACACTTGAAATCATACACATGGACATCTATGGTCCATTCAGTACCCCTTGTCTTAATGGTCAGAAGTATTTTATCTCATTCATTGATGATAATACACGATATATGTACCTATACCTTCTAAATGATAAAGGGGAAGCACTTGATGCTTTCAAAGCATATAAGAAGGAGGTTGAGTAACAATTAGATAAGACAATAAAGATTGTAAGGTCTAACAGGGGTGGTGAATATTATGGTAGATACACGGAGTCAGGACAAAATGAGGTTCCATTTGCAAAGTTTCTTAAGGAAGAGGGGATTATTACACAATATACTATGCCGGGCACACCTCAAAAAAATGGTGTTGCGAAAAGGCAAAACCGAACCCTTATGGATATGGTAAGGAGTATGATGGGTGATAATGATATCCCTTTATGTTTGTGGAGCGAGGCTTTCAAAACAACAGTATATTTTATTAAAGCGTGCTCCATCAAAGGTAGTTCCTAAAACTCCGTTTGAGTTATGGAAAGGATGGAAGCCTTGTTTACATATGGGGTTGTAAAGTGGAGGTTAGAATTTACAATCCACAACTCAAGAAATTAGATCCTAGAACAATCAGTGGATATTTCATTGACTATGCAGAAAAGTCTAAAGGGTATAAGTTTTACCGTCCCTCACATACTCCTAAAATTATTGAGTCTAGAAATGCAAAGTTCATAGAAAATGTGACATTAGTGGGAGTGTGAATCCTTAAAAGGTTGAGTGGGGGGAAATACGGGATCAAGAAGTAACACCCGCATATAAAGATGATTTGGTTGTCTTTCCGAACTTTAAGCTTATACCTTGAATGAACAACCAATTCATAATCCACCACCTCAAGAAGAACACATCATCATTGAACATGAAGTTCAACCAACAGTTCAACACCCATAAATATTGGTGAAGCTGAAGGTCTTAGGAGACCTTCAAGGATAAGGAATCCTGCTATTCTAGTGACTATCTTCTGTACGTCATTGAATATGATTTTGATATCAAACTTAAGACTGATCCTATCTCCTTTTCACAAGCTATAAATGGAGAAAACGAGCATGTTTGGAATAATTACATGAAGGATGAAACAAAATTTATGGCTAAAAATCAATTCTAGAGAAATTGTCGAGTTACCAAAAGGAGCACATGCCATAGGCTGTTAATGGGTTTATAAGACCAAAAGGAACTCGAATGGTAACATTGAGAAGCATAAAGCTATACTTGTAGCCAAAGGTTTCACACAAAAGGAGGGCATTCATTTCCATGATACATATTCTCCTGTTTCGAAAAATGATTCTTTTAGAATGATAATGGCGTTAGTAGCTCGTTATGACTAGGAGCTACATCAAGTGGATGAGAAAACGACCTTTTTAAATGGTGATCTTGAAGAAGAGGTGTACATGAGACAACCTCAAGGATTTTTCTCAAGTAAGGGTGAGCAAATGGTTTGCAAATTAAGGAAATCTATATATTGATTGAAGCAATCCTCCCATCAATGGTATATAAAATTCCATGACGTTATTACTCTTATGGTTTTATAGAAAACATCAAGGATGATTGTGTATACCTTAAGGTCATGGGAGTAAGTTCATCATTCTAGTGTTATACGTAGATGATATCTTGCTTGCAACCAATGATATGGGTTTGCTATACAACGTTAAGCAGTTTCTTTCAAAAAACTTTGAAAGGATATGGGTGGGGCCTTTTATGTCATTGGCATGGAGATCCAAAGAGACAGATCCCAAAAGACATTAGGATTATCCCATAAAGATTACATCGAAAGAATTCTTGAAAGATTCAAAATGAACGAAAGCAAAGCCAATGCAACACCCCTTGTCAAAGGTGACAAATGCAGTTTATATCAATGTCGAAAAATTCATTAGAAAAGAGAGAAATGGAAAATATTCCATATGCATCTGCAGTTGGCAGTTTAATTCATGCACAGGTTTGTACAAGACCTGACATTTCAATTGCAGTAGGAATGCTTGATAGATATCAAGAAAATCCAGGAATCTATCATTGGAAAGCTGTGGAAAAGGTTATGAGTTACATGAAAGGAACTAAAGGTTACAAGTTGACATCTAATCATGTTGACAATCTTGAAGTGGTAGGATATTCAGATTCAGATTTTGCAGAGTGTCTAGATTCAAAAAAATGCACCTTGGGATATATATTCATGCTAGTTGGTGGTGCTATTCTTGGAAAAGCGCCAAACAATCAATACTTGCAACGTCCACAATGGAGGCAGAATACTTTGCTTGTTTTGAAGCAACTTCACAGGCCATGTGGTTAAAGGATTTTATCACCGGACTTCAAATCATGGACTCGATTCATAAGCCTTTGAAGATCTATTGCGATAACTCGTCGGCTATATTCTTTGCGAAGAATAACAAAATTGGGGGGCGTAGTAAGCATATTGACATAAAGTATTTGGCTGTACGAGATAGAGTCAAAGAACATATTATGGCAATTGAACATATTTCTACAGATTTGATGGTGGCCGATCAGTTGACTAAAGGACTCTCAATAAAGGTGTTTACAAAGCATGTAAACAGCATGGGATTAGCATGAATTTGGTTCAATGCATTTGTTCATAATTTTATTTTGAAAAGGTTGAATGTCAATAATAATTTTTTTTGTGCATATTAAAGTTTTGCTCCTAATAAGATAGTTCGTGAGAACTTAAGATCCAGAATGACTTGTTGGAACTCATACATAAAGTATTACCATCTAGGTTTTATGGAATGTAGTTTATTGTGATACATGGGAGGAAATTGTGATTTTCACAATCAAAACCACCATGATTCATGCATTAGCTTCCAAGTTAGATATAATAAGCACAATTGGTCTGCTTGGCCAAGTTATTTAGTGAATATTTCTTAGATCATTAAGATAAATTGTGTCAAGTGGTTCAAGTGGGAGAATGTAAGAAATTGTCTCATATATGCCCTACGTGCCACATTTGTTTGCATATAGGTTGTTATGTATATGAACTGATAAAGTGGATCTTGAAACATTTGTTGGCCACTTGTGCTTATATCCACTTCTCTTGATGAAAAGAGAACGTGTCAAGGCTAGTTACAGGATTTGGATCTCATCAGTCTATATATATATATGGCATGTGGTTATTCATCGACTACAACAAAATCAACAGCAATATAGACTAACTGAAAATCCATCTCTCTTCTCCTCTATGAGAATTTGTTTCAGCTTTCGGCAGTCTCAATAGCAGATTCGAGGACTCAACATCTCACTTCTTGTTTCCTATTTCTGAGCAATCAATGGCTAGAGGTAAATATATTATTTCCGCGCTTAAGTTTTATTCACATCCAACTTATATTTACGAGTTCATATGCAAAAGAACACTATTAAAAGTGAAGTAAACCCTAATCACTTATCGAACTACTAATGATCGAACAACATACACGCCGTTGAATTGTACATAGAAAAATCTAAAAATTATTATTGCAGTAAGAAAAAGCATACATTGCCATGACTTTTTCGGTGAACTTTGAGTTCGAAAGTGAAGAGCATGATATGTTTTTAGTTCTCACCATTGTCTGAAGCTAAAACATGAAGAGAAGAAGAAGAATATGGTAGAGTGAGATAAAATGGAATGATGGACATAATATGGAAAGTCAAATATTTTTTATACGACATGTGTACCTCTCATATTTGTTTTATATTTTATAGAGTGCAAATAAAAAAAATGCCACACTCATACTTAAAAATGAAGTGTCAATAACAGTACTTGACCTAATATGGTGGGAATAAACATGGTATGATAAACTCTAATATCAACTTTTCAAATCCGAATTTAAATCCAAATCTCAACTTAAACTCAAATTTCGATCCAATATCTAATTCAAAAGAAATCCCTAACACCGCTATAGCTGATGGAAAGGAGGAGGATGTGGACCGGTGGGAAATAGTGAGGAAGAAGAGGAATAAGGCGGCGGTTGATGGAACTAGTAGAGGAGAAGCTAGTGGTGATGGCAGAGAAGGAGGAACTGGATCCAAAAATCAAAAATGAACTAGATGGGGTAGAGGTCAGCAAAACCAAAGACCAAAAGCTTAAATCCAAAACAAGTTCGCTATTTATTCGTAAACCAAACCTAAAATTTGGTGTAATATGGTGAAAAACAAAGAAAAAGATAGGTCCTTGGCATATTTCAATTAACGTTAGTCCATAGTAGGAAGACGACAATAATTGAAGAGGATGAATTAGAAGGAACGCACAATGTACGGAAAAATTTCATGTTGATTCATTTAGGGGGAAGTAGACCATACTACGTCCATTTCAAGCATAGCATGGATCCTCAAGGGAGGTTTCGAAATTCATTCAAAAATGATATGTTTTACCTTGGTAAATTTGAAAGATAAGAGAAGACCAGTGTTAGAAGGAGGTCCATATCTTATGGATGAAAAACTTACCGTAATGTGAAAATGGTGCTTGAAGATAATCATGACAATGATTTATTGACCACCATTTCCATTTGGTTGAGATTAGCGATGTTGAATTTTACTTAGTGGAAATCTAAATTGATGAGTGCGATAGCTAGTTTTATTGGAAGATCGGTTTGCATGGATGAAAATGTCGCAAACAGAAAAAGACCATCATATGTGAAAATTTTAATAGAGGTAGAAGCTGATTATGAATTTGATGGTGAAATTCAAATACAAAATCCAGGTGAAGAACCTTTTTCTTAAAAGGTACAATAAAAGTTAATTTAAGCCTCTAACATGTAAAAACTACATTTGCTTTAGTATACAGTTGATCAGCATCCAATTAAGTTTGAAAGAAAATGGGTTATAATGGAAGGACAAGAAAATACAAGCAATTACTACATAGCTGATGTAAGGGATGATGAAGAGGATATGAAAAACGGAGCTAATGACAGGGATGTGATTGGTGTAGAGGAAAATAATATATCAATAATAAGAACATAAAAAATCAAACACAGGAAAAAATTCCAAACACATAGAACACTAATTATAACAACTCCTTAAAATTAGGTTATGAGATGCCGAGTCATCAAGCACAAAACAAAGCCTTGCTAGAGTCCCTACTTGCTTCACTCAAGGATAATCTTCTCTTTGAACATTTCAAAGAAACAACATCTAACACAACTCTCTTTTCATTGAACTCTACAGTTCCTAATAATACCTCATGTCTAGCCAATAATGTTTCTAATTCCGTTTCTTCTAATTTGTAGGTTTCTGAAAATCTGAAGAAGGTAGAGAAGGTTATGTGTGAACAAGCAAACAATAGTACACTGAACAATGGCCATCCAAATCCCTTTCAACTGCCACTAAAAAATTTAATCAAAAAAATTCTGAATGTGATGTGATTGTTGAGAAGAAATCTAAGAAGGCTACGTTAAAATCAGGTGGTAAGGACTCTTTAAAGACTCAGGCAACAAAAAGTCATAAAGAGGCTTCTTCTTCAATTGTGAGTACTAGAAGCAAGATTAAAAAAAAAGAAATAATTATCTGTAGGAATTTAAGGGGTTTAAGTAACCCTGAAAGATAGTTGGATGTCAAAAAACATATAGAAAAATATCATCCACCTGTATTGGCTCTTTTGGAGAATGGTGAAGGAAATAAACATGCCAAGAACTAAGAGAAAGTTTATTGCAGTTGGAACTATTATGATAATTTAGCTCCTTGCACGAATGTAGAATTGTTATTATGGTCTATTCTAATTTTTGGTCTAATTACTTACTATCTCAAAGTGCCCAACATATAACCATTGTGTTAAATAATATAGACGATGCACATTTTGCTGCTACTTTTGTATAAGCCTTCAATCTAAAAGAACTCAAAATTGAAGCTAAAACCTTCAGCATCCCATGATGTATGATAGATGCTTCAATCATGTGAGAATGATTTATAAAGAAAAAATAGCGGGTAACTCTTTAAGTCCATCACATGTTCAAGAACTTAACGATCTAATAACATGCATTAGACATTCAGGAACGAAGGCGATGGGCGGTAGAATTACCCAGGGGAAATTCTATAATTTACTGTAAAATTATTAAATCTGTAATAAAATCTTATTTGAAATAAATGGTGTTTTCTTTCTATTATATACTTGATATAATGTGTTATGTCATTTATTTATTTAATTTAAGCATATTAATAAAAGGTCCATAGATGGTATATATTGTGATAGTAACTACAATATGTTGTAATCGTGAGAAATTTATCACAAAGAAAATAAATGTATCATTTTAAATATTCCCAAACAAAATGTATTGAGATCATGATAAATCCATTGATTCTAGAGTACGCAACACTGTCCAAATGTTGGACAAGTATTACTCATGGTTGCTGGGGAATTAAGGGACTACATACTAATAGTTATTGGATCATTATAGGATGACTCATTCGATAATTTTCTGTTGGTTAATATAACTAAGGTCAAATTGAGAATATCTAAGTGACAATATTACATAGTTCTCTCGACTTGAGAATACTGTTAAACTTCAATGCGGAGACACCGCTTTGATCATAGTTAAATCATGATGTGTCTTCCACCGAACAACTATAGTTTGGTCTGAGTTGAAGCATTAGAAGAAAAACACTATTTGATAGAGAATTCGTCTCCCTTGTTCTGTGAGATACCACGGTCAATTGTGGTCAACTAAAAATAAAAATCTCTGGCCAAAGTAATTCGCTAATAATAATTATTGAACCAATGACTTTGTGCTTAGATTATACAACTTGAATGTGGACAGTACTGGAACTTTGACCAAAAGCAAATTCAATAATTCCTAATCCGATATAGTTTTGACAAAGATAATTGATGTAAATAATCATCGCTACCGAGGACCGCTTAGAATAGTAAAATTAGATTTTATCGAAATTGTATAAGCGATGAACTCAACCAAACTGTCGTACCACTAGTTAAGATGAGCTGTGAACGTATTCGAATTGTTTGATATTAATCGCTGACTGAACTCACACCTATAAGTCGCACAACCGCAACATGAATACTCTAAATTACCACATGATTTAATTAAATTACAATTATTATAAATTAATTAAACTAATTAATATTTGTGAAATATTAATTATATAATTTTATTTGATTTATTAGAATTAATATTAAATAAAGTGCGTATACAAAAGTTATATACATATGTATCGATATATGATATCGATAAACATTTAAATTGGATTTAAAATATGCATATATTGGTTTTTTTCTTTGAAATGTATTTGGACTCATAAGCCCGTAGGCATGGCTGACCATGATGTGGAGGAAGGAGGTATGAAATTTTTGAAATATGAGTTTGGTTTAGGAAGGAGAAAAGGTAAAATGGAGATCCAGATCCCCTCTTTTCTCTCCTTTTCATTTTTTATTTAAACTCACTATCCTCCTCATTTATTATTTTACTTTAGCCTCCTCTTTCATCAAGCCTTGATCGAAAATTCAAGGGCCTCCCCCTATTTATTTCCCAACAAAATTAAATCATATTAAATCTATTTTAAGGTCTAGTGTTCTCTTCTAGTCTTTTGCATATTCTAGAGGCACATAGATCAGATTTATATATAGAGTTTGATTCAGCTTCAAAGTGCGAATCAAGGCTTCAGATTTGGTAATTATTTTCCAGTTTCAAGTTCTTTTATTTATCTTAGTATGTTAGATTAAATTCATGTCATTATCACAAATTTATATATATGTGTGTGTGTGTTGTTTGATTTTTATAATTACGTATATGCATACGTGTGTGCATGTATTAGCAAAGCTAGCCGACACTTAAAGTATGACATCCAATTTTATTACTCTGACGATTTATAGAACAGGTGCTCAGATTAGATTCCAATACGACTAATACAACGAATTAAAGAAGCAGAGATAGACAATAGGGTTTATACTACTATCAAGCAAGGGAAAATTGCGTCCAACTACATCACTAACAACAGCTCCAGTAGTAGGACCTATGCCATGCCTAAACTTAGAAAAAAGAGAAGCAAGATTAGGAACAAAAAGATTCGAGTCCTTGGAATAAAGATATTGCCTGAATTATATATATATAACATAAATTATAATTCATGTATATTTTAAATATTTTTAAAATATCATGTATGTTAAATAACCTTTAAAGTTTCATTTGCTTTCTGTCAAAATTATTATAAACAAATTATTAAATTTGTAGCTTCAGCCGAAAAGAAAAGAAACTAACTTCGGTTGAAGAAATTTTTAATAGGCTTTGGCAGAAAACTTAGAAAAATAAAAATTTAGCTTCGTCCAAAATAAATTTTTGGGCTTGGGATGTGGGAACTAAAAAAATTATGGCTTGGACCAATTAGTTATTTATTAATAATATATATATTTTATATTTATAGATCAATAATTTACAAAAAAAAATTAAAATCCAATTAAAATATTTTATATGTTTTAGATTTATAACTAAACATATAATATTAGAATTAGAAATTAGAAATTTGGACGAGAAATAGATTTTTTTTCCTTTAAATCAAAATTTGTTTTAAAATTGATATCTATTTTATGAATTATTTTTCATAAATAGATTTTAAAATCATACATACATATACAGACATATATATGCATACATACACATACATACATGCATACATACATACATATATGTGTGTGTATTGGACGTTAAATAAAAAATTATGTATATGTGTGTGCATATATATTATATACATACATATATACATATGTATGTATGTATTTATGTACGTAGGTATATTTGAAAACATTAACCTTTGAATTTTGAATTTTGAATTTTTAAATTTGAAATAGACTTTTTATTCTAGATCGAGATG
Organism: Allium cepa; assembly: GCA_030765085.1. Lineage (NCBI taxonomy): Eukaryota > Viridiplantae > Streptophyta > Magnoliopsida > Asparagales > Amaryllidaceae > Allium > Allium cepa. Next base: position 847,635,275 of record CM060928.1, on the reverse strand, counting down.
CGTTTTAAACTTATATATGTTATATAAGATATTTTATATCATTTAAATTATTTGAATTGGTCGATTACATACGCACTGTTAAATATAAACCTTATACACATACATACGTAAGTATGTATGGATGTATATTTGTGTATAACTGTATATAATAATAAATCAATTATGGACAACAAACATGTATATAAGGGGGGCAAATGTGTCTATTGTAATGTAAATTCCAACATTTACATATTGGCATATTTAACTATATACACATTTATATGTTGCATATACACTTACACATATTTGTGTATTTGATACATATGTACACTTATATATTACATATATATATACACACTAAATTAAATATTTAAATTAATTAGTTCAATAAAACAAATACTGTATTTAAAATTATTTATATTGGATCTAAATCAATTTAGGCATCGTAGGCCCAATAAGATCTAAAATGGTAATAAAAGTAAAATTCACCCATTTAACTCACTGCATATTAGCCCAGTTGGTACCATAGCTCAATAGCTTATGCGGTCTAAATTAGCAATGTTAGGTCTAACTTGTTAAAGCATACCCATTTATTGGGGTCTCTGGAGAAGTCATATGTAAGGTTGGATTTGAGAAATCAAGTACCCTGCCTAGCTACTAGTCTAGCCCGAAAGGTAAAATAAGCTGTTAGCACAAAAATTGGCCACTAACACCCTTAAGAAAGATTGCGTAGAGAGATTAATGAAGATAATAAATTAAAATATACGATAGTATGTAAATTTAAATGCAAAGAACAAGAACACCGGATTTATAGTGGTTCGGCGTAACTGCCTACGTCCACTTTGAAGTTGATTTCTATTGCTTTACTTGATTGTTGATTATAGATGCAATCCGTTTCCAGTTACTTGAATACAATTGCTAAGAAAAAGATTAAGTCTTGAGTGAGTATTGAATGCGATAGAGTATTCCCAGCATTCTCGAAAAAACCGATCGCTTTCACTATGCCCCTGCTTGTTTATTTATAGACGAAGGTGGGTTGGACTTCCCTGGTGGGCCTGGTAGCTGAATACCTCGGCCCAAATGGAGTAAAATCTGCGTGCCGATCCGAACATGCCGAACGGCCAAATGCCGAACCATCATCTTCATGCCGAACTATGCGGTGTGTTGAGCGAGGTGTGCAGGCCGAACGAGAATCAATGTCGAACGAAGAAAAAGCCGAACGAGGCTGGAATGCCGAATAGTCCAGGAATGCCAAGTGAAGCATGAGTCCTAGCGCTCTAGAAGCTGAACGCTCTTAAATGCCATTCGACCCTATCGTGCTGAACGTCCCTGGAATGCCGAATGACCCTAAATGCCGAACGTCTATGGAAGCTGAACGTTCCTTGTATGCCGAACGTTCCTTGTATGCCGGACGTCCCTGGATTGTCGAACGTACCTGGATTGCCGAACACTCTTGGATGCCGAGCGCTCCTGGATGCAGAGCGCTCCTGGATGACGAGCGTTCCTGACCGCCGAACACTTCCCAATGCCGAGTACTCACGAATGTTATTCGAACGTGAATGCCAGAAGAACCATTTGCGCAGAGCGTTCAGAATGCCGAACCGTATATAGATGCCGAACGATCCATAAATAGTCGAATAGTATGCTAATGACGAGTACCTAGTTGCCTAGTCAAATCTCCATAAAACACTTGCCCCCCAAAGTGTATCGCGTGACCGAAGTTGACGCACTTTGAATTACGTGTCCTCTGTGCTCCTCTTCGATTCTTGGTTTATTTCTTTCGACAGTGTGATGGTGTGTGTCGAATGGTATGCGAGTGCCGAACAGAACAACTAAAGCCGAACGCTCCTTGTATGCCGAACGACTTCGTTTTGACCGGTTCTAACGGTCACCGTCTCTTCGACTTCTTCTTCTTCTCTATAAAGGTCGGCATTCTCCCACTTCTTCTTTTTCACTTTTTACCTCCGCTACCTTGTACTTGCAAACCTCGCCTGTTAACAGCCTCCAAAGATTTAACAATCCTTCCCAATCCATTCGGCATTAATCAAAACCATGCCCTCAACTCCAGAATTCTCCAAGTCTTGATCTACTAACTAGGTATCGATCCCTCTATTTAAATACTTTCCTCGAATAAAATGGTTTTAACACGAGGCTCGAGTTCGTAAATTAGAACTATAGCAAATAGGTGTTGCATGGATGAAAGAATCGAACTTCAATTAGGCTATTTTTTTGGGGGCTAGATGGTATGGAGGAAAAGAGAAGTGGCCAGATCCAAATACATGAGTGAGTTGCTGGAAGGTGTATTGTGCTTCGACATGATTCCCTCGTGCCGAACGAGATTGGAGGGAAAATTAGAGGAGGAGCAGGAATGGGCTGGAATGCCGAACAACTTTTAGGCCGGACGATAGTTGGCCGAACAATATATAGGCCAAACGATAGTTTGGCCGGTCGATACTGATGCCGAACAACATTTTAACTTTGCCTGAACATATGACAAAACAAAGACATTGTAGCGACCCGACATTCTACCACAAGAAAGACGCATCACTAATTAAGAAAGAAAGAGATAGAAGAAGAAAAGAAAGAGAAGAAAGAAAGACAACACATCAGAATCTCACAACGGAACGAATGAAATATAATATATAACATACACATAGTATCATATACATCAGAGTACACAATTATACATCTCAATTAGACAGTTATAACATTTCTATCTAATATACAATACAAGAACATCAACACAGAATAACACACAGCGGAAACTCTAACTATATCTACACGCTGAAGCCTCCTGCTCCAAATCTCCTCCAGAGTTTGTCAAGAGATAACCTGAATCACTTGACTACTCATATATAATATGAGTACCCAAGAGTTTAATAAAACAGAAAATAAACACTCGGGTCAGACAGGGGTCTGGTGTGAGTAAACGGTTTAAAATTGCTTAACTTTAGAAAATCCTTTGAAAAGAAAAGGTGTCACATAAGACTTCCCACACATAAACATGGAAATTTTTTTACCTTACGCTAACCAAAACATTTGATAGGAAATCCAGTGATATTATAATAGTGTATAGGGTTTTCAAATAAATAAGAAATAACCGAAATTGTTACATGATTAAATTCCAGCTACTAGCCACCAAAGTGGGTAATACAAACAAAACCGTAGGGTCTCGTAGGAATAATGGGTATCCAACAATGACAGGGCTACTGGGGTACCGCCCGTCATAGTACGTGGCCTAGATCACCGTACCGAGGAGTACGCCCACTCCCCTGCAACACAAGGCCGGGACAATTCCTTACTGAACAGTCCCGATTAAGACCACCCCGGCAGTTGTTGCAATCAACTGCCCCACACAGCCGAATATAAAGGGACTTCTAGACTGGAATGAATCTCACTCTCCAGTGGGAGCTACCTACGAAGCCTTGCTGCACCTCCCCTGTTTTGGCCATTCCCGGTTGATGAGGCTTGAGGCTGCGATTACCTTTATAGAACACATCTATCTTAGAATGCTCATCCTCCACTTGACGATGTTCTGAAAGCATTCAATCCATACAAGTTCGTTCCGGGTTCGAATGAAACCGAAGGCACTATACCGTTGCTCTCATTTTGGAATCACCCTCAAAGTCAACGACCATAGCCCTTGCACTCTAAATCACCATTTCGAACCTATAAGTACTAATTCCGTCAAACTCATTACGGAATCACCCACAGAGTTATACTGACGTATAGCCATTACACCTTGAGTCTTCACTTGCTCCATTTGGATTCACGACCTAACGTTTAATTGGAATCGATGTGGTTTTCGGATATCCAAATATGGAAACTCGATCCCGATCTCACCGAATCCAAACGCCATTTTAATGTCCAAGTTGTACTTAAGGGATTTAAACAGTAGATATTTCAGAAATATCACTTAACATAAATGGATGATTCATAATACACAGATAGGTAATCCACTATTATCACATTCATCCATACATGTCACAAACAACATATACATCACATCTTAGATATATCACAATCATACCATCACATATCAACCAATGACATCCAATATCATCCAATATCATTAACTCATTCAATGATGCTTATCAACCAATCAATAAACATCCATACACAAGGTCGATCCAAACTTAAATAATTTAGTTAATCCTTAAATTAAATTAATCCTCACTTAATCACTTGGATTTATCTTCAATCCATCTTACTTATTCATTTATTAATTACAAATTAACTAATTAACTAACATCACTTAATTATCCACTTCAATTAATCTTCCTTGATTAATTATCAATTAATTGCTTTAAGTAGTTATTACTTAATTACCATATTAATTAATCACCATATTAATTAATCATCCTGATTAATTACTTCCAAATTATACTAAGTAATTACCTCTTAATTACCTTCTAAAATTAATCATACTTGATTAACTATTCTTTAATTATCCTGATAATTATTCCTTAACTATCCTTTAATTAATTACACCTGATTAATCACTTTTAATTAATCACACTTGATTACTTACTTTTAATCAAAACTACTTGATTAATAACTTTTAATTAATCATATTTAATTAATTACTTTTAATTAATCATCTTTAAGTAATTACTTTTAATTAATCACCTTTAAGTAATTACTTTTAATTAATCACCTTTAATTAATTACTTTAATTACATTAGTAATTAAAACTTAATTATAAATTAATTATCCTTAAATCACTAAATAATAATTAATTAATTATTTCCATTAATTAATGATTACTTCATTAATTAAATCCCCCCTAATTAATTATTTTAACAAATAATTAATCACTTAATTAATTACTCTTAATTCCTTTATTAATTAACCCTTAGCTAAATAATTTAAACCTTAATTAATTTTATTAATTAATTCTTTAATTAATAACTCAAGTGATTAACTCTTAATCACATTACTTAATTACTTTTAATAAAGTAATTTACCCTTACTTAACAACGTCTAGTACTTATCCACTTAATTACTTTAATTACTTCCCCAAGTAACCATATAAGATTAACCCATAAGTGATTATCTTAATTAATCACAGATTAATTATTTAATTAATTATTTAACTTAATCATTTAAAATTAATTAAATGATTCTTAACTTCTTATATTATAAAGATTCTTAATTAAGAAATTCATTATCTCAATTTAATCATTTATTAACCAATAACACTTGATAAAATTAATTTAATTATCTCAAGTATCTTCACAAATTTATTTATCTTTACTAAATCAAACACTTAATCTCTTATGACAAATATTCATTATAATTTAACTCTTAATCTTTATCACTTATCTTTATTTAATAATATAATATTTAGAAATTAGTTTTAATTTTAACAATTTAAACATTTAAAATAAACTTTTTAAATCTTTAAAACTTTCCAAAGATATTTAATAAAATTTAATACAAATTTCATTTCAAAAATTCACTTATTTTCTTTTAAGAACTTTCATATTTATTATATATAAACTTGTTTGAATCAAAACTTGAAAACAAATTTAGTTTTTAAAACAAAACTTGTTTAACAATTGTTTTAAACTTTGATTTTATACACAATCACCTTATCATTGCTTTAAAGCTTTTGGACTTTACTGAAAATTTTTAAAACTTTAAATTCCCCTGAACCCAACTAAAACATGCTCGACAACTCGAGCAAACACTCAGAAATACTCGCGTCTCTCCCCGAGCAACCCAAAACCCTATACCTGCTTCGAGCTCAACCCACAACAAACCCGAGAACGACTTCGAGTCTTCCCCCTTCTTCTCCCCAAAACCCTAAAGCAGAAATACACGATCGTGCACGTAAACGTGCACGACGCTGATGGTCGGCGGCGAGCTCTTCTCCGGCCATCCCCTAGTCGCACTTGACCACTACATCGTATCGCGCAACACAGAAACTAACATACGATCGAGAATCAAAATCTTGCCCTTCAACCCAAACTGTTACGAAACCCACATCCTCAAATTCGACCACCGCCGGCCATCCCCCTCACTAGAGACCACGCCACCACTACCCTAGCTCCGCACCACCCCCAGATCCTACGGCACAAGTGCGGTCTACTCCGGCAGCCTCAAGACGTCGTGAAGTCGCGATGAACACATCGGTCAAAAACAGGAAATAAAACCCTATTTCGATCACAACCGGCCAACACGAACAATTATAAATTCCAATTGCATTTTTCTGATGAACTACGACATCCCCTCGATCTCCATGCCAAACGACGAGGTCCAATTCGCCATCGTTCGCCATGAATTGACCAAATTACCCAAAATCAATAACCCGAGATACCTCACTAATTACCGAATTAAAAATTGTAGCAATCACACTAAAATTAATGGTTTTCAATTGCTATTTCAATCATGTGATCAAAACATAAAATTGATTTAATAAAATTTTGACCTAACTTACCATTTTACTGTAAATTTGAAAATTTTAAACTAGTTATTCAATTTTAAAACTTACAAGCATTTTTAGATGATAAGTTAGATGATTACAAATAACTTTTATTCACAACTCATAAGTAAATTTGGATTCAACATGGAGTTATTGATTTTAATATCGAATTGATATCTGTTAATATCACACGGAGATATGAAAACTACACAGGCATTCAAAAATGCCTAATTCAAGCATGCATCCAAATTTAATTCTAGTATTCAAATAACCTCCAGATATTTATTCACAATACAAGGTAGAATTCATGTTTTAAAACTGTTTTTAAAATTTATTTACTCACCTGAAAGCAGAAGACAGAACCAATTCAGGCTTTTGAATTCACTGCATTCTTCTTGAAATTGTTACTTGATTAATGAACTTGCATGTTGATGTTTCTTCTCAATTATTCTTTGCATGATGAATTTTAAATCTTGCATTTGATTTGAATCTCCATATCTCATTCTTGTTCTAGGTTTTTTCATTTTTTTCCAGATTTCTTTACAGTTTTCATTTCATTCATTTTTTTTAGATCTGTATTCATTTTGTGAAATGAAGAAAAAAAATAGCTGAAGATTAAAATTCTTCCTTTTAATTTCCAATAAATTTTAAATTTAATTATTAAAGAGGAAGACATTTGTCACTTGGATGCCTTAATTAACTCACACATATGCAATTTGATTTACATTTGTCTCTAACCCATACTAAAATGTTTACAAGTGTCAAAATGTTTAATTAATATTTACAAAAGGTATTTCCTAATATTTTATTAATGCCTTAAATGTTATTTTTTTTAATTTATTTAAGTTATATATAAGTAATTAGGTTATATTTACGTACATACCTTTTTAATAAACATGTTTTAGATTTTAAATAAATATTCAAAAGCGAATCCATATGAACATTTATTGACTAATGACTTATGCTTTAGTTTCAATTTATATATCATATGTTTATAATTTGAGAAATTTATTTTAACTCTTTATATAAAAAAAATTTAAAAAAATTTATCTTATGTTAAAATTAAGATGGAAGAATATTGAAAACAATTGAACCTTTAATTTAAAGCTTATTTAAACAAAAGCTTAAAGTATATGTTTATCATAAATAAGAAATTAACTTTGTTGTTTAAAAATTTAAATTTCAAATATAATTCAAAAGCATTAAATCAAATTAACATTTCAATCTACAAATTATATTCAAGTTTGAAAACTCTTGTTAAATTCAAATCAATTTTTTTTTCTTATTTCAAATATATATATAAATATATATACACATTTCAAACAGAAAAACATTTAATTTGAAAATTATTACGTTGAATTTTAAAATGCAAATCAAATGATAATATACACATATATTCATATATATTACAATTTGAATATAAATTTTTATTACATTAAAACTTCCTATTCACAAGATATATCAATATATATATTATAAATAGATTTTGATTAACTTTTGGAAAAAAATCCTACCAAAAATAAATTGCCAAAATAGATATTCCAAATTAAAATATTATAAATTTTCAAAAGAATTAATCTTTCCTATTTATATTGTTTAGAAAATTATTGATAGATATTAAATTATTATGATTAGCCCCTCTGAAATAATTTTAACTTGTCGATTTATAATATAAAATGATCAAATCAATTTAATTATTATCAAAGATTATTAAATTGATATTGCTCAAAATTCCCGGTCATCTCATTCCTCCCCCCTTAAAAGAATTTTGTCCCCGAAATTTAAAAGCAAAGATAATTTAATAACCCAGCAAAAGAATTTAAATTTCAAACAGTAATCACACAACCAATCATACACTATCAACTATAGTAACCAAAACAACCAATTCAAACAAATAACTTTATCTATCTAGAAAATTCTGAATAGAACCTCCTAATATTATCAAGAGTTTTCCAGGTACCTATACTGGAATACTCGCTCTACAGAATCTTAATTACTATACTACTAAAAACAAGAACTCCCTCATCTGATCCTTCAAAACTGAACAAGATATCAGACTAAACTAAAAACCAGCTCAACTACCAGATCCTTCTGAACTACTGATTCTATCACTCGAAGAATCATACACATATCCCTCAGAAATATGTGAAATATAATGAATTCCAGTTATCTGAACTGGAAATTCAATCGTGTAGAACAAAATCTAATCTCTAGAGAACACAGGAAAAACTCAAAGTATTTCCGGAGCTAGCTCTCCAGTTTTACCCAGTCATATATCTCCTTTGATTTGATAAAACTAAAACAATATCCAAGTTCTAACTGCACATTCCAAATCTCCTTAATTCTTAACTGCATAACTCTTCTAATGCTCCGAGCCACCTTCAATATTCCTGATCAGCCTAACCCTTGCTAATTGCTTCATGAAACAACAGGACCAACTCAATCCAAATCTCCAGGTCCTACTCAATCAAAATAGCTCTCCCAAATATTATTTGCTGAAATCTAAAATACAACTCTATACTACAAGCATTAGTGGACTTCAAACCTACATCTCTTATCTGGAATGGCCAAACAATTATTCCTGACAACCTTACCTTCTAACTTCAGAAAATTCCTTCATACTTGAATTCCCTGTAGAAATCCCTTACTGCAACTCCCGGTTGCTCCCATACCAGAATAACTGTCATCTCGCTTCCGCTGCACAACTCTGATCCAGAGCAGATAGGAATGCTATTGAAGAACACAAGCAAAATCTTTCTCCATACACAGTTCATCCAACTCATAAAAATCTCAGTGACCATTCCACTTGATCAAAACATCCCAACAGAAGCTCATCTTACAATAAGATGATCAATCCCTCTCCAAAGGACCCTGAGCTGCCTCACCAAACTCTTCTCGCTCTAAGAGTCATCCCTCTACAAGGCTGAACCATCAAAATTACTCCTGGAATCCAAGTCGATAAGAAAACTCAGTCTCCAATTCGGGTAAATTCTGAATTCATCCAAAAATATCTGGAAAATCTCTGACTACTTAAGTAGCCTTTACCTCCATATGAGTTTCTTCACTTTCCAAACCAAATAATACTCAATATTTCCAAAGTAATCGCAAGTCACTTTTGCGATATTACTCAGTTCAGATTCCAAAGAAACTATCTCCCCAACTAGAACAGCTTTCTCCTATCAAGATCAACCTTCTCAGAATGGCTTATCTATCAGAAAAACTAATAGATCACTTCCAATAGATATCCTGTTCTACTGAGCCTCCCGAAGAAATGGATAAGCCTTTACTAATTGCCTGGTCTGCTGATAGGTAGAGTACCAAAGATTACTGAATCATCGAAGAAACAGATCCTTGCTGCTGCTTCCAAACTTTACTTCAATGATACTGCTAAGCCAAATGATCTTCCTTAACCACAAACTTCTTTGAAACTCAAAACTATCACCCAATTCAATTAAAGATCCTTGAGATGGGTAAACATCTCCCCAAGAAACTCGGCTCCAAACCAAACACCAATCACTTATCTTCTAAAGGAAAAAAATGAGACCATGTTCAAAATGAGATAGCTCATGGACCTTAGCCTCATACTTCAAAATAGATAAGACACCCTTCTTGAAATCCAGACAATCTCAAAACATCCGAATCTTCCCGGTAATAGGCATCACTGTTCCTCCAACACTATCTAAATCTTGTTCTAGAAGAACATCTTCAGACCCATCTATGGATACTGCCTCTAATCACACAGCCATCCTTCTTGAAGTCACCAAGATACCATCACCTGCTTCTACTCAGCTAACAGATTCAACTCTTGGAAATCCCGCTCACTCGAGAGCAAATCAACCCCACACTCTTCAAGAATATACTCCAATCCTTGAAAATACTTCCTCTGGGATCAATAAAATCCTTTCACCAATCTACAAAGCTTATTCGAGATGGTATTAGATCTACAATCTCGACAAGCACCTCGAACCACAACATATGAGCCTCTTCCATTAGTGGTAGTCGTGTTCCATACACTTCTACCTTATCTACCTTTATAGCCTATGTTGGAAAATCCAAACAGATAACCCAACCGATTAGGTAGATATATATATATATATATATATATATATATATATATATAAATTACAAGTACGCTCTCTCAAGATAGACACTACTCCAGAGCCTAGGTATTCACCCAACCTAATGCTCTGATACCAACTGTAGTGACCCGACTTTCTACCACCAGAAAGACGCATCACTAATTAAGAAAGAAAGGGATAGAAGAAGAAAAGAAAGAGAAGAAAGAAAGACAACACATCAGAATCTCACAGCGGAATGAATGAAATATAATATATAACATATACATAGTATCATATACATCAGAGTACACAATTATACATCTCAATTAGACAGTTATAACATTTCTGTCTAATATACAATACAAGAACATCAACACAGAATAACACACAACGGAAACTCTAACTATATCTACACGCTGAAGCCTCCTGCTCCAAATCTCCTCCAGAGTTTGTCAAGAGATAACCTGAATCACTTGACTACTCATACATAATATGAGTACCCAAGAGTTTAATAAAACAGAAAATAAACATTCGGGTCAGACAGCGGTCTGGTGTGAGTAAACGGTTTAAAATTGCTTAAATTTAGAAAATCCTTTGAAAAGAAAAGGTATCACGTAAGAATTCCCACACATAAACATGGAAAAGTTTTTACCATATGCTAACCAAAACATTTGATAGGAAATCCAGTGATATTATAATAGTCTCTAGGGTTTTCAAATAAATAAGAAATAGCCGAAATTGTTACATGATTAAATTCCAGCCACTAGCCACAAAAGTGGGTAATACAAACAAAACCGTAGGGTCTCGTAGGAAGAATGGGTTTCCAACAATGGCAGGTATACTGGGGTACCGCCCGTCACAGTACGTAGCCTAGATCACCATACCGAGGAGTACGCCCTCTGCCCTGCAACACAAGGCCGGGACCATTCCTTACTGAACAGTCCCGAATAAGACCACACCGGCAGTTGTTGCAATCAACTGCCCCACACAGCCGAATATAAAGGGACTTCTAGATAGGGACGAATCTCACTCTCCAGTGGGAGCTACCCACGAAGCCTTGCTACACCTCCCATGTTTTAGCCATTCTCGGTTAATGAGGCTTGAGGCTGCGATTACCTTTATAGAACACATCTATCCTAGAATGCTCATCGTCCACCTGACGATGTTCTGAAAGCATTCAATCCATACAAGTTCGTTCTGGGTTCGAACGAAACCGAAGGCACTATCTCGTTGCACTAATTTTGGAATCACCCTCAGAGTAAATGACCATAGCCCTTGCACTCTAAATCACCATCTCGAACCTATAAGTACTAATTCCGTCAAATTCATTACGGAATCACCCACAGAGTTATACTGACGTATAGCCCTTACACCTCGAGTCTTCACTTGCTCTATTTGGATTCACGACCTAACGTTTAATTGGAATCGATGTGGTTTTCGGATATCCAATTATGGAAACCCGATCCCGGTCTCACCGAATCCAAACGCCATTTTAATGTCCAAGTTGTACTTAAGGGATTTAAATAGTAGATATTTCAGAAATATCACTTAACATAAATGGATGATTCATAACACACAGATAAGTAATCCACTATTATCACATTCATCAATACATATCACAAACAGCATATATATCACATCTTAGATATATCACATTCATACCATCACATATCAACCAATGACATCCAATATCATCCAATATCATTAACTCATTCAATGATGCTTATCAACCATTCAATAAACATCCATACACAAGGTTGATCCAAACTTAAATAACTTAATTAATCCTTAAATTAAATTAATCCTCATTTAATCACTTGGATTTATCTTCAATCCATCTTACTTATTCATTTATTAATTACAAATTAACTAATTAACTAACATCACTTAATTATCCACTTCAATTTGTGACGCCCCACCTCTATACCCACGCTAGCCAAGAACACTACGGTGTAATGCTGTCAACTAGCGTGGAGAATAAGGCTGCTGAGGAATGGCCATCAGTAGTTAGGCCTTACACTAGTATTGGTTATCTCGATAGGAGTGGTATATATATATTCCTTCATTTTTCATCTCTGATTTATTTACTCCTATCGACATACCCCAATTCCAGTATAAAACGAACTACGATGGTTCATAATAGTTTAGGACAAAAATATAAAATATTAACACAGATAATATAATGCGGAACACAAATGAAATAGAAAGTCTCGTATATATATATATATAATAACTGACGTCAGTTACAATACATTTGACACGGTACATATGATACAACTACAACAGTCGACTCAGGAAGTTACATATACTAGTACATTAACGTATATAATATACATGAATACATATCTTCCAATACAATTATACTTACTACTATAAATGACGACAACTACTCCAAAAGATATGAAAGAACTTCATAGCTCTAGCAGCAACCCAAAGTAGAATATCTACAACCTGTAAATACTCGGTCTGACCCGAGTATTAAATACAAAAGAAAATAATACTCGGGTCAGTCTAATTCAAACTCAGTTATTAGTGCACAGAAGCAATAATAATTAAATAATCAAATAGACGATAGTCACAATAAATTTACCTATCTGATTCTTAAATAAGAAAATCGAATAACGGTAAATATAACACATAACAGTGTTAAACAACAAATCAACAAATTTCAAATTATTGAATTGGAAACACGGATCAATTCAAAACAATTGAAACATCAATTAAAAGATCAACACGGGTAGGGCTGCAATACACGCACGCGTGTACTGCCTCGCCACTACAGCATATGGAAATACGCAAAAGATCCATAAATCAAAAGCAATTAGAATATCAATAAAAGCAATACCGTGTGGCTGCAGTTCACGCTTGCGTGCACTGCCTTGCCACTACAGTGACGATGTACCCAATGAATACCGTGTGGCTGCAGTTCACGCTTGCGCGCACTGCCTTGCCACTACAGTGATGATGTACCCAAAAGATCAACGAACCAAAATCAAAAGAAATACCAATAAAATTAATATGGTGTGGCTGCAGTACACGCTAACGTGTACTGCATCGCCACTACATTATACGATTTTAAAATTTTCAGTACAAGGTCAAATCCAAGCTACAAGCTGGATTCAACTCAAGTGAATTCGAGAACAAATAAAATGCAAAGGTCAAGTTACTGCAGTCATGACTCAACCCAATAAAGCATGGTAAAGAACAAACCATAATAAACAAGTTTGCAAACTGTCTCAATTAGTCGAGACAACTATAGGAATAGACAAAGCCATAATATTCAGATAGACAAAGAAGTCACAAATGCATTTGAACTCCAATATTATTAGTGCACCATGAAGCTAACAAATCTGAAATGTTTCAAGACTTAAAAATGCACAAGTACCAGACTTCAAGTACAAAGGACTCGAAGCATAAAGCATGATTCAAGCATGAATACTGCAATGCACCAAAGAATATGCAACTCTGAAATCGAAGCACGATCAAATGCAATGCAAAATGAACACAGGGATACATGTATGCAGCAAAGTCAAGTCAAAGCCGTGGGTTATCGACCAAATGATACAAATGCACCAGCAAACACTAAATGAAATTGGACAATGTTCAACTCAAAGGTAACCCATATCATACTTGATGCAGTGACCATATGGATGCAAGCCAATACCTCTAATTCAAGTAAATGCCAAGATTAAAGCCAAGACTGATGCCAACCATTAATGGCCAAGGTTATGGAATTTCATAAATAAGTTCAAGTGTGCTACAGGGGAAATGCAATATGAATCAAATTGCAGACATGAGTATCAATACACTGCAAGAGTAACAGGTAAACTTATACAATGCAGTAGATACATGCATACATATATAAATGTATGCAAGACACCCTACATATGTGCTCAGGTGGACTGCAACTGGAAATGCAGTGGTGGATCTAATGAAGTGCTCAATGTACGTGGAGCAACAAGACATAAATGACACTACACAGCAGCGTGCATTCACAAATAGTCAAGTTCAACTAAATGCACTCTCAAGCGAAGGCAGTATGCAGCAGAAATTCATGTCATCAGACAGACAAAGCGAACAAAGGTGACAACATGAAATCGGCAAGTTCGAAATCAATGCAGTGTTTTATCAAAAATTGAACAAGTATTCAAACCCGAGTGAATAGAAAACATCAGAGACATCAACAGCATCGAATCCACAATTTAACAACCGAGAAATCTAGTGACCGAAGTCATGTTTAAACGACAACAAAATGAAACAGAAGAATCATGGAGTTCGAACATTTCAAAAATCATCAAAACTATATACATGAACCAGTCAAAATCGCAAGTATCATTTTATATAATTTTAATTAAATCAAAGAAAACAACACATCTAAGCAACAACGAAGAACTCGAGTAGGAATTAGAAACGTGAGCGAACATAATCACTCACCTCGTTTTCGAGCTCGAATCGAAGCAGACGAACAAAATAGGAGACCAACGATTGACCCAAAAGGAGCGCTAAACCATCTCGTGAGATGCCAATTCAAAAAATCTCGAAGCCCTAGTTTTTGCCGATGAATGATGAACGATATGAGGCCGCCATTTTTGTTCTTTCGATCGTTCATTAGGGTTGCGAACGAGAATGAAAAAGGGGAGGCCAGTTTTTTTCTTTTGTTAATTTTCACGGCCCAAATTAAATGAAAACGTGGGCCAAATTGAGATTGAAGCCCGCAATCATGTTCATCAAATTTTTTGAAAGGAATTTAATCCGGGTTTTACAAACTCCAAACAGCGATTAGCAACAATACTAATCGTTTAACGATGATTATATATTGGTGAAAATTCTCGGGTTGTTACAGACTCCCCTCCTTAAAGAAATTGCGTCCTCGCACTCATAAGGAATAAATGGACAAAAGGTAACAACCATAAAAGTATATCATCACAAAATGAAGAAATTTCAAAATAGGAAGTTCACCATATAGAGTATGAAAGAATAAGCTTGAACGTGTTTGCTCGATGAATTCTCAGGATTCCTAAGTGCAATCCTTAGGATTTAAGAACCATTGAACTTCCGCAAGAAAAACATCTTTATTTCGAAGGTGCTACACCCCCGAAGCAATGATGTGAATAGAAGGTTGCTCAAGAATAAAAATCGAAAATCCCTAAGGCATTTCCGTAATTGGAAGACGTAGGAAACGTCATGAATAGCAGAAAATTAAGCCGGTACACTGGCGTAGTACAATATAAGGACCAAGGAAATCTTTTAATTTCAGAAAAGAAATTCTCAAATTCTCTACAAAATTTAATTATCAAATAGATAATCAGAATACAGAAATCACAAACAGCAATATCTAATTATCATACGATAATTAGGAGACAGCAAAATCTAATTATCAACAAAGATAATTAGAAAACAAAAATCACAAATATCTAACTATCAAAAACGATAATCAGGAATTACCACAACGGTAATCAAATTTCAAATCAACAAATATTCAATTATCAAAACGATAATCAAATTCTAATTCACAAATATTTAATTATCACAAATGATAATTAAATCTCAAATATCTAATTATCACGAGCGATAATCAGAAACAACAAATATCTGATTATCAAAAACGATAATCACAAACCACAAATCAATGAATATTTAATTATCACAATTGATAATTAAATCTTAAATCGCAAATATTTAATTATCACAAACGATAATCAAATCACAAATATCTAATTATCACAAACAATAATTCGAAACGACAAATATTCGATTATCAAAAACGTTAATCAAATCTCAAATAACTAATTATCAAAAACGATAATCAAGAATTACAAATTTTTCAATTAACAAGTCCGGAATTAACTGAAATAGCAAATGCACATGACCCATAACCACGAGTTTTACTAAATCGTTTAATTCACTTCATCGTTTTCTTGAAAGTGCATAATTGTGTATTTTAAAAATAACATTTCACATTCTCAAACGGACAAGTCTGGAATTAAGCGAATCAGTAAAAGAAAGGGGTCATAGTCCTCGATTTTTCTGAAACGTTTAAATCGCTTCCTCATTCTTTTGAAAGCGTAAACTGTAAAAATTTTGAAACAATTTTAATTTATATTTTGAAACAAATTTAAAAATAACAAATTTTTAAAACACATGATTAAAACAGCAACATCAGTAGGAACTTCGATAAGGGATTTGCACTTCTCAAAATTCCGTAAAACGGACATCAAAATCAGCATTGCGGAATAACTGCTTGAAAATCCACTATAAAATTGACGGTTACTGAAATCAAAGCGACAGTAATTTTTATACGTCAAAATCTCATCAAAAATGAATGGCATCAAAACATAATACCTGTGGATTTTCACTTATAAAAAATGTCACAAGAATCTCCTTAAAGATCAAAAAGGGATATCATACCCTAAACTTGTACTCATAACAAGTCAATGACACACCACAAAAATAGGTGATGCATAAAATTTCCAGAAATCAATCACACGAAATCCAGAAATCATAAAAAGGGAAAGAGAAAGAGGCCTATCACATGACGGTCTGAAGACCATGGGGAGCTACCCCATATGTGTGAGTCGAAATCACACTGATTGAGGTCTAGGCTAACAAAAAATTAAAAAGGTATGTGTGAGTGAAATCACACAAGTGGTGTCTAGCCTAACCTCGCAAATAAAAAGGTATGTGTGAGTGGAATCACACAAATGGTGTCTAAGCTAACCAAAAAGCAAAAAGATATGTGTGAGTGGAATCACACAAATGGTGTCTAGCCTAACCAAAAATCAAAAAGGTATGTGTGAATGGAATCACACAAATGAGGTCTAGACTAACCAAAAATCAAGAAGGTATGTGTGAGCGGAATCACACAAGTGGTGTCTAGTCTAACCTCGCAAACAAAGAGAGATGTGTGAGTCGAAATCACACAGATTGAGGTCTAGTCTAACCGTGCAGACAAAGAGATATGTGTGTGTCGAAATCACACAAATGGTGTCTATACTAACCTCGCAGACAAAGAGACATCGCACAATTGTTAGTCTAAATCATAAAAAATGAATGTCATGATCAATGAGAAGTGCCAATTACACTAAGTTAGTGAATATAAAAGTTTAGCTTCATGTCCCATAACCACTTGCTTAACTTAAATATTTACTAACAAACTGTAGATCTTCACTAGAAAATTGTCACAAGAGGTTCAATCGAACAAGTCCAAAAATTAACCGACGAAGTAAACGCAAGCGTTTCATACCACTTGTTTTACTAAGTCGTTTAATTAGATTTCTCGTACGAGTGAGGTAAAGGTTAGTATATACTAATAGATTGGAAAACGGTTTAGGAAAAGAGCTTTGTAGTAAAATAGTTTTAAAATCGTTTGGAGAAAAGGGTTTTGATATTTACTACTAGTATAGAAAACCTTTATATTTTTAAGGTGACAAATCACAAAAATGATTGTAAGAACAATCAATCACGAGAATTCACATACAAAGATGTGAATAGAATCCAAAGGAATCGATACCGAATCCATCAAAAAGTATGTTCACAAAAATTCCGAAGAAAATGTTATCAAAGTTGCTAATAAATGATAGCAAAAAATCAGGGAATTAACAAGAATCGATTAAATTTGGAAACCAAATCAATTCACTAAAATTCACATTCGAAGACGTGAATAAAATCCAAAGAATGCGATTCTAAACCCATCAAAGTAGAAATACCCAAAAATTCTAGAAATAGAAGTTATCAAAGTCGACAAAGATGACAACAACTAATCGGAAAAGAAGAATCGATTAACAATTGGAAAAACAAAGCAGAACGAGCATAAATGCATAGATGACTTCCACAAAAATAAAAATCAAGTCAATGCCGAAGTCAACAAGTAATGGCCACAACAGCATATAAAGAAATAACAACAAGGCACAAAGGCCAATGCTCAAGAATTCACAGTGCAAACAAATGCAATAAGCAAGTGACAGTAGTGAAAAGCTTCCACCAAGTGGATGTGAAATATGTACATTGCAAATTCGAGAAGGTAGCGGACTACCACAAAATGCAAGGAGATCAAAATAGCTTTAATTGGCCAAATTCAAACAAAATCAACGTCGGCTAACTCAATTCAAAGTTGAAAACACAAGAATAAAATCCTCATCATAAAAATCCAACTTGAGTTTGTAAAGCAAACGGAGGCCGAAACCAAAATACTTTCACGAAATCAAAATCAAAGGCACATGAATAAGCGTTAGGAATTCATACCTAACAATCAAAGATAATCATATACAAATATGAGAGATAAAACATCGACAAATAGTTGTAACACATGTTCCATCTAAGTTATGTTTTATATTTGTTCTAAACCTCAGGCTCTGATACCAAGCTGTGACGCCCCACCTTTATACCCATGCTAGCCAAGAACACTACGGTGTAATGCTGTCAACTAGCGCGGAGAATAAGGCTGTTAAGGAGCAGCCATCAGTAGTTAGGCCTTACACTAGTATTGGTTATCTCGATAGGAGTGGTATATATATATTCTTTCATTTTTCATCTCTGATTTATTTACTCCCATCGACATACCCCAATTCCAGTATAAAACGAACTACGATGGTTCATAATAGTTTAGGACAAAAATATACAATATTAACACAGATAACATAATGCGGAACACAAATGAAACAGAAAGTCTCATATATATATATATATAATAACTAACGTCAGTTACAATACATTTGACACGGTACATATGATACAACTACAACAGTCGACTCAGGAAGTTACATATACTAGTACATTAACGTATATAATATACATGAATACATATCTTCCAATACAATTATACTGACTACTATAAATGACGACGACTATTCCAAAAGATATGAAAGAACTTCATAGCTCTAGCAGCAACCCAAAGCAGAATATCTACAACCTATAAATACTCGGTCTGACCCGAGTATTAAATTCAAAAGAAAATAAAACTCGGGTCAGTCTAATTCAAACTCAGTTATTAGTGCACAGAAGCAATAATAATTAAATAATCAAATAGACGATAGTCACAATAAATTTACCTATCCGATTCTTAAATAAGGAAATCGAATAACGGTAGATATAACACATAACAGTGTTAAACAACAAATCAACAAATTTCAAATTATTGAATTGGAAACACGGATCAATTCAAAACAATTGAAACATCAATTAAAAGGTCAACACGGGTAGGGCTGCAGTACACGCACGCGTGTACTGCCTCGCCACTACAGCATATGAAAATATGCAAAAGATCTATAAATCAAAAGCAATTAGAATATCAATAAAAGCAATACCTTGTGGCTGCATTTCACGCTTGCGTGCGCTGCCTTGCCACTATAGTGACGATGTACCCAATGAATACCGTGTGGCTGCAGTTCACGCTTGCGTGCACTGCCTTGCCACTACAGTGATGATGTACCCAAAAGATCGACGAACCAAAATCAAAAGAAATACCAATAAAATTAATACGGTGTGGCTGCAGTACACGCTAACGTGTACTGCCTCGCCACTACATTATACGATGTCAAAATTTTCAGTACAAGGTCAAATCCAAGCTGCAAGCTGGATTCAACTCAAGTGGATTCGGGAACAAATAAAATGCAAAGGTCAAGTCACTGCGGTCATGACTCAACCAATAAAGCATGGTAAAGAACAAACCATAATAAACAAGTTGGCAAACTGTCTCAATTAGTCGAGACAGCAACAGGAATAGACAAAGCCATAATATTCAGATGGACAAAGAAGTCACAAATGCATTTGAACTCCAATATTATTAGTGCACCATGAAGCTAACAAATCTGAAATGTTTCAAGACTTAAAAATGCACAAGTAACAGACTTCAAGTACAAAAGACTCGAAGCATAAAGCATGATTCAAGCATGAATACTGCAATGCACCAGAGAATATGCAACTCTGAAATCGAAGCACGATCCAGTGCAATGCAAAATGAACACGGGGATACATGTATGCAGAAAAGTCAAGTCAGAGCCGTGGGTTATCGACCAAATAATACAAATGCACCAGCAAACACTAAATGAAATTGGACAATGTTCAACTCAAAGGTAACCCATATCATACTTGATGCAGTGACCATATGGATGCAAGCCAATACCTCTAATTCAAGTAAATGCTAAGATTAAAGCCAAGACTGATGCCAACCATTAATGGCCAAGGTTATGGAATTTCATAAATAAGTTCAAGTGTGCTACAGGGGAAATGCAATATGAATCAAATTGCAGACATGAGTATCAATACACTGCAAGAGTAACAGGTAAACTTATATAATGCTGTTGAAACATGCATACATATATAAATGTATGCAAGACACCCTACATACGTGCTCAGGTGGACTGCAACTGGAAATGCAGTGGTGGATCAAATGAAGTGCTCAATGTACGTGGAGCAACAGGACATAAATGACACTACACAACATCGTGCAGTCACAAATAGTCAAGTTCAACTAAATGAACTCTCAAGCCAAGGCAGTAAGCAGCAGAAATTCATGTCATCAGACAGACAAAGCAAACAAAGGTGACAACATGAAATCGGCAAGTTCGAAATCAATGCAGTGTTTTATCAAAAATTGAACAAGTATTCAAACCCGAGTGAATAGAAAACATCAGAGACATCAACAACATCGAATCCACAATTTAACAACCGAGAAATCTAGTGACCGAAGTCATGTTTAAACGACAACAAAATGAAACAGAAGAATCATGGAGTTCGAACATTTCAAAAATCATCAAAACTATATACATGAACCGGTCAAAATTGCAAGTATCATTTTATATGATTTTAATTAAATCAAAGAAAACAACACATCTAAGCAACAGCGAAGAACTCGAGTAGGAATTAGAAACGTGAGTGAACAGAATCACTCACCTCGTTTTCGAGCTCGAATCGAAGCAGACGAACAAAATAGGAGACCGACGATTGACCCAAAAGGAGCGCTGAACCATCTCGCGAGACGCCAATTCGAAAAATCTCGAAGCCCTAATTTTTGCCATGAAGGATGAACAATACGAGGCCGCCATTTTTGTTCTTTCGATCGTTCATTAGGGTTGCGAACGAGAATGAAAAAGGGGAGGCCGGTTATTTGCTTTTGTTAATTTTCACGGCCCAAATTAGATGAAAACGTGGGCCAAATTGAGATTGAAGCCCGCAACCATGTTCATCAAATTTTTTGAAAGGAATTTAATCCGGGTTTTACAAACTCCAAATAGCGATTAGCAACAATACTAATCGTTTAACGATGATTATATATTGGTGAAAATTCTCGGGTTGTTACAGATTAATCTTCCTTGATTAATTATCACTTAATTGCTTTAAGTAATTATTACTTAATTACCATATTAATTAATCATCCTGATTAATTACTTCCAAATTATACTAAGTAATTACCTCTTAATTACCTTCTAAAATTAATCATACTTGATTAACTATTCTTTAATTATCCTGATATTTATTCCTTAATTATCCTTCAATTAATTACACCTGATTAATCACTTTTAATTAATCACACTTGATTAATTACTTTTAATTAAAACTACTTGATTAATTACTTTTAATTAATCGTATTTAATTAATTACTTTTAATTAATCATCTTTAAGTAATTACTTTTAATTAATCACCTTTAAGTAATTAGTTTTAATTAATCACCTTTAATTAATTACTTTAATTACATTAGTAATTAAAACTTAATTATAAATTAATTATCCTTAAATCATTAATTAATAGTTAATTAATTATTTCCATTAATAATGATTACTTCATTAATTAAATTCCCCCTAATTAATTATTTTAACAAATAATTAATCACTTAATTAATTACTCTTAATTCCTTTATTAATTAACCCTTAGCTAAATAAGTTAAACCTTTAATTAATTTTATTAATTAATTCTTTAATTAATAACTTAAGTGATTAACTCTTAATTACATTACTTAATTACTTTTAATAAGGTAATTTACTCTTACTTAATAACATCTAGTACTTATCCACTTAATTACTTTAATTACTTCCCCAAGTAATTATATAAGATTAACCCATAAGTGATTATCTTAATTAATCACAGATTAATTATTTAATTAATTATTAACTTAACCATTTAAAATTAATTAAATGATTCTTAACTTCTTATATTATAAAGATTCTTAATTAAGAAATTCATTATCTTAATCTAATCATTTATTAACCAATAACACTTGATAAAATTAATTTAATTATCTCAAGTATCTTCACAAATTTATTTATCTTTACTAAATCAAACACTTAACTTCTTAAGACAAATCTTCATTATAATTAAACTCTTAATCTTTATCACTTATCTTTATTTAAAAATATAATATTTAGAAATCAGTTTTAATTTTAACAATTTAAACATTTAAAATAAACTTTTTAAATCTTTAAAACTTTCCTAAGATATTTAATAAAATTTAATACAAATTTCGTTTCAAAAATTCACTTATTTTCTTTTAAAATCTTTCATATTTACTATATATAAACTTTTTTGAATCAAAACTTGAAAAAAAATTAGTTTTTAAAACAAAACTTGTTTAACAATTGTTTTAAACTTTGATTTTATACACAATCTCCTTATCATTGCTTTAAAGCTTTTGGACTTTACTGAAAAATTTTAAAACTTTAAATTCCCCTGAACCCAACTAAAACATGCTCGACAACTCGAGCAAACACTCAGAAATACTCGCGTCTCTCCCCGAGCAACCCAAAACCCTATACCTGCTTCGAGCTCAACCCACAACAAACCCAAGAACGACTTTGAGTCTTCCCCTTCTTCTCCCAAGAACCCCAAAGTAGAAATACACGATCGTGCAGGTAAACGTGCACAACGCCGATGGTCGACGGCAAGCTCTTCTTCGGCCATCCCCAAGTCGCACTTGACCACTACATCGTATCGCGCAACACAGATACCAACATACGATCGAGAATAAATATCTTGCCCTTCAACCCAAATTGTTTCGAAACCCACATCCTCAAATTCGACCACCGTCGGCCATCCCCCTCACTAGAGACCACTCCTCCACTACCCTAGCTCCGCCACCACCCCCAGATCCTACGGCACAAGTACGGTCTACTCCGGTAGCCTCAAGACATCGTGAAGTCGCGATGAACACATGGGCCAAAAACAGGAAATAATACCCTATTTCGATCACAACCGGCCAACTCGAACAATTATGAATTCCAATTGCATTTTTCTGATGAACTACGACATCCCCTCGACCTCCATGCCAAACGACGAGGTCCAATTCGCCATCGTTCTCCATGAATCAACCAAATTACCCAAAACCAATAACCCGAGATACCTCACTAATTACCGAATTAAAAATTGTAGTAATCACACTAAAATTCATGGTTTTCAATTGCTATTTCAATCATGTAATCAAAACATAAAATTGATTTAATAAAATTTTGACCCAACTTTCCATTTTATTGTAAATTTGAAAATTTTAACTAGTTATTCAATTTTAAAACTTACAAGCGTTTTTAGATGATAAGTTAGATGATTACAAACAACTTTTATTCACAACTCATAAGTAAATTTGGATTCAACATGGAGTTATTGATTTTAATATCGAATTGATATCTGTTAATATCACACAGAGATATGAAAACTACACAGGCATTCAAAAATGCTTAATTCTAGCATGCATCCAAATTTAATTCCAGTATTCAAATAACCTCCAGATATTTATTCACAATACAAGGTAGAATTCAAGTTTTGACACTGTTTTTAAAATTTATTTACTCACCTAAAAGCAGAAGACAGAACCAATTCAGGCTTTTGAATTCACTGCATTCTTCTTGAAATTGTTACTTGATTAATGAACTTGCATGTTGATGTTTCTTCTCAATTATTCTTTGCATGATGAATTTTAAATCTTGCAATTGATTTGAATCTCCATATCTCATTCTTGTTCCAGGTTTCTTCATTTTTTTCCAGATTTCTTTACAGTTTTCATTTCATTCATTTTTTTTAGATTTGTATTCATTTTTTGAAATGAAGAAAAAAAAGTTGAAGATTAAAATTCTTCCTTTTATTTTCCAATAAATTTTAAATTTAATTATTAAAGAGGAAGACATTTGTCACTTGGATGCCTTAATTAACTCACACATATGCAATTTGATTTACATTTGTCTCTAACCCATACTTAAATGTTTACAAGTGTCAAATGTTTAATTAATATTTACAAAAGGTATTTCCTAATGTTTTATTAATGCCTTAAATGTTATTTTTTTTAAATTTATTTAAGTTATATGTCAGTAATTAGGTTATATTTACGTACATACCTTTTTAAAAAACATGTTTTCGATTTTAAATAAATATTCAAAAGCGAATCCATGTGAACATTTATTGACTAATGACTTATGTTTTAGTTTCAATTTATATATCATATGTTTATAATTTGAGAAATTTATTTTAACTCTTTACATAAAAAAATTTAAAAAAATTTATCTTATGTTAAAATTAAGATGGAAGAATATTGAAAATAATTGAACCTTTAATTTAAATCTTATTTAAACAAAAGCTTAAAGTATATGTTTATCATAAATAAGAAATTAAATTTGTTGTTTAAAAATTTAAATTTCAAATATAATTCAAAAGCATTAAATCAAATAAACATTTCAATTTACAAATTATATTCAATTTTGAAAACTCTTGTTAAATTCAAATCAATATTTTTTTTCCTATTTCAAATATATATATAAATATATATACACATTTCAAACAGAAAAACATTAAATTTGAAAATTATTGTGTTGAATTTTAAAATACAAATCAAATCATAATATATACATATATTCATATATATTACAATATGAATATAAAGTTTTATTACATTAAAACTTCCTATTCACAAGATATATCAATATATATAATATAAATAGATTTTGATTAAGTTTTGGAAATAAATCTTACCAAAAATAAATTGCCAAAATAGATATTCCAAATTAAAATATTATAAATTTTCGAAAGAATTAATCTTGCCTATTTATATTGTTGATAAAATTATTGATAGATATTAAATTATTATCATTAGCCCCTTTAAAATAATTTTAACTTGTCAATTTATAATATAAAATGATCAAATCAATTTAATTATTATCGAAGATTATTAAATTGATGTTGCTCAAAATTCCGGGTCGTCTCAGACATGGACCTAATCAAACTTGCATATCAAATTAATCGGGACTGATAACTTCCTAGTTCCGATCGTCGTAAGCATGAACTGAAGTCGTTAAAAACAGACAAAAGCTTTTGGCATACAACATCAATGTCTGAGTCCAAAATTGGAAACATTGCCAGGCTGGCTTTCGAAGACGGTCAGCGATGATGGTCTTCTAGAATGACAGTTTCAAAGTTCAACTTTTTACCATCAACTATGCGACCTATAATTTCTCAGCGTTTATATTTGAATGATTGCACTAGTTCACACACCGCACCGGGGGAGGGGGGGAGGGGGAATCTATGTTGTTAAGTCTAACGACGATTATTTTTCGAGTATAGTTCAAACAGGTGCTCTGCCAAACTCAATATTTATCGGAGATGTCTAAGAAATCTAGCTCTGCCACGATCTCAGATAGATCGGGGCCGTCTTCAAAATAAAAAGTCGTGGATATTTCAAATCCGTCAATCTCCCCTGCCCATAACTTGGCTCCCGATGCTCTGGAGGCAGCAATTTTCTTGGATAACCCTATTGATTCACAGGCTTCGAAGGTCAATGAAGTTGCGCTTCGGCGAATATGCTCTATCCATGGAATCCCTTTCGACGACGTGTTGGTTCCATCGGGGCACGATCGTCCACACCTGCCCCCAGTTGGATATACTACCTGTAATAAGTTTATGTGCTGGGTCGGCAGTGTGCCAACATTTAACTTATTTCTTCGGAACGTGCTGCAATACATCGACATTGCACCGTCACAATTGCATCCGAGCTGTCACGCCTTCATCTACGGTACCTACATCCTTTTCATGACCGTTCTCTCCAGGCCTCCAACTCCGAGCGACATCATATATATATATATATATATATATATATATATGATCAAGAAGCGGAGCCCTCCTTTGTGTTCCTCGAGCTGCACCATAAATGCCAAATTTTAA
This sequence comes from Allium cepa, assembly GCA_030765085.1. Classification (NCBI taxonomy): domain Eukaryota; kingdom Viridiplantae; phylum Streptophyta; class Magnoliopsida; order Asparagales; family Amaryllidaceae; genus Allium; species Allium cepa. Next base: position 847,608,679 of record CM060928.1, on the reverse strand, counting down.
CCAGGGCGTGGAGCAAATTTGCCCTGTACAAACAGGAATGGTTCTATGTGCGTTGCCCTCCTGGTTTCGTGAGGAGATGGATGGAAAGGAGTAAGTCCTCTTCTTGGACCGATACTCATGTTTGGACGAATCTATACCTTTTCTAACTACTGTTTCATCTTTTCAGGTATCAACTCACGTCCTGATGGTCGAGGATATTCTGAGGCCGTCGAGGCTATTTGAGCCCTTCGGCCGAAGAATGAGACATCTGGACTCTTATTTCGAACGAGTTGCTCACAAGGTTTGGGTGTTGGCAGAAGGCCGTCAGATAAGCCTTCCTCAAGGTGTCACCGTAACCAGAACCTGCCTCTGGTAAAGGAAAAAAATTTGCTGAGTCATCATCACGTACACCTCTGATGCACCGGAAGAGGGGGAAATTAAAGAGAATGAAACACTCGAAGCACAAGGTGAGAACTTGGGTCGCACTCAGGATCCGATAGTCGAAGTGCACGACATCGAAACGTCATCTTCCCCTTCGAAGAGGAAAAAGGGATTGACGTACAAGATTAGAAAGGAGAAGGTTGGCGGAACTTCAAATGTTACGCTCATTCCAACGGAGAAAGAGGCTTCTTCACAGCATGTAGAAAGTTCTTTAAAGGGCCTATCGAACCTCCCCATTCCCGATGACCTGCTCAATTATGACTTCGACGATCCGAAAACATTTAAACTTCAGTCGCCCATCGGAGGCGATGCGGGCGCTGTAGCCCAAAGTCAGGGAGAAAAAACTCCCATTAGTAAAGTAACTGGTCCATCGGAGGGAAACACTAGGACACGCACAAACACTTGCACTTCAATTTGCACTTAGATTTTCTTCATCACGCCACTCTTTGCTAATTCGTCGTTATTTAAATTCTACGCAGGTGATATGGAGTGCTCACACGGATTCGATCGCCTTCGTGGTTCGTCTATCTTTTATTAACCTGGATGGGACTGGGGTTTCAGAATACGTCGGGATAGAGATGGTGACGGCGATAAAGATTATCATTTCCGGGACTCATCATCTCGGAAGAAAACTTACTATCAGCCAAAATACCACCGGGATACCCCTTCTCACCCGGAGCAAAGCACAGAAATGCGCGGCCATAAGGGGTCGTAATCTGATGCCCTCCAGGACCAACACTCTGATTCCTCTTCCACTCGACAGTCCCGAGATCCTCACAGGAAAACTGAACTTTCAAAGCCGTCTCCTCCTTCTCCTACAACAGATCCAACAGTATTGGAGAGGCTGGCCGAGCTTAAAGATAAATTTCCAAAAATCTGCTTTGATGGCCTGAAATTTCTCCCGGCGATTCATCCTATTCCCGGACATGTCAAGCAGAGTGCCATTGCCTGTACCAACGACGTCTCAACATGACGCGTTTGTTCATTTGGCTGAAAAACTTTCTGAAGTCTCCATGGAGCGCCAACATGATATCAATCGCCTGAAGCTTGAGGCTATCTACGACAAAGATATCATTAAAGCTTAGGACGAAGAGATTGCGACATATAAGTCTGAACTTGAGGCCGCCCAGCTGAGCGCCAAGGACACCGCCGAAGCCGTAACTCGTCTGGAATCGACTCACAAAAAAGAACTCGATGAGGTGGTACAACACTGTGGGGCTTTGGCTTTGGAAAAAGATTCGGTACAAAAAGAGATGGACGCATTCAGCCTTCGAGTCAAGGAACTTGTGGAGCAGCTCCGTAAAGAGAAAGAGGAGAAAACGGCTGCTCGAGTAGAGTCACAATGATACTGTGAAGAGATCGTTGCTACTCGACTCTTAAAGGAGAAACTAGAGGACGAGCTTTCCAAAGTTGAGACGTTAAAGAGCGAAGCTGGTGAAGAGGGCAAGAAGATAGCGTCCATGAACATCGACTCCCGTCTTGAGGCGGCTAGAGAAGAAGGTAGGGAGGAGGTCAAAAGCATGTTTGACCCGCTAATCGCTGACTTCAATGCCCGTGTTCTCATGCATCGAGACTTGACTTTTTTGGGCGAGGGCTATCTTGAATCTTTAGCCGAGGCATGGGAGGCCTTGATAGAAATCAAGAAGGTCGAGCATGGTTCCGAGGAGGTTAATGAAGAGGCTTTGATAAAAGAATTTCTTAAAGGAAATGAGCCTTCGAACATGCCAGCGGCTAAAGCAATTTATTGCAAAGGCTTCCCTTCCACAAAAGGAAAATAAATTATCGCCGGTCCATCCAAGACTGAGTCTCCAGCTCGTGTGCCTACCCAACCAACCAGTCGGTCGATACTCGATCCTTTTGAACAACACATTGGCTATGACCCGGAGGACCCGACCTTGGTGTTCACATTTTGTCCCCTATTCCGGAGGATGAGACCCCCTTGACGGCTGGGAGCCAGCCGAAACATGGTAAGCAACTCTTTTTCTTTAATATTCCAAGAGCTTTCATTTCCCACCAGAAGGTATCGTATTCTAATACTTTCTTTTCGTGATCTTGTGCAGGCCGTTCTGATCTTGAGCCTACTCCGAGGAGCGTTGTCGCCAAGGAGGTGGAGGAAAAACACAAGTGAGGCCACTCACGCAGGTGAGGCTCCTGGGCCAGATGCTAAGGTGATTGGAGCGCTTGATGAGGACAAATCTGAGACTTCTTCTCCCATCGATGGGAGTTATGAAGCAGAAATTACAGGCGTCTCTGAGCACACATCCAAACTGAGTATGAAGGAGTAGCTCGAGAAAGATAAGGAGAAGACGGTCAAGATCAAAGTCGAGCCTCTTGTGGACCCGGACGATCCTTTGAACAAGCCATTGAAGGTCATCCTTCCTAGCGGGTCCAAGCCCATGGATGTACCCCGTACTTCTTCAGTTGCTACCCCTCCATCTAAGAAGAGCACCAAGGGTTAACGCGCAGGAGAGGAGCCGTCTGAGAAACAGCGGAGGTGAAGAAGTCGAAGAAGCATAAGAAGTGATTATTACTCTCGTTCAACGAGAGTTAGTTTAAGTTATGTAATTATTTTCATCTACTCCCGTAGTCCTTGTAAATAGATTGTCAACTCCAAACATTGGAGGGTTTGCAGTAGAAATTTTTTTTCTGAATAAAGTTTAGTTCCTTTTTCTGTCTTACAAAAGACTCTTATTGTTCAGTTTTCTTTGTGATTTAAATCCAAGCTGTTGTTAATAACATAGGCTTCTCGATTCATCTTCATATAGCTCGGAAATTCTTTGGGAGTTTTTCATTTTTCACTTCGGGCTTCAAGCACGTAGAATATTTTTTTAGTCTGTGCATCGGGGATTTAGAGTACTCCAGTCCGTACTCTGGAGACTTGGAGATTTTGAGTCGTTTATACTCGAGTCCGCGCTCCGGGGACTTAGATTACTCCAGTCCGCACTCTGGGGATGTGGAGATTTGAGTCGTTTATACTCGAGTTCGCGCTCCAAGGACTTAGAGTACTCCAGTCCGCACTCTGGGGACTTGGAGATTTAAGTCGTTTATACTCGAGTCCGTGCTCCAGGGACTTAGAGTACTCTAGTCCGCACTCTAGGGACTTGGAGATTTGAGTCGTTTATACTCGAGTCTGCGCTACAGGGACTTAGAGTACTCCAGTCCGCACTCTGGGGCCTTGGAGATTTAAGCAGTTTATACTCGAGTCCGCTCTCCTGGGACTTAGAGTACTCCGGTCCGCAATCTGGGGACTTGGAGATTTGAGTCATTTACACTCGAGTCCGCGCACCAGGGACATAGAGTACTCCAGTCCGCACTTTGGTGACTTGGAGATTTAAGTCGTTTATACTCGAGTCCGCGCACCGGGGACTTAGAGTACTCCAGTCCGCACTTTGTGGACTTGGAGATTTGAGCCGTTTATACTCGAGTTCACGCTACGGGGACTTAGAGTACTCCAGTCCGCACTCTAGGGACTTGAAGATTTAAGTCATTTATACTCGAGTCCATACTCCGGGGACTTAGAGTACTCCAGTCCGTACTATGGGGACTTGGGGATTTGAGTCGTTTATACTCGAGTCCGTACTCCGGGGACTTAGAGCACCCTAGTCCGCACTCTGGGGACTGGGAGATTTGAGTTGTTTATACTCGACTCTGCGCTCCGGGGACTTAGAGTACTCTAGTCCACACTCTGAGGACTTAGAGATTTGAGTCGTTTATACTCGAGTCCACGCTCCGGGGACTTAGAGTACTCCAGTCCGCACTCTGGGGACGTGGAGATTTGAGTCGTTTATACTCGAGTCCGCACTCCAAGGACTTAGAGTACTCCAGTCCGCACTCTAGGGACTTGGATATTTAAGTCGTTTATACTCGAGTCCACGCTCCAGGGACTTAGAGTACTCCAATCCGCACTTTAGGGACTTGGAGGTTTGAGTCGTTTATACTCGAGTCTGTGCTACAGGGTCTTAGAGTACTCCAGTCCGCACTCTGGGGTCTTAGAGATTTTAGTCGTTTATACTCGAGTCCATGCTCCGGGGACTTAGAGTACTCCAGTCCGCACTCTGGGACTTGAAGATTTAAGTCGTTTATACTAGAATCCGCGCTCCGGGGACTTAGAGTACTCCAGTCCGCACTCTGGGGACTTGGAGGTTTGAGTCGTTTATACTCGAGTCCGACTCCGAGGACTTAGAGTAATCAAGTCCGCACTCTGGGGATTTGGAAATTTCAGTCGTTTATACTCGAGTCCGTGCTCCGGAAACTTAGAGTACTCCAGTCCACACTCCGGGGACTTGAAGATTTAAGTCGTTTATACTCGAGCCCGTGCTCCGGGGGACTTAGAGTACTCCAGTCCGCACTTTGGGGACTTGGAGATTTGAGTCATTTATACTCGAGTCCGCACTCTGGGGACTTAGAGTACTCCAGTCCGCACTATGGGGACTTGGAGATTTGAGTTGTTTATACTTGACTCCGTGCTCCGGGGACTTAGAGTACTCCAGTCCGCACTCTGGGGACTTAGTGATTTGAGTCATTAATACTCGAGTCCGCGCTCCGGGGACTTAGAGTACTCCAGTCCGCACTCTACGGACTTGGAGATTTGAGTCGTTTATACCCGAATCCGCGCTCTGTGAACTTAGAGTACTCCAGTCTGCACTCTGGGACTTGGAGATTTTAGTCGTTTATACTCGAACCCGCTCCGGGGACTTAGAGTACTCCTGTCCGCATTTTTGGGACTTGGAGATTTGAGTCATTTATACTCGTGTCCGGCTTCGGGGACTTAACTCCAGTCCACACTCTGGGGACTTGGAGATTTCAGTCGTTTATACTCGAGTCCGTGCTCCGGGGACTTAGAGTACTCCAGTCCGTACTATGGGGACTTGAAGATTTAAGTCATTTATACTCGAGTCCGTGCTCCGGGGACTTAGAGTACTCCAGTCCACACTGTAGGGACTTGGAGATTTGAGTCGTTTATACTCGAGTCCGCGCTGCGGGGACTTAGAGTACTCCAGTCCGCACTCTGGGGACTTGGACATTTAAGTCGTTTATACTCAAGTCCGCACTCTGGGGACTTAGAGTACTCCAGTCCGCCCTTTGGGGACTCGGAGATTTGAGTGTCTACACGTGTTCGTACGTCAGCCAGAATAATATTGTTTCATTTGCCTATCACAGGATCATCATACGCAGAAACATTAGTAATTCATGGAAACGATGGCTTCAAGCCTTTATTTGTGAAAGCAAGCTAAATTGTCTTACTACATGTCAAGAACTAGAAATAAAAGCATACTGGAAATAAATGCAACTAATACATGAAAGAAATAGACGAAGTATAATAATGTCGCAAGTGCTCGTTGTTCCATGCTTGGGGGAGTGTCGCACCATTGACGGTCGCTAGCTTGAAAGTTCCTTCTTCAAGCTTCCGTTCGATGACGTATGGACCTTCCCATGTGGGATTCACATGAGATGGGATCGGAAAAACTCGTTTAAAAAGGAGGTCTCCCACACTAAAAATTCTCGGTCGTACCTTTTCGTTATAATATTTAGCGACTCTATGTCTGTATGCGGCCGCTCTCAAATTGGCTTCTTCATGTTTTTCGTCAAGAAGTCCAACGATTCCATCAAAAGATTCTGGTTCGACTCGGGGTCGTAATAAGTTCTCCGATGTGATGGAACTTCAAGTTCCAAGGGTATGACAACTTCCGTGCCATATGCCAATGCGAATGGAGTTTGGCCAGTCGCGGTCTTGTGGGTTGTCCCGTAGGCCCAAAGCGCCATTGGAAGTTCATCCACCCACTTGCCTCTAGCCTTTTCCAGACGCTTTTTCAATATGGACTTGATTATCTTGTTTACGACTTCCACTTGTCCATTGGCTTTCGGGTGAGCAACCGCTGCAAACTTCATCTCAATGCCATATTTCTGACAAAATTCTTTGAACTCCTTACTTTCGAATTGAGTTCCATTATCTGTAATGATGCTCCGTGGAAGGCCAAAACGACATATGATATTTCGTACGACGAAATTAATAACCTTCTTGGTGGTTATTGTGGCCAGAGGCTTTGCTTCTGCCCATCTGGTAAAGTAGTCAACCACGACTATTACATATTTCGTTCCACCTTTGGCTATAGGTAAAGAACCAACTAGGTCGATCCCCCACATTGCAAATGACCAGGGACTAACCATTTGCGTGAGTTCCGTTGGCGGAGCTCTTGGGATTTTCACATAAAATCTGGCATTTATCACATCTTCTCACATAGTCTGCAGCATCCCGATTCACAATTGCCCAGTAGTATCTATAACGGAGGACTTTCTTTGCTAATGTCTGCTCCTCAGTATGGTCACCGCACTCTCCCTCATGTACTTCCTTTAATATTCGTTTTATCTCTTCGTGGGCCATGCACCGGAGTAAGGTGGTCGAGAATCCCCTTCGATACATTACCCCATCCTACATTATATATCGTGAAGCCTTACAAAGGACTTGTCGTCTTTCGCTCCTTTTTTCGGGTAAGATCTCGAATAGCAAGTACTGCCCGCGGAATCTATCTCCATCATATCTATACTCGGAACATGGAGGGTCTCAACAGGAAATAATCCCATTTGCTGTACATCGCCGGTGCTTGAGAATTTTGCCAATGAATCGGCTGCTCTGTTTTGCTCACGTGGGACATGTGAAATATCATAATACTCGAGATTCGCTAGCAGCTCCTGAACTCGGACCAAATATGGGGCAAGTCTTTGCCCCCTGCTTGGTAGTCTCCACGCATATGATACACCACCAGCTGCGAGTCGCAAAAGATTTCAACCGATCTTATTCCAGTTCTTTGATGAGTCTTAAGACGACAATCAATGCTTCGTAATCAGCTTCGTTATTTTTTGCTGTGAATTCAAGCTTCGAAGCATAGCAAACTGATTGGTTTTCAGGAGTTACCAGAACTATGCCAATCCCCGAACAACAGTCGTTAGATGCCCCATCGGTGTACATCTTCCATCGAACGGGAGGTTTAACATTGTGGTCGTCTGATTCATCTAACATAGTAAATTCAGCAATGAAGTCAGATAGTGCTTGTCCTTGTATGGACCTTCGCGGCAGGTAGGTAATGTTGAAATGACTTAACTCAATATTCCATTTTAAATCCTTCCGGAAGTTTCCGGTTGTTGGAGTATTTGGCGCAAAGGTTGATCAGTATAGACACTGAATGAGTGTGCCTGAAAATACGGACGAAGCTTGCGTGATTGAATCACCAAGCAATTGGCTAGTTTTTCAATATTTGGATAATTTCTTTCTGCCTCCATCAAGCGTTTAGTAACATAGTAAACTGGCTTTTGAACCCTGTCTTCCTCGCGAACCAAGGCTGTACTGATAGCATGCTGGGACACAACCAAGTATAAGTACAACATTTTCGTGGTCTATTGGTTTCGACAATACCGGGGTACTTTCTAAGCGCCTTACAAGAGCTCGGAATGCTTCCTCACAGTCGGATGTCCATTCGAAATTCCTTTTTCCTTTCTTTATAACATTGAAGAAAGGAATACACTTGTCTGTGGCTCCAGATATGAATCAGCTCAGCGCGACCACCTCTCCATTCAAGCTTTGCACCAGTTTTATGGTTCTAAGCACTTGTATATGTCGGATAGCCTGAATCTTCTCCGGGTTAGCCTTGATTCCCCGCGCATTCACAATGAAACCCAGAAATTTTCCTAACGCTACGCCGAAGGAACACTTCAAAGGGTTGATCTTCATTCCATAATGCCTGAGTACGTCAAACATCTCCGTTAAGTCTCGGATGTTGTCGTTTGACTGCCGTGACTTCATGAGCATGTCATCCACATAGACTTCCATCGTTCTACCAATCTGATCTTTGAACATCCGATTCAGCAGACGCTGGTAAGTTGCTCCCGCGTTCTTCAATCCAAAGGGCATCACTACATAGCAATATAACCCAACGTTTATGACAAAACTGGCGTGTTCTTTGTCTAGGATGTGCATCGGGATTTGATTATATCTAGAGTACGCATCCATAAATGATAGTAACTCATGCCCGGCTGTTGAATCGACCAGCTGGTCAATCCTGGGTAATAGGAAACTATCCTTCGGGCACGCTTTGTTTAAATCAGAATAGTCAACACAAGTCCTCCATTTTCCATTCGCTTTCTTCACTAGCACCGGGTTAGATACCCATTCAGGGTAAAGGGCGTCGCGGACGAACCCATTGGCTTTGAGTTTATCCACCTCCTCTTTGAGAGCCGCGAACCTATCTGGGTCCATGCCTCTCCTTTTCTATTTCACAGGAACATGTCTTGGGTCTATGTTCAACATATGACTCGCGACTGCAGGAGAAATTCTGCACATGTCAGAATGTGTCCAAGCGAAAACATCAATATTCGCTCGGAGGAAGTCAGCGAGGTTCTCGGCCACTAGGGGGTCGAGTTGTGATCCAATTTTAAGAATTCGTGACGGGTCATCCCGGCTAACCGGGATGTCAATTATTAGTTCAGCCGGTGCTGCATTTGTTTCCCTGGGTCCCCATCATCATCTCTCGGATCTATGTCTCTATTGATCCGAGAATGTTGCCCGAGCCAAGGCTCGGGAGCTACATGTCAATCATCAGAATTTTGGATGCGGACGGAGCTGTCCGCAACCTTTCCTTTCTCTCTACGCCGAGCCTCTCTCAGCTCAGCCACATAGCAAGACATCCAGTCACCTGATCGCCATGTACCACTCCAATACCTCTGTATGTCGGAAATTTTAACGTCAGACACCAAGGGGCCAATGCTGCCCCAAATTCTGCCAAGGCTGGACGTCCTAGAAATATGTTATATGGAGAGTCAACATCCAACACTATGAATGGTAGGATTCGCACCCTTCTACACTCGCCTTGCCCCAGTTCAACTGGTAACTCCACATATCCCACAACATCCGTCGCTGCACCGTTAAAGCCATGGATTCTGGCTTTAGATGGTTTCAAATCCTTAGTCTCCAGCTTCATTTGGTTGTATGCCTTCTTGAAGATGATGTGAACGGAACTTCCGCAATCAATTAGAATTCTCTTAATGAACACCAGCCCGATTGTCGCAGATATGACCATCGGGTCGATGGTAGAGGCCTCTACCTTATCCGCATCTCTGCTTCTGAATACAATATCATCATTCATCGTACGTTGCTGCTTTGCAGGAGTTCCATCCTCCACATTCGAACAACACTCATACTCCGCATGTCTTGAAGATTTAGCATATCACTCCATCTCCTGCCAATTCTGATCCGCAGGATGAGGTCCGCCAGCAATCGTTTTAATAACCAATCTACCCACAGTTCGAGCAGGTTGTTCTAGTTATCGTGGAGCTGGCCCGCGTCCGGGGTCCAATATCTCTTGTCTTCCGTCTTGTGGGTCTTTGACAAACTCCTGCAGCTTCTTCTGTGTAATCAACTTTTCAACGGTGTCATGGAGGTGTCTACACTCCTCTGTGTTGTGCCCGTAGGACTCGTGAAAGCGACAATACTTCCCAATCCGTTTCTATTCCTCTATTGATTCCTTTGGGTGTGGTTTTCTGTATTGAAAAGTGTTGCAAGTTGACAAATAGATGTTCTCAAGAGATGCGTTCAGCGGGGTATATTCATTGTAGGTAGGGATCCTTGACTTCCATTTCCCCGTCTCTCTTTTCATTCCGGGATTTCCACATCCGGATCCTTTAGACTGCCTAGGCTTGTTTTGGACGTTGACTTAAGCTTTTCTCGAATTATCATCGGTTTGCTTCATGGCGACGTTACTTTTCACAGTCTTCTGAGCAGGCCCTAGTGCCTTGTCTCGTCTTGTCCATCGAGCTTCTTCCCTTCTTATGAACCGATGAGCTTTCGAATAAAAACGCTCTAGCATGGCTGGGAGCTTTCCCGCCAACCAATCTCCAAATTCAGAGTCTGGATCCACTCCATGCATTACCGCCATCAAAATTGCCTGGTTGTTTGGATTGATCACTTCGTTAGAAGCAACATGAAATCTCTGCAAGTATGCTTTCAATAACTCTTCCGGAGCTTGGATTACTCTTGATAAGGACATCACATCCTTAGGACGAGTGGTGTGTATCCTGAATTGTTTTATGAGTTTCATTGCCAATTCGTCAAAGCTGGATATAGATCGTGGGGGAAGTCGAGTAAACGACATGGTAGTAATTCCGGACAGAGTGATTGGGAAGCACCTACACTTGGTTGCATCATTAGCTCTTGTAGAATCCATCATCCATCCGTACCTCATCACATGCTGCCTGGGATCAGTCTTTCCTTCGTAGGCTAGGATAGTCGGCATATTGAACTTCTTTTGGTACTCAGCCTATATGATCCCATCTGTGAAGGGAGTATGACTTTTGGACACTCCCCAATCTTCATTGGTCAAGCCTTGGTTCTCTCACATCAACTTCCTAATCATAGCTGTTAAGTCCGGAGTTTGTATGGAGGATGGAAGTTGGGTTCCGTCCCACGAGACCGTGTGGGTTGATGTCCCGCCGGATTTGGGTCTTGGAGATTCGGGTGTTCGGTCTCTTCGCGGGCTTGATCCCTTGTCGATCGATCTGTGGCACCTGCCTACGCACCTTCATCCTTACGGCATCTACGCTTAGGAGGTTCCTCAGATGAGGTTGAACTACCAGACTCAGAATAAGGGGCAGGGCTACCTCCAACATTCTGACGCTGCTGCCGAGTAAGCTGAGTCATGAGGTTATTGTTGGCTTGAATCTGCTCAGCAAATTGTCTTCTACCTTCCTTGAGTTCTCTTATCAAGTCGTTGAACTCTGTTCGGGAAACGACCTCTACTTGGTTTTGGATGGAAGGCCCTGCACCTCGAGTTTCTTGCTGATTTCTAGGTCCAACTTTTTGTACACTAGTAGTCTCGTGGACATCTGCGTTGTGGAAGGCCGATCTGGTTCGTGGTCTCCCCATGGTAGAGTTGTTGGTTGTAACTCTGAATAGAATCAACAAATGCCTTGTGAATGATCTTGGATCTCCTCTGGGGGATTTATGCAAACCAGTAGCTACAAAGCAGATCCTAACAGCTTGAGAATTCAATTCTCGGTGAAAGCACCAAAATGTTAGCACCAAAATTGGCCACTAACACCCTTAAGAAAGATTGGGTAGATAGATTAATGAAAATAATAAATTAAAATAGAAGATTGTATGTAAATTTAAATGCAAAGAACAAGAACACCAGATTTATAGTGGTTCGGCGTAACTGCCTACGTCCACTTTGAAGTTGATTTCTATTGCTTTCCTTGATAGTTGATTACAGATACAATCTGTTTCCAGTTACTTGAATACAATTGCAAAATAAAAGATTAAGTCTTGAGTGAGTGTTGAATGTAGCAGAGTTTCCCCAATGTTCTCGAAAAAACCGATCCCTTTCACTGTGCCCCTGCCTCTCTATTTAAAGACGAAGGTAGGTTAGACTTCCCTGGTGGGCCTGGTAGCTGAATACCTTGGCCCAAATGGAGTATGCTCTACGTGCCGACCCGAACATGCCGAATGGCCAAATGCCAAGCCATCATCTTCATGCTGAACGATGCGGTGTGTTGAGCGAGGTGTGCAGGACGAACGAGAATCGATGTCGAATGAAGAAAAATCCGAACGAGGCTGGAATGCCGAACAATCCAGTAATGCCGAGTGAAGCATGAATGCCAAGCGCTCTAGAAGCCGAACGCTCTTAAATGTCATTCGACCCAGTCGTGCCGAACGTACCTAGAATGCCGAATGACCCTGAATGCCGAACGTCTATGGAAGCCGAACGTTCCTTGTATGCCGAACGTTCCTTGTATGCCGAACGTCCTTGGATTGCCGAACGTCCCTGGATTGTTGAACGCTCCTGGATGTTGAGCGCTCTTGGATGCGATGACGAGCGCTCCTGACCGCCGAACACTTCCCAATGCCGAGTACTCACGAATGTTATTCGAACGTGAATGCCAGACGAACCATTTGCGCCGAGCGTTCAGAATGCCGAACGGTATATAGATGCCGAACGATCCATAAATAGCCGAACAGTGTGCTAATGCTGAGTACCTAGTTGTCTGGTCAAATTTCCAGGAAACATAAGTCCAAAGGCAATCCCCAGTAGAAAGGCCCAAATTGGTTTGGGCCTTCGTTTAATTTTCCAAAATATGTTTTAAAATTAAAAATAGATTTTAAATATAATAGATTAAATTTAAAATAAGCAATAATTTTTTAAATGTTAGAAAATGATTTTCAAAATAATTTTGAAATTAAAATAATTTTTTTCTAAATATTAATAATTAATTAGATTAATTAAATAATTAAAGTTAGTTAATTAAATTAAATAACTATATTTTATGTGTAACGTTATTTTAAAATCTTAAGATTATATATAATTTTGAAATTAATTAAATTACTTTAACTAGATAAATCAATTAAATGTTAATCAATAAATAATATAACACACACACACACACACACACATATATATATAAGATATTTGTGGAGTATAATGTTATAGTTTTCAAATTTAATTTAAATATGTTTAAAATAAATAAAATAAACCTAATTAAAACGTTTTCAATTAATTAAATTAATTGAATAAGATTTAATTAGTAAAATTAAAATAAAATTATACATAAGATTATTACATAAGATAGTTAAATTATAAAATGTTATACATGAGTTAAACCTATATAATATGAATGTATAATAAAATGTGGAACCATGAGAAACCCAAATTAGATTAAAGGTATAGACACACACATATAGTACGTATATAGTGATTTCAAATATGTTTGATACTCAAATCACGAGGATATTTCATAAGAAATAATTATTCTATAAGCCGATATCACTCAATTAAATATGTTAAATATTGTGAATCTTTAATATAAATGTTGTCCTCTACATCTATATATTAATAGATTGTTTTCGTACTCCATGGTTATTCAGCTTTCCTCAAGCTAGAGATGTTATGTGTATTACCATCAATCTTCACTTCAAACTTGTCGAAACCATGAAGAATGTAAAAAATGGATTCACGATGAATGATAACACTAAACAAAACCTTTCGAAAGAGTCGAAGGGATGCTTCTGTAAAAGTTGAATGTGCTATGAGCTTTCGAAGAGGTCCAATGGGGACAAGAGCACCATTTCGCTCCAATTGTTTCCTTTTGAAACGGTTGCTTTCGCATGCAAGAAGACATTTTGAATGAGTTGAGGAACATCTTTCGAAGGCAACAAAGTATAAGCTTTCACATACGTGCTAAAACCTTCGAAACAGTGGGTTTCAACTTCATTCGCATTCCATCGAAGAACATTTGGCCACAGCTACCCATTCGAAAGCACAAATTAGCCTTCCGAACCAGTTGTGACCATTCATAATTATAAAAGAAAGCTTACTTAAGTTCAATATGGCATTCTCATATAGCAGAGGATGGGGTTTCTCATCAATCAATAAGTATGCCTTCAAAAGCTACCTTCGCATTTAAACCTTCTACTACATTCCAACTACTTCGAAGACCTAAAGATTCACCTATCAACAAAATCGAACACCCATATCCTTTTCTACTTAAAACAACACATCAACAACAAAGTGAAGAGCACATACACACCTTTCAACCATCTCAAAAGCACTCAAGTTAAATTTAAAAGAAAAGTAAAAGGACGCTACTTTTAAGTCAAGAGGATCGATTCGAAAGGGGCCGACCCACGCCTATAAATAAGAATCTAGGGGTATGGTTTAGGGGATCTTTTCTCATTCACTCAATACTTTTTCTTTATTGAATTTGTAACCCTAATTCTAAAATTAGATTGGGGATTTGACTTCCCTGTATTACTTAAGCTTCTAGCAATAAAGGAAAATATTATCGAAGCAAGTATATAGAATTTCTAGATATATTAACAAATCTAATGCTTCTGTGTGATTCTAGTTATGGTCTGTTTTTACTAGTGCTGATTGAAGGGCTACCACTTGAAGGAGTCGAAACCTATTAATTCAATTGCAACCCTTAGTCACTAGGTCCTAACCTCAAATCACCTTGAAAACTTCAAAAGAAGATTTCTGTAGGACTCTAATTCAGTTCAGCTAAATCGAATTGTATTTTTAAAAGGAATATATATATGCATCTCGACCATGTCGAAAGGTTGTTTAAAAGGTGTTTTAGTTGCTGTAATCTCTTTGAAAGTAGAACTTAAGGGAGATCTAAATCACCTAGATTGTTGGATAAAGGGACTCGAAAGGCTTAAGCTATCTACATCTATTAGAAAGGTGGTTACAAAGGGTTCACTTATACTTTAAACTTTACTTTGGGGTGTTGACAAGTTTTCTTGTTAACAGTTTTTGGCACTAGAAGAAGCGCTTGAACCTCTGATCTTGTTGAACTCCCAACTTTATTTTCCTCTAACCTTATAATATTACAAGCTTGCCTATTTTAGACTTTACACTACCATGCTTAGTAAAATTGGAAAGTCCGAGCAAGGATCCTCGAAGCCACACTCAATTGGATTCTTCCATGGAACTATTGAAGATATAAACTATATATAGGGAAAATGTTGAGATTGGAAACTTTAAGGATCATAAAGAGAAAGAGAGTTAAATCTTATGACCCAAACAAGTGGAGCTTAAACCCCTTTCACGTTGGCCCCGCACCTATCTTTGACTTAGAGGGAACAAAAGATAAGAGTGATAAGTTGTTTGACTAAATGAAGACGACAATCCAACTCTACACCAAAGGAACTATATTTGAAGAAGGGATGATGGCTGATTACAACACCTTTGCATAAAAATGGCATCAAGAAACAAGTAGGACATTGAAACAAGTGGGACATTTTCCATATGTGAGCTTCAAAAGGTTTTGATAAGGACATTAGTCGTTGAAGGTAAAGCTTCAGAAAAAAAATCTAGAAATCATTACCAAAAGACAAGGTTCAAGTTGAGACTTCCTAAGGAATGCAATATGAATACATCAATCGAGAATGTTTATTTGCTAATCAAGGAGGAACTCAACTATTGGCCATCTCAAAATAAAAAGCCTAAATACGAAAGGAATCAAGGAGGATCCTACTACCACTATCATATGATGAATGGGCATGAGACAAATCAATGTAGAGCGCTTGAAGGGATGGTGATCAACATTTTTGGACAAGGCAAAATCAATGGATTTGTAAGTGATTTTAGTCAAATTCAATAAAGACCACTTTTACATGATAAATCTATGTGGTTGGGTGTAAAATTCTCTTTAAACTTGGAAATTACCTTAGTCGTCCAAAGCCTTTGGCCATGTCAGTTGGCCAGGTCAAAGCTCCTCTTGGAGGGAGGTTAGAGTAAGCCATTATCTGCACCATGCTATGGCCAAAATAATGCATTAACAAGCCCTTGATTGCGCTATGCTATGGCCAAATCAAGGCACCCCCTAGAGGGAGGACGGAGTAAGCCCTTGGCCCCGCCACGCTATTGCCTGGCCTAGGCACTGAAAAAGCCTTCAGTCTCGCCATGCTATGGCCTGGCTGAAGCATCTCCCGGAGAGAAAATGGAGTAAGCCCTTGGTCCCACCACGCTATGGCCTGGCCAAGGCACCAAACATGCCTTCAGCCCCACCTATAAGGCCTGGTTGGAGCGCCTCTTAGAGGTTGGTTGGGTAATTCCTTCGGTCCTGCTTGTGGATAAGCTGACCAAATGCACTAGAAACAACAGACTAAGACATCCGAGCTCGAGAAGAGGCACATCAAACAATAAAAACCTACGAGGCATAAACGGTGGCACATATCAAAAGAATCAAGACCCAAAGAGTGGTAGGGAACAGAAGGCTCAAATAAGATCTATAACCTCTGACTGATTTCCAAAAAAGGATTTCTGGATTACACTCATTAATACACGAATCTGAGTTTTGGGTCAATTACTATTAATTTCTAGACTACACTTATTAATGCCCGAATCTGGGTTTTGGACTTTTACTATTGATCTCTGGTCTTCACTATACCTAAATCTAGGTCTCAAAACTTTTACTATTGATTTTTGGACTTCGCTTATTAATGCTTGAATTTAGGCTTCAGGACCTTGAATATCAAGACATTTATTATAGACATTTGGTCTTCTACTAGTTTTTGGATCTATCTTACCAATACCTGAATCTGGGTTTTCGGTCTTCTATTTTTCCAAATAAGGGTTTTTGAACTCATATTATTTGTTCCCAAAAAAGGATTTCTAATCTTCCATGACTCAATTCTAGATGAGGATCTCTGGACTCTTATTATTAAATGATTATTCTTGGCTTTCTATCATTTATTCCAAAAGAGGAATTTTTAAACTTCTATAATTAATACTAGAGTCAGATTTTTGTTTCTCTATTATTTCTATAATTATATTTGGTCTTCTATTAATATAATTAGTGTCAGATTCATGGCCTTCTCTCATTATTTCCAAAGTTGGGACTCAAGACATTCAGTCGTATGCAGTTATGGAATTTCTTCTCACTTATTATCATTATTTTCACATGATGATCTGTCCATTTTCATTACTTAGATATATGAATTCTTATATTATTACTAATAATATGGACAAACTACTGAATGTATTCTTACATAGGTTTCAAGTTGACGATAAGAAATATTGTTCACTTTGTACCTTGTAGGAAGATAAGAACAATGAGGAAGGCCGAATGGATCAACAAATACAAAACCATAGTCAAAGTTATCAGAAAGTAGATTCAAAAAGAAAAGGCCACAGACCGGGTGATATTTACATAATTTATAAAATTATTTACAAGTATACAACACAAGTTTATGTTTCACAAACCTTGAATAGGCTTATCTAGATTTTCAGCAACTAAAGGATCAACGACATTACGAATTGCTATAAAAAGAATTTCTTTAACTTTCTTTTCCTTCTTCCTTATTTCATCGGCATCATTATTGGATTCAATACAAGTCTTTAATGCACGATTGAAAGCCTTATTGGCACTTATGAGGGTCTTGTTTTGCCTTTCTAAATCGGCAATGTGCTTTCGAAGAAGATATTTATCATGTTCAAGCTTTTGAATTCTAGTTGCATACTCATTTATGGCTGTGAGTATCTTGAAAACAAGCTATGCTCTGATACCAACTGAAAGTAACTAATAAGGCTAGCTATTACCTAGGATCGTGTAATATGGAACATAATAAATCTAAATACGGAAACAGATGATAATAGCAAAGTAAATAAAAATAAAACAAGCACACCAGGAATTTTTATACTGGTTCGAACTTCCTGTTCTACCTCCGGTCCCAGACTTCCTCTGGGATTTCAACTACAACAACCCTCACTTAACCCGGAGGAACAGGGTTTACACTGCCTGAGCAACCGAACACGACTTCACCCGCCTAAGAAACCGAATAAGACTTCAATACAAATAACAAAAGAATCTGACTGTAGTGTGTTCTTAAATAACACTGATATGTCAATTGAGTACAATCTTCCTATAATCGTCTCCTTAATGATATATAGTGATGTGCTTCGAGAAATGTGGAAGATAAAATGATCAAAGATCAAAGTATGTAAGTAATTTGAGTGCAATTTCAAAGTTTGAGATTAGATGAGAATTCAAGAGTGCTAAAAGTAAATTCGGTTTCAGTTGATTGTTTGTTGAATTCTATAATCTATTTATAGTGTATAAAGAGTTGCAACAATAGATTAAAAGTTATATTGAAAAGAAAAGGTGCAACCGTTGGTTTTGAAGATGCTTCTCTACGGCGAAGAGAAGCGACTTTTTGAGAAAATAGCAGTTATAAGTATTCAGATGTCTAAATAAAAAAATTTAGACATCTGAATTGGATTAATACGCACACAGCCAGAAAATAGGCTATTTTTGGCCTTATTCAGATTTCTGAATATTTTCATTTAGACATCTGAATATTGTACAACCATAATTTTATTTCAGCATTCAAACGTCTGAATGAAGCATTTCAGACGTCTGAATTTTGCTTATAACAAAAAGTATCATAGCTCATTTGGTTAGAGCACTTGCCTTCTAAACTAGAGACCCGTGTTCGAGCCCCACTCCGTGCAATTTTTAAATACTTGATTTTTCACTTAAAATATGAATGTATATGTGTGTATACCATTTGGAGAAGATTTTAACGTTTGTAAACTCTAGACAATGACACTCTATGACTAATAAAACTTTGTTTGTCACCTTCGTCTTGTCTCGATTGTATATATCTCTTGTTGTATTTTCATATACATTCTTTCATCCTTTTGTACTGTGTATCTTTATTTTGAACGTATTTGATTATCTCTTTTTGATGCTCATGTACCTGCAAATTAGCTTAGAGATTCTTTGACATAATTGTATAGTTATTGTCATTAAAATCCAACAATTGAGGTTCTAACATTCTCCCCCTTTTTGATGATGACAACTATACAATTTAAAAAATATTCATTCTATTAATGTGTTTAAAGCTCCCCCTAAGTATAACATCTCCCCATAAGTATAATATCTCCCTCTATTAATATGCATATGAATTTCTCCCCCTTTGTCATTATCAAAAAGAATGAGGGAACATAAAATATATAAAATATCTTGTGAATAGTGGGACAAACTCAATATTAATTATGGAGGAAAAATAAAATAGATTTTACCATATTTACCGAAGTCCATATTTCATTGTAAGCACGTATTCTATTAAATGTATGGATTATTCTTTAAAATTCCAAAATCTATCGTTTTACTTTTGTTTCTCCAAGTACATGCAATAAATAATAATTATTTTTGGCACCCACTTACTATGTTAGGGCCCGGGGGTTAGATCTGGGAAAACCATACCCATTTAGGTGTGGTTAAATCTTTATAAATACAATTTTCATTATAAATCACATTTTTATAATAGTTGCTAATATAAAGTTATTCATCATGATCAATCAAATTTGCTAGAATCCATATCTTAATACTATTAGTCATTAGCTTATTACTTGAAGAATAAGTTCTATCATTTCTAAACAAAGTACTATTATGACTATAACTTGTTTTAAAACTATCTTGGTTACAAGTACTAGTACTAGCACTAAAATTAGTATACAAGAATGCATATCTAGTACTATTTTTACTTTTAGCTTGTTTATACCCTAAACTGCTTTTATCATTGTGAGCTTTTGAATTCATAACATAACCTAATCCCTTCTTATTTGAAGCAGGTTGAGAATTTTCAATAATCCTGGATAAATTTTCTCTCCCTTTATTAAAATTGAAAATATTTTTTGTAATGTCATCAAGCTTAGTTTTGAGACTAGTGTTATCTAACTCCATAATTTTAATTTTTGTTTTTAACTCATGATTCTCAAAAGCTAGAGCATTATTCTTTTCTTTTTGAGCTTCTATTTGTTGACTTAATAGAGCAAGTTGAAAATTATCAGAGAATGAATCTTGAATCTTCTCAAGTTCTTCTTCTAATATTTTCTTCTCGTCTTTAAGAATATCTCTTTCAATTTCCGCTTTCTTCTGATTTTCCAAAGCTTCCTTATATTTTCTTTTGAGACATTTTAAAGTGTCTAGAAGTTCTGAATTTATTTCTATCATATCATCAAAAGGTAGATCATTAACCTCATTATCTTTTGCCATGAAGCATTTGTTTGTTTGCTCCTTTGATTTTTCCTTATTGCTCTTCCTCTTCTCATTGTCTTGACTAGATCTCTTTGTAGCCATTTACTCTAGGATGTTGTTATGATCTCTAGAATTCCAGGCCCTGATACCAAATGAAAATAACTAATAAGGCTAGCTATTACTGAGGATCGTGTAGTATGGAATATAATTAAATCTAAATGCGAAAACAGATGATAGTAGAAAAGTAAATAAAAATAAAACAAGCACACCAGGAATTTTTTATACTAGTTCGAAGTTCCCATTCTACGTCCAGTCCCAGACTCCTTTTGGAATTTCAACTACAAAAACCTTCACTTAACCCAGAGGAATAGGTTTACACTTCCTGAGTAACCAAACAGGACTTCACCGGCCTAAGCAACCGAATAGGACTTCAATAAAAAATAACAAAGGTATCTAACTGTAATGTGTTTTAAATAACACTGATAAGTCAATTAAGTACAATCTTCCTATAATCTTCTCCTTAATGATATATAGTGATGTTCTTTGAGAAATGTGGAAGATAAAATGATCAAAGATCAAATTATGTAAGTAATTTGAGTGCAAATTTAAAGTTTGAGAATTGATGAGAATTCATGAGTGCTAAAAGTAAATTCGGTTTCAGTTGATTGTATGTTGAATTGTATAATCTATTTATAGTGTATAAAGAGTTGCAACTATAGACGAAAAGTTATATTGAAAAGAACAGGCGAAACCATTGATTTTGAAGATGTTTCTCTTCGACGAAGAGAAGTGACTTTTCAAGAAAATAGCAGTTATAAATATTTAGACGTCTGAATAAAAAAATTCAGACTTCTGAATTGGATTAATACGCAAACAACATGGAAATAGGCTATTTTTGGCCTTATTCCGACTTCTGAATATTTTCATTTAGACGTCTGAATATTGTAGAACCATAATTTTGTTTCAGCATTCAGACGTCCGAATGAAGTATTTTAGACGTCTAAATTTAGCCTGTAACAAAAAGTTTCATAGCTCATTTGGTAAGAGCACTTGCCTTCTAAACTAGAGGCCCGGGTTCGAGCTCTCCTCCATGCATTTTTTGAAAACTTAATTTTTCATTTAAAATACGAATGTATATGTGTGTATACCATTTGGAGAAGATTTGAACATTTGTAAACTCTAGAAAATGACACTTTATGACTAATAGAAATTTGTTTGTCACCTTCGTCTTGTCTCTATTGTGTATATCTCATCTTGTATCTTCATATACATTCTTTCATCCTTTTGTGCTGTATATCTTCATTTTGAACGTATTTGATTATCTCTTTTTGATGTTCATGTACCTACAAATTAGCTTAGAGATTCTTTGACATAATTGTATAGTTGTTGTCATTAAAGTCCAACAATTGTGGTTCTAACATATCTTACCCTCTATTTATCTTTAAAATATCTCATCATTTCAAATTTGACATTTCTACACCATTCACTGACCACTTTCTCATTTAAACCTGGGAGAGGGTTTGTCATAGAAGGGAAATTTTGAATTGCCAAAGATGAAGATCTTTTTGATTTAATGATAGACGAGGTGATTGGAGAAGTCGGCAAACTGATATTTAGAATGTTGTCCTCCATGTTAAATTACAATGATTTGCATATAGCTTGACTATCTTTTAGTTTTATTTCCAAATTGCTTACCTACAAATAGAGTTTAGACATCACATGGTCAAAATTGATTGAAGGATTTGATTTGACTTGGTGCTTTAATTGGGAAACTGTTTCATCCTTATCCTTGATATCTTCTTCGAGCTTAGTGATTTGATCGCTACGATCACTATTAATAGTCTTTTGAAGCAGAAATTTCCTGCGCCATTCTAATGCTTTGGTGTTGCCTTGGAGATGAACAAATAGAGGATCATTAAAAAGGCTCCTAATTTCAATATCCGCTATCAACCTATCTTTGATGTTTGTAAAACGAGATGATGAATCTAATGAGAGAGGTGTGGTAGATAACTACAACTCCTATTGAAACAAACAAAAAATGAAATTAATACCAAAATCACTAGTTTCTTTTATTACAATAGAAGTCGGAACTCAAGAGAAAATAAAATAAGTACATTCTCACTATTATAATCAAATACATATTTTATTATACTTAAAGTCGAGAAACGGAATTTTTGACTTTGCTCAAAGAATTAGCTGAAAGAGTAATGTCGAATCAAAAAGAGCATTAAATCCTTCTGGTGTAATAATTGGAGGATATTTGTTATAGTCTCATTCCCCAACAGCAGGACTGCCACGACCGCATAATAATTTGGTATGATATGTTCGGATCTCCTTATGAATCCTTTCCTTTTCTTCGCTGTGAAAATCGAAAAGAAGGTGGGGATGTTGCACATAAAGCCTCTAAAGATCTCTAGTTAAGCAATATCTACCCAATTTTTAGGATTTCATGTGACGACCCAGAATTTTGAACTTTTAAAATCAAAATATTTAATTGATTTTAAATATTTGGAAGTTAATTAAAAACTTGAATTTCAAATATTGCTATGAATTTGGCAATTAAACTGTTGAATTTAATAATGTGAAATTGGTTAAAATGTTGTATCTTCAGTTTTATGCTTGTTAAAAATATTTTCAAGGCTTCGAAAATTTATATTGATAATACTGAAGATAATGGAAGCTTCAGAATTCAATTTGGATACATTTTGTTCAGTTTTGAAATAATATCGTTTAAATCGATAATTAAAAAAAGCCCTCCGAGGCACGGTCTCGGAATTCGACGAAACCAGTTCCATTGAATCTGTAATATTTTACTATTATCGGAATTCAATTTTCGTAGCATTTGGAGTTGTCATGTGATCATACGATAAGCAAACGCTTTGAAATTTAAATCGAAAATTCGATATTTTAACTGGTTCAAAAAGCTATATTCTCCGTACGATCAAATTTTGACTAGGAACCTTTTCCATTGCGTTAGGAATAGGCGTATAACAATACAAACGCCTAGTGGCACACCTCGATTGGTGATCAAAATTTGGAGTCGCGGAAATCAAAACGATTTAAATTTTGAATTTGAATATAAAAATAATATATATGCGCATTTAATATAAAACTATTTCTCAAGGAAAATTAACACATACACTCCTTTCCAACACTTGTCCTTACTATCGACATGTGTCTTTGTTTTAAAAGAAAGAAGAATAAAAAAATCAATGAATGCCGAGCCCTTTTCTTTTGAAAGTATGGAAAAGGAAAATCGAAAATCAAAATCAATCGAACAGAAAATATGATGTTAATGGTCGAGCATTTGTTTAAAAACAAATTAAACGAAATTACATATTCTCCTCCATCCCCAATTCCAAAACTTCGACCTCCTATGAATACAACCTCACGAATCGAAATCCAAAAGTAATCGAAAAAAAAATTTGGGGCTCATGAGTAAATCGCGAATGAGCCTCATGCGATGTTTGTTTAATCGAAGTTCAAGGGGTAGGGCAGCGCGTTCAGGTGAAGGCGACTGATGGTCGCGAAGCTTGAGAGAGAGAAGTTTGATTCGCGAGCCACGAAAGCCCGCGTTCTCGCGACGAAGTGATCGAGCAGCGCGGCTCATCGTTTGCACGATCTGGAGACGTTTTGGAGTGCAAGCAGGCGCGTCGTGGCTAGGGCGAAGGGCCAAAGTTGACAGCGAGGAGTGGGTTGCGCAGGTGGAATCTGGAAGGAGGTTCGGCAATCTTGGATCTTGGCGATGGTGATGGGGTTCAGTTACTCTCTCTGTTCATGTGTTGTAAGGTATAGATTTTGAATTTATTTTCAGTAGAGTTTAAAAAGAATATAGGTTAGAAATATATTACATATACATACATACATACATACATACATACATACATATACATATATATATATATAAGTAAGGTCAGATTTTAATTTGGAAATGTATATAAAATATAAGGTTGAGATAGAAGTTATTATATATATAGGACATTAAAATAAATTCTTATTTTGTTATTTACAAAAGAGGAAAAATGTGCATGATTTTAAACTCACAATTAATTTTTTTTAAAATGATAAATAAGGAGGTTAAATCATTAGTTAATTTTAAATTTTAAAATGTTTGAAATTTTTTATAAAAAAATTAGATTTTTAAATCTACTAGTTTAATTTTTAAGTAATAATGGATTTGGAGATTTGTTCCAATTAACTTGTTTAATTAATTAGTTGCTAAAAATATTTTGTAAAAGGAAAATAGTTTAAATTTAAATTATTAGTTTAAATTAAGTCATTGATTAATTAAATGAGAATTTGATGTTCGATTTATTCGTACATTAATAAAAATCATATAAAATTGTTTATACAAGGTCTAATACAATGAAGAAAACAAGTCGGGATGGAAATGGGTTGCATGCGTAAGCAGAAGGTAAGATCTTCTCACACAATCAGATTTTTTTCTGATTTAATTTTACATAGTTAGATTTAAAATTATTGATTTCGTTGATTGCGTGCTTGATGATAAATTATTATTAGTTGTATTAAATTAGACCTTATACGCCGCATAATAGCAGATGATACTATATTAAATCCATATACCGCGATATTCCACCTCGAAGTGGAATTGGTATTATATATATATTTGGAGTGACTGATTTCTCGCATTATATAGCGGATGAGACCCTATGCTCCGCATAATAGCGAATGATATTATATAAATCCCATATACTGCGATATTCCACCTCGAAGTGGAATTGGTATTTAATTGTTATGCTAACGTCTGTGGATGCAGGAAAACAGGTTGGAGGGATCCAACTGGATTCCTCAAATAAGTGAATTAGTTTTAATATTGTGTGTTGATTATTTACAATCTGTGTGTGATTATTTGTGATTGAACCCGTTGAAGGTCATAATTTAGCCGAATATATTTTTGGTATCGTAGGATACAAGATCTAAATAAAAGAAAAAACTGGATTTTGAAATTTGGGTAGAAAATTTATAATAAATTCATTCAAAAGAATTGGGTAAATTTAAAAGAGGAAATTTAAATAGATAGAGTTTTATTTTGAAAACTTGTTGAATAAATTCCAAAATATGGGAAAAAGTTTAGTAAATATATTTCAAGTAAATTTATTTCATAGTTGAAGAATTTATTTAAAATTTGGATTTTAAATAGTTTCGAACAGAAAAAGAAATTATTTGAAAAGGAAATAAATTTTAGAAATCGATTTGGGATTTAATTTGGAGTTAAAATAAATTTTAGGAATTGATTTGAAAATT
Source organism: Allium cepa (assembly GCA_030765085.1). Lineage (NCBI taxonomy): Eukaryota > Viridiplantae > Streptophyta > Magnoliopsida > Asparagales > Amaryllidaceae > Allium > Allium cepa. The sequence goes on along the minus strand of CM060928.1, from coordinate 847,583,464 downwards.
TGATTTGGTGTTTTGGAAATAAATCAGGAAATCGATTTGATGTTTTGAAACAAATCTTTAGGGAAATCAATTTGGAAAATTTGATTTCGTATTGGAAAATAAAATTAGAAATCAATTTGAAATTTGATTTAGTGTTTGAAAGTGAATACCTGGAAAACGATTTAAAAATCGTATATCAGTAGACATTTTGGAAATTTAAATTCACAATGGAAATTTTATAAAGGAAAGGGTGTTTTGTTTAAAAATAAATATTGTTTTATTTTTAAAAGTGTGGAAAGGAATTTACGGTTTTGGAACGTAAATTTAAAATAAATCCAGAAAGAACTATACATTGATTTGAATGAACCATTTTAGAATGGAAGATATACTTTCGCGGAAAAGCCGAGTATATTTTTAAAATAGCTTTTGAAATAAAAATTAAAAGTTATAGATTTGGTTTTAAAAGAATATTGTTAGAGAAATTATTTTTGGGAATTGTTTTAAATCTTTAAGGTAAAGATTTATTTAATTAAGTATGGAAGGGATTATTTTAAAGATTAAATTGATATTTGATTTAGAAAATAGTTATTTGAATATTTATACTCTATCTACTAATTTTATTTTTAAAATTAGTTTGGACTTGAAGTTTTATCTAAGATATTGATATAATATTTTCATAACTAATATTCTAAAATAAAGTGTTTTTAAAATAGTTTTTACATTAAATATTTCCAAGTATATGTGTTTGGATAAGTAATTTAAATTATTTTAAAATATTTGAACTCGGCAGATTTTCAGTGGAAATGAATAAATATTTGGAAATGCATTCCGCGTAAGGAAAAGTGATTTGAAATTTGTTTTCAAAGTATTGAAATGTGAAAGAGTGATTTGAAATTTGTTTTCAAAGTATTGAAATGTGGAAAAATAATTTGAAATTTGTTTTCAAAGGATTGAAAGGTGAAAAGTGATTTGAAATTAGTTTTCAAATGGTTGAAGCATTAAAATTATATCTTGCGAAGGTATTTTAGAAAATAAATAATTGGGAAAAATTATTTAAATCTTGGTAATTGTTTTGAATGTTGATTGATAGTTAAATAACCGACTATCAATATTGGCCTTTTAATGGCATTAGAATTTCGATGCGACCGGTGGTCGGATTCCAAATGGATATTCGAAAACCACATCAAACCTTTATGATTGTGATGGATCTTTTATTTAAAAGATCAAAGTGGAAATTTTTTGTGATTTTCTTGAATCTGTTTGAAACATTTATTTTTGAAAATAAGCGCTCAGTATTCAGATTAGCCGGGAGAGGACTTTGTGTCATAAAAACCCATTCCGAATAATGACAGGACGAAATGGGATTACATTTGAAGACGGTGTCGAAGATCGGGTATTTTCGAAAACGAAAGGATTACTTGTCGAATGTCTCTGCACGGGGTTGCTCCGGTATAGAGATTTTAACACCCTTTATGATGGAGATTCCGGACGTGATTAGTGAATATTCTATTGCAAGGGCTTCTTTTGAAGTGCCTTCGGTTCCGTTTGATCCCGGAACGGACTTGTATGGATGTGTGTCTGACGTTACACTTTGAGATGTAAAGCTGGTATCTATCAAATACATTTCTATTAGTGGAAGAGAATCTATTCTCTTAGCTTAACACCCTTCTCTGAGACGTACGAGCTCTGAGTTGATTGTTACTAGTGATACATTCCCAAATTGGTAATCTGGCATACGAAGTGCTGCTGATCATTTATTGATCGAAGCATGATTTGTGAAAAGTGTAGCTTTGTGGACAAGACTTCGTCGGACCTCACAACCCGGAATTGATCGAAACAGGAAGGATGCGGTAAGGTTATTTGGGGGTAGCGCCCCCGAGGGTATGTCCTTTCCTTCTGGAAAAGGTAGTATCATGGTATGGGGCCCAGATATTTTACCTATGTTCATGCTGCAAATTTATTATACTCTGTGATTGTTGCTTTGTGGTTGAGGATCCTCGGATAAAGGTCGCAAACAACCAGGGGATAACATACTCATGTAGTGGTTACCTAGTTAAAGAGGTAACCCAGCCTTGTGTTGGCAGAGAGCTGGTTAAGTTCTCGGGACATCCCTCCAGAGGTGTACCCATGTGGTAGTAGGAAGTTCCTTAGCCTAACCTTTTGTTGCAAATCCAAAGAAACAATGCGCGCCCTGTACGGTTTTAGTTGTATAACCTGCCATGGAATGTGGCGGGGACCTTCTATTGAACATGGTAGCTATAGTAGGCATACAATTATTGTAACGACCCGATTTTACGACATCCGAAAGTCGACATTTATACGTTCACTGTATCAAATGTCACACAGTCGAATGTCGGAAAACTGAACCATTAGGGTTAAAGAATGAAGAGGCAGAAGAAGAACATAAAACAATAACAGAATCTCACATTTCGCAGCGGAACAATATATAATAGATAATTGAATAATCTTTTAAATCATAGACTTATCATGTTAATACAATACAACATCAGAGTTTACAACGACATCATACATCACTGACAGTTATTATAACTTGACTATACGAAAACTGATTTGCACTAACCATACGCAACAGACACTACATAGTAAAGAGATACATCTCGCCATCCAACTTAACCTCCAGATCTCCACAGCAACTCTTTTCTGACTTCGCTCCCGAATAACTGATAACCTGACTCTAGGCTGTCCGTGTGAGAAATTATGAGCATCCAGAGTTTAGAAAGGGAACAATAAACTCCAGGTCAGTCATGGGACTGGTGTGAGATCTTAAAAACAGTTATTTTTAACTAAGAAAACAAAAGAATTTAAAAGAAATCCGCAATGTTTTTTGGAAAATGAAACTACCATAAGGCCTCCCACCACATACACAATGCGAATGCAGAATTGGAGGAGATTTCTCCTTATGATAGTCAAACATGCTTAATACACAAAATCCTTTGATATTATTATTATTATTAGTGCATAGTGTGGAAAACATTTCGAAAGTATTATATTAATCTTAGCCAGCATAGACATTCCGAACTATGACTACTATAGCTACCATCTAAACAGTGGGGCGCCACCATAAGTAGATGGTAGGTTATACAACTAAAACCGTACAAGGCACGTATTGGTGATTGGATTTCCAATAAATGGTCAGGCTAAGGAACTTCCTATTGCCATATGGGTACGCCTCTGGAGGGACGCCCCGAGAAACCTAACCGGATCTTTGCCAACACAAGGCCGGGTTACATCTACAAAAATAGGTAACTACTACACGAGTATGCCATCCCCCGGTTGTAAACAACCTTTATCCGAGGATCCTCAACAACAACAATCACAAAGTAATATATATTTGCGATATCCACATAAGTTAAGTATCTAGGCTCCATACCATGATACCACTTCTATCCAGAAGGAAATGCACATAACCTAAGGGGCGTTACCCCCTAAAACCTTGCCGCATCCTTCCTGTTTTTACCATTCTGGGGTGTGAGGTTCGATGAAGTCTCGTCCACAAAGCTACACTTTTCACAAAAGCAATGCCAGCAGCACTTCGTATGCCACACTACCAAATTGGGAATGTACCACTAGTAACCATCAACTACATAACCTCTGAGCTCGTACGTCTCAGAGAAGGGTGTTAAGCTAAGGGAATAAATTCTCCACCACCAACAGAAATGTATCTGATAGAAACCAGCTTTACATCTCAAAGTGTAACGTCGGACACACTTCCATACAAGTCCGTTCCGGGATCGAATGGAACCGAAGGCACTTCCAAAGAAGCCCTTGTAAATCCGGATATTCACTAATCACGTCCGAAATCCCCATCACAAAGGGTGATAAAATCTCTATACCGGAGCAACCCAGTGCAGAGAGATTCGGCAGGTATCCTTTCGCTTTCTAAAATACCCGGTCTTCAACACCGTCTTCACATGCAATCTCATTTCGTCATATCGTTATTCGGAATGGGTTCTATGACACAAGGTCCTCTCCCGACTAATCCGAATAACGAGCGCTTATTTTAAAAATAAGTGTTACATTCAGATTCAAACAAATCACAACAATTTCACTTTGATCTTTTAAACAAAAGGTCCATCACAATCACAAAGGTACGATGTGGGTTTCGAATATCCAGTTGGAATTTGACTCCCGGTCGCATCGAAATTCTAATGCCGATTAAGGCCAATATTGATAGTCGGTTATTTAACTATCAATCATCATTCACAATAGTTGTTGGATTTTAAATAATTTTCCCCCAATTATTATTATTTTCAATATATCTTTGCAAATAAAATTTTACTTTCCAACACTTTGAAAATAAATTCAAATCAATTTTTCACACTTCAATCCTTTGAAAATAAATTTCAAATCAAATTTTCATGCTTCAATCCTTTGAAAATAAATTTCAAATCAATTTTTTCCTTATGCGGAAAACATTTCCAATATTTATTCATTTCCACCGAAAATCTGCCGATTTTAAATATTTTAAAATAATATAAAATAATTATTCAAAATATACCTGGAAACATTTAAAATAAACTATTTTAGAATATTTTTTTAAATATTAGTTATGAAAAATATTATACTAATATCTCATATAAAATTCAAGTCCAAAAACTAGTTTTAAAATAAAATTAGTAGATAGAGTATAAATATATAAATAACTATTTTCTAAATCAAAAATCCATTTAATCTTTTAAATAATCCTTATATAATTAATTAAATAAAATTTTACTCTAAAACCATATCCATAATTAATTTCTCCAACAATATTAACTTAAAACCAAATTTAAAACTTTTAATTTTATTTCAAAAGCTTTTTTAAAAATTACTCGGCTTTCCAAGGAAGAATTCTTTTTCCATTACAAAATGGTCCATTCCAGTAAATTAATAAATCTTCTTAATTTATTTTAATTTACATTCCAATTTATGAATTTCTTTCCATACTTTAAAAATAAATCCATATTTATTTTTTTAAACAATTCCCCTTTCCTTTACAAATTCCCGTTGTGAATTTACATTTCCAACTATCAACTGATATACGAATTTTAAATCGATTCCCAAATATCATCTTCAAACCAAATCAAATCCAAATTTGATTTCCAATTTTTTTTAAACACAAAATCAAATTCCATTTTGATTTCCCAAATTAATTTTCAAATATCAAATCAATTTCAAATTGATTTCCTAAATTATTTCCAACACACCAAACCAAATTTCCTAATCGATTCCTAAGATTTATTCTAACTCTAAATTAATTCCCGAATAAATTTCAAAAATTTATTACAACTCCAAATTAAATTTCGAATTAAATTTCTAAATTTATTTCCTTTTGAAATAAATTTCTTTATCTCTTTCAATTATTTAAAATACGTATCTTGAATAATTTCTTCAACCATTAAACAATATTACCTGAAATTCCTTTATTAAAATATTTTCCCATATTTTTGGAATTTATTCAATAAGTTTTCAAACATAAAAGTTTATCTATTTAAATTTCCTTCTTTTAAAATTCACCTGATTCCTTTGAGTGAATTTATAATAAATTTTCTACCCAAATTTCAAAATCAAATTTTTATTTATTTCTGGTATCCTACGATACCAAAAATATATTCAGCTAAATTGCAGCCTACAACGGTTTCAATCACAAATAGTGACACGAATTAAAAATAATCAACACAAAACATACGAAACAAATTAAATATTTGAGGAATCTAGTTGGATCCCTCCAAACTGTTTCCCTGCATCTACAGACGTTGGCACAACAATTAAATACCCATTCCACTTCGAGGCGGAATATCGTGGTATATGGGATTTATAAAATATTATCCGCTATTATGCGGCGCAATAGGGTCTCATCCGCTGCATAATGCGGGAAATCAATAACTCCAAATACATATATAATACCAATTCCACTTCAAGGTGGAATATCGCGGTATATGGGTTTAATGTAATAACCTCCGCTATTATGCGGTGCATAGGGTCTAAACTATTATAACTAATAATAAATTAATTATCCAAACACACTATCAATTAATTTAAAATTTAACTATTTAAAATTTAAATCAGAAAATTTTATTGAGTGAGAAGATCTCACCTTGCATTATGCATGCAATCCATTTTCCACTCTGACTTGTTTTCTTCACAGTTTTAGACCTTGAACACACAATTATATGATTTTTATTAATATTCGAAATAAGTTGAGTAACCAATTTACTTTTAATTAATTAATAATTAATTAACTAGTGATTACTTCTAAATTGATAATTATATTTTAACTAATTTTTTTAATAAATGTATTTAACTAAAACTAAATTTAAACCTAATTCAAATCTAACATTTATTTTATAAAATATCCTTATCGATTAAAAATAATTTACTAAGTTTATTAACAAATTAATCACATATTAGATTATTTAAAATAATTGGTAAATTGAACAAATACATATTTGTGTACTTATTTTCTTATTTTATATAAACAACACAGTAAAAAAACATTACTTTACTGTAAAAATAAAATCCTGTTCATATTGTTTTCTAATCTGAATGTAAATTAATACATTATTTTCTTTCTTTTGTTAATTTATACAGCATATGTAATTAAAGTTATTACCTTTTCCACGAATACGCCAGTGATCAAATGCTCATCAACTCGAAACCCTAGCCTGCCTTCCAATTGCCCACACTCGAACGCGATCTTCTCGCGAATGCCGTCGCCACCGAAGCCCTAGCTCACGACCATCAGTAGCCCTCCCTGCCTCGATTGCACCCGTACCCACCCCATCATATGCGAGCCTCCACAGTGACTCACGACCTTCGCGATACCCCACACGAGCCGCTGCATTGGTCAGTGAACGATTGACTTCGAAACGATCTCGAGCCTCGAGATCTAATGTTGGGATGCTTAATTGCATCGCGAGATCCCAAACGCTGCCGCCCTGAGAAATTCGCCGCCATAAGATTGAATCCGAACGAGAGCCTTACTTCTTTTTTCTTAAATTCGAAAATGGGAAGGTCGGCGATAATTGATTTCAATTTTTTTCAAACGAGGCTTCGGCCATTGATTTGAATTGATTTTTTTTGTTCTGTATCTCGGCTGTTTTGTTTTGAATAGAGAAGATGTTTTGTTCGATTATTATATATTTTTTTCTTTAAAACGAACGCGTGCTAAAGAAGGTGACACGTGCTTAAATGTTGAAACATGTAGTTATCTTAGGAAATAATATGATATTAAATACAAACATATATATAAAATTTTAAATTCAAATTTAAACTAAATCGTTCAAATTTCGCAATGCAAAATCTCGATCTCCAATCGAGGCGTACCGCCAGGCGTTCATAATGTTAAACCCCTATTCCAAACGCGATGGAAAAGGTTCTGAGTCCAAATTCGATCGTATGGAGAAGATAGCTCTTTGGACTCAGCTATTTAATTGAATTTTCGATTCAATTTCAGCGTGTTCGCTTACCGCATAGTCAAACGATCACTCCGAATGCTACGAAAATTGAAATCCGATAATAACTAACTATTACGGATCCAATGGAACAAGTTTCGTCAAATTCCGAGACTATGCCCCGGAAGATATTTTTAAATATCAATTTAAACGATCTATTTTCAAAACTGATTAAATCGCTTTCAAATTCAATTCTGAAGCTACCATTATCTTCAGTATTATCAATATAGATTTTCTAAGCCTTTGAATTATTTTTAATCGACTTATAACTGAAGAATCCAATTTTTACCTAATCTCAATAAATTAAGTTTAACCATTAAATTTCCAAATTCATAGTTAAAATTGAAACTCAAGCTTAAATTAACGATTCATGTATTTGAAATCAACTAAATATTTCAATTTCAAACGTTGAAAATTCTGGGTCGTCGCATCCTTCCCTCTTAAAAGAATTTCGTCCTGAAATTATTAGTTAAGAAGAATGAACCTTAACCCGTTTACTAAGTACCTAAAATAAACAGTTTTAATAACTTGTCAAAACCAATCTTTTATTAACAACCCATTATTGATTCCACTAACTTTCCAACTTTAATTATAAGTTCTAAATAAAATTGTTTTCTTTAACAATTCAAATTTAAAATTAAATTCAAATTTTAAACTTTCAAAAATTTCAAAAAAAATTTCTAACACCCTAAATTTTCGAAAAATTTCGCCAGCGTCTCCTTTGCGCGGCTAGCTCGGTACGACTACAAAAATGGCATCACGGCCCCCAGATTTCAAAAAGAAAAGAAAAAGCCAAGCAGCTAGAAAAGAAGATCATCAAATTTCATACTGAAATTCAAATACACACCTATTTTGTCGAGCAATTCAATTTTTTTACCTTCGAAAATCAAATCCCAATTTATCCTTTGTCTTTAACACACCTGTATATCCTGATATCCATAATATCCAATTACAACATTCAAATATCATTTTGCACATTTCATTACAAAATTTTCAATATACACTTCTTATACCATCTTTAGTTTACTATTGAAGTTATATATTCATTTTCATTCTATCTTGCATTTTCACTTTCATTTGAATTCAACTTATAATTTCAATTTGGATTCAGTTTAACTTCTGAATATTGAAATTTTCAATTATCTTTCATTCACAATTTATTCATGTCACTATTTTAAATCGGCTTCATTTACTAATTCGCTAAAAATTCCAATTCATTTTATTTCAAACCATTTATATTTTCACCTTTATTAACTTTAGTTCACTTTCGAACAAATTTTACAACTTCATTTTATTTCACACAATTCAAATTGGTTTTAAATATTCAGTTCCAATCTCAATTTTTATTGTTTTGTTCATTCCCAAACAAAATTCAATTTCAATTCACCATTCTGGTTTACAACCACTTATATTTAACTGGATTTCAATTCTATATGAATTTAATTTACCTTTATTTATATTTATTGGATTCAATTCATTTCGAACTATATCTATTTGTCGTTCCTTCAATTAGTTTCATTTGCTAATTTTATTTCAATATTTCACTTTGTTTAGTAAATTTAATTCCAATTCAATTCTATTTGCTTACGAATTTGAAGTGAATTTCAATATTCAATTTCACTTTCATTTAATTGTAATTTTAAATTTATTCATTCATTCACAATTTTTATTTTCCCTCTTAATAAATTTTATTCCAACCATTTAGTATATAAGATTTCTCAAATTAACATTTATTCAAATTAACTCGAATCTTCAATTTCAATTTCATTTTGAATCCATATCATCATTTTATTTGACTTAATTTTTTTTCAATCTCAATTCTTTCATTACATTATCATTTTTAGTTCCAGTTGATCTAAATTTTTCCTCCCAACTTATTTTGTTTCTATATTTAACTTTTTCTAACTTCTCTTTAAGTTAGATTTTTATTTTAACAACTTCAAATTTTATAAGTTATCAAACTTAATGATATTCCATAACTATTTTATATAGTATTCCAGAATTTTTTTCAATCTTCCAAAAATCATTTTTAGAATTAAATTCAAATCATCTTTTGAATTTCCAAAACCAAACCCAGTTTGCAAACAACTTCAAATTTTAAATAATTTGGCAGCAATCCCTCATTTGGAAACCCGAAAATGAACATCGACGATGCTACAGTCATCACTGAAGTTATTTCCCAGCGACCGAAAAGAGTTTAGAGCTTTTATCCCTTCAAAACACTTTTCCAAAACCTTTGAAAATCATTTCCAAATTTAAAGGGATTTAATCTTTCCCAAATCTTTAAAGTTTAAATCCTTTCAAATTCTTTTAAACAATGCTCTGGAATTTTATTATAAATCACATTTACATTTATAATTTATATTCTCAAATTCCATTTGTATATGTATTTTATTTCTCAGCTTTAAGTTATGATTCCAATTTCTTATTAAATTTTCAATGATAATAATTTAATATTATCACTTCCTAACAAACAACCAACCATATACTATAATATTTATCGAAAATTATTGTTTTTATATACAAAATAGTTTTGGGTAAAATTATTTCACTTACCCTAATTTAAAACAATATCGTGCCAAATTGTTCTGTACGAGTGTTTAGAGATCCCTATCGATAGAGTTGTATGGACTATACCGACCAGAATCCATATACCACTCAAAAAACCAATCATCACTACGCGCTCATATCTATTATTACACTCAACTCATTCTAGAGTACTACTGACTCTATCTCTAATGAGTAACACCCAACAGAGCCAAGGTTGCCGTTTAACCAAATACTCTGATGCCAAATTTGTAACGACCCGATTTTACGATGTCCGAAATTCGACATTTATACGTTCACCGTATCCAATGTCACACAGTCGAATGCCGGAACCAAACCTTTAGGCTTAAAGAATGAAGAGGTAGAAGAAGAACAGAAAATAATAACAGAATCTCACATTTCGCAGCGGAACAATATATAATAGATAAATGAATAATCTTTTAAATCAAATACTTATCATGTTAATACAATACAACATCACAGTTTACAACGACATCATACATCACTGACAGTTATTATAACTTGACTATATGAAAACTGATTTGCACTAACCATATGCAACATACACTACATAGTAAAGAGATACGTCTCGCCATCCAGCTTCAACTCCTGATCTCCATAGCAACTCTTTTCTGACTTTGCTCCCGAATAACTGATAACCTGACTCTAGGCTGCCCGTGTGGAAAATTATAGGCACCCAGAGTTTAGAAAGGGAACAATAAACTCCAGATCAGTCATGGGACTGGTGTGAGATCTTAAAAATAGTTATTTTTAACTAAGAAAACAAAAGAATTTAAAAGAAATCCGCAATGCTTTTTGGAAAATGAAACTACCATAAGGCCTCTCGCCACACACACAGTGCAAACGCAGAATTGGAGGAGATTTCTCCTTATGATATTCAAACATGCTTAATGCGCAAAATCCTTTGATATTATTATTATTAGTGCATATTGTGGAAAACATTTGGAAAGTATAATATTAATCTTAGCTAGCATAGACATTTCGAACTATGCCCACTATAGCTACCATCTAAACAGTGGGGCGCCACCAAAAGTAGATGACAGGTTATACAACTAAAACCGTACAAGGAATGTATTGGTTATTGGATTTCCAACAAATGGTCAGGCTAAGGAACTTCCTATTGCCATATGGGCACGCCTCTGGAGGGACGCCCCGAGAACCTAACCGGATCTTTGCCAACACAAGGCCGGGTTACCTCTACAAAAATAGGTAACTACTACACGAGTATGCCATCCCCCGGTTGTAAACAACCTTTATCCGAGGATCCTCACCAACAACAATCACAAAGTAATATATATTTGCGATATCCACATAAGTTAAGTATCTAGGCTCCTTACCATGACACCACTTCTATCCAGAAGGAAATGCACATACCCTAAGGTGCGCTACCCCCTAAAACCTTGCCGCATCCTTCCTGTTTTGACCATTCCGAGGTGTGAGGTTCGACGAAGTCTCGTCCAAAAAGCTACGCTTTTCACAAAAGTCATGCTTCGATCAACAAATGATCAGCAGCACTTCGTATACCACATTACCAAATTGGGAATGTATCACTAGTAACTATCAACTACATAACCTCTAAGCTCGTACGTCTCAGAGAAGGGCGTTAAGCTAAGAGAATAAATTCTCCGCCGCCAACAGAAATGTATTTGATAGAAACCAGCTTTACATCTCAAAGTGCAACGTCAGACACACATCCATACAAGTCCGTTCTGGGATCGAACGGAACCGAAGGCACTTCCAAAGAAGCCCTTGCAAATCCGAATATTTACTAATCACGTCCGGAATCCCCTTCACAGAGTATGATAAAATCTCTATACTGGAGCAACCCGGTGCAGAGACATTCGACAGGTATCCTTTCGCTTTTGAAAATACCCGGTCTTCAACACCGTCTTTACGTGCAATCCCATTTCTTCATATCGTTATTCGAATGGGTTCTATGACACAAGGTCCTCTCCCGACTAATTCGAATAACGAGCGCTTATTTTAAAAATAAGTATTACATTCAGATTCATACAAATCACAATAATTTCATTTTGATCTTTTAAACAAAAGATCCATCGCAATCACAATGGTTCGATGTGGGTTTCGAATATCCAGTTGGAATTCGACTCCCCGTCGCATCGAAATTCAAATGCCGATTAAGGCCAATATTTATAGTCGGCTATTTAACTATCAATCATCATTCACAATAGTTGCATGATTTCAAATAATTTTCCCCTAATTATTATTTTCAATATATCTTTGCAAGATAAAATTTTACTTTTCAACACTTTGAAAATAAATTCAAATCAATTTTTCACACTTAAATCCTTTGAAAATAAATTTCAAATCAAATTTTCACGCTTCAATCCTTTGAAAATAAATTTCAAATCAATTTTTTCCTTACGCGGAAAACATTTCCAATATTTATTCATTTCCACGAAAAATCTGCCGATTTCAAATATTTTAAAATAAAATAAATACTTACTCAAAGTATACATGGAAATATTTAAAATAAACTACTTTAGAATATTTTCTTAAATATTAGTTATGAAAAATATTATACTAATATCTCATATAAAATTCAAGTCCAAAAACTAGTTTTAAAATAAAATTAGTAGATAGAGTATAAATATTTAAATAACTATTTTCTAAATCAAAAATCAATTTAATCTTTTAAATAATCCTTATATAATTAATTAAATAAAATTTTACGTTAAAACCATATCCAAAACTAATTTCTCCAACAATATTATCATAAAACCAAATCTAAAACTTTTAATTTTATTTCAAAAGCTATTTTAAAAATATACCCGGCTTTCCAGGGAAGAATTCTTTTTCCATTACAAAATGGTCCATTCTAGTAAATTAATAAATCTTCTTAATTTATTTTAGTTTACATTCCAATTTGTGAATTTCTTTCCATACTTTAAAAATAAATCTATATTTATTTTTAAACAATTCCCCTTTTCTTTACAAATCCCCGTAGTGAATTTACATTTCCAAATACAACTGATATACGAATTTTAAATTGATTCTCAAATATCATCTTCAAACCAAATCAAATCCAAATTTGATTTCCAATTTATTTCAAACACAAAATCAAATTCCATTTTTATTTCCCAAATTAATTTTCAAATATCAAATCAATTTCAAATTGATTTCCCAAATTATTTCCAACACACCAAACCAAATTTCCTAATCAATTCCTAAGATTTATTTTAACTCTAAATTAATTCTCGAATAAATTTCTAAAATTTATTTCAACTCCAAATTAAATTTTGAATTAAATAAAGAAATTTATTTCGTTTTGAAATAAATTTCTTTATCTCTTTCAATTATTTAAAATACGTATCTTGAATAATTTCTTCAACCATTAAATAATATTACCTGAAATTCCTTTATTAAAATATTTTCCCATATTTTTGGAATTTATTCAATAAGTTTTCGAAGATAAAACTTTATCCATTTAAATTTCCTTCTTTTAAAATTCACCCGATTCCTTTGAGCGAATTTATTATAAATTTTCTACCCAAATTTCAAAATCAAATTTTTATTTATTTCTGGTATCCTACGATACCAAAAATATATTCAGCTAAATTACAGCCTCCAAAGGTTTCAATTACAAATAGTCACACAAATTAAAAATAAACAACACACAACATATGAAACAAATTAAATATTTGAGGAATCCAGTTGGATCCCTCCAACCTGTTTCCCTGCATCCACAGACGTTAGCATAACAAGTAAATACCCATTCTACTTCGAGGCGGAATATCGTGGTATATGGGATTTATAAAATATTATCCGCTATTATGCGGCGCAATAGGGTCTCATCCGCTATTTAAGTGGGAAATCAGCAACTCCAAATACATATATAATACCAATTCCACTTCAAGGTGGAATATCGCGGTATATGAGTTTAATATAATAACCTCCGCTATTATGCGGCGCATAGGGTCTAAACTATTATAACTAATAATAAATTAATTATCCAAACACACAATCAATCAATTTAAAATTTAACCATTTAAATAGGAAAATTTGATTAAGTGAGAAGATATCACTTTGGATTATGCATGCAATCCATTTTCCATTCTGACTTGTTTTCTTCACAGTTTTAGACCTTGAACACACAATTATATGATTTTTATTAATATTCCAAATAAGTCGAATAACCAATTTACTTTTAATTAATTAATAATTAATTAACTAGTGATTAGTTCTAAATTGATAATTATATTTTAACTAATTTCTTTTAATAAATCTATTTAACTAAAACTAAATTTAAACCTAAATCAAATTCAACATTTATTTTATAAAATATCCTTACTGATTAAAAATAATTTAAAAAGTTTATTAACAGATTAATCACATATTACATTATTTAAAATAATTAGTAATTTGAACAAATACATATTTGTGTGCTTATTTTCTTACTTTATATAAAGAACACAATAAAAAAAATTACATTACTGTAAAAATAAAATCCCGTTCATATTGTTTTCTAACCTGAATGTAAATTAAAACATTATTTTCTTTCTTTTGTTAATCTATACAACATATGTAAATTTAAAATAAAATTAAAGTTATTACCTTTCCCACGAATACGCCAGCAATCAAATATTCATAACCTCGAAACCCTAGCCTGCCTTCCAGCTGCCCACACTCGAACGCGATCTGCTCGTGAATGCCGCCACCACCGAACCCCTAGCTCATGACTCAGTGGCCCTCCTTGCCTCGATTGTGCTCGCGCGCCACCGCATTATATGCGAGCCTCCATAGTGACTCGCGACCTTCGCGACACCCCACACGAGCTGCCGCATTGGTCAGTGAACGACTGACTTTGAAACGATCTCGAGCCTCGAGATCTGATGCTCGACTGCCTAATTGCGTCGCGGGATCCCAAATACTGCCGCCTCGAGAAATTCGTCGCCATAAGATTGAATCCGAACGAGAGCCTTACTTCCTTTTTCTTAAATTCAAAAATGGAAAGGTCGACCATAATTTGATTAGAATTTTTTTCAAACGAGGCTTCGGCCATTGATTTGATTTTTCTTGTTCTGTAACTTGGCTGTTTTGTTTTGAATAGAGAAGATGTTTTGTTCGATTATTATATTATTATTTTTTAAAACGAACGCGTGCTAAAGAAGGTGACACGTGCTTGAATGTTGAAACATGTAGTTATCTTAGGAAATAATATGATATTAAATACAAATATATATATATATATATATATATATATAATTTTAAATTCAAATTTAAATTAAATCGTTCAAATTTCGCAATGCAAAATCTCGATCTCTAATCGAGGCGTGCCGCCAGGCATTTATAAAGTTAAACCCCTATTCCGAACGCGATGGAAAAGGTTCTGAGTCCAAATTCGATCGTATGGAGAAGATAGCTCTTTGGACTCACCTATTTAATTAAATTTTCGATTCAATTTCAGCGCTTTGCTTACCGCATTGTCAAACGATCACTCCGAATGCTATGAAAATTGAAATCCGATAATAACTAACTATTACGGATCCAATGGAACTAATTTCGTCGAATTCCAAGACCGTGCCCTGGAAGACTATTTTTAAATATCAATTTAAACAATATATTTTCAAAATAGATTAAATCACTTTCAAATTCAATTCTGAAGCTTCCATTATCTTCATTATTATCAATATAGATTTTCTAAGCCTTTGAATTAGTTTAAATCGGCTTATAACTAAAGATTCCAATTTTTACCCAATATCAATAAATTAAATTTAACCATTAAATTGCCAAATTCATAGTTAAAATTGAAACTCAAACTTAAATTAATGATTAATATATTTGAAATCAATTAAATATTTCAATTTCAAACGTCAAAAGTTCTGGGTAATCACAATTATGGTCGTATGCTAGCTAAGATTAATACTATATTTTCGAATTGTTTTCCACACAATGCACTAATAATAATACCAAAGGATTTTTGCGTATCAAGCATGTTTAACTATCATAAGGAGAAATCTCCTCCAATTCTGCCTGCCTTTGCATTGTGTATGTGGCGGGAGACCTTATGGTAGTTTATTTTCCAAAAAAAATCATAGTGGATTTATTTTCCTTTCTTTGTGAAAATAACTATTTTTAAGATCTCACACCGGTCCCATGTCTAACCTAGAGTTTATTTTTCCCTTTCTAAACTCTGATTGCCCATAATTTTCCACACGGACAGCCTAGAGTCAGGTTATTAGTTATTCGAGAGCAAAGTCAAGAAGTTGCTATGGAGATCGAGAGTTCAAGCTGGATGACGAGACGTATCACTTATACTATGTAGTGTCCGCTGCGTTGGGATTTCTACAAGTTCATTTTTAATATGGATTAGTTGTTATAAATGCCTATTTTTGAATGGTGTCGTTGTAAACTATGATAGTGTGATGTATGTAAAACTGATATAGTTCATTGTTTTAAAGATTATTCATTTATCCATATATTCTTTCCGTTGCGAAATGTGAGATTCTATTATTGTTTTTTGTTTCTTCTTCTGTCTTCTTCTACTTTAACCTAATGGTTCCGTTTTGTGACATTCGACTGTGCGGCATTAGATATAGTGGACGTATCGATGTCGACTTTCGAACGTGGAAAAATCGGGTCGTTACATTGTGGTATCAAAGCATTTGGTTAAGCGACAACCTTGGCTCTGGTGGGTGTTACTCATTAGAGATAGAGTCAGTAGTACTCTAGAATGAATTTGAGTGTAATAATAGATATGAGCATGTATTTGTTAGTGAATATAAAATTTTTTTATATTATGTTGACTTATCGGTTGAGTGTTTATAGATTCTGGTCGGTGCAGTCTAGCTAACTGTGTCGATAGGAGTTTCTAAACTCTTAAATGAGGTAAACTAACAGAGTATTTTCTTAAAATAGGGTAAATGAAATAATTTTACCCAAATTATTTTGTATGGAAAAGAAGTCATTTCCTGTAAATTATTATAATATATGGTTGCTTGGTTGTTAGGAAATGATAATATTAAATTATTATCATTGATTATTAAATCAGAAATCGAAATTATAACTTAAAGCTGAGAAATAAAATTCATATACAAATGGAATTTGAGAATGTAAACTGTAAATGTGATTTGTATTTTGCAATAGAATTCCAGAGGAAAATTTGGAAATGCTTTTGAAAAGATTTGAAATTTAAAAAAATTTAAATTCTTTTGAGTTTGGAAATGGTTTTCAAAAGTTTTGAAAAAATGTTTTGGAAAGAATGAAAGCTCTAAACTCTTTCCGGTCACTAGAAAATAATTCCGATGATGATCGCGACATCATTGGTGTTCATTTTTGAGTTTCCGGGAGAGAAATTGCTACCAAATTATTTTAAATGGAAGTTGTTTGCAAACTGGGTTTGGTTTTGGGAATTCAAAAGATAATTTGAATTGATTTCAAAATTTGTTTCAAAAATTAGAAAGGACTCTGGAATCTGATAGAGATAGTTATTGAGTACAATCTATTAAGGTGGAAAATAAATTGTGAATGAATAAATAAATTTATAATTACAAGTAAATGAAAGTGAAATTGAATGTTGAAATTCATTTTGAATTTGTAAGTAAATAAAAATGGATTTTAAATTGAAATTGATTTGTGATAAACAAAGCAATGTATTGAAATAAATTAATAAGTGAAACTAATGGAAGATAAAAGAATTGAATTCAATAATTATAATTGAAAGATAAATTGAATTTATATGAAATTGGCAATCCCGTTTAAATATAAGTAGATATAAACCAAAATGGTGAATTGAAAATTTAATATAAGAAGTATATAGAATACTTATATTGAACTTAAGAAATAAATGGTGAAACTCTTAAGTAAAAATCTAGAAATCGTGAAATGGTAATTGTGAATAAGTGAATGAAAAATGAATGTGAATAAAAGAAAAGAAAATTGATATTTCTAATAATCAATTGGAATCAATCATAAGGTGTATGTATATGGTTTTATTCACATAGCGATTTGATCCAGTATTCGAGCACAGAATTTCAAGATAGTTATATCGATCCGAGTAGAGATTTGTCACTCGATTTTCGTCGACGAACCTGGATATAGATTTTTGGTTGATTCTGGAAATTCTCTATCATAGTTTATGGCTATGCAAGGAGAATGACGGTTTCTAATCAAGAAACCAGATCCGAGTCCACACTAGAAAGTCGGGTGGACGATTCTAGTTCGGTAGTGAAATTGTATGATCGAGTGAGCGACCGAATTTAATATTGCATACGAATGATGTATGAACATCGTACGGATTTGAATAAAATAAATATTTAAACTTTTGTAAAGAAATGCGCAAAATGATTTGGAGTATTGAGATTGGACATTGTTGTTAAGTACGATATACAGGTGTTATAAAGGAATTGGATTTAGGTTTCGAAGATAATTTAAATCGCTCGACAAAAGGTATGTATTTAAATTTCTATATAAAATTTGATGATTTTCTTGTCCACGCGCTTGGCATTTTGTTTTCTTTTTGAATCTGGGGGCCCGTTGTGGCGTTTTGCAGTCGTACAGAGCTAGTTGTACAAAGGAGACGCTGGCGAAATTTTTTGAAAATTTAGAAACTTAGAAATTTTTTGAGAAAATGTTGAAAATTTAAAATTTGAATTATTAAGAAAACAATGTTGTTGGAATTTATGGAAGGTTTTGGAAAGTTAGTTGAAATGATAATGGGTCTCCAATGAAAAGATTTGTTTTGAAAAGTTGAAACTATTTGGTTTTGGAAAAATGATAAATGGGTTAAGGACCATTCTTCTTAATTAGTAATTTCGAGACAAAATTCTTTTAAGGGGGGAAGGATGTGACGACCCAAAATTTTGAACTTTTGAAATTAAAATATTTAATAGATTTTAAATATTTGGAAGTTAATTAAAAACCTGAATTTCAAATATTGCTACGAATTTGGCAATTAAATTGTTGAATTTAATAATGTGAAATTGGGTAAAATGTTGTATCTTCGGTTTTATTCTTTTTAAAATTATTTTCAAGGCTTCGAAAATTTATATTGACAATACTGAAGATAATGGAAGCCTCAGAATCCAATTTGGATACGTTTGTTCAGTTTTGAAATTATATCATTTAAATCAATATTTAAAAATAGCCTTCCGAGTCACGGTGTCGGAATTCGACGAAACTAGTTCCATTGAATCCGTAATATTGTATTATTATCGTATTTCAATTTTCGTAGCATTTGGAGTTGTCGTGTGATCATGAGATGAGAAAACGCCCTGAAATTTGAAACGAAAATTCGATATTTTAACTCGTTCAAAAAGCTATCTTCTCCATACGATCAAATTTGGACTCGGAACCTTTTCCATTGCATTCGGATTAGGCGTATAACATTACAAATGCCTAGTGGAACGCCTCGATTTGTGATCAAAATTTTGAGTCATGGAAATCAAATCGATTTCAATTTTGAATTTGAATTTAAAAATAATATATATGCGCATTTAATATAAAGCTATTTCTCAAGGCAAATTAACACATACACTCCTTTTCAACACTTGCTCTTTCTATCGACATGTGTCTTTGTTTTAAAAGATAGAAGAATAAAAAAATCAATGAATGCCGAGCCCTTTTCTTTTGAAAGTCTAGAAAAGGAAAATCGGACATCAAAATCGATCGAACAGAAAATATGATGTTAATGGCTGAGCATTTGTTTAAAAACAAATCAAACGAAATCATGTATTCTCCTCCATCCCCAATTCCAAAACTTCGGCCTCCTCTGCATACAACCTCGCGAACCGAAGTCAAAAAGCAGCCGAAAAAAATTTGGGGCTCGCGAGTAAATCGCGAATGAGCCTCACGCGATGTTTGTTTAATCGAAGTTCAAGAGGTAGGGCGGCGCGTTCAGATGGAGGCGACTGAAGGTCGCGAAGCTTGAGAGATAAGTTTGATTCGCGGGACACGAAAGCTCATGTTCTGGCGGCGAAGTGATCGAGCGGCGCGACTCATCGTTTGATGCAATCTGGAGATGTTTTGGAGTGCAACCAGGAGCATCGTGGCTAGGGCGAAGGGCCGAAGTTGAC
Source organism: Allium cepa (assembly GCA_030765085.1). Classification (NCBI taxonomy): domain Eukaryota; kingdom Viridiplantae; phylum Streptophyta; class Magnoliopsida; order Asparagales; family Amaryllidaceae; genus Allium; species Allium cepa. The sequence goes on along the minus strand of CM060928.1, from coordinate 847,563,429 downwards.
AGCAAGGAGTAGGTAGCGTAGGTGGAATCTGGAAGGAGGTTCGGCAATCTTGGATCTTGACGATGGCGATGAGGTTCGGTTACTCAATCGGTGCAAGTGTTGTAGGGTATAGATTTTGAATTTATTTTCGGTAGAGTTTAAAAAGAATCTAGGTTACAAATATATACATACATATATATATATATATATATATATATATATATCTAAGCAAGGTCAGATTTTAATTTGGTAATGTATATAAAATATAAGGTTGAGATAGAGGATATTATATATATAGGACAGTAAAATAAATTCTTATTTTCTTATTTACTAAGGAGGAAAAATGTGCATGATTTTAAACTCACAATTTAATTTTTTTAAATGATAAATAATGTGATTAAATCATTAGTTAATTTAAAATTTAAAATGTTCGAAATTTTCTATAAAAAATAGATTTTTAAATCTACTAGTTTAATTTTTAAGTAATAACGGATTTGGAGATTTAATTATTCCAGTTAACTTATTTAATTAATTAGTTGCTAAAAATATTTTCTGAAAGGAAATTATTTTAAATTTAATCATTAGTTTAAATGAAATTATTGATTAATTAAATGAGAATTTGATGTTCGGTTTATTCGTATATTAACAAAAATCATATAAATTGTTTATACAAGATCTAATACAATAAAGAAAACAAGTCGGGATGGAAATGGGTTACATGCGTAAGCAAAAGGTGAGATCCTTTCACTCAATCAGATTTTTTTTTTGATTTAATTTTAAATAGTTAGATTTAAAATCGTTGATTCTGTTGATTGCGTGCTTGATGATAAATTATTATTAGTTGCATTAAATTTGACCCTATACGCCGCATGATAGCGGATGATACTATATTAAACCCATATACCCTGATATTCCACCTGGAAGTGAAATTGGTAACATATATATATTTAATGTGTTCCTGCATTATATAGCGGATGATATTATATAAATCGCATATACCGCGATATTCCACTTCGAAGTGGAATTGGTATTTAATTGTTGCGCTGACGTCTGTGGATGCAGGAAAATAGGTTGGAGGGATCCAACTGGATTCCTCAAATAATTAAATTAGTTTGATATTGTGTGTTGATTATTTATAATCTTTGTGTGATTATTTGTGATTGAAACCGTTGAAGGTTATAATTTAGCCGAATATATTTTTGGTATCGTAGGATACCAGAAATAAATTAAAAAAAAAACTGGATTTGAAAATTGGGTAGAAAATTTATAATAAATTTATTCAAAAGAATTAGGTAAATTTAAAAGAGGAAATTTAAATAAATAAAGTTTTATTTTGAAAACTTATTGAATAAATTCCAAAATATGGGAAAAAGTTTAGTAAATGGATTTCGAGTAATATTATTTAATAGTCGAAGAATTTATTTAAAATTTGGATTTTAAATAGTTCGGAAGAGATAAATGAATTATTTTAAAAGGAAATAAATTTTAGAAATCGATTTGGGATTTAATCTGGAGTTAAAATAAATTTTAGGAATCGATTTGAAAATTTGATTTGGTATTTTGGAAATAAATTAGGAAATCGATTTGAAATAGATTTCGTGTTTCAAAATAAATCTTTGGGGAAATCGATTTGGAAGATTTGATTTGGTATTGGAAAATAAAATTAGAAATCAATTTGAAATTTGATTTAGTGTTTGAAAGTGAATACCTGGAAAACGATTTAAAAACCATATATCAACAGATATTTTGGAAATTTAAAATTCACAATGGGAATTTTATAAAGGAAAGGGTGTTTTGTTTAAAAATAAATATTGTTTTTTTTTAAAAGCGTGGAAAGGAATTTACGGATTTGGTACGTAAATTTAAAACAAATCCAGAAAGATCTATAAATTGATTTGAATAAATCATTTTAGAATGGAAGGTGTACTTTCCTTGGAAAGCCGAGTATATTTTTAATAGCTTTTGAAATAAAAATTAAAAGTTCTAGATTTGGTTTTAAAAGAATATTGTTGGAGAAATAACTTTTGGGAATTGTTTTAAATCTTTAAAGTAAAGATTTATTAAATTAAGTATAGAAGGGATTATTTTAAAGATTAAATTGATATTTGATTTAGAAAAAAGTTATTTGAATGTTTATACTCTATCTACTAATTTTATTTTTAAAATTAGTTTGGACTTGAAGTTTTATCTGAGATATTGATATAATATTTTCATAACTAATATTCTAAAATAAAGTGTTTTTAAAATAGTTTTTACATTAAATATTTCCAAGTATATGTGTTTGGATAAGTAATTTAAATTATTTTAAAATATTTGAACTCGGTAGATTTTCAGTGGAAATGGATAAATATTAGGAAATGCATTCCGAGTAAGGAAAAATGATTCGAAATTTATTTTCAAAGTATTGAAATGAGGAAAAGTGATTTGAAATTTGTTTTCAAAGTATTGAAATGTGGAAAAATGATTTGAAATTTGTTTTCAAAGGATTGAAAGGTGAAAAGTGATTTGAAATTTGTTTCCAAATGGTTGAAGTTTTAAAATTATATCTTGCGAAGAAATTTTGAAAATAAATAATTGGGAAAAAATTATTTAAATCTTGGTAATTTTTGTGAATGTTGATTGATAGTTAAATATCCGACTATCAATATTGGCCTTTTAGTGGCACTAGAATTTCGATGCGACCGGGGGTCAGAATCCAAATGGATATTCGAAAACCACATCAAACCTTTGTGATTGTGATGGATCTTTTATTTAAAAGATGAAAGTGGAATTTTTTTGTGATTTGTTTGAATCTGATTGAAACACTTATTTTTAAAAATAAGCGCTCATTATTCGCATTAGCCGGGAGAGGACTTTGTGTCATAAAACCCATTTCGAATAATGATACGACGAAATGGGATTACATTTGAAGACGGTGCTGAAGACCTGGTATTTTCGAGAACGAAAGGATTACCTATCGAAGGTCTCTGCACCGGTTTGCTTCGGAATGGAGATTTTATCACCCTTTGTGATGGGGATTCGGGACGTGATTAGTGAATATCCGGATTGCAAGGGCTTCTTTTGAAGTGCCTTTGATTCCGTTCGATCCCGGAACGGACTTGTATGGATGTGCGCCTGACGTTACACTTTGAGATGTACAGCTAGTTTCTATCAAATATATTTCTGTTGGTGGCGGAGAATCTATTCTCTTAGCCTAACACCCTTCTTTGAGACATATGAGCTCAGAGGTTATGTAGTTGATGGTTACTACTGAAACATTCCCAAATTGGTAATGTGGCATACGAAGTGCTGCTGATCATTTTTTGATCGAAACATGACTTTGTGAAAAGTGTAGCTTTGTGGACGAGACTTCGTCGAACCTCACAACCCGAAAATAGTCGAAACAGGAAGGATGCGGCAAGGTTATTTGGGGGTAGCGCCCCTTGAGGGTATGTCATTTCCTTATGGAAAAGGTAGTATCTTGGTATGGAGCCCGGATATTTTACCTATGTTGATGCTGCAAATTTATTATGCTTTGTAGTTGTTGCTTTATGGTTGAGGATCCTTGGATAAAGGTCGCAAACGACCGGGGGATGGCATACTCGTGTAGTAGTTACCTTGTTACAGAGGTAACCCGGCCTTGTGTTGGCAGAGAGCCGGTTAAGTCCTCATGACGTCCCTCCAGAGGCATACCCATATGAAAGTAGGAAGTTCCTTAGCCTAACCATTTGTTGGAAATCCAAAGAAACAATACGCGCCCTATACGGTTTTAGTTGTATAACCTGACATGGAATGTGGCGGTAACCTGCTATTGAACATTGTCGCTATAGTAGGCATACAATAATGTTTGTATGCTGGCTAAGACTAATATTATACTTTCGAAATGTTTTCTACACTATGCACTAATAACAATAATATCAAAGGATTTTGGGTATCAAGCATGTTTAATTATTATAAGGAGAAATCTGCTCCAATTCTGCGTTTGCATTGTGTGTATGGCGGGAGGCCTTATGATAGTTTCATTTTCCAAAAAAAAGCATTGTGGATTTCTTTTCCTTTCTTTGTGAAAATAACTGTTTTTAAGATCTCACACCAGTCTCATGACTGAATTGGAGTTTATTGTTCCCTTTCTAAACTCTGGGTGCCCATAATTTTCCACATGGGCAACCTAGAGTCGGGTTATCGGTTATTCGGGAGCAAAGTCAAGAAGTTGCTGTGGAGATCTGGAGTTCAAGCTGGATGGCGAGGCGTATCACTTATACTATGTAGTGTCCGTTGCGTTGGGATTTCTGCAGGTTCAGTTTTAATATGGATTAGTTGTTCTAAATGCCTAGTTTTGAATAGTGTCGTTGTAAACTCTGATATTGTGATATATGTAAAACTGATATAGTTCTTTGCTTTAAAGATTATTCATTTATCTATTATATTTGTTCTGCTGCGAAATATGAGATTCTGTTATTTCTTTTTCTTCTTCTTCTATCTTCTTCTTCTTTAACCCTAACGGTTCGGTTTTTCGACATTCGTCTGTGCGACATTGGATACAATGGCGTATCGATGTCAACTTTCAGGCGTGGAAAAATCGGCTTATTACATTCCAAAAGCGTGGCCTTTTCTAAATAGTCTCTTCTTAATTTGACATATTTTCTCAAATAATGACTATTAATAGGATTGCACGAGAGACATTTCTCAAATAATCACTATTAACAGGATTGCACGAGAGACATGTACTTTGTAATAACATAACAACATAAAACTAAGTATAAAAGTAAACTGATATAGAAATTTCACATTACATAATTGCAAATGTTCATTTGGTTCGAACAAAACGGATTTTTTGAATAACTCAAAAATACATTTATCCTTATAATATTTAAGTTTTTATGAAGGCAATTCATAAGGGAGATTTGACTTGTAGTAAATTCCAACAAGCCCCCGAAAGTGGATAAAATCCAAATTCATCCAAATATCTCCAACGTAAACGTCAAAGTAGACCACCGTTAATATCTCCCAAGTACGAAAAATCTATGGTTGGGTGTCTACAATAAGCTTTGTATTAGAAATCCACTAAAATATCCCTGTCTTCAGTCAACATCAAAAAGAGTGTTATTAATTCTCGGTTCCCTTACAAGAGCTTGTCATATCGAAGACGCGCCTTTTTCATTCGGGGGCAGATTCTTGATCTTTGAAGGATGCTAATACCGTGGTGCTCTTATTAAGCTTATAATACTTGTCCGAGAGTGCATTTGTTCTTTTTTTTATCTAACTCCCTATACGAGCTATTTATTTCCACTTGTTTTCTTTCAACCTTTGTTTTATATAGTTGAATGGATTTCTTCTTTATCTAAAATATGAGATATCAAGTATTGTTAACTTAAAAGTGAAAACCATTTAGAAAAAAAATCCCATACCTGAGAAATAGGAATTGAAGATTGTGGGGCCTACTTTTTCCCTTTCTGTTCTCCAATATCAATATTAGGCTTCTTCGTAGAGATCGGGAGGCTCAAGAAGCTCAGTTTGACTTGCTTCATGACCACTAAGAGCGGGATTAACTTTTTCTAAAGCCCCAAGGATATCACCAACATCCTTTCCATGATCACCGGCATGACCACATCCAATTCGGCTTGAACCTTGACCTCTGTCTTTATTCTCAGGGCTATCATCATCATTATAATCATCATTGCCGCCTTCCTCTCCGACGATTTCATCATCCTTATCATCTTCTTCCTCGTCAGAGTTGAAATCACATTTTATAAGAGGAGCATCAGAAGATAAGAGTTTGCCGACATTAATTTCATCTTTATCTAAAACCTCGACCCCTTGGTCCATTTCTTTGATTTTATCCATAAATCTTTTAACTAGAGCAGGATCGACTGAAGAGAAGCTTAAGTTTAGAACTTTTCGATGTTCTTAGAATAAGTAAGCATAAGAGCATCCTCATAAGATTTCATGATGATGTCATTGAGGGAAGTGTTCAAAAATTGCGATATCGTTTGCTTGGCTTCAGAAATGATATTAATAGCCATTGTTGAAGAATTTTAATTCTTTCCCAGCTTCTTCTTGAGAGAAGATTGTTTAGCAACTATCCAAGCTTTCTCTTCCTTGGACTCTTTTAAAGTCATTTTTAATGTCGAATTCTCATTAGCTAGGACTTGTTTCACTTTCCTCTCTTTAAAAATAACAGATTCCGCTTGAGCAAGAGAGACGTCCAACCTTCCTTGTTCCTTCACTGCATTATTTTTAGCAGTAGAAAGGGAAGTAATTTGGCTATTCATAGTTGAGATTTCTTCTTGAAGCTTAGACGCCTCAGCGGAAGTCTTTGAATCACTTTTCTGAAAAGAGTACTAGCTTTTAGAAATCTGGAAGGAAAGGTACGACAAGAGTCGGAATTCAGTAAGAAATAAGTAATAAGATGAGTGAGTAATATGAAACATAATAGAAGTTATTGCTCAATTAGAGAGCGACAATGTCTTATCGGGTCAGGAATAGAAGAAGGTGGATGAATGGAAGTAAATAAAGGAGAATTCAAAATTGATCATACCAACATCTCACAATCATTTAGAGAAACCGATGATGGGGGTCCAAAGGGGTTCGACTCCTTAAAAAGAGTTAAAGTGCCAAATCCTTTTGCATATGTTCGATGAATCTAGGAGAATCAAACACAACAATGCGGGATATGATTTGAAAGAGTTGCTTTGGATTGGTCAATAGAAGCTTCAAGAGTAAGGCCTTCTAGAGTTTTTCTAACATCAATAGTTTCACCCTCTTTTTGGGGGAGGATAAGATTGGATATCAATTGCTTTAATCTTCTTATGATAAGGACCTATCATAATCATTCCATTCAATTTCCTTTTGGCGATCATTATTGACCTCGCAATGGCTTAGGTTTGAGCCGAAGCACTAGAGTGGATCTTTTGTGGTAGATTCAATAGAGGGAGCAACTGCTATAAAGCATAAGTTAATAAATCAATCTAAGGAATAACATGATGGTAAATTACAAATGCTACATTTAAGGCTTATCAGGTTGATCTGGACAAATTGGAGACATAGGATAATTTTTTTTAGGATCATCCAAAGACAAGAAAGGCTTGCTCTTAAAAGTGTGTTGGATAAGAGGGGGTTGTCCAAGAACTCTTTGACTAGCGGGGAGGAGGGAATGCTTCTGAAGATTGTTTGGCGTCAGTAGTGTAAGACTATTCCCGATACTACTCGAAGTAGCAGTCAACAACTTCATGATTCTCTTTCCCTCATCATTGAGATCTTTAGGAGCAAGACCTAATAAGGAAACATAATTAAGAGAAAGAAAGTAATTTAATGAAGATGAAAATTATGATCAACTTACGAGGAGAAAAGAAGACTTCGCAAAATATTTGGGAAACATTTGACATAAAGAAACACGTCTCCCAGTCTCTGAACTTATTTACACCATCTGAAATTAGTTTCTTATAGGGTTTAGCGCTGAGTTGGCTATTAAGATTGCTAAGCTTGACCAGGCGCAATGAGTAATTAAGAACTTCAGTGCTCAAAGAAGGAATGCCTGATTCCAAGGCCATAAGCTCTAGGGATATAAGATAAGTATATACATATGGTGATAGTTGATTAGGTGCTATGCTGAGGTGATTCAGAAATCTAGAAAAGAAATATGGGAATGGAATGAAGCCGCCATGCCAGATGTGAATGATAGTATAGGAAAAATATCCTTTAGGGGGATTCTGGATAGTATCACCATCACTAGTAGGAATAGCTTCCACTCCTGTGATTTCGAAGTCGTTAAGAACAACGTCGACTTCTTTTTGAGAAGATATTATAGAATGTATTGAGTTGGCTTCAAACTTTTTTAGCAAAGATTCTGCTTCTGGAGTTATATCCTTTTCAGGTTTCTTGGAAGTCCTTTTCAAACCTATTATCCTATTAGGTGAAACCATCTAATTAAAAGTTATAATTTAACTCATTACTAACACCTTTCGAAGATGTCAAAAACCTACTACAATAATTTAAATATCCACCAATATATAATTCCATATCTTTGAAGGAGTGTTAAAGTTAATTTGGATCATTAAATTCATTGAGCTTTCGATGATATTTAAGAGGTAGATGAAATAGAAACACCTAAACACACCCTTTGACAATGTCGAAAGCATGCAAATTTTTTACTATTAATATGTATAACTGACTCTACAGTGCTAGTTTGAATATATATGCGTATATATATATTCTTAGAACTGTAAACAACATTCCACAATTAATCCAAATAAACCTTTCAACAATGTCGAAACCCACAGATTTTATTTTAATAAAAGAATATGAATATTGCTGAAACATATACTTTCATTAAGCCAAAAGACTTGTATCTAAGTGATTTTAGTACTAATGAAAGGGCCTTCGAACGTCTCGATAGTGTTTATATTGAGAAAAAGATAATTACATTCCTGTTGGTTATAATTGGTCTCGAATAAGTCGAAATGGGAAAGTAATATTTAGAAAGCATAAAACAACTAGGATTGTCCCAATTTGGGAGGTTTCGATCAAGTCGAAAGGCTTTATAAGGTTTCAACTTTAACAAAACGCACTATTTTCAATCCATCTGATCACAGGAGGTATAAATTTTTGACTTTTAACAACTTCAAGAGTAATTCAAAATTGAGCATGATTTACTTGAAATAAAATGACAAATTAAATCCATTTATATGTATGTATATATTAAGTTTTGAGTGCTTTAAAAGAAAAAAAGAGTCAGGCTTTGAAAGTATATGCCGTGTAGCTATTATCAAACTCTTTAAGATGACTTCTTCGAAAGGTGTCAGAATACATCGAAACAAATTTTTTCTTTCAAAGAAGTCCATCACTTCCCAACAACGTCAACCCTTTCGAAAGGGTCCAGTCAAAGGTAGATAATTTACTTCCTTTCGACCCCTTCAAAAGAGGTTGAAAAAGTAGATCGGAGTTAATTGGCTTAACCCCTTCGAAAGGGTTGAAAAGTCAAGTTACAATATTGAGTTTTAATTTGTGCTTCTCTTTGAAGCCACTAAAAAAGAAATTTCTCCCTAATTCAGTTTTTAACCCAATGCTTCTAGAAGCTAACAATCAAATTGATTCGAGCATGAATTTACATTCGACAACAATGAAAACTCCAAATTCAAGCTCGAAGCATAACTGAATTTTTTAAAAAAGGGATTCCTCCTAAACGAGTTAGAATTGAGTGGAATAGAATTCGAGCTTGGGTTCGTGAACAATAAAGAAAAATAGCCCCAAATCCAACTAATTCAAATTTAAATCTAAAATTGATACCATTGATTGAGGAAAATGAACGTAAAAAGTGAATTTAAAGATAATTTTATATGAACGAAAAAATTGAATCATTCTCAAAAATTAAAGCAGTAATAAAAAGTCAAATCCTAAATTGAAGGTTAAATATAAATAATACATACCTCGAATTTGAATTCACGTCTACTAAGATTAGGAATTTAATAAGAAATTGAAAATTTTGATTCTTGCTTTGAGTTTCTTAATTGTAGGTAAATGAAAAAGAGAAGGAAGCGTGATTTATAAAAGAAGTGGATGCAGGGAAAGCCATCCAATCAAGTTTAAATGAATGGCCAATATCCATTTAGGAATATCAAAAGGTGGGAAATTTTATGCTAAAGTGAAGATGGGTTTCGAAATAGTTGACTTAGAAAGTGAAGAGCATCCCTTCACAGGGGGGATAGGGGAATGTTACCATCATTCTTCACTTCAACCTTATCAAAGCCATAAAGGATATAAAAGAGGGATTCACACTAAATGATAGCATTAACAAAACCTTTCTAAAGAGTCAAAGGAATGCTTCTGCAAAAGTTGGATGTGCTATGAGCTTTCGAAGAGCTCAAAAGGGAACATGAACACCCTTTAGCTTCAATTGTTTTCTTTCAAAATGGTTGCTTCTGCATGTAAGAAGATGTTTTGAATGAGTTGACGAACACCTTTGAAAGGCAACAAATTACAAGCTTTCACATGAGCACAACCCTTTGAAACAGTGGGTTTCACCTTCATTCGCATTCCACCGAAGAATGTTTGGCCAGAGCTACCCAGTTAAAAGCATATATTAGCCTTTCGTACCGGTTGTGACCATTCACAATTATAAGGGAAAGCTTACTTAAGTACAATATGGCATTCTCATACACCAGAGGACGGGGTTCCGCATCAATCAACAAGTATGCCTTTGAAATTTGCCTTTCGCATTAAACATTCCACTACGTTCCACCTCCTTCGAATCCCCAAAGGTTCACCTATCGACAGAATCAAAAGCCCGTATCCTTTTCTACTTGCAACATCACATCAACAACAAAGTGGAAAGCGCATCTACACCTTTTGGAAATATCGAAAGCACACAAGCTCAATTTGAAAGCCAAGTAGAAGGACACCCTGATGTTAAAATCAACATAAGGTCTCTAAGGTACCCTTTCAACTATGTCAAGGAGCCTGATTCAAAAGGGCCCGACCCACACCTATAAATAAGACCCTAGGGGTATGCTTTAGTGGATTCAATCTCATTCACTCTACACTTGTTCTTTCTTGAATTGGTAACCCTAATTCTAAAATTATATTGGTGATTTGACTTCTTTGTATTACTTAAGCATTTAGTAATATACGAAAATATTATTAAAGCAAGTATATATCATTTCTAGATATATTAGCGAATCTAATGCTTCTTTGTGATTTTGTTTATGGTTTGTTTTTACCAGTGTTGATCGAAAGGCTACCTATCGAAGGAGTCGAAACCCATTAATTCAATTGCAACCCTTAGATCACCAGGTCCTAACCTCAAATCATCTTGACTACTTCGAAAGAAGGGTTCGACAGGATTCTAAGTCAATTCAATTCAATTCAATTCAATTAGATCGAAAGGTATTTTTAAAAGGAATATAAGCATCTCGATCGTGTCGAAAGATTGTTTAAAATAGGTTTCGGTTGCTGCAATCTTTTTGAAAGGAAGACTTAAGCGAGATCTAAATCACCTAAATTATTGGATAAAGGGGCTCAAAAGGTTTAAACCATCTCCATCTGTTCAAAAGGTGGTTTTGAAGGGTTCACTTATACTTTAAACTTTACTTTAGGGTATAGACTAGTTTTCTTGTTAATAATGGGTAATGCTATTAATATATAGAATAGACACCGTAAGTTGCATGCACAGATTTGTTGAACTTTCCCCAAGATATACACATTAGATCTATGCCATTGCAAAATATTAGATATGAGTGAATAATCTCTCTTTATTTTTAAGTTTTACCTAAGGTAAAGATGAGATTAGGAGAAAGACCACAAGGTTAAGAGTTGTATGTGATACAATCGGTAAGGCGTTATCCATCATATATGGGCCTACGCTTTATTGAGCTTTCTTCAAGATCAAAATCCCAAGGCACACAAGTCTTAACACTTATTAGAGAAGTCAAAAGACTTCTATTTTTCATCTTAGGGTTTTGAGAAACATAAAAGTCTAGTGCCAGCTTATTAGTAAAATGAAATGTAATGTTTAACCATACTAATATCATAAGAACATCTACTATGAAATAAATGTCCTAATCTACAAAATCAACTTGCAAAAAATTTCTACACCAAAGTTGTTTTCTGAAAATGATAAACTCACCAGACCTAACTACATAGACTAGCTAAGAGCGATTAAGATAACACTCACACATGAATGCTTAAGGTCGATAACCGAACCTCCCAAGGTTAGACCAATTGAAGATATAGATCCCAAACTAATAATAGCTTATAAAAAATAGGCTGCAGACTAAGAAGCCACCAAGTTTACATGTTTTCTATGTTGAACACACCGTTGGAGAGATAGCACAAAAACATGAATTTTCATCAAATCTTTAATAGCCTCAAAGCATTATTTAGGGAGCAATCTCACTCGCAAGTTATGGGCTTACGAAGAAACTATTTTGAAGATGTGAAAGGGTATTACTAGGTAATCGTGCCATAATGATGAAATAGTATATTAATTGACTTGCTCAATTAGATATGACGAAAGCAATAAGCCACTACACCAAAACTACCATTTCGCAACGACTCTTCGCCGTTGCTTAAGCATTTCATAATGGCTTAGAGCCACTACGAAATGGGCAATGGCAAAATATTCACAACGGCTCTAAGCCATTGTGAAACCAGATTTACATTGGCTCGCTATCATTGCGAATTTATTTATAAGTTTCACTTAAACACACTGTAAACTCTATTGGGTATCCTTAGAATAGAATAAAAGACAGCCCTAAAACACAAGCAATAAAGAATATGAGATATAAAATATCAATGCAATTAATAAAGTTAAGTATTTTAATCAACATCAACTAATTATGATTTAATATCAGAAACCACAATAACATTTTTAGTGCAAAAATTTTCATCCTCTAAATTAACATGATGAGCAACAGTCATTTAAACTGCTGAACGTAATGAACTACTTGCTGTAATACTCAATATATTTTTCTACAAAATGTTGAGACTATATTTGAATCCAAATTAGTAATGCTAATCTGCAAATATTTTTGTACTATCTTTGTTATTATCATTTTGATAGTCTTGGAAGAAGAATTCAATAATATGAATATAACGTGTAAGCTGAATACCCTTGATTTTGTGCCTATTTATCAAAGTTGTCAAGCGAGTATCACGAGGATTTTTGTTATCCCGGTTCCATTAATCTCTGCACGTTTTATTAATCCATACTTTTCCTAATAGTAATACAATTATAACATTAGGTACAATAGTAATTCAGTGGAATACTACTTGAATTGCAATGTATAGAAGATTCATTAGTTCAAGAATATCTAGTGAAGTCGATGCATCATTGATTATATAAAAATCGAATTAAGTGTTCGACTTTTGTTTTTAAGCTCTACATTGGTAAGCCAAAGACTAACATATACAAACCATTAAATTAAGTAAGCTTACAACTTCCACAGTCAAAGGAATGTTTCATTTTTAGAACTTAAAGAATCATTTGTTACCTTTATTACGATTACGTCTGTCTATATAAGACTGATATTTACATGGTTTTACTTATAAGAAGGGAACATTTTTGAAAATTACCAATGAATATGGAAAACTAGTCTCTATTAGAACATGACAGAAAGATTCTGAATTTTAAAAATCCACCTTAAAAAATGAAAAATAAAAATTCTATCGCACGGCTATGATTAAAAAGAAGTGTTTATGAGTTAAAATTGATTAGTTTTTGTTTTCAATTTTTTAAAGATAGAGCATATATATAAAGAAGGTAAGTTTAGACTATATTTGTAAAATAGACTACTATATATCCCCTTGATTGCATTAGTGGTAAAGAAAACAAAAGGACATCAAAAATATTATAGAAAAAGTTCTAGTAAAGTCAGTTAATCTAATAGGCTTTTCCAACATCATCTTAGAAGTCCACAAGGTCAAAATGGGACCACATAATCATCATTCTTTAATATTAGAGTAGATAGCAGGATCCACTTCGTCACTTCAATTCTTTATGAAATTTTACTGTAATAATTTTTTACCCCACAATAGCTATATACTTTCACAAGCTAAATGGCACTTGGTTGCTTGACCCATCTATAGAATGATAGTTATAGAAGCTATAGTTAACACTAAACAGGATTCTGGCCAAGATGAGACTGGAGATATAAGAGTTTGACACAACCGATATGGTTTGGCATGTACGTGTGGCTAGATAGCTGTGGTTCGATAAGTATGGCCCGGTATGTATCGTTTAGCCTTTATTCAGCATGTATCGTTCGGCCTTAGTGGCTCGACATGTGTCACTCGGGCACATATGGGTCGACAGCTTGGATCAAGTCTTGGTAGCTCAGCATACTTGGTTCGGTATGCATCAGGGAAGCCATTAAATTACAGTCGGGAGATACGATCGGTGCTTCCTCACTTCGATTCTGGTGGCTAACTGCTCCAAGTCATATGGAAGCTTGCTTTAAGTCATCCATATGGGACCCCTGGTTCGGCCAGAGTGGCTCGGTGACATATGCGTCGGTCATCAAGGGTTGGTATCCATGGGTCAAAGAACAAGGGTTTAGTTGTGGGTTGAAGTGTCTTAGTCATGGGCATATGTAGGGAAAGGAACCTGTCTTGTCTATAAATAAATGGGCAATGGCACAGTTGGGACCTTTTTTTGGGAACTCTAGGAAAACTTTGCCGTTTTTTATACTTTCCTATTTTCGATCCAAACTTGTATCCAAGTGGTTTGTTTAGGGATTGTATCTATATTTGAGTGACTGGAAAAGTAATAATTTTTTTATTCAAGTGGACGTAGACAATTATGCAGTACCACTATAAATCTGGTGCTCCTTTATGTTGTTCTTTTTCACTCAATTGCATTATTTATCTATTTTAATTTACTTTCTTTATTAATCTCTGTACATAACTCTATTCAAGAGTGTTAGTGGCCAATTTTGGTGCTTTCACTGAGAAGGGTGCAGTCTCAGGCTGTTAGGATCTACTTTATCACTACGGGATTGAGGAAATCCTCGAAAGAGGATCCGAGTTCATTCTCCAGAGTTCATAGAATCTACTCGGAGTTCCTACAGATAGTTCTAAGATGGCAAGACCATGTACTAGATGCGCCCCTATAATGGGGATGCTAATGAGACCGACAACGTCCAACAAGTGGGACCCAACAATCAGCAAGCTAAGGGAGGTGCAGAGCCTGCCACAATCCCAAACCAACAAGAAGTTGTCACCAGGGCAGAGTTCAATGAGTTAATGAGGGAGCTTGTTGAAAGTAGGAGATGACTTAACGAGAAGATTCAAACAAATGCCGACCTGATGACCCAGATCGCTCTACAGCAGCATTTGAACGTTGGAGGAAGCCTTGCTTCCAACTCATCATCTAACAGCTCCGCTTCGTCAGATGAACACCTCAAGCGTAGACGCCGTAGGATCAAAATGGTATAAACTGGTGCAATAGAGCAATTGGTGACGACTCGCCAAGAGCAAACCAACAGAAATGGTCTAGATTACTTACCTAGAAACATGGCCCCTCTCATGCACCAAGGGAGTCACTCCCAACCGAGAGTGGGAGACTTAGGATCTAGAGCACACGTGGGAGTTGGTCCCAACACCTTGTCAGGGTCATAGTGAAGTAGGCACATGGATGCATATTTAGGTTATTGCATACCTAGGAGGCACCAGCCGGAACAACCGAGTAGGACGGATACCGGCTTACCACCTTCCTTCCAGACCCTTGATTTATAAGTTATGGTCAGGCAATTGATGAGGGAGAATTATGGCTTAACCAATGATGATTGAGGCCTATCTTGTCCGTTCATAGATACCATCCTACAAGATGAGTACAATTGGAAATTCAGCATGCCTACTATTCCAACTTATGAAGAGAAGGTCGATCCCCGACATAATGAGATACGAGTGGATGATGGACTCGGCTAGGGCAACTGATATGACCAAATGCAGTTGCTTCCCAATAACCCTATCCGGAATCACTACTATGTGGTTCACCAGACTTCCCCTACGATCGATGCCACTTGCCCAAAGGACATGATGTCATTGTCCAATGTGATAAAGGCTCCAAGGGAGTCGTTGAAGGATTATTTGCAAAGATTTCACATTGCTACTATCGAGGTCAGCAATCCGAATGACCATGCTATCCTTGTAGCCACGATGTGTGGAGTAGATCCGGACTTAGAATTTGGTGATTGGTTGGTAGGTAAAGCGTCGACTATCCTAGAACATAAAGAAATATAGAGAAAACTCTGGCATGGTCCAAGTCAATGTTCAAAATAAGCCAGACCAATATAAGGGATCTGAAGAAGGAAATTCTAGACGAAAGAGGGAAGCAGGAAAGTGGAAACCAAATCCCAATCTATAGTGAATATACTCCTCTGAAAACATCTTTGGACAATATTTATCCATCAACTTGTAATACATTCCAATACCGAAAGCCACGCCCAAAGGAATCCACTAAGGAACAAAAGCTGATTAGAAAGTTTTGTCGGTTTCACGAGACCTATAGGCACAATACTGAAGAGTACCGACACCTCAATGATGCTATAGAAAAGCTGATTCCTTAGAAGAAGTCACAGCAGTTTGTTAATAATCCGCATGAAGGTGGATAGGGGACATTCGAACCAAATTACGGGCAAGCTTCACATCAACCTAAGGAGCCCGCTCGGACCGGAGGAACGCTGTTCATAAACACGATATCTATAGACCTCATCCGATAGACAAGAGTTGGCAAGAAATGGAATACTATGCTAGTTCCTTAAAGCATGTGGATTAAGAATGTTGCTCGAACACAAAAGATGGGACTCTAGCGAAGCAGCAGTGAATGATGACTGATGACATAGTATTCATGCCCTGGGATGCCGATCAGGTGGAGGCGCCTACAATTGACCCGATGGTCATCAATGCTACGAATGGACCGGCGCTTATGAGAAAGATACTCATAGATTGTAGAAGTTTACTTAACATTATCTTCAAAAAGGCGTTTGACCAAATGAAGATGGAGGTGTAGGATCTGAAACCATCTAAAGCCCGCATTCATGGCTTTAATGGTGCAGCTTCCAATGCGATAGGTTTTGTTGAATTGCCGGTTGAACTAGGAAAAGGTGAGCGCATAAGGGTGTGGATCCTACCGTTCACTATTTTAGATGTTGATTCCCCATACAATGTTTTTCTGGGCCGATCATCCCTAGCGGAGTTTAGGACGGCTTTGGCCCAATGATTTTTGACCTTAAAATTTCAAAAAGACAAAGGAGTTGGTATAGTGCATGGCGTTCAAGTGACAGGTCATGCTTGGTATATGGCTGAGTTAAGAGAGGCCCAGCGAAGAGAGAAGGGAAAGGTTGTGGACAACTCTGTCCGCATCCATGATGCTAAAAATTGACAAGTAGCGCCTAATGCTTGGCATGGGCAACACAATCGGATCTATAGAGGCATAGATCTAGGAGATGATGATGAAAAACCCAAGGAGGCCAAGGCGACACCGGCTGAACTGACGATTGACATTCCAGTTAGCCATGATGATCTGTCATGGGTGTTTAAGATTGGATCATTGCTCAACCCCTCGATGATAGGGGATCTTACTGATTTCTTATGAGCGAATCTAGATGTTTTCGCTTGGGCTCATTCTAATATGAGTGGGATTTCTCCCGCCATCGCTAGTCATACGTTGAATGTTGACCCGAAGTATGTGCTAGTGAAACAAAAGAGGAGAGGCATGGATCCATAGAGGCCCGGTACTCTCAAAGAGGAGGTGGATAAACTCAAAGCCAATGGGTTCATCCACGATGCCCTCTGTCCTGAATGTATATCTAATCCTATGCTGGTGAGGAAGGAAAATGGAAAGTGAAGTACTTGTGTTGATTACTCGAACCTGAACAAGGCATTCCCTAAGGATAGTTTTCCTTTGGGTAGAATTGATCCGCTGATCGACTCAACAGCAGGATCCGAATTGTTGTCATTTATGGCTGTGCATTCGGGATACAGTCAGATTCTGATGTATATTTCGAATCAGGAGCACTGCTTTGTCATGGACATTGGACTGTACTGTTATGTAGTGAAGCCTTTGGGGTTAAAGAACACATAGTCAACATATCAGCGTTTGGTGAATCATATGTTTAAAGACCAGATTGGTGGAACAATAGAAGTCTATGTGGATGATGTGCTCGTGAAGTCACGACAGTCGAATGACCACATCTGAGACTTAGCGGTGATGTTTGATGTACTCAGATTTTACGAAATGAAAATCAATCCACGAAAATGTTCCTTTGGCGTTGCGTCAAGGAAATTTTTGGGTTTCATTGTCAATGCACAGGGAATCTAAGCCAACCCAAAAAAGATTCAAGTTATTCAAGACATACAAGCATGCAAAACTATAAAGCAAGTACAAAGCTTGAATGGGAAAGTCGTCGTGTTTAGTCAAATTATATCTAGAGCAACTGACAAGTATATTCCTTTCTTTAATGTGATAAGGAAAGGGAAAAGGAATTTTAAATGGACGCCGGATAGTGAGGACGCATTCCAAGCTCTGGTAAGACACTTGGAGAGGCCCCTTGTTCTGTCAAAGCTCGTAGACCATGAGAAGCTATATGTCTACTTGGCCATATCTTAGCATACCATCAGTGCAGCTCTTGTTCATCAGGAGGACCGAGTCCAGTTGTGAGTGTACTATGTTTGTAAGCGTTTAACGGAGGCCGAGAGAAATTATCCTAGGATTAAGAAGTTGGCTTACTGCTTGTTGATCCAACGCAAGCTCTGCTATATTTCCAAGCACACGGTCAGTATTTATGCCAATCAACTTTGCAGAAGGTGCTCCAATGATCGAAGACTTCTAGAAGGCACTCAAATGGAACATTGAGCTGAGTCAGTTCGACATCACCTACCTACAACGGAGGACTATCAAAGGGAAAGCGCTAGTAGATTTCATTGCAGAGTTCACCATATCAGATGAGCCAAGTGGAAGTGAAGTGGTTCCCACTGTTCGATGGAAGCTATATACCGAGAGGGCATCCAACGACCATTGTTTTGGGATGATGTTATTCTTGTAACTCCCAAGAATCGATCGATTTTTATGCCTCGAGTATAAACGAGATGGAGGTAGATTTTGTGTTAGAAAAAAACTAAAAGGGAGTCGTGGAAGACCCTGTTCAAAGAATGCTTGCTACATGGAACCTTGACCGAGAGAAAGAACAAGAGACGACAAGTTATTTCCAAGGCCTCACGATATATAATGCATGATGGAATGCTGTATTGGAAGGGATTCTCTATTCCCTTGCTTAGGTACATCTCCCACGATGAGATAAAACGGGTTTTATGAGAAGTCCTTGAAGGAGAATGTAGTGGTATTACTCGAGGGCACACATTAGGCAAAAAGATACTCCGCTATGGATACTATTTACCGACTGTGAGTCGGGAGGCCGTAGACTATGTAAGGAGATGTGAAAAATGTCAAAAGTATGTAAAGATCCTGAGGGTGCCGCTGAAGAAACTCATGCAAATGGCTAATCCATGGCCGTTTGCAATATGGCGGATCGATATAATCGGCTCCTTGCCATTCTCCAAAGGTTGTGCAAAATACGCAATCGTCGTGGTTGATTACTTCACCAAGTGGGAAGATGTGGAGCCATTAGCTATGATCACCACAAAAATGGTTATTAACATTGTTGTGCGAAACATTATATGCCGCTTTGGTCTCCCATGGATTATCAATACTGACAACGGAACTCAATTTGAGAATAGAGATTTCAACGAGTTCTATCAAAAATATCGCATGGAGAAAATGTTTGCAGTAGTCGCTCACCCTAAAGTGAGTGGGCAAGTTGAAGCCCTAAATAAGTTAGTCACCCTAAAGCGAGTGGGCAAGTTGAAGCCGTAAATAAGATAATCAAGACCATCTTGAAAAAATGTTTGGAGAAGGCTAGAGGCAAGTGGGTAGATGAGCTTCTGACGGCACTATAGGCCTACAGAACCACCTACAAGTCTGCGGTTGGCTACGCTCCTTTTACTTTGGCATATGGCACTGAAGCTATTATACCCATGGAACTTGAAGTTCCTTTTCACTAGGTAACTCATTATGATCCTAGAATGAACCGAGATCTTTTACGGGAGTCGTTGGACTTAGTCGACGAGAAGCGTGAAGTAGCTGATTTATGGGCGGCCGCCTATCAGCACTGAGTCGCCCGATATTGTAATGAAAAATTCCGACCATGGACTTTTGATGTGGGCAACCTTGTTTTGAAGCGAGTTTTTTCGGTCTCGTCGCATATGAATCCCACATGGGAAGGCCTCTGCGTCATCGAATGGAGGCTTGGAGAAGGAACCTTCAAGCTAGCGACTGTTGATGGCCTGACACTCCCCAGAGCATGGAATAGCGAGCATTTTCGTCGTCAGTATACTTAGTTTATTTTTTTGCATTTTAGTAGCAATTGTTTCCAGTATATGTTTCTTTTGTTGTTCTCTATTTCCGACATGTAATAAGGCAATTAGGTTTGTCCTTATTTTCTACAATCAGTAAAGAGTTGAAGTTGTTTTCTATGAACTATTGATGTTCCGTGTATTATAATTCCATGAAATAATTAAATTGCATTAATCTATCTGGCATATGAATGCACACAAAAAATTAAAAGTTGATCAATAAACGATTCAAAAAACCTCTAAGTCCCCAAAGCATGGACTAGAGTACTTTGAGCCCCCAGAGTGCGGACTAGAGTATAAACGATTCTGAAAATATCTAAGTCTCCAGAGCATGGACTAGAGTACTCTGAGTCTCTGGAATTTGGACTTGAGTATAAACGATTCAAAAAATCTTTAAGTCCCCAGAGCATGAACTAGATTAATATGAGTCCCCAGAGTGTGGACTAGAATATAAACGATTCAGAAAATCTCTAAATCGCCAGAGCATGGACTAGAGTACTCTGAGTCCCCAGAGTGTGTACTAGAGTATAAACGATTCAGAAAATCTCAAAATCCCCAGAGCGTGGACTAGAGTATTCTGAGTCCCTAGAGCACAGACTATAGTATAAGTGATTCAAAAAATCACTAAGTCCCCAAAGCATGGACTAGAGTACTCTGAGTCCCTAGAGCATGGACTAGAGTATAAGCTATTCAAAAAATCTCTAAGTCCCTAGAGTGCGGACTAGAGTACTCTAAGTTCTCGGAGTGCGGATTGGAGTATAAATGATTCAGAAAATCTCTAAGTCCCTAGAGCGTGGATTATAGTACATTGAGTCCCAAGAGTGCAGACTAAAGTATAAACGATTCAAAAAATCTCAAAGTCCCCAGAATGTGGACTAGAGTATAAATGATTCAGTAATCTCAAAGTCTCCAGAGTGCGGATTAGAGTATGAATAATTCAAAAATCTCCAAATCGTATGAAAGCGGACTGGAGTTTACTTGATCCACAAGACTTTGAATTTCAATTAAAGATTAGATTATAAGCTAAACGATGAGATTTTGGGAATACAAAGAAGCAAAATTTTATTTACTAATAGAAAAAGAAGTTTCATTACAACTTCTCCGAAGTCAAAAGCCAAAGTCTATCTATGATGACTGTAAAAAAAAAGGAGGAAAAGGGAAACAACTACATGACTTTGGCTTATTTAAGCTAAGCGACGCATGACCAAATGATAGCTACTTCTTCGGCTCTCCGAAGTCTCCTCAGTTGAGCGTTTTCTCTTGGTCCACTTACTTTCAAGCGATGTGATATCCGAGGAAGGAGGGTGAACTTCCAGAGCCATCGTCCCACCGGGGAGCGTGACCTTCAAGGGCCTATTTTGGGGATCGTCAAGTTCCACCACTTGAGATTCTATCTTAACATTGGTTTTCTTTTTTCTCCTCCTCCTCCTCGATTTTCTCCTTCATGCTAAGCTGGGAAGTATGCTCGGAAGCACCTATGATTTCAACGTCATCGTGTCCCTCTATGGGTGAAGGATCTTCGAGCTTATCTTCCTGAAGTACCCCTATTACTTTAGCGTCGGGACCAGGGGCGTCGTCGGTGTGAGTAATTTAATCTCTTTTTCTTCCCCGCTCTTTGGTGACATCGCTCCTTGGAGGCGATTCAGGGCCAGATTGACCTGCATGAATTCATGAAAAGTGAATGTTAAGATACGGTAGTTATTCTCCAAAAGCGGCGACTCTATGAAATTTAGGATGAGAAGTCACATGCCAGCTTTCATTTGGCGCTCAGTAATCTTGGGAGTGTCACCCTCCGGAATTGGGGATAGATTGTGGATGCCAAATCCAGGCTTCTTCGGATCATAACCCACATGTTGCTCGGAGGGATTAAGCGGTGGAGTTTTGGTCGAGTCAATGGGGGGAGGAATCTAGGGATCAAAGCCCGACGATCCAGTAGCATCCTATTTGTCCTCTGATGTACGGGAGCCTCCCCCGAAGAGGGCTTTTGCTGCAGATAAATCCAAGCGTTCGTTGCCTTGAAGCACTTCCCGTAACAGAGCCTCTTCATCAATCTTTTCGACACCCAGATCTACTTTTTTAATCCTAATCAAAGTATCCCATGCTTCGGCAAGTGACTCAAGGTAATTCACGCCCAAGAAAGGCAAGTCACGGTGCATGGGGACTCTTGCATTGAACTCGACAATGAGCGGGTCGAATAAACATTTGATTTCTTATCTACTGGCTTCGGTAGCAGCCTTGAGTTGAGAGTCGGCCTCTATGAGCTCGATTTTCTTGCCTTCCTCGTGAGCTTCTTCTTTTAGCGCTTCAACCCTGGAAAGCTCTTCATCGAGTTTTGTTTTAGAAGCCGTGTTTCGACGATTTCATCGCAGTATCTTTGTGACTCTTCCCGCGCTACAATTTTCTCTTCTCTTTCTTTAAAGAGAAACTCCTCTAGTTCTTTGACCCGTTGAGCGAGAATGTCTTTCTCTTTTTGGATAGAGTCTTTCTCCAAAGCTAGAGCGCCACTATGTTGAACTGCCTCATTGAGTTCTTTTTGATGAGTGGCCTCCAAGCGGCTAACTGCCTCGGCTATCTCGTTGGCATTTTTCTAGACAGTCTCGAGTTGAGATTTATACGAGGATAACTCTTCATCCTAGCCCTTAATGATGTCTTTGTTATGAATAGCTTCGAGTTTGAGGCAATCAATCTCATGTTGGCATTCAATGGAGACCTATGAAACTTTCTCCACCAAGTGTATGAATGCATCATGCTGAAAATAAACATCGTTGTCGTAGGAAATGGCGCCCTGTTTGACATGTCCAAGGATAGGATGGATCGTGGGGAGAAATTTTAGTCCATAAAAACATATCTTCGAGAATGTTGCCTTGAGCTCAGCTAGTTTTTCCGCCGTCGACGGATCGTGAGCGGAGGCTGGAGGAGTTTGCCTAACCGGAGTCACAGATTTCTTATAAGGCTCATGGGATTGCTTGGTACTCAAAGAGCCGTAATGTTGGTTGTGAGGAACTTCTGGCTGGGATCCCTTCTGCGTAGACTTCTCCCCACTATGCGCCTGATGGTAGGGAGAATCATTTGGATGTAAAGAATGGCTATGGGTTCTCCTTCAAGAAGACAACGACTCTTTGGAACGATAATCTCAATCACCGCTTTTGTCCCTATCTTGCTGTTTTCCTGATCTTGAGTTTCGACCGTAATGGTAAAAGATGGAGGATCCACGAAGGAAGTCAATGCCATGTGTACTCCCCATTTCACTTGCACATTAAGTCAAATAAGGACGAGTTAGTAGGAATCACATGATGAATGGAATTCTAGTGCATGGTGGAGTGTAAGTGTTTGTGTGTGTCCTAGTGCAACCACCGGACGGACAAATGTTTTTCGCTGTATTCATTGGAGTTTTCTCTCCCTGATGATGAGTCTGAGCGCCTACATCGCTTATCGCAAGCGAATTAAATCCCATAGCATCAGGGTTATTGAAGCTATAATTTAGTATATCGTCAGGGATGGTCAAGTCTGATAGGCCCTTTAATGAGCCTTTTATGTTTTGGTAAGATGACTTTTCACTATCAGAGTTATCGTGACCTTTGACATTCCGCCAATTTTCTTCCCTTTTAGCTTGTAAGCTAGACTCCTTTTCTTTTTTGAGGGAGGCGGCGATTGATCAACGCTGGTTGCATTGGCTATTAGCGCTGGCTCAAGACTTATGTTCTCATTTGTATTTTTGATCACGCTTTCCTCGGTAGTAT
This sequence comes from Allium cepa, assembly GCA_030765085.1. NCBI lineage: Eukaryota > Viridiplantae > Streptophyta > Magnoliopsida > Asparagales > Amaryllidaceae > Allium > Allium cepa. Next base: position 847,539,826 of record CM060928.1, on the reverse strand, counting down.
CGCAAGTCCCTTCAGTAGGGGCACTGAATGTCCAACTTGTTCCTTGCTTGTTTCCATAGTCGTTCTTGCTATTAAGGCACCACTTGGAAGGATAGTCCGATAACCCTCTTCTAGTAGTCGGAACATCGAAAGCAGTTCATTAGTAATTACAGATTTAATGTCCCGATATCCCACGGGAGTCGCTCGGATGGCCTCGACAGCTTTAGAATACCCGGCGCCTTCGGGTCATAGGCGGATACCTACCAAAGTTGAAAGAGGTTCAGAAAAAGTGCACTCCAAGCCTTAGGACAGAGATTGGGGTAAAGATGAGACTTACGTCCTTCTAGCCATCTTCTCGCAAAACTAGGAGGATAGTGTATGTAGAACCACTCTTGTTTATATTGAGAAAATTTGTTCCACAGGCCCATCCGGACTTGGCATTTGGGATGTGGCTCGAGGAATATGTAAGATGGACTATTAGTAAGTCTCTTAAATTAGTATATGTAACTGATATCCTTGGGAGCTGGGGTCTGAGTAAGACACTCATGAAAATAACGCATATACCATGGATGAATGCATGGCTATTAGGATGTAGTTGTGCTGGAGCAATCCCTATATACAGCAACACTTCACGGATGATTGAATTGAAAGGTGGCACACTTCCCGACAAACACATAAATTTGTTGCATGCTGTATATCTTGCTGGGGGCTGGTGGGGCCAATCTTGTGCTGAAGGAGCCAGAACATCTTCGAAGGGGATTCTGTGGATAGAACATAACCGATGGAGAGAAGATTTGCCGATTTCCAGGACTTGAGAGTAGATGGGGTTATCCAGAGCGATGGCCCCATCTACAGCATCGGGTGCCAGACCTATAACCGCAACGAGTGAATCTGAGATGCCAAGTATGGGGGCTGAAGATGGATTCAAAGTCCTCACTGCCTCCTACCAAGAACTTGTCTTAGGGTTGTCAGAAAAGTAGCGGAGCTTGATTTTTTAGACATCTCCAAAAAGTGATTGGTGTGCATAGATACATGTTTAAGCTATACTTGAAAGATAATAGGTATCAGATATAACAAAAAAGTATTCCTCTGTGTTGTGTGTGAACTAGTGCGATGATTCAAGCAAAGAGTACAGATAAGTTAAAGTTCTAAAGAGTAATATAGTGTAACGGAGCTTTGAGTTGTCATCTTCGAGGATCGTTATACTGACCGTCACCAAATTTTGTCCTTCGATCAGTAATAGAAATTCTAGGATCAGGCATTGACATCATATGTTGTGGAAGCTATTACTTACTTTGAGGGGTTAAATTCACGTTTATAGTTGTTAAAACTATGGAGTTTATAGTCTGAAGTAGTTCTATGTGTTCGTATACTTTAGTTCTTGTCATTGTTCATTATTTTATGCTTGGGCATGAGAATGCGTGGTCCTGATATATGCTATGTTCACGATGAGGTGATTTTAATTGCAATACCGATCCCTATACCCAATACTGATCGTCTAGCTAAGCCTATATACCGAGCCACACTAATTCAAACAATATCCAATATCTCTATAAAATGTCTCCATCCCAAAAAAAATTACCAACCTCTAATCCACCTAAATATGGATGACCCCTAATTAAAAATGGATGTCATCAATTACCTAGAACTGTTTGTAATACCCAAAGGCCTTAATGCAGTCTTTCTGACTTTCTGTTGCCAACTTCATCTTGATTCAGACAAAATTGCCTCTCCAATACCACTAGGAGAAGTCGCTTCATTCTCCACCATTATTTCAAGCAATTTGTACACATTATTTCTTCCCCATTTTTCACGCAGTACCTCCCCATTACCCTTTCAATCCCTTGTGACTCCACCACAAGTCGAAAAATTGCAGACTTTTAGCTCCAACAGTCCTATAGAAATAAAATTCTTTGTAATTTCTGGGATGTGCCTAACTCCTATAAGTTTTACCACCCTTCCATCATGTATGTTTTGTCTAACAGAACCTATCCTGTTAACATGCAAGACTCTACTATTGGTAGATGCCAATTAAGCGTCTTACTCTTCATAATCGATGAACGACTTCTTTTGATTGCATATGTGTAAGCTTGCACCTGAATCAAGCGCCCAATTTTTGCTTTTTCTTTTATACATAAATAGGATATTGTTGTCAAACTCCTCACCATAATTAACCTCATCATCGTATTATCATTTTGTTCCATTTGATCTTCTTCCCATGCCTTCATCATCTCCTTGTCTTTTTTAGGAGTATTGCAAAATTTCGGCCCATGGCTAGGTTTTTCATAATAATAGAAGATGGTGTTCCCCTCCATGTTTGATATTTTTAATTGCTTTTCAAAGTTTGGTCGGTTATCCCTCTTTGCAAGATGCACCTCTCTAACTAGATTTCCAATGTCTTTTTTTCCTTGTCTTTTTCTGCCATTATTTTCATCCTTTACATCTCCTCATTGAGTAGGTTACAAACCCCGATCCAATAAAAAAAATTCCATCTCATATTTAAGTTGTTTAATGCCACCATAAGTATTTCCCAATTTTCTGGTAAAGAACTCATCAATAACTGGTGTTGTGTCTCATCATCTAGCTTGTAAGTCACAACCGCCAATTAATTTACAATTACATGAAAATAATTGGGATGCTCAACAATTGACCCATTTTCCTTAAGCTTTAAAGTTACTAATCTTCCTATTAGGAGAGACTTATTTGTTGAGGAGCTCTTTGAATATTTTCCTTTCAGTTTCTTCTAGATTCCAAAAGCGGATGTTTCATTAGCAATAATATGGAACAATGTGTTATCCAAAAAAACCGAATAGCCACCTTAGCCTTCCTATCCAAAATCTCCCACTTTGCCTCGGATACATTACTAGTTTTTTCCCTTTTATTCTCTAATGGTTGATGTAGATCATCAAGGCATAGAAAATCCTCCATTTTTGGCTTCCATTACCTCTTATTCCTTCCATTTAGTTTTTCAATACCTATTTTCTCCATAACCAAAATCTCTTCAAAAAATTTATGCAATAGGTACTGATACCAACTATTAGGGTTTTCCCAAGGATTCTTATACAATTATTTTTTAGAAGAGATAAAAAGTGAATCAAAAACAAACAAACTCCTTCAAAAAATCTTTATTAATTCACCAAATTGGGAAGATATCTTAATCCTAAAATCCTAGAAAAATAGAAAAACATATAGAAATTTTTTGTAATTTAGACTGTTTTGTTTACCATTTCTAGTTTTGGGTTTTTGTCTATAAGAAAATGCACATGATGAATGTATATTGTCGAAAATGATCAATTTAGAAAAAAAAATTAACATACAAAATAGAAAATAATTTTTTTTATTTTTCATGTTTAAAAAAGATAGAAACATGAGAAATAATCCATCCTTCCATCATCCTCCCATCTCCTCCCTCATCCATTCATTCTCCTTCCACCATCTCCATCATCACTTCACGCCGCTCATATTCGACATACATATTTGAAAATATAAACCGAAAATTCATTTTTAAACCAAACACTACCTAAGCTTTCCCACACATCTAATGAACCTTACACATGCATATTTACAATAAGAAATTAATTGGTGCTCAAATCCTTATTTACATGGTAACAAGTAAACTGTTGCATCCAAATAAAAGAGTAAAATCTTCTCTTTTATTATCATGCGCATATCTATATGTGCAATAGTCTTTTTAACTAGTCCAAGTATTTGTTTCCATTTCATTCCTTCAAAATGTGATTTTGTATAACAAATCACAACACTCTCCAAATCTATAAAATCTATTAATAAGGCAATAAATTTACGTCACAATTACATGTTGACTCACAATATCTTTAAAATCTACTTTGATTTGAAAATATTGTATCATAAACACCAACAATTTCTACCTTGATGCTATATTTCCATAGAAGCCTACCAACTCCACCCATATCTGCTTACCCGAAACAATCTTCAATATCTCTATGAAAACAAATGTCTCCAGCCCAAAAAACTTTATTAACCTTCAGCCTACCTACACATGAATGTATCCCAATTGAACATGCCTATGTCAATAACCTAGAACCGTCTGTAATACCGCAAAGCCCTTTATGCGGTCTTTTTGCCTTTCATTGCTGTCTTCACCTTGATTCAAACAAAATTGCCCCTCCAACCCTACTTTGAGAAGTCTTTTCATTTTCTATCATTCTTCCAAGTAATTTGTACACATTATCGCTTCCTCATTTTGCATGCAGTACCTCCTTATTACCCGTTCAAACCCTTGTGACTCCACTTCGAGTCAAAAACTATAGCCTTTTACCTCCAACTGTCCTATAGAAACAAGATTCTTTGCAATTTCTAGGATGTGCCTAACTCTTGTAAGCTTCATCACCCTTCCATCATGCATCTTCAGCCTAACAGAACCTATCCCTTTGACGTGAAAGTCTTCATTATTGACAGATTCCACCTTAGCATTTTGCTTTCCAAAATCGATGAACCCCATCTTTTGATCACATATGTGGAAGCATGCACTTGAATTAAGCATCCAATTTTTGCTTTTGCTTTTTCCTACACATAGGACATTGTCATCAGATTCTCATCATATTTCGCCTCATCATTGCTATTATCAGTTTGTTCCTTTTTATCCTTTTCCAATGCTTTCATCCTCTCCTTTTATTTTTAAGCTTATTGCAAAATTCCAGCTGATGACCAAGTTTTTCACAATAATAGTAAATGAAATTCCTCTCAATGTTTGGTTGGTTATCCTTCTTACAAGAGGCACTGCTCCAATTGGATTTCCAATTTCTTCTTTTTCCTTTTCTTTTTCTTCCATTAGGTTCATCCTTCGCATCTCCTCATTATGTATGCTACTAACCATCAATCCCATTAAAACAAGTCTAACCGAATTTGAGTTGTTCAATGCCACCACAAGCATTTCCCAACTTTTCGGCAAAGAACTCATCAAAAGGCTTGTGCCTCATCATTCACCTTGTAATTCATAGCCGCTAATTGAATTACAATTTCTTGAAAATCATTGAGATTCTCTCCAATTAACCCTCCTTCCTTAAATATCAAATTTACCAATCTTCTCATTAGAAGAGCCTTGTTTGCTGTAGAGTTCATTGCATTAATTCCTTCCATGTTCTTTTGAATTCCAAAAGAAGATATTTCATTAGCAATAGTATGGAAAACTATGTTCTCTACAAAACACCGAATAACCACTATAGCCTTTGTATCCAAAGTTCCACACTTTGCATCAGTTACATCGCTAGATTTGACCCTTTATTCTTCAATGATTGGTGTTGATCATTGAGGTATAGAAAACCCTCTATCTTCGTCTTCCACAACCCCTAATTTCTCCCATTAATTTTTTCAATGCTTATCTTCTCCATGACTAAACTATCATCAAAAAATTTATATTGTAGGCTCTTATATCAATTATTAGGGTTTTCTTAAGTATCCCACAATTAGATTTTAGAAGAGATAAGAAGTGAAGAAGAAAATATATAAATTCCTCTAAATAAAAACTTTATTAATCCACTAGAAGATTACAAAAGAAAGCCTAAAAATTGAGAAGATATCTCAATCCTAAAACCCTTAAAAATAAACTTTCTACCACACACATCCAATGAATCCTACACATGCGTATTTAAGATAAAAAATTATTCAGTTTTAAAATCCTCATTTATGTGGTAACAAATAAATTGTTGCATTCGATTTTGAAGAGTAAAAGCTTCTCTTTCTCTACAATCTGCACATCCATATATATAATTGTATTTTGAGCCAGTACTGGTCTTTTTACCCCTTTCATTCCTTCTAAATGTTACTTTGTATCATAAATCCAACACTCTCCAAGTCTATAAAATATATTAGTAAGAGAATAAATTTGAGTCACAGTTACACCTTGACTCACAATATCTTCAAAATCTACTTTAATCTAGAAATATTGTATCACAAAATCTAACCGTTGCAAGTGTACTCATGCATTTTAATAGGTTATGTTTAGTTTTATTAGTAAAACCGAACTAGTATCTCCTCTTAATTCTCATTGTCTTCATATGAATTCATTACGCACATGTTAATAGAATTGTCCACATTTGTACCTTTAAATCTAAATCTAATCTTATAATAGAGACAAAATAAATACATAATTGATAAATTTTCATATGTAATAGCACAAGGAGTAGAAATAAGGTTTAAAACTAAAATTAAAGGACAAGCTAGAATTAAGTTTCAGATTTGCCAACATCACATTCAGTGTCATACCTAAGATTATCAATCTCAATGTGTACAAAAGAAATAGTTTCATAAAAGCTTAATATAATCATATATATATATATATCAACTGATAAATAGCATTTAATTTATACATTTTAATTTTAATTAGTTGAAGCGGGCACATTTTCATTAGTACAAAATTTTCATTATATAATCAAACTTGCAATCTTACGACGACGCATAAACTGAAACCAAATTTCTTTAAAACTAAAGAAATCAAACTTGTCATAATTTCATAATTCTATATTGAAACACATATAGAGAGAATGATTAGTGAAATATAAAAAAAAAACCAATTGCGTTATCTGTATATAAGCCGTTTTGAAAAATATAAATTTTAAATACATTTATAAAGGAAGAATAAGACAAGCACACGAATAATAAATAATAAACCTTGACTTTTAAAATTATTAACACTTAGGTTCCTAAATCTCCAACGTTTGGAAACACTATAAAATAATTAGAATAATAGTTGCCTATTGTCTTTTTCATCAGAATCAAATCCATATAGTAACCCTATAAGGATAAAATATGCGTTTTAACTTTTCTCAAGCATTTAAACTATATATATTCGTTATTTTCTAATGTTGAGATTTAATTTCAGGTTATTCAAATTATCATCTCATTTTTTGATTTAAAAGAAGAATCAAAAACTTTTCGAATAATGTTCCATCTATTTGCTTCATAAAAAACCATTTGAAATGTTAGACGATCAATATATCGACAACTACATTGAACTATGCCAGCTTATTTTCTTTGCATTCTTGTCCTTCCATTTTTATTAATGCCTAATTTCATGTTGTTACAAATTTTGTAATATTTTTCTTGCTTGTCCATGTGAAACTCAATATATTTTCTTGATTGGAATGAACTAAATTAACCGATTTAGTGAATGAATACAATCGGTTAATATTGAAAGCTCCAAAAACATTAAGATGGATGAACGTAAAATAATATCATATTAAATACCTAAAGACAATTTACAATCATGAAACTAAATCATATCAAATCAATACTCATCACTTCAATCCTGAGAAGGGTGAATGACAATATCGAGATCGATCCTTAGATTTGTACGAGATCAAGTTTTGAGGAAACCATGACTAAGGGAGAGGAGGCGGAACTAGGGCAGGCGGAAGTAGGGTGGTGATAGAGAGAGGGATCATAACTAAGGCATAGGCTAATTTCTACAATGTGGTGTTTTCTTTTTATTTGAGTGTATCGTATTTTGGAACTAGGGCATTCGCTAATTTGCAAGTAGTGTATGTAAAGGTTCACAAAGAATTAACCAAAAATGGGGGTACTTTGCAATGGTCTTGAGCCATTACAAAATTGCAATAGCCCAAAGCCATTGCCCCTACTTTTGCAATGGCTTAAAACCATTGGAATATTGCAACGACTCAAGGCAGTTGCGAATTTTCTACATGGAGCCGTTGCAAATTTACCAAAATGGTGCATGGGTGGACTTAACCTTAGAATCTCTTACTCATAGTTTGAGTCATTTATATTAAACTATAATATGAACCGATTGAATATATACCTTATGAAGTTGCTAAATATGTTAAGATCAACCAAATCTTCATATAGGGAACAATCCTTAGCGCTTGTAGTTAAAAGTAAAGCATCATCTTCGAATGGTTCGAAAAAGTGGAAACAGGTAAATAAGAAGAATAAGAAGACTGACAATGGTGAGTATCATCACTATCATAAGAAGGGTTACTGTAACAATCGAGATTTTAAACCATCGAAAATCAACACTAATACATTCATTGTATTGCATGTCAAGTAATCGAATGCTAGAAAACCCAATTGTTAGGGAAAAAGAAGAAGAAAACTAAACAACGAAAAATCTCTCGGTTGAATGAATAATCTATAATATATAAAAAATCTTTACATAAAGAAAAAATGTAATATAACACACAATCGGAGTACACTAATCTATTTCAGCCCAGACGGTTATAACAGCCTTTCCTTACAACTACTGATAAATATAGCCAACAGAAAACACAACTGTATACAAAGAAATACACAGACACGTGTTGGACCATCAGCTCGTCTCTTGAGCTCCAATGCATCCAAAGTAATATGTAAATATGCTCGGTCTGACCTGAGCAAAGAAGGCTCAGATCAGCGTGGTAAACCAGCGTAGGAAAGCACACCAAAATAAATTTGTATAGTTTATCAAACCTTTTCAAAATAAAGGTATCTCGTGAGACCATGCCACACATAAACACGTATGGGTTTTACCTTACAATAACTAAAACATTTTCTATAGAACATCAAAGATATTATAGTAATATCTAGGGATCAAAGTAAAATATGAATATGGCCGAAATGCTTGCATTTCATGTTTCAACATATTTGGGCACAAATTAGTCCGTATGACACATATTAGAGAATGGGTTCCATATAATGACTAGGCTACTGAGATATCGCCAGTCATGATACATCTTAAGATAAAATTACACCGAGGACCTCACCGGGATCCCCTGCCAACACAAAACTGGCCTACCACTTGACTAGAAAATTGAATATGATCACCCCTTGGTAAATGGGCCCAAAAGCATACAAACGAGAGGCAATATCGACTCTAGATAGGGATGATCATACCATGAATGGGAGCGACCCTCTTATCCTGTTGCATATCCCCTGCTTTAGTCGTTCCCAGTTAATGAGGCTTCAGGCTATGTTTTAACTTTTATATAGCACTCCCTACTTGGAATGCTAACACCACCCTTTAGGCACTAATGTAATTCTAGCATTCATCCATACTAGTTGTTAGGACATGAAAAAACCGAAGGCACTACTTTTACCACATCCATTTTGTAGTCACCCTTAGGATTAGTAGCAAGCAGCCCTTGCACTTCAAAGAGCAACATCTTCAACTCCATCATCTTCAAGATGTCTTCACTTCGAAATGCTTGAGTTGGATCAAAGTGGTTTTAGAAAACATATCTAATCTAGGTCCCTTTGAAATAACAATCGATAGTTTCTGATAAACTCAATGCTGGTTCTTTAGGAAATAAATAGTAAAATATAAGAGCGGAGATCACCTCATTACCATTAGTGGATAGATTTTCTTACCATTTGTCCTAGGAGAACGAAATGAGATTTTCTGCATAGTATAGCATCATTAGGGATGACTATGCCATATAAGCCAAATGTTTCTCCTAGACATTTCCGAAGTTACGTTTTGGGTTGATATTTGATAGTCGGCCGTTTAACTACCAAAAAACACACATTCAAATCAGGTCTTTAATTCCATATAGAATACCAACATCGGTTAAGCATGTACGCAACCAATAACCTCTTAAATTAATCTTTTCCTTAATTAAAATTACTTTGTAAATTACTTGTGTAAAAATACCATCACAAAGATATACCCACAAATCCCTATATTTTCAGTACTTGGAAAATATCCATATACTTATCTCAAAGGTATAAGTATATTCACAAACATTACACTTCATAACATAGAAATGTGCTCATATACTTATCTCAATGATATAAGCATATTTACAAAGCTGAGAAAGATTTTCTTTTTATTCAATTCTAAATTCATTTACAAAGTCCTTATAAATCTATAAAACCATTCATAAATCATTTTATAAATCTCTATAAATCATTTATAATCTCTTTATAAATTTCAATCACTTATAAATTCTTTTTACACATTTCTAAAACCTTTATGAACTGATTGTAAATCCATAAAACTAGTTAAAAAACTTCTTTTATAAATCTATAAACACCTTTATAAATATCTAAGAAAATTATTAACTCTTTTATAAATCTATAAAAACCATTTGTAAACTATTTTATAAAACCATTTATAAAACTCTATTTATAAATTTCGAAAACATTTATTAATAAATAATAATCATTTACTTGAAAACATTATCATATAGTAATAATTATTAACTTTAAACTGTCTTAAAAATAATAATCAATAATTTCGAAGCATTATTAATAGAATAATAATAAATAAATCTTCAACATTATTACTAATAATAATAATAAATTTCCAAAACATTAGTAATAAATCATTATAATTAATTTCAAACCTTATTAATTATTTACATAATTAGCTTTTCAAATGTAACAACCCAGATTTTCCAACATTTAATTTTCAATATTTAAATGATTTTTAATATTGGATTTGAAATGTAATTGAATTTTTAATATGAAGTTTATCGATCGAATAGGTGGAATAAGATTTAAATTCCAAATATTATGATTACCGTAATACGGAAATGGTGAATAATTAAAATTCGAGTTGAATGTGAATCGAATTGATTTATAATGTTGATATAAATTCTATTTGAATTAGAATTGAGTTAGTAAGTTTTTAAAACTGAAATTTCAAGTGATTTCATAAATTTTTGAAATCGTGGATTTTATTGACGCATTAAAATAACGATCCGGGGCACATTCTCGAAATTCGACGAAACCATTTTCATTGGATCCATAATAATGTATTATTACCGGATTTCAAATTTCATAGCATTTGGATTTTCCATTTGGTAGTGCGATCTGAAACCGACTAGAAATAATTTAATTGAATTTAATTTAAATAGTAGATTTAAAAAGCTATCTTCCACATACAATCTGATTAAGTTCTGAAATTGTTCCTTTTGGTTTGGAGTAGCGATATAACATTAGCAATGCAAGGCGACAGACCTCAATAGGAGCTCGAGATTTCCCAATTTATAATACGAGATATTTTGAATATAAAATTAAAAAAACAGTCAAACCCTATAATGTCTCATCGGCCATCCTATGTCGCACCCTATGTCTGAATCGCGCAACACCCTTTCATTTAAAAACGTCGTGACAAGTCGCAATTGCTCTGATCGAACTTGAGTGCGGCGATGCTGAGAGGAGGTGATTTCATTCGATTCATTTAGGGTATGGGGCTCGTGCTGGCAGCGGAGGTAGAGAGGCAGAGTTCGCAATGGCATGGAAGTGGAGCAGGCTCGGTGTGGCATGTGGCAGCTCTGGTGGGTTGCGGTGGAGTTTGGGGTGCGTCGTGGTGGTCCGATTGCTGAAGGAGGCCGGAGTGAGCGAAGGGATGAAGATGAGTCGTGAGATATATCGTGACCTGGAGTTGGTAGCATGACTATTAGGGATTGATGAAGGTAACTAGTAATTTAAATTGTAATTAGTTTTAATGATTACAAACTAGACTAGTTAAATTATAAAAATTCATAAAATTATTTTTGCGAGGTCTAAAATTAAGGAAATGAGGCATGTTGGATTCGTAAGGACGTAGGCTACATTCTAGAATTGGTTTGGAGATTTTTTTGCAGTAAGCTAGGATTTTAAATTTAAATCGAACGTTGTTAATTTAAATCGAATTTAAAATTTGAATGGATTATAAATAAAAATCAAGGTGAGTAAATATCACTCAATTTGGTTGATTTGGGTAATTTATAGCAATTTAAATTTAATTATTGGTTGTTTAAATGAATAGATAAATTATTTTCTAGTGGGATGATTGGTTGACTTGATATATTATTATCAGCTGAATGTTATATTATATATGGTAGTGTGTGTGTGTGTGTGTGTGTTAGTAGTTGGATATATTTCCTACGATTGGAGCGGATGAGACACTATTCACTTCGCATAATAGCCGATGACCCTATATAACCACGATATCCCATTTCGAAGCGAGATTGGTATTTTATGTTATATAACATCTGTGGATGTAGGAAACATGTTGGAGGGATTCAACTGTGTTCCTCAAAAAAAAATATTGTTTCTCATATAGCGATATATGATGTGATTGAATAATCTGTTATAGATTGTTGTGTGATTTGTTTGTATTGATGATACAATAGCACTAGCCTTAAATTTGGTATTTAAATACCATAAATATTATTTTTAAATTCGAAGGGATTAAAAGGAAATTTTCGACATAAAAAATATTTATATCGAGTTTGGATTATTTTATAGGGAATTGATTTAGATAAAACAATGATTTGATTTTGGGTTGTACTTAACAATTCATGAAATGTTTTAAATAGAGATTTTAAAATAATTTATATTATAGATTTTAACAATGTATTTTTAAATGATATTTCTAAAAAAATATGGAAAAAAAGTTGAAATCGATATTTAAAAATAGATTTGTAAAAAAATGTGATTTATTAAGGAATGGATTTATAAAATGAGATTATTTTTATAAACAAGTGAAACTCAAAAGAGTTTATAAATTTATGAACAATGTTTGTAAATAAGGGAAAACGATATATCAGTTGCTAAATTGGGAATATAAATTGACAGTGTGAATTCATGTCGAGATATGGAAATCTGTTTTGAGAAAAATAGTGGATTCTATTTTTAAAATGTGAGAATGGTTAGGGAATCGGTACTAAATCAATGTGTTATGAATCGAGTGGGATTTATAAATTGAAATTGGTTATTGGAATTTTAAAAACATATTTTTATCAAGAAGTTCAGTTTTGTTTAAAAGGAAAGTATTATTTATTAAATTATGTATTAAAGCAGTTTTGGTATTGAAATACTTCGAAAAGTGGATTTTTTTAAATTACTAATATTAATTGAAATAAATTCTAATTTCAAAATTAAGCTTTGTGAATCGATTAGTTTTATTAAAAATGAATTGGAAATGAGTTCTCGATGTTTATTCAAAGTGTTTTAATATTTTAAATAATTACTTAAACATGTTTAAAAAAAATTAATACTCTAAAATATATACTTTAATTATATATAGAGTTTTGTAATGATCGTAATATATTATAAATACTTTTGAGATTTGTAAACGGAGTTTATTTAATGGATATGATTTCTATAAGAGAAATCTTATGACGGAATTTTGGAAACTTAAGGAATTTTCGAAATGGTTAAATTAGCGAACTTCGAAAAAAGGAATCTGAATTCGTAAAAGAAGTTTATAAATTGGTGAATGATGTAAAATTAATTTTTAGAAATTGTAGGAGGGATTACGAAAATTTCGGATATTTAATGAAAAGAATTATAATGAGTTGTGACTTTACAAAAAGGTTTGTAAATGGCTTTATGTAGTTGGAATATCCTACAAAATTAGTAAGATATAAACATTTCCTAAATATTGAGAAGTAAGTGATTTTGGAAAATATACGTATAAATATTTTTCTAAGTATTGGAATAAAATGATTTGGGAATGTTTTGACTATGGGAAGGTCATACGGAAATATTTCTAAGTGATAATATGGTTTGAAAATATCCCCATAAGGATATAAGGATTTAATTTTTTTCTCAAATATTGGAATACTTGAAGAGATGTGAATATATATATATATATATCTGTGTGTGTAAAGGTATTTGAAATCAATGTTTTGAAAGATGTATAAAATTGGAACTAGTGACTGCTTATGTGTGAAACTTAATAGTTAAATAAATAACTATTAAATCCAGCCAAATTCATTAATCATTTCAAAGACCGGGATCGGATTTAATTATCCGAAACCACTTCGATCTGATTTTTGTGTTATGACTTGTGATATCGTGAAGAAAATGAAGACAGTGAATTTGGAGATTTGGTTTGTCTTAACGCAGAATAACTCGTATGGATGAATGCCATTATTTGCATCGTTACCTAGAAGGCAATATTAGCATTCCAAGTATAAATGTTATTCTTAAGGTAAAACGTAGCCTTAAACCTCATCAACCGAAAATGACTAAAATAGGGGAGCATTCCAAGTGGGTCGCATCCAAGTAGGGTATGTTATCACTTTTCTAGATACGCTCAGATATATTATATTATAGTTATGGATATTGTTGTGCATGGGAAAGAGAGCGCTCGATTAGGGTGGGAATACCTGGGGTGATAACATAGACGGTACTATCCAACAAGGGGTAAGCCGGTCCTGTATTGACAGGGATCGTTAGGTACGATCATGGTACATTTTCTAGAGGTGTACTGTAATGGGCGGTACCCCAGTAGCCCGGTCATTGTATGGAATCCAATATCCACTACGAGCCTATATGGTTTTTATTGTGCCCAACTATGCCAAAACGTGAGATGCAAGCATTTCAGCTATTTTATAGTTTACATTCTATAGACGCTATTATAATATTATATGATTTTGATATAAAATGTTTTGATTAGCGTAAGGTAAAAACCCATCATGTTTTTGTACGACGTGGTCTTACGAGATACCTTTTTTTTCAACGGATTTTGATAACTGTAATAATTCAAATTGAGTGTGTTTTCTCACCTTGGTTTTCCAGACTGACTTGGGTGTTATTTTATTATAATACTCGGGTCTGACTGAGTATTGCAGATTCAGGTTAGGATGCTATGGAAGCTCAGGAGAAGAGCAGGAGGATTCTCAGGCGTATTATATGTACTTGATTTTATACCGTTGTAAGTGTGTATGCTGCATACTCAGCACTTGTGAGGATAACTTATTATAACCGACTAAGGTGATTGTTCATGGTTGTACTCTGATGATTATGTATATTACAGTTGCATTTTTCTTGTACAAAGACATGTTATCATATATAATATTTTGTTCCGCTGCGATTGTGAGATTCTGTATTGTTGTTTCTGTTTTTCTTTTATCTCTTCATTTTCACCCCTAATGATTTGGTATTTCTGGCACTTGAATATTCTACATGCGATATAGTGAACGTATTGATGTCGATTTTCAAAGGTCGGAAATCTTGTGGGTCGTTACAATGGTATTATAGTCGAAGGTTAAAAGAGAATCTTGGCTTTGGTGGGGATTACTCAATAGAGATAGGGTCAGTAGTACCCTAAAATGAGTTTGAGTGTATTAAGAGATATAAGCACGCATTTGTTAGTAAATATAAAATGTTTTATATTTTGTTGATTTATCTGTTGAGTGCTTTACGAATTCTAGTCGAATAGTGTGACAACACAAAATCGATAGCAATTTTTAAACAATTGAACCAAGTAAACCGATACAATATTGTTTTGAAGTAGGTAAATGAAATAATTTTACACAACTATATTTTGATATGAAAGAAATAATTTTCTAGAAATAATTTTTGTATATTTGTGTGTTTGGTTATTATTATTATAATCCAAACCAGATTATAAAATTTTAAATGGTTATATATAACCAAATGGGGATTGTATAATAATAATTTATGGAAATCAATTATAAATAAAAATTGATTCAATCCGGAATTTGGAATTTATATGCCAAAAATTTGGAGATGTTTTCAAAAACATTTTGAAAACAAATGATGGTGGTATTATTTTGGAATTTTGAAGGGAAATTGTTTAAAGGGATTTTGAAGGTGTAAAGCACTATACTCACTTCGGTCGTTGGAAAACAATTCCGATGATGATCGCAACATAATCATTGTTTATTTTCGAGTTTCTAAGCGGTGGATTGCTACTGTACTAATTGATATGGAGATTTTGTTGAAAAATAAGTGTTGTTTTAGAAATTCCGAAGGGGATTTGTTTTGATTAAAAACAAGTTGATTTTGAAAATCCCAAAGAAATGGTTTGTTAAACCAAAAGAGCTATATATATATATGTTGATTTCAAAATGATTTGAAATGCAACCGGGTGTTTGATTTTTGAAATTTCTCAACTATATGCTTTGTGAAACCAGAAGAAAAATAAGTTTTGAACTTATTACCTGGAATTGTGAATTTCAATATGAAATGAAATTTAACTTATGCAAGTTAAATAAATTGAATTTGTAAAAGAAAATTTGTATGAATTAGAATTTAACTTAAGTTGAGTTAGATAAAATTGGATTGGATTAGAAATGATATCAAATTGAGGTGAATATAAATTTTGAATTATGAAGTGATTATATAACTATGTGTTATAAACATAGAATGTTAGTAAACTTAAGTGGAATTTAGGGAATTTTGAATAAGTAAGTTTGTGTAACTTGTTAAACTGAGAAAGTTGAAAGGTTATGAGCAAGTTAAAATGGTTAAGTATTTTGATAACAAGGAATGAAAATCCAAAATTTAATTATAAAACGAGTTGAACTCAAGTCAAATAAACCGAAGTAATTTTAGAAATGAAAATTTGGAGTTGATTATAAATTGAATTTAAGCTCGAGTCGAGTTATATGAATCATTTTTTGAAAATTTAAACTTAACTTGAGTTAAGTAAAGTGAAATGGAAACTGGGTTGGAATAAAAAGAACTCAAGCTATAAGAATGAAAATTCAACCTAAGTATAATTAAAGTAATTATAGTTTAAGATGTCGAATTGAATTTGAACTGTAGTAAATTAATCAATGAATTTGAACTTGAATTTTGAAATGGAATTAATTAAGATTTGGAATAGATTGATAGAATGAACTGGTTAACTAAATTGGTAACTGGAAATTTATTTAATTTGAAATGGATAAATGGAATGGGCTCAAATATAAATAAGACTCGACCTAAAATGGTAATTGATTTAAAGATGGTTTTAGAATGTTGTTTCATTAGAATTGAATTTAAACTTAAATTTGAAATAGAAGCAAACATAAATTGCTTATAAACATAAGTTATTATTTTATGAAATAATTCGTAGTTTGAGTTTGCATGGAATGAATTGATAAAATCAAATTGGTGAATGGAATCGGAATTGACTTGTGATGAGTTAAGAATAAAATGAGTATTATAACGACCCTGACTCGACCTTCGAAAATCGGCACCGAATGCGACACTCGTATTCAATGCCGTAGATTAAAACATCGAATCTGGTTCGCCAGATCTTATAACACAATTAAGTATACAACACAGCAGAAGAAAGAATGAATATCATATACAACCAATGATACAATATCCAGTATGATATATAATCAGTGATATCAAAATGATACAAGAATATCAGAGACAATAAACAGCAGCGGAAAACAAATAGCCAATAGATAACTCCAATCAGCGACAGCAACTCAAACTCCAAAAGCACCAATCCAGCAATAGCTCGAACCACCATCACGTTGCACAAAGATAAGCAAGTCTTTTCCAGTGAATCCAAAGACTCTAATATCCAATATCTCCAAAGAATACCAGAGAGAAAGCTAAAAGCTACCAAATCGATATCTATATCTAGTATCTGAGAAACTCAACTCTAGACCGTCCGTGTGGTAAATTGTAAGCACCCAGAGTTTAGGAAAGGAACAATAAACTCTGGGTCAGTCATGGGACTGGTATGAGCAAATGAAAACAGTTTTAACTTTTAAAACAAACAAAAGAATTAAAATTTAAAATCCGCAATGCTTTTTGAAAAATGAAACTACCATAAGGCTTCCCGCCACACACACTGTGCAAACGCAGAATTGGAGGAGATTTCTCCTTATGATAGTCAAAAATGCTTGATATGTGAAAACCATTTGATATTATTATTGGTGCATATTGGAAAACATTTCGAAAGTATAATATTAATTTAGCCAGCATAGACATTCCAAACTATGCCTACTATAGCTACCATCTAAACAGTGGGCGGCCACCATAAGTAGATGGCAGGTTATACAACTAAAACCGTACTGGGCGCGTACTGTTTCTTTGGATTTTTCAACAAATGGTCAGGCCAAGGAACTTTCCATTGCCACATGGGTACGCCTCTGGAGGGACGCCCCGAGAACCATCCCTCAGTTCTCTGCCAACACAAGGCCGGTGTACCCCCTTCCCGGGAGTAATC
This sequence comes from Allium cepa, assembly GCA_030765085.1. Taxonomy (NCBI): domain Eukaryota; kingdom Viridiplantae; phylum Streptophyta; class Magnoliopsida; order Asparagales; family Amaryllidaceae; genus Allium; species Allium cepa. The sequence goes on along the minus strand of CM060928.1, from coordinate 847,521,960 downwards.
ACCTAAGATATTCCATCCCCAGTCGTAACCAACCTTTATCCGAGCGCTCGATACCAACAACCACAAAGCAATTTATTTGCAGTAATCGCATAGGTTAGATATCTGGGCTCCATACCATGATACCACCTCTATCCAGAAGAAATGGACATACACTAGGGGCGCGACCCCTGAAACCTTGCCGCATCTTTCCTGTTTTGACCATTACCGGTTTGTGAGGCTCGATGAGGTTTCGTCCACAAAGCTACGCTTTTCACAAAAGCCTTGCTTTGATCAACAAATGATCAGCAGCACTTCGTATGTCACATTACCAAATTAGGAATGTATCACTAGTAACCATCAACTACATAACCTATGTGCTCGTACGTCTCAGAGAAGGGTGTTAAGCTAAGAGAATAAATCTCCGCCACCAAATAGAAATGTATTTGATAGAAACCGGTTTTACATCTCAAAGTGTAATGTCAGACACACATCCATACAAGTCTTTTCCGGGTTCGAACAGAAACGAAGGCACTTCATAAAGAAGCCCTTGCACATCCGGATAATTCCCAATCACGTCCGGACTTCCCATCACAATGGGTGCTCAAATCTCTATACCGGGGATCAGCCGATATAGAGACATTCGACAAGGACTCCTTCCATTTTCGAAAATATCCGGTCTTCACCACCGGTCTTCAATTGCTATCCATAGCGTCGTATGATTATTCGGAATGGGTTATATGACACAAAGGTCCTCTCCCGGCTAAACCGAATAATGAGCATAATATTTAAAAACATATGGATATGGGTTCTCAGTTAAGTCACAACTTAAAATCCAAAACTTTTCATCCAAATGGTTAAAACAAATTACCATTTTCAATCTTTTTATAAAAAATCATTTTTCAAAAACCCTCAATAGCTTAAACAATTCCCACACTTAAATCTTTTAAACAAAAGATTCACCTTTAAAAACCCCTTTTAATTTAAAACAAGGTTTACCAATCAAAGATTCATTCATAACTTTCAAAGTTGTTCTATTTCAAACTTGAAATCTTTTCATCATAATTTGGAAATTCTTTCCTTATATAAAGTTATTATTATTTGAAACCACTTGTTTTCCGTTTCAGAAAACCCGATTATAATTCCACGAGTTAAGGCCTTCCAAATGTAAACTTGGGTTGAATTCAAATTTTCAAAACCATACTTTTAAAATGGTTTAAAAACCCATATAAACCAATTTATAAGTTGAATAACCTTTTTAAACCATAGTTTCCAAATCATAGAATTCAATCCCAATTTTTTGAATTCAAATTTAAATCAAATTATTCAAATTTCAAATCTTCATTAAGTTATTCAAAGTAACTTTAAAACACCTTTTCAAAAGTTTTTTATTTAAACCCAATCCATTTCCCAAACCATTTGGATTTAAAATTTTAATTCAAAACTATTTTAAAAATCTGTGACTTAACCGATTTCTTCATGCAATCCATATTTGTGTGTGTATAGTGTGGTCCAGGGGTTTTACACAATGGTGCAACATTATTCAATCATCACAGATCAAAACACAGAAATACCGATAAGCGGTATAATCTATAACGCTTATCTTCATTTACAGATTCACATATAAATGAATTACAAATGAATAAATAAGTAAATAAATAAATTACACGTAGCTCAATTCACAGAACAGAATATCACAGATCAATCAATTCAGGGCAATTCATACAAGGCAAACATTCATAAGCAAGGTCAAGCATTCAATAATCATTTATAGGTAGGATTAATTAATCGTTTAATCCTAATTAATTAAATCAATTACTTATGAATTAATTACCCAATTCTGATTTATTAATTACAAATCATTTGATAAATTTATTTATCAAATACTTTAATTAATTATTCTTAATCAATAAATTATTCTTAAATTTAACCTCTAAACCAATTACATAATTAATTAACCCCTAAATTAATTTCTTTTAAGGAATTAAACTTTAATTACTTACCATAAATTAATTACACTTACACAATTTCATAAATGATTATCATTAATTAATTAATCTAATTAATTGTTAAAGCTAATCACATTAATTAAATATTCAAATAATCTTAGTTAATGACCTTCATTAACTAATAACAATTCTTTAATTACTTTTCTAAAGAAATTACTTGCATTAATCATTATTAATTAAAATTTTATTCAATTATTTCTTAATCAATTATCTTAATTGACTGCTAATTCTAAATTAATCAACTTTAATTATCTAATAAACAATCCTTAATTACAAATAAATTAAATACTTAATTATTAATTTACCAATTAATTAGTTACAAAGTGATAAACCCCTAATTAATTACAATTATAAAGTAATTAACAAATCTTAATCACCCAATTAATAATTATTTATCTTAATTAGCATTAAAAAACTTCCTTAATCTTTGCAAACAATTTATTACTAATTTGCAACTTTAATGTCAATTAAGTTTAACACTTATTTTAAATTAACTACGAATTAAGTATTAATTTGATCTTAAAACATCCTAAACTAAAATAATTAAAAATGGTAATGAAGTCTTAACTTAACATGATCAAAAGTTAATTAACTCGACCATACTTAAAATTGGTTTAAAGAAAAATTTGCTTAACCCATTTTTTTTTATATTTGTAGTTTTGAAACCAACCCGAGACTCCCCCTGATTTACTCGACTTGAACTCGAGATTCCTACCCATTATCCCGAGTACTCCATCGTTTTTATACCCTTCATCTTCTTCTTCTACTTTTTTCTTTTAAAACTTAAACATTTGTTAACTGTTAACCCACACAATCTCACACGAATGTTTAGTCGAGCCAGCACCACGAAACTACGGGACCTACTTCGAGACATCCCTTCTTCTCCAACCACCAAATTTCCAGATGCACAGAGACACACGCGTGCATATGTACACTTCATCGGAGCGATTCCGATCATCGCGACAATCTCAGGCACATCACCTGCAACTACCTCAACTCCATCAACTTCCAAGATCAACGATTCGAGCCAAAAACAAAAATTGAGCTACTCGACTTGCCCCTGAACAAAACAGTTCATGAGAAACTCCCTTCGACCCATCGCCTCAGGTCATCGGAGACCTTGCAACCTCGTCCCTAGCTCAGCTACACCACCATGCTCCGATTTCCCTTGGTCCCATCAAACCCGATGCATCATCTACAATGATCCAACCTCGAAACTCACGTCGACCAAATGAAGCCATTAAACCCTACTTTCACTTCGAACAGCCACCATGGCCAAATTAAAAGAAATTCGAGCATTTTTCTAATGATCCTTAGCCTACGATCCACCGTTGGCCACAACCACGTCGACCAACTCATTGCCAATCGCCGGAATTTGACAAGAATGTCATTTCTGTTCATCTTGGAAATTCTCGACCATTACTCGATTAAAAATTTCGAGACCTTTACCAAAAATCATTGCTTCATGACACAAATTTAGTTATGTAATCATATTACAAAATTTAAAGGTTTGATTTTTCTGATATATGATAATTTTACTGTAAATTATTATTTTCAAAATATTTACTTAATGATTTTACATAACATTATTTTTAGAAATAGCTTTACATTGTTATAAACAATTTCCTTTCTGGAATCATAGTTTGAAATGATCTAAATACGAAGATATGAATTTTCTTGATCAAATGGTAACCTGTAAAGGTTAAACAGAGAGATTTCGTGCTTAACACAAACATGCATACATCCATTCACACACACACACACACATATATATGTATTTATATACATACAGATACATTTACATTCCTACCACATTTCCAAGTTATCATCACAAGTGTCAGATTTAAGTAAATTTAGTTTTAAAGGTAAGGTTTGCTCACTGTAAAATGAAGACAGAGAAGAACAGTTTAGCTTCTGTAACTATGATTTGCTTTATTTACTTCATGTTTTCACTTGGATTTACTCTTTAACATGATATTGTACTCATACAAATAACTTTCGTTCAGCAATCAAAACTTAAAATTTGCTTAGGATGGGGTAGATTAAATTTTTTCTAACAGAGTTTAAAATCTGTAATGAATACGCAGAAACAAATTCTTCTTATTTTCAGACATGCATTGCAATTATCATCACACAAATCAAATAATCAGCATAACATCACAATGTATCAACCAAATCAGGTTTCTAAAGAGGAAGTTGCTCACTTTTTAAAATGCAGAGAGCCTGCAAATGACTTTGAAAATTGATCTTTGTTTTTTAGTTGCTCTGCCTTTTGATCTTTGCATTGAATCTATATTGTCTTAAATCTCCTGAAGCTTAAATCCTGATTTTTTTCTGTTCTTTACTTTAATTAAACTTGAAGTTGTAGACTTTCTTTCATTTTTGCATTGTTTGATTGCTTCTTGTTGCTTCAGATTGTAATTTGATTTGTTTTTCCTGCAACTTCAATTGTTTTTCCAGATTTTGCCTGTTTTGAATCTGCATGCTTGATTTTTATGATCTGAGTTTGTAGTTGCTTTCAGATTGAAGCTTCAGGTTTAAATTGCATTTTGTTTTAACTTTTCTTTTTGAACTTTATTGTTTGATTTCCGGTTTGTTTCTATTTTCAACTTTGAAGATGAAGAATTAGAGGGAAAAGAAAACATACAACCCAATTTTACTCTTTAATTCATATTATCTATGTTTTAAATTTTAAAGAAAATAAAGTATAACAATTGTTTTATTCATATCCTCTTTAAACTACACTTGTTAGAATTAAGATTTATATACATACACTTGTCAATTAAGCAATTTCTTTTGTTTTAAATGTAAATAAAAGCTTTTGAACCTACTTTATAATTCTTATCTAAATTTATCTATGCATTACTTTTTTAAAAGAAAATGTTATAAGAACTTATGCATATATTTTAAAACCCAAAATACTTTAAAATATTTTTATCCTTTAATTAATTACATTTATATATATATATGTACATATATATATATATATATATATAAATGTTTTTACATTTTATATTCATGAATATACAACTATTGTTTAGTTATTTCAAAAGAAAATGTATTATCAAATGTAATTTTATTTAATTTATGTTATACCTTATTTTATTTTCAAAAGAAAATTTCAATTACCTATACTTATATATCAAAATGCATATTCACAAAAAGTAGAAAAACAAGATTTAGTTAGTTTCAAATATAAAATTTTCTTTAAGTCCAATTAATTTCAATATATAACATTTGAATTTCAAATTCACATTTTCAGATTGTAATCCATTTACAAAATATTCATTTTTGAACTTCAAATAAAAATATTTATTTAATATAATTTGGAAAAAAAATCTTTATTAATTGAATATATATTGTTTTCAGACCCAAAATATTTATAAGATTTTTAATTTTGAATTTTAATTCCAAGATTTAATTTAAACTAAATTTATAAATATAAATAAATAACAAAACATATCTTTTATAAATCTTAAAACTTTCAAATTCTATTTATTTAAATCTAATTTATATGCATATTCATTCCCAAACACTCAAATTCATTCTAAATCAATGTATAATTTAATCAAAATTTTATATTAATTTACCAAATTAATTCTTAATTTAAATCTAGGAATCGCATTAATTACAAATTTAAATTTGTTTAAAAACGGGAATGTTATTAGTATGGAAATGGATTTATGCAAATGAATCACATATAAATCATTTGGAATGGAATAAATGGTTTATAAATCGAGTAGAAGTGAATAATTAAATGTTTGAACCTTGTATTTTGTTATAAATTATGAACGTTCATGTTTAAACATGACTTGTTGACGAAACTTATGTGTTTAAATAGTTAAATGAATGAATTTTATTGAATTTGCTGTCTATGGAACTCATGTGCTTTGTTTGAGTAAGTATAGGTACAAGAAAACTTTTTGGCTAGATTTTGGTTGCGGGCTTGCATATAAAATGAGTAAGCTTGCTTAATAACGCTAAAATAAGGTACGCTTCCGATATACCATGCAAAAATATAAAAATATTGATATACATTGTGTTTTCCGGCCATGAGAGCTGATGTATATCGTTTTATCATATTTGTCGTATTGCAAAAGGCTCTCCGTACAAAGGAGACTCTACCAAAATTCGAAAATTTATGGTGTTAGAAAAATTTTGAAATTTTTGTTAACCAAAATTGATTTTTAATTATAGATGAAATAAAGGATTTTGGTTTGGAAATGGATAAATAATTGTTTCAGTTGGAACAAAAAGATTAGAAAAGTGAAATATCGAATTTTCACTAAGTGAGTTTTTGGAAAGTAATGGTTTGGATTCATCCTACCTTAGCAATTTCGGGGACGAAATTCATTTTAGGGGTCAGAATGTGACGACCTGGATTTTATGACATTTAATTTTGAATATTTAAATAGTTTTAGATATTGGGTTTGAAATTTAATTGGATTTTTAATATGAAGTTTATCGATCGAATAGGTGGAATAAGACTTAAATTTCAAATATTGTTATTTATTGTAATATAGAAATGGTGAATAACTGAAATTGGAGTGGAATATGAACGAAATGATTTCTGCTGTTGATTACATTCCATTTGAATTAGAATTGAGTTAGTAAGTTTATAAAACTGAAATATCAAGTGATTTCGTAAATTTTGAAATCATCGATTTTATCGAGGCTTTAAAATAACGATCCGCGGAACATTCTCGGAATCCAATGAAATTAGTTCCATTGGATCCATAATATTGTATTATTATTATCAAATTTCATAGCATTTGGATTTACCGTTTGGTCATGCGATTTGAAAACGCCTAGAAATTATTTAATTGAATTTAATTTAAATAGCCGATTTAAAAAGCTATCTTCCTCATACGATCGAATTAGGTTCAAAAAGTTTTTCCATTGGGTTTGGAAGAGAATTATAACAATAGAAATTCCAGGTAACAGACTTCAATAGGAGCTCGAGATTTCCCTGCATATAATATGAGATATTTTGAATATAACATTAAGAAAACAGTCAAACCCTATAACGTCTCACCGGCCACCTTATGTTGCACCATATGTCTGAATCGTGCCACATTACTTAATTTAAAAATGAATTTTATCCATTTCTTCCTCAATGTCGTTCGAATGAAATCAATCCAAAAAAAAGACGAATGAAGGAACGAAATAAATCGCGGTAAGTAGCGATTGCTCTGGTCGAACTCGAGTGCGGTGACGCTGGGAGAAGGTGATTTTATTCGATTCATTTAGGGTGTGGGGCTCGTGTTGGCGGCAAAGGTAGAGAGGCGGAGTTCGCGATGGCATGGAAGTGGAGCAGGCTTGGCATAGGAACATGGTAGCTCTGGTGGGTCACAGTGGAGTTTTGGGTGCGTGGTGGTGGTTCGGTTGCTGGAGGAGGCCGAAGTGAGCGAAGGGATGGAGATGAGCCTTGAGATGTATCGTGACTTGGAGATGGAAGCACGACTATTAGGGATTGCTAATGAAGGTAATTAGTAAATTTGAATTGTAATTATTTTTATTAATTACAAATTAGAATAGTTAAGTTATAAAAATACATAAAATTATTCGTGCGATATCCAAAATTACGCAAACGAGTCATGTAGGATTCGTAGGGACGTAGGCTACACTTTGGAATTAATTTAGCCATTCTTTGGAGTTAGTTGGGATTTTAGATTTAAATCGAACGTTGCTCGATTTAGTTTGAAATTTGAACGGATTACAAATAAAAATCAAGGTCAGTAATTCTCACTCAATTTGGTCAATTGGATTAATTTAAAGCAATTAAAATTTAATTATTGGTTGATTAAACGAATAGATGAATTTTTTTAGTTGGATGATTAGTTGAATTGATATATTATTATCGGTTGAATGTTATATTATATATGGTAGTGTGTGTGTGTGTATTAGTAGTTGGATATATTTCCCACCGATTGGAGCGGTTGAGACATTATGCGCCCCGCATAATAGCGGATGACCCTATATTACCGCCGTTTCCCGACTCGAGGCGAGATTGGTACTTTATGTTATATAACACTATAGATGTGGGGGAACAAGTTGGCGGGATCCAACTGGATTCCTAAAAAAAATATTGATTGTTTTTCATGTATAGCGACATATGATGTGATTGAATAATCTGTCATACATTGTTGTGTGATTTGTTTTTATTGGATGTTATAATAGCACTGGCCTTAAATTTGGTATTTTAAATACCATAAATATTATTTTTGGATTTGAAGGAATTAAAAGGAAATTATGGATATAAAAAATATTTATATCGAGGTTGGATTATTTTAAAGGGAATTGATTTGGATAAAACAATGATTTGATTTTGTGTTATACTTTACTATTCGTAAAATGCTTTAAGTAGAGATTTTAAAATAATTTATATAAAGGATTCTTAACAATGGATTTTTAAATGATATTTACTGAAAAATATGAAAAGGAGTTGAAATCGATATTTATAAATAGATTTGTAAAATAAATGGGATTTATTAAGGGATGGATTTATAAAATGAGTTTAGTTTTATAAACAAGTGAAATTCAAAGGAGTTTATAAATTTATAAACGATGTTTATAAATAAGAGAAAAAGGCATATCAGTTGATAAATTGGGAATATAAATTCATACTGTGAATTTATATTGAGATATTGAAATCTATTTTGATAAAAATAGCTGATTCTATTTTTAAAATGTGAGAATGGTTAGGGAATCGAAATGAAGTCGATGTGTTATGAATCGAGAGGGATTTATAAATTGAAATTGGTTATTGGAATTTTAAAAATACATTTTTATCAAGAAGTTAAGTTTTGTTTAAAAGGAAAGTATTATTTATTAAATTATGTAATTTAAAACTGTTTTAGTATTTAAATACTTCTGAAAGTGGATTTTCAAATTTCTAATATTAATTGAAATAAATTCTAATTTTAAAAATAAGCTTTGTGAATCGATTAGTTTTATTTAAAAATGAATTGGAAATGAGTTATCGATGTTTATTTAAAGTGTTTTAATATTTAAATAATTAACTAAAAGTGTTTTGAAAACAAATTATTATTCTAAATTAAAATATACTTATCATATATGTAGACTTTTAAAGTGATTATAATTTATTTGTAAATCCTCTCAAGATTTGTAGATAGGGTTTATTTAACGGATATGTTTTTTATAAGAGAAATCTTATGACGGAATTTTGGAAACTTAAGGAACTTCCGAAATGGTTGGACAAGTCAACTTCGAAAAAAGGAATCTGAATTCATAAATGAAGTTATAAATTGGTAAATGAGATTTTAAGTAAGTAAAATTGAGATTTGGAAATTGTAGAAGGGATTATGAAAATTTTGGAGATTTTATGAAATGAATTATGACGAGTTATGACATTACAAAAAGGGTTGTAAATGCTTTTATGAAGTTGGAATATGGGGATATTTCCTCGTTTGTGAATATACCTACAAAATTGGTAAGATGTAAATATTTCCTAAGTATTGAGAAATAAGTGATTTTGGAAAATATATTTATAAATATTTTTCTAAGTATTGAATAAAACGACTTGGGAATGTTTTGACTATGGAAAGGTTGTACGAAAATATTTCTAAGTGTTAATATGGTTTGAAAATATCCCGTTAACGATATAAGGATTTGAATTTGTTTTCAAACATTGGAATACTTGAAGAGATTTGAATATTTATCTATGTAAAGGTATTTGAAATGAATGTTTTGATAGATGTATAAAATTGGGCCAAGTGACTGCTTATGTGTGAAATTTGGTAGTTAAATAACCAATTATCAAATCTGGCCAAATTCGTTGATCGTTTTGAAGAGATCGAGATTGGATTTAATTATCCGAAACCATTTCAATCCGATTTGTGCATTATGATTTATGATATCATGAAGATAATGAAGATGGTTATTTTGGAGATTCGGTTTTTTAGGCCCTTAACAACCTGTATGGATGAACATAACCATTTGCATTGTTACCTAGAAGGCAATGTTAGCATTCCAAGCATGAATGCTATTCTTAAGGTAAACATAGCCTCAAGCCCCACCAACCGAAAATGAGTAAAACATGGAAGATGCAGCAGGGCTAAGTGGGTCGCACTCAAGTAGGGTATGTTATCAATTTTCTAGATATCCTAAGATATATTATATTATAGTTATGGATATGGTTGTGCATGGGAAAGAGAGAGTTCGATTAAGGTGGGAACACTCAGGGTGATAACATATTCGGTACTATCTAGCAAAGGGTAGTCCAGTCTTATGTTGGCAGGGATCGCTAGCTATGATCTTGGTATATTTTTCTAGAGGTGTATTGTAATGGACGGTACCCTAGTAGCCTAGTCATCGTATGGAATCCAATATCCACTACGAGCCTGTACGTTTTTGATTGTGCCCAACTATGATAAAACGTGAGATGGAAGCATTTCAGCTATTTTGTAGTTTACTTTGTATAGACATTATTATAATATATCATATGATTTTGATCTAAAACTTTTTCGTTATTGTAAGGTAAAAAACCCTTCATGTTTATGTGTGACGTCGTCTTATGAGATACCTTTGTTTTCAAAGTTTTCTGATAACAATAATAGTTTAAAATTAGTGTGTTTTCTCACGTTGATTTTCCAGACTAAATCTGGTATTTTTTTTATTATAATACTCAGGTTAGACCGAGTATTACAGATTTAGGTTAGGATTCTATGGAAGATCAGGAGACAACCTGGAGGATTCTCAGGCATGTTATACATACTTGATTTTATTCCGCTGTAAGTGTGTATGTTGTATACTCAGCACTTGTGAGGCTAAATTATTATAATTGACCAGAGTGATTATTGATTATTATACCCTAATGATTGTATGTATGTTACAGTTACAGTTTTCTTTTACAAATACCTGCTATTATATATTATATTTTGTTCCGTTACGATTGTGAGATTCTATATTTTTCTTTCTGTTTTCCTTCTATCTCTTCTTCTTCACCCCTAATGGTCTAGTATTTCCAGCACTTGAATATTCGACATGCGATACTCTGAACGTATTTATGTCGATTTTCGAAGGTCGGAAATCCTGCGGGTCTTTACATCAAAACATTAAAATATTGATAAACAACTTTAAAAAAATATTAAATATCAAGAAAGGGTCTTTAAAACAATATTAAATATAATCCTTTAAACCATTTTGTAAATGACTTAGAAAAGATGGATAATAAGGTGTGACGACCCGACCTTCCACTCCAGGAAAATCGTATCATCTTGAAGAAAGAAAGGGATAGAAAAGGGAAAAGAAAGAAGAGAAAGAAGAAAACAACACAAGAATCTCAACAGCGGAATGAATAAATTATATTAATAACATAAGTATTACATAGTATACAGCAAATATCAGAGTACACAGTCATATACAACACATACTAGACAGTTATAAACACCTGTCTAGTCATTACAACTCAATACATACAAAAAACACTCAGAGATACCAACACAGCGGAAAACTATATAACAAAACGCAGAAGCCTCCTGCTCCATTTGCTCCTCCACAATACGTCAAAGCTATCCTGAATCCTATCCTGAATTCCCTTGGCTACTCATAAAAATTTGAGTACCCAAGAGTTATAGAAAAACAGAAATAACTCCGGGTCAGACATGGGTCTGGTGTGAGTAACAGGTTAAAGTTGCTTAACTTTGAAAAACCTTTGAAAAGAAAAGGTATCACGTAAGACTTCCCACACATAAACATGGAAAAGTTTTTACCTTACGCTAACCAAAACATTTGATAGGAAATCCGATGAAATTATAATAGTGTCTAGGGTTTTCAAGTAAATAAGAAATAGCCGAAATGGTTACATCTATTAAATTCCAGCTACTAGCCACAAAAGTGGGTAATACAATCAAAAATCGTTGGCACTTATTGGATTTTGGATTCCATCAATGGCTGGGCTACTGGGGTACCGCCCGTCACAGTACGTGGCCTAGATCACCCTATCGAGGATTACTCCCTTCATCACCTGCAACACAAAGCCGGACCCGTTCCTTACTGAACAGTTCCAAACAAGACAACCCCGCAGTTGTGATCAGCAACCGCACCACTAAGCCGAAAATAAAAAAGGGACCTCTAGACAGGGATAAATCTTGCTCTCAAGTGGGTGCTACCCACGAAGCTTTGCTGCACCTCCCCTGTTTTATCCATTCCTGGTTGATGAGGCTTGAGGCTACGATTACCTTTATAGGACATAACACTTAGAATGCTCATCGTCCACCTGACGATGTTCTGAAAGCATTCAATCCATGCAAGTTCGTTCCGGGTTCGAACGAAACCGAAGGCCTTATCTCGTTACACTCGTATTGGAATCACCCTCAGAGTTAACAACAATAACCCTTGCACTCTAATCCACCATCTCGAATCTATAAGTACTATTCTGTCAAACTCATTACGGAATCACCCACATAGTTATACTGACATATAGCCCTTACACCTCGAGTCTTCACTCGCTCCACTTGGATTAACGACCTAACGTTTAATTGGAATCGATGTGGTTTTCGGATCCCAAATATGGAAACCCGATCCCGGTCTCATCGAAATCCGAAGCGTGTCTTTTAAGGTCCAAGTTGTTTTAAGTTTAAAACAATTCAATTCATTATCTAAATATACACAGATAGATAATTCATATCACAATAGATAATTAACCTTATCATTATCAACAGATAATTCATATCATATTCAGATAATCCATATTATCATCCAACAGCAACCAATGCATCCATATCACATACACTACTCATCTCATAATTGAGATTACAAACCATACCAGGCAACCAATACCAATCATCAAACATAAGCAATGATATAAGGATCACACCATCCATAATTTATTTAAAATGAATTAAATTAATTACCTAAACTCTAATTAATTTAAAATAAATTAAATTAATTACTTCATCATCAAAATCCTGCTTATCTTAATCTTCAATTGATTACAAATCAATTTTATAAATCATCATCTCATATTCATTTCAATTAACCATTATTGATTAACTATCTCTAATTACAATAAGTAATTAGCATTTAATATTAATCACACAAGTTAATTATATTAAACCCTTTACAATTATTAACTTGTAGTTGCTTAATTAATTAATTGTATATTCATTATTAATTATTCCTTAATTAATCAATTCCAAATTACATCATTAATTAATTAATTAATGATTTCTGATTACATTTAATCAATTGCTCAAAATAAATTAATTACATAAGTAATTAATCTTCAATTTAAACAACATATATATTAATCACCCTTGACTAATAACCATTCAGTAATTAACTACTTTAATTACTCATTCCATAAATTAATTATGCTCAATTAATTATCTTCATTAGTCACTTGATTAATTTCAAAGAAATCCAAATTACTTCTATAATAAATATCCTTAATTACATCCAGTAATTATTAATTAATTACTTCTCTAAGTAATTGTAACGATCCCAGTTTTAAAGACGAATTTAAATTTCTAATTTAAAATGGAATTCTTGGATTAAATTATGGATTTGTTTGAAGATCTGGAAAATTTGATAAGATATGTATATTTATTTATTTTATAAATGGGATTTGAAACTTATTTTAAATGAAATTGAATTGGAATTGAAATAAAGTGTTTAAGATAAAATAAAATAAAATATACGTTGTAAAGTTAATGTTGAAAAGGAAAATTAAATTAAAAGTTTGAATAAATAATAATAATAACATTGAATTCATTTATATTATAAAACATATTTAAATCAAGCAATGTAAAAGACATCTCGGTGAACAACATATTAAATTGAATGCAAAGTAATATTTACAAAACAAATAAAACATAAAACATTAAATACAAAAATAAACAAAACCAGAATATAAAAATCAAATGAGTTATTTTTATACAATACAAGTACATATGAGCAAACATAAACAAAGCTAGCATACAAAGTAAATAAAATAAACAAAATGATCTATGTGCATATACGTACATAACAAAACCATTGTGTATAAAGCAAAGAACTGTACATACATGATTCAAATAGTGTGAAGTTGTAAACCCAATAGCACATGCATTAAATGCCATATCTCCTCAGCATGACTTGATGATATCTTCTTAGCCGAGATTTGCTTTATAAAATAATATATGCAGTTAATAAAAGAAGTAAGCCTATACCCTATGCACACTGTCCTCTCTATATTTGTATGTATACCTCTACGTTACCTCATTTTGTTCAAACCCAATTTAGACAGCCTGAAAAGAAAAAAAACTGTAAAAGCAAACAGCAAAACCAAAAGAAAAAGAAACCATCACCATTTACAAAATCAAACATCATTCAATTCAAAGCAAAACAAGATTCAAAAAAAGAAAAATTCAAACTGTTGTTTCAACTTGAAGTTCTGAGCATGCTTTACTGGAAAACAGGTGAGCAAACTTTCTTTCTTTTATTTTGACTTCTTTGTTTTTACCTGTGAGTAACCTCATCTTTTGAAATTTAAAAATGTAATCGATTGCTTGCAAATCAGTGAATAAGTATGGTGGTGTTTATATATATATGAATGAATTTTCTGGAAAATGAATGGTATACAGGTTTTGTTCATATATGTATATTCTCTGTTTAAACTCTAGAAAGAAAAAATTTAATTTCTCTTGACCTATTAACTGTTTAGACTTAAGATCAAAACAAAAATTGTTGTTTGCTCATGAACTAAATGTTGGAAATCATTTCGAATCGAAATAACTTATCTATACTCTGGAAATCATGTTTTGCAGGCAACAAAAAAATTAAGTTGATAAAATCAATTGTTATAAAATATTAATTCAAGTTGATAACTTGAATCTTCAATACAAAATGGAATTTTTAAAGCAGAAATGAGAATTTTTAATGTAGAATTGAATAAGCAGTTCATGGTTGATCAAAAGGTGCATTTTATCAATTACAGATTATTGATTTAATAATAAATCTTCAAAATTGTGTTGAAGCAAGTATAAACATTGGTGATTTTGTAAAAATTATCAAAAAAAATTGTTATTGCGTGGATTAAGGGTATGAGGCTGGGTTAGGGTTTTTGTTCGAGTTTCTGGGCATGTTGGAAACGAGGTGTGTGCGATTCCTATAAGTGATCGAGTGTCACGAAGCTTGGGAGGGTGGTTGCGTAGGGTGTTGCCGAGGCGTGGGTGGATTTGGAGGGTCTCCTGTGGCCTGTGCAGCAGTGGCGAAGGCATTTGTTGATTGTGGTGAGCTTCAGTTTTCGAGCGCGCTGGGGGCTATATTTCGATTTCGAATGTTTGAAGGCAAATCGAGTTTGGTTTTCGAGTGCTTGGATGGTTTGCGACTTGCCGCCGATGATGAAGTTCGCCAGAGCTCCGGCGCCGCTCCGTGCACGTGTACGTTTCGCTTGGTGTCAGTGTGATGGGTGAAAATGTCACGTGATGTTTCTCGAGTTCAAGGGGTGAGTGTTTCGGGGTCGAACTCGAGTGTGCAAAATAGACTTACCTGATGTTTTTCGTTTGGACTTAAAACTTGGCTTGAAAAAAAAAACAAGAAGAAGAAGAGAAGAAGAAGAACGCGAGAGGGAGAGAAGAGGTCTCGGGAAAGGGGGTGTTTGGCTCGAAGGGATACGCGAGTATTTGAGAGATAGAATCGGGTTTCCTTCTATTAGCAGTATTGTATTTGTAAAGTAATGTTAAATAAACAATTGTTCAACAAGTTTTGAACCCTGTTAAACTTGAATGGTATTTAACAGTTTAAGTTAAAACTTAGAAACAAGTTAATTACCTTAATTAATACATAACATTGTTTTTAATACTTAATTATTATTACTTTGACTAAGTAATCACTTCATGATAAGTAAGTAATTTATTAACATTTAAGTTTGTGGTTAATAATGCATTGACTTTCACCAAGTTAAAGAAGACTTTTTGTTAATTAAGATGAATAATTAATATTAAGTAATTATTTTTGAAAGAAATTAAGAATAATTTCATTTTAATTATAATTAGAGTTTGAATTAATTTATGTTTAGGTGATAAGTAAATAGTAATTAACTACTTAAGTTAATTAATGGAAAATTAATTGTTAATTTATTAAAAGAATTTAATTAAGAACTAATAATTGATTAACTAAGTAGTTAATGGTAAATGAATTAATAATTAAAGTTATAAATTTATGGTTAAAGAATAGTTAATCAAGGTTAAATAAATTGATTATGAAGTAATTAATTTATAAAGTGAATAAAAGAATTAAGTAATTAAGACTTAATGATTGATTAAGAATTTATTGGTTAATTAACAAATTTGAAATGAAGTATGTAATTAATTGATAATGAATTAACGATTGATTATACAGGGCTAAGTAATTAATTCCTAAGAAATTATTTTTAATTGAATTTATCACAATAAGAATTAAAGATGATTACTTATGGATTATGTAGGATATCTGATTTGTTGTAAAATGAATTGATATTTCTGTTTTGAGATTGTGATGTGTGAGATTTGATTTACCCTGTGTTGGATTATGATTGGTGATTTTATTCTGTAAACCCTTAGCCTTTAAAACGACATTTGAATTTCGATGCGACAGGGAATCGGATTCCAGTTGGTTATCCGAAACCCACATCGAATTGTAATGATGAATCTTCGTGATTGATAAATTTATTTTATCTGTGAAACTGTGAAAGAAGATAAGCGTTATTGGTTATATCGCTTATCGATATTGATATATTTGTGATGATTGATGTTGTGCACTATTGTGTAAAATCCCTGCACTACACTATACACACACAAATATGGATTTCACGAGGAAATCGGTTAAGTCACAGATTTTTAAATAAGTTTGAATTTGAATTTTTAATTCAAATATTTTTGGAAATAAATTAAGTTTTAAATGTGGAAAAGCTTTTGAAAAGCTGTTTTAAGAATAAAAGTTATTTTTGAATAACTAATAAAGATTTGGAATTTAAATAATCGGATTTAGATTGAAATTCAAAAGAAATCTGAAATTGAATTCTATATTCAATATTTATGATTTAAAAAGAACTTTACAAGTTATACGGGTTTAAACCATGTTTAAGCGTTGATTTGCAAATTTGAATTAAACCAAAGATTATAACTTGTATAAATGGAATCGGGGTTTTTTTTCCAAAATAAAACTATTGTTTCTAAGTGATAAAAAGCTTTCATATGAGTAATGAACTTCCAATTAATATTAAAGAGATTTCAAGTTTGAATCGAAAATGATTTTCCAAGTTATGAATGAATGTTTGGAAACAATTTTTGAAAGCTATGAGATAAATCTTTGATTTAAAGATTTAAATGAATTAATCCAATTCAAATGGAAATTGTTTTGAAACCTGTAAATGAATCCTTGTGAAACTAAGTAAACTTTGTGAAATAAATCTTCTTGTTTAAAAGATTTGAAATGGTAATTGGTTTAAACCATTTGAAAGAAACTTTGGAATTATTAAGTTGTGACTTAATCGAAATCCCATATCCATATGTTTTAAATTTTGCGCTTACTATTCGGGTTAGCCGGGAAAGGACCTTTGGGTCGTATAACCCATTCCGAATATGTGATATATCGTTATGGATAGCATTTGAAGACCGGTGTTGAAGACCAGGTATTTGCAAGAGCGATAGGATGACCTGTCGATTGACTCTGCACCGAGTTGCTCCGGTATAGAGTTCTCCATATGTGATGGGGAATCCGATCAGGATTGTGAATACCCGGATTGCAAGGACTTCTTTGTAAGTGCCTTCGGTTCTGTTCGAGCCCGGAACAGACTTGTATGGATAGTTATGTCTGACATTACAATTTGAGATATAAAGCTGATTTCTTTCAAATATATTTCTGTTGGTGGCGGAGAATTTATTCTCTTAGCTTAACACCCTTCTCTGAGACGTACGAGCTCAGAGGTTATGTAGTTGAAGGTTATCAGCGATATATTCCCAATTTGGTAATGTGACATGCTGAGTGTTGCTGTGAAATGATCATTGTGTTGATTATTTGTGATAGGATCATTTGTTTGATCGTCTATCTTTGTGATCATTTCTATGATCATTTGTTGACCCAAAGCACGGCTTTTGTATAAAGTGTGTTTTTGTGGACGAGACTTCGTCGAGCCTCACAAACCGGTAATGGTCGAAACAGGAATTGTGCGGCAAGGTTTTCAGGGATAACTTCCCTAGGGTATGACCATTCCTTCTGGAAAAGGGTAGTATCATGGTATGGAGCCCAGATACTTACCCATGTTGAAACACTTATTATTATGGTGTGATGTTGGTTAGAGAGCTCTCGTTTAAAGGTCCCAAAGGACCGGGAGTGGTATATCTGAGGGTTTGTAATATCCCTTGGGAAAAGGGATTCCCGGCTTTGTTTAGCAGAGAACGGTGGTTCTCGGGGCGTCCTTCCAGAGGCGTTTCCATGTGGCAATGGGAAGTTCCTTGGCCTGACCATTTGTTGGAAATTCATTTTTCAAATACGTACCTTGTACGGTATTAGTTGTAGAACCTATCATTCACTTATGGTGGCGCCCCACTGTTTGGATGGTAGCTATAGTAGGCATAGTTCGAAATGTCTATGTCGGCTAAGATTTATATCTTTATTTTCGAAATGAATTTTCTCTACACTATGCACTAGTAATAATATCAAATGTTCTTTTTAATGCGTATCAAGCATCTTTGACTATCATAAGGAGAAATCTCCTCCGATTCTGCGTTTGCATTGTGTGTGTGTGCGGGAGGCCTTATGGTAGTCTCATTTTTAAAAACCATTGCGAATTGACTTTGAAATTCTTTTGTTGAATGTTTTAAAAAGATAAACTATTTTTGTTGCTCACACCAGTCCCATGACTGATCCAGAGTTTATCGTTTATTTCCTAAACTCTGGGTGCTCAAAATTTTTCTACACGGGCAGTCTAGAGTTTGGTTTTTCAGATAATTAGATTCAGTAGATTATCTGGAGCTGGTTCAGTTTTCTTTGGATATGGACGAGACTTGTTTAGCTTGGTGCAATCTTGATAGTGGATCGAGATAGGAGTTTTGGAGCTTTGTCTTTGGAGCTTTTTGGATCAGAGTTGTAGTATTATATTCTGAGAAGATTTATTTCATATTGTATCGTGTTCCTCTGTATTCTATGTTGTATATTCTCTGATGTTGATGATTATCATTGTATCAAATTGATGTATCAGATATTGTATTCATGTTATATCAATGATATCATCTTTTATTTCCGCTGTGTTATTTATTATTTAATGGTGTTGCAAGCTCCCGCGAAACGAATTTGATGTTGTTTGTTGGACATCGAGTTCGGGTCGTGACAGATTGGTATCAGAGCTGAAGGTTGAGTAAGAACTTTAGCTACGGAGTGTAACACCTTAGATGGCTCATTAGAGATAGGATGAAGTATACCCTAGAATGAGTATGACCTGTGAAACCAAAATACAAATTTCTTAATCTATTCTCTTTATCTGTTGTTATTCTCTAAGACATTTCGTCTGAATGCCTAAATCGGATTTCTTACTATTTACAGATAGTAAGAATGAGCGGAAGAAGAGGACGAAATAGGAGACAGGAAAGTACTACTTTAGCTGGTCAAAACCCTGCAACGACAGATATTTCTATTCAATCTCAATCAAATTTGGATGATCTATATCAAAAGTTTTCTAGACTAGGTGGAAAGCCATTCACTGGCAAAGAAACCGTTATCGAAGCACAAGCATGGATTCGATCGTGCGAAAAGATTTTCAAAGGATTAAAATTAGAAGATGATCAGATGCGATTGATAGCTTCTTGGCAACTCCAGGAAGAGGCTTTAGTTTGGTGGGAAACTGTTACCGTGGATGTGTCGACAGATGAATTTACTTGGGGTCGTTTCAAGGAAGTGATTGAGCAGCGATATATGCCGTCTGCTGGTATCTCTAGAATGTACCAGGAGTTTATGGATTTAGAGCAAGGGAGTTTATCGTTTGAGGAGTACTTGAACAAATTTATTGAATTATCTCGATTTGGTCCAGAATTGGTGAATACACCGTTAAAGAAAAATGAAAAGTTTATTCGGGGCATGAACAAGGAGTTTCAGGAAAGGATGACTACTCACGTCAAGGAATCTTTTTCTGAATTAATTGATATGGGCTATCGATACGATACTTTGGAAAAGCAAAAAGATCCGGAGGAGAATGGAGATACAAATAAATTGAATTGGAGAAAAAGGAAGTTTGGCAATAAGAAATCGAAGAAAGATAAAGGAAAGAAGAGTATACCGAAGAAAAAGAAGGATGTTACTTGTCTCAATTGCATGGAAAAAGGCCACTACTCGAATAAATGTAAAAATGATTGGAAGCCAGGAATGAGAGAGCCATTTATGAGGCCAGATGAGGAATCTACGGGATGCTATAAATGCCGCAAGCCGGGACATAGGATCAACAACTGTCCAGCAAAGAACCAGACTTTAGTAAAGAAAGTGTATGCAATCAGAGACGATTCTTCAACCTCAACATCTGATTAAGGAAATAAATTTATAAGGTAATCTTCACGTTTACGATTAAATTGTTCGAATTTTGTTCGACACTGGGACTATCCTTAGTTGTATTTTTCAGTAAATCGTAAATAAGTTAAATCTTGAATCTGAAATCGTAATCGAATCTATTTCTATCTATTTCATTGGGTTTCGATATATTCTACGAACGGTTAGTTATTCCTTCGGACTAACCAATACCCCTGTATACTTCGTAGATCAAATAACCCAATTGTTTCGTAGTTGATGGAGTTTGTTCTCATATCTATTGTTGATAATTCTGATTTGGTAAGCCAAATGCAGAATTGATATCCAGTTGATCTGGAAAGATATTTCTCTATCTTTTATCTATCTTCGTTATCTCTCTCTAGCGAATTTCGAGGACGAAATTCTTTTTAAGGGGGGAAGACTGTAACGATCCCAGTTTTAAAGACGAATTTAAATTTCTAATTTAAAATGGAATTCTTGGATTAAATTATGGATTTGTTTGAAGATCTGGAAAATTTGATAAGATATGTATATTTATTTATTTTATAAATGGGATTTGAAACTTATTTTAAATGAAATTGAATTGGAATTGAAATAAAGTGTTTAAGATAAAATAAAATAAAATATACGTTGTAAAGTTAATGTTGAAAAGGAAAATTAAATTAAAAGTTTGAATAAATAATAATAATAACATTGAATTCATTTATATTATAAAACATATTTAAATCAAGCAATGTAAAAGACATCTCGGTGAACAACATATTAAATTGAATGCAAAGTAATATTTACAAAACAAATAAAACATAAAACATTAAATACAAAAATAAACAAAACCAGAATATAAAAATCAAATGAGTTATTTTTATACAATACAAGTACATATGAGCAAACATAAACAAAGCTAGCATACAAAGTAAATAAAATAAACAAAATGATCTATGTGCATATACATACATAACAAAACCATTGTGTATAAAGCAAAGAACTGTACATACATGATTCAAATAGTGTGAAGTTGTAAACCCAATAACACATGCATTAAATGCCATATCTCCTCAGCATGACTTGATGATATCTTCTTAGCCGAGATTTGCTTTATAAAATAATATATGCAGTTAATAAAAGAAGTAAGCCTATACCCTA
The DNA here is from genome assembly GCA_030765085.1 of Allium cepa. NCBI lineage: Eukaryota > Viridiplantae > Streptophyta > Magnoliopsida > Asparagales > Amaryllidaceae > Allium > Allium cepa. The sequence continues at coordinate 847,500,334 of CM060928.1, read as the reverse complement.
TGCACACTGTCCTCTCTATATTTGTATGTATACCTCTACGTTACTTCATTTTGTTCAAACCCAATTTAGACAGCCTGAAAAAAAAAACTGTAAAAGCAAACAGCAAAACCAAAAGAAAAAGAAAACATCACCATTTACAAAATCAAACATCATTCAATTCAAAGCAAAAAAGGATTCAAAAAAAGAAAAATTCAAACGGCTGTTTCAACTTGAAGTTCTGAGCTTGCTTTACTGGAAAACAGGTGAGCAAACTTTCTTTCTTTTATTTTGACTTCTTTGTTTTTACCTGTGAGTAACCTCGTCTTTTGAAATTTAAAAATGTAATCGATTGCTTGCATATCAGTGAATAAGTATGGTGGTGTTTATATATATATGAATGAATTTTCTGGAAAATGAATGGTATACAGGTTTTGTTCATATATGTATATTCTCTGTTTAAACTCTAGAAAGAAAAAATTTAATTTCTCTTGACCTATTAACTGTTTAGACTTAAGATCAAAACAAAAATTGTTGTTTGCTCATGAACTAAATGTTGGAAATCATTTCGAATCGAAATAACTTATCTATACTCTGGAAATCATGTTTTGCAGGCAACAAAAAAATTAAGTTGATAAAATCAATTGTTATAAAATATTAATTCAAGTTGATAACTTGAATCTTCTATACAAAATGGAATTTTTAAAGCAGAAATGAGAATTTTTAATGTAGAATTGAATAAGCAGTTCATGGTTGATCAAAAGGTGCATTTTTATCAATTACAGATTATTGATTTAATAATAAATCTTCAAAATTGTGTTGAAGCAAGTATAAACATTGGTGATTTTGTAAAAATTATCAAAAAAAATTGTTATTGCGTGGATTAAGGGTACGAGGCTGGGTTAGGGTTTTTGTTCGAGTTTCTGGGCATGTTGGAAACGAGGTGTGTGCGATTCCTATAAGTGATCGAGTGTCACGAAGCTTGGGAGGGTGGTTGCGTAGGGTGTTGCCGAGGCGTGGGTGGATTTGGAGGGTCTCCGGTGGCCTGTGCAGCAGTGGCGAAGGCATTTGTTGATTGTGGTGAGCTTCAGTTTTCGAGCGCGCTGGGGGCTATATTTCGATTTCGAATGTTTGAAGGCAAATCGAGTTTGGTCTTCGAGTGCTTGGATGGTTTGCGACTTGCCGCCGATGATGAAGTTCGCCAGAGCTCCGGCGCCGCTCCATGCACGTGCACGTTTCGCTTGGTGTCAGTGTGATGGGTGAAAATGTCGCGTGATGTTTCTCGAGTTCAAGGGGTGAGTGTTTCGGGGTCGAACTCGAGTGTGCAAAATAGACTTACCTGATGTTTTTCGTTTGGACTTAAAAATTGGCTTGAAAAAAAAAACAAGAAGAAGAAGAGAAGAAGAAGAACGCGAGAGGGAGAGAAGAGGTCTCAGGAAAGGGGGTGTTTGGCTCGAAGGGATACGCGAGTATTTGAGAGATAGAATCGGGTTTCCTTCTATCAGCAGTATTGTATTTGTAAAGTAATGTTAAATAAACAATTGTTCAACAAGTTTTGAACCCTGTTAAACTTGAATGGTATTTAACAGTTTAAGTTAAAACTTAGAAACAAGTTAATTACCTTAATTAATACATAACAATGTTTTTAATACTTAATTATTATTACTTTGACTAAGTAATCACTTCATGATAAGTAAGTAATTTATTAACATTTAAGTTTGTGGTTAATAATGCATTGACTTTCACCAAGTTAAAGAAGACTTTTTGTTAATTAGGATGAATAATTAATATTAAGTAATTATTTTTGAAAGAAATTAAGAATAATTTCATTTTAATTATAATTAGAGTTTGAATTAATTTGTGTTTAGGTGATAAGTAAATAGTAATTAACTACTTAAGTTAATTAATGGAAAATTAATTGTTAATTTATTTAAAGAATTTAATTAAGAACTAATAATTGATTAACTAAGTAGTTAATGGTAAATGAATTAATAATTAAAGTTATAAATTTATGGTTAAAGAATAGTTAATCAAGGTTAAATAAATTGATTATGAAGTAATTAATTTATAAAGTGAATAAAGGAATTAAGTAATTAAGACTTAATGATTGATTAAGAATTTATTGGTTAATTAAAAAATTTGAAATGAAGTATGTAATTAATTGATAATGAATTAACGATTGATTATACAGGGCTAAGTAATTAATTCCTAAGAAATTATTTTTAATTGAATTTATCACAATAAGAATTAAAGATGATTACTTATGGATTATGTAGGATATCTGATTTGTTGTAAAATGAATTGATATTTCTGTTTTGAGATTGTGATGTGTGAGATTTGATTTACCCTGTGTTGGATTATGATTGGTGATTTTATTCTGTAAACCCTTAGCCTTTAAAACGACATTTGAATTTCGATGCGACAGGGAATCGGATTCCAGTTGGTTATCCGAAACTCACATCGAATTGTAATGATGAATCTTCGTGATTGATAAATTTATTTTATCTGTGAAACTGTGAACGAAGATAAGCGTTATTGGTTATATCGCTTATCGATATTGATATATTTGTGATGATTGATGTTGTGCACTATTGTGTAAAATCCCTGCACTACACTATACACACACAAATATGGATTTCACGAGGAAATTGGTTAAGTCACAGATTTTTAAATAAGTTTGAATTTGAATTTTTAATTCAAATATTTTTGGAAATAAATTAAGTTTTAAATGTGGAAAAGCTTTTGAAAAGCTGTTTTAAGAATAAAAGTTATTTTTGAATAACTAATAAAGATTTGGAATTTAAATAATCGGATTTAGATTGAAATTCAAAAGAAATCTGAAATTGAATTCTATATTCAATATTTATGATTTAAAAAGAACTTTACAAGTTATACGGGTTTAAACCATGTTTAAGCGTTGATTTGGAAATTTGAATTAAACCAAAGATTATAACTTGTATAAATGGAATCGGGGTTTTTTTTCCAAAATAAAACTATTGTTTCTAAGTGATAAAAAGCTTTCATATGAGTAATGAACTTCCAATTAATATTAAAGAGATTTCAAGTTTGAATCGAAAATGATTTTCCAAGTTATGAATGAATGTTTGGAAACAATTTTTGAAAGCTATGAGATAAATCTTTGATTTAAAGATTTAAATGAATTAATCCAATTCAAATGGAAATTGTTTTGAAACCTGTAAATGAATCCTTGTGAAACTAAGTAAACTTTGTGAAATAAATCTTCTTGTTTAAAAGATTTGAAATGGTAATTGGTTTAAACCATTTGAAAGAAACTTTGGAATTATTAAGTTGTGACTTAATCGAAATCCCATATCCATATGTTTTAAATTTTGCGCTCACTATTCGGGTTAGCCGGGAAAGGACCTTTGGGTCGTATAACCCATTCCGAATATGTGATATATCGTTATGGATAGCATTTGAAGACCGGTGTTGAAGACCAGGTATTTGCAAGAGCGATAGGATGACCTGTCGATTGACTCTGCACCGAGTTGCTCCGGTATAGAGTTCTCCATATGTGATGGGGAATCCGATCAGGATTGTGAATACCCGGATTGCAAGGACTTCTTTGTAAGTGCCTTCGGTTCTGTTCGAGCCCGGAACAGACTTGTATGGATAGTTATGTCTGACATTACAATTTGAGATATAAAGCTGATTTCTTTCAAATATATTTCTGTTGGTGGCGGAGAATTTATTCTCTTAGCTTAGCACCCTTCTCTGAGACGTACGAGCTCAGAGGTTATGTAGTTGAAGGTTATCAGCGATATATTCCCAATTTGGTAATGTGACATGCTGAGTGTTGCTGTGAAATGATCATTGTGCTGATTATTTGTGATTGATCATTTATTTGATCGTCTATCTTTGTGATCATTTCTATGATCATTTGTTGACCCAAAGCACGGCTTTTGTATAAAGTGTGTTTTTGTGGACGAGACTTCGTCGAGCCTCACAAACCGGTAATGGTCGAAACAGGAATTGTGCGGCAAGGTTTTCAGGGATAACTTCCCTAGGGTATGACCATTCCTTCTGGAAAAGGGTAGTATCATGGTATGGAGCCCAGATACTTACCCATGTTGAAACACTTATTATGATGGTGTGATGTTGGTTAGAGAGCTCTCGTTTAAAGGTCCCAAAGGACCGGGAGTGGTATATCTGAGGGTTTGTAATATCCCTTGGGAAAAGGGATTCCCGGCTTTGTTTAGCAGAGAACGGTGGTTCTCGGGGCGTCCTTCCAGAGGCGTTTCCATGTGGCAATGGGAAGTTCCTTGGCCTGACCATTTGTTGGAAATTCATTTTTCAAATACGTACCTTGTACGGTATTAGTTGTAGAACCTATCATTCACTTATGGTGGCGCCCCACTGTTTGGATGGTAGCTATAGTAGGCATAGTTCGAAATGTCTATGTCGGCTAAGATTTATATCTTTATTTTCGAAATGAATTTTCTCTACACTATGCACTAGTAATAATATCAAATGTTCTTTTTAGTGCGTATCAAGCATCTTTGACTATCATAAGGAGAAATCTCCTCCGATTCTGCGTTTGCATTGTGTGTGTGTGCGGGAGGCCTTATGGTAGTCTCATTTTTAAAAAGCATTGCGAATTGACTTTGAAATTCTTTTGTTGAATGTTTTAAAAAGATAAACTGTTTTTGTTGCTCACACCAGTCCCATGACTGATCCAGAGTTTATCGTTTATTTCCTAAACTCTGGGTGCTCAAAATTTTTCTACACGGGCAGTCTAGAGTTTGGTTTTTCAGATAATTAGATTCAGTAGATTATCTGGAGCTGGTTCAGTTTTCTTTGGATATGGACGAGACTTGTTTAGCTTGGTGCAATCTTGATAGTGGATCGAGATAGGAGTTTTGGAGCTTTGTCTTTGGAGCTTTTTGGATCAGAGTTGTAGTATTATATTCTGAGAAGATTTATTTCATATTGTATCGTGTTCCGCTGTATTCTATGTTGTATATTCTCTGAAGTTGATGATTATCATTGTATCAAATTGATGTATCAGATATTGTATTCATGTTATATCAGTGATATCATCTTTTATTTCCGCTTTGTTATTTATCATTTAATGGTGTTGCAAGCTCCCGCGAAACGAATTTGATGTTGTTTGTTGGACATCGAGTTCGGGTCGTGATAGATTGGTATCAGAGCTGAAGGTTGAGTAAGAACTTTAGCTACGGAGTGTAACACCTTAGATGGCTCATTAGAGATAGGATGAAGTATACCCTAGAATGAGTATGACCCGTGAAACCAAAATACAAATTTCTTAATCTATTCTCTTTATCTGTTGTTATTCTCTAAGACATTTCGTCTGAATGCCTAAATCAGATTTCTTACTATTTACAGATAGTAAGAATGAGCGGAAGAAGAGGACGAAATAGGAGACAGGAAAGTACTACTTTAGCTGGTCAAAACCCTGCAACGACAGATATTTCTATTCAATCTCAATCAAATTTGGCTGATCTATATCAAAAGTTTTCTAGACTAGGTGGAAAGCCATTCACTGGCAAAGAAACCGTTATCGAAGCACACGCATGGATTCGATCGTGCGAAAAGATTTTCAAAGGATTAAAATTAGAAGATGATCAGATGCGATTGATAGCTTCTTGGCAACTCCAGGAAGAGGCTTTAGTTTGGTGGGAAACTGTTACCGTGGATGTGTCGACAGATGAATTTACTTGGGGTCGTTTCAAGGAAGTGTTTGAGCAGCGATATATGCCGTCTGCTGGTATCTCTAGAATGTACCAGGAGTTTATGGATTTAGAGCAAGGGAGTTTATCGTTTGAGGAGTACTTGAACAAATTTATTGAATTATCTCGATTTGGTCCAGAATTGGTGAATACACCGTTAAAGAAAAATGAAAAGTTTATTCGGGGCATGAACAAGGAGTTTCAGGAAAGGATGACTACTCACGTCAAGGAATCTTTTTCTGAATTAATTGATATGGGCTATCGATACGATACTTTGGAAAAGCAAAAAGATCCGGAGGAGAATGGAGATACAAATAAATTGAATTGGAGAAAAAGGAAGTTTGGCAATAAGAAATCGAAGAAAGATAAAGGAAAGAAGAGTATACCGAAGAAAAAGAAGGATGTTACTTGTCTCAATTGCTTGGAAAAAGGCCACTACTCGAATAAATGTAAAAATTATTGGAAGCCAGGAATGAGAGAGCCATTTATGAGGCCAGATGAGGAATCTACGGGATGCTATAAATGCCGCAAGCCGGGACATAGGATCAACAACTGTCCAGCAAAGAACCAGACTTTAGTAAAGAAAGTGTATGCAATCAGAGACGATTCTTCAACCTCAACATTTGATTAAGGAAATGAATTTATAAGGTAATCTTCACGTTTACGATTAAATTGTTCGAATTTTGTTCGACACTGGGACTATCCTTAGTTGTATTTTTCAGTAAATTGTAAATAAGTTAAATCATGAATCTGAAATCGTAATCGAATCTATTTCTATCTATTTCACTGGGTTTCGATATATTCTACGAACGGTTAGTTATTCCTTCGGACTAACCAATACCCCTGTATACTTCGTAGATCAAATAACCCAATTGTTTCGTAGTTGATGGAGTTTGTTCTCATATCTATTGTTGATAATTCTGATTTGGTAAGCCAAATGCAGAATTGATATCCAGTTGATCTGGAAAGATATTTCTCTATCTTTTATCTATCTTCGTTATCTCTCTCTAGCGAATTTCGAGGACGAAATTCTTTTTAAGGGGGGAAGTCTGTAACGATCCCAGTTTTAAAGACGAATCTAAATTTCTAATTTAAAATGGAATTCTTGGATTAAATTATGGATTTGTTTGAAGATCTGGAAAATTTGATAAGATATGTATATTTATTTATTTTATAAATGGGATTTGAAACTTATTTTAAATGAAATTGAATTGGAATTGAAATAAAGTGTTTAAGATAAAATAAAATAAAATATACGTTGTAAAGTTAATGTTGAAAAGGAAAATTAAATTAAAAGTTTGAATAAATAATAATAATAACATTGAATTCATTTATATTATAAAACATATTTACATCAAGCAATGTAAAAGACATCTCGGTGAACAACATATTAAATTGAATGCAAAGTAATATTTACAAAACAAATAAAACATAAAACATTAAATACAAAAATAAACAAAACCAGAATATAAAAATCAAATGAGTTATTTTTATACAATACAAGTACATATGAGCAAACATAAACAAAGCTAGCATACAAAGTAAATAAAATAAACAAAATGATCTATGTGCATATACATACATAACAAAACCATTGTGTATAAAGCAAAGAACTGTACATACATGATTCAAATAGTGTGAAGTTGTAAACCCAATAGCACATGCATTAAATGCCATATCTCCTCAACATGACTTGATGATATCTTCTTAGCCGAGATTTGCTTTATAAAATAATATATGCAGTTAATAAAAGAAGTAAGCCTATACCCTATGCACACTGTCCTCTCTATATTTGTATGTATACCTCTACGTTACTTCATTTTGTTCAAACCCAATTTAGACAGCCTGAAAAAAAAAAACTGTAAAAGCAAACAGCAAAACCAAAAGAAAAAGAAAACATCACCATTTACAAAATCAAACATCATTCAATTCAAAGCAAAAAAGGATTCAAAAAAAGAAAAATTCAAACTGCTGTTTCAACTTGAAGTTCTGAGCTTGCTTTACTGGAAAACAGGTGAGCAAACTTTCTTTCTTTTATTTTGACTTCTTTGTTTTTACCTGTGAGTAACCTCATCTTTTGAAATTTAAAAATGTAATCGATTGCTTGCATATCAGTGAATAAGTATGGTGGTGTTTATATATATATGAATGAATTTTCTGGAAAATGAATGGTATACAGGTTTTGTTCATATATGTATATTCTCTGTTTAAACTCTAGAAAGAAAAAATTTAATTTCTCTTGACCTATTAACTGTTTAGACTTAAGATCAAAACAAAAATTGTTGTTTGCTCATGAACTAAATGTTGGAAATCATTTCGAATCGAAATAACTTATCTATACTCTGGAAATCATGTTTTGCAGGCAACAAAAAAATTAAGTTGATAAAATCAATTGTTATAAAATATTAATTCAAGTTGATAACTTGAATCTTCAATACAAAATGGAATTTTTAAAGCAGAAATGAGAATTTTTAATGTAGAATTGAATAAGCAGTTCATGGTTGATCAAAAGGTGCATTTTTATCAATTACAGATTATTGATTTAATAATAAATCTTCAAAATTGTGTTGAAGCAAGTATAAACATTGGTGATTTTGTAAAAATTATCAAAAAAAATTGTTATTGCGTGGATTAAGGGTACGAGGCTGGGTTAGGGTTTTTGTTCGAGTTTCTGGGCATGTTGGAAACGAGGTGTGTGCGATTCCTATAAGTGATCGAGTGTCACGAAGCTTGGGAGGGTGGTTGCGTAGGGTGTTGCCGAGGCGTGGGTGGATTTGGAGGGTCTCCGGTGGCCTGTGCAGCAGTGGCGAAGGCATTTGTTGATTGTGGTGAGCTTCAGTTTTCGAGCGCGCTGGGGGCTATATTTCGATTTCGAATGTTTGAAGGCAAATCGAGTTTGGTTTTCGAGTGCTTGGATGGTTTGCGACTTGCCGCCGATGATGAAGTTCGCCAGAGCTCCGGCGCCGCTCCGTGCACGTGCACGTTTCGCTTGGTGTCAGTGTGATGGGTGAAAATGTCGCGTGATGTTTCTCGAGTTCAAGGGGTGAGTGTTTCGGGGTCGAACTCGAGTGTGCAAAATAGACTTACCTGATGTTTTTCGTTTGGACTTAAAACTTGGCTTGAAAAAAAAAACAAGAAGAAGAAGAGAAGAAGAAGAACGCGAGAGGGAGAGAAGAGGTATCGGGAAAGGGGGTGTTTGGCTCGAAGGGATACGCGAGTATTTGAGAGATAGAATCGGGTTTCCTTCTATCAGCAGTATTGTATTTGTAAAGTAATGTTAAATAAACAATTGTTCAACAAGTTTTGAACCCTGTTAAACTTGAATGGTATTTAACAGTTTAAGTTAAAACTTAGAAACAAGTTAATTACCTTAATTAATACATAACAATGTTTTTAATACTTAATTATTATTACTTTGACTAAGTAATCACTTCATGATAAGTAAGTAATTTATTAACATTTAAGTTTGTGGTTAATAATGCATTGACTTTCACCAAGTTAAAGAAGACTTTTTGTTAATTAAGATGAATAATTAATATTAAGTAATTATTTTTGAAAGAAATTAAGAATAATTTCATTTTAATTATAATTAGAGTTTGAATTAATTTATGTTTAGGTGATAAGTAAATAGTAATTAACTACTTAAGTTAATTAATGGAAAATTAATTGTTAATTTATTTAAAGAATTTAATTAAGAACTAATAATTGATTAACTAAGTAGTTAATGGTAAATGAATTAATAATTAAAGTTATAAATTTATGGTTAAAGAATAGTTAATCAAGGTTAAATAAATTGATTATGAAGTAATTAATTTATAAAGTGAATAAAGGAATTAAGTAATTAAGACTTAATGATTGATTAAGAATTTATTGCTTAATTAACAAATTTGAAATGAAGTATGTAATTAATTGATAATGAATTAACGATTGATTATACAGGGTTAAGTAATTAATTCCTAAGAAATTATTTTTAATTGAATTTATCACAATAAGAATTAAAGATGATTACTTATGGATTATGTAGGATATCTGATTTGTTGTAAAATGAATTGATATTTCTGTTTTGAGATTGTGATGTGTGAGATTTGATTTACCCTGTGTTGGATTATGATTGGTGATTTTATTCTGTAAACCCTTAGCCTTTAAAACGACATTTGAATTTCGATGCGACAGGGAATCGGATTCCAGTTGGTTATCCGAAACCCACATCGAATTGTAATGATGAATCTTCGTGATTGATAAATTTATTTTATCTGTGAAACTGTGAAAGAAGATAAGCGTTATTGGTTATATCGCTTATCGATATTGATATATTTGTGATGATTGATGTTGTGCACTATTGTGTAAAATCCCTGCACTACACTATACACACACAAATATGGATTTCACGAGGAAATCGGTTAAGTCACAGATTTTTAAATAAGTTTGAATTTGAATTTTTAATTCAAATATTTTTGGAAATAAATTAAGTTTTAAATGTGGAAAAGCTTTTGAAAAGCTGTTTTAAGAATAAAAGTTATTTTTGAATAACTAATAAAGATTTGGAATTTAAATAATCGGATTTAGATTGAAATTCAAAAGAAATCTGAAATTGAATTCTATATTCAATATTTATGATTTAAAAAGAACTTTACAAGTTATACGGGTTTAAACCATGTTTAAGCGTTGATTTGGAAATTTGAATTAAACCAAAGACTATAACTTGTATAAATGGAATCGGGGTTTTTTTTCCAAAATAAAACTATTGTTTCTAAGTGATAAAAAGCTTTCATATGAGTAATGAACTTCCAATTAATATTAAAGAGATTTCAAGTTTGAATCGAAAATGATTTTCCAAGTTTTGAATGAATCTTTGGAAACAATTTTTGAAAGCTATAAGATAAATCTTTGATTTAAAGATTTAAATGAATTAATCCAATTCAAATGAAAATTGTTTTGAAACCTGTAAATGAATCCTTGTGAAACTAAGTAAACTTTGTGAAATAAATTTTCTTGTTTAAAAGATTTGAAATGGTAATTGGTTTAAACCATTTGAAAGAAACTTTGGAATTATTAAGTTGTGACTTAATCGAAATCCCATATCCATATGTTTTAAATTTTGCGCTCACTATTCGGGTTAGCCGGGAAAGGACCTTTGGGTCGTATAACCCATTCCGAATATGTGATATATCGTTATGGATAGCATTTGAAGACCGGTGTTGAAGACCAGGTATTTGCAAGAGCGATAGGATGACCTGTCGATTGACTCTGCACCGAGTTGCTCCGGTATAGAGTTCTCCATATGTGATGGGGAATCCGATCAGGATTGTGAATACCCGGATTGCAAGGACTTCTTTGTAAGTGCCTTCGGTTCTGTTCGAGCCCGGAACAGACTTGTATGGATAGTTATGTCTGACATTACAATTTGAGATATAAAGCTGATTTCTTTCAAATATATTTCTGTTGGTGGCGGAGAATTTATTCTCTTAGCTTAGCACCCTTCTCTGAGACGTACGAGCTCAGAGGTTATGTAGTTGAAGGTTATCAGCGATATATTCCCAATTTGGTAATGTGACATGCTGAGTGTTGCTGTGAAATGATCATTGTGTTGATTATTTGTGATAGGATCATTTGTTTGATCGTCTATCTTTGTGATCATTTCTATGATCATTTGTTGACCCAAAGCACGGCTTTTGTATAAAAGTGTGTTTTTGTGGACGAGACTTCGTCGAGCCTCACAAACCGGTAATGGTCGAAACAGGAATTGTGCGGCAAGGTTTTCAGGGATAACTTCCCTAGGGTATGACCATTCCTTCTGGAAAAGGGTAGTATCATGGTATGGAGCCCAGATACTTACCCATGTTGAAACACTTATTATTATGGTGTGATGTTGGTTAGAGAGCTCTCGTTTAAAGGTCCCAAAGGACCGGGAGTGGTATATCTGAGGGTTTGTAATATCCCTTGGGAAAAGGGATTCCCGGCTTTGTTTAGCAGAGAATGGTGGTTCTCGGGGCGTCCTTCCAGAGGCGTTTCCATGTGGCAATGGGAAGTTCCTTGGCCTGACCATTTGTTGGAAATTCATTTTTCAAATACGTACCTTGTACGGTATTAGTTGTAGAACCTATCATTCACTTATGGTGGCGCCCCACTGTTTGGATGGTAGCTATAGTAGGCATAGTTCGAAATGTCTATGTCGGCTAAGATTTATATCTTTATTTTCGAAATGAATTTTCTCTACACTATGCACTAGTAATAATATCAAATGTTCTTTTTAATGCGTATCAAGCATCTTTGACTATCATAAGGAGAAATCTCCTCCGATTCTGCGTTTGCATTGTGTGTGTGTGCGGGAGGCCTTATGGTAGTCTCATTTTTTAAAAAGCATTGCGAATTGACTTTGAAATTCTTTTGTTGAATGTTTTAAAAAGATAAACTGTTTTTGTTGCTCACACCAGTCCCATGACTGATCCAGAGTTTATCGTTTATTTCCTAAACTCTGGGTGCTCAAAATTTTTCTACACGGGCAGTCTAGAGTTTGGCTTTTCAGATAATTAGATTCAGTAGATTATCTGGAGCTGGTTCAGTTTTCTTTGGATATGGACGAGACTTGTTTAGCTTGGTGCAATCTTGATAGTGGATTGAGATAGGAGTTTTGGAGCTTTGTCTTTGGAGCTTTTTGGATCAGAGTTGTAGTATTATATTCTGAGAAGATTTATTTCATATTGTATCGTGTTCCGCTGTATTCTATGTTGTATATTCTCTGATGTTGATGATTATCATTGTATCAAATTGATGTATCAGATATTGTATTCATGTTATATCAGTGATATCATCTTTTATTTCCGCTGTGTTATTTATCATTTAATGGTGTTGCAAGCTCCCGCGAAACGAATTTGATGTTGTTTGTTGGACATCGAGTTCGGGTCGTGACAGTAATTGCAATCCATAAATTACATAAAGTAATTATCAATAATCAATAATTGTTTAAATTAATTAAACTTAATTAATCTAAATTATTCACATTAATTAAATTTATTACACCAAGTAATTAATTCATTAATTACTTTCATTAAGTAATTAAAACTTAAACAACTAATTATTATTAATTAATTAATCTAATTAATTATCAAAAATTAATCACATTAATTAATTGTTAAAATAGTCTTAAGTTAATGACCTTCATTAACATTTCTTAATTACTAAATTAAGAAATTAACTTCAATTAATCATTATTAATTATCAATTAATTAATCTTTAATTATCATTTAATTAATCTCTAATTATTAATTTATTAAGTGTTAATTAAAATCTTAATTATCATTAATCACTTGATTAAGTAAATCTTAATCATAAATTAAAATTTAATTAATCATCCTTAATTATGGATTAATTAACCTTAATTAATTAATCTCAAATCTTAATTAATCAATTTAATATTATTAATTACTTAATTAATAATCCACATTATTAATTAATTAAATAATTAATATTCCATTTAAATTAATTTAATAATTTAAATGAAACCAATTTCTTAAGTTCAAAATTAAGAAACATTCTTCTTAATACAAAAGTATTTTAAACACTTTATTACAAAACAAAAATTCAATTTAAAATTTCTTTTAAATTTCAAACTGAATTACAAATTAAATTTTTATTTTAGATTCAAACTAAAAGATTTAAAACTTTACTTACATCTCCATTTTCATTTTCAAATTCAAATTTATTTAACTTTCTAAATAGTTAAACCAAATTTAAATTTAAAACTTATTACATTTTAAAAACTGACATTAAAGTTAAATTCCAGAATTTCAAAACTGAATTTAAACTTATTTAAATTTCAGTTGCCATTTAAAAATTTACTTTTCAATTTAAACATAAAACAGAAAACAGTTTTCTGTTGTAGTTTAATATCTCAAATTTGAATTCAAAAAAATGATTTCAAATCTCAGATTTAAATCATTGAATTCAAAATTTAAGTTTCAGGTTTAAAACATTACAGTTTTGAACTTCATCTTTCAATTTGAACTGTACTTTTAAATTTTTAAAACAGAAAGGCAGTTTCTGTTTTTAGTTTAAAACCAAACTTGGATTTAAAAGCATTTAAAATTTAACTCAAAGACCTAAATTTTAAACTTACTGAATTTAAATTAAATTCTAGATTCAAACTTCTTTCCAGATTTTATTTGTATTTTTTATTTATTTAATTCAACTTATAGAAACCTGGAAACAAGTTTTCTTCAAAAACTTAAAACCTGAAATACTTACCCCCCCTTTTTTTAAAACTCAAATTATTACAAAAATCCTAGAATTCAAACTTTGAATTCATATTTAAATTCAATTTCATCTTATACTTAGTTCAGGTTTTAAATTTTCATTTCAAAAACTTACTTTTAAAATTTTTAAAACTGGAAATAAAGCTCTGCTTAACTCTGAAACATTACAACCCGAGCTACCACCTAATCTGCTTCGAGTAAAATGATTCCCTGCTTCGAGTCATTTCACAAATAACTCGAGACCATCTCGGGTTTTAAAACCCTGCAACAAAAACAGAACACCACCATCATCCCCAACATGCACAACACCCCTGTGCATCCACCTCCCAACTCCGGCATCACTGGCCCTCATCTCTGGCCACCCTCCATCGACCAAAAATCCCTACATCAGCCTCCAACCTTCAAAAATCCCAAAATTCAACTTGAATTTGAATTCAAGTTTTAAACAAAACCCTGGAACAACATTTCCAAACCTGGCAACAGCCATTACCCCAAAACCACCAACCTGTCAAAGGTGGAATTTCCCAACTCCGACCACCTTCAACCTCCAAATTCCGGTGACAACTCTATCAACACATCGTCCATCCATACCCAGAAATTCTTTGAACTCGAATCATTATAAATGCAGAAATGTTGATTCTCCACAGCCCAGAAACAACTAGGGTTCATAAATATAAATCCCAAATTCAACATCAACATGTAATCGTGATCCAATTTAGAATTTTTCCCATAATCTATAAATTTGAAATTTTCTCTAATCCTAAACAAACAGATTTTATTCAATTTTGAACTTAAACTATAACAATCTAAACCTTGGAGATCTGACTTGAATTACATTTCTTATATACACAGGCAGGAAGACTAAAAAGCATATGCACAAATTTAATTCATCATATTTAACAAGCATATAATCCTACTTATTTATTGTAAATTAAGTGTTACTCACCTGTACCAAAACGCAGAGTAAACTTTCAAATTGCAGGCTCTAAATTTTTTTTAAAAAAAAATAGATGATTGCAGTCATGAAAAATTGCTAATTGAAATCCTGTTGAAAATTTTCTTGAATCCCTTAAAACTTTAAGCTTGAATGCATTTTAACATTTTCTTCCAACCTGATGCTTCCAGATTCAAAAATTTATGCATGCAGACATCCCCCTTTCCAGATTCATATGTATGTTTGCATTTTGCCGATTTTAGAAAGAATGCAGGTTATAGTTTGTCTTGCTTGCAGTTTTAAAGAGGAGTTACAGGGTTAAGATTATGAAGAGGGATTTGAGATGAATTTCTAGTTTGAGGAGTTTGAATGCATGTTGTTTACAGATTTGAGAAAATGCAAGAGTTTGCTAGGCATTTGAAATTTGCAGGTTTGAGGAGATGAAATTCAGATTTTCGTTGAAGTTGACATGCAATTGAATTTTTTTCTCTTTTATAAAATGGAAATGAAGAAGGGAAAAGAGAATGGGAAGAGTTCAAGTTTTATATAACTAGTTCATGATTTAAATTAAAATTTAAAGAAAAACAAAATTGACACATGTAAAAAGAATGGACACATGTTAATTTACTTACATAAATTTTTAACACATGTTTAACTCAAATCTTAAATTACATACACATGTAAATTAAGCTTACATATGTCTTTTGTAAATGTTTTGTTATTTTAATTAAGGTTAAAGAAAATTAAACTTAGTTAATTAGTTCTTATACCCTTTAAACAATTAAAATAAATTTATGAAAGATGTTATAACTTATATGAATACATGTTTCATATTTAAAATTGTATTTTAAATTTCAAATTAAATTTTCAAATCACATTTTATAAATCAATATTTTAAAAAGAATAACTCAAACATATTTGTATCTTATTTTAATATTCAAACTTAAATTAAAATGAATTTTAAACTAATTAAAACATTTTTCTCACATATTTAAAATCATATAGTATTTTATTAAATATTTTTGAAAATTTTAAATTAAAAATAAATCTCAATTCCTATTTTCAAAACATTAAAACTAATTTAACAACTTATCTATTCATAATATATATAAATACATATACATTTTATAAATAGAAAACAATTTATTAGCTTATTAAAAATAATTTCACAAATTAAATATTTAAATAAGGAAGATTATAGAATCAAATCAAATTTATTAACAAAAATTATCAATTCAATTTAAATTTAAACTCAGATTATTAAATTTAAATTGTCCAAAATTCTGGGATATTACATAAGGTCAGTGTAAAATAGAAATTAAATCCTTTAAAACGAAATATTCCCAAAATCCAATTTTAGATCTAAAATCATTTCCTGCCTCAAAAACTAATTCCAACTCAAATAGCAATTTATACTATTTTTGAAATACTAATTTGAGGCTAATAGTTACTAATGTTTAACCAATATCGATACTGATTTTCTATCACTACAAGGTTTATGTTTTGAACAGATAAAAATGTCATAACAATAGCGTCAAACAATCAGGTTTGATATTCAATGATTCATATAACAAGAATATTATTGAAAATAATTCAACAATGGCGAGGAATCCGGTTGGATCCCACAAACCCATCCCCCTGCATCACAACTCATATATATCGGTATACATATATATACACATACATATATATATATACATATATGTATGCATATATGTATGCAATCATAATCAACAATGGTGAGGAATCCTTTAGATTCCTCTAACCTGTTTCCTTGCAATTCATTTCATATATTGACCACTTTCAAAAGCGACAGTTCATCAAAACCAAACAATCATCACATAATCATCCAAACATCCAATCAACGATTTGTATGACATTATTAGTTAACCAGAAAGATGAGTGTAACTCATCGAAATTTCCTGACGTCGAGGTGTTTTGGTTTTGTCTGAATCAAACTACGTTTGAACTCAATGTAAACTTCAACATGCTTCAATTGCCACTAATTCAATCCGATGACATAATATTTGTCATTATGAATGTAAAACTAAAATCCATGCTCAAATCCGACCTTGTATGAGAGTGTTATGAATTTTATAAGTTATCGATTGTAAATATATAATTAAATACACTAATTACATCATTAAGTTAATTAGTTACCATCTTAAACTAATCCACTCAGCTAACCCTTATTAACAAAATCGTGAACCGTTCTCATGCTAGATTTCAACGTTGTTTGCCGCCTCCTTGCTTCACCAACGACCATTCGCTGAGCACCTCCTGAAGTCACCCTAGGTGCCTCCACCCTAGCTCCGCCATTGAAGTAAACCGAGCCCAAACTGTTGCGACGTTCATCTCGCGATTTCGGCCCCTATAGGCGATTTCATGCCTCCAAAATCTAGCTGTAGATAGGTCCCACCATGATCTACAACTGCCCTTTAGACCCATCAGCCAACAACCAACCATGTCGCCACAATCGGCAAAAAATACAATTGCCGTTCATCACAAAATTCAACCGCTTTAAGCCACCATTGACGATTACCTTTGGCCGCAATCGGTGACAAATACAATCCCCATTCATCAACAAAATCTAGTTGGGACTCTTACCTAATAACATCATTAGTTGCTCCGATGACCATAAGCCGTCGAATGTGGAGGATTTTGATTTGAAAAAAGAAACGAACACATTTCTCTGGTTTGTAGGTAGTTACAGGGAGAGAGAGATATGGTTTTGGAATGTGGGGGAGAGTATGGTTAAATAGTAGGGAGGTATGTTAAAGGGTACGGCTTTCAATAGTGATGGAGTATAGTGTACATATCATTGTATTCAAAATATCGAACTCTAAGCACCCGAAAATCTCGAACTCCAAATGAGGTGTGCTCATTGGCGTTTTATATTAAATACCCTTATTCCAAAGTCAATGGAACTAATGTCAACAACTAAACTGACTATTGTTACAAGTGATATCAGATTACAATAAGATTGAATCTCCAAAGTTACATCATGTCACAAGTGCAAGAGTTTATTGGAGGTTCACTGGAGAATTACAGTGAACCCCAAGATGACTATTGTGTTGGAGGAGAATAGTGAAGAATAATCTCTGCAGAATTTCAATAGCCAGTTCAGAAGATCCTCTTAATGTTGCAAGTAGGGCTATATTTCTCGAGTTTGGAGAGCTATTGGCCTAAGCCGCTTTGCCAGAGGCCTACAATTGACGATACAAAAAAATTTCATTGTGATCCAACTTAATGTGATGGATCACTAGCAATCTATAGGTCTTGGATCACTAGTGTCCAAGTACTTATGGGATTTTCAGATTGTTTCCTTTGGGTTTCCTTGCCTCATATAGATTCTCTCCATGCAATTTGGGTAATTATTTGCCTTATTTTGATGGTGATTTGTTTATAAGTTTCATTAAACTACAAATGGAACCAAATTAATGCTTACTTCTGAAACTAATTTTCTTGGAATACCATGAAACTGAGCAGACATCCTTAGAAAATATTTTGGATCATGATGCAAGAGATTTGGAGGATTCACGAGCAATCCTCACGGATCGCTAGTAATCCATCCCCTTAGCCTATTTCTTCTTCTTTCCTTTTAGGTCCTTCCTATTTCCTTCTTCTAGTCCTTTTGGTTGATTCTTGATTTTTTTGGCTTGGCGTGGATGTTTTAGTTCCCATTGAATTCTGTTGGGATAAAAGTTTGGTTAACAATTGCGAAGCTTTCATATACTTCCAAAGAAAAATAAGTCCATTTGTTGATAGTGGAAAAATCACTATCTGATGTAAGTATATAGTTTGCGTACGGAAAATTGAACATCATATACCTATCACCGCCTTTTGATTTTAGCCCTGTACTATCCCTCGACTAACATTGAAGTTGGATAAGTTAGATTACCACCCTTGCCTCAACGTACATTTTTAAACTCCTATAGCGAGAAACAGGCTTCCATACCTTGAACCTTATTGTCAACTATAAGATGAAGTAACTTCCATATACTTAATTAATCATGACTATTTATAGAAATTAATCCTCTTATACCTATCACACTTCTGATGTTTTGACTTCTTTATCCCTCATCCAAAATCGAAGCCAGGTAAGTTAGGACACTGGTTGCTTATAGCTTTGCCTAGATACTTCGATTCTAAATCTCACAGATAGAGGAAAGCCTACTCATCGGTTTAGTGCTAAATATAAGACGATTTACTTTCCATAAATGCATCAACATTTTAGCGCTACTTATCATATTCTATTTGTGTTACTTAATGGCATCGATAAAGAAAGCCCTTTCATAAAATAAATTCTTTTTGAAACAATCAGAAAACCAACTCCGTAAACTTATTTCCAGTCTTTGATTTCAAATTAGTTATTAAAAATGTTTTCCAAAATCACTTATTTAAACCAAAATTAGATTTAAAAAGGTAACTTCTTTCCTTTTTATAAACTAAACTAATTTAATAATTACAAAATGTTATAAATCAAATTTACTTTATAATTCTCGAAACCATTTGCTACAACAAAAAGTTATAGTCCATGACCTCTTTCCTTTTCTCGAACATATTTATTACAACAATGGTGTTGTAATCCATGCATTTTCCTCTTTTTAAAATTAATTTTGAAAATCTCTTAAACAAAGTTTGGAAACTTTTATTTAAAACATCCTTTTAAAGAAAAATGAATTTTGAAACAAACTGACTTCCATTATAAAATGTATAAACTTCTTACTTAAATAACTCTATTGAATTCTTAAAAATATATTTAAATCTTCAAATAGAGCCTTTATCACTTGAACAGAACACAAATCCCAAATTAGATCCTCACATCTCGAATAGATGTCAAAATCACACATAGATTGCCATATCTCAATGGATCTCGGAATATCACATGGATTCCCTTCTTCAACTACTTCCAAAACATAGAACTCATTTGCTAGTTTTGAAGTGGTATTCACTAAATTAAACACTTAGTGATCCCGGACTCTTCAAAACCAATTGATGAATTTATGGTAACTTAAAGCTGATTCTCTTAGAAGTAATTGAAAGCTAGAGCGTTTCGTACCAATACTCCTCCCCGGAGGTTCATATTGGTATGAAATCATGAAGCCTTTCGAGTACTTTCTAAGTTAATATTAGGTCAAGTTCGATAGTCGACTAATCGACTATCCAGTCAAAATTCTTG
The DNA here is from genome assembly GCA_030765085.1 of Allium cepa. Taxonomy (NCBI): domain Eukaryota; kingdom Viridiplantae; phylum Streptophyta; class Magnoliopsida; order Asparagales; family Amaryllidaceae; genus Allium; species Allium cepa. The sequence continues at coordinate 847,480,276 of CM060928.1, read as the reverse complement.
TTTATACAAATTAATATTCGTACGCTTGCTCGTTTTCAACGTCCCAACATAACTATTCCTTATCCAAGAGTGAAGCTAGGTATGTTTGGCCACCGGTTGCTCTAAGCCTTACCTAGATACTTCATCCTTGAATCTCACAAATAGATAAGTCTACCTCATCGACTTTTAGCATTAAGTATAGTAGTAATGATTTCCATAAATAAGTAAGAAATCAACATGATTAATACGTTTTTGACATTTTCCACTTACCCATTACTCGGTTAAGAGGGAAGCCAATAGGTTAGAGCTCTATTGCTCTATCCCTACTCAAACATCAATCTTAACTCTCACAAATAAATAAGCTTACTTTGTCGAATTATTAGTGTTAATCATAATCAATTACTTTCAAACAAGTAATCAAAAATTCTAACCATTTAGCCATTAAGCAACTACTCACTCCTTTCCAAACCTTTTGTTTATACTTTTAAAATCCTTTAAAATGGTAAGACAATTTTTAAGATATTTTCCAAGATAAGACATTTATATAAGATATTTTCCAACATATTTTCAACTTAAAATACTAGTAATAGGTTTTAAAACATTCATACAAAATATTACATAAAAATAATTGTTTTGTAATTTACTTGAAAACATAGAAAACCGTGTTTATCACAAAACACGCTTTTTATATAAATTCATAATTAGTTCTTCAAAATTCAAATAGATCATAAACTATGTTTAAAATATTCTAATAATAATTAAGAAATACTTTTTGAGAGAATGAAATAGAGCGCTTAAACATAAACCCCTTTTTGAAACATTTAAAGTCCAAAAATCAAGGTTAAATGAGGCAGTTTTGCACTAATGATGTTTTGGTCATTTTCAAGATGTTACTTAACATTTTACTATCCAAGCTTTTAATAGCAATAAACATGCATATACAACAATATAAATATAGCAAGAAATCCCTATGGATCTCTCTACAAAGTTCTATAAAATTTGCCAAAAACAAGGCAACTCTGAACTACATTTATAGCGACTATCACTACAAGTGCACTTTTAAATCCGAGTTATATTTCAACCTATGGTTAACTACAACTTATATGCTTTGTTCCAAGGTCTAGTCATATGTTATACAAGCCCATTCAAGTCCATACATGGATCCTACATGCCACATGTTTTCGAAACAAGAATCAAAATCAACATATGCCCAATTAATTCAAACAACTTTAACAAAAGAAAAAATAAGCATATATGGGTTATATTGTCAATCCAAGTGGTAAGTAAGCTCACCTTAAACCCAATAAATTACCGAGCTTAAGCATTCAAGTTCAAACCCAAGCTAGCAACTTCCTTTCCTTGCTTTGCCTTGCTCCAAGCCTCCTAACCCCTACAAGTGCTTATGGCCTATGGGTTAAGAGAGTGTAGCTTCACTTTTTCATAATCTAACTATGTAGAAGGTGTGGTAATGCGGTGGCAAGGCTTTCCTAAAAGTTTAATGTGATTTGGTGATGGTTCTCAGAAGAAGATGATGACTAAGACATAGAAATTTTAGCTCAAAACTTAGGAATTTTTGTGAATGAATACTAAGGGTATGCCCTTGCTTTTATAGGAAACATATAGTGTTGCTTAAGTTTTCCTTCACCCCTATCATGCCATGGAAGACTGACCTCCCATCAAATCTCCTTTAAATCACTTCTCCTTTATGCTAATTACCCTTTTACTCCTTTCATGATAATATCCCTTGTCCTTAAGGAAGTTTCTAGATCATTCATGGCTTTATGAAGATTTTTGTGTTAATTAGTCGCTAATGTGTTCATTTGATCATTAGTCAAGTGCATGATAGTTCGAACAACTTATATCCATCGAAAAGCTATTTATCGATAAACCGATTTATGGTCACATTATCGATTTTCCTCTGAAGAATATATTTGTACAAACACTTTTCAGAAACAAGTTTCTTATCATTATTTATTAGCCAAATGATGTTAAATATGGTTATAAAATCATATTTATAACATTTCAACATATCTCAAAATGTATCAATATTCGAAGAGTAAGTGTTTGAATTTCTAGGTCGCTACATTCTCCCCTACTTAGAACATTTCATCCAAGAAATTCAAATGAGAATGATAATCAAAATAGATAGAAGAAAAATATATATAGAACTGCCAAAACTATATATAATCAAAATTGTAGCACAAATGCAAATTAAGATAAGAAAAATCTAGCCTAAGAACAAATCCGGATGGGACTCCTTCAAACCATCCTTAGTCTCCTATGCACAATCCCATGGATCCTCGCTTCATTGTACCTTAATTATATTTACAACTTTAGTCCTCAATTGCTTCGTATCTCTATTAGTAATACGAACAGGCTATCTCAATACAGTCAAATTTGGCTCAACCTCCAAGTCCCCTTGCTATGACCCTTTCAATACCATCGAAGGATCATGCACAAACTTACGTAAGTGTGAAACATGAAATACATTGTGCACACCTGATAGCCTAATCGGTAACACAACTCTATATGCGAGTGTACCAATCCTCTCAAGAATTAACAACAGTCTTATGTAACAAGGAGCTAACTTCCCAGCCCTTACAAACTGAACTACACTTATCATCAGAGACGACTTTACAAATAAAAAGCCTCCAACTGAAAAATTCAAATCTCTACACCTCTCGTCCACATAGCTCTTCTATCAATTCCGTGCTCTCTTGATTCGCTTTTGAATCTCTATGACCTTATTTGATGCCTCTCAATTCATATCCTACCCAAGCACAAGATGATTTCCAAGGTTTTACCTAATACGGTGGAGATTTGCAAGGCCTTCCCCAGGTTTTACCCAACATGGTGGGGATTTGCAAAGGCCTTCCATACAATGCTTCAAATAGTTCTATTCTGATATTGGCTTGATAACTTTTGTCATATGAAAACTCAATAAGTGGTAAGCGCACTTCCTACGAACCCCTAAAATAATATGCATGCCCGAATTAAGTCCTCGAACTCTCGGTTCACCTTCTCCATTTACCCATCTGTCTACAAATGGTATGTGGTACTCATACTAAGCTGGATCCCTAATGCTTTTGGCAAACCCTTCCAGAATGGGGTTATGAATATCTAATCTCTATATTTTATAATATCACATGGATCACTGTGCAACCTGATGACCTCCTTAACATATAACTTACCCAAACTAGATGTCGTCCTTGTAGTCTTAATAGGTAAGAAGTGTGAGCTCTTGGTCAAACAGTCAATGATAACCCATACACCTTCGTTACCCCTCCTTTACCTAGGAAATCGATCGATGAAGTCCATAGAAATCCGCTCCCATTTCAAATTAGGAATCTCAATCGGTTGAAGCAGTCCGGCCATCTTCTGATGAGTACCTTTTACTTGTTGGCATTTAGCACACTCGCTCACAAAGCTAGAAACATCCCTCTTCATGCCCTTCCACCATAACATCCACTTCATATCTTGATACATCTTAGTAACCTTAGGATGTATTGTTAACCGAGAATGGTGACTCTTTACTAGAACTTCTTGCCTAATCCCATCAACATTCGAGACATATAACCTACCGTTGGTTCTCAAAATGCCACGGCAATCCAGCTTGAATCCTGGCCACCTCTCAGGTTGTAACGAATCGAGTTGTTGAGCCTCCAAATTCAACACTAATACTTCCAATGTATTGTGTGTCAAGCATTCAAGTACTAGAAAACCGTTCATTAGGGTTGAAAGAAAGAAAAGATAGAAGAGAAGAAACTAAGCGATATCGAATGTCACAACGCAACGGAGCAATATATATTACTCAACATAATATATTACAAAATCATTTAAAAAATGTTACACTAGATTCATATTAATACAAATTATACACAAGGACACTTATAATAGTTTGTCCCTACCTAACTGATACAACATACATATAATATAGCGTTAAACAAGGTAACAACTAGTTATCGATGAAGCAACCTACTCCAAGCTCCACCAAAATGAATATGTGGAAAAACCCAAACTACTTGGTTGCCCATTCAAATTTGAGCACCAAAAAGTTTAGAAAAAGAAAATAAACTCCGGATTAGACATGGGTCTAGTGTGAGAAAAGCTAAGTCTTTAACTTGGTAAAAACTTTAAATCGAAGGCTTCTCGTAAGACCATGCTGCACATAAACACAGACAGGCTTTAAGTTGACGATGACCAAAACATTTGTACATGAAATCCAGTGATATTATAATAATGTCTATAGTTTCAAATAAAATACGAATATAGCTGAAACGCTTGCATCTCATATTTCAACATTATTGGGTACATCAAAAACATTAAGGTATGCATTATTGAATGGATTCCATGTTATGGTAAGGTCAGGGACTACCTTTTGATGGTACACCTCTAGAAAATGCACCTGGAATCTAACAAGGACTTTTGTACCCCTACTACATAGAGCCAACTACCTATTTAACATGGAAAAATGGATTACCCCATCCCCTTTTGACACCAAGACCTTATACCACCATGGTGTTTGCACGCAAAACAACTCGAATATGGACAATCTAGAATGGGATGGTGGCTCCTAATGGTAGTTGACCACATAGCTCTGCTTCATACCATATTTCTGCCATTTTCCTGGTTATGAGGCGTGAGGCTACGCTTTACCCTCTTTCATACTGGAAAACCATCTAGGAATGCTAACACTAACTTTTGGCAGAGATGCAATGCCAACATTCATCCACGTAAGTTGTTCCAGGATCGAAAAAACATTTCGCATTACTATCTTCCATTTTGGAATCACCCTTAGGAAGAATAGCATAACTCCATAACATACTTCAATATGATTTACGAATGATATTAGTTTGTAGTGGTTTGCATAAATTCGAGAACCGGTGTCTCCAAAACTAAGCAATAATTTTCAGCTAATTCATTTCTGGTTCTTTTGGAAGATGCACTAAGCAATCGAGTACTCACCAGGGAACTCGAATATACCCAACATACCTTCGGAGTCAAAACAGGTCTAGATTTTGATAGTTGTTTATTTAACTGACAAATAAACAAATAACAAACAATCACATTTGAGATTTATCTATCCATAGCAACCACTAAGCCTTAAAACAAATTTTTATTTAATAAATATTTTTCAAAAACATTTGTGTCAAACATTCATTCACTTATCTCTCTAACATAAGTATATTCATAAAACATTTGCGAATAACTCCTTAATTCCAAATCATATTAAAAAAGAATGAACAAATGTCGTTTAAATTAGAGGTAAGGACAAACCTAAACACTATTTCCTCAGTATTAATTGTGGAATCGATGTTTCATACCCCCAGTTCAAAAAGTTAGTTTAAAGAAACTCAAATTTCAAGTTCTTTTTATACTTGTTTCGATAAATCCTCTTTAATCAAATTTATTTCAATCATGAAATCTCTTTTGCTTGAAATCCAAATCCATTTCAAAATACTTTCCAAACTTCCAAATCCGTTTAAAAAACCCTTTTATAAATATTCAAAATTATTCATGTCAATTGCTTTTATAAATATCCAAACTTGTTATATGGATTTCTAATATCCAAACCTTTTTATAAACTCCCTTTGTGAATTCCTAAGTCATTTTCTAAAACTTCTTTTATAAATACTCCAAAATCATTTATAAAACTTCTTTATAATTCTTCCATCTTTAAACAACTTCTTAAATAAATTTAAATCAAATTAGCTTCCTTTAACAAGAAAATCCATTTATATATCTCCTTTATTAATGAAATCTTCTTTGCTTAAAAGCTCAAATCCATTTACCCAAAACAACTTACATATTTCCAAATTCCTTTATAAAGCTCTTTACAAAAACTTCTTTTTATAAACATACAAATCATTTAGAAAAATCTTTGAAAACTTCTTTTTAACATTGAAAACCATTTCCATTAGTTAAAATATCTTCAATAAAACCATTTTCCAACTCATCCTTTAAATATCTTGTTCAAAATGCAATAACTTTGAAACCATTTCAAAAAGAAAATGAAATAATTATCCTTACAAAATCAATGGAGGCTTAATGGCCATAATGGTGCTTGCTATTTGATTTTACATATCAGGTTTAACATGGCATCACATAAGAACAGGTATATAAGAGATCAACACATAACAATTAATCAAATAAAGTAAATGTCTAAGTTAATTGTAATAACAGAATAGTGATTGGTTCTGCTAATAAATGTCATTTAGTTTTCTTAATCATATGGGGTTACATAAGGGTAATCGACATAGAAATCCCTTTTACTAGAAAAAAGAAACAGTTTAAACCAAAATGATTATTTCAACTCAGATAATTTAAAATAAATTAAAAGCCTTGTTAATTAGAATTAGACCTTTATTAAATTGTTATTAAACTTTTATTTAAGTAATTAAACCTTAAATAAACCTTTATTAAAGAATAACTTAACTTTAATCAAAGATTAATTAATAAAACCCCTTTTTAAAATAATAATTAATTACTTATTATCTTAAATAAGTAATTAAACAATAATTAATTAATCCTTAATTAATAATTGAATAATGATTAACTTTAATTATGTGACTAATTATGTTTAACTTAATTAATAAACATTTAAGTATAAACATCCTTTGTTCATCAGTGATTAAGTGCTAATTACCTTAATTGATTGATTAATTAATTAGTTATTAAATAGATAATTAATTTAATAAATAATTAGTTACTTCCTATAACTTAATTGAAGTTAGAAACATTTTTCTAGAAGATTCTTAAGTAAAAACAAGTTTGGATTATGAAAATAGTTAAAATACTAAATTGCATGTATAGCGGTTATTGTCATACGACCTGTAATTTCAAAACTTGAAAATTTGGTTTTCTAACTTTCAAACTTAAACCTTTAGACTCATATTGCGACAACCCATCTCCTCAACCCTTAGAAATCGACACTAATACATCCATGGTATTCACTTTGCTACAAACCCAAGTGCCGTGGAGGCAGATTATCAAGGGTAATGTAACGTAAAAAGTAGAAGATAGAAGCACGAATTCTCACATTCGATTAATTATACAGATAGATATCACAGACAACCACTCTCACTAGAGTACATTAGAGTTATAGTATGAACTAACCCAGCTAGGAATAGTTATAATTGCCTGCTCCCACATTTTCCTGTATAAACGAACTTGACACCGCGGAAAATAAAAGACAGATAGATATCAATGTCAGATGCTCCAAGCTACATGTTCCAAAAATTCTTCTAAAATAATCCACAAAAATAATCCTATCATGATCCTGACTACTTGGCTGCTCAAAAAAATAGGGCACCTGGAGTTTAAACGGAAAACAAAATAAACTCTGGGTTAGTCATAGGGTTTGTGTAAAAACTCAAGATACGATGCTTAAAAATAAAAGGGTATCTCATAAGACCACGCCACACATAAACATGAATGGGTTTTTACCTTATGATAATCAAAACATTTTTATGTAAAAATAAGGAATATTATTTTTAATGACATTTCTTGGAAAAATATTTGCAAGTGAACTTATTAATCTTAACCGAAATTGTTACATTGATTAAATTCTAGCATACAAGCCACAAAGTGGGTTCTACAAACAAAATGGTAGGCACTTATTGGAGAATGTATTTCCATACAAATGACCAAGTAAAGGGACTACCTTCCGACGGTACATCTCTAGAGGAATGTACCGAGACCCAACTGAAGGTCATTTACCAACATAAGACCGGCCTACCTCTTCCTAGATAGTACCGAACATGTCATCACTCCGGTCGTTATCGACCTATCTAAGAGCTCTCTTTTCATACACCACATTAATTTAATACACGACATCATAGCGATAATAAATATATCTAAAGGGGATGATCATACCCTAATGGTGGCGAACCACATAGCCTTGTCGCATCTACCCTATTTCAGTTAATTTCGGGTGTGGGGCTTGAGGTACCGATTACCTTTCACATAACACACCATCTTTCTTCTTTAAATATCACATTTCAATTCCATAATCTCACAACTAAATTCTACAAACATATAAATCATGAGCTCATACGTCTCAGCAAAGGGTGTTAAGTTAAGAGAAGTTGCCTTCTCCCTTACCAAGCAAATATACATTCATAGAGATCAATTAAAGTGATTTTAAAATGCAATGTCCGACATTCATCCTCCAAGTTCGTTCTGGGGCTGAACGAAACCGAAGGCACTCCACCTACCGCATCCTATTTTAGGAATAACCCCTAGGATCAGTAGTGATTGCCCTTCCATTTCGAAGATTTTTATAACGAAGCACTACTTGCCACCATAAATATATGATATGGTAAATTTAACCTCGAGGGACATGTGGTGAACAACCCTATGTCATAAATATCTCCATCATCCATACTCTTATCTTCAACATGTTTTACTTCGAATCAAAATTGGTTGGAAGTGGTTTTCGGATAGGGATTTAATAAATCCAACCCCTATTTCTTTGAAATTCAACCATCAATAAAAATGATGTTTAAGTATATGATTATTGTTTGATTCATTCATTTCTTTATCAAAATATATTCGAGAGATATATATCCTAAAAATAGTATTTTAGTAAATATGGAATCATTTCAAGCTTCCTTTTTGAAATCGTTTGGTAAATTTAAACCTTTTTAAATCATGGAATAATTCCAAATCAATTCACTTTTTACTTAGAAAAACATTTCCAAATCATTTATTTAAATCTCATTTTGGAAAAACATTATTTTAGAGCATCCGTGCTTTCCCTTCGATCTGTTTCATCCTTCGCCTAAAAGGTGAAAAATGAGGCCGGTTCAGTTTAGGACACTAGTTACTCCATCCCTAACCTTAGTCATACACCTCTGTTTACCTTTCTAGATCTCACAGGTGAGATAAATGTACTAGTCGATTCCATATACTCTTTCCATTTTTTTAAGAAAAGGTTTATAAAACTTACAAATCATTATTTCAGACACTTATTCATTTATTTGAAAACACTTATAAAAGATTTGGGAAATAATATTTAAGTTTAAAACTTCATTTCTAAAGATGTTAAAATGATAGTGGAAAAGTGTTGTAGAAAGTGCTAAATGCTGATTCGATTTACAACAAATTTACTAATATTTAAAAATCCATATTATTCAATTCAAATCTCTTTTAAACCATTTTATTTTATTTATAAAACTTATTTCATATTTATAAACATTTAAAAATATTCATTTCAAAGAGTTTTATACTTTGGCCGCTTTACTGCAAAAGCGCGATTTTTATGAAAATTTGATTTGGATATATTTTAAAATCTATAAGAGGAAATCTTTATTTTCTTTCTGTATAATAATAGTCCGAAATATTCTTATCTCAATGAATTCTGAGCTAAATCCCATTCTGTATAATAATCTGAATTCTTCGGTGCAAAATCGCGAACTACTGTTATGCGACGCGCTTAGTTCTGGCTCACTTATTGGTTTTCATTCAAAACTTGTCATAACAACTTTATATGTTTGTGAAGCATTTCTAAAACATTTTCAATCATTTTAGAAGTTATTAAATGATTTCATACTACTTTTCAAATTCATTCGGAAAGTGTTTTCCATATGTAATAACGACATGTATATCGTGACTTGTTCAAACATTCACATGAGATAAACAATATATGATGATCAAATCATTCATCCATATATATATATATAACTAGGTTTTCTCAATTTTGTTTTGGTTTTCAATCGGAGAATAAGTTATAGCTCCGCTATACATGATTTTTAGCTAACGAATACTTCACGCTCATCTTTAAGTGGCTTGGCTTGAACTTGGAGTGGGGAAGGATGGTCAAGGCCTTGGCTATGGGGAGAGATGGGCTCGTATGTGGGTTAGGGAGGGTGAGGTCGTGGTTAAGGGAAGGGGAAGAGGGGGTTTGGGTATGGTTTTGCGGTGTTCGGATGTATATTTGTTTAAATAAAGTTTTAGGTTGAATTTTGGCATTATTTAATTAAGGCGGGAATCCCTGAAAATGAAGAGCGAAAGCTTAGAGACGAAGAATGAGAAGTGCGAAAAAAAGTGAAGAAATGAGCGGTTATTTATAGGAAAAACGTTGGAATAAAATATTATTATGTAAAATGAGCATAATGCCTTTTACTTCATCTTTAAGTAAACTACATTTTTCAACACTTAGCATCATCTTTCACATCTCTAATTTATGTGTTAGTTGCTTAGGTGTTAAGTAAAATAAAGTAATAATTTGTTTTAGAATTGATTTGAAACTTTTTTCTTTTAGTGCTTACTTTATGTTAATGATTTCTAGAATTTTCTAAACTTGTTTAGGAAAAGTAAACTTATTTAGTGAATTATTTAATACATACCTTATTTAAATATGTGTATATAAATATGAAAATAAAGGTGCAACAATGTTGCGACAACTTTTGTTTGACAAGAGGTTGATTTTCGACAAAAAAATTTACGGTCGCATTTTGATGTTTTTGTTAAACTATCTATTCATTTAAACAAAACTTAAAAATAAATTTGTATATTTTTACTAAAAATAAAAACCCTTTTTAAATTAATTAAAATAATTTATTTAACCATCAAAAATTAATATTTTGAAATCAGACTTTTGTCATTTTTGCGATATAGCAACGATTCTTATTTTTGTATAACTTTCTACCTCCAAATCCTATCTGATGTTATTTGGAGCATAAAATCTTATACATTTTATATTTGAAATGAATTTTAATGTTATATTTTAGAGTGGTCAAATTCTGGGTTGTTACATTCTCTCATCCTTAAAAGAATTTCATCCTTAAAATTTAAGATAAGAAAACGAAAGCTCGAAGGAAATATATTCGGTGAGATGGAATAAACAACTATATAAATAAGTAACTACACCATAGGAGGCGAGTACACTATGACAATACAATTTACACAGTCTATACATCAATCTGAAACTCAGGATGTGCCTTCCTCATTCTATCCTCCGTTTCCCAAGTGCAGTCATCAACATCTCCACTCCATTGAACATTGACTAACCTTACCACCTTCCTCCTTAATCGTTTCTCAACATGATCAATGATTCAAACAGACTGTCTAATTAACTGCCGAATTTGGTTCCACCTCCAAGTCTTCCTTAGCAACCATTTCTATTATTTGCTCTGGGTCATGCACATGTTTCCGTAAATGAGATATATGAAAAACGTTATGCATTCCTGACAAACTTACTGGTTTTACACTCGTTAAGCTAGTAGGCCAATTCATTCAAGAATGGGAAAATGTCCAATATATCGAAGTGCTAACTTCCCACTCCTTCCATACCTCACTACTCCTCTCATCAGAGAGACTTTCAAAAAGACAAAATCTCCAACTTAGAATTCCAGATTTCTACGCCTTTGATCTACATAACTTTTTTCCTGCTCTGGGCTTCCTTTAGATTCTTTTAAATCATATCAATCTTCTCTGAAGCTTCTCGTATCATATCGGGACCAAGTGCTAACTGATATCCGGTCTCGATCCACCATGCTAGTAATTTGCATAGGTGACCAGATAGAGCTTCATACGGTGTCATACCAATACTTGTTTAATAACTGTTGTTATAGGAGAATTCTACTAAATGTTGTCTAGAATACATGCTCTTTGAAGATCTTCAAAAATGCAATTGACTCTTTCCGTCCCTCCATCAGTTTGGGGATGATATGTAGTGCTTATATTCAGGTTCGTTCTCAAAGCTGTCTGTAATGCTTCCCAGAACTAACTAGTAAAGATTGGATCCTGATCGCTTACTATACTGCTTGGAACTCCATGCAATAGGACAATATCTTTCATATATATTTTTGCAAGTCTTGCAGCGGTTCTTGTTGGCTTAAGAGGAATAAAGTGTGCACTTTTAGTTAATCTATCTATAATAATCGAAATGCCTCGTTCCCCTTCCTTGTTCGAGGTAAGCCATTAATGAAATCCATTGATATTTGATCCCACTTCCAAGCTGGAATCTCTAGAGGTTGAAGTTATCCTGCAATTTTCTGTTAGTCACTCTTGACGTGTTGATAATTTAAGCATTGACTAACGTAAATGGATATGTCCCGTTTCATACTTCTCCACCAAAATGTGTGCTTCATGTCTCTACACATTTTGCCAACTCCCGGATGAATGCTAAGTTCGACTTTGTGACATTCAGCTAACACCTCTCACCTAAGATTTTCGACATCTGGAATACAAATTTGCCCATTCAACCGCAGTACTCAACGGTTATCTACTTTGAAGCTTGAATTCTGCCCTTTGTATATATTTTTAATAATCTCATTTAGGAATCAATCTTATTTTTCCTTGCTGTTAATTCTTTCTAGAAGAGTTGGAGTTACTACCAAATAAGAAACAACAACATTCTTCCTACTCAGTGCATCTGCTACTATGTTGGCTTTCCCGGGTGTATGTAAAATATCTAGATCATAAGATGCAAGAAATTCTAGCCAATATTGATGCTTCATGTTTAAATCTTTCTAAGTGAAAAGATATTTTAAAGATTTATAATTCGTAAATAGCTCAAACTTTTCATCCAGCAAATAACGCCTCCAAATTTTTAATGCAAACACCAAGTCTAATAATTCTAAGTCATGTGCTATATAATTCTTCTCATGAGTCTTTAGCTGTCTACTTGCATAAGCAATTACCTTTCTTTCCTACATCAGAACTGCATCAACTCCCTCTCTACAAGCATCTGTACAAATGGTTAATCCATTATTTCCATTTATAATTGCTAGAATTAGAGCGCTTGTTAACCTCTTTTTGAGTTCCTGGAATGCTTCTTCACAATTAGGAGTCCGGATAAATTTAGCATCTTTCATGGTCAACTTCGTTAGGTGGTAGGCAATCTTTGAGAAGTCTTGAATGAATCTTCTATAATATCTCACCAATCCTAAGAAGCTACGAATTTTTTTTGGAGTTTGGGGCTGCTTCCAATTTTGAATAGTTACGACCTTTATAGGATCTACAGAAATCCCTTCCTTTGGCACTATATGTCCCAGGAATCTTACCTTCTTATCCCAAGAGTGGCACTTTGAAAATTTGGATTTAAGCACATTATTTCTCAATATCTCTAAGACAATTTCTAGACGTCTTTCATGTTCTTCTTCTGTCTTATAATAGAAAAGGATATCATTGATAAAGACTAACAGGAATATATTGTGTACATCTCCAAATACTATATTCACAAGGTCTAAAAAATAAGCGGGTGCATTGGTCAGCCCAAAAGGCATAACCAACCGCTCGAAGAAAGTATTCAGACCTTTAAATGCAGTTAGATGGATGCATTCCTCTACGATCCTTAGTTGATGGAATCCAGTGGCTAGATCCATTTCGAGAATACTCGAGCACCATGTAACTGATCAAACAGATCATCTATTCAGGGTAGCGAATACATGTTCTTAATTGTTTGTTTATCCAGATCTCATTAGTCTACATAAAACCTTAAAGATCCATCTGACTTGGCAAGAAAAACTACTGCCGATCCCTAACTTGAACGACTAGATATTATGAACCCTTTATTCAATAGTTCCTGGGTTTGGTTATTTAGCTCATCCCTCTCCTTCGGAGCCATCTTTCGATCATGTTGTTTAATTGGTCGTGCACCAGGAATCAAGTCAATACAAAACTCGATTTCCCAATTAGGGGGGTAAGCTCTTTACTTCTTCAAAAACGTATAGGAATTCTCTAGCAATAGGTATCGTTTCTAGTTCTTTCTGAGATGAATCTAAGGAATAAACAAAACTATCCCTCCTTTGACTAGGATCTTCACAAGATATTTCTATAAACTTCCCAAAGCTAGTCCATAAAGATACCGTCCTTCTATTGCAATCGACAACAGCTTTATATTTAGTTAACCAATCAATACCGAGTAAAATTTTGAATCCAATAAAATCTAAGACAAAAAGGTCGAAAGGAAATTAATGAAGAATGGGAGATTTGGACTTTTTCATAATTCATACAAAGGTTAGTGGTACCATCTATAGGATTTGTTACGTAGATAGGGGTATCAATGAATTTAGGGTCAAGTTTTAATTCATCTACGGTTTCTTTAGCAACAAAACTATCAGAAACTCCTATATTAAATAATAATCTAACTAAAACTTCTTTGATAAAAATATTATCTTCCAAAACTCCTTTGCGCTTCACATCCTAAGAGGTTGAAGTTTCATCCTTTATAGCATATACCCTGGCTTGCTCTCACCTCCTCATAATTGGACAACCCTTTATCATGCGCCCTAGTTGATGACAATTATATAAGTTTGGCGGCAGCCTATGAACCTTAGGGTTCTTGTAATTAGTTGCTAGGAAGCCTTTTAGTCGGCAACTGTAATATGTAGCATCCTTCAAATAATTACCGTGGGATCCTCCTCTAGATTTACCTTGCTTAGGCTTTATCATATTTTGATTGAACTTTCTCTTCTTCCAATGTTGGTGTTGTTATTGTTGGCTTGAGCTACCACTGGATTCTTCTTTTCCAAGATTTTGTAAAGGAATCCCATAAACAAGTCTATGAGCGATCCTTTTACAAGAACAGTCATCCTACTCTGGCACTTCTTATTCATCTCGGAAATAAACTTCTTGTATTTCTTCAAAGACGTGTCAATCAGACCTGGCCCAAAAGCAAGATAATTCATTGAACTTATTTGCATACTCCTCAATAGTCATTCCATCCTGCTTCAGATCCATAAAAATTCTGTAAACACGAGATTTTCCAGATGTTGGCTTATACTACTCCTCTAAGACTTACTTAAACCTTTCCCAAAAGAAAATGTCTTCCAAATTATTTAAGATAGTTGAGAATTACCAAACCAGAGCCCCTTCCTACAGTTTCCACTATATCCAATGCCTTAATGATTCTTTCGCATCATTTAATCCAAGCTTGTACTTTAATGATAGATTCCATGCCTTTGAAGGATTTTTCCCCTAAGCTGGTATAATTTTTGCACTAGGTGGTAAAATTAACATGGGGTTATATGGAGCTACTTCTTCTACAATAGCAGTGGTTGGAGCTGGACCGTTGTTTGTTGTGGTGCTGCTATTTCCCCGTCTTTGTCCTCTATGAGTATTCAAGTCTTACTAACTGAATTTTGTAAGGTATCTTTAGAATAAAAAGGTGAAGTTATATTAGGGAAAGGATTTTAAGCACAACACAACTTGAAATATTTTTTTAAACTAAGGATTCTAAATGCACACTCTCAAAGATTTAATTCATTCTAGGGCATTACTAACCCTATCTCTAATGATTCAAACCCCACAAAAGCCATGGTTCTCGCTTAACCTTTAGCTCTGATACCAAATGTGACAACCCGTCTCCTCGACCTCAGGAATAGACACTAATACATTTATGGAATTCACTTTTCATGAACCCAAGTGTCGGGCAGGCAAATTATCAAGGGAAAGTAAAGTAAAAAGTTGAAGATAAAAACACGAATTCTCACATTCGATTAATTATACAGATAGATAGTACTACACCATTCTCACTAGGGTACATCAGAGTTATAGTATGAATTAACCCAACCAGGAACAGTTATAACTACATGCTCCCACATTTGCTGGTATAAACAAACTAGAAATAGTGGAAATAAAAGATAGATAGATATCCACATCAGATGTTCCAAGCTCCATGTTCCAAAAACTCTTGCAGAATGCTCCACAGGAATGCTTCTACATGATCCTAACTATATGGCTGCCTAGAAAAATAGGGCATCCAGAGTTTAAAGGGAAAACAAAATAAACTTTGGATCAGTCATGCGATTGGTGTGAGAACTCAAAATGCGATGTTTGAAAATAAAAAGATATGTCATAAGACCATGCCACACATAAACATGGACGGGTTTTACCTTACGATAACCAAATTTTTTTACATAAAAATAAGGAATATTATATCTGATGATGTTATTTTAAAAAACATTTTCATGTAAACTTATTAATCTTAGCTGAAATTGATACATTGATTAAATTCCAACATACTAGCCATAAAGTGGGTTCTACAAACAAAATGGCAGGCACTTGTCGAAGAATGGATTTCCATACAAATGACCAGGTGAAGGGACTACCTTCCGGCAGTACATCTTCAGAGGAATGTACCGAGGCCCAATTGACGGTCCTCTACTAACACAAGACCGACCTACTCTTCCTTCATAGTACCGAGTATGTCATTACCTCGGTCATTACCAACCGATCCGAGAGCTCTCTTTGCATACACTATTAGTCCTTGAGATGATGGTTTTGATGACAGCAACCTTAGAATAAGATTATAAAATATAAATACTAACATTATAGTTTAGATATATATGTATATGCAGGATCTAACCATGCAGTTACTAAGAATGAAGACTGTACAGTATAGAGATTCAAGATGTCAATATTGAAGACTCATAAGTATCAAGAATATCAAGAGTTAAGGATTTCAATAATAAGTAATTTAATTAGGAATTTTTTTAAACCTCCTAGAAAAGCACTGGCATCTTAAAATCCAATTTATTCATGGAATGGAATCCACTTCGAGCCTGTTAAAGGGATGGAACCCTAAGTAGGATGGAACCTACGAAAAATCTAGCGGAACATCGTTTTGTATCCGCTAACCTTTTATTCAAAATGATTTTACAAAATTATTTCTTGTTTTTGAAATATTTTCAAAACCTTCCTTTTAAAAAGAATCAAAAACTTCTATCCTGATTTTAAATACTTTTAGTCCAAAAATAATCTTAAATTTCAAAATCAAATTATCCTTAGTTTTGAATTATCTTTAATAATAATTTTAACTTTTTAATATATATATATATATACTTAGATTTAAATATAAAATTATAGTAAAATTTTATATATATAAAAATATTATTCTCCATATTTATTTATGTATTTCTCCATATTATATATACCATTACTCTGCCGAAATCAACATTGAATCTAACTAGATTATCACTGGTTTGATTCTCTATCACTACCTCAACTAGATCCTTAGTGCTATTCAGAGTTATAGGCTTTTTGTAATCAATTAAATGAGAAAAGGTGTGATTGTGGCCTTGGAAATCAATCAAGCGAGAGAAGGTGTGAATGTAGCCTTGGAAACTAATTGGGTGAACTTGTTGCCCGTAAAATCAAGTATCTCTACCCATAGGATTGTGAATCTGGAGGGTGTACCTCGTAGCCTTGAAATCGAGGGTGTAATTGTATAATTTCTTTTGAAAGGAAATTCGTAATTGATGTGCGGGACTGGATGTAGCGTAACTCCGAACCAGTACAAAACCGATGTGTCCTTTCCTTTACTGCTTTTACTTTATTTTTGCATCAGTGTTTGATTCTGTGATCATATCTGTGTCTGAATATTGCATACATTTGTGTTCAAATTAACAAAAACTCAAAAAGATTTAATAATTCCTTAAAACACTATTCACCCCCCGCTAGTGTTTACCTAGCCTTAAGATCCGTAATCCGCATTTCACACATTTGTATCATAGCAAGGTTTTCAAAGTTTTCATAATCCGAATTTTGAAAATTTTTAAAATGGCAATTTTTTTAATAAAATTATTAACACTATTTTCATATGAATATGTCACAGAATCATCATTGTTGTTTAAAATTATATTTATTTATTTTGAAATGTCACTTGATTCTTTAAAGGTTATGTTATTTTGCAGATGAAGAATTATGTCTAATGACTATTAGTTAAAAATACCAGATAACCATTCAACAATCAAGAAGAATAAATGGATATATAATGGCAGTTGACAATGAAATGGGTAAAAGATCAATAAAAAGATTTTGATTCTCATCTGTAACTTGATATGATACTGTACTTCTCTCCATTTTCTTCGCAATGTCACTGGTTTCGTGCGAATCCGTCAGGAAATCACCAAGTTATGGTCAAATGAAGTTTTGATGAACAAAGAGAGAAAGAAAGCAAAACTGTCAATGGTATTCTTCAAATTGCATCCAAAAATTTAGGTATTTTGTTCCCACGCCTTTTCAAGATTGTATTTCTTGTTCTCATGGTCGTTTTGATGGGTGGATCATCAAATTCTGATCAAAATTGAGCGAGATATGACAGTTTGAAGTTGGCTATCCGAAATTGAAAAACTGTGTATGGGATTTTCAATATTTCTCTTATTGATTCGGCCTATTGCACCACAATACTGTCCAAATTCATGACCAAACTATTACTACGTCGTATCCCTTGCCTTTGTCTTCAAGTTGCCACTTGTTTCATCCAATTCCGTTAAGAAATGAAGGAGTATGCCTTCTAGAAGTTTGATGGTAAATAGAAAAACGGAAAGAAGAAGAAGAAGAGAAACTTTTATGAAAAGTAGTGACTGTTGGGCCTATTTATAGTGGTTGAAGTGTCCATTCATTCAAAATTCAAATTCAAATTTTTGGCGCCAAGTTGGTCAGTCCACTAAATCAACTGTATTTTTCTCATATGGTCTTCAAATTCAGCAAATGATTATACTATGCTGATCAGCAAAACGAGCCCGTCGCAATAGAACAGATCTCGTCGTTAAATTCTGAAAGATATAAATGTGTGGTTGACGACAATGGAAGAATAACAAAGTTAGAAACATGGAGTGCAAAAATTGGTATGCTTTACTATTATTTCATCTTTATTGTTGCATTTAGGAATATATGTTTATGCATTTAGTTAGGTACAGAAATTTATCTCTTTTATAAGTTTTGGTATTTAGGTCCATATATCGACACACCATAGTATAAATTTCGATATACCAGTCTAATTTTTTTATGTTTTTTTTCTAAAAATGTATTTTCTTTCAAATAAAATCTTACTACTAATTTATTACAACTACATTGTACAAAAAGCATTTTTACATGCATAATGTAAAGTGTCTTTACACATGTTTTCTCATTATTTTTTTTACTATAAAAAATTGAGTAAAAAATCAATTATGTACATTTCAATATCTAGTCGTAAAATTAGCACAAAATCATGTTAAAATCAGGCCCAGAACAATATATAGTATATCTAAAATGCTGTCTTTTCTGGAACGTTTCTTAAGTATTGCAGATTCTATTTTATAATGTTTTGAATATATTTTTATTGCAAAAACTTTTTTCAACATTCTGTGAATGCTACCTTTTCTATTTAAAACTATAAACTATGTAAAATGATATTTAAATTAAGTATTTTTCTCTATTCTTTTTAGAGTTATTTTCTAAATTATATTAGAATATTTTGAAATTAATTTCATGCTTAAATATTTTTAGTAATTAATTAAATTTTTTAATGTAAGAAGCCTTAATATGACACGTGTTTATTTTAGTTTTTCAATCTTTGTTATATCATATTTCATTACGATATTTTTTTAAAACTAAAAGGTGTTTAAACATGTTTCTAAATATTTTAATCAATAATAATTTAATATATAGGACTTGATTAATAAGTTGAGTATTTTATAAACATGAAAGTCTGGATTCTTAAGGAAAAAATCACGTTAAAAAAAATTAAAAAGAATTATGTAAGGAGGGTATTAATTTTTATAAAAACCATATTTGATCAATATATAGTTTAAGTCCATATTTCTTAGCATTTGAATTTGATATTAAGTTTGATTACTACCTTCCATGAATATGTTATAGTTTTAATACCATTTATTACCTTTAAACTCTTGTCTTTACTACTCTTTTAGTCCCATTCATTGGTTTTCTTAACCTAAGTTTAGTAATTGGTGTGTATTACCTTTGTTTGGTTGAAGCGAGTTATAATAAATTGTTTGATATATGTATATACACACACATATACATATACACACATATATATGCTCGTCAATTAGATATTACTTATCACTCGTGTTTATCGTATAATCTGGATATCTCTTACCGTAGTATGTATATCATCATATCATTCTACATATTATTATTATTTTTACTTCATTATTATTTTGCTTCATATTACATATCATTATGCATCCTATTTCATATCACATTTCATTGCATATTACATTATAAATTACAAAGCATGAAATATCATAATCATTTGCATCACAAGTTGCACTTCATTCTGCATATCATCTTATGCTACATTGCATATGACATACATTTCATACTGCATTACAAAATGCATATTGCATACATGAACACATAACGAGTGTATTTTATTTAGGAGGAGTTTGTAGTATTGTCTTACAATACAGGATTATTAGTTTTTGATTTGTTTGGTATAATTTGATTGACTTGTTTGACGTAATTGACTTGATTGACTTGTTTGACTTAATTAACTTGATTGAATTTTTTGACTTGATTGACTTGTTTGATTTGACTGATTTATTTGAATTGGTTGACATGATTGGATTTGATGTGCGTGTTGATTGGATTATTTGAAATATACTTATACATATTTATGTATTGAATAATTATAATATAATTATGTTAATGTCTTTCACATTCCATTTACTATACTTCATTCTAGTATTAGTTTAAGGGGAAGTTGTATAGTTTATGGTTTTAGGATGGTTTTTTTGGATGACAAAGGGAAAGAAATATAAAATAGGATAGTTAGGCATAGATTAAAGGGGATTTATTAGTTTTAGGGGGGAGTTATTAGGATAGAAGTAATATTTTATAAACAAAGGTTGTCATCATCAAAAAGGGGGAGATGTTAGTCCTTGAGATGATGGTTTTGATGACAACAACCTTAGAATACGATTATAAAATATAAAAACTAACATTATAGTTTAGATATATATGTATATGCAGGATCTAACCATGTAGGTACCAAGAATGAAGACTGTACAGTATAGAGATTCAAGATATCAAGATTGAAGACTCATGAGTATCAAGAATATCAAGAGTTCAAGATTTCAATAATAAGTAATTTAATTAGGAATTTTTTAAAACTCCTGGAAAAGCACTGGCATCTAAAAATCCAATTTATTCGTGGAATGAAATCCACTTCGAACCTATTAAAGGGATGGAACCCTAAGTAGGATGGAACGTATGAAAAATCTAGTGGAACATCGTTTTATATCCACTAAACTTTTATTCAAAATGATTTTACAAAATTATATCTTGTTTTAAAATGTTGTCAAAACCTTCCTTTTATAAAGAATCAAAAACATCTATCCTGATTTTAAATACTTTTAACCTCAAAATAATCTTTAATTTCAAAATCAAATTATCCTTAGATTTGAATTATCTTTAATAATAATTTTAACTTTTTAATATATATATATATATTCTTAGATTTATATATATACCAAAATATTATAGTAAAATTATAAAATTTAAACATAAAATTATAGTAAAATTTTATATATACCAAAATATTATTCTCCATGCTTATTTATGTATTTTAACTATAGTTAAGTATATTTATAAAGTTTAAAATAGTTTTAATATAAGATAAAAGTTATTTTCAAAGAAAAACAAAACACCAAAATTTCCTTTGTGATGTCGACATGCCTAAGTTACCCATGTCGACATAGTGTCAATTGATTTCAAAATTTTGAATTTCAAAAGAAGCTACTATTCGTTATATCCCTTCATGAATGGACATGACCCTTGTTATTCTATAAATAGGGGTTGGTTTCAACGAATTTATAATCATATTTTCTAGTTTTCATTTCTCTTCTTCTTTCACATTTTCTTTATACATATTCCTACCATTACTCTGCCGAAATCAACATTGAATCTTACTAGATTATCTCTGGTTTGATTCTCTATCACTACCTCAACAAGATCCTCAATGCTATTCAAAGTTATAGGCTTTTTGTAATCAATTAAACGAGAAAAGGTGTGATTACGGCCTTGGAAATCCATCAAGCGAGAAAAGATGTGATTGCAGCCTTGGAAATCAATTGGGTTAACTTGTTGCCCGTAAAATCAAGTATCTCTACCCAAAGGATTATGAATCTCGAAGGTGTACATCGTAGCCTTGAAACGAGGGTATAATTGTACATTTGCTTTTGAAAGAAAATCCGTACTTGTGAGCAGGACTGGATGTAGGGTAACTCCGAACCAGTATAAAATCTGATGTGTTCTTTCCTTTACTGCTTTTACTTTATTTTTGCATCCGTGTTCGATTCTGTGATCATATCTATGTCTGAATATTGCATAAATTTATGTTCAAATTAACAAAAACTCAAAAAGATTTAATAATTCCTTAAAACACTATTCACCCCCTCTAGTGTTTATCCTAACATTAAGATCCGTAATCCGCATTTCTCACATACACCACATTAATTTAGTATCCGACGTCATAATAGGAATAAATATATCTAATGGGGATGATCATACCCTAATGGTTACGAACCACATAGTCCTGCCGCATCTACCATGTTTCAGTCATTTCCTGGTGTGAGGCTTAAGGTAACGATTACCTTTCATGTAGCATATCGTCTTTCTTTTTTGAATGCCACATTGTTATTCCATAATCACACAATTGATTTCTACAAATGCAAAACTCCTAAGGTCATACGTCTCAAGAAAGGGTGTTATGCTAAAATAAGTTGCCTTCTCCGTCGCCAAGAAGATATACGTTCATAGAAATCATTTAATGTGATTTTAAAATGCAACGTCAGGCACTCGTCCATAAAAGTTCATTCTGGGGTTGAACGAAACCGAAGGCACTCCTCCTACTACATCCTGTTTTGGGAATCACCCCTAGGATCAGTAGTGATTAGCCCTTGCATTTCGAAGATTTTCATAATGGAGCACTGCTTGCCACCATAAATATATGATATGGTAAATTTCACCTCAAGGGACTAGTGGCAAACAGCCCTACGTTATGAATATCTCCATTCTCCATACTCTTATCTTCAACATGTTTTACTTTGAATGAAAATTGGTTCGAAATGATTTTCGGATATGGATTTTCCAAATCCAATCCCGGTTTCTTCGAAATCCAATCATCGGTAAAATTGATGTTTTGTATAGATGATTGTTGTTTGATTCATCCGTTTCTTTATCGAATATCTTCAAGAGATGTATCTTATATAAATAATCTTTTAGTAAATATGGAATCATTTCAACCTTCCTTTTTGAAATCATTTGGTAAATTTATACATATTTAAATCTTGGAATAATTGTAAATCGATTCACGTTTTACATTGAAAAATATTTCCAAATCATTTATTTAAATCCCATATTGGAAAAACATTAATTTAGAGCATCTAGGCTTTCCCTTCGATCTGCTCCACCCCTCTCCTAAAAGGAGAAAACAGAGGCTAGGTATGTTCAGGGCACTGGTTGATCCATCCCCAACGATAGTTACACACCTTGTTTTACCTTTCTAGATCTCACAGGCGGGACAAAATGTGTTAGTCGATTCCGCATACTCCATATATTTTTTAGGATTTATAAAACTTCTGAATCATTATTTAAAACACTAATTTATTTAATTAAAAACACTTATAAAAGATTTGGGAAGAATACTTAAGTTTAAAACGTCATTTCTAACGATGTTGGAACGGTGGTAGAAAAGTGCTGCGGAAAGTGCTAAAAGGTTATTCGATTTAAAGCAACTTTACTAATGTTTAAAAATCCATATTTTTCAATTCATATATATTTTAAATGTTTTATTTCATTGATAAAACTTATTTCGTATTTTTAAACATTTAAAAATATTCATTTCAAAGTGTTTTATGTTTTAGTTACTTTACTGCAAAAGCATGATTTTTATGAAAATTTCATTTGGGCTTATTTCAAAATCTACAAGATACAATCTTGATTTTATTTCTTCATTCTAAAACTATGGATATATTAGTCTAGAAAATTCTTATCTCGATGAATTTCGAGCTAAATCCCATTATGTATACTTATTTGAATTCTTCGATGCGAAATCACGAACTACCGTTACGCGACGCGCCTAGTTCTGGCTCACTTATTAGTATTCATTCAAAACTTGTCGAAACAAGTTAATATGTTTGTGAAATATTTCTAAAACATTTTCAATGATTTTAGGTATTAAATGATTCCATACTACTTTTCAAATTAATTCAGAAAGTGTTTTTCATGTGAAAAAACGACATGTATATTGTGACTTGTTCACACGAGATAAACAATATATGATGATCAAAGTAATAAATAAGCAACCATACAATCATATCACATCATCACATCCATATTTATATGTATATAATTAGGAGTTTTCTCTTTTGTTTTTGTTTTCAATTAGAGAATCGGCTATAGCTCTGCTACGCAAGATTTTTAGCTCAGAATCCTTGCAGGCTCGTCTCAAAAATGGCTTGGCTTGGACTTAGAGTGGGGGAGGATGGTCAGAGCCTTCGCTAGGGGGAGAGATGGGCTCAGCCATGGGTATGGGGGTGAGATCGTGGGCAGAGGAAAAGGAAGATGAGTTTCGGGTGTAGTTTCGCGATGTTCGGATGGATATTTGATTTAGTAAATTTTTGTATCAAATTTTGGCATTATTTAATTAAGGTGGAAAGTCCATCAAAATGAAGAGGGGAAGCTTGAAAATGATGAAGAAGAAGTGTGAAAAAAGTGAAAAAGTGAGCAGGTATTTATCGGGTAAAATTTGGAATAAAATATTATTATGCAATATGACCAAAATTCCCTTTACTTCATCCTTAAGTAAACTACATTTTTCAACATTTAGCATCATCTTTCACATCTCTACTTTATGTCCTAATCACTTAAGTAAAATAAAGTAAGAAATTTGTTTTAGATTTGACTTTGACACTTCTGTCTTTTAGTGCTTACTATATGTTAATGATTTCTAGAATTTTCTAAACTTGTTTGGGAAAAGTAAACTGGTCTAGCGAATTATTTAATACTTACCTTATTTAAATATATGTACATAACATGAAAATAAAGGTATAGTAACGTTGTGACAACTTTTGTTTGACAAAATGTTGATTTTCGATAAAATGTTTTACGGTCACATTTTGACGTTTTTGTTAAACTATCTACTCATGTAAACAAAAACTGAAAATAAATTTGTATATTGTTATTAAAAACGCTTCTTAAAATAATTAAAATAATTTATTTAACCATTAAAACTGAATTTTCTAAAATCAGACTTTTTTCATTTTTGTCGATGTAAGCTATAATTCTTATTTTTACGTAAATTTCTATCTACAAATCGTATTATTTGAATCATAAATCTTATATATTTTTTTGTTTAAAATCATTTTAAATGTTATATTCTAGAGTGGTCGAATTCTGGGTTGTTGCATCCATCACTTTTAAAGTGGAACAAAGCTATGTTTTAAATTTTAAAACTTTAGAAATGTGGCAATGGATGTTCATGGATGAAAATAGGAAGAAGCGGAAATGAAATTATGAAAAAAAAATATGTAAAGTGAAGAATGGATATGTATGGAGGTATTTGTAGAAATTTGAGAAGGGCATGTTAGTAAAATCACTTAAGCATCAAAATAATATAAACATTCAATGAAATCATGCTTGCCATACCTCCCCTATCCCCATTATGCATGTTCTCCCCAAGTACCCTTTCCACCATACTTGCAAATACTTTTCCTAGGTGTTTTAGGTGATGGCGGTGCTTATCCTAGGGTTTACTTAGGTTATTTTATATGTATATATGTACCTTTATGCATTTTATGTCAAATCATGTATGTATATGTGTATATACACATTAAGTATTCCTATATATACATGTATATGCATGTGTATTTATATTAAATCCCAATTATATAAGTATGCGCATGTTAAAAAAATGTTCACATCTCTCAACAACTTTTTAGTGTCGAAAAGCAAAATTTTGAAAAACGATTTTCAGTCATATATTCTATTTTTATTTAAACTAATTATTTTTATAAACAAAATTGAAAACTTATTTTACCTTTATTTGTTATTATTTAAAAGAGTTATATTTTAATTATGAAACCAATTATTTAAATATTTAAATTTTATTAAATACTCGCAAATCAAGGTAGTAAGATTCGTGGTCGTTGCCCTCTTTCCCCTTAAAAGAATCTCGTCCTCAAAATTGTACCACAACCTTGATTCTCACAAACACTTAACTATTTATCTGTCTGTGTGATGTACATAAATCATTCCTATGTAAAATCCGATTTGATCACTCTAACACATAACTTCACTTCTGAACTAGTATAGCTCACTCGACTTTCTAGTGCGGAGTTTGATCAGGCTTCTTGATTAGGAACCTATATTCTCCTTACATAGCCATTGACTATGGTAGACAACTTTTGGCTCCACATAAGAACCCTCACCAGTGTTCACCATCAAAAATCAAGTGATAAATCCTAATTCAGAACAGATGTGAAATACCCCAGTCATATGCTCGAATCTTAGATCGAGAATTATGTGAAAAGGAGAAATGGTTAACATACAACCTACATACTAATCTAAAGATTCTTACCTTCTAATTTCTTTCTACCTTCCTACCATGATTTATAAGAATCAATGTTTAAATTTATTAACTTATATAATACTCTTCTACATCCGAAGAGTATATTTAAACATCTGATTTTTAATTCTAATTACTCCTAACTATTAGATTTAGGCCGAAAATAAATTAGATCTTGAAACTAAGTCGACCAATTTAACCTCCTTACCCTAATTGATCAGGTGAGTAGCTACGAAGAGTAGGATGCTGGTATCTAAACTCCATCATGGATTCTACTTTTCGTTAGACACTATTAAGAGAAAAATGTCTATTAGTCGGCCTAATAACACCAAATAATTCTTCACATCCTTTTGTTAAAATCAACAGACATAGTTTAAATTAAAAAATGTTTATTAAACCTCCTTATTAAAACTACATTTATTAATCCACCTTTTTAATCAAAATACCTTTTTATTTTGAAATATCTTCCTTTTAAGGGATCCAAGAACACAGTGCACGTATTTTATTTCAAAAACCTTTTAAAAATATACATATAGCCCGAGTAACTCCAAAACGATGTCAAAGAACTGGGTGCTACCAAATATTATCATATGCCCCCTTTAATAAGAAGGCAATACTCAAAAGAAGTGTTTGCCATCCAAACACATCTCTAACCCATTTTTAGTCATTTTCGAGACACACGAACTAGTTAATAAAATTATTTCTTCCTTTTCCAAATTTCTTCTCAAAAAAATAATATTTATAAACAAATAGTTTTTAACAAAATCATCCAATTGCTTTAGATTCATTTTGATTTGAACTTGTTTCCATTTGTACAATGACAAAGAGAATAATTTACCATGTACACTATCCTATCCACCTAAGCGAACATTCGATTGTCACTTTCAAATTTTATTTTAAAATATCTGTATCTTAAAATATCCTTAAGAAAGATTACTACTATTTTCCATAATTATTCGGAATTTACCAAAGCCATCGAGGTTTAACATTCTCAAAACCCTTTTCATTTTAAAATATATTTAATAGTTCAGATTTGTAAAATCATCTCTCTTAATTCATCTTATAAAACTATCTAAACATTTTCTTTCAATAAACACTATTATTAATATTTAATCCAATTTTTAACCCTACATATCGCCTAATGCCTTATAGTCAAATTGTGAAACTTAATTCACAAGGTATTCAATTCAATGTTCCTACAAATTCTATCTACCCACACCACATGGAAAAAGGAAAACTACTATTAAATCTGACAATAGTCAATGCTCAAAAAATTCCCTTAGTGCTAATAATTCAAATATTATTAATGCCTAATCCACTCTCCTCATAGATAACTACATAGATTTTGAAAATTGTCCATTTTTATATATAGAAAATATATTCCTAGCTAAAATTATTTCATTTACCAAATTTAAAACAATATTATGCCTATTGAATTTGTTCTAGTGTTTAGAAAATTCCTATCGATAACCTTGATCAAGCGCATCGAGTAGAATTCTTAAGCTACTCAACAGGTCAAACAACATAATATAAAACATTTTTATTCACTAACAAATACACACTCATATATATATATATATATATATATATATTACACTTAGACTCATTCTATGTACTACTGACCTATTAATAGTGATGTTGCCCCACCAAAGTGTAGGTGTTCGCTCAACCTAAGCTCTGATACCAAATGTAACAAATTGGGTTTTAGAACCTAAAAAATCGACACTAATATGTCCATTGTATTGCATTTCGAGCTTTCCAGTGCCAAAAAACCGATCATTAGGATTGAGATGAAAAAAAGTTAGAAAAGAAGAAACTAAAACAACATAGAATCTCATGACACAACGAAGAAATATATATTACTCAACATAATATATTACAAATTCGTTTCAAAAATGTTATATTAGAGTCATACTAATACAAATTATTCACTAGGATAGTTATAAACAGTCTGTCCCTACCTAACTGATACAACAAACATATAATATAACAGTAAACAAGGTAGTAGCTAATTATCGATGAAACCACCTCCTTCAAGCTCGTCCGATATGAATATGTTATAAAACCTTAACTACTTGGTTGCTCATCAAAATTTGAGCACCTAAGAGTTTGGGAAAAGAAAATGAACTCCGGGTCAGAGATGGGTCTGGTGTGAGAAAAGAATAAGTCTTCAACTTTGTGAAAACCTTTATATTAAAGGCATCTTGTAAGACCATGCCGCACATAAACACAGATGGATTTGCACCTTACGATGACTGAAATATTTAAATATAAAATCCATTGATACTATAATAAAGTCTATGGTTGAAATAAAATATGAATATAGCTGAAATGCTTGCATCTTACATTTCGACATCGTTAGGTACATCTAACACTACAAGGGCACGTATTGGAGAATGGATTCGGTACTATGGTAAGGTAAGGGACTATATCCCAATGGTTTACACCTAGAAAATGCACCTAGAGTCTGACAAGAACTTCTTGTACCTCTGTTACATAGAGCTTGCTGTCCATTTAACACGGCAAATAATATTACCCCATCCCTTTTCGATACGGATACCTTATACTACCGCGGTGTTTGCACATAAAACAACTCGAATATGGACAATCTAGAATGGTATGACGGCTTCTAATGGTAGCTGAACACATAGCTTTGCTGCATACGTTGATTTGGCCATTTTTTGGTTGTGAGGCTTGAGGCTACGCTTTACTGCCTTTCATACTAGCAAACCCTCTAGGAAAGCTAACACTGCCCTCCAAGCAGAGGTGCATTGCCAGCATTCATCCATGCAAGTTGTTCTGGGATCGAACAAACATTCCACATTACTATCTTCCATTTTGGAATCACCCTCAGGAAGAATAGTACAACTCCACAGCATGCTTCAATATTATTTACGAACGATATTAGTTTGGATTGGTTTAGATAATTTCGAGAGCCGGTGTCTCCAAAACTAAGCAATAATTTCCAACAAACTCAATTTTGGTTCTTTCAGTAGTATGCACTAAGTAATCGAGCCCTTATAAAGGACCTCGAATATACCCGACACACCTCTTGAGTCAAAATAGGTCCATATTTTGATAGTTGGTTATTTAACTGTCAAATAAACAAACAACAACCAATCTTGTTGAGATTTATTTATCCATAGCAACCACTAAGCCTAAAAACAAATATTTATTTAATAAATCTCTTTTAAAAACTTTTGTCTAAAACATTCATATACTTATCTCCTGACATAAGTACATTCAAAAACATTTGCAAATAACTTCTTACTTCCAAATAATGTTAAAAGGATTAAACAAATGTATTTTAAATTGGAGGTAAGGACAACCCTAAACACTATTCCCTTGGTACTAAGTGAGCAATGGATGTTCCATACCACCATTTTTGAAAGTCGGTTTAGAGAAACCCAGATCTCAAAAAAAAATTTGTTTCTTTCGATAAATCCTTTTTAATCAAGTCTATTTAATTCATGGAATCTTTTTTACTTGAAATCCAAATCCATTTCAAATACTTTCCAAACTTCCAAATTCATTATAAAACCCTTTTACAAATATTCAAAATCATTTATATAAATTGCTTTTATAAATGTCCAAACTTATTATATAAATTTCTTACAAATATCCAAACATTTTTATAAACCCACTTTGTGAATATCCAAATCATTTTCTAAAACTTCTTTTATAAATAACCAAAAATCATTTATAAAATTTCTTTATAAACCTTTCCGGTTTAAACAACTTCTTAAATAACCTTAAATCAAATTAGCTTCCTTTGATAAGAAAATCCATTTTATAAATCTCTTTTATTTATGACACCTTCTTTGCTTAAAAGCTCAAATCCATTTACCTCAAACACCTTATCAGTTTCCAAATTCCTTTATAAAACTCATTATAAAACTTCTTTTTATAAACATACAAAACAATTAGAAAACTCTTCGTAAACTTCTTTTTATAACATTGGAAACCATTTCTATTAGTTAAAATATCTTTAATAAAACCATTTACCAACTCGTCCTTTAAAATATTTTTCAAAATGCAATAACTTTGAAACCATTTCAAAAAGAAAATGAAATATTTATCCTTACAAAATCAATTGAGGCTTAATGACAACAATAGTGCTTTTAATTTGATTTTAGTTATCCAGTTTAAAATGGAATCACATAACAACATGTTTATAAAGGATCAACACGTAACAATCAATCAACTTAAGAATTTTCCAAGTTAATTGTAATAGCAGAATGGTGTTTTGTTCTGCTAATAGCCATCATTTAGTTTTCCTAATCATATGGTGTTACTTTAGAGAAGCGATAAAGAAATCCTTTTACTGGAAAAAAGAAACTGTTTAAAGCAAAACTGATTATTCAAACTCAAATAATTTAAAATAAATTAAAACCTTTGTTAGTTAGAATAAACATTTATAAATTGTAATTAAGCTTTTATTTAAGTAGTTAAACCTTAAATAAACCTTTATTAAAACATAACTTAACTTTAATCAAAGATTAATTAATAAAACCCATTTTTGAAATAATAATTTGTTATAATTAACTTAAATAAATAATTAAGTAATAATTAGTTAGTCCTTAGTTAATAATTAAATAATGATTAACTTTAATTGAGTAATTATTTATGTTTAACTTAATAGATTAACACTTAAGTATAGACATCCTTTGTTAATTAGTGAGTAAGTGTTAATTACCTTAATTAATTAGTTAGTTAATCAATCATTAAATAAATTAATAATTAAATAATTATTTGCTAATCACTTAAATAAAGTTAGAAACCATTTTCTTAAAGATTCTTGAGTGAAAATAAGTTTGGATTTTGAAAATAGTTTAAATTTCCAAACTGCTCGTATAGTAATTATGGATATATGGTCCGTAATTTCAAAACTTGAAGATTTGATTTTCTAACTTTCAAAACTTAAACCTTTGGAGTCCTATCACTTTGAAAAAATATAGTTAATTTTATGAAACCAAAACAAGGATTAAAAACTTTTGAACATATTTAAAATTAAAATCAAATTCAAAGCTTTTCGAAACGTGGATTTTTGTGTCGCTTAAGTTATTGAGCGTTAACTTTCTTAACTTGATCTAATACATTCAAACTCTTTTCCGACATTACAACCTCATTATATCTATACTCACAAACATATGTAAGTTTATGCTGACTAATTTTTCCAAGCTAACTTGTAATTTAACTAACTAACTTCCAAATTTCAAATACTAAGTAACGTCACATATGCACAGTAATTCCCATCCAAACCAACACCATTTCCAACCATAATTTGCATATCCATCCAACATTATTAACATACCAAATAAGGATCATTATTAACTACTAATTGCTCATCCAAATTCAAGTTAAAATAGGATTAAAAGGAGGAACTTTTCTGACCAAAACTTAGCTAAATCCCCACCGATCTTGCACTAGACAATAGATCTTGAGCCTAGCTTGGAATTTTGAACTTGTGTGGTCTTGGAAGACTTGAAGTGGGCTCAGCCTTGTATTTTTTGGGAAGATGGAGCTTGCTTTGAGTGGAGTAGTGTATGTAGATGGATGTAGGTAGTTTTAAAGTGGAACACGGTTATGTTTTAAATTTTAAAACTTTAGAAATGTTGCAATGGATGTTCATGACTGAAAATAGGAAGAAATGGAAATGAACTTGCGAAAGAAATGTAAAGTGAAGAATGGATATGTATGGAGGTATTTATAGAGATTTGAGAAGTGCATGTTAGTAAAATCACTTAAGCATTAAAATAATATAAACTTTCCATGAAATCATGCTTGTCATACCTCCCACCATCCTCATTAAAACATTCCCCCCTAGCAACCCCTTCTGCGATATATGCAAGTATTTTCTAGGTGCTTTAGGTGATGGGTGGTGCTTATCCTAGGGTTTGCTTAGGTTATTTTATATGTATATGTGTACCTTTATGAATTTTAAGTCAAATCGTGTATGTGTGTGTATACTAAATATTCCTATATATACATGTATATGCATGTGTATTTGTACTAAACCCTAATTATAGGTGGGTGCATGTTAAACTAAATATGCATAATGTTTTTCGACAACTTTCAGTGTCGAAAAGTTGAAATTTCGTAAAACGGTTTTCAGCCACATTTTCTATTTTTATTTGAACTAATTAAATTTGTAAATTAAAATTGAAAGTCTATTTTACCATCATTTGTTATTATTTAAAAGAGTTGTATTTTAATAATAAAACATATTTTTTGAATATTTAAAATTTATTATAAATTCGCAAATCAAGGCGGTAAAATTCCAGGTTGTTAACGCTAGAAAATAAACGCTAACACCCCGGTGTATAGATGGAAATTGTGAAAGCACCACCCGTTGGTACGGGAACAAAGTATATGCAAAGAAATCACAGGAAAGCTATAAAAGACACAGTATTTATAGTGGTTCGGCTTAGGATCAAGCCTACGTCCACTTTAAAGCTCTTTATTGCTGATTTAGTTACAATTCTTTACAATCAACTCTGATTACAACACACTTAGACAAATATCTCAAACCCCGATGTAGAAGAATCCTTCGAATGCATGATGAATGAGTTATTTTTCTTCTTGAGATTTGTCGAAATGTCTTTGGTGATTGGAGTGATAGAAGTGTTGTTTGAGTGTTGCTTGAAGTCGAGATAACAGCAGAGTAATGGCGCCTAGGAAGTCAGTCCCCCCCAAAAAGTCCTCTCAAATGTTGAATATGGCCATGTATTTATAGGCAAAATGTTAGGCTGAAACTGTCAAGTCATGAGTCGTGACCGACTCATGATGAGTCGTGACCGACTCATGATGAGTCGTGAGTCATCTACGAGTCACCCCTTTGCAGCATGACATTGAACTTGCCTCTGAGTCTTGTGTCGTGCATCGACTTATCTTTTGAGTCGTAAACCTCCCTGAGTCGTGCCATCCTTAACTCATAGAATCTCCTTAACT
This sequence comes from Allium cepa, assembly GCA_030765085.1. Lineage (NCBI taxonomy): Eukaryota > Viridiplantae > Streptophyta > Magnoliopsida > Asparagales > Amaryllidaceae > Allium > Allium cepa. The sequence continues at coordinate 847,447,041 of CM060928.1, read as the reverse complement.
CGCCAGGCTCCTTAGGTCGTAGGTTTCTTGAGTCGTTAGCCCGTTGAGTCGTGGACTTTTCCTGAGTCGTAGCTCCAATGAGTCGGTAAGACCTTAAGTGGATGAGTCGTGATCAGATGAGTCGGTCTTTGATGAGTCGGAACCGGGTCAAATGAGTCGGTACTTTCCCTAAGTCGTCCTTTCAATGAGTCGCTAATGCTTTAACTTATTAGGCTCCTTAAGTCGTGAGTCGATAGTCTTGATGAGTCGGCAACTTACTGAGTCGGCCTTCTTTATGAACCGTTAACCCTTTGAGCTGTCAGCTGACTGAGTCGCTATCAAATGAGTCGGTACCTTCCTTAAGTAGATGAGTCGGTAATCTATTGAGTCGCTGCGAGCTTTGAGTCGTTGGTCTATTGAGTTGCTTATCTCTATGAGTCGTGAGTCCTTCTTGAGTAGGTGAGTCGCTATCAGTTGAGTCGGTGCTTTCTTTGAGTCGTAGCTCCAATGAGTCGTTGAGCAAAACGGGATTAACACTTGCCCCTCGAAGTACACGCCTAAGTCGTAGGTCGTGTGCTTCGACTCATTCTGTCTCGTGCGCCGATTCAACTTTCATTGCCCTCAGCTATAAAAGATTTGAGTCGTCACCCCTACCCCCTTCTTCTCATTATCCATCTGCTTCACTTGACCCTGCCATTAACGATCTTCCAAGCTTTCTGAGACAGGCTCAAGCTAATCAGTCACCAGTACATCTTCACCTTCATACTGCGTAAGTAATCTTAGTCAAGGCTCTGTCACGACCATCTCAGAAACGCGTTTCTCCGCTTTTTCCGATCTTAATCCAATTTAATGTATTACGCCTCACTGTGAATTTCATCATGACTGGTAGTTGTCAGACACGCTGGCACCACGATTCATGATAGCACGGTGATGCGTTGGATCCATGATGGATTTGAGATGGTTCAAATCAACCTTAGGTGATTCTATGACGTTAAACGATGATGGGTTATTGGGTCACATACCAACTGGTTGTCGAATTTGGGGATGAAGCAGAGTTTTCTAAGAACTTGGTGGAAATGATGGAGTTATTAGGTGTTTGGGGAAGACGGGTGGATGCTAGGTTGATGGCGTTAACGGGTATCGGGCTGGATAGGAGATGACCGGTCGAGAAAATGACTTAGGATCTCACGACCTAGTCGGTCTTGCCTTTCGGCCACTGATTTTGAAATGCCTTGCAATCTCAACCGTACACGACTTAATGCTTCAGCCATAAACCGTAGATGACTCAAACTATAAGTCGTGAACGACTTAAGTCATAGGCCGCGAATGACTCAAACCATAAACGGTGAACGACCCAGCACTTGCTACTTTCCCGTGACTCATCCTTTAAACGGTACACGACTTAAACCATAAGCCGTGTACGACTCAGCAGCTTCCATGCGACCCAGTAGCTTTTACTATTGACTTTTAATCCGACCTAGCAAGTTTTACGACTCAAGCCATGAGTCGTAACCGAGTTAGAACTTAGAAGGTTTCTTGTTGCTTCGATCTGGAGCCTTCCCCCTGTTTTTTGACTTACGACTCATAGTACTGCCGACTTATAACATCAGCGATTTAGAGTTGGAACAACCTAACTTAACTTGCCCCACTTTCCTTAGGTCGTAGCCGAGTCATCCAAATAACCAATGACTTAGCTTAACCCGTACAAAGAATTCTTGAGTCGTTTTCGACTTAGTACTTGTAAATTTTGTTTGAACTCCGAATTATTGCATGGACTCTGAACTGCTACACTGCTGCATTCTTTTACTGATTACTTCAACTTGTAAGCTAATAATCTGTTAATACAACATTCACAGAAAACTGAGACGAATATACTGTCATTGATTGCCCACATCGAACGACAGATTAGTTAATGATAGATGATTAACTTAAATAAATCGTGTGAACGAAGTGTTACCGATTTCAAGTGGAATATTAAAGCAGCACTGGATTGGTCAATTGTAACTGACCAGCCCGCATTAATATTATGCTTGAGCTTTAAATAACAAGTTCCGAAATTACCATAGTCAATCAATCATCAACCAGTTTAATTCCAGTTATCTTTACTTGTTATTATTATTTTTTATTAGCTTTGCACGACACTTCACACTTTTTAGGAAACGTGCACCTTCGCATTTGAACATCCAGTTGCTTGTGTAGAATGACCTCTCATCAAGAAGAGCCGATGGGCCAGGCTGAAGATGTCTTTCCAGTAGCCATCCCTATAGACAACCCTCCGGAGAGAACACCCACAACTTTGAATCAGCGGGTGTTTAACCAACTGCGCATTCAGTTTGGCATTGATGATGCTGACACCTTATTTCCAGGGCCAAATGACACTGCTGACAATCCTCCCTACGGCTTTGTTGCAGTCAATCGCCAAATGTGCTTAAGTGGGGCGATTCCTCCTTTTAACGGCTTTCTCCAACAGCTTCTGCTTCGGTTGTCTATCTCTCCATTCCAATTACACCCCAATGGCTATGCCATTTTGATGGGGTTATGTGTTCTATTCAGGAGAGTTTTGGATCGGTTACCAAGCTTCGAGGAGATCTGCTATTTTTGCTCATTCACGAAAACTAAAGACCATCCCTCCATTGTGGTTGTAAGAAGCGCTCGAAATCGCAAACTTATTACTGATCTCTCCGAAAGCGCTCACGGATTTTTGAATCAGTTTTTCTTCGTTCGCTGCCCTCCAGGGTTTTATGCCATCTGGAGAGTGGGAAGTAAGATTTCCTGTCTCTACTTTTTCCGTTTTGAAACTTTCTCGAGATCTGAACTCTCAGCTGCTAATTTCATTCTTTCTCTGTTTTTAGCACTACCACCCCCTGCTAGGGACCCAAGTCTCAAGCAAATTTTTGAAAGATTAAGTGCCGTGCCGGTAGAAGAGAGGAGCATAAAGTTTCTGCTAAACGATGAACTTTTACATCAATACGAACTCCTCCATCTCTCTCGCTTTACTCGGCCTCGTGAAGCTCCAACGGAGGTTCCTGACTCTCCGGTGAAAACTCCTGATCTTCCGATCTCCACTAAAGAGCACATACGAGGAGAAATTTCTACAGAAACCTTATTAGTAAAGTGCTCTACTCCCAGAGACGATACGGGACCCTCCGAAAAGCCCGCACTTGCTCCCATTATCGAAGAAGAAGAGGAGCCCCTTTCCCAAACCAGGGAGAGTGCTGACAAAGGAGATGATGGAGGGAATCAGGTTGGGCATGCCGGTGATGACGTCTTTGGGGATTTAAGCGACATAATTATTACTTCTCAAGAGCTCTTTAAAGAAGACCCTGCTCATGGTAAAGCTATACCTCCGACGATTGAAGCAACATCTGCCCTCCAACAGACTCTTACTCCTTCATCTCAAGAATTGTCATCAACAGTGAAATCTATCACTTCCCCCCAACAGAGGAGTGGTTCGTTAGTCCAACGCGAGTAGCTTGCACTTCACACACAACTAAGGATTTTCCAGCACATTTATGCACTTATCTTCTTATACTTTAGAGATTTCTAAAGCTTATCTTTTCTTATTTCAGATTCTTCAATGACACGCGGCGGATCGTATTATCAGGATTTCCAACGCTATGGGGGGCGTGGTCAATATGATTATCGGCGTTACTTTCCCTCTTATAGAGAGTCTGATGAAGAGAGGGCTGCTCGAAAGGCTCGTGAAAGGAGGGATGCAGAAGAGCGTTATGACAGAAGGGATAGGGATGAGCACCATGATTCTCTGCAAAGGAGTGACGACTCTCACAAAAGGAAATCTTACGACGACCGAGGAAAAGGTCATGTAACTGAAGATTCAAGCAAACGAGCCCGACATGGTGAGAGACATACTTCCACTATTCCCGAAAAGCCTATTGCCCCTGCCCCTCTTGACATTACTTCCGACTCTCCCGCTCTTGGGAAGGAGGACATCCAAACAATAATAAGCAGGCCTAAATTTCAAGTGGGACCTGGCCCAGCCACTTTACAAAGCCGTTTTCCACAATGGTGCTTAAAGGGCGTGAGATTCGACCTAGACTTGGTCCCCATTGACAAGTCTGCTATGTTGCGCAATCTTGATGCAGTCAAGCTCGATATCGAGAGGATGTCAAACTGGCAGAAGCTTGTTGATGAGCTTCAAAGAGTTAACCGTGCCAACTTAGAGGCCATGCTCACCATGGAAAATGATAAGGCTGAGTGGCAAAAGGTCCTTGAGCAGCACGACACTGAAATGAGGAGCATTACTTCCTACAACGAGGAGCTCGAAGCAAAGGTTGAGAAGTTGAAAGATGAGCTTGCTGCTTCCTCTACTTCATACTCTCAAAAAGAAGAAGTGCTTCTTAGACAAGTTAGAGATGCTCATGCCAGTCAGAGGGATGCCGAAGATAGGCTCGAGGCACAAAAAAGAATCAGTGAAGGCTATGTCTCTGATATTGCTGAGCTTCGAAAGAAAAACAACTCCCAGGAGGCGGAGATACAAATGCTTAAACTTCAGCTTGCCAGAACTGAAAGGGAGCGCGATGAGGCTGTCGCCGGCAAAATCGCAGCCGAAGAGTCTCATGAGGCGACCAAAAACAGCTTCGGCTCAACACTATTCGACTTCTACTTGCATAGCGTCTTGGGGCGTGGGAGCCTCGCCTTTCTTGGTCCCAAGTATGAGATCACTTTAGCTGAAGTGTGGGAGGCCGCCCTCGATATGCTTGGTGCTGAAGGTGCTGGTTATGACGAGCCAGCCCTGGAAAGGCATTATTTTGATGAAGACGCTCGCGCTGCTCTCGCCAGGGGAAAGGAACAACTTGCCAAACTAAGAACCGAAGTCACGGAAGGGGACCAGCTGGGGAAAACCACTTCAACTACTCTAGTCCAGCCACCTTCTTCGTCTGAAGTCGACATTATTGGTTCCAGTTCCCATCTCGCATCTCCCACCAAAGTTACCGCTGATATTACAAGCACACAAGGTGGAGACGAGGGTGAAGAGAGCGCTGATGCGCAAGCTTATGAAGTCGATATCAGGAAACCAGCTTCTCCAGGTAATTTCACTGTTAATCTTGCTACTGTCGATTCTGCTCAAGCTGGTTACTCGTTTATTTCTCATGAGTTTCACGAGCTCCTTGGCTATTTTCTCAACCTTGACGAGCCTTCATCTCCTCTCTTTACCGACTTCATTGGTGAACCCTCATCTCCTCTTTTTACTGACTTTAACCTTTTTTCTTCTGTAGAGAAAGTACCAAGCACTGCTCAAACTTCTACTCCTCCGGTCATCCTTCCTTCATCTCTTCAGGCGGTGCCTCCTTCTGCCTCGCAACCTGGATCACAGGAGGAACAAATAGAGGCTCTTCACGGCTTGGATGATCCCATCACTTCGCAAGAGCAGAAAGATGAGAGACCTGAGGGAGGTGACATTTCCCCGGAACGGACTCCTTCTGACGACATTGTTCTATCAAAACTTGTCACTCCGGGGAGTGAGTCTTCCTCACAAAGGAGAGAGAAGCGTGGGACATCAAAAAGGAGGGGAAAGAAAATCACCGCCACTGAAGAGGAGCCGGAAGTTGAACCGGTTACACCTGCCTCTGCTACTTCCCTTATACCCACTGGCCGACCTGAAAAGCTGGTTATTCGACCGAGCAAAGGGTCCAAAGGAGGGAAGAAAAAGTGAAGATTTTAGTTTTTTGCCTTTTGTATGAACTGGCCGAGAGTTGTGCGGGTACCGGCGCCCGCTTTTATTTTGAAAACCTGTATCTGCATTATAGTTGAATAAAATGATTCTTCGTTTGTACAAACTTCTGTTTGAATTTGAGAATGCATTTACTATTTATTTTTGCACAAGTTTGTTTATATAGTGTTGCAGCGGGCTTATGGTATGTTGCTTGAGTATTACTCTACTGATGCATCTATACTACTATACCATATTGCCCCCATACCTTAAGCTTGCTGCAATATTTTACACTTCGAGGGGACTTGCACTCTTATTTGCTAAAGAATAATTATTTTATTCTTTAAAGAAAATTTTTATAGAGTACAACTCCCTTCGTATAAGTTTTTGCGCTTTGTCGTTCGAAGAAATCACTTTTTTTTCTTTTGCTTACGTGCATATTTCACCAAGTGAATTCCTCTATGTGGTAAAGCGGACCTCTGAAGGGCACTTTAACTTCTTTTCTTTTTACGATCATTTCCCATAGTAGGCAAATTACTTTTCCTTTGGAAGTTAAAGTACGCTTTTGATGAGGATTTTTTTTTATATATAGAAAGTTGTACCTCTGAGGAGGGATTTTTTCACGTTTCAACACTTGGAAGTTTTATTTCAATCTTGGTGAAACGTGTACCTCCAAAGAGTTATGCCTTAGAAATCCTTTTCACGTTTCAACACTTGGAAGTTTTATTTCAATCTCGGTGAAACGTGGGTTTCCGAAGAGGTCTTTCTTCTTAATTGTGTCCCCGGGAGGGGGTTGTACCTCTAAGGAGGGATTTTTTACGTTTCAACACTTGGAAGTTTTATTTCAATCTCGGTGAAACGTGTACCCCCAAAGAGTTGTGCCTTCGAAGAAAGCCTTTTCACGTTTCAACACTTGGAAGTTTTATTTCAATCTTGGTGAAACGTGTGCTTTCAAGAAGGTCTTTGTTTTTGCATTTCAACTTTGGTGAAGTGAAATTCCGAAGAGCGGTTGTTACACTTCAACTCCTGGCGAAATGTGCCTCCGAAGAGGGCTTTTATTTTGTTTACATTTCAACTCTGGTGAAGTGAAATCCCGAAGAGCGGTTGTAATACTTCAACTCCTGGTGAAATGGGCCTCCGAAGAGGGCTTTTATTTTGTTTACATTTCAACTCTGGTGAAGTGAAATCCCGAAGAGCGGTTATAACACTTCAACTCCTGGTGAAATGTGCCTCAGAGAGGGTTTTCATCGCCTGGAAGTTACTCTCTCATGGTTGGAGGGTCATGACTCCTCCAATCTTTTTTGTTGAGTAGAGAACTTTCTTTTTTGTGGCGTATGACCCATTAGAGGTCTTTTATCCTCCGAAGAGTTGCGCCTCCGAAGAGGACTTGTGCCGCTGATGGTAGCTTTGGTTGTTCCTCTGTTCACTTGCTTATGCCTTTTCAGCGATCCTCTTTTTTTTTTTTTTTTTTTTTCTTCAAGTTTTCATTCCCCTTTCTCTCACAAGTGGCTTGTTTAATCCAAGGAAGTGTACTTCATTGCCAGGCAAGTTCGTGAGAACGGGCACTAGCTTCCTAATTGGATGTTTGTTTGTTCAAACGATCTCAATTTATCAGCAAGGGCTCGTTTCTATCGAAATCATTAGCCGTTCAATTGAAGTATTTCCTATCTAGGATTTGAATTCGGGGTCTTTGTGACTTGAAATTTGTTTGTTGAATGATGGTGAGAATCGCTCAGTCTTATTATGCGCAAGTTTTATTTCCATGGTCTGCAAAAATTTAAATTGACATTTTAGCAATACATCTTATGTATTTTTATATCGAAAACAAAGCAAGCATATAATGATAATAAGGAACACAAGATTTATAGTGGTTCGGCCATGAAATTGGGCCTACATCCACTTTATATTTTTTTATTATTTGCTTGCATCAGTTTCACAATTGCTTTCAATTACAAGAATCATACATCCATAATTCTTTTTACAATTTTTCAACAAAATTTTCAAGTAAAGTATGGACGCAAGTGGTTGCTGTTCCATGCCCTTGGAATTTGCTCTCCATCAACAGTGGTGAGCTTGAATGTGCCGTCAAGAAGCTTCTGACCTACTACATATGGTCCTTCCCAATTTGGCCCAAACACACCTGTCGCGGTCATAATTCTTTTCAGGACTAGATCTCCAATTTCAAAGCTGCGTTGACGAACTTTGGAATTGAAATGTCTGGCTATCCTTTGCTGATGAGCTGCAACTCTGAGGTTAGCTTCATCTCTTTTTTCATCAAGGAGATCCAGCGCTTCAAGTTGCAGCTTTTCATTTTCTGCTTGATTGAAATGGATTCTTCTGTGTGAGGGGACCTCTGTTTCAACCGGGATCATTGCTTCTGATCCGTATGCTAACGAAAAAGGAGTATGCCCAGTTGCAGTTTTGTGAGTAGTTCTGTATGCCCATAGTGCGAGTGGTAGTTTATCGACCCAACCACCTTTTGCTCTTTCGAGTTGCTTTTTGATGGTTGATTTGATGATCTTGTTCACTGCTTCCACTTGCCCGTTTGCCTGCGGATGAGCTACTGCCGAAAAGCTTTTCTGGATTTTGAATCGTTTGCAAAAATCCTGGAATTCCTCACTTTCAAACTGAGTACCATTGTCTGTGATTATTTTCTGAGGCACACCGTATCTGCAAATGATATTCTTGGTCACAAAGCTTATCATTTTCTTAGAAGTGATAGTAGCCAATGGTTCAGCTTCAGCCCACTTAGTAAAATAATCAACTGCAACAATAGCATATTTAATCCCTGATTTAGCAGTTGGTAGCGGCCCAATGAGATCCATTCCCCAAATTGCAAATGGCCATGGACTGACCATCTGTGTGAGTTCGGTAGAAGGTGCTCTAGGAATTTTGGCATATCTTTGGCACTTGTCACATTTTCGGGAGTAATCTGCGGCATCCCGATTAATTTCTGGCCAAAAATATCCGTATCGGAGAATTTTCTTTGCTAGTGTTTGACCACCTGAATGATCACCGCATTCTCCTCCATGCACTTCAGCTAGGATTGTTTTGGACTCTTCCCGGGATACACATCGAAGCAATGGCATTGAGAATCCTCGTCTGTACAATCGGCCATCCTGAATTACATAGCGAGAGGCCTTCCTTAGAAGCTTTCGTCTTTCTATCGAGTTTTCTGGCAGAGAACCCCTGAGTAGGTAATCCAGTATTGGAGTCATCCATGACTCTTGTTCTTGAGATACATTCATAATCCAGTCTATATCCATCTCGTCTATACTTGGCGCTAAAAGGACTTCTACAGGGACCAATCCCAATAGTTGAGCTTCTCCAGAACTTGAATACTTTGCGAGGGAATCCGCCTTCATATTCTCTTCACGAGGAATGTGGCTTATTGAATAGTGATCGAGTTCATATAGGAGTTCCCAAGCCTTTAACAAATAGGAAGGCAGATTTCCACCTTTTGCTTGAAATTCCTTCTTGACTTGACATACGATAAGCTGAGAATCACTGAAAATTTGTAATGCTCGAATGTTTAGCTCTTTAGCGATTTTCAGACCTGCAATAAGAGCTTCATATTCCGCTTCATTGTTTGTTGAAGGAAATTCCAGTCTTAGTGCATAACATAATGATCGACCTTCAGGAGTTTCAAGTACCACTCCGGCTCCAGAACAGTAGTCATTTCTTGCGCCATCAACATACATCTTCCACTGGATTGGAGAATCATTGATCGCTTTTTCCTTACCATTATCTTTCTCTGTGAATTCTGCAATGAAATCAGCTAAAGCTTGTCCGTTGATTGCTCTTCGGGGGTGATAGGTAATGTCATATTGACTAAGTTCAATGTTCCATTTTAGAAGACGACCCGAAGTTTCAGGGCGAAACAGGACTTGCTTTAGAGGCTGATCAGTGAGTACTTTGATAGGATGAGCTTGGAAATATTGCCTCAGTTTCCTCGATGCAACTAGTAGGCAATAGGCGAGTTTTTCCAACTTGGAGTAATTCAGCTCTGCCCCAGTGAGTCTTTTGCTGATATAGTAAACTGGATGTTGAATCCTTTTGTCTTCCCGTATCAGCGCTGCACTTAGAGCATGAGATGATACTGCCAAGTATATAAGAAGATCCTCACCATTGCCTGGCCTAGAAAGTATCGGAGGCGTTTCCATATGACGGATCAACTCTTCAAAGGCTTCTTGGCATTCGGGAGTCCATTCAAAGTTCTTCTTTCCTTTTTTCAGGGCATCGAAGAATGGGATGCATTTATCAGTAGCTTTGGAAATGAACCGACTCAAAGCGGCGACCTTTCCGTTGAGACTTTGCAATTCCTTCTTCGTTCTAGGAGCTTTAACTTCTTTTAAGGCGGTAATTTGAGCTGGACTGGCCTCAATGCCCCTAGCACTGACGATAAAACCTAAGAACTTTCCGGATTCGACCCCAAATGTACATTTCAGAGGGTTAAGTTTCATTCTGTATTTCCGGAGGACTGCGAACATTTCTGCTAAGTGTTCAATGTGATCCACTGCTTTCCTGGACTTCACTAACATGTCGTCGACGTAGACTTCCATAGTTTTTCCCAATTGCGGTTTGAACATAGCATTAACAAGTCTTTGGTAGGTTGCCCCTGCGTTTTTCAATCCGAAGGGCATAACTCTGTAGCAATAAAGTCCAATATCTGTGATAAAGCTTGTATCCTCTTGATCCGGCTCGTGCATCATGATTTGGTTATAACCGGAGTAGGCATCCATAAAGGATAACAATTCATGTCCCGCAGTTCCGTCTACCAGTTGATCGATCCTGGGTAATGGGAAGCAATCTTTGGGGCAAGCCTTGTTTAGATCAGAAAAGTCGATGCATACTCTCCATTTTCCATTAGCTTTCTTGACCAACACAGGATTTGAAACCCAATTCGGATACGTAGATTCTTTGATGAAGTTATTTTCCATGAGTCGATCAACTTCTTCTTTTAATGCTGCTGACCTTTCTGGACCTTGGGTTCTTCTTTTCTGTTTAACTGGCGTAAACTTTGGGTCAATATTCAGAGCGTGTACTGCAACTTCTGGGGATATCCCACACATATCGGCATGAGTCCAAGCAAAGACATCCAGATTTGCCTTCAGGAAAGATATCAAGATGTTCTGAATTGACACATTAAGCTGCGAACCCACATTCAACACCTTATTTGGGTCCTTCGGGTCAACAGGTACCGGAATTGTCGCTTCCACCGGTACTACTCTATTCTCCCCTGTACTGGCTTTTCTGGGATCCATTTCTTTCCGCGCCCCGCTGTGCTCGCCAGTGCAGGGTCCGCTCTGTAATTGCTACAAAGCTGGTTCCGTGATGCGGACTGGAGTTGCCGCATCCTTTCCCATTTCTCTTTTTCTTGACTCTCGCAGCTCTGTCCAATAACATTCTCGCGCAGCATTTTGATCCCCTTTTATAACTCCTACTCCATTGTCAGTAGGGAATTTAATAGTGAGGCACCATGGGGCTAGGATAGCTTTGAATGCTGCGAGTGTTGGGCGGCCAAGAAAAGCATTATAGGCAGAAAACTCATCGACAATCACAAATGTTTGCTTTCGGACCACTTTCCTTTCTCCTTCCCCAAGTTCTACAAACAAATCGATGGTTCCTACTGGTTGCTTTGGCTCCCCTGTGAAGCCCACGATTTTCTGTGATGAGGCTTGCACATCGATCATAGGGATTTTCATCTGGTCAAATGTCTTCTTGAAGAGAATATTGCATGATGCTCCGCAGTCAATGAGGACTCTTCTGACAATGGCTGGTCCAATACCAGCCGAGATGACCAAGGGATCTAGAGTAGGAGCTTCAATACCTGTAGAATCTCTGGCTCTGAAAATAATATCGTCACTGAGAGTTTTCTGTTGTTTAAGGGGCGTAGTGTCTTCTAGAACAAAGACGTTTTCTTCGGCTGGAGCATATTTCAAAGCCCTGGAATATCTCTCCACCTCACCCCAACTTTTACCAGCTGGGTGAGGTCCTCCTGAAATGACATTGATAACGGGCCTTCCAGATTCGTGCCCCGTAGCTTTCTCTCCTGCCCCAGGCTGATGAACAGGAGCCCGCTGCCCCTGACTCGATGATGCAGGATTGTTGCTATTCTTTTTCACAAATTGCTGCAACTTGTTTTCTCTTAGCAACTCTTCAATCAGATTCTTCAGCTGGCGGCATTCATCAGTTTCATGACCTGGTTGATTGTGGAAGCGGCAAAATTTCCCACTTTGTATGGCTTTTCTCCCAGTTCTCAAAGGGATAGGTTTAGGGAAATCGACGGAATCTTTGGTGGCAAGGTAGATGTGCTCCGGCGTATGTGATAATGGAGTATATTCTGATGGCTTGAAGGACCGGGGCTTTTTCAAATTACCCTGTTTCTTTCCATTATTATTCTCCCTTTTCTGCCCCACCGACTCATTCTTGCGTGGAGCGACAGTATTGTCTTCAGCTTTTTCCAACACTGCCTTTACTGGCAAAGGACGACTTTCCAAGCGAATGAATTCGTCTGCTTTTTTGTAGAACTTCTCGAGAGAGGTTGGCTCCTTCATATTTAACCATTTCCCAAATTCGCTTGACTTATCAACAGCCCTCATCAGATAAGTCAATATCATTCGTGGTTCAGCATTGTCCACTTCAGCCAATGCTATATTGAAACGGTTCAAGAAAGATCTGATAGACTCACCAGGATTCTGCTCTAAACTGGACAATGACATGATATCCTTGGCCTTCGAAGCATATAGCCTAAACTGCTCCTTAAATTTTCTGGTCAAGTCTGAAAACTGATCGATAGATCGAACTGGCAACTTGGTGAACCATAGCAAAGCCACGCCTTCCAGGTATACGGGGAAATATCGGCACTTTATTTCGTCGGAGGCCCTGGCACCTGTCATGTGCCAATCATATTTATACAAGAACTCATTCGGATCACTTGTCCCTTTGTAAGCTGGAATAGTTGGAGGGACAAACTTCCTTGGAAATTCCGCCTTCAAGATTTTTTCAGTAAACGGAGTTTTACTTGGAGCGAAACCCCATTCCTTCTCATCTTCAACCCTTTGCATACTTTCTTTCATGATCTGCCGGACCATTCCAGAAAGATATTCCTCATCATGCCGAGTTCTAGATCCACCGGCGTCAGGTACTACCTGCTCAAAGGGACTAGTAGGCCTTTCATGAGCATTCCTTTCATTAACATCATGAATGTTGCCAGCATAGTTCCCTTCATTACCAGCCGGTTGATTGTTTGCCCCAAGTAAGTCGTTCAATTTATTCAGAATCAGAGCATTCTGGGCACTTTGAGCCTCTAGTTGTGCATTTTGGGCGTTGATCTGCTGGTTTAGCCCTAGAATCACAGCATCCAATTCCGCTTTTGTAACTCCAACAGACGGAGTGGGTAGATTGGGCACAGGGGAAGCGGAGGTTCCCTCTTGAATATTCCCAGATCTGATAGATCTACTCTTCCTCCCAGGAGCCATAATCTCAGATATACTTCTGGTTTTTAAAGAAATTCTTTCTTCTAATCTCTGCGAAGCAATGATGACAGCTGTCCTGAGTTCAATTCTCAGTGAAAGCACCAAAAATGTTAACGCTAGAAAATAAACGCTAACACCCCGGTGTATAGATGGAAATTGTGAAAGCACCACCCGTTGGTACGGGAACAAAGTATATGCAAAGAAATCACAGGAAAGCTATAAAAGACACAGTATTTATAGTGGTTCGGCTTAGGATCAAGCCTACGTCCACTTTAAAGCTCTTTATTGCTGATTTAGTTACAATTCTTTACAATCAACTCTGATTACAACACACTTAGACAAATATCTCAAACCCCGATGTAGAAGAATCCTTCGAATGCATGATGAATGAGTTATTTTTCTTCTTGAGATTTGTCGAAATGTCTTTGGTGATTGGAGTGATAGAAGTGTTGTTTGAGTGTTGCTTGAAGTCGAGATAACAGCAGAGTAATGGCGCCTAGGAAGTCAGTCCCCCCCAAAAAGTCCTCTCAAATGTTGAATATGGCCATGTATTTATAGGCAAAATGTTAGGCTGAAACTGTCAAGTCATGAGTCGTGACCGACTCATGATGAGTCGTGACCGACTCATGATGAGTCGTGAGTCATCTACGAGTCACCCCTTTGCAGCATGACATTGAACTTGCCTCTGAGTCTTGTGTCGTGCGTCGACTTATCTTTTGAGTCGTAAACCTCCCTGAGTCGTGCCATCCTTAACTCATAGAATCTCCTTAACTCGCCAGGCTCCTTAGGTCGTAGGTTTCTTGAGTCGTTAGCCCGTTGAGTCGTGGACTTTTCCTGAGTCGTAGCTCCAATGAGTCGGTAAGACCTTAAGTGGATGAGTCGTGATCAGATGAGTCGGTCTTTGATGAGTCGGAACCAGGTCAAATGAGTCGGTACTTTCCCTAAGTCGTCCTTTCAATGAGTCGCTAATGCTTTAACTTATTAGGCTCCTTAAGTCGTGAGTCGATAGTCTTGATGAGTCGGCAACTTACTGAGTCGGCCTTCTTTATGAACCGTTAACCCTTTGAGCTGTCAGCTGACTGAGTCGCTATCAAATGAGTCGGTACCTTCCTTAAGTAGATGAGTCGGTAATCTATTGAGTCGCTGCCAGCTTTGAGTCGTTGGTCTATTGAGTTGCTTATCTCTATGAGTCGTGAGTCCTTCTTGAGTAGGTGAGTCGCTATCAGTTGAGTCGGTGCTTTCTTTGAGTCGTAGCTCCAATGAGTCGTTGAGCAAAACGGGATTAACACAGGTCATTACACAATTGCCTCATTCTCACTTACATACTTAACCACCCTAGCAAAATCAAGTTCTCCTAGCTAATTCCCTTCGATATGACTAATCAAAGTCGGACAAACTTCAATATTAACCATAACTGTGTACCTCCTACTAAGCGCATCAGCTACGACATGAACTTTCCCCGGAGTATAAAAAATATCTAGATCATAGGCCACAAGAAACTCCAACCACCTTTGCTACCACATTTTCATGTCCTTTTGCATAAAAAGATACTTCAAAGACTTATGGTCCATATATACTCGAACCACTTACCTAGCAAAGATGTCTCCACATCTTTATCGCAAATATCATTGCTAAAAACTCTTAGTCATGAGTTGCATACCTCGCTTTATGCGGTTTGAGCCGCCGACTCGCATAAGTAATAACCCTCCCATGCTGCATCAACATAGAATCCAACCCTATTCCACATGCATCGGTGTAAATATTCAAACCCTCACCTTAATTTAGAATAGTAAGAATAGGAGCACTAGTCAACTTTCCCGTAGCTCCATGAATGCCTCATGCATATAAATTTGACATCTTTCTTTGTCTAATCAGTTAAGTGAGAGGCAATCTTTCAGAAATCGTGTATGAATCTCTAGTAATAACCTACTAGACCTAGAAAGTTTATAATACAATTGCATTTTTCTGCCTCTTCCAGTCCTGGACGGCCGCATCCTTAGCGGGTCAACAAAAGTACCCTTCACCGAAATAACATGACCTATGAAACTAACTTTCGAATGCCAAAAATGACACTTCAAGAACTTAGCCTTTAATACATGCTCTTTTATTATTCCTAGAAAAAGTCTTAGATGGTAAGAATATACGTCCTCGGTCTTGGGATCGACTAGAATATCATTGATAAAACAAGGACAAACTTATTCAACACATCTCGAAAAACACGATTCATCAGGTCTATGAAATATGATGGAGCATTAATTAGGTGGAATGGCATAACTAACCACTCATAAAAATGCTCAAGGATACACTCACCTCTGCCACCCTCAATTGATAGAACCATGTAACAAGATCAAGCTGGGAAAAACTTGAGCTCTGTGGAGCCGATCGAACAAGTCGTCTACCTAGAAAAAGGATACTTGTTCCTAACAGCTTCTTATTGAGCTCGCGATAATCTACAAACAATCTTAAGGAACCATCCGCCTTCATAGTAAAGACTACAAGGGCTCCCTAACTCAAATGACTTGGCCGGGTCAAGCCTTTCTACAATAATCACTAACTTGATTTGCTAGCTCCATCTTCTCCTTTGGTGCAAGCTACGAACTGGCATTTGATAGGCTTTGCAACCTTTACTAAACTAATGTGAAGTTCTATATCCGATGAGGTGGTAAACCTAATACCTCTTCGAAGATATCTACAAATTGCTGAACAATAGGGATTGAACCCAACTCCTCCCCTGCCACATCAATAAAGTAAAGGAAACTAGTCATAAGTGAGCTAAGTACCTCATAATCTACAATCAAAGCCTTCATCCTTTGCTTCAATACCATGGTTCGCTTATCATAATCCAAGACTGTGTTATTCCACGATAACCAATTCATTCCAAGTAGAACATCAAAACCCGTAAACCCAGGATATACATACCGCAAAGAAAGAGTCGGTCAAAACAAAGGATCGAAACTCCTAAGCAAACCATACTAAGATTGGTTGAGCCCCCAACTGGATTTGACACACAAATAGAATCTGAAGCTATAGTTGTTTCTAGTTTAGTTTATCAACAAGAGTATGAGAAATAAAACTTAAAGAAACACAATTATCAAATAAGAGATGACTATGAATGCCAAAAATAGATAGAATACCTTCCAAAACTTGCTTCCTCTTTGCTGTGGTAGAAGTGGAAGGTGCTGAAGCTAGTGCAAAAGCTTGAGAAAGTATACCTTTCTAGAGCATTAGGTGCTTCCTAGCAAAATGGCCTTGTAGATGGCAGTTGTAGTAGCTCTTAGGTGCAAATTGTGCCTTGGCCGTCTGTGGCTATATCTTAATTACCTTAGCAATATGTGCCTTAATCAACAGAGTTTTCATTAATTGTTTCTCCATAACCGATGTAACGTTTCGACCATAATGCCCCTTCTTTCCATACTTATAACAAGTGAGACTAGAAATATCCCTAAGCTATGGAAACTTATGCATTTTATTTCCAACTGGTGCAACAATGGATGGCTTTGGAGCCAAACTCTCAGACCTCAACCCCGATTGTAACGCCCCACCCCGAGACCCACCTTAGTAAAGAGAATTAACAAGTAATTCCGTCTACTAAAGCGGAGAATAGGGCTGGTTAAGGGAGGCTATCTATAATTTTGTCTTAAACATCTACTGAATACGTCGATAAATGCAATATAATTTTTTTTCTTCTACTCTAGTGGATTGACATACCCAGTAAATGCTTAATCCAAAACTATAGGTAGTTAACATATCTATCAGAACAAAATACAATAGCTAAATGTAAAGTACAACACAGAACAGTAATCAACATCATATATATACATATACACTGATATATGTTTAGTACAACACAATATGAATACAATAAGGATGGTTCACTGCCATACCATATACATTGAATCAAATATAAATACATCAAAGTATGCGTGTAACAGCCCGCAAATCCGTACCCCTTGAGTCAACACTATTCTACCTAATCAACTCAAGTTGTACAGAAATACGAACCATTTGGGTTAAAAAAGAAGAGGTAGAAGAAGAAAATAGAAAACAATATCAGAATCTAACCATCGCAGCGGAATAAAATATAATAGGTAATAACATATCTTTACAACAAAACAAATATATCTGTCATACATTACATTATCAGAGTACATCAATCACAGCACAACATCAATATCATACAAATGGACACACAGCAACCCAACACAGCGGCATATATATATATATATAAACAAGTATGAGAGTACGTATCGTCATCCATCTCGTCTCCTGAGCTCCAAAGCATCATATCTTGTATTCTATAATACACGGTCTGACCCAAGCATTATAGTTAAATAACACCCGAGTCAGTCTGGAATACCAACGTGAGAAAATCACACTCAATTTATTATTAAAGTTCCAAAAATCCTTTGAAAAACAAAAGCATCATGTAAGACCACGCCACAAATAAACATGTCGGGTTTTTACCTTACGATAGCTAAAACAATTTTTATAGAAATCCTCTGGTATTATAATAGAGTCTATATACAAATACTTATAAACTAGACGAAATTGTTACATCTATTAAATTCCAGCTACTAGCCACAGAGTGGGTCATACAAACAAAACTCGTACAAGGCTCGCAGGGAGAATGGATTTCCAACTAATGACTAGGCACTAGGGTACCGCCTGTCACAGTACGGGGCCTAGATCACTGTACCGAGGAGTACGCCCGCTCCCGTGCAACACAAGGCCGGGACTACCCCTTACTGGATAATCCCGAGTGAGATCACCACGCAGTTGGGATCAGCAACCGCCTACTAAGCCGAAGTAAAAAGGGACATCTAGACTGGAATGACCTCACCCTGCTTGGGTGCTACCCACCTAGCCTTGCTGCATAACCACTGATTTTCAGTCATTCCCATTTGATGAGGCTTGAGGCTAAGCGTTACCTTTATAGAACATATCCCTTAGAACGCCCATCGTCCACCTGACGATGTTTCGCAAGCATTCATCCAAACAAGTCCGTCCCGGGTTCGAACGGAACCGAAGGCACTATTCCTACTACATCCATATTGGAAATATCCTTAGGACTAGTAGCGACTAGCCCTTCCACTTCACTGCTCCATCTTCGAATTCAAAATCGTTTCCATGAAACGTACAAACCGGATCGAAGTGGTTTTCGAGAAATAAATCTCGATCCCGGTCTCTTCGAAACGATTAACGCATTTGGCCAATATTGATAGTCGGTGATTTAACTATCAATTTATATTCACAAACATCCATCAAACAATAAATAATTTCTCAAATTATTTATTTATCTCAAAAATAACTTCCCAAGATATTATTTTCACTTTCCAAATTCCTTTGAAAACGGTTTTCAAAACTATCTGCCTTTCTCAGAATAAATTCCAAGTATTTCTATTTCACTGGAATCACCAAGCACAAAACTATATCTCTAAATTAATTTAAAACTCTTTACTTCTTTTTTTAAAATATACACTTTTAAACATTCAAGTTAAAATTACTTTAATAATTTGTTGAAAATACCTACTATATGAATATTTGAAAATAAGGTTACTTAATAAAATATAAAACTAGATTTCTACTTTTAAAAACAAACTACTAAGTTACTTCTTAATAATTACTGCTAAAATAGACTAAAAGAAAATACTTACTTTAGACTTTAAATATTAGAAATAATAAATTTTACAAAATCTGTTTTCTTTAAAAACAACTTTAAAACATTTAATTTATATTTAAAAATTTACTTTTAAAAACATGTACTTGGCTATCCAGAAAAAATTCTAACTTCAATCACTTAAATCAATTTTCCCCAAATTATTTCCAATTAATTTTATTTGAAATAAATTCTTTTACTTATCAGTTCATTTCCAAATTCAGTAGTTATGGACTTTATTATTGTTATTTTTTTCCATTTCTTCTTTACTCTTTCAATAGTTAAGATCTTAAATTCTAAATAAATGTTTGTTCTTTTTAATTAATAATAGTGCATTTTAAAATTCATTAACTTTCTGTTTATTCAAATTTTCCTTTCCATTCTCAGGATTCATTTATTAGAATTTTCAAGTCACTTTATTTCTTTTCCAAGTCATTCTTAAATTTATCCTATAATTATTTTACTTGCAATTTCACTTCTTTTATTTTCATTTCAAAAATCAAATTTATATTTTTTGAATTCATTATACCCAATTATATCAACCAAGCCATAGTACTCGATACTTCCACATAATTCATCATAGAATATCAAATAATCAGAACAGAGAATATTAAATAATTTAAATAAAAATTGAGGGGTCCAATTGGATCCCTCCAACCTGTTTTCCCTGCATCCACAGACGTTAGCATCACATAATATGCCAATTTCAAATAATACTATACTATATCACATCACTCAATTCAACCATACAATCAATTATTTAAATTTAATCATTGAAATTTAAATTTAAATTCAGCTGAGTGAGATTAACTAACCTTTATTTTAATTTGATGTCCATTACCATTCATTTTCATTCCAGCCTGTTCCATGATTTTGAACCTTGTATAAACATTATACACTTAATTTATATTTGAATTAACTTAATAATTAATTTCCATAAAATAACTTTAATTGGCAAATGATTTAAATTTGAACTAATTCTTCCTTAAATAATCTCCTAGTAACTAAAATTTTGTCTATTAAACGATACACCTCCACTATTTTTAAAGCTAACTGGTAATGAAAAGAGGTATATATATTTTCTTTTCTGACCAAACATAAATTTTATAACGGCGTATATATATACCGTAATCACTATTTAGCAATTCTTAAAATTAACAGTAAGCTAAATATTAGTATATAGCCATATATTGCTATAAACATTCATACTACACTGTTTATTGAACTGAATTTCTATTTGAGAAATAAAATCGAATACCTCACCTTCATAAGAACACCCGACTTGGACAAGCCACCATCACTTGATACCTTGCTGCTCGCCGCTTCCATCCAATCAGCCGCTGCCCTACTCGAGCTCGAGCCTCTCTTTGTCTTCGCTGCCGCACGAACTGTAGACCCGAAAGCATCATGACTCCTGCAAAGCTCTTCCCCTCCTACAGCGATTTACTCGCGACTCACGCTCAAAGGAACGAACTCCTCGACATGGCCAAATCCGTCGCCCCTTCTCGTTCCCAAACCAACCCATCAACCTCTTTCCCAGCGTCGGCCCTCACCGCGATGCCGAAGCCACAAGATTCGCGGCCTCAAAATCGTGAGTACCCTCTGCCAATCGAACGCGAACTCGAAAAGGCTTCGATTTCGACTAGGCCTAGGAGCGACAAGATCGGCCATTATCTAAATTTTGATTTTTCCTTTTTCTTCTCCGAGATTTTATTTTATCATCCTGTTGTTTTGAGAAGGGGAAACATGATTCGATGGTTGCGTGTTTTGACCATTGTGGTGTTTTACAGAAAAGGAACACGATTTGAAGGGAGGCTGCGTGCTGCTGTAAAAAGAGAAACATGAATATGGCTTGCTCAGGAAAGGAGGCTGCTGATTTAACCTTTATATTTTTATAAAAAAAATTTCAATAAAATTTTGCAGCGCATTTACTTATCATACGCTACACAACAACTCCGAACACTACGAAAATTGAAATCCGAAAATAATTAAATATTTCAGATCCAATGGAACTGGTTTCGTCTAATTCCGAGACTGTGCCTCGGAAGGCTATTTTAAATTCAATTTAAACGGTATAAAATTTCAAAACTTAACCAAACGTTTTCAAATTCAATTTTAAGACTTTTACTACCTTCAGTATTATCAATATAAATTTTACATGCCTTCAAATTATTTTTAATAGGCTTAAACCTCCAGATTCAACATTTAGCTCAACTTCAAATTATTTAATTCAATAATTTAATTATCAAATAATTTGTGATATTTTGATTCAAGTTAAAATTACTCTATTGAATATTTAAAATCAATTAAATATTCCGATTTTAAATACTTGAAAATTTCGGGTCGTTACATTCCTCCCCCTTAAAAGAATTTCGTCCCCGAAATTACTAGTTAGGAAGAATGGTCCAATACCCGTTTACTTACCTCCAAAACCAAACAATTCAACATCTTACTAACTATCTTTTCATAAAAGACCCATTATCATTCTTATTAACTTCTCGACTCTCCCATAGTTTCAAACTATATTATTTGTTTAATCATTTGAGTTTCAATTTAAAACCAAATTTTGGATTATCAAAAATTAGCTCAAAATTGTTCTAACTCCCTAAATTCCCGAAAAATTTCGCCAGCGTCTCCTTTGTGCGGCTAGCTCGGTACTACTACAAAAATGGCTCTGTGGCCTCCCAAATCTCAAAAGAAAACAAAAAGCCAAGTGGCTCGATCCAAAAACCCAATCAAATTTCATATAGAAACTTAAACACATACCTTTTTGTCGAGCATTTCAAATTTATCTTTTGAAATCAAATCCAATTCTCTTTTCTCTTTATAATACCTGCATATCTTACTTAGCAATAATATCCAATCACAACATTCCAAAACATTTTATTGACTTCCTTACCAAATGTCAATATTTATTTATCCAAACATCAACTTAGAATATATATGTAATATCAATTTCCATTTAAAAATTCACCATTCCTTACTTAAGTTAATATAAGCATTAAATATGTTCCTTATATTTATTTTCACCTTACCACTTTAGTTTATATCCATTCTTATTTAAATTGATTCTTCCATTTCCATATGAATTCAATTTATCTTTAACTCTGAATATTTAAAATCTTATTTTTTTTTCATTTATAATCATTCATGTCATTATTTAAACTAGTTTCAATTACAAATTTTTTTAAATTTTTAGTTTGAAATCGTTTGTCGTTAACAAAATTTTCTAACTCCCAAAATTTTTGAAATTTTTTGGCACAGTCTCCTTTGTACGGAGGAGCTTTTGCAATTTGACAAAAGATATAAATATATATACATCGACCTACCCGATGGGAAAAACCAAAAACAGTTCATATTTTCTATTTTTATTGCGTAGGTGTACCTTATTTAGCATTTTTAAGCAGACAACTTATTTATTTAGCAGTTAATGTAACCTAAATCCAGCCACACGACTTCCAAATACCTGTACTTACTCAATTTAAACATGTAAGTGCCATATACATAAATTTATTAACATTTCACTCTTTTTAAAAAAAATTAACACTTGAACATTAAAAGCAATGTAACTAAACAACGTTTATAAGCAAATTATATAGTTTTCAACACTTGCGCCTTTGTTTCAACCAATCCATGCGCCATTTCACTTAATTTTGATGGTTTACAATACCATTTCTTACCTTCAATTTATTTTAACCCTAAACAAACTCATATTCAATTCAATTGATTTCAAAATCAATTCTATTTCACTTTTATCAATTCATAGCATCTTAATTACTTCCATTTACATCCAATGACAATTTATTCTATGAAATTTGACGAGATCCATGTGAATAAATCAATATTTATGCTTTATAACCAATTTAAATTGATTTCACTCGATTTATACTTAATTCTATTCCATTTTTTTTATTCACAAACCATATATTCTCATTTTCATTGCATTTTAAATTTGGATCCATTCACTTGCATTTCATTTTACTTAACCAAACCAGTTCATTTAAAACCATTAACAACTTAGATTCATCTTCATTACTAATTAAATTTTATTTTTATTTTAATTCATTCACAACCATTTATTTAGATCGACCCATTCCAAGCTTGCATATTACTACCCATTCTCGAATTAATTCAAACCAAGTTTTAATTTAATAGTCTTCCAATTTTACTCGTAGTCGAGCTTCTAATTATTCTTAACTTAAGTTAGTTTACTCAATTTTATTCAAATTTTATACTTAAGCTCATCCTCATTTTGCAAATAAATTTCTCTTTTCAGTTTAACTTGATTCTATTTTAATCCAATCCCATTTCAAACTACAAATTTATTTGATCGGTTATTATACACTTTATCTTTTTAGATTCAGCTCATTCAATTTATTACCAGGCCATTTCCAATTTATTTCCACTTATTTGGATTTATTTTGCAATTCGTACAATTACTATTTCAACCCAATTTCATTTTTATTCGATACCTTTCCAATTATATTTAATTTGTTAACACTTCAAGTCAACTTTCAATTGATAACTCAAATTCTGAATTCACTATCCATTTCCAATTTACCATTCACCTTTATGAACTCACAATTCAATTTCATTCTCAATTTATTTAATTAATTGCAAGGCCACTTTCAATTATATTTTACTCACTAATGATTTCAAATCGAATTTGATTTATACCTTGACTTTTATCTTCAAACTTCATTATTATCTCACAATTTAGCTTCTACTTAACTGCATTGGGTTCTTATTACATATTTCATTATCTAATTTATTAACAAATTAGTTCTTCCTTATTTATAGTTCAATACTTGATTTTTAATCCCAAATACCACTTCATTTTATTTTCTTAGTTTAATTTTATTATATAATTCAAGTTTTTATCTTCATTTAATTTTTCAATTCATCAAACAATATTTATTTTAGATTTTGTATTCCATTTTCAATTTTATAAGTCACAACTTATTATTTTCACAATTCCATTCATTATATGCTTGAATATGTTCATCTTTTATTTTTAACTCAAGCCTTCTATTTATTTATAGCCCAAGCATATTTTATTTCTATGGATTTTTAATTCTCTTATAAGTTATTCTGATTTATTTATTTCAATTATTTTTCAATTATTTTCCATTTGTTCAGGCAAGAATTAAATTTCATTCATTAATTCAATCGAATTCTCATTCCAATTCAATTTTTACTTTAACTCGGTTTTATTTAACTCAATTCGATTTCAACTTGATTCGAATAAAACTGGATATTAATTTCAGCTTATTTAATTAATGTCAATCCAGTCAAATTTTATTTCCCAATCCAAGTTAATTTCATTTTCATTTTAAATATGAATTCCACTATTCAAAGCTTATATTTCTTTCATGATTTAAAAATCATCTCAATTTATAAGCTTATAACTATCTAATCGGGATTTTTAAACACCCGGCTTTTGTTTCAAATCATTTTGAAATCTTCAACACCTCAAATCACATTTCTCAAATATTTAAACCAATCCTGGTTTTATTCCCAGCAAATTTCCTTAGAAATTTTCAAAAACAACTAGCGTTTCTGAACAAATCAATTTGGCAGCAATTTATCACTTGGAAATTCGAAAATGAATACTGATGATGCGGCCGTCATCATCAGAATTATTTTCCAATAATCCGAGTGATTTCAATGCTATATCATTTTCAAAATCCATTTAAAACAGATTTCTTTTCAGAAATATCACCAAAACAATTGTGCTATTATTTATCTTCAAAACACTTTCAAAATCTCCGGGATTTAAATTTCCAAATCCTGCTTAAATCAATTTTACTATAATTCATTTGCATAGCTTATGCTCATACAAATTCTTATTTGATTATATTTCAATTTATAAATTTCATTTATGATTCATATTTATGAATTTCATTTTTATAATGAATTTATTCCCTTAAACTTTGGTTATATTTTCAATTTCTAGTTAAATTTTTACCCACAATGATAATTATTTAATATTATTCTTCCTAACATCCAAACAACCATATATTAGCTAAAATAGTTTACAATACTTTTATTTATATCAAAATATACTTTGGGTAAAATTATTTCATTTACCCACATTTAAAACAATACCGTGTCAATTGTTCTATTCAAGTGTTTAGAAACCCTTTCAATACAGTTGCGCAGACTGTGTCGACGAAGGTTCATATGCCACTCAATAAATCAATCAACGCAATATTAAAATAATTTATATTCACTAACAAATATGCACTCATATCTACTTATACGCTCAAACTCATTATAGAGTACTAAAGACTCTATTTTAAATAAGTAATTCCGACCAGAGCCAAGGTTATCTACAACCTAAGCTCTGATACCAACGGCAACAACCCGCAAATCCGTACACCTTGAGTCAACTCTATTCTACCTAATCAACTCAATTTGTAAAGAAATACGAACCATTTGGGTTAAAGAAGAAGAGGTAGAAGAAGAAAATAGAAAACAACATCAGAATCAACCATCGCAGCGGAATAAAATATAATAGGTATTAACATATCTTTACACCAAAACAAATATATCTGTTATACATTACATTATCAGAGTACATCAATCACAGCTCAACATCAATATCATACAAATGGACACACAACAACTCAACACAGCGGAATGTATATATAAACAAGTACGAGAGTACGTATCGTCATCCAGCTCGTCTCCTGAGCTCGACATCATCATATCCTGTATTCTATAATACTCAGTCTGACTCGAGCATTATAGTTAAATAACACTCGAGTCAGCCTGGAATACCAGCGTGAGAAAATCACACTCAATTTATTATTAAAGTTCCAAAAATCCTTTGAAAAACAAAAGCATTTCGTAAGACAACGCCACAAATAAACATGTCGGGTTTTTAACTTACGATAGCTAAAACAATTTTTATAGAAATCCTCTGGCATTATAATAGGGTCCATATACAAATACTTATAAATTAGCCGAAATTGTTACATCTATTAAATTCCAGCTACTAGCCATAGAGTGGGTAATGCAAACAAAACTCGTACAAGGCTCGTAGGGAGAATGGATTTCCAACTAATGACTAGGCACTGGGGTACCACCTGTCACGGTATGGGGCCTAGATCACTGTACCGAGGAGTACGCCCGCTCCCCTGCAACACAAGGCCGGGATTACCCCTTACTGGATAATCCCAAGTGGGATCACCCCACGGTTGGGATTAGCAACCGCCCACTAAGCCGAAATAAAAATGGACTTCTAGACTGGAATGACATCATCCTGCTTGGGTGCTACCCACCTAGCCTTGCTGCATAACCCCTGATTTCAGTCATTCCCATTTGATGAGGCTTGAGGCTAAGCGCTACCTTTATAGAACATATCCCTTAGAATGCCCATCGTCCGTCTGACTATGTTTCGCAAGCATTCATCCATATAAGTCCGTCCCGGATTCGAACGGAACCGAAGGCACTATTCCTACTACATCCATGTTGGAAATATCCTCAGGACTAGTAGCGACTAGCCCTTGCACTTCACTGCTCCATCTTCGAATTCAAAATCGTTTTCACGAAACGTACAAACCGGATCGAAGTGGTTTTCGAGAAATAAATCTCGATCCCGGTCTCTTCGAAACGATCAACGCATTTGGCCAATATTGAAAGTCGGTGATTTAACTATCAATTTATATTCACAAACATCCATCAAACAATAAATAATTTCCAAATTATTTATTTATCTCAAAAATATCTTCCCAAGATATTATTTTCACTTTCCAAATTCCTTTGAAAACGGTTTTCAAAACTATCTGCCTTTCTCAGAATAAATTCCAAGTATTTCTATTTCACTGGAATCACCAAGCACAAAACTATATCTCTAAATTAATTTAAAACTCTTTACTTCTTTTTTTAAAATATACACTTTTAAACATTCAAGTTAAAATTACTTTAATAATTTGTTGAAAATACCTACTATAAGAATATTTGAAAATAAGGTTACTTAATAAAATATAAAACTAGATTTCTACTTTTAAAAACAAAATACTAAGTTACTTCTTAATAATTACTGCTAAAATAGATTAAAAGAAAATACTTACTTTAGACTTTAAACATTAGAAATAATAAATTTTACAAAACCTGTTTTCTTTAAAAACAACTTTAAAACATTTAATTTATATTTAAAAATTTACTTTTAAAAACATGTACTTGGCTGTCCAGAGAAAAATTCCAACTTCAATCACTTAAATCAATTTTCCCCAAATTGATTTCCAATTTATTTTATTTGAAATAAATTCTTTTACTTATCAGTTCATTTCCAAATTCAGTATTTATGGACTTTATTATTATTATTATTATTCCATTTCTTCTTTACTCTTTCATTAATTCAAATCTTAAATTTTAAATAAATGTTTGTTCTTTTTAGTTAATAATACCGCATTTTAAAATTCGTTAACTTTCTGTTTATTCAAATTTTCCTTTCCATTCTCAGGATTCATTTATTAGAATTTTCAATTCACTTTATTTCTTTTCCAAGTCATTCTTAAATTTATTCTATAATTATTTTACTTGCAATTTCACTTCTTTTATTTTCATTTCAAAAATCAAATTTATATTTTTGGAATTCATTATACCCAATTATATCAACCAAGCCATAGTATTCGATACTTCCACATAATTCATCATAGAATATCAAATAATCAGAACAGAGAATATTAAATAATTTAAATAAAAGTTGAGGGGTCCAGTTGGATCCCTCCAACCTGTTTTCCCTGCATCCACAGACGTTAGCATCACATAATATGCCAATTTCAAATACTACTATAGTATATCACATCACTCAATTCAACCACACAATCAATTATTTAAATTTAATCATTTAAATTTAAATTTAAATTCAGCCGAGTGAGATTAACTCACCTTTATTTTAATTCGATGTCCATTCCCATTCATTTCCATTCCATCCCGTTCCATGATTTTGAACCTTGTATAAACATTATACACTTAATTTATATTTGAATTAACTTAATAATTACTTTCCATAAAATAACTTTAATTGGCAAATGATTTAAATTTGAACTAATTCTTCCTTAAATAATCTTCTAGTAACTAAAATTTTGGTCTATTAAACGATACACCTCCACTATTTTTAAAGTTAACTGGTAATGAAAAGAGGTATATATATTTTCTTTTCTGACCAAAAATAAATTTTATAACGGCATATATATATACCATAATCACTATTTTTAGCAATTCTTAAAATTAACAGTAAGCTAAATATTAGTATATAGATATATATTTCTATGAACATTCATACTACACTGTTTATGGAATCGAATTTCTATTTGAGAAATAAAATAGAATACCTCACCTTCATACGAACACGCGACTCGCAAGCCACCATCACTTTATACCTTGTTGCTCGCCGCTTCCATCCAATCAGCCGTTGCCCTACTCGAGCTCGAGCCTCTCTTTGTCGTCGCTGACGCACGAACTGTAGACCCGAAAGCATCACGACTCATGCGAAGCTCTTCCCCTCCTACAGCGATTTACTCGCGACTCACGCTCAAAGGAACAAACTCCTCGACATGGCCAACTCCGTCGCCCCTTCTCGTTCCCAAACCAACCCATCAACCTCTTTCCCAGCGTCGGCCCTCATCGCGATGTCGAAGCCACAAGATTCGCGGCCTCAAAATCGCGAGTACCCCTCTGCCGATCGAACACGAACTCGAAGAGGCTTCGATTTCGACTAGCCCTAGGGATGACAAGATCGGCCATTATCTAAATTTTGATTTTTCCTTTTTCTTCTCTCAGATTTTATTTTATCAGCTTGTTGTTTTGAGAAGGGAAAACATGATACGATGGTTGCGTGTTTTGACCATTGTGATGTTTTACAGAAAAGGAACACGATTTGAAGGGAGGCTGCGTGCTGTTGTAAAAAGGGAAACATGAATACGGCTTGCTCAGGAAAGGAGGCTGCTGATTTAACCCTTATATTTTTATAAATATTTTTTTTTCAATTAAATTTTGCAGCGCATTTACTTATCATACGCTCACACAACAACTCTTAACACTACGAAAACTGAAATCCGAAAATAATTAAATATTTCGGATCCAATGGAACTGGTTTCGTCTAATTTTGAGACTGTGCCTCGGAAGGCTATTTTAAATTCAATTTAAACGATATAAAATTTCAAAACTTAACCAAACTTTTTCAAATTCAATTTTAACACTTTTACTACCTTCATTATTATCAATATAAATTTTACAAGCCTTCAAATTATTTTTAATAGGCTTAAAACTCCATATTCAACATTTAGCTCAACTTCAAATTATTTAATTCAATAATTTAATTATCAAATAATTTGTGATATTTGGATTCAAGATAAAATTACTCTATTGAATATTTAAAATCAATTAAATATTCCGATTTTAAATGTTTGAAAATTCCGGGTCGTTGCAGTGCGGAAGAACAGAAATTGCTCAAGAGAAAGGAGAGCTGATATCCAACATCAACTTCAAGCTAAGTCCAATGCATAATACCTGAAACAACTCGGTCTGACCCGAGTGTAAATACACGGGTCAGTCTAGCTACACGAATCAGTCAATATCGGTAATATGAAGCAGAACAGACATGAAGATACTTCTTCTCGAAAGAGAAGAATGAATCGATAAAATCATATGCTCAACACTTAAGTAACAAACGCTGATTAAGTGAACAAATACGCCGAAGGGGGTAACTCAAACTCAATACTCAAATCAAACACAAGTGCCTTATATCATCGGCGACATCCCAAAACGTCTACATGGTTTCCATGAACCATATCTCCTAAAAGGAGAAATATCAATACAAACTCTTTCCAAAATGACAAACATAAAACATTCTCAAATAGGATGATCCAAAACTCAACTATAGATGAATCTTCAAATTCAATTATACCTCATCTCATCCGTATAAATGTATATAAATCTCAATCTCAACTCACCAAAATGGAAAAACCCAGAATATCTTATAAAATCCTGAAATTATCAAAACTCATAACTCATGGAACTCGATATGAGTTCAAAACATCACAATTGAAATCAACATATATATAACAACTCGTATAGCACTAGGTTATCTATGCAATAAAACATTTTAAAAAGGTGAAATCACAATAAAACTGAAAACTCAGTAAATCCGGATTGGCCAAATCCTCGATTGTAATGCCAAAGCAATGCTGCACGTGTAAAACTCAAACGGCCGAAGCCTCAAACAAGGTCGCTAACACCTTCCAAAGCAGTTCGTCCTCATGACAAGGTCGCTGACACCTCTCCAAGCCATTTTGTCAGTCCTAACAAGGTCGCTAACACCTCTCAAAGCAGTTCATCCTCATGACAAGGTCGCTGACACCGCTCCAAGCTATTTTGTCAGCTCTAACAAGGTCGCTAACACCTCCCAAAGCAGTTCATCCTCATGACAAGGCCGCTGACACCTCTCCAAGCTATTTTGTCAGCTCTAACAAGGTCGCTAACACCTCCCAAAGCAGTTCGTCCTCATGAGATGGTCGCTGACACCTATCCAAGCAGTTCTGTTAGGTAAACATCGTGAATGTGTCATAAACTCATGGATAGAAATCCAAAAAGTGTTAACGTATGTCCCATACCACACATTCGCACTTAGCAGTTTACTACCCGTTAGTAGATGCCATACTAGAAACATCATAAACTCAAAAAATTATATCTCGCCTAGTCTCATTGGCGAGTGATAAAGCGACATCATACTTGTCTCATCTCATCGACAAGTTAAAACATCATGATTGTTCCTCATAAACCGTAAATCTCAACATATGAAATCATAAACTCAAGACTTGCCTTATATCATTGGCAAGTAAATAAAACATCGTGATGCATCTCATCAACCATACTCCGACATAGGAGATCTCAAACCATAGTGTTTGCCTAATATTGGCCATCTTAAATAATTCCAATAAATAGGAATTGTAAAAATCAAAAATATGCCATAAAATGGCAAAACATCTCAGAATCAATAATCTCAAATAGCTTCGATCGTACAAGTCTGAAACCACATGTTTTACTAAATCGTTTAATTCTTTTCTCATACATTCGAAAAGTACAAAAGTGTGAATTATATATATATAATAATTATAAATTTTTTAAAACATTTAATATGAATGATTTTCCATTAAAAAAAATCATTTCGAAAATGGTTTAGAAAACACGTGCACAGAAACAGAAAAAATTGATGAAAATTTAATAAAATTAACATACGATGAAACCCAAATGAAACCGTCAATTCGTAGTGCGAATCGACATTAATGTCATCTTTTCTAGTATTAATAGTTAGCCTTTTAGAACCATCCCAAAAAAACGCTTGAAATCATCGAATTCAAAAACAATCAGTGGAAAATGCCAAACTTTGCAAAAGAACTTAAGTTAGCGGCTTGTTTTGCTAGTTCGCCCATTTTTAACTCAGAATTTGAGAAAATATGAAACATAAAAGTTCAATATGCTTGTTACAGCCCAAAGTTAGAAAAAGAATCATCTAATTTGGGCATTCGAGTCAAAAGTTACGGCAATTTCAGTTCTCAGGTCTAAAATTACAAAACTGTGAATAATTAGCATAACAACAGGGCTGCGGCTTAAAGAGCCAATTTTACCCTGTAGATCAAAGATTTTGATAAATCATAAAACATGAAAGTTGAAGATCGTTTTCATACCTATAATTAAAAATAATAATCACCCTATTCGGACTTACAAGTCAAAAGATATACCCAAAACAATTATCAGGTCTGGATTTATTATCGCTGTATTTTGCACTCAGGACAACGACAAAGAAGTGCATTTTTGACCAAATTATATTCAAAACTTAAGAAAACTCAAAACGTCAAACTTGTAACACATCATTTGTTCTTTTTAGAATATCCAAAAATATCAAATTCCGATCCAACACGCGAAAGTTATGACTAGTTTTAGTTTTAGGTTTCAATTCTGAAAATCGACAGAGTGGAGCATGTATCTCAGTTTCGAACCCAATTTCGATCATTTAAGTCATATAATTTGCAAAAACTTATAACATGAAAGTTGTAGCACAATGTTTAAGATTTTAAAAACTTTAAACGATATCAAAATCCGAAAAGAAATGAGAAAGTTATGCTTAAATTACTAACAATATTTTGCACAGAAATTTGATAGGGCAGAGACTATTACTCTGTCAAAAATTCGATTTTGACCCAGAAATCTTCAAAATATGAGAAAATAATTAAAATAAAGGTTCTTCCTTAGGAAATTATCTTTTTACTGCAAAATTATTCAACATAATTGGATTTATCGATCAAAAGTTATGTTCATTTTACTCTTAGGTATTAACTCAAAATTTTTATATGGCTGAGCTATAACATTAGTTTCAAACTCAATTTCGACCAATTTAACTGCAGAATTTCGAAATATGATTACAACAAAACTTGTAACTAATTGAGATAACTTTCTACCACAAAAAGATTGAGTCAATTTGGATTATTCTACCATAAATTATCATTGTTTTACTGCAGCGACTTTTTTTTATAACAAATTTCCAGCAAACAATAACACAATAATCACACAAGTTTTCAACCAAATTGCATACAATTAAATCAACAATCATTCAAATAATGATGTGCAGCAAACAAAGATTTAGATGTGAGTGATTAACTCACCTCTATCCTTTAATTCAATAATCGAGACCACCAATTCAGCCCAAATTTCCAAACTAGCAAACCCTAAACAGAGAAGAAGTTAATAAATTTTCACTGTAAGTTAGCTTTTGATAGAGAGATTGGTTTTAGATTGAAGATTACCTGAGTTTATACTTAGATCCATGTTTTAAAACATCCATTCTTCATTTTATGTTTTATTAATAGAGAATAGATTGGGAGAATGAGAAGGCTGCCTTTATTTTTGAGCTTCAGAAGTTTTTAACTGAGAGGAGAGAAGTGAGTGAACGTACAGACTTTTATCCTCTTTCTCATTCTTTAGTAACATGGTAGGGTTTAATTGTACTAATGGACTTAAGCCCAAAATGTAAATGAAATTAACTTGTGTTATTATTCAACCACTTATTTCATGTTACAATGCATACTAACGATGTAATTTACACTATTTCAAGTTCCACTTCTTAAGAATTATGAAATTCATTACTCATGATAATAAAAATGTTTTACACCCAATTAAAATATTATTTACATAATTAGAAAATATTTATTATCATATTTCCCTATTTAAAAAAATAGCAAATTTACATTATTAATTACGAAACTCATTGTAATTAACACTATAAATTAAAAAAATCACATTTTTATGTCATAAAATTCTATAACTCATTTCAAATATAATTTTATGCTCAACTTATATTTTTAAACTCAATTCCATCATTTTATCAAATATAACCCATTTTAAAATTAATTACTTCTTTTAAAAAAAATATTAAATGAAGTAAAGAGCAATAACTAACAAAATTATTGCATTAACTCTAAATAAAACACATTTTCCTCATTTTATCCTCAAATATATTGTTTATTCCCTATAAACAATTTAAGTTTCTCTTTAATTATTAATTTACACTATTAAATTATAACCGCCGTTATAATCTAATATTTTCAGGTAATCGCTAAAACCAGGGTTGTTACAGACTCCTCCCCTTATAAAAATTGCGTCCCCGCAATTTTCTAGAAAAAGAGCTATAAAAGCACAAAAGATACAATCATCGAAGGATAAAGACAAGCTCGAATTCCAAACCATTCAACTCTCAATATAGAATGGTAGAAAGAAATAAGGAAAAACTCATTTGGTTAATTCAGTGGCCCATCATATGCTAATATAGTGATTAGCGAACCATCGAGTTTTCTAAGTAACTCGAAAAAGTTCAAAGATATCCCATCTTCGAATCAAAACTCAATAAGATGCTCAACAATTAATCAATTGGAAATGAATGATTTCAAAAAACTCTACGAATAGAGTCGGGATCAAACTCACTTAAACCCGAACACTAAGCAAAAAAGAAGATCATCAATAGCATTTTCCGCATAAAGATACGGAAAGAACATCATCACAGTAGAGTAGAAACAATAGACAAGATAGATAAATCACGAAATGACTTCTTACAAGGCCACCAAACTCGAATGACCATGAAAATGCATGTCGTTGCTATTAACTCAAGGATAAAATATACTCAAGAGACAAGGATATAAGCTCGAATTACTTGTCAATCCAAGATATTTATAATTTTTAAATCTCAACATCTTTTAAATTTTAAATCTCAATTTTCAACATTTTGAAACTTTTCAAACTTTTTACTATATTACTTAGTAAGTAATTTAAAACTCAAATTAGAAGTCCAAATTTCTTCTCTTACTTCAAAATAAATTTTCAAAGAATTTTGCAAATCCATAATAATTTTCCTCAAAATAAATTAAGGGTTTAAATTCTCTTTACTCTTTTTTTTTATTAAACCACTTAAATCGTTTAAAAACAATCTTCAAATCCTCTTATAACTCTTCTCTTAAAACATCTAATTTATATAATATAGATTCTAAAATCTAAAAATATACTTTCAATAAAGTATAGCTCAAATTAAATGAATAAATAAATGGCACTGCCTCGCCATTGAACCTCTAATAAATAGATATATCTGTTGGCTGCAGAGTGATCGAACGATCAAAACTGCCTCGCCACTCTGTTACTCGTCTCTAAAGTCAATGGCTGCAATTACTATTCAAAAATATATTCAATATTTAATCTCAAATATTATTTTCAAAATCTCAATTTTTAAAACACAAATCATCGTGTCTGATTGCCTCATCATAGCATTTAGAAGATTCCTATCGATAACGTTGATCAAGCGTATTGACCAGAACTCTTAACTACTCGATGGATAACCAAACACTCTCAAATTATTTCTATGATTGGTTCAGAGAAACCGGGATCAGATTTAGGTGATTCCTGTTTAGAAATCGAACCAATATACGCATTCAAAAGTGAAGACATGTTGAGATAATGATTTTAAAAATGGAGATCCTCATAATGATATTCTCAAAAGAAATCTTTGATTTTTTTTTAAATATCACAAAACTCCAATTTTTCTTTTTAAAACTCATATATACATAGCTTCAAAAACTCAAAACAAAGAACATTAGAAGAATGCATCGAGATATTCCTAGAATACGCGATTCACAAAATCAACAGAAGGAGATGGAGTGCTCGTCAACTCCTACAAGACGACGAGCCACTTCGGAAATCATCAAGACAAAGATAAGCAAGATATTCTTCTCGAAGGAGAAGAAGCACGCAAACAACAAATCATTACTTCAAACAAAGTAATGCTACAAAGGATAACACTGATTGAGTATCTGAAAAGGATAACACAAAGAAACGGAATGATCAACTCAATCAAACTCGAATATTCTAGAAACTCACCTCATTCCTTAGTGGATGCCCTCATGGAAGGATAGCTGAAGGCTAAAAGCTAAAAATAAGGTTAATTCAACACTCGATTGCCCGATTGGATATCAAACCCAAACAGACTCATCAAAACTCAACAAAGTCAGCTTGATTGGAATTCGAGTTATATTAACAACATCTCGAATTCAGAAACTTTGGAATCATTATTAACATTCCAAAGTGATAGAAATAATAAAATATTCAAAATTGGAAACCTAAATATGCAATAGGATCCCATAGAACAAAGGATTGGACTTAATATCAAATAAGTCAATCCTTCTCAAATCAAATGCATCTCAAGATTGTGAGTAACAAAAAAATACTCACAAAAGCATCATCAAATAGAAATCTCAG
Organism: Allium cepa; assembly: GCA_030765085.1. Taxonomy (NCBI): domain Eukaryota; kingdom Viridiplantae; phylum Streptophyta; class Magnoliopsida; order Asparagales; family Amaryllidaceae; genus Allium; species Allium cepa. The sequence goes on along the minus strand of CM060928.1, from coordinate 847,411,451 downwards.
AATGCTCAAAACGAGCCAATCGTTGTGGATCCCCTCCATATGATTCACAACTCTCAAAGGAACACAACAAGAATACTATAAGGAATCAATAAGCTTCATCGATACGAACTCACTCGCATAGACAAAAATAAGAATAGAGTAATCCTAAATAAAATCATTCATAAGTTAAGATAACATCAAAATCAATTACGGAATACTACGGAATACAATATATATTCCTAGACATATTCCATCTCAACATAACCCAATACTCGAAAAATAATCAAAGCACGATTCGAAAACAAGCTTGAATAAAGGACAATGAATCACTCGTATTGTACTTCGATGTATCATGATATACATACTGTTCTATGTTTATTCTACTTTGTTCTGACCATAGCTCTGATACCATGCTGTAACGCCCCACCCCGAGACCCACATTAGTAAAGAGAATTAACAAGTAATTCCGTCTACTAAAGCGGAGAATAGGGCTCGTTAAGGGCAGCTATCTATAATTTTGTCTTAAACATCTACTGAATACGTCAATAAATGCAATATAAATTTTTATCTTCTACTCAAGTGGATCGACATACCCAGTAAATGCGTAATCCAAGACTATAGGTAGTTAACATATCTATCAGAACAAAATAAAATAGCTAAATGTAAAGTACATCACAGAACAGTAATCAACATCATATATATACATATACACTGATACATGTTTAGTAAAATACAATATGTATACAATAAAGATGGTTCACTACCATACCATATACATTGAATCAAATATAAATACATCAGAGTATGCGGAAGAACAGAAATTGCTCAAGAGAAAGGAGAGCTGATATCCAACATCAACTTCAAGCTAAGTCCAATACATGATACCTGAAACAACTCGGTCTGACCCGAGTACAAATACACGGGTCAGTTTAGCTACATGAACCAGTCAATATCGGTAATATGAAGAAGAATAGACATGAAGATAGTTCTTCTCGAAAGAGAAGAATGAATCGACAAAATCATATGCTCAACACTCAAGTAACAAACGCTGCTTAAGTGAACAAATACCTCGAAGGGGGTAACTCAAACTCAATACTCAAATCAAACACAAGTGCCTTATATCATCGGCGACATCCCAAAACGTCTACATGGTTTCCATGAACCATATCTCCTTAAAAGGAGAAATATCAATACAAACTCTTTCCAAAATGAAAAAAATAAAACATTCTCAAATAGGATGATCCAAAACTCAACTATAGATGAATCTTCAAATTCAATTATACCTCATCTCATCGGTATAAATGTATATAAATCTCAATCTCAACTCACCAAAATGGAAATACCCAGAATATCTTATAAAATCCTGAAATTATCAAAACTCATAATTCATGGAACTCGATAAGAGTTCAAAACATCACAATTGAAATCACCATATACATAACAACTCATATAGCACTAGGCTATCGATGTAATAAAACATCTTAAAAAGGTGAAATCACAATAAAACAGAAAACTCAGAAAATCTGGATTGGCCAAATCCTCGATTGTAATGCCGATGCAATGCTGCACGTGCAAAACTCAGACGGCCGAAGCCTCAGACAGGGTCGCTAACACCTTCCAAAGCAGTTTGTCTTCATGACAAGGTCGCTGACACCTCTCCAAGCCATTTTGTCAGTCCTAACAAGGTCGCTAACACCTTCCAAAGCAGTTCATCCTCATGACAAGGTCGCTGACACCTCTCCAAGCTATTTTATCAGCTCTAACAAGGTCGTTAACACCTCCCAAAGCAGTTCATCCTCATGACAAGGTCGCTGACACCTCTCCAAGCTATTTTGTCAGCTCTAACAAGGTCACTAACACCTCCCGAAGCAGTTCGTCCTCATGACATGGTCGCTGACACCTCTCCAAGCAGTTCTGTTAGGTAAACATCGTGAATGTGTCACAAACTCACGGAAAGGAACCCGAAAAGTGTTAACGTATGTCCCATACCACACATTCGCACTTAGCGGTTTACTACCCGTTAGTCGATGCCACACTAGAAACATCGTAAAACTCAAAAAATTATATCTCGCCTAGTCTCATTGGCGAGTGATAAAGCGACATCGTACTTGTCTCATATCATTGACAAGTAAAAACATCATGATTGTTCCTCATAAACCATAAATCTCAACATATGAATTCATAAACTCAAGACTTGCCTTATATCATTGGCAAGTAAATAAAACATCGTGATGCATCTCATCGACCATACTCCGATATAGGAGATCTCAAACCATAATGTTTACCTAATATTGGCCATCTCAAATAATTCCAATAAATAGGAATTGTTAAAATCAAAATATGCCATAAAATGGCAAAACATCTCAGAATCAATAATCTCAAATAGCTTCGATCGTACAAGTCTGGAACCACATGTTTTACTAAATCGTTTAATTCTTTTCTCATACGTTCGAATAGTACAAAAGTGTTTATTATTATATATATATATATATAATAATTATAAATTTTTGTAAAACATTTAATATGAAAGCTTTTCCATTAAAAAAAATCATTTCGAAAACGGTTTAGAAAACACGTGCACAGAAATAGAAAAAATCGATGAAAATTTAATAAAATTAACATGCGATAAAACCCAAATGAAACCGTCAATTCGTAGTACGAATCGACATTAATGTCGGCTTTTCTATTATTAAGAGTTAGCCTTTTAGAACCATTCCAAAAAAATGCTTGAAATCATCGAATTCAAAAACAATTCAACGGAAAATGCCAAACTTTGCAAAAGAACTCAAGCTAGAGGCTTGTTTTGCCAATTCGCCCACTTTTAACTTGGAATTTGAGAAAATATGAAACATAAAAGTTCAAGACGATTGTTACAGCCCGAGGTCAGAAAAGAATCATCTAATTCGGACATTCGAGTCAAAAGTTACGGCAATTTCAGTTCTCAGGTCTAAAATTACAAAACTGTGAATAATTAGCATAACAACAGGGCTGCAGCTTAATGAGCCAATTTTACCCTGTAGATCAAAGATTTTGTTAAATCATAAAAAATGAAAGTTAAAGATCATTTCCATATCTATAAATCAAAAAAATAATCACCTGATTCGGACTTCCAAGTCAAAAGATATACTCAAAACAATTATTAGGTCTGGATTTATTATCGCTGTATTTTGCTCTCAGGACAGCGACAAAGAAGTGCATTTTTGACCAAATTAAATTCAAAATTTAAGAAAACCCATAACCTAAAACTTGTAACACATCATTTTTTCTTTTCAGGACATCCAAAATTATCAAATTCCGATCCAAAACGAGAAAGTTATGACTAATTTTATTTTAGGTTTCAATTCTGAAAATCGACAGAGTGGAGCATGTATATCAGTTTCGAACCCAATTTAGATCCTTTAAATCATATAATTTGCGAAAACTTATAACATGAAAGTTGTATCACAATGTTTAATCTTATAATATCTTTAAACGATATCTAAATCCGATAAGAAATGAGAAATTTATGCTTAAATTACTAACAATATTTTGCACAGAAATTTGACAGGGCAGAGACTATTACTCTGTCAAAAATTCGATTTTGACCAAGAAATATTCAAAATATAAGAAAGTAATTAAAATAAAGGTTCTTCCTTAGATAATTTTATTTTTACTGCAAAAATATTTAACATAATTGGACTTATCAATCAAAAGTTATATTCATTTTATTCTTAGGTATTAACTCAAAAATTTTATATGGCTGAGCTATAACATAAGTTTCAAACTCAATTTCGACCAATTTAACTGCAGAATTTCGAAATATGATTAAAAAAAATTTGTAGCTAATTAAAATAACAATCTACCACAAAATGATTGAGTCAATTTGGATTATTCCACCATAAATGATCGTTGTTTTACTGCAGCGACTTTTTTTTATAACAAATTTCCAGCAAACAATAACACAATAATCACACAAGTTTTCAACCAAATTGCATACAATTAAATCAACAATCATTCAAATAATGATGTGCAGCAAACAAAGATTTAGATGTGAGTGATTAACTCACCTCTATCCTTTAATTCAACAATTGAGACCACCAATTCAGCACAAATTTCCAAACTAGCAAACCCTAAACAGAGAAGAAGTTAATAAATTTTCACTGTAAGTTAGATTTTGATGGAGAGATTGGTTTTAGATTGAAGATTACCTGAGTTTATACTTAAATCCATGTTTTAAAACATCCATTCTTCATTTTATTTTTGATTAATAGAGAATAGATTGGGAGAATGAGAAGGCTGCCATTATTTTTAGGCTTCAGAAGTTTTTAATTGAGAGGTGGGAAGTGAGTGAGCGTACATTCTTTTCTCCTCTTTCTCATTCTTTAGTAACATGTTAGGGTTTAATTGTACTAATGGACTTAAGCCCAACAAGTAAATGAAATTAACTTGTGTTATTATTCAACCACTTATTTCATGTTACAATGCATACTAACGATGAAATTTACACTATTTCAAGTTCCACTTCTTAAGAATTATGAAATTCATTACTCATGATAATAAAAATGTTTTACACCCAATTAAAATATTATTTACATAATTAGAAAATATTTATTATCATATTTCCCTATTTAAAAAAGATGCAAATTTACATTATTAATTACAAAACTCATTGCAATTAACACTATAAATTACACAAAAATCACATTTTTATGTCATAAAATTCTATAACTCATTTCAAATATAATTTTATGCTCAACTTATATTTTTAAATTCAATTCCATCATTTTATTAAATATAACCCATTTTAAATTTAATTACTCCTTTTTTTTTAAATATATTAAATGAAGTATAGAGCAATAATTAACAAAATTATTGCATTAACTCTAAATAAAACACATTTTCCTCATTTTATCCTCAAATATATTGTTTATTCCCAATAAACAATTTAAGTTTATCTTTAATTATTAATTTACACTATTAAATTATAACTGCCGTTATAATTTAATATTTTCAGGTAATCGCTAAAACCAGGGTTGTTACACCGATCAACATCTCATTCATCTTCAAAGGCGTTTCTACCAGTTAAGGCCCATATAGGGACATGGCAGTGAATCAGCAAACCCACCTTGGAATAATGATTTGAACACAAATTTGGGCGAAGCTTTAGAAACAGCGAGCTATAATAGGTTAGTGGTGATCTAAGTCAACAAGCAAACTAGGGTTCAGTAAGTAAAATAGGGTTTGGTCGGAGGCAACTTTGAAAAAAAGGCGGCGAAATTCTAGAGTTTGTGACATAGCAAGGTCGGCGGCATCGAGGGAATCACGATGGAGTCACAGTAGAAGTTTGGGTCGAATCACTGGAGATAATGGGTCAAATCATGGGGAGTGATGCATCAAGTCACTAAGGGAAGCTTAGATCGCAGATGTAGTACAATCAGGTTGCAAGGAGAAAATAGAGAAAAAATAGGTCGGCTCAAGTGTTTAACTAGAAAAGGAAAACATGTAGGAAAAATGCTAATAATCCAGGTCGCAGCGATCCTTCGGCTATGGATCTCCAAGGATCCATCGACTATGGACTGCCAGCGATCCATTGATTATGGACTGCCAACGATCCATAGGGTTGCATGCTCGCAACCTCAAATTCACCGTGTGATATCTACCCGCTACTTCAAGACAATCCGGAAAGCTATAGAGTGAAATTTGGTCTTTTCTAGCAAGCAATGGCAGTCTAAGGAAAAACTTAGTAGGAAATAGTCTAGTCTAATACAAATTCATGCGGCCGTAGCATGACTTGAAATTTCAACAAACAAAAACTAAAAACAAGTACATCCAGGGCATGCATTGCTTTCAACGAAGACATACTCTAGGGGGCAAATTTTATGTGGGTTTTCAACCTTGCAGGATCCAAGAGATGTCGAAACAACTTGGTCAAGTCGAAATAGCCCAGAATTCAACCAAACGAACTAAAGTAACAAGCCAAAGGAAGCCAGGAAAAAAGAAATGGAAAATTCGCTAAGGACATGGATCGCCCGTGATTCATAGCTTATCGATCGCCAGCGATCCATAGGACTAACCCATGAATTCACCGTTTCTCTTGCATCATGATCCAAACACATATTTGAGAAGCAACGATTGATTCTAACGAGATTCCAAATTAGTTAGATCAAGAGACAAGCATTTGTCTAGTCCAAACAGCAACTAAATACAACTAGCAAGTAAACCATAATTTTAATTTTTTACAAAAAGACTTCAAAACCAACTTTCTTTAAAAATTATAATTGTTAATAGTGATCACAGTGGGGAATTTGAAAATCAAAATTTGGAGAGATTCTACCATAAAAAGGGAATAACTCATAATTTCTCTTTTCCAAGGACAGCACAACAAAATTGAGTGGTAGAATGTAAAAATAGGACGATTCAAGAGTATGCTAGAACAATGCTTTCAGATAGTAATTTACCAAAATATTTTGGGGTTGAAGCATTCACTACAACTTGCTACATTTTGAATAGAATATTAATTAGACCGTTAACTTATAAAACACCTTATGAACTTATTTACAAGAAGAAACCAAAGGTATCTTATTTTAGAATCTTTGGAAGCAAATGTTTTATTCTAAATGCAAAAGACAATTTGGATTGATTTGATCCTAAAGCCGACAAAGGAATCTTTATCGAATATACTAATAGAAGTAAAGCATATAGAGTTTTCAATTTAAGAACTAATACCATTGAAGAAACAATGCATGTTTCGTTTGATGAAAATTTCGAAGTTGTTGAACAAATTAACGATGAAGATTTTGCTACCCTAAATAATGAATCAATTGATGAACTTATTTATCCAAAAATAAAGGTTAAGGTTTTAAAAGATCATCCTATAGAAAATATACTAGGAGATGTTGAATCTGTTATTAGAAATAGAAATCAACTAAATAACATGAGTAATGTGGCTTCTATATCATCTATTAAACCTAAAAATCCAAAGGAAGCATCTTCTGATGATTCATGGATTCTGGCTATGCAAGAAGAACTGAATCAATTCACCAGAAATGATGTTTGGGAACTTGTTCCTAGACCCTAGGATAAAACTATATTAGGAATTAAATGGGTTTATAAAAATAAAATGAATGAACTAGGCGAGGTCGTCAGAAATAAAGCTCGATTAGTCGCACAAGATTATTGTCAAGAAGAAGGAATAGATTTTGATGAAACCTTTGCACCCGTTGTAAGAATAGAAGCCATTAGAATTCTACTTACTTTCGCAAACTATAATAATTTCAAATTATTTCAAATGGATGTTAAAATGCTTTTCTAAATGGATTTGTTAAAGAGGAAGTTTATGTTGAACAACCTCCACTCTTTGAAGATGAAAATTTTCCAATCCATGTTTTCAAACTTAAGAAAGCTCTATATGGCCCGAAACAAGCTCCTAGAGCATGGTATGAAAGAATAAGATCTTTTTTACTAAGATCTTTTTTTATTACAATCACATTTTGAAATTGGCAAAGTAGATAATACTCTTTTTATTAAAAGAAATAAAAACGATATCCAACCAGTACAAGTTTACGTAAATGATATTATTTTTGGTTCAACTAATAATTAAGTGAATAATGAATTTTCTAAAATAATGACAAAAGAGTTTGAGATGAATCATAAAGATGAACTTACTTTCTTCTTAGGTTTACTAATAAAACAATTAGATAATGACATTTTTATTATTCAAGAAAAATATGCTAAAGATTTAGTTAGTAAATTTGGTATGACTATTGCGAGTGGAAAACCCACTCCTATGGAAACCAATGAAGCTTTAAATAAAGAAGATCTTTCAAAAGATGAAAATCAATAACTATATAAGGGAATGATAGGATTACTATTCTATATCACTGCGAGTAGACTTGATATCATGCATAATGTTTGTCTCTGTACAAAATACCAATCAAACCAAAGAGACTCGTCTAAAAGCTGTGAAACGTATCATAAGATATGGTAAACATACTTTAGACTATGGTTTATTTTACCCTATAAATGATTCATTTGATTTAATCTCTTATTGTGATGCTGACTATGCTGGTTGCAAATCTGACCGAAAAATTACAAATGGAACTTGTCGCTTTTTAGGGCATTCTCTGCTTTCATGGTTTAGTAAAAAGTAAAACACTGTTTCTCTATCAACAACTGGAGCAGAATATATCTCTGCTGCTTTGGCTTGCTCTCAAGTCATTTATATGCAACAAAACCTAAAAGATTTTGGATTAACAATTTCAAAATCATCAATTTATTATGATAACGCTAGTGCAATAAATTTATCTGAAAATCCTACTCATCATGCTAGGACTAAACATATTGATACCAGACATCATTTTCTCAGAAATAATATAAGTAAAGAGATTATTTCTCTTGAATTTATCAACTCGAGAATCAAATTGCCGATATTTTAACCAAACCCATAAATCAATCTATATTTAATAAATTACGAAGAGAATTAGGCATTTGTTTAATAACTGAGATATATAATATAGATATAATAACGTATATTTTTAATAAACAAATATATATAAGAAAATCAAATTTCTCATAGGGATGTCGACATACCCATACCACCCATGTCAACATACAACGTCAAAAATTTGGAAATATGATTTTTCGTCTAAAATCATTTTGGTAGTTATATAAACCTAGGTATTTCTAATTTTTCTATCTTCTCACTTCTCTTTCTCTATGATAAACTTCTGAAAATTAAAATTAATGGCCTTCTCCACTAAATCAAACCAAAATGATACCGTTTCTTTCTCTTCTCCTCATTCTTTGTCCATTCCAACGCACTACACTTGCACGTGTGATAAAGATTAAAAAATCTATGAAGGATGCCATGCAAATGTTGACTGAACTTCTAGTTGTGCAAATAAGGATGGCAAAAGAACAAGAAAAGAAAAGCAAAATTCTTCAGAATTTGCAAAAATTCCTAATGGATAACCATGCAAATCCTATTGTGATTGAAGAAGATTCTCCCAACATTCAAGTGCATAACCCCTTAGAGCACAGGAAGAGGAAGAAGAAGAAGAGGAAGAAGCACTTATGGAAGGAGACAACAACGTGGTCTGCATAGGCGAAGCCTATTTTGACAAAGATGGGAATTTGGTTAAACAATGTGGAAACTTTTGTTTTCATTATCCAAATTGTTCGATTCACAAATCTCCAATTTCCAAAAAATCTCGTTAGTAGTGTTATTATATAATTATGTATTTAAATATATTTGTGTGTTTAGGTTCCATATATATGTAAATATAACATTGTATATAATAAAATATTTGTTTCACTTATTATACTTCCTTATTAGTATTTTGGATAGTATTATATTAAGGGGGAGTTATACTAGTTTAGGATAATTTTTTGTTGATGACAAAGGGGGAGAAATATAAAATAGAGGAGTTAGAGTAGTTAGGCTTAGATTAAGGGGAAGTTATTAGTTTCAAGGGGAGTTATAGTGAAGGTGAAGTATATTTTATAAACATAGGTTGTCATCACCAAGAAGGGTGAGATTGTTAGTCCTTGAGATGATGTTTTGGATGACAACAACCTTAGGACTTGTTATAAAATATAAATACTAACATTATAGTTTAGATATGTATGTATATGTAGGATATGAACATGCAGGTACCAAGAATGAAGACTATACAGTATAGAGATTCAAGACTGAAGATATCAAGATTGAAGACTCAGGAGTATCAAAATATAAAGATTTCAAAAGTACATGATATGTATTGGGTCTAGAATTATATTAAAATTCTTGAAAGCACTAACATCGTTATTCAAATTTTATTCGTGGAATGGAATCCACTTTGAGCTTGTTAAAGGGATGGAACCCTAGTGGGATGGAATCCATGACAAAGTCTAGTGGAACATATAGTGGTCCTATTTTGATATCCACTAATTTTATAAAAATGCTTTTAAAAAATATATCTCTTTTTTTAAAATATGTTTTCAAAAATTTCTTTTTAAAAAGACATCTCTCTTGGTTTTAAATATTTTAGCCTCAATTTTTTTTATCATTTTAATATATTGATTTCAAAATTGTCCTTTTTTTAAACCATCTCTTTTTTGAATATTTAGCTTTAAAATATTTATATACTCATATTTTAAATCACTTTATAGATTAAGATTATATATATTAAAAATTATTTTCTAAGCTCTTTTTTATGTTTAAATTATATTCAAATATATTTACAAAGTTTAGAAATTGTTTTGACAAATTATAGAAACCAATTTTAATAAGAAAATCAAAACATCAATTTTTCCTTGAGCATGTCGGCATACCACTACCACCATGTTGAAATGGTGTCCGTTATTTTCAATTTTCAATTTTCAAAAGGAATGTCTATTCTTTGTATCCTTTCACGAATAGATATGGCTGTTGATCTACTATAAATACCAGCTGTTCTAAATGTATTTTACATAAAATTTCATTTATTTTCTTTCCTCTTCGTCTTCTACATTTATTCTAAATAATCCTAAACTATATTTTGCTGAAATACCAAGTGAATCAAACTTGATAATCTCTTGTTTGATTCTCTGCCACTCTCTCCATAAGATCTAAATGCTATTCAGAGTTATAAGATTTTTTTTGTAAATGAAACTATTGAGTAAGGTGCGGTTGAGCCTTGAAATCAATTGGGTGTGACTGTGGCCCCGTAAATCAATTAGGTGATCTTGTAGCCTGGTTAAATCAATAGAGTTGCCCTGAACTCGAATACAGGAGGGTGTAACTTTTAGCCTTGAAACCGAAGGTGTAATCTGAGCGATTATTTTGATAAGAAATCCATACAATTATACGAGACTAGATGTAGGGTAACTCCAAACCAGTATAAAATCCTAGTGTGTTCTTTCCTTTACTGCTTTTATTTAGTATTTGCATATATGTCTGATTCTGTGATTATATTTGTGTCCGTGAACTACATTTGTTGGTGATTAAATCACATAAGTTTCAAAAAGATTTAGAAAATTCACAAAACACTATTCACTACCCTCTAGTGTTATTCCAGCCTTAAGATCTGTAATCCACATTTTTCATATGAAGCTCATAAGAACACAATTGCCAGTTATGCAGGAGTGATGGAATCTTGATATAAGACCATGTCCGACAAGGCTCAAGTAATTTCTTTGCTTCGAGAAAAATTTGTGCAACTCAACATTGAAAAGACCAAAGTCGGAGTTGAGAAAGTTGCGGTGACGGAAGGCTACTTGGAGCTGCAAGATACCTTCGAAGGAAAGATGGCGAAGATGGATAACACCTTCTTGAACTTCTACGTCAACTCCATATTGCATCTGGGTAGTCTTTATTATCTGGGCCCTAAATTCCTATGTACTCTTGCTATGGTTTGAGAAGAAATCTTGGCCTATTTCCAAAAAGATGGGGATGTGTAAACTGAACAAGAGCTAGGATGCCTATCTGAACGAAGAATCAAAGAGGGTTATTGTAGGGAGTCGAGAGATTATTCGGTTTAAAGGGAGTGAGAAGCCATCGATGTTGGCGCAGTTGTAGCTATTAAAGCACTATCAAAGCCTTTCATTTCTGGGTCTGGTAAATCATCCAAGCAACTTCATGATTTGACAGAAATCATTCCGGCTTCGACCGACACTGCTTTGTTATTCGTCCCTTCAATACCTATCTCCAAAGCCTTGGGAAGTCCTCAAACTTCTCCCAAGATTATGCAATCATCTAAAGAAGGAAACGATGGGGAGAATGAGGTTGAGATTTACGGTCACGTTTCTGATGCAGTTAACTTTCTTTTTTCTCTCAATTTTCAAGACTTCTAGCTCATGCTGCAAGAACAAGGTGAACTGAATGCTTTCCTTTTTTGATCATACAGGTCCATCTTCTTTTCCTGTCGAATTGCCAATGTCTCTAGTCCTGGGGCCTTCTGCTATTTCTACCACTTCAATGCTTATTTCTATAGCTGCATTGATCACCATGCCCATGTATAGCTCATAAACAGGGTTGAAATCTGAGAGGATGGTTGTGTTGCATGGCCTAGACAATCCCTTCGTATCTCTAGAGGGCAATTTAACAGTAGCTGACACCCGAGAGCAGACAAACCAAGCTAGCCAGCTGGGTAAAACGAAGTAGCATATGGTGGTGGTTAAGAAGAGGAAGGTAGAGGAGAGAAAGTCTTCGAGGAGTTCTGACAAGCACAAGACTAAGGGGGATTCTTTTGAGGGGTCAAAGAACATGGAAACATGGGCATAGAGGCTATAATCGATATCTTTGGCAGTGATACGACTCCTGGTGGGAATGCTAAGGAGAAGAAGATACTGCCAACCAAAGGCAGGAAAGGAGTTGGTGGCAAGAAGCATTGATGGGCTTAAGAGACAGTGGATCCAGATTTTGTAGCATTTTGATTTGTTCGATATGTATCTTGTACAAGTGCACAATATGCACTAATCACTTTTGTTGTTATAGTATCTGTACTTTTTTTCATTGGCCGATATTGTGTGGGTATGACCTTCACATTTTGACTTTGAATAGAAAATGTTATTGAAAAGATTAATGTTTCTATCGCTGTCACTTTTGTTTTCTTTCTTATTTATCATGTACTTAGCTTGTTTTTATACCACTTATGTGTATACATGACGCGATTGAATGTTCTTCAATTTATATACTTCATATTTCCATGCCGAGTTTTGTGGTATATGATGCCTTTATTTACATTATTTTACACATTATGTATGCATTTTTTCAGTTTTACAAATAGATCTACTTTGATTGCTAAAATTCTTTGTTCGGTGTAACAAGACCATGGAGTTCTTTCAACTAAGTGTCAGTGTGTGCCTGCTACTTCATGAGGTTGTTTACTTCGAACACTTGATAAATGACCGGATGATCTGAGCGATTCCTTTGACGTCTATAGAGAAATTTACTTTGTGGCTCCTATATTCAGGAACTTAAGACTCAAATGCCAAAAATCGAAATTCTTTGCCTATTTCTAGTTTTGCGACATTACTGGACTCACATCGAATCTTTTGAATAGTGGGATTTGAACCTTGATGTCCTGTAATAGATAAGTTTCCTAGTGTTGTCAGGACAATACCGGTGCTTAGAAAATCTTAATGGTTTGCTAATGACGTCGAGGCAATATGAAGCAGTGCTTGCGCAGCTTATAAAATGCAATGCTTTTAAGAATGCGCGGCTTTACAAAATGTGTGGCTTTTGAGAGTGCACGACTTACGAAATGTGAAGCTTTTGAGAGTGTGCGACCTACAAAATGCATTCCTTTTGGGAGTACGTGGCTTACGAAATACACTGCTTTTGGGAGTGCACGGCTTATGAAATGCATGGCTTTAAGGAGTGCACAGCTTACAAAAAGTGTGGCTTTTAGGAGTACATGGCTTATGGAATGTGCAGTTTCTGGGAGTGCACGGCTTACGAAATGCATGGCTTTTGAGTTTGAGTAGATTTACTTTCATAAATTTGGCAAGTAGGCAGCGTGTTCTTTGGTGTGGTTTCACCTTTCTAAGTAAATGAATAATTTTGAGTTGGTTCACTTTCGTCGACTCAACGGTTATTTATATGAACACGATTTTATTGGTTCAAGAAACTAAAGAGATTTCATTGATAAAATGAAAAGTAGAGAAAATTTGCCTATTACAATGCCCTTAGTGTAGTCGGGCGACTTATTTGCGAAAATAGGAAATACATTAATAAAACCTAAACAAAGTAATGTCGGAGCGAGTCGCTGTTCCAAGCATGGGGAATCTGAATTCCATCGACATTGGTTGGCTTGAAAGTGCCATCTCCGAGCTTTTGCCTGATTGAGTAAGACCATTCCCAGTTCGGCCCGAGCGTTCCTGTAACCTCATAGATCCATTTCAAGATGAGATCTCCCAATTCGAAAGTACGTTTGCTGACCTTTAAGTTGAAATGCCGGGTTTCGCTTTTCAGGTGAGCTGTGGTCCTTAGCTCGGCTTCCTCTCGTTTTTCATCAATCAAATCAAGTGACTCAAGTAGGAGATGCTTATTCTCTTTTTGATTAAAGTGTCATTTTCGATGAGAGAGAACTTCCAATTTTATCGAGATCATTGCGTCGAATCCATTTGCTGTGGTGAATGGTGAGTGTATAGTTGCTGACTTAAGCATCGTCCGGTAAACACATAGTGCAAGAGAGAGCTCATAAACCCAGTTTCCTTTGGATTTCACCGGCAGTTTCAAGATGGTGGACTTAATGATTTTATTCATCTCCTCTACTTGCCTATTGCCTGAGGGTGTACCGTTGAGGGGAAACTCTTTTCGATGTGGAAATACTTGCAAATTCCTTCAATTCGATGCTTTCGAATTGCGTTCCGTTATCTAGATGATTTTCTGTGGCACTCTAAACCTACAAATGATATTTTTAGTGACAAAGTTAATTGCTTTTTTATTGGTAATAGTAGCCAACGGTTCGACTTTAGCCCATTTCGTGAAGTAATCGACAGCAACGATAACATATTTGGCTCTTCTTTTGTAATTAGGAGTACGCTGATTAGGTTAATTCCCCATATCGCAAATGGCCATGGGCCAGACATTGGCGTAAGTTCCGTGGATGGAGTTCTCTGTATTTTGGTGAACTTTTGGCATTGCACACATCACCTGGTGTAGTCCGCTGCATCATAGTTGATGGATGGCCATAAGTAACCGTATCGGAGGTTCTTCTTTGCTGGAGTCGGCCTTGCAATGTGGTTTCCCTAACCACCTTTATAGACATCCCTGAGGATCATTTTTGTCTTCGTTGTTGGTTAGACATTTAAGTAGGGGAGTTGAAAACCCCTCTTGTAAATTATTCCATCCTATAAGATAAGTAACTTCTTTCCCTCGTTTAGGTCCCTGGGGAGTGTAACTTTGATCAGGTAATCTTTGGTCGACATTTTCCATGATTCCTATTCCTCTAAGATTTTCATAATACAATCTATATCCATTTCATTTATGCTGCATGATGTAAGCGTTTCGACCAGGGCTAGTCCCATTGACTGAGTATCTTCAGAACTGGCTAGTTTGGCTAAGTGATCTGCTTGCATATTCTGTTCCCTCGGAATGTGACATAAAGAGTAGTGCTCGATGTCCTGCAACAATTCCCACGCTTTTGATAGGTAGAGGGCGAGGTTTTCCCTTGCTTGGTACTCCCCTTTCACTTGGAATGACTAGCTAAGAATCATTGTAGATATGCAAAGCTTTTATTCCTAATTCTTTAACGATTTTTATTCCTGCCATCAAAGCCTTGTATTCTGCTTCATTGTTGGCGGCAAACAATTCCATTCTTAGAGCATAGCAAACAGATCATCATTTAGAGGTATTCACTACTACCCCTGCACCTAAATAAGATTCATTTGATGCACCATCAATAAACAACTTCCACTGTAGCACCATGTCCAAAGTGCATTCTTCTTCACTGTCTCGCTTGGTAAATTCGACGATGAAATCTTCCATTGCCTTTTCGTTGATAGTTATTCAAGGGTGTTGTGATTTCATATTTGCTTAGATCGATATTCCATTTCAAAAGTCGACGTGATGTCACTAGGAGATACATCATTTATTTTAGAGGATGATCCATCAAAATCTTGATGGGATAGGCCTGGAAGTACGGTTGTAGCTTCCTCGATGTGATCAGCCAGCAATAAGTGAGTTTTTCTAGCTTTCGATAATTCTTGTCATCTCAAGTGAACCGCTTACTGATGTAGTAGATAGGTCGTTGGACCCTAGCTCTTCATGCACCAATGCTGCACTCAGAGCATGGGTCGACATAGTGAGATAAATAAACAAATCTTACCTATTTATCGGATTGGATAAGACCGGTGGGATTTCCATATAATGGATTAATTCTTTAAAGGCTGCCTAGCAGACTTCGTTCCATTCGAAATTCTTCTTTCCCTTCTTCAATGCACCAAAGAATGGTATGCATTTTCAATCGATCGGGAAATGAATCAGCTCAACTTGTGATCTTTCCATTCAGACCGTTTAACTCCTTTTTGGTCGTGGGGGCTTTGATGTTCCTTGGGGCAGTAATCTATTCTGTATTAGCTTTAATGTCCCTTGAATTCTGATAAATCCACGGAATTTGCCAGAACCAACGCCGAAATAGAATTTCAACGAATTGAGCTTCATTCCATATTTCCACAATATTTCAAACATCTTTGCGAGATTGTCTAAGTGATTCTCTGATACATGTGATTTGAAAAGCTTTTCGTCTATATATACTTCCATTGTTTTCTCGATCTGATCTTTGACCATTATGTTTACTAGTCATTGTTAGGTGGCCCCTAGGTTTTCTAATCCAATGGGCATTACTCAATAACAATATAATCTAGGGTCAGTAGTGAAACTAGTATTCTCCTTATGGGGTTCATGCATCATGATTTAGTTATATCCCGAGTAGGCATCCATAAATGTTAGTAGCTCATGGCCTACCGAGGCATCAACAAGCTGATCGATCTTGGATAATGGAAAGCTATCCTTTTGGCAGGCTTTGTTCAAATTTGAGTAGTCAATGTAAGTCTGCCACTTTCTATTGGACTTCTCTACTAAAATCGGATTTCATACTCATACAGGATAGGTTGTGTCATGGATGAAGCCATTTTTCAACAGCTTATCCACTTTCTCTCTTAGTGTCGTAGACCATTCCGGTCCCTAGGTGCGCCTCTGCTGCCTCACTGTAGTATACTGTTAATACCCTAGGTATTGATTTTGATGAAAACAACCGCATAAATATTACTACTAACGTATCTTCGATTTATGCAGTCATATAGATATATCATGGAGACATTTACAGAGATTAACAAGAATACAGTGGAAGCAGATGAATTATGGGAGAAGGTTAATCAGAGCAATTGAAGAACAAAACCCAATTAGAGAAGAATGCTGAAGGATAAAGGTGTTTGAAGTGATGAGGAGTTTGTTGAACCTTAGAATATCATGTTAAAGATCTCATGGCAATTATACTTAAAGATCATCAACCATTGACCTCAACTGAATCACAAAAATCCCTAAATACAGGTTAATTTGAAATGCACAAAATTCACAATACCTATTAGTGTTGCTGTTCATTTTGCAACACACCCATTTCAACAAGGGGGGTTAGGAGGTTGTCGACATGCTAGTTGTTTTTCAGAATTTCAAATTTTAAATGAAGAGACATTTCCCTCCACCTCTTCACCAAAAGACACGTCTTTTCAACCATTATATAAAGGCCTCTGAAAACGAATTTTAATGTCAAGAATTCTTATTTTCTCTTACTCCTTCTACAAACATTGCAAAATAAATCCATTACAAACTCTTTCAATCTCCTTGCAAATCGATACTGTTTCACCCCCATTCTTCACTGATTTGCAAACCACATAATATTAGAGAGTTTTACTTTAATTCACATCTTTTTCTCTCTGATTTCATCCTATTCCTCAAAGAATTCAAAGATATATTGTCATTGGAGGTCTTTAGGATCATTGTACCGAATCTGTATTGAAGATACTACTACTTGCCATAGTTTGTTGTTGGTGATAAGGAGAAGGTTTTCTTGTAGCCTGTAAAATCAAGAGGGTATGTCCTGTAGCCCGTGAAACCAAGATTGTAAAGGTGTTCTTGCCACACGTGGAAAGCAAGGGATTATAGTGGAATTCTACACAATAGAGTGCAGGACTGGATGTAGTATTGGTTAATCCGAACCAGTATAAAAATCTGGGTGTTATTTGCATTACTGCATTTTACTTTATTACTTACTTATTCTCTGATTACTCTGTTTGCAATTTGACTAAATACAGTTTTATATTCATAAGTAAGTAGATAATACACATTTCACCACTTCTAGTGTCTGAATAGCCTTAAGATCCAACATTGTGTTGTACCTACCCCAGTTTCTAACATTTGGTATCAAAACATTGGTTTTTAAAAATTCATAACTTGGTTTTTGAAAAGTACAAATGGCTAATGACACTAGTAACACATTTTTTTAACACTTTTGTAGAAGGGCAATCTACCACTAGACCCCCTCTATTTGATGGCAGTAGTTATGCATATTGGGCTTGCAGGATGAAATGTTATTTACAGTCTAATGGTTTGGATATTTGGAACATTACCCAAATAGAATACATAGAGCCTCAAACTGAATATTCAAAATTGACACTAAGCCAAAAGACACAAGCACTTAATAACTTTAAGGCCATGAACATTTTCTTTTGCTCCTTAGATAGAAATGAATTTAATCGATTGTTTATTTGTAATTCTGCATATGAAATTTGGAAAACGCTGCAAATCACACATGAAGGCACAAGTAAAGTAAAACAAACAAAGATATCTACGCTAACTAACCAATTTCAACTCTTTCAAATGAAACCAAATGAGTCCATTTCTGATATGTATTCTAGATTTCAAGATATAATATATATGCATTAATATCATTTGGAAAGAAAATTATCGAAGAAGACCAAGTCAGATCTTGAATTCTCTTCCTAGTGAATGGGACTAGAAGACTTTGGCAATCGAAGAAGCCAATGATATTAGTATTATGAAAATAGAAGATTTAATTGGTAATCTAATGTTCTATGAAGTAAAGTTGCAGATTAGAAAAGAGAATCAGGCAAATGAGTAGAAATCACTGGCACTCAATGCTATGATCGACAAAGATGAACCAGATGATGATACTATTGGTGATGATATCGAGTTTATGAACAAGAAGTTCGAGAAATTCTTGAAGTATTGGATAACAAACAAAGTTCAAAAAACTAACAACAATAATTCTAGAAATGAAAATGTTGTTAAGTGTTTCGAATGTGATAAACCCGGTCATTTGAAAAGAGACAGTCCCAAACTGAAGAAATCAAAGTCAAACACTTTTAATAAAGAGGGGAAACATGCATTCAATGCAAAATGGGATGATTCAGATACATCAGCAAGTGATAGTGATTCAAAAACAGAAAATGCCAACATGCGCTTCATGGCAAAGGATGACGAGGTATGGAATTTTAATAAAGAAGTTACTAATGTTTTGAATGATATGAATCAGGGATATAAAATACTTAGGAAAGAGTACAACAATAGTTTGGCAGAGATAGATAGAATAAAAATATTTAATGAAAGGTTAACTGAAGAAAAACAATGTCTAAAAGATGAAATTGAATGACTTAATGGGTATAATGATGAAAAGGATTTGACATTTGGAAGTTTTGAAAAACTAAAAAGTGAAAATGAATCCTTAAAACCGGAAAATCTTTCAATGAAGTCACAGATCACTGATCCGAATAACAAAACAACATCTCTGGATAATGTTATTCTTAAATCTAATAAGGATTTTGACAAAATGAAAACCGATGTTGATAAATTTAACGATGGGAAGGGTAATCTATAAAAATTATTATCTACATATAAACACACTAGGATTAAACATGGACTTAGATACACCCCCAAGACTAAATCTAAGAAAAATAGTATTCAAAATACTAAGTCTTTGAAGGCTACCAAGTTCAAACCAAAACCTAGGAAATTAAAGTTAAAACCTCCAAATAGATTCATTAATTTATGGGTTCCGAAAAGGTTGGATGATACTGAAAAAGAAAAATATGTTGATAATTTATTAGTAAGGTTTATTCATCTAATGATTATATTTTGAAAGGAAATTCAAACTCTTCATTAGTTTGGCATCCTAAAACTTAACCCCATGGACCCTAGAATAAAAAGGGGTACTAGTGTGCATATTTTATAATTTTTCAGGTACCAAACAATGTATATCAGATAGCAGATGCTCAAAGCATATAACAACAAATATATGGAACGTTGGATAAATACGAAAGGGATTTGTTATTGGCATCGTCAAAGTCGGTAACTCTAAAACTCATCTTATTATTTTATAAGTTTATTTCACGTTTTGAATTGATTTTTTTTCCCCTCATATGTTTTGTTTATAAGCATTTATCTCTATATACAAACTCTACATATTGTCTAGCAGTGATTTAAGCGACTCTTTTTCGCCCTTTTTTGTTGATGACAAAGGGGGAGAAAAGGTATAAATATACTAGGCAAAATGATAGGGGGTGCATAGAGTTAGGGAGAGTCAAATACAAAAGTATTATATTTTATCTCTCAAATATTTATATGGTTGTCATCATCAAAAAAGGAAAAGATTGTTAATACCTTAGGTATTGATTTTGATCACAACAACCGCATAAATATTACTACTAAAGTATCTTCAAGTTATGCAGTCATATCAGATATATTGTCGAGACATCTACAGAGATTAACAAGAATACAGTGGAAGCATATGAATTAGGGAGAAGGTTAATCAGAGAAATTGAAGAACAAAACCCAATTGGAGAAGAATGCTGAAGGATAAAGGTGTTTGAAGTGATGAGGAGTTGGTTGAACCTTAGAATATCTTGTTAATGATCTCATGGAAATTATACTTGATGATCATCAACCATTGACCTCAACTAAATCACAAAAATCCCTAAATATATGGTAATTTGAAATGCTCAAAATTCACAATATTTATTAGTGTTGCTGTTCATTTTGCAACACACCCATGTCGACAAGGGGGTTAGGGGGTTACCGACATGCTAGTTTTTTTCCAGAATTTCAAATTTTAAATGAAGAGACATTTCCCTCCACCTCTTCACCAAAAGACACGTCTCTTCAAGCATTATATAAAGGTTTCTGAAAACGAATTTTAATATCAAGAATTCTTATTTTCTCTTACTTCTTCTTCTACAAACATTTGCAAAAGAAATCCATTACATACTCTTTCAATCTCCTTGCAAATCGATATTGTTTCACTCCAATTCTTCACTGATTTGCAAACCACATAATATTAGGGAGTTGTACTTTAATTCACATCAATCTCTCTCTGATTTCATCCTATTCCTCAAAGAATTCAAAGATATATTGTCATTGGAGGTCTTTAGGATCATTATACCAAATCTGCAAGAATTCGTGTTTAAGATACTACTACTTGCCATAGTTTGTTGTTGGTGATAAGGAGGTGTTCTTGTAGCACGTGAAACCAAGATTGTAAAGGTGTTCTTGCCACCCGTGGAAAGCAAGCGATTATAGTGGAATTCTGCACGATAGAGTACAGGACTGGATGTAGGATTGGTTAATCTAAACTAGTATAAAAATACGGGTGTTATTTACATTACTGCATTTTACTTTATTACTTACTTATTCTCTGATTACTTCTTTCTGTTTGCAATTTGAGTAAATACAGTTTTTATTCATAAGTAAGTAGTTAATACACATTTCACCACATCTAGTGTCTGAATAGCCTTAAGATCCAACATTGTGTTGTACCTACCCCAGTTTCTAACATATACTTGCGATCGCTATTAAGTGCATGACATGTTATCTTCGGTGATATCCCATAAACATCGAAATGCGTCCAAGCAAATACACGTCCAGATTGGTGCGAAGAAACTTGACTAATTCTTGTCGCGTCTTGGTTCCAAGATGTGATCCTATTTTTAATACTTGTGTCGGGTCATCCATGACTATAGGGATGGGCACCATAATCTATGTCGGTTCTACCCATTCCTCCCTTAAACTCTTCTTTCTAGGGTCCATATCCTTATTGAATCAGATGTGGTCCCCAAGCGAGGGCAATTTTGTAGTTGCTATGCTGACGGTTCATGAATGTGGAGAATTTTCTCCACACTCTTCCCCATTTCTTTCTTTCTTATTTCACACAATTCGGCGGTGTAGTATTCCCTTGCAATACTCTGGTCTCCCTTTTCACTCCAACTCTGTTTTTCGTAGGAAATTTTATAGTGATACACCGTTGTGCCAGGATAATGCGAAAATCAATGAGGGCTAACTGTCCTAAGAATGCATTATAGGTTGAAATATCATAAATTATCATAAAGATTTGGGTGAGAACCACTCTCCGGTCTCTTGCTCCAAGTTTAACAAGATGATCAATTGTGCCAACCGATTGTAGTTGATGACCGGTGAATCCTCGGATTTTGGTTCGATGCGCTGAGACATCCTACATGTTAAGCTTCATTTGTCGAATGTATGTCAAAATAGAATGTTTATTGATCCTTCGGTATCAATCAACACTCGACGTATGATAGTAGGTCTGATTTCTATCGTCACCAGCATAGGATCCAAAGTTGGAGCTTCTATTCCTTCACCATCCTAGTTTTGGAACATGATGTCTTCATTGAGAATCCTCTATTGTTTCGGATGGTCCCATCTTCGATCGCAAAGAAAGTTTTTTTTAGAGCATGTTTGAGTGAAACGGCATATGTTTCCATCTCGCTCCAACTTTTCTGTACCAGATGAGGACCTCCCATAATAGTAATGATGACAAGTCTTTGTTCAACTCATTTGAATCTATCCTTGCTAGATCCAGATTGGTTTGCTTGGATGTTACGAGCATGAGGTCCAGTAGGCTGATCGGAATTTCGAGGCTTCTTCACATATAGTTGGAACTTGTTTTCTCTAATTAGTTCTTTGATAATGTTCTTTAAATGGAGACACCCGTTTGTGTTATAGCCATGGGTTTCATGGAAGCGGTAGAACTTTCCTGACTTCCTTTGTTTCTTAGAATTTTCTTTTTGAGGCAGCTTCGGGTACTCTTCTATTACCTGAGTTGCCAGGTAAATATTATCCAAGCTTTCGTTCAACTGACCATATTCTTCGCATTTCAGACCTTTGTGTTTCTTCCCCCTTGTTGCCCTTATCGGTGTTCTGATCCTGGTTCTTCCGTTTGTGGTTCTTATCTTTTCCAACAGTCACTTCAGAATTTTTTCTATTTTAATGTACCACCACATTACTTTGAATTGATTCATTTGGTCGCATATCAGTATTTTTACCTTCTAACGTATTTGCCTCATTCCAATCTCAAGTATTATCTGGCCTTTCGATTGAATTTCTTTCATGGTGGTCAGTTGTTTCACTTTATTCCAACTCCTAAAATATATAGGTTGACCAGATTAAAGCCAGGAACATATCCTCATTTGGATTGCTCACTTTGGTGACAGCTGTGTTAAAGCGGTTCATGAACAATTTCAGTGATTCGTTGGGTCCTTAGAAGTAACTAGATAGAGACATCACGTCATCTGGCTGAGCAATGTGCAGTCCACATTGATCTAAAAACTTCTCAACTAGCTTTTCAAAGGTTATGATAGATCACGGAGGGAGTCTGGTAAACCACATGGAGGAAACTCCTTCAAATAGGTGGGGAAACAGGTGCAACGAACAGCATCTATTGCCCTTGCACCATCCATATTCCAAATGTACTTGTACATGTGCTACTGAGGATCAGTAGTTCAATTGTAGAAGGGCCTGGCTAGTGGCATGGTGAATTTCTTAGGTTACTCTGCCCTTAGGATACTATCGGTAAAGGGCGGCTCGAAGCGGAACCCCAATCATCATCCTTTCTACCCTTGCTTTCTTCCATCAAGCTTCTGACCATGTCCGCAATGTTTGCCTTACTTGTCCATTCATCCATAGGTCGGTTGTTAGTAGTTGCACTAAGTATTTAACTTTGCAAACGGTCTTGGTTAGCTGGTTGAAGGCTAGGCTCTCCAATCTTTGGGTGACTTACTCCTATAGAGGTCCATTGGTAGGCAGTTGGTCTTGCTGGTGAAGTATGATCATTTGAGTTCAATTCTCCTTCCTTAAGCTACTCGCCTTCCTTGGAGTCAGTATCAGCTACTAGTATGTCCTCCCGTGGAGTTTTCACTCCTAAGTTCAGGTTTGTAATAGGTGCTTTTACAATGGGCATAGTATTAGAATTTTCCTCTATTGTGATGCCTTGTTCTTCACCATTACTTCATTTTGCTTCTGTTTTTTTTTTCTTCTACTTGAGCCAAAAACAGCTTCGTAGCAGCCACAGCTTCGGGTGCCATTCTAGGAGTAGTTAGTGATTAGAGCGCTAAGAGAGAATCTATCTTTTCCACGAGAGCCTTTTGACCGTTTTCCATTTTTTGGTTAATTTCATCAACCATCTGGTTCAATTCAAAATTATTAAGGGATTGAAATAACTTGAGACAATAAGGAAAATAGAATGTGTCAAGTTCATTAGAATGGTTTGAGAGAATGTGGGTAAACTAATTTTATTGCATAACTAAATGATGGAATAAATAAGAACCAAATGAAGTATGGTTTGAATAAGTTGAGAAGTGGTTATTGAATGATATAGCTTGGGTTGTTTTGAGCTAAATAAAATAGTTGGAATAAACAGAGATATATTTGATTAAGTAAAGATTATTTATTGTCTATTATATTTTATTCCGCTGCGATGGTTAGATTCTGATGTTGATTTTGTTTTCTCTTCTTCTACCTCTTCTTCTTAAACCCAAATGGTTCGTATTTCTGTACAACTTGAGTTGATTGTTGTAGAATAGGGTTGAGTCAAGGGGTATGGATTTGCGGGCCGTTACACCCTTCGTCATAATTTTATGCTGAGGGGAGGATCTTGACACTTGATCTCCAGTGTTAGCTCTCAGTTGTAGGTTGTTGGTATTGTTGACTTCAACTCGCTGAGGGTTTGTTTCTTCACTAGGAATAGTAGCTCTTATGGATCTTTCGGAAGTAATTCTCTTTCACCTTGGTGCCATAGGTTTTCAACAACAAATCATCCAAGTAGAATTTGATGATCCAACTTTTGGACCTATCCAATCAAGAGTAGTGGGCTAGATCTAAGCCTAGATTCAAGGTTTTCAGTAAAAGCACGAAAATGTTGACCTAAAAAATGGATCAACACCCTGTATTAAGAGTGAAAGCACCGGCCCTATTTTTGCAGAGCAATAATATAGAAAATGAATGTAAAGAGTATAGAAATAGAAAAATTACAAGAAGATTTTTATACTGGCTCGACTGTTAATGAAGCGTACGTCCACTTTATAATTTTCTGTTAACTAACTATTGTTACAAGTTGAATCGAATTACAATATGATTGAATGTTTTAAATTAAATCATGTCACAAGTATAAGGGTTCCCTGGAGAATAACAGTGAATCCCTGGATGACTATTTTGTGGGAGGAGAAGACTAAAGAATAATTTCTACAGAGTTCCAACAGCCAGTCCAGAATATCCCCTTTATGTTGCAGGTAAGATTGTATTTATAGGCACAGGAGAGCAAATGAGCTAGGCTGCTTTTCCAAAATCCTACACTCGATGATAATTCGATAACGATCTAACATAATGTGATGGATCTCTAGAGGGCATGGATCACTAGCGATCCATTTACTTAGGAGATTTTTGGGCTTCTTCCTTTAAGTTGCACTCCCTATCTTATGTAGGTGCTCTCCATGTAATTTCGTAGCTAGTTTCCTTGTCTTGATGATGGTTCATACACATGTTGAATTGGACTATGATTAGAACCAGATGAGTCTTCACTTCTCAAACTTGGTTGCTTGGAAGGCTATGAAACTTGGAAAACGTACTTAGAAGAGATATTGATTCATGAGGTAAGAGGTTTGAACGACCTATGAAGCATCCTTATGGATAGCTAGCGATCTTTGGGCCATCCCATTAGTGTTTTTTTTGTGTAATTCTTCTTGAGTGCCTTTGGCTTGTTCTTTTGGATGCCTTGTACAAATTTGGAGTCATTCTGGCATTGTCCCTGAGTTCCAACTCCTGTTGAATTCTACTGGGTTAAAAACATGGTTAACAGAAATGTTTTTATTAAAGGAAGGAAATGAAATGAAATATATTTAAATGAAATCCTTTATCTCATTAATCACTATAGTGATTAATATATTGATGTGTGTATAGATCATCGTGACTCGTTTGCTATGGATGGGATGAAGTTAACTTACCGGTTGTGTTGAATTATAGAGTAATGAAAATAAAGAATAATGAGTTGAAATAAAAACTAGGCGATGAGAGATTTGATAAGAAAAGCGGAAATTTATATAATGTTGATTAGTAGAGGGAGTTGTCTGTATAATTGTATTTCATCAAGCGATGTGAGACGTCCGTCTGAGGTTTATATTTATTCCACACTAGGACAATGTTCGATAATTCATTAAATACCGAGTATTTAATATTTGGATATCGGTGAATTATTCTATATTGTACACAAATATTAATGATATCATTTGGATTTCTGACTTGATATGCAAGGTAAATTATATTATTATTTAATTTAAAGTGGGAATTTAATTATCTTCGCTTTTGAGTGGATCAAGGAGTATGAAATCCCTTACATAGATGTGATGGTTAGAAGTTTTTGCTAGCCCCATCCTAGCTTGACTGATCGTAGGGTCGCTCCTCGGTGGTTGCGGTGACGAAGTCCCTCATCGCATAGCCACAGTTTGCTGCATGGGCCAACATTTGAATACAAAATGAAGTGAGGAGCTTGAAAATTGGAGCAGGATTGAGGAAGCTACGTGTGTTTATTGTGCAACTAAAGACTGGTGAGGATGCTCACCAAATTTTTACGAATAGGATCTCCCTTTGCATCTAAGAAATAGTGAGCCTAAGGTGCAGACTCGGCTTTTGCCTCTAGAAATAACAATAACAATAGCAGTAATGAAAATAAAAATGAAGAATAAGATGAATAAATCCAATATTGCTGAATAAATATGAATGAATAAATTTTTGAGGTGTGTTGCGAGTGACGTGTGATGTGTGAGGCGTGTGATGTGTGCAATGTGTGCAATGTGTGTTGTGCATGATTGGTGATGTGTAGACGTGTGCGATATGTGTGATGTATGATGTGTAAGTTGTATGCTATGTGCGACGTATGCAATTAATGATTTATGTATGTTGTTTGATATATGTGATCGTGTTTGTTGTCTTACGGATGTTTTGATGTTTTATGTGTTATGGATGTTGTTTAATATGTTGTGGATGCTTGATTATTCCTTTAGTCGGATTTTTTTATTATGTTGTGTATGTGTTATTTATA
Organism: Allium cepa; assembly: GCA_030765085.1. NCBI lineage: Eukaryota > Viridiplantae > Streptophyta > Magnoliopsida > Asparagales > Amaryllidaceae > Allium > Allium cepa. The sequence continues at coordinate 847,384,632 of CM060928.1, read as the reverse complement.
TTCTCACCATTGAATATGGACATAGTCGAACAAGTTTATTATTTACATAATAATTAGGTCAATCTGAGACATTTCAGGTACAGGGACGATGTGATCAGACTTAGTTATTGAATTAGTTAGAGTATATAATTTTAGTTGTATTGTATATTATAATATGGACTTGTGTATGTATATGATGTTGGAATAGATGTATTGGATTTACCTTATATATAATTAAGATTTAGTGGGAATTTGACTTTTTGTACCCTACTCAGACTAATGTGATGTATTATATTTTTATCGCCGCGTTGATGACTCTATATTCTCTATGATTTATTTTATATTATGTATTATTCTATCTCTAGGGAACATACTTGTTTATTTATCCTACTCAGGCTAGTGGAAGAACTGAGTTCACTCATATAGAAAATACGCAACCTATTAGAAGATCTAGTAGGGAATCTATGCACCAGAGAGATAATACGGTTTTCTCATGGTTGGCATGAAAGAGGACCGTGTCTTAGATGATGACACTCCTCTATCTTTCCAACAAGCACCGTAGAGTAAAGACTACGCACTCTGGCTTGGAGCAATAAAATTTGATATGGATTCCATGTACGAAAATAAAGTGTGGACTTTGTGGATGTACCCAAAGAGATAAAACCCATGGCTGTAAATGGATTTTTAAGAAAAAGCTAAATGCAGATGTACAAGTAGAGACTTATAAATCTAGGTTAGTTGCGAAAGGATTTCTTTAGATTCAAGGTGTTGATTATGACAAGACTTTTTCGCACGTAGCCATGCTTAAGTCCATTTGGTTACGTTTGTCATTGCTACATTCTATGACTGTGAAATATGGAAAATGGGCATAAAGACGAAATTGCTAAATTGTGATTTATAAGAGACCATCTATATATCAAAGCACAAGCGATTTGTGGTCAGTAGGAATGTGGGTAGGGCTTGCAAGTTGTTAAAGTCCATTTATGGACTCAAATAAGCTTCAAAGAATTGGATAAGTGTTTCTATAAAGTAATCAAATGGTTTGGGTTTTATTAGAACATAGAGGAAGCGAGTGCATACAGAAAGGAACAGGGCAACGCTATTGTATTCATAGTACTATATGTCGACGATCTTCTTTTGATTGGCAATGACACTTCATCGTTGCAATCAGTGGAAGCTAATCTTTCCAAGAACTTCCCTATGATGGATTTGGGAGAAGCAACCTATATACTAGGTATACAGATCTATAGGGATAGATCTAAAAGGCTTATGGAATTGTCTTCATGTACTATACATAGATACCATACTGAAGAGTTCAATATAGAGAATTTCAAGCATTAAAACATTCCAACACAGTCTGGAATCATACTTTCTAAGAAGAATGGCCCTCATATTGATGAGAAGAAAGAATGTATGAAAGGATCCCCTATGCTTCAGCCATAAGATCCATAATGTATATTATGCTATGTACTACACCGGATGTAGCATATGTATTAGGATGAATAACCCGTACTAGTCTAATCTTAGAGAAAAACATTGAAAGCAATAAAATGTATATTAAAGTATCAAAGAAATATTTGGGACTTATTCCTCATATACAAGAATGGAGACCTCCTTATGGAGGGGTATGTGGACTCTAGCTGTACGAGTGATATTGATGAAAGTAAATCAATGTTGGTTATATCTTTATGCTAAATGGTGGAGTGGTCAGTTGGAAAAGTTCCAAACAAGAAACAGTAGTTGATTTGATGATGGAGCCTGAGTACATCACCCTCTAAAAAGCATGGAGGCAATCTAGATGTGAAATTTTTTAAGTGAGCTTGGAATGATTTTCAATATTGAGAATCTAATGGCATTGTACACTGATAACATGCGGCAAAATAGATGGCAAAGAAGCCCGGAGCATATAAGAAGTCACGACATATTCTTTGAAAGTTTTTCCCCATTACAGATTTTTTTGAGAAAAAAGAGATCGTGGTACAAAGAGTATATACCAAGGACAATATAACAAATCCATTCACTAAGCGTCTAGCTTAATCGGCTCTCAAGAAGACGGTCGAATTGATGGGACCGAGACTTTATAATTAGCCCCAAGTGCAAGTGGGAGATTGATAGATTTAGGGATATGCGATAGGGGTAATTCTATAATTTATTGTAAATTATTAAAACAGTAATCAGTTTTCATTAGTAATAAAAAGTGTTATTCTTTCTGTTATATATTTGTTATAATATATTATAAATAATTAAATTTTTAATTAAAATATATTAAATAGAAAATCCATAAATGGTGTGTTTGTGATACTAATTACAAATGTTTGTAATTGTTGGGGGCAAAAATGGCCAACAACACCCAAATTCTAAGCGAAAGCACCAAAAATCCAATATCCAATCCCAAACAGAATATAGTAGAGAAACGTATATGAAGAAATCAAATTAAAATAGTAAAAGAGTAAATGAACAAGAGGATTTATAATGGTTCGGCTAACTTCGTCCTACGTCCACTCCAAAAGTTTGCCTTTTATAGATTTATACTTCTGTTTACAGTTACAGTCCATAAAAATCAAGAGCAAAAGTGGCGGAGTGTAGCCTAGGTAGAAGATAAAGAGAGCTAGAAAGAAGATCTCTTGCAATGAACCATGCCTGGTTTATTTATAGGTGAAGTCCACGAATTATCTCGCTCAAAATCCGAATCTTGAATCTCAAAGCCAAGAACACCCGACCCAAAAAAAAATTTCCTGATCGCTCACCCCTAAAAGGGTTCAACATCGACCCCTCTTCCATGCATGGTGGGGTCCAGCAATCCCTTATGTGGGTCCCTAATGTTTCCTACTCCTCCACTTCATGTTTCCAAAGTCGTTTCCTAAGTTGATGTGTCGTCTGCTGAGTTATTAGGCGGTCATCGTTGAGTCGTGCTGCCAATCCATACGGTCCATAGCCGTATTAATCTGATCTGATCCTTTGCCTAGGAAAAGTATTCCAATCCAATCCCTTGCCCAAGAGAAGTGCCAATTCCATACTTAGTCAATTCCAGGGTGTCATTCATCCGAATCCACTGGACCATGATTCATAGCCTTGTTTATAACCAATCGTCGAGCCTGATAATTATCCCTTCGGGCTTCCTGCGTTGGTAATCATGAAATCCATTTGGCCAAATCCATTGGTATAGTTGTAACGACTGGGATTTTCGACCCTTGAAAATCTACATTTATACGTCCTCGGTATTCTTATGCCGCAAATCTAAGTGCCGGAAAGCCCAATTATTAGGAAAAAAAGAAAATAAAGATAGAAAAGAATCTCACACAATTGGAATAACATATATTATTTCAATACAAAATCTTTATAATGGAAAATTTTGAATACAATGTAAGAGTCTAACCTAGATTTAGCCTTGACAGTTATAAATCCTCTATACGTACAATTGCTGAAAAATAAAAACAAATGCAATAGATCCATCGGATAATAGAATACGTCCATACGTAAATGATAATCTCCATCTCTCCTCTAGATACTCCAAGCGTCTTCAGCTGAAACTACTCGGATCTGACCCAAGTATTAAAAATACCCGGATCAGGCTTGATAAACCAGTTTGAGATACTCGAACCACAAGCAAATGACGGAGTCATTGATCGGTATTAAACAACACCTTTGAAAGGAATAGTATCTCGTAAGACACACCGCATATAAACACGGATGAGTTTTTACCTTACGATAACTGAAATACTTTATACTGAAAAACACTTTGATATTATCTTTAATGATATGATTTTCAAAACCCTTTTTCAAGTAAATATATATAAAACTAGTACCAATACCCGTACTATGTCTATGGTAATATATCCGGACTACGTCAAACGAAATATACCAGGACAAAATATATGATACCAAAGGGGTAGCTAAAATGTTCGTAAAGCATTACAGCTATTTAAGGAATATAATCAAAACCATAAAGCTCATATTAAAATTGGATTTCCAGTATGACATGGAACTAGTGTCATTTTCCTTTTGTCCACGCATAGCAAATATAGTACCACGGTGCCTTAGTCGCTTTTCTCAAGCAAGTCACTTGGAACTGTACTTGTTACACTACTAATATCTGGTAGCCTTATCACCGTTTGCAAGCTAGTTACTATATTCAAATAAATTGGCAATAAATGTCTTGAGGGATGCTTTCCCCCAATGGGTCCCCCACTGGACCCACCATATACATCAACCAACGGTCCGAATGTGTGTTCTTCTGACCATATAGTATATTGTATCTTTCTTGGAATATGAGGCTCACAAGGTTACACTCTAACTAACCAACTAGTACCACTTTGAATGTCACACTACTATTTTCATTTATCACTAATTAACTTCCACAAAAATACAACCTTCGAACTCTTATGTCTTAGGGCAGAGTGTTAAGCTAATAGGAGTTGCCTCCTACACCACCCGTAGATGTACGTTTGTAAAAATCAATGTTCGTGATTTAGAAATATACGTTTGTAAAAATCAACGTTCGTGATTTAGAAATGCATTGTCAGATACTCATCCATACAAGTTCGTTCTGGGACTCAACGAAACCGAAGGCACTCCTCCTACTACCATTAGTAGCAAGCAGTCCTTGCAATTCGAAGATTTTAAAACATGATAAGACCACTGCTACAATAAATATCTCTATATTGGGAGCGACCCACAGAATGCCAACAAGTAGTCTTTTCACTATGAAGATCTTTGGTCTTCAACAATCATCATCGTTAACATATCTTTACTTTTAGACGTATACATTGGATCGAAGTGCTTTTCAGATAAGATTACCCAAAATCAATCCTGGTTCCTTCGAGCCAATCATCGATTAAAAGTGTTAAGTTCGTATATGATTATATATCATCAATCAATGTAATTCATGTTTTTATTCATTCACAGATATCTCTTATAGATATAGTTATCGAATCATTCCTTTAGCTTTTTAGAGTATACGTAGTCATTAAGCCTCGTTTATCAAATCATTTGGTTAAGTTTCAAACCTTTTTAAAACTAGGAATAATTCAAAATCATTTCATTCTTAACTTAGGAAAATATTTCAAAATCATTTTCTTGAAATCTTAACGTAATTTTTTTATTCAAAACTCAAATTTTGATTGAGTTAAAACCATGTCATCTAGGATGTTAATCCAAACCTAATAAAATTTAAGTAAGCAAAATCTTATAGAAATCATCTAATTCTATTCAATATCAAATCTCCGATTCAACAAATATTATGGATGGAATAACGTTGAAATCACCTTTTAAATTCCACGAATAATACGAGTTACCTCTTCGGACATTAACACCGAGTATAAGAAGATTGTCTCCACAAAATCAAAATTTTTTATATTTAGAAAATTATATCTTTATACTTTGGAAATTTTGATTTAAGTAAACCAAATTTACTATTCCCTCCGCCGGGCCAGTCCGAATAGCCAGGGAGAGCAGGAAACTGGTTTTCCAAACTCAAACCTAGACATTATCTCTTTGACACCCATAAGGCGGTCAAGTTAATTTGATTGACTCCAAATCATTAAACCTTTAATAGCTCCATAAATCCTTTAAAATTATCTTTAAAATAATTTATTAAATATTTGAAAACATTTACAAAAGATTTGGAAAAGAACGGCTGCATTTAAAACTGTATTTCGAAAGTTATAGAAAAATTCTACGAAAAATGCTTTTTTAAGCTATATTAATCAAAACGACTTTATCATTTGGAAATTCAATTTTCTAACCTAAATCACTTTTAAAAGGTTTTAAAGATTTATAAGATTTATTTCATATTTTTAAACAATTTAAACATTATTTTCAAAGAAATCCAGTTATGGATTCCGAACTGCAAAACCGCGATTTCTCCAAAAACTTGTTTTGCTCACATTTCAAAATCTATTAAATGAAATCTCGATCCTTTTCTTTTATTTGAAAACAATAGTCATAGGAGTTTAGAAAATTCTTATTGTAAATAAATCTGACTGTGATTCCGTCCCACAGAAGGATTTAACCTTTACGGCGTGAAATTGCGAGCTACCATTACTCGAATCTCCTATTTTTGACTCCAAATTCGTTATTAGACAAAACTTTTCCAATTTGAATTTTAATGTTTATAAAACATTTATAAACCATTTTCAAATGTTTAAACCAATATTTTTCATATTAAATCTACTTTTCACTTTTAAATATTATTTTCCAATATTTTAACTTATATAATATTTACCATTATAGTATTATATTTGATTTCATAGACGATTATAAAATCACATTAAATTCCATTTTCACTTTTTAAAACATCCTTTACATACAAAGTTATTTACGACTTATCTTCCAGCTATTTAATTTATATGTCCATATAACTTAAATATCATTCCTATAATATTATAAAAACGTTATCTTTCCTTTTCTAAATGAAACCTTTTCATTTTTAAATCATTTTAAACCATTTCTCTTTTATGATTTCAAAATTTTTCGAGGCTTAACTTTCCACAAATACCACCATTTACTCCTTCATGAATTAATTATAGTTAACACATTAACTATCATCATAAACTTCACATTATTAATTCATTCTTCTTTTTCATTCATTCAAGTGAAACATCTCATGTTAATAATCAAGTATACGCCCGTAGAAATATCCAAACAAACATGCCAATTTATGTTTACTTACAAATCTTTTATATATAGGCAAAAGTGAAAAAGTGGGAGAGAAGAGAGAGAGAGAGAGAGGTAGGGTATGTATAGGCGCAAAAAGAATTAAATAATATAACTTGTCATAATTATATCTAGTCACATCACAAATCCTTTATAATATATATTCATATAATATTGTTTAGTCACATCACTTTCTTATATTTATATATAATTATTCTGTTTAGTCACATCACTTTCTTATATATATATAATAATGTGTTTAGTTACATCAATTTCTTTTATATATATAATTATTATTTTTAGTCACATCACTTTCTTTTATAGATATAAAAAATTATTATGTTTACTCACATCACTTTCTAATCTAAATTAGTATAAGATAATTTATTTTTATGTGTACTGTTATCTAGTTAGTTAACTCTTATATATATGTATATATAGTGCACAAAGCCGAACAATGTTCTCGATAACTTTCTGGTGTTGAAAGGTCGAAATTTCGAAAAACGTTCTTCGGTCACATTTTCTGTTTTTCTACGAACTATTTAATCTGTTAAAAAAATTTGAAAATAATTTCACGATCATTATTAATTAATTAAAATAAGTTTATTTTCTTTATAAAATTATATATTGAATATTTTAAATTAATTAAATATTCACTAAACGAAGTAGTGAAATTCCGGGTTGTTACAATACTGCCTGGCCAGAAGGTGGTATAATAGTAATCACGAGTATTGTATCACAATATAATAAACACATCATTTTAAATATTACTAGTCAAGATGCATCGAGACTAGATATCGATGCATCTATGGAGAATAGAGTACGTAACACTCTCCAAATGTTAGGTAGTGTATTACTCATGGTTGTTAGGTGCACCAATGGGTTACGTACTAATAAATTTTGGATAACATGGAATGAATCACACAGTGGTTTTCTATTGGTTAATATAACTAAGGTCAAATAGAAAATATCAATGTGATTAATTATATAGTTCTCTTGATTTAAGAATACCATCGATCTTCAATATGAAAATTCCGCTTTGATTATAGTCAAATCATGCCACGACTTCCATCGAATGACTACAGTTGGGTTGAGTGGAAATATTAAAAGTGAAACAATATCAAAGAGAGAATTCATTTCCTTGGTTATATAGAGTTAATATCATGGTCAACAGAAGTCCACCCAAAGTTAACATCTTTGGATGGGGTAGTTAGTTTAATAATAATTATTACTATTGAACAAAGGATTTTGTGTTTGGACTATAGAGTTGAATATGGATGATACTGAAATTTTGTTCACTACGAAATTTCATAAGTCCAAAGATATATAGTTTTGATCAAGAGAATTGGTGTAAATAATTGTCATTATTAGATAATGCTTAATAAAATAAAATTGGATTTTATCGAAACCATGTAAGCGATAAATTTGGCTATATTATCACACCACCTGCAAAGTGACGTATGAATGTTAATTTTTGAAATGTTCAATATTAATCGCTGACTAAATTTAGGAGTCACACGGTCAAAACGTTGAATAATCCTTTTACTATCTGATTTAATTAATTTATAAATTCGAACGTTAACTTTTGAAATGTTTTGTACTAATGGCTGATCAAATTTACATCTAAAAGTCACACAATCGAAACATTGAATAATCCTTTTGCCATCTGATTTAATTAAATTATAAATTCTTGTAAATTAATTAATATTAATTACAAAAATTTATTTGATGTATTTTGAACAATGTTAAACAATGTGTTTATAATAGTTATAAATATACCGGTCGACATACGATATCAGTATGCAATTAAATAAGATTGAAAATTTCATTGAATTTTTTTCAAACTTGGACCAGATTTAAGGCCCATGTGGGCATGATATATTTAGTTGTAGGATGTATATTTTGGGCAGCTATATGATGGGAATTGGAGAGTATTTTGTATGGTTAAAAGAGTAGAATTTGGTAAGAAAGAGATATTTGGATATGATCCACATTTCTCTTTCGTCACTTCCTATTTATATGTTATCTTTTACGCTATTTCATTTTAAAAAATTTCCCCCTCTCTCTCTCTGATAATTTCGACCAGAAACTATCCTTTATAGAGAAAACCAAAAATCCAAGTACAGAATAATGTTAAAGCACTTCGATTCGATCGTCAGTGGTAAGGCAATTCGTGAGCTAGCAACTTCTAACTTATGAATGGATTCAAGGGGATTGCTTGAACGTTTCAACATGTATGCAAGGGCTTTGGTGAAAGGTAATTCTATGTTTTATTTTGTTATATCGTATTTATATATATTAATTATATAATATGATGTTAGATTATATTACGAATATCGTATATCAAAATGCTGTCACAAATTGGTTGGATATGTCTATTATTATATCTACATATAATTAAATATATTATTTTGCATGCTTGCTCACTAGATTCTCATGGTTTGCAAATTTTAAAAAATTAAATGAATTAGTTAATCAAAATCCATATTTAATGGATTAATGTTATATATCATATGTTTCAAATTTAGAATTAATCATGGTTAATATATAGTTGGCAGTAGATAAAAAAACATTTTATTGGAATAAATGTATTTAATTACTTATTTAACCTAAAAAAATTCATGCAACATAAAGTACTTGTGCATGTGCATATATAGTAAAATTTTGCATAAGAAGTAATACATAAAATATATCATATAGAAAATTTATAAAAATAATATTTTTATACTTAATTTTATACAGTTTTTAATTTTAAAGTGTATAAAAATTGAAAACAGAAAATAAATATATAAATAATATTAAATACGAACGAGTGTAGTAATCTACAGAATCATAATTTAAAAAACATATATAATCTTATTTTATTATTCGTATTAATATATATATATATATAATTATAATTATACATATTCAGATGTATTATATAAATTAATTTAAAATAAAATATTGTTTTAGTAAATTATTTTTGGCTTTCATATTATTTATTATACACAAATAAGTGTTATTAAAATAATTTAATTAATTTAATGATTTGATTATATATATATATATATAAATATATACATATAAACATAAATTTATAAATGTTTTATATAAAAATTGTATACAACTAACATTTAATATATGTATTTATAATTATATTATATATTTACTTATATATATTATTATAATGTAAACATATATACATTCAGACAGCAAATCGAATACATGAGGAGCTAACGTGTCTGTTGCGGTGTAAATCCCAACATCTATATATGAAATATGACTTTGTTTATAAATTCAAATAAAATATTGATTTTATTTAATAGAAAATTTTAAAAAAATCAGATGAATGAAACTACATGTGCCCATTAAAAATCGAAATAGGTCAAAAATTGAAAATTTCCCAATTACTCCACTACAGGCGGGCCTAGTTCTAACAGTCATGCTATGAATATATATGATGAAAGGTTTGTAGTATGCTCTTGGAGCAGTTACGCAATTTTTTATATGTACCTAACTTCGTAGTCAATCTGGTTGGCGATAAGGGTGCTTGATTTCTTTATGTTCTTTTTTATATTATAATATAATTAATTAAGTAATTAATTGAAAGTATACTAATGAGAAAATCCTGAAATAAAATGTATATGATTGTTGTTGCAAATAGTTGCAATCATGAGTAATTAATCATAAAATAAAATAACATTCTATTTTAAATATTCTTGCTCAAGATGTTTCGAGTAAGGATATTGATATATTCATTGAGACTAGAGCATATAACGCTTTCCATATATTGCCCAGTGTATTATTCGTGATTTCTTAGGGCACTAAGGGGTTATATACTTATAGTTATTTGATAACTGTGGACTCATTTAAGACTTCCCTTTGGTTGACAACAACTAGGTCAAGTGGAAAACATCAATGCGATGATGTTACATGGTTCTCTTGACTTGAGAATATTAAGGAACTTCAATGTTAATACTTCAATTTGATTATAGTTAAATCATGGCATGGTTATCGATCAAGTGACTATAGTTGGGTCTGAGTTGAACATTAGAAGTGAAGCACTACTCAATTGAGAATTTTTTTCCTCGGTTGTGTGAGGATAATATCTCATTCAATTGTAGTTAACTTAAAGTCAAAATTTCTAACTAAATGTACTCACGGTCAATAATAAATGTTTTTATTGAACTAAGGACTTTGTTTGTAGAGTAATCTAGTTGAATGTGGGTAATAAAGGAGTTTTGATCAATACCAAATTTCATACATCCTAACGTAATATAGGATTGGCGAAGAGAACTTGTGTAAATTATTATCTCTATGGTACATTTAAGATAATACAAGATTTGATTTTACCATAAAGATCTATAAGCGATGAATTTGTCTATAATTTACACCACAAGTTAAGGTGATGTGCAAATATTAATATTTGAATTTTTTAATATTAATCACTGACTGAATTCACACCTCTAAGTCTCATAACCTCATTTGTGAATTCTCTAAAAAAGAATATTGGGTATTGTTAGTAATTATTTGGATATATATAAGTTATATGTACATGTATCGATGTACGATGTCAACATATATTTAAATGGGTTTTAAATATAGTTAGTTACTTAAATAGGGTTTTAGAAATAGTGACCCATGCAATGATATGATGCAGCAAACCATAATGAGAGAAACCGATATGAATGAGATATATTTAATGGGAATTACAGCGGAAGTTTTAAAAGAGAGGGCAAAAGGTTTTCTTCTCTAAATTAAAATAAAACATTCCTCATTAATTCAATAGATTGTCTCAATTTTCAATGTTATTTCCATTCTCCTTTCTTTCTTCTCATGTTTAGCCCTCCCTTCTTCATTACAAGGTTGAATATTCACATTAAATATGTTTAACAAATTAGATTAATTAGATAAGGCAAAAATATTGATATAAAATATGATTTTATTAAAATAACTAGATTGGATCTAGGATTGGATATTAGACTTCATAGGCCGATCAAGATCCATATAGGATTTTTTTAAATTTACCACTTTCCATGGCTACCAAAACGCGCCGGCCCATCCCATATGGTATATAAAATCAAATTAGCCTACATCATGGGGCAACTAATTAACTTTTCTAACTGATAGATATCTACAACAGTAATGTCTAGGCTTGGGGTTGGATAAAAAGTGTTCTTCTCTTTCTGGCCACTGGCTTGACCTAATGTGTGGAGTAAGTCCAAAAGATTGGTCCAAATTTAAGGCTTGGATTTATTTTGGGCCTTGGGCTAATTTATAAATTTAGATTTGGATACTTAAAATATATTTTAAATTTGGATGTTATGTTTAAAATATAAAAGAAATTTTAGAAATGTTATAAAATAAAATTTTAAATTTTAATTTTTTTTTGAGAAATTAGTTTGGTTTTTTTTTAAATTTTGATTAGCATTTAATTAATTAGATTAATTAAACAAATAACCAATTAAAAGTTAATATATGTACACATGTTTTTGTGTGTGTATGTATGTATATGACTACAAAAGTCAGAGTTGAAAAATTATCTTAAATTTTTTAAGGTGAATTTAAAAAAATTAAATTTTATAGAAATTTAGTTAAAACGCAACTAAATAGATAATTTATTTGATAGGCAATTAATTATACGTTGATTAGTTAATATATATATACATAGAAATATACCATAAAGGTTATAGTTCAATAATTTAAAATGTTTTTTTCTTAAGATGTTTTGAGAAATTAAACTAAATAATTGACTAATTAATAATAATATATATTGATGTATACAAAACTATAAAGTTTATAGTTAAATATTGTCTTCAAATATTTTAAGATGAATCAAGTAATATTTCTAAAATTGTAAAAAAACTAAATTAAATTAGTTGATTAAATTAAGAATTAAAATTAGTTAAGTATGATTTAATTAATGAGATACATGTAAATGCTATATAAGCTAACTAGATTATAATAATTATAAATAAACTGAACTTATATGGTTACAAATAAATTATGTGGAATTGAAATAAACCTAAATAGATTTTGGGATTAAATATTGACTCATGGTATGTATATCATGATTTCAGATGTGTCCAACACTTGAATTACAAGGGTATTTCATTAGAAATACGTTATACCTTAAATTGATATAACTCAAAGTATATTAAAGGTTATGAATCTTTAATATAGTTGTCTTCTATATCACATTAACAGCAAGGGTTCGTCCCTTACTAGGGCTGGTGAAACTGATGAGGAGAATAAAAGTAACTTTTATGACATAAGTTGGGATAGGAAATTTATTTATTCTCTTAATTCTAAAGGTTATGATCCGCATCTGGCTACTCTTTTCTCTGGATATGTTCATGTTATTGGCCCATCGTCTATTGTTGGTAGTGACTGCTCTTCTTCGTAGGGCACATAATCTTAATCGTTTAGTAGTTTAGGCTCCTTTTTCCTAACTCCTGTGCTTTTTGTCTCTTCGGTTTGGGCTCCTTCCACCCATTTAGTTGTTCTGTGCATGTGTAGAACACCTATTTTTCCTTTATTTATACAATGGCATAGCCGACTATAAAGGCGGCTAGTTTTACTAAAAAAAATATGGTTGTCTTCTTTCATTTATATATTAAAAGTTACTTGCATACACAATAGTTATTGGGAAAACTCAAGGAAAAGTTGTTATGTGTAGCAAACTAATATATTGCCTTGATGAGGTAAGATGCATGCATGTATTTGTTGAGCAACCTCGACGTATGTGCGGTATGCTTTCTCGTCGAGAAATGACAGGTAAGAATGAATAATCACTGTTGATTTTGTGAGAAAACTCAATGTCAAATTTGAGATTAAGAAAGTGATCACAAATAGAAGTTTTATATGATACAAAAAATAAGGAGTTATCCATCGCTTACAGACCTATGATTGTTGAGCAAACTAAAGGTCAAAATACTAAGGCTAATAAATCCTAACGACCACAAAAGAAATCAAATAATTTATATATTTCTCTTAAATTTATGAGGAATATAAAAAAATCTTGTAGACTCTTATTATAAAAATAAAATGGTTATGTTTAGCTCTTCTAATATTGTAAGAATGCATGCTATAAAAAAGTTATATATTTCAAAAAATTTGTGCAACTATTTTAATTGATAAAATTGTTTATCAATTGGAATATACTATACTAATAAACTAAATTTAGATTGACAAACAAAAATATAAAATATACTTACCAATAAATCCTTTGGCATATTGTTACTTGAATACTATGTAAGAGCCAAATTATAAAACTACTAAAACTTTGGTCACTTCGGTGCTTATTTACTTGAGACTGTGTATTGTCGTATAAGAATTTTGTATACTAAAGAAATATAAGAATATGGATATTTAATCCATAAGATCACATCAAAAGTTGTATGGTGAACAGTTGCGCTCATACAATATGAAATCTCGATGAAATTGGTTCATTCAAATACGCAAGTAAACTACATTATAAGATCATATTTTCAATACAATTGAATATAATATGAATCTTGCTATGTTGAAAATTACACTAGACCAAGAACTAAAAGATCGACCTAGGAATTCGATCACTTAAATATCAATGTTGATCAGGTTACTTGAGTGCAACCTAAATGGTAATTTAAAACATAAAGGATGTCCGAATGCATTTTTGTAAAGGATTTGGTGTAGTCTTATAACAAGAATTTTCTTTCGAATTGTTCGCCTATTTAAAAAGGAAAGCGAATATCCAAGAGTGAATGTAGCATATGCACAGTTGGGATGAAGAGAGTTAATTGTCACCTCTGCTTCATAAAGAGATATCGAAAACGAGAATTGTGTAAATTACTAGTTGGTAATTAATGTGGGACGATAAATGTGAATCATATTTCAAATGTATTTTATTTATAGAATTTTGTTTCTATATGAGTTAATTTTTTGATTTTAAGATATTGAATATAAAATTCTCGATCATAAAGTAATTATAGTGGATGAAATAAATAACACATAGTATGTTTTTGAAAGGAGCATCATATTTCATGTAACGCTATAGTAATGGCAAAGGTTATATAAGCATAACATATGACATTAATTAGTGAATGCATTAAATTACACAGATTACTTTTGTAAGTATGCTAAAATTATTTCAAGACGTTATAACCAAATTTCATTATCAATTAAAAATAGATATAGTTTTGTTTTAACATGAATATTGGATGTTTATTATAAATTAAATTCATTATACTGATGGTATTTGTTGTGCAATGCATTAGCTATAAAAATACCTAATTATCTAAAATTTATACAATTATTTGGAATTATGGACTAAGTAGTATCTTTAATAATTTATTCTTTATCATATGATTATGAATCATATAATACTTATGAATTGTATCTCCAAAGATTAAGGGAAAAGCACCGATTCATTGGGAGTGGCAAAAGAGTTAATGAATTCTTCGGATCGATGCACATAGATCTATGTAGTTGTTATCCCACCTTTTGTGTAACGACCCAGAATTTTTAGAAATTAAAATTTGAATATTTAATTTATTTTAAATATTAATAAGTGAATTTATAAGTCAAATAAATTTTAATTTGAATTATTGGATTTAATTGAATAATTAAATCGATAATTTAATACGTTAAATTATGGAAATAATTGAAAATAGAGTTAAATATGATTGAAAATGATTTGTAAAATTTTATTATATCATATGGAAGTTTGAACGATATTTTAGAACTTTTAAAATTGAATTAAAAGTTAATTTGTGAAAATTGAATATTTTAATATTAAAATCGACTAGTAAAAATAGTCAATTTTTGAACAGTCTCAGAATTGAACGAAACCAGTTCCATTGGATCCGTAATAGCTAGTTATTACCGGATTTCAATTTTCGTGTCAATCGGAGTTACCGTTTGATCGTGGCAGCTCGAAACGCATCGATTTATTTTTAATTTAAATTTGACAAGTGAAAATAGCCATTTTTTAAAAAGTCTCGGATTTCGACGAAACCAGTTTCATCGGATCCGTAATGTGATATTATTGTAAGGTTTCAAATTTCAAGTCAATTGGATTTACCGTTTGTCCGATACGAATTAAAACGCCTAGAAATCGACTTAAATCGGTTTAATTCAAATTGAGCGTTTTTAGCCATAACTCGCACAGATGTCCGAATTAGCTTCCGAAACCTGTTCCATTGTGTCCGGAACGTGGGGTAAACCCTAGAAACGCTGGTTACGGCGCGTAAATCGGAGTTCGGAATTTCCGGATGAATAGTGTCGATCGGTTCTCTATAAATACCACTTTAATTCACAAAAAAAAAACAAAAAAAATAAGATGAAACCCTAGCCGCCTCCACCAGAATCAAAGGCCGAAATCTTACAGTCTTCTTCCTCTATAATCTCTCAATCTACAAACATTCACGCGAAATCACCAGCTAAGAAGTTGTAGAGGGGAGTGTGTTCTTCAGATCCATACGGGTGTGATCGTTTTTAGAGACTCGAGGAGGGAGAAAAAGGGGCCGACAGGGGGGAGCTGCGCACGCTTTTCGAGGCGCTGGGGGGGTGCGCGCGTGGCCGGTCTTGGGCCGATGGTGTGTGATGGAAGGGGCTACGACGTGATGCTAGTTGATCGAATTATCATGCGTCGAGGAGGCTTGAATTTGGAGCCCTAGTTTCGAGCATGGTTGGGTTCTTTACTGGAGTTGAATGCGTGAAAGTGGAAGATGATAGGCACGGTTCAGATTGTCTTGGGCTTGGATCCTACGGCCTGGAATGGTTTGAGTTTTAAAAAAATAAAAATAAAAGTTGTTGTAAATTGTTTATATTTAAATCGTGTACAATCTTGTAAAATCAATAACTTTTTCATACGAGGTCGAAAAAATGCAAACTCAGTTGCGTTGGGATCGTATGGACGAGCACTACGCGATGGAGTTGGTTTGGAGTCGATTGGAGTTAGTGAGAATTTTGGGTAAAATTAAACGTCCGTTTAATTTTATTCGAAATAAATCGCTAAAACGGAATTTAAAATCAAAGTGAGAACTTCTCACTCAATCGAATCAGTTTCGATTTTATTTTAAATAGTTAGATTTAAAATATTTGAATGCGTGTTTGAATGTTGATTGATATCTATTGATTGTTAAAATAGACATTATACGCCGTTAGTAAGCGGATGTTATTTATTAAAAACATATACCGCGAATATTTTATAAACAGTGAAATTGGTATTATATATAATATCAATATATATATATTGGCATATGTATATATTGCAGTTGTTGATTTCCCGCATTTTTTGTTTAGCGGATGAGACCCTATTACGCCGTTATTAAGCGGATAATATTTAATAAGAACATATACCACGATAATTTCGTACTGGAGCGAAATTGGTATTGTGCTAATGTTTTTGGATGCAGGAAAACAGGTTGGAGGGATCCAACTGGATTCCTCAACAGTTTTTATTTGATTTCAGATATTTTGATATTTGATGGATTTCATATTGATATATGATATCGTTGTAGTCGTGATTGACTATTTGGTGTGTAACATCATTGGACCAAATTTTGGGATTTTAAAATGATTTATAAAGTGATTTTTTTTTAAAATATAAAATATTTTTGGAATTGATCCATTTTAAATAAATAAACGTTATAATTTTTAACGTTATAAAAATTTATGATTTTTGTGAAATACAGTTAAAAACTGATTTTTGGAGAATACGATGCTATTGATTTTATAAAATAGTTTAATCGGGATTTTAGAATTCATTGTGAAAAGTTTAAATATAGGATTTATAAAATTTAATTATTTTATGAATCAAAATGGTGAAATAATAAAGGAGATTAAAGACGTTTTAAAAGGATAATATAAATTGATTTATATTAAGAGATTTATAAATGGATATTTATAAATTGAAATATGGACATTATAAAACGAGTTTTTATAAGTGTTTGAATGAAATTGAAAATGAATTTCATAATTGAATGGAATTTATAGAATTTTATACGGTGAAGTTATAAATGGAATTTTATAAGCAGTAGGTTTATAAATTTTATTAAGTTATTAAAATGATGATTTTTGATAAATGAATGAATCTTATAAGTTATAAGATTTATAATTTGGGAAGTTTAAAAGAACGATCTTTGTAAAATAATCGTTTTATAAGTATTTAACTTATAATATGAACTTTTAGTTTATAATTAAGTTATAAACTGGAATAGGTTAATAAAAGAATTTATAAAAAGGAAGTTTTTATAAATAAATAGAAATGGAATTTATAAACGTTGTTTTATAAATTCGCAAATGACTTATTTTGATAAGAAAATTGTTGAAACCTATTAATGGAGTTATATTCACGTTTTTGAATAGTGAATAATCCTTTGAATTAAAATGTATAAAAGGATGAAATTTGTTAACATAGTATATTCACGTTTTTGAATAGTGAATAACACGTTAAAGAAAATGTTTAGAATGTGATGTTTTAAATAGAATTAAAACGATCTAACGATGTTTTAAAATGTGTTGAGATTCGAAACCATAGATTTCAACATTCATTGTTGAAATAGACGTTTTCGAGAAATGAAAAGGAAATAGTGGACTATAACACAGTTGTTATAGTAAATGATTTCTGAAAGGAAATGTTTTGTATAGTATTGGGATTTATATATCTATTTTAATTTCGAATCCATATACTAGTGATTTTGGGACGTCGTAACGATGTTTTGCGTAACATTCGTTTTGGCCCAAATAAATATGTTTAAGAGAATGATTTCCTTAAAGAATGAAATATATACTTAATACGATTTAAGTATATGGAATATTTTCCAAGTGTTGAAAATAAAAAGATTGTGAATTGCTTATTTAATAAGTATGGAAATGTTTTCCAATATGAAGTGAATAATTAGAATTTATCTTTTTGAAGATAAATTGAAATGGATAATTGAAATCGAATATTCATTGATATTTTGGAATTATAAATTCACTAAGGAATTTATAAAAGAAAGTGAAATTGGTTTAAAAATAAATATTGATTTATTTTTGAAGTGTGAAATTTTATATCTTGTAAAGATATTTTGGAAACTGGTGATGTGTGCATATCCATTGATAGTTCAATAGCCGACTATCAATATTCCCTTTGAATGGGTAATTGATATGATTTGTTTGAATGTGTATGCTACACTTATTTTTGAATAAGCGCTCACTATTCGGGTTAACCGGGAAAGGACCATGGGGTCGTATAACCCATTCCGAATATGTGATACGTCGTTGTGAATTGCATTAAAGATCGGTGTTGAAGACCCGGTATTTGCGAGAGCGATAGGATGACCTGTCGATTTACTCTGCACCGAGTTGCTCCGGTATAGAGTTCTCCATATGTGATGGTAAATCCGATCAGGATTGTGAATATCCGGATTGCAAGGACTTCTTTGTAAGTGCCTTCGGTTTTGTTCGATCCCGGAACAGACTTGTATGGATTGTGTGTCTGACATTACAAGTTGAGATATAAAGCCGATTTCTTTCAAATATATTTCTGTTGGTGGCGAAGAATTTATTCTTTTAGCTTAACACCATTCTCTGAGACGTACGAGCTCAGAGGTTATATAGTTGAAGTTATCAGCGATATATTCCCAATTTGGTAATGTGATATGCTGAGTGATGCTGAAATGATCATTATGTTGATTATTGTGATAGGATCGTTTATTTGATCGTCTATCTTGGTGATCATTGTGTTGATCATTTGTTGACCCAAAGCATGGCTTTTGTATAAAGTGTGTTTTTGTGGACGTGACTTCGTCGAGCCTCACACCTCGGAAATGGTCAAAACAGGAAAGATGCGGCAAGGTTATGAGGGGTAGCACCCTTTAGGGTATGTACATTTCCTTTTGGATAGAGGTGGTATCATGGTATGGAGCCTAGATATTTAACCTATGTGGTTACTACGAATTTATTACTTTGTGGTTGTTGGTTTTCGGGATCCCGTGAGAAAGGTCGTTTACAATCGGGGAATGGCGTGCTCGTGTCAGTAGTTACCCAGTTAGGGGTAACCCGGCCTTGTGTTGGCAGAGTTCCGGTTTGGTTCTCTGGGATGTCTTTCCAGAGGCATTCTCATGTGGCAATGGGAAGTTCCTTGGCCTGACCATTTGTTGGAAATCCAATTCCCAATACGAAACCCTGTACGGTATTAGTTGTAGAACATGCCATTCACTTATGGTGGTCACCACTGTTTGGATGGTAGCTATAGTAGGCATAGTTCGAAATGTCTATGTTGGCTAAGATTTATATTCTACTTTCAAAATGAATTTTTCCTACACTATGCACTAGTAATAATATCAAATGTTATTTTAAATGCGTATCAAGCATGTTTGACTATCATAAGGAGAAATCTTCTCCAAGTCTGCGTTTGCATTGTGTGTGTGGCAGGAGGTCTTATGGTAGTCTCATTTTTAAAAGCATTGCGAATTGACTTTAAAAATATACCTCTATTTTGATTTTAAAGATAAATAAACTGTTTTGCGTTCTCACACCAGTCACATGACTGACTTGGAGTTTATTGTTTTCCTTCCTAAACTCTGGGTGCCCACCAATTTCCACACGGGCAGTCAAGAGTTAAGGTTTATCAGGATATTCTGGATATTCTGGAATTGCTGGAGGCAAGTTGGATGGCATGGCGTATTACTAGTATATAGTATTTCTTTTTCCGCTGTTTGTTGTTGTATATTGTTGTACACTCTGATGATATGATGTAATGAAATGAAATGTAATAACTGATATAGTTCTTTGTTTAAAGATTATTCATTTATTATTATATGTTGTTCCGCTGCGAATTGTGAGATTCTGATGTGATTCTGTTGTTTTTTTGTTCTCCGTTCTATGTTCTCTATTCTCTCTTTTTCTTCTGTTTTAAAATTTTCTATCTTCTTTTCCCTATCTAAATTTTCTATCTTTTTCTTCTTCTTTTCCTAAATTCTTTTTCTTAAACCCCTAAGGGTTCGTATTTTCGTTCATTTTGAATTAATCAATGGAGATTAGTGTCTATTCAAGGAGTACGGATTTACGGGTCTTTACATTTTGGCAAGGCCGTGACACAAAGAACTTACCTGGAAATCAAGGATAGTTCGTCCCGGAAAGCGGTATGCACAGGTTCACTATGGATACTAGTAAATTTTTCCCAAGTTTACTTTGAGCTACAATTAATATGACACAACAAGTAAAGCTATGAAAGCGAACGTTCTAAATTTCAGGTCAATTAGAATTCGTACGCTTAAGATATGGGTCGATTAAAATCAAGGGAGAAGGCCTCTTTTCATATCCATTACCTTGCAATAGCTTTGTTCGTACCATCAACTCGTAGTAGTCAGTTCGTATCCATTCCATAAGGAACCTCTGTTCGTATCCATTAAATGCCACCCGTCTTTGTATCCATCATCCATCGACTAAGGTCCAATTTGTATCGATTGAACTTTATCCATTTCATATCGATCTTTTGATCGATACGAAGAGCAGCAACTATCGATCGATATGAAGAAAGAAACACGAAGTATTGACATAAAGGCGACCTCTAAATCATCAATATGAAGGAAATTACTCAAGATCGATACGAACACGGCATAATCAAGTGAAGGAAATGGTTATGCGACATGAAATGTGGATCTCTCCTGAACCATCACTCTATGTCACCACTGAACGGTTAGATCAATGTGCATAGCATCGATACAAAGAACAACCGATATGAGCCGCTCAATATGCATAGTTCAGCCTACTGCAAAGTTGAACTTGCATCGATCATAACCTATAATCTACAAGTCCAAATGCTACCAAATTTTCGTAGGAGCTTGCGTACATCCTCAAGAATGTTCATGATTGATCTTGACTCAATTGGACGAAATATTGATCGATACGAAGTTCATTCATATCGATGATGGATCAAGTACAAACGGCATAAGATCGATCGTGTGGGCCCCTAATATGAGATAAGAGGTCTTCTGAGATCTGAGCTAATATTCGTAGCCTACACCTATAAATAGTAGTCCATGACCTACAAAAAAGGGACCTTTGGGCTCTTTGACGTCCATACTCTGCTGAAATCACTGTTGTACTTGTAATTCACTATTGTAATTCATTGGAACCAGCAGGTAAAAGTTAATAAAAGTCAACCATTTCATAGTGGACGTAGGCAACATGCCGAACCACTCTAATCTCTGTGTTTATCAAACGTTTTTCTGATTATTGTTTGGAGTGTTTGTATGATAATCCTCTTTTTACATTTATTTTCTTCATTTTATCTCTTCATACACTTCTATAGAGTGTTGTGCCCAATTTTGGTACAAACCCTTTGGTGCTTTCACCAAGAATACCCAGATTTTCTCCTGCTCGGTGGATCTACTATCGATATCGGATTGCGTAAATCTAAGAAGAAGATCCAAATTTAAAGTTTAAATTTCTTCCATCCTTTTCAGATTTGCATCAATTCTAGGAAAGAGCTTTGCTATCCATCATGGTTAACACTAGGACTACATCAACCGCCGCTGATCCAGAAGGACGGGACATGCAGAATCCAATACAGCTACCTCTTACCGATCAGAATGCTATCAGACCATCAGATCCACAAGGCCCTGTCACCATGGAAGAGTTTCAACTGCTTATGCAAGAATTAACTCAGAGCCGCCAATGCAGAACTGATCAACCAACTGAATCGTCAAAGACGAAGGAGATCCAGGAGAGATCAAGCATTCTATTCATCTACTGAGAGTTTATGCTCTTCAAATTATCACCACAGATCCATGCGTTCATTGTTGGATGGGAGCTATACTCAAGCTACTGGACATCAGCATACATTGAATATTGGACATTCGAGAGTTGTCCTGTCAACCAACTATCAGGCTGGATCCTCATTCGGGGGAGGTACTGTTACTCATTATGTTACAAACAACCGCACCACCACCACTGCTACTGATTTGGGAGTTGAGGCCTAAAATCGGACAGATCCGAACCGTCGCCAACATACTTCCGAAACCTTATGTTTAAGAGAACTTAGAACCAAGGAGGTGAGACATGGACCGTCGACCGCGTTCGGCCCATCCTCGCATTGTGGAACCCGACCATACCTTGGCTCGTTATGCCTAGAATGTTCGGATGCGGGATATCCCAATGACGATCCGTCAGATGATCCGAGAAAGTCAAGGCTTTACAATGACGACTGGAAATCATCTGGAGTCATATTCCTTTTATTGATGAGATACTCTATGCTAAATCACCTCGGCGATTCAGGATGCCTACTTTACCTGTTTATGAAGGGAGCTCTGATCCTAATCAAAATATCTTGAAGTATGACTGATTAATGAATGCTGCACGAGCTGATGACGCAGTTAAGTACCAAAGTTCCCCAATCTCTTTGGGGGAATAGCGACTATGTGGTTTGCACGATTACCACCTCGATCTATCCATTGTTTTGATCAGTTGGCGACAAAGTTTGTAGAGTAGTTCTGCATGCATGCGACGAGGCAAAAGGATGTTAATACTTTGTCTAGTGTCACTCAAGCTCCTAAATAGACACTCAGATGTTATTTAGACATATTTTATGTTGCATGCGCTAAGATTAGCAATCCCAATGATAACTCTATTCTGATGGTATTGACTAAGGGGATTGATCACGATTTTGAGTTTGGCAACTCGTTGGCCGGAAAACCTACTATGTCATTGCAACATTTCTATTCCAAGGCAACCCAATTCTTGAGGAGGGAGGATGCGAAATAGTCTAGGAAAAAGGATGACGCAGGGCCTAGTGGGGAAGGAATTCAGAGCAATGTTGCTGTTAAACAAACCGGGGAGAGTTTCAAAAAAGTGCAATTGAACATACAGAATAAACATAATCAACAGAAAAGCGATGGTAATAAAAATAGGAAGCGGGATCAGAATCGTGGTCCATGACATAGGGCTCCTATGTTTGATAATTATACTAATTTGAAAAGGTCGTTGGAAAATGTGTGTTTACAAACCTGCAGTACTATTCAGTACAAGAAACCTGTTTCGAAATAGTCATCGAAGAAACAGATTCAGACAGGAAAGTTTTGTAGATTCCACGAAATCTACGGCCATAACACAAACGAGTGCTGTCATTTGTAGAATATCATTGAAAAGTTGATACCTAAGAGAAAATTGGAGCAGTTTGTGCAGGTGTTACAGTTTGGAGGTGCGGGCCCATCAAATCAGAATTGTGTACCGAATCAGGTGAGATCAGAGGAACCCGCTCGTACCGACGAGAGGTTGGTGATAAATACTATTAGTGGTGGTCCTCATTCTGCAGACCGAAGTTGGAAGGAATGGAGTTGTATGCCAGTTCTGTGAGGCACGCGAGCTTCGAATGTTGTAGTTGTTTGGAAGATGGGGCTCCGACCAAGCAACAGAAAACGATGGCTGACAACATCGTCTTTCAAGACAGAGATGCCGACTGGGTCGAAGCCCCAGCCATCAATCCACTTATCATATCAGCTCAAGTAGGTCCTACTTGGATGAAGAGGATCTTTGTAGGTAGTGGAAGTTCTGTGAATATATTGTTTAAGTGAGTCTGTGACCAAATGAAATTGGAAATTAAAGATTTGAAGCCTTGTCAATCCCGTATTCATGGCTTCAACGGGAGTGCAACAATACCCATTGGAGTGGTGGAACTGCCAGTAGAATTAGGAATTGGAGAAGGCCGGAGAGTCCGTATATTACAATTTGTTATGCTGGATGTAGACTCTCCATATAATGCTTTCTTGGGTCGACTGGCTTTGGCTAAATTTATGGCTGCCATTGCTCTCTGGTGTTTGACTCTAAAGTTCCCCACCGATCATGGAGTTGGAGTGGTTCAAGAAGATCAGGCTATTAGACGAGCCTGTTATGTCGCTGAGCTGGGAGAGGCGAATCAAAAATAAAAAGGCATAGAGGAATCTCTGCGTCCGCTTTATTGAGAATCGATAATTGATACATAGGCCTAGGCCCGGGCACTACAACCAATTCCCAAGAGATCTTGACCGGATAGATAACGAAAGTGAAGACGAAAGTAAAGACAGTCAATCATCTCCAACTGAGCCGACAATCGATGTCTCGATCGATGATGACGACAATTTTAAAATGGTAAAGATTAGATCTTAGTTGAGCCAACAAATGCAAGAGGAATTGGTAGAATTTCTCTGGGCAAATCTTGACGTGTTTGCCTGGATGCATTCTGACATATGTGGAATCTCCTCAGACATTGCAAGCCACACATTTAACATTGAATCGCGGCACGTCCTGGTAAAGCAAAAAGGCATGGTATGGATCCAGAGAGATCTGCCCCCCTTAAGGAAGAGCTAGATAAGCTTAGAACGAACGAATTTATTCAAGATGCTATATACCCGGAATGGGTGTCCAAAACTATACTTGTTCGAAAACCGAATGGGAAATGGAGAACATGTGTTGACTACTCAAACTTAAATAATGCTTTCCCTAAAGACAATTTTCCACTTCCTCGAATCGATCAGCTCGTGGACTTAACAGTTGGACATGAACTCTTATCCTTCATGGATGCATATTCTGGCTACAACCAGATACCCATGCACTTACCGACCAGGAGCTTACTAGCTTCATAACCGATCTGGGACTTTACTGCTACAAAGTCATGCCTTTCAGACTCAAGAACACCGGGGTAACTTACCAACGATTAGTTGATCGAATGTTTGCTAACTAGATTGGAAAAACCATGGAGGTATATGTGGACGACATGCTAGTGAAGTCACGATTCTCTAATGATCATATTAGATACCTGGAGTCAATGTTAAACATCCTCTGAGAATATAAGATGAAACTCAACCCGTTGAGATGTACTTTACGGTTGCATCTGGAAAATTCCTTGGGTTTATTGTCAACGCCCGAGGAACTGGAGAAAATCCCAAAAAGATCCGGGCAATCATAAATCTTGAGACTCCAAGAACCATAAAGCAAGTCTAGAGCCTCAACAGGAAAGTAGCAGCACAGAGCAGGTTTATTTCAAAATCCACTGACAAATGCATTCTCTTCTTCGATCTGATCAGAAAAGGAAAACAGAACTGTTAATGGACTACAGAATGTGAGGGTGCATTCCGAGCGCTAATTCAACACCTCTCCACATATCCTATCTGTTCAAAGCCTATTGATCACGAGAAATTGTACATTTACTTGGCGATGTCAGAAAACGTAGTTAGTGCTACCCTAATTCGGGAGGACGACCGCATATAAAAGCCGGTCTGCTACATTAGCAAACGATTGACCGAAGCGGAGAGAAATTATCCAAAGCTAGAGAAGTTTGATTATTGTCTTATTATTGCCTCAAGGAAGCTCCGTCCATATTTTCAGGCTCATCCTATCACCATTTACACCGACCAGCCATTATGATAGGTCCTTACACGGCATGAGACGTCTGGTAGGTTACTCAAGTGGAATATTGAGTTAAGTCAGTTAGACATTACTTAAACTCCAAGGCAAGCCATTCAAGGACAAGTCCTAGCGAATTTCATTGCTGAATTTACCATCCAAAAGGACTTTTATGAAACCAGTAAATCTCCAAAATATATCTAGAAGCTACAAACTGATGGTTCATCAAATGACCATTGCTCTGGTGCTGGAATTGTACTCGAAACTCCCGAAGGTCAATCTATATGTTATGCTATAAAGTTTGTTTTTCATGCGACCAACAACGAAGCTGAATATGAGGCCCTGCTTGGTAGATTAAGACTCACCAGAGAATTAAGAATCATTGCTGCGGAAATTTATTGTGATTCACAATTGGTCTTGTGACGAGCTCATAGTGAGTACCAAGCCAAGGACCGAAGACTAGCGCTTACCTTGCTTGGATCCAAGAAATATTAAATCAGTTAGATCATTATGCCATCTACTGCATACCCTGAGACTACAACTAGAAAGCCAATTCGTTAGCAAAGTTATCCAATAAGGGTGAAGCACAACATATGAGACTCGTTCCTATGGAAATCTTATCTCCCCCGAGCATCGATCAAATGGGGACAGATTGGTTATTTGAGGTTGTTCCCAATAAGGAGTCATGGATGACTCCGCTTAGAAATTATCTCGAGCGTGGGAACCAACTAGAGCACAGGAATGAAAAGAGTCAAGCTCTTCTAAAAGCTTCACGGTTCACTATTCATAATGGAGTCATGTATAGAAGATGATAGTCTGTTCCTTTACTCCGCTGTATTGCTCACGATGAAATCAAACATGCACTACATGATGTGCATGAAGGAGAATGTGGCGATCATACCAGGAGCAAACCCTTGCCAAGAAAGTGCTCCTCTATGGATACTATTGGCCGACTATAAATCACGATGCATCAGACTATGCCAGAAAATATGACAAATGTCAGAAGCATTCTCGAATTCCTAGAGCCCCGCCTACTGACATAACTCAGATGGTCAGTCCATGGCCGTTTGTAGTATGGGACATTGATATTATTGGCTATCTACCTCTAGACAAAGGTGGTGCGAAGTACACCATCGTCGTAGTTGATTACATTACCAAGTGGGCGGAAGTTGAGGCCTTTGCTACAATTACAATGAAGAAAGTGATCAACTTTGTAGTACGCAACATTATTTGTCGATTTGGTCTCCCACATACCATCATCATTGATAACGGAACCCAATTCGACAGTGTTGAATTTAAGAACTTCTGTCAACGATTCCACGTTTAGAAGAAATTATCCGCAATTGCACATCCTCAAGCGAATGGACAGATTGAAGTTGTGAATAAAGTTATAAATTCTATCCTGAAGAAACTACTGGAAAAGGCCGAGAGCAAGTGGGTCGATGAACTTCCTATGGCTTTATGGGCTTACCGCACAACCCACAAGTCCGCGACCGGCCACACACCATTCTTTCTTTCCTACAGTTCAAAAGCTGTTATTCCATTCGAGATGGAAGTACCTTCTCATCGTGTGATTTATTATGATCCGAAAATTAATGCCATATTACTTGCCGAATCTTTGGATTTGTTGGATGAGAAGTGTAAAGTGGCTGATTTGAGGACAGCCGCATACCACCCGATTGTACAATACCATGATTTGACCCCGAACCTTCGAACTCGGCGATCTCGTTCTCAAGAGAATCTACCCGGTTCCTTCGCACATGAAACTAACATGGGAATGGCCGTATTTCATCGAATGAAAGCTTGAAGACGACACATTCAAATTATCGACCGTTGATGGTCTTACTATACCGAGAGCCTGGAACAGTGAAGGCCTTCGTCGCTACTACATATGACAGGCTTTAATTATTCAGTTCAATTTTCATTTGCAATTTATTTATGCATGTCGAAATATGAACTTGTAATAAGGCCACCAAATGTGCTATATTTTCTTATTTACAATCTCTTTAAGCCAGATCTATGCTTTTTTGAAATCCATCATATTACTATCCCTATGCACGGAGAGCTAAATTCCACCCGACGGTGGGGTTTATTCAAATAGGGAGTATTTATGATACGATTAGTTACTCACTAAGCGAAACATGAGCTCGAGGGCAAGTTATCACATTGAAACCAAGAAAGGATTGATACATGACAATCCTTTAACTAACTCCATATTCCCAAAGTGCGATTTGGAGTGTAAACATATAAATGTAGTATCGAAAAGGGTAGATCTATCCACCTAGTGACTTCTCCCGTATCTTGACCAAGTTTGAGGAGGATGGATCCGTCCATCTAAAGACCTCGCTTGTTAACTCAAGGGGATTTGAACCGACCATCCACGATCTTGATAGATTTATCGTTCCCGATGTGCGAACACAATCTTAAAGTCTAAATAGACGTGACTGGCCATTTTTCAGCCAAATCCAGATTCTCGGATTGCAAACTGGAGTATAAACATTAACTAGTTTCGGATTTCCAGAGTGCGAACCGGAGTATCAACGTAAACCAACTTTAGATCCCGAACTGCAAACTGGAGTATAAACATCAACTAATTCCGAATTCCCAGAGTGCGAATTGAAGTATCAATGTCGACAAACTCCAGATTCTCACAGTGCAAACTGGAGTACAAACATCAACTGATACTGGAATCTTGGAGTAAAAACCAGAGTATCAACAACAATTGACTCTAAGTCCAGGAAGCGTGGATTGGAGTATAAACACCGACTAACTCTAACATCCCCAGAGTGTGGATTGGGTTTAAACATAAATATAGTTAACACAACTCTGTGTCCCCAGAGTGCGGTCAAAGTATAAATTTAAATCGGGTGTGACTGACCACCCACGAATCGATCTAATGTCCCTAAAGTGTGGATGCAGTTATAAACATTAAACGGGCGTGAATGACCTCCCATGAAAATAACTTGAGTCCTGGAGCGTGGACGTGTCACTAAAACTTAAGCAGGCATAATCTACCGACGATGAACAAGTATAGACCCTAGAGTGTAGATACGATCACCAATTGGTGAGCTAGTGTGGCTCGATTACCATGCTTCCATTTCATTTCATAAAGATTAAGATCGATATGTCAAAGGAAAATAGCGATTGCTGACTGATTTTTTCGGTGTATCCCCGAATCTAGGGGTAGAACTTAAGTACCGACCACTGATTGAAACAGTGCAATATCGGAATTTAACTTGACACTCGATTGCGACCAGAAACAGTAGCCCCAAGACTTAGCAAATAAAACTAGGTCCGAATTAAAAAACTAAAGTTTCACAAGTATATGAAGGAAAGTTTGAGTGCTGAAACACTTAAGCAAATTAACATAATTTGTACAGAAGACAAATTGGAATTTTATTTCAATAATTCTTTGGAAGAAAAAGATTAAATACAAAGCTATACCAAAAGTAATAATAGCAGGGGCCGAACCCGCATCTACCTACGGCCTGCAAAAAGAAAGAAAAAATATATTCCTATCTATCTACCAAAAATGAGTCGAAGAGACATGTCTACCTTTTCTTTTCTCTCGGTTTCTTCTTCGTTGTGGACCCGCTGAGCTGCCACTTGGTTTTCACTTTGAGCCCTTGCCTTTCGATGGCCGATCTCCAGTCGAGGGCATTATATCAACTTCCTCCTTCAAAATCACGTGTATAGGAATGCTTCTTGAAGGCGGAGTCGGAGGAACATGATCTACAGTAGGAGGCGAGATAGATACAATTATCTCAACGACCGTTCTACCCAGAGGTGTCATCCGTTAAGGGGTTGGACCAAGGCCAGCCATTCCACCTCCAAAACTACTAGCCCATGCAGCCGTTTCCATCTCGGCATTAATTTCGGCTATTATTTCCTCTTCATGAGCTATGTGTGCATCACCGGAAGCGCTTGCGGCAGGACCAGAGAAGTTACTCATAGGTGTTATTCCACCCATAACAAAAGGCAAGTCGACAAGGGGGTCACTGTGATAACCAAGGAGCTCCTCCATCATCTATTATTCAAAAGTTAGTGTGCTCCCATGTACCCATCCGTAGGTGTAGTAGCTATCGTCATGATCGCTTCGATTGTGATGGCCTACTGCTTTTGGTGTTGCTCTTGAGTTGCAGGAGGCACGACCGATGTAGTTCCAATCACTGAATGGAAAAAAATGAAAAACTGTCAAAAGTTACTTTAAGTTACACCTTCGATTTTGAACAACATAAGAAATGTTCAGAGTACCTTCCTCAGTTTGACTCATAGCTGATAGAGCATCTTCAGATACTTGCACTTGGGCTGGAGACAATCACGGTTGATCCAGATTATAAGCAGGAAAGGACTAAGGATCAACCGTGGATGTAGTTTCAGGCTGGGTCGGCATGAGAGTTTCAGAACTTATATCACGACGCTCGACGCCAAAACCTTCTTTGACCGCCGGATGCTGAGTGCTACGTTTCTCCTTTTCATATAAGATCATCGTATCATGGAGAATTTTCCCTTCATTTTCGCTCAACACCTGGTTCTCGAGCTCGAACTCATCAATCGATTCAGCTTGGTGAGCAACCATTTTTTCCTCTTCTAATCGTCCCCAAGCATTGTACGGATGTGTTGGATAATTGTCGAGCCAAGCTAGATTCGTATACTTCAAGACATTAGCATTATACGTGATCTAGAGGTCTTCAATATCTACTTCTAGCATGGACTCCGCCATTTTAACTTCATCCTCAACCTTGGCCTTAACCTCCTGGATTCTAAGTGCTGCCGCATCTCGTACACCCCGTAGCACCACAGCTTGCTCACACACTTCTTGGGTTGCTTTATTCGCATCATCTTTTCTTTAATGATTTCGAAAAAATTGGCTTTAAGCTCGTTAAGTTCCTTTAATGTAGCATCCCTCTCAGCTATAACTGTGGTGTTCCGGTGGCCCATCTCCTCCACCAAAGCCAAATGCGTTTGACGCATTCTTTCCATAGATCGAGTTGCCTCGTCAGCTTTTTTGGTGGCCTCTATTTCAGATTGCCAAGAAGATTCGGCTTCATCATTAAGCACTTGAAGAATAAGGTCCTTCTGAGCGAGGTCGGCCTTTAGCTTCTCGATTGTTTTGGCATGCTCAAAATCCACCGTCGATGCTTTATCTGCGGCTTTCATCCACTCCTTATATTGAGTATAAATGTGTGACGACCCGGCTTTCTATGCCTAGAAAACCGCTTCGTCCTGAAGAAAGAAATGGGTGAGAAAATAGAAAAGATAGAGAAGAAAGAACAACAACATCAGAATCTCACAGCGGAACGAATAAATTATAATAATTCATATAAGTATTTACATAATATACAGCATCAATCAGAGTTATACAGATAATACATCACATACTGGACAGTTATAGACACCTGTCTAGTTAATACAACTCAACTCAAACAAATAACCCAAAGATACTAACACAGCGGAACTATATATACATCTACAACGCTGAAGCCTCCTGCTCCATTGCTCCTCTAGAATGCGTCAAAGCTAACCTGAATCCCTTGGCTACCCGTAAAAATTTGGGTACCCGAGAGTTTATGAAAAACAGAAAATAAACTCCGGGTCAGACATGGGTCTGGTATGAGTAACATGTTAAAGTTGCTTAATTTTGAAAATACTTTTTGAAACAAAAGGTATCACGTAAGACTTCCCATACATAAACATGGAAAAGTTTTTACCTTACGCTAACCAAAACATTTGATAGGAAATTCTGTGATATTATAATAGGTCTAGGGTTTTCAAGTAAATAGAAAATAGCCGAAATTGTTACATCTATTAAATTCCAGCTACTAGCCACAAAAGTGGGTAATACAATCAAAACCGTTGGCACTTATTGGATTGTGGATTCCATACAATGGCAGGGCTACTGGGGTACCGCCCGTCACAGTACGGGGCCTAGATCACCGTACCGAGGATTACTCCCTTCATCCCCTGCAACACAAGGCCGGAACCATTCCTTACTGAACAGTCCCGAACAAGATAACCCCGCAGATAGCCGTCGCTACTGCCCACTAAGCCGAAATAAAAAGGGACATGTAGACAGGGGAATATCCTTGTCCTGCTTGGGCATGACCCACCTAGCCTTGCTGCATCTCCCCTGTTTTAGCCATTCCCGGTTGATGGGGCTTGAGGCTACGATTACCTTTATAGAATATAATTCTTAGAATGCTCATCGCCCACCTGACGATGTGTTGAAAGCATTCAATCCATACAAGTTCGTTCCGGGTTCGAACGAAACCGAAGGCATTATCTCGTTACACTCATTTTGGAATCACCCTCAGAGTTAACGACGATAACACTTGCATTCTGAATCTTCATCTTCCTTCAGATTCACGACCTATCGTTAATTTGGAAACGATGTGGTTTTCGGAATTCCAAATATGGAAAACCCGATCCCGGTCTCATCGAAATCCAAAACGTGTCTTTTAAGGCCAAGTTGTCTATTTAGTCTTAACAGTTTAATTCAATATCATCAATATACACACATATGGATAATTCATAATATCACAATAGATAATCACATCATCATAAAAAGATAATTCATATTATCATCAAAACAGATAATTAAATATTATCATACTTTAAATCAAGCATCCATATCACATAGATAGTATTCAAGTCAGAACTGAATGCACAACCATCAAATAAAATATCACTATCATTCATCCATAAGCAATGATTTATAATCATACCATTTCGAAATTAATTTAAAATGAATTAAATTAACTACTTCTATTGCTAATTAATTTAAAGTAAATTAAATTAATCACTTCATCTATAAATCCTGCTTAAACAACTATTAAATTAAATCAACTTAATTACTTAATCTCTAGATATTTATCTTGATTAATTTCTTCAATTAATCAACTTCTAATTACAATAAGTAATTGGTCTTAATTTAATTCTACAAATTAATTATCCTAAATCATTTATAGTAATTAACATTTAACTACTTAATTTATAATTAAATATAATTAATTACATTTTCTTTAATTAATCACTACATTATTAATTATTTCATAATTAAAATATTCTTAATTTCATCATTAATTACATTAATTAATGATCTCTAATTCATGTTTAAATTAAATTACTTTGTTTAATTTAATTACATTAAGAGATTAATCTTTAATTAAACACAATTATTAATCACTTTGATTAATATCAACCAGTAATTAACTACTCTTAATTACTCATATTAATAAATTAATTATCCCATAATTAATTATCTCCACTAATAAATCCTCTGATTAATTTCAAAAGTAATTATCCAAATTACTTTATTAACATATCATCTTTCACTAATTACATTCAATTATTATATTAATTACTTCCTCAAGTAATTATGCTCCATTGAATACACTAAGTGATTACACATATCAAATGATTTCTTAAATTAATTAAAACTAAATTAATTAACTTAAATAAATCATTTTATCAAATTAACTACAATAAGTAATTAATTTCTTCATTCCTTTTATCAAATAATCATATTTATCAATGCATAATAGATTATTTAATGAATCTAATTGATTATCCAAAATTAACCACATATAAATTAATTAATAATTCTTAATTAACTATCTTCATTAATAAATAGCTTTTCTTAATCTACTTCTTATTTGATCTCTAAATTATTAATTTATAACTTAAATACAAGAGTCATTTCTTTATTAACCTATCATTTAATTATTTTAAATATCTTAATTATGCCTAAAATAATTCATGACTTTATTAATATCTAAGTATATTAGAACATTACGTTTCAAAATTTAAATTCAAAATTTCATTTTGAATTTAAGATTCAAAATGATTCTTATTCAAACATTTAGCAAATTTTAATTCAATTTAGAATCCTATAAATAACAATAACTTCTCATATATGGACTTATATAGGAAAGGCCCTTAACTTCGGCTGCTTAAATTTTAATTTAAATTTAAACTTCTAAAAGACATTTATATATTAAACTTGCAATTTCCAAGTTAAAACAATTTATTTAACTCCCACTCAAACGAACTTTGTAAAAACCAATTCAAACATTTATTTGAAACAAACGCTTTTGAAACCAACTATTCGAATTTAACTTTTCTTTATACATTTAGATTTTAAATCTGATTTTTTTTTCAGTTTTAAGTTCATTAGTTAAATTTTGAGTTTGACACTTTTGATTAGTTTAACTTTGAATTTAAAACATGGGTTTAACTTGCTTTTGAGAAATTTAAGTTTTAATTCTTGATTTAAAAATCCAAATTCGTTTCTAAAACTTAGATTCTAAAGTTCACTTGAATCTATATTTTGAACTTTTAACTTCAAACACAGTTTAAATTTTAATTCAGATTTTAAATTACATTTAAAACCTGAAACTGTCAGGTTGAAACCTATATTTTATTGTTTTAAACTTTATTTTTATTTAAATTTGAATTTAAAAGTAAATTTGATTTCAAACTTCAGCTAGATTTACACTTTGTTTAATTCCATTACTTATTTATAAATAGGTTCCAATTGAATTTGTTTTTGAAACAATGCTACTGTCAGGTTTAAACCTGAAACTTTCAAAATGAATTCAGAAATACAAAATTTTAATTTAAACTTAAATCTGAATTTGACTTTTAGTTAAATCTAATATTTACACTAATTCAACTTTTAATTATAATTGGCTTATAATTTAATTTGCTTTTAAATTTTGTTTAAAATTCAAAACTACAGGCAGTTGTTTTATGCTACCTGTACAAAAATAACCAACCCGAGACCAAGTAATATTACTTTGGGTCATTTATCCCCTGGCTTCGAGTCACGTACGCGTGTGACTCGATACTTCCCCAGCCCAAAAAGAAACTGCACCACCACAATTGCCAACCCATCACTGGGCACGGTGCACGTGCACCGTGGCTCCAGTGAACTCCGGCCACCCAAATATGCTCCACCACGCCACTGACTACCACCAGTCTCCACCACGACCCCCAAATCCATCACCACAACTTCAAAATCAAAAAGAGCAAGACACAAAACCTGGAAATAACACAACACTGCACACCCAAACCTGTCATCACTTCCTTCTGCCAACTCCGACCACCAGATGGTCCATAACTCCGGCCATGTACTCGCCTTCGACCCATCTACCACTCCACAAAGTTTCGTGCAGCTCGATGCACCGTAGATGCCACAGTGATCAAAAATTCGATCACTTCACAAACTAGGGTTATAAACATCAACCCACTGCCACCCACGCCACCGTGCTCAGACCCACCACCGAGCAATTTTCCCCACACCCTGGTAAGCTCCTCCACCTTCTCACCAAACCCGACCTCCTCCAGTCACCGAGATCACCAAGAATCACTCAAAAACAAATTTTTGAACAAAAGTAAACTGCACCTAAAATACTTGACTAGAAAACATGATATTCATTTTAAAAATCATATTATGGTATGTGTATCTAATTTATAACTTTGAATTCATGAATTAAATTCATTGAGTTTTAACTAAATTTTAGTTTCCTACTGCAGTTTGATATTTACCTGTAACCAATACTACTGTTTGCACTTAAACAGATTATAAAGCTCAAATATCTATTAATACCAGTACTTTATGCCAACTTATATCTTGTTAAGGCTTTAATTAAGAACAAAGATGAAATTTTGTTGAGGATTCTTAAACCTGAAACTAAACAGAGAGAACCCAGAGATACATAATATAATACTCATACTTATCACATAGCAATGCAACTAAGTTTCAGAGAAGAATTTGCAACAGACAAAACATACTTCAATCATTTAAATTTTTGATGTTGTTATCCTTTAAACAGAGGTGGTTATAGGATGTCAAACACATAAACATGTAAACACCGAAAAATCATCAAGATATATACTCATCAGACCAAAGTTTAGCAACAAATATATATACTTAAGTATTTAAAATGGAAGGTGTTACTCACCTGAAATGAAAACAGAGCCTTCTATTGAAAACTGTCTTGAATTTTTGAAAATCTGAAATTGCTTTTACTTTTTAAACTTGCAATCCTTAGAAATGCTGGGATGTTGAAATGTTTGAATGCTGAAGAGCTTGGAAGTTTGAATGCATGCAGATGATCTTTAGTTTGAAGAAGAATACACATGCTACTTTTTTTTATTTATTTGAAAATGATTTCCAGTCTTGCTTAAAAAAAATGGGTTTCAGGCATTTGTTTTGATGAACGAACAAAACAAGTAGAAGATATATGAAAGAGTGTTTGCTGGAGAGGTGTATTAGCTAGTACAAAATATATTTGTTCAGAGATATTTCTTTTATTTAGGAGGCTGAAAAGATTTGAACAATATCACGAATTGACCAAGAGTTGTGCTGAGAATTTGAACATTAAATGTTAATGTACTCTATGTTTCCTAATTAGCTAACTTAATCATTTCATATGTAGATATTTTACTTAGCTTTCTACCATGCTTTGCTTTAGCTTGCATAACAAACTATCCTATATACTGATCATACATAAAGATATTTTACTTAACTTTGTTTTGCCTTCTTTATTTACAGACAGCAAAGTCATTTTGTCTGGTGACTTTTATTTATTTTGTTTTACTATTTTACTTTGTTTATTCCTTATCTTGTATATTTCCTTCACAACTATATCATACGTGTACAAGCCTGATTTTTAATTTATACATTATGTGAGCATATACATTTGCCTGCCTAGCTATTGTTTGTATTACCTATGTACATATACATTTTCTTTGCTTTACATTTGTTCTTACCTTTATATTTATTTTACTTTTAGGTTACTTTATTTTAAACTTAAATAATTAAATACTTATGTTGAGATTTACAAAGTATTATTTTATTTAATATTTTTGAAAGACTTAATATTACTTTTACAAATCATAGCTTCTTTCAAAAAAAAATATACATATATTAAAATAACAACTTCTATATATATATATACAGTAAAACCCATTTTCAAAGATATTACAATATTGATATAGTTTAAATATAACTTATTATTAAATTAAAATAATTTATAAAAGAACTATTCTCTATAATATAAGTCACTTATTTATCAAGCTATGAAACAAAACAAAACTTTTTATTTAAATTTAAACTCTAGGCTAAATTTTATCTCTAAATAATTTAAATTTATCTTGAGTATTCTTCAGATCATATTATTATTTATTCAATATAAAATAAAAAAATCAAATTCCTAATTTACCAAAATATTAGAATTAGAAATCATGTCTTCATTTTATTAAACTTAAAACAAAGGTTATTTATTTACAATATATACAGATATATATATATATATATTATAAATAGAAAACAATTTAATTGGCTTTTAAAAGATAAATTATTAGTTAATTATTTGTTTAAAAGAAGATTATTAAATCAATTCCAATTATTATTAACAAATATTATTAAATCAATTTAATTTTCAATGCAGATTATTAAATTGATATTGTCCAAATTTTCGGGATGTCACAAAATGTCATGAATATAGTCATGCATCTTTTTTTCTGCCTCAGATGGAATTTTATTTAAGTGAGGAAGGATGATAAAATCATCAATTTTTTTTTGGAATATCTTTTATCAACTGAGCAACTTTGATTGCACCTTCGCTAGTAGGGTTAGTGATGGCTGTTCTATAAAAATAGGAGTTTCGACCTATGTTCTGCGACGTTGTCGATTGGGCCTAGGAGCTTGATAGGATGGTTTTTGACGCGGAGGCTCTATTGGTTTTTTTCCATTACCAGAGTGTTGTGTTGGAGCTTGAGGGGGTGGGGAGTGTGATCGGGAGACATGTCTATATCCTTTGTCCCTATCCCTATCCCTCTCATAACAATCTTGGCTGGAATAACCACGATCGCGGTCTCTGTCAGTCTCCCTCCGATGGGATTCATAGTACAACTTGATGATTGGCATGCCAAACAGAGACTTTCTAACACGGATTCTCATCTAGTCATATTATTTGTAAAGTAAAAAATAAAAACAGAGTTAGTGATCTCTTGAAGTGAACAGCTTAAGACTAGAAATCGTGTAGTGTCATGAAGTGTATATATGTATGCAACCCCCTGACCAACCAGAAATGTCAGCCAAACATGTGGGTAGAGACTCACTTAAATCAAGAGCACTTTGAAGCCCTCCAATCCAGTGTCTTGTTGTAGTGACAAATAGTCCAAAATCAAAATATCGACAAGTCCTTCGAAAGGATTCTCTACTTGCAAGGGAGGAGCCTCTAAAATTCCATACCAAAGAATGGCAGGAACACGATTACGTATTTCCATCTCGAAGATTTATGAGGCTTGTGTGCTGCTGCCTTGCCTTTTCTCCTTTCCTCTAAACCCTGAAAATTGTCTAAAGGCCCGGCTACAGGTTTGTCATCAGTAGGAGTATCCTCTATATCACCCTCTTCAGTTATTACGATCCCAAGTGCTCGTAGGCCGTCTCATGGGGCCGCCCTGAGCAATCCCTCAAGTCTGATGCCTTGGTTTCATTCTATTAGCCCAACAATTCTCAAGTTTCTATCTATAAGCACCGACTCGATTTCTCGCATTTCAATTGGCACTACCTGAAGGACCCATACTATTTCTTTGAATTGTGCGCCTTTAAGTCGTGGAATTGCGGTTGTAAAGGAAAGAAGATATTAGTTTCTGTATCAGGTACGACTATTCTGCTAGTTACTAGAAGAAATGTAGCACGTACGTCTGGCTAACCACTGACTTGCAAACCTTGGAGGGCATCAGACATAGAACCATTAAGTTTTGAAGTAGCTTAATTTGGTCTAGGCACCAGTCACAACTTAGCAGTTCCTGACCGCCTCTAGGAACGTGAACGAAGGGCTATCTCCCCGACTTTTGTGTTGAACAAGTATCTGATTTCGATTGGGATTGGGGGTCAAAAAAGATTCTCCATGAATACAACGAGTAGACTGTTTAGCAGTGCATAGCGATTCGGATGTATGATGGGGCAATTCCAGAGAAAGCTAGCACCTCTTGGATGTATTGATTGAATGGAGGGAGCGTTCCGGCTATACACGAGTGCCTGTTAAAAGCTGCGAATCCTTCCAAGGGAGCATGTGGTCTATCATTTGGTTCCGGTAATAAGACGTCATCCAATGAAAAAACGTGTGTTCAACAGATCTGCCCCAACATATCTTTAATGACGTTGGACGGCACAGAGTCTTGCGGATTCCCAATAAAGCTGGCCCTTAGCAGCTTGTCTGAAGCTGGATCTATAACTTCAACCACAATGGCTGGTATCTCTATTACTAAGGGAGGTGAACTTTGAAGCTCATGTTGCTGTGAACTTGCAGATTCCATAACTAATGAACTCATCAAAAGCAATAATTAGATGATAATAAGCCAATGTGTTCCCCAATATGAAGTGCATGAATGTGTTGTGTAGTGCAATGCTATATAATACATAAAAAGTTCTAAAAAATGCCAGAATTTAAGGAAATGGTCATATGATGAGACTTCAGAATTCAATTGGAGTGACCGTCATTGCTGACCGTCGCAACCATGCCATCCAGACTTTAAAGACCGATCCAAGTTAAAGTTCGTAAAAATTGGTCAAGTCATAGTTCCATCAACAAGCTTCCTAGGGTAGTCAAATATGCTATGAAATAGTTAAGTCCAACTATGCAAGGCAGAAGCTCTCTGGAATCAAGTGCTCAAGTATGCAAGAAATTACGCATCCATCGAAGTCCAAATTTGGATTGTCCCTAGCAAAGGAAGAATCTCCATTTCGTATCGGTCCGAAGCTTTCATTTCATATTGATCAAAAATATGTTTGTTTCATATCGATCAAATCACATTGGCTTCACATCGATCGAGTTGCAACGAAGTTCATATTGGTCAAAAGCTACCGTTTTCGTATCAATCTCTAACCATGAAATTCGTATCGATCACCTGTTGTGGGTTTCGTATCCATTAGAGGCTATTCAATTATGTACCGGTCGACTCCGATCGACGCGAACTACTATCACTCCAGATCTACACAAGTTCGTTATTTCATCTATCCTTTACTCACCAACACAAATCACGTGTCCATAATCGATACAAAGGCAAGCCCTTTCTTCACTTTCATCGATACAAAGTTAGGGCCATGCATCCCTCCTCACTTCTTCTTCCCCAAATAATCTAAACGCCATTACCTCTCCATCAACCTCACTCTAACCCAATTTCGGCATCGACGATGCCGGAATCGACCACTATCTTGGACGGGATGACGTCAAGTTTAAAGCCTCAATACTTTTAGTTGGGTTTAGTTAGCTAAATACCTTGTTCAAAAGGATTAGGTTAAAGACTAAGTGTTAAATGTTTTGGAGGCGAAGGCTTGGGTGTTCTTTTTTATTCTCTCGTGTTTTCAATCAATGCGAAGGTAAATGTGAAAGTGATCGCAAGTGGGAAATTCGGCTATGTCCAAAATGTATTTATACGAGCACATGACCAAGCAAAAAAAGATTCAATTCCCAGTAACAAAAACCAATTGAAGCAGTCGCAAATTCCATTGGTGCAAAGAAGCTTATTCATATCTATCAATCCAGAATGTTTTGTAGCATAGCTATTCATACCCATTAGCTATCGATCTCATATGTCACATCAAATGCCAATTTCGTATCCATCACTTTGTTGACTATAAGAGCTAGTATCCATCAATATGAGTCATCTCCGAACCCGCCTGTTTCGTGTCAATAGCCATCAATGCAAAAGATATACCCTAACTTCTCAAGTCGATCCACGAGAGGATCAATACGAAGAAAAGACTTAAAACAACCACCAAGCATTGTTACAACTCGAATTTCACATCAATTCATAAGAGGATCGATATGAAATTCAATAAAAAAACTGAACTGACAACTACTCGTGAACATACGAATGTTAATGAGAGTCAGATTAACATATATGCATGTATGTCCAACAAATATTCAATTTTCAAAATTCACAAAAGTTGAATGCTCGTCTAATGACAATTACGACAACTAACAATGGTTTTCCACCATTCAACACTCAATCACAACAGTGCGCAGTACATCAATTGGTAGTCAACAATTTATATCTATAAAAGATCAGTCAAAAGTCACAGCCTTCGATGAAAAGACAACAACCATTGAGATGAGTAAGATAAAACTGTTCAAGATGAAGATTGCAACTTTTCAAAGCATGTCATGTTCTCATAAGACGTACTATAGGGGGGAACTGTTATCCCGCCTTTTGGCAAGTCCATGACACCAAGAACTTAACTGGAAATAGAGCACAGTTCATCCCTGAGAGCGGTATACACAGGTTCACTATGGATACTAGTAAATTTTTCCCTAGTGCGGATCGAGCTACAATTAATATGATACGACAAGTAAAGCTATAAAATCCAACATTATAAATTTCAGGTTATTCGGAGTTCATATACTCAAAATATGGGTTGATCAACATAAAGGAGAAGGCCTATGTTTGTATTCATTACCGTGCAATAACTTTGTTCGTATCCATCAACTCGCAGGAGTCAGTTCGTATCCATCCCATAAGGTACCTCTGTTCATATCTATTAAATGCCACCGCTCTTCGTATCCATCATCCATCGAATAAGGTCCATTTCATATCGATCGAACTTTATCCATTTCGTATCGATCTTCTTCCATCGATACGAAGAGCAACAACCACCGATTGATACGAAGAAAGCAACATGAAGTATCGACACAAAGGAAGCCTCTAAATCAGCGATACGAAGGAAATTACTCAAGATCGATACGAATATGGCATAGTCAAGTGAAGGAAATGGTCATGCGGCATGAAATGTGGATCTCTCCCCAATCATCGCTTCGCGTCACCATTGAACGGTCTGATCAATATGCATAGCATCGACAGAATCACAATCAATACGAGCTGATCGATATACACAATTCATCCTATTTCAAATTTGAACTTGGATCGGTCATAACTCACAATCTACAAGTCCAAATGCTACCAAATTTTCACAAAAGCTTGTGTACATCATTAAGAATGTTCATGATCAATCTTGACTCGATTGGACAAAATATTGATCGATACAAAATTCGTTCATATCAATCATAGATTGAGTACACACGACATGGGATCGATCGTGTGGGCCACCTACATGAGAAATGAGGTCTTCCGAGATCTGAGTGTGATATTTGCAGCCTAAGCCTATAAATAGCAGTCCAGGACCTACAGAAAAGGGACCTTGGGCTCTTCAATGTCCAGACTCTACCGATATCACTGTTGTACTCGAAATTTACTGTTGTAATTCGTTGTAACTAGTTGGTAAAAGTTAATAAAAGTCAACCATTTCATAGTGGACATAGGCAACATGCCGATCCAATCTAAATCTCTGTGTTTATCTGCTGTTTTTTATTATTGTTTGGAGTGTTTGTTGGATAATCGTCTTTTTACATTTATTTTCTTCATTTTATCTCTTCAAACACTTTCGAAGAGTGTTGTTCCCAATTTTGATACAAACAGTAGTCCAAAGTCTAATGATACTAAAATGGGTCCATTTACTTTGTTAAATTCACCAATGAATTATCACAAACATGATGAATATTTGTTACGCAAGTTGTATACCTATGATACTTTCATAGAATTTAAATTGGAAGTCGACACATAACATGAAATGGAAATAAGAAAATTCAATTTTATCAAATAAGCGAATATATCAGGAAAGAGTTCCATTAGTACCTAAAACAAATAAGATTCGATCTTAAACACCACTCCTCTTTATGATATATAATGATGTATCGGTAAGGGGTAATCAGACATTACTAGACAGAGTATGATTGATGACTAATGAGTTGAGTTAACTTCTTTCTATAAGGATATGCACTTAACAGTAAGTACATACGTCAAATTTAGTCCCACCTAAAGCAAAGTATATGAAATCATATAATATATAACATGATAAGAAAGACCTACATGTCCTTGGTCAAGGGGTTTATAAGTTATGCGAGTCGAGAGGCTGCACGTAAAATTCGCTAATGAGGGATCTTTGGTGGACCACCCTAAAGGAGTATGAGACCAACTATATCGACTCGTAATTTTCGATAATTAAAAATAGTTAAATTAATATGGTTTTATGATTTAAAGTTGGAAGGAATAAAAATTTGGAATTTAATAATAAGAATAAAATTGGTGTAAAGTGTAATAGTATTAATTTAAGGTAATTGATAACTGCTCAAAATGTAATTCCAACTTAATCGAAATTATTAAAAATAATTATAACTGGTTATAGTTTGTAAATAAATTGTAATGATGTGTGTATTTATTGATAAATTGTATAGAAGTGTGTAATTGAGAATTTAAATAAGTATAAATTAATGAAATAATATGTAATTAATTGTAATTGAATAAAATTGGTGTTGTGGTAGTATTTATAACGCTTATTGTAGATAAAAAAACCATACAAATGTGATTAAATGTAGAAACGGTGACAATTATTATTTGTTACCAATTCATTTAAAGCAATTACAGTTAAATGTAATTAAATGTTATTTTAATATGATTTAAGATGATAACTGTAAATTGCGAATGCAACAAAATGCATAGAAATGTTAATTTTATTCACAAAGCAATAACTGATTTAATAAAAGAGTGAAATCAAGATAAGTCAGTTTATTGGGATTGTAAATTCTATTTAATGTAAGAATCGACAAAATTCAATATGATTGAAATATAGTAGTTAATACAAATAAAAGATGGAAACTGTAGCATATCAGTGCAATCAGATATAAACAAATGTTACTATGTTAATAG
Organism: Allium cepa; assembly: GCA_030765085.1. NCBI lineage: Eukaryota > Viridiplantae > Streptophyta > Magnoliopsida > Asparagales > Amaryllidaceae > Allium > Allium cepa. Next base: position 847,340,886 of record CM060928.1, on the reverse strand, counting down.
AGTAATAATTGATTGAATAAAAAGATTGAAATCAAATTAAATTAATTTATTAGAATTAAATTATAATTAATTGGATTAATTGCAGTTGAAACAGAACACTATATTTAGGAAAATAATTAACATTGAATTGACATGTAAATTTGTTTTTTTTTAAATTATTGTAAATGTCTAAATTATCCAAATGATGGAAATTTTTTAATTGTCAAATCTGAATGGAAAAAGTGATTTAATCAATTCAATATTGATTTATTTAATTAATGTGAAAATAGTCATTTCGGTCACTGTCTTGGATTTCAACGAAAATAGTTTCATCGGATCGGTAGTGGTGAATTATTCTAAGGTTTCAAGTTTCGTACCGATCGGACTTGTCGTTTGATCTACGGGCTCGAAACGCATAGAAATCGATTTAATCAATTCATTTGAAATCAATTTGAAATAAACTAATTTTAAAGATAATTTCTTCATATGATGGAATTAGGACCTCAAACCTGTTCCATTGAATTTAAAAATATCTATTTTGATATATGGGATGACCCACTTTTGTTTCGGAAGTGAAACTGGCTTTTCGGATCGTTATTGTCAATTTGTACCAATTCAATATGTTATTCATTTCTTATCGGGCTTCGTTTGTTCTGTTCTAATCCTAGCAGTCTTTCTATTTCTTATTTCCATACGTATATCAACTTCTGTCTGCTCCTTTCTCCAATGGTAGAAACTCAATTTGCATTCAACCCTAAATTTCAATCTCCAAATCAATTTCAAAATCGAACTCCTTCAAACCATATCAAATTCTATATCAATTCGAAGCTCTCGAGGAGTGTAATTAACTGGTACAATTCGTTTTTGCAATCGAATCTCCGTTTGTTCAGATATTAACGAGTTGTCCTCGACCGTCCATAGGCTATGGTTTCGATCGACGGTGAATAGTCAATTATATAGCGATCAGAGGGTGTAGGCGCGTAGAGCATGACGTATGGAGTTGATCCATATGGTTGGTTGGCCAAAAATGCCATGGGGTTCACCACAATTTGAGCATCCTTGTCGCGGCGGTGGTCGGGTCTTGGAAGCGACATGGAGTCGTGCATGTAGTTGAGACATGCAGCCGGAGGGGAGCAGCACCACGGCGAACTCTGATCATGGTGGAAACGTTCGTAGGAGGCGGCGGCAGAGATGTAACGTAGTGGAAGATCTGAGAGAGGATTCGATCACGACTGGCTTAAGCTAGGGTTTCAGAGGTAGCAAATTACGTTAATACCCCTATAATTTATTTTCATTTAAATTTTAAAACGTTCTAACGCTCATAACTTTTACATACGACGTCCGATTCACACATGGTTTGTTCCGCTAGGATCGTATCGAAATTTTGGACATTATGGAATTTGTTTGGTGAATCCTGAGACTGTTGAATTTTGGACCTTTATTTGGATTTCAAATCGATTTGAAACTAAAAGTGAGTTTTTTTACCCAATCACAACTACTAGATTTTCTTATGTTAATTAAGTTAAATTATTGATGTGATTAGAATTTAATTAATTGATGCTTGGTATGTTTAAATTTTCATTCTAGTTAAATTTGACTTTTATTGCATTTAATCACCGTTTAATTTAATATTGAACTTCATTGTTAAATTTAATACCCGTCAATTATAATCAGTTATCTGTTGATGTTTATTGGTTGATTTTAATGATTGTGATAGATGTTTGATTGTTGATATTGGATGAATAGAAGTTGTATTTTATATTGTTATAACACTACAAGTTCCCTATGGGTTGGAATAATACATACCCGAATGATATATAGATTGGGGAAAAATCATTATGGGTTGAAATGATACACTCGAGCGATTTTATGGATTTTTATTTAATTCGGATCGTGTTTGAAATGATATATAACCGTAAAATTTTAAATTGTGGATTGAAATGAAAAATTTCCGTATTACTTGACCATATGATAGAAAATTATATAGGGCCACCGGATCGACTAAATTAAATGATTTCAATTTTTTAAATTTTGAATTCAGCTAACTGGCATTTTTGAAATAGAAATTGATTTATATAAACTGGATTATTTTTGGTAATCCATGCGTAAATGCTGAAATTGGAATTTATTTAATGAATTGTTCAAAGGATTGTTAATTGGAATTTCAAAGTTGAAGTGTCATATATAAATGAATTTATCGAGATTGAGTTATCGAAATGTTTGGATATAACTTTGAAATATATTTTAAACTAATTTAAACTATTTTAATTAAATTAACTATTTTAACCAATTTAAAACTATTTTATGTTATTTTAAGCTATTATAACCTATTTGATCCAATTTAATCTATTTTACCAATTCTAAACCAATTAAATTTATTTAATCTATTTTAAACCTATTTAATACAATTTAATGTATTTAATCTATTTAAATTTATTTAATTCATTTTAAACCTATGTAGTATAAATTAAATCCATTTAATCAATTTTAAGTTTTTTTAATCCATTTTAAACCTATTTAACATAAATTAAAACTATTTAGTCTATTTAAAATTTATGTAGTCTATTTGAAATCTATTTAAGATAATTTAAATCCATTTAATCTATTACTAATCTATATAAATCATTTTTAAATCTAATTAAATCAAATTTAAATTCATTTAAACTATTTTTACTATTTAAATTATTCTAATCTATTTAAACTATTTTTGAACTATTAAAACTATTTATGACTGTCTAAACTGTTTTCTGAAATTTTCAAGCTGTGTAAAGCTGAAGTATTTATATTTAAAATCCTTGATGATTGTTTGAGCCAAAAATGGTCATAAACACCCAATTGTCGACGAAAGCACCCGTTCACAATCATAAATCTCATATAGCAATTATGTAGAGAGCACAAATAACAAAAACACTCAAAATGTCAAAGGAAAGCAATAGAAACACACGATTTATAGTGGTTCAACTTTGTAGCCTACGTCCACTTGAAGGGTTCTGCTTTTTTGATTTTCGGTCGTTGGATATAATAAGTTACAACTGATTATAATAGGACAATTGAAGTGTAGTGATGATTCCGACAAAGTAGCAGCGTAGAAGAACTAGAAGATCCCCTTTTCTAAAGCTCTTGGGATGTTATTTATAGGCGTAGGCTGCAAATATCTCGCTCAGATCTCGTGAGACCTCTTCTTGCACATACGTGGGCCCACGCGATCGATCGTAGTTCATTTCGACTCGATCCGTGATCGATACGGACGAATTTCTTATCGCTCAAGATCTTTTCCAATCGAATCGAGATCAATCATGAACATTTTTTATGTTGTACGCAAGCTCCTATGAAAATTTGGTGGCATTTGTTCTTGTACATTACGAGTTATGATCGATGCAAGTGTAGATTTTATGTAGGTTGTTTAGTTCATATCGATCCCCTTCTTATCAATCTATTCGTATCCCTTTTTGGGCACGTGCTTACAAGTTGACGTGGTGCTTACTCCTTGGATCGATCGCTTTTCATGTCAAGTGACTAAGTCTTTCACTGGAGCATATCTTGTTCGCATCGATCATCGTTGCACTGTTCGCATCGATCATCGTTGCACTGTTCGCATCGATCATCGTTGCACTGTACGCATCGATCATCCTTGCACTGCTCGTATCGATCATCGTTTCACTGTTCGTATCGATCATCGTTGCACTGTTCGCATCGAATCATTGTTTAACGGTTTACTTTATATTGGTAGATGGGACCATTTCGTATCGACATTTGGTTTTTTGGGATCGATACAAATTGATTCCAATTGATGGAAACGAGGTTGGGTGTACGTGATGGATACGAACAGTAGAAAATTGATGGATATGAACAGATGAAGTTTGATGGATGAAAACAGATGGCTACGAACGGATGGAGGCAATTGATGGATATGGACAGATGAAGCTTGATGGATGCAAATAGATGGAGGCAATTGATGGATACAAACAGATGAATCTTGATGGATGCGAACAGATGGAGGAAATTTATGGATATGAACGGATGAAGCTTGACGGATGCGTACAGATGGAGGAGAACGAATTGATTCCCTTGGCTTGCATCGTTCATATCTTAAGCATATGAACTCGGATTGACATAAATTTGGAACATAGGTTTTCACAGCTTTGCTTGGCGTGTCATGTCATGTTAATTGTAACTCGATCCGAACTCAGACAAAATTTACCGACATCCATAGCCGATCTGTACATAACTGGCAAATGAGGAGAATTGTCTTTGGTTTCCAGTTAAACTTCTGGTATCATGGCCTTGCTAAAAGGCGAGATAACACTTTCCCCCAAAAAATGCCTTACCATAGGAAGATGTGTTTTGTAGTGCCATATGTTGGATGTTTTTATCGTATTAATGACCTACAAAGAAATTGATAGTCTTACCTGACCGTGATGGACGATCGTTCGAGATCGTATGTCATTTGGGGTGGTATGTGACCGTTTGAGGTCGGATTCCATTCACAGCGAATGGTGACCGTTCGTGGTTGGGTTTCGTTCGCGGCGAATTGTGAACGTTCACGGTCGGGTGCCGTTCGCGGTAAATTATGATCGTTCGTGGTTAGGTGCCGTTCGAGGTGAATTGTGACCGATCATGGTCAGGTGCCGTTCAAGGTGAGTTGTGTGTGCCTGGAGGGGACTTAATATCATTTATGTCGGATTTCACATTCGAGTGAATTTTTGACTTATATATTATGGTGGTTTATCGCCATCTCAGAGCATGCTTAAGGACAATTCGCGATCCCGTACATGTGTAAGTGGCTTAGCCGTTATGGAATCAAAAATAACAGATTTACATTGAAAATGAGACTTTCAAAAAAATGTCCAACAAAACCAAATCCAAACATGAGAAACAGAAAACAAAAGCAACAAAGAGACATTAAAGTGCAAGCACCTACACCGATGCGATTAGTAGTCGTATCAGAGCACGTCTGAGGATCGTTCGCGGTCCTGTACATGTGTAAATGACTTAATTGTATTGGTGTGGAGTTTGCCACTTATTCATCGTTATTTCAATCAGTTGATGACAAGCTGAAGCCTCGATCCTGAGCTGTTCCCAATTGATGCAGGTGGTGGTCGTTCTTGCTCTACCGTCACGGTTCGCCTCCTCACGTACAGTAATAGCATGCCATTTTGAATATGCTCTTCTATCTCATTCCTTAAGTGCATGCAATCATTGGTATTATGGTCGCTTAGCTCATGGAATAAGAAGTACTTGTCTGATTTCCTCTCATTGTTGGTCGGATCCCTCCTCATTAACTTTCGATAAGGAACCTGCCCCCTGGTGTCCTGGTAGATCCATTCCAAAGTCTTGTTTAGCTCTGTATAAGAGGTGAATCTTGGTTCCTTTCGCGGTCGTTCTGATTCGTCGTCGGCATCCTCGACTTTTCATTTTCCTTTTCCTTGCCTGAATCTTTTCGAAGCTGATCTCCACTTTTGATTGCATAAACATCAACTCCTTCTCCTTCTTCTCTCTCATCATTTGCATCCTCTAATCGTAGAAATCCTTCGGCCTCATGATAAAATTCCCCTAGATCCATAGGTGGATCCCTTGTTAGTGAATTTTTGAACTCTGTTCCATCAGTTATGCCAGATACAGCTGGCATTAAGACCATGGATGGATCTGGGTTATCCACCGATGACGCTGCTGCATTAAATCATGTTAAGAAGTTCCTCAAAGATTCTTTGGTCTTCTTCTTCAGTGCCGCTAGACTCATCACATTCTTGGGCCTCGAGATATGAACTCTGAACTGCCATGTGAACTACTCAGTCAACACGGTCCATGTTCTAATGGAGCCGCTTTCCAATTGACCGAACCATAATGTTGTAATATCTGTTAGATACAATGGGAAACACCGGGCCATGACTTCTTCTGATGCCCTCAGCACTTCCATATGTCTCATATACCTAGTCAGATGAATAGCTGGATCTGTCCTTCCATCATATGTCTCCAATGTTGGTAGCTTGAATTCAAGTGGATTCCTGGCTTGCCTAATTGCAGGGGCGAAGGGGCTCCTGTTAACATCTTCTAAATCTCTATTCACCAGTCTGCCTCTCATGGCTCATCTGACCACCTCCGCAAATCTATCACTGTCGCCAACCTATAATCCTTGTCTATTGCCTCCGATATGCCCCTCGAGTGCGTGAGGGAATTCAGGAATCTACTCTTTTGGACGGGAGTCCATTCCTCTATCAATGCCGTGTTGAACAGCTCCACCCGGTATCCTGCCTGAGGTTGGATCAACATGCTCCTTGGGTGTGCCCCAAGCTCTAGGGCCGATCCTGATGGTCCTGCTCTGTTCTGGGTTCTGATTCCTCCATGGTCTTAATCTCTGTCTCTAGCATTTCCTGTCGTAGGTTTTCCTTGATTCTGCATTCCCGCTTTTCCAGCTTGTTAGAGTAGGTTCTACATCATATCTTCTTGTCTTTTCAGCATTCCGTCTTGCATAGCTTCCATCGTCATCTCCGTCTCGTCTCGAGTGAAGAAGATTGAAGCTTGATTCGCTCCTGAGGAAGCCTCCTGACTTCCTTCATGTCGGCTTCTTTCAGTCCTTTTTCTACTAGCAGATTGCCTAACCACGGCTTTCCAGATCCATGTCCTTGAGTTTTCAAATCCAAGGTACAAACCGTAGAATCCCAAAGTTCAATTTTCAGTGAAAGCACCAAAATATTTACGCCAAAAATGGTCACAAACACCCAATTGTCGATGAAAGCACCCGTTCACAATCACAGATCTCAGATAGCAAGTATGTAGAGAACAAAAATATTAAGAACACTCAAAATGTCAAAGAAAAGCAGTAGAAACACACGATTTATAGTAGTTCAGCGTGGTAGCCTATGTCCACTTTGAAGAATTGCTACTTTATTGATTTTTATTCACTGGTTACAATGAGTTACAACTTATTACAATAGTACAATTGAAGTGTAATGATGATTCCGGCAGAGTAGCAGCATAGAAGAATCAGAAGATCCCCTTTTCTGAAGCTCTTGGGATGCTATTTAATGGAGTAGGCTGCAAATATCTTGCTCAGATCTCGGGAGACCTCTTCTTGCACGAGCGTGGGCCCACGCAGTTGATCCCAGGTGATTTTGACTCTATCCGTTATTGACATGAACAAATTTCGTATCGATCAAGATCTTGTCCAATCGAGTCGAGATCGATCATGAAGATTCGTTAGGTTGAACGCAAGCTCCTGTGAAAATTTGGTGGCATTTAGACTTGTATATTATGAGTTATGATCGATGCAATTTGGGTTTTATGTAGCCTATTTAGTTCGTATCCTTCTTATCGATCTTTTCCTATCGCTTTTTAGGTAAGTGTTTGCAAGTTGACGTGGTGCTAACTCCTCGGATCGATCCACTTTTCATGCCAAGTGACTAAGTCTTTCACTAGAGTATATCTTATTCGCATCGGTCACCTCTTCCTTGTTCGTGTCGATCATCGTTGCACTGTTCGCATCGATCATCATTGCGCAGTTCGTATCGATCATTGCTGCACTGTTCGCATCAATCATCGTTTAATGTCTTTCTTCATATTGATAGATGGGACCATTTCATATCGATCGTTTGATGCTTCGGGATCAATACGAGTTTATTCCAATTGATGGACACGAAGTTGGGTGTACGTGGTGGTTACGAACATCAGACAATTGATGGATACGAATAGATGAAGCTTGATGGATGCGAACAGATGGTTACGAACGGGTGCAGGAAATCGATGGATACGAACAGATGAAGTTTAATGAATGTGAACAGATGGAGGCAATTGATGGATACAAAAAGATGAAGCTTGATGGATGCGAACAGATGGAGGAAATTGATGGATACGAATAGATGAAGCTTGATGGATGCGAACAGATGGAGGCGAACGAATTGATTCCGTTGGCTTTCATCGACCATATCTTAAGAATATTGTAACAACCCAGAATTTTCGAACCTGAAAATTCCAGATAGTTATAAGAAGAAGGAAGAGATAGAAGAAGAAGAAGCAGAAAACACAACACAAATTCTCACGTTCGCAGTGGGACAGAATATAATATCAAATAATAACAATTTACAAAAGAATTCTATATCTGTCAAACACATTTATAATACATCAGAGTTACACATATATATAGACACTGGATATACTCAATCATCATGTCTCAGATATACAACAATATAATACAGCGGAACACTCCATACGTTCTTTCCATTCAACTGGCCTCCTGAGCTCCAGAACGTTCTTACCTGAAAATTTGTAATACTCAGTCTGACCCGAGCATTTCATCAAAGTAACACCCGGGACAGGTTGGAAACCAGCGTGAGTAAACCCATCTAACATGGAATACAAAGCATACAACTTATATAAAACCCAGGGTAACTTATATCAATTTACAACTTCACAAGTGGTTATAGACATCACTTATTTCACACATCAATTTTAAAGTGCCAAAACTTAGATTAAATGGTCCAATTCACTTAAATCATTCCATACCAGCCCATTGATTTCACATATCAATCTATAAAGAATCGAAGTAGTTTCTGGTATTTACTAATACCCAACTCCGGTCTCTTCGAATTTAGTACCATCTTATCCCAAATTATTCAAGTGAAACACAATTCAAATTTCAAACATATGGCGTCACCTATACACATTAATTCATCATCGATAGATAATCACATTATCTCAGTTTAGACCCAACATATCATATCACATAGCATCACAAATCGCATATCCGAGATCTCTACCAATCTAAGGCATGCAGTATTATTCAATCATTCATAAGCAAGATAAATTAGTCGCAACATTTATAATTGATTAAAACAATTTAAATTAATTACTTGAATCACCCTTAACCTGCTTATTTAACATTAATTAAATTCACAAATTAATTATCCTCAACAATTTAATTCATTAATTCAATCCTGATATATCACATTAGTAATTAACTTCCCTTAATTACTTATATCCATTAAATCAACTCCTTGGTTAATTACATTAATCAATCTTTTAAGTAAATTGAGTAATTACCTCTTAATTACTTCCCCTAAGTAATTATTCATTAATTACTTCCCAATAAGTAATTTCCTTTAATCTAATTACATGCAGTAATTATTCATTCATTACTTCACTATGTAATTACACCTCATTAATTACATTAAGTAATTATAGTTAATCCAACATCAAATGATTATCTTTAATTAATTAAACCTAGTTAATTAATTAAAGTTGACCATATTAACTTAATTACACTAAGAAATTAATTTCTTTTAGTTACTCCATTAAGTAATTATACTTAAACAATTTCACAAATAATTAAGAAAATCATTTATCTAGATTAAATTTTTACTTATTAACAAATCACTTACATTAATTAACTATTCTTAAGTTAATAACAAAAATTAATAAACTTTATTTATCTTCACAAATTCATTATTTTAAATAAATCAAAATCTTAATAACTTAAAGATAACTCTTTACCTTTAATTTATTTACATAATTATATCATTACCTTGTTAAAATAAAGCAAACATTTTGACCCTTAAAATCCTTGAATCCATTCAAAATGGTTTAACAAATTTAATACATAATCATTATAAGAACCACTTATTCTACTTTTCAAAACTTATCTATTTTATACAATTTAAAAATTGTTAATATTCATCCTTGAAAATAATTATTTCATAACTTAAAAATTTGTCCTAACTTGTTTAAATATTTTAAACCTCGATTCCTTTAAAAAAAATAGTTTAAGATTAAAACCAGATCACACTTGAATAACTCGAGACCACCCTACTGCATCCTGAGTCTATCATGAAACAACCATCATCTCGTTTGCTTCGAGTCGCACCTTAGAAAACACGAGCACAACACCTAGTCGAACTCATTTTCCCCCAAACTCCATTGTTCCTAGATACAATGTGTACGTGGTGCACGTACACCAGCGCCTCCCACCTCCGGTGATCGTCGCGGTGATGTTCGACCATCACACGAACTCACGCGACCACATTCGAGCACCCAGATCGCACGCAACCTATACAATCGAAATCGATCCTTCTCGACCATACTTGAAAACCACCATGGCCAAAAAAACCTCCTTCCCAACACCTCCGACCTCGAGATCGTCGACCATCATCATTGAAGCTTCTCATCCTACCCAACACCCATTCGCACCATCGCGAACCACTTCGGCATCTCCATGCAACGCAAAACTCACAAACCCAACGATGAACAAGAAAAGACCAGAAACCCTACTTCGCTTGATTCCGGCTACCGCGGTCATCATAAAAATGATCCACCATTTTTCCAGAAAACCTCATCACATCAGCCAACTCCAGCCTTGGTCCCGATCATCACCATCATGCCGTTCGCCGTAATTTGACAAATACTAAATTTCTGATCATCTCAGAAGTGCAATCCCAAAACTCAACTATAATTTAAGATATTTGCATTAAAAATCATATTTTGTAAAGGGAATTCAGATTATGAAAATGAATTTACAAATTAATGTATTTGATTTTAAACATAAGCCAATGTTCCTCTGTTTTTTTCAGACAATACTTCTATTTATTAAACTTAAAAAATATTTTGAATCTTAGTTTGATTTCAAACAAACATATTTTGTTTAAATACTCTAGCTTAACAATGATTTGAATAAGAGGAATTGAAGTTTTATTCAAATTTATACCATGTACCTTTAAATGCGATGAATATCGATATAACAACTCATGCATCCAGATATACATTCAAAGGCGTGCAACAAAATTACATCAAGCTTCTAAATTCTATTCACGTATCCAGATTCAATCAGAACAAAGTAAAGTTTACTCACTGTTATGTATGTTGATGAAACCCCGCTTCCATGCTTCTTCGATCTTGATACCTGTTTAGTTGTTAAGTTTGGTTTTGTTCTTCTTTTTTTTAAAGTTATAAAAATGCTGTGGTGATTTTATCTCTGTTTAACTTAACAAATTCTCGAATCCAAGCAGAAATGAAGAAGGCAAAGTAGAGGTATAGGCTGCTCTTTGGTGTACACAACAAGCTTCTTGTGTATTAATTTGATTTCCTAAATTTAAGGGGTTTGATTTCATAAAAGATTTGATTTGCTATTTTTGTGGCTTGAGTTGGAGTTTTTTCATCATGATGCTTCCCTATATGTCTTCAAGTATTTATGTGAATTGATGTGTCAATATATATATATATATATATTCATTTGTCTGTGTGTATGTATTTGCACTTGCATTTGTTATCACCATGAACATATATATATTTATATTAATATATATTAACCAATATATCTACATTTTCCACCATCACTATTTTATATAACCTATATACTTATAAGTATACTTATATATTTCTATATATTTTTAAATACACCCATGTTATATACATTTATATGTCCCATATATATGTATATTCCTATTATCATTTTACGCACATTCCACATAATTTACTTGTGTTCATCTTTCTCATTAAACACGTACATATATATATTCTCAATTATATAAACTTCCTTATTTTTGATTTTCATATGTGCATACATACGCGCACACACACACACATATATATACTTTATTTCTATGAGACTTACCCTATTCAGAGATTTTATAATCCACTATATGTTATAGTTTCAAATCAATTTATTTTTGTTCAGATATTTCCATTATCAAAATTTATTTGTTTGACTAATTAATAACAATATTTCAATAATAAATCAGGTAATTACCCAATAGTCAGACGTTATAAACCCGAGTCGTCACATTCCTCCCCCCTTTGAATCTTTTTGTCCTCGAAAAGGAAAGAAGCCATAATTAAATTATTAAAATGCTTAAAATCAGATAAATTTTCTTTGATCATTTTTAAAATACTTTAAAAATCTGTAAAACATTATTAAAATAGTTTTTATAAAAATACTTTTATAACTCGACGTTTCGACAAGTCCATCCTTGTTCCTATAGAAATTCGGTCATACATTGATCAGGCGTAGGATTGAAAAATCTATAAGTACTTGGTAAACCCGTTTTCAACACCCAGTGAAAATACTTGGGAAAATAATTTTATTGAAAATATAGAAAACATTTTTTAAAAATGGAGGAAATATCTTTGGTGAGAAGGCTCTGGAAATCATCACCCCCGTCCATGGTCGCAGTTACATCCTGGGTTACGTTACCATCGCAGCAAAAGTCCATGTAACTGTAGGCACTCTACGCCCCTCGATTACGCCATGGAACCCACTACAGATCGCGGTTACATTCCAGGGTTATGTTGCTATCACAGCAAAAGTCCATGTAACTATAGACATCAGCGCCCTCGATTTCGCTGTCAAAAATGAAACTTCTCCACTCCCACATAGGTCGCAGTCTACCGATATAAAATCAAACGTAGGTCGTTGGCTCTGAGCGGCACACACGACTTTCGCTATGTTACCATAGGTCGCAGTCTACCGATATAAAATCAAACGTAGACTGTTGGCTCTCAGCGGCACACACGACTTTCGCTATGGTCTGTAGTAGATCGCAGTGACATCGAGTTACACTGTCTTCACAACATAACACAAATACCTCTGTAGGCATCAACGCCCTTGACTTTGACTACACACTACTCAATCCTCAGGAACTAGTTTTATTCGGACTCCTCACAGGATCAACTTTAGAAACCCCCCTTAGGGTTCAAGGCAGTACCACCCTGTGGCACTCCTGAGAAGTCCATTCAAAGGGATCGCCTTTTTCCCCAAAGCCACTATCAAAACACTTTATACTATATACATATAGTATCTTCCAAATCATACACCTAGTATGAATCTCAAATAAATCTCCTTTTCTAAAAATTGATTATCCCAAATTCGATAATTTTCAAACTAGGCTTTCCAAACTCCAATATTGATTTTACCTAAAAATCAAAAGCCTTTCCAAATCCAAAGGTTCACAAAACCTTTTTCCAAAATCCTCATAAGATCCTTTATATATATATATATAGACACACACACACACACACATATATATATATTTTAAAACTTTGGATTATTTCACACTTGTATGAAACTCCTTTTATACTTCAAACACTTTCAAAATCCCTTCCTTCCGGCAATAGATTCAACAAGGGAAGATTTATCTTATAACAAAGATATATAATTTTGTTTATTCAAAATAAAATATTCAAATTTGATTACCCTTCTTTTTTTTATAAAGTTGTTTCCATCTTACTTATCATCATAAGAATATCCAACTTTCACTTTTATCCATTGTATATTTCACAAAATATACTTTCATTTCAAAAGAAATCATTTCACATTTCTTATTCACAAATTTTCAATATCAATTTCATTCAAATCCGTACGATGTACACTTATCATCCGTACGCTATACCAATCTGATCGCTCACTCGATCACACAATTTCACTTCCGAACTAGTATCGTCCACCCGACTTCCTTGTGCGGACACTGATCTGGTTACTTGATCAGAAACCATCATTCTCCTTACATAGGCATAACTATGATAGAGGATATCTAGAACCAATCAACAATCCATATCCATGTTCACCGTCGAAAATCGAGTGAAAAATCCCAACTCGGATCGATAAACTATCTAGACATTCTATGCTCGAATTTGGATCAAATCACTATGCGAATAAACTAATATACGTACATCCTACGTATTTATTTTTATTGATTATTAACTAAATCAATTTCTCTTTCTATTCACATTTCCTTTAATTTCTATCCACATATTTACAATTGCCTTAATCCCCATTTGGATTATCACTTCAATTCTTACCTCTGTTTGGTATTTAATCAATAACAGTTTGAACTCCGACCAGTTTATATTTAGTAAATAGCTTGAAAAATTAAAAAATAGATATATAACCGAAAAATAATTATTAATTGTAAAATAGCTATAAAATAGTTAAGTAATTGTAAAATAGTTGAAAAATGGTAAAATAATTGCAAAATAGTTGTAAAATAGTAACTAGTTATAAAATAGTTGGAAAAATAGTAATTAGATTATAAAATAGTTGTAAAATAGTTAAGTAGTTCCGAAAGTAGTTGTTTAATAAATATAAGATAGTTTTGAAATTTTAAAATAAAAGTTGTACAGTAAATAGTTAGGAAAATAGATTTAAAACAATTTATCTCAAAATGATTTATTTAAAATTAGTCTAGAGCCAAACTGTTCAATTCCCAATCTCCATTTCCCATCAATTCAATTTAAATTTTGAGTTAATCCCAATTCCCATTTGAGTTTGAACTCATTCATTTTCAATTTCATTTCAAAACAATCCAATTCAAATTTCCATTTGAATTTTTAGACTTGTCCATCTTCAATCATAATTCCAATTGATTCAAATATATTTCAAATTTAAACCATCCCGAATTATATAAATTCGAATTAAATTTTTAAATGTTGATTCAATCCTTTAAGCCAAATCAACTTATATTTTAAACCATTTAATTATGGATCCAAATTCCATTTTTAACCTATTTCAAAGTTCAAGTAATAATTCAAATCCTTTTTAAATAACTAAATCTTTGAAATTCAAGTTATCATCAAATGCTTAATTTTGAAACCAAAATTTTAAAGTCTTATCTTAAACATTCATATCTTAGGTCCAAAATGATTCCATTTTATCTTAATAATGGATATATTACTGCATCCCATTTCTTCATTTATTTAAACTAATCCAATTCACAATTTAAGGATTATTAATATCAATAGGATGATATCATCCAATTTATCTTAAACAGCAATCAATTTTTTTTCCAGATCTCAAACCCATTTGAGATCACACAAACTCCCAATTCAAATTAACCGTTTAACTTCCCAACTTAAACCCCAATTTCATCTTGAAATTTCCAATTCAGGTTATTTGTTCTACACTTATTTAACTTTCCCAAAGTTAAATTCAATTTACTTAATCCAGTCAACCCTACTCAAATTTGAATTCCCGCATCAAATTTTCAAAATTCTTTCCCTTTCTTAAGTTCAAACTCATATCACTTTGGGTTTTTACATCACACTTTATGGGAAATCAAAACTCAACACCTTAGAGTTTATTTCAAATTATGTTTGATATCATGCATATCCATACATATATACATATTTATTTCTTGGCCCTCTCAGAAATTTTAAACCACCATTAGTTTTAATTTCAAAACAATCCCTTAAATTTTTCCAAACATTTCTTATTTTAAAATAAGACTATATTCAAAATAGTCTGAATTATATTATTTGTTATTTTCCTTAACACTTTGAAACAATTAATTGTTTCTAGACTTAGGTTGTTAAAACTTCAAAATTTAAAACCTGCTTTAATTTAGAAGTTATACTCATCTTAAAATTTTACTTCATTTGGCTTACTTATTAACAAATATATCATAATTAAACATAATTACTATTTATGATAATATCCAAGATTATCATATCTGGATGCCAATTCCTTTTTATCTTATTCTTACTTTTATAAATTCAAGATTTTAATTTCAGTTTGAATCAATTACAAACTTATCTTTATCTAATATCAATTTGGTTGTATTTCTATTACCACTTAATTTAATTCCAATAATATAACAACCAATTAACTTAATATTTATTTGAATGAAATATTGCTCTATATATCAAACTATAATATTATATAAAATCTTTTAAAATCTTTATATAAGAAAATAACAAGTACGCTCTCATACACACACACACACACACACACACTCAACTCATTTTAGGGTACTATTGACCCTATCCTTAATGAGTACACCCACCAATGCCAAGGTTCTCGCTTAACCTCGCCATGATACCAACTATAACGAACTGGAATTTTCGAACCTGAAAATTCTAGATAGTTAGAAGAAGAAGGAAGAGATAGAAGAAGAAGAAACAAAAAACACAACACAAATTCTCACGTTCGCAGCGGGACAAAATATAATATCAAATAATAACAGTTTACAAAAGAATTCTATATCTGTCAAACACATTTATAATACATCAGAGTTACACATATATACAGACACTGGATATACTCAATCATCATGTCTCAGATATACAACAATATAATACAGTGTAGCACTCCATACGTTCTTTCCATCCAGCTGGCCTCCTGAGCTCCAGAACGTTCTTACCTGAAAACCAGCGTGAGTAAACCCATCTAACATGGAATACAAAGCATACAACGTATATAAAACCCGGGGCAACTTATATCAATTTACAACTTCACAAGTCGTTATAGACATCACTTATTTCACACATAAATTTCAAAGTGCCAAAACTTAGATTAAATGGTCCAATTCACTTAAATCATTCAGCTCATTGATTTCACATATCAATCTATAAAGAACCAAAGTGGTTTCGGGTATTCACTAATACCTGACTCCGGTCTCTTCGAATTTAATACCATCTTATCCCAAAATTTTCAAACGAAACAGAATTCAAATTTCAAATACAAGGTTTCACCTATACACATTAATTCATCATCGATAGATAACCACATTATCTCAGTTTAAACCCAACATATCATATCACATAGCATCACAAATCACATATCCGAGATATCAACCAATCTAAGGCATGCAATACTATTCAATCATTCATAAGCAAGATAAATTAGTCGTACCATTTCAAATTGGTTAAAACAATTTAAATTAATTACTTCAATCACCCTTAATCCTTCTTATTTAACATTAATTAAATTCACAAATTAATTATCTTCAACAATTTAGTTCATTAATTCAATCCTGATAAATCACATTTGTAATTAACTTCCCTTATTTACTTATATCCATTAAATCAACTCCTTGATTATTTACATTAATCAATCTTTTAATTACATTGAGTAATTACCTCTTAATTACTTCCCCTAAGTAATTATTCTTTAATTACTTCCCAATAAGTAATTTCCTTTAATCTAATTACATCCAGTAATTATTCATTCATTACTTCACTATGTAATTACACATCATTAATTACATTAAGTAATTATACTTAATCCAACATGAAATGATTGTCTTTATTAATTAAACCTAGTTAATTAATTAAAGTTAACCATATTAACTTAATTACTTATACCGAAAAATTAATTTCTTTTAATTACTCCATTAAGTAATTATACTTAAACAATTTCATAAATAATTAAGAAAATCATTTATCTTAATTAAACTTTTACATATTAACAAATCACTTACATTAATTAACTATTCGTAAGTTAATGACAAAAATTAATTAACTTTATTTATCTTCAGAAATTCATTATTTTAAATAAATCAAAATCTTAATAACTTAAAGACAACTCTTTACCTTTAATTTATTTACATAATCATATCATTACCTTATTGAAATAAAATAAACATTTAGAGATCAATTCTGAAATCAAAAATAATTTAAATCATCTTATTTGAACCTTAAGATCTTGAATCCTTTCAAAATGGTTTAACAAATTTAGTACATAATTTATAAGAACCACTTATTCTACTTTTCAAAACTTACCTATTTTATATAATTTAAAACTTGTTAATCATTCATCCCTGAAAACAATTATTTCACAACTTAAAAATTTGTCTTAACTTGTTTAAATATTTTAAAACTTGATTCCTTTACAAAATTTTAGCTTAAGATTAAAACCAGATCACACTTGAACAATTCGAGACCACCCTACTGCATCCCGAGTCTATCACGAAACAACCATCATCTCGTTTGCTTCGAGTCATGCCTCAGAAAACACGAGCACAACACCTAGCCGAACTCGTCTGCCCCCAAACTCCATTGTTCCCAGATACAATGTGCAAGTGGTGCACGTACCCCAGCGCCTCCCACCTTCGGTGATCGTCGTGGCGACGTTTGACCATCACATAAACTCACGCGACCACATTCGAACACCCAGATCGCATGCAACCCATACAAATCGAAATCGAGCCTTCTCGACCATACTTGGAAACCACCATGGCCAAAAAACCACTCCTTCCCAACGCTTCTGACCTCGAGATCGCTGACCTTCATCATTGAAGCTTCATCATCCTACCCAACACCCATTCGCACCATCGCGAACCACTCCGGCATCTCCACGGCAACGCAAAACTCACAAACCCAACGATGAACAAAAAAAGACAAGAAACCTTACTTCACTCGATTCTGGCCACCACCGTCATCATAAAAATGATCCACCAATTTTCCAGAAAACCTCATCACATCGGCCACCTCCAGCCTAGGTCCCGATCTTCATCATCACGCCATTCGCCGTAATTTGACAAATACTCAATTTCTGATCATCTCAGACATGTAATCCCAAAAATCAACTATAATTTAAGATTTTTGCATTAGAAACCATATTTTGTAAAGGGAATTCGGATTATTAATTGAATTTACAAATTAATGTATTTGATTTTTAACATAAGCCAATGTTCCTCTGTTTTTTCAAACAATATTTCTATTTATTAAACTTAAAAAATATTTTAAATCTTAGTTTGATCTCAAAAAAACATATTTTGTTTAAATACTCTAGCCTAACAAAGATTTGAAGAAGAGGAATTGAAGTTTTATTCAAATTTATATCCTGTACTTTAACCGTGATGAATATCGATATAACAACTCATGCACCCAGATTTACATTCAACAGCATGCAACAAAATCACATCAAGCTTCTAAATTCTATTCACGTATCTAGATTCAATCAGAACAAAGTAAAGTTAATCACTGTTATGTATGTTGATGAAACCCTGCTTCCTTGCTTCTTCAGTCTTGATACCTGTTTAGTTGTTAAGTTTGGTTTTGTTCTTCTTTTTTTTCTAAGTTATAAAAATGCAGTGTTGATTTTATCTTTGTTTAACTTAACAAATTCTCGAATCCAGGCAGAAATGAAGAATGCAAAGTAGAGGTATAGGCTGCTCTTTGGTGTACACAACAAGCTTCTTGTGTACTGATTTTATTTCTTAAATTTAAGGGTTTTGATTTCATAAAAGATTTGATTTGCTATTTTTGTGGCTTGAGTTGGAGTTTCTTCATCATGATGCTTCCCTATATGTCTTCAAGTATTTATGTGAATTGATGTGTGAATATATATATATATATATATATATATATTCATTTGTCTGTATGTATGTATTTGCACTTGCATTTGTTATCACCATGAACATATATATATTCGTATTAATATATATTAACCAATATATCTACGTTTTCCACCATCACTATTTTATATAACCTATGTACTTATAAGTATTCTTATATATTTCTATATATTTTTAAATACACCCATGTTATATACATTTATATGTCCCATATATATATATATATTTAATTATGTATATTCCCATTATCATTTTACGCACATTCTTCATAATTTACTTGTGTTCGTCTTTGTCATTAAACATGTACATATATATTCTCAATTATATAAACTTCCCTGTTTTTGATTTTCATATGTGCATACATACATACGCGCACACACACACACATATACTTTATTTCTATGAGACTTACCCTATTCAGAGATTTTATAATCCAATATATGTTATAGTTTTCAAATCAATTTATTTTTGTTCAGATATTTCCATTATCAAAATTTATTTGTTTGACTAATTAATAGCAATATTTCAATAATAAATCAGGTAATTACCCAATAATCAGACGTTAAAAACCCGGATCTTCACAAATATGACCTCGGATTGACTTAAAATTTGAAAACGTAGGTTTTCACAGCTTTGCTTATCATGTCTTGTCAATTGTAGCTTGATCAGGACTCGGGAAAAATTTACCGACATCCATAGCTGATCTATACATAACGGGCAATCGAGGAGAAATGTCTTTGGTTTTCAGTTAATCTTTTGGTATCACGGCCTTGCTAAAAGGCGGGATAACATTGATGATACAACCTAAGTTGGATTTGGAATTGATACTTTATGTGAAATGACGTATTTGAGTAAATACGATTTTGAAAGGGAATATGATTTGAAAATGACATGGTTTTGAGAATATGATATTTTGATATAAATTGTGAATTGACTTTTTGAAATATAAAAGAACCATCTGATGTGAAATAAGCATTTGGTTGTTAAAGAGACTATGATCGGATATTATCATACTCTTCCAATACCGAAAACCACCTTAACAACTGTGTACATGGTGGAGATTCCAGAAATGAAGTAGGATGGTTTGGCGAATGATTCTGTATGAGGTATTTACGTGACCCTGACTCCCGTGATTTAGTTTAGATGTGATTAAAACATGAGCTATACCAGGCCAAGTGAGGTCATTCCTCCTACCAGACACATTTCTTCGATACTATATTCTGACTTGGTGATTGATTTAGTGGCCACCTTTATTTTGATTATGGGAGTGTGTTTCAAGGTGGTTAGATATACCCTAGCATTGCCTCGAGTTTCACATGCCCTATCGCACCTTCTACGAGTTTGTTTTGTATCGTACCTATGGAGTGCTCCTTGATATCCCGCCGATGGGTGGAGTTTACGGTATCTGCATAGACCATGGCATTATATTAAATGTGTAAAGGGGGATATAGGTAATTCCTTAACGCTATTTTAATACGTTATTTTACTGTAGACACTATTGTAATAGCATATTGTACTACATAGTAAGTAGTTTAACGGATCTTTAAGAGATGGTAATCCTGAACATCTCTTAAGTTATTGCACTCACGTTAGACATTGGATAGGAACGTCAACCCCCGTAAACATATATGATGTCGTTACACTCATATTTATTTACTATTGATTTAGCTTACATAAGATCTTTTAGTTCTGGCTCGAGTGTTTTGTTCTTTTAATTCGCTCAGATCAATCTGAGATTTTCAGTTTATCGAAGACTACTTTCTGGAGGATGAAGACGACGATTTTGTATTATTATTACTTATTATATATATATTCCACTACATCATGTTGTTCCACTGCATTTATTTATTCTTTTTTGTTATACGTAACTCTGATTTTTGTGTTGTACAACAATAATCAAATGTATTTGTAAAACGGCTTTATGAACTGTTATTTGATTATTATATTTTATCATTCCGCTGCGAGATTATGTATTTTGTTTATATCTTTCTCTTATTTTTCTTATTTACCCCATAACAATCTACCCCTTTGAATGGTTTGACACTAACGTGTATGTTTATCATCCATTTAATCCATCTAAAAAGGCTAGTCGTTACACTAACTAATAACGGTTTACTAATTTGTGTTATGAACCGTAACGACCCACCTTTTTGAACGGTTTAAATCGACGATAAACCACACATATCATCTCAATCCATAAAAAAGGATGATTTTTATGGGTTGAATAAGAAAAGAAGAGAAAGGAAAGAAAACAAAATACAGAATCTCACAGCGGAATGACAAAATATAGTAGTCAAATAAACAGTTCATGAAGCTGTTTAAAAATAATACTTGATTTCACTTTTACAATGCAGATCAGAGTTATATACAATAGAAATAAATAAATAATGCAGTGGGACAACATGATGTGGTGAGAATAATACATTAAATAACAGTACTAAAGCTTCGTCTTCGTTCTCCAAAAAAGTAGACTTCGATACACTGAAAAGCTCAAACTGACCCGAGGGAATTGAAAAGACAGAACACTCGAGTCAGAACTAATAGATCTTCTGTAATTTAAATCAATAGTAAATAAATATGAGTGTAATGGCGTTAGATATGTTTATGGGGTTTGACATCTCCTATCCAATGTCTACGTACATGCAATACCTTAAGAGATGTTCGGTATTCCCATCTCCTAAGGATCTAATAAACTATCTACATACATAGTACAATACACTTTTATAATAGTATCTACAGTAAAGTAACGTACTATAATAGCGTTAAGGATTTACCCATATCCCTTTTAACACATTTTATATAATGTCGTAGTCTATATAGATACTGTAAACACCACCGTAAACACCACCGTAAACTGATGGGCTATTAGGGGGCACTCCATAGGTACGACACAAACTAAACTCGTAGAAGGCACGATAAGGCATTTGACAAGGCACGCGAGCCAATGCCAAGGTAAGATTCTCCCGCTTGCACTACTAGACTGGTGGTAATGCATAGCAGCTACTACCGCCTACCTTAAAATACACCCCCTAATCAAAATCGAGGGGAGGCCACCAAATCACTCACAAAGTCATAATAAGGAATCGAAGAAATGTGCCCGATCTGAGGTACGATCTCTCTTGGTCCAGTTAGCTCATGTTTTAGCCACATCAACTTGATTCACGGGAGTCAGGGTATGTAAATAGCTCACACAAAATCGTTCGCCAAACCATCCTACTATATTTTGAAATCTCCACCATGTACACAGTTGTTAAAGTGGTTTTCAGCCATTGCAGAGAGTATGACAATATCCGATCTCGGCCTCCTTAACAACCAAATGCTTATTTCATATCGGATGATTCTTTTACATTTCCAAAAGTCGATTCATAATTGATATCAAAATATCATATTCGATTCAAACATATCACTTTCGAAATCATAACCACTTTCAGAACAATATCGACAAAAAATAGGTTAAATATCATTTCAAAATCATCATATTAAATCAAATGTGTCATTTCACCAGAAAATATAATTTAAATCTCAACTTAGGTTATAACGTCATTTAACCACGTTTGCTTTTAAATCAAGTATTTAAGTATAGCCGTCCAACCTTGCACCGTTTTAATTTTTAGAAAATAGTTTGGATTGTTTAAAATAGTTTAAATAGCTTAGGTGGATTTAAAATAGTTTAACATATATCAAATAAATTTACAATAGATTAATAGATTAAATAGATTTAAAATACTTCAAAATAATTTAAATGGTTTAAAATAGATTAAAATAGGTAAAATGGGTTAATCAGTTTAAATAGGTTAAAATAGATTAAATTGGATTACATAGATAAATAGATTCAAATAAGTTAAAATAGATTAAATTGATCAAAATAGATTAGAATAGTTTAAATGGTTTAAATTAGTTTAATATTTGAAAACCTTAGTAATTAGGATTTAAGACTAATATATTTAAATAGTTTATATTAAAACAATAAATTTGAAATTAATATCAAAATTGTACTATTTCTTTCATTTCAACACATCCTTAAACCATTTAATCAATATCGATTGCAAATCCATGTTCGAACTATAAACTCAAACAATTTCAAATTTAGTAGTTTTCGAAGTGTAAATTTTCAAATATTTCAGTAACTCCATTTCGATAAATCTTATTTATACTTCAAATCTAACTTTAAAATTTCATTTTAACCCCATTCCAATTTCAACATTTAAAACTCAAAATTTCAAAAATAGTTCAGTTTATATAAATCAAATTTTCTTTAAAACATCATCTCACTATATTCAAAAATTTGAGGATTTAAATCATTTAATTTAACCAATCCGGTGTCCGTATATAATTCTCAACCCTATGGTCAAGTGGTGCAGATATTTATCATTTCAATCCGCAATTATTTTAATTTCATGGATATGTATCATCTCAACCTGCAATCCCGATTTTAGTTACAAATCCATGAAATCGCTTAAGACTATTATTTCAACTCATAATGATTTCCCCTAATCTATCAGATCGTTCAAGTATGTATTATTCCAACCCATAGGAAACTTGTAGTTTTAAAGCAATATAACATCCACTCATCGAATATTAACAATCAACATCCATCACAATCACCATTCAAACCAATCATTACCAATAACAAGTGGCTAACTATCAATAACGGGTACTAACTGGCAATTCAGAATTTAATATTTAATTAATAGCGATAAAGTTCAATAAAAGTCAGATTAGACTATAATGGCAATATAAATAGACCAAACATCAACTAATCAATTTCTAATCATATCATACATTTCATTTAACTCACATAAGATAATTTAGAAGTTATGAGTGATTCAAAACACTCACCTTTGATTTCAAAACGATTTGAAATTCAAAATAAGACCCAAAATTCAACAATCTCAAAATTCGACCAACCCAGTTTCATAACGTATGGACTTTTGATACAATCCCAACGAAACAAATCGCGTGTGAATCCGAGTTCGTATGGAAAAGATATGTTGATCAGAACGAGTTGAAATTTAAATTAAAAAAATTAAAAAAAGATAACTCGCACCTGCTACACGTTAGCATCATCCGTCATTTCACACGTTTACTTCCAGTACGAAACCCTAGCCCCCTTACTGTTCATCGCGTTTATTTTATTGCAGCAGCCACGAGAATGATCACTGGGACACCCATGCCAGGCCACGTCCAGCTAGGCCTCACCCTACGACCTCTGCCCCATCTCCCTCACGACCTCCGATCAACCAAAAAATGTAGCTGCTCCTAAAGGAATCAAACCCTAATTCAATAACCAATAACGATCTAACCATCACATGACTAAAAGAACACTGATGCACTCGTTATGCCATTCTCCACGCAACCATGCTCTTGAATCAACGATCCATCTTCGTTGATCGAACCCTAAACGGATGGGTGAAAATGATTTGGCCAATTCTGGACAACCAGAATCCAATTACAAAAATGGACAGCAGATTTGAGTTGCGCTCGTCGAGAGCTTCGAATTGGTATATAATATGATTGGGTATTGAGAAGTTTGATTTTGAAATTTGATTAAGGGATTGTTATTTGATTTTGCTTCTACAATTGAAGAAGGAATAGATTGATGTACATATAGAATAAGAAATAAAAAGGCTGCTAGGGTTAAAACAAGACTATTTATATCAACCCAGCCTGATAAGATAAGAAACAAATATCGGATCGGTATGAACGATAATAATAACAACCCGAAAAGCATGTTTTGCTTACGAAACGAAAGTGGGTCATCCCATATATCAAAATAGATGTTTCCGATATTTCCAAATTCAATGGAACGAGTTTCAAGTCCTAATTCCATAGTATATAAAAAGTTAGCTTTAAAATTAACTTATTTCAAATTGAATTCAATTACATTGATTTCTATGCGTTTCAAGCCCATACGATCAAACGGTAAGTAGATTGCTGTGAAACTTGAAATCCTTAATAATTCACCATTACGGATCCGATGAAACTGGCTTCATCGAAATCTGAATTAGTGGCCAAAATGGCTATTTTCACATTAATTATATAAATTATTATTAAATTGATTAAATCACATTTCAATTCAAATTTAATAACTAACAAATTTTGTCATTTTTGATTACTTAAAAATTTACGATAATTTAAAACAAATTTACATGTCAATTAATTGCTAATTATTTTACAAGTTATACAGTGATTATTACTTTAAATTCCAATTAATCAATTTATTCGCCTTTTCATCTTATTATTCAATAAATTGTCATCTCACGGCTATAATTAACATTTTTTTATGTCTTATTACACTAATATTTTACAATATCATCATAATTTTCATTAACATAATATTTAATTACATTTATTTGCAATAAATTCATTTATTATAATTTAAACTCCAATGAATTGATGAAACTTAATTTCAATCTTTTTATATAACCAATCATCACTTATGGAAATAGTTAACACTGGTTTACATCTTATTGCATTAATATTATACAATTATCAATTCACATTAACTGCACTAATTAAGTGAATTAATTGCAAATGATTTCCAATTTATTATCAATTAATTAGATTGTGAATTTATAATTAAATCATTGTTATAACTTACGAATTCAAATACATTTCTATGTTTATTGTTAACAAACAAAACTAATAAATTAACATACATATTAACTATTCTATTTTAATCCATTTACATTTATTACATAAATTCCACCATTTTATATAATACTTGGTTTATTTACTTATTTATACTTTATAACCAATTATAACTTTTAATCATTGCGATTTCTCAGAATTAAATTTACAGTAGTTATCAATTACCTTAAATTAATACTATTGCATTTTATTCTAGTCATTTTATTACATTAAATATACATTATTAAACTTAATTCTGGTTAGTTTTATCATTCTTACGTCATAATTTTATTTCCTTCAAATATTAAGTTACAAAATCTTCTTAAATTAAATATTTTGATTATCGAAAATTACGGGTCGTTACACTCTCCCTAACTCAAAACTTTTCGTCCTTGAAAAGGGAAAAGAAGGGAAAAGAAAGAATTAAGTAATTAATATATCTTATTCAAAGTATTCAATTATAAATAATAAATTCGCATAATTAAATAATTTAAATAAAATATACCAATTTATAAAAAATTAAATCCTTTTTATTCAAGTTCAATAAAAGTTGGAAAAACATCTTTACTTTTCAAAAAAATCCCAAGTCAAAAATTTATGGAAAATTTCGGCAGTCTCCTTTGTATGAAGAGGTCCAGGAGAAATAATAATTTCAATTTAACAATATATATCATATATTTCAAAATATTATATCATAAACCATAGAAAAATAATAATATAATATTACTATAAAACCATAATAAAAAATGTAACTATTTGTCGAGCAAACAACACTTATTTATGAAACCAAAAGAAGTAGAAATTGCTTCCATAAACCTGTATTTCACTTATATAATCCAAAGAGTTTAATAATTAAGTAAAAGAGAAAATGTTTACATTGTTTCAATTAATAGCAAAATAAATTAACACAACATAACAATAATCACATGTAGTCAAAACCATACAATCATTACATTCAATCAAAGTAATCAACTATCCATACATAACAACCAAAACAAATGGTTTATTCAGGTTTAAAAACTTTTAACCGTTTAAAATGATAATTGAACTACTACGTATACCATGCACTGAATAATCTTTGATAAAACTAAATAGATTATTTATACATCCTAAACAGTTTAAAGTATTACCTCCCCAGCATCCCATAAGTCAAAGAATTCAACACATATTTTAAGTTTATTCTTATTAATCTATTTTCACATCGTTTATTGTTCATTTTTTCATTCATACAATGATTATTTATTTTTATTTTATTTTTTATTTAGTTTCATTACTTACAAAGTTCATTTCCTTTCCATTCATTCGTACAATACTTATTTTCATTCATTACTAACATAATTTCATTTCTCATTTATTCATACAATATCAATTTATTTTCATTACTTTACACTCATTTCTTACATAAGTTATATCAGTTTCAATTATTTGGATTATTCATTATTATGCGAGTCTCTTTACAATTAAATTCACCATTAATAGATTATTTCTTTTTTACCACATTGATTTCTTTCATATATAATATTATTGAACATTTAATCTATTTCTGAATCATTTCATGTTTTAAAAGTCATAATTATTCAATTAATATAGTATTCACTTTATTTATAAATAGCTTTAACGTTAACTTAAGTTTATAATCATTTACTTTCGGTATTCACTTTTTATTAACATTAATTAGAAGCATTCAAATTATTAACCTAGGTTTACAATATTCTTATACTTCTTAATTCTTCATTTAAGACATAATTACATTAAACACTTCCATTATTTAAGTTTACTTGTATAATATTCTATTACATATTCTTATTAACATTTCAACCTTTAATATTTGGTGAGTTGTATATATGTCATAAGATTGCAATTGAAAGTTACACAAGTTCATGTTATTCATTTAGTTACAAAATGTTCAGCAATTCCATCCTCCAAATTTTCATTATTCTTTAACTATAAGTTACAAATTTCAATTTCTTATCTATTTCATTTTTCACTTAACGTCTAATGTTCTCATTTTATTTAGAAGTTTCGATCATTAAGCTAGTCAAAATTTGATTCTATTACAATAATTGAAAATTACTAATTTATAGAAACTTAAGAACTAAATACTGAGTTTCCTTTTTTTTAAACATTAAAATATATATATATATATATATATATACACATATACACTCATATCTTTATATATCTATATATATCAAATCAATTTTCAAAGATTAAAATTAAGGTTTGTTAATCGAAACAAATGTGCGATTAAACTATTAGAATTGTCTTCCCACTTTGAAACTCAAAAATGAACGTCGATGATGCGCGCATTCATCACCGAAACTATTTTCTACAAACAGAGAGGGGATAAAGAACATATTTCCTTCCAAAATTCCTTTAAAACATTTCTTCCAAATTATATTGAAATATTCATTTTAGAAAAAACTTTCAAATAATACTAATATTATATTCTAAAATATTTCGAAAGAAATTTTCAAAATCCTGGAACTTAAGTTCTAAAATATTCATTTTATATTCATTTTATTTGTAAATCCGATTTTACAATTCATATTTAGAAGATTACACTTCCTAACAAACAAAAAATAAAATTATATACATTTTTAAAGACTATTCTTTTATATACAAAATATAATAATAGGCAGGATTATTTTATTTACCTATATTTGAAAGACAATATTGTGTCGGTCTGCCTTATTAAGTGTTTAGAAAACCCTATCGATGCCATATCATCTAATGTACCGACCAAAATTGTAAATACTAAACGAACAAATTAACACAGTATAAAAACATATTATAACACCAACAAGTATGCTCTCTCATATATATGCACTTAATGACTCGTTCTAGGGTATTACTACCCTATTTCTTGTGAGTTGGACCCCATAAAGCTATGGTTATCGCTAAACCAAAGCTCAGATACTAAATGTAACGACCTATCTTTTTGGATGGTTTAAATCGACAATAAGCCACACATGTCAAACTCAAACCATTCAAAATGGAGGATTATTATAAAGTGAATAAGAAAAGAAGAGGAAGGAAAGAAAACAAAAAACAGAATCTCACCATGGAATGATAAAATATAATAGTCAAATAAATAGTTCATGAAGCTGTTTACACATAATACTTGATTTCACTTTAATAAAAGAAGAGGAAGGAAAGAAAACAAAAAACAGAATCTGACAGTGGAATGACAAAATATAATAGTCAAATAAATAGTTCATGAAGCTGTTTACACATAATACTTGATTTCACTTTTACAATACAGATAGAATTACATGCAATAGAAATAAATAAATAATTCAGCGGAACAACATGATGCAGTGGGAATAATACAATAAATAATTATAGTAATAAAGCTTCGTCTTCATCCTCCAAAAAAGCAGTCTTCGATACGCTGAAAAGCTCAGACTGACCCGAGGGAATTGAAAAGACAGAACATTCGAATCAAAACTAAAAGATCTTATGAAAGTTAAATCAATAGTAAATAAATATGAGTGTAACAGCGTCAGAGATGTTAACGGAGTTTGACATTTCCTATCCATTATCTATGTGCATGCAATAACTTAAGAGATGTTCGGGATTCCTATCTCATAAGGATCCGTTAAACTATCTACATACATAGTACAATACACTATTATAATAGTGTCTACAGTAATGTAAAGTATTAAAATAACATTAAGACGTTATCCATATCCCTCTTTACACATTTTATATAATGCCATAGTCTATATAGATGCTGTAAACTCCACCGTAAACTGGTAGGCTATCAGGGGGCACTACATAAGTACGATAGAAACCAAACTCGTAGAAGGCATGATAAGGCATGTGGCACGGAATGCGAGGCAATGCCAGGGTAGGATTCTACCATTTGCACTCCTAGGCTGGTGGTAATGCACAGTAGCTACTACCCCTACTTTGGAACTTGCTCCTATAATCAAAATTGAGGAGTGGCCGTCAAATCAATCATAATGTCATAATATGGAAACGAAAAAATATGCCCGATCGAAGATGCGATCTCACTTAGCCCGGTATAGCCCTTGTTTTAGCCACATCAAACTGACTCACGGGAGTCCGGGCTACGTAAATACCTCATGCAGAATCATTCACCAAACCATACTACTTAATTCGGGAATCTCCACCATGCACACATTTGTTAAAGTGGTTTTCGGTATTAGCAAAGAGTATGACAATATCCGGTCCCGATCTCTTTAGCAACCAAATGTTTATTTCACACCGGATGGTTCTTTTACATTTTCAAAAGTCAATTAATAGTTGATATCAAATTATCATATTCGATTCAAACATATCACTTTCAAAATCATATCCACTTCCAAAAACGACAAAAATTAGGTTAAATCTCATTTCAAAATTTTCATATTAAATCAAATATGTCATTTCACCAGAAAATATCATTTAAATCTCAACTTAGATTATAACATAATTTAACCACATTCGTTTTTAAATCACGGATTTAATTATAGCCGTCTAACCTTGCATCATTTCAATTTTTAGAAAATATTTTGGGTAGTTTAAAATAGTTTAAATATTTTTAATAGCTTAAAATATTTAAAATAGTTTAAAATACATTAAAGTAGTTTAAAAATAGTTTAGGTGGATTTAAAATATTTTAAATAGATTTAAAATAGATTAAAATGTTATAAAATACATTAAAATAGTTCAAATGGCTTAAAATAGATTAAAACATGTAAAATGGGTTAATTAGTTTAAATAGGTTAAAATAGATTAAATTGGATTACATAGATAAATGGATTTAAATAAGCTTAAATAGTTTAAATTGATCTAAATAGATTAAAATAGTTTAAATGGATTAAATTAGTCTAGTAGTTTGAAAATGTTAATAATTAGGATTTAAGAATAATATATTTAAACAGTTTATATTAAAATAATGAATTTGAAATTAATATCAAATTTTAGTATTTCTTTCATTTCAACACATCGCGAAACCATTTAATCATTCCAAATCCATGTTTAGACTAGAAGTTCGAACTATTTCGAATTTAGCAGATTTCAAAGTTTAAATATTCAAATATTTCGGTAACTCCATTTTGAAAAAAATTATTTATACTCCAAATCTCACTTTAAAATTTCAATTTAACCCAATTCCAATTTCAACATTTAAAATTCTGTAACGACCCACCATTACGAACCATTCAAATCGACAATAATCCATACGTATCAGACTTAAATTGCTCTAAATAACAGATTGTTAATATATTTATTTGGCTTAACTTAGCATATACAGTAAATAAATAAATAAATGAATCAAAAACACAGAGTTGACAACAAATAGCGGAAGATAACAGTAGTTAATAAATCTACAACAAAAATAACGTAGTCTAAAACAGAGCACATCAGATGTCCTAGTACACAAAAGTTTCTAATACGAAGCAGATGACACGCCTGAACATACAACTAGCAATAACAGAAATAAACTGAAAGCTGAAATAGATAAGCTGAATCTTCCAATGAACTCCAACTCCAAAGGATGAAACTCAAACTATGACACTCAAGCTGACTCGAGCGTAAAGCAAAACAAAACACTCGAATTAGGATTAGAATTCTTATGTAGATAAATCAGGTTCAAGTGAAACGTCGAGTAAATGCAATATAACTTAAAGGGATGCTGGGATTCCATCCTTTAAGGATCCGATAAACTTTCTACATACATAATACAATATGCTACATATATAATGTCTATAGTAAAGTAAAATATAAAAATAGCGTTAAGGCGTTACCCATATTCCCCTTAACTCGTTTTACATATTCCTATAGTCTATAGTGTACCGTACGCTCTTTTGTAAACTGGAGGTTTATCTAGAGGGCATTCCATAGGTATGGTACAAAACAAACTAGTAGAAGGCATGATATGGCGTGTGACAAGGCACGCAAGGCAATTCCATGGTAGATATACCATTTGCATATCCGAACTGGTGGTAATGCATAATAGCTACTACCACCCTCCTCCAGACACACTCCCAAATCAAAGGTGTGAACACCAAAATAAAATCACAAAAGTAATAGATATGGTTTCAAAGAAATGTGCCCGATAGCAGGAATGACCTCACATGACCAGGCGTGGCTCTTGTTTTAGTCACAACAAGCTGACTCACGGGAGTCAGGGCTACATAAGTACCATATAGAACCGTTTGCCAAACTATCCTACTTCATTATGGAATCTCCACCACGTACACAGTTGTTAAAGTCGTTTTCGTTTTTGACAGAGAGTATGATAATATCTAATCCCGGTTTCTTTAACAACCAAACGCTTATTTTACACCATGGTCATTAATAAAATTACTTTATAAATATTTAAATAAAAATCTTAAATACAAATTTAATGCGAACCGAGTATTTAGTTTTAATTCTATTTAAATTTTAAAGTATTCCTTTAATCATTTTTTATTAAAACAAGTTATAAATCATTTCCATTAAGTTCTGAGTGAATCTTTATTTAAATTCAATTTATTGCCAGTTTAAGTTGACAGTCAAATTCCAACGCGCCTTTCCAATCTTTTTATTTTTACATTTATAACAATCTATTTAAATATAAATTAAATGAGCCATTTAAAATATTATATATATTAAAAGGTAATTTTATACAATAAAAATAAATTTAACTTTTATTTATCTATTTATATTCTTATTTGTATATTTTAGAAAATAAAAATATAAGTAAAATATATAAATTTTCTTAAATTAAACTCAGACTTTTAATATCTCCAAAATAGAAATTTAAGGTTATAAATATTACAATAATAAATGGAGTTCTCATGGCAATTCAAAATTCAAACTCATATATTTCCTTTCACATATTTGGGAATCATTTCAAAAATAGGCCAATATGTCCATAAATTTTTTATATTCTATGGTCAAGTGATATGGATATTTGTTATTTCAATCTGTAATAGTTTAATTTTATGGGTTTATAATTTAGACCCGTAATCCAAAAATTTCAATAATAACTGAAAATCATTTGGTTTTATCATTTCAACCTATAACGAAGTTCTTCTATTCTAAAGTCTATTCGAGTATGTATCATTTCAAACCATAGTGATTTCTAAGCTAAGGAAACTTGCAGTATGAGGACAATAATTAACATAACATTTACTGACAAAATAGTTAACATATAATAGTGCCATAAGTGATCAAATTTAAATAACAACTTGTCATATTTAATAATTAATAGCTAGCAATTCAGTTTTAACAGTACATTTAAATTGCTATTTCCTATGAAATAAATTTAATGAGCATAAGGACATTAACCGTAAGTGATTGCTCACCTTCCGAGCCTAGAGAATGATAGAATTTGAAAGACAATAGACAGGGACACGAACACAGATATGGCACGTTACTTCAATTTGCTGCGACAAGCCAAAAACAGATTTAACACGATTATTTGACGAAACAAATACACACACACACACACACACAGATGCAGCATACACATACATTTGTTTTATAGATATTTGGAAGAATAGTTGTATACATACAACACCTACTTTCCATCGAAAAATATGAAGGTGACGTGTATACTTTGGTAAAAATACGAACACGTGTTATATATTTTATAATGAGTATAGGTTCAGATTACAAAGCATATACATTTCGGTCAATATATATGTTGCAACATATGTACACATTCTGTTGAATAGTCACGTATGCATGTACCCTATATATATCTTGATCAGATCCTTGGCACTATATTGGTACAAAAAGCTTGTGCACTGGAAAAACTAGTTTGCGCACCTTAACTGTAAGTCAAAATGTATACACGAAATACGGATAGGTGGCATAAAAATCAAAAAATATACACTACGCATATGTACAATATATGTTTCATGTACAATAGAGAACCCAAGTTAGATGCCGAAAAAGATAATGAAAACTAACGTCTCTAATCCATGCTCATATATATGCGCACTATATTTGTAACTGTCCAAAATTTTCCTTACGCAGCAAACATAAAAGTAACATATATGTATAATATGTATATATATAAATATAGTATATATATAACATATGTATATTGACAAGAGGGTGGACAGGAAAAACTTTTGACCATGCTTTGAGGAAGGGGAAGAATGCTACTATAGTGACTTCGGGTTCATGGGTTATGGTGACTTTGGGTTCATGGGGGTTTCCTCGGGTCAATAGGGGATTTTGCTCGAGTTCATGGGTTTTGCTCGGATTCATGGGTGGTTTTTCTCGGGTTTTAGTAAGGGCAAGGACGGAGAGGGCTGGGTGCTTAAGGTGTTTTCATGTCAGAGAGAGGGGCTTCGGTTTCGGGTGACTTTGTGAGGAGCAGAGAGGGACTGGTCGGGCTTTGGGAAGGAGGTGGGGTGGACCGGGTCATGCTTTGGGAAAGAAAGGGAAGGCGTGGGCGTTGCTTCGGGTTGAGGAAGGAAAGTCATGGAAAAAGAAGGTAAGCTCGGCAAAACAGAACACAAAAAAAAAAGAATGGGGAAGAACTATAGGGAGAAGAGGGACCAATCAACCAAAAACTGAGAAAATAAAAAGGAAGATAAAAATGTACCTTGAATGATAGTGGAAAAATAAAATTTTGAGTGAATATATCAATAAAATAAAAGTAAATTATAACGGTCAAGTCCCTTGACTTGGAGAAAATTATTGAAGCAATTAATTTGATTTCTTGGGCTGCACGCTCAGATTTGAAAAGGCACAAAAAGTGTAAAGTCACAATTTGGTACCACTACGGTGAACTATTTCATCGCTACCGTTGCATACCAGACCTCAAACTACAAAAATAAAAATACAGCAGAGATCAGCACAACGACACGAATAGAACGCTATACAGATACCAGTGATATGATCAAATTTTAAAAACTCGAATTTTCGCTACCGAAAATGATGCTAAAATGCTGGAAAAATAAGACAAACAGAGCTATAGAAATCCAAATTTTGAGAAACGAATTACGACGACGTCCCAAAAAAGATTTATATTTTCATTATATAAAAATATTCGACTTTTGAAAATATTTAAATTTCACCAATCTAACTGGGTAAATTTACATTTTAAATTTCTTAAATAAATTAACTTTAATATTTTCCAATAAGAACTTATCAATTACTATAATTGAATAGACGCATTCCGAATAAAAATATTATTTCATAATTTTAGCATTTATATTTCAAGGAATTTTTAGCTATTTACATTATAAAACAGTTGAAATTTCTCTGGTCGTTACACTCTCCCCCACTCAAAACTTTTCATCCCCGAAAATAAGATAGTAGAATAGAAATAACCAAAAACATAAAAGAAGGCAGCGTATAGTACCTGAGTCAAACAATTCAGGATTTGAAGCACATATGGATTCCTCAGTTTCCCAGGTGCAATCCCGGTCGTCCGTACTCCATTGTACCTTAACTAGACTGATAGATTTCCTTTGAAGCTGCTTCGTACTTATATCGACAATATGAAGTGGCTTCCTCTCGATACTGAGATTTGGCTCAACTTCCAAATTCACTAATAAAGTTGGCTGAACAATCAAGGATGGATCATGGGGATATTTTCCAAGGTGAGATACGTGAAACACATTGTGCACACGCGTCAGTTTCTTCGGTATATCAACTCTATAAGCCAAAGGACCGACTCTTTACAGAATGCAGAAAGGACCAATGAACCAAGGGGCAAGCTTCCCTCTCCGATCAAAACGAACCACGTTCTTTAGCATTGAGATCTAGAGAAAGATCTGATCCACTGAAAATTCCAAATCCCCTCTATGCCTATCAGCATAATTCTTCTGCATATCCTGAACAATCCTCATCTTCCTTCTAATCCCTTCAACCTTCTTTGATCCTTCCAGAATCATATCAGGCCCAACAACTAGGCGATCACCGGACTTTATCTAGCAAGATAGAGATTTGCAAGATCGTCCGTAAAGAGCGACAAATAGAGACATCTTGGTGCTTGCCTGGTTTCCAAAAGAATGGGATTAATAGATGGATTAAACTTAAGATGATTGAAAAATTCAAAGATAGAGCTATATATGATAATTGTTGTTGTAGGTGAATTCAACGAGATGGAGATGATCTTCGTAAGATCCTCCATAGTTAAGAACACAAGCACGGAGAAGATCTTCTAATATTTGATTCACTCTTTCCGTCTGACCATCAATCTAGGGATGATAAGCCGTACTAAGGTTCAACTAAGTGCCCAAAGCTTCCTGAAAAGTTTTTCAGAACTTGCTGGTAAATATAGGGTCACGTTGACAAACAATACTAGAAGGAACACTACGGAGACGGACAATCTCCCGCATATAGTCTCAGCTATGCTCGAAGTAGTCCGATTCGACTTGACCGGAATGAAATAGGTAGACTTGGTCAATCGATCGACAACTACCAAAATACTCTCATTACCCCCTTCTAGTCCTCAGTAGACCATCGATAAAATCAATAGAAACCCGATCCTACTTCCAAATAGAAATCTTAAGGGGTTGCAGTAATCCAGCGGTCTTTTGGTGATCAGCCTTAACCTGCTGACAAGTGAACATGAAAAAGATAGAAATGTCCCATTTCATACCATTCCACTAATACAACCTTTTTCATATCTAGAAACATCTTTATAATACTAGGATGGATGGAGAGTCCAGATTGATGATTCTCTCTAAGAACTTTTTTCCTTTATCCATCAACATCCGGAACAAAAATCCAGCCACTAATCCTCAAACCTCCATTCTGATCACTTTTTGTTCCTAACTCCTTTTGAGTATCACCTTCCCTACTCTGAATGTTCTCGTTCATTAGTCGAAGCATCACATCCTCATCCTACTTCGCTGCGATCCGATCCATAAGAGATGGAGTAACCACAATCTGGAACATCAAGGCTTTCTTCCGAATCAAAGCATTGCTACAACATTTACTTTCCCAGGGTTATAGTTGATGTCGAGATCATAAGATTCTAAGTACTCAAGCCATCGAACTTGCCTCTGGTTTAAATTCATCAGGTTGAAGATATGCTTAAGAGGCTAGTGACCGGTGAAAAGGCTAAATTTGGTTCCCAAAAGGTGATGCCTCCACAACTTCAAAGCAAACACAACCGCAAGCAACTCTAAATCATGGGTGTCACAATTAGCTACGTGAGGCTTCAACTAACGACTAGCATAAGCTATGATCTTCCCATCTTGCATCAACACAACACCCATTCCTTCCTTACTAGCATCGGTATAAACCAAAAATCCCTTATCCCATTCGGAACGGTGAGAACAAGAGCAGAAGTAAGCTTTTTCTTTAACTCATTACATGCGGTTTCACACTTCTGATTCCAATTAAAATTGGCCTTATTACAAGTCAAAGTAGTAAGAGGTGCGACTATATGTGCAAAGTCCTCCATGAATCTCCGATAATAACCGGCAAGACCTAAAAAGCTACGGGTATTTGCCCGAGTCTTAGGAGTCTCCCCATCCTGGAGATGGATAAGGGGATAAGTTCAAAGATAGACAAGATGAATGAATT
Source organism: Allium cepa (assembly GCA_030765085.1). NCBI lineage: Eukaryota > Viridiplantae > Streptophyta > Magnoliopsida > Asparagales > Amaryllidaceae > Allium > Allium cepa. The sequence continues at coordinate 847,303,729 of CM060928.1, read as the reverse complement.
CAACAAAGAAAGGTAGATAGACATACATTAATTACGGCGGCCTTAACCGGTCAGCCGAGACTCCATTCTCCGAAACAATATGCCCAAGGAATTGAAATTCATCTCTCCGGAAATGGCATTTAGAAATTTTGGCTTTCAACTAATGACTCCTAAGAGTTTTGAGAACATGATATAAAAGTTCCTTATGCTCCTTCTGTAACTTGGAAAAGACAAGGATATCATCCACGAAAATCAAAACAAGCCTGTTGAGAACATCGCGGAATATGCAATTCATGAGATCGACAAAGAAAGCAGGAGCATTGGTTAATCCGAAAGACATGACTAACCATTCGTAGAACCCATTATCTGTTCAAAAAGCAGTCTTAAGAATGCTATCCTTAGCAACACGAAGCTGGTGGAAATCGATATCAAGATCGAGCTGAGAGAATACTTTAGCTCCATAGAGCTGATCAAACATGTCATTGATGCAGGGCATCGGATATCGGTTCTTGAGAGTAAGCTTGTTCAACTCTCTATAATCAACACACATCCTCAAAGAACCATCATATTTTGTGACAAAGGCCAAAACAACACCCCATTCAGTAAAACTCTGCATAATCAAACCCTTATAGAACAAATCCTTAATCTGCTTCTTCAACTCTACTTTCTCTGTGGTTGTCATTCTCCTAGGAGAGATAACAATAGGTTGTGCACCAGAAATAAGATCAATGCAGAATTCAATTTCCTGCCTAGAAGTAAGAGAAATGACTTCATCAAAAACATCAGGAAAGTCCCCGATGATCGGGGTGGAGTCAAGATCCTTGGCTGAACATCAAGAGAGAAAATAAAGCTACCTGCAATGTCCTGAGGCATTCGACATTCAATAACCAAAGGCTCGCCTAGTTCACTGACTAATGGGACAGTTTGGGCCTTACAAGAATCATAAGGCTTTAACCTATCACCTCCAAGTAAAATATCAAATGCGTCGAAACCCATAACATAGAAATCTCCGGCGAATCGATGATTCTTGTAAAGGAGTTTCACTTCCTTACAAATCATGCTAAGATTGGCACGACCGCCGATGGGATTAATTACAAATAATGATGTAGTCACCAACTGAGGTTACAAAATATGCTCAAATTCATTGTAGAGATCAACAGATATGAAACTATGGGACGCACCAATGTCAAAAAAAAATGAACAGGAAAATCATGCAAAGAAAATGAACTCTAAAGAGTACCTTGGTTATCACTGTAAGGCGGAGGAGGAGTGGAAGAAGTCATGGAAAAGACTACAGATGTCTTGCCTCTCTACTAGGTGGGACAGTTATTCTTGAAATGACCAGGTTGGAGACAAAGGTGGCAGAGACTGGTAGCCTAAGGTGGAGGAATGGAAGCACTGGCAAGAGATGGACAACTATTTGCCTAGTGATCCTGCTGGTTGCACTTAAAACAAGTGATAGAAGAAAGGTCAAGAGATTGCTTCTAAGGAACAGATCCAATACCCTGTGTATTGTGCCAATTTTACTTCTACTACTAGTAGTTGGGCTACCTTTTCTTTGAACCACAGGAAATACTCTGAGATGCCGAAACTTCTTGCTTACCCTTGGAGATAGGACTCTCGAATCTAGTGGCCATATCCATCAGAGAAGTGAAGGTGCCGTGAACATGACTAATCAAGCGGTCATTATACTTTGGGCGAGAAACATGAATGAACTTTTTGTCCTTCTTCAACTGAGTACCAATCAAACTGGGACCAAACTTGGAAAGCTCATTGAACTTCCTCTGTCACGGTCTAGATTTCAGTGTTCGAGAATCGACACCCGTACTTCACTTGTACTCAAATGCCGCAGATTTAATCGTTGAAATCTGACTCGTGCTGGAGCTTATAACACATTAGGTACAACAACACATCGGAAGAAAACGAATATATCATATAAATCCAATGATACAATATCCAATGATATACAATAATGATCACAAATACATATCAGACATCTACAGCAACACAGCGGAAACACAAATGCACCAGCATCGGAAATAACTTGAACTCCAAAATGAAATCCAATATTTGCAACTCTATCTCTAATCCAAAACTTCGAAGACTCCAATCCAATAAGATCGAACCACTATCAAGTTGTATTAAACAAGGTCGGTCTCGAATGTGGAAGAGAAGCACAAAGCAATAGCCAAAATTCAAAGACTTCGAAGGCTATCGAATCTACACCTATTATATGATTATCTGAAAAATCCAACTCAAGACCGCCCGTGCGGAAAATTGTGGGCACCTAGAGTTTAGGAAGGGAACAATAAACTCCAGGTCAGTCGTGGTACTGGTATGAGCAAACAAAAATAGTTTATTTTAAAACAAACAACAAAGGAATTTAGAATTGAAATCCGCAATGCTTTTTAGAAAATGAAACTACCATAAGGCCTTCCACCGCACGCACTATGTAATAAGTTATCTTAGCTTATTGGACTAAAATAACCTGTAACGACCTGCTATTTTGGACCATTCAAGTCGACAATAAAACCACACATGTCTGACTTGAATAATTCAAAATACCGAATTGTTAATTTAAATTTGGCAAACGTAACATATACAGTAAATAAACCAGTCACAGATCACAGACACAGAGTAATAAAATGCAACGGAATAGATAAGGAATAGTAGTTCATGAAGCTACTATATACATCAGAGTTAGAAATAAAATACATCAGAATATCCCAGATGCAGTGAAGTCTCCAGTACGAGAAGATGACTTCTCTGAACCAATCAACTGGATGACTGAAAGGATACATAGCTGGATCTTCAAGCAAAGCTCCAACTTCGAAGGTGAGTCTCAAATGTTGTATCACTCAGTCTGACCCGAGCGTAAAGCAAAACACAAAACACTCGAGTCAGGATTAACATTCTTATATCAATAAATCCAACTCAAGTGAAATATCAACTAAAATACAAATAACTTAAAGGATGTTTGGGATAATCATCCTCTAAGGGTCCATGGAACTTTCTACAAGGTAGAAATATACACTATAACACCGTGGTCATTTTAGCTTGATTTATACTTCAAAACCAAATCTCATTTTCACTTCAAATATCTCTATATTTCCCAAAATAGTATTTATATATATTAAATAATTTATACAGTAATGTATTTTCAATTTCCTCAACTTAACAAAATGTTCCAACATCAACCCGACCTTCCCATTCAAATTAAATTCAATCTCAATTTATCGATTTAAAATCAACTCAATTTAAATCAAATATTACTACTAAATCTATATATACAATTTCCATTTATATAATATCTTAAGAATCAAATTTATTAAACCATATTTTCTTTCCAAAATTAAAAAAATTAATTTCAAAATATTTATATGGACCAACGGTGTCTGTATATATTTCCTATCATATAGTTAAGTGCAACGGATAATTATCATTTCAATCCGTATACTAAATATGTACGGGTGGATATCATTTCAACCCGTAATCCCAAATTCAATTAAATGAAAATCGCTTGGGTTTATCATTTCAACCCATAACGATTTTCTCCTATTCTAAAGTCTGTTCGGGTATGTATCATTTCAACCCATAGTGATTTCTAAACTACAGGGAACTTGCAGAGTGATAACAGAAAATACAATAAAATAACAGGCATATATCATGAATACCAATATAATATAAACAACAAGATATGGTTTCATATCCCGCAGGTGAACAGTTACAGATAATAGCATATATAACAAATTTAAATAACTACAGCAGCATATTTCAATTGTCGTTTCTATGGAAATCAAATTTAATGAATAAAAGAATGTTAATCGTGAGTGATTACTCACCTCTCGAGTCTAGAGAATACAGAAGATGACACGGATATGCATACTGCTACAGACACTGAAATTTGAATTATGAACCGAAGCAAAGCAAAATTGGCATGAATTCAACGATCAATGCTGATAACAAGAATTGATGGAACAAGTTAGAACGGGATCAGCGAAGATAATGGTATAAGTGGACTCATATATATATATATATATATATATAACTATATATATAAAGTCATATTCTAAATTCAACACATATTGAATTAAGTTAAATATATATGTATTTATATTTTCCAAAATCATTGTTTTTTCTATTTAAAACACATAAATTAGAATCAAGCATATGTACAATATGAAATTTGAAATAAATACTTATATAAACAGAATAATATTAGTCATGTGCTAGGTTACAATACTGACATATTTTAGCTGTAAGAAAGAGTATAATGAAAGAAGTCAACATCAGTTATAATATATTTATATAAACCAAATGTAACATATATTAGTTGACATAACAAATGAATTCTTTTATAAAATAATATACATTGGGCGCTATTTCATAAAAATGCACATACAATACCATTTATATACGAACAACAAAAGTAGCTTATATATAGATATACTATTGAAAAATCAATATTTACATTTCAACTAACATCAGAAAACAAATATAAACTTTATACTTTATATATGTTTTATGGAAAAAGAGAAAAAAAATAGAACGCGAAGTGGATCCAATGTTTGGAATTCAGGGATTAGTCCTGAAGGCTAATACACCGTCGGATCATTTTTATTAAATTTTTGGATAAATTTCAGTAGAAGAGTAGCAATTCATCTAAAATAACGTAGTGTGAAATGAATTGATGGAATGAATAAAGTAACGTATTATTAGTACCCAAATAATCAAATGACACAATACGTTGGTTTCTTGATAACGACAGTAACGTTCAATTTGCTAAAAGTTAATTTAGGACGTTATCTTCGTCTTATTTGTAAGCAATTGATATATCATACCTCTTTTAAATTTAAGATCAGCTCGTGGCACGGCGTATGAAAATTCAAATTCCATCGCATCATATATTTATTATTTTTAGTTTAGAAATTTATGAACTTATCAAATTTTTTTTTGGCTATAAATGACGTAAAACACCACTGCTTATTAAATTTGTCGTGTACTACGTTTAAATACTTCCAAAGTGTTTGTCAATTTATTTAAAAGCTACAAAATGAAAGGAGTGAAAAGAGAAAGAAAGAAAGAAAGAATATATATATATATATATATAATAATAAAACATGGGGAGAGAGACGAAGATACAGATGGTGGTACGTATCTTGTTCTATTCATAAGTAAATATCACCATAAATTCCTTTGCATATTTTTAATTGCTATAACCAATGCTGTCATATATAACAGGTCCAATCTTATATACATAGCTACATATTATAAAGGGTTATGAAAACTTATATATATACACCTTATAGTATAATATATATATAACTAGATAAAATGTATATATTAGATAATAGAATACAATAATATAGATGAAAAGAGAATTGAAGCAAGCTAAAATTTATAATAAAAAACAAAGTGTTGCAGGAAGTTGAAAACAACAACTAATGCAATAATATTTATTATAAGTTTCGAAATCCATTGGACAAAAGAAAACACAGCTTGTATAACATATCCATTAAACAAAATAGACAATATATAGTACTAGTACATATTCATGCTATATGTAAACATTTAAAAACGAAACATATATTACAATATTATACGCATACCGTTTATAAAAATATGGATGACGAGGGGAGGAGGCATGGAGTGGATTGTGGCTCTTGACGAAGCTATAGGAAGGAGAACTGGTCCTTTTTCATTTTTCCATCATATGTGTTCTAGCATTGTAATGGGAAAAATCTCTTTTTTTCCAAGAAGCAACAGAGAGGAAGAAAAAATGAAGCTAAATAGGCTCAGACACTACACGTTATAAATATTTAATATAGTTGAACGGTAGGAATGAGTAATCCAGTAACTAAAATTGGAACCATGGAAATAGAGGGGTCAATCGCTAGAATTTATGAGGTATGAATGGTAACGGTGGTTTGAATTGTATACCAAATATATAGTTTTATATTCCATTATTAATTGAATAGGAGAAATGAATGGGTGGAGAATGAGTTGTCCATTTATGATATACTGTTACATATAATTTATTGAAGAAGAAACGGTAGAATAATGATAGATTTGAATTATATACTGGTTTGATAACGGTCAATTTGATAAGGTGGATATTTAAACAATTTATTGCTTGATTGGAAAGCACGTTAGTATGGAAAGGCAAGGATATTAAAATGGAAAAAAGAATGGACAGAGAAATTTAAGCGAAGATAAAATGTACAGGAATAAATATAGAGTAGTGGGATGGTCACGATAATTCAGTGGATAATTAAAGCAACTTTTTAATGCCACCAGCTGCACGTTCAAATTTGAAAAGGCAGAGTAACGGGCCATAAAATAAATTGAATCGATGGATTTATAAAAGGAACCATGATGTGTACAATAATTAAAACGAAAACATACAAAAATAAATGAAAATGAGACAAATGAAGATGAAGGTAACCTTATATATAATATAAAAAAAATCAATATTCATTTAATATTATGTATATTCTTTCAAAATGTAAAGGCTACGTATGAATGAATTCATATATGCTTATCTTTGGACATAACAAACATGCAGACTACCAATTTTAATGCAGACCTTAAATCAACCCTTAAAACATATACTTCATATATGTAGTTAAATATAGTATATACTTCTCTTCTTCTTCGGTTCATATGATATATGAAACCCTTAACTATCGTATTTATAGCTGACGACATATGTATAGATATACTAAATATGCACAAAAATAAACTGGAAATGGTGACACAAAAACCCAAAATCAAATATATATATCTAACATGACTAGAAATCAAACTTCAGAAAAACTATATACTAGTATCAAGACTAACATATATATATAGGTATTATAACACATATAAATAAAATAAACTCGGTATAAATATGCTTTACTATATATAGGTATATAATCCTTATCGAAAACATTTTCACTTTCATATATAGAATAAAATCATAGTTATCAAAATAAAATTTCGGTATAAACAATTTCAAAAATACAAACAAAAACCCGATTTTCAAAGGATGATTCAAGAATGGATTTCAAAACAATGATAGCGATTTAATTTAGAGGAACTCCAACCAATAGAATCCTGATTCGAAGATAGACTCGAGCAAACAATGTAATGTAGCTGCCACGAAGCTATTAAAGAATTGAAAACAGATCGAAGGAGATTGAGAAGAATTGTTTCCTTGTTGTTGTAGGGTATCGACCATTTGTAGTCTTACTTCCCTATCCCTTATCTCGTCCTCTTCTTGCACTCGTACTCACTATCAGTGGATACCAAGAGAATTTATTGAGGCATATGGAAGGATACCTTAGGGATATAATCATTCTAGAGTATACTTCACCCTATCGCACCTAATGTGTTATACTCCAAAAGCTAAAGTTTCAACCTTTAGCTCTGATACCAAAATGTCACGGTCTAGATTTCAGCATTCGAAAATCGACACCGGTACTTCATTTGTACTCAAATGCCATAGATTCAACCGTTGAAATCTGACTTGTGTCGGAGCTTACAACACATTAAGTACAACAACACGGCGGAAAAAAATGAATATATCATATAACTCCAATGATTCAATATCCAATGATAGACAACAATGATAAAAAATACATATCGGAGATCTACAGCAACACAGCGAAACACAAATGCACCAGCATCGGATATAACTTGAACTCTAAAAGGTACTCCAATATCTGCAACTCCATCTCTAATCCAAAACTTCGAAGACTCCAATCCAATAAGGTCGAACCACCATCAAGTTGTATTAAACAAGGTCGGTCCCGAATGTGGAAGAGAAGCACAAAGCAATAGCCAAAATTCAAAGACTTCGAAGGCTTTTGAATCTAGACCTATTACATGATTATCTGAAAAATCCAACTCTAGGCTGCCCGTGTGGAAAATTGTGGGCACCCACAGTTTAGGAAGGGAACAATAAACTCTAGGTCAGTCATGGTACTGGTATGAGCAAACGAAAATAGTTAATTTTAAAACAAACAACAAGGAATTTATAATTGAAATCCGCAATGCTTTTTAGAAAATAAAACTACCATAAGGCCTCCCACCGCACAGACACTGCAAACGCAGAATTGGAGGAGATTTCTCCTTATGATAGTCAAACATGCTTGATACGCAAAAACCTCTTGATATTATTATTAGTGCATAGTGCAGAAAACATTTCGAAAGTATAATATTAATCTTAGCCAGCATAGACATTTTTCACTTATGCCTACTATAGCTACCATGTTCAATAGCAGGTTACCGCCACATTCCATGGCAGGTTATACAACTAAAATCGTACATGGATCGTATTGTTTTGTTTGGATTTCCAACAAATGGTCAGGCAAAAGGAACTTCCCACACAAAATGGAACGCCTCTGGAGGGACGTCCTCGAGAACCTAACCGGATCTCTGGTACACAAGGTCGGGTTACCTCTGTAACTAGGTAACTACTGACATGAGTATGCCACCTCCCGGTCGTTACCAACCTTTATCCGAAGCACATTTCAACCAACAGCCACAAAGAAATAAGTTTTGTAGCAACCACAAAGTTAGTATCTGGGATCCATACCATGATACCACTTATAATCCAAAAGGAAATATATGTATCCTCAGGGGGTGCTACCCCCAAATAACCTTGCTGCCATGATTACTGTTCTACCATTAACGGGTTGTGAGGCTCGATGAAGTCCCATCCAGAAAGCTACACTTGTTCACAAAGCCATGCTTTGATAAACAAATGATCAGCAGAATTTCGTATGCCACATTACCAAATCGGGAATGTATCACTAGTAATGTGATGACCCGGAATTTCTAACAACTCAAATTGGAATTGTTAATTGATTTTAAATATTTAAAAGTTAATTTTAACTTGAATTCAAGATGTCAATACTTACTTGATAAATAAATCATTAAATTATATAATTTTAATATTGAATTTTAATAATTGAAATTGGGTAAATTGTTGAATTTGAAATTTCTAAGCCTGTTTAAATAATCTGAAAGCTTATAAAATTTATATAATGATTCTGAAGATAATAGAATAGTTGAAATTTAATCTAAAGGTGGTTTGTTCAATTTTAATAATATATCGTTTAAATTGACATTTAAAAATAGCCTTCCGAGTCACAGTCTCGGTATTCAATGAAACCAGTTCCATTGGAACCGCAATAGTTAGTTATTATCGGATTTTAATTTTCGCAGCAATCGGAGTTGTCCTTTGACCTGGCAGCTCAAAACGCTTAGAACTATTTTAATCGGTATAATTTAAAACTGACCGTTTATTTCCGTAACTCGCTCATATAATCAAATTAGCCTCCGAAACATGTTCCTTTGTGTTTGGAACGCGGGTGAAACCTTATAAACGTCTGTCGGCATGTCTGATTCGGGGTTCGGGATTTCGCGTTATGGAACACGAGATTTTTCATATTTAATGTTATAAACCAGGTGTACTCAGGAAGCCATTCCGAATTCTATTATATATCTTCGTCTTCCCCAAGCATCAGGACTGAATCGAATGAAAAAAAAAGAAAAAAAAGAAAAAAAATGGCCAACGCCCCTTTTTATTCACTCCTTTCATTTGAAAACCCACCCTTCCTTTTCCCCTCTTTCTCTTACAGTAATCGAAATCAAATTTTACTAATGGTCGAAGCCTTCGAATCATAAAAAAAGGAAAACAAGTTCAACTCGAACTCGAGAGGGGAAGAGGCGCGGCCGCGAGAGAAAAGGGAGGCCGAGCAGCGGTGATGATGTTCGTGAGTGGTAGCCGAAGTCGCGATCTGGGTTGCGAATGAGCTAGGGCATGGTCACGATAGAGTTTCGATCAGGCGCTCGTGCAAAGCAACGATGGTCCGCGATTGAGGGTTCGGCAGCAGCAGGTAGCGGTGCGAGTGAGGTCGCGTTGTTGGCTTGAAGTGAATCACAGTAGGGTCGGCAGCGAGTTGTTGAGGTCTGGGGTTGTTCGCGGGGAAGGTAATTCCTTAATTTATTTCTGTAAGTTATCTTAGCCTATTTATTTTCAATTGCCTGGTTAAAAAAATAAAAATAAAAATAATAGTTTTTGGTTTACTGTTAGAATAGGTATATTGCAGTATTTTAAAAAAAAGATTTCTAACCTGTATAATTTATTTTGGAAATAAGAGAAATATATATACAGTTTGGGTATGAAAAGAAAAGTATATTCTGGAACTTAACATTCTTGTTTTAAAACGTGTGTGTGTGTGTGTGTGTGTGTGTGTGTATGCATATCTGTTCTAATTTAAAAAGAAGATGCCGTAAGAACATATATATTTATGATTTTGAAAATATAAGGGTTTTAATTCTTTAAAAGATCAATTAGAAATTAGATTGGAAAAGATTTAAATAGGAATTTGCAAATGTTATGTGAAAATAGATTTTTGAAGTCTATGATTTATTTTATAAATATATCTATAATTTCAATATACAATTTCAAATAAAATAGTATACATATTTTAAATGTTATTTAAATAAAAATAATAATAATAAATTAAAGGAAAGTAGTTGAAAACAAAATCCTTATTTAAGTAATTTATAAAAGGAGATAAATGGTCTATTTTATTTCAAATATTAATAAATCATCTAATGTTATACAAGGTCTAAATCGAGAAACGAGACAGATTGGAAGTGGGATGTGCAACAAAAATCAAAGGTGAGTAAACCTCACACTTCTGGATTTTTATTTAAATTTAAATGGTTAAATTTAAATGATTGGTTGAATGGTTGAGTTGAATTAATGTGCTATATTATATAGTAATATATAGTTCTTGTTGGAGTGATTGATATTCTGTGATGAATATTATTGGTAATTGGAATATTGAATGTTGTGGTTTGTTTGGATATTTCGGTACCCTGAGTTATCGAAATATATAAATTAGATTTTTGAAAGAAATATAAGGGTGAAAATTTGAAAGTGAAATAATCAAAGAAAAAAATGAAAATGAATTGGGAAGAAATAAAAGTGATATTTAAAAACTGAAGTTAAAATCGTAAAGTAGAGATTTAAAACAAGTTCTAAATCAGAGTTAAATCTAACAAATAAACTTTTTAAATATTAAGCGTTTTAACAACTTGAATGTTAAAGTGTAATTGTAAATTGGCTATTTAAAAATAAATTTGGCTTTAAATTCCTTTAAGCTTCTACTATAAACCAAATAATTTATTTATTTAATGAAGTAAATAACGATAGTTAATTGCATGTTGAGATTTATCTAGAATGACTAATATTGTGGTTTAAATTAAGTAATCAATTTAGATTAGGATAAATTAAAATAATATTTGGAACTCTTAAATTTATAAAATTAATGTTGTAATTAAAAATTGATTAATTAAGATGAATTAGTCAGTAATAAGATACTTATGAGAAGTTAATTAATATAAGTAATTAAGGATTAATGTAATTAAAATAGTTAATTAATTCATGAAGTAATTAATATTACTTATTGATTTTGGTTAAGAATAATTAATATCATGAAATTAATTAAAGATAATTACTTCAAGGCAACTGAAAGATAGTTAATCCAGTGTGATTAATTAAGATAAATAATGAAGGGTTGATTAATTAATTGATTTGGAATTAATTAATATTGAATGAAGGAATCTGAGTGAATGTGGTTAGAAATTCAAATAGAATCAATTGGATTAATTTGGAAATGATTAAGCTTTGCTTATGGATGATTGAATTGTATTGAGTGCTTTGAATGAGTTGATATCTCTGATATGAAAAGTTGTGTATTTCATTTGGATAACTTGGGTTAGAATGGCATCGGTCTCGAAGAGACCGGGGTCGGGTATTAGGAAAATACCCGAAACCGCGTCGAATTTTTATAAATTGATTGTAAAATCAATGGGTTGGAATGAAATGATTTAAGTGAATTGGATTATTTTATCTAAGTTTGGTACTTAGAAATTGATGTGTGAAATAAGTATTGTCTATAGCAAATTGTGAAATTGTTAATTTGACATAGGTTACCCCGGGTTTATATAATTTGTTTGCTTTGGTATTCCATGTTAGTTGGGTTTACTCACGCTGGTTTCCAGCCTGACCCGGGTGTTACTTTGGTGTAATGCTCGGGTCAGACCGAGTATTACAGATTTTCAGGTAAGGACGTTCTGGAGCTCAAGAGGCGAGCCGGATGGCAGGAGCGTATGGAGTATTTCCGCTATGTTATATTATTGTAAATCTGAGATATGATAATTGTGTATATTCAGTGACTGTGTACTCTGATGTATTAAAATGTAATCACAGGTATAATATTCTTTTGTAGACTGTTATTATTTATTATTATATTTTATCCGCTGCGAATGTGAGATGTTGATGTTTCTGTTCTTCTTCTTCTTTCTCTTTCTTCTTTTTCTTAACTATCTGGAATTTTCGACTTCGAGAATTTCGGGTTGATACATTTGGTATCAGAGCTGAAAAGTTAAGCGAGAAACTTGGCACTAGTGTGAGTTACTCATTAAATAGAGTCCGTAGTACTCTAGAATGAGTTGAGTATATATATGTGTGTGTGTGTGTGTGTGTATATATATATGAGAGCGTACTTGTTATTTTCTTATATAAAGATTTTTAATGATTTTATATAAAAATATATTTTGATATATAAAGTAATATTTCATTTTAATAAATATTAAAGCAATTGGTTGTTAAATTATTGAAATTAAGAAGTAATATAATGCGACCGAATTGAAGGCTTAAATTGGAAATAAATTAAGTAAAAAAGGAAATACAACCAAATTTAAATTTAAATTACTTGAAAATGAAATTTTAAATCTGGTCCCAGAATTTGAAAATTTGTTTCAAAGTAATGAAAAATAATAAATAAGTATTATTTGGATAATTGGGACTTGTTGCAAACTATACGTTGTTTGAAAATTTGATTTGAATTAAAGACCAAAAGTGGTCCAAAATTTAAGGATGACCTCGTGTGTAAAGGAAATAATATGTATGGATAAGGAATATATATAAATCAAAAATAGTTTGATTAAACTCTAAATGTTGAGTTTGAAATTTGGAATGGGATGTAATACCCAAAGTGATAAGTTTTTAAGTGGGAATATTATTATTGCGAAGTTTAAAGATTGAATGTGGTTGATTGGATTAAGTAAATCGAATTTAACTTGGGAGAAGTTAAATAAGTTTAAATGGACAACTTGAATTGGAAATTTTAAGATGAAATTAAGGATATGGAATCACTTTAAACTAAAAATTTGAATAATTAAGTTTGTAAATTAAAATTGTTTAAGAACTGGCTTCAAATTGGAAGATAAAATTTAGTAATAAATTAAAATTTTCAAAGTAAAATTGTGTTGAACTCTTTTTTGAACCTTGACATACATAAGTAAAGATAATTTAAAATGGAATTATGAGACTTGGACTCAGTAATCAAATTGATTAAAAAAAAGAACTTTGAATAAAAGTTAATTTGGTCTAAAGAGTTAAACCAACCTTTGAGAATTCGATTCAAATTTATATAATTCGAGAGGGGTTCAAGTAGAAATCTAGATTCCATTAGTACAAATTAAATTTAGTTTGAATTAATTAGAAGCGAAGTTGAATTGGTTTAAAATCAAATGGAATTTGATTTGAAGTTGGAAAGTAATTGAGAATTATTTCAACTTGAAGTGGAAATTTAAATTGAATTGATGAGAATGGAGATTCGGAAGTGAATAGTTGACCCTTGACTATTTTCAATATAAATTGTTTTGATATCAACTTATTTTTCTAAGCTGTTAAATATATACAACATGTCTTTCGTAAAGCCAAATTATTTTATACTTGTTTAAAATTATTTTTGGAGCTATTTAACCATTTTTCAACTGTTTTATAAACTAATTATTATTTTTCAACTATTTCACAAACTAATTTCTATTTTACAACTATTTTGTAATTATTTAAAATTCCTGAAAATATTCAACTATTTTCTGACTATTTTACGATTAGTTAACTATTTTATAGCTATTTTGCAAACTAATAATTACTTTTCAACAACTTACCTATTTTTCAATTTTCAAGCTATTTTTTAAACTGGTCAGAGTTCAAACTGTTATTAATTAAATACCCAACCGAGATAAGAATTGAAGTGAAAATTCAATGGAATTGAAGCAATTGTAAGTAAGTGAGTGAAAATTTAAGTGAATGTGAATAGAAAGGAAATCGGTTTGGCTGATAATCGATTAAAATAAATACATGGGATGTACGTATATTATTCTATTCGCATAGTGATCTGATCTAGATTCGAGCATAGAATTTCGAGATAGTTATATCGATCCGAGTGGGATGTTTCACTCGATTTTCGACGGCAAACCTGTATATGTATTGTTGATTTGTTCTGGATATTCTCTATCATAGGTATGGCTATGCAATGAGAATGACGGTTTCTTATCAAGAAACCAGATCTATGTCCGCACTAGGAAGTCGGGTGGACAATACTAGTTTAGAAGTGAAATTGTGTGATCGAGTGAGCGATCAGATTGGTATAGCGTACGGATGATATGTGTACATCGTACAGATTTGAATGAAATTGATATTGAAAAGAGTAATCAAATTTGAATGTTTGATTTTGAATAAACAAAGTTATATATCTTTCTTATATAAGATAAATCTCCCATTGTTAAATCTATTGCCAGAAGAAAAGGATTTTTGAAGGTGTTTGAAATATAAAAGGAGTTTTATACAAGTTTGAAAGGATCGAAAGTTTTTTTTAAAAAAAAAATTATATATATCTGAATATATCTATATATATATAAAGGATCTTATGAGGATTTTGGAAAAGGGTTTTGTAAACCTTTGGATTTGGAAAGGCTTTTGATTTTTGGGTAAAATCAATATAAAAGTTTGGAAAGCCTAGTTTGAGAATTATCGATTTTGGGATAATCGATTTTGTGTAAAGGAGCTTTGTATTGGATCATACTAGGTTTATGATTTGAAAGATACTATATATGTATAGTATAAGATGTTTTGATGATGGCTCTGGGGGAAAATGCGCTCCCTTGAAATGAACTTCTCAGGAGTGCCACCGGATGGTGTTGCCTTAAGCCCCAAGGGGCTTCTAAAGTTGATCCTATGAGTAGTCCGGACAAAACTAGTTCCTGGGATTATGAGTATTGTGTACCATAGCGAAAGTCGTGTGTGCCACTGTGAGACAACTGTCTGTGTTTGATTTTATATCGGTAGACTGCGACCTATGGTATAACATAGAGAAAGTCGTGTGTGCCGCTGAGAGCCAATAGTCTGCGTTTGATTTTATATCGGCAGACTGCGACCTATGTAGGAGTGGAGAAGTTCCATTTCGACAGCGAAAAATAGAGGCCGCAGAGAGCCTGCAATTACATGGACTTTTGCTGTGATGGCAACGTAACCCTGGAATTTAGCCGTGACCTGTTGTGGGTTTCATGGCATAATCGAGAGGCCGCAGAGAGACTACAGTTACATGGACTTTTGCTGCGATGGCAACATAACCCTGGAATGTAACTACGACCATGGATGGGGGTGATGATTTCCTGAGCATTCTCACCAAAGATATTTCCTCTATTTCAAAATGCTTTCAATATTTTCAATAAAATTATTTTCCAAGTATTTTCATTGGGTGTTGAAAACGGGTTTGCCAAGTACTTATAGATTTTCAAACCTACATCTGATCAACGTATGACCGAATTTCTATGAGAACAAGGATGAACTGGTGGAGACATCAAGTTATAAGAAGTATTTTTTTATAAAGAGCTATTTTATTAGTCTAATGTGAATTTAAAAGCATTTCTAAAAATTCTAAGTAAAGATGTTGGAATTTTGGGGAAATAAAAGGGAATCCAAACTGGATTTTAATAAAGTGATTTTGTAATTAAAATCGAATATTGATTTAGAAGTTGGAAATACGCTAATTGGTTAAATAATTGCTTGATTGAGTATGTTAATAAAATTTAACTTTGGTAAATAAATTGGTTAATTATAAATGGATGAAGTTTGATTGAATGGAAATTAAATAAAGGTTTTAACTGGAATTGGATTATTAGAATGGACTTAAGTTATGAGACAAATAAATATGAAGTAAAATTTCTTAAATCAATGAAAGCTTGGATTGAGTGAGAATAGCAAACCATTAAATAAGGACTTGGGTTAAATTTATTTGGGAAAAATGGATATTAATAATAGGCATTGAATGTTGTCAAGCTGATTGAAATAGTTTTAAAATGGAAATGATGCAGAGATGAAATGGAATTAATTACAGAATGAGTAGAAAATTAATTTAAGTAGTTATAAACTGAAATAGATACTCTATTAAAACGAATATCGTCGAAATTGCATAAAAATAACTGTCGTTTGTCATAAACAAAAGTAATTAAAATTCTATGAGTTGATAGAGATTAAATAAAATTTATTTTGTATCATTTAAAGTGAATATGAGCTTGTTTGGATTAAAAATAAATTGAATATAAGCACTTGAGTTGTAACCCAATAAAATTGAATGAAATGGCTTATGAGTTGGTTGAAAGCAATTGAATTAGGTTTGAAAACATATAAATTGCTTGTGGGAGTTATTTTGAATGCATTTCTTTTAGAATTGAAGTATTATAGTTGTTTAAGTAAGAGAAATGTTATAAACTTCATATATATAGTGCTTATATGTGTAAATTGAGTAAGTACAGGTACCTGAAGGCCGTTTGGCTGGACTTGGATGCACTAATTGCTAAAATAAATAAGTCGCATGCTTAAAATGCTAAATAAGGTACGCCTACGCAATAAAAATAAGAAATATGAACCGTTTTTACCTTTTCCTACCGTGTGGGTTGATGTACATATATTTATATCTCTTGTCAAATTGCAAAAGCTCCCCATACAAAGGGACTCTGCCAAAAAATTTCGAAAATTTTGGAAGTTAGAAAATTTTTGAAAAATTTTTGGGAAAATTTTTGTTAACGACAAAACGGTTTCAAATTGGTAATTAAAATAAATTAGTAAATGAAACTAATATGAATCAGTTATACTAGAATGATAAAATTCAATATTCAAAATTTGAAGTAAATTGGATTCGTATGAAAATGAGGAAAACAAGTTTGAATAGAAATGGATATGAAAACTTCTGTAAGAAAAGTATGAAAATATTTGGAAAGCTATGGTTGGATATTATTGCTAAGTAGGTTATGCAGGTATTATAAAGATAAAAAGAAACTGGATTTGGTATTAGAAGATAAATTTGATTGCCCGACAAAAATGTATGTATTTAAATTTCTGTATGAAATTGGATTGAGTTTTTGATCTAGCTACTTGGCTTTTGTTTTCTTTTGGAATTTGGGAGCCCGTAGAGGCATTTTGTAGTTGTACCGAGTTAGCCATGCAAAGGAGACGCTGGCAAAAAAATTCGGAAATTTAGAGAGTTAGAGAAATTTTCGGAAAAATTTTGATAATTCAAAATTTGGTTTTAAATTGAAATTTGAACGATGGGGTAGAAGGATATTGTTTGAAAACGGTGGGAGAATTTGGGAAGTTGGTAAGGTTGATAAGAGGTCTTTTATAAAAGATAATTGGTAGGATGTTGAATCGTTGGTTTTGGGAAAAGGTAAATGGGTATTGGACCATTCTTCCTAACTAGCAATTTCGGGGACGAAATTCTTTTAAGGGGGGAGGAATGTGACGATCCGGAATTCCTAACAACTCAAATTGGAATTGTTAATTGATTTTAAATATTTAAAAGTTAATTTTAACTTGAATTCAAGATATGAATATTTACTTGATAAATAAATCATTGAATTATATAGTTTAAATATTGAATTTTAATAATTGAAATTGGGTAAATTGTTGAATTTGAAATTTCTAAGCCTGTTTAAATAATTTGAAAGCTTATGAAATTTATAATAATGAAACCGAAGATAATAGAATAGTTGAAATTTATTCTAAGGGTGGTTTGTTCAATTTTAATAATATATCGTATAAATTGACATTTAAAAATAGCCTTCCGAGTCACAGTCTCGGAATTCAAGGAAACCAGTTTCATTGGATTCGTAATAGTTAGTTATTATTGAACTTCAATTTTCGTAGCAATCGGAGTTGTCCTTTGACCCTAACAGCTTAAAACGCTTAGAACTATTTTAATCGATATAATTTAAAATTGACTGTTTATTCCCGTAACTCGCTCATATAATCAAATTAGCCTCCGAAACATGTTCCTTTGTGTTCGGAACGCGGGTAAAACCTTATAAACGTCTGTCGGCATGTCTGATTCGGGGTTCGGGATTTCGCGTTATGGAACACGAGATATTTTCATATTTAATATTATAAACCTGGCGTACTTAGGAAGCCATTCCGAATTCTATTATATATCTTCATCTTCCCCAAGCATCAGGACCGAATCAAATGAAATAAAATAAAATAAATAAATAAAATAATGACCGACACCCCTTTTTATTCACTCCTTTCATTTGAAAACCCACCCTTCCTTTTCCCCTCTTTCTCTTACAGTAATCGAAAAGGAATTTTACTAATGGCTGAAGCCATCGAATCAAAGAAAAAGGAAAACGAGTTCAAGTCGAACTCGAGAGGGGAAGAGGCGCGGTCGCGAGCGTAAAGGGAGGCCGAGCAGCGGTGATGATGTTCGTGAGTGGTAGCCGAAGTCACGACTGGGTCGCGCGTGAGCTAGGGCATTGTCGCGATAGGGTTTCGGCCAGGTGCTCGTGCAAAGCAACAATGGTCGGCGATTGAAGGTTCGGCAGCAGCAGGTAGCGGTGCGAGTGAGTCGCGTTGTCGGTTGGAAGTGAATTGCAGTAGGGTCGGCGGCGAGTTGTTGAGGTTTGGGGTTGTTCGCGAGGAAGGTAATTCCTTAATTTATTTTTGTAAGTTATCTTAGCCTATTTATTTTCAATTGCCTGTTTAAAAAAATAAAAATAAAAATAATAGTTTTTGGTTTACTGTTAGAAAAGGTATATTGCAGTATTTATAAAAAAAATTTCTAACCTGTATAATTTATTTTGGAAATAAGAGAAATATATATACAGTTTGGGTATGAAAAGAATAGTATATTCTGGAACTTAACTATCTTGTTTTAAAACGTGTATATATATATATATATATATATATATATATATATATATCCATATCTATTCTAATTTAAAAAGAAGATACCGTAAGAGCATGTATAGTTATAATTTTGAAAATATAAGGGTTTTAATTCTTGAAAAGATCACTTAGAAATTAGATTTGAAAAATTTTAAATAGGAATTTGAAAATGTTATGTGAAAATAGATTTTTGAAGTCTATGATTTATTTTATAAATATATCTATAATTTCAATATACAATTTCAAATAAAATATGTATACATATTTTGAATGTTATTTAAATAAAAATGATAATAATATATTAAAGGAAAGTGGTTGAAAACAAAATCCTTATTTAAGTAATTTATAAAAGGAGATAAATGGTCTAGTTTATCTCAAATATTAATAAATCATCTGATGTTATACAAGGTCTAAATCGAGAAATGAGACGGATTGGAGGGGATTGTGCAACAAAAATCAAAGGTGAGTAAACCTCACACTTTTAGATTTTTATTTATATTTAAATGGTTAAATTTAAATGATTGGTTGAATGGTTGAGTTGAATTGATGTGCTACATTATATAGTAATATATAGTTCATGTTGGAGTGATTGATATTCTGTGATGAATATTATTGGTAATTGGAATATTGAATGTTGTGGTTTGTTTGGATATTTCGGTACCCTGAGTTATCGAAATATATAAATTAGATTTTTAAAATAAATATATGGGTGAAAATTTGAAAGTGAAATAATCATAGAAAAAAATGAAAATGAACTGGGAAGAAATAAAAGTGATTTTTAAAAATTGAAGTTAAAATCGTAAAGTAGAGATTTAAAACAAGTTCTAAATCAAAGTTGAATCTAACAAATAAAGTTTTTAAATATTAAGTGTTTTAACAACTTGAATGTCAAAGTGTAACTGTAAATTGAATATTTAAAAATAAATTTGGCTTTAAATTCCTTTAAGCTTCTACTATAAAACGAGTAATTTATTTATTTAATGAAGTAAATAACGATAGTTAATTGCATGTTGAGATTTATCTATAATGGTTAATATTATGGTTTAATTAAAGTAATCAATTTAGATTAGGATAAATTAAAATAATATTTGGAAATCTTAAATTTATAAAATTAATGTTGTAATTAAAAATTGATTATTTAAGATGAATTAATCAGTAATAAGTAACTTATGAGAAGTTAATTAATATAAGTAATTAAGGATTAACGTAATTAAAGTAGTTAATTAATTCATGAAGTAATTAAGATTACTTATTGAATTTGGTTAAGAATAATTAATATCATGAAATTAATTAAAGGTAATTACTTGAAGGCAATAGAAAGATAGTTAATCCAGTGTGATTAATTAAGATGAATAATAAAGGGTTGATTAATTAATTGATTTGGATTAATTAATATTGAATGAAGGAATCTAAGAGAATGTGGTCAGAAATTCAATTAGAATCAATTGAATTAATTTGGAAATGATTAAGCTTTGCTTATGGATGATTGAATGGTATTGAATGCTTTGAATGAGTTGATATCTCTGATATGAAATGCTATGTATTTCATTTGGATACTTGGGTTAGAATGGCATGGGTCTCGAAGAGACCGGGGTCGGGTATTAGGAAAATAACCGAAACCACGTCGAATTTTTATAAACTGATTGTAAAATCAATGGGCTGGAATGAAATGATTTAAGTGAATTGGATTATTTTATCTAAGTTTGGTACTTAGAAATTGATGTGTGAAATAAGTGTTGTCTATAGCAAATTGTGAATTTGTTAAATTGACATAGGTTACCTTGGGTTTATATAAGTTGTTTGCTTTTGTATTCCATGTTAGTTGGGTTTACTCACGCTGGTTTCCAGCCTGGCCCAGGTGTTACTTTGGTGTAATGCTCGGGTCAGACCGAGTATTACAGATTTTCAGGTAAGGACGTTCTGGAGCTCAAGAGGCGAGCCAGATGGCAGGAACCTATAGAGTATTTCCACTGTGTTATATTATTGTAAATCTGAGATATGATAATTGTGTATATTCAGTGACTGTGTACTCTAATGTATTAAAATGTAATCGATAGGTGTAATATTCTTCTGTAGACTGTTATTATTTATTATTTTATTTTATCCGCTGCGAATGTGAGATGATGAAGTTTATGTTCTTCTTCTTCTATCCTTTCTTCTTTTTCGTAACTATCTGGAATTTTCGACTTGGAGAATTTCGGGTTGTTAGAAGTAGCCATCAACTACATAACCTTTGAGCTTGTACGTCTCAGAGAAGCATGTTAAGCTAAGAGAATAAATCTCCGCCACCAAACAAAAATGTATTTGATAGAAACCAGCTTTACATCTCAAAGTGTAACGTTAGACACACGTCCATACATGTCTTTTTTGGGATCGAACAGAACCGAAGGCACTTCACAAGGAAGCCCTTGCACATCTGGATAATCCCTAATCATGTCCGGACTCCCCATCACAAAGGGCAATCAAATCTCTATAATAGGGACTAGTCAGTGTAGAGAAATTTGACGAGTTATCCTTCCGCTTTTTTCGAAAATATTTGGTCTTCACCATCGGTCTTCAAAAGCTTTTCATATTAAACCCAATTCCATTTCCCAAACCATTTTGCATTCAAATTTCAAATTTTAAACAAAATAATATTTAAATTTAAAATATCTGTGACTTAACCAATTTCCTCGTGCAATCCATATTCGTGTGTGTAAGGTGTAATCTAGGGGCTTTACACAATAGTGCAACAACATCAATCATCACAGATTCAATCACATCAATATCGATAAGCAGTGTTATCCTATAATGCTCATCTTCATTCACAGATTCACAGATAATATACAAATATATCACAGATAAATAAATTACATTCACAGCTCAGCCAAAATATTCATATCAAAGGATATTACAGATCAGAGATATCAAACAATTTAAGCGTTCACTACAACAATCATTCATAAGCATTCCAACATTCAATAATTCTTTTATAAGAAGGATTAAATAAATTATTTAATCCTTAATTAATTCAATTTAATTTTTAATTAAATTAATTACTTATGAATTACTTACTCAATCCTGATTAATTTATTACAAATCATTTGATATAAATTAACTAATCAATCTTAAAAATTCTTCTAAATTAAATTCCTTTAATTAATTACTTATTCTCTTAAGTTAAATACATAATTAATTAACCTTAATTACTTTTATTAAATGATTATTTTTAAGTAATTAATTACCCTAATAAATTAATCAACATTTAATTACATTAAAGTAATTATCCATTATATTAAGTAATTATTATTAAATTACAAATTACCGATCCTTTAAATCTCAAGATAACCATTTATCTTAATTAATCACATAATCATCATTAAATCTTATTTAAATAACTTTGAAAATTTAATCTATTTTCAACTTAAAACCCCAAAGTTAATTTAAAACACATCATCTTTTAACTACTTGATTATACCATTAAATTTATTTTAATAACTTAATAAAATTGTTACAAAATCATATCAATAAATTTATAAAAAAAAAAAGATTTTAATCTTTTAGAAATAAATCTTGGAAATTTATTTAAAAAATTGTTAATGAATTTACTTTGAAAGTTGTGACGCCCCACCTCTATACCCACGCTAGCCAAGAACATTACGGTGTAATGCCGTTAACTAGCACGGAGAATAAGGCTGTTGAGGAGCGACCATCCGTGTAATTGCTTTGTGCGAGCACCGATATGTCAGATAATTTAGTATGCATTTCATTTCAAGAGGAAATCCGACATACCGATACAAACTCAAAGCTACCACACAGTGGCTATATACAATCTTCGGAAACAAATATAGAAATAAACATAACACAAATCAGTCACAGACAATTCATATCCCGAAGGCGGAAATAGATATGAATATAACACATGATGGTGTTCATCAGAGTAGTGGTCAAACAAGATCCACAATATCATAAAAGAATAGTTATAAGTGCAAGACATCAAAATATGTATACACCAAGGGTTCTAAATATCAAATGTATACAACCAAAACCTACTAAACTACACTAGTTAGCCAAAAGTCAGATGATGGTTCCAGATAGGAAGTCAAGCGGAAGCACCTGTAACATCTCGGTCTGACCCGAGTATTATTTCACAAGAAAATAATAAACGGATCAGTCTAGCTATAAATATCAGATGAGATGATATGGAGTAAGAGAAATGGCATAAACGTATAGTAACCATAATAGCATACTACTTTAAGTATGTAAATGATAATCAACAAGAGATTAATCAATATAACAAGAATCTTCTCAAAGATGGAAAAGGGTAACATACCCAAAACTTGTGTTCACAACAAGTCAATGACACACGAATTCACCAATGCACAATAAATGACATACATATCAATGCCAACAGAAAAAGGTGGTGAAACATAAATTCCAGGAATCATCAATTAGAAATCCAGAAATCACAAGAAAAAGAGGATGGCCAATCCCATAAACTGGACATCGACGCACCTAGAAAGACACGCCCTATGCACAGTCGAACATCGACGCACCTAGAAAGATACGCCCCATGCTCTAACATCGACGCACCTAGAAAGATACCCCCCATGCATAAATAAACATTGATGCACCTAGAAAGATACATCCCATGCATAAATAAACATCGATGCACCTAGAAAGATACACCCCATGTAATGTCTAACATCGATGCACCTAGAAAGATACACCCCATGCAAAGTCGAACATCGACGCACCTAGAAAGATATGCCCCATGCATAGACGAACATCGACGCACCTAGAAAGATACGCTCCATGTCCCGACTTATTGAGCCGTTTGCTCCACGAAGTAAACAAACATCGATGCACCTAAAAAGGTCCCCATGCATAAATAAACATCGACGCACCTAGAAATGTACGACCCATGTGTAAACAAACATCGTCGCACCTAAATAGGTGCGACCCATGCAAGAAATGAGACGAAGCTCAATAAAATGAGGAACAGTCCTCCACATTGACAAAGAGACATCGCACATTGCTAGTCTAAACCATAAAATGATCATCATCGATCATCAAGAAGTGTCAATTACAATAAGCTAGTAAATATATGAGTTTAGCATCATGTCCCATAACCACTAGCTTAACTTAAATATTTGCGAACAAATTGTAGATCTCCACTAGAAAATTGTCACAAGAGATTCAATCGAATAAGTCCAAGAATTAACCAACGAAGTAAACGTAAGCGTTTCATACCACTTGTTTTACTAAGTCGTTTAATTAGATTTCTCATACGAGTGAGGTAAATGTTTGTATATACTAATAGATTGGAAATCGGTTTGAGAAAATGTGCTTTGTAATAAATTGGTGTTGAAATCATTTGAAGAAAGAGTTTTGATATTTACTACTAGTATAGAAAACCTTTATATTTTAAAGTGACAAATCATAGAAGTGATTGTAGAAACAATCAATCATAAAAATTTACATACGAAGACGTGAATTAATTCCAATATATCGATATCAAATCCATCAAAACGGATATTCCCAAAAATCCCGATATAAAGACATCAAAGTCGATAATAAATGAAAATCAACAAATCGGATAATCACGAATCGATTAAATTTGAAAACCGAGCAAAAATATACACAAATAGGCACAATAGGGAAATAAGAGCAAATCAGTCGACTGGACCTCTGCAGTCAGTCGACTGAAGAAGAAACATGAAAATTTCATTTCCTGCAGTTAGTCGACTGACCTAAAAATCTAGTCGACTGATTGCAGGGAAACAGAGGACCCGAGCCTCTGGAATTTGCCTTCGGAATGCCTATGTACTACAGCCAGTCGACTGGATTTCAAAACCAGTCGACTGACTGTCACCAAGGCTGTTTTCTTAGCCTATGCAATGAAGATGCAATCTTCTCCAAAATGCAACCGGGCGAGCAACGGACATTAGGGATTTATGTCAATCGACTATCCATCCCTATAAGCTTCACGATGCATCACCAAAAACATGTTCAAACAATAAAGCTATGATTTTTGAAGATTTAAACTCGAAACATTAAAAATTTGAATATTCATAGAACCAATCCAATTCAAAAACCAAATGCACATGAATAAGTATTAGGAATTTATACCTAACAATCATAGATAATCATAGACTTAGATGTGAGATAAAAATCTCACCTTTGAACCCGAACAATTGAAGAAGAAGTTTGAAAGCAAAGGAAGTTCAACCACACTTCAATCCCAACTCAAGAAGATTGATTCTAAGCTTAAAAGAGAAATGTTTCCCAAATTAGGTTTAGGAATTTTCTGAAATCAAAGAGAGAATGAGTTGGGGAAGATGAAGAGAAGGCTTACCAATGGGTTCTCTTGAATTTGGAGCTAGAAGTTGGATTTGCTAATGAAGACTAGGGCTTGGAGTTTTAATTTCCTCTTGCTTCCCCCATTTTTTCTTTAGCTTGAAGTGTTAGGAAATGAGGAATGAAGTAATGAAGAGGGGAGGGGGTTGGGACTGAGTTAATAAGTGGGTTCAGTCCAAATGAAAGCCCTAAGTGAAAAAGTAGCAAAAATCAACTTACTCCTAACATATCGAAACTTATACTCAAAAAGGTTGCAAACGGCATTTTGAACTCAAAGGAAGGGGTCTTGAGTCCTAATTCGACTGTTTGCAAAAAGTAGGTTTTCGGACTAAAATCCGACGAACGATGAAATATTTAAATAAAATATTTAAATACAAAATCGATAAATATGCGGGTTGTTACAGACTCCCCTCCTTAAAGAAATTGCGTCCTCGCAATACTTAAGAAGAAAATAAAGAGTAACAACCATAAAAGCATATCAACACAAAATAAATTTGAAATAGGAAGTTTACCATAAAGAACATGAAAGAGTAAGCCCGAACAGGATCGCTCGATGAATTCCCAGGATTCCCAAGAGCAATCCTTAGGATCTGAGAACCATTGAACTTTCTTCAATAACAACGAGCTCAAGAATAAAAAAATCGGAATCCCTAAGACATTTCCGTAGAAGGAAGACGTGAGAAAACATCATGAATATCAAAAAATTGAGCTGGTGCAACAACGTAGTATAATAATAGTACGCCCGAGTAACTAGAAACTCAAATAATTTGGGACAACAGCGTAGTACAAAAACGGTACGCCCAATGAACCAAAGCTCGAATAATTTCGGAACACCGACGTAGTAGAAAAACGGTACGTCCAATGAACCAAACACCATAAAAGAACATCAGACGCAAGTCCATAAAAGAAATGAGATGAAACTCAATAAAACGAAGTACATCAAAACGTCCGATGAACTTGATAAAAAGATAATTCCATTCAGACAATATCAAAGAATCAACCACTTGTTGCCTACGTCAAAGCCCGTTGGCAACACGATTTCCAGAATATCAAGATCATAGGATACCAGGAACTCGAGTCGACATGAAGTTCCTTATGAAAAAATAAATATTCCAAAGATTTATGATCGAGGTGGAGAACAAATTTCTCCCCCAAAAATGATGATGCCAAACTCTAAAAGCGAAAACATTAGCCGCGAGCACTAGATCATGAGTGGCATAGCTAGTCTCAATCGCCTTTTAATGATTTAGAAGCACAAGTGATAGCACGTCATCTTTTGCATGAGAACAGCATCCAAACCAATACGATTAGCATTGGTACAAAAGATAAAGTCTTGGTTCCCAACGGGAATCACAAGAATAAGAGTATCGAAAAGAAAGAATTTCTTTTAAATAATCTTCTTTCCTGAAAAGTTAAAACTTTCAAAATTACATTTATCTTTATATAATAATTTTTCTAGAAAAATTTACATTTTTACAATTCAATATATCATGTCTGTCTATCACATCAAAGCGTTTAGGAGATTCTTATCGATAACGTTGATCAAGCGCATCGACCAGAGTTCTTAAAGCACTCAACGGGCAATACAATCACAGAATCATCTTCTATATGATGAAAATATCTCTTAAATTTTTTGAGAATATTCTTTGTTCGTTTCAAGAATAAAAATCCAGTTATACTTATAAATAAATCTTATGAAAAAGATTTGCAAAATTTTAAATTGCTATTTTCATCCAAAATCAATAAATGCAAAAATGGAGTCATCGAGATATTCGATAGAGTGCTCGATAAGTAAAATGGATGAAATAAGCTGGACGGATTGAATGACATAATAATTCATTCATAGGAATCATAACAAGTGCGGAATGCGGTAAGTGGAATGCTAACTTCCGCAACTCGTAGAAATGAAAACCGGTGGTAAAGTCAAACTGAAAAGACCTTAGCACCACACAAAAGATTACTTAAGTGATAATCCTAAGACAAGCTCAAAATACCGGAAAGTTTAACAAATCATTAGATAAGAGAAATAACACTTTCCTCACCATGAGGGGTTAAAGAATAAAATGATGCCATCAAGTTGGAATCAAAATCGCAAAGAAAAATAGAAATCTGCTTGACAGATTAAAAGTGTCGAGGATGAACAGTCCACTCGGGAAAACAGGATATGGGCTTCATAATGATTAAGCCAATCCTATCGCACAAATCAGTTCCGAAGCCTAAGTAACGCATAACATGCAAATCGGCTCGGAAAGAAAAAAGAAAAACCACATAAAACAATCTCGACATCTAAACAAAAGCAAATTGAGTGTTGCGGATCTACCATCCAGATTCGCAATTCTTAAAGAAGTCATCAAGCCCAAAAATGTTTAAAGAAAAAGAATCACAAGTTCTTTTGATATAAAAATAATGAGATTGTCCCATATCACAAAGAACTCAAATAGGAAGATCACGAAATAAAACAATGTCATCAAGGAAAGTACCTTGACCACGAGAAGTGCCACTAGCGGCTTGCACTACATTGAGCTTTCCCTCCTTCCTACTTTGAAGTATGGGACATGCAGTTATATGGTGACCCGAATTTTTGCAATAGCGACAATAAAGAGGTTTCGGACAATCCCTTGCATAGTGGTCCGTGGAACCACAATTATATCATTGTCCACGACTAGAGGTAGGGGCTTTTGCTACCGAGGTTTCTTGCATCCCTTTCTTGTTGGGAATGGGGCCTTTGAATTTAATTGGCCTCTTCATGTTGTCGTTGAAGTTCTGCTTGGCAACCACAACTTCAACATTACTCTCTCTATCGGCCTCTTCAAGACGAAGAGCGATATCAATAAGCTGATCAAATGAAACCTCAAGTTTCAGGAGTAATGGCTTCTTAAGATTCTTATTCAAGCCATAGACAAATCTCTGATTTTTCTTCATCGGGGTATTAATATATTCAACCCCGTATTTGGAAAGAGATTCGAAAGATGCGACATAGTCTGTCACAGAAGATTCACCTTGAACAAGGTCAATAAAACGCCGGGCCAAAGTTACTTTTTCAGCCTCCGGCACAAATTTCAATTCGAATCTTTTCCGGAATTGCTCCCAAGTAAGACCTGCTTCAACGATTTCAGAAACCAAAAGTTCATACCAATCTAATGCTCTTTCTTGGAGCATGCTAGAAGCCACTTGGACTCGATGTAGATCAATAAGGTTCATGCGAGAAAAGATGCGATCGCATGATTTGAGCCAAGCTTGAATTTCTATAACACTCTCGGATCCCCTGAATGGCCTTCCACCCAAATCGGTATAGTCTCTGCACAAGCGTGCAAAACCGGATCTAGGATGAGGAGGCTCTTGATTGGGTCCGACTTCTTGAGCGTTCTTTACTAGATCAAGAAGCTGCTGGGCAGACATAAATACTCCATCCTGGGGAGTAGCACTAGATTGTTCGACACTGGGACGGCCAGGTCTAACCATTTCTCTTCTTTAAGAAAGAAAGAAAGAAAGAAAGAAAGAAGAAAAGGTTATTCTCTAAATAAATATCAAGCAATCTTGATAGATAAAACAAGGGATCATAAAAGAAAGTAGGATAGAATGGTACGAAGACTCGAATAAATCCTAAGGCACAACTCCTAAGAAAGACTTAGGACATGATCCTCGCTAGATTTTTCTACATTGTTCTGAAGTTTTTCTCTAATACCAAGCTGTGACGCCCCACCTCTATACCCACGCTAGCCAAGAACATTACGATGTAATGGCATTAACTAGCACGGAGAATAAGGCTGTTGAGGAGCGACCATCCGTGTAATTGCTTTGTGCGAGCACCGATATGTCAGATAATTTAGTATGCATTTCATTTCAAGAGGAAATAGGACATACCGATACAAACTCAACGCTACCACACAGCGGCTATATATAATCTTTGGAAACAAATATAGAAATAAACATAACACAAATCAGTCACAGACAATTCATATTACCAAGGCGGAAATAGATATGAATATAACACATGATAGTGTTCATCAGATTAGTTGTCAAATAAGATCCACAATATCACAAAAGAATAGTTATGAGTGCAAGACATCAGAATATGTATACATCAAGGGTTCTAAATATCAAATGTATACAACCAAAACCTACTAAACTAGAGTAGTTAGCCAAAAGTCAGATGATGGTTCCAGATAGGAAGTCAAGCGGAAGCACCTGTAACGTCTCGGTCTGACCCGAGTATTGTTTCATAAGAAAATAATAAACGGATCAGTCTAGCTATAAATATCAGATGATGTGATATAGAGTAAGAGAAATGGCATAAACGTATAATAAAATTAATAGCATACTACTATAAGTATGTAAATGATAATCAACAAGAGATTAATCAATATAACAAGAATCTTCTCAAAGATGGAAAAGGGTATCATACCCAAAACTTGTGTTCACAACAAGTCAATGACACACGAATTCACCAATGCACAATAAATGACATACATATCAATGCCAACAGAAAAAGGTGTTGAAACATATATTCCAGGAATCATCAATTAGAAATCCAGAAATCACAAGAAAAAGAGGATAGCCAATCCCATAAACTGGATATCGACGCACCTAGAAAGACACGCCCTATGCACAGTCGAACATCGATACACCTAAAAGATACGCCCCATGCTCTAACATCGACGCACCTAGAAAGATACGCCCCATGCATAAATAAACATCGATGCACCTAGAAAGATACATCCCATGCATAAATAAACGTCGATGCACCTAGAAAGATACACCCCATGTAATGTCTAACATCGATGCACCTAGAAAGATACACCCCATGCAAAGTCGAACATCGACGCACCTAGAAAGATACGCCCCATGCATAGACGAACATCGACGCACCTAGAAAGATACGCCCCATGTCCCGACTTATTGAGCCGATTGCTCCACAAAGTAAACAAACATCGATGCACCTAAAAAGGTACACCCCTTGCATAAATAAATATCGACGAACCTAGAAAGGTACGACCCATGTGTAAACAAACATCGTCGCACCTAAATAGGTGCGACCCATGCAAGAAATGAGACGAAGCTCAATAAAATGAGGAACAGTCCTCCACATTGACAAAGAGACATCGCACATTGCTAGTCTAAACCATAAAATGATCATCATCGATCAGCAAGAAGTGTCAATTACAATAAGCTAGTAAATATATGAGTTTAGCATCATGTCCCATAACCACAAGCTTAACTTAAATATTTGCGAACAAATTGTAGATCTCCACTAGAAAATTGTCACAAGAGATTCAATCGAATAAGTCCAATAATTAACCAACGAAGTAAACGCAAGCGTTTCATACCACTTGTTTTACTAAGTCGTTTAATTAGATTTCTCATACGATTGAGGTAAAGGTTGTATATACTAATAGATTGGAAATCGGTTTGAGAAAACGAGCTTTGTAATAAATTAGTGTGAAATCATTTGAAGAAAGAGTTTTGATATTTACTACTAGTATAGAAAACCTTTATATTTTAAAGTGACAAATCATAGAAGTAATTGTAGAAACAATCAATCATAAAAATTCACATACGAAGACGTGAATTAATTCCAATAAATCGATATCAAATCCATCAAAATGGATATTCCCAAAAATCCTGATATAAAGACATCAAAGTCGATAGTAAATGAAAATCAACAAATCGGATAATCACGAATCGATTAAATTTGGAAACCGAGCAAAAATATACACAAATAGGCACAATAGGCAAATAGGAGAAAATCAGTCGACCGGACCTCTGCAGTCAGTCGACTGAAGCAGAAACATGAAAATTTCATTTCCTGCAGTCAGTCGACTGACCTAAAAATCCAGTCGACTGATTGCAGGGAAACAGAGGACCCGAGCCTCTGGAATTTGCCTTCGGAGTGCCTATGTGCTACATCCAGTCGACTGAATTTCAAAACCAGTCGACTGACTGGCACCAAGGCTGTTTTCTTAGCCTATGCAATGAAGATGCAATCTTCTCCAAAATGCAACCGGGCGAGCAACGGACACTAGGGATTTATGTCAATCGACTATCCGACCCTATAAGCTTCACGATGCATCACCAAAAACATGTTCAAACAATAAAGCTATGATTTTTGAAGATTTGAACTCGAAACACTAAAAATTTGAATATTCATAGAACCAGTCCAATTCAAAAACCAAATGCACATGGATAAGTATTAGGAATTCATACCTAACAATCATAGATAATCATAGACTTAGATGTGAGATAAAAATCTCACCTTTGAACCCGAACAATTGAAGAAGAAGCTTGAAAGCAAAGGAAGTTCAACCACACTTCAATCCCAACTCAAGAAGCTTGATTCTAAGCTTAAAAGAGATATGTTTCTCAAATTAGGTCTAGGAATTTTCTGAAATCAAAGAGAAAATGAGTTGGGGAAGATGAAGAGAAGGCTTACCAATGGGTTCTCTTGAATTTGGAGCTAGAAGTTGGATTTGCTAATGAAGACTAGGGCTTGGAGTTTTAATTTCCTCTTCCTTCCCCCATTTTTGCTTTAGCTTGGAGTGTTAGGAAATGAGGAATGAAGTAATGAAGAGGGGAGGGGGTTGGGACTGAGTTAGTAAGTGGGTTCAGTCCAAACGAAATCCCTAAGTGAAAAGTAGCAAAAATCAACTTACCCCAAACATATCGAAGCTTATACTCAAAAAGGTTGCAAATGGCATTTTGAACTCAATGGAAGGGGTCTTAAGTCCTAATTCGACTGTTTGCAAAAAGTAGGTTTTCGGACTAAAATTCGACGAACGATGAAATATTTAAATAAAATATTTAAATACAAAATCGATAAATATGCGGGTTGTTACAAAAGTCTTGATTTATATTCTTTTAATTTTGGAAATTATTTGAGATTAAATTAAATAATCAACCTAATATTAAATTATCGATTCAAGATAATTTAATTTCAAAACACAATCATATTTTTATAATCTATATATATTGAAAAAGTTTGTTTTAAAGTTGATCAAAATCTTTGGTTTAGAAACTTATTTTAATATTTTTACCATCTCTTTTTGTTTATAAACCATTTATAAACTAGTTAACCATTTACTTTAAAACTTTGAAACGGTAATGATTTATAAACCTGGTAACCTAACTCAAATAGCCTGAGACAATCAAACAAAACCCCGGGCAAAATCATAATCTACTTCGAGTTCGTCCCCGAACTCACTTCTTCTTCTTCCCAAAGCAAACCACTGATACCCCTGACACGCATTCACGTGCACATGCGAATCGATCGCCTTCGACCATCGATGCCAACGTCGGCATATCGACCACAACTCCCATTCTCCATCCCAACCACCAAAGCCTCAAACAAACTCAAAAATTCGAATTTGAGCAAATCGATCACAATCTGGAACCAAACTTCCCAACGTAAAACGGCTTGCCGACGATGATCTATTTCACTAGAACCCATGCCATTGCACCCAAAGGTGCACCACAAGACTACACTTTGATTCCCACCACTCCAGTCGATTCCGGTCAACCATCAACGTTGCTAAAGCCTCGAAAAACCCCTCGATCCAGACCTGACATCGAACCCTAGTTTGACATCATTCATCCACGGTGGTGAACTAAAAACCTAGCGAGTATTTTTCCAATGACCCCTTATCCTCCAGCCACCTTCCACCTCAATCACGACGACCATCATCCCCCCAATCACCTGAAATCAATAAAAAAACCCAAATTCCTTCATCTCACGAGTACGCCACATTCTCTAATTTAAAAATCATGAAATCTTTACTTAAATTCTTCAATTCCAAATGCTAATCAAGTTATGAAATTAAATCGTGAAATTAGATCATTTGATTTTCTGACTTATATTGATTATTACGTAAATTTCTTATTTTGAATTTTTTTTATCTAATATAAAAACCTGAAACCATTTTACTTATATCCATACATCTTTTATTTAGAGTTTCTAACCTAAAAAGGCTAAATGAAAAAGATATAAGTTATGCTTATACAGGTTTTAAACCTGTAGCATATAAACCGAGGCATTTGCTTTGTACCCAGATATGCACTCATCCATTTCTACACATATACATGCATATATGCATATATGCAAACACATTACAACTTTACTTCCAACAGTAATCACCACATCAGTTCAAAGATCAGATCTAAGGTAAGTTTACTCACTTGATTGTTTTGAAACAGAGGCATCAAGCCTGGAAATGCTTGAAAACTGGGATGATGTTGAAAGTGAAGATACTTTGATCTGGAACTGATGTATGTTAAGTTTTCATCTGG
Organism: Allium cepa; assembly: GCA_030765085.1. Lineage (NCBI taxonomy): Eukaryota > Viridiplantae > Streptophyta > Magnoliopsida > Asparagales > Amaryllidaceae > Allium > Allium cepa. The sequence goes on along the minus strand of CM060928.1, from coordinate 847,270,056 downwards.
AAATTCTGGTTTTATTTTGATTTTCAGGTTGAAAGCTTGAACATTTGTTTGAGACGATCATTTGCAAACTGATCTTGATTTTTGTTTTGGATACTTGTACTGAATTTCCTTTGAATCTGAAGTTTATTGTTGAGATTCCAGGCTTGAACTTTGAATTTTGATTTCCTGGTTTGTAGCTTCCGGACATAAATTTTGTTTCTCCTTTGATCTGGTTTTTTTCTCAGTTTTACTTTTGAGAAAGAAGAAAAGGTAGCCTGGGTAATCTTTCTCATGCACGTTTCCTTTTTTCTAAATTTCAAATTAAAAGAAAAGTTTATCTTTTGCCATTTGTTCAAATTAACCAACACTTGCTAATTTTTATATCTTACTTATTAAACATTTTTCATTTGTTACTTATTTTGTGTTTAAGTCCTTTTGTGAAATTTATTTATAACAGTTGTCAAAATCCCTTACTTTATTTTATTTATGAAACATGTTTTATGTTTTAAAAAATATATATTTATCAAAGCTCAACATTTATTTGCAAACTATAATTTTAAAAGAAAATATTCATATCCTATTTTAGACTTATTTTTTATACTTTTAAATGTATATATATACGTACAAGTTACATATAGTTATATATAAATTTAAAATTAAACTTAAGTTATTGTACTTAAATTTATATAAATAATATTAGTGTTGAATATATTCAAATTTAACTTTTAGAAAATTATTATATTAATTTCAAAATATAACTACCAAATAATTATATTGTAACTAGAAAACAAATCTTATTAATTTTGAACATTGTCTTTTCAAATTCAATCTATTTGTAAATATTTACAATTGAATTCCCAAATTAAATTCAAATTATTTTCAAAAATATTTATTTTAGAGTTTCAAATTCAAAATGAAATCCAAAATCAACATATATACATATAAATAAACAGACACCTCACCAATATAATTTGGAAAATTTCAAATTAATTCTCAATTAAATTCTAAAATTTAAATTAATTACCAATTTAAATTTGTTTTAAAATCGGGATCGTTACGGATTTCCCCCCTTATGAAAATTTTGTACTTGAAATTTGCTAGGGAGACAACAAAGGATGGATACACAAAGATAGAGAAACAGTTTTCCAGATCAAACTCAATATCTACTCTGCATTTGGCTTACCTAATCAGAATATTATCAATAATTATGAGAACAAACTTATTACATATTTCACAAGATACTCGGGTCACCAGATCTACGAAGATATGCAGGGCATTGGTTAGTCCGAAGGGATAACTAACCGTTCGTAGAATATATCGAGACCCTAACAATAGATAAATGGATTTAATCTTCCATAATTTTCAAACATTAGGTATGGATTCCAAATTCAAGCCAGAATATCTCAAAGTTTACACCAACTTTCTTCTCTTCGGACTTGGATCCTCACAAGAAATTATAATAAAATTTCAAATTTGTTTTTAATCAAAATTGTTTTATCGGTACAAATCTTTATATTTTAGTTCATATTTAATTTACCAATTTATTCAAATAAAATTTCAATTTCATTAAAGTTAAGAATGAAAAGCCGATAGAAATTTGATGAAGCGAAAACGAGATGGAAATTTATCTATAACGATTCGCAGGGCAATTATCCCACCAATGCTTCTCCTTATAGCTGCCACGAAGCTATTAAAGAATTGAAAACAGATCAAAGGAGATTGAGAAGAATTGTTTCCTTGTGGTTGCAGGGTATCGACCATTTGTAGTCTTACTTCCCTATCCCCTATCTCGTCCTCTTCTCGCACTCGTACTCACTATCAGTGGATACCAAGAGAATTTATTGAGGCATATGGACGGATACCTTAGAGATATACTCATTCTAGAGTATACTTCACCCTATCGCACCTAATGTGTTATACTCCAAAAGCTAAAGTTTCAACCTTTAGCTCTGATACCAAAATGTCACGGTCAAGATTTAATCGTTTAAAAATCGACACCCGTACTTTATTTGTACTCAAATGCCATAGATTCAACCGTTGAAATCTGACTTATGTCGGAGCTTACAACACATTAAGCACGACAACACAGCGAAAGAAAATGAATATATCATATAACTCCAATGATACAATATCCAATGATATACAACAATGATCAAAAATACATATCAGAGATCTACAGCATCACAGCGGAAACACAAATGCACCAGCATCAGAAATAACTTGAACTCTAAAAGGTACTCCAATATCTACAACTCCATCTCTAATCCAAAACTTCGAAGACTCCAATCCAATAAGGTCGAACCACCATCAAGTTGTATTAAACAAGGTCGGTCCTGAATGTGGAAGAGAAGCACAAAGCGATAGCCAAAATTCAAAGACTTCAAAGGCTATTGAATCTACACCTATTACATGATTATCTGAAAAACCCAACTCTAGGCTGCCCGTGTGGAAAATTGTGGGCACCCAGAGTTTAGGAAGGGAACAATAAACTCTAGGTCAGTCATGGTACTGGTATGAGCAAACGAAAATAGTTAATTTTAAAACAAACAACAAAGGAATTTATAATTGAAATCCACAATGTTTTTTAGAAAATGAAACTATCATAAGGCCTCCCACCGCACAGACACTGCAAACGCAGAATTGGAGGAGATTTCTCCTTATGATAGTCAAACATGCTTGATACGCAAAAACCTCTTAATATTATTATTAGTGCATAGTGCAGAAAACATTTTGAAAGTATAATATTAATCTTAGCCAGCATAGACATTTTTCACTTATGCCTACTATAGCTATCATGTTCAATAGAAAGTTACCGCCACATTCCATGGCAGGTTATACAACTAAAACCGTACATGGCTCGTATTGTTTTTTTTTGGATTTCCAACAAATGGTCAGGCAAAGGAACTTCCCAAACAAAATGGAACGCCTCTGGAGGGGCGTCCCCGAGAACCTAACCGGATCTCTGCTACACAAGGCTGGGTTACCTCTGTAACTAGGTAACTACTGACACGAGTATGCCACCTCCTAGTCGTTACCAACCTTTATCTCAAGCGCTTCTCAACCAACAACCACAAAGCAATAAGTTTTGCAGCAACCACAAATTTAAGTATCTGGGCTCCATAACATGATACCACTTATAATCCAGAAGGAAATGGACATGCCCTTTGGGGGCGCTACCCTAAATAAACTAGCTGCCACGATTCATGTTTCGGCCATTACCGGGTTGTGAGGCTCGACGAAGTCTCGTCTACAAAGCTACACTTTTGTACAAAGCCATGCTTTGATCAACAGATGATCAGCAGCACTTCGTATTCCACATTACCAAATTGGGAATGTATCATTAGTAACCATCAACTACATAACCTTTGAGCTCGTACGTCTCAAAGAAAGGTGTTAAGCTAAGAGAATAAATCTCTGCCACCAAAGAGAAATGTATTCGATAGAAACCAGCTTTACATCTCATAGTGTAACGTCAGACACACATCCATATAAGTGTGTTTCGGGATCGAACAGAACCAAAGGCACTTCATAAAGAAGCCGTTGCAAATTTGGATAATCCCTAATCACGTCCGGACTATCCATCACAAAGGGTGATCAAATCTCTATACCAAGGACCAGTCGGTGCAGAGACGTTCGACGTGTTATCCTTTCGCTTTCGAAAATATCCGGTCTTCACCACCGGTCTTCAAATGCTATCCATAATGTCATATCATTAATCAGAATGGGTTATATGACACAAGGTCCTCTCCCGGCAAAATCGAATAATGAGCGCAATATTTAAAAAATCATATGGATAATGGGATCTTAATTAAGTCACAACTTTAAACCCCAAAACTTTTTCTTTCAAGTGGTTTAAAACAAATTACCATTTCCAGATCTTTTAAGCAAAAAGATTACTTCACAAAGTTCACCAATTTTCCACAAAGATTCATTCTCAATATCTAAACAAATCTTTGAGATCCTCTTTTGTTTAAAAACAAAGTTTGCCAAATATTTCACAAAGATTCATTCACAATTTTCAAAAAAATTTCCTTTTTAAATTGGATTAACTCATCCAATCAAAGACTCAATTCGCAACTTTCAAAAACAGTTCCATTCAAATCTTTTACACAAAAGATACACATTTTAGATCCTTTTCAATTTCAAAAAAAGTTTTAACAATCTTTAACAAAGATTCATTTATCGCTTTCAAAACAATTTCATTTCAAACTTGAAAACCTTTCAAACAAATTGGAAATCCCTTCTTTATATGAAAGCTATTATTATTTGGAAAACAAAGGTTTTTGTTTCGGAAAAAATCCGATTACATTTGCACGAGTTAAAGTCCTTCAAGTTTAAATTCAAATCCCCAAAACTAAAATTTTAAAATGGTTTAAAACCCATATAAACACATTTGTAACTTGTATACCCTTTTTAAACCATAATTTCCAACACAGAATTCAATTTCAAATCTTGAATTCAAATTCAAATCAAATTATTTAAATTCCAAAACTTTATCAAGTTATTCAAAATAACTTTTATCTTTGAAATTCTTTTTCAAAAGCTTTTCATATTAAACCCAATTCCATTACCAAATCCATTTTGGATTCAAAATTCAACTTTTAAACAAAATAATATTTAAATTTAAAATATCCGTGACTTAACCAATTTCCTCGTGCAATCCATATTCGTGTGTGTAAGGTGTAGTCCAGCGGCTTTACACAATAGTGCAACAACATCAATCATCACAGATTCAATCATATCAATATCGATAAGCGGTAGAATCCTATAACGCTTATCTTCATTCATAGATTCACTGATAATATACAAATATATCATAGATAAATAAATTACATTCACAACTCAGCCAAGCAATTTATATCACAGGATATTAAAGATTAGGGAAATCAAACAATTTAAGCATTCACTACAACAATCATTCATAAGCAATCCAACATTCAATAATCCTTTTATAAGTAGGATTAATTTAATTATTTAATCCTTAATTAATTCAATTTAATTTTTAATTAAATTAATTACTTATGAATTAATTAATTAATCAATCATGATTTACAAATCATTTGATATAAATTAACTAATCAATCTTAATTATTCTTCTACATTAATTTCCCTTAATTGATTGCTTATTCTCTTAAGTTAATTACATAATTAATTAACCTTAATTACTTTCATTAAATAATTATCTTTAAGTAATTAATTACCTTATAAATTAATCAACATTTAATTACATTAATGTAATTAACCTTTATATTAAGTAATTATTATTAAATTACAAATTAATGGTTTGTTTAATCTTAAGATAATCGGTTATCTTAATTAATCACATAATCATCATTTAAATCTTATTTAAATTACTTTGAAATTTTAATCTATTTTCAACTTAAAACCCTTAAGATAATTTAAAACACATTATTTTAACTACTTGATTATACCATTAAATTTATTTTAATAACTTAATAAAATAATTAAAAAACCATATCAATAAATTTAAAAAAAACATTTAAACTTTTTGAAATAAATCTTGGAAATTTGTTTAAAACCGTGTTAATGAATTTACTTTAAAAACTTGATTTATATTCTTTTAATTTTGAAAACTATTTGAGATTAAATTAAATAATCAATCTAATATTAATTATACGATCCAAGATAATTTAATTTCCAAACATAATCACATTTTTATAATCTATATATATATATATATATATATATTAAAAAAGTTTGTTTTAAAGTTGATCAACGTCTTTGGTTTAGAAACTTATTTTAATATTTTCACCATCTCTTTTTGTTTATAAACCAATTATAAACTAGTTAACAATTTACTTTAAAATTTTGAAACAGCAATGATTTATAAACCTGGTAACCTAACTCAAATAGCCCGAGACAATCAAACAAAACCCCAGGCAAAATCATAATCTACTTCGAGTTCGTCCCTGAACTCGCTTCTTCTTCTTCCCAAAGCAAACCACTGATACTCCTGACATGCATTCACGTGCACAGGCGAATCGATCACTTTCGACCATCGATGCCAATGCCGGCATATCGACCACATCTCCCACTCTCGATCCTGACCACCAAAGCTTCGAACAAACTCAAAAATTCAAATTTGAGCAAATTGATCACAATATGGAACCAAAATTCCCAATGATAAACGGCTTGCGGACGATGATCCAATTCACCGGAACCCACGCCATTTAACCCAGAGGCGCACCACATGACTATGCTTTGATCCCCACCACTTCGGTCGTGTAACGACCCGCTATTTTGGACTATTCGCATCCGCACATGTTAGACTTGAATTGCTCAAAATACCGAATTGTTAATTTTAATTTTGGCAAAACTGAGCAATTACACTTAATAAATAATCACAGATCACGAATACAGAGTAAAAAATGCAGCAGAAACAAAAGATAGTAGTTCATAAAGCTACTATATACATATCAGAGTTAAATAAGGTACAAAAGAAGTCTCGAATACAATAGTCAAATACAAGAATCAGAATACATCACTTGGATCAACTAAACATCTGAAAGCTGGATAGATAGCCGGATCTTCAAGCGAATCTCCAACTTCAAAGGTGAGTCTCGAATGCCGGTACACTCAGTCTGACCCTAGCGTAAAGCAAAGCACAAAACACTCGAGTCGGGATTAACATTCTTAAATCAATAAATCCAACTCGAGTGAAATAACAATTGGAATACAAGTAACTCAAAGGACGTTTGGGATAACCATCCTCTAAGGATCCGTTAAACTATCTACTATGTAGTAATATACGCTAATAGATAATGTCTATCAGTAATATAAAGTATCAAAATAGTGTTAAGGCATTACGATTATCCCCCTTAACACATTTTATAAAAGCGTTATAGTCTATACAACACTGTAAACTCCACCGTAAACTGGTGGGATATTAGGGAGTACTCCATAGGTATAACACAAACAAATCGTAGTGGTCGCGTATAGGTATACAAGTATGACAAGGCACATGAGGCAATACCCAAGATAGTGAAACTACCATTTTCCTAATTCGGATTGGTGAGAACGCATCACCGCAACGATCGCAACACCACGAAACAACACTCCCAAAATTTCGAGGGTGCACAACAATCAATAACAAGTAATGAGTAGATTATGAAGAAGTGTGTTTGCTCGAGGTGGCAAAACCCATTTGGCCCGGCACGGCTCCTGTTTTAGTCATTTCCAATTTGAGACAAGTGTCAAGGCTATCCATTATCGTTCTCTTTCTTCAGTCATCACGTACATCATTCCAACCACTTCATTCTCGATCACACTCCGCTTATAGTTATTAAAGTGGTTTTCGGTTTAGACAGTGAGTATGTCCTTAACCGATTTCAGACTCTTTAATAACTTTCATAATTATTACGCCAATTGGTCGTTTAATAAATTTTAAAAAACAAATCAATTTCAATTAGAATTTGTAAACCAACACTTCATTTGTCTTTCTATATCAATTTCCATAATTTACGTTTCAAACTTCCAAAATTACCATTTCAAAGCTCTATAATTTAATTTCAATTTTATTTGAAACAATTCAAATATTGATTTAAACTCGTATATAAGTTTCATTCCATGATCATTTAAAATGATTTAATTTACATTCAAATCAATTTAAATTCATTGATCGATTTCATTCAATATTCGTCAAGTTAATCTATCCTTCAAAACAATTTCTATTTAATTTCCAATTCATTAAATCAACTACTTAAGTTCAACTCCTTTTTATCAAATCTTACAAATTGAATTAAATTAAATTCGTCAAAATAAATTCTTTAAATTTCAAGGCTTACATAATTTCAATAAATCTCATTTCATTTCTTGTTAAAGAATTACAATTTCACTTATTTATTTACTTAGTTACAAATTTCAAAATTCAATTAATAAAGAAACTCAAATTCACTTTTCCAAGAAGTTCAATTTTAATTATTAAAGAATTCAATTTTATTTAATTATTAAATAATTCAATCTTATTTAATTATTAAATAATTTCAAAACTTAATTAATAATTTCAAAATTTAATTATTAAATAATTCCAAACTTAATTATTTATCAATTAAATTTAAAACAACGTTCTTACATCAACTACTATATTAATATATTATTTCAGATTAATTAATATTAACATTTCTTTTTATTAAATCACAAATTCCGACTTCATTTCAAAACTTTATTCTTTATTCAAATAAAATCTTTATTTCATTTTAAATCAAATTATTAACCAATCGGGTTTTATTAAATTTTCTATCCTAGGTCAAAGTTTATTTGGGTATTTATCATTTCAACCCGATTCCATTTTAATTCAAAATTCAAAGTATAGCAAAGGGAACTTGCAGTGTGACAACTGGGATGGTGTCAACGTAAATAAACAAGCAATAGCAAAAATTAATAACACCCAATAGTTTATTTAAATAATCCCGAAATAATCGTATTAATTTACATTTGCTGTTTATGCAAATTAATATAATTATTTCTAGAATCTACACTATCATTTCATGTAGATTAAAGATTATTACACTAATATTTATACGGTTCTTTACTTGTTATCCATTTTCAATTCTATACTACATCAATTTATACAACATACATTCAATGGTTCAAAGTGTAGTTAACACTATTTCTACGTGTCAATTTATTTAGCATTTTAAAGGGGTCATATTTAACTAATCAAATTCAACACATATCAATTTTAAATTATTAACTATCCTATATCAAATTCCATTGCATATTATTTATCACTTTAAACATTAACAGTTTATTGTCCAATGTAAACATCAAACAATCAATCAATTATCAACCAAACTGGATCATCATTGTATAAATAACAGATAATGGTGTCAGATGTCACAGGTGAACTAATACAGGCAATAACATATATATAACAGTGTAAATAACTAACAGTCACATATTTCAATTTTTGTTTCAATTGAAATCCAATTTAATAAATAAAAGAACATTAATCGTGAGTGATTGCTCACCTTTCTAGGCTGGAGGATAGACAATGAAGATACGCACATGATACGGACCCTGAAATTGAGTTACAAATCCAAGGAAAGCAAATCGGCACGAGTTCAACGATCAAAGCTGATAACAAAAATTGATGGAATACATCAGAACGAGATCGAGAAGAAAATTGGTATAAGTGATCACATATATATAATTATATAAACTATATATATAAAATCATATTTTAAATTCATACATATGTTAAATTAAATTTATCTATAGATATATAGTTCAAAATTATTGTTTCAGTTTAAAACACACGTAGAAAACATATATACAACTCACATATGTATATACTTTCAAACATAAAATAGATACTGATCTATATTTATATATTTCATATATAACAGATTATGAATTTTATATACTAAATACATAACCATATTTGTTTTACAACTTATATTATATACTGAAAATATATGTCATTGAAATATATTAATACTAAAATATACAATGTACATTTATCATATAGAACTATGTATATTTTATATATATATACAACTTACTATATTATCATATAACAAAATCTTAAAACTAAAATACCTATTTAACATACGCATAATAATATATATATGTAATTGTATAAACTGTAAAACAATATATATATATAATATTACTTTTATAATACTATATGATATGACAACCAGTAAGCCTATATACTGAAATCTAGGTCACTGTATAAATATAGCTTCCAAAAATAAAATACTACTATATGCTGACATATATATAAGTATCATTATATATTACTGATATAAAGCTTTAAATATCACCAATCTTGATATAAATATACATATATACCATTATAAACATATAAAAGACTATAAATTTAAATAGTGTTTATATAAGGCAAAACTATGAACACAAAACTGCAAAATAACAATATAAAGTTATACATATACATGCGGCTTTGGACTGTTATGTAAACATAGATATACTTCTATTATGACATAATATATGGCAAACACACATACTATATAAAGGTTATTTCAGAAATCTATTTCTAAGATATGAATATACATCTAAATAAATATCTGTAAATATATAGTACACGTAATTCCTTTTCTTATAGACCATGTTGACAGCAGGATTCTATATATATGTGAACTCCAACACTATGTTAATAAACTTATATACCTTACACGTATAACTACAGATTTTTTAAGCAACTTTTAAAACCAATACATTTCAATTGCCTTTATAACCCATATATAAACATATATTATTATACACTTATATCGCAATGTGTTAAAATAGATACCAACTATAACTTCATATATTATACTAAATATTCAAAAAAAAATAACGAAACGAAACCATTATATGTATATATACTCAGCCAGTTATCTGTATAGTTTAGAAATTATAAACTGTATACTTTTGTAATTTACAACTATATATACATACATATAAACCCATATTATATATTTTATACAAAGAAATCTATACATACATATATACCTCATATATATAAGAAGAGAGGCCGGTGGCGAGGCATGTTAGGGTTGTGCAGTCTGGAACAATCTAATGTCGATGAGTGAACGGTGCAGTGCGGAGGGGGCTCGACCGATCATAAGAGAGGTGGAATAGAGAGGGGTGATCGGCGAGTTTGGCATGGCTGTGCTCGGCCAGATGCTGCCATGGGTTGCGTGAAGGGTGGGTGGAGGAGCAGCCCAAAGATTGGTTTCAATTTGGGAAAGCTCGGTCACGTGATATAGGAAGGTGGTTGAAAGATGCGGCTACTACTGCTATATCCGAGTGAGCAAACGAAGGTGAGGTGGGGAAAGCGAGAGGAGGGCGGTGGTAGGCACGGGTCAGCATGCTGGAAGAAGGGACGATGGAGCTGCCTTGGTGGCGGTGCAATGTGTTCGGCTACGCTCACGATTAGGTGGCAGGAGGTGGAAGCCGCGGCTAAGAGAGGAGTTGCATGGAGGAAGAATCATGCAAATATGTGGAGTGGGAAAGAAACGAGAATACCATTCCTTGCGTGTTTATTTTCCTTTTTTCCCATTCCAAATCAAAGTGAAGATGGATTGGAAGGAAAGAGCAGTGAGGGGTTTGACAGTAAGAAGCTATAGGATTTAATTATATATTTCATTGTAGAATTGATCGGTCATAAACAATAAACCAGATAATAAAGTTTGACATTGGAATAGCTAAAATAGAAATAATAACTTCTGGGAAAAGAAAAAAAGCACTTACGAATTTTCTTTTAGACGCTTGGAAACCGAATACTTGCTGAATATCAATAGCTCCAAAATGGTACCGATACAATTTAACAATTTTCTGAATTACACTGCGTACCGGCCATCGATAATGACAATTGAATATACCGTCCAGATCAGCACGACGAGACGATCAAAATGGTGTACAGACATCCGTGGTATGACTGAATTATAAAATTTGAATTTTCTACTACGGAAAATGCAGCCAGAAAAATAAGATCCACGGAGCTAAAGAAGTCCGAATTTGGGAAAACGAAAAATGACGTCTTGAACAGAAGATGATTTACAATTTTTATATATAAAAATATTTAGGTTTCGATAACATTTTAATTTCATCAATTCCTAACTGATTAAATTGAAATAAATTTACGCACGAAAATAAACTTTCATATTTTCGGACGAATATTTACCAGTTGCTATGTTAAAATAGACGCATTCCAAATTTTAAATTTTTATTTCAAAATTTTATTTTTAAAATTTCACCAAAATTCAATAAATCACATTATTAAAACAGTTAAAATTTACGGGTCGTTACACTCTCCCCCACTCAAAACTTTTCGTCTCCAAAAAGGAAGGAGGAAGGAGAATAGAAACAACCAGAAAGAAAATAGGTTGAAAACAAAATAAACAATTAATTCAAACCATATAAATTTCAATTTAAATAAATTTATATTCAACAATTGGTCTTTAAATTCAAGGTTTCCATTAAATTGATTTGATTTCACATTTACTAACGTTAGATACAAAATGGTTTTTTTCAAAACAAAAATTCAATTTAAATAAATTAATATTCAATAATTGATTTAAATTCAAGATATTTCATTAAGTTTATTTAATCTCAACAAAATTTTTATTCTATTAATCACATCTACTATTCAATTAACGTATTATTCTATCTTCTCCATTAACATTTTAAAATTGAAATCTAAGTGTAGAACATTTATTATGCGCACTCAAATTTTATTTATAAAGACATTTTATATTGTATACTATCCAATTATATAGTTAACTTTTGAGCAATTTAGGTAAGTTATATTAAATGCAATTGAGTATTATACAAGTAAATTTCTAATTCAATTCTCTCAAGTTTAAATATTAATTCAAAATTTTGGTTTCATGAATCAAATTTCCGATTACGTCAAACAATTTTGAGATAATTATATACATAAAATATATCCAAGTCAAATCCAAATCAAATACTTATGTATATTTTTAAAATCATGTCATACTTTAGAAATTTGAAATCAAATTCATTTCAAAACAAAAGTGTAGCAAGCTACTGATGGTCTCTCCACTTCGAAACTCGAAAATGAATGTCGATGATGCGGCGTTCATCGTCGAAATAATTTTCTAGCGACAAAGTGAAGAGCACTGATTTAAACATTTTCAAATGATTTATATTCTAAAATATTTTAAATAATATACATTTGAAAACTTTAAAACCATAGTTCAAAATTATCGGAAATTAAATTCTCAAATTCTAATTTAAATTCACTTCAAATTCCAATCAAATTATACCTAATTTTGTAAATTCATTTATTTATATCGCCAAAGTCAATAGTTCACAAAACAATAAATAATAATCAAACATTATCATTACAACAATCAATTTTTAACAGTTTAGTTAAAGAAAATTCATACTTATATATATAATATAATCATACACCTTTTTATTAACTAAATTTGAAAAAAATATTGTGTCAGTTTGCTCTGCTCAAGCATTTCGGAAATCCTATCGATAGCGTTGATCAGACGAATCGATCGAAAATCCAAATCAACGTCAACAACTCAAACAACACAATGTATATATATATATATAACATTTTTAATATTAATTCACAAATACACTTCCTCGCTCGATGATACAAGAATGGATTTCAAAATAAGTATAGAGATTCAAATTTGATGGAAATTAAATCGAAGAGAATTTTGATTCGAAAATAGATTTGAAACAAAGATAAGATGATTAAATAATGAAATAGGAAGATGGATAAGTTTATATAAATCACGGGTAACCTTAACCGGGTCAACCTTGATTTTAAAAAAATAAGATCGATGTAGAATTCTCGGCAAATCTACACCAGATTCCAAGAGATAGGTTTCCGGATAACAAGAAATAGCAGCATCGTAAACCGAGGATACAGAATCTCTGGTAAATCGATGTCTATTGTATAGGAATTTCAGCCTTTTTTCAATCACATCGTGGAGCTATGGGATGATCCAGAATTCAGAAAAATATGAATAGTGAGGGACAAGAATGAATTTCGGAATCGAGGGAACGTTCCAAAAATTCAAAGGAAATTCAAATCAAAGATGAAAGATTCAAGAACGAACGAATATGATTCTGTAAATAAATTACCATATATGTGAAGTTTTTCCTAGAGCCAAAGCTCTGATACCAACTGTAACGACCTGCTATTTTGGACTATTCGCATCTGCACATGCCGGACTTGAATTGCTCGAATACCGAATTGTTAATTTTAGTTTTGGCGAAACTGAGCATATAAAGTAAATAAATAATCACAGATTACAGACACAGAGTAATAAATGCAGTGGAAATAAAAGATAGTAGTTTATGAAGCTACTATATACATATCAGAGTTAAATAAGGTACAACAGAAGTCTCGAATACAATAGTCAAATACAAGAATCCGAATACATTACTAGGATCAGCTGAACTTCTGAAAGCTGGATAAATAGCCGGATCTCCAAGCGAAGCTCCAACTTCAAAGGTGAGTCTCGAATACTGGTACACTCAGTCCGACCCGAGCGTAAAGCAAAACACAAAACACTCGAGTCAGTATTAACATTCTTAAATCAGTAAATCCAATTCGAGTGAAATAACAATTGAAATAAAGTAACTCAAAAGATGTTTGGGATAACCTTCCTCTAAGGATCCGTTAATCTATCTACAATGTAGTAATATACGCTAATAGATAATGCCAATCTGTAATAAAAAGTATCAAAATATTGTTAAGGCGTTACCATTATCCCCCTTAACACATTTTATATAAGCGTTATAGTCTATACAGCACTGTAAATTCCACCGTAAACTTGTGGGATATCAGGGAGTACTCCATAGGTATAACACAAAACAAATCGTAGTGGTCGCGTATAGGGATACAAGTATGACAAGGCACAAGAGGCAATACCCAAGGTAGTGAAACTACCGTTTGCTTGATCCGAATTGGTGAGAACGCATCACCGGAACGATCGTAACACCGCGAAACAACACTCTCAAAATTTCGAGGGTGCACAACAATCAATAATAAGTAATGAGTAGATTACGAAGAAGTGTGTTCGCTCGAGGTGGCTAACCCCATTTGGCCTGGCATGGCTCCTGTTTTAGTCATTTCCAATTTGACACAAGTGTCAAGGCTATCCATTATCTTTCTCTTTCTTTAGTCATCATGTACATAATTCCAACCACTTCATTCTGGATCACGCTCCGCGTATAGTTATTAAAGTGGTTTTCGGTTTAGACAGTGAGTATGTCCTTAACCGATTCCCGTCTCTTTAATAACTTCCGTAATTATTACACCAATTGGTCGTTTAATAAATTTTAAAAAACAAACCAATTTCAATTAGAATTTGTAAACCAATATTTCATTTGTCTTTCTATATCAATTTCCAAAATTTACATTTCAAACTTCCGAAATTACGATTTCAAAACTCTATAATTTAATTTCAATTTTATTTGAAACAATTCAAATATTGATTTAAAATCGTATATAAGTTTCATTCCATGATCATTTAAAATGATTTAATTTACATTCAAATCAATTTAAATTCATTGATCGATTTCATTCAATATTCGACAAGTTAATCTATCCTTCAAAACAATTTCTATTTAATTTCCAATTCATTAAATCAATTACTTAAGTTCAACTCCGTTGTATCAAAGCTTACAAATTAAATTAAATTAAATTCGTCAAAATAAATTCTATAAATTTCAAGTATTACATTAATTTAAATAAATCACATTTCATTTCTTGTTAAAGAAATACAATTTCACTTGTTTATTTACATAGTTACAAATTTCAAACCTCGATTAGTAAAGAAACTCAAATTCACTTATCCAAGAAGTTCAATTTTACTTATTAAAGAATTCGGTTTTATTTAATTATTAAATAATTCCAAAACTTAATTAATAATTTCAAAATTTAATTATTAAATAATTCCAAACTTAATTATTTATCAATTAAATTTAAAACAACGTTCTTTTATCAACTACTATATTAATATTTTATTTCAGATTAATTAATATTAAAATTTCTTTTTATTGAATCTAAAATTCCGACTTCATTTCAAAAATTTATTTTTTATTCAAATAAAATCTTTACTTTATTTTAAATCAAATTATTGACCAATCGGGTTTTATTAAATTTTCTATCCTAGGTCAAAGTTTATTTGGGTATTTATCATTTCAACTCGATTCCATTTCAATTCAAAAATCAAAGCATAGCAAATGAAACTTACAGTGTGATAACTAGGATGGTGTCAAAGTAAATAAACAAGCAATAGCAAACATCAATAATACCCAATAGTTTATTTAAATAATCCTGAAATAATCGTATTAATTTACATTTGCTGTTTATGCAAATTAATATAATTATTTCTAGAATCTACACTATCATTTCATGTAGATTAAAGATTATTACACTAATATTTATACGGTTCTTTACTTGATATCCATTTTCAATTTTATACTACGTCAATTTATACAACATACATTCAATGGTTCAAGGTGTAGTCAACACTATTTCTACGTGTCAATTTATTTAGCATTTTAAAGGGGTCATATTTAACTAATCAAATTCAACACATATCAATTTTAAATTATTAACTATCCTATATCAAATTCCATTGCATTATATTTATCACTTTAAACATTAATAGTTTATTGTCCAATGTAAACATCAAACAATCAATCAATCATTAACCAAACTGGATCATCATTGTGCAAATAATAGATAATGGTGTCAGATGTCACAGGTGAACTGATACATGTAATAACATATATATAATAGTGTAAATAACTAACATTCGCCTATTTCTATTGTCGTTTCAATTGAAATCCAATTTAATAAATAAAAGAACATTAATCGTGAGTGATTGCTCACCTTTCAGGGCTGGAGGATAGATAATGAAGATACACACACTGATACGGACCTTGAAATTGATTTACAAATCCAAGGAAAGCAAATCGTGAAATTAGGTCATTTGATTTTTTGACTTATATTGATTATTGCTGTAAATTTCTTATTTTGAAAAAAAATTATCTAATATAAAAACCTGAAACCCTTTTTTAAAATCATTTTACATATATCATACATCTTTTATTTAGAGTTTCTAACCTAAAAAGGCTAAATGAAAAAAGATTTGAGTTTTGTTTATAAAGGTTTGAAACCTGTGCCATATAAACCGAGGCATTTGCTTTGTACCCCGACGTGCACTCATCCATTTCTATATATATATATATATATATATATATATATATATATATATACACACACACATATGCATATATGCATATATGCAAACACATTTACAACTTTACTTCCAACAGTAATCACCACATCAGTTCAAAGATCAGATCTAAGGTAAGTTTACTCACTTGATTATTTTGAAACAGAGATATCAACCCTGGAAATGCTTGAAAACTGGGATGATGTTGAAACTGATGATACTTTAATTTGGAAATGATGTACATTGAGTTTTCATCTGGAAATTATGGTTTTATATTAATTTTCAGGTTGACAGCTTGAACACTTGTTTGAGATGATATTTTGCAAAATGATCTTGATTTTTGTTTTGGTTACTTGTATTGAATTTCCTTTGAATCTGAAGTTTATTGTTGGGATTCTAGGCTTGAAACTTTAAATTTTTATTTCCTAGTTTGTAGCTTCCAGACTGAATTTTTGTTTCTCCTTTAATCTGGTTTTTTTTCTTCTCAGTTTTACTTTTGAAAAAGAAGAAAATGTAGCCTAGTTACTCTTTCTCATCCATGTTTCTTTTTTTCCAAATTTCAAATTAAAAGAAAAGTTTATCTTTTGCCACTTGTTCAAATTAACCAACACTTGTTAATTTTTATATCTTACTTATTAAACATTTTTCATTGGTTACTTATATTGTGTTTAAGTCCTTTTGTGAAATTTATTTATAACATTTTTCAAAATCCCTTACGTTATTTTATTTATGAAACATGTTTTATGTTTTAAAAAGATATATATATGTATCAAAGCTCAACATTTGTTTACAAACTATAATTTTAAAAGAAAATGTTCAATCCTATTTTAGACTTATTTTATTATACTTTTAAATGTATATATATAAATATAAATTACATTTAGTTGTATATAAATTTAAAATTAAACTTAATTTATTATACTTAAATTTATATAAATAATATTAGTGTTGAAAATATTAAAATTTAATTTTTAGAAAATTATTATATTAATTTCAAAATATAACTTCCAAATAATTATATTATAACTAGAAAACAATCTTATTAATTTTGAACATAGTATTTTCAAATTCAATCTATTTGTAAAATATTTACAATTGAATTCCCAAATTAAATTAAATTTATTTTCAAAAATATTTATTTTAGAGTTTCAAATTCAAAATGAAATCCAAAATCAATCTATATTCATATAAATAAACAAACACCTCACCAATTTAATTTGGAAAATATCAAATTAATTCTCAATTAAATTCTAAAATTTAAATTAATTACCAATTTAGATTTTTTTTAAATCGAGATCGTTACATCCTCTCATACTTAGCAAAAGTCATGTCTCCTTGCTCAAGATCCATAAATGCCCTATACAACTGAGATTTCCCGGCTTCGAGCATTCGTTTCGCCACAAACGCATCCCTGGAAAGAAGGGATCCAATTTCAGACAAAATATAGGAGATAAAATTCAAAGAAATAGATTCAACAGAGATAAGCTAGGAAAGACACCTAAGGATCTCATTTGAACTGCTGCCAAGTGGTATTATCCCTAACAGTCTAAGCGGTGATAGATTCCTACCATTCTTGGGCGGACTCCTATAACTGCCAAGTTGCGAAATGACACATCTAAGCATAGTGATCTCAAGTCCAGTGAAAATCCTCTCAAGACTCTTTAGCCAGTGCTAAGCCACAATAATACTCTCGGCTCTAGTGAACTTAGTACCTCCAAACTGAGAGTACTTCTTACAAAGCTTGGTGAACGTAATAGGCTGGACAGGTGGAATATGAGCAAGAATAGGTGGGACAGGGGCAAATGGTGGCGTGGGGGCATTTCCGTGACCCCTACTACGGGCATTCCTACGGTTACTCATCTAGAAAACAAGAAATTTGAATTTGAAACAAGGATATATTTTCAAAATTCATAAGAAATCCTAATTAAAGGAAACTCTATCATAATTTCAAACACGAACGGATAAGACTCAATATCAATTCAACTCATTCTAGGGTATCTCCACCATATATCCAATGAGTTTTTACTCCATATGCTAAGTTTGCCAAACCTAGAGCTCTAATACCAACTATAACGACATGCCATTTCGAACCATTCAAACAGACCATAATCCACACATGTCGGACTTGAATTGCTCCAAATAAAAGATTGTTAATATATTTATTTGGCATAACTTAGCATATACAGTAAATAAATCAATTACAGAATCACAGACATAGAGTTTATAAAAAACAGCAGAAGGATAACAGTAGTTCATAAATCTACTATAGAAATAAGATAGTCTGAAAGCGAACACAGCAGAAATCCTAGTACATAGAAGTTTCTAGTGCAAAGAAGGTGGCATGCCTGAACATACAACTTGAAATAATAGAAATAAAATGAAAGCTTAAATAGATAAGCTGAATCTTCCAATGAACTCCAGCTCCAAAGGATGAATCTTAAACTGTGACACTCAAGTTGACTCGAGTGTAAAGCAAAACAAAACACTTGAATAAGGATTAACATTCTTATGCAGATAAATCAGGTTCAAGTGAAACGTCAAGTAAATGAAATATAACGTAAAAGGATGTTGGGATTCCATCCTTTAAGGATCCGATTAAACTATCTTCATACATAATACAATACGCTACATATATAATGTACAGTAAAGTAAAATATCAAAATAGCGTTAAGGCATTACCCATGTCTCCTTTAACACATTTTACATATTCCTATAGTCTATACAGTACCGTACGCTCCTCTGTGAACTAGAGGTTTACCCAAAGAGCACTCCATAGGTATGGTACAAAAAAACACGTAGAAGGGGCGATACGGCATGTGACAAGGCACGTGAGGCATGTGACCAACGGTGTCCGTATAAAATTTTCTATCCTATAATCAAGTGATACAGATATTTTTTATTTCAATCCGTAATAGTTTAATTTTACAGGTTTATAATTTAAACCTGCAATCCCAAAATTTCAATAAAATTGAAAATCATTTGGGTTTATCATTTCAACTCATAACAAAGTTATCTCTTTTCTAAAGTCCGTTCAAGTATGTATCATTTTAACCCATAATGATTTCTAAACTAAGGAAACTTGCAGAGTAAGAAAAATATTTAACATAACAATTACTGATAAAATATTAACATGTAACAATGTCATAAGTGACCAAATTTAAATAACAACTTATCATATTTAACAGTTAATAGCTAGCAATTCAGTTTTAACAATACATCTAAATTGCTATTTCCTATGAAATCAATTTCATGACCATAGGAACATTAATTGTAAGTGATTGCTTGCCTTCCAAGGCTAGAGAACAACGGAAGTTAAAGACAACAAATAGGGACATGAACACAGATACAACATGATACTTCAATTTGCTACGACAAGCCAAAAAAAGATTTAGCATGATAATTTGAAGAAACAAAAGTGTATGTGTATATATATATATATATGAAATATATACATACATTTGTTTTATAGTTATTTGGAAGAATAGTTGTATGCATACAACACCTACTTTCCATCGAAAGATACGAAGTGACATGTATGCTTAGGTAAAAATACAACTCGTGTTATATATTATATAAGGAATATAGGTTCAGATTACAAAGCATATACACTTCGGTCAATATATATGCGTGCAGCATATATACACATTCTGTCGAACAATCATGTATGCATGTACCATTTATATATGTGTGTGTATATATATATATATCGATTAGACGCCTGACTATTACTATATTGGTACAAAATCTTATGCATTAGAAAAACTAGCTTGCGCACCTCAACTATAAGTCAAAATGTATACATGAAATAGGCACAAGGTGACATAAAAACCAAAAAATATACACTGCGCATATGTACAATATATGTTTCATGTACAACAGAGAACCCAAGTTAGATGACAGCAAATATAATGAGAACTAACGTCTCTAATCCTTGCTCATATATATGTGCACTATATTTGCAGTTGTCCAAAGTTTTTGTTGCTCAGCAAACATAAAAGTAAGACATACGTATTAAAAAAAATTAAAAATAATAATATAAACACTGTATATATTAACATATGTATATTAACATGAGGATAGACAGGAAATACTCGTGGCCGTGCTTCGAGGAAGGGAAGGAATGCTACTATGGTGACTTCGGGTTCATGGGTCATGGTGACTTCGAGTTCATGGGGGTTTTGCTCGGGCTCATTGGGGTTTTGCTCAGGTTCAAGGGGGTTTTGCTCAGGTTTTAGTGAAGGAAAGGGCGGAGAGGGCTGGGGGCTTCGGGCATCTTCAGGTCAGAGGGAGAAGCTTCAGTTTTGGGTGATTGGGCGAGGAGCGGAGAGGGACTGGTCGGGCTTTGGGAAGGATGTGGGATTGATCGGGCCTTGCTTCGGGAAAAAAATGGGAGGGCATGGGCGGTGCTTCGAGTTAAGGAAGGAAAATCATGGAAAAAGGTGGGAAGGTTGGCAAAGCGCAACACAAAAAAATATAAGAAAGGGAAAAATTATAGGGAGAAGAGGGATCGATCAATTAAAAAGAAGAAAAGAAAAAGGAAGCGAAAAGCGTACCTAGAATGACAGTGGCAAAAGAAAATTGTTAGTGAATATATAAAATAAAATAAAAGTAAATTGTAATGGTCAAGTCCCTTGATTTGGTGAAAATTATTGAAGCAATTAATTTGATTTCTTGGGATGCACGCCCAAATTTGAAAAGGCATAGGAAGTGTAAAGTCACAATTTGGTACCGCTACGGCAAACTGTTTCATCATTACCATTGCATACCAGACCTCAAACTACAGAAATAAAAATACAACGGAGATCAGCAAAACGAGATAAATAGAATAGTGCACAGATGCCAGTGATATAATCAAATTTTAAAATTCGAATTTCCGCTACCGAAAATGCTCCTAAAATGCATAAAATAAGACAAACGGAGCTATAGAAATCCAAATATTGTGAAACAAATTATGGCGTCATTCCCAGAAAAAGATTCACATTTTTATTATATAAAAATATTCAGCTTTCGAAAATATTTAAATTTCACCAATTAACTAAGTAAATTTACATTTTATTACAAATAAATTAACTTTAAATTTTTCCTTAACAATTTACCAATTACTATAATTGAATAGACAAATTCCAAATAGAAAAATTTTATTTCACAATTTTATCATTTACATTTCAAGGAATTTTTAGCTATTTGCATTATAAAATGGTTAAATTTCTTTGGTCGTTACAAACTCGGATTTTCAAAAATAGTTCGGTTTATATAAATCAAATTTTATTTAAAATATCATCTAACTAAATTAAAAATTTAATGATTTATTATAATTTAATTTAACCAATGCGTTGTCCGTATATAGTTCTCTAACCTATGGTCAAGTAATATGGATATTTATCATTTCAATCCACAATTATTTTATATTCACGGATATATCATTTCAACATGCATTTCCGAATTTAATTACAAATCTATGAAATCGCTTGAGTCTATCATTTCAACTCATAATGATTTTGCCTAATCTATCAGATCGTTTATGTTATGACCCGCCTACCATCCCATAGAAAGATGCATCATCAACAAGAAAGAAAGGGATGGAAAAGAGAAAAGATAGGAAAGAAGGAACTGAAAAATATCAAAATCTCATAGCATAATGAATAAAATATATTAATCACATAGTTATTACGTAATATTCAACATCTATCTGAGTTACACAGCGTTACATCGCAACACATTAGACAGTTTTGAAAACCTATCTATCATACAACTCAAAATACCACACAGAGATACCAACACAGCGGAACCACAATATCTATATACGCTAATGCCTCCTGCTCCATACCTCCTCCAGAATTTGTCAAAGCCAACCTAAATCCTCTGGCTACTATTAAAAATTTGATTACCCAACTGTTTCAGAAAACAAAAAATAAACTCTGGGTCAGACATGGGTTTGGTGTGAGTAAACGGGTTAAACTTGTTTAATTTGAAAATCATTTGAAAACAAAGGTATCTCATAAGACCATGCCATAAATAAACATGTCGGGTTTTTACCTTACGATAACCAAAACATTTCATATAAAATCCCTCTAATATTATAATAGTGTCTATAAACAAGTACTTATTCAAATAGTTGAAATTGTTACATTATTAAATTCCAGCATACTAACCACAAAGTGGGTTCTAAAATCAAAACCATAAAGGCACGTAGGGAGAATGGATTTCATACAATGGTAGGACTATTTGAGTACCGCCCGTCACAGTACACGGTCTAGATCACCGTACCGAGGATCCACCCTGATCCCCTGCATCACAAGACCGGAACCATCCCTTACTGGATAATCCCGACTAAGACAACCCCGTAGTTGGCGCGATCAACCGCCCACACAGCCGAATAATAAAGGACCTCTAGACAGGGGAAAATCTTATCCTACTTGGGTTCTACCAACTTAGCCTTGTTGCACCTCCTCTGTTTTAGCCATTCCCAGTTGATGAGGCTTGAGGATACGATTAACTTTTTAGAACACATATCGTGGAATGCTCATCGTCTTCTAATAACGATGGTATGAAAGCATTCATCTATACTAGTCCGTTCCGGGCCGAACGAAACCGAAGGCACTATCTCGCCACACTCATTTTGGAATCATCCTCAGAGTTAACGATAATAGCCCTTGCACTCTGAATCTTCATCTTGAAACTGAAAGCACTGTCTCCGTTACAATCGTATTGGAATCACCCTCAGAGTTTTAGCGGCAAATATTCCTTGCACTTCGAGTCTTCATCTTGAACTTCACTTGAGATTTCAAGACCTATCGTTTAATTTGGATCGATGTGGTTGTCGGATATACCATTCGGAAATCCGATCCCAGTATCACTGAAATCCAAAACACCATCTTAATGTCCAAGTTGTTTAAGGTTAAAACAATTTAATTTATTATTTAACAGAAAATATTCACACGGATAGATAATTCATATTATCACCCATAGATAATCCATATTATCACAATTCAACCGAAGTATCTTATATCATTGAGTAGCATGTATCACATCTCAGAGATATCAAATAATCCAAGGCATCCAATATCATTCAATCGTCCATAAACAAGATTGATTAATTCCTAATTAATTTAATAAATCTCTAATTAAATTAATTACTGACTTTAATTACTTAGATTACCTTTGATCCTACTTACTTAACATTAATCAATTACATACCAATTAATTAATCATCCTTTAACTATCCATCTTAATTAATCTTCCTTAATTAATTACTATTTAATTACATTAAGTAATTAGCCTTTAATTAATTAAGTAAATTAATTATTCTTTAACTATTCACATTAATCAACCTTTAATTACACTTATTAATTAATTATACTATAATTAATTTTATTCGTTAACGAGCCTTAATTAATTACATTAATTAATTATCCTATAATTAATTACATTCATTAATCATCATTAATTAACCACATTTTTTAATTACTGATTAATAATGAACCTTAATTTATCACAATAATTAATTACCCTTTAATTACTTTCACTAATTAATCTTTACATTAACCAATTAATCCTTAATTAATTTTATTAATTAAATAATCCTTTAATAAATTACATAAGTAATTAATCCTTAATTACTTCCAATAAATAATTATCCTTTAATTACTTTCCATTAATTAATTTCCCTTTAATTCATTACATTCAGTAATTTTCCATTAATAACTTACACAAGTAATTATACTATATTAATTACATTAAGTAATTATTCTTAAGCAATTTCATTAAGTAATTATCCTTAATTAATTAAATTGGTTAATTATCTTAAATTCATCCCATTAATAAATTTAATTAATTACGTTGAGTAATTAATCCCTTTAATTACTTCCATAAATTAATTACCCTTTAATTAATTGAACTTTAATTACTTAGATTAATTAACCCTTAATTAATTAAGAAATTAACTATCCTTAATTAATTAAACCAATTAATTATCTTAATTACATTAATTAATCAACTTGTTTATTTAAGTGATTATGCTTTAATTACTTCTATTAATAAGTCCCTAATTAATTAAGGTAAACCATTTACCTTAATTAAACTCTTACGTATCATTTAAATTAAATTAATTTAAATGCTTGAAATTAATTTGTACAAACATCACTTAGATAATTCTTTGATTAACTAAAGTTAAACACTCTTAGTTTAATCGCATCTTAATTTCAATACATCATCTTATTACTTTAAAAACACTTAGGAATTTAATTACAAAATTAATATAATTACTACAAACAAAACAATCTCAAACAATTTAAATCTTTAAAGTCTTGTTTAACTTGTTTAATTATATTGGAACCTAGTTTATATTGCTTTGGAAACCTATTCATTTCAAATATTCTTTGAAAACTAGGCTAAGCATTCTTTGAAAACTAAATTATTTTTAATCACTTAAAATAGACTTTAAAACTTGTTTAAACATTTTATATTAGAAATTGATAAATACTTAAAAACCTAGAAAATTTATTTTGTTTGCTTTTCAACTTGTATTTCTTATGCTTTTATAAAACTGTTTCATATTTTTACTTTACTTTTAAAAACCAGTTTGGCTATCATAACAAACCCGAGTCTATCAGATAAAACCAGAGCAAAACCAAAAAAATTGCCAAGATATTCACGCGTCACTTGCAAACTCATCTCTTCACTTTATCCCTTCGAGACAAACACGCAACAGCATCGAGAACGACCCATGCAACATCTTCTTCCCCAAGCCCACGAAACCCAGACAATATCACAGTGTGCACGTGCACGTGCACGGCGACTCCACGCCACTCTGACCAATTCTTCCGACCCTCGACAAGTTGACGATCATCTGGCCATCACACATGACCACTCAGATGAAAAAATTCGATAGAAAATCAAAAATCGAGCACTCGAACAATAATCTAGAACCAACCCAAACTGAAAAACCACTCTAGCCATCCCCTCGGACCACCGGCACCCTCGCTGACCAAACTAGAGCAACTTCTCAATCCCCATCATCGATCCTCCTCCTCGCGATCAACTCTGATACTCCTCAGTCAACACACGACCTCGAAGATCAACGCAAACCAAAACTGTCAGTCGAACCTTAGTTCGACGCTGCCTGGCCACCATGCCCATCTATAAAACCTTCCTCCATTTTTCTTGAGTTGCCCCACCTTCCATCCTTCTCCAGCCACAATCTCGACACATCCCTCGCCGCCAATCATCGGCAATCGAAGATATACCCAAAATCGATCAACTCAGTATATCTCTACTTGTACAATACTAAAAAATCAAAATTCCTTTACCTAAATTCATCATTTGCCAATACAAATCACATCATAAAATCCAAACTCGAAAGTATAAACATCGATTTTTGACATATTTTTTATTCTTACTATAATTTATTCTTTTAGAATTAATCACTTAATAAAAACTCTTGAAATTATTTTAAGAAATAATATTACCCTCTTACAATCATTTTCTATTAAGAAATCAAGACCTAAAACTGAATGTATAAAGAGAATTTGAATTTATTCTGGTGGATTTTGAACCTGTGCTGCAACGGAGACATATATATTTCATATACACAGACACTCATATATACATACATGCATTCACATTCATAAATATATGCAAACCATAGTCCTACAAAAATCCATCACAAGCATCTAAGTATAATCTCAGATTTAAAACTATTTTTAAAAAAGAAAGGTTTACTCACCGTTTATAAAAATAGAGAACAGAGGTTTGATTTTTGTTTCTGGCACTTTATTTTTGAAATGATCTAAAGCTTGCTTAGTTTGATTTAATCCAATCTTTGAAACTAAAGTGCTTGGATCTTTGAATTGAATTCATGTTGAGTTGATCTACTACTAGAAATCAGGTTTGAAGCTTTGTTGAATTTGGAAACCGATGTTGTATTGATTTTCTTTTAAATTTTAGAAAAAAAAGAAGAGATAAAGATTGGGGAAGAAAAGAATTGAACTGAAAAGAAAAGCCAAGCTTTTCTCTAATACTACATTATATATAGTTTAATTTTAAGAGAAAATAATGTTGCCACTTGTTTTATTGCATAATACATAAGCTACAAATGTATTTGCATGAATTTATATTTTTTACAAATATTAAAAACAAGAATTTTATGTTTAAACCTTTATTTTAAAATCTCTTATTCTTTCATATTTATGTAATATGAATTTATGTTTATATTTATTATGTATACTAATGTTTTATTAATATATGTTTATGTTTATATCAATTTATGTTTATATAAAACGACATTTATTTATATTTAAAACTTATATATATATATATATACAAATTAAATCTTTTCATCAAATATAAAAGAAATGTGTATTAAACTTTTTTATAAAATCTCATTTTAAACTTAAGTTATTTATCTTGTGTTTTGAAAATGTAGAATTAACTTTTAAGTAGCCCGTTTGAAAAAAACTATTATATTAAACTTAAAACATAACCTGCAAATCATAATATATACATATATATATATATATATATATATTTATATATTATAATTTGAAAATATTTTTATTAAATTCAAACCAAAGTTCACAAAGCCTATACATACATACATACATACATACATACATATACACACACACATATACACACATTATAAATAGAATACATTTTTATTATCTCTAAAAGATAAATTTTACCAATCAAATATTATTAACTTTTGAAAAGATTAATTTTTCGAAATTAAATATTTATAAAAGAAAATTATTAACAAATATTACCAAATTTAAATGATTATTAATGAAGATTGTCAAATAAATATTGCCCAAAATTCTGGGACATCACATTCCTCCCCCTTAAAAGAATTTCGTCCTGGAAATTTAAAAGCAAAGATAATTTAATAATCCAGCAAAGGTTTTATTCAAACATCAATGCATACATCAACCATAACTAATAACCATAACATCTAATTCATTCAAACAAACAATCTAACTATCGTGACACGATTCAGGATAGGACTTCCCAATTACTATCTAGAGTTTCCCAGGTACAATCATTGGGATCCTCGCTCTATTGAATCTTAACTAGCTACACCACTCTGATCTTGAGCTTCTTCTCATCATGATCTACAATCTTTATAGGATATCAGACCACAAACAAGTCCGACTCAACTTCCAAATCTTCCTGAACTGCTGGTTCTACAACCAATGAAGGATCAAGCATGTATTCCTTAGATGAGATACGTGAAATACACTGTGAATCCCAGCTATCCAAATTGACAATTCAATCCTATAGGCCAAAGTGCTTATTCTTTCGAGAACATGCAAAGGTCCAATATACCTCGGAGCTAGCTTTCCAGTCTTACGGAATCTTATTGCTCTTTTGATCGGAGAAAACCTTATACAAAATCCAAATCTCCAAATTCGAATTCCAAATTTCTATGTCTCTTATCCTCATAACTCTTCTGACAATCCTGGGCTGCCTTTATCCTTTCTTAAACAACTCAACCTTCGTGGGTGCCTCTCGTATCAAGCCTGGACCAAGAACAGGACGATCTTCGGATCCTACCCAACAAGATGGTCCTTCCAAGATCCACTGAAATCTAGAACACAAGCTCTACTCCATAAGCATCAGTAGACTGAACTTACGTCTCCCTTTCGAAAAAGAAAAAACAGGTACACTCGCCAATCTCGCCTTCAGATCCTGAAAAACTTCCTGTAGAAACCCTCTAATCCAAGAAAACTGTGAATTTCCGTAGGAGTCTGCAGTTGCTTCCACTGTTACATAGCTGCTACCTCGCTTTCGCCATGCAACTCTGATCTGGAGAAGATGAGAATTCCATCGATGAACATGAACACAGATTAGTTCAGCACATCCCGGAAAGCACGGTTCATCAGATCTATACTATAAGATAAAACATTGGTTAACTCAAAAGACATAACCAACTCCTCAAAGAAACAGTTGAGTCCTCTGAATGCAGTCAAGGTATACTGACTTCGACTACCCATAGCTTGAGAAAATCCAAAACTAGTTTCAAAAGAGAAAACACAGAAGCTCCAAAAAGTTGATCAAAAGATCACCAATACGAGGGAAGGAATACTTATTCCTAATAATCACCTTATCCAACTCTCAATGCAGGGCAAACTTTTGACTTCTTCGAATACATCCGGAAAATCTCTGACAACTTCGATAGCTCCTACTTCCTTATAAGATGCCTCAAAACCAAGCAAAAGATTACCCAAGAGAACTCCTAAACTAACGCAAGTCATTTTTGCGATCCTACCCAGTTCCATTCCCAAAAAATTCATTTCTCTCTTCACAAATCAGAACAATTTTATGCTAGCCTAGCCAATCCATTTATAAAATAAGGTCAAATACTTCAAGATCACCTTTGCTTATCCTATCAGAAGAAACTGATGGTCCGCCTTCAATAGCAAACACCTAGTCCTACTAAAACTTATGAAGAAGTAGGCAAGCTTCCACCAAATGCCCCAGGCTGCTAACAGTTGAAAGACAAAGACTTCTGAACCAACAAAGAAATGGGTCCACTCTGATGCTTCTGAAATCCACCTCTAGGAAAATGCTTAACCAAAGACCTTCCTACTGGCCCATAAAACACTTCCGAGCTACACTGTTGCCACAGATGCCAAAAGCTTCTTATCCATAAGCTTCTCGAACCTCAAAACTTCCTTAAAATTGCTCCAATAGAAAATACCTTTGGGAACATCCATTGTAATTACGTCTCACCACGCAGCTACTCCTTCCTGAAGTTGTCAAGATGCTATAACTCGCTACTGCACATCCAACAGATCCAAACTCTTGAAAATCCGCTCATACGAGCGCAACAAAGCTCACACTTCAATGATGGACTTTGAACCTTTTTAAAAGCTTCCTTCGAGATTGGTGAAATCCTTACCAAATGCTGCAAAGCTTACTTTAGCCGGTATTGGGTCTACAGCTCGGTAGATACTCTTCCAACCTCTACACTCATGCTTCTTCCATTAGTAGTAGTCGTGCTACACACACCACTACCCCTCTTACTCTAGAACTCAAGCTTCCAATCTAACTCATGTGGCTAACCCGGACAGGTAACCCAACAAATAGGTAGATATAGATATATATAAAAATACAAGTACGCTCTCTTAAGAAAGATTAATACTCCAAAGCCTAGGTATTATTTCAACCTAACGCTCTGATACCAACTGTGACGACCCGCCTTTCATCCCATAGAAAGACGCATCATCAATAAGAAAGAAATGGATAGAAAAGATAGGAAAGAAGGAACTAAAGAATATTATATTCTAACAACGGAACGAATAAAATATATTAATCACATAATTATTACATAATATTAAACATCTATCAGAGTTACATAGCTTTAAATCACAACACATTAGACAGTTATGAAAACCTGTGTACCATAAAACTCAGAATACAACACAAGAAACTAACACAGCGGAACCATAATATCTATATACGCTGAAGCCTCCTGCTCCATACCTCCTCCAGAATTCGTCAAAGCCAACCTGAATCCCTTGGCTACTCATAAAAATTTGAGTACCAAAGAGTTTAAGAAAATAGAAAATAAACTCTGGGTCAGACATGGATCTGGTGTGAGTAAACGGGTTAAAGTTGTTTAACTTTGAAAATCATTAGAAAACAAAGGAATGTTTTAAGACCACGCCACAAATAAACTGTCGGGTTTTTACCTTACGATAACCAAAACATTTCTTATAAAATCCTCTAATATTATAAAAATGTCTATATACAAGTACTTATTCAAATAGCTAAAATTGCTACATTATTAAATTCCAGCATACTAGCCATAAAGTGGGTTCTACAATCAAAACCGTAAAGGGCACGTAGGGAGAATGGATAACATAAAATGGCAGGGCTACTGGGGTACTGCCCGTCACAGTTCGTGGTCTAGATCACCGTACCGAGGATCCACCCTGATTCCCTGCATCACAAGACCGAAACCATCCCTTACTAGATAATCTCGAATAAGACAACCCCATAGTTGACGCGACCAACCGCACACACAGCCGAATAAAAAGAAACCTCTAGATAAGGGAAAATTTTATCCTACTTGGGTGCTACTCGCTTAACCTTGCTGCTTGTCCCTTGTTGTAGCCATTCCCGGTTGATGAGGCTTGAGGCTACGGTTACCTTTATAGAACACATATCTTGGAATGCTCATCGTCTTCCAATGACGATGGTCTGAAAGCATTCATTCATACAAGCCTGTTTCGGGTTCGAGCGAAACCAAAGGCACTATCTCGTTACACTCATTTTGGAATCACCCTCAGAGTTAAGGACAATAGCCCTTGCACTCTGAATCTTCATCTCAAAACTGAAAGCATAATCTCCGTTACACTCATTTTGGAATCACCCTCAAAGTTTTAACGATAAATAGTCCTTGCACTTCGAGTCTTCATCTTGAACTTCACTTGACATTTCACGACCTATCATTTAATTTGGACCGATGTGGTTTTTGGATGTCCAATTCGGAAATCCGATCCCGGTCTCACTGAAATCCAAAACGCCATCTTAGTGTCCAAGTTGTTTAAGGTTAAAACAATTTAATTTATTATTTGACAAAAAATATTCACACAGATTGATAATTCATATTATCACCAATAGTTAATCCATATTATCACAATTCGACCAAGGTATCTCATATCACAGAGCAGCACATATCACAACTTAGAGATATCAAATAATCCAAGGCATCCAATATCATTCGATCATCCATAAACAAGATTGATTAATTCCTAATTAATTTAATTAATCTCTAATTAAATTAATTTCTAACTTTAATTACTTAGATTGCCTTTAATCCTACTTACTTAACATTAATTAATTACAAACCAATTAATTAATCATCCTTCAATTATCCGTCTTAATTAATCTTCCTTAATTAATTATTCTTTAATTACATTAGGTAATTAGCCTTTAATTAATTAAGTAAATTAATTATTCTTTGACTATTCACATTAATCAACCTTTAGTTCTCTTATTAATTAATTATACCATAATTAATTATATTCATTAATAAGCCTTAATTAATTGCATTAATTAATTATCCTATAATTAATTACATTCATTAATCATCTTTAATTAACCACATTTATCAACTGCCCATTAATTAATGAACCATAATTATCACAATAATTAATTACCCTTTAATTACTTTCATTAATTAATCTTTACATTAAGAAATTAATCCTTAATTAATTTTATTAATTAGTTATCCTTTAATTAATTACAATAAGTAATTAATCCTTAATTACTTACATTAAGTAATTATCCTTTAATTACTTCCATTAAGTAATTTCCCGTTAATTCATCACATTTAGTAATTTTCCATTTTTACTTACAAAAGTAATTATACTTTATTAATTACATTAAGTAATTATTATTAATCAGTTTCATTAAGTAATTATCCTTAATTAATTAAGTTAATTAATTATTTTGAATTCATCCCATTAATAAATTTAATTACTTACGTTAAGTAATTAATCCCTTTAATTACTTCCATAAATTAATTACCCTTTAATTAATTGACCTTTAATTACTTATATTAATTAACCCTTAATAAATTAAGAAATTAATTATCCATAACTAATTAAACCAATTAATTATCTTAATTACATTAATTAATCATCTTGTTTATTTAAGTGATTATGCTTCAATTACTTTTACTAATAAATCCCTAATTAATTAGCATAAACCATTTCCTTAATTAAACTCTTACTTATCATTTAAATTTAATTAATTTAAATGCTTGAAATTAATTTACGCAAACATCACTTGGAGAATTCTTTGATTAATTAAAGTTAAACATTCTTACTTTAATCACATCTTAATTTCAATACATCATCTTATTACTTTTAAAAGCACCTAGGAATACAATTAAAAAATTAATATAATTACTATAAACAAAACAATCTCAAACAATTTAAATTTCTAAAGTTTGTTTAACTTGTTTAATTAATTTGGAACTTAGTTTATATTTCTTTGGAAACCTATTCATTTTAAATATTCTTTTAAAACTAGGCTAAGCATTCTTTTGGAAACTAAATTATTTTTAATAACTTAAAATAAACTTTAAAACTTGTTTAAACATTTTACTTTGGAACTTGATAAATACTTAAACCTAGAAAACTTATTTTTGTTTTCTTTTAAACTTGTATTTATTATGCTTTTATTAAACTATTTCATATTTTTACTTTACTTTTAAAAAACAGTTTAGCTATCATAACAAACCCGAGCCTATAAGATAAATCCCGAACAAAACCAAAAATCACCGAGCTATTCCCACGTCACTCGCAAACTCATCTCTTCACTTCATCCCTTCGAGACAAACACGCAACATCATCGAGAACGACCCGTGCAACATCTTCTTCCCCCAACCCCACGTAACCCAGACAATATCACATTGCACATGTGCATGTGAACGGCCACTCCACGCCACTCCGACCAACCTTCCGACCCTCGACAAGTCGACCATCATCTTGCCGTCATACACGACCACTCAGATGAAAGAATTCGATAGCAAATCGAAAATCAAGCACTCGAACAAAAATATGGAACCAACCCCAATGGAAAAACTACCCTAGCCATCGCCTCGGACCACCGGCACCCTCGCCAACCAACCTAGAGCAATGCCTTGATCCTCAGCATCAATCCCCCTCCTCGCGATAAACTCCGATACTCCCCAGTCAACACATGACCTCGAAGATCAACGCTAATCAAAACTATCAGTCGAACCCTAGTTCGACGCTGCATGTGACCATCTATAAAACCTTCCTCCATTTTTCCGAGTTCCCCCACCTTCCATCCTCCTCTAGCCTCAATCTCGACACACCCTCGCCATGATCATCGGCAATCAATGATATACCACAAGTCGATCAAGTCAGTTGTGATATCCCGGAAATTTGGCAATATAAATTTAATAATCTATGTTTAAAAATTTATTTGATTTGATAATTCTTGATAATTAAATTTGAATTGATTTAATAATCTTCTTTTAATAAATATTTAAATTGGTAGATTTTATCATTTTAAAGCTAATTAATTGTTTTCTGTTTATAATATATATAATTTTATATATTGTAAATGGATAAACTTTGATTTGAAACTTAGTAAATGAATCAATTTTTAATTTTGATTTATATTTGGTAAATTGGAAATATTATTTTGAATTTAACATTTAGCTTTTCAAAGCAATTTAATAGATAATTATATAGTTTATATTAAAGGAAAACCTTATTTGTTTAGATTTATATTTTAATTAACTTAAATATGAATTTAAATTAGATTAACATTAAAAGCTTAGTTGTATTTTCTTTTTATAATTTTTTCTTGAATTTTATGTAAGAAGTTTAAAATACAATTTACTTATGGTCTTAATTTATCGAGTAATAGATGTGATTTATAATCTCTTTTATAAATTATTTAATATTGTTAATTTGTTATTTTCAAATGATAATTATAATACTTAGTTTTTATAAACATAATAAATTTTGTTAGAAATAGGATTTGTTCTTTTAAAATTTAACAAGAGTTGTATATGCATATGTATAACTTGATTTTTTTTAAATTGGAGTTTTATAATTTAATTTGATTTTGAATTGAATGTTTGAATATTTAAAAGAATAAATACATAGAAATATTTGAATAAGCTTATATTCATAATTTGTTTATTTCATTTCTTTTTAATAAATTAAAAATGTAAGAAACTCATTTATATACATAAGAATAATAAATTAAGGTTTTAAAGTATTTACAAACAATTTAAATCAAAACTAAAATGTTCTTAATACATGTGTAAGTTTCTTAAGACTTAAAGACATGTGTTAAACCCTTAATCAAACCAAGTGACAAATGTTAGAAACTTAAAACAAGTGTTCCCTTAAACTTTTATTTTTCTTTTATTTTTAATGAAATCAAATATTTTCTTATGTAAACATTTCTTCTTAACCTCATTTTTCTTTTTCCTATTCTTCTTCAAACTTAAGAGAAATTTCAATTGAAAGATCTAAAATCAAAAACTTGAACCAAGTTCCAAAATCTGCATCTTTCTTCAAACAAAAAATTTGAAATCTCCTCTCAAAAACCCAATTGAAACTCATATTTCCTCTAAACCAAAACCATCCGAATCATACTCAAACTTGAGATGCAAATCTTAAACCAGTAGCCTCCTCAAAACATTAAAGACCTGCATGCATTTTCTTTCTGGAAGCCTGCAGTTCTTTACTGTTTTTAAATCAACCAAAGCCTGCATATTCATATCTACAAGCATGCATGTAGATCAGGGAGCATTACAACTAAAAACAGAATTTTTAAAGTTTAAAAAAAATCAAAGAAGCAACTCAAAATTTTCATATCAAAGTACTACAGCAACTTGAAGCATTCAAATTTAAAGCACCACTCAAGTTCAGGCTTTTCAAAATCAGAGTGCTCTGCTCATAATTTTCAAGGTGAGTAACATTTTAAGTAAAATAATTTAAGTAATATAGTTGCTTGATTTACTACTGTGATAATCATGTTGGAATGGATTAATATGATGATATCCTCTGTTATATGTTTGAATGCATGTTGTGTTGTTTTGCCTGTTCTAGATTCTAGATTCTTTTGAATGTCCAAAAATCATGACTTCATGTTAAAATCATTGTTATAGTTTAAGATTTTAACAAGCATGTGCGTAATATGTAAAGTTTTTAATTTTAGTAAATATGAAAGGTAAATAAAAACTGCAATGTTTCTGTAAACTCAGTAATAACAGAACAACTGAATATAAGCAAAAATTTGATCATCCTATTTCATTAATTCAACAATATAAATTGATTACATAAACCAATAATTGAATTGTAAAACTAAAATCAGGAATTTTAGTTCAAGAATGATTGAGCAATTCTGGTTTAATCATAAATCATGTTATGGGTTAGAACTGTTATTCTAGGTAGACGGGGTGGCCATGGAACTCTCTAGTGATAGAGTAAACAGTGAAGATCCAAGGAAAAATATGGAATGATGGATTTATGTAGGGGAATAGCAGTAACTTGGAATCAAAGTAATTAACCCTAGTTTTCTATTACTTGAAGAAATTGTTTGGGGCGACTTCCATAGGTGACCGAGTTGTCTCAAATTTTGGGAGAAGGTAGTTAGGGTATGGAAGGGTTTGTAGCCGGCGGTGAAGATTCTCAGGTGATCGGAGTTTGGGATTTGAGCAAATTCCAGGTTCGACATTACTTCCAGTATTGAGCTCGTATGCTCGAATTTGGTTTTTAGCTTTTGTAATCGAATTGATGGTCGGGAACGTGTGGGAAGGTGATCGCCGACGTGCGTGGATGGTTGCGAGATGCCGGAGGTGTCGGCAATGGTGGTGCAGGTGCACGGTACTTGGTGTATCAGCAGATAGTTTTTGGGGGATGAAGGGTACTCGAGTTAGGTTTCGGGTTGCATCGTGATTTGCTCGAAGGAATAGGGATAGGGACTCGAAGGAGTTGAGATGTGGTCTCGGGTGAGGTTGACAGTTCCAGGTTTGTATTAAACCTGTCAATTGTTAGTTTGAAAGATTTCTGCATGAAAGTTACTCGAGTTTTACTCGAGATTATTTAGTATCTTACTCGAGCGAATTATGGGTAGCTCGAGTTAGTTTGTTCAAGTTTAAAACTTGACACATTTTCCAAATTTAAACTTAAATTTAATAGTATAAAGTAAAGGTTTAAATTAAGTTTTAAATCTAATTTTAAATTATAGATTCAAGATTTAATTTGAATCATAACTGGATATGAATAAGTTTTTAAATTCAAATTGTTTAAAATACTATAAGTGATTTATTGTTTAAAATATTTCTAAAAGAAATTTGAATTTAAATAGGAAATTGAATGTAAAGAAATGTTTAAACAAAGTTTAAACTAATTCAAATCTGATTTGAATCTTTGTTTCAAAAATAGATTTAAGTTTTTATTAAGTGTTTGAACAATTTTAAATGATAACGTAAAATTTAAATGGTTTTAATTTAAATAGAAATTTGTTTTAACTTTTGTAAAATTTCGTTTATAATAAAAGTATTATTTATCATTTAAAGGTTTTAGATTGTTTTTTTTAAAACTTGTTAAAGTTAAATAATAATTTGTATTTCATTTAATAAAAGGGTAATTAAGTATTTAATCTTAAAGGTTTAAGATTTATTATAATTTTTAGAATAATTAACTTGTAATTAAGAATAATTAATTAAATAAGATTAGTTTTAATTTAATGATTAATAATTAATTAATCAAGTAATAATGGATTAATTAAGTTTGATTAACACTTAATTATTTAATTAATTAAGGGTTAATTAGTGAGTTATTAATGATTAATTAATTTGAAATTAATAATGATTTAAAATAAGTTGATTATTTTAGAATAATAATAATAATAATAATAATAATTAATGAGTTGTTTAATAGTTAATGATGGTCATTAACTAAGGATTATTTAATAATTAATTAATGTGATTAATTTTAATAATTAATTAGATTAATTAATTTAAAAGATAATCATTTGTGTAAGTGAATAAGTATAATTACTTATGGAAGTAATTAAGGAAATTAATTACTTATTGTAATTAATTGAGTTTAATTTGATTTGATTAAGTTAATTAATTCAGTTTAACTGATTTAGAATAATCAATAAATGATTGTGGAGTATAATTACTTAATGTAATTTATTGAAGAGTAATTACTTAAAGAAGTAATTAATGGGTAATTTGTAACGACCCAGAATTTTGACAGCATATTTTAATGAATATTTAATCTAATTTAAATTAAATATAAGCTTGTCAATGTTTAAATTGATGAGATCTTGAATGTTTAACAGTTATATATGTTTGTAAAAGAAAATTTTGATTTGAAAATTTTAAATAAAATACTTCAAAACTATTTTAAAACAAATCTATCTTATTCGATAAAATCAAATCAAAGACTTTATATTTTTTTTATTATTTGATAATTTATATGAATACAATGTTAGTGTTTAAAATATAAAGTTTAAAAATATACAACCATAGTAATATTAAACATAAACATGGAAAAAACAAGTATGAATCATAATTATAAACATAAGTATAAACCATACATTATAAAATATAAAATATAACCAAGATATAAATTTACGAATATAAGTTATAACTTGAACTATATTAATACAAGTGTATGAACATGAGAACACTATAACATTAATATCAGTGTAAATGAACAAATAGAAAGAGTATGGAATAATAAAAGTAATTATAGTTATTCATAAGAAAAAAAGTCAAATATAAGAATCTTGATACATTGCTTAATACACATATAAGTTTGTACAGCAATTAAGTGATGTACCCAGAAAATAATAATAATAATAATAAACTAAAAATAAAGGTAAACCAGTAATAAACATATAAACAAAACCTGTACACACAAATGTACAACAACCAAAGATCTTGTTCAGAACAGTAAAACAAACATAAAACTTATATGTTGCTGAAGCTTACATGCATAAGGAAAATAAGTTTTACTTCAAATAGAATACAAACAAAACCTGTATCTTGCAAAACATGTTTGGCCGAAAACAATAAATATCTTTGTACAAATAGCAACTATCAGTAAACATTTATTACTTTCCATCATAATTAAGAGCATGAACATTAAATAGCATAATTTCTTGTTTAATCAAGTACATGTAGCCGAAATCCTATATCATTTCACTGTAGTGTATATTATCTTAACAAATAAAAAGAAAGAGTGACAATGCAATTAGTAACTGGCCAGCTACAACCTGTTGCTTAATAGCTTCTATATAAATCTACTTATATATCATCAGTTTATATATACAAACCTAAACTTATAAAGTAAACCTGAGAAACATTGTTTTGGCTCTGCAAACAAAATTAGTTCAAGATAGGAAACAAAGAAGCAAGGAAAGAGTTTCAGGGTAGATCAACTGCAGTCTCTTCAACATACTTTCTGTTCAACAGTTTTTGATTGGTGAGTAAACGAACTAATTTCAACCTTAGTTTATATGTTTGTTTGTAGTATGAACATACTGATTTGTATATGTTCTGTTTGCACTGGAAGTTTACATAATTGTTGTTGATCAGTACTTCAAGTTTTGGTATCAGTACTTCAAGTTTAGACAAAACTTATTCATATTAACTATTTAAATTTTGTATTGTGTAAATTCAAGCTTGTTTATATGAAAACAAAGCCTGCAAAATATGTTTAGAGTTAAACAGTATGATATTAACACTGAATTCAAACTACAGGTCTAAAAGAAAATTAAGGTTTAAAATTCAAATGTTCAAATTTGAAAATTCAATAACATATTTAGATTTCATACAAGTAATTATGATTTTTAACATAAAAATTATGATTTTTATGCAAAAGTATTAAGAGCAGTTTTGAAATGAAACAAAAATGGGTTTTGTAAATTTTGGAAGATAGAGTTAACTTTAATTCCTGAAATTTGGAATGAAGTAAGGTTGAAGTCGTATTAACACTAGAAAAATGTCTAATTATTTTTCGAATTCATAGATTTTGAGTTTGAGTCAAAAGTAGGGTTTATAGCCCATGTTTTTCAAAGCTCTGTAAAAAAATTGATTTCGGCTCCAATAAGAAACTGAGTGGGTTGCGATTTTTGGTGGAGTTAGAGGAGGTTGTGAGTGACGTTCAGGCGAATTTTCATCACCTCTGGTGATGTATGGTGGCCGCGCGATCATTTTGACAATGGCGTAGCTGTTGTTTTTTTTCGAGCACCAAGTCATATCTTCATTTTCATCTTGAAATCGAAAACTGGGTTCAGATGTCGTGTCTAGGGGTGTTTTGTGATGTGTGGAAATTGTCGCGAGTTGCCGATGGCAACGCGAACCACCGTGCACGGTGGTGATCAGTGCCGTGATTTTGGTTTTGGGTTATCGCGTGAGGGTTGCTCGAGACGTTTGTGAGGATGCTTCGAGTATTCCTGTGTTTTCTCCGAGTAGTGTGCGAGAGTAGCTACAGCTAAGCGTTTACAACTTAACTGTTAAAAAAAAAGAAGAGAAGAAGAACTGGAGAGAAGAAGATAGGGAAGGGGAGAGCAACACGAGAGAGACGCGGGGAAACTCGAGTTTTTCTTGAGTAAAGAACGATGTGTCTCGGTGCTTTCAAGGTCTGGTAATGATTTTTGTACAGGTTTATAACTAAGTTCAATACATATTTGTTAATTAGTTAAGCTAGTGTTTTAATTAAAGCTTGATTTAAGTAAATATATAAAGGTAGGAGATTATCAGTAAGTAGTTAGAATGTTGATTAAAATTTATACTTGAATTTTAAATTAATAACTTTAAGTTGATTTTGAAATAAAGATTTAATCATAAGTTAAATCAATTCAAATCTTAAGAATGTAAGCTTATCATTAAAAAGTTAATTAGTGAATGAAAGTTAACTTACGAGATTAATTAAAGATATTACATTTTAATTAAATTGATAATTAAAGTAATTTGTAATAATTAAATAATTAATTCATTTTCATAATTAATAATTAAGAATCAACTAATTATTTGAGTAATTGAGTAACAGTTAATGAATAAAAGTTAATTAGTTTAAATAATTAATTAAAGATGAGATGATTAATAAATTAATTATTAACGAATAACTAATTAATTAATTGATCGTTAATAAGCTAATAAGTCGGTAATTAAACAAATTTAAATAGTTTATTCTTAAGCAAATAATTTAGTTAAGCAAAACCAAACTGTTTGATATGCATTGATAACTCTGTTTGGTTGACTTTGATATCTGTTGATGATATTTCTGTGATATGTGTGATATATTATGGATATCTGCGTTAACTGTATATGATTTATCTGATATATCTGTTATGTTAATTTCTGATATTTAATTAAACTGTTATGTTAAATAGACAACTTGGCCCTTAAAATGGCGTTTGGATCCGATGAGACCGGGATCGGAATAATCAATTTTGATTCTCCGAAGACCACATTGATCCAAATTAAACGATAGGTCGTAACTTATCAAATGGAGATCGAGATGGTGTTTCAGAATGCAAGGGTTATCGTCGTTAACTCTGAGGGTGATTCCAAAATTAGTGTAACGAGATAATGCCTTCGGTTTCGTTCGAACCCGGAACGAACTTGTATGGATTGCATGCATACAACACATCGTCAGGCGGACGATGAGCATTCTAAGTGATATGTTCTTTAAAGGTAATCGTAGCCTCAAGCCTCATCAACCGGGAATGGCTAAAACAGGGGAGATGCAGCAAGGTTAGGTGGGTCATGCCCAAGCAGGGCAAGATTTTCCCCTGTCTAGATGTCCCTTTTTATTTCGGCTTTGTGGGCAGTTGTTGGCCACAACTGCGGGGTTATCTTGTTCGGGACTGTTCAGTAAGGAATGGTTCCGGCCTTGTGTTGCAGGGGATGAAGGGAGTAATCCTCGGTACGGTGATCTAGGCTCCATACTGTGACAGGCGGTACCCCAGTAGCCCTGCCATTGTTGGAAATCCATTTACCCTACGAGACCCTACGGTTTTGATTTGTATTACCCACTTTCGTGGCTATTAGCTGGAATTTAATCATGTAACAATTTCGGCTATTTTCTATTTACTTGAAAACCCTAGACAGTGTTATAATATCACAGAATTTCCTATAAAATGTTTTGGTTAGCGTAAGGTAAAAACTTACCCGTATTTATTTGTGGGGAGTCTTACGTGATACCTTTATTTTCAAATGATTTTCAAAGTTAAGCAATTTTAACCTGTTTACTCATACCAGACCCATGTCTGACCCGGAGTTTATATTTTGTGTTTTTATAAACTCTTGGGTACTCAAATTTTTACGAGTAGCCAAGTGATAGGTATTGGAAGTGTTGATTTTCTGGAGGAGCTATTTTGGGGAGAAGACCAGACGTATGTATCTATATATGTAGTTCCGCTGTGTAGTTAGTCTATGTTGTATTTTGGATGTATGTATGGTCATGTATGTATATGACAGTCCTGTTATATGATATTGTACGACTCTGATGTATGTATAACTATGTAATAGATATGTGATGTATTATATTTTGTTCCATTCCGCTGTGAGATTCTGATGTTGTTGTTCTTTCTTTCTATTCTTTTCTATTTCTATCCCTTTCTTTCTTAACGATGAAACGTCTTTTTGGGTTTGAGAAAGGCGGGTCGTCACATAATTACTGTATGAAATTAATTTAAGGTTATTTAATGATGAAAGTAATTTGAGTATAATTACTTTGTGAATTAATCAAGGGATTAAGAGGAGATAATTAATTAAGGAGTAATTAAATTATTTTGTAAAGTAATTAATGGTAGGTAATTACCGAATGAGGTTAATCAAGAGTAATTAACAATTATGGTTTAATTAAGATTAATTTCTCAATGTAATTAATTTAAATAAGGTAATTAATTAAAATGTAATTAGAGATGATTAATTAAGATGATTAATGATGTAATTAGGATTGATTAATTTAGATTAATTAATCAATAATAAGCGATTAAGGTAATTAATTAATGTAATTAATTAAGGATTAATGTAATTAATTATAGTTAATTAATTTGTGAAGTAATTAAGGTTAATTACTGTATTTGGTTAAGTATAATTAATTTGTAAAATTAATTAAAGGATAATTACATAAATGTAATTAAGGAATAATTAATCAAAGGTGATTAATTTAGGTGATTAATTGGAAGATGATTAATTAATTAATTTGTAATTAAAGGTTATGTAAGCAAGATTTTTATTGATGAAGTAATTAATTTAATTCACTTTAAATTAATTAGATAATGATGTAGTTATTTTAATTCTCTTTAAATTAATTATAAATGGTGATTATAGATCATTGCTTATATGGATGGATGGTATTGTTTGCTTTGATTGGTTTGAATTTCAGATATGAGAGAAATAATGTTGAGTGATATGGATGCATTGTGATGATGATTGGGATTATCATTTTGGATAATGATAATATGGTTTATCTAATTTGATGATAATGTTGATTATCTATTGTGAATCTATGATTTATCAATCTGTGTATATAGATAATTAAATTGTTTTAAACCTTTAAAACAACTTGGCCTTAAAAGACACGCTTTGGATTTCGATGAGACTGGGATCAGGTTTCCATATTTAGATATCCGAAAACCACATCGATCCAAATTAACGTTAGGTCGTGAAACCAAGTGGAGCAAGTGAAGACTCGAGGTGTAGGAACTATACGTCAGTATAACTCTGTGGGTGATTCCGTAATGAGTTTGACGGAACTAGTCCTTATAGGTTCGAGATGGTGATTTAGAATGCAAGGGTTATCGTCGTTAACTCTGAGGGTGATTCCAAAATTAGTGTAACGAGATAATGCCTTCGGTTTCGTTCGAACCCGGAACGAACTTGTATGGATTGAATGCTTTCAGAACATCGTCAGGTGGACGATGAGCATTCTAAGAGATGTGTTCTCTAAAGGTAATCGTAGCCTCAAGCCTCATCAACCGAGAATGGCTAAAACAGGAGAGGTGCAGCAAGGCTTCGTGGGTAGCTCCCACTAGAGAGCATAATTTCCCCCTGTCTAGAAGTCCCTTTATTTCGGCTCTGTGGGCAGTTTGGAGTGTACGCCAACTGCGGGGTTGTCTAGTTCGGGACTGTCCAGTAAGGGATGGTTCCGGTCTTGTGTTGCAGGGGAGCGGGCGTACTCCTCGGTACGTTGATCTAGGCCACGTACTGTGACGGACGGTACCCCAGTAGCCCAGCCATTGATGGAATCTAAAATCCAATAAGTGCCAACGGTTTCGATTGTATTACCCACTTTTGTGACTAGAAGCTGGAATTTAATCATGTAACAATTTCGGCTATTTCTTATTTACTTGAAAACCCTAGACCTATTATAATATCACTGGATTTCCTATCAAATGTTTTGGTTAGCGTAAGGTAAAAACTTTTCCATGTTTATGTGTGGGAAGTCTTACGTGATACCTTTTCTTTTCAAAGGATTTTCAAAGTTAAGCAACTTTAACCTGTTACTCACACCAGACCCATGTCTGACCCAGAGTTTATCTTTTGTTTTTCATAAACTCTTGGGTACTCAAATTTTTACGAGTAGCAAAGGGATTCAGGTTAGCTTTGACGAATTGTGGGGGAGCAATGGAGCAAGAGACTTCTGCGTTATATATAGTTCCGTTGTGTGTACTCTATGTCGAATCTCTTTGTTGTTGTGTATTGAGTTATAATAACTAGACAGGTGTTTATAACTGGCTAGTATGTGTTGTATTGTCTGTGTAACTCTGATATTTGATGTATACTATAACTGGCTAGTATGTGTTGTATTGTCTGTGTAACTCTGATATTTGATGTATACTATGTAATACTTATGATATTAATATAATTTATTCGTTCCGCTGTTGAGATTCTTGTGTTGTTTCTTTTTTCTCTTCTTTCTTTTCTCTTTTCTATCCCTTTCTTTCTTATTAATGATACGTCATTCTGTGGAGTCGGATGGCGGGTCATTGCATTAGTATATCTCGACTTATACAATACTAAAAAACAAAATTCCTTTACCTAAATTCATCATTTGGCAATACAAATCACATCATAAAATCCAAACTCGTTATAAACATCGATTTTTGACGTATTTTGATTCTTACCGTAATTTATTCTTTTAGAATTAATCACTTAATATAAATTCTTGAGATTATTTTAAGAAACAATATTACCCTCTTACAATCATTTTCTATTAAGAGATCAAGACCTAAAAATGAATGTATAAAGAGAATTTGATTTTA
The DNA here is from genome assembly GCA_030765085.1 of Allium cepa. Lineage (NCBI taxonomy): Eukaryota > Viridiplantae > Streptophyta > Magnoliopsida > Asparagales > Amaryllidaceae > Allium > Allium cepa. The sequence continues at coordinate 847,225,573 of CM060928.1, read as the reverse complement.
TTCTGGTGGATTTTGAACATGCGATGCAACAGAGACATATATTTCTTTTTTTGAAAGGCAAGCGGGGTTGGCTGAGCCCCTACTAGAGTTTATTGTGAAAAGATGAACATCACGACAATAACACTCTAAAGTCACGAACACAAACAGGCAAACGATGAAAACAAACAAGAGACAACACACACAAAGGCCCAACTAAGTAGAGAAAAACAAGAAAAATCACAAAAGCAGGCAAGCGAGAAAACAAGAAGGCACGACATGCACAAATGAATGCACAGGCAGACAAATGCACACAGCTTGACCCAACATACATAGGCCAAGTCAATTCCAGAATTCATGCTTATGAGGAGAGAAACCATGCCTTGAAAATCTAATCCCAGATGCAATTTTCGACATAACGTTGACCCAAAATTGATGCGCCACTGTGACCTCACTTCTGAAATACCTAGTATTCCGTTCAATCCAGACCAATCTGAAGTAAATCTTTAGAACAAAGAAGATAATGTCCCTGCTGTTATGTCTCCACCTCGTAGCCATCTTCAGCTCATTCCATTTAGTAGTTGAATTGCCATGAAAGCTCGTTATTCCAACTTTATTCATCAGGGTACAAATCATATTGGTTAGGTATTCACAATCAAAAAAAATTGGTCAGCAGATTCTGGGGACACATTACAGAATAGGCATAGATGATCGATATCCATACCAACAAACACCAAATTATCCCTAGTTAGTATTGCTTTGTTAACAATTCACCAGAACATCAAGTTCTCACTTGCTGGTGAATGAGATGACCAACCCACCTTAGCCCAAGGAAAAAATGGTAGAGCATCAGTTTGATGGAGAAGATCATACACCCTTCCAATACTATGAGGCCTACCCGTCCAACATATTTCTGTCTGATGTTTGAAAACCACAACATGTTCACGCAAACTCCTCCATAATGAGTTGACAACTTGATTACTAGATGGAGTGTGGAGCTTCCCATTAACAATGTACTCAACTGCACAAGCATTATCACCTATCAGGGATTGCAATCTTTCTTGGGTTCCTAGCATAGTGTCTAATACCATACCATCCCCCACCCAAGGTCCTTCCAAAAGCTCAACGGGCTAGCAGGGGACAAGTTGTATTTGACAAATGGGAGGATAGTACTTCTCATGTTTAGAATTTTCCTCCATATCCAACCTGATCCTTGAGAAACATTCATAGTCCAAAAGTTCCCATTCCAAATTCGACTTAACCACACCCATTGCACCCAAAGATTGTTCCCTTTAAGCAATAATGCATCCACATGGGTACTAACAGCTGCTATATTCCATAAGGTGATATTGATGATGCCAAGACCACCCTTTTTGAGAGGCTTTTCTAAGGAGGAGAAAGCCATAGGTACCATCTTCCTATTGTGGATTGAACCAGTCCAAAGAAATCTTAACATAGCTGATCTGATCATGGTGAGCAATTGAGTGGGCAGTATGTAGGTTCTAATCCAATACACGGTCATTGAGAAGCATACAGACTTAACTAACACCATTCTTCCGGCCATGGAAAGAAATTTGGTCGTCCAAGAGTTTAGCTTTGAAGTAATTTTATCATAAAGGGTTAAGCAATCAGCGCTGGTAACCCTGAACGTACATAGAGGAAGGCCTATATATGACATATTATTTTCCATCAACTGAAAACCTAATAGTGCAACCATCCTTTCTTTGGCAGACATACTAATACCAGAGATGAGTATATGTGATTTAGATTGATTAATCCTTAAACCAGTAGAAAGATAAAAGGAATGGAGAGTATCAAGAATGCCAGCAATGGAGTGATCATTAGGCCTAAAGAAGATCATAATGTCATCCGCAAAGAAAAGAGATGAATTTTGAAGCTGTTTACATTTTGGATGGCAAGAAATAGTCTTATCAACAAATTTCGTTGTCAGCATACAAGTGAGTGCTTCCACAATAATAATGAATATATAGGAGGAAATGGGGTCCCCCCGGCGAACCCCTTGCTAACCTTTAAAGAACCCCGAAGACTTCCCATTATAGCAAAGAGAGAAAGAGGGGGTTAAAATACGAACATACAGCCATGCTACAAAGACCTTGGGAAAACCCAATAATGACATCACTCGAACAATAGAGGTCCAGTGCAAGCTACCATAAGCTTTGCAAATATCAAGCTTCAGCATAGTTCTAGGGGAGATCAGACTTCTACCATACCCACTAATTAATTCATGTGCCATCATTATGTTATCAATTATGTTCCTATTTGGGAGAAATGCAGACTGATTAGGGGAGATAATTGATGGCAGCACGGATACAAGTCTTGAGGCTAGAATTTTGGAGACACGCTTATATACAACATTACAACATGAAATAGGTCGAAAAGAGGAAGCATTTTGGATAGGCCGGACTTTAGGAATTAGGACGAGATTGGTCGCGTTAATTTCACCAAGCAATTTAAAGGTATGAAAAAAAATTATGAATTGCCACAGTGAAAACATGACTAACTATATGCCAACTAGCTTTGAAGAAGATGACATTAAATCCATCAGGCCCACCAGACGAAGTGGCATTCATGGAAAAAACAACATCTTTAATTTCTTGATCAGAGAACTTTTGAACAAGCATGTTTTTCATTGTTGGGTTTAACATAGGAAGGGGTAGGTTATTCAGTCTATCAAGATCAGGTTCAAAATTATCAGAGTTTCCTAACAGCTTGGAGAAGTGTTGAATCAAGTGTTGGTCAATCTCTTCATCGGATGTAAGGAGAACTCCATCATCGTCCCGAAGTGAATGAATATGATCTCTAGCCTGTTTATCCTTAATAAAAGTATGAAAGAAAGCAGTATTCCTATCACCCTCGATAACCCATCTTTGATGCATCTTTTACTTCATCATACTAGCTTCAGAATTTAAGGCATCATATAGTTGTTGAAAGAGGATGGACTCATTCCAGGCTAGAGACATGTGTATTTTATATACGCAGACACATCAAATATACATACATGCATTCACATCCATAAACATATGCAAACCATAGTCCTACAAAAATCCATCACAAGCATCTAAGTATAATCTCAAATTTAAAACTATTTTTAAAAAGAAAGGTTTACTCATCATTATAAAAATTGAGAACAGAGGTTTGATTTTGTTTCTGGCACTTTATTTTTGAAATTATCTAAAGCTTGCTTAGTTTGATTTGAATTTGATCTTTGAAACTAAAGTGCTTGGATCTTTGAATTGAATTCATGTTGAGTTGATCTACTGCTTGAACTCAGGTTTGAAGCTTTGTTGAATTTGAAAACTGATGTTGTATTGATTTTCTTTTAAATTTTGGGAAAAAAAGAAGAGATAAAGATTGAGGAAGAAAAGAATTGAACTGGAAAGAAAAGCCAAGCTTCTCTCTAATACTACATTATATATAGTTTAATTTTAAGAGAAAATAATGTTGCCACTTGTTTTATTGCATGACACATAAGTTACAAATGTATGCATGAATTTATATTTTTTACAAATGTTAAAAACAAGAATTTTATGTTTAAACCCTTGCTTTAAAAAACTCTTATTCTTTTATATTTATGTAATATGAATTTATGTTTATATTTATTATTTATACTAATGTTTTATTAATATATGTTTATGTTTATATGAATTTATGTTTATATACAAACTACACTTATTTATATTTAAAACTTATATATATACACAAACTAAATCTTTTTATCAAATATTAAAGAAAAGTGTATTAAACTTTTTTACAAAATCCCATTTTAAACTTAAGCTATTTATCTTGTGTTTTGAAAATATAGAATTAACGTTTATATAGCCCTTTTGAAAAAAAATATTAAATTTAAAACATAACCTCCAAATCACAATACATACATATATACATACATACATACATACATATTATAATTTGAAAATAGTTTTATTAAACCAAAATTTTCCTATTCACAAAGTCTATACATATATATATACACACATTATAAATAGAATAAATTTTTACTAGCTTTGAAAGATAAATTTTACTAATTAAATATTATTTGCTTTTGAAAAGATTAATTTTGCCAAATTAAATATTTATAAAAGAAAATTATAAACAAATATTACCAAATTCAAATGATTATTAATGAAGATTATCAAATTAATATTGCCCGAAATTCCAGGACATCACAGTTCGGGTATGTATCATTTCAACCCATAAGGAACTTGCAGTGTTAAAATAATATAACAATATAACATCCAATCATCCGATACTAACAATCAACATCCATCACAATCACCATTCAAACAAATCATTAACAATAACAAGTGACTGGTTATCAATAACGGGTATTAATTGGCAATTCAGAATTTAATATTTAATTAATAGCGGTAATGTTCAATAAAAGTCAGATTTAAATGCAATGGCAATTTAAACAGATTAAACATCAACCAATTAATTTCTAATCGTATCATACATTTAATTTGTAATGACTTGTAATTTTTAATAGATATAATTGGTTAATTTAATTAGATCTTTGTAATTAAATTGAGAAAGAAATAAAATTTTATAATTTACAATGAAGAAAACATTAAAAAAGAAATGTAGAAATGGTAAACTAAATAAGACTTTGTGATTTAACATTTGGAGAAATAAATTTTTGTAACTCATTAATGAAATAATAAGTAAATTAAAATGTAACATTGATAATTAAGGTTAATAATTAATAGGGTGAATGAAATGACAATTAATGAATTTATTTAAAATTGTAAAGTTATAATATAGTAGATGACAATTGGTTGAGGAGAATGAACATACAAGTATTATAAAGGGTATAATGGTGAAAAATGGTTGTTATCAGTTAATTCACCAATTACAAATAAAGATAATTAAATATTACTTTAATGAAATTAAATGTAGTAATGGAGTGTGGATGTAAATTTAATAGAAATGTAAATTTATTTTAAGGTAGTAATTGGTGAATTGGGAAATATATTCAAAGTATGTTAATTGATGAATTAATACGTAATGTATGTAAAGTAATAAAATAGTATAAGAATGGAATTAAGGTAAATTCATTAATTGGTTTTAAAACCTTAATTAATGTGTTCAATTGATAGAAGTACACATTTAGAAAGGTAATATTTATTCAAGTTATGTTGTAAATAGGCGTATATTAATGTAATGAAATAAAATTAGCATTATGTATGGAATTATAATCTAGATTGATAAGTAACGAACTTATAAATGCAATTAAAAGCAAATGGGTGGCAATTAATATGGTTGCTTGTTTATTTAAGGTGTTAAATAAACTTTGGTAATTAATTGTAATAAATCTAAATTTAACATTTTGTTAATGTAAATTAAAGTAATAAGCGGAAATAATGTTAATTTTATTTATAAAATGACAGTTGGTTAAATAAAAGGAATGCAAAATAAAGTTTTGTTAATATATTGGAATTTAATGTATGATAATAGGATTAATTGCAATTAAATGAAATTAACTATTTAAATATTTCATAAATGGGAATTTAGATGAAATGTGAGAATGTTAATGTAATGGATTTTGATTCCAATGTAAATTTCATCCGTTTGATAATAATAAAGTGAATAATAAAATGAAAGGTTAATTAAATGGAATTATTGGAAATTAAATTAATAATTTTGAATTAAATGAAATTGAGGTTAACATTGAAATTGATAAATTAATGAACTTTAAATTGACATCTAAATTTGGTAAATTAGTGTGAATGATTTGAAAATATAAAAATGATAAGAATTTTCAATTTTAGAATTGAACTGGAAATTCGATTTAATTAATTAATTTTTAATTTATTTAATTAACTGAAAAAATAGCCATTTTGGCCATTGACTCGGATTTCGACGAAACCAGTTTCATCGGATCTGTAAAGACGAATTATTGTAGAATTTTCGGTTTCATAGAAGTCAGAGCGTCGTTTGATCGTACGAACGCGAAACACCTTGAAATCGATTTAATTGGAATCAATTTGGAAAAAAAATTGATTTTAGCATAACTTCTTAATACGATGGAATTTGGAATTGAAACTTATTCCATCGAGTTTAAAATATTTTAAAACATCTATTTTGATATATGTGTTGACCCAATTTCGTTTCGTAGTCGAAACGGGCTTTTCGGGCCATATATCGTCCCACGCGTACATCTAATCGATCCGATCCATTCTATTTCAACCCTACCTATAAATACCCTGTTATAAACCCTAGCCTAGCTCTGTTTCTCATTTTTATGCGTGTACAATTCCTCTTCACCTCCTCATTTCAATGGAAGACAATTCCAAATCAAATTGCAATTCAAAAAATCAAAGTGAAATTTCAAACTCCTTGAAAAAAATTCAGAAAAATTATATATCGAAGCTCTTGATGTACGCATCTCAGATCTGTAGTTCTTTTTTTGGTTTTGAATCACCATTTGTCCTGAGATCGCAAATTAGTGTTGGCCGTTGGTATTGAAATTTGATCGATCCAACGGTGGATCTGACTCCGACCGGCGATCGGATGGTGCCAATTCGAAGCTAGAGACGAGCAGCTCACGGATATGCCTTTTGTTTGTCATCGGTTGATCGGAATTTTCCAGAATTGGCCGATGATTAGGCGTGGAGGCAGTTCATCCCTGATGGACCGGGGGTGGGGGAGGCTATGTCGTAGGTGCGGCCGGTCGTGCAGTTCCAGATGGTATCGTCGGATCTTGATGCAGGTGGTTGTGGTGGTGGCGCGAATTCACTGAAGGGAGGCGGCTGCGTGCATGTTCGAACAGCTAGGGTTCGGTTTTGAAATATCTAGGTCGCGTTGCTGCGCCGTGCGAATGAAGGAAGATGGCTCTGTTCTTGATGGCATGACGTGCGAGATATGGTTTTGTTTTATTTTATTTTATTTAAATTTTGATTTCAATCATTCTAACGCGAATATCTTTCACATACGATATCCATGTAACGTGCAGTTTTCTTCACTAGGTTCGTATTGGAATTCTGGATACTTTGACCCTAGTTTGGACAAATTTGAAGACTGTTCAATTTTGGGTTTAAATTGGATTGAGTTCAATTTAAATTCAAAAGGTTGAGTGTTTTAACCCACTCACAACTTCTAAAATTTCTTATATGTGTTAAATTAATTTCTGATGTGATTAGAAATTTATTTATTGCTATTTGATATATGTTATCATCATTCCAGTTAAATTTTAATTTATTGAATTAAATAGTTATTTAATTTATTATTGCATATAAACTGCCAGTTAGGTAGATTGTTTAAGTTATTATTGAATATAGACTGTCAGTAATTACCTGTTATTTATTATATGCTCTATATTGATGTTATTGTTGAAATTGGATGATGATTGTAATAAATGGTTGATGATTGATATTGGATGAATGGATGTTGTATTCTATATTGTTTTAAACTGCAAATTTGTTATGCACTTTATTTCATTCGGGATTGCGGTTTGAAATGTTATATAACCGTATTTTTATTTTAAATTACGGGTTGAAATGATAAATATCCATATCACTTAACCATAAGGTAGAAAACTATATACAGACACTATGGTCTATATATAAAAATATTTTGAAAAGGATTTCTATGGTATGTAAAGAAATATGTGATTTTTGAGATATTGATTTGGATATTTTATAAATGTTAATTTATATACAGTTAAATTCTTGGTTTTAAGCTATGAATAAATTTGTTTAAAGTACAAATTATAGTTTAATGTTAAAGTTGATTTGATTAAAATATAATATGGATAAGTACTTACTTAAATTATATTTTAATATAGAGTCTATATTGATTTTTATAAATCAAGGTTGAGGAGATAGCTTTTAAATTTATTTAAGATTTTATTTAATTAAGAATTATATTTAATAAGAATCCATTGAAACTTCTTGAAATTGAGTTTTTAAAAGAATATGGTTTTATAACTTAATTCAGGTTTAAGGTGATTTAAGTGAATAAATTGAGGGATTTTCAATTATTGAAATTTGAAGTTTTATTTAAAGGATATTGGATTTAGTAAGCGAATATTTCAAAACTAAATAATAGTAAAAGTGAATTTGGAATATATATGAATTATAAAATTTCGTTTTGAAATATTGAGTAATTAAAGCTTTGAAATATATGGAAATTGAAAGGGTTTATTTGGGGATTTAAAGCTATATTTGGAATTGATTTGTGAAGGTGAAGAAGTTATTTTATTATATAAAGTAATTTAATATTTAAACCATTTAAGTGGTGGAGTTATAGTTCAAGTTATGAAATTCAAATTTTTATATTTTGAAAGGCTATATTTCAAGTGTTTGGTTTCGAAATATCATAACTTTGAAATTGTTATGGTTTTAGAAAAGGATATATTTGAAAATGACATCATATCGATTTGGTTTTAAAAGGAGAAATGATATCGTGATTATATGGTTTTGAAATGGATATTATATTCTGGTTTTAAAGTATAAACTATTTTTAAAAAACCGTGCTGTTATAATAACGTTTGGTTGTTAAAGAGACCGGGATCGGAAATTTTCATACTCTCTGCCAACTCCGAAAACCACTTTAAAAACCGTGTACGCGGTGGAGATTCCAGAATGAAGTAGGGTGGTGGCGGCGTTTCCTTTGAGGTAAATACATGGACCCGACTCCTATGAGTTGGCATAAGGTGGCTAAAACAGGAGCGATTCTCCGGCCAAGAAGGTAGCCCCTCTTATCGAGCACATCCCTTCGATATTGTACTCTGACTTTTGGATTTATTCGGTGGCCACTTTTTATTTTTTTATTTTGGGGGTGTGGCTCGAGGTGGGCGGTAGCTATGCGCTATGTGTTACCACCAGCCCGAATAGCAATTGGTATATCTACCCTGGCATTGCCTTGTTGTGTCGTGTCACCTACCCTAGCGCGCCTTGTACGAGTTTGGTTTCCTCCCATAGCCCGTGTGGTATCCTCTGGTGGCTTCTCGATCAAGAGGGACTATGATATTGGATGGACTACTGGGACTATTACGTGTTAAGGGGAATATTGGGTCACTCCTTAACGCTATTTAAAAGTATGTTTATTTTACTATAGACATTATTATAATAGCGAAATATTACTATAAAGTAAATAGTTTAACGGATCTTTAGGAGATGTGAATCCCGAGCACCTCTTAAGTTACTTCACTCGCATTGGACACTGGATAGGAGATGTCAAATCCCGTAAACATCTCTGACGCCATTCCACTCATATTATTTATCATTGATTTAACTTACATAAGATCTTTTAGTTCTGACTCAAGTGTTTTGTCTTTTTAATTCGCTCATGTCAGCCTGAGCATTTCAAGATTTGAAGACTTTATTTCTAGAGGACGAAGATGACGAATTTATTACTATTATTTATTATATTATTCCACTGCATCGCGGTGTTCCGCTGCACTAATCATTATTCTCTGGTATGTGTACTCTGATATGTATTGTATAAATATAATCAAATGTTTTGTAAAACAGCTTCATGAACTGTTTATTTGATTATTATATTTTATCGTTCCGCTACAAGATTCTATTTTGTTTTTTCCTTGCTTTTTCTTATTTACCCCATAATAATCCGTCCTTCTGTTTAACGATAAACCTTAGCTTTGTGGGGTCTGACTCTTTATTAATAGGGTAGTAATACCTTATGATGAGTCGCTGAGTGCGTATATATATGAGAGAGCGTATTTGTTAGTGTTATAAAAAGTTTTAATATTGTGTTAATCTGTTCTGTTTTGTATTTATATGTGATGGCCCTAAATTTTGGACAATTGGAACTTGAACATTTAATTGATTTTTGATATTTGAATGATAGTTTAACTTGAATTTAAAATATCAGGGTGAATTTGGCTATTTAATTATTGAATTTAATTTTAGAAATTTGGGTAAAAATTGTAAATCTTCAATTTTAAGCCTGTTAAAAATAATTTAACGGCTTACAAAATTTATATTGATAATACTGAGGTTGATAGAAGCTTCAGAATTGAATTTGAAATTGTTTTGTTCAGTTTTGAAATTTTATAATTTAAACTGATATTCAAAAATACCCTTCCGAGGCACAGTCTTGAAATTCGACGAAACCAGCTCCATTGGATCCGAAATATTTTATTATTATCGGATATCAATTTTCGTAGTGTTAGGAGTGATCGTTTGGTCGTACGATATGCAAATGCGCTGAAATTTAAATTGAAAATTCAATGTTTTAATAGCGTCAAAAAGTTATCTTCTCCATACGATCGAATTTGGACTCGGAACCTTTTCCATTTCTTTCGGAATAGGGGTTAAACATTATAAATGTCTAGCGGCATGCCTCGATTGGAGATCGAGATTTTGAGTTGCGAAATTGAATGATTTAAATTTAAATTTGAATTCAAAATGATATATGTTGCGTGTTTAATATAATATTTTTTTCTCAAGGTAAATTACATGTCCCATTTCAACTTACACTTAGCAAAGTTGAAACACGCGTTCGTTTAAAATTACAAGAAAATTTTCTTTATCGTTAAAAAAAAGAAACGTGAAACCCCCTTCTTTCGTTTGAAATCGAATCAACAGCTTCATATAGAAATTAATGGCCGCTCGTTCCTTTATTAATGCAATTCAAAATCAAATCCTTCTTCCTCTATTCATATCAAATCGAGAGCAGTCCGAGTGGAAGCCGCGAGTTTCCCCTCATTTTCATCAAATCGTGCGGCCTTGGGTTCGAATTCGTTGGGGTGGCGAGGGTCGCGTGTGCTTCTCGAGTCGAGTATGAGTCAAGCTCGAGTTCGAGCAAATCTGGGCAAAGCAATAGCTCGCGCGCACGTTGTAATCAAGCATCTGAGCGAGGGTTGTGGCGAGTGACACCACGTGGTAACGACATCGGTGAGATCGATTTCGAGATGTTTGGGTGGATTCTTGGGGCGTGCTCGCGATGCGGCCGACGTTGGCGGCTAGGGCATGGGGTGGGGACTGCGATTTGGGATTTTTTCGAAGGCCGTGTAGCTCGAGCTAACACCGAGGTATTGTTTATTTAAATTAATATGTTATTTTGCTCATATATATAAAAAAAATTATAGTCAAATTTAAATCTGTCCAATTAAATTCTATATATATGTGAATGTTACAGTAACGTGTAAACATCTTTGTTTTTAATTTAATAACTATATATGTATATAATATTTTGGAAGATAAAGAAAATAGATTTGTCTATATTAGTATACGAAAGGAATAAAATAAATATACATACACATATTTTGATTTACTAGTTTATTATAAAATAAAATTTTAAGGCGATTTATTTTGATTAGTTAGCTTATTTAAAAATCTATTTTAATTACTAAAAATAATTTGTAAAAGAAAATTAGTTAGAAATTTAATTTATTAGATAAAATAAATTTATTAAAAAAAATTAGTTAAAATATAATTATCAATTTAGAATTAATCACTAGTTTAAAACAAAATTATTAGTTGATTGGATTTTTATTAAAAAGAAAATTTATTTATAAATTAATGATTAGTTCAAATAAATTCTCATTGACGTATAAAAATAAGTTACTGTAATAGTTCTTATGTAAACAGTAAAGGGGTTTTATTAGGGTATAAATAATTTTGTTTTTAACTTGATAAAATCCACATGCATGTTCTATTTTAAAGACAATAAAAATATCCTTGTTTTAAATCAATATGGAAATTTATTTGTTTGATAAGCTTATTAAAATTATTTTAAAGGAAATTTAGTCTTAAATTTGATGTTTGGTTAAACAAAGATTCCAATAAAAAGGAAAGGTAGCTTAAAATCAAATTGTTAGTTTATTAAAATTATTTAAAAGGAAATAAATTATTCGGTTAGCTCGAGTATTAATGAAGTCTTATATAATTATTTATACATGGTATAAAACTGTATGGAAATCAAGCTGAAAAGAAATTGGATTGCATGCGCAATAAAAGGTGGGATCTTCTCACTCAAAATTTTAAATGAAAATTCCAGTTACAGATTGGTTGTGGAATTGTGATAGTTAAATTAAATTTGAATGATTGTGTGTTTGGATAATTTATTTATTTTTAGTTATATTAGTTTAGACCCTATGCGCCGCATAATAGCGGAGGTTATTATAATAAATCCATATACCATGATATTCCACCTTGAAGTGGAATTGGTATTATATATGTATTTGGAGTTGTTGATTTCCCGCATTATATAGCGGATGAGTCCCTATTGCGCCGCATAATAGCGGATAATATTTTATAAATCCCATATACCGTGATATTCCACCTTGAAGTGGAATGGGTATTAAATTGTTGTGCTAATGTCTGTGGATGCAGGAAAACGGGTTGGAGGGATCCAACTGGATTCCTCAAATTTTTAATTTGTTTCATATGTTGTGTGTTGATTATTTTTAATCCGTGTGATTATTTTTGATTGAAACCGTGAAGGCTATAATTTAGCCAATTATATTTTTGGTATCGTAGGATACCAGAAATATGAAAATGGATTTTTGGAAATTAAAGTAAAAAATCCTAGACCGTTACAATTAAAGTATTAAAGTGGATTTTTATAATTCGATCGAATTAATTCCAAAAATATAGGAAAAATTCTAATAAGGAATTTGGGGTAATATTGTTTAATGATTGAAGGATTTGTTTAAGATACATGTTTTAAGTAATTGAAAGAGATAAAGAAATATATTTCAAAAGGAAATAAATTTAGAAATTAAATTTGGAATTTAATTTAGAACTGAAATTAATTTTTGAAATCGAATCGGTAACGGGTAGGGATTTTCGACCGCGAAGGTCGACATTAATACGTCCACTATATCAACTGTCGAGCAATCGAGTGCCGGAAAACCGTACCGTTAGGGTTAAATAAGAGGCAGAAGATAGAAGAAGAAAGAAAGAAAGAAAGAAGAAAAAGCAACAGAAACAATATCAGAATCTCACAATCGCAGCGGAACAACATATAATAGATAAATGAATAACTTTGAACTAAGAACTATATCAGTTATTACATTTCATCACATACATTACATTATCAGAGTTTACAACAACAAACAGTGGAAAAGAAATACTATATACTAGTTGATACGCCAAGCCATCCAGCTTGCCTCCAAATCTCTACAGCAACTTCTGAATTCCTGAATATCCTGATAACCTGACTCTAGACCGCCCGTGTTAAAATTGGCGAGCACCCAAAGTTTAGGAAGGAAACAATAAACTCCAAGTCAGTCATGTGACTGGTGTGAGAACTTAAAACAGTTATATCTTAAAAATAAACAAAGAAAATATTTTAAAATAGATTCGCAATGCTTTTGGAAAATGTAACTACCATAAGGCCTCCCGCCACACACAAAATGCAAACGCAGAACTTGGAGGAGATTTCTCCTTATGATAGTCAAAGATGCTTGATACGCAAATTTCTTTTCAATATTATTATTATAAGTGCAAAATGTGGAAAACCATTTCAAAAGTAGAATATAAATCTTAGCCAGCATAGGTACCATTATTTATGCCTGCTATAGCTACCTCCTGAGGGGGCAGGTTATACAATTTGCAATCATAAAGGGTTCGTATTGTTTCTTTGGATTTCCAATAAATGGTCAGGCCAAGGAACTTCCCATTGCCACATGGAAACGCATTTGGAAGGACGCCCCGAGAACCTAACCGGATCTCTGCCAACACAAGACCGGGTTACCCCTAACTGGGTAACTACTGACACGAGTATGCCATCCCCCGGTCGTAAACGACCTTTCCCGGGATCCCAGCAACAAATCACAAAGTAATATATATATATATATATATATATATATCTGCGATATCAACATAAGTTAAGTATCAGGGCTCTATACCATGATACCACTTCTATCCAGAAGGAAATGCACATGCCCTAAAGGGCGCTACCCCCAATAACCTTGCTGCATCCTTCCTGTTTCGACCATTTCGAGGTGTGAGGTTCGACAAAGCCTCGCCCACAAAGCTACGCCTTTTTACAAAAGCCAAGCTTTGATCAGCAATGATCAGCAGCACTCAGCATGCCACATTACCAAATTAGGAATATATCACTCATAACCTTCAACTACATAACCTCCGAGCTCGTACGTCTTAGAGAAGGGTGTTAAGCAAAGAGAATAAATTCTCCGCCACCAATAGAAATGTATTTGAAAGAAATATGATTTATATCTCAATTTGTAATGTCAGACATACAATCCATTCAAGTCTATTCTGGGTTCGAACAGAATTGAAGACACTTCCAAAGAAGCCCTTGCAATCCGGGTATTCACAATCCCGATCGGACTTCCCATCACTTAGGGAATCTCTATACCGACGCTACTCAGTGCAGAGACAATCAACGAGTTATCCTCTCGTTGTCGAAAATACCCGGTCTTCACCACCGGTCTTCAATGCTATCCATATACGTCGTATCACTATTCGGAATGGGATTTATGACCTAAAGGTCCTCTCCCGGCTAAACCGAATAACGAGCGCTTATTTTAAAAATAAGTGTAGCATTCAAATTCAAGCAAATCACAACAAATACCCATTTAAAGGTAAATATTGATAGTCGGTTATTTAACTATCAACGCTAACAAACAAATATCCAACACCATAACAATCACTAGGCCCTTGTTATTAATCTTCCACAAATTAAATAACTTGCCAAATATTCACTTCAATTTATCTTTAAAGTGATAACCTCAAAACATTCCACTTCATATTGGAAAAAAATTCCATACTTATTTAATAATAAGTAATCTCACAAATCTATTTATTTTCAACATTTGGAAAATATTCAATATACTTAAATCACAATTAAGTATATATTTTATTCTTTAAGGAAAACATTCTCTTAAACACATTTATTTGAGTCAAAACGAATGTTGCGTAAAACATCGTTACGAAAACTCAAAATCACTTAGTATAGGTATTCGAAATTAAGATAGATAGATAAATCCCAATACTATATAAAACATTTTCTTTCGAAAATCATTTACTATAACAACAGTGTTATAGTCCACCATTTCCTTTTATTCCTCGAAAACGTCTATTTCAAAAATGAATGTTGAAATCTATGGTTTCGACACTTAATACATTTCAAAACATCTTTAAATCGTTTTAATTCTATTTAAATATCACTTCCCCAAAACATTTCTTTAATATATCATCCACCGTCCAAAAACGTGAATGTTTGCACCAAAATTGGTCACAACACTCTTCGAAAGTTTTTGAAGAGATAATAATGAAGAGTATAAATTAAAAATGAGGATTATCTAACAAAAACTCGAAATAACAGGAAAGTAAATGCGCATACAAGCGATTTAGAGTGGTTTGGCGTGTTGCCTACGTCCACTATGAAGTTTTTTGCAGCTTTATTGATTCTCTTTTAATGATTACAAGCAAGTACAGCAAACAACAGCAAGATACAACTGCAAATTCGAATTCAACACCAAAAGTATGATGTAGGTCTCGATCTGGCAGAGTCTGGGCGCTTGAGAATCAAAAGATCCCTCTTCTGTAGGCTCTGGGGCTCTATTTATACGCGTAGGAGGCTGGGACTTCGCCCAAATTTCAGGAGACTCATTCTGGCACGTGAGGGGCCCCACACGACCAATTCTTGGAAGTTTCGTCTCGATCTGTGATTGATACGAATTCATTTCGTATTGATCAAGATGATGTCCAATAAAGCTGAAATTTGATGAGAACACTCCTTGGCATGTAGGTAATCTTGTATGAAAATTTCACGGCATTTGGATCATTGGATTGGGAGAAATAGCCGATAAGAAATGATGTTCTTCTCTAGGCTGCTTAATTCGAATCGATTTGTTCGAATCGATGGTGGCACGCGCCTTCTTGATGACGTGGAGCGCAATCTTCGTATCGATCCGCCTTTTTCGCCGAGTTGATCGAGTCATTCCAAAGATTTCGCCGCGCTCGCATCCATGTTTACCGTGTCGACCTAGGGCTCCTAAACTCGGTGGATTAGAATATATTATCATGTATGGATTCAAATGCAGAGTCTTGTTCGTATCGATCATGACGTGCTCCAGTCGATCGATACGAATTCGTTGTTATAGGATGGATTCGAAGCGGGGCATTCTGATGGATACGGAGCAGGGTATCTGGATGGATACGAATCAAGGCACCTTGATGGGTTCAAAGGGCTCAAGCCTACGGGTTTGAATCAAAGGGGAGCGAGGTTACTTCCACTTTGATCGATGTGAAGTCGATGGATTCGAACTAAGTTTAACTTAGGGGTTCGAATGTGACTCCGGTCGATGGATACGAAGTGGGGGATGAATGATCGATACGAAGCTAGACCGTCTGATGGATACGAAAACATCCCCGTTGATGGATACGAAGCTGATGCTAGGTGATCGTTGTGATGTGGTCTATCTTCTGATGGATACGAAGTAAGGAGATGCCAATGGATTCGAATAAGGAGGAGCTGATGGGTACGAACGAGATCGAGTCGATCCGAGGCTTCCCGATGGATTCGAACTTGATCGACATGAACCGAGGCTCTTCGATGGATACAAAGTCGCTGGATCCCTGATCGATACGAACGTGATCGATTCGACCCGAAGTTCTATGATGGATATGAAATAAACCACAGTGATGGATACGAAGGCTGGGCCTTTTCCTCTACATTGAATCGATCATAACATGAGCGTATGAACTCAGATTGACTTGAAATTTGGAATGCTGGCCTTCATGGCTTTATTTGTCATGTCCTATCAATTGTAGCTCAATCTGGACTCGGACGAAATTCATTGATATCCATAGCGAACCTGCGTAGGCTTGATATCCAGGAAGAGTGATCCTTGGTTTTCAATCAGTTCCTTCGTATCACGGCCTTGCCAAAAGGAAGGATAACATTTGCCCCCCAAAGTACGTCTTGTGGAAACATAACGTGCTTTGAAAAGCTGCAGTTTCTCTCTGAACATTCATCAAAAAATTTCGTTGAAAGTTGTACTCTGTATTGCTGTAACTAGCTGCTGTGTGATAGTGATGAACTGTTTGTCGTCGTAATCGTAATGAGATGAGTATTCGATCCCTGTGAATGTTGAAAATCGAATGTTAGTCCGACATACATGCATATATGTTAACTTCACTTAGTTTGTCGTTTGTTTTGTTTATATCGAATTTCGTGTTGATCCTCTCCTGAACCGATTTGAAATTCGAGTTGAAACAACGCTTGATGGTTGTTTTTTATTATCCTCTTGTATCGATCCTCTCCTGAATCGATGTAAAAGGTTGAACGTCAGTTTTCTACATTGGCACGATTTTCATCGATGGATACGAAATGATCGTTCGTATCGATGAGTTTTGATGTATACGAAATATTCGTTCGTATCGATGAGTTTTGATGTATACGAAATATTCGTTCGTATCGATGAGTTTTGATGGATACGAAATATTTTTTCGTATCGATGAGTTTTGATGGATACGAAATATTTGCTCGTATCGATGGACCTGCACTGTCATGAGTTGATGGTTGCAAAATCGACACTTCGAATCGATGGAGTTCGATGCTTTTAATGCAGCCTTCGTTTTGTACTTCTAATCGATGAAGTCCGATGGTCACGTCGTCTCGATGAAGACAAAGTCCAATGGATTCGAAAGCCGCATTCGCATCGATCCATCATCTGACTGTTTGTGACTGGTAACGTTGACTGGGAGGCGAAATGACCCAGTCACTCTTAAGGCTCCATATAAATACTTTGGACTTAGCCATTTTTGCACTTTTTACTTTTACTCTCTTGGTTATACTTCCTACGCTTTCGTACCGATAAAGAGAACGAACTGCCCTAGCCTTTGAATCGATTCAATCTTTCTAGTCTTCGCATTCCAATTTTAGCTTAGGTAAATAATTACGAATCCAAGTGACGAAGTTATTCCAGATCCATTTTTTCTTCTTTCATCATTCCTTCTGTAAATAGGTGAAACTAGATCTGGGGTGAAGCCCGGTCGTAAATGGCCATGGCTATGCTCGAATCGATCAGAGAAGAAGGAATTATGGATTTTTAACAATCGATTGAGGGTTTCTCAGCCTCCACTTCGTACCGATGAAAAGGAAGTTAGCGCTTGACTTCGTATCGATTACTGGATGTTGGGTTCATATCGATGTTGTTCAGGTCGAGGAATGATGGTTGTGAATATGATCGATGCAAAGTTCTCCAGTTCATAATCGATACGAGGTTGGTGCCAATTAATCGATACGAGGGGTATCGATTCGATCTTGAACGATATGAGACGTATCGTTTTGAACTGATGCAGTATAAAGCGCACCGATTCGAATCTGATCGATACGAAGTGTATCGATTCGAACTCGATCGATACGAAATGTATCGATTCGAACTCGATCGATACGAAGTGTATCGTTTCGAACACAACCGATGCAAAAGGGAGGCTTCTGACCCTTCACTAACCTGAACTGCGGTGATCGATCCCAAGCCAAAGTTCGATGAATTTGCGAATCTTTTGCATATTTGAACACTTGACTCCGGCGAGGTTTATTCCTGCATATATGGACTGAACTGCAGAACTGCATATTTGACTACCTTTCGAAGCTCGTCGATGGAACCATAGTTTAACAACATAATGAGTAATTTCGATTGGGATCGATCACTAACATCTAGACATTCAGCGATGACGGTCAGCGATGACGGTCGCTCCAACCCGACTCTGATTATCTTTGTTGTTTGCAAATTTTCTCTAACTCTGCAAAATCTTTTTAAGTAACGCACAGCACTACACAACACACATTCTACGTGTGGGGAACATACAGGCTCTTTGTCGTCTAATGACGATTTCTCACGAGTTAGCTAGCTTTGGAACCATCAAGTTCACAACCGCAAGAAACTCAGAGTTCAGTCCCTTCCGTGCTTGAAGTACCAGAGATTGAGGTTGAAGTCATCGGTCTAGCTTCGGACGAGTTACCTGACGCACCCTTCATTAGTAACCCATTAGATTCTGTTCCATCCAACATTTCGGAAGACGGCTAGGAAGAATATGCTTAAGGCACGGTTTGTCGATGGACGACGTATTATTGCCGGGACCAAATGATAGACCGCACAATCCACCGGAGGGATATACCGCATTCAATCGCCATGCGTGTTCAGCCGGGACACTCCCTCCGTTTAACCAGTACATAAGAGAAGTATTGTCGTTTCTGGGGATTGCCCCCTCTCAGCTACATCCGAACGGATATGCCTCATTCAATAGCTTGTTCATTGCATTTATGGAGTATCTCTACCGGGCGCCACTCCCAATTGAGATCAGATACTTGTTTAACTTCAAGAGTCGGGCTGATAGTCCATCTTTGACATTCCTGGAAGCGGTAAATAACTGTCAGGTGGTCACTGGATCTTGGACCAGGTTGAGCTGTTTCAAAACAGAATGGTTCTATGTTCGATGTCCCTCAGGATTCGCCAGGCGATGACTGTTCAGACGTGAGTATTGTCATCTTCTGAGGTAGTTGTCAAGATAGTCATAGATGAAGTCGAGCTTATGTCTCTTTTTCTTTCTTTACAGCAATAATTCAGCGACCCGAAGGTGGTTATTTAAAGGAGATAGTTCGGGTCTTCCACGAAATCCCAAGTGAGGAGAGAAATATCGAATTGCTTTTGACGGACAGGAATCTCAGAACTTTTGGGTTGATTGAGCGGAGACAAAGTATAATGCTTGACGGTGAATTAAGAACTGCCTCGAGAGAGCGAGCCAAACGAAAAAAGCCTAAAGTTGTCGTAATCGAGGAGGCTGACTCCGAGAAAACACACACTAATGAGGAGCCCTTGGATGAACCTGTTGATGTTGCCCAAAACACTGAAGAGCAGAGTAAAGACAAGGCAGCCGTTTTTAAGTCACCTAAAGAGGGGAGATGGAAATCCGTGGTCATGTCCAGGCCCGTCTCTGGAACTAGAATTTCGGAGGTGTCTCCCCGAAGAACAGAAAGTCTTTACGAAGGGCTTGCCGATCTTCCAATTTCGGACGACGTGTCTTTCCTGCATGATGCTGGATTGGAGGAATTCCACCATACTTTAGAATTGAGCGAGCCTTTTCCTATTAGCGTTCTCAACACTTCCGGTTGGTCAGGGGGTTGCACACTCATACACAATTCACGGCACTACACAAACCTTTGACCGTAGGCCATCTGTTACGAAAAGCCACTAACTCTACTTTTATTTTTCTTTGCAGATACTATGACTGGACGAGGTTCAATGTTGGGAAGTCTTCGACAGGCCCGTAGAGCTTCTGCATACTATGAGTCGCATAGAAGGGAAGGGGACAGAGACAACAACCGTGGATACTCTGGATACTCCAGCCAAGAGAGATATGATAGAGATAGGGATTACAGACGTCGATCACGATCTCGCACTCCTCCTCCCAGAACACCTGTACAACCTCCCGTTTATGTTTCTCGTCCCCCTGAATCCTCGCGGCACAAGTTGGATTCCCAGTCTTCTTGGTCTGAGCCCCATCATCCTAGAATGGAGGTAATAACCTCCATAGTTGCATAACAGGCCCCTACGGAAATTTCAGGGGAAGGGGCGATCAAGCTTTCTCAGTTAAAGAAGGATTTTCCGAACATCTGTTTTGATAACTACATTTTTCCTCCTCATTTAAAAAGAATCCCGGTGGAAGCTGAGCAGATGGTGCATGACTATGTACATGACTTCTATGCCCAGTATAAGACGTGGGCTAAAGCGGTTGAGAAACCATCATCATTAGCCTTTGAACGAGCAGTTACCATTGAAAAACTATAAGCCGAGCTAGCTCAAAAGGACCGTATTATACAAGTGCTGAACACTGAAGCCGAGTCATCTCGGAAATCAGAGATGGAGGCCCTTAAGAAAGCTGATGAAGCCCAGGCAGCGATTGACAGGATGAAGAAAGAGCATTATGTTACGGTGGAGGACATGGGCCGCCGAAACACTATTGTAACTGCCAAGCGGGATGCGACCTTGAAGGAGCTTAACGAGCTCAAAGCTAAATTTGCTGAAATCGCCAAGGATAGGGATGATGCGAACAACGCGGCCCAAGAAGCATGTGAACAGGCCGTAGTGCTTCGGACCGAGCAAGACGCGGCGGTGGCTAAAGTACAGGAGGTCGAAGCCGAAGTTGATTGGAAAATTCAGGTGGCCGAGTCTAGGCTGGAGGCTGATATTGAAGACCTCCTTATCACTTACAACGCCAATGTGTTGAAGCACAGAAATTTGGCCTGGCTCGAAAATTACTCGGTACATCTCCACAGTGCTTGGGTCCGGTTGATTGAAGAGGAGAAAACGGCACACCCGAGCGAATCGATTGATGAATTTGAGCTCAAAAATCGGCTACTGACCGAGGATGAAAGAAAGATCATTCACGATGTTATAATTTCTCACGAGAAGAAGATGGTTGGCACCCGTCATCAGGAAGTTGGGGAAAGTTCAGGTGTTGAGCACCACGCTACATTCCTTGAGATTAGCACTCCACCTCCGCTAGGGCCTGCATCAACGGTTGTCTTAAAATCTATCCCAACTTATAACCCGGAACAACCGCAGCTATCTCCTACCCGGGAGCATGTTTCTGAAGCCTCTCATCCATCAGTAAGACAAATTACGGAAGGTGCTCCGAACATATCTCGAGTGTGTTCTAAATAGAGAGTTTGTTTTGAAGCGATTGCTAACAACTCCTTTTCATTTTTGTTCAGTGACTGGAATTACGCTGACTTCTACGTTCCAAGGGTCATCTCAAGGGCAGGAGGCCATTACTACCGAAACAAATATTATGACAACGAAAGTGCCAACTGAAATAACACAGGAGGGCTCACTATCTTTTGATGAGCAAATGATGAGCGAGCTTCTTGACCGACATGGTGATTCCTTCGCAGACTTGTCGTTTATCATTAGTAGAGTTCCGCCAGCCTCTAGTTCTTCATTGCAGACTACACCTGCCCCCAGCCAGGCCCAAACAATTCGTGATGAAGAAATCTTGGCCGAGATTAATGCTGAATTAGAAGCTGCGGGTCAAAGTGGTAATGCTGGAAGTGATACGGCGGTGCATAACCCAGTACTTCTAAGGATAATATCATCGGGTGGTACTATTGTTGATACCCGGGTGTTTGTCCCATCTTCCATTGCAAATCCAGTCCCCCTAACTTCTCTGGTAGGAAGTATACATCTGGAATTGAGCTCAGAGGAGGACGTTGACATTATGCCCCCAGTTGGAGAGCAATCATCGAAGGGGAAAAGTTCAAAACGGAAGATCTCTAGTGAGTCTGAAGGTTCTCCATTGAAAAGGAGGCCGAGGAAAAAGAAATAGATTGGCAACTTAATCAAACTTTTGATAGATACGAACTTGTTTTCGTTTCCCATTTGTAGGCCGTGTATAGATGCAGGTTTGGCCCCTCCTAGTAGGAATCTTTTGGGAGAACTTGCATATAAGCTCTCGTTTCTAGTTAGTCGAAATAAAATTTAGCTTTCTTCATTTCAACTGTTTTTTTGTCTTACTTGCTTGAGTGTTGTAATGATGGGCTCGTGACCGCACCTATTATAGATCTTGAGCACATGTCTGCGCTCCGGGGACTTTGAATAATTGGCAAACGATAATTTGGTTCACGCTCCAGGAATCCGATAATTATCGATGTTTGTAACACAGTTCGCACTCCAGGAACTTTGACTTGGTATTTGTACTTTAACTCACACTCTGGAAATTTGGAGTCAGCGTGTATATTTCGGTTCGCACTCCGAGAACCTGGAATTGATGTTTATACTCCAATTCACGCTCTGGGAATTTGGAGTTAGCATTTATGTTTCGATTCGCACTCAGGCAACCTAGAATTGATGTTTATATTCCAATTCATGCTCTGGGAACTTGAAGTTAGCATTTATGTTTTGGTTTGCACTCCGGGAACCTACAATTGATGTTTATACTCCAGTTTGCGCTCTGGGGATCTGGACTTAGTATGTACGTTTCAGTTCGCACTCTGGGAACCTGGAATTGATATTTATACTCCAATTCACGCTCTGGGAACTTGGAATTAGCCGACAGATGGTCAGTCACACCTGTTTGGGCTTTTTAGGAATTTGTTTGCACTCTGGGAACGATGGATTCATCGGGATCATGGATGGTCGGATCACATCCACCCCGAGTTAACAAGCGAGGTTGTTAGACGGACGGGTCCATTCTCCTCAAACTTGGTTAGGATAAGGCCGAAGTCATTAGGCAGACGGGTCCACCCTCTCCGGAACCGCATTTATATGTTTATACTCCAACTCGCACTCTAGGAGTTAAGAGTTAGTGTTTATGCTCCGGTTCGCACTTTGGGAACCTTGATTTGATGTTTATACTCCAACTCGCACTCTGCGAATTTGGAGTTGGCGTTTATACTCCGGTTCGCACTATGGGAAGCTAGAGTTGATGTTTATACTCCAATTCGCACTCGGGGAATTTGGAGTTGGCGTTTATACCACGGTTCGCGCTCTGGGAACCTAGAGTTGATGATTATACTCCAATTTGCACTTTGGGAAAGTGGAGTTAGTTGTAGGACTGTCGTGTGTCGGTCCAGTTCAGCCTTTGATATAATGGCTTGCCCCCGAGCTGAGGTTTCACTTTGTGAGTGGCCGATTGTATCACAGTCACTCGCTATTTGAATAAATTCCATCGTGCGATAGAACTTAGCTCTTCGTGCATCGTGATTGTTGAATGTCGCATTCGGTGAATCACAGCTCTAGCTTGAAGAGATAGTAATTTATTGCTGGAATGGAAAAACATGGTAAAGTCAATGCCTTATTACAAATTCAAACTTCAAAATGCAAAGAAAGTTGCAAAGTATTCATAGACTGAATAAAGCCTGTCATGTGTAACAATGACGAAGATCCTCGTCGTTCCAGGCTCTTGACAAAGTGGGTCCGCCACTGACGGCGTTTATCACCAATCTCCCGTGGGGACCGGTAGAGTCCTCATGTCTCGATCGATCGGGTTCATTATTTTGATTTGATGTGCCTACTCCTCCAGGCTACGGCGCCCGCACAAACTGTTCCAGCTTTCTTTCTCTAATCAATTTTTCTACGAGATCTTGTAAGTGACGACACTCATTCATATTGTGCCCATAGCTTTTATGGAACGTACAAAATTTTCCTGTCTGGATTTGTCTTTCTGGCGACGGTTTTGGTGCAGGTTTTTTATACTGAATTGTATTACAGGTTTGTAAATACAAGTTCCTCAGTGATATATTCAAAGGAGTGTAACCATCAAACATAGGATTCTTGCGTGGTGGGCCACGATTTTGATCTCGCTTTCTATTTTGATTCACGCTCTCTTTCCGCTGAGTTTGTTTGTTTTGAACATTCAACTGAACTTTTCCGAAGCTCTTACCGGACTGTTTGATCGCGACATTGCTTTGGATCCCTTCTGTGCTCGGCCCTGCATCAGTCTGCTTCCTAGACTTTTTCGCATCTTCCTTTCTCAGGAATTGAGCCGCCTTGGCGTGGAAACGGTCCAATGATGCAGGTGGTTTTCCAGCCAACCAGTTGCCAAACTCAAAATCGGGGTCAATCCCCTTAGTCAATGCCATAAGTATGGAGTTATCGTTCGGATTGCTGATTTCCACACATGCAGTATAGAATCTCTCTAAGTAGTGTCTGAGCGTCTCTCCAGGAGCTTGGGTGGCGCTAAACAGAGTGTTGACATCTCTTGGCCTTGCGACGTGCATGCGGAATTGCTCAACAAATTTTGTGGCCAACTGGTCAAAGGAGGAAATGGATCGAGGTGGTAATCGAGTGAACCACATGGTAGCGATGCCCCCAAGGAGATGCGAAACTACGACACTTCACTGCATCGTCAACTCTGGCAGCGCTCGTTGACCATTCATATTTCAGAATATGTTGGTTGGGGTCATAGTTTCCCTCGTACATGGGTAGAGTCGGCATCCTAAATCGCCGAGGGGATTCAGCAGTAAGTATATCTTCGGTAAAAGGAGTGTGTCTTCTGGAGATTCCCTAGTCGTCGTTCGTGAGACCCTGGCTCTCACGGATCATATGACGTATCATGGTCGGAATATCCAGTATTTGTATGTTCTGTGCGGCTCGTGCCGGAGTATGGTGGTGTTCCATATTGTGGGTTTGGACCGGATGCTGTCGACGGTCCACACCTTGCCTTTTTGGCTCATAGTTTTCCGGGACGTATGGTTCAGGAGTACGTCTATGATGACGACGGTCCAGGTTCGATTGATTTTGGGCATCAACTCCTGGTTCAACTGCGATGTTAGTGGCGCGGTATTCTGTAGTGTAGTGAGGAGGGTACCCACTCAGGAGGAGGGCCCGATCTGGAAACTGGCCGATGGGCCAACTCTCAGTTGTCCAACGGTCATTGCCGGTTGATATCCAGCAGCTTGTATGCGACTCCCATCTAGCCGGGGTCGTGGAGATCGATGATGATAATCAAAAGATCAAGAACTTTCGATGGAGGAGTGAGAAGCATGGTCTCTCCTGGATCTCCTCCGCTTATGGAGATTCAGCTGGTTGGCCAACTCGTCGTTAGCGCGTAGCTATTCTGTTAGTTGTTTCCGACTTTGGGTCAGCTCTTGAAGCAGCAGTTGAAACTCTTGTCGGGCAAACGGACTTGATGGTTCCGAGTGTCTGGTAACGTCTTGGTTAGAGGGAGGTAGTGGCGCAGGATTCTGTCTATCTTGTTCTTCTTGATTGACAGCATTAGAGGTCGTCCTTGTGCTAACCATCTTGAGGGTTGAATTCCATTCCTAGACTGTATGCAAATCTAAATAGAAGGGAAGGAACTTGGATTTGTGATCTGGATCTCTCTCTTAGATTTATTCAATCCGGTATCGATGACAGATCCAACGAGCAGCAGAAAATCTGGGTTCTCTCAATAAAAGCACCAAAGTGTTTGCACCAAAATTGGTCACAACACTCTTCGGAAGTTTTTAAAGAGATAACAATGAAGAGTGTAAATTGAAAATGAGGATTATCTAACAAAAACTCCAAAGAAGTGGAAAGTAAATGCGCAAACAAGCGATTTACAGTGGTTCGGCGAGTTGCCTACGTCCACTATGAAGTTTTTAGCAGCTTTATTGATTCTCTTTTAGTGATTACAAGCAAGTACATCAACAACGGCGAGATACAACTGCAAATTCGAATTCAACAGCAAAAGTATGATGTAGGTCTCGATCCGGCAGAGTTTGGACGCTTGAGAATCAATAGATTCGTCTTCTGTAGGGTCTGGGCTCTATTTATAGGCGTAAGAGGCTGGGACTTCGTCCAAATTTCAGGAGACTCGTTCTGGCACGTGAGGGGGCCCACAAGACCAATTCTAGGAAGTTTCGTCTCAATCTGTGATTGATACGAATTCATTTCGTATCGATCAAGATGATGTCCAATAAAGCTGAAATTTGGTGAGAACACTCCTTGGCATGTAGGTAATCTTCTGTGAAAATTTCATGGCATTTGGATCAGTGGATTGGGAGAAATAGCCGATACGAAATGATGTTCTTCCCTTAGCTTCTTAATTCGAATCGATTTGTTCGAATCGATTGCTTCGAATCGATGGTGGCACATGCCTTCGTGATGACGTGGAGCGCAATCTTCGTATCGATTCGCCTTTTTCGCCGAGTTGATCGAGTCGTTCCAAAGATTTCGCCGCGCTCGTATCCATGTTTACCATGTCGACCCAGGGCTCCTAAACTAGGTGGATTCGAACATATTATCATGTATGGATTCGAATGAAGAGTCTTGTTCATATCGATCATGACGTGCTCCAGTCGATCGATACGAATTCGTTGTTGCAGGATGGATTCGAAGCGGGGCATTCTGATGGATATGGAGCAGGGTATCTGGATGGATACGAATCAAGGCACCTTGATGGGTTCGAAGGGCTCAAGCCTACGGGTTCGAATCAGAGGGGAGCGAGGTTAGTGCCACTTTGATCGATGTGAAGTCGATGGATTCGAACTAAGTTTAACTTAGGGGTTCGAATGTGACTCCGGTCGATGGATACGAAGTGGGGGATGAATGATCGATACGAAACTAGACCGTCTGATGGACACGAAAACATCCCCGTTGATGGATACGAAGCTGATGCTAGGTGATCGTTGTGACGTGGTCTATCTGCTGATGATACAAAGTAAGGAGATGCGAATGGATTCGAATAAGGAGGAGCTGATGGGTACGAACGAGATCGAGTCGATCCGAGGCTTCCGGATGGATTCGAACTTGATCGACAAGAACCAGAGGTTCTTCGATCAATATGAAGTCGCTGGACCCCTGATCGATACGAACGTGATTGATTCGAACCGGAGTTCTATGATGGATACGAAATCAACCACAGTGACGAATGCGAAGGCTGGGTTGTTTCCTCTAGATTGAACCGATCATAACATGAGCATATGAACTCGGATTGACTTGAAATTTAGAATGCTGGCCTTCATGGCTTTGTCTGTCATGTCCTATCAATTGTAGCTATCTGGACTCGGACGAAATTCATTGATATCCATAGCGAACCTGCGTAGGCTTGATATCCAGGAAGAGTGATCCTTGGTTTTCGATCAGTTCCTTGGTATCACGGCCGTGCCGAAAGGCGAGATAATAGTGAATATAATCGTTTACCAAATTCAACACTACTACATATATAATTTGAAGGATTATCCACAGTCCAAAATCGTGAATATAATTCCTTTAATAAGCTTTCCTATTTACTTATCAAATTCAATCAATTTTGAATTTATAAACAAACTTCAAGTTATAAAAATCCCTTAATTAACAAATTCTATTTATATCTCATTTAAATGCCAAAATCCAATTTATAATATAATTTCTTATAAATCTTTTATTTTACAAAATCTATTCATTTTATAACTTCTTAATTTATAAATCTATAAATTTCATTCACTTATGAATCCATTTATACTTCATTTTAACACTTATAAAAACTCGTTTTATAATTCCAATATTTTAATTTATAAATATCAATTTTATAAATCTTTTATGTAAACCGTTTATAATAATTTCAAAAATCTCTATTTAATCTATTTTATAAAACATTAACTCCATATTTTCAAAAATCAATTTTCAACTATATTTCTCAAAAATCATATATTTATAACATTAAAATTATAACGTTTATTTATATAAAATGAATCAATTCCAAAATTTAATAAAACGTATACTTTCAAAAAATCACTTTAAAACCCTTATAAATTCGAAATCGTTACTTTAACATTTTTAAAACTCCAAAAAAATAGGCCCAATCCTGCAACAGCACGAAATAAAATAATCACGACATCCAAAACAACATATATCATATGATAACAGAATATATCACAATATCTGTAAATAAATCAATACGGGTGAGGAATCCAGTTGGATCCCTCCAACCTGTTTCTCTGCATCCACAGATGTTAGCGCAATACCAATCCCGTTCCAATACGGAATATCACGGTATATAGGATTTATAAAATATTATCCGCTATTATGCGCAATAGGGTCTCATCCGCTATATAATGCGGGAAAATCAACTCCAAGTACATATATAGTACCAATTCCACATCAATGTAAAATATCGCGGTATATGTTTTTAATAAATAACATCTGCTTAATATACGGCGTATAGGGTCTATTTCAATACAATAGATAATAATTTATCATCTAATAACTTAATCAAGCAATTTTAAATCTAACTATTTAAAATTTAAATCGAAAATTTTTTGATTGAGTGAGAAGTTCTCACCTTGTTTCCAATAACAGTGGCAGTGTTTTATTTCGAATAAAATTAAACACGCGTTTAATTTTACCCAAAAATTTCACTAGCTCCAATCAACTCCAATCCAGCTCCATCGCGTAGTATTCGTGAATACAAACCCGACGCAATTCGTTTCGTCCAATTCCGGCCTCGTATGAAAGAGTTATGATAGTTTAAAGTTTGAACGATTTATAAATACAATAATTTTACAATTTCTTTTTAAATTTTAAACCTCATTGACATCAGGGCCATTCATTTTCCTCAAGAAGATCACGGCCGCCCTTTATCTTCTTTTCTCCCACGCACGACCTCCAGGTGAATAAACGCACGCAAAACCCATATGGCCGCCCCCCGCCTTGAATTTTCGAGCCTACCACGATCCACCTGAACACGATCAAGAAGCGCCATACAAACGGCCACCACGAACTCCACTTTCAACATGAATGCGGCGAAACTCGGTTGTCATCTAGTCCTCAAAATCGCGCATGACCTGATGGTGAACGCGAGCCAATATCCTCCTCCACGTCGCGTCAATCACGATCATCACCCTATGGATTTGCAGCTCTCACGATCCTCTGAAAGTTCCTAGTCGAAAGTAATTGCTAATTCTTTACGGATTGAGAAAGATTAAGAAGAGAAGAAGATGAAATTCTGGCCATTGGAATGTTAATGGCGGCTTTAACCCTAGCCAGGGTGTTGAGTGAAAAAATGAAGTTAGGGGTGCTTTTATAGAAAAATTTTCGTGCACTATTCACCCGAAATTTTTTCCGAACTCCAAACATAGCGTGCCGCCTGGCGTTTATAATGTTTTACCCCTTTTCCGAATGCAATGGAATATATATCGGGAGCCAATTCGATCAAATTTGAAAGACAAGTTTTTGAATCGACTATTTAAATTCAAAATTCACTCGAATCGATTTCTATGCGTTTTAGCTTGCCCCGGACAAACCGTAAGTCCGATTGACACGAAATTTAAAACCATACAATAATATAACATTACGGATCTGATGAAACTGGTTTTGTCGAAATCCGAGACTGTTTGAAAAATGGCTATTTTAACTCGTCAATTAAATATTAAAATATTTAATTTCTGCAAATTAACTTTTCATTCAATTTTAAAAGTTCTATAACATCATTCTAACTCCAATATGATTTAGTACAACTTTATAAATAATTTTTAATCACATTAAATCCAATTTCCAATTATTTCTATAATTTCAAATATTAAATTATCGATTTAATTACCAAATTAAATCTAGATATTCGAAATAAAATTTATTCGACCTACAAATTTTACTTGTTAATATTTAAAATCAATTAAATATACGAATTTCAAATGACAGAAATTCCGGGTCATTACAAACTTCCCCCTTAAAAGAATTTCGTCCTCGAAATTACCAAGTAAGAAAAGGTTACAAAATCCATTAACTTTTTAAAATCATTTGCTCAAATTAGATTTCAAATTCACTTAAGTGTTTAACTTTTCCAAAATCCATAGTTAAACTTCTTACAATAACTTTATTAAGTTTCAAATCATACTTAGTTATCTTTTCAAAACACACTATATCGTTTAACTTTTATAACTCAAAAATCAAACTTATAGTTTTCAAAATTTTCCAAAATTATCAAAAATATTCCAACGCCTTAAATTTTCGAAAAAATTCGCCATAGTCTCCTTTGAGTTGTTCGATCCCAAAAAAAATGATAGTATATATATCACAAATTGTACATCTCATCAAGTAATGAGGCATCCCGTAGGGAAAAAAGTGTAAAAGTACGATATGTAATCCGACATATATACCTTATATATTATTAGCGAGCATATACGGCTAATATAGCGTGAAAGCGAGCTCCAAATGCGAAGCAAGCGCAATCCACACCTACTACACACTCAAAAATAATGAGAAACATGTATATAGAAAATAATATTGATACACAACATATTTCAGAAGTTACAACAATATGTGCCAATATAGCAAATGCAACAAAAGCAATAAATTCAACCATCAACCAACTAGCATTCAACCAACATCCATGACCAAATCAATATTCATGCACTTGTCATTAATATTCAATGAATTGGTTTTTTTTTCAATTTAAATCACATTTGATTCATTAATATTGGATGTTTTTGCTAACATTCATTTATTCATATTCAAGTTGGTTCACTTCTAAATCAAATTCAATTCTATTTAAGATTCACTTAACTTCCAATTTGATTTCAATTACTTTAGCTTTCAATTTCATTATGGATTTCTATACAACCAACTAACCATCATCTAACAACAATGTATATCCAATACAACCAAATTCATTTTTCTTTGCTTACATTCATTCAATTTGTTCATCACTTTTAATAAGCTTTAATGAATTAACTCTTACATCCATTATCTATATCAATTCATTTACATTCGATTGATTAATATTAAATTATTTATTAATTCAATTGCTAATTCATTTAACCACAAAAGTTGAATTTCATTTATATAACTCAAGTTCATATTCATCGCTTCACTTTATTAATTTACTTCGATACCAAAATCAACTTCATTCAACATTCCTTAAGTTATATTCCATTTAAACATTATTTGTTTAACTTAACTTAAATTTCCACTTATAAATCCAATTCAGATTCCGATTCTAAAGTAAATTCTATTTTACTTTTATTTACAACTCATATTTATAAATATATTCATATAGTTTCACTTCTTATATATAAGATTTTTTTCACAATTGTAAATCATAATAATTATAATTTCATACTTAATAATTTATTTACTTATACAATAATTCTTTTATTTAGATTATTCAAACATCCTTTAATTACTTATATATATTCTTACATTTTCACGACCAAACAATCAATTTATATACCTTTTAATAATTTTGAAAAATTATATACTTTATATGTAAAATATAATTAAGGTAAGATTATTTCAATTACCCGCTTTTGAAACAATACCACTCAACAAACCAATCATCACTATATAAAACAATTTTATATTCACTAACAAATACGCGCTCATAGCTATTATTGCACTCACACTCATTCTAGAGTACTACTGGCTCTATCTCTAATAAGTAATTCCCAACAGATCTAAGGTTGTCACTTAAGCATATGCTCTGATACCAAATTGTAATAGGTAGGGATTTTCGACCATGAAAGTCGACATTAATACGTCCACTGTATCAACTGCCGGAAAACCGTATAGTTAGGGTTAAAGAAGAGGTAGAAGTAAGTAGAAGAAAGAAAGAAGGAAGGAAGAAAAAGAAACAGAAACAATATCAGAATCTCACAATCGCAGCGGAACAACATATAGTAGATAAATGAATAACTTTAAACTAAGAAATATATCAGTTATTACATTTCATCACATTACATTACATTATCAGAGTTTACAACAACAAACAGCGGAAAAGAAATACTATATACTAGTTGATACGCCAAGCCATCCATCTTGCCTCCAAATCTCTATAGCAACTTCTGAATTCATGAATATCCTAATAACCTGACTCTATACTGCCCGTGTTAAAATTGGTGGGCACCCAGAGTTTAGGAAGGAAACAATAAACTCCAAGTCAGTCATGTGACTGGTGTGAGAACTTAAAATAGTTATATCTTTAAAAATAAACAAAGAAAATATTTTAAAATAGATTCGCAATGCCTTTGGAAAATGTAACTATCATAAGGCCTCCCGCCACACACACAATGCAAACGCAAAACTTGGAGGAGATTTCCCCTTATGATAATCAAAGATGCTTGATACGCAAATTTCTTTTCAATATTATTATTGTAAGTGCAAAATGTGGAAAACAATTTCAAAAGTAGAATATAAATCTTAGCCAGCATAGGTACCATTATATTATGCCTGCTTTAGCTACCTCCTCAGGAGGCAGGTTATACAATTTGTAATCGTAATGAGTTCGTAATTTTTCTTTGGATTTCCAACAAATGGTCAGGCCAAGGAACTTCCCATTGTCACATGGAAATGCCTCTGGAAGGACGCCCCGAGAACCTAATTGTATCTCTGCCAACACAAGGCCGGGTTACCACTAACTGGGTAACTACTGACACGAGTATGCCATCACCTGGTCATAAACGACCTTTCCTGGGATCCCAGCAACAAATCACAAAGTAATATATATATATATATATATCTACGATATCAACATAAGTTAAGTATTTGGGCTTCATACCGTGATACCACTTCTATCCAAAAGGAAATGCACATACCCTAAAGGGCACTACCCCCAATAACCTTACCGCATCCTTCCTGGTTCGACCATTTCGGGGTGTGAGGTTCGACGAAGTCTCGCCCACAAAGCTACACTTTTTACAAAAGCCACGCTTTGATCAACAATGATTAACAGCACTCAGCATGCCACATTACCAAATTGGGAATATATCACTGATATCCTACAACTACATAACCTCTGAGCTCGTACGTCTCAGAGAAGGGTGTTAAGCTAAGAGAATAAATTCTCCGCCACTAACAGAAATGTATTTGAAAGAAATCTGCTTTATATCTCAATTTGTAATGTCAAACATACAATCCATTCAAGTCTATTCTGGGTTCGAACAGAACCGAAGGCACTTCCAAAGAAGCCCTTGCAATCCGGGTATTCACAATCCCGATCGGACTTCCCATCACTTAGGGAATCTCTATACCGGCGCGACTCAGTTCAGAGACAATCAACGAGTTATTTTCTCTATCTCGAAAATACCCGGTCTTCACCACCGGTCTTCAATGCTATCCATATATGTCGTATCACTATTCGGAATGGGATTTATGACCCAAAGGTCCTCTTCCGGCTAAACCGAGTAACGAGCGCTTATTTTAAAAATAAGTGTAGCATTCAAATTCAAGAAAATCACAACAAATACCCATTAAAGGTAAATATTGGTAGTCATTTATCTAACTATCAAGGCTAACAAACAAATATCCAGCACCATAACAATCACTAGGCCCTTGTTATTAATCTTCCATAAATTAAATAACTTGCCAAATATTCACTTCAATTTATCTTTAAAAGAGATAATCTCAAACCATTCCACTTCATATTGGAAAACATTTCCATACTTATTTAATAATAAGTAATCTCACAAATCTATTTATTTTCAACATTTGAAAAATATTCAATATACTTAAATCGTAATTAAGTATATATTTTATTCTTTAAGGAAAACATTCTTTTAAACACATTTATTTGAGTCAAAACGAATGTTGCGTAAAACATCGTTACAACTCAAAACCACTTAGTATAGGGATTCAAAATTAAAATAGATAGATAGATCCAAATACTATATAAAGCATTTTTTTCGAAAATCATTTACTATAACAACATTGTTATAGTCCACCATTTCCTTTTATTCCTCGAAAACGTCTATTTCAAAAATTAATGTTGAATCTATGGTTTCGACACTTGATACATTTTAAAACATCTTTAAATCATTTTAATTCTATTTAAGTATCACTTCCCTAAAATATTTCTTTAATATATTATTCACCATCCAAAAACGTGAATATAAATCGTTTACCAAATTCAACACTTCTACATATTTAATTTGAAGGATTATCCACTGTCCCAAATCGTGAATATATTTCCTTTAATAACCTTTCCTATTTACTTATCAAATTCAATCAATTCTGAATGTATAAATCAGTGTTTATAAATTCACATTTATATATTATAAAACTTCAAGTTATAAAAATCCCTTAATTAACGAATTCTGTTTATATCTCATTTAAATGCCAAAATCCAATTTATAAGTTAATTTCTTTTAAATCTTTTATTTTACAAATCTATTCATTTTATAACTTCCCAATTTATAAATCTATAAATTTCATTCACTTATGAATCCATTTATACTTCATTTTAACACTTATAAAATCTCGTTTCATAATTCCAATATTTTAATTTATAAATATCAATTTTACAAATCTTTTATATAAATCGTTTATAATAATTTCAAAAATCTCTATTTAATCTATTTTATAAAATCATTAATTCCATATTTTCAAAAATCAATTTTCAACTATATTTCTCAAAAATCATAAATTTTATAACATTAAAATTATAACGTTTATTGATTTAAAATGAATCAATTCCAAAATTTAATAAAACGTATACTTTCAAAAATCACTTTAAAACCCTTTTCAATTCGAAATCGTTACTTTAACATTTTTAAAACTCCAAAAAAATAGGCCGAATGCTGCAACAGTACTAAATAAAACAATCATGACATCCAAAACATCATATATCATATGATAACAGAATATATCACAATATCTGTAAATAAATCAATACGGGTGACGAATCCAGTTGGATCCCTCCAACCTGTTTCCCTACATCCACAGATGTTAGCACAATACCAATCCCGTTCTAATACGGAATATCGCGGTACATAGGATTTATAAAATATTATCCGCTATTATGAGGCGCAATAGGGTCTCATCCGCTATATAATGCGGGAGAATCAACTCCAAGTAC
This sequence comes from Allium cepa, assembly GCA_030765085.1. Classification (NCBI taxonomy): domain Eukaryota; kingdom Viridiplantae; phylum Streptophyta; class Magnoliopsida; order Asparagales; family Amaryllidaceae; genus Allium; species Allium cepa. Next base: position 847,190,384 of record CM060928.1, on the reverse strand, counting down.
ATATATAATACCAATTCAACATCAAGGTGAAATATCACGGTATATGTTTTTAATAGATAACATCCGCTTAATATACGGCGTATAGGGTCTATTTCAATACAACAGATAATAATTTATCATATAATAACATAATCAAGCAATTTTAAATCTAACTATTTAAAATTTAAATTGATTCGATTGAGTGAGAAGTGTTGCAGTGTTTTATTTCGAATAAAATTAAACGCGCGTTTAATTTTACCCAAAAATTTCACTAGCTCCAATCAACTCCAATCCAGCTCCATCGCGTAGTATTCGTGAATATGTACCCAACGCAATTCGTTTCGTCCAATTCCGACCTCGTAAGAAAGAGTTATGATAGTTTAAAGTTTGAACGATTTATAAATATAATAATTTTACAATTTCTTTTTAAATTTTAAACCTCACTGACATCAGGGCCGTTCATTTTCCTCAAACAGATCACGGCCGCCCTTTATCTTCTCTTCTCCCACGCACGACCTCCAGGTGAATAAACGCACGCAAAACCCATATGGCCACCCCCTGCCTTGAATTTTCGAGCCTAGCAAGATCCACCTGAACACGATAAAGAAGCGCCATACGAACGGCCACCACGAACGGCCACCATGAACTCCACTTTCAGCATGAATGCGGAGAAACTCGGTTGTCATCTAGTCCTCAAAATCGCGCACGATTTGATGGTGAACGCGAGCCAATATCCCCCTCCACGTCGCGTCGATCACGATCATCACCGTATGGATTTGAAGCTCTCACGATCCTCTACAAATTCCTAGTTGAAAGTATTTGCTAATTCTTTACAGATTGAGAGAGATTAAGAGGAGGAGAAGATGAAATTATGGCCATTGGAATGTTAATGGTGGCTGAAACCCTAGCCAGGGTGTTGAGTAAAAAAATGAAGTTAGGGGTGCTTTTATAGAAAATTTTCCATGCACTATCACCCGAAAATTTTTCCGAACTCCAAACGAAGCGTGCGGCCTGGCGTTTATAATGTTTTACGCCTATTCTGGATGCAATGGAATATATATCGGGAGCCAATTCAATCAAATTTGAAAGATAAGTTTTTGAATCGACTATTTAAATTCAAAATTCACTCGAATCGATTTCTACGCGTTTTAGCTTGCCCCGGACAAACCGTAAGTCCGATTGACACGAAATTTAAAACCATACAATAATGCAACATTACGGATCCGATGTAACTAGTTTCGTCGAAATCCAAGACTGTTTAAAAAATGGCTATTTTAACCCGTAAATTAAATATTAAAATATTCAATTTCTGCAAATTAACTTTTAATTCAATTTTAAAAGTTCTATAACATCATTCTAACTCCAATATGATTTAGTACAACTTTATAAATCATTTTTCATACATTAAATCCAATTTCCAATTATTTCTGTAATTTCAAATATTAAATTATCGATTTAATTATCAAATTAAATACAGATATTACAAATAAAATTTATTTAACCTACAAATTTTACTTCTTAATATTTAAAATCAATTAAATATAAGAATTTCAAATGAAAAAAATTCTGGGTCGTTACAGATTCGGCAATGAATTTGGAGTTAGAATAAATCTTAGGAATCGATTTTGGAATTTTGTTAGGTGTTTTGAAAATAACTTGGAAATCAATTTGAAATTGATTGATATTGGAAATTTAATTTGGGGAAATCAAATTGGAATTTGATTTTTTGTTTGAAATAAACTGGAAATCAATATGGGAATTGATTGGGTTTGAAGAGGATATTTGGAAATCGATATAAAATTCGTATATCAGTTGATATTTGGAAATGTAAATTCACAACGGGAATTTGTAAAGAAAAGGGAAATTGTTTAAAAATAAATATTGTTATATTTTTAAAAGTGTGGAAAGAAATTCACAAATTGGAATGTAAATTAAAATAAATCGAGAAGATTTATTAATTTATTTGAATAGACCATTTTGTAATGGAAAAAGAATTCTTTCCTTGAAAGCCGAGTATATTTTTAAAATAGCTTTTGAATAAAATTTAAAAGTTTTAGATTTGGTTTTAAAATAATATTGTTAGAGAAATTAGTTTTGGAAATTGTTTTAAAGTAAAAATGTATTTAATTAATTATATAAGGGATTATATTAAAGATTTAAATTGATATTTGATTTAGAAAATAGTTATTTAAATATTTATACTCTATCTACTAATTTTATTTTAAAATTAGTTTTTGGACTTGATTTTTATATGAGATATTAGTATAATATTTTCGTAACTAATATTTAAGCAAATATTCTAAAATAGTTTATTTAAAATGTTTCCAAGTATATTTTGAATAAGTATTTTTATTTATTTTAAAATATTTGAAATCGACAGATTTTCAGTGGAAATGAATAAATGTTGGAAATGTTTTCCGCGAAAAATTTATTTGAAAATTTATTTCCAAAGGATTGAAGTGTGAAATTTTACCTTGCAAAGATATATTGAAAATAATAATAGTAATAGGGGGAAAATTATTTGAAATCCAACAATTGTTGTGAATGATGATTGATAGTTAAACAACCGACTATCAATATTGGCCTTTAATCGGCATTTGAATTTGGATGCGACCGGGAGTCGAATTCCAAATGGATATTCGAAATCCCCATCGAACCTTTGTGATTGTGATGGATCTTTTATTAAAAGATCAAAGTGAAATTGTTGTGATTTGTTTGAATCTGAGTGTAACAATTATTTTTAAATAAGCGATCATTATTCGGATTAGCCGGGAGAGGACCTTGTGTCATAAAATCCATTCCGAATAACGATACAACGAAATGGGATTGCATGTGAAGACGGTGTTGAAGACCGGGTATTTTCGAAAGCGAAAGGAAACCTGTCGAATGTCTCTGCACCGGGTTGCTCCGGTATAGAGATTTTATCACCATATGTGATGGGAATTCCGGACATGATTAGTGAATATCCGGATTGCAAGGGCTTCTTTGGAAGTGCCTTCGGTTCCGTTTAATCCCAGAACGGACTTGTATAGATGTGTGTCTAACGTTACACTTTGAGATGTAAAGTTGGTTTCTATCAAATACATTTCTGTTGGTGGCGGAGAATTTATTCTCTTAGCTTAACACCCTTCTCTGAGACGTATGAGCTCAGAGGTTATGTAGTTGATGGTTACTAGTGATGCATTCCCAATTTGGTAATGTGGCATACAAAGTGTTGCTGATCATTTGTTGATCGAAGCACGGCTTTTGTGAAAAGCATAGCTTTGTGGACGAGACTTCGTTGAGCCTCACACCCCGGAATGGTCGAAACAGGAAGAATGCAGCAAGGTTATAGGGGGTAGCGCCCCTTAGGGTATGTACATTTCCTTCTGGATAAAAGTGGTATTATGGTATGGAGCCCAGATGCTTAACTTATGTGAATGTCGCAAATATATATTACTTTGTGATTGTTGTTGTTGAGGATCCTCGGATAAAGGTTGTTTACAACCGAGGGATGGCATACTCATGTAGTAGTTACCTATTTTTGCAGAGGTAACCCGGCCTTGTGTTGGCAGAGGTCCGGTTAGGTTCTCGGGGCGTCCATCCAGAGGCGTACCCATGTGGCAATGGGAAGTTCCTTGGCCTGACCATTTGTTGGAAATCCAATTCCCAATACGAACCCAGTACGGTTTTAGTTGTATAACCTGCCATCTACTTATGGTGGCGCCCCATTGTTTAGATGGTAGCTATAGTAGGCATAAGTGCAAAATGCCTATGCCGGCTAAGGTTAATATTATACTTTCCAAATGTTTCCCACACACTGCACTAATAATGATAATATCAAAGGATTTTGCGTATTAAGCATGTTTGACTATCATAAGGAGAAATCTCCTCCAATTCTGCGTTTGCATTATGTGTTTGGCGGGAGGCCTTATGGTAGTTTCATTTTCAAAAAAAAATCATTGCAGATTTCTTTTAAAATTCCTTTATTTTCTTTTTGTAAAAGAATAACTCTTTTTAAGATCTCACACCAGTCCCACGACTGACCTGGAGTTTATTGTTTCCTTTCTAAACTCTGGGTGCCCATAATTTTCCACACGGGCAGCCTAGAGTTAGGTTATCAGGTCATTCTAGAATTCAGAAGTTGCTGTGGAACTCAAGAGACGAGCTGGATGGCGAGACGTATATCTTACTAAGTAGTGTCCGTTGCGTATGGTTGTGCAAATCAGTTTTTATATAGTCAAATTATAATAACTGTCGGTGATGTATGTTGTCGTTGTAATCTCTGATGTTGTATTGTATTAACAGTGATTCTTTATTTTTAAGATTATTCATTTATCTATTATATATTATTCCGCTGCGAAATGTGAGATTCTGTTATTGTTTCTGTTCTTCTTCTATATTCTTCTTCTTTAAACCCTAACGGTTCGGTTTTCCGGCATTCGCCTTTGCGGCATTTGATTAGTGGACGTATAAATGTCGACTTTCGGGCGTCGTAAAATTTCGGTCGTCACAAATTTGGTATCAAAGCATTTGCTTAAGCGACAACCTTGGCTCTGTTGGGTGTTACTCATTAGAGATAGAGTTAGTAGTACTCTAGAATGAGTTTGAGTGTAATAATAGATATGAGTGCGTATTTGTTAGTGAATATAAAAAAGTTGTTTTATATTGTGATGATTGGTTTGTTGAGTGGTATATGGATTCTGGTCGGTATAGTCCGTACAACTCTATCGATAGGAATCTCTAAACATTCGTACAGAACAATTCGACACGATATTGTTTTAAAATTAGGGTAAATGAAATAATTTGACCCAAAATTATTTTGTATATAAAAGGAAATAATTTTTGTGAATTATTATAGTATATGGCTGCTTGTTTGTTAGAAGTGATAATATTAGACTATTATCATTGATTGTTCAATAAGAGATTGAAATCGTAACTCAAAAGCTAAGAAATAAAATCCATATACAAATGAGATTTATAAATATAAATTGTACATGTAAATGTAATTTATAATTTGAAATAGAATTTCAGAGAAGTTTTTGGAAATGTTTTTGAAAGGATTTCGAATTTTGGAGATTAACTCCTTTTGAGTTTGAAAACAATTTTCAAGGGTTTGAAAAAATGTTTTGAATGGATGAAAGCTCTAAACTCTATTTGGTCGTTGGAAAATAACCTCGGTGATGACTGCAGCATCATCGATGTTCATTTTTCGGTTTCCAAAAGAGAGATTGCTGCCAAATTGTTTTAAATGAAAGTTGTTTGCAAAACTAGTTTCGATTTTTGAATTCAAAGAGTAATTTGAACTGCTTTCAAAAATGATTTTTGAAAGGTTAAAAAGACTCTGGAATATTATATTTATGGAATATCATTAAGCTTAATAACTTGTAAAGTTTGAAGTTGTTAAAATAAAATCTAACTTAAAAGAGAAGATAGATAAAAGTAAATGTAAGTTGGAAGGAAAAATTTAAATCAAGTGGAATTAAAAATGAAAATTTAATAAAAGAATTGAGATTGAAAATTTAAGTTAAATAAAATGATGATGTGGATTCAAAATGAAATTGAAATTGAAGATTTGAGTTAATTTGTATGAATGCGAATTTGAGAAGTCTTATAGACTAAATAATTGGAATAAAAATCTATAAAGATGGAAAATAAAATTGTGAATGAATGAATAAATTTACAATTACAATTAAATGAAAGTGAATTGAATGTTGAAATTCATATCGAATTTGTAAGTAGAACTGAATTGGAATTGAATTTGATTTATAAAGCAAAGTATTAAAATAAAATTAGCAAATGAAACAAATTGAAGGGATGACAAATAGATATAGTTTGAAATGAATTGAATTCAAAAATTATAAATAAAAGGTAAATTGAATTCATATAGAATTGGAAATCCGGTTAAATATAAGTGCTGGTAGACCAGAATGGTGAATTGAAATTGAATTGTGTTTGGGAATGAACAAAAGAATAAAAATTGGAACTGAATATTGAGAACCAATTTGAATTATGTGAAATAAAATGAAATTGTAAAATTAGTTTGAAATGAACTAAAGATAATAAAGGTGAAAAAATGGTTTGAGATAGAATGGATTGGAATTTGTAGTGAATTAGTAAATGAAACTAGTTTAAAATAGCAAGATGAATCAATTGTGAATGAAAAGTAATTGAAAAAAATTCAATATTCAGAAGTTAAACTGAATCCAAAATAAAATTGAAATTGTAAGTTGAATTCAAATAAAAGTGAAAATGTAAGATTGAATGAAAATGGATATATAAATTCAATAGTAAATTAAAGATGGTATAAGAAGTATATATTGAATATTTTGTAATGGAATGTGCAAAATGATATTTGAATGTTGAAATTGGATATTATGGCTAGCAGGATATACAGGTATATTAAAGGAAATGGGATTGAGATTTGATTTTCGAAGATAATAAAAATTGAATTTCTCGACAAAAAGGTACGTATTTGAATTCAGTATGAAATTTGATGATCTTCTTGTCTAGCCGCTTGGTTTTTTCATTTCTTTTGAAATCTGGGGGTCGTGTTGCCGTTTTTGTATTCGCACCGAGCTAGCCGCGTAAAGGAGAAGCTGGCGAAAATTTTCGAAAATTAAGGGAGTTGGAAAAATTTTGAGAAAATTTTGAAATTTTGAAATTTAAATTTAAATTTAAATTTGAATTGTCAAAGAAACAATGTTATTTGAAAACTATGAAAGTGTTTGGAAAGTTAGTTAAAGTGATAATGGATCATTGATAAAAAGATTTGTTTGGGCAAGTTGATAAAACTGTTTAGTTTTAGGAAGATAGCAAATGGGTTAAGGATCATTCTTCCTAATTAGTAATTTCAGGACGAAATTCTTTTAAGGGGGAAGGATGTGATGACCCTGAATTTTGGACAATTGGAATTTGAATAATTGATTTTTGATATTAGAATGATAGTTTAACATAAATTTCAAATATCAGGATGAATTTGGCAATTTAATTATTAAATTTAATTTTAGAAATTTGGGTAAAAATTGTAAATCTTCAATTTTAAGCATGTTAAAAATAATTTAATGGCTTAGAAAATTTATATTGATAATAATGAGGTTGATAGAAGCTTCAGAATTGAATTTGAAACTATTTTGTTCAGTTTTAAAATTTTATTGTTTAAATCGATATTTAAAAATAGCCTTCCGAGGCACAGTCTCCAAATTCGACGAAACCAGCTCCATTGGATCCGTTATATTTTATTTTTATGCGATTTCAATTTTCGTAGTGTTTGGATGATCGTTTGGCCTTACGATAAGGAAACGCGCTCAAATTTAAAGTGAAAATTCAATGTTTTAACTGCTTCAAAAAGTTATCTTCTCTATACGATCGAATTTGGACTCGGAACCTTTTCCGTTGCGTTCGGAATAGGGGTTAAACATTATAAACGTCTGGCGGCACGCCTCGATTGGAGATCGAGATTTTGAATTGCGAAATTGAACGATTTAAATTTAAATTTGAATTCAAAATGATATATGTTGCGTGTTTAATATAATATTTTTTCTCAAGGTAAATTACACGTCTCATTTCTTCTTACACTTGGAAAAAGTTGACGCGTTCGTTAAAAATTAAAAGAAATTTTTCTTTATCGTTAAAATTAAAAAAAAAAAGAAACGTGAAACCCCTTTCTTTCGTTCGAAATCGAATCAACGGCTTCATATAGAAATTAATGGCCACTTGTTCCTTTATTAATGCAATTCAAAATCAAATCGTCTTCCCCTATTCATATCAAATCGAGAGCTGTTCGAGTGGAAGCCGCGAGTTTCCCCTCGTCTTCATTAAATCGTGCGGCCTTGGGTTCGAACTGTTGGGGTGGCGAGGGTCGGGTGTGCTTCTCGAGTCGAGTATGAGTCAAGCTCGAGTTCGAGCAAATCTGGGCAAAGCAATAGCTCGCGCGCGCGTTGTAATAGAGCATATGAGCGAGGGTTGTGGTGAGCGACACCACGTGGTAACGACATTGGTGAGATCGATTTCGTGATGTTTGGGGGGATTCTTGGGGAGTGCTCGCGATGCAGCCGACGTTGGCGGCTAGGGCATGGGGTGGTGACTGGGATTTTTTTGAAGGCCGTGTTGCTCGAGCTAACACTGAGGTATTGTTTGTTTAAATTAATATGTTCATTTGCTCATATATATATAAAAAAAATATTACAGTCAAATTTAAATCTGTTCAATTAAATTCTATATATATCTATGAATGTTACAGTAACGTGTAAACATCTCTATTTTTTAATTTAATAACTATATATATATATATATAATATTTTGGAAAATATAGGAAGTAGATTTATCTATATTAGTATATGAAAGGAATAAAATAAATATACATACACATATTTCGATTTACTAGTTTATTCTAAAATAAAATTTCAAGGAGATTTATTTTGATTAATTAGCTTATTTAAAATCTATTTTAATCGCTAAAAATAATTTATAAAAGAAAATTAGTTAGAAATTTAGTTTATTAAATAAAAGAAATTTATTAAAAGAAATTAGTTAAAATATAATTATCAATTTAGAATTAATCACTAGTTTAAAACTAAATTATTAGTTGATTGGATTTTTATTAAAAAGAAAATTTATTTACAAATTAATGATTAGTTTAAATAAATTCTCCTTAGCGTATAAAAATAAGCTATTTTAATAGTTCTTATGTAAACAATAAAGGGGTTTTATTAAGGTATAAAATAATTTTGTTTTAACTTGATAAAATCTACATGCATGTTCTATTTTAAAGACAATAAAAATATCCTTGTTTTAAATCAATATGGAAATTTATTTGTTTGATAAGCTTATTAAAATTATTTTAAAGGAAATTTGGTTTTAAATTTAATGTTTGGTTAAACAAAGATTTTAATTAAAAGGAAAGTTAGCTTTAAATCAAATTGTTAGTTTATTAAAATCATTTAAAAGGAAATAAATTATTCGATTAGCTCGAGTATTAATGAAATCTTATATAATTATTTATACAAGGTCTAAAACTGTGTGGAAATCAAGCTGAAAAGAAATTGGATTGCATGCACAATAGAGGTGAGATCTTCTCACCCAAAATTTTAATTGAAAATTCCAGTTATTGATTGGTTGTGGAATTGTGATAGTTAAACTAAATTTGATTGATCGTGTGTTTGGATAATTTATTTATTTTAAGTTATATTAGTTTAGACCCTATGCGCCGCATAATAGCGGAGGTTATTATATTAAACCCATATACTGCGATATTCCACCTTGAAGTGGAATTGGTATTATATATGTATTTGGAGTTGTTGATTTCCCGCATTATATAGCAGATGAGTCCCTATTGCGCCGCATAATAGCGGATAATATTTTATAAATCCCATATACCGTGATATTCCACCTTGAAGTGGAATGGGTATTAAATTGTTGTGCTAACGTCTGTGGATGCAGGGAAACAGGTTGGAGGGATCCAACTGGATTACTCAAATTTTAAATTTGTTTCGTATGTTGTGTGTTGATTATTTTAATCCGTGTGATTATTTATGATTGAAACCGTGAAGGCTATAATTTAGCCAAGTATATTTTTGGTATCGTAGGATACCAGAAATATGAAATTGGATTTTTGGAAATTAAAGTAGAAAAGCCTAGACCGTTACAATTAAAGTATTAAAGTGGATTTTTATATTTCGATCGAATTAATTCCAATAATATAGGAAAATATTTTAATAAGGAATTTGGGGTAATATTGTTTAATGGTTGAAGGATTTGCTTAAGATTGTTTTGAATAATTGAAAGAGATAAAGAAATTTATTTCAAAAGGAAATAAATTTAGAAATTAAATTTGGAATTTAGTTTAGAATTGAAATTAGTTTTTGAAATCGATTCGGGAATTAATTTGGAGTTAGAATAAATCTTAGGAATCGATTTGGGAATTTGGTTAGGTGTTTTGAAAATAACTTGGAAATCAATTTGAAATAGATTGATATTGGAAAATTAATTTAGGGAAATCAAATTGGAATTTGATTTTGTATTTGATATAAACTGGAAATCAATTTGGGAATTGATTGGGTTTGAAGAGGATATTTGGGAATCGATTTAAAATTCGTATATCAGTTGATATTTGGAAATGTAAATTCACAACGGGAATTTGTAAAGAAAAGGGAAATTGTTTAAAAATAAATATTGGTTTATTTTTAAAAGCGTGGAAAGAAATTCACAAATTGGAATGTAAATTGAAATAAATCGAGAAGATTTATTAATTTATTTGAATGGACCATTTTGTAATGGAAAAAGAATTCTTCCCTGGAAAGCCGAGTATATTTTTAAAGTAGCTTTTGAATAAAATTTAAAAGTTTTAGATTTGGTTTTAAAATAATATTGTTAGAGAAATTAGTTTTGGAAATTGTTTTAAAGTAAAGATGTATTTAATTAATTATATAAGGGATTATATTAAATTGATACTTGATTTAGAAAATAGTTATTTAAATATTTATATTCTATCTACTAATTTTATTTGAAAATTAGTTTTTGGACTTGAATTTTTATATGAGATATTAGTATAATATTTTCGTAACTAATACTTAAGCAAATACTCTAAAATAGTTTATTTTAAATGTTTCCAAGTCTATTTTGAATAAGTATTTTTATTTATTTTAAATTATTTGAAATCGGCAGATTTTCAGTGGAAATGAATAAATGTTGGAAATGTTTTCCACGTAAGGAAAAATTTATTTGAAAATTTGTTTTCAAAGATTTGAAGTGTGAAATTTTACCTTGCAAAGATATATTGAAAATAATAATAATAATTGGGGGAAAATTATTTGAAATCCAACAACTATTGTGAATGATGATAGATAGTTAAATTACCGACTATCAATATTGGCCTTTAATCGGCATTTGAATTTCGATGCGACCGGGAGTCGAATTCCAAATGGAAATTCGAAATCCACATCGAACCTTTGTGATTGTGATGGATATTTTGTTAAAAGATCAAAGTGAAATTGTTGTGATTTGTTTGAATCTGAATGTAACAATTATTTTTAAATAAGCGCTCGTTATTCAGATTAGCCGAGAGATGACCTTGTGTCATAAAACCCATTCCGGATAACGATACGACGAAATGGGATTGCATGTGAAGACGGTGTTGAAGACCGGGTATTTTCGAAAGCGAAATGATACCCGTCGAATGTCTCTGCACCGGATTGCTCCGATATAGTGATTTTATCACCCTTTGTGATGGGAATTTCGGACGTGATTAGTGAATATCCGAAATGCAAGGGCTTCTTTGGAAGTACATTCGGTTCCGTTCGATCCCGGAATGGACTTGTATATATGTGTATATGACGTCACACTTTGAGATGTAAAGATGGTTTCTATCAAATACATTTCTGTTGGTGGCAGAGAATTTATACTCTTAGCTTAACACCCTTCTCTGAGACGTACGAGCTCAGAGGTTATGTAGTTGATGGTTACTAGTGATACATTCCCGATTTGGTAATGTGGCATACGAAGTGCTGCTGATCATTTGTTGATCGAAGCACGGCTTTTTTGAAAAGCGTAGCTTTGTGGACGAGACTTCGTCGAGCCTCACAGCCCGGAATGGTCGAAATAGGAAGAATGCAGCAAGATTATAGGGTGTAGCGCCCCTTAGGGTATGTACATTTCCTTCTGGACAAAAGTGGTACCATTGTATGGAGCCCAGATACTTAACTTATGTGAATGTCGCAAATATATATTACTTTGTGATTGTTGTTGTTGAGGATCCTTGGATAAAGGTTGTTTACAACCGGGGGATGGCATACTCGTGTAGTAGTTACCTATTTTTGCGGAGGTAACCCGGCCTTGTGTTGGCAGAGATCCGGTTAGTTTCTCGAGGTGTCCATCCAGAGGCATACCCATGTGGCAATGGGAAGTTCCTTGGCCTGACCATTTGGTGGAAATCCAATTCCCAATACGAACCCGGTACGGTTTTAGTTGTATAACCCGCCATCTACTTATGGTGGAGCCCCGCTGTTTAGATGGTAGCTATAGTAGGCATAAGTGTGAAATGCCTATGCTGGCTAAGATTAATATTATACTTTCGAAATGTTTCCCACACACTGCACTAATAATGATAATATCAAAGGATTTTGCATATTAAGTATTTTTGACTATCATAAGGTGAAATCTCCTCTAATTCTGCGTTTGCATTGTGTGTGTGGCGGGAGGCCTTATGGTAGTTTCATTTTCAAAAAAAAAGTATTGCAGATTTCTTTTAAAATTCCTTTATTTTCCTTTTGTAAAAGAATAACTGTTTTTAAGATCTCACACCAGTCCCACGACTGACCTGAAGTTTATGTTCCCTTTCTAAACTCTAGGTGCCCACAATTTTCCACACGAGCAGCCTAGAGTTAGGTTATCAGGTCATTCTAGAATTTAGGAGTTGTTGTGGAACTCAAGATACGAGCTGGATAGTGAGACGTATATCTTACTATGTAGTGTCTATTGCGTATGGTTGTGCAAATCAATTTTTATATAGTCAAATTATAATACCTGTCGGTGATGTATGTTGTATTGTATTAACAGTGATTCTTTGTTTTTAAGATTATTCATTTATCTATTACATATTGTTCCGTTGCGAAATGTGAGATTCTGTTATTGTTTCTGTTCTTCTTCTATATTCTTCTTCTTTAAAGCCTAACAATTCGGTTTTCTGGCATTCGACTGTGATACAGTGGACGTATAAATGTCGACTTTCGGGCGTCGTAAAATTTGTAGTTGCATTATAAATTCTGATTGATGCATGGGACGCTATGACATCAATATGGATTTCTAAACACCTAATAGGATAGACCGACATAATATTTGTTTTTATTATAGGTGAATGAAATAATTTTGCCTATTATATTATCTATATATAAAATAATTTTTTTACATAAGATATATATATATATATATATGTATATTTGGCTGCAATATATTGGTTTTTAGGTAATGAAATTCATAAATAATAGTAGAGATGAGATTTAGAATAATATAAATGGAAATTGGAAATTTAGAACTTAAGTCCTGGGGTTTTGAAAATTTCTTTCAAATGATTTTGGAATATAATAATAATATTGTTAGAAGTATTTTCTAATATAAATATTTCTATATAATTTGAAAGAATTGTTTTAAAGAAGCCTTTAAAAGAAATAAGTTTGTACTCCCCTCTCTGTCGCTGGAAAATAATTTCGGTGATGAGTGCACGCATCATCAACCTTCAATTTCGAGTTTCGAAGTGGGAAGGCCACTATAGTAGTCTTACTACGGATTTATTTTGATAACCAAATATAAATTTCTAATTTTTTTAAGTATAATTGGATATATAAGTTTTAAGTATAAACATTTATCTATTATTTTAAATGATTTGAAATTTAACACAGTATCTAGTTCTTATGTTTCTGATAATTGATAGCTCAATTAGTGTAGAGAAATGGAATTAAATTGATAATTGAAACCCTAAATGAAATAAGAGGATTATGCTAGGTTGTAAATGGTATTAAATAAAATTTGAAATTGTAATCTATGAAATAAAGGATATAATTATTGAACATTAAATTAATTAAAAGAAATGGGATAAACTTGTATGATTTTCAATTACATTCTTAAAAGCATATATATATATATATATATATATATATATATAACTTACCCAACAATAAAAGTTACAATGTTTAATAAGAAATGGTAATATAATATTATACAAGTAAAAAAATTTGAAGTAATGAAAGTAATTAATGAAATTCTTTAATAAATAAGAATTTGGTTTTGTAATTGTTATAAACTTAAGTATAATTGAAATACTACTAATTAAATATAATAGAAGGCAGGTATTGTAAGTACGAAATTTTTTAAACTTAAGTAAATAAGTTGAAGTTATTTCTAAATAAATTTGTAAGAAATAAATGTAAATTAAAAAGATAAACCATTATATGAATGAAAAAGAGAAATCAAACAACAAATGTACGAATGGAATTAATAAGGATAAAATAAATCTGTTGTTTGAAATTGTTGTTGTTTGTTTTGGTTTATGGTTGTTTGGTTAAGGATACTTTAAAATTGTTTGGATGTATGAATAGTATATTTAACTTCATCAGATACTGTTGAGTAAAAGGTGCGCTCAGTAGTTTATATTTCATTCTGTATAATTTGAAGTTTTGAACCCGAACAACTATTTGTTTTGTTTGATATGAATGGATAATTGATGTGTGTTGATTTTATGTGATGGTTGTCTGCTCGTTGCAATTGATTGATGTTTGTATTGATTTGTTTTTTATGGTTGAAAGAGCTTTAAATATTTCATTTTACATAATTGTTAATCTTTTGGATTATATAAGTGAAATACAGGTTATGGAAGCAATTGCTACTGCTTTTGGTTTCATAATTAAGCATTAACTGCCTGATAGATAGGTACGTTCTCGGATTACGGTTTATAGCGCTATAATATTATTTTTTCCGGGTTAGGGTATATATTATTCTGAAAAAAATATGTTGTATATTTTTATATTTAATATTATATTTTCTTCCGAGTCTCTCTGTACAACGAAGCCACTGCCGAAATTTTCCGTAAATTTAGAACTTAGAGATTTTTTAAAATGTTTTCCCAACTTTATTAATTTGAGTATAAAAATATTTAATGGTTAGTACATTTATCTAAATTAATTAATTTTGTAAATTTATTTGTTTATGAATTTAATATTTTAAGTAAGATATATTGATTTCTTAATTCTGCTTTCCCTTCTTTTTCCTTTTCGGGGACGAAAAGTTTTGAGTGGGGGAGTGTGTAACGACCCGTAAATTTTAAACAATATAATTGGTTAATTTAATTGGATCTTTGTAATTAAAATGAGAAAGAAATAAAAAAATTATAATTTATAATGAAGAAAACGTTAAAAAGAAAATGTAGCAATGGTAAATTAAATAAGACTTTGTGATTTAATATTTGGAGAAATAAATTTTTGTAACTTATTAATGAAATAATAAGTAAATTAAAACATAACAATGATAACTAAGGTTAATAATTAATAGGGTGAATGAAATGACAATTAATGAATTTATTTAAAATTGTAAAGTTATAATATAATAGATGGTAATTGGTTGGGGAGAATGAACATACAAGTATTATAAAGGGTATAATGGTGACATATGGTTCTTACCAGTTAATTCACCAATTACAAATAAAGATAATTAAATATTACTTTAACGAAAATAAATGTAGTAACGGAAGTGTGGATGTAAATTTAATAGAAACGTAAATTTATTTTAAGGTAGTAATTGATGAATTGGGAAATAAGTTCAAAGTATGTTAATTGATGAATTAATACGTACTGTATGTAAAGTAGTAAAATCGTATAAGAATGGAATTAAGGTAAATTCATTAATTGGTTTTAAAACCTTAATTAATGTGTTCAATTGATAGAAGTACACATTTAGAAAGGTAATGTTTATTTAAGTTAAGTTATAAATAGGCATATATTAATGTAATGAAATAAAATTAGCGTTATATATGGAATTATAATCTGGATTGATTAGTAACGAACTTATAAATGTAATTAAAGAAAATAGGTGGCAATTAATATAGGTTGCTTGTTTATTTAAGGTGTTAAATAAACTTTGGTAATCAATTGTAATAAATATAAATTTAACATTTTGTTAATGTAAACTAAAGTAATAATCGATAATAATGCTAATTTTATTTATAAAAAGACAATCGGTTGAACAAAAGGAATGCAAGATAAAGTTTTATCAATATATTGGAATTTAATGAATGATAAAAGGATTAATTGCAATTAAATGAAATTAACTATTTAAATATTTCATAAATGGGAATTTAAATGAAATGTGAGAATGTTAATGTAATGGATTTGGTTCCAATGTAAATTTCGTCCGTTTGATAATAATAAATTGAATAATAAAATGAAAGGTTAATTAAATAGAATTATTGGAAATTAAATCTATGATTTTGAATTAAATGAAATTGAGGTTAACACTAAAATTTAAATTAATTAACTTTAAATTGACATCTAAATTTGGTAAATTAGTGTGAATGATATGAAAATACAAAAATGATAAGAATTGTCAATTTTAGAATTGAAATTGGAAATTTGATTTAATTAATTAATTTTTAATTTATTTAATTAACTGGAAAATTAGCCATTTTGGCCACTGATTCAAATTTCGACGAAACTACTTTCATCGGATCCGTAACGGTGAATTATTATAGGATTTCAAGTTTCGTAGCGATCGGAGTTGTCGTTTTATCGTACAAACGTGAAACGCCTTGAAATCGATTCAATTGAAATCAATTTGGAAAAAAATTGATTATAGCATAACTTTTTCATACGATGGAATTTGGACTTGAAACTTGTTCCATCGAGTTGAAAATATTTTAAAACATCTATTTTGATATATGGGTTAACCCAATTTCGTTCCGGAGTCAAAATGGGCTTTTCGGGCCATGTATCGTCCAACGCGTACATCCAATCGATCCGATCCATTCTATTTTAACACTACCTGTAAATACCTTATTATAAACCCTAGCATACATCTATTTCTCATTTGTATGTGCGTACAATTCCACTTCACCTTCTCATTTCAATGGCAGAAAATTCCAATCCAATTGCAATTCAAAAAATCAATGTGAAATTTCAAACTCCTTGAAAAAAATTCAGAAAAATTATATATCGAAGCCCTCGATGTACACATCACAAATCTGCAGTACATTTTCAGTTTTGAATCACTGTTTGTCCTGAAATCGCAAATCAGTGCCGGCCGTTCGTATTGAAATTTGATTGATACAGCAGTGGATCTCAGACCGATCGACGATCGGATGGTACCAATTCGAAGCTAGAGGCGAACAGCTCATAGATATGCCTTTCGTTTGTCATCAGTTGATCGGAATTTTCCAAAATTGGCCAATGATTAGGCATGGAGGCAGTTCGTCCCTGAGGGATCGGATGTGGCGGCGACTATGCCGTAGGTGCGGACGATCGTGCAGTTCCAAATGGTGGCGTCGGATCTTGATGCAGGTGGTTGTGGTAGTGGCGTTAATTCACTGGGGTTTGGTTTTGAAATATCTAGGTCGCGCTTCTGTGGCGTGCGAAACAAGGAAGATGGCTCTTGTAACGACACGTAAAATTCGATGATTAAATGAGTTAAATTAAAAAGATTTTAGTTAAATTTAGAAGGAAATAAAAATCGTATAATTTATATTGAACGTAGGTTATTTATAGGGCAGTAATTGATGAATAAAAAGTTTGAAACCAAGTAAATAAATTTATGGAGAACATTTAATAATAATGTATGAATATATTAGCCATTTGAAAATTTATGGATTTTTTTAAAGAATGCAAAGTTATAATTGAGTGTAAATAGGAATATTTGGTAATTATTTAAAATAAGAAATATGTGATTTCATGAGATATTTAATTGGGTATTTTATATATGTTACATTTATGGGGATGTGATACAATGTTAGAAATTAGTTGTAGCAATTGTAATTAAAATTAACAATTTAGAATAAAATTGCAACTAATTGAAAATAATGAAAATTGTCTTACTTGTTTATAAGTTTAATATATGCAACAAATGGAAATGTTGAATTAGTGAAACATTAATAAAATTATTAACTAGAATGGTATTCAAATTAACATAATAATGGAAAGTGTAATTGTTGCACTTGAGTAAGTTTTAAAATTAAAAGTGATTAAAGGTTACTTAAATGACAATTAATGAATGGATTAAATTTGTAAAGGTAAAAATTGATTGCATTAAATAAATTGGGAATTTAATTTCATTTAAGGTAACTAAATATTATCTTAATGTAAAATTTAGATAATTTTTGAAATTAATGCTAACTCCATTCAGATTATTATAATTGGTGAAATATTTGGCTTGTAAGCATATATTATAAGTTACCGGTTTAATTAGTTGATGGAATTTGAATTTGAAATAAATGTTAATTAAATAAATAAAAGTTACATTAATGAGAGAAGTAATACAATGTTTAGAAGTTGTTAAATTAGAGTGTATTTGGAAATAAAGTTTCATTAATGTAAAACTTAATAAATGCATAAATTGAAATGAAAGGTCAGGTGAGGTATTGGAATTTGTTATAATTGGTTATGAGATCTGAATTGTAAGAAACGAATGTAAATACTAATTGATAATGAAATAATAATAATATAGTAATGAAATTAAATAATAGTAAAAGTAGTTAAGAACTGTAACGGGGCTTGATAATGGGGAACACATGAGTGTAATTAAAGGCATGGTCGTACTTGTTATAATTTACCTGTTTATTTGGTTTAATGATAAAATTGGAAATCAGTTAGAGTTAATTGAACCTTAATGTTATATTTATGGGAATTAATGCAATAACTAATTTAGTGCAAATAAATTTATGGAACCAATGGTAAGATCTTAACTAATTGTAATTAATAATTTGAAATAATGACTATTGGTTGAATAAAGGGATGGAATAAAATTTTATCAATATATTGTAATTTAATACACGATAATAGGATAAATTGCAATTCAATGAAAAGTAAATACTTAGAAGATTGTATAAATGGAAATTTAGATAAAATTTAAGAATATAAATATAAACAATCGTGAACCAATGAAAATTGCATCCTTTTGATAACGATAATTTAATAATAGAATAAAAGGTGAATTTAATAGAATTAGTGAAAATTAAATTTATAATTTAATGAAAATGAGGTTAATATTGAAATTTATAAATTATTCACCTCTAAATTGACAATTAAATTTGTTTAAATCATTGTAAATGATTAAGAAGTTAAAAATGTTGAAATTTGTAAATTATCGAAATAAAATTGAAAATTTAATTTAATTAATTAATTATTAATTTATTTAATTTATGGAAAAATAGCCATTTTGGCCACTGACTCAGATTTCAACAAAACCATTTTCATCGTATCCGTAATGGTGTATTATTATAGGGTTTCAAGTTTCGTAACAATCGGACTTGTCGTTTGATCGTACGGACGAGAAACGCCTTGAAATCGATTTAATTGAAATCAATTTGAAAATACTGATTTGAGCATAACTTCTTCATACGATGCAATTTGAAGCTGAAACATTTTCCATTTCGTTTAAAATATTTTAAAACATCTATTTTGATATATGGGTTTACCCAATTTCGTTCCGGAGTCAGAATGAGCTTTGTGGGCCACTTTGTTGTTAGCGCGTATTCAATCCGATCCATTTATTCTATTTCGATTTTTGCCTATAAATATCCTGCTACAAACCATAGCCTCCCTAATTCTCATTTGTCTGTACACAATTCAGCTATTCTCTGCTCCTCAATGGTAGACAAACAAATTCTCATTCTAGATTCAATTACAGTTCAGATCCAAAGACAAAATTTCAATCTCCTCAAATCCTAGCAAATTATATATGGATTTGAAGCTCTCGATGAGCACAACCTAAATCTACAATTCATTTTAGAAATCGAATCAAAATTTTTCCAGAAAACCCTAGTTTATTCTCCGCCGTTTGTCTTGTCACGATCGACTACAACCGATCGTCGATTGCTTGGTGTTGGGTTGTGAAGATTTGCAAGGGGATTTCATCTGAGCATTTGTGGGGGAGATCAACGGGTAGATCGAGGTAGGCAATTTGATTTCTTGGCTTGTATTTGACGGCGGCTTGTGCTATACGTGCCAATCGATGGCAATGGTTGTCGCGTGAGTCAGGTGTGGTCGGCAGGGATAGAGCAGCCTCTGGTGACGTGCGATCGATGGGAAATCGCGACAAGAGGGGTATGAGCGGCGGCTGCGTTCTAGGGCACGAGTTCTGTAGCGTTTGACGGATTCGGGTTTCGTTGCTTTTACTGTTCACGTGTGAAAGAGATTGGAAGTCGATGACGTGGCTAAATATTAGAGGCAGGTTATTTATTTTTGTTTTAAATTTAATTTTGTTTCAAACAATTTAATAGCTATAACTCTTACATACGTGATCAAATTCATGCGCGGTTTTCTCCACTAGGTTCGTATTGGAATTCCAAAGATTTTGACGCTGGTTTGGAAGGATTCGGAGACTGTTCAAATTTTGAGTTTAAATTGGATTAAATTTCAAATTAAATTCAAAAGGTGAGTGTTTTAACCCACTCACAACTTCTAAAATTTCTTATGTTTGTTAAGCTGATATTGATGTTATTTAAAATTTATTTTGGTTGTTTGGCATATTTTAATCATCATTTCCATTAATTTCATTTATTTAAATTAAATTGCTATTTAATTTATTCATTGCATTTAAACTGCCAGTTAAATTGTTAATTAATTATTCATTGCATATAGACTGTCAGTTAAACAGTTATTTAATTTATTATTGAATATAAACTGCTATTTAATACCTGTTGTTTATTATCCGTTCTATATATTGATGCTATTGTTTGAGTTTGATGATGATTGCGATAAATGGTTGATGGTTGATATTAGATGAATGGATGCTGTATTTTATATTGTTATAAACTGCAAGTTGTTATGCGTTTTTCACCTCATTTAGGATTGCAATTTGAAATGATATATAACCGTAAATTTTATTTTTAAATTGCGGATTGAAATGATAAATATCTGTATCACTTGACCATAGGATATAATATTTTATACAGACACCACAATATATATATATAAAAAAATATTTTGAAATGATTTTCCATGTTTTGTAAGGAAATATATATATGGTTTATGAGATATTGATTTCGGATATTTGATGAAGGTTATTTTATATATAGTTAAATTCTTGGTTTCAAACAATGTATAAAATTGTTTTAAAGTATGAAGTAAGTTTAATAATAAAGTGGATTTTATTAAAAAAATATTATGGATAAGTATTTACTAAAATTATATTCCAATGTAGAGTTTATATTGATTTTTATAAATCAAAGTTGAGAATATAGTTTTGAAATTGATTTGATATTTTATTTAATTAAGATCTTATTGAAATTTAGATTTAAAAAGAATATGCGTTATAACTAAATTCGGGTTTAAGATGATTTAAGTGAATATTTCTAGTCTAAATAAATTGAGGAATATTCAATTATTGAATTTGGAAGTTTTTATATAAATGATACTGGATTTATTAAGCAAGTATTTCAAAACTAAATTATAGTAAAGTAAATTTGGCATATATATATATATATATATATACAAGAATTAAAAATTTAGTTGAAATGGTGGAATATTGAAACTTTGAAATATATGGAAATTTAAATGGTTTATTAGGGAATTCAAATCTGTATTTGGAATTGATTTGAGAAATTTAAAAAGCTAATTTACTTTATAAAGTTATTTATCATTAAACCATTCAAGTATTGAAAATTTTGTTTTGAAAATATGGGTTTAAGGTATATATTTGAAGGTACTATGATTTTTGAAAAAGGATATATTTGAAATAAAAGGGATGTCATATTGATTTGGTTTTAAAAGGGAAATGATATCGTAATTATATGGTTTTGAAATTAATATTATATCTTGGTTTTAAAGTATAAATTATTTTAAAATAACCGCGACGTTATAATAACGTTTGATTGTTGAAGAGACCGGGATCGGAAGTTGTCATACTCTCTGCTAACTTCGAAAACCACTTTAACAACCGTGTACGCGGTGGAGATTTCAGAATGAAGTAGGATTGTGGCGGCGTTTCCTTTAAGGCAAATACGTGGACCCGACTCCCGTGAGTTAGCATAAGGTGGCTAAAACAAGAGCGATTCTCGGGCCAAGGAGGTAGCCCCTCTTATCGGACACATCCCTTCGATATTATACTCTGACTTTTAGATTTATTCGGTGGCCACTTTTGATTTTTTGATTTGGGGGTATGGCTCTAGGTGAGCGGTAGCTGCGGTTATGCGTTACCAACAGTCCGGATAGCAATTGGTATATCTACCCTAGCTTTTCTTCGTTGTGTCGTGTCGCCTACCCTAGCGCACCTCATACGATTTTTGTTTTGTACCATACCTATGGAGTGCCGTCTAACGACGCCCAGTACAGGGGAGATTATGGTACTGTATAGACTATGGGGATATATAAATGTGTTAAGGTGGAAAATGTAAAGCCTTAACGCTATTTAAACGTATGTTTATTTTACAATTAGACACTATTATAATAGCGAAATATATTACATAGTACATAGTTTAACGGATCCTTAAGAGATGTAAATCCCGAGCATCTCTTGAGTAACTGCACTCATATTTATTTCTGTTGATTTAACTCACATAAGATCTTTTAGTTCTGACTCGAGTGTTTTGTCTTTTCAATTCGCTCGGGTCAGTCCAAGCATTTCAGGATCAAGGACTTTATTTCTGGAGGACGAAGACGACGATTTCATTATTATTATTATTATATATTATATGGTCCCACTACATATTGTATTCCGCTGCATTGATATTTATTGGTATGTGAACTCTGATATTTATTGTATAAAGAAGAATCAAATGTTTTGTAAACAGTTTTATGAACTGTATATTTGATTATTATATTTTATCCTTCCGCTGTGAGATTCTGTTTGGTTTTATTTCTTTCTTGTTTTTCTTATGTACCCCATAACAATCCGCCCTTCCGTACGGTTTGAATAGGCACGTGTGTCGATTTAAAGCGTGTGAAAAGGCCGAACGTTACAATGTGGTACCAGAGCAAGGTTTAGCGATAAACCTTAGCTTTGTGGGGTCTGACTCTTTACTAATAGGGTAGTAATACCCTATGGGAGTCGCTGAGTGTATATATATATGAGAGAGCGTATTTGTTAGTGTTATAAAAAGGTTTTATATTGTGTTAATCTGTTCTGTTTTGTATTTATAAACTCTGGTTGGTGCATGGGACGCTGTGACATCAATAGGGGTTTCTAAACACTTAATAGGACAGACCGACATATTATTTGTTTTTATATTGGGGGCTGAAATAATTTTGCCTATTATATTTTCTATATATAAAGAAATAAATTTTATAAAGATTATATTTGGTTGTAATATATTGGTTGTTAGGTATTGAAATATATAAATAATAGTAGAAATAAGATTTAAAATAAATAAATAAAATTTGGAAATTTAGAACTTAAGTTCCGGCGTTTTGAAATTTCTTTTGAATGATTTTGAAATACAATAATGATATTATTAAAATAAGTATTTTCTGATAGAAGTATTTCAATATAATTTGAAAGAAATGTTTTTAAAAGAAATTTTGGAAAGATAAAGTTGTACTCCCCTTTCTGTCCCTGGAAAATAATTTCGGTGATGAGTGCATGCATCATAGATGTTCATTTTCGAGTTCCGAAGTAGGAAGGCCATTGTAGTAGTTTACTGCAGATTTATTTTGATAAACAAATATAAATTTTAAATTGTTTTGAATATAATTGGATATTTAAAGTGTAAGTATATATATATTTATCTATTATTTTAAATTGATTTGAAATTAAACCCGGTAGTTAAATTCTTAAGTTTCCATTAACAAATGGGTTCAAATTTCTTTAGTGAAATAGAATTTAATCAATAATTGAAACCTAAGAATGAAATAATAGATATAATGCTAAGTTATAAAAGAAATTAAAAGATGGTTGAAATTGTAACCTATAAAACAAACGATGAAATTTATTGAACAATGAATTAATTAAAAGAAATAAAATAAACTTGTGTAACTTTCAATTGCATTCTTAAAGCATATAAATATAACTTGCCAAATAATAAAAGTTACAATATTTAATAAGAAACTGTAATAGAATATTATATAGGTAAAAATTTGAAGTAATGAAAGTGTTTAGTGAATTTCTTTAGTAAATAAGAATTTGATGTTATAGGGAACTTAAGTTATAAATAAAAAAAGAAATTAAAGGATAGGTTGTAAATGAAATAACAAGAAAGTTGAAATTGTAACTTATAAAACAAAAGATGTAATTATTGAATATTAGATTTAATTAAAAGAAATGAGGTAAACTTGTATAGTTTCATTTGCATTATTTAAACATATATACGACTTACCAAAGGATGTAAAAAGTTGAAATGTTAATAAGAAGATGTAATAGATATTATACAAGTAATAAATTTGAGGTAATGAAAGTAATTGATGAAATTCTTTAATAAATAAGAATTTGTTGTCCTAGTGGTATAAACTTAGGTATAATTGAAATTGCTTCTAATAAAATATAACAGAAAGATAAGTAATATAAATAAAAGAATATAAACTTAAGAACATGAAAGTAAGCAGTGAATAAATGAATGTTATATAATAAAAGAAAATTTCATGTTATGAATAAGTGAAATGAGATTTTGTTAGAAATGAATAAAAGTAAATGAAACTGTAAGAGAAAAAATATAAATTAAAAAGATAAATTATTATATGAATGAAATTAATAAAAATGAAATTAATCTATTGTTTGAAATTGTTGTTTGCTTGACTTATAGCTGTTTGGGCAAAGATACTCTAAAATTATTGGATGAATAAATAATCTATTTAGTTTCATAAGACTGTTGGGTAAACGGTGCACTAAGTAGTTTATTTTTCCATTCTGTGCAATTTAAAGTTGAACTCGAAAACTATTTGTCTTGTTTGATATGAGTGAATGATAGATTGTGTTGATTCTGTATGATGGTTGTATGTTGTGATTGCAAGTGATTGTTGTGTTTGACATTGCTTTGTTTATTAGTGGATGAAACAAAAATAATATTTCATTTTATATAATTATCAACCTTTTTGGATTATATAAGTGAAATGCAGGTTATGCAAGCAATTGCTACTGCTTTTGGTTTCAGAAAATAAG
Source organism: Allium cepa (assembly GCA_030765085.1). Classification (NCBI taxonomy): domain Eukaryota; kingdom Viridiplantae; phylum Streptophyta; class Magnoliopsida; order Asparagales; family Amaryllidaceae; genus Allium; species Allium cepa. The sequence continues at coordinate 847,165,643 of CM060928.1, read as the reverse complement.
CGTTAATTACCCAACTAATAGGCACGTTTTCGGATTTCATTTTATAGCGATATTATATTATTCTTCCCTGGTTGGAATATATTATTTTGGAAATTATATGTTATATATTGTTATATTGATATTATATCTTCCCCTGAGCCTCTCCGTACAAAGGAGACTGCCAAAAATTTTCGTAAATTTTGGACTTCGAAATTATTTTGAAAATGTTTTCCAAACTTTATTAATTTAAATATAAAAAGATCTATTGGTTATAAATTGGTATATTCTGTTTAAATAAATTAGCTTTGTAAATTTATTTGTTTATAAATTTAATATTTAAATAAGATATATTGATTTCTCAACTCTTCTTTTCCCTCCTTTCCTTTTCGGTGACGAAAATTTTTGAGTGGGGGAGAGTGTAACGACCCGTAAAATTCGATGATTAAATGAGTTAAATTAATAAGATTTTAGTTAAATTTAGAAAGAAATAAAAACCGTATAATTTATATTGGAACGTAAGTTATTTATAGGGCAGTAATTGATGAATAAAAAGTTTGAAACAAAGTAAAGAAATTTATGGAGAACATTTAATAGTAATGTATGAATATATTAGCCAATTGAAAATTTATGGATTTGTTAAAGAATGCAAAGTTATAATTGAGTGTAAATAGGAATATTTGGCAATTATTAAAAACAAGAAATATGTGATTTCGTGAGATATTTAATTGGGTATTTTATATATGTTACATTTATGGGAATGTGATACAATGTTAGAAATTAGTTGTAGCAATTGTAGTTAAAATTAACAATTTAGAATAAAATTGCAATTAATTGAAAATAATGAAAATTGTCTTACTTGGTTATAAGTTTAATATAAGCAACAAATGGAAATGTTGAATTAGTGAAACGTTAATAAAATTATTAACTAGAATGGAATTCAAATTAATATAATAATGGAAAGTGTAATCGTTGCACTTGAGTAAATTTTAAAATTAAAAGTGATTAAAGGTTACCTAAATGACAATTAATGAATGGATTAAATTTGTAAAGGTAAAAATTGATTGCATTAAATAAATTGGGAATTTAATTTCATTTAAGGTAATTAAATATTATCTTAATGTAAAATTTAGATAATTTTTGAAATTAATGCTAACTCCATTCAGATTATGACAATTAGTGAAATATTTGGCTTGTAAGCGTATATTATAAGTTACCGGTTTAATTAGTTGATGGAATTTGAATTTGAAATAAATGTTAACTAAATAATAAAAGTTACATTAATGAGAGAAGTAATACAATGTTTAGAAGTTGTTAAACTAGAGTGCATTTGGAAATAAAGATTCACTAATGTAAAACTTAATAAATGTATAAATTGAAATGAAAGGTCAGGTGAGGTATTCGAATTTGTTATAATTGGTTATGAGATCTGAATTGTAAGAAATGAATGTAAATACTAAATTGATAATGAAATAATAATAATAATAATATAGTAATGAAATTAAATAATAGTAAAATAGTTAAGAACAGTAACGAGGCTTGATAATAGGGAGCACATGAGTGTAATTAAAGGCATGGTAGTACTTGTTATAATTTACCTATTTATTTGGTTTAATGCTAAAATTGGAAATCAGTTAGAGTTAATTGAACCTTAATGTTATATTTATGAGAATTAATGCAATAACTAATTTAGTGCAAATAAATCAATGTTAAGATCTTAACTATTTGTAATTAATAATTTGAAATAATGACTATTGGTTTAATAAAGGGATGGAATAAAATTTTATCAATATATTGTAATTTAATACACGATAATAGGATAAATTGCAATTCAATGAAAAGTAAATACTTAAAAGATTGTATAAACGAAAATTTAGATAAAATTTAAGAATATAAATATAAACAATCGTGAACCAATGAAAATTGCATCCTTTTGATAACGATAAATTTAATAATAGAATGAAAGGTGAATTTAATAGAATTAGTGGAAATTAAATTTATAATTTAATGAAATTAGGTTAATATTGAAACTTATAAATTATTCACCTCTAAATTGACAATTAAATTTGTTTAAATCATTGTAAATGATTAAGAAGTTAAAAATGTTGAAATTTGTCAATTATCGAAATAAAATTGAAAATTGGATTTAATTAATTAATTATTAATTTATTTAATTTATGGAAAAATAGCCATTTTGGCCACTGGCTCAGATTTCGACGAAACTGGTCCGTAACGGTGAATTATTGTAGGGTTTCAAGTTTCATAGCGATCGGACTTGTTGTTTGATCGTACGGACGCGAAACGCCTTGAAATCGATTTAATTGAAATCAATTAAACTCAACTTGAAAAATATTTATTTGACCATAACTTCTTCATACGATGCAATTTGAACCTGAAAACCTTTTCCATTGCATTTCAAATATTTTAAAACACCTATTTTGATATATGGGTTTACCCAATTTGGTTCCGGGGTCAGAACGGGCTTTATGGGCCACTTTGTTGTTAGCGCGTATTCAAATCGATCCATTTATTCTATTTCGATTTTTACCTATAAATATCCTGCTATAAACCCTAACATCCCTAATTCTCATTTTTCTATACACAATTCAGCTATTCTCTACTCCTCAATGGCAGACAAACAAATTTCCATTCTAGATCCGATTCAATTCACATGCAAAGCCAAAATTTCAATCTCCTCAAATCATAACAAATTATATATGGATTTGAAGCTCTCGACGAGCGCAACCTAAATCTATAATTCATTTTTGAAATCGAATCAAAAAATTTATTCTCGGCCGTTCGTCTTGTCACGATCGACTGCAATCGATCGTCAATTACTTGGTGTTGGGTTGTGAAGATTTGCAAGGGGATTTCATCTGAGTCGTTTGTGGGGGAGATCAACGGTTAGATCGAGGTAAACAATTTAATTTCTTAGCTTGTATTTAGACGGTGGCTGGTGCTATACGTGCCGGTCGATGGCAATGGTTGTCGCGTGAGTCAGGTGTGGTCGGCAGGGATAGAGCGACATCTAGTGACGTGCGATCGATGGGAAGTCGCGGCAAGAGGGGTACGAGCGGCGGCTGCGTTCTAGGGCATGAGTTCTATAGCGTTTAACGAATTAGGGTTTCGTTGCTTTTACTGTTCACGTGCGAAAGAGATTGGAAGTCGATGACGTGGCTAAATATTGGAGGTAGGTTATTTATTTTTGTTTTAAAATTTAATTTTGTTTCAAACAATTTAATCGCTATAACTCTTACATACGTGATCAAATTCACATGTGGTTTTCTCCACTAAGTTCTTATTGGAATTCCGGAGATTTTGACGCTGGTTTGGACGGATTCGGAGACTGTTCAAATTTTGAGTTTAAATTGGATTTAAATTAAATTTAAATTCAAAAGGTGAGTGTTTTAACCCACTCACAACTTCTAAAATATCTTATGATTGTTAAACTGATATATGATGTGATTTAAAATTTATTTTGGTTGTTTGGCATATTTTAATCATCGTCTCCATTAATTTCATTTATTTAAATTGAATTGCTATTTAATTTATTCATTGCATTTAAACTTCCAGTTAAATTGTTAATTAATTATTCATTGCATATAAACTGTCAATTAAATAGTTATTTAATTTATTATTGAATATAAACTGCTATTTAATACCTGTTGTTTATTATCCGTTCTATATTAATGCTATTGTTTGAGTTTGATGATGATTGTGATAAATGGTTGATGGTTGATATTAGATGAATGGATGATGTATTTTATATTGTTATATACTGCAGGTTGTTATGCATTTTTCATCTCATTCGGGATTGCGATTTGAAATGATATATAACCGTAAATTTTATTTTCAAATTGCGGATTGAAATGATAAATATCCGTATCACTTGACCATAGGATATAAAATTTTATACAGACACCGCGATATATATATATATAAAAATATTTTGAAATGATTTTCCATGTTTTGTAAAGAAATATATATATGGTTTGTGAGATATTGATTTCGGATATTTGATGAAGGTTATTTTATATATAGTTAAATTCTGGGTTTTAAACCATGTATAAAATTGTTTTAAAGTATGAAGTAAGTTTAATAATAAAGTGGATTTATTAAAAAAATATTATGGATAAGTATTTACTAAAATTATATTCCAATATAGAGTTTATATTGATTTTTATAAATCAAAGTTGAGAAGGTAGTTTTGAAATTGATTTGAGATTTTATTTAATTAAGATCTTATTGAAATTTAGAATTAAAAAGAATATGGTGTTAAAACTAAATTCGGGTTTAAGATTATTTAAGTGAATATTTCTAGTCTAAATAAATTAAGGAATATTCAATTATTGAATTTGGAAGTTTTTATATAAATGATGCTAGATTTATTAAGTAAGTATTTCAAAACTAAATAATAGAAAAGTAAATTTGTCATATATATATATATATATATATATATATATATATATATATGAATTAAAAATTTAGTTGAAATGGTGGAATATTGAAACTTTGAAATATATGGAAATTTAAATGGTTTATTTGGGAATTCAAATCTGTATTTGGAATTGATTGAGAAATTTAAAAAGCTAATTTATTTTATAAAGTAATTTATTATTAAACTATTTAAGTATTGAAAATTTTGTTTCGAAACTATAGGTTTAAGGTATATATATTTGAAAGTTCTATAATTTTTGATAAAGGATATATTTGAAATAAAAAGGATATCATATTGATTTGGTTTTAAAAGGGAAACGATATCGTAAGTATATGGTTTTGAAATGAATATTATATTCTAGTTTTAAAGTGTAAATTATTTCAAAATAACCGTGGTGTTATAATAACGTTTGGTTGTTGAAGAGACCGGGATCAAAAGTTGTCATACTCTCTGCCAACTCCGAAAACCGCTTAACAACCGTGTAAGCGGTGGAGATTCCAAAATAAAGTAGGATGGTGGCGGCGTTTCCTTTAAGGTAAATACGTGGGCCCGACTCCCGTGAGTTGGCATAAGGTGGCTAAAACAGGAGCGATTCTCAGGCCAAGGTGGTAGCCCCTCTTATCGGATACATCCCTTCGATATTATACTCTGACTTTTGGATTTATTCGGTGGCCACTTTTTAATTTTTGATTTGGGAGTGTGGCTCGAGGCGGGTGGTAGCTGCGGCTATGCGTTACTAGTAGTCCGGATAGCAATTGGTATATCTACTCTGGCATTGCCTAGTTGTGTCGTGTCACCTACCCTAGCGCGCCTCATACGATTTTGGTTTTGTACCATACCTATGGAGTCTCCTCTGACGACGCCCAGTACGGGGGAGATTACGGTACTATATAGACTATGGGAATATATAAATGTGTTAAGGTGGAAAATGTAAAGCTTTAACGCTATTTAAAAGTAAGTTTATTTTACAATTAGACACTATTATAATAGCGAAATATACTACATAGTAAATAGTTTAACGGATCCTTAAGAGATGTAAATCCCGAGCATCTCTTGAGTTACTGCACTCATATTTATTTCTGTTGATTTAACTCACATAAGATCTTTTAGTTCTGACTCGAGTGTTTTGCCTTTTCAATTCGCTCGGGTCAGTCCGAGCATTTCAAGATCAAGGACTTTACTTCTGGAGGACGAAGACAAGGATTTCATTATTATTATTATTATTATTATTATTATTATTATTATTACTACTACTACTACTACTACTACTATATTATATGGCCCCTTACACACTGTATTCCGCTGCATTGATATTTATTGCTATGTGAACTCTGATATTTATTGTATAAAGAAGAATCAAATGTTTTGTAAACAGTTTTATGCACTGTATATTTGATTATTATATTTTATCCTTCTACTGTGAGATTCTGTTTGGTTTTATTTCTTTCTTGTTTTTCTTATGTACCCCATAACAATCTGCCCTTCCGTACGGTTTGAATTGGCACGTATGTCGATTTAAAGCGTGTGAAAAGGCTGGACGTTACAGCTCTGTTCTTGATGACGTGGCGTGCGAGATATTGTTTTTATTTATTTTATTTTATTTAAATTTTGATTTCAATCATTCTAAAGCGAATATCTTTCACATACGATGTCCGTTTTACGTGCGGTTTTCTTCGCTAGGTTCGTATTGGAATTCCGGACACTTTGATCCAGGTATGGGCGAATTTGGAGACTGTTCAAATTTTAGGGGTAACAACCCTAGATTTTGCTTATATTTTTAAATTGACTTTATTTTTAATTTAAGTTATTTTAAATTTTTTTTATTTCAAACATTTCATTTTTAAATATAAAAGTTGATTATTAAGTGATTTATAGTTCAAACTAGTATAATTTGAATATTTTACTGTAAACTGAATTTACGGTCAAACTGTTCAAACTTTGACTTCTAAACTTCAAATTTAAATTATTTTAAATCTTAAATTTTATATTTTGTGATGAATATAGATGTAATAAATTGAACACTGCTTTTCATTTCATTGAAAACGGAGTTAAACTGTAAAAGTTATGTACATTTCAATTTTGAGTGTAATTTGATTTATTTAACAATTTTGTCTATTTTAAATTATATAATGTGACGCCCCACCTCTATACCCACGCTAGCCAAGAACACTCCGGAGTAGTGCTGTCAACTAGCACGGAGAATAAGGCTGTTGACGAGCGACCATCCATGTAATTGCTTATCACACGGTGGCTATAAATAATCTTCGGAAACAAACATAGAAATAATCATATCACAAATCAGTCACAGATATCCATATCACAAATGCGGAAGAAGATATGAATATATAACTAACACATGAAAGTGTACATCAGAGTAGTGGTCAGTAAGATCCACGATAATACAAAAGAATAGCAACACATGCTATACAAAAGAATACAACTATGAGTCTATATCTCAAGTGTATACAACAAAACTGCTAATCTAAACAGTTAGCCAAAAGTCAGAGTGATGAATCCCTGGGAAGAAGTCAAGCAGAAGCACCTGTAACATCTCGGTTTGACCCGAGTATTATTTAAGAAAGTAATAAACGGGTCAGTCTAGCTATAAATATCAGATGACATGATATAACATAAAAGATATGGCATAAACATAAACATCCATAATGACATACCACTATAAGTATGTAAATAATGATCAACAGAAAATCAATCAATAAGAGATAATCAATATCACAAGAATCTTCTCAAAGATTCGGAAAGGGCATCATACCCCAAACTTGTACTTATAACAAGTCAATGACATAAATTCTAGAAATCAATGCAAGAAGTCCAGAAATCATAGAAAAGAGAAAGAGGCCTATCACATGACGGTCCGAAGACCAAGGGGAGCTACCCCACATGTGTGAATGGAATCACACAGATTAAGGTCCAGACTAACCAAAAAGCAAAAAGGTATGTGTGAGTGGAATCACACAAGTGGTGTCTAGTCTAACCTCGCAGCAAGAGACATCGCACAGTTGCTAGTCTAAATCATCAGAATGATCGTCATGATCAACGAGAAGTGTCAATTACACTAAGCTAGTAAATATAGAAGTTTAGCTTCATGTCCCATAACCACTTGCTTAACTTAAATATTTACGAACAAACTGTAAATCTTCACTAATAAAATTGTCACAAGAGGTTCAATCGAACAAGTCCAAGAATTAACCGACGAAGTGAACGCAAGCGTTTCATACCACTTGTTTTACTAAGTCGTTTAGTTAGATTTCTCATCCGAGTGAGGTAAAGGTTTGTATATACTAATAGATTGGAAAACGGTTTAAGAAAAGAGCTTTGTTATTAAAAATAGAGTTGAAATTGTTTGTTAAAAGAGTTTTGATATTTACTACTAGTATTGAAACCTTTATATTATAAAGTGACAAAACACAGAAGCAATTGTAGAAACAATCAGTCACAAAGATCGCATACGGAGATGTGAATAAAATCCAAGGAAATCAGCTCAATGTTTTTCAGATAAGATCCCATATGGAGGGGGGGTCCAGGGGGGGTGGCAACGCCACCGCTTACGGGGTTCGACCTGCCCGGTCAGGTCGCGGGGGTCCAGGGGGCAGCGCCCCCGGCAGGGTGCGGGGCTGCGCCCCGTCCAAAACGGTACGACCTAAGTGAAGACAAGCGGCCTGCGACCTAAAGCAAAGTGAGGTCTAACGACCTAAGGGTTCACGCGGCCTAACACAATGGTCGAGCGACCTAACTGGAGTTAAGGGAGGCAAGCGACTTAAGGTCCAACGACCTACGACTCAAGCAAGCCGAGCGACCTAGTGTGGAGGGGTCGAGCGACTTAAGGAAGGCGAACAACCTAAGGTCTAACGACCTACGACTTAACAGAGTCGAGCGACCTAAGGTCTAACGACCTACGACTTAACAGAGTCGAGCGACCTAAGGTAAATGGTCCAATGACCTAACTCGAACGACTTATCTGGAGCTTAGGTCGGAGACGACCTACGAGATAAACCAGGGCGAGCGACTTAACGTTTGCCTAGAGATTATAGGTCGGAAACGACCTAAGACTTAAAGCTTAACTCGCGAGCGACCTACGGCTTAAGGCCTAACTCGTGAGCGACCTACGACTTAAGGCTTAACTCGTGAGCGACCTAATTCCGAAGTGCCAATTCTTCCAGAACGACCTAAAGTTAAATCGTGAACGACTCACGACCCATGGACGAACGACTTAACTACGAACGACCTAAAAATGGCCAGAACGACCTAAGTGCAGAAAATTCACCAAAACGCCAAAAATTGGAGTTTTTCGCTAATCCAATCCAAACCAAATGATAACATGCATGCAAAAATGATAGGGAATCATTCCCAACAGTCCAATATAGTTATAGGCTAGAATTGTGAGATAAAAATATCACCTTTGCACCAAATATCAATGAAAATGAAGTTTTAAGCAAGCAAGAATCAATCCTTCTTCTATCTAAGCACAAGAAGCTTGAATCCAATGTCTTCTTCTTGAATTTGGAGTAGAAAGATGGATTGCAATTGAATTTGAGTTTTTTTGGAATTTTAATTTCCCATTCCCTCCACCATTAATGCCAAAGCTTGATTAGTTGGGAAATTTATGAAGAGTGAGGAGAAGAGGGTTGGAACTTGGGCTTAATAGGCTAAACTAACCCAAAGTCCAAATCGGGAAAAGTTAGTGAAATTTCACTAACTCCAAACCTATCGATGTTTATACTTAAAAAAGTTGTAAACGACATTTCGAACTCAATGGAAGTGGTCTCGAGTCCTAATTTGACCGTTTGCAAAAAGTAGCTTTTCGGACCAAAATCCGATTAACGAGTTAATATTTAAATAAAATATTTAAATACAAACTCGTTAAATATGCGGGTTGTTACATATAAATTATATTTTCTTTGTCATATTTTATTTTAAAATGTGTTAATATGTTATTTTATGTATATTTTTGTCTTTTAATATTTTTGAAGTGATAGTGTAATTTTTCTAAAGTTTATTTGAATTTGTTTCAAATTTATAAAGCCTAGTTATGTATATACTGTCATTTTCTTTATTTATTTGATTTTATTTAAATTTATTTATTTCTTTTTCTTATTTACTTCATTTTCTGAGTTTATTTATCTTTATTTTCAGCCTTGTTATGTATTTATAAATTTAAAATAAATTTTTGAAAATTTGAAAAGATTTGAAACACTTTATCTTCTTTTGACTTTTTCTCTTCCACCTCTTCATTTTCCACAACATACATCATTTTTTTTTTGCCATATGTTTCTTCATCCTCTCAGCCACTTTCTCATTTTTCATGAGGATCTCAAATCCACTTCTCATCTAAAAAAATACGGCAATTTCTTGAAGGAGTTGACGTAAATTTCACCTTCTTCTTCCATTGTTTTTCTACTTTTCTATTTGAGTTTTGTACTTGTTCTCACCTTCATAGCTTGGCTCCTCCTCAACCAGATCTGACCTGACCTCTACCAACCTTTTTCTCTGACAATCACCCACCCTATTTCATCACCAAGGCAGGCCGAGCCCATCCATGGCAAGGAGCACCACCAAAATCCACTTAGACCATCACATATGTTGCAAACCGTGTTACTTTTGCATCCCACTCCTTCTACCACCTCTAGCCGCCACATCCTCCACCACCACCACCTCTGACCTGACCTCCACCCTCTGGCACATCACCCACCACCACTTACATCATTGGTTGGGCCCACCTAGCCTGTGGCCGAGCACATTAGGAGCTTAGAGATGAAGTTGTTGCCTTGTATTTCCCTTGTTTTTGTAAATTGTTGCACCTATATTCATCACCATTCAAATCAACCTAGGTCAACCACTATAGATCCAAACCCAGCACCAGATTCATGTCTTGGCTGAGCTTATCCAACCTATAACTGATCCATATAAAGTTGAGAACAAGTGCGATGAATTTGACATCGTTTTGAGCTTTGATTTCTAGTGTTGTTCTAGTGTAATTCGTGTTGAAACTTATATAAGGTTGCATTATTTTGTGTAAATGTTTGAACAAGTCTAATTGCTTTGGCTCTCCACTCTCAAGTTATATCCATGTCATTGTGCCTTCATTTTGTTGTGTTTTGTGCTTTGGTGGATATCTCCAGCTCAAACAAGTGAGTTAGTCTCACTAGATAATTTGTACTTGTATAACTAGTAAACTGACCCCTTTTGAATCTGTAAAATGCATTATCATGTTACACCTGCTATACTATTATCATATGATGTTCACCCACGCTTAAACACCAGTTATGTCATCTGTTACTATTTTATTATGTTGTTCTGTTATTTATATCAGTTTATCACTACAAGTTCCTTTTAGATTAGAATCACTATGGGTTGAAATGATACATACCCGAACGACTTTAGAATAAGGGAAAATCGTTATGGGCTGAAATGATAGGCCTGAATGATTTTCAATTATTTTCATTTACTTGGGACTGCGGGTTTGAAATGATAAAACCCGGATTTTTCTTTGTAAATTATGGGTTGAAATGATATATTACCCGTATCACTATAGCTAGGCTAGAAAATTTATATACGGGCCCGTAGTTAAAATATGTTTTTCTAAAAAATTTAATATTTTAGAAATGTAATTATTATAATATTTTGATAAAAAAATAAAAAAAAGATTTTTGTAAAGTATTATTGATTTTCTGGAATTTATAAGTTAAATAAATTATGGAAAATCTAGAAAATCTAAATGTAAGTCATTTTGGAAATTTTGATTTAATTATAATTGGAAATTAAATTAAATATGAAATTATGATAAATTTATGATAATTTAAATTTAAAATGAATTTAAAGTGATTTTTTAATATATTAATGATTTTTGAATAAAGTTAAAATGTAGAATGAATGATTATTTAAGTTAAAATTTTGAAACATAACCAAAATGGGAATTTGTGAATTTGGCTTAAAAGTGAATATTAAGTTAAGTAAATAAATTTGAGATTAAGTCATTTTTTGAAATTTTAAAATAAGTGTTAATTTGAAATTTAATTTAATGAATTTAAAATTGAATGTTGGAATTTAATAAGCGAATTATTAGTAAATCTTGATTTTTAAATGGAAATTTAACTTTATAAAATCACGAACTTAAGGAGAATTAAATGATGTTCATAAATGTGAAAATGTATGATTTTATAAGAAATAAGTGTTTAAATAAATATATAATTGGTTGTGAAATTATGTTGAATATTTGAAGTTAATTAACTGCATTTTTGAAATGCTATTAATAGCAATGTAAATGAAATTACAGCATTTGTAAATGTTGTAGTTGATGATAATGAACTTAAAAGCTAAATTGAATTAAAGGCTATTATAGCATTTTTGTAAGTGCTAAAATTATTGAATTTAACTAAGTTTATTTGAAATTTAAGTAAACTCTAATACAACATTTAAAAATGTTGTCTTTAGTTAAATTGAACTGTTTTGAATGTAACTTTCCGTAGCGTTTTCCAAATGCTGCGAAAAGTGAATTTTCATTGTTTTGATAAACTTAAGTGAATAAATGAACTTTAAAATTTGAAAATTTTGGAAATTTAATAATTTAATTATTAAATGTAATAACTTCATTTTTGATTTAAATGAAGTAATTTGATTTGAAATATAAACTGTTTTGAAATGTGAATTGAAATGGTATTTTAAATTGAATGAAATGAATCATGATTTGAAATGAAGTTTTGTAAAGATATGATATTTTGATATATTGAAATGATTTGAAAGGAAGTTTGTAAAGATATGATATTTTAATATATTAAAATGATTGGAAAGGAAGTTTTGTAAAGATATGATATTTTAATATATTGAAATGATTTGAAATGAAGTTTTGTAAAGATATGATATTTTGATATATTAAAATGATTGGAAATGAAGTTTTGTAAAGATATCATATTTTAATATATTGAAATGATTTGACATAAAGTTTGGGAAAGATATGATGTTTTTGAAATGCTTTGGAATTAATTTAATCTTTATTTTGATAAAGATTTAGATTTGAAATGATATTCTGTTTTGAAGTATAAATACCATTTTAAACTATAACTACAGGTTATAATAACGATAGGTTGGCAAAAAGACCGGGATCGGATATCTGGCATACTCTATATCGATACCGAAAACCACTTTGACAACCGTGTACGTGGTGGAGATTCCAGAATGAAGTAGGATGGTGGCGACGTTCTTGAGGTATATTACGTGAACCCAACTCCCGTGAGTTGGCATAAGGTGGCTAAAACAGGAGCGATCTCGGACCAAGTGAGGTCATTCCTCCGATCGGACACATTCCTTCGATACTATACTCTTACTCGTGACTGATTAGATGGCCATCCTTCGATTTTGGTTTGGAGTGTGTTTCGAGGTGGGCGTATGTGGCTGCTGCATTACCACCAGCCCGTGTGCGTAATTGGTATATCTACCCTGGCGTTGCCTTGTGTACCGTGTCACCTACCATACCGAGCCTTTACCACGAGTTTGTTTTTCTCCCGTAGCCCGTATGGTATCCTCTGACAGTCACCCGGTGTGGAGATGTCATGATATTGGATGGACTGCTGGGACTATTATGTGTGAAGGGTGATATGGGTAGCCTGGATCGCTATTTAAAAGTATGTTTATTTTACTGTAGACATTATTATAATAGCGAAATATTACTGCATAGTAAATAGTTTAATGGATCTTAGAGCATGGGCGGTCCCAGGCATCCTTTAAGTTACTTGTACTTTATTACAGTTCATTTGAGTTGGTTTACATTATATAAGTATATATTGTCCTGACTCGAGTGTTCGTATTTTATTTACGCTCGGGTCAGCCTGAGTTATTCCCAGATTTAGATTCCACTTTCTGGAGATTGGAATCACTGGAGATCATCTGCTTATCTAGTTTTATCTATTCCAGTTCTGTTGTTATATTCAGCTTGTACTTGGTTATCACCTTGAGACTTCTGTTGTACTTTATTTATTCTGTTGTATTTTATTTAACTCTGATATATTCCATAGTAGCTTCATGAACTACTATCTCTTTTATTCCGCTGCATTTCTTACTCTGTGTCTATGTTTTGTGATTTTTATTTACTATATGTCTTGAGATTTACCAAATTTTATTTACAACGCGTTATTTTGAGCAATTCAAGTCCGGCATGTGCGGATGCGAATGGTCGAAATTATCGTGTTGTTACAGTTGGTATCAGAGCTTTGGCTTTGAGGCAAAACTTAGAATATATGGTAAATTTAATTTCAGAATCACTTTCACTCGAGCTTGAATCTCTTCATTTTTATTCGATTTCTTTTGAATTTTGGAACTTTGTGACAACCCAATATTTTCAACCATTCGCATCCATTATAAGTGTATAGGTAAACACTCATGCTGGAATTGAATTGCTCAAAATACCACGTTGTAAATAAAAATTTGGCAAATCTCAGAATATACAGTAAATAAAATCACAGATCACAGACATAGAGTAATAATAATGTAGCGGAAGTAAAAGAGATAGTAGTTCATGAAGCTACTATATAAATATATCAGAGTTACATAAGACACAACAGAAGAAATAAAGTACAAAAGAAGTCTCAATATATAGAAATCTACTAATACAATAGCTGGAAAGGACCAACAGAATGCAAAAAAGATAAAACTTTAAAAGTAGATAATCTCCAGTGATTCCAATCTCCAGATATTGGAAATCCAAATCTGTGAATACTCAGGCTGACCTGAGCGTAAATAAAAATACAAACACTCGAATCAGGACATACATACTTATACAATGTAAACCAACTCAAGTGAACTGTAGTAAAGGTACAGGTAACTTAGAGGATGCTTGGGACCGCCCATCCTCTAAGGATCCGTTAAACTATTTACTACGTAGTATATTGCGCTATATACAGTAGTGTCTAATCAGTATAGTATAATCATATAGAAAATAGCATTAAGGGGATGGTGAACCTTAACACGGTCGGATCTTTAAAACCAAAATCGTAGTGGGCTCGATATAAGGATATGACACGACACGCAAGGCAATGCTAGGGTGGATACACCGTTTGCACTCCCGAACTGGTGGTGACGGCAAGCCAGCAGCTTTCGGCCACCTCGAACAATACCCCCGAATCAAAGTGGCACCACGTATCGAATTGCAAAAGTAATAGAATGGTTTTCGATGGAGCATGCTCGATGAAAGGGTGCGACCCTTTGTGTAGCCCTGCATAGCTCCTGTTTTAGTCATATATGCCAACTCACGGGAGTTGGGTCCACGTAATATACCTCAAGAACGTCGCCACCATCCTACTTCATTCTGGAATCTCCACCGCGTACACAGTTGTTAAAGTGGTTTTCGGTATTGGCCGACTATAAGACAATATTCGATCTCGGTCTCTTTAACAACCAATCATTATTATAACTCGTAGTTATAACTTTTAAACAATATTTTATACTTCAAAATAAAATATCATTTCAACCCAATCTTTATCAAAATAAAGATTAAATCATTTCCAAACCATTTCAATATATCATCATACCATATATTTCAATTCAAATATTTATCAAAATATATATCAAGTCATTCATTTCAATATATTAAATTATCATATCCTTTCAAAACTTCCTTTCAAATCATTTTAATATATCAAAATATCATAACCTTTCAGAGCTTCATTTTCAAAATATCATATCTTTCAGAACTTCTTTCAAATCATTTTAATATCAAAATATCATATCTTTCAAACTTCGTTTCAAATCATTTTAATATATCAAGATACCATATCTTTTCAAAACCAAATTTCAAATCAATTTAATATATCAAAATAGCTATATTTTCCAAAACCACATTTCAAATCATTTCAATATACCAAAATATCATATCTTTCAGTAGCACATTTCAAATCAATTTAATATATCAAAAGTTATATTTCAAAACAAATTACTTCATTTTAAATCATAAAAATGAAGTTATTACATTTAATAATTAAATTATTAAATTCCAAAAATTTAAACTTTTCAATTTCATTTATGCACTTAAATTCATTAAAACAATGAAAATTCAAGTTTCGCAACATTTAGAAAATACTACAGAAAGTTACATTAAAAACAATTCAATTTAACAAAAGCGAGTATTAAAAATGCTTTTAATTAACTTCAAATATTCAATCGAATTTCACAAACACTTATATTTTTATTTAAATCATTTTTAGCTTATAAAATCATACATTTTCACATTTATGAGCATCATTTAATTTTCCTTAAATTCATGATTTTATAAAGTTAAGTTTCCTTTCAAAAATCAATATTTATTAATAATTCACTTATTAAATTTCAACATTCAAATTTAAATTCATTACATTAAATTTCAACTTAACACTTGAGTTTAAAATTTCAAATATAACTTAATTCCATTTTATTTAACTTAACTTAAAATTTCACTTTTGAACCAAATTCATAAATTCCAATTTAAGTTATATTTCCAAATTCAATTCAATATTCACTCATTAACATTTTAACTTTATTCAAAAATCATTAATATGTTATAAAATCATTTTAAATTAATTTAACTTCAAAATATCATAAGTTTATCATATTTCAAAGTTAATTTAAATTCCATTAAAAATTAAATCAAAATTTCCAAAATAACTTACATTCAGATTTTCTAACTTTTCCATAATTTATTTAACTTATAGATTTCCAGAAAATCAATAATACTTTACAAAAATTATATTTTTATTTAATTTTAAATCTCAATATTTTAATAATTATATTTCTAAAATATTTTAAAAAGTTTAGAAAAACATATTTTAACTTCGGGCCTGTATATAATTTTCTACGCTAGGTAAAGTGACACGGGTAATGTATCATTTCAACCCTTAATTTACAAAGAAAAATCCGGGTTTTATCATTTCAAACCCGCAGTACCAAGTAAATAAAATAAGTTTAAAATCGTTCAGGCCTATCATTTCAGCCCATAACGATTTTCCCCAATTCTAAAGTTCGTTCGGTTATGCATCATTTCAACCCATAGTGATTCTAATCTAAAGGGAACTTGTAGTGTGATAAATTGATAAAATAGCAGAACAACATAATATAACAGTAATAGATGTAATAACATGTGTTTAAGCATGGGTAAAAATCATAAAATCATAATATAGCAGGTGTAACATGATAATGCATTTTACAGATTCAAAATGGGTCAATTTACTAGTTATATATGTACATACTGTCTGGTGAGAATAACTCACATGTTCAAAGCTCGAGATATCTACCAAAGCACACAACGCAACAAAATGAAGGCATGATGACATGCATATGACTTGAGAGTGGAAAGCTAAAGCAATTTGACTTGTTCAAACATTTACACAAAACAATACAAATATATGTAAGTTTCAACACGATTTAAACATCAAATAACATTAGAATTCAAAGCCCAAAACAACATTGAATGAATTGCACTTGTTCTCAACCTCATGTACTTCAATTAGGCAGTGATTAGGCTCAGCTAACTCAGGGAATTGGGTTAGGTTTGGGTGTGTAAGGATCGGCCTACACATGAGTTTGAAGGTGGGTTTAGTCTAGGTGCATAAAACTAGGTGTACAGGGCTAAAACTATGCAACATACATCATTTGTTGCTCTTGTTTGGTTCGGCCAGAGGCTAGGTGGGCCCAAACAGTGGTGCAAGTGATGGTGGGTGATGTGGAAGAGGGTAGAGGTCAGGTCAGAGGTGGTGGTGGTGGAGGTAGTGGCGGCTAATGGTGGTAGAAGGAGGAGATGATAAACTAGGCTAGGCTAGTGCAATAGGTGATGGTTTTTGGTGGATTTTGTGGTGGTCCTTGCCATAGATGGTATCGACCTGAAATGGAGAGGTAGTAGGATGGGTGATGGTCAGAGGAAAGGGGTGGTAGAGGTCAGGTCAGATCAGCTTGAGGAGGAGCCAAGCTATGAAGGTGAGAACAAATACAAAATTCAAAATAGAAAAGTACAAAAACAAAGGAAGAAGAAGATAATTTTTACCTCAACTCCTTCAAGCCATGGCCGTATTTTTCTTTTTCTTCAGATGAGAAATGGATCTAAGATCCATGTGAAAAATGAAGGAGAAAGTCACGGTTAAAAGAGAAAAAAAAAGGGTCAAAGAGTAAATAAGGAAGCGGTAAAAGAAACGACTTACGTTTCAAAAGCTTTTAAAACCTTTCAAATTTCCTTAATTTTGTTTATATAACTTGATATTTCTGGAAATAATAATAATCCCAGATAAAATTTCGAAAATTTATCAACATATAAAAATATATATAATATTTATTAATTATATAAAGTTAAATTAAGGAAAATAGCTAAAAATAGTAAACTAGTCTAGAAAATTTGAAATTAAATGAAATAAATTTTAGAAAATTCATATGAGCTTTTAATATATTTTTAAGCATAAATAATAATATAAAATAAAAGTACATTCACAAAATAAATATAAAAAAAATTAAATTTAAATATAATTTTAATGAAAAGAATAGTAGAAAAATGGAAACTAGGCTTTAAAATTTGGAAATAGATTCAATAAGCTTTGGAAAAATTCAAACATCATTTTAAAAACATTTAAAAGTCAAAATATGCCTAAAATAACATATTAACACATATAAAAAATATTAAATTTAAAGAAAATAGAAAAAGATTTAAAGAAATTGCTTAAAAATCCAAAACAGTGTCCAGAAATTACAAATAAATCACCATTGACTTTGAAAAATTGTTTACTTCATTTCAAAATTATTATAATACAAAAATATACATAAAATAAAATATTAAAATAAATATTACAAAGAATTTTTTTATAATTTACATTAGACAAAATTTTTAAATAAATCAAATTACTCTCAAAATTGAAATGTACATAACTTTTACAGTTTAACTCCGTTTTCAACGAAACAAAAAGCAGTGTTCAAGTTATTACATCTATTTTCATAATGAAAGATAAAATTTAAGATTTTAAACAATTTAAATTTGAAGTTTAAAAGTCACAGTTTGAACAGTTTGACCAGAAATTCACTTTTCAGTAAAATATTCAATTTATACTAATTTGAACTATAAATCACTTAATAATCATCATTTATATTTAAAATGAAATGTTTTAAATAAAAAAAGTTTTAGAATAATTTAAAAATAAAATAAAGTCAAATTTAAATTATATGCAAAAATGTAGGGTTGTTACACTCTCCCCCACTCAAAACTTTTCGTCCCCGAAAAGGAATGAGGTACGGGCAAGCACAGAAAAATATAAAGTGAAATAAGATTGAGACAGGATGACAAGTAGATCGAAATTATACCTGATAACTGTTGTTATAGGTAAGTTTAATAAGGTGCAGATTTATCAAAGATTATAGAAAGATTTCTAAACAGAAAGATTATAGAAAGATGCCTACACCAGTCTAAAGCAAGATAAGGATGATAAGGACAACCTAAAGATAGTTTGAAAAAATCAAATTAAGGAAATAAATTTCAATGCATGGAAATTTCAACTTAAATAGATAATAAATCTGTAACGATCCCGAATTCTAATTTATTTTAAATTGATAATTTGATTCATTTTTGATTTAAAATTGTGAAATTAAATGATAAATTGATTCGAGTTTTTCCAAATTCAAATAAAAATATGTTATTTATTAAAATAAAGATAGTTTCTTTTATAAATTGTTTTAATTAAATAATGAGTTGTATTTAAACAATATTAATAGTATAATATTTATACAAATGGATTTTTATAGATAGAAATGGTTATTTCAGATTTATTTATATATATATATGTGTGTGTGTGTGTGTGTGTGTGTGTGTGTGTGTGTGTGTGTGTGTGTGTGTATTTTTAAAGAAAGCTAGGATTTGTGAATTTAAAATGAAATAAATTACAAACAAATGTATGCATACAAACATAATTAAAATAGAAAATTATTTGCAATACAAAGTAAACTAAACAAAATAACAAAACAAAACAAAAGATAAAAACAAAAGAAAAAGTAACAAATCAAATACAAGAGCTTGTAAATTAAATCAAGCAAGTTATGTTATATAAAATAGAAATTTATTTAAGTTATTAAAAGCAAAGTAAAAGAAAAGAAAATACAAGATACATTCAAGTGAACAAACAAAAGAAACAGTACAAGCATATTTACATCTATATTACATAAGTCAAAGCAAGCAAATTAACAAAGTAAAATAAAATAAAGTAAATACATTGGCAACAATTCCAACAATAATTATAATAGCTTTATATCTATGTAAATGAAGTATAAAAGTATAACTAAAATAAAAGTATATATTTTCATTTAAGTTTTATAACAAAGGACTAAAACAACTTTATAGTTATACATAAAGTAAAATAATAAAATGTCTAAGAAAATATAAAGTAAACAAATCAAATTAGATGTGAATTATAATATGAAACAAAGTTGTAAATAGAGTAAGTAAATAAACAAATGAAGACAAGAATCTAGGCTGTAAACAAAAGCATAAACAAATCAAAATATAAATATACATAAACAAGTACAAGCAAACATCCTAAGTACATACAATATCTTTTACCATACCTATTGTACAAACAAAAGTATCAGCTTGTACCCAAAAATAAAAATATTAACTTGTACAAAGTGATGTCCCCGGGTAACTCATTTCTTTCCTATATATCAATCCATCTATCTCTATTTCGTCCATCAAGCTATGAAAATCTGAAGCATAGGTGCATTAATTCAGAGCAAGCTTGAATCAAAGGCAGCAATCTGAAGCCTGAATAATTCAAAGTTTCTCAACATCAAGCCTTGAATCTTAACAGCAGTTAACAAGCTCTAGTCAAAATACAGATTTAAACAAATGCAAAGATAAGCAGATCATCTCAAATTAAGCTCAGTTTCAACTGCAAGTGAATTAAAGATTTCAAATAAATCATTCTCAGGCTTGTCCTCTGTCTTCATCCCCTGTGAGCAAATTTTCTAAACCCCAAATATATTTATATGTTTGCATGCATGTGTGATGACTTGGAAATATGTTGAGAAATTGCTTACTTGTCTGTATGTCTTTTGTGCATACTATACATCCCTCTATTCTTGGCTACAGGCTACAAAGCCTATATGAAATTGGAAATCCCATCCTCTAATTTTTTTTCATTTTTTTTATGGGATCTGATCTTTAGAAGGAACCTGTAAGTAATAACAACATCTAATTTTTTTTTTAAGACAAATTTGAAGATAGCTCTTAAATATGCAGTGAAACTCAGATTAATGTCAAAATTTAAGTATCGTAAATTTTTGATTCACTTATATGATAAGTTTTACTTTAGAAAATCCTGATTTTTAAAAGAAGAACCATGATTTTTAATTCAGTGAATCATGAGAACTTGCTAGTTGAACATGAATGGAGTTTTGACGAAAATCTGATGATTTCAATAATGATAAATCTTGTGATCAAACCTGGAGTACGCTTGTAGATCAAGGATCATCAGAAAAATGGTCGTTGATTTTATAATTCATTATGGTTGAGGGACGAGAACGATTTAGGGTTTAAAGGATGTTTTTGTTCTTCGAATTTTGACAATTAAATTTGTCGTCGATAGTGCATTTTTGGTGATCGGACCGATGGGAAAGAGTTGGTGGATAATCAGAGCAGCTTGTCTCGTTATCACGTGGCGTCAGGTGGTGGAGATGTTCAGAGCGAGGCGTTTTTAGGCAATGGGTTTTGTTCCAGCCTCGAATCGAAGTGCTCGATTTTGATTGCCGATGAAATGATGGATCCTGGGTGATTGTACCGATTGAGGGGGACGTAGTCGAGATGCTGATGATCAGAGAGGTGATCGGAGAAGCCCAGATATGTGTGCACGATGCACATGGCTACGCTAGTATCAGTGATAAAAGAGAAGAAGAAGAAAGAAAGGGGAAAGAAAGATTAAGGAAAAAGGGAGGAAGAGGAAACTCGAGTTTGAAGACGTGAAAAAGCATATTTGGCTCGAAGCACGTTAGAGTTTGACTCGAAGTATTTTTTTTGTCTGGCCTCGGGAATTATTTGTTCCAGGCATTTAAAAACAGAAGCCTGTTCTGTTTAAATTCAAGTCTGGGTTTGTTAAATTAAGTAAGACTTAAACTTAAGTTTAAATCGAGATTTTAAAACCTGGACTAAAAGTGAAATTTAAATACAAGTTGAAATAAATTCAGTTTTAAATCTGAAGGTGTTTTAAACAAGTTTAAATTCAATTTAAATTTGGTTAAAGTTCTAAATGGTAAATTATTTTGAATCTTATATTCAAAATGTGATTTAAATTTAAATTTAAAAAGGGTAATGTTCTACACATTAATATTTATTTAATCATTAATAAAGAAATAAATAAATTACCTTAGAGATAATTAAGGTATTAAATGATTCAATTAATAAGATAATTAAGGAATGATTTATTTATCGAATTTATAAATTAATGATTTAGATTAATTTATAATTAGATATTAATTTAAATGTAATTAAGAAATTTTATTAGCTAATGAAGATAATTAACTAGAAATTATTAAGTAATTAAATTAATGTGATTAATTTTGATGATTTATTAGATTAAATTAATTAAGATAATCAATTGTAAATTGTTAATTACTTAATGAATGAAATTAAGGGGTTAATTAATTAAACTTGAATATTTTGATTAAATTAATAATAAAGATAAATTGGTAATTCATGATTTGTTATTATGAGATGATTGCTTAATGATAAGTAATTAAAGAGTAAATTTCTTGAAATAATGAATTAAGAAGTTAATTAATTATATAATTGGTTCAACAGTCGATTTAATTAATATGATTGATTAAGAATAATTTAATTTATTAAAGTGTTTGATAAATTAATTTATATCAAATGATTTGAATTAAGAAACCAGAATGGGATGATAAATTCATAAGTAATTTAATTTTATTTACTTGGAAATAAATTGAATTGATTAGGATTAAAACAATTAATTAATCCTGCTTATAAATGATTATTAAATGCTTGACCTTACTTATGAATGATTGTAATGTATGAGATGTCTTGAATTGATTGTCCTATCTGATCTGTGATATTTTGTTCTATGGATTGAGCTGTGTATGATTCATTCATTTATTTATATTTGTATATTACCTGTGAATGGACGATGAGCGTTATAGTTATATCGCTTATCAACTATATTCCTGTATTATGATCTGTGATGATTGTATGCTGTTGCACTATTGTGTTAAACCCCTGGACTACACTTATACACACACAATTATGGATTTCACGAGGAAATCGATTAAGTCACGGATTTTTGAAATAGTTTAAAATTTGAATTTTTAAATTCAAATGTTTTGGAAATGGAATTGAAATAGAAGTGAAAAGCTTTTGAAATGGAATTTCAAAGATGGAAATTTATTTTGAATAACTGGATTAAGTGTTGGAATTTAAATACTTTAATTTAAATTTGAATTCAATATTCAAATTGAATTCTGTAATTTGAAACTAGGGATTAATGATATTATACTAGTCATTATGGGTTAAATCATTTTTAAAGTATTATTTTTGGGAATTTGAATTTAACCCAAGGATTTCAACTCGTATAAACGAATCAGATTTCCAAAATGAAAACTGTTGTTTTCAAATGATAAACACTTTTAGATAAGAACTGAGATTCCAGTTAATTAGGGGAATTTCAAGATTGAATAGAGAAATGATTTTCCTAAGTTATGAATGAATTCTTTTTTGAAAGCTATGAATTAAATCTGTTTATTTTTAACAGATTTAAATTGATAATTTGTTTAAATCAAATTGAATTGAAATTGTTTTGAAGGCTATAAGTTAAATCTTTGATTTAAAGATTTAACGAGTTAAATTGAAATGGAAATTGATTTGGAAAGTCTGGGAATGAATCTTTTGTTTAAAAGATAAAAATGTGGAAATTGTTTAAACCATTAAAGGTTGTGAAAATGAATCTTTTTGTTAAAGATTTGAAATGGTAATTTGTTTAACCATTTAAAGAAAATTTTGGGTTTTAAGTGTGACTTAATTGAAATCCCAATATCCATATGTTTTTGAACTATTTCGCTCACTATTTGGTTTAGCCGGGAAAGGACCTTTGTGTCGTATAACCCATTCCGAATATGTGATACGTCGTTATGGATAGCATTTGAAGACCGGTGATGAAGACCGAGTATTTGCGAAAGCGATAGGATGACCTATCGATTGTTTCTGCACCGAGTCGCGCCGGTATAGAAACTCCCTAAGTGATGGGAAATCCGATTGGGATTGTGAATATCCAGATTGCAAGGACTTCTTTGGAAGTACCTTCGGTTCTGTTCGAACCCAGAACAGACTTGTATGGATTGTATGTCTGACATTACAAATTGAGATATAAAGCCGATTTCTTTCAAATATATTTCTGTTTGTGGCGAAGAATTTATTCTCTTAGCTTAACACCCTTCTTTGAGACGTACGAGCTCAGAGGTTATATAGTTGAAGGTTATCAGCGATATATTCCCAATTTGGTAATGTGACATGCTGAGTATTGCTGTGAAATGATCATTGTGTTGATTATTTATGATAGGATCATTTGTTTGATCGTCTATCTTGGTGATCATTTCTATGATCATTTGTTGACCCAAAGCATGGCTTTTGTATAAAGTATGTTTTTGTGGACGAGACTTCGTCGAGCCTCACACCCCGGAAATGGTCAAAACAGGAAAGATGCGGCAAGGTTATGAGGGGTAGCTCCCTTTAGGGTATGTGCATTTCCTTCTGGATAGAGGGGGTATCATGGTATGGAGCCCAGATATTTAACCTATGTGGTTACTACGAATTTATTACTTTGTGGTTGTTGGTTATCGGGATCCCGTGAGAAAGGTCGTTTACGATCGGAGGATGACATACTCGTGTCAGTAGTTACCCAGTTAGGGGTAACCCGGCCTTGTGTAGGCAGAGATCCGGTTTGGTTCTCGGGGACGTCCTTCCAGAGGCGTTCTCATGTGGCAATGGGAAGTTCCTTGGCCTGACCATTTGTTGGAAATCCAATTCCCAATACGAAACCCTGTACGGTTTTAGTTGTAGAACCTATCATTCACTTATGGTGGCGCCCCACTGTTTGGATGGTAGCTATAGTAGGCATAGTTCGAAATGTCTATGTTGGCTAAGATTTATATCTTTACTTTCGAAATGATTTTTTACTACACTATGCACTAGTAATAATATCAAATGTTCTTTTAATGCGTATCAAGCATCTTTGGCTATCATAAGGAGAAATCTCCTCCGATTCTGCGTTTGCATTGTGTGTGTGTGCGGGAGGCCTTATGGTAGTCTCATTTTTAAAAAGCATTGCGAATTGACTTTGAAAATCTTTTGTTGAATGTTTTTAAAGATAAACTATTTTTTTTGTTGCTCACACCAGTCCCACGACTGATCCGGAGTTTATTGTTTTCTTTCCAAAACTCTAGGTGCTCATTATTTTCTACACGAGCAGTCTAGAGTTGGGTATTTCAGATAGTCAGGTTTAGTAGATTATCTAGAGTTAGTTCAGTCTTTGGATTGCACCATTCTTGCTCGTCTTGGTACATCGTTATTGGGAGTTCGAGCTATTGCTGGATTGGTTTTGGAAATGGAGTTGCAGTTCTTCCTTGAAGACTATCTTAGAGTTATATTGTTCCGCTGCTGGATGTCATCTATTTTCTTTTCCGCTGCTATTTTATTGTATCATATCTCTGATGTATATTGATATCTATTGGATCATCTGTTGTATCAGATATTGTATCAAAGTTGTATATCAATGTATTATTCTTTTATTCCGCTGCGTTGTTTACTTAATGATTGTTATAATCTCCGGCGAATCGGATTTGAACGGTCGAATCTATGGCATTCGAATACGATTTGAAGTATGGATGTCGATTTTTGAGCGGGCAAAATCCGTCTCGTCACATTTGGTATCAGAGCTAGGGTTGAACTTTAGCTCAGGAGTATAACACATTAAGTAGCTCATTAGAGATAGGGTGAAGTAAACCCTAGAATGAGTAATCCCTAAGATATCCGTTTGAATGCCTCAGTAAATTCTCTTACTATCCACTGATAGTGAGTATGAGTGCAAGAAGAGGACGAGATAGGGGACAGGGAAATACGACTATAAATGGTCAATAACCTGCAACAGTGGAAACAATTTTCTCTATCAATATTCTTTGATTCTTCTTTTCAAACCCTTTTTATTTCTTCGTGATAGCTCCAGAAAGAAGTTTCGGTGTGATGGTGGCTCTACGAATCGTTTGGAGGAAATCTTTACTTCGTATTTTCATCTGTTTCTTATCAGTTTCGATTTCAACTTTAATAAATATGAATAAATTTGAAATTTGGAACTAAAATTTAAATAAAGTGAATTTTTTTTAAAATTAAGTTAAAATTGATTAATAGAATATGAAGCTAAATTTGAATTGTATCGATAAAACGACATCGTTTAAAACCGAATTTGAAATTCTATTATAATTTCTTGTATCTATTGTTGATATTCTGATTTGATGAGCCAAATCCAGAATCGATATCCAGTTTGATCTGAAATAATATTTCTCTATCTTTCGCCTATCTTCGTTATCTCTCTTTGGCGAATTTCGAGGACAAAATTCTTTTTAAGGGGGGAAGTCTGTAACGATCCCGAATTCTAATTTATTTTAAATTGATAATTTAATTCATTTTTGATTTAAAATTGTGAAATTAAATGATAAATTGATTTGAGTTTTTCCAAATTCAAATAAAAATATGTTATTTATTAAAATAAAGATAGTTTCTTTTATAAATTTTTTTAATTAAATAATGAGTTGTATTTAAACAATATTAATAGTATAATATTTATACAAATGGATTTTTATAGATAGAAATGGTTATTTCAGATTTATATATATATATATATATGTGTGTGTGTGTGTGTGTGTGTGTGTGTATTTTTAAAGAAAGCTAGGATTTGTGAATTTAAAATGAAATAAATTACAAACAAATGTATGCATACAAACATAATTAAAATAAAAAATTATTTGCAATACAAAGTAAACTAAACAAAATAACAAAACAAAACAAAAGATAAAAACAAAAGAAAAAGTAACAAATCAAATACAAGAGCTTGTAAATTAAATCAAGCAAGTTATGTTATATAAAATAGAAATTTATTTAAGTTATTAAAAGCAAAGTAAAAGAAAAGAAAATACAAGATACATTCAAGTAAACAAACAAAAGAAACAGTACAAGCATATTTACATCTATATTACATAAGTCAAAGCAAGCAAATTAACAAAGTAAAATAAAATAAAGTAAATACATTGGCAACAATTCCAACAATAATTATAATAGCTTTATATCTATGTAAATGAAGTATAAAAGTATAACTAAAACAAAAGTATATATTTTCATTTAAGTTTTATAACAAAGGACTAAAACAACTTTATAGTTATACATAAAGTAAAATAATAAAATGTCTAAGAAAATATAAAGTAAACAAATCAAATTAGATGTGAATTATAATATGAAACAAAGTTGTAAATAGAGTAAGTAAATAAACAAATGAAGACAAGAATCTAGGCTGTAAACAAAAGCATAAACAAATCAAAATATAAATATACATAAACAAGTACAAGCAAACATCCTAAGTACATACAACATCTTTTACCATACCTATTGTACAAACAAAAGTATCAGCTTGTACCCAAAAATAAAAATATTAACTTGTACAAAGTGATGTCCCCGGGTAACTCATTTCTTTCCTATATATCAATCCATCTATCTCTATTTCGTCCATCAAGCTATGAAAATCTGAAGCATAGGTGCATTAATTCAGAGCAAGCTTGAATCAAAGGCAGCAATCTGAAGCCTGAATAATTCAAAGTTTCTCAACATCAAGCCTTGAATCTTAACAGCAGTTAGCAAGCTCTAGTCAAAATACAGATTTAAACAAATGCAAAGATAAGCAGATCATCTCAAATTAAGCTCAGGTTCAACTGCAAGTGAATTAAAGATTTCAAATAAATCATTCTCAGGCTTGTCCTCTGTCTTCATCCCCTGTGAGCAAATTTTCTAAACCCCAAATATATTTATATGTTTGCATGCCTGTGTGATGACTTGGAAATATGTTGAGAAATTGCTTACTTGTCTGTATGTCTTGTGTGCATACTATACATCCCTCTGTTCTTGGCTACAGGCTACAAAGCCTATATGAAATTGGAAATCCGATCCTCTAAATTTTTTTTTTATGGGATCTGATCTTTAGAAGGAACCTGTAAGTAATAACAACATCTAATTTTTTTTTAAGACAAATTTGAAGATAGCTCTTAAATATGCAGTGAAACTCAGATTAATGTCAAAATTTAAGTATCGTAAATTTTTGATTCACTTATATGATAAGTTTTACTTTAGAAAATCCTGATTTTTAAAAGAAGAACCATGATTTTTAATTCAGTGAATCATGAGAACTTGCTAGTTGAACATGAATGGAGTTTTGACGAAAATCTGATGATTTCAATAATGATAAATCATGTGATCAAACCTGGAGTACGCTTGTAGATCAAGGATCATCAGAAAAATGGTCGTTGATTTTATAATTCATTATGGTTGAGGGACGAGAACGATTTAGGGTTTAAAGGATGTTTTTGTTCTTCGAATTTTGACAATTAAATTTGTCGTCGATAGTGGATTTTTGGTGATCGGACCGATGGGAAAGAGTTGGTGGATAATCAGAGCAGCTTGTCTCGTTGTCACGTGGCGTCAGGTGGTGGAGATGTTCGGAGCGAGGCGTTTTTAGGCAATGGGTTTTGTTCCAGCCTCGAATCGAAGTGCTCGATTTTTATTGCCGATGAAATGATGGATCCTGGGTGATTGTACTGATTGAGGGGGACGTAGTCGAGATGCCGATGATCAGAGAGGTGATCGGAGAAGCCCATATATGTGTGCACGATGCACATGGCTACGCTAGTATCAGTGATAAAAGAGAAGAAGAAGAAAGAAAGGGGAAAGAAAGATTAAGGAAAAAGGGAGGAAGAGGAAACTCGAGTTTGAAGACGTGAAAAAGCATATTTGGCTCGAAGCACGTTCGAGTTTGACTCGACGTATTTTTTTTGTCTGGCCTCGGGAATTGTTTGTTCCAGGCATTTAAAACAGAAGCCTGTTCTGTTTAAATTCAAGTCTGGGTTTGTTAAATTAAGTAAGACTTAAACTTAAGTTTAAATCAAGATTTTAAAACCTAGACTAAAAGTGAAATTTAAATACAAGTTGAAATAAATTCAGTTTTAAATCTGAAGGTGTTTTAAACAAGTTTAAATTCAATTTAAATTTGGTTAAAGTTCTAAATGGTAAATTATTTTGAATCTTATATTCAAAATGTGATTTAAATTTAAATTTAAAAAGGGTAATGTTCTACACATTAATATTTATTTAATCATTAATAAAGAAATAAATAAATTACCTTAGAGATAATTAAGGTATTAAATGATTCAATTAATAAGATAATTAAGGAATGATTTATTTATCGAATTTATAAATTAATGATTTAGATTAATTTATAACTAGAGATTAATTTAAATGTAATTAAGAAATTTTATTAGCTAATGAAGATAATTAACTAGAAATTATTAAGTAATTAAATTAATGTGATTAATTTTGATGATTTATTAGATTAAATTAATTAAGATAATCAATTGTAAATTGTTAATTACTTAATGAATGAAATTAAGGGGTTAATTAATTAAACTTGAATATTTTGATTAAATTAATAATAAAGATAAATTGGTAATTCATGATTTGTTATTATGAGATGATTGCTTAATGATAAGTAATTAAAGAGTAAATTTCTTGAAATAATGAATTAAGAAGTTAATTAATTATATAATTGGTTCAACAGTCGATTTAATTAATATGATTGATTAAGAATAATTTAATTTATTAAAGTGTTTGATAAATTAATTTATATCAAATGATTTGAATTAAGAAACCAGAATGGGATGATAAATTCATAAGTAATTTAATTTTATTTACTTGGAAATAAATTGAATTGATTAGGATTAAAACAATTAATTAATCCTGCTTATAAATGATTATTAAATGCTTGACCTTACTTATGAATGATTGTATTGTATGCGATGTCTTTAATTGATTGTCCTATCTGATCTGTGATATTTTGTTCTATGGATTGAGCTATGTATGATTCATTCATTTATTTATATTTGTATATTATCTGTGAATGGACGATGAGCGTTATAGTTATATCGCTTATCAACTATATTCCTGTATTCTGATCTGTGATGATTGTATGCTGTTGCACTATTGTGTTAAACCCCTGGACTACACTTATACACACACAATTATGGATTTCACGAGGAAATCGATTAAGTCACAGATTTTTGAAATAGTTTAAAATTTGAATTTTTAAATTCAAATGTTTTGGAAATGGAATTGGAATAGAAGTGAAAAGCTTTTGAAATGGAATTTCAAAGATGGAAATTTATTTTGAATAACTGGATTAAGTGTTGGAATTTAAATACTTTAATTTAAATTTGAATTCGATATTCAAATTGAATTCTGTAATTTGAAACTAGGGATTAATGATATTATACTAGTCATTATGAGTTAAATCATTTTTAAAGTATTATTTTTGGGAATTTGAATTTAACCCAAGGATTTCAACTCGTATAAACGAATCAGATTTCCAAAATGAAAACTGTTGTTTTCAAATGATAAACACTTTTAGATAAGAACTGAGATTCCAGTTAATTAGGGGAATTTCAAGATTGAATAGAGAAATGATTTTCCTAAGTTATGAATGAATTCTTTTTTGAAAGCTATGAATTAAATCTGTGTATTTTTAACAGATTTAAATTGATGATTTTTTAAATCAAATTGAGTTGAAATTGTTTTGAAGGCTATAAGTTAAATCTTTGATTTAAAGATTTAAAGATTTAACGAGTAAATTGAAATGGAAATTGATTTGTAAAATCTGGGAATGAATCTTTTGTTTAAGAGATAAAAATGTGGAAATTGTTTAAACCGTTAAAGGTTGTGAAAATGAATCTTTTTGTTAAAGATTTGAAATGGTAATTTGTTTAACCATTTAAAGAAAATTTTGGGTTTTAAGTGTGACTTAATTGAAATCCCAATATCCATATGTTTTTGAACTATTTCGCTCACTATTTGGTTTAGCCGGGAAAGGACCATTGTGTCGTATAACCCATTCCGAATATGTGATACGTCGTTATGGATAGCATTTGAAGACCGGTGATGAAGACCGGGTATTTGCGAAAGCGATAGGATGACCTATAGATTGTTTCTGCACCGAGTCGCGTCGGTATAGACACTTCCTAAGTGATGGGAAATCCGATTGGGATTGTGAATATCCGGATTGCAAGGACTTCTTTGAAAGTACCTTCGGTTCTGTTCGAACCCAGAACAGACTTGTATGGATTGTATGTCTGACATTACAAATTGAGATATAAAGCCGATTTCTTTCAAATATATTTCTGTTGGTGGCGGAGAATTTATTCTCTTAGCTTAACACCCTTCTCTGAGACGTACGAGCTCAGAGGTTATATAGTTGAAGGTTATCAGCGATATATTCCCAATTTGGTAATGTGACATGCTGAGTGTTGCTGTGAAATGATCATTGTGTTGATTATTTATGATGGGATCATTTGTTTGATCGTCTATCTTGGTGATCATTGCTATGATCATTTGTTGACCCAAAGCATGGCTTTTGTATAAAGTATGTTTTTGTGGACGAGACTTCGTCGAGCCTCACACCCCGGAAATGGTCAAAACAGGAAAGATGCGGCAAGGTTATGAGGGGTAGCTCCCTTTAGGGTATGTGCATTTCCTTCTGGATAGAGGTGGTATCATGGTATAGAGCCCAGATATTTAACCTATGTGGTTACTACGAATTTATTACTTTGTGGTTGTTGGTTATCGGGATCCCGTGAGAAAGGTCGTTTACGATCGGGGGATGACATACTCGTGTCAGTAGTTACCCAGTTAGGGGTAACCCGGCCTTGTGTTGGCAGAGATCCGGTTTGGTTCTCGGGGACGTCCTTCCAGAGGCGTTCTCATGTGGCAATGGGAAGTTCCTTGGCCTGACCATTTGTTGGAAATCCAATTCCCAATACGAAACCCTGTACGGTTTTAGTTGTAGAACCTATCATTCACTTATGGTGGCGCCCCACTGTTTGGATGGTAGCTATAGTAGGCATAGTTCGAAATGTCTATGTTGGCTAAGATTTATATCTTTACTTTCGAAATGATTTTTTACTACACTATGCACTACTAATAATATCAAATGTTCTTTTAATGCGTATCAAGCATCTTTGGCTATCATAAGGAGAAATCTCCTCCGATTCTGCGTTTGCATTGTGTGTGTGTGCGGGAGGCCTTATGGTAGTCTCATTTTTAAAAAGCATTGCGAATTGACTTTGAAAATCTTTTGTTGAATGTTTTTAAAGATAAACTGTTTTTTTTGTTGCTCACACCAGTCCCACGACTGATCCGGAGTTTATTGTTTTCTTTCCTAAACTCTGGGTGCTCATTATTTTCTACACGAGCAGTCTAGAGTTGGGTTTTTCAGATAGTCAGGTTTAGTAGATTATCTAGAGTTAGTTCAGTCTTTGGATTGCACCATTCTTGCTCGTCTTGGTACATCATTATTGGGAGTTCGAGCTATTGCTGGATTGGTTTTGGAAATGGAGTTGCAGTTCTTCCTTGAAGACTATCTTAGAGTTATATTGTTCCGCTGCTGGATGTCATCTATTTTCTTTTCCGCTGCTATTTTATTGTATCATATCTCTGATGTATATTGATATCTATTGGATCATCTGTTGTATCAGATATTGTATCAAAGTTGTATATCAATGTATTATTCTTTTATTCCGCTGTGTTGTTTACTTAATGATTGTTATAAGCTCCGGCGAATCGGATTTGAACGGTCGAATCTATGGCATCCGAATACGATTTGAAGTATGGATGTCGTTTTTGAGCGGGCAAAATCCGTCTCGTCACAAAATCTTTTATACAAGTTAAATAAATCTTAACTATCCCAAATTTCATTATCTTATTATCCAATCATCTTAAATTAACAATTTTTAAAACCATGGATTTGAAAAATAATCATTCATTACGCTCACAATGTACTTAATAAATTTTATTCTTCTTTATTCCTAATTAAAAATAAATTTATTCCTCTCAATATATGTATCACTTATGTTAAATATACTTACATTTATTATAACTGCTTTGATTTATTCTTAGTTCATTTAACATTATTTTATTGTATGTTATTCAATTACCCTTTATTATATTTACCTCTGTTTATCATTTTATAATTAAAATTTAAGTGTATAACATTTATTATAACCACTCAAATTTTATTTATAAATCTTTTTATATTGTATATTATACAATTACATTTTTTTAACTTCTGAAATTAAGGTAAGTTATCTTTAAATGCAATTGTATTATACAAATAAAAGTTTCCAATTAAATCATTTCAAGCTTGAATATTCATCCAAAAAATTTATTTTCTTTTTATAATTGAAATTATTCTTAAAAATAAAATTTAAGAATTAAATTTCTGATTTCTTCAAACCATTTAGAGATAACTAAAGGTATGTGCATTGTTTATCAAATCAATTTTTAATCATATGTCTACATATATTATAGATCAAGTCATATTTTAGAAATTCAAATCAAATTGATTTCCTAAACAAAGCTGTAGCAAGACTACAGAGCGATCTCTTAACTTCGAAAGTCGAAAATAAATGTCGATGATGCTGCAGTCATTACTCGAAAATAAATGTCGATGATGCTGCAGTCATTACAGAATAATAAATGATAAGTTAAGTATTATCATTTCAAATAATCAATTTTAAATCGATTTATTAAGCTCCATAAATTTACTTATATATCAAAATTTTATTTCGCTAACCAAATTTTAAAATAATATTGTGTCAGTTTGTTCTGTCAAAGTGTTTTAGAAATCCTATCGATAGCGTTGATCAGACGAATCGATCGGAAACCCAAATCAACATCAACAACTCAAACAACCCAATATATAAAACAAAACATAGATATACAAGTACAATTCAAAATGTTTGGAAGAATAGATTGGAAACAAAAGACAAGATAATTAAATAACAGAGTAGGGAGGTGGAAAGCTTAAATAAATCGCTGGCAACCTTAACTGGGTCAACCGTGACTTAAATAATAATATCATGTGGATTTTTAGGGTAAATCTACATTCAATCTCAAGAGTTAATGTTTGGAATAACAAAATATATTAGCATCTAAACCAAGGATAGATATAAATCTCTGGTGAATCGATGCTAATTGTAAAGGAGTTTTCTCCCTTTTTTTCAATTCAATTTGAAATTGGCTTGACCGCCCACTCACTTGAAAGATCATTCGAAGCGGAGTTTTGGAATACTCAAGAGTCAAAAGAAGATGAATAGTGAGGGACACGAATGGATTTGGCAAGCGTAGGGAATGTTCCATAATTCAAATGAATCGAGTCAAAAAGGAAGAGATTAAAACTCGAATGAAAGTGGTTCTGTAAATACATTCGCTCCATATGCTGAGTTTTGCCTAGAGCTCACAAAGCTCTGATACCAACTGTAATGACTAGGTATTTTCAACCATTCGCATCCATTATAAGTGTATAGGTAGACACTCATGCTGGAATTGAATTGCTCAAAATACCACGTGGTAAATAAAAATTTGGCAAATCTCAGAATATACAGTAAATAAAATCACAGATCACAGACACAGGGTAATAATAATGTCGCGGAAGTAAAAGAGATAGTAGTTCATGAAGCTACTATATAAATATATCAGAGTTACATAAGATACAACAGAAGAAATAAAGTACAAAAGAAGTTTCAATATATAGAAATCTACTAATACAATAGCTGGAAAGGACCAACAGACTGCAAAAAAGATAAAACTTGACAAGCAGATAATCTCCAGCGATTCCAATCTCCAGAAAGTGGAAATCCAAATCTGTGAATACTCAGGCTGACCCGAGCGTAAATAAAAATACAAACACTCGAGTCAGGATATACATACTTATACAATGTAAACCAACTCAAGTGAACTGTAGTAAAGGTACAAGTAACTTAGAAGATGCTTGGGACCGCCCATCCTCTAAGGATCCATTAAATTATTTACTACGTAGTATATTGCGCTATATACAGTAGTGTCTAATCAGTGTAGTATAATCATAGAGAAAATAGCGTTAAGGGGATGGTGAACCTTAACGCGGTCGGAACTTTAAAACCAAAATCGTAGTGTGCTCGATATAAGGATATGACACGGCACGCGAGGCAATGCCAGGGTGGATACACCGTTTGCACTCCTGCACCGGTGGTGATGGCAAGCCAGCGGCTTCCGGCCACCTCGAACAATACCCCCGAATCAAAGTGGCGCCACCTATCGATTTAAAAAAGTAATAGAATGGTTTTCGATGGAGCATGCTCGATGAAAGGGTGCGATCCTTTGTGTAGCCCGGTATAGCTCCTATTTTAGTCATATATGCCAACTCACGGGAGTTGGGTCCACGTAATATACCTCGAGAACGTCGCCACCATCCTACTTCATTCTGGAATCTCCACCGCGTACACAGTTGTTAAAGTGGTTTTCGGTATTGGCCGGCTATAAGACAATATCCGATCTCGGTCTCTTTAACAACCAATCATTATTATAACCCGTAGTTATAACTTTAAAACAATATTTTATACTTCAGAATAAAATATCATTTCAACCCAAATCTTTATCAAAATAAAGATTAAATCATTTCCAAACCATTTCAATATATCATCATACCATATATTTAAATTCAAATATTTATCAAAATAAATATCAAGTCATTCATTTCAATATATTAAATTATCATATCCTTTCAAAACTTCCTTTCAAATCATTTTAATATATCAAAATATCATAACCTTTCAGAGCTTCATTTTCAAAATATTATATCTTTCAGAACTTCTTTCAAGTAATTTTAATATCAAAAAATCATATCTTTCAAACTTCGTTTCAAATCATTTTAATATATCAAGATACCATATCTTTTCAAAACCACATTTCAAATCAATTTAATATATCAAAAGTTATATTTCAAAACAAATTTCTTCATTTTAAATCATAAAAATGAAGTTATTACATTTAATAATTAAATTATTAAATTCCAAAAATTTAAATTTTCAATATTCATTTATGCACTTAAATTTATTAAAACAATGAAAATTCAAGTTTCGTAGCATTTAGAAAATGCTACAGAAAGTTACATTAAAAAACAATTCAATTTAACAAAAGACAGTATTAAAAATGCTGTTAATTAACTTCAAATATTCAATAGAATTTCACAAACACTTATATTTTTATTTAAATCATTTTTAGCTTATAAAATCATACATTTTCACATTTATAAGCATCATTTAATTTTCCTTAAATTCATGATTTTATAAAGTTAAGTTTCCTTTCAAAAATCAATATTTATTAATAATTCGCTTATTAAATTTCAACATTCAAATTTAAATTCATTACATTAAATTTCAACTTAACACTTAATTTTAAAATTTGAAATATAACTTAATTCCATTTTATTTAGCTTAACTTAAAATTTCACTTTTGAACCAAATTCATAAATTCCAATTTAAGTTATATTTCCAAATTCAACTCAATATTCACTCATTAACATTTTAACTTTATTCAAAAATCATTTATATGTTATAAAATCATTTTAAATTAATTTAACTTCAAAATATCATAAATTTATCATATTTCAAAGTTAATTTAAATTCCAATAAAAATTAAATCAAAATTTCCAAAATAACTTACATTCAGATTTTCTAACTTTTCCATAATTTATTTAACTTATAGATTTCCAGAAAATCAATAATACTTTGCAAAAATTATATTTTTATTTAATTTTAAATCAAAATATTATAATAATTAAATTTCTAAAATATTTTAAAATTTTTAGAAAAACATATTTTAACCATGGGCCTGTATATAATTATCTACGCTAGGTAAAGTAATACGGGCAATGTATCATTTCAACCCTTAATTTACAAAGAAAAATCCAGGTTTTATTATTTCAAACCCGCAGTCCCAAGTAAATAAAATAAGTTTAACATCGTTCAGGCCAATCATTTCAGCCCATAACGATTTTCCCCTATTCTAAAGTTCGTTCGGGTATGCATCATTTCAACGCATAGTGATTCTAATCTAAAGGGAACTTGTAGTGTGATAAATTGATAAAATAGTGGAACAACATAATATAACAGTAACAGATGTTATAACAGGTGTTTAAGCATGGGTAAACATCATAAAATCATAATATAGCAGGTGTAACATGATAATGTATTTTACAGATTCAAAAGGGGTCAATTTACTAGTTATATATGTACATACTGTCTGGTGAGAATAATTCACATGTTCAAAGCTGGAGATATCTACCAAAGCACACAACGCAACACAATGAAGGCATGATGACATGGATATGACTTGAGAGTGGAGAGCCAAAGCAATATGACTTGTTCAAACATTTACACAAAACAATACAAATATATGTAAGTTTCAACACGATTTAAACATCAAATAACATTAGAATTCAATGCCCAAAACAACATCGAATGAATTGCACTTGTTCTCAACCTTATGTACTTCAGTTAGGCTGTGATTAGGATCAGATAATTCAGGGAATTGGGTTAGGTTTGGGTGTGTAAGGATCGGCCTACACATGGGTTTGAAGGTGGGTTTAGTCTAGGTGCATAAAACTAGGTGTACAGGGCTAAAACTATGCAACATACATCATTTGTTGCTCTTGTTTGGTTCGGCCAGAGGCTAGGTGGGCCCAACCAGTGGTCCAGGTTGTGGTGGGTGATGTGGCAGACGGTGGAGGTCAGGTCAGAGGTGGTGGTGGTGGAGGTAGTGGCTGCTAATGGTGGTAGAAGGAGGAGATGATAAACTAGGCTAGGCTAGTGCAATAGGTGATGATTTTTGGTGGATTTTGTGGTGGTCCTTGCCGTGGATGGTATCAACCTGAAATGGAGAGGTAGTAGGATAGGTGATGGTCAGAGGAAAGGGGTGGTAGAGGTCAGGTCAGATCTGCTTGAGGAGGAGCCAAGCTATGAAGGTGAGAACAAGTACAAAATTCAAAATAGAAAAGTAGAAAAACAAAGGAATAAGAAGATAATTTTTACCTCAACTCCTTCAAGCCATGGCCGTATTTTTCTTTTTTTTTTAGATGAGAAATGGATCTGAGATCCATGTGAAAAATGAAGGAGAAAGTCATGGTTAAATGAGAGAAAAAACGGTCAAAGAGCAAATGAGGAAACGGTAAAAGAAACGACTTACGTTTCAAAAGCTTATAAAACCGTTCAAATTTCCTTAATTTTGTTTATATAACTTGATATTTCTGAAAATAATAATAATCCTAGATAAAATTTAGAAAATTTATCAAAATATATATATATATATATAATATTTACTAATTATATAAAGTTAAGTTAAGGAAAATAGCTAAAAATAGTAAACTAGTCTAGAAAATTTGGAATTAAATGAAATAAATTTTAGAAAATTAATATGAGCTTTTAATATATTTTTAAGCATAAATAATAATATAAAATAAAAGTACATTCACAAAATAAATTTAAAAAAAATTAAATTTAAATATAATTTTAATGAAGAGAATAGCAGAAAAATGGAAACTAGGCTTTAAAATTTAGAAATAGATTCAATAAGCTTTGGAAAAATTCAAACATCACTTTAAAAACATTTAAAAGACAAAATATGCCTAAAATAACATATTAACACATATAAAAAAAATATTAAATTTAAAGAA
Organism: Allium cepa; assembly: GCA_030765085.1. Taxonomy (NCBI): domain Eukaryota; kingdom Viridiplantae; phylum Streptophyta; class Magnoliopsida; order Asparagales; family Amaryllidaceae; genus Allium; species Allium cepa. The sequence goes on along the minus strand of CM060928.1, from coordinate 847,127,372 downwards.
AATAGAAAAAGATTTAAAGAAATTGCTTAAAAATCCAAAACAGTGTCCAGAAATTACAAATAAATCACCATTGACTTTGAAAAATTATTTACTTCATTTTAAAATTATTATAATACAAAAATATACATAAAATAAAATATTAAAATAAATATGACAAAGAATTTTTTTTATAATTTAATAGACAAATTTTTTAAATAAATCAAATTACACTCAAAATTGAAATGTACATAACTTTTGCAGTTTAACTCCGTTTTCAACGAAACGAAAAGCTGTGTTCAAGTTATTTCATCTATTTTCATAATAAAAGATAAAATTTAAGATTTTAAATAATTTATATTTGAAGTTTAAAAGTCACACTTTGAACAGTTTGACCAGAAATTCACTTTTCAGTAAAATATTCAATTTATACTAATTTGAACTATAAATCACTTAATAATCATCATTTATATTTAAAATGAAATGTTTGAAATAAAACAAGTTTTAAAATAATTTAAAAATAAAATAAATTCAAATTTAAATTATATGCAAAAAATGTAGGGTTGTTACACTCTCCCTCGCTCAAAACTTTTCGTCCCCGAAAAGGAATGAGGTACGGGAAAGTACAGAAAAAGATAAAGAAATAAGATTGAGATAGGATGACAAGGCGATTGAAATTATACCTGATAAATGTTGTTATAGGTAAGTTTAACAAGGTGCAGATTTATCAAAGATTATAATAAGATTTCTAAACAGAAAGATTATAGAAAGATGCCTATACCAGTCTATTGCAAGATATGGATGATAAGGACAACCTAAAGATAGTTTAAAAAATCAAATTAAGGAAATAAATTTCAAAGCATTAAATTTTCAACTTAAATAGAGAATAAATCTTTTATACAAGTTAAATAAATCTTAACTATCCCAAATTTCATTATCTTATTATCCAATCATCTTAAATTAACAATTTTTAAAACCATGGATTTGAAAAATAATCATTCATTACACTCACAATGTACTTAATAAATTTTATTCTTCTTTATTCCTAATTAAAAATAAATTTATTCCTCTCAATATATGTATCACTTATGTTAAATATACTTACATTTATTATAACTACTTTGATTTATTCTTAGTTTATTTAACATTATTTTATTGTATGTTATTCAATTACCCTTTATTATATTTACCTCTTTTTATCATTTTATAATTAAAATTTAAGTGTATAACATTTATTATAACCACTCAAATTTTATTTATAAATCTTTTTATATTGTATATTATACAATTACATTTTTTTAACTTCTGAAATTAAGGTAAGTTATCTTTGAATGCAATTGTATTATACAAATAAAACTTTCCAATTAAATCATTTCAAGCTTGAATATTCATCCAAAATTTTTATTTTCTTTTTATAATTGAAATTATTCTTAAAAATAAAATTTAATAATTAAATTTCCGATTTCTTCAAACCATTTAGAGATAACTAAAGGTATGTACATAGTTTATCAAATCAAATTTAAATCATATGTCTATATATATTATAGATCAAGTCATATTTTAGAAATTCAAATCAAATTAATTTCCAAAACAAAGCTGTAGCAAGACTACAGAGTGGTCTCTTAACTTCGAAACTCGAAAATAAATGTCGATGATGCTGCAGTCATCATCGAAATTATTTCCTAGCGACAAAGAGAAGAGCACTAATTTTTAAACTTTAAAATCCTTTGGAAACATATTCTTATTCGAAAACACTTTAAATAATATACTTCAAAACTTAAACACAAGGTTTGAAGCCGTCGGAAATTAAATTCTCAGATTTCTTGTTCTAAATTCATTTCAGTTCCCAAATCAATTTATAAACAACTATCTATAAATTCATTTATAGAACAATAAATGATAAGTTAAGTATTATCATTTCAAATAGTCAATTTTAAATCAATTTATTAAGTTCCATAAATTTACTTATATATCAAAATTTTATTTCACTAACCAAATTTTGAAATAATATTGTGTCAGTTTGTTCTGTCAAAGTGTTTTAGAAATCCTATCGATAGCGTTGATCAGACGAATCGATCGGAAACCCAAATCAACATCAACAACTCAAACAACACAATATATAAAACAAAACATAGATATACAAGTACAATTCAAAATGTTTGGAAGAATAGATTGGAAACAAAAGACAAGATGATTAAATAACAGAGTAGGGAGGTGGAAAGCTTAAATAAATCGCAGGCAACCTTAACTGGGTCAACCGTGAATTAAATAATAAGATCGATGTGGATTTTTAGGGTAAATCTACATTCGATCTCAAGAGTTAAAGTTTGGAATAACAAAAGATATTAGCATCTAAACCAAGGATAGATATAAATCTCTAGTGAATCGATGCTAATTGTAAAGGAGTTTTCCCCCCTTTTTTTAAATTCAATTTGAAATTGGCGTGACCGCCGACTCACTTGAAAGATCATTCGAAGTGGAGTTTTGGAATACTCAAGAGTCAAAAGAAGATGAATAGTGAGGGACACGAATGGATTTTGGAACCGTAGGGAATGTTCCAAAATTCAAAGGAATCGAGTCAAAAAGGAAGAGATTCAAACTCGAATGAAAGTGGTTCTGTAAATACATTCACTCCATATGCTGAGTTTTGCCTAGAGCTAACAAAGCTCTGATACCAACTGTAACGACCCGATTTTTTCAACCATTCGCATCCATTATAAGTGTATAGGTAGACACTCATGCTGGAATTGAATTGCTCAAAATACCACGTTGTAAATAAAAATTTGGCAAATCTCAGAATGTACAGTAAATAAAATCACAGAACATAGACACAGAGTAATAATAATGCAGCGGAAGTAAAAGGGATAGTAGTTCATGAAGCTACTATATAAATATATCAGAGTTACATAAGATACAACAGAAGAAATAAAGTACAAAAGAAGTCTCAATATATAGAAATCTACTAATACAATAGCTGGAAAGGACCATCTGTAACAACCCGCATATTTATCGATTTTATATTTAAATATTTTATCGTTCGTCGGATTTTGGTCCGAAAAGCTACTTTTTGCAAACAGTCGAATTGGGACTCGAGACCACCCCCATTGAGTTCAAAATGCCGTTTGCGACCTTTTTGAGTTTAAGCTTCGATATGTTTGGAGAAAGTTGATTTTTGCTACTTTTTCCCGCTTATGACTTTGGTTTAGACTGCACCCTTATTAGCTCAGCCCAACCCCCTTCTCTTCATAACTTCTCCTCTTTGCTTAAACACTCAAGATTTAGCAACAATGGTGGAAGAGAATGGGAAATAGAAATTCCTAAGCCCTAGTTTCCATTAGCAAATCCATCTTCTTGCTCCAAACTCAAGTGAACCCATTGGTAAGCATCTCCTTCTTCTTCTCCAACTCTTTCTCTCTTTGATTTCAGAAAATTCCTAAACCTAATTTAGGAAATGTTTCTCTTTTAAGCTTAGATTGAAACTTCTTGAGTTGTTATTGAAGAGGAATTGATCTTAGATTGTTTTAAAAGCTTCTCCTTCATTGATTTGGGTTCAAAGGTGAGATTTTTATCTCACATCTTTGTCTATAATTATCTTCGATTGTTAGGTATGAATTCCTAACGTTTATTCGTGTGCAATGGATTTTGGTTTGGATTGATTTTGTGTATATTCCAATTTTTGGTGTTTTGGTCTAATTTATGAAAATCCTATTATGGATATTTGGACATTGATATTTGAGGCGTATCGAAGAGCCGTTTAGGCTGGGTTGTCGTTCGACGTAATTCCTTAGTCATCGCCATTTGCTCGTTCGATCGTTTTCGAAATTCGCTTGGCCATTTTAGGCCTAGGTTCAGGGAATGCCTTGAACCCCAGATTCAGACGTCTGAAACGTAATATTCAGACGTCTGAATATTGTTCTGGGAAGATTTCTATTCCCAGATTCAGATGTCTGAATGTATGGTTTCAGACGTCTGAATTGGTTCATTTGGAACCAGAAAGGAAATAGGCCAAAATATCCCTATTTCAGACGTCTGAAACACTTGATTCAGACGTCTGAATTGTGTTCTGGAAATTTTTATATTTCCAGATTCAGACGTCTGAACCACTTGTTTCAGACGTCTGAATCAGCAGTGTTTTGCCTGCTTGCCTTTTCGCTTGAGAATTCCAATTTAAATCGACTCGTGATGATCCTATTTGTTGTTATCATTTATTATGACTTTGATGACTCCTTTTTAGGGATTTTTGAATATCCATTTCGATGGATTCTTTATCGGTTTCTTTGGATTTTATTCACGTCTTCGAATGTGAATTTTACTGAATTGATTGTTACTACAATCTTCTTTGTGATTTGTCACTTTAAAAATATAATGGTTTTCTATACTAGTAGTAAATATCAAAACTCTTTCATCAAACGATTTCAACTCTATTTTCAATAACAAAGATCTTTTCTTAAACCGTTTTCCAATCTATTAGTATATACAAACCTTTACCTCACTCGTATGAGAAATCTAATTAAACGACTTAGTAAAACAAGTGGTATGAAACGCTTGCGTTTACTTCGTCGGTTAATTCTTGGACTTGTTTGATTGAATCTCTTGTGACAATTTTCTAGTGGAGATCTACAAATTGTTCGTAAATATTTAAGTTAAGCTAGTGGTTATGGGACATGAAGCTAAGCTCATATATTTACTAGCTTATTGTAATTGACACTTCTCTTTGATCATGACGATCATTTTATGGTTTAGACTAGCATTGTGTGATGTCTCTTTGTCCACGTAGAGGACTGTACGTCGTTTTTATTGAGCTTCGGCTCACCAGGAGGAGCTTCGGCTCAATGTCCTCAATGGGGGACTATACCCTGTCAGGAGGAGTTTCGACTCACTAGGAGTAGCATCGGCTCAAAGTCCGCAATGGGGGACTATACCCTGTCACGAGGAACTTCTGTTCACCAGGAGGAGCTTCGGCTCAATGTCCGCAATGGGGGACTATACCCTGTCAGGAGGAGTTTCGACTCACCAGGAGGAGCTTCGGCTCAAAGTCCGCAATGGGGGACTATACCCTGTCACGAGGAGCTTCGGCTCACCAGGAGGAGCTTCGGCTCAAAGTCCGCAATGGGGGACTACACCCTGTTAGGAGGAACTTCGGTTCACCAGGAGGAGCTTTGGCTCAATGTCCGCAATGGGGGACTATACCCTGTCTGGAGGAGCTCTGGCTCATTTTTATGGATTGGCCATCCTTTTTATTGTGATTTCTGGATTTCGTGTGTTGATTTCTGGAATTTATGTTTCACCAACTTTTACGATGGGCATTGATATATATGTCAATTATTATGGCTTGGTGAATGAAATTGGGAGTTTGACATTCCTTTTTATCTTGAGTAGATTATTGTGATATTGATTAATCTCTTGTTGATTTTCAATTACTTATTTATCACAGCTTGGCATTGTGATTGTTATATGTTTATGTCATATCTCTTATTATATATCACTTCATCTGATATTTATAGCTAGACTGATCCGTTTATTATTTTCTTCTTAAATAATACTCGGGTCAGACTGAGATTTTACAGGTGCATCCTCATGGCTTCCTATCTGAAACCATCTTCTGACTTTTGGCTAACTACTCTAGTTTGGTAGTTTTTGTTGTATACATTTGAGATACAGACTCCTTGATGTATACATATTTTTGTCTAGCACTTGCATCTATTCCTTTGTATTATTGTGGATCTTTTTGACCACTACTCTGATGTACACTTTCATGTGTAATATTCATATCTATTTCCGCCTTTGTGATATGAATTATCTGTGACTGATTTATGTTATGTTTATTTCTATATTTGTTTCCGAAGATTATTATAGCCACTGTGTAGTAGCTTTGAGTTTGTGTCGGTATGTCGGATTTCCCTCTTGATAAAGAAATGCATGTATACTATCTGACATATCGATGCTCGCGCAAAGCAATTACACGGATGTTTGCTCCTCAACAGCCTTTTTCTCCGTGCTAGTTTACAACATTCACCGTAATGTTCTTGGCTAGCGTGGGTATAGAGGTGGGGCGTCACAGCTTGGTATCAAAGCCAAACTTCGGAACAATATAGAATAATTTAGCAAGGATCATGTCCTAAGTCTTTCTTAGGAGTTGTGTTTTAGGATTTTATTCGGATCTTCGTACCGTTCTATCCTACTTTCTTTTATGATTCCTTGTTTTATCTATCAAGATTGCTTGATATTTATTTTGAGAGTAACTTTTTCCCTCTTCTTTCTTTCTTTCTTAAAGAAGAGAAATGGTTAGACCAGGCCGTCCCAGTGCCGGTCAATCTAGTTCTACTCCCCAGGATGGAGTATTTATGTCTGCTCAACAAATTTTGGATCTTGTAAAGAATCAAGAGTTTATCTATGCTTTGAGTAAGAACCCCGAAATGGTTCTACCTTTGAAACTTGAAGTTTCTTTCAATCAGCTTATGGATGTTACTCTTCTTCATGGAGAGGTTGGTAAAGGAAGTGTTTGTGATATTGGGACTTCCAAGAAGAGGCATATTAAGTTCAAGAGCCTTAATCCAAATAAGAGAGTGAAGCATACTATTTTTGTAGCAAAGACTCCAATCCCTAATCGTGGAGGATGCTACAATTGTAATTCTATGGAACACTATGCGAATATGTGTCCAAAACCCATTCTTGTCGCTATTGCAAGAAACCGGGTCATCTTTTATCTGCGTGTCCCAAACTTTTGAACAAGGACATGAGAAAGCTAAATATTGTGCAAGCCCCTAGCAACTCTTCTCTTGGTCAAGGTATTTTTCACTCAATCCTTGATGGCATTGTTTTATTTTGTGATCTTCTTATTTGAGTACTTTTTGATATGGGTTTCATCTCACTATTTTATATCAAAAGAACTTGTCGATTCTTTTTCTTTGAAAATATTTTGTGCTTGATGACTTCTTTGAGGATTGCGAATCCGGATGGTAGATCTGCAACACTCAATTTGCTTTCTTTTAATGTCGAAACTATTTTATGTGATTTTTCTTTCCGAGCCAATATTTACTTAGGCTCTGGAATTGATTTGTGCGATAGGATTGGCTTAATCATTAATGAAGCCTATATCCTATTATCTCTTGAGGACTATTCATCTTTGACATTTTCAATCTGTTAAGCAAATTTCTATTTTCCTTTATGATTTTGATTCCAACTTGATGGCATCATTTTCTTCCTTAAGCCCACTTATAAGGAAAGTGTTATTTCTCTCATTTATGTAGTTAGAGAAATTTTCCGGTATTTTTGAGCTTGTCTTAGGATTATCACCTAAGTAATCTTTTGTGTAGTGCTAAGGTATTTTCAGTTTGACCTTGCCACCGATTTTCATTTGCTACGAGTTGCGGAAATTAGCATTCCACTTACCGCATTCCACACTCGTTATGATTCTTACGAATGACTTATTTTGTCATTCAATTTGTCCATCTTATTTCATCCATTTTATATATCAAATATTCTATGAATATTTCGATGAGACCATTCTTTTATTTATTGATTTTTGGATGAAAGCAGCAATTTAAAATTTTGCAAAGTCTTTTTCATAAGATTTATTTAGAAGTATAACCGGATTTTTGTTCTTAAAACAAACAAAGAATATTCTTAGAAGTTTTTTGAGAAACTTACTTATCCTATAGAATACGATTTTGTGATTGTATTGCCCATTTAGTGTTTTAAGAATTTTGGTCGATGCGCTTGATCAAAGTTATCGATAGGAATTTCCTAAACGCTTTGATGAGACAATCGGACACAGTATATTGACTTGAAAATAGTAAATTTTTCTAGAAAAATTATTACATAATGATAAATGTAATTTTGAAAGTTTTAACTTTTCAGGAAAGAAGGTTATTTAAAAGAAATTCTTTCTTTTCGATACTCTTGTTCTTGTGATTCCCGAGGGGGAACCAAGACTTTATCTTTTGTACCAATGCTTATCGCATTGGTTTGGATGTCGTTCTCTTACATAAGATAACGTGCTATCACTTGTGCTTCTAAATCATTATAGCTTATCGAGACTAGATATGCCACTCATGATCTAGTGCTCGCGGCTATTGTTTTTACTTTTGGAATTTGGCATCATCATATTTGGATGAGAAATTTGTTCTCTACCTCGATCATAAATCTTTGGAATAATTATTTTCTCATATGGAACTCCATGTTGACTCGAGTTCCTGACATCTTATGATCTTGATATTCTTTTTATTCCTGGAAGGGAAATCGTGTTGCCAATGCGCTTTGTCGTAAGCAACAAGTGGTTGATTTTTTGATGTTGTCTGAATGGAATTATCTTTTTATCAAGTTCATCAGACGTTTTGATGTACTTCGTTTTACTGAGTTTCATCTCATCTCTTTTATAGACTAGCGTCCGATGTTCTTTTATGGTGTTCGGTTCATCGGATGTATTGTTATTATACTACATCGTTGTTCTGGTTCATCGGTTCATTGGGCGTACCGTTTTTGTACTACGCTGATGTTCCAAATTATTTGAGTTTCTGGTTCCTCGGCATACTTTTATTAGACTACGTCGTTGCACCAGTTCAATTTTCTTCTATTCTTGACGTTCGCCACGTCTTTTATATACGGAAATGCCTTAGGGATTCTGGTTTTCATTCTTGAGCCCGGTGATATTGTGGAAATTGAAGTTTCACCAGATTTGATTTTTGAGCAACATCCTATTTCGAATTATTGCTTCGGAGCTCAAACGACTTCGAAATAAAGATGTTCTTCTTGTGAGAGTTCAATGGTTCTCAAATCCTAGGGATTACTCTTGGGAATCTAAAGAATTCATCGAGCGATCCCGTTCGTGCTAACTCTTTCATGCTCTTTGTGGTGAACTTCTTATTTCAATTTTCTTTTGTGTTGATATGCTTCTATGGTTGTTACTTCTTATTTTCTTCTTAAGTATTGCGAGGACGCAATTTCTTTAAGGAGGGGAGTCTGTAACAACCCGCATATTTATCGATTTTATATTTAAATATTTTATTTAAATATTTTATCGTTCGTCGGATTTTGGTCCAAAAAACTACTTTTTGCAAACAGTCGAATTGGGACTCGAGACCACCCCCATTGAGTTCAAAATGCCGTTTGTGACCTTTTTGAGTATAAGCTTCGATATGTTTGGAGAAAGTTGATTTTTGCTACTTTTTCCCGCTTATGACTTTGGTTTGGACTGCACCCTTATTAGCTCAGTCCAACCCCCTTCTCTTCATAACTTCTCCTCTTTTCTTAAACACTTAAGCTTTAGCAACAATGGTGGAAGAGAATGGGAAATAGAAATTCCTAAGCCCTAGTTTCCATTAGCAAATCCATCTTCTTGCTCCAAACTCAAGTGAACCCATTGGTAAGCATCTCCTTCTTCTTCTTCAACTCTTTCTCTCTTTGATTTCAGAAAATTCCTAAACCTAATTTAGGAAATGTTTCTCTTTTAAGCTTAGATTGAATCTTCTTGAGTTGTTATTGAAGAGGAATTGATCTTAGCTTGTTTTAAAAGCGTCTTCTTCATTGATTTGGGTTCAAAGGTGAGATTTTTATCTCACATCTTTGTCTATAATTATCTTCGATTGTTAGGTATGAATTCCTAACGTTTATTCGTGTGCAATGGATTTTGGTTTGGATTGATTTTGTGTATATTCCAATTTTTGGTGTTTTGGTCTAATTTATGAAAATCCTATTATGGATATTTGGACATTGATATTTGAGGCGTATCGAAGAGCCGTTTAGGCTGGGTTGTCGTTCGACGTAATTCCTTAGTCATCGCCATTTGCTCGTTCGATCGTTTCTGATATTCGCTTGGCCATTTTAGGCCTAGGTTCAGGGAATGCCCTGAACCCTAGATTCAGACGCCTGAAACGTAATATTCAGACGTCTGAATATTGTTCTGGGAAGATTTCTATTACCAGACTCAGACGTCTGAATATATGGTTTCAGACGTCTGAATTGGTTCATTTGGAACCAGAAAGGAAATAGGCCAAAATATGCCTGTTTCAGAGGTCTGAAACACTTGATTCAGACATCTAAATTGTGCTCTGGAAATTTTTATATTTCCAGATTCAGACGTCTGAACCACTTGTTTCAGACGTCTGAATCAGCAATGTTTCGCCTGCTTGCCTTTTCGCTTGAGAATTCCAATTTAAATCGACTCGTGATGATCCTATTTGTTGTTATCATTTATTATGACTTTGATGACTCCTTTTTAGGGATTTTTGAATATCCATTTCGATGGATTCTTTATCGGTTTCTTTGGATTTTATTCACGTCTTCGAATGTGAATTTTACTGAATTGATTGTTATTACAATCTTCTTTGTGATTTGTCACTTTAAAAATATAAAGGTTTTCTATACTAGTAGTAAATGTCAAAACTCTTTCATCAAACGATTTCAACTCTATTTTCAATAACAAAGATCTTTTCTTAAACCGTTTTCCAATCTATTAGTATATACAAACCTTTACCTCACTCGTATGAGAAATCTAATTAAACGACTTAGTAAAACAAGTGGTATGAAACGCTTGCGTTTACTTCGTCGGTTAATTCTTGGACTTGTTCGATTGAATCTCTTTTGACAATTTTCTAGTGGAGATCTACAATTTGTTCGTAAATATTTAAGTTAAGCTAGTGGTTATGGGACATGAAGCTAAGCTCATATATTTACTAGCTCATTGTAATTGACACTTCTCTTTGATCATGACGATCATTTTATGGTTTAGACTAGCATTGTGCGATGTCTCTTTGTCCACGTAGAGGACTGTACGTCGTTTTTATTGAGCTTCGGCTCACCAAGAGGAGCTTCGGCTCAATGTCCGCAATGGGGGACTATACCCTGTCAGGAGGAGTTTCGACTCACCAGGAGGAGCTTCGGCTCAAAGTCCGCAATGGGGGACTATACCCTGTTAGGAGGAACTTCGGTTCACCAGGAGGAGCTTCGGCTCAATGTCCGCAATGGGGGACTATACCCTGTCTGGAGGAGCTCTGGCTCATTTTTATGGATTGGCCATCCTTTTTATTGTGATTTCTGGATTTCGTGTGTTAATTTCTGGAATTTATGTTTCACCAACTTTTACGATGGGCATTGATATATATGTCAATTATTGTGGCTTGGTGAATGAAATTAGGAGTATGACATTCCTTTTTATCTTGAGTAGATTATTGTAATATTGATTAATCACTTGTTGATTTTCAATTACTTATTTATCACAGCTTGGCATTGTGATTATTATATGTTTATGTCATATCTCTTATTATATATCACTTCATTTGATATTTATAGCTAGACTGATCCGTTTATTATTTTCTTCTTAAATAATACTCGGGTCAGACTGAGATTTTACAGGTGCTTCCTCATGGCTTCCTATCTGGAACCATCTTCTGACTTTGGCTAACTACTCTAGTTTGGTAGTTTTTGTTGTATACATTTGAGATACAGACTCCTTGATGTATACATATTTTTGTCTAGCACTTGCATCTATTCTTTTGTATTATTGTGGATCTTTTTGACCACTACTCTGATGTACACTTTCATGTGTAATATTCATATCTATTTCCGCCTTTGTGATATGAATTATCTGTGACTGATTTATGTTATTTTTATTTCTATATTTGTTTCCGAAGATTATTATAGCCACTGTGTAGTAGCTTTGAGTTTGTGTCGGTATGTCGGATTTCCCTCTTGATAAAGAAATGCATGTATACTATCTGACATATCGATGCTCGCGCAAAGCAATTACACGGATGGTCGCTCCTCAACAGCCTTATTCTCCGTGCTAGTTGACAGCATTCACCGTAATGTTCTTGGCTAGCGTGGGTATAGAGGTGGGGCGTCACACCAACAGACTGCAAAAAAGATAAAACTTGACAAGTAGATAATCTCCAGCGATTCCAATCTCCAGAAAGTGGAAATCCAAATCTGTGAATACTCAGGCTGACCCGAGCGTAAATAAAAATACAAACACTCAAGTCAGGACATACATACTTATACAATGTAAACCAACTCAAGTGAACTGTAGTAAAGGTACAAGTAACTTAGAAGATGCTTGGGACCGCCCATCCTCTAAGGACCCGTTAAACTATTTACTACGTAGTATATTGCGCTATATACAGTAGTGTCTAATCAGTATAGTATAATCATAGAGAAAATAGCGTTAAGGGGATGGTGAACCTTTACGCGGTCGGATCTTTAAAACCAAAATCGTAGTGGACTCGATATAAGGATATGACACGGCACGCGAGGCAATGCCAGGGTGGATACACCGTTTGCACTCCCGCACCGGTGGTGACGGCAAGCCAGCAGCTTCCGCCCACCTCGAACAATAACCCCGAATCAAAGTGGCGCCATGTATCGAATCACAAAAGTAATATAATGGTTTTCGATGGAGCATGCTCGATGAAAGGGTGCGACCCTTTGTGTTGCCCGGTATAGCTCCTGTTTTAGTCACATATGCCAACTCACGGGAGTTGGGTCCACGTAGTATACCTCGAGAACGTCCCCACCAACCTACTTCATTCTGAAATCTCCACCGCGTACACAGTTGTTAAAGTGGTTTTCGGTATTGGCCGGCTATAAGGCAATATCCGATCTCGGTCTCTTTAACAACCAATCATTATTATAACCCGTAGTTATAACTTTAAAACAACATTTTATACTTCAAAATAAAATATCATTTCAACCCAAATCTTTATCAAAATAAAGATTAAATCATTTCCAAACCATTTCAATATATCATTATACCATATATTTCAATTCAAATATTTATCAAAATAAATATCAAGTCATTCATTTCAATATATTAAATTATCATATCCTTTCAAAACTTCCTTTCAAATCATTTTAATATATCAAAATATCATTACCTTTCAGGGCTTCATTTTCAAAATATCATATCTTTCAGAACTTCTTTCAAATCATTTTAATATCAAAATATCATATCTTTCAAACTTCGTTTCAAATCATTTTAATATATCAAGATACCATATCTTTTCAAGACCACATTTCAAATCACTATAATATATCAAAATAGCTATATTTTTTCGAAACCACATTTCAATATACCAAAATATCATATCTTTCAGTTCCACATTTCAAATCAATTTAATATATCAAAAGTTATATTTCAAAATAAATTACTTCATTTTAAATCATAAAAATGAAGTTATTACATTTAATAATTAAATTATTAAATTCCAAAAAATTAAACTTTTCAATGTTCATTTATGCACTTAAATTTATTAAAACAATGAAAATTCAAGTTTCGCAGCATTTCGAAAATGCTACAGAAAGTTACATTAAAAAATAATTCAATTTAACAAAAGATAGTATTAAAAATGCTGTTAATTAACTTCAAATATTCAATAGAATTTCACAAACGCTTATATTTTTATTTAAATCATTTTTAACTTATAAAATCATACATTTTCACATTTATAAGCATCATTTAATTTTCCTTAAATTCATGATTTTATAATGTTAAGTTTCCTTTCAAAAATCAATATTTATTAATAATTCGCTTATTAAATTTCAACATTCAAATTTAAATTCATTACATTAAATTTCATCTTAACACTTAAGTTTAAAATTTCAAATATAACTTAATTCCATTTTATTTAATTTAACGTAAAATTTCACTTTTGAACCAAATTCATAAATTCCAATTTAAGTTATTTCCAAATTAAACTCAATATTCACTCATTAACATTTTAACTTTATTCAAAAATCATTAATATGTTATAAAATCATTTTAAATTAATTTAACTTCAAAATATCAAAATTTATCATATTTCAAAGTTAATTTAAATTCCATTAAAAAGTAAATCAAAATTTCCAAAATAACTTACATTCAGATTTTCTAACTTTTCCATAATTTATTTAACTTATAGATTTCCAGAAAATCAATAATACTTTAAAAAAATTATATTTTTATTTAATTTTAAATTAAAATATTGTAATAATTAAATTTCTAAAATATTTTAAAATTTTTAGAAAAACATATTTTAACTACGGGCTTGAATATAACTTTCTATGCTAGGTAAAGTGATACGGGTAATGTATCATTTCAACTCGTAATTTACAAAGAAAAATCCAGGTTTTATCATTTCAAACCCGCAGTCCCAAGTAAATAAAATAAGTTGAAAATCGTTCAGGCCTATCATTTCAGCCCATAACGATTTTCCCCTATTCTAAAGTTCGTTCGGGTATGCATCATTTCAACCCATAGTGATTCTAATCTAAAGGGAACATGCAGTGTGATAAACTGATAAAATAGCAGAACAACATAATATAACAGTAACAGATGTTATAACAGGTGTTTAAGCATGGGTGAACATCATAATATCATAATATAGCAGGTGTAACATGATAATGCATTTTACAGATTCAAAAGGGGTCAATTTACTAGTTATATATGTACATACTGTCTGGTGAGAATAACTCACATGTTCAAAGCTGGAGATATCTACCAAAGCACGCAATGCACACAATGAAGGCATGATAACATGGATATGACTTGATAGTGGAGAGCCAAAGCAATTTGACTTGTTCAAACATTTGCACAAAACAATACAAATATATGTAAGTTTCAACACGATTTAAACATCAAATAACATTAGAATTCAAAGCCCAAAACAACATCGAATGAATTGCACTTGTTCTCAACCTCGTGTACTTCAGTTAGGCAGTGATTAGGCTCAGCTAACCCTAGGAATTGGGTTAGGTTTGGGTGTGTAAGGATCGGCCTACACATGGGTTTGAAGGTGGGTTTAGTCTAGGTGCATAAAACTAGGTGTACAGGGCTAAAACTATGCAACATACATCATTTGTTGCTCTTGTTTGGTTCGTCCAGAGGCTAGGTGGCCCCAACCAGTAGTGCAGGTGGTGGTGGGTGATGTGGCAGAGGGTGAAGGTCAGGTCAGAGGTGGTGGTGGAGGTAGTGGCGGCTAATGGTGGTAGAAGGAGGAGACGATAAACTAGGCTAGGCTAGTGCAATAGGTGATGGTTTTTGGTGGATTTTGTGGTGGTCCTTGCCATGGATCGTCTCGAACTGAAATGGAGAGGTAGTAGGATGGGTGATGGTCCGAGGAAAGGTGTGGTAGAGGTCAGGTCAGATCTGCTTGAGGAGGAGCCATGCTATGAAGGTGAGAACAAGTACAAAATTCAAAATAGAAAAGTACAAAAAAACAAAGGAAAAAGAAGATAATTTTTACCTCAACTCCTTTAAGCCATGGCCGTATTTTTATTTTTATTTAGATGAGAAATGGATCTGAGATCCATGTGAAAAATGAAGGAGAAAGTCACGGCTAAAAGAGGAAAAAAAAACGTTCAAAGAGTAAATGAGGAAACGGTAAAAGAAATGACTTACGTTTCAAAAGCTTTTAAAACCTTTCAAATTTCCTTAATTTTATTTATATAACTTGATATTTATGGAAATAATAATAATCCCAGATAAAATTAAATGAAATAAATTTTAGAAAATTCATATGAGCTTGTAATATATTTTTAAACATAAATTATAATATAAAATAAAAGTACATGCAAAAAATAAATATAAAAAAATTAAATTCAAATATAATTTTAATGAAGAAAATAGCAGAAAAATGGAAACTAGGCTTTAAAATTTGGAAATAGATTCAATAAGCTTTGGAAAAATTCAAACATCACTTTAAAAACATTTAAAAGATAAAATATGCCTAAAATAACATATAAACACAAATAAAAAAATATTAAATTTAAAGAAAATAGAAAAAGATTTAAAGAAATTGCTTAAAAATCCAAAATAGTGTCCAGAAATTACAAATAAATCACCATTGACTTTGAAATTTTTTTTACTTCATTTTAAAATTATTATAATACAAAAATATACATACAATAACATATTGAAATAAATATGACAAATATTTTTTTTTAAATTTATAATAGACAAAATTTTTAAATAAATCAAATTTTACTCAAAATTGAAATGTACGTAACTTTTACAGTTTAACTCCGTTTTCAACAAAACAAAAAGCAGTGTTCAAGTTATTACATCTATTTTCATAATAAAAGATAAAATTTAAGATTTTAAATAATTTAAATTTGAAGTTTAAAAGTCACGGTTTGAATAGTTTGACCAGAAATTCACTTTTCAGTAAAATATTCAATTTATACTAATTTGAACTATAAATCACTTAATAATCATCATTTATATTTAAAATGAAATGTTTGAAATAAAAAAGTTTTAAAATAATTTAAAAATAAAATAAAGTCAAATTTAAATTATATGCAAAAAATGTAGGGTTGTTACAAACGTTCCCTGCGGTTCCAAAATTTATTCTTGTCCCTCACTATTCATCTTCTTTTGATTCTGGAGTATCCCATAACTCCATTTCGAATGATCTTTATAGTGAATTGGCGGTCTCTCCAATATTCTAATTTTCATGTAAAGGGGTGAAACTCCTTTACAATTAGCATCGATTTACCAGAGATTTTATCCTTGGTTTAGATGCTAATATCTTTATTATTTCAAACTCTATCTCTTGAGATTGAATGTAGATTTACCCCAGAAAATCCACATCGATCTTATTTTTAAGTCACGGTTGACCCGGTTAAGGTTGCCCGCGATTTATTTAAGCTTATCCACCTCCCTATTTTTTTATTAAATCATCTTGTCTTTTGTTTCCAATCTATCTTCCAAACATTTTGAATTGTACTTTTAAATCAATGTTATATATTGTGTTGTTTGAGTTGTTGATGTTGAATTCGGTTTCTGATCGATTCGTCTATCGATGGGATTTCTAAAACACTTTGACATAACAAACTAACACAATATTATTTTAAAATAAAATTGGTTAATGAAATAAATTTTGATATAAGTAAATTTTTGAAACTTAATAAATTGATCATTTGAAATGATAATACTTGATTTATCATTTATTTTTCTATAATGAATTTACAAATAGATATTTATAAATTCATTTGGGAATGGAAATGAGTTAAAACAAGAAATTTGAGAATTTAATTTCCGATGGTTTCAAACCTTGTGTTTAAAGTTTTAAAATGGGTGTATTATTTAAAGTATTTTCTAATTTTTCCAAGAAATTTTAAAGTTTAAAACAAGTGCTCTTCTCTTTGTCGCTGGAAAATAACTTCGGTAATGACCACAGCATCATCGACGTTCATCTTTGAGTTTCGAAGTGAAGAGAGCGTTCTGTAGTCTTGCTACAGCTTTGTTTTGGGAAATCTAATTGATTTGAATTTTTAAAATATGATTTGAATTGTATTATATATAAATATATGATTTAAATTTTATTTGACATATTATGTACTTATATTTATTTATCTCTAAATGGTTTGAAGGGAATCAGAAATTTATTCTTAAGTTTTACCATAAAGAATAATTTCAGTTATAAAAAGAAAATCAAAAAATTTTGAATAAATAATTCAAACTTGAGATAATTGAATTAGAAAGTTTTATTTGTATAATACAATTGCATTCAAATATAACTTGCCTTAATTTCATAAGTTAACAATGTAATTGGATAATATGCAATATAAAAAGACTTTATAAATAAAATTTGAGTGGTTATAATAAATGTTATACACTTTAATTTTAGTTATAAAATGATTAACAAAGGTAAATATAACAAAAGGGTAATTGAATAACTTAAAATAAAATAATATTAGAAGAACTAAGAATAAAATAAAGCGGTTATAATAAGTGTAAGTATATTTCACATAAGTGATAAATATATTAAGAAGGAATAAATTTTTATTTTAATTTAGAAATAAAGAAGAACTAAATTTATTGAGTACATTATCGGTATAATAAATGATTAAATTTTTTCAAACCCATGGTTTTAAAATTTTTAATTTAAGATGATTGGATGATAAGATAATGAATTTAGAGATATTTAAGATTTATTTAACTTGTGTAAAAAAAAGAAATAAAAATTTAAGTTGAAATTTCCATGGTTTCAAATTTATTTCCTTATTTTTTTTTCAAATTGTCTTTAGTTGTCCTTATTTTTCCTCATCTTGCTATAAACTGGTATAGGCATCTATTTATAATCTTTCTGTTTAGAAATCTTTCTATAATCTTTGATAATCTTTTAATCTGAGCACTGCTTTCCATCTACGGACCTTCGGTCAAGCGGAAAGAGTAAATCAGATTCTAGAGGATCTTTTCATGCTTGTGTTCCTCCATCTAGAGAATCTTGGGAAGATCATCTCCACCTTGTTAAACTTACCTATAACAACAGTTATCAGGGATAATTCCAATCTTCTTGTAATCTTGTCTTAATCTTATTTCACTCTATCTTTTTCTATGCTTTCCCGTACCTCATTCATTTTCGAGGACGAAAAGTTTTGAGTGGGGGAGAGTGTAACAACCCTAGATTTTGCTTATATTTTTAAATTGACTTTATTTTTATTTTAAGTTATTTTAAATTTATTTTATTTAAAACATTTAATTTTCAAATATAAATGTTGATTATTAAGTGATTTATAGTTCAAACTAGTATATTTGAATATTTTACTGTAAACTGAATTTATGGTCAAACTGTTCAAACTTTGACTTCTAAACTTCAGATTTAAATTATTTTAAATCTTAAATTTTATATTTTTTATGAAAATAGATGTAATAGCTTGAATACTGCTTTTCATTTCGTTGAAAACGGAGTTAAACTGTAAAAGTTATGTACATTTCAATTTTGAGTGTAATTTGATTTATTTAACAATTTTGTCTATTTTAAATTATATAAATTATATTTTCTTTGTCATATTTTATTTTAATATGTTTTATTATGTTATTTTATGTATATTTTTGTCTTTTAATATTTTGAAGTGATGATATAATTTTTCTAAAGTTTATTTGAATTTGTTTCAAATTTATAAAGCCTAGTTATGTATATACTGTCATTTTCTTTATTTATTTGATTTTATTTAAATTTATTTATTTATTTTACTTATTTATTTCATTTTCTGAGTTTATTTATCTTTATTATCAGCCTTGTTATGTATTTATAAATTTAAAATAAATTTGTGGAAATTTGAAAAGACTTGAATCTCTTTATCTTCTTTTGACTTTTTCTCTTCCACCTCTTCATTTTCCCCCAACATACATCATTTATTTTTATTTTTTTTGCCATATGTTTCTTCATCCTCTCATCCACTTTCTCTTTTTTCACGTGGATCTCAAATCCAGTTCTCATCTAAAAAAATTACGGCAATTTCTTGAAGGAGTTGAGGTAAATTTCACCTTCTTCTTCCTTTGTTTTTCTATTTTTCTATTTGAATTTTGTACTTGTTCTCACCTTCATAGCTTGGCTCCTCCTCAACCAGATCTGACCTAACCTCTACCACCCCTTTTCTTTGACAATCACCCACCCTATTTCATCATCAAGGCAGGCCGAGCCCATCCATGGCAAGGAGCACCACCAAAATCCACTTAGACCATCACATATGTTGCAAACCGAGCTACTTTTGCATCCCGCTCCTTCTACCACCTCTAGCCACCACATCGTCCACCACCACCACCCCTGACCTGACCTCCACCCTCTGCCACATCACCCACCACCACCTGTACCACTGGTTGGGCCCACCTAGCCTCTGGCCGAGCACATTAGGAGCTTAGAGATGAAGTTGTTGCCTTGTATTTACCTTGTTTTTGTAAATTGTTGCACTTATATTCATCACCATTCAAATCAACCTAGGCCGACCACTATAGATCCAAACCCAACACCAAATTCATGTCTTGGCTGAGCTTATCCAACCTATAATTAATCCATATGAAGTTGAGAACAAGTGCGATGAATTTGACATCGTTTTGGGCTTTGATTTCTAGTGTTATTCTAGTGTAATTCGTGTTGAAACTTATATAAGGTTACTTTGTTTTGTGTAAATATTTGAACAAGTCTAATTGCTTTGGCTCTCCACTCTCAAGTCATATCCATGTCATCATGCCTTCATTGTGTTGTGTTGTGTGCTTTGGTGGATATATCCAGCTCAAAGAAGTGAGTTAGTCTCACCAGACAATTTGTTCTTATATAACTAGTAAACTGACCCCTTTTGAATCTGTAAAATGCATTATCATGTTACACCTGCTATACTATAATCATATGATGTTCACCCATGCTTAAACACCAGTTATGTCATTTGTTACTGCTATATTATGTTGTTCTGTTATTTATATCAGTTTATCACTGCAAGTTCCCTTTAGATTAGAATCACTATGGGTTGAAATGATACATACCCGAACGGACTTTAGAATAAGGGAAAATCGTTATGGGCGGAAATGATAGGCCTGAATGATTTTCAATTATTTTCATTTACTTGGGACAGTGGGTTTGAAATGATAAAATCCGGATTTTTTTTTTAAATTACGGGTTGAAATGATATATTATCCGTATCACTTTACCTAGGCTAGAAAATTTATACACATGCCCGTAGTTAAAATATGTTTTTCTAAAATTTCTAAAATATTTTAGAAATGTAATTATTATAATGTTTTGATAAAAATAATAAAAAATGGTTTTTGTAAAGTATTATTGATTTTCTGGAAATTTATACGTTAAATAAATTATGGAAAATTTAGAAAAACTAAATGTAAGTCATTTTAGAAATTTTGATTTAATTATAATTGGAAATTAAATTAAATATGAAATTATCATAAATTTATGACAATTTGAATTTAAAATGAATTTAAAGTGATTTTTAATATATTAATGATTTTTGAATAAAGTTAAAATGTGAAATGAATGATTATTTAAGTTAAAATTTTGAAACATAACCAAAATGGGAATTTGTTAATTTGGCTTAAAAGTGAATATTAAGTTAAGTAAATAAATTTGAGATTAAGTCATACTTTGAAATTTTAAAATTAAGTGTTAATTTGAAATTTAATTCAATGAATTTAAAATTGAATGTTGAAATTTAATAAGTGAATTATTAGTAAATCTTGATTTTTGAATGGAAATTTAACTTTATAAAATTATGAACTTAAAGAGAATTAAATGATGTTAATAAATGTGAAAATGTATGGTTTTATATGAAAAAAGCGTTTAAATAAAAATGTAATTGGTTGTGAAATTATATTGAATATTTGAAGTTAATTAACTGCATTTTTGAAATGCTATTAATTGCAATGTGAATGATATTACAGCATTTGTAAATGCTGTAGTTGATGATAATTAACTAAAAAGCTAAATTGAATTAAAGTTTATTATAGCATTTTTTTAAGTGCTAAATTATTGAATTTAACTATGTTTATTTGAAATTTAAGTAAACTCTATTACAGCATTTAAAAATGCTATCTTTAGTTAAATTGAACTGTTTTAAATGTAAATTTCCGTAGCGTTTTCTAAATGCTGCGAAAAGTGAATTTTCATTGTTTTGATAAACTTAAGTGAATAAATGAACTTTAAAATTTGAATTTTTTTGAAATTTAATAATTTAATTATTATATGTAATAACTTCATTTTTGATTTAAATGAAGCAATCTGATTTGAAATATAAACTGTTTTGAAATGTGAATTGAAATGGTATTTTAAATTGAATGAAATAAATAATGATTTGAAATGAAGTTTTGTAAAGATATGATATTTTGATATATTGAAATGATTTGAAAGGAAGTTTGTAAAGATATGATATATTAATATATTAAAATGATTGGAAAGGAAGTTTTGTAAAGATATGATATTTTAATATGTTGAAATGATTTGAAATGAAGTTTTGTAAAGATATGATGTTTTGATATATTAAAATGGTTGTAAATGAAGTTTTGTAAAGATATCATATTTTAATATATTGAAATGATTTGACATAAAGTTTCGGAAAGATATGATGTTTTCAAATGGTTTGGAATTAATTTAATCTTTATTTTGATAAATATTTGGATTTGAAATGATATTCTATTTTGAAGTATAAATACCATTTTAAATTATAACTACGGGTTTTAATAACGATTGGTTGGCAAAGAGACCGGGATCGGATATCTGGCATACTCTATGTCGATACCGAAAACCACTTTGACAACCGTGTACGTGGTGGAGATTCCAGAATGAAGTAGAATGGTGGCGAAGTTCTTGAGGTATATTACGTGAACCCAACTCCCGTGAGTTGGCATAAGGTGGCTAAAACAGGAGCGATCTTGGGCCAAGTGAGGTCATTCCTTCGATCGGACACATTCCTTCGATACTATACTCGTACTTGTGACAGATTAGATGGCCATCCTTCGATTTTGGTTTGGAGTGTGTTCCGAGGTGGGCGTATGTGACTGCTGCGTTACCACCAGCCCGTATGCGTAATTGGTATATCTACGCTGGCATTGCCTTGTGTCCCGTGTCACCTACCATACCGAGCCTTTGCTACGAGTTTGTTTTTCTCCCGTAGACCGTGTGGTATCCTCTGACAGTCACCCGGTGTGGAGATGTCATGATATTGGATGGACTGCTGGGACTATTATGTGTGAAGGGTGATATGGGTAGCCCGGAACGCTATTTAAAAGTATGTTTATTTTACTGTAGACATTATTATAATAGCGAAATATTACTACACAGTAAATAGTTTAATGGATTCTTGGAGGATGGGCGGTCCCAGGCATCCTTTAAGTTACTTGTACTTTATTACAGTTCACTTGAGTTGGTTTACATTATATAAGTATATATTGTCCTGACTCGAGTGTTTGTATTTTATTTACGCTCGGGTCAGCCTGAGTTATTCACAGATTTGGATTCCACTTTCTGGCGATTGAAATCTCTGGAGATCATCTGCTTATCTAGTTTTATCTATTCCAGTTATATTGTTCTATTCAGCTTGTACTTGGTTATCGTCTTGAGACTTCTGTTGTACTTTATTTATTATGTTGTATTTTATTTAACTCTGATATATTTTCATAGTAGCTTCATGAACTACTATCTCTTTTACTTCTGCTGCATTTCTTACTCTGTGTCTGTGTTCTGTTATTTTTATTTACCATATGTTCTGAGATTTGCCAAATTTTATTTATAACGCAGTATTTTGAGCAATTCAAGTCCGGAATGAGCGGATGCGAATGGTCGAAATTATCGGGTTGTTACATTGGGTTTAAATTGGATTTGAATTCATTTTAAATTCAAAAGGTGAGTGTTTTAACCCACTCACAATTTCTAAAATTTCTTATGTGTATTAAATTAATTTCTAATGTGATTAGAAATTCATTTATTGCTATTTGATATATGTTATCATCACTCCAGTTAAATTTTAATTGATTGAATTAAATTGTTATTTAATTTATTATTGCATATAAACTGCCAGTTAGGTAGATTGTTTAAGTTATTATTGAACATATACTGTCAGTAATTACCTGTTATTTATTATATGCTCTATATTGATATTATTGTTTAAATTGGATGATGATTGTAATACATGGTTGATGATTGATATTGGATGAATGGATGCTGTATTTTATATTGTTTTAAACTGCAAATTTGTTATGCACTTTATTTCATTTGGGATTGCGGTTTGAAATGATATATAATCATATTTTTATTTTAAATTACGGATTGAAATGATGAATATCCGTATCACTTGACCATATAATAGAAAATTATATATATACACCGTCGTCTATATATAAAAATATTTTAAAAAGGATTTCTATGGCTTACAAAGAAGTATATGATTTTTGAGATATTAATTTGATTAATTTATAAATGTTAATTTATATATAGTTAAATTCTTAGTTTTAAGCTATGAATTTGTTTAAAGTACAAATATAGTTTAATGTTAAAGTTGATTTGATTAAAATATAATATGGATAAGTATTTACTTAAATTATATTTTAATATAGAGTCTATATTGATTTTTATAAATCAAGGTTGAGGATATAGCTTTTAAATTGATTTGAGATTTTATTTAATTAAGAATTATATTTAACAAGAATCCATTGGAAACTCCTTGAAATTGAGTTTTTAAAAGAATATGGTTTTATAACTTAATCGGGTTTAAGGTGATTTAAGTGAATAAATTGAGGAATTTTCAGTTATTGAAATTTGAAGTTTTATTTGAAGGATATTGGATTTAGCAAGCGAATATTTCAAAACTGAATAATAGTAAAAGTGAATTTGGTATATATATGAATTATAAAATTGGTTTTGAAATATTGAATAATTAAAGCTTTAAAATATATGGAAACTGAAAGGGTTTATTTAGGGATTTAAATCTGTATTTGGAATTGATTTGTGAAGGTGAAAAATCAATTTTATTATATAAAGTAATTTAATATTCAAACCATGTAAAGGTAAGGATTTTTCCTCCACGAAGGTCGACATTAATACGTCCACTGTATCAAATGCCAAGCAATCGAATACCGGAAAACCGTACCGCTAGGGTTAAAGAAGAGGTAGAAGATAGAAGAAGAGAGAAAGAAAAAGAAAACAATAGAAACAATAACAGAATCTCACAATCGCAGCGGAACAACATATAATAGATAAATGAATATCTTTAAAACAAAGAACTATATCAGGTATTACATTTCATCACGTTACATTACATTATCAGAGTTTACAACAACAAACAGTAGAAAAGAAATACTATATACTAATTGATACGCCAAGCCATCCATCTCTCTACAGCAACTCCTAAATTCCTGAATATCCTGATAACCTGACTCTAGACTGCCCGTGTGAATGATGGGCACCCAGAGTTTAGGAAGGAAACAATAAACTCCAGGTCAGTCATTTGACTGGTGTGAGAACTTAAAACAGTTTATCTTTAAAAGTAAACAAAGAAATATTTTTTAAATTAGATTCGCAATGCTTTTTAGAAAGCGAGACTACCATAAGGCCTCCCGCACATACACACAATGCAAACGCAGAATCGGAGGAGATTTCTCCTTATGATAGTCAAATATGCTTGATATGCAAATTTTCTTTGATATTATTATTGTAAGTGTAAAGTGTAAGAAAACATTATGAAAGTATAATATAATCTTAGCTAACATAGGCATTTCGCAATATGCCTACTATAGCTACCATCTAAACATTGGTGACCACCATAAGTAAATGGCACGTTCTACAACTAAAACCATACAAGGTGCGTATTGGAGTTTGGATTTCCAACAAATGGTCAGGCCAAGGAACTTCCCATTGCCACATGGAAACACCTCTGGAAGGACGCCCCGAGAACCTAACCGGATCTCTGCCAACACAAGGCCGGGTTACCCCTTGTTGGGTAACTACTGACACGAATATGCCATCCCCCGGTCGTAACCGACCTAAATCCCGGGATTCACTAAAAACCAGAAAATAATAAGTTTGCAGCAACAACATAGGTTAAGTATTAGGGCTCCATACCATAATACCACCTCTATCCAGAAGGAATGACATACACTAATGGGCGCGATCCCCTAATAACCTTGCCGCATCCTTCCTGTTTTGACCATTATCGAGGTGTGAGGTCTGACGAAGTCTCGTCCACAAAGCTACGTTTTTCACAAAAGCCACGCTTTGATCAACAAATGCTCAACAGTACTTCGTATGCCACATTACCAATTAGGGAATATATCACCGGTAACCATAAACTACATAACCTCTGAGCACGTACGTCTCAGAGAAGGGTGTTAAGCTAAGAGAATAAATTGTCCGCCACCAACAGAAATATATTTGATAGAAACCAGCTTGACATCTCAAATTGTAATGTCAAACACACATCCATACAAGTCCATTCTGGGTTCGAACAGAACCGAAGGCACTTCCAAAGAATCCCTTGCAATCCAGATATTCACTAATCACGACCGGGCTTCCCATCACAAAGGGTGATAAAATCTCTATATCGGAGATCAGACGATGCAGAGACATTCGACGGTAATCCTTCTCAAAAATATTCGGTCTTCAACACCGATCTTCAAATGCTATCCATTACGACATATCACTTATTCGGAATGGGATTTATGACACGAAGGTCCTCTCCCGGCTAAACCGAATAACGAGCGCTTATTTTGAAAAATAAGTGCAACATTCAAATTTCAAGCAATTCACAACAAATACCCATTTAAAGGTAAATATTGATAGTCGGTTATTTAACTATCAAGGCCAACAACCAAATATCCAGCACCATAACAATCACTAGGCCCTTTTTATTAATTTTCCAGAAATTAAATAACTTGCCAGATATTCACTTCAATTTATCTTTAAAAATATATATTCTCTAAACCATTTCAATTTCATATTGGAAAAACAATTCCAAATACTTATTCATTTTTCAATTTATCTTTAAAAGACAAAAACCCAAATTCTTCCATTTCATGTTGGAAAACATTTCCATACTTATTTAACAATAGGTAATTCACAAATCAATTTATTTTCAATACTTAGAAAATATCCAATATACTTAAAACACGATTAAGTATATATTTTATTCTTTTACGGAAAACATTCTCTTAAACACATTTGTTTGGGTCCAAACTAATGTTGTGTAAAACATCATTACGAGAACCCAAAATCACTAGTATAGGGATTCGAAATTAAGATAGATATATAAATTCCAATACCATAGAAAAACATTTCCTTTCGAAAATCATTTACTATAACAACAGTGTTATAGTCCATCTTTCCTTGTTCCTCAAAAACGTCTATTTCAACAATGAATGTTGAAGTCTAAGGTTCGATCCTTAACACATTTTTAAACAACTTCAAATCATTTTAATTCCATTTTAAAGATCACTTCCTATAACATTTCTTTAATATATCATTCACTATCCAAAATCGTGAATATAACTCCTTTAATAAGCTTTCATATTTACTTATCAAATTCAATTGGTTTTGGATTTATAAAACAACGTTTATAAATTCACATATATATATTTTACAATAATTTCAACTTATAAAAAAATATCACTTTATTAACAAATTCTATTTATATCTCATTTAAATGCCAAAATCCAATTTATAAGCTAATTACTTATAAACCTTTTATTTTACAAAATTTATCCATTTTATAATTTCACAATTTATAAATCTATAAATTTCATTCACTTATGAAATCCATTTATTCCTCATTTTGACACTTATAAAAATTCTTTTTAAAATTCCAATATTTTAAATTTATAAATATCAATTTTATAAATCTTTTATATAAACCGTTTATAATAATTTCAAAAATCTCAATTTAAACCATTTTATAAAATTCATTAACTCCTTATTTCAAAAATCTATTTTCAACTATATTTCTCAAAAATCATAATTTTTATAACATAAAAATTATAGGGTTTGTTTATTTAAAAAGAATCGATTTCAAAATTTAAATAAAACGTATACTTTCGAAAAAAATCACTTGAAAATCTTTTTAAAATCAAAATCGTTACTTTAACATTTTTAAAACTCTAAAAATAGGCCCAATGCTACAACAACACTAAATATAACAATTACGGCATTCAAAACATCATATATCATATGATAACAGAATATATCACAAATATCTGTAAATAATTCAATACGGGTGAGGAATCCAGTTGGATCCCTCCAACTTGTTTCCCTGCATCCACAGATGTTAGCACAATATCAATCCCATTTCAATACGGAGTATCGCGGTATATTGGATTTATAAAATATTATCCGCTATTATGCGGCGCAATAGAGGCTCATCCGCTATATAATGCTGGAAAATCAACTCCAAGTACATAAATAATACCAATTCCAATCAAGATGGAATATTGCGATATATGTTTTTAATAAATCACATCCGCTTAATATACGGTGTATATGGTCTATTTCAAAACAATAGATAATAATTTATCATTCAATCACACAATCAAGCAATTTTAAATCTAACTATTTAAAATTTAAATCGAAACAATTTCGATTGAGTGAGAAGTTCTCACCTTGTTTTCAATAACAGTTGTAGCATTTTATTTCAAATAAAATTAAACGCGCGTTTAATTTTACCAAAAAATATCACTAACTCCAATCAATTCCAATCAAGCTCCCTTGCATAGTGTTCGCGAATACGAACCCAACGCAGTTCGTCTCGTGCGTTTTCGACCTCCTATGAAAGAGTTATGACGTTACAATGATTACACGATTAAATATAAATTAATTTTGCAATTTATTTTATTTATTTTAACCTTCAATGAATTAGGGCCATCCAAACCCTTTTACCAAATCAAGGCCGTGCGTTTCATCACCTTCCTCCCCGGGTTCATACGAGTACAACAACCCATCAGGCCGTCGTAAACCCTAAAATTTTTGAGCCATCTACGAGCATCTTCACGTTGATCAGAGAATACCACGTCGAAGGCCTTCAAGCAAGCCACCATCGGCCAGAAAGTGGTCGAGCTCGGCCCTATATTAGCCTCGAAAAACGTGCCGAGACGTGCGACCTTCTAGCTCAATTTGCCGACGATCCAAAGCTCCATTTACGATCACCACCGTTGAGATTGAAGATCTTGACGTGCTCTACGACTTTCATGTTGAAGGTTTCTCATAAATGTCGTTGGATTTGAAGAAATTGAAGGGAGTACGAGATGAATGTTTCGGCCATTGATTTCTGAAGGTGGCGGCTAGGGTTTCAATTTAGGGTTTGTTGCAATTGTGAAAATATGAGGTCTTTATATAGAAAATTTCCATGCACTATTCACCCGAAATTTTTCCGAACCCCAAACGAAGCGTGCCGCCTGGCATTTATAATGTTTTACCCCCATTTCCAATGCAATGGAATATATATCGACAGCCAATTCGATCAAATTTGGAAGATAAGTTTTCGAATTGACTATTTAAATTCAAAATTCACTCGAATCGATTTCTGCGCGTTTTAGCTTGCCCCGGACAAACCGTAAATCCGATTGACACGAAATTTGAAAACATACAATAATATAATATTATGGATCCGATGAAACTGGTTTCGTCAAAATCCGAGACTATTTGAAAAAATGGCTATTTTAATCGTCAATTAAATATTAAAATATTCAATTTTCACAATTTAACTTTTAATTCAATTTTAAAAGTTCGATAACATCATTCTAACTCCGATATGATTTAATACAACTTTATAAATCAAATTCAATCACATTAAACCCAATTTCCAATTATTTCTGCAATTCACATATTAAATTGTCGATTTAATTATCCAATTAAATCTAGATACTCAAAAATAAATTTATTCGACTTACAAATTTTACTTGTTAATATTTAAAATCAATTAAATATACGAATTTCAATTGACAGGAATTCTGGGTCGTTACAAACTTCCTCCCTTAAAAGAATTTCTTCCCCGAAATTACCAAGTAAGAAAAAGTTACAGAATCCATTAACTTTTCAAAACCATTCAAATTAGATTTCAAATTCTCTTAAGTGTTTAACTTTCCCAAAATCCAATAGTTAAACTTCTTATAAAAACTTTACTAAGTTTTCAAATCCAAACTTAGTTAATTTTTTTCAAAACCAACTATATTTTTAACTTTCCACTCTAAAATCAAAGTTATAGTTTTCTAAAAAAATTTCAATTTTCTCCAAAAATATTCTAACGCCTTAAATTTTCAGAAAAATTCGCCATAGTCTCCTTTGTGCGGTTCAATCCGAAAAAAATGATAATATATATATCACAAATATACATCTCATCAAGAAATGAGGCATCTCGTAGGGAAAAAAGTGTAAAAGTACGATATGTAATCCGAGATATGTACTTATATATTATTAGCGAGCATGTACGACTAATATAGCGCGAAAGCGAGCTCAAAAATCGAAGCAAGCGCTATGCACACCTTCTAAACACTCAACAAACAAATGAGAAACATGTACATATGCAAGTAATATCAATATACAACATATACCAAAAAATATATATGCCAATATAGCAAATGCAATCAAAAGCAATAAATTGAACCATCGACCAACTATCATCCAACTAACATCCATAACCAAATCAACATACATGCACTTCTCGTTAATATTCAATGAATTGGTTTTCCAATTTAAATCTGATTTGATTCATTAACATTGGATTTACTAGCATTCATTCATATTCAATTTGAATTAGTTTGCATTCACTAATTTATATTCAAGTTTGTTCACTTCCATATTCAAATCAAATTTCATAGCTTCCATTTTTTTCAATTCAACTTCATTAACACTTAATGAATTATATACAATCAACTAACAATCAGATAACAACCAAATCATAACCAACATAACCAAATTATTAAATTTACATTCAATTTGGTTTAACACTTTTAATTAGCTTTGATGAATTAACACTTACATCCATTATTTCATATCAATTCATTTACATTTAGATTGATTTACATTCAATTTGTTCACTAAATTCAATTGCTAATTCATTTTAACAAATACAGCTGAATTTCATTCATATAACTCAAGTTCATATTCATCACTTCACTTAATTAATTTACTTTGATACCAAAATCAACTTCATTCAACATTACTTAAGTTATATTCCATTTCAACATCATTTGTTTAATTTAACTTAAACTTCCAGTTATAAATCCAATTCAGATTCCAATTCTAAAGTAAATTCTATTTTCTTACAAATTCGAAATGGATTTCAATTTCATTTTCTTGCACTTGCAAATTTTGTTTATTCATTCACAATTTATTTTCCAACTTAATGATTGTATTAAAATCATTTTATATAACATTGCAGAGTCTTTTCAATCTTTCGAAACCATTTTTGAAACCAATTCAATTATCCTTTGAATTTCAAAACAAAACTCAATTTTTCCAAACAACTTCCATTTAAAACAACTTGGCAGCAATCCCTCTTTTTGAAACCCGAAAATGAACATCGATGATGTCGCGATCATTATCGGAATTATTTTCCATGGCCTAAAAGAGTTTAGTGCTTTCCTTCCTTCAAAACAATTTTCCAAAACCCTTGAAGATCGTTTTCAAACTTCAAAGAATTTAAATTTCCCAAGTCTCAAAATTTCAAATTCTTTAAATTTGTTTTCAAATATTACTCTAGAATTCCATTTCAAATTACAAATCACATTTACAAATCTTTTAGTTATATAATTTCACTATTTTCTCTTTACTTATATAAGATCATTTCATAATTGTAAATCATATTAATTATAATTCCATACTTATAATTCTTCGCTTATAAAATTTATTCTTTTACAATTGTTTTTATTTAGATTATTCAGACATCCTTTAATTAACTTATATATATTCTTACATTTTCAACAACCAAACAATCAATTTATATACACTTTAATAATTGCTTAAAAATTTATTCCTTTATATATAAAATATAATCAAGGTAAAATTATTTCTTCTACCCAATTTCAAATGATACTATGTTGGTTTATCTTGTTTAAATTTTAGAAACCCCTATCGAAATAGTTAGCTAGGCTGCACCGACCAGAATCTATAAACAATCAACCGATAAGTCAACACAATACAAAACAATTTCATATTCACTAACAAATACGTGCTCGTATCTACTATTACTCTCAAACTCATTCTAGAGTACTGCTGACTCTATCTCTAATGAGTAATTCACACCAGAGTCAAGGTTGTCACTTAACCATATGCTCTGATACCAAATGTAAAGGTAAGATTTTTCATACACGAAGGTCGACATTAATACGTTCACTATATCAAATTCCAAGCAATCGAAGGCCGGAAAATCGTACCGCTAGGGTTAAAGAAGAGGTAGAAGATAGAAGAAGAGAGAAAGAAAAAGAAAACAACAGAAACAATAACAGCATCTCACAATCGCAGCGGAACAAAATATAATAGATAAATGAATATCTTTAAAACAAAGAACTATATCAGTTATTGCATTTCATCACATTACATTACATTATCAGAGTTTACAACAACAAACAGCGGAAAAGAAATACTATATATTAATTGATACGCCAAGCCATCCAGCTCTCTACAGAAACTCTTGAATTCCTGAATATCCTGATAACCTGACTCTAGACTGCCCGTATGCAAAATGATGGGCACCCAGAGTTTAGGAAGGAAACAATAAACTCCAAGTCAGTCATGTGACTGGTGTGAGAACTTAAAACAGTTTATCTTTAAAGTAAACAAAGAAATATTTTTTAAATTAGATTCACAACGCTTTTTAGAAAATGAGACTACCATAAGGCCTCCCGCACACACACAATGCAAACGCAGAGTCGAAGGAGATTTCTTGTTATGATAGTCAAATATGCTTGATACGCAAATGTTCTTTGATATTATTATTATAAGTGTAAAGTGCAAGAAAACATTTCGAAAGTATAATATAAATCTTAGCCAACATAGGCATTTCGCACTATGCCTACTATAGCTACCATCTAAATAGTGGTGAACACCATAAGTAAATGGTAGGTTCTACAACTAAAACCGTACAATGTGCATATTAGAGTTTGGATTTCCAATAAATGGTCAGGCCAAGGAACTTCTCATTGCCACATGGAAATTCCTCTGGAAGGACGCCCCGAGAACCTAACCGGATCTCTGCCAACACAAGGCCGGGTTACCCCTTGCTGGGTAACTACTGACACGAATATTCCATCCCCCGGTCGTAACCGACCTAAATCCCAGGATTCACCAACAAGCACCAAATAATAAGTTTGCAGCAACAACATAGGTTAAGTATCAGGGCTCCATACCATAATACCACCTCTATCCAGAAGGAATGACATACACTAAGGGGGCACGATCCCCTAATAACCTTGCCGCATCTTTCCTGTTTTGACCATCATCGGGGTGTGAGGTCTGACGAAGTCTCGTCCACAAAGCTATGCTTTTCATAAAAGCCACGCTTTGATCACCAAATGCTCAACAACACTTCGTATGCACATTACCAATTTGGGAATATATCACTAGTAACCATCAACTACATAACCTCCTTGCTCGTACGTCTTAGAGAAGGGCGTTAAGCTAAGAGAATAAATTCTCCGCCACCAACAGAAATATATTTGATAGAAACCAGCTTTACATCTCAAATTGTAATGTTAGACAGACATCCATACAAGTCCATTCTGGGTTCGAACAGAACCGAATGCACTTTCAAAGAAACCCTTGCAATCTGGATATTCACTAATCACGACCGGACTTCCCATCTCAAAGGGTGATAAAATCTCTATATCAGAGATCAGTCGATGCAAAGACATTCGATGGCAATCCTTCTGTTTTCAAAAATATCCGGTCTTCAACACCGGTCATCAAATGCTATCCATTACGACATATCACTTATTCGAAATGGGAATTATAACACAAAGGTCCTCTCCCGGCTAAACCGAATAACGAGCGCTTATTTTCAAAAATAAGTGTAGCATTCAAATTTCAAGCAATTCACAACAAATACCCATTTAAAGATAAATATTGATAGTCCGTTATTTAACTATCAAGGCCAACAACTAAATATCTAGCACCATAACAATCACTAGGCCCTTTTTATTAATTTTCCATAAATTAAATAACTTGCCAAATATTCACTTCAATTTATCTTTAAAAAGATATATTCTCTAAACCATTTCAATTTCATATTGGAAAAACAATTCCAAATACTTATTCATTTTTCAATTTATCTTTAAAAGATAAAAACCCAAATTTTTTCACTTCATATTGGAAAACATTTCCATACTTATTTAACAATAAGTAATTCACAAATCTATTTATTTTCAATGCTTAGAAAATATACAATATACTTAAAACACGATTAAGTATATATTTTATTCTTTTGCGGAAAACATTCTCTTAAACACATTTATTTGGGTCCAAATGAATGTTGTGTAAAACATCATTACAACAACCCAAAATCACTAGTATAAGGATTCGAAATTATGATAGATATATAAATCCCAATACTATACAAAAACATTTCCTTTCGAAAATCATTTACTATAACAACAATGTTATAGTCCATCTTTCCTTGTTCCTCGAAAACGTCTACTTCAACAATGAATGTTGAAGTCCAAGGTTTCGATCTTTAACACATTTTTAAACAACTTCAAATCGTTTTAATTCCATTTAAAAGATCACTTCCTATAACATTTCTTTAATATATCATTCACTCTCCAAAATCGTGAATATAACTCCTTTAGTAAGCTTTCATATTTACTTATCAAATTCAGTTGGTTTTGGATTTATAAAACAACGTTTATAAATTCACATACATATATTTTACAAAAATTTCAGCTTATAAAAAAATATATCACTTTATTAAAAAATTCTATTTATATCTCATTTAAATGCCAAAATCCAATTTAAAAGCTACCTTTTATTTTACAAAATCTATCCATTTTATAATTTCACAATTTATAAATTTATAAATTTCATTCACTTATGGAATTCATTTATTCTTCATTTTGACACTTATAGAAATTCATTTTAAAATTCCAATATTTTAAATTTATAAATATCAATTTTATAAATCTTTTATATAAACCATTTATAATAATTTCAAAAAATCCCAATTTAAACCATTTTATAAAATTTATTAACTCCTTATTTCAAAAATCAATTTTCAACTATATTTCTCAAAAATCATAATTTTTATAACATAAAAATTATAACGTTTATTTATTTAAAAAGAACCAATTTCAAAGTTTAAATAAAACGTATACTTTCAAAAAAATCACTTGAAAATCCTTTTAAAATCAAAATCGTTACTTTAACATTTTTAAAACTCTAAAAATAGGCCCAATGCTGCAACAGCACTAAATATAATAACTACGGCATTCAAAACATCATATATCATATGATAACAGAATATATCACAAATATCTGTAAATAATTCAATACGGGTGAGGAATCCAATTGGATCCCTCCAACCTATTTCCCTGCATCCACAGATGTTAGTACAATACCAATCCCGTTCCAATACGGAATATCGCGGTATATGGGATTTGTAAAATATTATCCGCTATTATACGGTGCAATAGGGTCTCATCCGCTATATAATGCGGGAAAATCAACTCCAAGTACATATATAATACCAATTCCAATCAAGATGGAATATCGCGGTATATGTTTTTTGTAACGACCCAGGATTTTTAGAAATTAAAATTTGAATATTTAATTTATTTTAAATATTAAGAAGTGAATTTATAAGTCAAATAAATTTTTATTTGAATTATTGATTTTAATTGGATAATTAAATCAATAAATTAATATGTGAAATTGTGGAAATAATTGAAAATATAGTTAAATATGATTGAAAATGATTTGTAAAATTTTATTTTATCATATGGGAGTTAGAACGATATTTTAGAACTTTTAAAATCGAATTAAAAGTTAATTTGTGAAAATTGAATATTTTAATATTAAAATCGACTAGTGAAAATAGTCAATTTTTGAACAGTCTCAGAATTGAACGAAACCAGTTCCATTGGATCCGTAATAGTTAGTTATTACCGGATTTCAATTTTCGTGTCAATCGGAGTTATCGTTTGATCATGGCAGCTCGAAACGCATCGAATTGTTTTTAATTTAAATTTGGCGAGCTAAAATAGCCATTTTTCAAAAAGTTTCGGATTTCGACGAAACTAGTTTCATCGGATCCGTAATGTGATATTATTGTAAGGTTTCAAATTTCAAGTCAATTGGATTTACCTTTTGTCCGGTACAAATTAAAACGCCTAGAAAATCGCTTAAATCGGTTTAATTTAAATTGAGCGTTTACAGCCATAACTCGCACATACTTCCGAATTAGCTTCCGAAACCTGTTCCATTGTGTCCGGAACGCGGGATAAACCCTAGGTATGTCAGTTTTGGCGCGTAAATCGGAGTTCGGAATTTCCGGATGAATAGTGTTCGATTTTTCTTTATAAATAGACCAACACCTTCATAATTTAGAAAAAAAAACCTAATTTGTTTGCCCTAGCCGCCACTACCCCAATGTATGGCCAGAAATTCATGATCTTCATCCCTCAATCTCTCTCAATCTACAAAGAATTAGCCAAAGTTGTTAACTACAACATCGAAGAGCATGAAGAGAGCTAGAGATCTATACGGTGATGATGGATTTTGGTGCAACGGAGGGGGAGATAAATGAGGCCGTTCGTGGCCAGTTGCGTGCGCGTTTCCCAAGGAGGGAGGGGGCCGAGTTGGCCTATGCTCTGGCCGTGGGTAGCTTGCGTTGGGGGCTTCGCGATGGTGGTAGTTTGATGAAGTATAGTCGAGAGATGGAGGAGCAAATGCTAACCCTAATCTATGATGATGGGTTTGAGTGTGCGGCCATCTTCCTGTAGGAAGAAACGTGAGTTGAGGGAGATGAAGGTTGCGGCTGTGATGAGGGAGGCTTGTGATCCTACGGTCTTGATTTGTGCAGGTTATAAATTATAAATAGAAATTGAAATTTATATAAGTATAAATCGTGTACAATCTTTAAAAATTCATAACTTTTTCATACGAGGTCGAAAAAATGCAAACTCAGTTGCGTTGGAATCGTATGGACGAGCACTACGCGATGAAATTGGATTGGAGTCGATTGGAGTTAGTGAGAATTTTGGGTAAAATTAAACGTCCGTTTAATTTTATTAGAAATAAATCGCTAAAACGGAAATTAAAAATCAAGGTGAGAACTTCTCACTCAATTGAATCAGTTTCGATTTTATTTTAAATAGTTAGATTTAAAATATTTGAATGCATGTTTGAATGATGATTGATATCTATTGATTGTTAAAATAGACATTATGCGCCGTTAATAAGCGGATGTTTTTTATTAAAAACATATACCGCGAATATTTCATAAACAGTGAAATTGGTATTATATATAATAGCAATATATATATATTGGCATATGTATATATTGGAGTTATTGATTTCCCGCATTTTTTTTGTTTAGCGGATGAGACCCTATTGCGCCGTCTATTAAGCGGATAATATTTAAATCCAATATACCACGATAATTTCGTACTGGAGCGAAATTGGTATTGTGTTAATGTTTGTGGGTGCAGGAAAACAGGTTGGAGGGATCCAACTGGATTCCTCAACAGTTTTTATTTGATTTCAGATATTTTGATATTTGATTGATTTTCATATCGATATGTGATATCGTTGTAGTCGTGTTTGACTATTTGGTGTGTAGCATCATTGGACCAAATTTTGGGATTTTAAAATGATTTTAAAGTGATTTTAGAAAGTATACGTTTTATAAAATAATTTTGGAATTGATCCATTTTAAATAAATAAACGTTATAATTTTTAACGTTATAAAAATTATGATTTTTGAGAAATATAGTTAAAAAAACTGATTTTTGAGAATACGATGCTATTGATTTTATAAAATAGTTTAATCGGGATTTTAGAATTTATTGTGAAAAGTTTAAATATAGGATTTATAAAATTTAATTATTTTATGAATCAAAATGATGAAGTTTTTAAAGGAGTTTGGAGACGTTTTAAAAGAATAATATAAATTGATTTATATTAAGAGATTTATAAATGGATATTTATAAATTGAAAATATTGACGTTATAAAACGAGTTTTTATAAGTGTTTGAATGAAGTGAAAATGGATTGCATAAGTGAATGGAATTTATAAAATTATAAATGATGAAGTTATAAGTGAAATTTATAAATAGTAAGATTTATAAATTTGGTGAAATTATTAAAGAATATATTTGGATGAATAATTAAATCTTATAGGTTATAAGATTTATGATTATGAAGTTTAAAAGAACGATTTTGTAAAATAATCGTTTTACAAGTATTTAACTTATAATATGAACTTTTAGTTTATAATTGAGTTATAAACTGGAATAGGTTAATAAAAGAATTTATAAAAAGGAAGTTTTTATAAATAAATAGAAATGGAATTTATAAACGTTGTTTTATAAATTGGCAAATGACTTATTTTGATAAGTAAATTGTTGAAACCTATTAATGGAGTTATATTCACATTTTTGAATAGTGAATAATCCTTTGAATTAAGATGAATAAAAGGATGAAATTGTTAATGAAGTATATTCACGTTTTTGAATAGTGAATAACACGTTAAAGAAATTGTTTTGGATTTGGATATTTCAAATAGAATTAAAACGATCTAACGATGTTTTAAAATGTGTTGAGATTCGAAACCATAGATTTCAACATTTATTGTTGAAATAGACGTTTTCGAGAAATAGAAGGAGATGATGGACTATAACACTGTTGTTATAGTAAATGATTTCCGAAAGGAAATGTTTTGTATAGTATTGGGATTTATATATCTATTTTAATTTCGAATCCCTATACTAGTGATTTTGGGTTGTCGTAACGATGTTTTACGTAACATTCGTTTTGGCCCAAATAAATATGTTGAAGAGAATGATTTCCTTAATAGAATGAAATATATACTAAATTTCAATTTTAGTATATTGAATATTTTCTAAGTGTTGAAAATAAATAAAATTCGTGAATTACTTATTTAATAAGTATGGAAATGTTTTCCAATAATAAAGTGAATATTGGAGAATTTATCTTTTTGAAGATAAATTGGAAATGAATAATTGAAATCGAATATCCATAGATATTTTGGATTATAAATTCACTAAGGAATTTATAAAAGAAAGTGGAATTGGTTTAAAAATAAATATTGATTTATTTTTGAAGTATGAAATAATATATCTTGTAAAGATATTTTGGAAAATAAATAATTTGGAAAATTATTTGGAAACTGGTGATGTGTGCATATCCATTGGTAGTTCAATAACTGACTATAAATATTTCCCTTTGAATGGGTAATTGATGTGATTTGTTTGAATGTGAATGCCACACTTATTTTTGAATAAGCGCTCACTATTCGGGTTAACCGGGAAAGGACCATAGGGTCGTATAACCCATTCCGAATATGTGATACGTTGTTATGAATTGCATTTGAAGATCGGTGTTGAAGACCCGGTATTTGCGAAAGCGATAGGATGACCTGTCGGTTGTCTCTGTACTGAGTTGCAACGGTATAGAGACTCCTTAAGTGATGGGAAATCCGATCAGGATTGTGAATATCCGGATTGCAAGGACTTCTTTGTAAGTGCCTTCGGTTTTGTTCGAGCCCGGAACAGACTTGTATGGATAGTATGCCTGACATTACAAGTTGAGATATAAAGCCGATTTCTTTCAAATATATTTCTGTTGGTGGCGGAGAATTTATTCTTTTAGCTTAACACCCTTCTCTGAGACGTACGAGCTCAGAGGTTATATAGTTGAAGTTATCAGCGATATATTCCCAATTTGGTAATGTGACATGCTGAGTGTTGCTGAAATGATCATTGTGTTGATTAGTGTGATAGGATCGTTTATTTGATCGTCTATCTTGGTGATCATTGTGTTGATCATTTGTTAACCCAAAGCATGGCTTTTGTATAAAGTATGTTTTTGTGGACGTGACTTCGTCGAGCCTCACACCCCGTGAATGGTCAAAACAGGAAAGATGCGGCAAGGTTATGAGGGGTAGCGCCCTTTAGGATGTGTGCATTTCCTTCTGGAAAAGGGTGGTATCATGGTATGGAGCCCAGATACTTACTCATGTTGAAAACACTTTGTTATGATTGTGTGAATTGATTACGAGCGCTCGGTTAAAGGTCCCAAAGGACCGGGGGATGGCATATTCGGTCAGTTGTTACTCAGTTAGGGGTAACCCGACCTTGTGTTGGTAGAGATCCGGTTTGGTTCTCGGGGATGTCCATCCAGAGGCATTCTCATGTGGCAATGGGAAGTTCCTTGGCCTGATCATTCGTTGGAAATCCAATTCCCAATACGAAACTTGTACGGTATTAGTTGTAGAACCTGCCATTCACTTATGGTGGTCACCACTGTTTGGATGGTAGCTATAGTAGGCATAGTTCGAAATGTCTATGTTGGCTAAGATTTATATTCTACTTTCGAAATGAATTTTTTTTCCTACACTATGCACTAATAATAATATCAAATGTTCTTTTAAATGCGTATCAAGCATCTTTGACTATCATAAGGAGAAATCTCCTCCGATTCTGCGTTTGCATTGTGTGTGTGTGCGGGAGGCCTTATGGTAGTCTCATTTTTAAAAGCATTTCGAAATGAATTTAAAAATATCTCTCTATTTTGTTTTTAAAGATAAATAAACTGTTTTGAGTTCTCACACCAGTCACATGACTGACTTGGAGTTTATTGTTTTCCTTCCTAAACTCTGGGTGCCCACCAATTTTCACACGCGCAGTCAAGAGTTAAGGTTTATCAGGATATTCTGGATATTCTGGAGTTGCTGGAGGCAAGATGGATGGCATGGCGTATTCACTAGTTTATATAGTATTTCTTTTTCCGCTGCACTGTTTGATGTTGTATATTGTTGTACACTCTGATGATATGATGTAATGAAATGTAATGTATAAAATGTAATAACTGATATAGTTCTTTGTTTAAAGATTATTCATTTATTATTATATGTTGTTCCGCTGCGAATTGTGAGATTCTGATGTAGTTCTGTTGTTTTCTATTCCGTTCTATTCTCTGTTCTATGTTCTCTATTCTCTTTTTCTTCTATTTTAAAATTTTCTATTTTCTTTTCCCTCCATCTTCTACCTTTCTTTCTTTTTCTTTCCTTAAATTTTTCTTAAAACCATAACATTTCGGGTTTACGGCCTTCGATTTCTCGGCAGTCGATAAAGTGAGTGTCGATGTTGAATTTTCGAAAGTCGAAAATTTCCGGGGCGTTACATTTGGTATCAGAGCTTATGGTTAAGCGACAACCATGGTTCTGTTGGGTATTACTCATTAGAGATAGAGTCAGTAGTGCTCTAGATTGAGTTTGAGTGTAATAATAGCTATGAGAGCGTATTTGTTAGTGTATATAAAATTGTTTTATATTGTGATGATTGGTTTGTTGAGTGGTATATAGATTCTGGTTAATACGAGTAATTAACGTTGTTGATAGGGATCTCTAAACACTTGTACAGAACAATTCGACACAGTATTGTTTAAAATTGGGTAAATGAAATAATTTTACCTTGAGTATATTTTGTATATAAAGGAATAATTTTTCAGAATTATTAAAGTGTATATAAGTTGATTGTTTAGTTGTTTGAATAATCTAAATAATTGAATTATAATTAAAGTGATTTACAATTGTGAAATAAACTTATATATATAAGAAGTGAAACTATATGGATATATTTAGGAATTTAAGTTATGTAAAAACAAGTGATGTTTATAAATGGAATATAACTTAAGTGATATTGAATGAAGTTGATATTAGCATCAAAGTAAAATAATAAAGTTAAGAGATAAATGTGAACTTAAGTTATGTAAATGAAATTCGATTTTGTAATTGAATTGAATGAATAGATTGAATGATAATCAATTGAATATAAATAAAGTTGATATGAAAAAAAAAATGAATGTAAGTGTAAGTGTTAATTCATTTAAAATCTAATGTTATTGGAAGTTGAAAAATTGAATGCAAATCAATTTAATTAAACCAATTGAAAGCAAAAGAATTTGGTTGTAATTGATATACATTGGTTGTTATTTGATTGTTAGTTGATTGTATATAATTCATTAAGTGTTAATGAAATTGAAAGCTAAATCAATTAAAATCCAATTGGAAGTTAAGTGAATCTTAAATAGAATTGAATTTGATTTGGAAGTGAACCAACTTGAATATGAATTAGTGAATATAAGCAAATTGAAAATGAATGCTAGTAAATCCAATGTTAATGAATCAAATGTGATTAATAAGAATATGAATGAATATTATATTGGTTATGGATGTTAGTTGAATGATAGTTGGTTGATGTTTGCATTTGTTGCCTTTACTACATTTGCTATGTTAACATATATAGTTATTATGTTGCTATATGTTGTATATTGATACTATTGTCTATATACATGATTCTCATGTTGTTTGTTGAGTGATTAGTAGGTGCGGATCGCGTTTGCTTCGCATTTGGAGCTCGCTTTCGTGCTATATTAGCCGTATATGCTCGCTAATAAAATATAAGGTACATATCTCGGATTAAATATCGTACTTTTACATTTTTTTCCCTGCGGGATGCCTCATTACTTGATGAGATGTATATTTGTGATATATATACTGTCATTTTTTTTCGGATCGAGCCGCGCAAAGGAGACTATGGCGAATTTTTCCGAAAATTTAAGGCGTTAGAAAAAATTTGAGAAAATGGGAAAATTTTGAAAACTTTAACTTTGATTTTGGAATTGAAAGTTAAACAATAGTAGTTGTTTTTGAAAGGATAACTAAGTATGATTTGGAAACTTAGTAAAGTTTTGTAAGAAGTTTAACTATGAATTTTGGAAAATTAATAGATTCTGTAACTCTTTCTTACTTGTTAATTTCGAGGACGAAATTCTTTTAAGGGGGGAAGATTGTAACGACCCAGGATTTTTAGAAATTAAAATTTGAATATTTAATTTATTTTAAATATTAAGAAGTGAATTTATAAGTCACATAAATTTTTATTTGAATTATTGATTTTAATTGGATAATTAAATCAATAAATTAATATGTGAAATTATGGAAATAATTGAAAATATAGTTAAATATGATTGAAAATGATTTGTAAAATTTTATTTTATCATATGGGAGTTAGAACGATATTTTAGAACTTTTAAAATCGAATTAAAAGTTAATTTGTGAAAATTGAATATTTTAATATTAAAATCGACTAGTGAAAATAGTCAATTTTTGAACAGTCTCAGAATTGAACGAAACCAGCTCCATTGGATCCGTAATAGTTAGTTATTACCGGATTTCAATTTTCGTGTCAATCGGAGTTATCGTTTGATCGTGGCAGCTCGAAACGCATCGAATTGTTTTTAATTTAAATTTGGCGAGCTAAAATAGCCATTTTTCAAAAAGTTTCGGATTTCGACGAAACTAGTTTCATCGGATCCGTAATGTGATATTATTGTAAGGTTTCAAATTTCAAGTCAATTGGATTTACCGTTTGTCCGGTACAAATTAAAACGCCTAGAAAATCGCTTAAATCGGTTTAATTCAAATTGAGCGTTTACAGCCATAACTCGCACATACTTCCGAATTAGC
This sequence comes from Allium cepa, assembly GCA_030765085.1. Lineage (NCBI taxonomy): Eukaryota > Viridiplantae > Streptophyta > Magnoliopsida > Asparagales > Amaryllidaceae > Allium > Allium cepa. Next base: position 847,084,457 of record CM060928.1, on the reverse strand, counting down.
TTCCGAAACCTGTTCCATTGTGTCCGGAACGCGGGATAAACCCTAAGTACGTCAGTTTCGGCGCGTAAATCGGAGTTCGGAATTTCCGGATGAATAGTGTTCGATTTTTCTTTATAAATAGACCAACACCTTCATAATTTAGAAAAAAAAAAACCTAATTTGTTTGCCCTAGCCACCACTACCCCAATGTATGGCCAGAAATTCATGATCTTCATCCCTCAATCTCTCTCAATCTACAAAGAATTAGCCAAAGTTGTTAACTACAACATCGAAGAGCATGAAGAGAGCTAGAGATCTATACGGTGATGATGGATTTTGGTGCAACGGAGGGGGAGATAAATGAGGCCGTTCGTGGCCAGTTGCGTGCGCGTTTCCCAAGGAGGGAGGGGGCCGAGTTGGCCTATGCTCTGGCCGTGGGTAGCTTGCGTTGGGGGCTTCGCGATGGTGGTAGTTTGATGAAGTATAGTCGAGAGATGGAGGAGCAAATGCTAACCCTAATCTATGATGATGGGTTTGAGTGTGCGGCCATATTCCTGTAGGAAGAAACGTGAGTTGAGGGAGATGAAGGTTGCGGCTGTGATGAGGGAGGCTTGTGATCCTACGGTCTTGATTTGTGCAGGTTATAAATTATAAATAGAAATTGAAATTTATATAAGTATAAATCGTGTACAATCTTTAAAAATTCATAACTTTTTCATACGAGGTCGAAAAAATGCAAACTCAGTTGCGTTGGAATCGTATGGACGAGCACTACGCGATGAAATTGGATTGGAGTCGATTGGAGTTAGTGAGAATTTATTCGAAATAAATCGCTAAAACGGAAATTAAAAATCAAGGTGAGAACTTCTCACTCAATCGAATCAGTTTCGATTTTATTTTAAATAGTTAGATTTAAAATATTTGAATGCATGTTTGAATGATGATTGATATCTATTGATTGTTAAAATAGACATTATGCGCCGTTAATAAGCGGATGTTATTTATTAAAAACATATACCGCGAATATTTCATAAACAGTGAAATTGGTATTATATATAATAGCAATATATATATATTGGCATATGTATATATTGGAGTTATTGATTTCCCGCATTTTTTTGTTTAGCGGATGAGACCCTATTGCGCCGTCTATTAAGCGGATAATATTTAAATCCCATATACCGCGATAATTTCGTACTGGAGCGAAATTGGTATTGTGTTAATGTTTGTGGATGCAGGAAAACAGGTTGGAGGGATCCAACTGGATTCCTCAACATTTTTTATTTGATTTCAGATATTTTGATATTTGATTGATTTTCATATCGATATGTGATATCGTTGTAGTCGTGTTTGACTATTTGGTGTGTAGCATCATTGGACCAAATTTTGGGATTTTAAAATGATTTTAAAGTGATTTTAGAAAGTATACGTTTTATAAAATAATTTTGGAATTGATCCATTTTAAATAAATAAACGTTATAATTTTTAATGTTATAAAAATTATGATTTTTGAGAAATATAGTTAAAAAAACTGATTTTTGAGAATACGATGCTATTGATTTTATAAAATAGTTTAATCGGGATTTTAGAATTTATTGTGAAAAGTTTAAATATAGGATTTATAAAATTTAATTATTTTATGAATCAAAATGATGAAGTTTTTAAAGGAGTTTGGAGACGTTTTAAAAGAATAATATAAATTGATTTATATTAAGAGATTTATAAATGGATATTTATAAATTGAAAATATTGACGTTATAAAACGAGTTTTTATAAGTGTTTGAATGAAGTGAAAATGGATTGCATAAGTGAATGGAATTTATAAAATTATAAATGATGAAGTTATAAGTGAAATTTATAAATAGTAAGATTTATAAATTTGGTGAAATTATTAAAGAATATATTTGGATGAATAATTAAATCTTATAAGTTATAAGATTTATGATTATGAAGTTTAAAAGAACGATTTTGTAAAATAATCGTTTTATAAGTATTTAACTTATAATATGAACTTTTAGTTTATAATTGAGTTATAAACTGGAATAGGTTAATAAAAGAATTTATAAAAAGGAAGTTTTTATAAATAAATAGAAATGGAATTTATAAACGTTGTTTTATAAATTGGCAAATGACTTATTTTGATAAGTAAATTGTTGAAACCTATTAATGGAGTTATATTCACATTTTTGAATAGTGAATAATCCTTTGAATTAAGATGAATAAAAGGATGAAATTGTTAATGAAGTATATTCACGTTTTTGAATAGTGAATAACACGTTAAAGAAATTGTTTTGGATTTGGATATTTCAAATAGAATTAAAACGATCTAACGATGTTTTAAAATGTGTTGAGATTCGAAACCATAGATTTCAACATTTATTGTTGAAATAGACGTTTTCGAGAAATAGAAGGAGATGATGGACTATAACACTGTTGTTATAGTAAATGATTTCCGAAAGGAAATGTTTGTATAGTATTGGGATTTATATATCTATTTTAATTTCGAATCCCTATACTAGTGATTTTGGGTTGTCGTAACGATGTTTTACGTAACATTCGTTTTGGCCCAAATAAATATGTTGAAGAGAATGATTTCCTTAATAGAATGAAATATAAACTAAATTTCAATTTTAGTATATTGAATATTTTCTAAGTGTTGAAAATAAATAAAATTCGTGAATTACTTATTTAATAAGTATGGAAATGTTTTCCAATAATAAAGTGAATATTGGAGAATTTATCTTTTTGAAGATAAATTGGAAATGAATAATTGAAATCGAATATCCATAGATATTTTGGATTATAAATTCACTAAGGAATTTATAAAAGAAAGTGGAATTGGTTTAAAAATAAATATTGATTTATTTTTGAAGTATGAAATAATATATCTTGTAAAGATATTTTGGAAAATAAATAATTTGGAAAATTATTTGGAAACTGGTGATGTGTGCATATCCATTGGTAGTTCAATAACTGACTATAAATATTTCCCTTTGAATGGGTAATTGATGTGATTTGTTTGAATGTGAATGCCACACTTATTTTTGAATAAGCGCTCACTATTCGGGTTAACCGGGAAAGGACCATGGGGTCGTATAACCCATTCCGAATATGTGATACGTTGTTATGAATTGCATTTGAAGATCGGTGTTGAAGACCCGGTATTTGCGAAAGCGATAGGATGACCTGTCGATTGTCTCTGTACTGAGTTGCAACGGTATAGAGACTCCCTAAGTGATGGGAAATCCGATCAGGATTGTGAATATCCGGATTGCAAGGACTTCTTTGTAAGTGCCTTCGGTTTTGTTCGAGCCCGGAACAGACTTGTATGGATAGTATGCCTGACATTACAAGTTGAGATATAAAGCCGATTTCTTTCAAATATATTTCTGTTGGTGGAGGAGAATTTATTCTTTTAGCTTAACACCCTTCTCTGAGACGTACGAGCTCAGAGGTTATATAGTTGAAGTTATCAGCGATATATTCCCAATTTGGTAATGTGACATGCTGAGTGTTGCTGAAATGATCATTGTGTTGATTAGTGTGATAGGATCGTTTATTTGATCGTCTATCTTGGTGATCATTGTGTTGATCATTTGTTGACCCAAAGCATGGCTTTTGTATAAAGTATGTTTTTGTGGACGTGACTTCGTCGAGCCTCACACCCCGTGAATGGTCAAAACAGGAAAGATGCGGCAAGGTTATGAGGGGTAGCGCCCTTTAGGATGTGTGCATTTCCTTCTGGAAAAGGGTGGTATCATGGTATGGAGCCCAGATACTTACTCATGTTGAAAACACTTTGTTATGATTGTGTGAATTGATTACGAGCGCTCGGTTAAAGGTCCCAAAGGACCGGGGGATGGCATATTCGGTCAGTTGTTACTCAGTTAGGGGTAACCCGGCCTTGTGTTGGTAGAGATCCGGTTTGGTTCTCGGGGATGTCCATCCAGAGGCATTCTCATGTGGCAATGGGAAGTTCCTTGGCCTGATCATTCGTTGGAAATCCAATTCCCAATACGAAACTTGTACGGTATTAGTTGTAGAACCTGCCATTCACTTATGGTGGTCACCACTGTTTGGATGGTAGCTATAGTAGGCATCGTTCGAAATGTCTATGTTGGCTAAGATTTATATTCTACTTTCGAAATGAATTTTTTTTCCTACACTATGCACTAATAATAATATCAAATGTTCTTTTAAATGCGTATCAAGCATCTTTGACTATCATAAGGAGAAATCTCCTCCGATTCTGCGTTTGCATTGTGTGTGTGTGCGGGAGGCCTTATGGTAGTCTCATTTTTAAAAGCATTTCGAATTGAATTTAAAAATATCTCTCTATTTTGTTTTTAAAGATAAATAAACTGTTTTGAGTTCTCACACCAGTCACATGACTAACTTGGAGTTTATTGTTTTCCTTCCTAAACTCTGGGTGCCCACCAATTTTCACACGGGCAGTCAAGAGTTAAGGTTTATCAGGATATTCTGGATATTCTGGAGTTGCTGGAGGCAAGATGGATGGCATGGCGTATTCACTAGTTTATATAGTATTTCTTTTTCCGCTGCACTGTTTGATGTTGTATATTGTTGTACACTCTGATGATATGATGTAATGAAATGTAATGTATAAAATGTAATAACTGATATAGTTCTTTGTTTAAAGATTATTCATTTATTATTATATGTTGTTCCGCTGCGAATTGTGAGATTCTGATGTAGTTCTGTTGTTTTCTATTCCGTTCTATTCTCTGTTCTATGTTCTCTATTCTCTTTTTCTTCTATTTTAAAATTTTCTATTTTCTTTTCCCTCCATCTTCTACCTTTCTTTCTTTTTCTTTCCTTAAATTTTTCTTAAAACCATAACATTTCGGGTTTACGGCCTTCGATTTCTCGGCAGTCGATAAAGTGAGTGTCGATGTTGAATTTTCGAAAGTCGAAAATTTCCGGGGCGTTACATTTTTAATAAATAACATCCGCTTAATATACGGCGTATATGGTCTATTTCAAAACAATAGATAATAATTTATCATTCAATCACACAATCAAGCAATTTTAAATCTAACTATTTAAAATTTAAATCGAAACAATTTCGATTGAGTGAGAAGTTCTCACCTTGCTTTCAATAAAGTTGTAGCGTTTTATTTCGAATAAAATTAAACGCGCGTTTAATTTTACACAAAAATTTCACTAACTCCAATCGATTCCAATCCAGCTCCATTGCATATTGTTCGCTAATACGAACCCAACGCAATTCGTTTCGTGCATTTTCGACCTCGTATGAAAGAGTTATGACGTTACAAAGGTTACACGATCAAATATAAATTAATTTGCAATTAATTTTATTTATTTTAACCTTCAATGAATCAGGGCCGTCCACACCCTTTTACCAAATCAAGGCCGTGCGTTTCATCACCTTCCTCCCCAGGTTCATATGCGTACAACAACCCATCAAGCCGCCGTAAACCCTAAAATTTTCGAGCCATCTACGAGCATCTTCACATTGATCAGAGAATACCACGTCGATGGCCTTCAAGCAAGCCACCATCCGCTAGAAAGCGGTCGAGCTCTGCCCTATATTGGCCTCGAAAAACATGCCGAGACGTGCGGCCTTCAAGCCCAATTTTCCAACGATCCAAAGCTCCATTTACGATCACCACCGTTGAGATTGAAGAACTTGAAGTGCTCTACGACTTTCATGTTGAAGGTTTCTAATAAATGTCGTTGGATTTGGAGAAATTGAAGGGAGAAAAAGATGAATCTTTCGGCCATTGATTTATGAAGGTGGCGGCTAGGGTTTCAATTTAGGGTTTGTTGCAATTGTGAAAATATGAGGTCCTTATATAGAAAATTTCCGTGCACTATTCACCCGAAATTTTTTCGAACTCCAAACGAAGTGTGCCGTCTAGCGTTTATAATGTTTTACCCCCATTCCGAACGCAATAGAATATATATCAGGAGCCAATTCGATCAAATTTGGAAGATAAGTTTTCGAATTGACTATTTAAATTCAAAATTCGCTCGAATCGATTTCTGCGCGTTTTAGCTTGCCCCGGACAAACCGTAAATCCGATTGACACGAAATTTGAAACCACATAATATATAACATTACAGATCCGATGAAACTAGTTTCGTCGAAATCCGAGACTTTTTGAAAAAAGGGCTATTTTAACTCGTTAGTTAAATATTAAAATATTCAATTTTCACAATTTAACTTTTAATTCAATTTTAAAAGTTCGATAACATCATTCTAACTCTAATATGATTTAATACAACTTTGTAAATCAAATTCAATCACATTAAACCCAACTTCCAATTATTTCTGCAATTTCACATATTAAATTACCGATTTAATTATTCAATTAAATCTAGATACTTGAAAATAAATTTATTCGACTTACAAATTTTACTTGTTAATATTTAAAATCAGTTAAATATATGAATTTCAATTGACAGGAATTCTGGGCAATTACAAACCATTTAAGTGGTGGAGTTATATTCCAAGTTATGAAATTTAAAGTTTTATGTTTTGAAAGGCTATATTTCAATCTTTTGGTTTCGAAATATCATAAGTTTGAAATTGTTATGGTTTTAGAAAACGATATATTTGAAAATGATATCATATCGACTTGGTTTTAAAAGGACAAATGATATCATAATTATATGGTTTTGAAATGGATATTATATTCTGGTTTTAAAGTATAAACTATTTTTAAAAAACCGCGGTGTTATAATAACGTTTGGTTGTTAAAGAGACCGGGATCGAAAGTTGTTGTACTCTCTGCCAACTCCGAAAACCACTTTAGCAATTGTGTACGCGGTGGAGATTCCAGAATGAAGTAGGATGGCGACGGCGTTTCCTTTGAGGTAAATACGTGAACCCGACTCCCGTGAGTTGGCATAAGGTGGCTCAAACAGGAGTGATTCTCGAGCCAAGGAGGTAGCCCCTCTTATCGAACACATCCTTTCGATATTATACTACGACTTTTGGATTTATTCGGTGGACACTTTTGATTTATTTGATTTTAGGGGTGTGGCTCGAGGTGGGCGATAGCTGTGCGCTACATGTTACCACCTACCCGGATAGTAATTGGTATATCAACCCTGGCATTGCTTTGTTGTGAGGTGTCACCTACCCTAGCGCGCCTTGTACGAATTTGGTTTTCTCCCATAGCCCGTGTGGTATCTTCTGGTGGCTTCCCGATCAGGAGGCAGTATGATATTGGATGGACTACTGGGACTATTACGTGTTAAGGGGAATATTGGGTCACTCCTTAACGCTATTTAAAAGTATGTTTATTTTACTATAGACATTATTATACTAGCGAAATATTACTACATAGTAAATAGTTTAACGGATCCTTAGGAGATGCGAATCCCGAACATCTCTTAAGTTATTGCATTCACGTTAGACACTGGATAGGAGATGTAAAATCCCGTAAACATCTCTAACGCCATTCCACTCATATTATTTATCATTGATTTAACTTACATAAGATCTTTTAGTTCTGACTCGAGTGTTTTGTCTTTTCAATTCGCTTGGGTCAGCCTGAGCATTTCAGGATTTGAAGACTTTATTTCTAGAGGATGAAGACGAAGATTTTATTACTATTATTTATTATATTATTCCACTGCACTAATTATTATTCTTTGGTATGTGTACTCTGATATGTATTGTATAAATATAATCAAATGATTTGTAAAACAGCTTCATGAACTATTTGATTGATTATTATATTTTATCGTTCCGCTGCAAGATTCTATTTTTTTTCCTTGCTTTTTCTTATTTACCCTATAACAATCTGCCCTTTTGTATGCTTTAAGTCTGATGTGTGTGGTTTAGCATCGATTTAAAGCGTATGAAAAGGCAGGATGTTACATAATTTAACTAACATAAGATGATTAAGAAGTTGTAAGTAGCTCAAAACACTCACCTTTGATTGCAAATCGATTTAAAATCCAAACTAAGGCTTAAAATTCAACAGTTTTAGATTTCGTCCAAACAAGTTTCGTAATGTTTGAAATTTTGATATAATCCAAACGGAAAAAACCATGCATGAATCTGAGTTCATATGGAAAAGATACGTTGATCAGAATGAGTTGAAATTTAAATTAAATAAATTTAAAAAAAACTCGCACCTGCCACACGTCGGCATCATCCCTCGTTCACACATCCCTTCCTGTATGAAACCCTAGCCTCCTAACTGTTCATCACGTCCATCTTATTGTAGCTGCCACAAGAATGATCACCATGCCGCCCATGCTAGGCCGCAGCCAACCAGGCTTCACCTTGCGACGTCTACCCCACCTCCCTCGTGACCTCCGATCGACCAAAAGACGCAGCCGCCCCTAACGGAATCGAACCCTAATTCAATAATCAACGATGATCTGACCATCATGCGACTAAAATAACACCACTGATGCACTCATTAAGACACTTTCCACGCCACCATTCAATTGAATCAACGATCCTTCATCGTTGATCGAACCCCAAACGTGTGACAACCCAGAATTTCTTCATTTGAAATTCGTATATTTAATTGATTGCAAATATTAACAAGTAAAATTTGTAAGTCGAATAAATTTTATTTCGAATATCTAGATTTAATTGGATAATTAAATCAATAATTTAATATTTGGAATTACAGAAATAATTGGAAATTGGGTTTAATGTGATTAAAATTGATTTTTAAAGTTGTATTAAATCATATTAGAGTTAGAATGATGTTATAGAACTTTTAAAATTGAACTAAAAGTTAATTTGTGGAAATTGAATATTTTAATAATTAATTGATGAGTAAAAAAAGTCATTTTTCAAACAGCCTCGGATATTGACGAAACTAGTTTCATCGATCTGTAATGTTAAATTACTATAAGATTTCAAATTTCGTGTCAATCGGATTTACGGTTTGTCCGGGGCAAGTTAAAACGCGTAGAAATCGGTTTATGTGAATTTTAAATTTAAATAATTCGATCCGGAAACCTATCTCCCAAATATGATCGAATTGGCCCCCGATATATATTCCATTGCGTTCGAAATAGGGGTAAAACATTATAAAAGTCTGCCGGCACGCTTCGTTTAGGGTTCGGAAAATCTCGGAGGAATAGTGTTTTGGCAATTTTCTATAAAAGGACCTCATTTTCTTTCATTTGCATAGAAAACCCTAGGGTTTCACAGGCCGCCACTTCTCCAATTCAATGGCCGAAATTTTCTTATTTTCTTCCTTCGATTTCTTCCAATCCGTGAATAATTAGAGAAAGTTATCAACTACAAATGTGTCGAGCGTTATGAGATCTATGCTGTCAACGGTGGAGATCGTTTAACTCGAAGCCAATCGTCTGCAAATTGCTCGCGTTCGTATGATGTTTGGTCATGTTTTTCTAGGCAACGGCCTGACCGAGTTCAACCTTGCTTCGGCCGATGGTGGTGCTCGAGTAGCGCTTCGATATGGCGGTGTTCGATCGTCTTCAAACAGCGAGGTGTGGGTGCAAAAATTGAAGGGGAACGGCCGACATATGGGTTATCTCGCATTAGAAACCGGGAGGAGGGAGAAGAGAGCACGCACGGCCAGGATCTGATGGGCAAAAATCGACGGCCCTGATTCGTTGAGGTTGAAAATGGAAAAAAAATTGTTAATTTATTAAATTATAAATTGTACAAACTTTAAAATTTCATATCTTTGTCGTACGAGTTCCGTTTTGGACGAAACGACTTGCGTTGGAATCGTATGGATGAATATTATGCAATGGAGCTTGATTGGGATTCATTGGACTAGTGGAATTTTGGGTAAAATTAAATGCGTGTTTTATTTTATTCAAAATAAAACGCTGAAACCGCTATTGGAAGCAATGTGAGAACTTCTTACTCAATCGAATTTGTTTCGATCTAAATTTTAAATAATTAAATTTAAAATTGCTTGATTGTGTGATTGAAAGATGGTTGCTATCTGTTGTATTGAAATAGACCGTATACGCCACATATTAAGCGAAGGTTATTATATTAAACACATATACCGCGATATTGCACCTTGAAGTGGAATTGGTATTATATATGTACTTGGAGTTGATTTCCCGCATTATATAGCGAATGAGACCCTATTGCGCCGCATAATAGCGGATGATATTTTATATAAACCCATGTACCGCGATATCCCATCTTGAAACGGGATTTGTATTGTGCTAACATCTGTGGATGCAGGAAAACAGGTTGGAGGGATCCAACTGGACTCCTCAAATAATTGAATTTGTTTGTGTTGATTATTTATAATCTCTGTGTGATTATCTTTGTGATTGAAATCCTTGAAGGCTAAATTTAGCCGAATAAAATTTTGGTATCGTTGGATACCAAATATAAACAAAAATTTGATTTTTGAAAAATTCAGGTTGAAAGTTTATATTAAAATTTATTTTTGAGAATTCGATAAATTTAAAAGAAGGAATTCTAAAATAATAAAGTTTTATTTTTAATTTTATTGAGTAAAATGTCAAAACATGGGAAAAGCTTTAATAAATGGATTTCGGGTAATATTATTCAAAGGTTGAAGAATTTATTCAAAATACGGATTTCAATGAGTTTGAAAAATAAAAGGATTTTTTTCTTTAAAAGGAATTTATTTTTAAAAGGAAATAAAATTTTAAATCCATTTGGGAATTGATTTTTGGTGATTGAATTTAAATCTTTTGAAAACCCATTTTGAAATTTATTTGATGTTTTGAAAAGAATTTGGAATCAATTTGAAAATTGATTTGGGGTTCAGTAGAAATGGATTTCAATTTGAGATTCGAATGAAATTCACTTGATGTTTAATTTCTTGCAAAATCAATATGGAATTTGATTTCGTTGTTTTTGAAATTGATTGAAAAATTTAATTATTGTTAAAGTGAATATTTGAAAACGATTTGAAAATCGTATATCAATGGATATTTGGAAATTTAAATTCACCTTGGAATTAATAAAGAAAAGGGAAATTTGTTTAAAAATAAACATTAATTTATTTTTGAAGTGTGGAAATAAATTTACGGATTTGGAACTTAAATTTAAAGTAAATCGGTTAGGATTTAGTTAACTGGTTTAAATGAACCATTTTGAAATGAAAGTGTATTCTCCCTGGAAAGCCGAATAAAATTTCTGAATAGCTTTGAAAAATATATACATATATATGTATATAATTCTAGAATTGGTTTTGAAAAGGATACTTTGGAGAAATTAACTTCTTAAAATGTTTTAAATCCTTTAAGTAAAGATTTATTAAGTTGATATAGAAATGATTATTTCTAAGATTTAATCAATAATTGTTTTAGAAAATAGTTATTTAAAATAGTTATACTCTATCTACTAATTTTATTTTGAAAATTAGTTTGGACTTAAGTTATATGTAATATTGGTATAATATTTTTATAACTAATATTTCAAGTAAAGTGTTTATAGAAAAATAGTTTTATTTCAAAGTGTTTTCCCAATATATTTTGTATAAGTGTTATGAATTATTTTAAAGTATTTGAACTCGGCAGATTTCCAGTGAAAATGAATAAATATTTGGAAGTGTTTCCGCGTAAGGAAAATGATTTGAAATTTGTTCTTAAAAGTTGTAAAGGTGAAAAGTGATTTGAAATTTGTTTTCAAATGGTTGAAATGTGAAAAAATATATCTTGTAAAGATATTTTTGGAAAATAAATAATTTGGGAAATTATTTGGAATCTGGTGATGTTGAGCATATCTATTGATAGTTAAATAACCGACTATCAATATTTACCTTTAAATGGGTATTTGTTGTGATTTGCTTGAATTTGAATGCTACACTTATTTTAAAATAAGCGCTCGTTATTCGACTTAGCCGGGAGAGGACTTTTGGGTCATAAATCCCTTTCCGAATAGTGATACGTCATAATGGATAACATTTGAAGACCAGTGTGGAAGACCAAATATATTCAAAAACGGAAGGATTACCGTCGAATGTCTCTGCATCGGCTGATCTCCGATATAGAGATTTTATCACCCTTTGTGATGGGAAGTCTGTACGTGATTAGTGAATATCTGGATTGCAAGGGCATCTTTGGAAGTGCCTTCGGTTCCGTTCGATCCCGGAACGGACTTGTATGGATGTGTGTCTGACGTTACAATTTGAGATGTAAAGCTGGTTTCTATCAAATACATTTCTGTTGGTGGCGGAGAATTTATTCTCTTAGCTTAACACCCTTCTCTAAGACGTACGAGCTCAGAGGTTATGTGAGATACGAAGTGCTGCTGAATCGAAGCATGGCTTTTACGAAAAGCATAGCTTTGTGGACGAGACTTGCTTGTCTTAGTGAAATGTGATGGGGGGTTCTCGCTTCGCATTTGGTGGCGAACGGGAGACTCTTACCCCCACACGTCCTCTTTACGAGGTTGCTTAGGCGTAACCCATGACAGTCGAAAGGCTGGCGGTAAAAGCAAGTTTCGGGTACCAGTGTAAGCCACGGTGGGTCTGGGATGGTTGCAAAGCCTACAGGTCGCCGTTGCCTCGAAGACGTTACGTTTGGTATCGGTGCATTTGGTTAAGCGACAACCTTGGCTCTGTTGGGTGTTACTCATTAGAGATAGAGTCAGCAGTACTCTAGAATGAGTTTGAGTGTAATAATAGATATGTGCGTGTATTTGTTAGTGAATATAAATTGTTTTATATTGTGTTGACATATCGGTTGATTATTTATAGATTCTGGTCGGTGCAGCCTAGCTAACTGTGTCGATAGGAGTTTCTAAACTCTTAAACAAGATAAACCGACACAGTATTGTTTTAAAATAGGGTAAATGAAATAATTTTACCCAAAACTATTTTGTATATAAAGGAAATAATTTTTTAGAAATTATTAAAATGTATATAAATTGATTGTTTGGTTGTTGAAAATCTAAGTGAAGCCAAATGATAAAATGGTTAACCAATTCTGTTAAGCAAAACAAGATATGAATTTAAATAAGTGATGAAATTTGACTTTGGTAAAAGTTAAATAGAATTGGAACCTGAATTGGATTTATAAGTGGAAATTTAAGTTAAGTTAAACAAATGATGTTTGAAATGGAATATAACTTAAGTAATGTTGAATGAAGTTGATTTTGGTATCGAAGTAAATTAATAAAGTGAAGCGATGAATATGAACTTGAGTAATGTAATGAAATTCAACTTTTGTGGTTAAATGAATTAGCAATTGAATTGAACTAATGGAATGAATATTAGACAATCGAATGTAAAAGAATTGATATAGAATAATGAATGTAAGTGTTAATTCATTAGAAGCTAATGAAGTTAAAAAATTGAATAATTGCAAGAAAAGTCAATTAGATATTAAACCAATTGGAAATTAAAAGTGTTAAACCAAATTGAACGTAATTTTAATAATTTGGTTATGTTGGTTATGATTTGATTGTTATATGATTGTTAGTTGATTGTATATAATTCATTAAGTGTTAATGAAATTGAGTTGATAAATGGAAAGCTATGTAACTGAATTTGAATTGAAAGTGAACTAATGTGAATTGGTTGTAAGCAATTAAAATTTGTATCGAAACCTTATAAATTGCTTATGGGAATTATTTTGATTGCATTGCTTATGAAAACTATGTGTTTTCTATTGAAAATTAGTGAAATGTAATTGAATTTCCTATATATGTCACTTACATGTTTAAATTGAGTAAGTAAAGGTACCGGTGCTGTAGTTGGCTGGATTTGGTCACGCTAAAATGCTAGTAAATAACTGCTTTGCTTAAAAATGCTAAAAAGGTACGCCTACACAATAAAAATAGGAAATGTGAACTGTTTTTCTGTTTTCCGACCGTGTGGGTCGATATATATATATATATATATTGTGATATTACAAAAGCTCCTCTGTACAAGGGAGACTCTGCCAAAATTTTCCGTAAATTTTGGGAGTTAGAAAAAAATTTGAAAATTTTTGGAAATTTTTTTTGTTAACGAAAAGTCAATTTCTAAATTGAAATGAAAATGTAGGAATTGAACTAGAAAAGTGTAACCATCGGATTTTGGAAAAGTTAAGAAATTAAAATGAATCTGAAATCAAGTTGGAACGGTTTGTTTTTGAAAAAAAAAAAGTTAATGGATTTCAAGACTTTTTCTTACTTGGCAATTTCGAGGACGAAATTCTTTTAAGGGGGGAAGTTTGTAACGACCCAGAATTTATGTCATTTGAAATTCGTATATTTAATTGATTTTAAATATTAACAAGTAAAATTTGTAAGTCGAATAAATTTTATTTCGAATATCAAGATTTAATTGGATAATTAATTTGATAATTTAATATTTGAAATTACAGAAATAATTGGAAATTGGGTTTAATGTGACTAAAATTGATTTGTAAAGTTGTATTAAATCATATTGGAGTTAGAATGATGTTATAGAACTTTTAAAATTGAATTAAAAGTTAATTTGTGGAAATTGAATATTTTAATAATTAATTGAAGAGTAAAAATAGCCATTTTTCAAACAGCCTCGGATTTTGACGAAACCAGTTTCATCGGATCTATAATGTTAAATTATTGAAATATTTCAAATTTTGTGTCAATCGGATTTACAATTTGTCCGGGGCAAGTTAAAACGCGTAAAAATCAGTTTAAGTGAATTTTAAACTTAAATAATTCGATTCGGAAACCTATCTGCCAAATACGATCGAATTGGCCCCCGATATATATTCCATTGCATTTGGAATAGGGGTAAAACATTATAAACGCCATCCGCAATGCTTCGTTTGGAGTTCGGAAGATCTCGGATGAATAGTGTTTTGGCAATTTTCTATAAAAGACCTCATTTTCTTTCATTTGCATACAAAACCCGAGTGTTTCACAGGCCGCCACTTCTCCGATTCAATGGCCGAAATTTTCTTATTTTCTTCCTTCGATTTCTTCCAATCCGTGAATAATTAGAGAAATTTATCAACTACAAAAGTGTCGAGCGTTATGAGATCTATGCTATCAACGGTGGATATCGTTTAACTCGAATCCAATCGTCTGCAAATTGCTCGCGGTCATATGATGTTTGGTCACGTTATTCTAGGCAACGGCCTGACTGAGTTCAATCTTGCTTTGGCTGAGTGTGGTGCTCGAGTAACGCTTCGATATGGCGGTGTTCGATCGTCTTCAAACGGCGAGGTATGGGTACAAAAATTGAAGGGGAACGACGGCCATATGGGTTATCTCGCGTTCGAAACTGGGAGGAGGGAGAAGAGAGCACACGCGGCCTGGATTTGATGGGGAAAAATCAACGGCCCTGATTCGTGGGGGTTTAAAATGGAAAAGAAAATTGTTGATTTATTATATTATAAATTGTACAAACTTTAAAATTTCATATCTTTGTCGTACGAGGTCCCCTTTGGACGAAACGACTTGCTATGGAACCGTATGGATGAATACTATGCAATGGAGCTAGATTGGGATTCATTGGAGCTAGTGGAATTTTGGGTAAAATTAAACGCATGTTCAATTTTATTCGAAATAAAACGTTGAAACCGCTATTGGAAGCAAGGTGAGAACTTCTCACTCAATCGAATTTGTTTCGATCTAAATTTTAAATAGTTAAATTTAAAGTTGCTTGATTGTGTGATTAAATGATGGTTGCTATCTGTTGTATTGAAATAGACCCTATACGCCGCATATTAAGCGGAGGTTATTGTATTAAACACATATACCGGGATATTCCACCTTGAAGTGGAATTGGTATTATATATGTACTTGGAGTTGATTTCCCGCATTATATAGCTGATGAGACCCTATTGCGCCGCATAATAGCGGATGATATTTTATATAAACCGATGTACCGCGATATCCCATCTTCAAACGGGATTGGTATTGTGCTAACATCTATGGATGCAGGGAAACAGGTTGGAGGGATCCAACTGGATTCCTCAAATAATTGAATTTTTTTCAATGTTGTGTGTTGATTATTTATAATCTCTGTGTGATTATCTATGTGATTGAAATCGTTGAAGGTTAAAATTTAGCCGAATAAGATTTTGGTATCGTTGGATACCAGAAATAAATAAAAATTTGATTTTTGAAAAATTCAGGTTGAAAGTTTATATTAAAATTTATTTTTGAGAACTGGATAAATTTAAAAGAAGGAACTCTAAAATAATAAAGTTTTATTTTTAGTCTTGTTAAATAAAATTTCAAAATATGAGAAAAGCTTTAATAAATGGATTTCGGGTAATATTATCCAAAGGTTGAAGAATTTATTCAAAATATTGATTTTAAAGAGTTTGAAAAATAAAAGGATTTGTTTTCTTTAAAAGGAATTTATTTTTAAAAGGAAATAAAATTTTAAATCCATTTGGGAATTGATTTTTTGTGATTGAATTTAAATCTTTTGAAAATCCATTTTGAAATTTATTTGGTGTTTTGAAAAGAATTTGAAATCAATTTGCAAATTGATTTGGGGTTTAGTAAAAATTGATTTCAATTTGAGATTAGAATGAAATTCCCTTGGTGTTTAATTTCTTGGAAAATCAATATGGAATTTGATTTGGTTGTTTTAGAAATCGATTGAAAATTTTAATTGTTGTCGAAAGTGAATATTTGAAAACGATTTGAAAATCGTATATCAGTGGATATTTGGAAATTTAAATTCACCATGGAATTTATAAAGGAAAGGGAAATTTGTTTAAAAATAAACGTTGATTTATTTTTGAAGTGTAGAAATAAATTTATGGATTCGAAACGTAAACTTAAAGTAAATCGGTAAGGATTTAGTTAATTGGTTTAAATTAACCATTTTGAAATGAAAGTGTATTCTCCTTGAAAAGCCGAATAAAATTTCTGAATAGCTTTGAAAAATATATACATACATAGATATATATATATATATATGTATGTATGTATGTATGTATATAATTCTAGAATTGGTTTTGAAAAGGATACTTTAGAGAAATTAACTTCTTAAAATGTTTTAACCTTTAAGTAAAGATTAATTAAGTTGATATAGAAATGATTATTTCTAAGATTTAATCGATAATTGTTTTAGAAAATAGTTACTTACAATAGTTATATTCTATCTACTAATTTTATTTTGAAAATTAGTTTGGAATTAAGTTATATGTAATATTGGTAAAATATTTTTATAACTAATATTTTAAGTAAAGTGTTTAAAGAAAAATAGTTTTATTTCAAAGTGTTTTCCCGATATATTTTGGATAAGTGTTATAAATTATTTTAGAGTATTTGAACTCGGTAGATTTCCAATGAAAATGAATAAATATTTGGAAGTGTTTTCGCGTAAGGAAAATGATTTGAAATTTGTTTTCAAAAGTTGTTAAGGTGAAAAGTGATTTGAAATTTGTTTTCAAATGGTTGAAGTGTGGAAAAATATATCTTGTAAAGATATTTTTGGAAAATAAATAATTTGGAAAATTATTTGGAATCTGGTGATGTTGTGCATATCTATTGATAGTTAAATAACCGACTATCAATATTTACCTTTAAATGGGTATTTGTTTTAGTTTTCTTGAGTTTGAATGCTACACTTATTTTAAAATAAGCGCTCGTTATTCGGTTTAGTCGGGAGAGGACCTTTGGGTCATAAATCCCATTCCGAATAGTGATACGTCGTAATGGATAGCATCTGAAGAGTGGTGTTGAAGACCGGATATATTCGAAAACGGAAGGATTGCCGTCGAATGTCTCCACATAGGCCGATCCCTGATATAGAGATTCTATCACCCTTTGTGATGGGAAGTCCGGACGTGATTAATGAATATCCGGATTGCAAGGGCTTCTTTGGAAGTGCCTTCGGTTCTGTTCGATCGTGGAACGGACTTATTTGGATGTGTGTATGATGTTACAATTTGAGGTGTAAAGATGGTTTCTATCAAATACATTTCTATTAGTGGCGGAGAATTTATTCTCTTAGCTTAGCACCTTTCTCTGAGACGTACGAACTCAGAGGTTATGTAGTTGATGGTTACTAGTGATACATTCCCAATTTGGTAATGTGACATACGAAGTGCTGCTGATCATTTGTTGATAGAAGCATGGCTTTTGTGAAAAGCATAGCTTTGTGGACGAGACTTCATCGGACCTCACACCCCGGAATGGTCAAAACTTGAAGAATGCAGCAAGGTTTTAGGGGGTAGCGCCCCTTAGGGTATGTTCATTTCCTTCTGGATAGAGGTGGTATCATCGTATGGAGCACAGATACTTAACCTATGTTGTTGTTGCAAATTTATTACTTTGTGGTTGTTGGTTTGAGGATCCTCGGATAAAGGTTGTTTACAACCGGGGGATGACATACTTGTGTCAGTAGTAACCTATTTTTGCAGAGGTAACCCGGCCTTGTGTTGGCAGAGATCCGATTAGGTTCTCGGGGCGTCCCATCAGAGGCGTTCCCATGTGGCCCAGGAAGTTCCTTAGCCTGACCATTTGTTGGAAAATTCAAAGAAACAATACGAGCCCTGTACGGTTTTAGTTGTAGAACCTGTCATCTACTTATGGTGGCGCCCCACTGTTTAGATGGTAGCTATAGTAGGCATACGATAATGGTCGTATGTTGGCTAAGATTTATATTATACTTTCGAAAGGTTTTCCACTGTGCACTTATAATAATAATATCAAAGAAATTTTCTCGTATCAAGCATGTTTGACTATCATAAGAAGAAATCTCCTCCAATTCTAAGTTTGGATTGTGTGTGTAACGGGAGGCCTTATGGTAGTTTCATTTTGCAAAAGCATAGCGAAATTCTTTTTATTTTCTTTGTAAAAATAACTGTTTTAAGATCTCACACCAGTCCCATGACTGACCTGGAGTTTATTGTTCCCTTCTTAAACTCTGGGTGCCCATTATTTTCAACACGGGCAGCCTAGAGTCAGGTTATCAGGATATTCGGAATTCAAGAGGTGCGGTGGAGTTCAAGAGGCGAGCTGGATGGAGAAACGTACCACTTGTATATGATATTATCTTTTCCTCTATTTATCTACTTGTAAGGACAAGCTCATATAATTGTCCAGTTGTGTTGTGTTGTAAGTTGACTCTGATGATGAAATGTATTAAATGTACAGTTCTTTTGATTTAAAGATTATTCATTTATCTATTATATGTTGTTCCGCTGCAATTGTGAGATTATGATATTGTTTTTGTTGCTTCTTTCTTCTTCTTCTTCTACCTCTTCTTCGTTAACCCTAACAATTCGGTTTTCTGGCCTTCGATTGCTTGGCAGTTGATACAGTGGACGTATTAATGTCGATTTTCGGAAGTCGAAAATCTCGAAGACGTTACATAACGGACTGCCAAGAACTAGAATCTGACTATAAAAACGAAAATTCGATTTGAGTTGCTGTGACAACCCGCCTTTCTCAACCACAGAAAGACGTTTCATCATTAAGAAAGAAAGGGATAGAAATAGAAAAGAACGGAAAGAAAGAACAACAACATCAGAATCTCACAGCGGAATGGAACAAAATATAATACATCACATAACTATTACACAGTTATACATACATCAGAGTAATACAATATCACATAACAGGACTATCATATACATATATGCCCATACATACATCAAAAATACAACACACACTGTCTACACAGCGGAACTACATATATAGATACATACGTACGTCTGGTCTTCTTCCCAAAATAGCTCCTCCAGAAAATCAACACTCCCAAATACCTATCACTTGGCTACTCATAAAAATTTGAGTACCCAAGAGTTTATGAAAAACAAAATATAAACTCCGGGTCAGACATGGGTCTGGTATGAGTAAACAGGTTAAAATTGCTTAACTTTGAAAATCATTTGAAAATAAAGGTATCACGTAAGACTCCCCACAAATAAATACGGGTAAGTTTTTACCTTACGCTAACCAAAACATTTTATAGGAAATTCAATGATATTATAATAGTGTCTAGGGTTTTCAAGTAAATAGAAAATAGCCGAAATTGTTACATTCGTTAAATTCCAGCTACTAGCCACGAACGTGGGTAATACAAATCAAAACCGTAGGATCTCGTAGGGAAAATGGGTTTCCAACAATGGCAGGGCTACTAGGGTACCGCCCGTCACAGTACGGGGCCTAGATCACCGTACCGAGGATCACTCCCGACCCCCTACAACACAAGGCCGGAAGCATTCCTTATTGAACAGTCCCGAACAAGATAACCCCGCAGTTGTGGCCAACAACTGCTCACACAGCCGACATAAAAAGGGACATCTAGACAGAGGAATATCTTGTCCTGCTTGGGCATGACCCACCTAACCTTGCTGCATCTCCCCTGTTTTAGCCATTCCCGATTGATGAGGCTTGAGTCTACGATTACCTTTATTGAACATTATTCTTAGAATGCTCATCGTCCGCCTAACGATGTGTTGAAAGCATTCAATCCATACAAGTTCGTTCCGGGTTCGAACGAAACCGAAGGCATTATCTCGTTATACTCATTTTGGAATCACCGTCAGAGTTAACGACGATAACCCTTGCATTCTGAAACACCATCTTGAACACCATTTGATAAGTCACGACCTATCGTTTAATTTGGATTGATGTGGTTTTCGGAGAATCAAAATTGATTCTTCCGATCCCGGTCTCATCAGATCCAAACACCATTTTAAGGGCCAAGTTGTCTATTTAACTTAACAGTTCAATTTAATATCAGGATTAACATAACAGATATAGCAGATAAATCATACACAGTTATCACAGTTATCCATAATATATCACAACATATCACAGAAATATCATCAACAGATATCAAAGTCAATCAAAATTATCTATGCATACCAAACAGTTTGGCTTTACTTAACTAAATTAATTGCTTAAGAATAACTACTTTATTCTGTTTAATTAATCACTTATTAATTTACTTATTAATGATCAATTAATCACTCAATTAATCATTAATCATCAATTTATTAATTTTTCAATTAATTAACTTTATTCATTTATCATTACTTAATTACTTAGTTAATTAGTTAATTCTTAATTATTAATAAATAACTTACTTATTAAAGATTAACTACTTATTTAATTATCACAAAATTATCTTAATGAGTCAATTATTATCAATTTAATTAGTTATAAATCATTAATTAATCACTTAAATTAATTTTCATTTATTAATTAACTTTTAAGTGATAAGCTAACATTCTTAAGATTTAAATTGATTTAACATATGATTTATTTTTAATTACAAAATTAATTTAAAGTTATTAATTGAATTTCAAATATAAATTAATCTACATTCCAATTACTTTATATAAATTGACTATCTTTACATCATTCACCTTATTAAACCTTTGAAACAAATACTAACATAAACTACTAATTACTAACCTAACTTAGTTATAACTCAAATTAAAACTAAATCATGTTATACGTTCATCCAGTAAGATACCCGAGACCCCTCCTTTCATACTCGTGACGTACACGAGACTACCCCGTGCGTTTCCCCTCTCTCACTCTCTATCTTCTTCTCCCTCTCCCTGATTCCTTCATTTCATTTCTTCTTCTTCTTCTTTTTTAGTAACAGTTATAAAACACTGCTGAAGCCACTCACGCAACCGCTGTCCCAACAGCTAACCGACCACTTTACTCGAGTACCCACTCGAGTATCACTCGATACGAAGCCACCCAATCTCATCGACACGCCCACGCCACCGTGCACGTGCACGGTGGCTCGCTTCGCCTCCGGTGGCTTGCGACATCACCCAAAAACCACAAATCGACCACTCGTGCGAAATCGAAACCTAGATTTCAATTTCAAGTTGAAAACAAAAAAAAACCTGCAGCCTGAACATGCGACAACAACGCCCACTGTCAAATCCTTCGTGCGGCCACAATCCATCACCGGAGGTGATGAAACTCCACCAATACTTCGATCACACCCCCTAACTCCACCTACAGTCTCATTCCACTCGGTTGATCTATGATGCCGAAATCAAAATTTTACAGAGCATAAAAAAAATAGGCACTAAACCCTACTTTTGATTCCAACTCAAAATTTATGCATTTGAAAAATAATTTTACATTTTTCTAGTGTTAATACAACTCCATCCTTGCTTCATTCTGAATTTCAGAAATCAAAATTTATTTAATCAACGGATATTTACAAAAATCAATGTCGGCTTTCTTTAAAAACTGCACTCATTATTTTTGCCTAAAAATCAAAATTTTCATGTTAAAAATCCTAACTAAGTGTATGAATTCAGAATATGTTATTAAATTTACAAATTGAAACATTTAAATTTTGACCTTTGATTTCTTTACCTGTAACTGGAAATAAACAGTGTTTATAACATGCTGTTTAAACTTTAAAACATGTTTCCAGGCCTTTGTTTAAGATAAACAAACTTGAATTATCATAATACTAAAGTTCAAACAGTTATATGAATAAGTATTATAAATTTCTTGGCTTAACTTGGATCAGATTTCAAAAATCTTGAAGAACAGCTACCTGTACTATTCAAACAACAGGAAATACCCAAGGCTAGTTATCCAAACAAATATCAAAGCACTTTCCATTCATAAAATAAAGATACAAGTTTAGATTTAAAATAGGTAAGTTTACTCACCAAAAACAATTTGATGTAGAAAGGCTACATGTTTGATTCCTTGAAACTTCACTGTCCTGAATTTGAATAAATTTTAATTTACCAGGTAAAGCTATTTATTTCCTCCTCTAATCTCAGGTTTGTTTTATGTTTATTTTAGTTTCATAAATGAACATAGTATATAGGTGGATATATATAGATGCTTTGAAAAATACAAGTGATAACTGGACAGTTTATTTGTTTGCATTGCCATTCTTTCTTCTTATTGGCTAAGTAATATTCTGCAGTAAGAAATGACACAGAGATTTCGGCTGCATGTACTATACTTAAACAAGATGTTGTTCTAATTAATGTTCATGCTCTTAATTATGATAACATGTATTTAATGTTTACTGATACTTGCAATTTGTACAAAGATACTTATCATATTTCGGCTAGCATATTTTTGTACAAGATATTTTATTTTTATTTTTTTCTTTCAGGTTCAACTTGGTTTTGTAAGTATATTTAGCTATACATTTCCTTGTCTTATTGTAGAAGCTTGCTCATTTATACATATGTTTATTATTCTGATTCATACTTGTTTTGTAAGCATATATATATATATATATAGCTTGTCTTATTTTCTTTGACAAATAGTTGTATTTTATTTGTTAATTAAATTTTCAAACATTTGATTTACAACATAATTGTATTTATATATTTCAAGTTATCATTTATATTTGTATATTTATATTTTTAGCTACATGTTATTTTTATAATTATGTTTTATACTAGTTTTGTATGTTTATATTCATAATGCCTTATACTTTCATGTTTATGTTTAATACTTCTATGCTTGTTTATTTTTAAACTTATCATTTTAAAAACTAAAATTGTATTCATATAAATTATCAAATAATAAAATATTGAATCTTAATAAGACAGATTTTGTTTTAATGGTTTTGAAGCATTCTATTTTAAATTTTCAAACCAAAATTTCTTTTATAAAACATATAACTGTTAAATATCAAAGATCTCATCATTTTAAAAATTTAAAAGCTTGTATTTAATTTAAATTAGATAAAATATGCATTAAAATATGCTGTCAAAAATTCCGGGTTGTTACATTCCTCCCTCCTTAAAAGAATTTCGTCCTCGAAATTTAAACAATAGTTAATTCAAAAAGCTTTTATATTAACCATCCAAACATACAAATTATTCATACAATAGAAAACAAACAAACAGTCTATTCTAACAAACATCACTAGTTATCCGAACATAAATCCGGATAAGCATTCCTAAAACTATCGAGAGTTTCCCAGGTACAATCCCTGGGATCCTCACTCCATTGCACCTTGACGAGTTTCACCACTTTGTTCCTGAGTTGCTTCTCATCTCGATCCAAAATCTGAACTGGATTTCTGACTACAGTTAAATTGGGTTCTACTTCCAAGTCTTCTTGAATTACTGGCTCTACAACCAGTGAGGAATCATGAAAAAAATTCCTCAAATGTGATACATGAAACACATTGTGAATTCCAAACATCCGCTCTGGCAATTCAATCCTGTAGGCTACAGTTCCAATTCTTTCCAACACTCGGAATGGTCCAATGTATCTCGGAGCAAGTTTTCCCGTATTTTCAAATCTTATAGCACCTTTAATTGGGGAAACTTTAACAAAAACCAAGTCTCCGATCTCAAATTCCAATGGCCTTCGTCTTATATCTGCATATTGCTTCTGACGATCTTGAGCAGCTTTCATTCTTTTCTTGATAAGCTCAACCATCGCAGAAGCTTCACGAATAAGATCGGGTCCGAGCACAAGACGATCTTTCGATTCAATCCAACAAGATGGAGATTTACACGGCCTTCCGTATAAAGCTTCATGAGGATCCATCTTAATACTCACTTGATAACTGTTATTATAAGAAAATTCCACTAGATGAAGATGGTCTTCCCAAGATCCTCCAAAATCTAAGACACAAGCCCGTAGCATATCCTCAAGAATACGATTCAGCCGCTCTGTATGTCCGTCCGTTTGAGGATGATAGGCTGTACTTAATCTCAAATCTCTTCCCATTGCTGATTGCAGAGCTTCCCAAAATTTGCTAGTGAAAATAGGATCACGGTCGCTTACTATGATGACGGGAACACCATGCAATCGAACTATATCCTTCAAGAAAATTTCCGCCAAAGAAACTGCAGTGCGGGTTGCCTTTACTGGTATAAAATGGGCACTCTTAGTTAAACGATCTACAATAACCCATATACCACCATTCCCTTTCCTGGTTCTAGGCAAACCATCGATAAAATCCATCGAGATCATTTCCCATTTCCAATTCGGAATTTCTAAAGGTTGCAATAACCAGGCAGATTTCTGTTGATCACCTTTAACTTGTTGACAAATGGCACATTTGTTCACAAAAGCAGCTACATCTTCCTTCATGCCCTTCCACCAAAAGACTCTCCTCATGTCTTTGTACATATTCGAAATTCCAGGATGAATATTCAATTTGGAGCGATGACTTTCAGACAACACTTCCTGCCTCAACTCCTTGTCATTCGGAACACAGATTCTCCCGTTGATCCTTAGTGTTCCTTGGTCATCAATTTCAAAACTAGGACACTGACCCTTCCTGACTCTTTTAATGATTCTCCTCAACATCTTATCAGATCCTTGCTTGCTTGAGATCCTTTGAATAAGAGATGGAACCACTTCCAGAAGAGATAAAACCGCGTTCCTACTGAGAGCATCAGCTACGACATTCGCTTTCCCCGGAGTGTACAGAATATCCAAATCATAAGATGTAAGAAACTCAACCCACCGCTGTTGTCTCAGATTAAGGTCTTTTTGAGAGAATAGATATTTCAACGGTTTGTGATCCGTGAACAATTCGAATTTCTCTCCCAAAAGATAATGTCTTCAAATTTTCAAAGCAAAAACAATAGCTAGCAATTCAAGAACATGCGTAGCATAGTTCTTCTCATGTGGCTACAACTGTCGACTAGCATACGCAATAACCCTTCCGTTCTGCATCAGAACTGTTCCCAAACCAACAATACAAGCATCAGTATAAACCCCGAATTTGCATTTCCAATCCGGAATAGCAAGTACTGGTGCACTAGTAAGCCTTATCTTTAATTCCTGAAAAGCTTCTTCGCACTGAGGTGTCCATTTGAATTTTTCTCCTTTTCTGGTCAGCTTAGTCAGATGCGAAGAAATCTTGGAATAATCTCTGATAAATTTCCTATAGTAGCCAGCCAATCCTAGAAAACTGCGAACTTCCGTCGGTGTCTCTGGTTGTTTCCATTCCAGAATAGTTTCAACTTTCGCTGGGTCTATAGAAATGCCTTCACCCGAAACAATGTGCCCTAAAAATTTAACCTCCGATTTCCAGAAATGGCACTTCGAAAACTTTGCCTTCAGCACATGCTTCCTCAGAGTCTCCAATACAATCCTCAAATGCTCCCTGTGCTCTTCTTCGGATTTGGAATAGACCAAGATATCATCAATGAATACCAGCGCAAACTTATTCAACACATCGCTAAAGGCTCGATTCATGAGGTCAACGAAATAGGCAGGAGCATTGGTTAATCCGAACGGCATAACCATCCACTCATAGAAACAATTCGGTCCCCTAAATGCAGTCAAGGGAATACTGTCTTCAGCTACCCTCAACTGGTGGAAACCTGAAGCTAGATACAATTGAGAAAAGATAGATGCACCATGCAACTGGTCAAAAAGATCATCGATGCGAGGAAGAGGATATTTATTACGGATAGTCACTTTGTTCAATTCTCTATAATCCACACAGAACCTCAGTGATCCATCCGATTTAGTCACAAACACTGCCGCTGAACCCCAACAAGAAAAACTGGGTTTAATCAATCCCTTCTCTAAAAGATCCTGCGTTTTCTTAATCAACTCTTCTCTTTCCCTAGGAGCTATTCTCCTATTGGGCTGAATCACTGGCACAGCTCCTGGAATCAAATCAACACGGAACTCTATTTCTCAATGTGGTGGCAGACACTTAACTTCTTCAAATACATTAGCAAAATCTTAAACCACATCGATGTCTTCAACTCTCTCTTCAGAAGTCTAAATTCCATGCAAAAGACTGCTCAAGTGAATTCCAGAATTATCACACGACACTCTGGCAATTCTACCCAGATCAATTTCCAACGAAACTGTTCTTTCATCACAATTCAAAACGGCTTTATACTTATCCAGCCAATCCATACCCAAAATAAGATCAAATCCCTTAAAATTCAACACATACGGGTCACAAGAAAAACTGTGAGATAGATAAGTGAGCTTCAAGTCCTTACAGATAGTGTCTAATTTGGTCACCCCTCCTATAGGATTAGATACCAAGATAGGACTATCTACAGAGCTAGGGGTAAGAGAGAACTTTTCAACAGAGTCCAAAGAAATAAAACTCAAGGAAGCACCCGAATCAAACAAAACTTTAATATATATTCCATCTAAAAGTAAAGTACCTTCTAATACTCCTTTGCCCATCGTAGAAGAAGATGGTCCGGGTTCCAAAGAAAATACTTTATTCTGAGGCGCCCTCTGCAGAAGTGGACAGTTCTTGATCATGTGTCCTGGCTGATGACAATTAAAGCACAATGATTTCTGAACCATAGCTGATCCTGGGCCACTCTGATGTGGTTGCTGTTGCTGTTGCTGGAATCCTTTTCTAGGACACTTATTTGCCAAATGCCCTTCCTATAGACAAATGTAGCACTTTCGGGATCCGTTGTTATTCCCAGGTTTCTTCTTATTCGGTTTTCTCCATTTAGGATCGAACTTTCGCTTATTCGGATTAGTGAAATTCCCACCTGAAGCTGCAACTGGAGCCACCGGCTTCTTACTCATCAAACTTTCATATCTCAATGCCATATCAATCAAATCAGCAAAAGATCCCTTCAGAAGCACTGTCAATTTCCCATGGAATTTAGGCCTCAACCCTTGCACAAATTTCTCATTCTTTTTCAGAGGAGTATCGATGAGTCCTGGTCCATAACAAGAGAGTTCGTTGAATCTGGTTTCATACTCCGAAATGGACATACTACCCTGCTTCAAATACAGAAAATCCTAATACAATTGGGTTCTTCCTGCCGTCGGCACAAACTTCTCTTCAAACAACTCCTTGAATCTGTCCCAAGAAATGTCATCCTAAAAAATATTTGCATTTGTTGAATCCCACCATGCTGCTGCACCACCTTGCAATTGCCACGATGTCATATGCCTCTTACGCTCATCAGTCAATCTCATGCTCTTGAAAATGCGCTTACAAGAGCGTAGCCTGTCTTGAACTTCAATTATTGACTCTGAACCTTTGAATGGTTTCCCTCCTAGATTTTTGAAATCCTTGCATAAGGCTGCAAAACTAACTTGAGACGGTACTAGATTAACAGCCACACTAACATTTTGACTCCGTCCATTATCTGTTGAAGTACTGGCCCTAACTCTACCTCTTCTTCCGGAACTCATGTTGGTCACCAGAACAGGTAACTCAACAATTTAGATAGATATATATAATTATATGAAAATACAAATACGCACTCTCAAGATAAATATAACTCAAGAGCCTAGGTACTCTCTCTGTCTAGCGCTCTGATACCAACTGTGACGACCCGCCTTTCTTAACCACAGAAAGACGTTTCATCATCAAGAAAGAAAGGGATAGAAATAGAAAAGAACAGAAAGAAAGAACAACAACGTCAGAATCTCACAGTGGAATGGAACAAAATATAATACATCACATAACTATTACATAGTTATACATACATCAAAGTAATACAATATCACATAACAGGACTGTCGTATACATATATGTCCATACACACATTCAAAATACAACACACACTGTCTACACAGCGGAACTACATATATAGATACATACGTATGTCTGGTCTTCTTCCCAAAATAGCTCCTCCAGAAAATCAACACTCCCAAATACCTATCGCTTGGCTACTCATAAAAATTTGAGTACCCAAGAGTTTGTGAAAAACAAAATATAAACTCCGGGTCAGACATGGGTCTGGTATGAGTAAACAGGTTAAAATTGCTTAACTTTGAAAATCATTTGAAAATAAAGGTATCACATAAGACTCCCCATAAATAAATACGGGTAAGTTTTTACCTTACGCTAACCAAAACATTTTATAGGAAATTCAGTGATATTATAATAGTGTCTAGGGTTTTCAAGTAAATAGAAAATAGCCGAAATTGTTACATTCATTAAATTCCAGCTACTAGCCACGAACGTGGGTAATACAAATCAAAACCGTAGGGTCTCGTAGGGAAAATGGGTTTCCAACAATGGCGGGGCTACTAGGGTACCGCCCGTCACAGTACGGGGCCTAGATCACCGTACCGAGGATCACTCCCGACCCCCTACAACACAAGGCCGGAAGCATTCCTTATTGAACAGTCCCGAACAAGATAACCCCGCAGTTGTGGCCAACAACTACTCACACAGCCGACATAAAAAGGGACATCTAGACAGAGGAATATCTTGTCCTGCTTGGGCATGACCCACCTAACCTTGCTGCATCTCCCCTGTTTTAGCCATTCCCGATTGATGAGGCTTGAGTCTACGATTACCTTTATTGAACATTATTCTTAGAATGCTCATCGTCCGCCTAACGATGTGTTGAAAGCATTCAATCCATACAAGTTCGTTCCGGGTTCGAACGAAACCGAAGGCATTATCTCGTTATACTCATTTTGGAATCACCGTCAGAGTTAACGACGATAACCCTTGCATTCTGAAACACCATCTTGATCACCATTTGATAAGTCACGACCTATCGTTTAATTTGGATTGATGTGGTTTTCGGAGAATCAAAATTGATTCTTCCGATCCCGGTCTCATCAGATCCAAACACCATTTTAAGGGCCAAGTTGTCTATTTAACTTAACAGTTCAATTTAATATCAGGATTAACATAACAGATATAACAGATAAATCATACATAGTTATCACAGTTATCCATAATATATCACAACATATCACAGAAATATCATCAACAGATATCAAAGTCAATCAAAATTATCTATGCATACCAAACAGTTTGGCTTTACTTAACTAAATTAATTTCTTAAGAATAACTACTTTATTCTGTTTAATTAATCACTGATTAATTTACTTATTAATGATCAATTAATCACTCAATTAATCATTAATCATCAATTTATTAATTTTTCAATTAATTAACTTTATTCATTTATCATTACTTAATTACTTAGCTAATTAGTTAATTCTTAATTATTAATAAATAACTTACTTATTAAAGATTAACTACTTATTTAATTATCACAAAATTATCTTAATGAGTCAATTATTATCAATTTAATTAGTTATAAATCATTAATTAATCACTTAAATTAATTTTCATTTATTAATTAACTTTTAAGTGATAAGCTAACATTCTTAAGATTTAAATTGATTTAACATATGATTTATTTTTAATTACAAAATTAATTTAAAGTTATTAATTGAATTTCAAATATAAATTAATCTACATTCCAATTACTTTATATAAATTGACTATCTTTACATCATTCACCTTATTAAACCTTTGAAACAAATACTAACATAAACTACTAATTACTAACCTAACTTAGTTATAACTCAAATTAAAACTAAATCATGTTATATGTTCATCCAGTAAGATACCCGATGTAACGACCCGTATTTTACGTGTCGATAAAATCGTAGGATTTTAGGTCGTTAGAGTCGTATGGAAGTTAGATCGTGTGGGAAAGTTAACTCGTGTAGAGATTAACTCGTGGGGAAAGCTTAGGTCGGTATTCATGAGTCGTAGATGACCTAAGGGGATATGAGTTAAGGAATAGGTTGTTAGCAAGTTAGTAATTGGAGTAGGTTAATATGTTGTGACCTAAGGTAACTAACGAGTTAACGGGTTAAGAGCTGGGTCGAGTGTTTTTAGGTCGTAGGCGACGTAAGGTTGTTGGCAACTTACGGGTTAGCAACTTAGTGGTTGTTCGAGTTAAGGGTTTGGAGATAGGTCGTATGAAGATAGGTCGGTGATACGACTTAAGGTGGTAGACGAGTTAGCGTTTAGGTCGAGTGGAGCGACCTACCTAAGTTGATTGAGCGACCTAAAAACTTATGGGTCGGTGAGTTAGTGGGGTTTTTAAGTCGTAGACGACTTAAGGGGAACCAACGGGTTAAGAAGGGAACGACCTAAGAGTTAGACGACCTATAGATTTAACCGGCTTAAGAGATTAAGCGACCTAAGGAATCCCTGTGTAGTTAGGTTGGTTGAGCGACCTAAGGGGTGAGCGACCTAAGATAGAGGGGCGACTCAAGATAGTACGACCTAGTAGATAACAGGTTAGAGCGACTTAAGTATTCGAGCGACCTAGTAGAATGGGCGACCTATAAGGATGGGAGACCTAAAGGTTAGTAGCTTAAGTCGGTAGGACGAGTTAAGGATAGGTCGCGTGTGTTGCTAGGTCGGCTGTGTTTTAGGTCGTGTGGCCTGGGTGTGATTCTGTGTATAGTTAGGTCGTTAGACGACTTATAGATGTTAAGTTGTTAAGTCGCGTAGGAGCTTGGGTCGGTAGGTCGTTGACTTGGGATTTGTTAGGTCGACTGTTGTGTTGAGTCGGCAAGGAGTTGAGTCGGCTATAGTATAAGTCGTTGAGACCCTGTTTTAGGATTAGGTCGTGAGTCGCATGTAGGCCGAGTCGTGTGGAGTTGCTAAATCGTTGAGTTGGCCATCATGTTAAGTCCTAGAGTGATGAGTCGTTTTCCCTGATGAGTCGTACGACCTTGTGTCTTAGTGTGTTGAGTCGTAAGTCGTTATAAGGCAGTGTTTTTAAGTCACGTGCATACTGTGGGCCTTAGGTCGTAATATAGTTAGGTCGTAGCATGTTAGGTCGGCAACGACCTAAAACCGAGCTACGAGTTACGACCTAAGGGGGCGACTAGCCTATAAATAGTGGAGTTTTGCTCACTTTTTGGCACCGGTTTTTGAAGCGACGAAATGCTGCCATTTTGAGAGCTCGACTACAACATTTCTTCACTTCTTTTCTCCCCTTTGATCGAGTGCTAACATCCATCCAAGATCGAAGATCAAGATTGAAGATTGAAGAGCCAAAGTTGAAGATCTTCATCCTACAAAGCTAGATTTCATCGTTTGAAGCGAGGTTTTGCCGGATCAAGCTTGGGTATTTGCTGTCCAGATCTGAAGTGGGTTTCTTTTGAGGTGTTTAGGTGTTTTGGTGAGTGGTAGTTATCTCTCACGCGGACCCAAAGGAGTATATTGGATTGGTGGCTTGTTTGAGTGTTAAAGTTAGAGATTTCATGCATCTTTCTTAGTTCCAAGACTAGATTCATTATTTTTGAAGATGTTTACCTATGCAAGTTCAATTAACAAGTTATAGAGACAAAACCCATGTTTTATATTTGATAGATCTATGCTAAAATCCATGATTTTAGATATGTTAGACTTATGTTCATTTATTTACGAAATTGCCATTATAGTTGATATTGCTTGATTAGATCTTGTTTGCATGCTTGATTGTTTGGATGTATGATTGATTTGATTGTCTCGAGTTAGCTTGTAGTTGATTTGGGACAAGATTGTTGAAGATGATTCAAAAGCTAAGTGGAAAGGCTTTTGAATGGTGAAAGCTGCTGTGGCATATGAAGCGGATAATGAAGCTCATATGGATAGGTTCGAGGACTTTGCTATAGTTAGAGGAAGCCAAGTATGATGATGAAATGGACTTTGCCATGATATGTTGAGGCGAGGTATGATGATGAGATGGACTTTGCTAAGATGCGTTGGAGCAAAGCATGATGTGGAAGTTTTGGTTTAATCCAGACGGGATCATCCCAAGCATGTTGATTACTCGATGATGCGGTTCGAGTTGGTGGATAATGGTGGCTCGAGAGGTGCTTGAGCTATAATGGGAATAGTCGTCGAGGGGGATGACTAGAAGGCTGAGATCTTATCGTTATTGAAGGTTCTAGCAAGCTCAAAGCAAGAGTATGTTGGGTAGATCCGTTATACCCAGGCGCGGGTCATGATGACGTGCTAGTACTCTGGGTAGATTTGTTATACCTAGGCACGGGTCACGAGGACGTGCGGAGTTATGTCTAGAATCGGGGTTGCCATTAGCCCTTGACGGATGGTTGAAAGATGTGTTGGTCATTCAATTAACGATAAAATCAAGGCAATGATAACAGTGATAGCCAGAGTCATGGATGTTTAGTTGTATCATCATTCGGTCTCAAGAGCGGTGTTTTCTGGGTGCTTATCTGATCTTGGTTTAGGCCTTGGGGGTTTGTATTTGGGAAACATCGACCTTGACTCGAGTGATTATTGCTTTACTTAAATTATCTGCTTTGCTATGCTTGCTTCCCCTTAGTGTGTGTCTGGGGGCTATCACTGTAGAAAGAGGTGGAGTGGGATGATTTGGGTTCCTATTCCTTTTATCCTTTATGTTCCTTTGGTACGTTTGATAGTTGATTTTCTACTCACTAAGACTGTTGTCTGACTCAAGGTTTTATGTCTCCTTTTATTACCTTGGGCTGTTCATCCATGTTTGGGATGGGCAGACTAGGTGGCAGGTGGCAGGTGCTGATCTTAGTGGCTCACGCTGAGGATGACGAAGACGAGCAGGAGGCTTTGCATATTATTTTCATATTCTATGTACTGGATATTCCGCTGATTGTTGATTACTCTGAGTGCTATGTAGTGAGGCTTCTTGTATTCATGATTCAGACCATGTATAAAGCTATTATGATTAGATGATGATATTCTGTTCTATGGGAGCTTCACTATATTATATTTCTCTATTGTATTTTATCCATGCGCTGTGAGTTTTACGATAGAGTCTGCGATGTTTATTTTACCCTTGACGGTCACTCATGGCTGCCTGGCACACTTTCAGCGCACCTTTCCCTTGTTTCCGTGCGGGAGTCATGGGCGGTCGTCACATTTGGTATCAGAGCTTTGGTTAATCGATTTTAGCCAACGCTCGTTAATATAACTACGTAAGAGAGACGTAATTTTATTTTGATGGATGATTACTATATATAATATATAGTAGTTTAGATGGATTTGAACTCCTTATATAGTTGTTCCTTAAGGTGTTCTAATCATTCCTTTTTGTAGATACTAAGGATGAGTCGAAGAGGGAGACCAGCTGCAAGGGAAGGTCGTGCCGCTGAAGGAGTTGCTAATTATGGAGCTATGTTTGAAGCTATGATGACTTCTATCATGAGAAGGATACCAGCTCCAGGGCCATCAGTGGATGTTGGAGTTAAAGTTCAAGCTCCAAGATCGGTGGATTTTGCTAAGTTGTGTAAGGACTATACTGCTCTTGGAGGAAAGGTTTTCTTAGGGACAGAGCCAACCATTGAAGTCCAAAGATGGATAGATGCTTGTAGAAGGATCTTTGGTGACTTGGGAATTGATGATGCAACTAAGAGGAAGCTTGCATCGAGACAGCTTCAAGGAAGAGCTTCTGATTGGTGGAACTCTATCACCATTGATACTCCGGAGGAAGAAATTACTTGGGAGCAATTCCAAGTTAGATTTGAAGCCAAGTTTATCTCTACAGCTCAGAAGTCTGTTTTGTTTAAGAAGTTTGTTGAACTCAAGCAGGGTGGAAGGCCAGTTCTTGAGTATGTTTCTGAGTTTGAGGCTCTGTCCAAGTATGCTAGATCGTATATTGAATCTCCCTACCAGAAGAACGAGAAATTCGTGACAGGCTTGGACAGTTATCTTGGAAGACAATTGGTGGATCATCTGGACGATCCATTTGAGAAGCTGGTGGAGAAAGCTCTCAGGCACGAGAGTTTGTTTCCTAAGGAAGTATATGTTATTGCTGTGACCAAGGAGGAGTCTAAACCACAGCAGGGTGGAAATAAGAAGAGGAAGCAGCAACAACAGAAGGGTAAGGATGGTCAGAAGAAGCTGAAGGGGGAAAAGACCTGCTATAATTGTCGGCAGAAGGGCCATCTCTCCAAGGATTGCAAGAATCCGAAGGTGCTGTTGAAGTGCTACAACTGTGATAAGCTGGGGCATATTAAGAAGAATTGTCCGGAACCACAGAAGGACCAACAGATTGTGAAAGCTTATGCTTTGGGGGCTGTCCCGTCATCTTCGAAAGCTCCTACTGCTGAAGAGAAAGGGAAGAGTGTGGTGGTTCAAGGTACTCTTTCCATTTATGGTGTTCCAGTTAGAGTGTTATTTGATAGTGGAGCGTCTCATTCTTTTGTTGGTAATGAGTTGGTAGACCGGTTGGGTTTGGAACCGGATATTGTTGATAGACCATTGGTAGTGATTAATCCAGTTGGGGGTTCGTCTTGTTTATGTATGATATGCCGTGGTCTAGTTATATCGAGTCATGATTGCTCTTTTGTTTGTGATTGCTTTGTTGTGAACTTTGTGGGGTTCGGAATTATTTTGGGTATGGACTGGCTTAGGAAATATGCGGCAAGGATTGATTGTGGGAGGCTTGAGGTGACAGTCGGGAATGTGGAAGGGCGAAAGGTTGTGATACGATGTAAGCATGAGGAAGGCGTCTTCATGAGCTTCATGTATTCGCTGGTTGTTCCACGGGATGGACTGTCATCGGTGCCTATTATGAATGGATTTGAGGATGTCTTTGACGAAGTCAAAGGGTTGCCGCCGCATAGGGAGATCGAGTTTCGTATCGATCTAGTTGAGGGAGCCAGACCTGTTGTGATGCCTCTTAGGCGGATGGCGCCTAGGGAGCAGCTAGAGTTGAAGGTGCAAGTTGATGACCTTTTTCGGAAAGGAGTTATTCGGCGTAGCGTGTCCGAATGGGGTGCACCAGTTGTGTTCGCAACCAAAGCAGATGGATCGTTGAGGTTGTGTGTGGATTATCGTGAGCTGAATAAGGTGACTAAGAAGAACAAGAATCCATTGCCGAGAATAGATGACTTGTTTGATCAGCTCCACGAGGCTAAGGTGTTTTCTCAGATGGATTTGGCAACGGGATTTCACCAGTTAAGGGTGGCGAAGGATAGTGTGCCGAAGACTGCTTTTAGGACACCATCCGGTTTTTATGAGTGGCTAGTAATGCCGTTTGGATTGACTAACGCGCCAGCATATTTTGTGGATCTTATGAATAGAGGATTCAGAGATCAGTTGAATAAGTTCGTGCTTGTGTTCGTGGATGATAT
Source organism: Allium cepa (assembly GCA_030765085.1). Classification (NCBI taxonomy): domain Eukaryota; kingdom Viridiplantae; phylum Streptophyta; class Magnoliopsida; order Asparagales; family Amaryllidaceae; genus Allium; species Allium cepa. Next base: position 847,048,777 of record CM060928.1, on the reverse strand, counting down.
TCTGATTTATTCCAGAACTGAGGAAGAGCACAAGACGCACTTGAGGATTGTTTTGGAAATCTTGTGGAAACATCAGCTGAAGGCTAAGTTTTCGAAGTGTCACTTCTGGAAGGGTGAAGTAAGGTTCTTAGGCCATGTTATTTCTGGAAATGGAATAGCGGTTGATCCCGCTAAGGTGGCAGCGATCCAGGATTGGGTTAGACCTAAGAATGCATCCGATGTAAGAAGCTTTCTTGGATTAGCAGGATATTATCGTCGGTTTATCAAAGACTTTTCCAAGATAGCTGCACCGTTAACAGGATTGACGAAGAAGAACCAAGTGTTCAGATGGGATGATAAGTGTGAGCAAGCTTTCGTAATCCTAAAAGAGCGACTAACAAGTGCTCCTGTTTTGACTATTCCAAGTGGGAATTATGAGATGGTGGTTTACACCGATGCATGTGGTACTGGACTTGGAGCAGTGCTAATGCAAAAGGATAGAGTTGTTGCGTATGCAAGTCGACAACTAAAGCCGCATGAAAAGAATTATCCAACTCATGATTTGGAGTTAGCGGCGATTGTGTTTGCTTTGAAGATGTGGAGACATTATCTATTGGGAGTTCGATTCGAGTTGTTTACAGATCATAAGTCGTTGAAGTATCTGTTCTCCCAAAAGGATTTGAATCTTCGACAGCAACGGTGGCTAGAGTTCTTGGCATCGTATGATTTTGGTATAACTTATACTCCGGGAAAAGGTAATGCAGTAGCTGATGCGTTAAGTCGAAGACATGCAAGATTGGGAGCCATGTTTTCGGAATGGAAGAGTCTCGAGTATTTGGATGAATTTTACTTTAGGCCTAGGTGTGAGTTGGAATCTGAGATGTTGGCAAACTTATCAATAAGGCCTACTCTTGTGGAGAGAATTGGCGAGAGCCAAAAGCGAGACGATAAGCTTGTCAAGATTATCCGAGATTTGGAATCTGGATTGGACCCAGAAAAGGATAAAGGATTCGAAGTCAATCGAGAGGGTTGGCTTCGGAAGCAAGGACGACTAGTTGTTCCCGATGTAGATGGATTGAGAGATGAAGTTCTTAGAGAAAGTCATCACTCAAAGTTGACAATTCATCCAGGTGGAAATAAGATGTATCGGGATATGAAGAGAACCTATTATTGGGAAGGCATGAAGAAGGATGTTGGAAATTTTATTTCCAAGTGTATGAACTGCCAGTTGGTGAAAGCTGAGCAGAAAAAGCCCAGTGGATTACTTCAGCCATTAGAGGTTCCTATATGGAAGTGGGAGCAAGTGTCGATGGATTTTATCGATGGCCTACCTAGAACCAGAGCAGGGAATGAAGGGATTTGGGTCATAGTAGATCGGTTGACCAAAAGTGCAAGATTCATTCCTGTTCGATCAACTAGGACGGCATCGAAGTTGGCTGAGTTGTATGTAAAGTGGATAGTTCGATTCCATGGTATTCCGAAGAGTATAGTGAGCGATCGAGACCCATTGTTCACTAGTGGTTTTTGGAAGAGCTTCCAGGAAGTTTTGGGAACCGAGTTGTGTTTGAGTACAGCTTATCATCCCTAAACCGATGGTCAGACTGAGAGAGTCAACCGAGTTTTGGAAGATCTCTTGAGAGCATGTGTTTTGGATTTTGGAGGATTGTGGGAAGATCATCTTCATTTGGTGGAGTTTGCGTATAATAACAGTTACCAGTCAAGCATTGGTATGGCACCATATGAGGCACTGTATGGAAGACCGTGTAACTCTCCGACATGTTGGATGGAAGCTGGAGAAAAGCTGATGCTTGGGCCAGAAATGATTCGTCAGACTTCGGATTGCATAGAGATCATTCGGCAACAAATGAAGGCAGCCCAGGATCGTCAGAAAAGTTATGCAGATAAACGTCGAAAGGATTTGAAATTCGACGTGGGTGATATGGTTTTTGTGAAGATTTCTCCATTGAAGAATGTTATTCGATTCGGGAAGAAAGGAAAGTTGACTCCGAGATTTGTTAGACCATTCCCGATTATCGAGCGAATTGGAAAGCTCGCTTATAGATTGGAGTTACCAGAAAAGATGGCGGGTGTGCACAATGTTTTTCATTTATCATATCTACGGAAGTATGTGCACGACTCAAGTACAGTGGTTTCTGCTGATAGCTGTGAAGATTTGGAGGTTGATCCAGTTGTTAGAAGACCTCGTAAGCCGCTTCGTATTGTTAAAACCGATACGAAACAGCTTAGGAGGAAGACGATTATGTTGCTCAAGATACAATGGAGTAATGATGTTAACGACTGTACATGGGAGGAGGAAGAGAGGATGAAGGCAGCTCATCCTGAACTCTTCAAGGTATGGCCCTAAGATGTCGTGGCATCTCATGAATTTGTAACTTGATTTTGATTTTAGAATTCTGCATGCTAGGCTAGTAATTGGATGCATGGTTTGTTGGTTGCTATGGATGGTAGGCATGCGGAATAACTTTGGTTGCTCTTGTTTATTTTGAATTTCAGGGGCGAACTTCCTAAGGGGGAGAGAATGTAACGACCCGTATTTTACGTGTCGATAAAATCGTTGGATTTTAGGTCGTTAGAGTCGTATGGAAGTTAGATCGTGTGGGAAAGTTAACTCGTGTAGAGATTAACTCGTGGGGAAAGCTTAGGTCGGTATTCATGAGTCGTAGATGACCTAAGGGGATATGAGTTAAGGAATAGGTTGTTAGCAAGTTAGTAATTGGAGTAGGTTAATATGTTGCGACCTAAGGTAACTAACGAGTTAACGGGTTAAGAGCTGGGTCGAGTGTTTTTAGGTCGTAGGCGACGTAAGGTTGTTGGCAACTTACGGGTTAGCAACTTAGTGGTTGTTCGAGTTAAGGGTTTGGAGATAGGTCGTATGAAGATAGGTCGGTGATACGACTTAAGGTGGTAGACGAGTTAGCGTTTAGGTCGAGTGGAGCGACCTATAGAAATAGCGACCTAAGTTGATTGAGCGACCTAAAAACTTATGGGTCGGTGAGTTAGTGGGGTTTTTAAGTCGTAGACGACTTAAGGGGAACCAACGGGTTAAGAAGGGAACGACCTAAGAGTTAGACGACCTATAGATTTAACCGGCTTAAGAGATTAAGCGACCTAAGGAATCCCTGTGTAGTTAGGTTGGTTGAGCGACCTAAGGGGTGAGCGACCTAAGATAGAGGGGCGACTCAAGATAGGACGACCTAGTAGATAACAGGTTAGAGCGACTTAAGTATTCGAGCGACCTAGTAGAATGGGCGACCTATAAGGATGGGATACCTAAAGGTTAGTGGCTTAAGTCGGTTGGACGAGTTAAGGATAGGTCGCGTGTGTTGCTAGGTCGGCTGTGTTTTAGGTCGTGTGGCCTGGGTGTGATTCTGTGTATAGTTAGGTCGTTAGACGACTTATAGATGTTAAGTTGTTAAGTCGCGTAGGAGCTTGGGTCGGTAGGTCGTTGACTTGGGATTTGTTAGGTCGACTATTGTGTTGAGTCGGCAAGGAGTTGAGTCGGCTATAGTATAAGTCGTTGAGACCCTGTGTTAGGATTAGGTCGTGAGTCGCATGTAGGCCGAGTCGTGTGGAGTTGCTAAATCGTTGAGTCGGCCATCATGTTAAGTCCTAGAGTGATGAGTCGTTTTGCCTGATGAGTCGTACGACCTTGTGTCTTAGTGTGTTGAGTCGTAAGTCGTTATAAGGCAGTGTTTTTAAATCACGTGCATACTGTGGGCCTTAGGTCGTAATATAGTTAGGTCGTAGCATGTTAGGTCGGCAACGACCTAAAACCGAGCTACGAGTTACGACCTAATGGGGCGACTAGCCTATAAATAGTGGAGTTTTGCTCACTTTTTGGCACCGGTTTTTGAAGCGACGAAGTGCTGCCATTTTGAGAGCTCGACTACAACATTTCTTCACTTCTTTTCTCCCCTTTGATCGAGTGCTAACATCCATCCAAGATCGAAGATCAAGATTGAAGATTGAAGAGCCAAAGTTGAAGATCTTCATCCAACAAAGCTAGATTTCATCGTTTGAAGCGAGGTTTTGCCGGATCAAGCTTGGGTATTTGCTGTCCAGATCTGAAGTGGGTTTCTTTTGAGGTGTTTAGGTGTTTTGGTGAGTGGTAGTTATCTCTCACGCGGACCCAAAGGAGTATATTGGATTGGTGGCTTGTTTGAGTGTTAAAGTTAGAGATTTCATGCATCTTTCTTAGTTCCAAAACTAGATTCATTATTTTTGAAGATGTTTACCTATGCAAGTTCAATTAACAAGTTATAGAGACAAAACCCATGTTTTATATTTGATAGATCTATGCTAAAATCCATGATTTTAGATATGTTAGACTTATGTTCATTTATTTACGAAATTGCCATTATAGTTGATATTGCTTGATTAGATCTTGTTTGCATGCTTGATTGTTTGGATGTATGATTGATTTGATTGTCTCGAGTTAGCTTGTAGTTGATTTGGGACAAGATGGTTGAAGATGATTCAAAAGCTAAGTGGAAAGGCTTTTGAATGGTGAAAGCTGCTGTGGCATATGAAGCGGATAATGAAGCTCATATGGATAGGTTCGAGGACTTTGCTATAGTTAGAGGAAGCCAAGTATGATGATGAAATGGACTTTGCCATGATATGTTGAGGCGAGGTATGATGATGAGATGGACTTTGCTAAGATGCGTTGGAGCAAAGCATGATGTGGAAGTCTTGGTTTAATCCAGACGGGATCATCCCAAGCATGTTGATTACTCGATGATGCGGTTCGAGTTGGTGGATAATGGTGGCTCGAGAGGTGCTTGAGCTATAATGGGAATAGTCGTCGAGGGGGATGACTAGAAGGCTGAGATCTTATCGTTATTGAAGGTTCTAGCAAGCTCAAAGCAAGAGTATGTTGGGTAGATCGGTTATACCCAGGCGCGGGTCATGATGACGTGCTAGTACTCTGGGTAGATTTGTTATACCTAGGCACGGGTCACGAGGACGTGCGGAGTTATGTATAGAATCGGGGTTGCCATTAGCCCTTGACGGATGGTTGAAAGATGTGTTGGTCATTCAATTAACGATAAAATCAAGGCAATGATAACAGTGATAGCCAGAGTCATGGATGTTTAGTTGTATCATCATTCGGTCTCAAGAGCGGTGTTTTCTGGGTGCTTATCTGATCTTGGTTTAGGCCTTGGGGGTTTGTATTTGGAAAACATCGACCTTGACTCGAGTGATTATTGCTTTACTTAAATTATCTGCTTTGCCATGCTTGCTTCTCCTTAGTGTGTGTCTGGGGGCTATCACTGTAGAAAGAGGTGGAGTGGGATGATTTGGGTTCCTATTCCTTTTATCCTTTACGTTCCTTTGGTACGTTTGATAGTTGATTTTCTGCTCACTAAGACTGTTGTCTGACTCAAGGTTTTATGTCTCCTTTTATTACCTTGGGCTGTTCATCCATGTTTGGGATGGGCAGACTAGGTGACAGGTGGCAGGTGCTGATCTTAGTGGCTCACGCTGAGGATGACGAAGACGACCAGGAGGCTTTGCATATTATTTTCATATTCTTTGTACTGGATATTCCGCTGATTGTTGATTACTCTGAGTGCTATGCAGTGAGGCTTCTTGTATTCATGATTCAGACCATGTATAAAGCTATTATGATTAGATGATGATATTATGTTCTATGGGAGCTTCACTATATTATATTTCTCTATTGTATTTTATCCATGCGCTGTGAGTTTTACGATAGAGTCTGCGATGTTTATTTTACCCTTGACGGTCACTCATGGCTGCCTGGCACACTTTCAGCGCACCTTTCCCTTGTTTCCGTGCGGGAGTCATGGGCGGTCGTCACACCCGAGACCCCTCCATTCATACTCGTGACGTACACGAGACTACCCCGTGCGTTTCCCTTCTCTCACTCTCTATCTTCTTCTCCCTCTCCCTGATTCCTTCATTTCATTTCTTCTTCTTCTTCTTTTTTAGTAACAGTTATAAAACACTGCTGAAGCCACTCACGCAACCGCTGTCCCAACTCGAGCTAACCGACCACTTTACTCGAGTACCCACTCGAGTATCACTCGATACGAAGCCACCCAATCTCATCGACACGCCCACGCCACCGTGCACGTGCACGGTGGCTCGCTTCGCCTCCGGTGGCTTGCGACATCACCCAAAAACCACAAATCGACCACTCGTGCGAAATCGAAACCTAGATTTCAATTTCAAGTTGAAAACAAAAAAAAACCTACAGCCTGAACATGCGACAACAACGCCCAGTGTCAAATCCTTCGTGCGGCCACAATCCATCACCGGAGGTGATGAAACTCCACCAATACTTCGATCACACCCCCTAACTCCACCTACAATCTCATTCCACTCGGTTGATCTATGATGCCGAAATCAAAATTTTACAGAGCATAAAAAAAATAGGCACTAAACCCTACTTTTGATTCCAACTCAAAATTTATGCATTTGAAAAATAATTTTACATTTTTCTAGTGTTAATACAACTCCATCCTTGCTTCATTCTGAATTTCAGAAATCAAAATTTATTTAACCAACGGATATTTACAAAAATCAATGTCGGCTTTCTTTAAAAACTGCACTCATTATTTTTGCCTAAAAATCAAAATTTTTATGTTAAAAATCCTAACTAAGTGTATGAATTCAGAATATGTTATTAAATTTACAAATTGAAACATTTAAATTTTGACCTTTGATTTCTTTATCTGTAACTGGAAATAAACAGTGTTTATAACATGCTGTTTAAACTTTAAAACATGTTTCCAGGCCTTTGTTTAAGATAAACAAACTTGAATTATCATAATACTAAAGTTCAAACAGTTATATGAATAAGTATTATAAATTTCTTGGCTTAACTTGGATCAGATTTCAAAAATCTTGAAGAACAGCTACCTGTACTATTCAAAAATTTTATAAGGCAATTTAAGATGAAAGCACACATCAATCAACAAGAAATTTTATTCAAAAAATCAACCCCGTTACAAATGACAACACACATCCCCTATTTATAGTATTTCACCACTGTCCCTTAAGTCGTATGCGACTTACGACTTAACTAAGTCGACACCGACTCAACAGGCTTTCACACGGCATTACAATCATGCGACTTAAAGATAAGACGACTCATGACTCATACATGCATCTCAAAAGAACGTAGGACACGACTTATTATTACAAACGACGTACGATTTAACAGAATACATATATACAACACAGACGACTTAAAGTTGCTACGACTCAACATATCCACGACTCGAAGACTTACGACTTAACAACCCACATCTGTTCATATGACCGACTTAAGTGCATGCCGACTCTAGCCCTCCATCTTCCTGCGCATATCTCCTCAACGACTTGACTCTTTGTTAGCTCGCAGTTTTTCTTCCCGTGCCTCATTGAGTCGTGGTCGACCCAAAAGTCCTTCTTTAGGTCGTAGTCGTCCTAGTACCAGTACACGGCCCAACACCAATGCTTGCTTAGATCGTGTTGCCTTCCCATGTGTCTTGTTAGGTCGTTGCCGACCTTCCTTAACCCGAAAACAATCCAAGCCTTCATTCTTAGGTCGTGGACGGCTTAACTTCTCTTCCATAAGTCGTAACTCGTTATCCTCCACCCTGCTAAGTCGTGAACGACTTAAATACTTGTCCTTATCTCGTATACGACTTATCCTTCTAGCCTGGGCTACATCATCCTCCCCTGGTTGAGAAAAATTTGTCCTCGAATTTGTAAATTCTTCCACATCAGATTGTCCATCTCCATAATATGGCACAAGATGCTTAACATTGAATACGTCAGAAGTGTATACATCCTCCGGCAGTTTCAACTTATAAGCATTCTCATTGATCTGTTTCACAACTTCTACTGGACCAATTTTTCTGGCTTTCAACTTGTTATAAGCGCCTACTGGAAAACGATCCTTGGTTAACACAGCATACACCAAATCTCCTTCGTTAAATTCAACTTTTCGTCGCTTCAGGTCTGCAATTTTCTTATATTTTTCATTTGACTTTTCCAATCGTTCCTGAACGATCTTATGACATTCAGTTAATTCATCGACGAAATCAACAGCTCGTTTAACTGTCCCCTTTGGTTGTGGTACTACTGCCAAATCCAACGGTCCCCTGGGTACGTTTGATTATACAATCTGAAATGGACTGAATCCGGTGCTACGATTCACTGCATGATTATGTGCAAACTCTGCCTGGCATAACTTCATGTCCCAACTTTTCAGATTATCCTTCACCAAACATCGTAACAAATTTCCCAACGATCTGTTAACAACTTCTGTCTGTCCATCTGTTTGCGGATGATAAGCGCTACTAAATTTCAGCTTCGTTCCAACCATCCTCCACAAACTTAACCAGAAGTGACTCAGAAAACGAGTATCCCTATCTGACACAATAGATTCCGGCAACCCATGTAAACGATAGATTTCCTTGAAAAATAACTGAGCAACACGAACAGCATCCGCCATCTTCTTACAAGCAATAAAATGCGCCATTTTCGAAAATCTGTCCACCACAACAAATATAGAATCATTTCCCCGCTAAGTTCTAGGCAAACCCAAACAAAATCCATGCTGATATCAACCCACGGTTTAGATGGTAAAGGTAACGGCATATATAATCCTGCATTTGTCGCTGTTCCCTTCGAAATCTGACATATATGACATCTTTCCACAAACTTCTCTACCTCTTTCCTCATCGATGGCCAAAAATAAGATTGAGAAATTAATTGTAAAGTACGATCTCTACCCACATGGCCTTCTTCGTGCAATTCTTTGATAATCTTCAATCTCAAACTGCTCTCTGGAATACATAACTGATTTCCTTTAAACAGAAAACCATCTACCAACACAAATTCATCAGTACATCCTCCCTTGACTTTCTCAACAAATTTCACAAAGTAAGGATCTTCTTCAATCAGCTCTAGCAATAATTCAAACCCTGTCACTTCAACTTTCATTGTAGTCAACAAATGACTCCTCCTACTCAAAGCATCAGCCACACGATTTGTTACCCCAGATTTGTGCTTCACGACAAAAGTAAACTGCTGTAAATATGCAATCCACGACGCATGTCTCGCTGAAATCTTATCCTGCCCCTGCAAATGCTTCAACGCCTCATGATCAGTGTAAAGAACAAACTCTTTCTGAAATGGATAATGCCTCCAATGTTTAACAGCTTGCACAACAGCATAAAACTCAACATCGTAGGTACTATATCTCATCTTTGCCCCTGATAACTTCTCATTGAAATATGCAATAGGTCTTCCACTCTGACTCAACAATCCTCCAATCCCAACCTTTGATGCATCAGTGTGTAGCTCAAACAACAACTGAAAATCTGTTAATACAAGAATTGGTGCTGTCGTCAAAAGTTGTTTGGTCTTCTCAAAAGCAATCCCAGCTTCCTCTGTCCAAGAAAATTGTTTCCCCTTCATGCAATCAGTAACCGGTGCCATCACCCTACTGAAGTGAGGAATAAACCTTCGGTAGAATGATGCCAATCCATGAAAACTTCTAACTTCAGTGATAGTTCTCGGCTGTGGCCAATTTCTAATAGCTTCAACTTTACTCTGGTCCACCTGGATTCCCTTCTCAGATAAAACATATCCCAAAAATAATACACTTCGAGTCATGAACACACATTTCTTCATAGCTGTATAAAATTGTTCCTCACGAAGAATAATTAACACCTTTCTCAAATTCTTTACATGCTCCTCTGTGCTCGCACTATAGATTAGAATATCATCGAAATAAACCACCACAAACTTCCCAATGTACGGTCTGAAAATTTGATTCATCACCCTCATAAATGTACTCGGTGCATTCGATAGACCAAACGGCATAACCAACCATTCATATAAACCTTCCCTCGTCTTGAATGCGGTCTTCCATTCGTCTCCCGGTCTAATTCGAATCTGATGATAACCACTCTTCAAATCAATCTTCGAAAAGATAGTGGCCCCACTCAACAGATCTAGCAAGTCATCCAACCTTGGCATAGGAAATCTGTAGCGAACAGTAATCTTGTTCAAAGCTCTACTATCGGTACACATTCTCCATGTTCCATCCTTCTTCGGCACCAACAATGCGGGTACTGCACAAGGACTCAAGCTTTCCTGAACACGTCCATGCTCAAGCAACTCTTCCACCTGCCTTTGTAACTCCTCATGTTCCTTCGGACTCATTCGATAATGTGGTCTATGCGGTAATACTGCTCCCGGAACAAGATCAATTTGATGTTGAATGTCTCTTAATGGCGGTAACTCCTTAGGCAACTCTTCTGGAAATACGTCCTCAAATTCTTTCAAAACTGGCTTCGCTTCTTCTGGAATTTCAACCTCTGCACTACACTCTCGCCCAATCAACAAAAAGACTTCAGGCTCCTCTTCAACTTCCTTAACAAACTCCTTCAAAGTCAACAGAGTTTTCAATTCCTCAATCTCCTCCAGCTTGCTCTCCTTCTGTTGCTGCTTCTTGGGAACTAAAGTGATTTTAGTACCTTCAAACATGAAACTATAGCTATTAGCACGACCATCATGTTGCACTGCTCTATCAAACTGCCATGGTCTGCCCAACAACAGATGACACACATCCATGTCTACAGCGTCACACCAAATTTCGTCTTTGTACTTCTTCCCAATAGAAAATTTCACACAAGCCCTTCGACACACCTTCACTTCACCACCCTTCCTCAACCATGCTAACTTGTACAGTTTAGGATGCTTCTCAGTTTTCAAGTTCAACTTCTTTACTGCTTCAGTAGAGATAATATTATCACAGCTCCCAGCATCAATAACGAACTTGCAAATTTTCCCTAGAATAGTGCATGTCGACTGAAAAATATTGCTCCTCAACCAACTAGATTCCACTTCTTGCTTTGGTGTAAGACATGAGCTCCTAATCATAAGATTACAACCTTCATCTCTAGACAATTCTTCTTCCTCCTCAACATAAGGTGCATTTGAACATTCTGCCTCCTCACCATCATCCTCAATCTCAGCAACCATTGCTCTCTTCTTCGGCTTCGGACATTCGTTACTTTTGTGACCCAACTCCTGACAATTATAACATTTGAAACCACTGCTAACCTTTGCCTTCTCAACCTCTTTCGCCACTGGCTTACTGACAGGTTTAGGAACATTAGAACTCCCACTAACACCCTTCGCTTGATTATTGGAATTAGTAAACACACCACCTCCACGCCTTCCCTGCTTCTCCCAAGCCAACGCTTTCTGATGTGCCTCTGCTACTGATCTAGAATCAAACATATTAACCATATCCTGGATCTGCATTCTCAATCCCCCAATGAATCTAGCAGTTAGTTGTTCTTCCGTTTCCATAATATCATTCCTAGCAATGAGTTGGTAAAATTCATCAGCATAATCACTAACAGACTTCGTCCCTTGCCTCGGATTCTGCAACCTCTGGTACATAAGCGATTGATAGTTATATGGTAAGAAAGTAGCTCTCAGCAACTTCTTCATCTTCTCCCATGATTCAATCTTTGACTTTCCCATTCTCTCCCTCGTAAGTTTAGTTTGTTGCCACCACGCCAATGCTCTCCCCCTCAACCTTGTAGCAACCAACTTCACTCTTCTATGCTCAGGAACCTCCTTGAAATCAAAGATCTCTTCAACATTTGACACCCAATCAAGAAATTCTTCAGCTACCATTCCACCCTTGAACTCTGGAATTTCCATCTTCATACCCGACTCCCATCGACGATCATCTTCAACATCCCGATAAGAATTTCGAACTGGGTCTCGATCTCGATAATGAATACTTGCTCTATCACCCTCTTCATTAAAATCAAATGTAGGTCTATATCGATCTCGACCATTATCATCCCTTCGTTCATGCATGCTTCTTCGACTATGTCTCTCTTCATCTCTATACGCCTCATTGTCAAATTCACGTTGACTTCTTCTTTCTTCATGTCCATAGTCATGGTGATCTCTCCTTGATGAAATTGATGTTTCTCTCCTTTCTCTAAAAGAATGCGGTGATACCCTCCTCGCTTCCGTAACCGATGGCGAAACTCGGTTTCCTCCATGGTTCGAGTTTGGTGATCTCCTCCTTTGAGTTTGATTCAAATCATTCATCAACTTCTCTAACTTTCCAATGCCTTCATCAAATTTCTCATTAATACGTTGCTCCATAAGCTCGGCTTCTTCTCTTCTATACAAAGCTTCAACATTTTGATGACGATGAGCTCTTCTTGGCGGCATGACTGAAAACTTCTCAAAAACTTCAACAAATGCTTCAAAATTCTTCGACAAGGCTTCAACTCAAAACAAACAAGTCACGATTTCAAACCTAAACAAGGTGAACGACTTAAGGCTTAAGTCGCTCGGCACAATTCTTCACTAGCTCGGCTCGGCCTCCACACTTCAAACTGATACCAAACTGATGCACGGCCTTCACCCTTCACGGCTTAACTTGGCTCGGCTCAAGGTCTCCAAGCAACTTCAAATTCAAACACTTCTCCAACTCCAGATCCAAAATGAAATGGATCAAAATCTTCAAACTCGTTGCAAATTCAAGATGAACACAATGAACTTCAACTTCAAACTTTAAAAAATTGGCTCCAAGTCTCGGCTTAGCTATGATTGGCTAAGTCTAGCTCCGATACCAAAAACTGACGCAGCGGATTAATCAAAAATAAACTTCAATCGGTGAAAGTAGCAATCGGTGGATTGATGAATACCAAAATGTCCAAATTCGTTGATCCGAAGATACCGAATTCTAGCTATCTCAAACACGTTGATAGCGCACTATACCGTGTTCAAAGATTTACGATTCTTCGTACGTTGATCTAGCGCACTAGATACCGTGAATCGGCTTCTACGATCGTTGAATCGAGCGCACTCGATTAACCGAAAGAGGAGATAGGAGATCACACTCAACTACCAATTTAAGATGAACGCACACAGCAATCAACAAGAAATTTTATTCAAAAAATCAACCCCGTTACAAATGACAACACACATCCCCTATTTATAGTATTTCACCACTGTCCCTTAAGTCGTATGCGACTTACGACTTAACTAAGTCGGCACCGACTCAACAGGCTTTCACACGGCATTACAATCATGCGACTTAAAGATAAGACGACTCATGACTCATACATGCATCTCAACAGAACATAGGACACGCCTTATTATTACAAACGACGTACGATCTAACAGAATACATATATACAACACAGACGACTTAAAGTTGCTACGACTCAACATATCCACGACTCAAAGACTTGCGACTTAACAACCCACATCTGTTCATATGACCGACTTAAGCGCATGCCGACTCTAGCCCTCCATCTTCCTGCGCATATCTCCTCAACGATTTAACTCTTTGTTAGCTCGCAGTTTTTCTTCCCGTGCCTCATTGAGTCGTGGTCGACCCAAAAGTCCTTCTTTAGGTCGTAGCCGTCCTAGTACCAGTACACGGCCCAACACCAATGCTTGCTTAGATCGTGTTGCCTTCCCATGTGTCTTGTTAGGTCGTTGCCGACCTTCCTTAACCCGGAAACAATCAAGCCTTCATTCTTAGGTCGTGGACGGCTTAACTTCTCTTCCATAAGTCGTAACTCGTTATCCTCCATCCTGTTAAGTCGTGAACGACTTAAATACTTGTCCTTATCTCGTATACGACTTATCCTTCTAGCCTGGGCTACATCAGTTAACTATCCATTATGTAGTACAATACACTATTATAATATGTCTACAGTAAAGTAAAAGTATTAAAATAGCGTTGAGGCGTTACCCATATCCCCCTTTAACACATTTTACATACTCGCATAGTCTATACAGTACTGTAACTCCTCCCGTATACTATAGGGCTACCATAGGGCACTCCATAGGTATGCTACATAACAAACTCGTAGAAGGCGCTCTAGGGAATGTGAACACGGCAGTAGACGCAATGCCGAGGTAGATATACCAATTGCAGATCCAAACTGGTGTTATCGCATAGCAGCTACTACTGCCCACCTCGGAACACACTCCCAAATAAATATCAAGGGTGGTCACCAAATCAATCACAAAGCAATAGAATGGTATTGAAGAAATGTGTCCGATCGGAGGAATGACCTCGCTTGGCCCGGCATGGCTCCTATTTCAGTCACATCTTTGCTGACTCATCGGAGTTATTTTCACATCATACCTTATGCAGAAATCATTCGCCAAACCATCCTACTTCATTTCTGGAATCTCTACCAGGTGCACAGTTGTTAAAAAGGTATTCGGTATTAGCAACGAGTATGACAATATCCGATCCTAGTCTCTTTAACAACCAATTGCTTATTTTACAGAGGATGGTTCTTTTAAATTTATAAAACCATTTCATAATTGATATCAAAATACCGTATTCAATTCAAACCATATCACTTTCGAAGTTATATTCACTTTGAAATCATATTCACCTTGGAAATCATAATTTTTATCAAAAATCATATTTCCAATTTGATTAAATCTTTTCTTCAAAATCATCGTACTCAAATATTCATAACTTTTAAATCCCAACTTAGGTTATGTAACCGTGCTTGCCTTTTAACTAATGAATTTGAATATAAACGCTTCCACTTTATGTAGTCTGGAAATTTAGAAATTGGTTTAAATAATTTTAAATAGTTAAAAATAATCTAAAATAGTTTAATTATAGGTTATAATACTTTTAAATTGATTTAATATAGTTAAAAAGATCTAAAATAGATTAAATAGAATTAAAATAGATTAAATAGCTTTAAAATAGATTAATTAGATTTAAAATAAGTTAAAATGGGTAAATTAATTTTAAAATAAATTAAATGGTTTAAAATAGGTTAAAATGATTTAATGTAGTTAGTATCGGCTAAAATAGTTTACAAAATTTAAAATCTTAGAATTTAGAATCTTTAAAATAATATATTTTTAAAACAGTTTATAATGTAAACCTAAATTTGAAACCTATATCGATTTAAACTATATATTTCATTCCAACGCATTTGGACCACTTCAATTTCCAAAACCAAATTTCAAATTTTCCAATCCAAATTCTCAATAAAATATTTAATTCAATATCGCTTCCAATCCATGTTTTAGAATATCAATTTAAATTGCTCCAATTTCAATATATTTTAAAGTTATATTTTAAACAATTTTAATAACTCAATTCCAATAAATTTCCATTATACTTCAAAATCAACGTTAAGATTTGAATTTAATTCCTTTAAACAATTCCTTTAACCAATCCCAATTTTAATATAAAACTCAAATTTCAGTAATAATTCAATTTATATAAATCAACTTTTATTTCAAAATATCATTTAATTAAATTTGAAATTTTGGAATTTTAAAATTATTTAATTTAACCCATGCGGTGTTCGTATATAATTCTCTACCATATGGTCAAGTGATACAGATATTTATCATTTCAACCCGCAATTTAAATTTTTACGGTTATATACCATTTCAAACTGCAGTCCCAAATTAATATTAAAAATCCATAAAATAGCTAGAGTCTGTAATTTCAATCCATAGTTATTCTTCCCTAATTTGTAGATCGTCCGGGTATATATCATTTCAACCCATAGTGATTTTCCTAAACAATAACTAAAGGAACTGGCAGAGTGATAACAATAAATAAATCAAACATAACATCCAATCATCCAAAAGCAACAATCGAACAACGATCATAATTATCATCCAATTCAACCAGTACATTTCAACAAATAACTGACTATTATTCATAGGAAATTAACTTGCAGTTTTAAATTTATAAATAAATTAAATAATAATTACATTCATAATAGATTCAAATTAACAGGAATATCAATTTTAAAATATTAAACAACCATTAATAAAATCCTAATCACATTACATATTTAATTCAACTAACATAAGAAATTTTAGAAGTTGTGAGTGGAACAAAACACTCAACTTTGAATTTAATTTGAATTAAAATCCAAATTAGGGTCCAAATTCAGATAGTCTCAGAATTTCAAACCAGCGTCAGAATATCTGTAATTCCAATACGATCCCGGCAAAACAAACCGTACGTAAATCGGACCTCGTATGTAAAAGTTATTCGAGTTAGAAGATTATACAATTTAAAATTAAAATAAATAAATAAATAACCTACTCTTCCACATATACACCTTTACACGTACGCTGCTCACAAATCCCAACCTTCGAATGCTAAAACGAAAAGAAAACCCACCGCTTCACCCACCGTTGACCACTCAAATGCTCGCCTACGTTGATCGTTGACCAGAGCCAGACATGCCGATGGGCACACCACCCCCAAGCCGCCCCTTCGACCCTTAGATGAACGTCTCCGCCTTCAAGATGGCATAGCCACCGTCGCTAGGTTTAAAAACCCAATCCCAAAATTGCCGTCGATCAGAACCACTTCAAGGTGGACAAAACCAGTAGATGCGCTCAACTCGACGACCTTAACGATCCCATACCTCCCGATCAAACCTTTGTCGCAGATCTATTGTCTAATTCAATGGCCCAAAATGGACAACCGTGGATAAATGGAAGATTCCCAATCAAACAAAAACTTTGCAAAAATGAACAGTAGAATTGACTTGCGCCCATCAAGAGCTTCGAATTGATATATAGTCCGATAGGGTTTGGAGAAGTTTGATTTTTTTGATTTGGTTTTGATTTTAAATTTGAAATAGAACTAGGGTTTGTAGCCAATGGAAGAAATAGGTTGCAGATAGATGGAGTTGTACGTACTGACATCAAAAATAAGAAATAATCTAGGGTTTATAACGAGCTATTTGTAAGCGGAGCTGAAAATAGAAAGAATGGAAAAGATTTGATCGAACGATAAACGATGAACAACCCGAAAAGCTCATTTCGTTCCCGAAACGAAAATGGGTCCTCCCATATATCAAAATAGATGTTTTCAATAGTTTTAAATTCAATGGAATAGATTTCAAGTCCTAATTCGATCGTACGAAGAAGTTATGTTAAAATCAGCTTATTTCAAATTGATTTCAACTAAATTGATTTCTTGGTGTTTTGAGTCCGTACGATCAAACGACAAGTCGGATCGCTGTGAAACTTAAAATCCTACAATAATTAACCATTGCGAATCCGATGAAACCAGTTTCGTCAAAATTCGAGCCAGTGGCCAAAATGGCTATTTTCACATTAATTAAATAAATTAATATTAAATTAATTAATCACTTTTTAATTCAATATTTATAAACTCATAAATTTCGTCACTTTTGATTACTTAGACATTTATAATAATTCAAAACAAGTTTACACATCAATTCGGTGTTTAAAATTTTACTTATTATAGCGTTAAATTTTCAACTGTAATTAAATCCAATTAATTGTAATTTAATTCCAATAAATTGTTTTTATTTAATTTCAGACGTTATGTTCAATCAATTATTACTCAAATAACATAGTCAATATTTGTTTGTCTTCCATTACACTAATATCCTCCAATTTTCATCTTTATTTGTATTAACTACTATATTTCCATTTATATTGAATTTTTGTCAATTTTGTACATTAGTTATAAATTAAAGTCCCAATTAATTAATTTATCTAAGTTTCATTCTATTTGTTAAATCAATTATTACCATATTAAGAAAATTAACATCTCTCTTCATTTTATTGCATTCACAATTTCCAGTTATTATCTTAATCCACATTAATGCATCATGTATTTCATATAATTCTAATTGATTTCCAATTTAATTTAATAGACTGAATAAATAGGTAACATATAATAGTTTGTCACCGTTAATTTTTAGTCACCTTAATAAGTTTATTATTTACAACCAAATGTTATAATTACTTTCATAACATTGATTTTATTCAGTTACCATTAATTTTATATTATTTCATTAATTTATTCAATACTTACAATTATTTACTTATATGAATTTATAACCAAGCTATAACATTTACATTATTTCAACTAATTGGAATTTCATAGAAATTGTTAAAAATTAACTTACATTAATATTGTTACAATTCATTCTAGTTATTATTTTCATTAATGAAATTTTTTATTTCTTCTAATATTAAATAACAAAACTTATTAAATTAACAAGTTTTGTTAATTATCGAAAATTTACGGGTCGTTACACTCTCCCCACTCAAACTTTTCGTCCCTGAAAAGGAAGGAGGGAAAGGAGGGGTTAAGCAATCAATATATCTTATTCAAAATACTAAGTTTATAAACACATAAATTTACAAAGTTAACTAATTTAAATAAAATTATCAATTTATAACCCTTATATCCTTACACACCTAAGGTAATAATATTTTGGGAAACCTTTCATAAAATTTTCTAAGTCCAAAATTCACGAAAAATTTCAACAGAGTCTCCTTTGTATGGAGAGGCTTGGAAGGAATAATAATATGAATAATATTAATATATATCATATTTTCAAAATAATATATCCCAAACCACGGGAAACAATATAATATCGTTAGAAAACCGTAATCCGAGAACGTGCCTATTTGTCGGGCAAACAACGTTTAAATTATGAAAACAAAAGTAGTACAATTGCTTCCATAACCTGTATTTCACTTATATAATCCAAAAGTGTTAATAATCATATAAATGAAATATTTAAATTTGTTTCAACCAATAACAAAGAAAATCAATACTACATAACAACAATCGCTTGCAAACATACAGTACATACATCATTCAACAAAGAAAGAAATCATCCATTCAAGCAAGCAAAACAAATGGTTTTGTTCAGGTTTAGACACTTTAAATTGTGTGGAATGACAAGTAAATTACTTTGTATACCATACACTCAACAGTCTTAGATAAAACTCAATAGATTATTCATACATCATGAACAATTATGAGTATCCTTTCCCAAACAACCCATAACCAAAACAAACAACAAATTCCAAACATTATTTTAAGTTTATTCTTATTAATTTCATTTC
The DNA here is from genome assembly GCA_030765085.1 of Allium cepa. Lineage (NCBI taxonomy): Eukaryota > Viridiplantae > Streptophyta > Magnoliopsida > Asparagales > Amaryllidaceae > Allium > Allium cepa. Next base: position 847,029,853 of record CM060928.1, on the reverse strand, counting down.
ATATTATTTACCTTTCTTTAGCTTCGTTCATACAACGACTATTTCATTCATTCACATTCATTTATTTACTTATCTTATTTATATTTTCTCATATATGTTACTCATTTATAATTACTTAGACATAAGTAAATCAATTCTTAAAGTACTGTATAGATTTCTTTGTAAACAAATTCACATTCATTCATTTAGTGATCATTTTATTTACTTTCATTCATTACTTTCAAAAATTCATTTCTATCATTTATAATGAAAATTTCCTTTCATTAGTTTACATTCATTTCTTACATAAGTTGTATCCATTCAATTGTTTATGATAATCCGTGATTTCTTTATTTAAGTATTACATACAATTTAATACAGTTTATTTCACATTTATTAATTCATATACTTGATTTCCATTAGATACTTATATTCATAAGTTCATAAGTTCATACATAAGTTTCTTAACTTTTAACTTACATTCACCCTTTCTTATAAAATGTCATTGAACATTTAGTCTATTTTCTGAATCATTTCAACTTTTTTTGAAGTTATAATCATTTAATTTAGTATAGTATTCATTTTATTATTTAGTCTAATTATAAATATTTTCAATCATTAAATTAATTTCATAATCCTTTACTTATAATACTCTTTTTCTCTACTTATTTTAATTGAAATTAACTTCAAACATTTACTTAAGTTTATGCACATTTATTTACCATATTCATGTTCAATTCAATTACTTGGCATATAGATTTCATTAACATAAGTTTATAATTATTTACTTACAATACTTACTTTCTATTATATTTAATTAGTAGCATTTAAATTATAACTTAAGTTTAAAACAATTATAATATTAAATTTTTTATTTATAAGGCAATTCCATCGAACACTTTCACTAGTCAAGTTTTACTTGTATAATATCCCATTACAAATCCAATGTAACATTACAAGTTTTAATATTTCGTAAGTTATATATATGTTTTAAGAATGAAATTGAAATTTACACAAGTTTATCTTGTTTATTTTAATTAACTTAATGTTCAATATTAATCATTTTTCATTTCATATCCTTTGGTTGACAGGTTACAAATTTCAATTTCTTGTATATTTCATTTATAACTTAGCATTCAATTCTCTTGATTTCATTTAAGAAGTCCAATTATTAAATAGTTAAATTTCATTTCATTTCAAAAATTGAAATCCCTAATTTATAGAAATTTAATAACTAAACAACTTGGTTTTCATTTCAATTAATTTAAAATAATATATATAATCATATCTTTATATATATATCAAATCAGATTTGGAAATCAGGATTAATTTGTCATAACAATTGATCAGTAAAAATTACTACATGGTATTCCCACTTTGAAACTCGAAAATGAATGTTGATGATGCATGCACTCATCGCCAAAATTATATTCCAACGACAGAGAGGGGAGTACCGAACTTATTTCCTTTCAAAATTCCTTTTCAAACATTTCTTTCAAATTGTATAGAAATATTTATATCAGAAAATACTTCCAAATAATACTGATATATTTTATTCCAAAATATTTTGAAAGAAAATTTTCAATGTCCCGGAACTTAAGTTCTAAAATTTCCATTTTATTTACAATCTCATTTTTAGCACATAATTATAAATTTCACTACCTAACGAACAAATATATTTCAACCAAAATATATCATTTATGAAATTGTTATTTTATATACAAAAATTTATAATAGGAAAAATTATTTCATTTATCTATATTTCAAAGCAATATTGTATTAGGCTGTCCGATTAAGCATTTAGAAATCACTATCAATGCCATAGCATTTGATGTACCGACCAGAATTTATAAATACAAAACGGAACAAATTAAAACAATACAAAAGCCTTTTATAACAATAAAAAATATGCTCTTTCATATATATACGCTCGACGACCCATTCTAGGGTATTACTACCCTATTTTATATGAGTCAGACCCTACAAAGCTAAGGTCATCGCTAAACCTTCAGCTCGAATACCAACTGCAACGACTCAAATTTCGAAAGGTTTAAATTAACAATAATCCACACATGTCTAACTTAAAAAATCATGAATATAGATAATCAATAGGGTTAATTAAGAAAAATAAGAAAAGAAGAAGAACACAAACATTGAATCTCGCAGCAGAACGATAAAATATAATAATCAAATAAATAGTTCACGAAGCTTTTTATATTATACATTTAATTATAATTTATACAACATTTGTCAGAGTTATATACACAATAGGGTTAGCTAAATAATGCAGCAGACAACATGTTGCAAAAATAATAATAGTAATAATATACCAACTCTTCATCTTCGTCCTCTAGAATAAATCTTCAATAACCTAAAAATTAAGGGCTGACCCGAGCATAACGAAAAGACAAAACACTCGAATCAGAACTAAAATATTCTTATGTGAGTCAAACAATATTGCATATAACATGAGTGTCGTGGTGTTAGAGATGTTTACGAGGTTTCACATCTTCTGTCTAGTGTATAACCTGCGTGTAATAACTTAAGAGATATTACGGAATTTTCCATCTCTTAAGGTTCCGTCAAAATATTTATATGTAATAGAATATGCTATATATATAATGTCTAATCAAAAAAACAAATGTCAAAATAGCATTAAGGCTTTACATTGATCCCCCTTAACGCATTTTTAAGTATTGTCGTACAGTTTGCATATAAAACACCAGAAAACATTGGTGGATAGGGATGCGTCATGATACGATAACACTAAATAGAAATCGTAGTGGTCTCATATAGGTATAAAAGTATGACAAGGCATGTGAGGCAATGCCCAAGGTAGGATATTACCAGTTCAGGATGTAGGGCTGGTGGTAACGGATCATCGCCACGACCTCCCACCACGTCCATCCATCCCATATCGAGTCAAAGGGAGGATATCCCAAATCAAGGTGCGCCAATCGAAACCAACAACAAAAGTAATAATATGGACTGACTCTAAGAAAATCTAAGAACGGATGTCCACTCAGGGTAATTAGCCCACTTTGCCCTATCAAGCCGTCCTGTTTTAGTCATTTCGAATTGGCACGAGTGTCGGGGTCTATCCATCATTGTTCTCTTTCTTCAAATCCAGCAAACAACGCCAAATCCAATCTTTTCATTATGGAGTCTCCTCCATTTGTACAGTTGTTAAAGTGGTTCTAATATTGACAGAGAGTATGCCAATAAGAGGCACCTGGTCTCTTTAACAACCAAATGTCGTTTTACACACCGGTGGTACTTTTATATTTTGTAAACAATTCGTACTTTGATATCAATATATCATATTCGTTTCAAAATCAAATTCATTTCGAAATCACCATACACACTCCAAAATATACAAATTTAGTTCGATGTGTCGATTTCACTTCAAAATTCAATTCAAAATACCATTTAGGTTATAACTTCTTTTAACCCAATTCGTTTTTAAATCCACGATTTAAATATAACGATTCCCACTCTGACCAGTTTAGATTTTAGAAAATAGTCTGAAAGTTAAAACGGTTAATATAAAATAGTTTGAGTATTGAAAATGGTTTATATATGAAGATAGCTTGAAAGATCAAAATAGTTTGTATATTTAAAAAGGTAGATTTTAAAGAGTTTACAATCAAATAATTTATTTAAAACAGTTCCAAAGTCAAACTGGTTCAATTCCAAATCTCCCAATTCAAATCATTTTCAATCTCAATCCAATTCAAATTCAATTCTGATTTCAATCCGAATTAACTTCAATTCCAATTTCAATTTAAGTCAATTTTGTCATGACCTGAAATTCAGCGTTCGAAAGTCAACATCAAATAACTCACTTGTATCCGACCGCCGAAGATTCAACATCGAACTCCAGTTCGGATGGAGCTTATAACAACATTAGATGAATATAAACAGCGGAAACCAAATAAATATCATTGATCAACATCACAGATACAACATCATCATATTATTCATTACAATACCATCACCAACATCAGAGTATTTTTATACACATAACACAACTTCAAAATAGAAACATCATAGCGGAACAACAAGTTATCATACTTCAAGAAAGTCTCTAAAGGAAGAGATCGACAGCGAGCCTCCAAACTAAACACCTTGAGATCCAAAAAGTTTCCAAAAGATTACCAAGACAAAAGCCTTCAAAAATTGATAGCTTCTAAACCAAAATACTTCAAAAAGATTCTGAGCTAGCTCCAAAATGGAAAACTTGCTTCTAGACTGCCTGTGTGGAAATTATGGGCACCCAAAGTTTAGGAAGGAAACAATAAACTCCGGGTTAGTCATGGGACTGGTATGAGTAAACACAAATAGTTGCTTGTGTAAAAACAGTTTATAAAAGAAATTCGATATGTTTTTGGAAAATGAAACTATCATAAGACCTTCCGCCACACACACAATGCAATAGTAGAATTGGAGGAGATTTCTTCTAATGATAGCCAAATATGCTTGATATGAGAAAATTTCTTTTGATATTATTATTAGTGCATAGTGTAGAAAACCATTTCGAAAGTATAATATTAATCTTAGCCAGCATACAGCCATTATTGTATGCCTACTATAGCTACTATGTTTTGAGGCAGGTTACTGCCACGCTGCATGGCAGGTTATACAACTAAACCCGTACAGGGCTCGTATTGTTTCTTTGGATTTCTAACAAATGGTCAGGCTAAGGAACTTCCTATTGCCACATGAGTACACCTCTGGAGGGACGTCCCGAGAACTTAACCGGCTCTCTGCCAACACAAGGCCAGGTTACCTCTATAACTAGGTAACTACTACACGAGTATGCCACCCCTCGGTCGTTTGCGACCTTTATTCAAGGGCCCTCAACCAAAAAGAAACAACCACACAGTAATGAGATCGCAGCAACCATATAGGTTAAGTATCTGGGCTACATACCATGATACCACCTTTTTCCAAAAGGAAATGACATACCCTAAAGGGCGCGACCCTCATAACCTTGCCGCATCTTTCCTGTTTCGACCATTTTCAGGGTGTGAGGTCCGTTGAGGTCTCGTCCACAAAGCTACGCTTTACACGAAATCCATGCTTTGAGCAACAAATGATCAACAAATGATCATCAACGCACGGCAGCATTTAGCATGCCACACTACCAAATTGGGAGCATATCACTAATAACCTTCAACTACATAACCTCTGAGCTCGTATGTCTCAGAGAAGGGTGTTAAGTTAAGAGAATAAATTCTCCGCCACCAACAGATATGTATTTTAAAGAAATCTTCTTTATATCTCAAAGCGTAGTGTCAGACATACAACCATACAAGTCTATTCCTGGTTCGAACAGAACCGAAGGCACTTCGTCCAACAAAGGAAGAAGCCCTTGCAATCCGTGTATACACAATCCCGATCGGACTCCACATCACATGTGGAGATCTCTATATCGGAGAAACTCAGTGCAGAGACATTCGATAGGTTATCCTATCAATCACGAAGGTACCTAGTCTTCACCACCGTCTTCAAATGTTATCCATTTCATCGCCACTATTCAGAATGGATTATATGACAAAAAGTCCTCTCCCGGCTAATCTTAACAGCGAACGCTCAATTTTAAAATACGTGGATATATCTTTTCCAAGATTTACTATCAAGGTTCGATGTGGGTTTCGGATAACCAATTGGAATCCGACTCCCTGTCGCATCGAAATTCAAATATCGTTTTATGAACCAATGGGTTTACAGATTCATAGAAACAAATCACAGATATCACAGCTCGGCACAAAGCAATTCACATTACATAGCATCACAATCACATATCAGAAATATCAATCCAGCACACAACATTTGATAATAGTCAATCATCTTTAATTAAGATGAATTAATTGTGTGATTCAAAGTAATTAACCACATTATTACTTTATTAATTATTTTTAATCAATGATTAATTATCCTTAATTATAAATTAATTAAATCTTAATTACCTTTATTAATTAATTATTTCTTAATTAATTATCTTAATTAATTAGTCCTTAATTGTTAATTAAATAAATCTTAATTACTTTTATTAATTAATTACTCCTAAATTAATTACTTTAATTAATTACAAACCAATTAACCTTAATTATTTAATTAACCTTTAATATTAAGTAATTAATTAAGTGATTACTTTTAAAGTAATTGTGTTAACAAATTATTAATTATTTAATAAATTAAAAGATAATCTTTGTTTAATAAATCATCCTTACCACATGTATTACTTTAAAAGGTTAAGGTAGTTTAAATAATATTTTTATCTTAATTACCCTTTTAAATTACATTATTTATTTAATATAAATAACTTTATAAAATAATGTATCAAAATTAATTCAATTAAAATTTGATTACTTTTGAAAATATCTTACTTATATCCTTAATTAAATTAAACTTAAATCAAAAACATCATTTTTAAAACATGGTTTAAAAAGGTTCAAAAATTCAAATTTATTTTTTAGACAAAAAAATGTTTTACACAAGCGACCCGAGGCTACCTCGAGTCACACCCGAGCAAAAGTGTCCTTGCTTCGAGTCGTATGCCAAATCCACCCGTGTTCCTTATATTATTTTTTTACTTGAATTCGTCTAAGTACAAACCCGATACGCATAGGTAAATACACGAGTTTAAACTCGAGCTATCAACCCATCTTTTCGAAAGAAGCTTTGAGTCACATCCCTTCTTCTCCCATTCAATATCACTGACATCCCTCACTTCATTGTGCACATGCACAACTGTTTTGATCGCCTCTGGTCGATGATGTGATCATCGATTAGTCGACAATCATCAACTCGACAGACCAAAACACCCAGCGTTGTGAAATTTTGACAAATTTGCAATTCGACTGTACGAATAAGATTCGAACAAAATCGTGCCACCATTAAACGCCTCGTCCTCCCTCTTCTGATCATCAGAGGTCATGATACTTCACCCTAAGCTCCGCTAAACTTTTAGGCTTCGATCGCCACCGAAGCGAGCCATTCCGATGCAACGATGGAACTACAGCAGTCCAGTTTGTTGACCTCATTAAAATGTGGGTTTAAACCCTAATTCATTGCCGTGCGATCGCCACAACGTTGTAGAAATTCATCGAATATTTTTCTGACGAAGACCGACCCCCAGCAAGCTATAATCACGATCGCGTGATGAACTACGCCGTCGATCATCAGAAAAAGGATAAAACCCAATTTCTGTTCCTCTCATAATTTCTCCATAAATACATGACTAAAAATCTTAATTCAAGTTTTAAAAATCAACACTTTTGATAACTATTTCGATGATATTATTGAAACAAGATGATATGATGTTTGAATTTTTACTTAGTTCAGAGTTTTACTATGTTCGCTTGATTTCCAGCAACCTCTTGATGATTTTATTTTTGAAATTTATTTTAAAACATAGATACTGATCATGCAAACAAAATTTACTTAGACGTTGAAGCCTTTCAAAGTTTGTAGGATGAGAATTTCATTTTCTAATAGGTTTTTGAAAACCTAGAATTAGAACAGGGATTATCAAGCCTGTACATTAACATGCACAGGCAAGATACATATACACATTCACAGATTGGTGCATGCAAACCAATATTCAAACTTTCCTACATCATGCATTCAAACACAGATTAGACATCAAGGCTTAGAAAGGTTCACTCACCTGTTATGCCTGGAAACAGAAGCAGAAAGGAAGTGTTTGGAAGTTGATTATTTGAAATCTAGAAAGCTATTTAAATTTGATCCTGGATTTTTCTTACTTGCAACTAGTTATTTAAATTTTCTTAGCTTCTTTAACAACAAATTCAAATTCTTAAAGAGATTTACTTACAGTAAAAAAAAAATGAAACAGAGAAGAATTTCCGGTCTGCAATTTGAAACTGAGCATTGTTGTTTGAATTGATTTGTGATTATGAATCTTTAATTTCCTTTTGTTTGATTACTGAATTTCTCTTTAATTGTTTGAAATATTCCCTCTACAAAATTAAGCTTTGAACTGCAGGTTGAGATGAACTTCAGACTCTCGGTTTTGAATTTTTGTTTGCTGATCCTTTCTCTATTTTTTCTGATTTGTTTGATTGTTTTTTAAAGTTTGCTTTGATTTTTTTCTAATTTTTTTTCTCAGATTATCTTAAGTTTTTAAAAGTGAACAAAAGAGATGAGAAGGAGGGTTTAAGATATTATATAGTTTCTATTTTCTTTTTTTATTAATTTTCTTAAAATGAAGACAATATGATGACACTTGTTAAATCCCTCTTCTCATGAATTACGCATGTTAATTTAATTACTAAGGATTAAACACTTGTCTCTATAGTCATTACTTACTTAACATTTGTAATTTCTAATTAGAATAATATTTTACATTATTTAAATTGTATTTTAAATTTACATTTCCCATTAAAGATATTTGCTTTATATTAATACATATTGTGTAAAAGAGAATGTTTTGAAATTAAATACATATTAAATAAATTACATATATGTATATATATTTTTAAACGCAATTTATTTTACTAAAGCATTATTAAAATTTAAATTCAAATTTAAATCTATTCATATATACATTATACATATATAATTTAAACTCAAATGATTTTAAAAACATTTGTTGTTTGAAATTTTAAACTAAAATGAAATTGAAATCTTATTCATATAATTTGACACCTATTTTGTTTGTTTTGAACTTTTCAAATTAAATTCCAAAAGTCAAATAAATTACCAAATTTAAATTGATAAATTTTAGGATGTTACGGATTCCCCCCTCCCCCAAGAAAATTTCATCCTCGAAATTTGAAAGAGAGAAAAGCAAATAAAGGTTATAAGAATATAGAAAAAGAGAGAGAGAAGTGCTTACCAGTTTAAGGCGGAATATCCACGCTGCAATTGGGATATGATTTCTGCATGCTATCTTCAGTTTCCCAAGTGCAATCCTTTGGATCACCGCTCCACTGCACTTTAACTAATTTCACAACCTTGTTCCTTAATTGCTTTTCATCACGATCCACAATCTTTATCGGTTCTCTTTTAACTGTTAAATTGGGAGTGATTTCGAGATCCTACTGAGCAGCTTCTTCAATAATACTATCTGGATCGTGCACATACTTTCGGATGCTAGAAATGTGAAACACATCATGCACGCCAGACAACCAGCTGGGAAGCTACAATCGATAGGCTAAAGGACGGATCCTCTCCAGAATAGGAAAAGGACAAATATACCGTGGTGCCAGCTTACCAGTCTTCCTAAATCTTAACACACCACGCATTGGAGACACTTTAAGGAAAACCGAGTCTCCAATCTGGAATTCCAAATCCCTTCTTCTGCGATCAGCATAACACTTTTGACGACTTTGAGCTATTTTCAATTTCTTCCATATAAAATCAACTTTTTTATGGCTTCCTTAATCATATTCGGTCCAAGGACGAGTCTATCACCTGACTCGATCCAACATGTAGGTGATCGACATGGACGACCATATAAAGCTTCAAAATGAGCCATATCGATACTGGCCTGATAGCTATTGTTATATGAGAATTTGACCTGATGCAAATGGTCCTCCTAAGAACAACCAAAGTAAAGTATACAAGCACGCAACAGGTCTTCTAATATTCGATTTATCCTTTCAGTCTGCCCATCAGACTGTGGGTGATAAGCAATGCTGAAGTTCAATTTTATTCCCAATGCATTTTGAAACGCCTCCTAAAATCTACTAGTGAAGATCGGGTCACGATCACTCGCTATACTGCTCGGTATACCATTGTAACAACCCGTAAATTTAACTTGTTTTAATAACATTATTTACTAAAATTTTATGGTATTTTAAACGATCAAATTTTGAAATATAAATTTGATATTTGGAATGCGTCTATTTGAACATAGCAGCTAGTAAATTTTCGTTCGAAAATATGAAAGTTTATTTCGTGCGTAAATTTACGTCAATTTAATCAGTTAAAAATCGACGAAAATAAAACTTTTTCGAAACCTAAATATTTTTACATAAAAAAAAATTCTAAATCGTCTACAGAGCAAGACGTCATTTTTCGTTTTTCAAAATTCGGAATTCTTTGGCTCCATCGATCTTATTTTTCTACGTTTTTCCTGCATTTTCCGCCAGTTGAAATTTTCAACTTTTTATAATTCAATTGTATCACTGATATCCATACACCATTTTGATAGTCTCGTCATGCCGATCTCTGTAGTATATTTGTATGTGTGTTTCAACGTCCGATGGACGACGAATCTATAAACCAATTTCCGTATCTATTCCGTTTTAAAATCTTTTGATATTCCGGGACTTTTCATTTTTATATCGTGTAAGCCAAAAGACATTAGTTTTAAAATTTCCAGATACTTGATATTCTGTCTGTCACGCTTCCCACCTATTCCAATACTTTGTTTCGTCCATTTTGTTTATTTATTTCTATCTTCCATTAAGTCTTCAATAGCTTAGGGAATGTAATACGTGAATATAAAACAAATTATATCAACAGCCTGGCATAACATCTTTTCGCCTTTGTCCTTCCTCTCTTCCCCATTCTTTCACCTTTCCCTATTCTTTCATTCCAAACAATAAAAAAAATATAAAGCAAACATTTTGCAACCTCCTGCCTTCATGGCCGCAAACAAATTTTCCCCACACATCTCCTCATCGAGATAACAATCACCTTTCAACAGCCACGTCGCCACAAGCAAAACGCCTCCCGCTCCCTGTCCAAACTCAAAATCATCAACAGCCGCTACCGCTCGTGCTGATCGAGTACCTCCATTTCACCCGCAACCTCCCTTTCTCCTTTTCCGAGCAAATCGCCTCCAACTCCCCTTTCTCCCTCTCCTCCTTCCTCTCCAGCCCGACCTCTCTATTATGGTGCAGACAACACACGTGGCTGACCTCACCGAAGCCAACGCCTTATACTTTCTCCTTTACTTCACCACCACTTCACGCGACCGCTCCACCTTTTCATGTGAACCACACCCTGACTGCAAAGACCACCATGCCTTGTGTCGCACGTCTCTCAGTCAGCCTCACCTCCTCTTCCATCATCGGCTGAGTTCCCAGTTCGACAACCCTTTGACAACCCATTTACAATGACCATCGCCTCCCTAGTTTACACATGCAAATGCCGGACGAGTCCCCTTCAGTTAGTACTCGACAGACTTCCAGCCCTAAGCTGATCCTCTCTTTTCTTCTCTTGCCTAGCATCTACATTTTGTTTAAGGTATATGTTATTTTATTAATTATCTAAACTGTATGTATTTAGGTTATAAGGGTTATAGGAGTTAGGTAAGTTGTATATAAAAGTTTTAACCATATTATATGTAATATAATGTAGTACGGAGAATTGTTTGTAGGTATTTTATATTGGAAGTGATAATAAGTGTTTTAACAGTATATATATATTATTACTATAGCCTGTCATAGTTTATTATATAAACGTTGTTTTAAGGGAAATGTTGTTTGTATATTATATATACAGTGTTTACTATATCACACTATTTGCTTTCGACCTGAGTGTTATACACACACACACACAGATATATATATATATATATATATATATATATGTGTGTGTGTGTGTGTGTGTGTGTTACCTATATGAGTTACTTAAATATATAAATAGTTCATGCATATTTGTTTATAAAAATGACGGTATAAATTTTTATATAAGTTTTAAATTATGTAGGTGAGTCTGCATATTTGGATACAAGTCTGGGTTTATTTAGTTCGCTCATGCATGCATATTACATGTATTTTGTTATATGAACTTAGTTTAAAAAGTTTATTCATGGTTTTATAAGGGATAAGTTTATATTAACACTTATATTAAGTTGTATTATATGTATATCTTGTACCCTTGATTTCTGTTTTCGTTTATAGTAAATTTTTTTTTAATATATACAATCAATTTTATAGGTAAGTATATTTCCTCTGTTAGATGGCTTGCAGTTTTTAAAAAAATAAAAAAATATAAATAAATAAACAAATTTTTGTATGAGTTTTACATGACCTGTTGTACAAAGCTTTACATATATAATAGTTTTATATTAAGGTATCCATATTTAAATATTTTATTTATTTATGGGTTTTGATCTAAACAATGATTTTGAAGGGTATATATATTCAATTTAACATGTGTTGTATTTAGAATATGTTTATATATGAAAATAGTCATATTTAGTTACATGCATAAATTCTCTTGTGCCAACTATCTTCATCGACCCGTTCTGATTTGTTCCATCTATCCTTATTATCAGCTTTGTCCGTCGTACCTATTTCCTTCTCCAATTAGTGCCCATATCACTTGCTTTGGGATTCATAGCTTGCTCTATTGTAAAACTCTCTAGCCTCGAAAGGTGAGCAATCAATCACGATTAATGTTCTTTTATTTATTAAATTTGATTTCAATTGAAACGACAATTGAAATATGTTGTTGTTAGTTATTTACATTGTTATATATGCTATTACCTGTATCAGTTCACCCGTGACATCTGACACCATTATCTGTTATTTATACAATGATAATCCAGTTTGGTAGATTAATGATTGATTGTTTGAGGTTGAAGTTGGACGTTAAAAATTGTTAATGTAGTAAGTGATAAATAATTTGAGATTGAAATTGACGTAGGATAGTTAGATTTTATATATGTGATTTGATGACATTTGCATAATATGACCCCTTTTAAATGTTAAATTAATTGACATGTAGAAATATGGTTAATTACACCTTGAACCATTTAAATGTATGTTGTTTAAATTGATGAAGTATGAAATTGAATAATAGATATCAATTTAAGAACCGTATAAATATTAGTGTAATAATCTTTAATCTACATGAAATGATCGTGTAGATTCTACAAATATTATATTGATTTGCACAAACAACAATGTGAATTTATACGATTATTTCGGGATTATTTGAATTAATTATTGGATGGTTATTGATTGTTGAAATTGCTTGTTTATTTACTTTGACACCATCCCAGTTATCACACTGCAAGTTCCCTTTGCTTTGCTTTGATTTTTGAATAGAAATGGAATCGGGTTGAAATGATAAATACCAAAATGAACTTGACCTAGGATAGAGAATTAAATAAAACCCGATTAGTCAAAATTGATTTAAAGATAAAATAATAATTTTATTTAAATAAAAATAAGGTTTAAAATGAAGTTGGAATCTAAATTTTAATGAAAGGAAAATGTTAATATTTAATAATCTGAAATATTAATAAAGTAATTTATGGAAGAACATTGTTTAATTTAAGAAATGATTGAATTAAGCTTTGAAATTATTTAATAATTAAGTTTTGAAATTATTTAATAATTAAGTTTGGAATTATTTAATAATTAAGATTGGAATTATTAAATAATTAGGTTTTGGAATTTAATTGATAACTAAAATTTGAAACTATTAATTAAGTCTTTAAATTATGAAATAATTAAATAAAAATTGAATTATTTGATAATTAAATAAAGATTTGAATTCTTTGATAAAAGAAATTGAACTTTTGAATAAGGGAATTTGAACTACGTTAATAAATGAAATTGGGTTTCTTTATTAATTAAGTTGTGGAAAATTTAAGTAAGTTAATAAGTGAAATTGAACTTATTGAATATGTGAAATTATGTTTCTTTATTGAGTTTGGAAATTTGTAACTAAGTGAAATAGGTGGAGTTGAATTTATTTAACAAGAAATAAAAATGTGATTTATTGAAATAAATGTAAGTCTTTTAATTTAAAGAATTGATTTGACGAATCTAATTTAATTCAATTTGAAGTTTTGATATAATGAAGTTGAACTTAGGTAATTGATTTAATGAATTGGAAATTAAATAGTAATTGTTTTGAATGATAAATTTACTTAATGAATATTGAATGAAATCGATCAATGAATTTAAATTGATTGGAACGTTAAATTGAATTAATTTAAATGTTATGGAATAAAACTTATATACGAACTTGAATAAATATTGGAATTGTTTAAATAAAATTTGAAATTGAATTATAAGATTTTGAATTGGTAATTTGGAAGTTTTAAACGTAATTATGAAAATTGATATAGAAGTCAAATGAAATGTTGATTTATAAATTCTAATTGAAATTGGATTTGATTTGGTTTTTTTGAAATATATTAAACGACCAATCGGTATAATAATTACAAAGGTTATTAAAGAAACCGAAATCGGTTATGGACATACTCTCTGTCTAAATCGAAAACCACTTTAATAACTATACGCGGATCCAGAATGAAGTGGTTGTAATGGTGTACGTAATGATTGAAGAAAGAGAATGATAATGGATAGCCTTGACACTTGTGTCAAATTGGAAATGACTAAAACAGGAGCCGTGCTGGGCCAAATAGGGTTAGCCACCTCGAGTGAACACACTTCTTCGTATACTACTCATTACTTATTATTGATTGGTGCACCCTCGTAAATTTTGGGAGTGTTGTTTTGCGGTGTTGCGATCGTTGTGGCGATTCGTTTTCACTAGTCCGGATCAGGCAAATGGTAGTTTCACTACTTTGGGTATTGCCTCATGTACCTTGTCATACTTGTATCCCTACATACGCGATCACTACGAATTTGTTTTGTGTTATACCTATGGAGTACTTCCTGATATCCCACTAGTTTACGGTGGAGTTTACAGTGCTGTATAGACTATAACGCTTATATGAAATGTGTTAAGGGGATAATGGTAACGCCTTAACACTATTTTAATATTTATATTACTGATAGACATTATCTACTTAGCATACACTACTACATAGTAGATAGTTTAACGGATCCTTAGGGGATGGTTATTCCAACATCCTCTGAGTTACTTGTATTTCAATTGCTATTTCACTTGAGTAGGATTTATTGATATAAGAATGTTAATCCTGACTAGAGTGTTTTGTGTTTTGCTTTACGCTCGGGTCAGTCTGAGTGGCTTAGCTTTCGAGACTCACCTTTGGAATTGGAGTTTCGCTTGGAGATCCAGCTATCTAACCAACCAGCTTTCAGATGATCAGTTGATTCCAGTGATGTATTCCGATTCTTGTATTTGACTATTGTATTCGAGACTTCTGTTGTAACTTATTTAACTCTGTTATATATATATATATATATATATATATATATATATATAGTAGCTTCATGAACTACTATCTTTTGCTTCCGCTGCATATTATTACTCTGTGTCTATGATTCTGTGATTATTTATTTACTGTATATGCTCAGTTTTCCAAATTTAAATTAACAATTTGGTATTTGGATTATTCAAGTCCGACATGTGCGGATGCGAATAGTCAAAATAGTGGGTCGTTACAACCGTGGAGACGGACAATTTCTTTCATATATTACTCATCTAAACTTACTACTATGCGGGTGGATTTCACTGGCAAAAAGTGGGCTGTCTTAGTTAAACGGTCCACAATAACCCAAATCCTTCATTTCCTTTTCGAGTACGTGGCAACCCATCGATGAAATCCATCGATACTTGATCCCATTTCCACTTGGGTACCTCCAAAGGCTGAAGTAAACCTTCCATTTTCTTTTGAACGCTTTTGATTTGTTGACAAGTAGCACAGCGACTCACATATATAGATATATCCATTTTCATTGTCTTCTACCATAAAGTTCTTTTGATATCTCTATACATCTTATTAACTCCTGGGTGGATACTGAGTTTAGAGTTGTGGCATTCATCTAAAACTTCACGTTTCAGTTCGGGGATTCCGGGAAATAGATCCTGTCCTTTAGTCTTATAACTCCCCTACTATCAACCTCGAAACTAGTATCTTCTCGTTGACATATTCTTTTACGAATTTCTCAAAGAAACTTGTCTTCTGTCTTCTGTCTTGCAATCTTCTTAAGAAAAGTAGGAGCGACAACAAGATATGCAAGAACATCATGTCTTCTGCTTAAAGCATCGCAACTACATTGGCTTTTCCAAGCGTATAAAGAATATCTAGATCATAAGATGCCAGAAATTCTAACCATCGTTGTTGCCGGAGCTTTACATCTTTCTGGGTGAAGAGATATTTCAAAGATTTTTGGTCGTTGAATAATTCGAATTTTTCACCTAAAGAAAGAGAGTTCATTAAGTATATACGTTAAGTTAAGTTAAATTCTCAAATCGTTAAGAAAGCTGAAAGAGGTTCTTACCCAGAAGATAATGTCACCAGATTTTCAAAGCGAAGATAACAACTGGAAGCTCAAAATCATGTGTTGGGTAGTTTCACTCATGCAGACGTAATTGTCAACTCGCATAGGCAATTACCTTCCCATTCTGCATTAGTTCCGCACCCAAACCATCACCACAAGCATTAGTATAGACAGATAAACCCTGTTAATGATACGAGAACAGGAGTGGTGGTTAACCTCTTCTTCAACTCGTGGAAAGCTTCGTCACATTTCAGAGTCCAATCGAATTTTTCATTCTTCATTATTAGTCAATGGACTAGCTATTTTAGAGAAATCCTAAACAAACTTCCGGTAATATCCCACTAAACCCAAAAAGCTTCGAACTTCCTTTGGGATAGTGGGCTTCCTCCAGTCAAGAATAGCGGAAACTTTGCTAGGATCAACATAAATTCCTTTTTCATTAACAATGTGGCCGAGAAATTTAACTTCTTTGACCCAAAAATGGCATTTGGAGAATTTGGGGAACAGAATATTTCTCCCCAATAACTCCAAAACAATTCTAAGATGTTCAGCGTGCTCCTCTTCGGTCTTGGAATAAACCAAAATATCATCAATAAACACAAGCACAAATTTATTCAATACTTCCCGGAACACACGGGTCATTAGATCTACAAAGTATGCTGGAGCATTGGTTAGCCCGAAAGGCATGACTAACCATTCGTGGAACATGTAGGACCCCTGAAGGTAGTTAAATGAACACAGTCTTCGGCAATTCTTAGCTGATGGAATCCCTAGGCTAGATCCATCTTAGAAAAGAAACGAGCATCATGCAATTGATCAAACAGATCATCAATTCTAGGTAAAGGAAATTTGTCCTTGAGAGCCAGCTTATTGAGATCGCGGTAGTCTACACACAATCTCAAAGATCTGTCACATTTAGCAACAAACACTACTGCTGAACCCCATTCATAAACACTAGGATGAATTAACCCTTTACTAGGCGAATCATCGGTTTGCTTGACTAATTCAATCCTTTCCCTGGGTGCCATCTCGGGACTTGCGTGAATGACAGGATGAGCATTAGGTACTAAGTCAATTCTGAATTCTATTTCTTTGTGTGGAGATAAGGATTTTACTTCTTCGAACACGCCTGGAAAATCTCGGACAATGGGTATGGACTCTAGACCGGGTTCGGGGTAACCTAAGTTATACATTAACCCATCTCTTTTAGGACTAGGGTCCTCACAAGAAATCTCAATGGAATGTCCAAGTTTAGTTTTGATCGAAATCAATCGATTGTTACAATCCAATTTGGCTTCGTATTTTGTTAGCCAATCCATTCCGAGTAAGACTTCAAACTCATTAAAATCAAGGACAAAGAGACCGATGGGGAATTGGTAACAAGAATATAAGATAGGAAGGTCTCTACATCGAAGACAAAGGTTTGTGGGGCCACCAACTAGATTCTTTACGCAAATAGGCTTGTCAACAAAATCGGGTTCAAGATTTAATTCATTTACATCTTGTTGAGAGATAAAACTATGTGTAGTGCTCATGTCAAATAGAACGCTAATGATTCGATCATAAATAGTAAGGTTACCTTCCAGATCTCCTTTCCCCTTATTTGCTTTCGAGGATGTAGGTTTTTCTTTGGCTGTGTACACCATTACTGTCAGAGCTTGCTTCATGGTTGGGAAGTCTTTAACCCCATGTCCTAATTTCTGACAATAATAGCATTTCCAGGGTTTTGCTCGTACGGATTGATCTCTCTTTGGCTTATTGCAACTGTTTGAATAATGGCCTTTTTCTAGACAATTAAAACAAGTAACATTCCCTACCGGGTCTCCTTGATTTCTCTTCTTCTTCTCCTTTCCCTGCCATGGTTTCTTCCCTTCAAATTTCCTTTTCTTCCAATTTTGATTGCTCGTGTTTCCTTTCTCCTCTGAGGCTTCTTGCATATCCAGGGTAGCATATCTGTACCCCATATCCATTAGATCTGAAAAAGATTCTTTGACGTGGCCAGTCATCCTTTCGTGGAACTTCTTATTCATCCCACGAATGAACCTTTCATTTTTCGTTAGAGGTGTGTTTACCAATTCTGGACCGAAACGAGACAATTCATTGAATTTGTTTAGGTACTCCTCAAATGATAAACTCCCTTACTTCAAGTCCATAAATTCCCGGTACATTCGGGAAATTCCTGCCAATGGCATATAGCACTTCTGTGACGCCCCATCCTGAGACCCACATTACTAAAGAGAATTAATGAGTAATTCCATCTACTAATTCAGAGAATAGGGCTGATTAAGGGTGACCGTATAGTAATGCATTAGCTAAAGACTAAGTACGTCGATTTTTACCATTTTTTTTCCGTGTATCTCAAGTGATCGACATACTCAATGTTTAACTAATACGATACTACACGGCTATAGGATCTAATCAGAAACAAAATGCAATAAATATAACAATCACATCACAGAACAACAACCACAGATATATATACTAATACAAGCCAAACATCAACTATAATACCCTACATCATAGTGGCGTGTAACCACACAATATACATACATCTCCGTCCCAATAAAATAATATGTACAATAAGCTAACACCAAAGACACACACGAAAGATGTAGCCAAGTCCATAGTCATGAGCCCCTCAAAAAGCAAAATGGGTCCAAGCACAAAAGATAGATATCCGACCTAACCTGCAACTCGGTCTGACCCGAATGACAAACACACGGGTCAGGCAAACTGAATCTTATCGTTAGAAAAGAAATACGATAAGGAAAAGGAACTTTTCCCTTATAGCCTAAAGGGAAACATAAGCAGATAAGAACTACTAGAGTAGATAACATATAACTTCTACATGTCACTACAAGTGGTTTGCATCTATATATATACTTGGGTTTAACATAAGAGAACGAGTGACTAGGGTATAAGGGAAAACTCCTAACAATCATTCATGAAATAATCAACCTTCCAAAATCATATAAAATCCCAAGTATCAATTCATAAATTCAAAATTTCCAAAATCCACCAAGAAATCATATATGCCTTCCTTACATCTATAAAGCTCTAGAAAACAAATAAAAAGGCAGTGAAATCAAAATCATCATGAACCATCAAAATAAACCGCGGATTGGCCAGTTCTCGCATGCCAAAGCAATGCTGCACATGCTACTTACCAGTACTACCATCATTATGGTACCATATCCATCTATTGACCGGAGTCCTCACATCGAATTGTTTCGGTCTATGACGTCATCTATATCCATAGGTGTCCGTTGAGCCCCCGCCATCACAGTGATCGAGCCAAACATTGCTTGACTCGATCGGGACTCAAAGTACCGGTAGTCCTTCTACAATGTGTCAGAAACTCTCGGATAGTAACCCGAAAAGTGGTAACGTACGTTCTATACCGCACGTTCTCACTTAGCGGTGTTCTAGCCGCTAGTCGATGCCATACTATGAAAATCATCTAAATCATCATAAGAATCGCCTCATGTCATCGGCGAGCGGTATGAAATGCCAAACTTGTCTTATCTTATCGACAAGTAAGAAATACCATAAATTCATCAATCATCGTCATATTCCATCGAAATATTTGCCTCATATCATTGGCAAGAGCATCTCTATCAATATAGCCCATCAACGAATATACTCCAATTTAGGGGTTCTCGGACTATATATATACACCAAATAAATTGATATGGAATAATGCCCCAATTAGGATTTAAATACATCAAAAACATACCATGAAGTGGTTGTCGTCAAAGAGGAATTCAAAGAATTCCCAAAAGTTGTTTCGATCGTACATGTCCGAAATTAACCGATAAAGTAAATTCACAAGTCTCATACCTCATAATTTTGCTAAACCGTTTAATTTACTTCCTCATACGTCCGAAAAAGCATCAAAGTAATTAAATTAAACAAAATTAATTATAATATATTTTACTAGAGAAAACAGGATTTCAAACCAATTTATAGAAATTTATCTAAAGGATTTTGAGTGAAAACCCATCATTTAAAGAAGTTTAATGATTTTTTTTTTGAAAGCCTAGAAAATAAAGAATAATTGTTTAAAAACCTTTAAAAATGTATAAAAACATTTATTTCTCAAACCATGATTTTAGAAGATTTTATGCAATTTATTCGGATTTTAAAACTCAGAAAAACATCAGTTTGCAATTTAATTGGCAAAAACCGATATTCAAATTTTAAAACGAATTTAAAACCAATTTAAATTCAAGTCACATTCTAAATTTACTAGTCCATTTCTGGGCAAAAGAATCAATTATTAGCATCAAATTTCGTAGTAAAATTCTTGCAAAAGCATGCAAATGAAATCATCAAAGTCGAACAATTACATCAATATTGGGGCAGTTCATAACAGACCAACATTGAAAACATCAATTTTCCACCATGCAAACTTTGAAATTCTACAAAACGAAAAATACAAAAATTGTACCCAACAGCCTCAGGTTTCCAAAACTTCAGAAATTTTGATATTCCGATCGGTAACGAAGAAGTTATGATCGAAATACTACTAAGAAAGAAATTATCTGCGCTGCCTGTCAACACAGGACAGCGAAGAAAATGCAAATTTTCCACTATGTAGACTTCTAAACCAGTCAAAACCGGAAACATGAAAGTTGTGGCATATTTCAAAAGAATTTCAGAACATCCAAGTACTCAAAATTCCGATAAGAAAGACAAAAGTTATGGCGAAAACACTAACCAGCCACTAGAATATTCTGGGCTTAATCCCTCTCGGATTTTCATTTTTGCAAGCAACTAAGAAGTTCCAAACGGACTCAAAACCCAATGAAATTTAAATGAACAAACTATAATAAGTCCTCTAGAATCTGAAAAAAGAGTGGCATCAATCCGACACCGAACGAGCCAGATATGAGCAAAACAAGACAGGGCATTTTCAGCATCAATCAATATAGAACAGAGGTAAAATTCAACATATTTAACCAAATATTTCAAGCAAGAGATTATTTGCTGCTGAAATTTGTTCACTTACAGTTGCTATAAGCCTTAGCTTACCTATTAGCAGCAAAAAGATGATGATTTAGGCTTGAAGATGGAAGCTTTCATCTCAAATTCGCCTTTGCCGGACCTGTGATTGCTGAAAATAGGAATGCAAGAGAAGATAAATTACAAAACAAGAATTACAATAAATAAATATGGATTTCTCCTCAAATTCAAGATAGAGAAGGATGGAGATTACCTTCTTGTTGAATTAGACCCGAATTTCTATTGATTTTGCAAAGAATTTTGTTAATTACGGCTAGGGTTTGAGAAGACAGCCATTGTTTTTAAGTTTCAGAAGTTTTGAGGAGAAGCCGTATACAATTGAAGAAGAAGAACTACTTTTCCTCCAGATGTTTCTCATTAGGACTAATGGGTATGGGTTAGGTAATTAGGCCCAAAATTAATTACTTAACAAAAATAATGAAGTTGATCAATTTACACTTATACAATGTTTTTATTCATAACTTTCTCGATTTTTATTGTTTTCTAACGAAATAAATTGCGTTGCAATCGTTGCAACGTCTAGAATTT
Source organism: Allium cepa (assembly GCA_030765085.1). Classification (NCBI taxonomy): domain Eukaryota; kingdom Viridiplantae; phylum Streptophyta; class Magnoliopsida; order Asparagales; family Amaryllidaceae; genus Allium; species Allium cepa. Next base: position 847,008,167 of record CM060928.1, on the reverse strand, counting down.
ATTAAAATGATAAAACATCCTATTTTATCAAATTTTAAAGTTATTTTAACAATAAACTCGTATTTTTAATAAATTTGCACAATTTAAAGAAATAATGCAAATTTTGACATATACATGTTAAATAAAATATATGTCCCATCCAATAAAGTGTAAATAATTATTTTAACATCCCTAAAAAATAAAAACACCATTGCTAAAAATATTTATTGTAATTAGTTAATTAATAAGCATTTTCCTTTGTATTATTAACAAAGAAAAAGCAATTTCGGCAATAAATTACAATATCACCAAATTTTACATGTTAATTGAGTGTAATTGCACAACTCCACTCAAAAATTCATGAAATAAAGTAATAACTTTATTTCCACACATGTTTATCATTTTTATTCACAATAAAAATATTTCTTCTTCATTTTAGAATTTATTTCAACCATTTTAAATTGAAATAAATCTCATGTTCTCACGATAAAGCACAATCCATTTCATTTACCCAAGATTTTATCCAACAATATTGTTTATATCAACTAAACAATATACTTCAAAATTTACTTCCAATTAAATCAATAAATCCAATATTAAATTATAATTATCATTATAATCATTATAATTTAATATTAGCGGTAATCTCCAGCCAGGGTTGTTACAGACTCCCTCTTTAACAAAATCGCGTCCACGCAATTTCTAGGGGAAAGACCGTAACACTTATGACGATTCAACTAAAAGAAACAAGAAATAGCTTGAGATAATAAATTCTCACCGTCACTGGAAGAAGAAATAAAGCTAGGAAAAGATTGCTCGATAGATTCTCTAGTTTCCCTAGTACAATCGTTGGGGTTTTCTGTCTATTGAATCTTTACAAGAGGTACGTCCTTGCTTCGAAGACGTCTCACTTCCAAATCAAGCACACGAATAGGCTGCTGAACAGTAGATAGACTGGGTGAGATCTCAAGCTTAAGCTGTTCGGACGGATCAATAACAGAATCAGAGTCTCGAATGCACTTCCGAAGCTGAGAGACGTGGAAGACGTCATGAATACATGATAAATGAGACGGAAGAGTCACTCGATAAGCAACTGGACCGATGCGCTCAGTAATCGAAAATGGTCCTATAAAACGAGGAGCCAATTTCCCTGTAGAGCTAAAGCGCGTCACTCCCTTTAAAGGAGATACTCGAATGAACACAAGATCACCGACAGCGAATTCAAGAGGCTTCCTACGGTTGTCCGCATAAGATTTCTGGTGATTCTGTGCCTCTTTCATCCTCTGTCTAATAAGAGATATCTTTTCTGAAGAATCACAAACCGAGTCTGGACCGAGTACAAACTTCTCACCAGATTCTAGCCAACAAGATGGAGATCGGCACGGTCTTCCGTATAGTGCCTCGAAGGGAGCCATACCAATACTGGATTGATAGCTGTTATTGTAGGAGAACTCAACTAATGGTAGATGATCCTCCCAAGAACCACTGAAATCAAGAATGCAAGCACGGAGAAGGTCTTTAAGAATACGGTTCACCCTCTCAGTCTGTCCATCCGACTGGGGATGATAAGTTGTAGAAAGATTCAGCTTTGTTCCCAAAGCTTGCTGAAAACTGGTCCAGAAATGGCTGGTAAACAAAGGATCACGATCACATACGATCGAAGAAGGAACACCATGTAATCATACGATTTCCTTAATATAAATCTTTGCCAACAAAGGAGAATTCCTATTAGATTTAATAGGAACAAAATGTGCGGACTTCATGAGACGATCTATGATAACCCAAATGATAGAATGACCCGACCTCGAACGAGGTAAGCCGTCCACAAAGTCCATCGATACCTGATCCTACTTCCACTGTGGGACCTCGAAAGGCTGAAGAAGACCAGATGGTCATTGATGCTCGGCCTTGACAAGCTGACAAGTCATGCAATTTCTTACATAACTTGCAATATCACGCCTCATGCCTTCCCAATAGTAAAGCCGATGCATATCCACGTACATCTTACTGCTACCTGGATGAATGGTATACCTAGTGTGATGACAATCATCAAGTATGTCACGCCTAAGTGCTGAATCAGAAGGCACAGCTACACGGTTCTTCAGACGAAGACAACCATGAGAATCAATAGAAAAATCCCGCAACTCCTCATCACAGGACCCAGATGAGCATGACTGAATGAGGTGCATAGTAAAAGCATCACGCCTCTGGGCCTATGAGATACGATCTAGAAGAGATGGTTGAGCCTCCATACTGAATAATAACACAGGTGAATCAGATGATGGTGCTCGATCGCGAATATCAAAGCAAGATAAGGTCTCTAGAATATCCCATTCGGCTATCATCAAAGAAACTACGGCTGAATGCTTGTGACTAAGCGCATCAGCTACACGATTACCCTTTCCAGGGGTATACTCGATATCGAAATCGTATAAGGCGAGTAACTCTAACCATCGTTGGTGCCTCATATTAAGCTCCTTCTGAGTAAATAGATATTTCAAGGATTTATGATCGGTAAAAAGGACGAAGTGCTCTCCCAAAAGGTAATGACGCCAAATCTTCAAAGCGAAGACAATAGCTACAAGCTCTAAATCATCAGTAGCATACCGAACCTTATTCGGACGCAACTGCCTAGAAGCATAGGCAACAACACGATCTCTCTGCATCAAAACAGCACCGAGGCCACTATGACTGGCATCGGTATAAAGGATAAGATCTTGGTTCCCTTCAGGAACCACAAGGATGGGAGCATGTGCGAGAAGCTCCTTTAATTGTTGGAAGGAAGCCTGACACTTATCAGACTAGATGAATCGAACGCCTTTCCTTGTAAGGTTTGTAAGAGGAAGCATGATACGAGAGAAATCCTTAATAAAGCGACGATAATAACGGCCAATCCCAAAAAGCTACGAATCTCGTGAACATTCTCAGGCCTCTTCCAATTCTGAATAGCCTCGATCTTAGAAGGATCAATGGCAATACCTTCTGAAGATACAACATGGCCTAAGAACTTCACTTGTTTTTCCCAAAAGTAACACTTAGAAAGTTTGGCTTTGAGTTGATGCTTTCGGAGAGTACTCAAAACAATTCTAAGATGTCGAGCATGGTCCTCTTCGGACTTGGAATATACTAAGATATCATCGATGAATACAAGCACGAATTTATCGAGATATTCCTGGAATACCCGATTCATAAGATCGACAAAGTAGGCAGGTGCGTTCGTCAATCCAAACGGCATGACAAGCCACTCATAAGTACTATAGCGAGTGCGGAACGCGGTGAGAGGAATACTATCTTCTGCAACTCGAAGCTGATGAAAACCAGTGGCAAGGTCTAACTGTGAAAAGACCTTAGCACCACTTAACTGATCGAACATGTCGTCGATCCTCGGTAAAGGGTAACGATTCTTGATGGTTAACTATTTAAGCTTGCGATAGTCAACGCAAAGCCTAAGAGTCCCATCGGACTTCTTCACGAATACTACCGCGGCACCCCACGGTGAAGAGCTAGATCGAATGAAGTGCTTAGCTTCGAGCTCGAGAAGTTGCTTCTTAAGTTCCTCGTTCTCCTTATTAGACATCCTCGTGGGAGGACGACTAACTGGTTGCACACCAGGAATGAGATCTATACGAAACTCTATGGCCCGCTTGGGTGGCAATCCCGAAACAGGCTCAAAAATGTCGGCAAAGTCACAAACGATCAGAATTCGAGACACATCATCCTCATCATCTCGAGAATCAGGAGCATATAAGGATGCTACGAAATCACAATCTGTATCCCGAAGCATAAGAGATAACTGCGAAGTAGAGTCTGGATGGCGGAGATAAATGACTCTATCAGAACAAAGAATCATGGCATCGTATATAACTAGCCAGTCCATACCAAATATCATATCAAAACCAAGCGAAGGAATCACATGCAGATTCGCACGGAAAGAGAACCCACAAAGAAGAACCTCAACATTATCACAATATAAGCTAAGGGTTGCGGAACCCCCGATGGGATTCGCAATCCTCAAAGAAGTAAGAAAGCAAGAAACATCCAAAGAACAGGCATCCACGAGTTCCTTCGATACAAATGAGTGTGACGCACCCATATCGAAGAGCGCTCTAATCGATCGATCATTGAAAATAATGGAACCCTCTAAGATGGAAGAAAATGTACCTTTCGACTGAGTCGCATCACTAGAAGCTGCTACATTGAGATTCCCCGGACGAGAACCTCTATTCTTCTTAGGACAAGCAGCAACCAAATGTCCTTCAGCTTTGCAGTAGTTACATCTCTTGGGCTTAGGACATTCTCGGACTGGATGGTTAGGAGATCCACAATTGTAGCAAGCAAAAGGCTTAGCTTGAGGAGGGGCTTGAGATTGAGAAGAAGATCCAACTTGCTTCTTTTCTTGGAAGGAAAGAACTTTGGCTAACGGAAAGGAAACTTCTTCTTCTTTGGATTAGACTGAACACCCCCCTCACCATCGCTCTCTTTCTCATTCTCAACTATCTCGAGATGGAGAGTGGCATCAGCTAACTCTTCAAAAGAAAGCTTGAGTTGGAGCATTAAAGACTTCTTCAAATATTTCTTAAGTCTGGATACAAACTTAAGATTTTTCTTGTATGTGGTACTAATGAACTCCAACCCATACTTAGAGAGGGACTCAAAGGAAGAAACATAATCTGAAACTGAAGAGTTGCCCTTCTTCAACTCGATGAAGCGGCGAGTAAGAAAAGCCTTTTCAGACTCGGTTACGAAATTAAGCTCAAATCTGTCTCGGAATTGCTGCCATGTGAGGTTAGTCTCATCCACCTCAGCGATAAGAAGCTCGTACCAATCTAAAGCACGCTCTTGTAGCATACTAGATGCCACAAGAACTCGATGATGATCTGAAAGCTCCATACGTAAGAATACACGCTCACAAGTGCGAAGCCAGGCTTGCACATCAAGAACTGACTCGGAGCCTTTGAATGGCTTGCCTCCAAGATGAGTAAAGTCACTGCATAGTCGCGCAAATACAGACTTGCGAGGAGATGAAGAGGGAACTGGCACGGGAGGCTGAGCGCTCCCAAGAAGATCATGAATCTGATCGGTGGACATGTAAATGCCTTCGGGGCGAGTACCACTAGACGGTCCCGTAGCCGAAGGGCGAGCTCTACCTCTTCCAGACATAACTAAAAGATAAAATTGAGAGAAGATCATTCACAGGGTAGATATATATATATATATATAAAGCAATTGAAATGCAGTAATTAAGGAATACTATGGAATAACATTTAACATTCCTAGACGTATTCCTTTCTATCTACCCCAAAGGAATTGAAAAGGATAGGGATATGACTAAGCTCGCCACGATTAAGGGATGAGATGTACAAGGGTATTATACTTGATGTATGGTTCATCATGTTTACTGCTCTGCGTTTATTTCATTTTGTTCTGAATCCTTGCTCTGATACCAAGCTGTGACGCCCCACCCTGAGACCCACATTAGTAAAGGGAATTAACGAGTAATTCCTTCTACTAATGCAGAGAATAGGGCTGGTTAAGGGCGACCATATAGTAATGCATTAGCTAAAGATTAAGTACGTCGATTTTTACCATTTTTTTCCGTGTATCTCAAGTGATCGACATACTCAATGTTTAACTAATACGATACTACACGGCTATAGGATCTATTTAGAAACAAAATGCAATAAATATAACAATCACATCACGGAACAGCAGCCACAGATATATATACTAATACAAGCCAAACATCAAATGTAATACCTACATCATAGTGGCGTGTAACCACACAATATACATACATCTCCGTCCCCATAAAATAATATGTACAATAAGATGACACAAAAGACACACACGAAAGATGTAGCCAAGTCCATAGTCATGAGCCCTTCAAAAAGCAAAATGGGTCCAAGCACAAAAGATAGATATCCGGCCTAACCTGCAAATCGGTATGATCCGAGTGACAAACACACGGGTCAGGCAAACTGAATCTTATCGTTAGAAAAGAAATACGATAAGGTAAAAGGGAACTTTTCCCTTATAGCCTAAAGGGAAACATAAGCAGATAAGAACTACTAGAGTAGATAACATACAACTTCTACATGTTACAACAAGTGGTTTGCATCTATATATATACTTGGGTTTAACATAAGAGAACGAGTGAGTAGGGTATAAGGGAAAACTCCTAACAATCATTCATGAAATAATCAACCTTCCGAAATCATATAAAATCCCAAGTATCAATTCATAAATTCAAAATTTCCAAAATCCACCAAGAAATCATATATGCCTTCCTCACATCTATAAAGCTGTAGAAAACACATAAAAAGGCAGTGAAATCAAAATCATCATGAATCATCAAAAGAGACCGCGGATTGGCCAGATCACGCATACCGAAGCAATGTTGCACGTGCTACTTACCAGTACTACCATCATTATGGTACCATATCCATCTGTTGACCGGAGTCCTCACATCGAATTGTTCCAGTCTATGACGTCATCTATATCCATCCCGAACACCCGCCATCATAGTGATTGGAGTCTTCACTCCAATCGTTTTCGCTGAGCCCCCGCCATCACAGTGATCGAGCTAAACATTGCTTGACCCGATCGGGACTCAAAGTACTGGTAGTCCTTCTAGAATGTGTCAGAAACTCTCTTATAGTAACCCGAAAAGTGGTAACGTACATCCCATACTGCACGTTCTCACTTAGCGGTTTTCTAGCCGCTAGTCGATGCCACACTATGAAAATCATCTAAATCATCATAAGAATCCCCTCACGTCATCGACGAATGGTATGAAATGCCAAACTTGTCTTATCTCATCGACAAGTAAGAAATACCATAAATTCATGAATCATCATCAAATTCCATCGAAATATTTGCCTCATATCATTGGCAAGAGCATCTCTATCAATATAGCCCATCATCGAATATACTCGTATTTAGGGGTTCTCGGACTATATATATATATATATATATATATATACCAAATAAATTGATATGGAATAATGCCCCAATTAGGATTTAAATACATCAAAAACATACCACGAAGTGGTTGTCATCAAAGAGGAATTCAAACAATTCCCAAAAGTTGTTTCGATCGTACAAGTCCGAAATTAACCGATAAAGTAAATTCACGAGTCCCATACCTCGTAAATTTTCTAAACCGTTTAATTTACTTCTTCATAAGTCAGAAAAAGCATCAAAGTAATTAAAGTAAATAAAATTAATTATAATATATTTTACTAGAGAAAACGGGATTTTAAACCAATTTATAGAAATTTATCTAAAGGATTTTGAGTGAAAACACATCATTTAAAGAATTTTAACAATTTTTTTGAAAGCCTAGAAAATAAAGAATAATTGTTTAAAACCTTTAAAAATGTATAAAACATTTATTGCTCAAACCATGATTTTAGAAGATTTTATGCAATTTATTCGGATCTTTAAAACTCAGAAAAACATCAATTTGCAATTTAATCGGCAAAAACCGATATTCAAATTTTAAATTGAATTCAAAACCAATTTAAATTCAAGTCACATTCTAAATTTACTAGTACATTGATGGACAAAAGAATCAAATATTAGCATCAAATTTCCTAGTAAAATTCTTGCAAAAGCATGCAAATGAAATCATCAAAGTCGAACAATTACATCAATATTGGGGCAGTTCATAACAGACCAACATTGAAAACATCAATTTTCCAGCATGCAAACTTCGAAATTCTACAAAACACAAAATACAAAAATTGTATCCAACAGGCTCAGGTTTCTAAATATTCATAAATTTCGATATTCCTATCAGTAACGAAGAAGTTATGATCAAAATGCTACCAAGAAAGAAATAATTTTCGCTGTCTGTCAACACAGGACAACGATGAAAATGCCAATTTTCCATTATGTAGACTTCTAAATCAGTCAAAACCGAAAACATGAAAGTTATGGCTTGTTTTACAAGAATTTCAGAACATCCAAGAAATCAAAATTCCGATAAGAAACACAAAAGTTATGCAAAACACTAACCAGCCACTAGAATATTCTGGGCTTAATCCCTCCCGGATTTTCATTTTTGACAGCAACTAAGAAGGTCCAAACGGATCAAAACCCAATGAAATTTAACATGAACAAACTATAATCAGTCCTCTACAATATGAAAAAAAAGTGGAATCAATCCGACACCGGACGTGCCAGATATGAGCAAAACAAGTTAGGGCATTTACAGCATCAATCAATATAGAATAGAGGTAAAATTCAACATATTTAACCAAATATTTCAAGCAAGAGATTATTTGCTGCTGAAATTTGTTCACTTACAGTTGCTATAAGCCTTAGCTTATCTATTAGCAGCAAAAAGATGATGATTTAGGCTTGAAGATGGAAGCTTTCAACTTGAATTCGTCTTTGCCGGACCCATGATTGCTGAAAATAGGCATTCAAGAGAAGATAAATTACAAAACAAGAATTACAATAAACAAATATGGATTTCTCCTCAAATTCAAGATAGAGAAGGATAGAGATTACCTTCTTGTTGAATTACATCAAATTCAAGATAGAGAAGGATGGAGATTACCTTCTTGTTGAATTAGACCCGAATTTCTATTGATTTAGCAAAGAATTTTGTTAATTATGGCTAGGATTTGAGAAGACAACCATTGTTTTTAAGTTTCAGAAGTTTTGAGGAGAAGCCGTATACAATTGAAGAAGAAGAACGCACTTTTCCTCCAGATGTTTCTCATTAAGACTAATGGGTATGGCTTAGGTAATTAGGACCAAAATTAATTACTTAACAAAAATAATGAAGTTGATCAATTTACACTTATACAATGTTTTTATTCATAACTTTCTCAATTTTTAATGTTTTCAAACGAAATAAATTGCGTTGCAATCGTTGCAACATCTAGAATTTATTAAAATGATAAAATATCCTATTTTATCAAATTTTAAAGTTATTTTAACAATAAACTCGTATTTTTAATAAATTTGCACAATTCAAAGAAATAATGCAAATTTTGACATATACATGTTAAATAAAATATATGTCCCATCCAATAAAGTGTAAATAATTATTTTAACATCCCTAAAACATAAAAACACCATTGCTAAAAATATTTATTGTAATTAGTTAATTAATAACCATTTTGCTTTGTATTATTAACAAATAAAAAGCAATTTTGGCAATAAATTACAATATCACCAAATTTTACATGTTAATTGAATGTAATTGCACAACTCCACTCAAAAATTCATGAAATAAAGAAATAACTTTATTTCCACACATGTTTATCAGTTTTATTCACAATAAAAATATTTCTTCTTCATTTTAGAATTTATTTCAACCATTTTAAATTGAAATAAATCTCATGTTCTCACGATAAAGCACAATCAATTTCATTTACCCAAGATTTTATCCAACAATATTGTTATCAACTAAACAATATACTTCAAAATTTACTTCCAATTAAATCGATAAATCCAGTATTAAATTATAATTATCATTATAATTTAATATTAGCTGTAATCTCCAGCCAGGGTTGTCACAACTTCTCAAATACTTCTTTAAATCTCTCCCAAGTAAACTCGTCTTCTGGATCATCTATAGTAAGTGTCTCCCATCATGCTATGGCTTCTTCTTGAAGCCGCCAAGAAGCTATGAGTCTCATTTGATCGTCTTCTAGCTCTAGCCCTTTAAAAATTCTTTCACATGATGTGATCCATGCTTGGGCCTCGACAATCGACTCCTTGCCAGTGAATGGCTTACCATCAAGTCTCGAGAAGCTCTTATATAAATCAGCCAGATTCGGCTAATGCTGAGTAGATAAAGGTGCTTCTGCTGTTGCGGGGACTTGACTGGTTGTGGTAGCATTTCCACGACCCCTAGCTCTTCTCTTCGCCCGCTCATTCTTACTATCTATAATTAGTAAGAAAACTTGATTTGGATATACGAACGAGATATCTTAAGGAATATCAGAAATTAAAAGAAATAGACCAAGAAAATTTAAGTTTTCGGTCTCGGTTTATACTCATTCTAGTGTATACTTCACCCTATCTCTAATGAGCCATCTAATGTGTTATACTCCATAGCTAAAGTTCTTACTCAACCATTAGCTCTGAAACCACTTGTCGCGAACTAAAATCCAGCGTTCGAAAATCGACATCAAATAACTCACTTTTATTCGAGTGCCGAAGATTTAACATCGAACTACAGTTCGAATGGAGCTTATAACAACATTAGTTGAATATAAACAGTGGAAATAAAATGAATATCATAATTTAACATCATCATAATATCCATTACAATACCATCACCAACATCAGAGTATTTTTGTACATATAACACAACTTCAAAATAGAAACATCGCAGCGGAAAAATAAGTTATCATACTTCAAGAAAGTCTCCAAAGGAAGAGAGCGATAGCGAGTTCCAAACTAAACACCTTGAGATCCAAAAAGTTTCCAAAAGATCACTAAGAAAAAAGCCTTCAAAAACCAATAGCTTCCAAACCAAAAGACTTCAAAAAGATTCCGAGCTAGCTCCAAACACGGAAAACCTGCTTCTAGGCTGCCTATGTGGAAATTATCAGCACCTAGAGTTTAGGAAGGAAACAATAAACTCCGAGTCATTCATGGGACTGGTATTGTAACGACCCGTATTTTACGTGTCGATAAAACGTAGAATTTGCAGGTCGATAGTGTTGTTTGTGTGGCCTCTAGCTTGAGTCGTTTAGGAGTTGACCCGAGTGCAAGTGATGAGTCGTGACCGACTCATAGATAAGTCGTAGACGACTTAAGGGGATGGACCGAGTTAAGGGATAGAACGGCATAGTAGTTGCCGACTTAAGAAGAGAGGCGAAATAGGGGTCAAGTGATGAGTCGTGGCCGACTCATAGAGGGCCGACTCATAGGCATTGCCGAGTTAAGGGTTGAGTCGTGACCGACTCATAGGATAGGTCGTGTACAAGTTACGACTCATAGGATGGAAGGCTTGGGAGTTAGGTCGTTTGAAGGATAGGTCGTAGGTAGGGGTGAGCGACCTAAGGAGCTAACGGGTTAGGATGTTAATGTGTTGAGAGTTAGGTCGGTTGAGCGACCTAGGATAGAGGAACGACCTAAGAAAGTGACCGACCTAGTGGAGAGCGATCTAAGAGGGGGTAGCGACCTAAAGGAAATAGGTTGAGTCGTGAGTCGGCTATGTTGTTAGGTCATAGCATGATAGGTCGGCAACGACCTAAGTTAGGTCGGAGGCTTTTGTATTGTGTGTTTGTTAGGTCGTTGGGGACATAGGTCGGCAGGGGTTTGAGTCGGCACTGGTATTAAGTCGTAAGTCGGCATGGTGGTTAAGTCGTCATACGACTTAGGACTTGGGATATGCGGCCTGTGTTTTAGGTTATGTCTGGGTTGTGTCGTAGGTCGTTAATGTTATAAGTCGTTAGGTCGGCCTTGGGCTTAAGTCGGCCTTGTTTGTTAGGTCGCAGGGGGTTTAGGTCGTGAGACCCTGTGTGTTTGGATAAGCCGTAGGTCGCTAGGGCGGGCTGGTTTTAGGTCGTAGGTCGTTGGAGTGTTAGGTCGGGGACGACCTAAAGGGCGACGACCTAAGGGTTGTTCAGCCTATAAATAGAGGGGTTTGGCTCACTTTTTGGCACCGGTTTTTGAAGCGACGAAGTGCTGCCATTTTGAAGACTCGACTACAACATTTCTTCATCTTCTTTTCTCCATTCCAATCTAGTTCTAACATCCATCCAAGATCGAAGATTTAGATTGAAGATCAAGATCAAAGATCAAGAGCCAAAGTTGAAGATTTTCATCCGAAGAAGCTAGATTTCACCGTTTCAAGTGAAATTTCTCCGGATCAAGCTCAAGTCCTTGCTGTCCAGATCTGAAGTTGATTGATTTTAGGTTGTTTTGGTGATTTGGTGAGTGGTAGTTATCTCTCACGCGGATCCAAAGGAGTATATTGGATTGGTGGCATGTTTGGGTGTTAAAGTTAGAGATTTCATGCATTTTTCTTAGATCGAAGTCTAGATCCATGGTTTTTGAAGATGTTTACTTATGCAAGTTTGTTTAATAAGCATTAGAGACAAATCCCATGTTTTATAATTGATAAATTTATGCTAAAAACCATGATTTCACATATGTTGGACTTTTGCTCGTTTATTTACGAAATTGCCATTATAGTTGATATTGCTTAAATTGCTTAATAGATCTTGTTTGAATGATTGATTATTTGAATGTATGGTTGATTTGATTGTTTCCAAGTTAGCTAGTAGTTGATTTGGAACAAGATGATGAAAGAGGATTCAAAAGCTATGGAAGAAGGCTCTTGAATGGTGAAAGCTGCTTAAGGCATATGTAGCGGATGTTGAAGCTCATATGTATAGATTGGATGATGTTGAGATGGGACTTTGCCATGATTTGATGAGGCAAACCATGTTGTTGAGTTGAGACTTTGCTTTGATGCGATGAAGCGAAGTATGATGTGAGTCTTGGCTTAATCCAAGCAGGGATCATTCCAAGCATGTTGATAACTTGAAGAGTAGTTCAAGTTGGTTGATAATGGATTGTTCAAGAGGTAGCTTGAGCTTGTATGAGGATAGTCGTCAAGATGGATGGCTAGGAGGCTTGGATCTCGTCGTTGTTGAAGGTTCTAGCATGCTCAAAAGCAAGAGTACATGGGGCGCCCATAACGACTACAGGTAGGTAGTCGGGACACCCAAAAGACTACAGGTAGGTAGTTGAGTACTCTGGGCAAAGTAGATAAGTCCTAGGCACAAGGCAGTGTGCGGAGTTATGGTTAGAACCGGGGTTACCATTAGCCCTTGACAGATGGTCATTCAACTAACGGTGAAATCGAGGCAAGGATGACAGTGATAGCCAGAGTCATGGATGTTTGGTTGTATTATCATTCGGCTTCAAGAGCGGTGTTTTCTGGGTGCTTATCTGATCTTGGTTTAGGCCTTGGGGGTTTGTATTTGGAAAACATCGTCCTTGACTCGAGTGGTATTCGCTTTACCTTAATTGTCTATGTTGTTATGCTTGCTTCTCCTTAGTGTATGTCTGGGGCTATCACTGTAGAAAGAGGTGGAGTGGGATGGTTTGGTTCCTATTCCTTTTATCCTTTATGCTCTTTTGGTATGTTTGATAGTTAATTTACTGCTCACTAAGACTTTGTCTGACTCAAGGTTTTATGTCTCCTCTTATTACCTTGGGCTGTTCATCCATGTTTGGGATGGGCAGACTAGGTAGCAGGTGACAGGTGCTGTGCTAGGAGTTCTACGATGAAGATGACGAAGACGAGCAGGAGGCTTTGCATATTAGTTTTCTTACTATATGTACTGGGTATCCGCTGCTGTATTTGGTTGAGTGATTTGTAGTGAGGCTTTCATGTATGGATTTGAGTAGATGATTGTACAAAACTACTGTGATGCTTATATGATGATGTTCTGTTCTATGGAGCTTCACTATATTATATTTCTCTATTGTATTTTATCCATGCGCTGTGAGTTATGCGATAGAGATTCTTCTGTTTTGTTTTACCCTGACTATCGTCCATGGCTGCCTGGCACACCTTTTAGCGCATTATTTCCTTGATTTGGTGCGGGAGTCATGGGCGGTCGTCACATTTGGTATCAAAGCTTTGGTTAATCGATTTTAGCCAACGCTCGCTGATGTAACTACGCAAGAGAGACGTAATTGTAATTTGATGGATGATTACTATATATAATATAGTAGTTTAGAAGGGTTTGAACTCCTTATGCAGTTGTTTCTTAAGGTGTTCTAATCATTCTTATTTACAGATATTAAGGATGAGTCGAAGTGAGAGACAAGCTGCGAGGGGTAGCCGTGATGCTAGGGAAGCTGTTGATTATGCTCCTATGTTTGAGGCCATGATGACTTCAATCATGAGGAGAATACCAGCTTCAGGATCATCTGTGGATGTGGGAGTTCAAGTCCAAGCTCCGAGACCGGTGGATTTTGCCAAGCTTTGCAAGGATTATACTTCTCTTGGAGGAAAAGCTTTCCTGGGAACGGAGTCGACTATTGAGGTGCAGAGATGGATTGATGCTTGCAAAAGAATCTTTGGTGACTTAGGGATTGAGGATGCAACCAAGAGGAAGCTTGCATCGAGACAGCTTCAGGGAAGAGCTGCTGATTGGTGGAATTCTATCACCATTGATACCCCAGAAGAAGAGATTACTTGGGAGCAATTCCAAGTTAGATTTGAAGCCAAGTTCATCTCTACGGCTCAGAAGTCTGTTTTGTTCAAGAGGTTTGTAGAGCTCAAGCAAGGTGGGAGACCAGTTCTTGAGTATATTTCTGAGTTTGAAGCTTTGTCCAAGTATGCCAGATCGTACATTGATTCTCCCTATCAGAAGAATGAGAAGTTTGTGACTGGTCTGGATGCTTATCTTGGGAGGCAGTTAGTGGATCATTTGGACGATCCATTTGAGAAGCTTGTGGAGAAAGCCCTTAGGCATGAGAGTTTGTTTCCTAAGGAAAGTTCTGTTGTTGCTGTAACCAGGGAAGGATCTAAACCACACCAGAATGGCAATAAGAGGAGGAAGCAGCAGCAACAGAAGGGTAAGGATGGCCAGAAGAAGCCGAAGAGCGAAATGACTTGCTATAACTGCCAGCAGAAGGGCCATCTTTACAAAGATTGTAAGAATCCCAAGGTGCCGGGAAAGTGTTACAACTGTGATAAGCTGGGACATATCAAGAAGGACTGTCCAGAACCGAGGAAAGATAGGCAGGTTGTGCAAGCCTATGCTTTGGGGGCTGTTCCATTGTCTTCGAAAGCTCCTACTGCTGAAGAGAAGGGGAAGAGTGTGGTTGTTCAAGGTACTCTTTCTATTTGTGGTGTTCCAGTTAGAGTGTTGTTTGATACTGGAGCGTCGCATTCTTTTGTTTGTGATGATTTGGTAAGCCGGTTAGGTATGAAACCGGATATTGTTGATAGGCCATTGGTTGTGACTAATCCGGTAGGGGGTTCGTCATGTTTGTGTATGTTATGTCGTGGTCTAGTTGTGTCAAGTCATGATTGCTCGTTTGTTTGTGATTGCTT
This sequence comes from Allium cepa, assembly GCA_030765085.1. NCBI lineage: Eukaryota > Viridiplantae > Streptophyta > Magnoliopsida > Asparagales > Amaryllidaceae > Allium > Allium cepa. Next base: position 846,993,136 of record CM060928.1, on the reverse strand, counting down.
TGTTCTGAACTTTGCGGGGTTCGGAATTATTTTGGGTATGGACTGGCTTAGGAAGTATGCGGCTAGGATTGATTGTGAGAGGCTTGAGGTGACAGTCGGGAATGTGGAAGGGCGAAAGGTTGTGATACGATGTAAGCATGAAGAAGGCGTCTTCATGAGCTTCATGTATTCGCTAGTTGTTCCACGGGATGGACTGTCATCAGTGCCTATTGTGAATGAGTTTGGTGATGTCTTTGAGGAAGTCAAAGGGTTACCGCCGCATAGGGAGATCGAGTTTCGTATCGATCTAGTTGAGGGAGCCAGACCTGTTGTGATGCCTCTTAGGCGGATGGCACCGAGGGAGCAGCAAGAGCTGAAGGTGCAAGTTGATGACCTTTTGCAGAAAGGATTCATTCGGAGAAGTGTGTCCGAATGGGGTGCGCCAGTTGTGTTCGCAACCAAAACGGATGGATCGTTGAGGTTGTGTGTTGATTATCGTGAGCTGAATAAGGTGACTAAGAAGAACAAGTATCCATTGCCGAGAATAGATGACTTGTTTGATCAGCTTCACGAGGCTAAGGTGTTTTCTCAGATGGATTTGGCAACGGGATTTCACCAGTTGAGAGTGGCAAAGGATAGTGTGCCGAAGACTGCTTTCAGGACACCATCCGGGTTTTATGAGTGGCTGGTAATGCCGTTTGGATTGACTAACGCGCCAGCATATTTTGTGGATCTTATGAATAGGGTATTCAGAGATCAGTTGAATAAGTTCGTGCTTGTGTTCGTGGATGATATTTTGGTTTACTCCAGAACCGAGGAAGAGCACAAGACGCACTTGAGGATTGTTTTGGGAATTTTGTGGAAACATCAGCTGAAGGCTAAGTTTTCGAAGTGTCACTTCTGGAAGAGTGAAGTGAGGTTCTTAGGCCATGTTATCTCTGGAAATGGAATAGCGGTTGACCCCGCTAAGGTGGCAGCGATCCAGGATTGGGTTAGACCTAAGAATGCATCTGATATGAGAAGTTTTCTTGGATTAGCAGGATATTATCGTCGGTTTATCAAAGACTTTTCCAAGATAGCTGCACCGTTGACAGGATTGACGAAGAAGAACCAAGTGTTCAGATGGGATGATAAGTGTGAGCAAGCTTTCGTAATCCTGAAAGAACGACTGACAAGTGCTCCTGTTTTGACTATTCCGAGTGGGAATGATGAGATGGTGGTTTACACCGATGCATGTGGCACTGGACTAGGAGCGGTGCTAATGCAGAAGGATAAAGTTGTTGCGTATGCTAGTCGACAACTAAAGCCGCATGAAAGGAATTATCCGACTCATGATTTGGAGTTAGCGGCGATTGTGTTTGCTTTGAAGATGTGGAGACACTATCTATTGGGAGTTAGATTTGAGTTGTTTACAGATCATAAGTCGTTGAAGTATCTGTTTTCCCAAAAGGATTTGAATCTTCGACAGCAACGGTGGCTAGAGTTCTTAGCATCGTATGATTTTGGTATAGCCTATACTCCAGGGAAAGGTAACGCAGTGGCTGATGCGTTAAGTCGAAGACATGCAGGTTTGGGAGCCATGTTTTCGGAATGGAAGAGTCTTGAGTATTTGGCTGAGTTTGATTTCAGGCCCAGATGTGAATTGGAACCTGAGATGTTGGCAAACTTATCGATAAGGCCTACTCTTGTGGAAAGGATTGGCGAGAGCCAAAGGAGAGATGATAAGCTTGTCAAGATTATCCGTGATTTGGAATCCGGATTGGATCAGGAGAAGGATAAGGGATTCGAGGTCGATCGAGAGGGTTGGCTTCGAAAGCAAGGACGATTGGTTGTTCCTGATGTTGATGGATTGAGAGATGAGGTTCTGAGGGAGAGTCATCATTCGAAGTTGACGATTCATCCAGGTGGAAATAAGATGTATCGGGATATGAAGAGAACCTACTACTGGGAAGGTATGAAGAAGGATGTTGGAAATTTCATTTCCAAGTGTATGAACTGCCAGTTGGTGAAAGCTGAGCAGAAGAAGCCCAGTGGATTACTTCAGCCATTAGAGGTTCCTATATGGAAGTGGGAGCAAGTGTCGATGGATTTTATCGATGGTCTGCCTAGGACAAGAGCAGGGAATGAAGGGATTTGGGTCATAGTAGATCGTTTGACCAAGAGTGCAAGGTTCATTCCTGTTCGATCGACTAGGACTGCATCAAAGTTGGCTGAACTGTATGTGAAGTGGATAGTTCGTTTCCATGGTGTTCCGAAGAGTATAGTGAGCGATCGAGACCCATTGTTCACTAGTAGATTTTGGAAGAGCTTCCAGGAAGTTTTGGGAACTGAGTTGTGTTTGAGTACAGCTTATCACCCTCAAACAGATGGTCAGACTGAGAGAGTCAACCGAGTTTTGGAAGATCTTCTTAGAGCATGTGTTTTGGACTTCGGAGGATCATGGGAAGATCACCTTCATTTGGTGGAGTTTGCTTATAATAACAGTTATCAGTCGAGTATCGGTATGGCACCATATGAGGCATTATATGGAAGACCGTGTAACTCTCCGACATGTTGGTTGGAAACTGGAGAAAAGCTGATACTTGGGCCAGAGATGATTCGACAGACTTCAGATTGTATAGAGATCATTCGGCAACGAATGAAGGCAGCCCAAGATCGTCAGAAAAGTTATGCCGATAATCGTCGTAAGGATTTGGAATTCGACGTAGGTGATATGGTTTTTGTGAAGATTTCTCCTCTGAAGAGTGTCATTAGATTCGGGAAGAAAGGAAAGTTAACTCCGAGATTTGTTGGGCCATTCCCGATTATCGAGCGTATTGGAAAGCTCGCTTATAGATTGGAGTTACCGGAAAAGATGGCGGGTGTGCACAGTGTTTTTCATGTATCTTATCTACGGAAGTATGTGCACGACCCAACTACGGTGGTTTCTGCTGATAGCTGTGAAGACTTGGAGGTTGATCCAGTTGTTTCGAGACCTCGTAAGCCGCTTCGTATTGTTGAAACCGATACGAAACAGCTTAGGAGGAAGACGATTACGTTGCTCAAGGTACAATGGAGTGATGATGTTAACGACTGTACGTGGGAGGAGGAAGAGAGGATGAAGGCAGCTCATCCCGGACTCTTCGAGGTATGGCCCTAAAGTGTCGTGACATCTCATGAATTTGTAGCTTGTTCTAAGTCTTAGAATTCTGCATGCTAGGTTAGAATTGGTTGCATGGATTGTTGATTGCCATGGATGATAGGCATGCGGAATAATTTTGATTGCTGTTGTTTGCTTGGAATTTCGGGGGCGAAATTCCTAAGGGGGAGAGAATGTAACGACCCGTATTTTACGTGTCGATAAAACGTAGAATTTGCAGGTCGATAGTGTTGTTTGTGTGGCCTCTAGCTTGAGTCGTTTAGGAGTTGACCCGAGTGCAAGTGATGAGTCGTGACCGACTCATAGATAAGTCGTAGACGACTTAAGGGGATGGACCGAGTTAAGGGATAGAACGGCATAGTAGTTGCCGACTTAAGAAGAGAGGCGAAATAGGGGTCAAGTGATGAGTCGTGGCCGACTCATAGAGGGCCGACTCATAGGCATTGCCGAGTTAAGGGTTGAGTCGTGACCGACTCATAGGATAGGTCGTGTACAAGTTACGACTCATAGGATGGAAGGCTTGGGAGTTAGGTCGTTTGAAGGATAGGTCGTAGGTAGGGGTGAGCGACCTAAGGAGCTAACGGGTTAGGATGTTAATGTGTTGAGAGTTAGGTCGGTTGAGCGACCTAGGATAGAGGAACGACCTAAGAAAGTGACCGACCTAGTGGAGAGCGATCTAAGAGGGGGTAGCGACCTAAAGGAAATAGGTTGAGTCGTGAGTCGGCTATGTTGTTAGGTCATAGCATGATAGGTCGGCAACGACCTAAGTTAGGTCGGAGGCTTTTGTATTGTGTGTTTGTTAGGTCGTTGGGGACATAGGTCGGCAGGGGTTTGAGTCGGCACTGGTATTAAGTCGTAAGTCGGCATGGTGGTTAAGTCGTCATACGACTTAGGACTTGGGATATGCGGCCTGTGTTTTAGGTTATGTCTGGGTTGTGTCGTAGGTCGTTAATGTTATAAGTCGTTAGGTCGGCCTTGGGCTTAAGTCGGCCTTGTTTGTTAGGTCGCAGGGGGTTTAGGTCGTGAGACCCTGTGTGTTTGGATAAGCCGTAGGTCGCTAGGGCGGGCTGGTTTTAGGTCGTAGGTCGTTGGAGTGTTAGGTCGGGGACGACCTAAAGGGCGACGACCTAAGGGTTGTTCAGCCTATAAATAGAGGGGTTTGGCTCACTTTTTGGCACCGGTTTTTGAAGCGACGAAGTGCTGCCATTTTGAAGACTCGACTACAACATTTCTTCATCTTCTTTTCTCCATTCCAATCTAGTTCTAACATCCATCCAAGATCGAAGATTTAGATTGAAGATCAAGATCAAAGATCAAGAGCCAAAGTTGAAGATTTTCATCCGAAGAAGCTAGATTTCACCGTTTCAAGTGAAATTTCTCCGGATCAAGCTCAAGTCCTTGCTGTCCAGATCTGAAGTTGATTGATTTTAGGTTGTTTTGGTGATTTGGTGAGTGGTAGTTATCTCTCACGCGGATCCAAAGGAGTATATTGGATTGGTGGCATGTTTGGGTGTTAAAGTTAGAGATTTCATGCATTTTTCTTAGATCGAAGTCTAGATCCATGGTTTTTGAAGATGTTTACTTATGCAAGTTTGTTTAATAAGCATTAGAGACAAATCCCATGTTTTATAATTGATAAATTTATGCTAAAAACCATGATTTCACATATGTTGGACTTTTGCTCGTTTATTTACGAAATTGCCATTATAGTTGATATTGCTTAAATTGCTTAATAGATCTTGTTTGAATGATTGATTATTTGAATGTATGGTTGATTTGATTGTTTCCAAGTTAGCTAGTAGTTGATTTGGAACAAGATGATGAAAGAGGATTCAAAAGCTATGGAAGAAGGCTCTTGAATGGTGAAAGCTGCTTAAGGCATATGTAGCGGATGTTGAAGCTCATATGTATAGATTGGATGATGTTGAGATGGGACTTTGCCATGATTTGATGAGGCAAACCATGTTGTTGAGTTGAGACTTTGCTTTGATGCGATGAAGCGAAGTATGATGTGAGTCTTGGCTTAATCCAAGCAGGGATCATTCCAAGCATGTTGATAACTTGAAGAGTAGTTCAAGTTGGTTGATAATGGATTGTTCAAGAGGTAGCTTGAGCTTGTATGAGGATAGTCGTCAAGATGGATGGCTAGGAGGCTTGGATCTCGTCGTTGTTGAAGGTTCTAGCATGCTCAAAAGCAAGAGTACATGGGGCGCCCATAACGACTACAGGTAGGTAGTCGGGACACCCAAAAGACTACAGGTAGGTAGTTGAGTACTCTGGGCAAAGTAGATAAGTCCTAGGCACAAGGCAGTGTGCGGAGTTATGGTTAGAACCGGGGTTACCATTAGCCCTTGACAGATGGTCATTCAACTAACGGTGAAATCGAGGCAAGGATGACAGTGATAGCCAGAGTCATGGATGTTTGGTTGTATTATCATTCGGCTTCAAGAGCGGTGTTTTCTGGGTGCTTATCTGATCTTGGTTTAGGCCTTGGGGGTTTGTATTTGGAAAACATCGTCCTTGACTCGAGTGGTATTCGCTTTACCTTAATTGTCTATGTTGTTATGCTTGCTTCTCCTTAGTGTATGTCTGGGGCTATCACTGTAGAAAGAGGTGGAGTGGGATGGTTTGGTTCCTATTCCTTTTATCCTTTATGCTCTTTTGGTATGTTTGATAGTTAATTTACTGCTCACTAAGACTTTGTCTGACTCAAGGTTTTATGTCTCCTCTTATTACCTTGGGCTGTTCATCCATGTTTGGGATGGGCAGACTAGGTAGCAGGTGACAGGTGCTGTGCTAGGAGTTCTACGATGAAGATGACGAAGACGAGCAGGAGGCTTTGCATATTAGTTTTCTTACTATATGTACTGGGTATCCGCTGCTGTATTTGGTTGAGTTATTTGTAGTGAGGCTTTCATGTATGGATTTGAGTAGATGATTGTACAAAACTACTGTGATGCTTATATGATGATGTTCTGTTCTATGGAGCTTCACTATATTATATTTCTCTATTGTATTTTATCCATGCGCTGTGAGTTATGCGATAGAGATTCTTCTGTTTTGTTTTACCCTGACTATCGTCCATGGCTGCCTGGCACACCTTTTAGCGCATTATTTCCTTGATTTGGTGCGGGAGTCATGGGCGGTCGTCACAGGTATGAGTAAACAAAAACAGTTTCTTGTGTAAAAATAGTTTATAAAATAAATTCGATATGCTTTTGGAAAATGAAACTAACATAAGACCTTCTGCCACACAGACAATGCAGTCGCAGAATTGGAGGAGATTTCTTCTTATGATAATCAATTATGCTTGATACGAGAAAATTTCTTTTGATATTCTTATTAGTGCACAATGTAGAAAACCATTTCGAAAGTATAATATTAATCTTAGCCAGCATACAACCATTTTTATATGCTTACTATAGCTACCATGTTTTGTGGCAGGTTAGCGTCACACTGCATGACAGGTTATACAACTAAAACCGTAAAGGGCTCGTATTATTTCTTTGGATTTCCAACAAAAGGTCAGGCTAAGGAAATTCCTATTGCCACATGGGTACGCCTCTGGAGGGACGCCCGAGAACTTAACCAGCTCTCTGCCAACACAAGGCCAGATTACCTTTGTAACTAGGTAACTACTACACGAGTATGCCACCCCCGGTCATTTGCGGCCTATATCCGAGGGCCCTCAACCGTAAAGCAACAACCATACAGTAATGAGATTGCAGCAACCACATAGGTTAAGTATATTGGCTCCATATCATGATACCACCTTTTTCCAGAAGGAAATGTCATACCCTAAAGGGCACGACCCTCATAACCTTGCCGCATCTTTCTTATTTCGACCATTTTTGGGGGGTGAGGTCCGATGAGGTTTCGTCCACAAGGCTACGCTTTACATGAAAGCCATGCTTTAATCAACAAATGATCGTCAACACACAGCAGCACTTAGCATGCCACACTACCAAATTGGGAGTATATCACTAATAACCTTCAACTACATAACCTCTGATCTTGTACGTCCCAAAGAAGGGTGTTAAGCTAAGAGAATAAATTTTCCGCCACCAATAGATATGTATTTGAAAGAAATCTGCTTTATATCTCAAAAACAAAGTGTTAGACATACAACCATACAAGTCTTTTTCGAGTTCACCGAAGGCACTTCGTCCAATAAAGGAAGAATCCCTTACAATTTAGGTATCCACTATCCTGATCGGACTCCTCATCACATATGGAGATCTCTATACGGGAGAAACTCAATGCAGAGACATTCGATAGGTTATCCTATCGTTCTCGAAGACACCCGGTTCTCACCACCATCTTCAAATGCTATCCATTTCGTCGTATCACTATTCGGAATGGGTTATATGACAGAAAGTACTCTCCTGGCTAATCCGAATAGTCAGCGCTTAATTTTAAAACATGTGGATATATCATTCATAAAGATTAACTATCAAGGTTCGATGTGGGTTTCGAATAACCAATTAGAATACGACCCCCTGTCGCATTAAAACTCAAATGCCATTTTATGGGCCAATTGGTTTACGCATTCGTAGAAACAAATCACAGATATCACAGCTCAGCACAAAGCAATTCACATTACATAGTATCACAATCACATATCAGAAATATCAATACAGTACACAACATTTGATAATAGTCAATCACCTTTAATTAAGATGAACTAATTGTGTGATTCAAATTAATTAACCATATAATTACTATCATTATTTTTAATTAATGATTAATTATCCTTAATTATAAATTAATTAAATCTTAGTTACCTTTATTAATTAATTATTTCTTAATTAATTATCTTAATTAATTAATCCTTATTTGTTAATTAATTAAATTTTAATTACTTTTATTAATTAATAATTACTAAATTAATTACTTTAATTAATTACAAACCAATTAACCTTAGTTATTTAATTAATTAACCTTTAATATTAAGTAATTAATTAAGTAATTACTTTTAAGTAATTGTATTAACAACTCATTAATTGTTTAATAAATTAAAAGATAATGTTTGTTTAATAAATCATCCTTACCACATGTATTACTTTAAAAGGTTAAGATAGTTTAAATAATATTTTTATCTTAATTACCCTTTTAAATTACATCATTTCTTTAATAGAAATAACTTTATAAAATAATGTATCAGAATTAATTCAATTAAAATTTGATTACTCTTGAAATATCTTACTTATATCCTTAATTAATTTAAATTTAAATCAAAAACATCATTTTGAAAACAAGGTTTAAAAAGGTTCAAAACTTTAAATTTATTTTAAAAAAAACTGTTTTACACAACCGATCCGAGGCTACCTCGAGTAACACTCGAGCAAAAGTGCTCCTTGCTTCAAGCCGTATGCCAAATCCACATGTGTGCCTTATATTATTTTACTTGAATTCGTCTAAGTACGAACCCGATACGCACACGTAAATACATGAGTTTAAACTCGAGCTATCAACTCATCTTCCCAAAAGCATCTTCGAGTCGCATCCCTTCTTCTCCCATTCAATATCACGAACATCCCTTAATTGGTTGTGCACATGCACAACTGTTTTGATCGCCTCTGATCGATGCTGCGATCATCGATCAGTCGACAATCATCAATTTGACACACCAAAACACCCAGCGTTGTGAAATTAACGAATTTTCAATTCGACGGTACGACCAAGATTCGAACAAAATCATGCCACCATTAAACGCCTCCCCCTCTCTCCTCTAACCATCAGAGGTCACGATACTTCACCCAAAGCTCCATCAAACTTTCAGGCTTCGATAGCCACCGAAGCGAGCCATTACGATGCGACGATGAAACTACAGCACTCCAGTTTGTCAACCTTCTTCAAAAGTGGGTTTAAACCCTAATTCATTGTCGTGCGATCGCCACCGCATTGTAGAAATTTATCGAATATTTTTCTGACGAACACCGACCCCCTAGCATGCTATGATCACGATCGCGTGATGAACTACGTCGTCGATCATCGGAAAAAGGATAAAACCCAATTTCTGTTCATCCCATGATTTCTCTATAAACACATGACTAAAAGTCTTGATTTAAGTTTTAAAAATCAACATTTTTGATAACGATTTCGATGAGACTATTGAAACAGGATGATATGATGTTTAAATTTTTACTTAGTTCATAGTTTTACTGTGTTTGCTTGATTTTCAGCAACCTCTTGATGATTTTATTTTTGAAATTTATTTTAAAACCTAGATACTGATCATGCAAAAAAAATTTACTTAGACATTGAAGCCTTTCAAAGATTGTTGGATGAGAACTTCATTTTCTAACAGGTTTTTGAAAACCTGGAATTAGAATAGGGATTATCAACTCTGTACATTAACATGCACAGGCAAGATACATATACACATTCACAGATTAGTGTATGCAAACCAATATTCAAACTTGCCTACATCATGCATTCAAACACAGATCAGACATCAAGGCTTAGAAAGGTTCACTCACCTGTTATGCCTAGAAACACAAGGAGAGAGGAAATGTCTGGAAGTTGATTATTTGAAATCAGGAAAGCTATTTAAATTTGATCCTGGAATTTTCTTACCTGCAACTAGTTATTTCAATTTGCTTAGCTTCTTTAAGAACAAATTCAAATTCAATTTCTTAAAGAGATTTACTTACAGTAGAAAAAAATTTATGAAACAGAGAAGAATTTCTGGTCTGCAATTTAAAACTGAGCCTTGTTGTTTGAATTGATTTGTGATGATGAATCTTTGAATTTCCTGTTTTTTGGTTACTGAATTGCACTTTAATTGTTTGAAATCTATCTCTACAAACTTAAGCTTTGAACTGCAGGTTGAGATGAACTTCAGACTCTCGGTTTTGAATTTTTGTTTGTTGATCCTTTCTCCTTTTTTTTTCTGATTTGGTTGATTGTTTTTAAAGTTTGCTTTGATTTTTTTCTGATTTTTTTTTCTGATTTTTTTTCTCATATTTTCTTAAGTTTTTGAAAGTGAACAAAAGAGATGAGAAAGTGGGTTTAAGATATTATATAGTTTCTAATTTCTTTTTTTATAAATTTTCTTAAAATGAAGACAATATGATGACACTTGTTAAATCCCTCTTCTCATGCATTACACTTGTCAATTTAATTACTAAGGATTAAACACTTGTCTCTATAGTCATTACTTACTTAACATTTGTAATTTCTAATTAAAATAATATTTTACATTATTTAAATTGTATTTTAAATTTACATTTCCCATTGATATATGCTTTATATTAATACACATTGTGTAAAAGAAAATGTTTTGAAATTAAATACATATTAAATAATACATATATGTATATATTTTTAAACCCAATTCATTTTACTGAAGCATTTATTAAAATTTAATTCAAATAAAAAATAAAATTCAAATCTATTTATATATACATTATACATATATAATTCAAATTCAAATGATTTTGAAAACATTTGTTATTTCAAATTATAAACTTAAATAAAATTGAAATCTTATTCACTTAATTTAACACCTATTTTGTTTGTTTTGAACTTTTCAAATTAAATTCCAAAATTTCAAATAAATTACCAAATTTAAATTGATAAATTTTGGGATGTTACAAATTTCAACTTTAATTTTTCACACTAATTCAATTTTGATTCTAAATTAATTAATTTCAATTTCCAATTAATTAATTTCATCTCACTTCCATTTTGGATTTAGTTCCAATTCAATTCTCAAATTTAGAACTATTTAAATTTATCAATTTCGAGTTCAGTTTCAAAATATTGACCTAAATCATTTAATTCAAATTCAATTTCAATGTTTGAATTCAGATTCAAATCTTCGAAACAATTCAATTCCGAGCTCAAGTTTGGAATATCCATTTAAATTTACCTTTATTGAAATAACTTCAAAGTTTAAGTAAAAGTTCAAATCTTTTTAAAAAATTCAATTTCGATAATTCAAATTATATTTCAATCATGACTTCAAATTCCAATTAAATTTCCTTAAAACAATTTCTATTAACTAAAATTAATTTCAACATTTCAAACTCAAATTCGTGATTACTTCAAACTTCTTAAGTTCGATTTATTTCTTTAAATCAAAATCATTTAAACAATTTCAAAACCAAGACTTTTAAAATTATTTAATTTAACCAATCCGGTGTTCTTATATAATTTTCTATCATATGGCGAAGTGAATTAGTTATTTCAACTTAATTCAGGGATGGATATATATATATATATATATATATATATATATATATATATATAATTTCAACCCTAATTGTCATATATATATATATATCATTTCAATCTATTTCTTAATTTATTCGGAATAATTCAATTTACAGTTTTATATGTTGTAGATAACATATAGGATGATACAGGATATATCAAAATAAATAGACATCTTGATCATCCAAAATATCAACCTATAACATCAATCGTAATCAATCATCCAAACAGTCAATATAATTCACAATGATTTCATAGTTATTAATATCAGTATTTTACTGGGCATTAAATTTCAATTTCAAATTTAGCTATCAATTTTAATTTTAATAGTTAATTCAAATGACAATTTAGATGACAATTAAATTTATCAAACAGCAATCAATAAATTTATGTCACTTCATAATTTCAAATTTCACTAGCATAAAGCATTCGAGTACTTGTAAGCGTTGTAAAACACTCACCTTAAGTTTTCAAGCTTAAATCAAATCGAACGATGTTCGATTTGACCTCAAATTTTAATTAGCTCCAACTATTTCCAAATCAGTTCTAGAATGTAGCGCTTGTCGCCTCGATTCCATCGCCGTTTGTTTCGACCAATTTCAACCTCATATGACAAAGATATATATATGTATGTATGTATGTATATAGATTACATTATTTAAAATAACATAAATTTACATATTTTTTCCCTAAACCTTAGACAACAAGAATCTAGCCGCGCGCTGTTTTCTTCCTTCATCTCTCGTTTGCATCTAGGCACAGTTTCGAACCCATCACACCGTTATTCCTTCGATCGTCGTTACCTCATCATTGCCATGTAAGTTGATCGGAGACCATCACCGCGTAGCTCTAGCTACCATGCACCGACGCCTAAAGGCCAGTCAAGCTCGTGCTTTCCCTTATTGAAAATTACCACAAAATGCATGCCAAAAGCAGCCTTCCTCTGCCTCTATTCGACGATGATAGCTAAGATCCACCATTGGATGGAAAGGTCTTGACGTGCTCTATGATAATCAAGTTGACGGTGAAGCCTATAGGCTGATGGACTGGAAGAAATCGAGGGTGGAAGCTAGGTTAGTTTCGGCCATTGAGAATAAGTGAAGGTAAGGTTGTATAAGCTAGGGTTTGGGGAATACGCTTGTATATATACACGTGTAATCTGTTATTCAAATATTATTTCGACTATTCACGCGAAATTTTGGATGAACTCCAATCGAGGCATGCCGCTTGGCATTTATAATGTTTTACCCATACGTTGAATATAGTGGAATAAGTTTCGAGGCCTAATTCAATCGACGTGGAAGATAGCTTTTCAAATCGAATTATAATATTAAATTTTCGATATTAAGTCCAACGCATTTCTATCCCATATGACCAAAGAGTAACTCCAAAGGCTATGAAAATTGAAATTCGATAATAATACACTATTTCGAATCCATTGAAACTGGTTTCGTCAAAATCCGAGACTGTGTCTTGGAAACTTGTTAATTTAAACGAGTTTTTAAAAAATCGAGTAAAACACATTTAAATTCAATTCAAGGATTTTATTTACCTTTATTTTTGTAAATGGAGTTTAAATAAGCTTTAAAATTATTTTTATCTTGCTTAGAACTCAAGATTCTATTATTTAACCATTTTTATTTAATAACTACATTAAATTTAATAATTTAAAATAGCTAAAAATACGGGACGTTACCCTATTACTTACAACAAAGGTTATTGAATCTACGTACTAAATAGTTGGTTTCCTAGTGCATGTTAAAACCAACCAAATCAACTAACATTGATTTCTCTTTTTAATACAACGTTCAATTTTATTCCTTATTAGCTTTCATTATTACCATTAATTCAATTACATTAAACAACTCTCAATACTATTCAATCAACATTATTAATTTATATTCCAATATTTTTTTCCATTTATAAATCATAAATTTTAATTTCTCACAATATAAAATTCCTAAATTTTATTAAATTTATTATTTTTAATTATAAAAAATACGGGTCGTTACTCATATGATACATTCAAAAAGAACATTAAACTAATTTAACTAATATGATAAATTAATCAAAAACAACATATCCAGTTTGTGATACTACAGATTACAAACTAGAAACACGTGTTCACTAAAGTCATTTTCGAGTACAGTTTGAATCGATATAGATAGTGCAACTGTAGTCGATTAAAGTGTAGGATCGATTACATCCTAGGGGGTGAATAGGCTGATACTGTAAATTATAAAAATTTAATGCGGAAGTATATAAAATAATTGCAACGCTGATAATAGCAGTATATAGCAACACAGATAATAGCAGAATATAAAAAGCAGAAATGGAACAACATAGATTTACCCAACTTCGGCAAAACTCTGCGTACGTGCGGCTACCAAGGTTTCTACTAGAAATTAAGTAGTTAGACGCTTACACATGTAAACTCACGACACCCGCTATTGAATAACCTAACTCTACCCTCAAAACCCTATCACAACTCAACCGCTGCGTTGCGAATTCTCGAACTACACCACCGTAGTTTGTCCCCAGGTCACACGACTAGACGTTACAAAAGATTAAAAGAAAAACTACAAATTAAAAAATATTTAAAAACAACAAAACACTAATTTTAATATTTAATCCCAATAGTAATTAAGGATCCCGGCCCAATAAGTGAAAAATATTTCCCTTCTCCGTTTTATTATCGGCCCCTATGCTTTTGTGAATAATGTCTACCATTTACTCGTTCGTTCCTCTTTATGAAAATTAGGGCTTTGCGAATTCAAGCACACCGATTTAATTATTGATTGAATGATAAACTATCCACAGTTGCTTCGTCAATCAATTCGTCACTTTGATTCACTAGCGGCTGCTTCGACGAATTGAGTTCGAATTAACTTGAATCTGGTGTGTGATTTTCCTTTTGTTGTTTTAGTTCATTTGCTTGAAATCGATTGACTTTTAATGCCGATGATGTTCATGGTATATATAGGGTTTCATCACCTAAATATTTGATCGTCTGTTAATTTTTTTCTGCCATTCGATTTATATTGATGATCCTGACCGGTTCAAATTTATATATTTGCTGTTATGGTTGCTTGGTCACCACGGCTTTGATTTTAGCTTGTTTGTTTTTTTCTTGGTCACCACGGCTTTGATTTTTGACTTGACATTAATTTCGTTCTTTATTCACTGTTGACTTATGCCACTTTGAATTTTTGATAGGAGAATTCGACTTTGTTTGAAATTGCTACTTTGATTTGAAATCCTGTTTCCAGTAGCTTGTTTCATGTGATGTTCATCATGTTTGTCACATATGCATATGTATACATCCAATGCCTCCATCTTTATGTTGCATGGTCTATTGGTTCATCACTGTTTGATCATTAGTTTGGTCTGGTTCCATCATTGCCGGTTCTGGTTGGAGTTCTGGCTCTGTTTATATGTGCACTGCATATATACGTATGTATGTATGTATATGTATATTTGCATATTTATATATGTATGCTTGTTGTACTGAGTCTTTTTGAGATCTAACCATACTTTATTGTGTTTCTCTTGGAGTCTAGTAACTTGCACTGTTTTCCACTGCATATATATGTTCACGCATGCATATATTCATGTTGTACTGCTCTATACTTTGGTCCGTTGATGATGACGATGTTACATGTTATACTATATATATATATATATATATATATAAATATATATAGTTTGTTGTGATCAGACTTGTTTATGCGCATACCTGAACCTTCATTGATCTATAGACTTATTGTTGCTTGATGAACTCTGGTAATACTTGAGTCTTATTCATATATTCACCGTGTACATCTGAGCATGTTGAACTATTGTTGATTTGTGCCTATTAGTTTGAGTACAGCCCTTATCTAGTTCATGATGTCTTTGTGCACTAGCTTCCATGTTGCCATGCTTGCTTTTACTTCACTTGAGCTTGTATTGTGTCTAGATCAAATATGTTTGTTAGGTAGATGCAATGTCATTTCCACTTGTATACACACATACTTTTATGTATGTATATATTTGGTTTCATATGCATGTGTACCACTGTTATCTTGTTGTGGTTTGATTCTTCAAGTGTACTTTATGTTTGTTCATTGGTCTGCACTGCTTCATCCATATATATGTGCATGTCTGATTTTGTTTGAATTTACACTGGTTGTCTTCATTTGATCTTGCTCATTGATCTGGTTTTATTTGAAGCATCATGAAGACACAACTGTGCAGTCCGCACTTGTTTCATACATGTCACTGTCTGGTATATACTTTTGAATCTGGTTCCATGTAACTTTGTGGAATCTGGTTGTATTCTCTAGTTTACCACTTGTTGTTACCTCTAAACCGATGAGTTGATGTTCATCTCTACTTGTATACATGCACACATAAATGTATGTATGTGTTCACTTTATATTTTGTTTTCACATGAATCTGGTTTGGAACTTGTAGTCTTTTGAAACTGACTTTGAGCTTTGTACATGTTGAAAGTAGATTCTGCATTGTTCACTTCCTGCCATCATCCTTTGTACATGTTGAAGTGCTTATTGATGTACTGTGTTGAATTCTGGTTGTCATTTGAGTTTGAATGGTTTAATCATTTTCATGTGTACTCAATGAATTTTTGGTCGAGGCTTGTTCTATGTGGGTTTTTGGATTCTAGTACTCGACAATTCTATGGTATTATTTGTATCGCACCTGAGTTGAATTCATCTTTTGGTTAGGTTTAAACTTGTGGTCACCTATCCCTGCAGTTTTATCAAGTGTATATTGGTGTGCATGGCCTTGTGGAATGTATAGTGATACACTGTGCATGTCATAAGCTGTTCGTGTATGATGAATTCAAAATAAATAATGACAAACAACCCAAATAACTGAGACACATAACACTTTCAAAGTACACATTTTATTTTACATTGCAAAAATATTTCTTTCTCAATTTTACTGCATTCGTGCGTTCTTTGCAGATAATTTAGATGATGGATTCAATCTGGAATAAAGTTGAAGATAAATACAAGTGAATGAGTGATATGCCGTGAGGTGCAAATGTAAATTGAAAATTGTGATGTAATCGAAATTGTAATGTAATTAAAAAATGTGTATATATAGTGAGAGCTCAAATTTGTACTATTCAAAAATTTTAATAAAATATTTGTTTGAATAAAATATCTGTTTGAATTTAAATTCCATGTTATTTATTTTATTCAACAAATATTTATTAATTATGTAAAAAATAAAATATTACATTAACAAATACATCTAATTGAACACATATATGTTTGTTATCATCAAACAAAAATCATATACTAGCATATTCAATAATATCCCCTTTTTGATGATAACAAATGTATATTTAAGATTTTGAATTTACTAAATTATTAGATCATTCAATTTGCTCCCTCTATTTGAATGCTCCCTTTATACACAAAGATCCCCCTTCATATGCATGAAAATAAATAAAAATATTCAAATAAACCTAGATGGAAATAAAATAAAATGTTTAACTCTAATTTTTCAAAATCTTAACTTCTCTCTCCCTCTTTTATTATGAGCAAAAGAATAATAGTGTTAGAGAAATAGAGATAGAGTGATAGACGTTACTACAATATTAATACCCAATCGAGTATAAATATTAAATTTCAATAAAAAATCAAACAAAAATCTTAAATACTCTGTTAGGTGTATATTCCACTTTAGAATGATAGGGATGTTGTAAAACCATATAGCTTTGCCTATTTGTGGTATATTTGTATCAGGAATTTGAATATCTACTAACCATGCATAACCGTTAGGACCTTTAAATGAGATTAGTAGTATTTCAAATTTTAAAAAATGAATTTCAAGCATCTTCTAACCACGCATAACTATGAGGAATTTTAAATGGGATTAGAATCAACTTGTCTATTTAATAATCGATTTTGATATATGTTCCATACATGCATAACTGTGAGGTCTTTTAAATGTGCATGAAAGCAATAATCAGAAATTCCAAGTAATTCACCCATGCATAACATGAGGACTTTTAAATGAGAGTGAATACTTTGGATGTTTTTTGCTAAAAATATAATAAATTCAAAAACGAATAATTTTCCTTTAAAAAAACCACATATTGACATACTATATTGGATTTTGATGTGTGATGGTTATCAGAAATATGATAGAAATAGAGATGGCCATGGAATTTTCACCAATCAAAAATTATTATAAATCTTGTTTAAATTTTAAAGAAATTTACTAAATATACCATATCAAGTTATAATACATGATAAATGTCAACACTCGTCACTTTTTCATCACTATTTATCTTTTCGATAATCAGTAGGGAATCAGATTTGTTAATGTAATCATTTAAGATCAAATCCAAAAATAATTATAAAATCAAATTTTCTAAACTGACTAATCTAAAACAAGGTCAACAAAAGCGATTTTCTAGAAGGGGTTTGATAAGAAAATGTCTTCTTATTTGAAAATTAGTGAAATGGAAAATCTGCATATATTTTCTTTAAAAACGGTGCAACTACTAAATGTCTCAACATAAATCACACTCTATTAGTAATTTTTCTGTCAGCTAGATTACCACTGTAATCTGCATCCGAATTTTCTTTTGACTCAAGATTATTTGTTGGATGTCATAGACCAAAACGTGAAGCTGCAACAAATTCTTTAAAATCCTTTTTATAGATTTTAGTTGGAATTGAATTGAAGCCATGCAAATAAACGAACAGTGAATATAGTGTCAGATAAGATAAACAAATATATTCACTTGTATAATAAGTAATCAACAATTAATAAAACACCATCATCAGTCAAATACATCTATATGACATAATTCAAAATCTCTAGAAGTATTTATAGTATTCTCGGCATAAAAATACAATTGGCCAACAATTTTGAATAAGTCAGAATCAAAATCAACATTCATTTTTTTATCACATAACTGGCTGATTTAATACAGATTATGGTGCAGATTTTCACATTTAATAAATCGTTCAAAATAAATGTACCGTTGCCTATTTTACCCTTATGATAATTTTTTGTTGTTGCCCATTGTGATTTTGCCATATTTATACTAGGATAAGGAACTTTGATTTGTCACCTGTTATGTGCTTGGAACAACCAGAATCCAGGTAACAATGTTGTTGTTCCTTAGTCTGCCACCACCCCTACATGGGAATTTTTTTATGTCCTATTTGTTTTTATAGGTCCATGGCTGCTAGTGGCAAACGTTTTTGAAAAATATGTTTGAGTAAACCAAAACTATTTATAATTGTTCCTTTCGGCACCCGGATTTGTTTAGCTTTAAGGGATTTTATATTCGTGCCTTTTGGAACCCAAATTGGAACGGTTTTCACGTGTTTGGATCTATACCAACAAATATTGTGATTTTGTCCAGTTTTTCAACAAATTGTGTACTTGGAAATTACTTGATTAGTTTTGCTACCAACACTTTTAGATTGAGTATACCTAAGTCCTTGTCTATCAATATTGACTGTTTGTTTCCCTAATAGCATATCTAGCGATCTTTCACTTTTTGAAAATTTTCCTAAAGTCGTAGACAATTTTCGGACTTGTGTTTTGAGAGATTCATTTTCATTTAACAATTCTGTGCACTTTTTAATAGAATTTTCTCACCTAGTATTTTCACTATCTTTCAAAATCATAATTTGATTTTCGAGCGATTTAATTTTAGTTTCTGATATTTTAATCCCTTCTTCAAATGATGGAAACTTGTCACACTTAAGGCTTTTGGTTTGATAGTCTTTAACTAATTGATCAGGCTGCTTATTTAAATCTATCAAATTATCTCTTTGTGATTAAATTTTAGAATATGTCTCCCTAAGTCTTTCGAAACAGCCATTTACTTCGTGAAAATATATAAGTAATTCTGAATGAGTAAGTTTGGATACCTCGCTTGGTTTGTCATCAGCACTGTCAGTTATAACACCTCGAAGGCACTGATTTTCTTTGTCGCTCTCGCTGCCAATGCTTTTATCATCTTCATCAGTTTCATCCTAAGTGGCTGCAAAACTTCTCCTTTTCGGTTTTTTCCATGGTCGAGTTAATTCTGTGGAAAACTAGGCTTTATATGATCGGGTTCGTTGCACTTGTGACAAATGATCTCGTGTTCTTTTGAGTTGTCTAGTGCTTTGACTATTCTGCTTTTTAGTTGTTGATTTAGAGCTGGATTTTCGTATTTATGATTCTACCTTTTGAATTACTTTATTAGTAATGCCGGCTCAGCTGCTCCATCATCATCATCATCACTTTCTGTTGTTCTTTTTAAGAGCTATCAATTTCTTTCTGTATCACCTCCTTCGCGTTCCTCTTTGAGTTTCATTTCTAGCTCATAAGTGGTGAGATTTTCATGAGTTCTTCAACTTTGATTTGTTTCAAATCTTTTGATTCTTGAATGGCTGTAACTTTCGCTTCAAAACTTCGTGGAAGGACTCTGAGGATTTTTCGGACTATTTCCAATTTTGTGTATGATTTTTCGAGTGCTTTTAATTTGTATGCAATATTGAAAATTCATCCATATATCTCTTTGAAATTTTCTTCCCTGATCTTTGTGAGGTTCTCTTATTCTCTACTAAGCAAGGCATGGCAAGGCGAGATTCTTTGACTTGAGACGTTCCTTCGTGAGTTACTTCAAGTATGTGCCATATTTCCTCCACTGTTAGACAATGTGAGACACGGTTAAATTCATTTTGATGCAATGAACAAATAATAAAATTCATAGCTTTAGCATTACTGTCCATTGATCCATCGGTTTATCTATTTCTTAATTATCTACAACTATAGTTAGCACTCGATAACCTGTCTCAACAATATTTCAAGCATTGATGGTTTTTAAGAAAAAAAAATTCATTCTATTTTTCCAATGAGCATACTCACCATTGTACATTAGTGGTCTAACAACGGACTGAACCTCAGCAAAAGCATTATTAAAAGAAGGCATTTTAGAAATTCTAAAACAAAAATTTATTTTTGAAAAATCAAAATTTTAAAATCAAAAATTAACTTCTGTTCCCTGGCTCTGATACCACTTGTAGGGTCGATTTCACCCTAAAGGGTTGGTGAATAGGGTGATACTGTTAATTGCAAAAATTTAAAGTGAAAGTATATTAAATTATCATAGCACTGATAATAGTATAGCAACACAAATAATAGTAGAATATAAAAAGCAGAAACAGAACAACCCAGATTTACCCAGCATCGGCAAAACCCTGCATACATGCTGCCCCCAAGGTTTTTACTAGAAATTAAGTAGTCAGATGCTAACACAAGTAAACACGCGACACTCAATATTGACTAACCTAACTCTACGCTCAAAACCGTGCCACAATTCAGCCACTGAGTTGCGAATTCTCGAACTATACCACTGTAGTTCATCCTCTAGTCACACTACTAGAAACACAAAAGATTAAAAGAAAAATTACAAATTGAAAAACAATTAAAAACAACAAAACCCTAATTTTAATATTTAAGCCCAACAGTAACTAAGGATGCCGGCCCAACAAGTAAAAAATATTTACCTTCTCCTTTTTGTTGAATATGCGCTTATATGATTGTTGTTTGATGATAATAAACATATATACATTCATTTAAATGTATTTGGTAATATACTATTTATTTTCACAGATTAAATAAATATTTGCTGAATAAAATGAATAACACGGAATTTGAATTCAAACGAATATTTTATTCAAACAAATATTTATTACAATTTTGAATAGTACAAATTCAAGCTCTCACTATACATATGCTACTTTGATTACAATACATCACAATTTCATATTTACAGTTGACCTCACTATATATCACTCACACTCATATTTATATTCAACTGCATCCCAGTTTGAATCCAGCATCTGATAAATCTGCAAAAATATTTACTAACGCAGTAAAATTGAAAATAAAATATTTTTGCGATATAAAATAAAACGTGAATTTTGAAAATGATATTTGCCTCAGTTATTTGGGTTGTTCGTCATCATTTAAATTTGAATTCATCATACACGAACAACTTGTGACATACACAGTATATTACTGTATATGCCACAAGACCGTGCACGCCGATATATACACTTGATTGATTTACAGGGACAGGCAAGCACAGGTCAAACCCAAATGAAAAACCGAGTTCAACTCACGTGCAATATATTCAAAATCACGACACGAGCACAAGGTCAAACCCAAGTTTTGAAACTGGGTTCAACACAAGGCAATGTCAAGTCCAGACAATACAGCATGTACAAGCCACAATGAAGTTGTACAAGTACAGTCAAGTCAAATGGAACTCAAAAAAGCAGCTCAAGTAACAAAACTCAAGTGCAACAATGAAACAACATAGTATGACATGAAGCAAATGAACACAGTGAAATGCACAAAGACATAGCATCTGCCCCAAGTTAATGTTCACAAATATAATTCATCAACCAGACTATGATGCAAGAAATAACTCAGAGGCACAGCAACTACAAAGACCAGTTACAACTACAGAAACCAGAGAAATGCGCAGTGGAATGAAGTCAAGTGATGCACATATACTTGAAAGCTACAGCATCAAGTAGACCAAGTTCATATGCAATGAGAGGAACATCAAAGACAAGACTAAGTGCAGCATCAGTGAAGACAGCTACTTCACAATGAACCAGTGACAACAAAGGTCAAACACAAATCAACACACATGGACAACATGTCATGAATGAACTAGCAAAGGCTAGTCATCAACATAACAACAACATCAACCAGAAAAGGAGTAAACCAAATATGCAGTGCATTCTCAAGTACACAGTGAAATCGCCACAGTCTCAAACTCGAATGATAGACCGAACCAAGATATCAGCAGCAACAACAGTAATGATACAAAAACAATATCATGAAGGAACCAGACCATAAAAAGTGTTTGAGAATGCAGCAAATACCCAATGGACAGAGATGCAACAAAACTGAGTTTCAAATATGCATGGTGATGCAACTTCAAGCAGAGAAGCAAGTTACAGAATGCATGAAACAAAAAAAAAATTCGTATTTTTTTTGAAATAGTCAGCAATTAAAAAAGGAAAGTTTCTGCCTTGTTATTCAAGAAGGATTGAAAGTTCTCAAAACAAAGCCGTATGAATCAAGTAAGTATCGAACGCATCAGGAAAGTCGTGTGCATCACGAAAGTGAATTTCAGGAAAGTATCGAGTTAATTAGTGTATTCGAATTCATATAAATACGAGTACCAAAGTATCATCATTGGCATGAATGAAAAAGCAATCGAATTCAAGAATCGAACCAGAAAGCAAAAGATACAAACAACATACCAAGGCGAATTCAATTATCTCGAAGCAGCCGAAGCCGAAACCCTAATTTCACAAATCAAGAGAAGCAGCCGAGCGCGACTCCAAGATCAATAGAGTGTCAATATCAAACGGCATCCAAAACCCTAATTTTGATCGAAGGACAAAAGACCTAAATTATGATCGAAGAAGCCGCCATTTTCCAAAGGACCGAATAGAAAAGAAAGCGGGTCTAAATAATAAAAGGGGCCGGCCTTTTTAAATTAGGGTTTTGTTAAGGGTTTTAGTTTTTAAGGGCTTTATCTTATTTTTAGTTTTGAATTTGTTTTTAATTTTTAAATCTCTTTTCAAACCGTTGTATTTTCTAGTCGTGTGACTAGGGGACAAGCTACGTGGCGTAGCTTGAGAATTCGCAACTCAGTGGCTGAGTTGTGGCAGGGTTTTGAGCGTAGAGTTAGGTTAGTCAGTAGCGGGTGTCGCAAGTTTACGTGTGTAAGCATGTGACTATCTAATTTCTAGTAGAAACCTTAGGGGCAGCACGTAGGCAGGTTTTTGCCGAAGCTGGGTAAATTTTGTGTCGTTCTATTTCTGCATTTGTTATTCTTTTATCTGTGCTGCTACTATTCTGTGATCTGTGTTGAAATTATTTTTATAAGCTTCTGCAATTAATTTTTTATAATTTATACTATCACCCTATTCACCCCCCTCTAGGGTGAAATCGATCCTACAAGTGGTATCAGAGCAAGGTTTAGAAGTCATTTTTTTCACTTTTTCAAAACTCAGTTTCTGTTTAAAAATTTGAAAAATGGCTTCTTTTAATAATGCTTTTGCTGAAGGTCAGTCCATAGTTAGACCACCAATGTTCAATGGTGAATATGCCTACTGGAAAAATAGAATGAAAATTTTTCTGAAAACCATTGACGCTTGGAACATTATTGAGATAGGTTATAGATCACCAACTATAATTGTAGACAATCAGGAAATAGATAAACCGATGATCCAATGGACAGAGCTAGAAAATAAATTACAAAATGCTAATGCTAAAGCTATGAATTCTATTATCTGTTCATTGGATCAATTTGAATTTAATCGTGTCTCTCATTGTTTAACTGCGCAGAAAATATGGCACACGCTCGAAGTAACTCACGAAGGAACATCTCAAGTCAAAGAATCTCGCCTAGCCATGTTAAGCAGCGAATACGAGAATTTCACAATGGCAAAAGAAGAAAATGTCAAAGAGATGTACGGACGACTGTCCAATATAGTATACAAATCAAAGGCTCTTGGAAAATCGTACACAGAGTTAGAGATAGTTCGGAAAATTCTCAGAGTTCTTCCTCGAAGCTTTGAAGCAAAAGTCACAGCTATTCAAGAGTCAAAGGATTTGAAACAAATCAAGGTGGAAGAGCTCATTGGAAATCTCACCGCCTATGAGCTAGAGCTAAAGTTCAAGGAAGAGCGAGAAGGAGGCGATACTCGAAAGAAGTTAATTGCTCTTAAAGGAACAACTGAAAATGACGATGATGACGATGATGATGGTGAAGCTGAATTAGCACTATTAATAAAGAGATTCAAAAAGTGGAATCGCAAATATGGAAATCCAACCAGAAACCATCAAATTAAAAGCAGAATAAACAAAGCACTAGACATTTCGGAGAAGCAAGAGATCATCTGTCGCAAATGTAATAAACCGGGACATATCAAGCCAAATTGTCCTCAAAATCGACCAAACCAAGGAAAGAAACTGAAGAAGAAAAGTTTTGTGGCTACTTGGGATGAAATTGATGAAGATGAAAGTGATAGCACCGAAAGTGAAAGTGAAAGAGCAAATCTATGTCTTCATGGTGAAGTAACTGACAGTGATGATGATGAGCCAAGTGAGGTATCAAAACTTTCTCATTCAGAATTACTTAAAAATTTTCACGAAGTAAATGGCTGTTTTGAACGACTTAAGGAAAAACATGCCAAACTTGAATCACAAAAGGATTCTTTAATTGATTTAAATAAACAACTTAACCAATTAGTTAAAACCTATCAAAGCAGAATCCCTAAGTGTGAGAAGTGTCCAACATTCGAAGAAGAAGTTAAAAATTCAGAAAACAAAATTAAATCGCTTGAAAATGAAATCCTGTTTTTGAAAGCAATTGAAAACACAAGAATAGAAGACTCTATAAGAAGGTGCACACAACTGATAAAAGAAAATGAATCTCTCAAGACCCAAGTCCTACAACTATCAACAACGTTGGATAAATTGTCAAAAGGAGAAAAATCATTGAATATGCTATTAGGGAAACAAACTCTTAATACGTCTAGGCAAGGACTTGGATATAACAAATTTCAAAAAGATAGAAACCAAATTAATCAAGTCAATTCATTTGGACATAATCAAAATAGTCATTGGTATAAACCCGAACATATGAAGACTGTATCGATTTGGGTTCCAAAAGGCACAAATATAAAATCACTCAAAGTAAAACAAATTTGGGTGCCAAAAGGAACATGTTTAAATAGTTTTCAGTCTTCTCTAGATTATTTTCCAAAATATCTCGGCACTGACAATTTTGGACCTATGAAAACAAATAGGTCACTAAATTTTTTTTCCGTGTAGGTATGCTGGCAGGCTAAGGAACAACGGCAATGGTATCTGGATTTTGGCTGTTCCAGACACATGACAGGCGATAAATCAAAGTTCCTTAGCCTAGAAAAGTATAAAGGTGGCAGAGTCACAATGGGTAACAATGAAAAGTGTAAAATTGTTGGCAAAGGTAAAGTAGGTAATAATACTTTTACCCTGAATGATGTACTGTATGTTGAAAATCTGCACCACAACTTGATATCAATCAGCCAGCTATGCGATAAAGGTATGAATGTTATTTTTGACACTGACCTATGCAAAATTGTTGACAATTCATCTAAAGAAATCTTATTTTCAGGTAAGAGGAAAGGTAATATATATTCTCTATCTTTTGATGATCTCACCCTTTCGAAATGCTTGGTTGCTAAGGACATAGAAGTTGATTTATGGCATCGACGTTTAGGGCATGCTAGTATAAATTTGCTAAACAAATTAAAAAGGAAAAATTTGGTAAGAGGGTTGCCTTCACATGAGTTTAAAACAGAAAACATTTGTAAAGCATGCACTTTAGGAAAACTTAAAAAATCATCATTTCATACCAAAAACAGTGTAAGCACTTCTAGAGTACTTGAGCTAGTTCATATGGATCTAGTCGGACCTAATGACATTGCTAGTTTAGGAGGTAAAAAATATTGTTTTGTTATAGTTGATGACTACTCAAGATATACATGGGTATATTTTTTAGCCAAGAAATCAGAAACATTTTCATATCTCAAGAATTTCGCAAAATTAGTCCAAAATGAAAAAGAAGTTTCCATTATTTCACTAAGAAGTGATCATGGTGGAGAATTTGAAAATTATGAATTTGAAATTTCTTGTAATGAAAATGGAATCAAACATGAATTCTCTGCACCACGTACTATACAACAAAATGGGGTAGTTGAGAGAAAGAATCGAACTTTACAAGAGTTGGCTAGATCTATGATAACTGAGTATGAACTACCTTTACATTTTTGGGCAGAAGCAGTAAATACATCATGTTATGTAATGAATAGAGTTATGATTAGACCGCTTCTCAACAAAACTCCTTATGAGCTATGGTTCGATAATAAACCAAACATTGCTTACTTTAAAGTATTTGGATGTACTTGCTATATTCTCAATACAGGTGATCAATTAGGAAAATTTGAAGCAAAAGCTGATGAGGGTATCTTCATGGGATACTCTTCGAGAAGCAAAGCTTACAGAGTCTACAACAAAAGGACTAAAACAATCGTGGAATCAATCAATGTGAAATTTGATAAAGGCATTGATAATCAGGAAACATCCAAAAGCAATGTTGAAGAGGAGAAAGAAAAAGATGAATATGAAGAACCAAAAGAAACTGATGATATCAGAGAAATTGTCATAACTCCAGAATTCCAAAGGAATCTAGATCCAGCAAAACTGAAATACAAAGCAGACCATCCTCCAGAATTGGTAATTGGAAACCCTATAGCAGGAAAAGTTTGAAATGAGCTTGGTTGGAGAGTTAAAATTCTTTTTAGGATTTCAAATCAAACAAAGCGATAAAGGAACATTCATTTCTCAAACAAAGTATATTAGGGAACTGGTCAACAAATTTGGATTGAAAGATGCCAAATCAGCAAGAACTTCCATGAATACAACACTTAAACTTGACAAGGATGAAAAAGGTAAGACAGTTGATCAAAAGCAATACAGAGGTATGATTGGATCACTTCTTTATCTTACCGCTTCTAGACCTGACATCATGTTTTCTGTTTGTCTGTGTGCACGTTTTCAATCTAACCCAAAAGAATCTCATTTAAAAGCTGTTAAAAGAATTATAAGATATTTGTTGCACACCCCACGGTTTGGTCTTTGGTATCCATCAAACGATAACTTTGAATTAAAAGGTTTTCAGATGCTGATTACGCTGGAAATTTAGTTGATAGAAAAAGTACTAGTGGAGCATGTTTTATGTTAGGGCATTCATTAGTTGCATGGTCAAGCAGAAAACAAAATTGTATTGCATTATCCACCACAGAAGCAGAGTATATTGCTCTAAGTGGACGCTCTTCTCAAATCTTATGGATGATACAGACTTTGAAAGACTATGGTCTAAATTTTAAATGTGTACCACTAATGTGTGATAGTAAAAGCGCAATTGATCTCACAAATAACCCTGTGCATCACTCACGAACAAAACATATAGATGTTAGACATCATTTTATTCGAGATCATATTTCTAAAGAAAATATCAGCATAAATTTTATTTCAACTGATTCACAATTGGCAGACATCTTTACAAAACCCCTTCCAGAAAACAGTTTTTGCAACTACGTCTCAGTTTAGGTGTTTTAGAAATTTGAGTGCCTAATTAACAAATCTATCCCCCTCCTCATTATCAAAAAGGTAAATAGTGACTGAAAAATGATAAGGAGTGATATTAATCATACATTTTTCCTCAAGAAAGTATACTTAGTAAATTTCTTTAGAAATTCACACAAGAGTTATAAAATTCTTTGTTTGGAAAAGATTCCATGACCAGTTCTAATTCTATCATAATTCTATCGACCATCGCTTATCAAAAATCCAATATAATTTGTCGATATGTGGTATCATAATCAGGAATCATTAGTTTTTCAGTTTATAAAATAAAATAAAATTCAAAGTATTCACTCTCATTTAAAAGTCCTCACGGTTATGCATGGGTGAATTACTTGGAATTTGATATGTAGTTCCATGCTCATTTAAAAGTCCTCACGGTTATGCATGTATGGAATGCATATCAAAATTAATTTATTAAGTAAACAAGTTGATTCTAATCCCATTTAAAAGTCCTCATGGTCATGCGTGGTTAGAAGATACTTGAATTCATTTTTAAATTAATTTTTTTGAAATACTACTAACCTCATTTAAAAGTCCTAACGGTTATGCATGGTTAGTAGAAATTCAAATTCCTGATAGACATATACCACAACTCGACATAACTATATGATTTTATGATAACATCATTCCCATCATCTCTAAATTGGAATATGCGCCCAACAAGAATGGTTATGATTTTTGTTTGATTTTCTATTTAAATTACATAGTTATAGTCAATTGAGCTTTAATGTTATATTACTATCTATCACCTTATCTCTATTTCATGACACTTTTATTCTTTTGCTGATAACAAAAGGGGGAGAGAAATGTTGGATTTTGGCATTTAAATCTTATACTGATATGCATTTAAATAGGGGGAGTTTCGTAAAGATGAAGCATTTAAATAGGGGGAGCAAGCATTGAAATGGTGAAATTATCAAATACATTTAATATGTTTCAAAATCCTAAGTATATGTTTGTTATCATCAAAAGGGGGAGATTGTTGAATATGCGCTTATATGATTGTTGTTTGATGATAATAAACATATATACATTCATTTAAATGTATTTGATAATATACTATTTATTTTCACAGATTAAATAAATATTTGCTGAATAAAATGAATAACACGGAATTTGAATTCAAACGAATATTTTATTCAAACAAATATTTATTATAATTTTGAATAGTACAAATTCAAGCTCTCACTATACATATACAACTTTGATTACAATACATCACAATTTCATATTTACAGTTGACCTCACTACATATCACTCAAACTCATATTTATCTTCAACTGCATCCCAGTTTGAATCCAGCATCTGATAAATCTGCAAAAATATTTACTAACGCAGTAAAATTGAAAATAAAATATTTTTGCGATATAAAATAAAACGTGAATTTTGAAAATGATATTTGCCTCGGTTATTTGGGTTGTTCGTCATCATTTAAATTTGAATTCATCATACACGAACAACTTGTGACATACATAGTATATTACTGTATATGCCACAAGACCGTGCACGCCGATATATACACTTGATTGATTTACAGGGACAGGCAAGCACAGGTCAAACCCAAATGAAAAACCGAGTTCAACTCACGTGCAATATATTCAAAATCACGACACGAGCACAAGGTCAAACTCAAGTTTTGAAACTGGGTTCAACACAAGGCAACGTCAAGTCCAGACAATACAGCATGTACAAGCCACAATGAAGTTGTACAAGTACAGTCAAGTCAAATGGAACTCAACAAAGCAGCTCAAGTAACAAAACTCAAGTGCAGCAATGAAACAACATAGTATGACATGAAGCAAATGAATACAGTGAAATGCACAAAGACATAGCATCTGCCCCAAGTTAATGTTCACAAATATAATTCATCAACCAGACTATGATGCAAGAAATAACTCAGAGGCACAGCAACTACAAAGACCAGTTACAACTACAGAAACCAGAGAAATGCGCAGTGGAATGAAGTCAAGTGATGCACATATACTTGAAAGCTACAGCATCAAGTAGACCAAGTTCATATGCAATGAGAGGAACATCAAAGACAAGACTAAGTGCAGCATCAGTGAAGACAGCTACTTCACAATGAACCAGTGACAACAAAGGTCAAACACAAATGAACACACATGGACAACATGTCATGAATGAACTAGCAAAGGCTAGTCATCAACATAACAACAACATCAACCAGAAAAGGAGTAAACCAAATATGCAGTGCATTCTCAAGTACACAGTGAAATCGCCACAGTCTCAAACTCGAATGACAGACCGAACCAAGATATCAGCAACAACAACAGTAATGGTACAAGAACAATATCATGAAGGAATCAGACCATAAAAAGTGTTTGAAAATGCAGCAAATACCCAATGGACAGAGATGCAACAAACAGAGTTTCAAATATGCATGGTGATGCAACTTCAAGCAGAGAAGCAAGTTACAGAATGCATGAAACAAAAAAAAAAGAAAAAAAAATTCGTATATTTTTTTGAAATAGTCAGCAATTAAAAAGAGGAAAGTTTCTGCCTTGTTATTCAAGAAGGATTGAAAGTTCTCAAAACAAAGCCATATGAATCAAGTAAGTATCGAACGCATCAGGAAAGTCCTGTGCATCACGAAAGTGAATTTCAGGAAAGTATCGAGTTAATTAGTGTATTCGAATTCATATAAATACGAGTACCCATGTATCATCATTGGCATGAATGAAAAAGCAATCGAATTCAAGCAATCAAACCTGAAAGCAAAAGATACAAACAACATACCAAGGCGAATTCAATTATCTCGAAGCAGCCAAAGCCGAAACCCTAATTTCACAAATCAAGAGAAGTAGCCGAGCGCGACTCCAAGATCAATAGAGCGTCAATATCAAACGGCATCCAAAACCCTAATTTTGATCGAAGGACAAAAGCCCTAAATTATGATCGAAGAAGCCGCCATTTTCCAAAGGACCGAATAGAAAAGAAAGCGGGTCTAAATAATAAAAGGGGCCGGCCTTTTTAAATTAGGGTTTTGTTAAGGGTTTTAGTTTTTAAGGGCTTTATCTTATTTTTAGTTTTGAATTTGTTTTTAATTTTTAAATCTCTTTTCAAACCGTTGTATTTGCTAGTCGTGTGACTAGGGGACAAGCTACGTGGCGTAGCTTGAGAATTCGCAACTCAGTGGCTGAGTTGTGGCAGGGTTTTGAGCGTAGAGTTAGGTTAGTCAGTAGCGAGTGTCGCGAGTTTACGTGTGTAAGCGTGTGACTATCTAATTTCTAGTAGAAACCTTGGGGGCAGCACGTAGGCAGGTTTTTGCCGAAGCTGGGTAAATTCTGTGTCGTTCTATTTCTGCATTTATTATTCTTTTATCTGTGCTGCTACTATTCTGTGATCTGTGTTGAAATTATTTTTATAAGCTTCCGCAATTAATTTTTTATAATTTATACTATCACCCTATTCACCCCCCTCTAGGGTGAAATCGATCCTACACTTTTTATTATCGGCCTGTATTCTTTTGTGAATAATATTTTCCTTCTGCTTGTTCGTTCCTCTTTACGAAAATTAGGGCTTTGCGAATTCGATCATGCCGATTCAATTTTTGATTGAATGATGAACTATCCAAAGTTGCTTCATGAATCAATTTGTCACTATGATTCACTAGCGGTTGCTTCGACGAATCAAGTTTGAATTGACTTGAATATGGTATGTAATTTTCATTTTTCTTTTCTGATTAATTTGCTTGAACTCGATTGATTTTGAATGTCGATGATGTTCATGGTATTTATAGGGTTTCATCCCCCGATCGTCAGATAATTTTTTTCTGCCGTTCGATTTTTATTGATTTTTTTGATGATCCTGACCGGTTCAATTTCATATATTTGCTCTTATGGTTGCTTGGTCACCATGTTTTTGATTTTAGCTTGTTCGATTTTTTCTTTGTCATAACGGCTTTGATTTTTGGCTTGACATTGATTCTGTTCTTTATTCCCTGTTGACTTAAGCCACTTTGAATTTTTGATATGAGAATTTGACTTTATTTGAAATTGCTACTTTGATTTGTAATCCTATGTCCAGTAGCTTGTTTCATGTGATGTTCATCATTTTTTTTCCATATGCATACATATGCATCCACTGCCTCCATCTTTATATTGCATGGTCCGTTGGTTTATCACTGTTTGATCATTAGTTTGGTATGGTTCCATCATTGCTTGGTCTGATTTTGGTTGGAGTTCTGGTTCTGTTTATATGTGCAATGCCTATATATATACATATGTATATACACACATATACATACATACATACATACATACATACATACATACATATATATGTGTGTGTGTGTGTATGTATGTATATTTGCATATGTATATATGTATGCTTGTTGCACTGAGCCTTTTTGAGATCTGACCATGCTTTATTGTGTTTCTCTTTGAGTCTAGTTACTTGCATTGTTTTCCACTACACATATATGTTCACGCATGTATATATTCGTGTTATACTACTCTATACTTTGGTCCACTGATGATGATGATGTTACATGTTGTACTATATATATGTAAATGTATATGTAATTTTTTGTGACCAGACTTGTTTATATGCATGCCTAAACCTTCATTGATCTGTAAACTTGGTGTTGCTTGATGAATTCTGGTAGTACTTGAGTCTTGTTCATGTCTTCACTGTGTACATATGAGCATGTTGAGCTGTTGTTGATTTGTGCCTCTTAGTATGAGAACAGTCCTTATCTAGTTCATGACGTTTTTATTCACTTGCTTCCATGTTGCTAGGCTTGCTTTGACTTCACTTGAGCTTGCACTATGTCTGGTTCAAATGTGTTTGTTAGGCAGCTGCAGTGTCATCTCCACTTGTATACACACATACTTTTATGTATGTATATATCTGGTTTAATATGCATGTGTACCACTGTTATCTTATTGCAGTCTGATTCTTCAAGTGTATTTTGTTTTTGTTCATTGGTTTGTACTGCTTCATCGATGTATATGTGCATGTCTGGTTTTGTTTTAAGTTGTGCTTTGTTGTCTTCATTTGGCCTTTCTCATTGATCTGGTTTTATTTGAAGCTTCATAAAGTCACAATTGTGCAATCTACACTTGTTTCATACATGTCACTGTCCGGTATATCTTTTAAATCTGGTTCCATGTAACTTTATGGAGTCTGGTTGTATTCACTAGTTTACCACTTGTTTTTGCTTCTAAACTGGTCAGTTGATGTTCATCACCACTTGTATACATACATATATAAATGTATGTATGTATGTGTGTGTGTGTGTGTGTGTTCACCTTATATTTTATTTTCATATGAATCTAGTTTGGACCTTGCAGTCTTTTGAAACTGTCTTTGAGCTTTGTACACGTTGAAAGTAGATTCTGCACTATCCACTTCTTGGCATCATCCCTTATACCTGTTGAAGTGCTTACTGATCTGCAGTGTTGAATTCTGGTTGTCACATGAGTTCGAATGGTTGAATTGTTTTCATGTGTACTCACTTAATTTTCGATCGAGGCTTCTATTATATGGGTTTTTGGATTCTTGTACTCGACAATTTTGTGGTATTATTTGTATTGCACCTAATTTGGATCTAGCTTTTAGTTGGGTTTGACCTTGTGCAAACATATCCCTATAGTTTTATCAAGTGTATCTCAGTGTGCATGGCCTTATGGCATGTACAGTGATACACTGTGCATGTCACAAGCTAATCATGTATGATGAATTCAAAATAAATGATGGCGAACAACACAAATGTCTGAGGCACATAACATTTTCAAAATACACATTTTATTTTACACTGCAAAAATATTCTTTTTCAACTTTACCGTGCCAGTGTATTCTTTGCAGATAATTCAGATGCAAGATTCAATCTGGAATAAAGTTAAAGATAAAAACGAGTGAATGCGTGATATGTAGTGAGGTGCAAATGTAGATTGAAAATTGTGATGTAATTGAAAAATGTGTATATATATTGAGAGTTCAAATTTGTACTATTCATAAATTTTAATAAAATATTTGTTTGAATAAAATATCTATTTGAATCTAAATTTCGTGTTATGTATTTTATTCAGCAAATATTTATCTAATTATATAAAAAATAAAATAGTACATTAACAAATACATTTAATTGAATATATATGGTTATTATCAACAAACAAAAATCATATACAAGCATATTCAACATAAAGTTGTCAAAATCTTAGATGCATTGTATCTTAGAAAGTCATTTGTTGTTACTCTAAGCACACATTCGATTGCTAGTCAACTAGGGAAGACAAATATCATCCTAAGGAAATCATCATCAATATGCCTTGGAGTTTCACTAATTCAGCCATTGTCTCAAATACAAAAATCCAAAATTTAACCCAATAAGAAATCCATATTTTGATTCCCTAGTGTCTTTATTTATTAATTATATGCAACAGAAAAACCAAATCAATGCTCGATGAACTTTTTTATGCTCAAAGTACATAAAGTTCATACTTATAGTGAGATCTAGAAAAAACACAAACACATTCAACATAAAATTGCTAGAATAGAAGAAGAAAAATACGCTTACCTTCAAAATTAAAATTTATTGTGCTACGGTGGACAAAATATTCAACTTTAATTGAAAGAGAGAAAAGTAAGGAAGCTAATTTTGCGAAAGAATTTAGATTTGGCATTTCGATTAGATGAAATGGAAAAAAATAGAAGAAATGCAAAGAATAAAGTGGAGAGGATAAACACAAATACCTAGAAAAGAAGAGAGAAGACGCATGGATTCAGAATGACGAAAATACCCCTTATCACTATAAGCAATACGAGATCCAAACTAATAAGATACTCCAAAAGCTACAGATGGAGTTTTCTTGGGTACTTTGGTGGTATTATATAGTAGTATTACAAGTGTTAGGTAGAATATATGTAACGACCCGTAAATTTCGATAATTTAAGTTGGTTAATTTAATTAAGATTTTGTAAATTAATTTAAAAAGAGATGAAATATAAAGGGTAAGTAAAACTAAATATTAGCATAGGGAATAAATCCTAATAAAGGTAGTAGTGAGAGCGTACACTTTGAAATTTTTATATATATGAAAGGTAAGCAGTAAAATTATCCAACGCAATATTCGATTTATTAAAAGTAACTGCATGAAAATCTAGACAGTAAAGTTAATCTAGCTGAATTTGTATGAATTGAATGAAATAGGTTTAATATGAATGGTATATTGGTTATAAAATCAAATGAGAAAAGCAAGCGTAATTATTTGATTTATCTAATGAATTAAACATGTTGAATAGTAACTGAATGTTAATAAATGGAAAATTATACAATTTTGTTAGATGATTTGGTCATAATGTCTAATAATTGATTAAATAATAACGGAAGTATGTATGCAAGTTTAATAGAAACATGAATAGCATGAATATAATTAAATGAAACCATGCAATAATGTGGTAAATGACGGCATTTATGAATGAAATAAGATTTGTTGGTAATTTGAATTTACTTCTAAAATGTGTAAACTGAATGTAATTTAATGTAATAAGGAGTGCAATAACAATTGATTGGGATTCAAATTCATCTTAAATAAAATTTCTATAGTAATTGAAATTTACTATTTTGCGATTTAGGTGAGAAATAAAGTTTTAATGAAATTAAGGAATGTAATCTAATTCCATGTAAAGAGTCAATATGTATAATAGCAAGGTTTTAATTAAATAAATGGTTTTATGTAGATTTCAACTGATAATTTATGAAGTCTAATGTGAGATCATATTTGCAATTAATTTTCTTAAGTTGTGCAGCAAGGTAGGTTAATTTGTCAATAAAGATAGTTGATTCTATAAGATGAAATAAAGGTTAGTATTAATTATAATATGAAGATTGTTGATAACGTTATTTGGGGGTTGAGGGATAAGTTGAAATTTGATAATTAAGATATTTATACGTACAATATATAAAGAAAGATATATTTATTCCATTTAATAAATTGGCGATTTAATATTATCAAAGAGAATTAAATATTGTCCTAATGTAATTTAGATAAATTGTGTAATTAAATGCTGGCTCCATTCAGAATATGACAATGGGTGTAATAATTTGGATTGTAAGAAATAGTTATAAGTTACATGTTTAATTTGGTTGATGAAATTTAAATAGAAATAAATGTTAATACACTAAATAAAAGTTACATTTAATATGAGAAGTAATACCATGTTAGAAGTGGTTAAATTTAGGGTGTTAAGACTTATAAATGGAAATTAAGAGGCAGTTGAAATTTAGTGGACTTTAATGTGTATTAATGAGAAATTTACGCTATGACTAAAGAGGTAAATGGAATAAATACAAACCAATGTGGATTGTATACTTGGGATGACAATTTTAGTGAATAATAGGATTTAAACCCAAATAAATAAATTCCTTGAAATTTAAGTTGTGATCGCTGCATAAATTGGAATTGTACGTTAATTTTGAATTATTCTATAATAAATTTATGTAGGAAGTTGTTTAAGGGATTCTAAATTTACCAAGTAATTCAAACTGACAAAATTTGCAAATATTTAAAGTTGAGTTGTAAATCTGATTCAATTAAACTATTAATAATTTATTCATTTGGAATATAAATGGCAATGATAGGATTTATTGCAATTAAAGGTAATGTAATTTGTACGCTATTTTAAAGTAAGTCAAAACGGGTGGATTAGGAACCAAGACATAAAAATAGGATAGATACATTTTATTTCAATAAGACTTGTATGACTAGAGTGGAGGATTTTATTTTGAAGTCTATGTTATAATTTCAAAGTTTAGTAGATATTGAAATAAAGTAAACATTTGAATCTATGAATCTATCAACTCAAATTTTCATTTAAATTTGTTTAATCATTGTAATTTGTTTGAGAACTAAAGAGGTATAATAAGTTTAGGTGTAAATGGAAGTATGTATGGGAAAATGAATTATTTGCAGGGAAATATTTGGTAAAAGAGGTGGGACTAAGGAAAGGTTATTGTTTGTTGGAAACATTAATTAATATGGGAATATAATTAGACAAGCATAACCCATGCAAGTGTATAATTAAGAAATGAAGCAATAATTAATAATTATTAACCAATCCAAAATTTGGTAACCCATTTAATTAGTGATTGGCATAGGCTATTTATTTAAGTAACAATGCAATACCAATTTATGTATTTGCGAAATGTTAATAAAATATTTATAGTATGAAATTCAAAACTATATGTACATAGGAATGTGGATTTTATAGTATGTAAACTTAGTCGATTTACAATAGTTAAATCTATTGGGAATGAATAAGAATCTAAGATAATTATTACGGTAATTTGAAACTTAGTTAAAAACGAAAATTATTTATGAATTTGAAATTTAATGAAATTATATTGAAACTTAAATAAAGCGTCTAAATTTATATTTGTAAATACGTTTAAAATTCAATGTAAATGTTTGAGGAAGAAATTTATTTATTTACTAATCCGTAACGTATCCAATTAATATGAAATATTCTGGTGGGCCAACAACCGTTTTGCGCGTTTATAATTCGTGGCTACCTATTCGTTTTCACTTTGTCTATAAATAGGCTGTGTAAACCCTAGCCTCCATCTATCTTCATTTCTCTGTGTGTTCTTTTCTTCAACTTCTTCTTTTACAATGGCTGCAAAATTCTAGATCCAATTGCAGTCCAAAATATAAATAAAAATTCAAATTCCTCTAAAAATTCCAGAAAAATTTATATGCCATAGTTCTCGAAGAGAGGTATTCTTTATTTTAGTTTATTTGATTTTCAATACAATTTCTTTAACGTTTAACTTGTGTAATTTTCACATACCGTGTCCGATTCACGCGAGATTATTTTTCTTAGGATCGTATTGAAATTTCAGATCTGTTGACACTGGTTTGGATGAATTTGGAGACTGCGAATTTTTGGGTTTAAATTGGATTTAAATCCAATTTAAATTCAAAAGGTTAGTGTTTTAACCCACTCACAACTTCTAAAATATTTTATGTTTGTTAAATTGATTTTTAGTTATGAGTAGAAATTTATAGATGATTTGTTTGGCATGTTTTATTCATCTTCCTAGTTAATTCGCATTTTTATTTATTTAACTGTTTATTATTTTAATTATTGCATATAAATTTACAGTTAGAATTTATTTTGCATATAAACTGCTTGTTAACAGTTATTAAATTTATTATTGAATATAAACTGTTATTTATTACCTGTATAATTTATATGCTCTATATCGATGACTGTTTAAATTGGACGATGATTGCAAATAATGGTTGATGATTGATATTTGGATGAATGGATGCTATATTTATATTGTATAAACTGCAAGTCATCATGCATTTTCATTTCATTCGGGATTTTGGTTTGAAATGATATACAACCGCAATTTTTTATTTTAAATTGCGGTTTGAAATGATAAACATCCGTATCACTTGACCATAGGATAGAAAATTTTATACAGGCACCGCGGTAAATATATAAAATTATTTTTTGAAATGTTTTACTACGGTTTTGTAAAGCTATACATATATATATATGGTTTATGGATTTTGATTTGATCATTAATAAAAGCTATATATATATATATATATATATATATATATAGAATTTTTTCGGTTTTTGGCTTTGTATAAAAATTGATTTGAAGTATAAACCGAAGTTTGATTTTAAGATCAAATACGATTAAGCATTTAATTAAAATTTAATTTCAGGTAGTTCTATTGACTTAAATGAGAATAAAATTAGAAGTTGAATATTAAGTTAAATCGGAATTTAAATAAAAGTTAAATTTTTAAAGGATATGATTTATAACTTGATTTTGTGTATAGTGATTTAAATGAGTATCAGGTTGTTTTAAATGAATATATCAAGTTAAATAAATTGAATTTTTTTCCAGTTATGTGAAGTTAAAGGTTTACTTAAATTTTATTGAATTCAATAAGTAAACATTTCAAGTCTAAATAATAAGTAATTGGATTTGATACATATGGGTTTGTCAAATAAGATTGTTTTTGAAATGGTGAAATATTTAAAGCTTTTAACCATAAGAATTGA
Source organism: Allium cepa (assembly GCA_030765085.1). Lineage (NCBI taxonomy): Eukaryota > Viridiplantae > Streptophyta > Magnoliopsida > Asparagales > Amaryllidaceae > Allium > Allium cepa. Next base: position 846,954,495 of record CM060928.1, on the reverse strand, counting down.
AATGGTATTTGGAAGGTTAAAACGATATTTAGAATTGATTTGTGAAATCTAAAGAAGCTATTTTGTTTTATAAAAGTAGTTAAATATTTAACCATTTAAGAGATGGAAATTTGTTTCAAAGCTATGTTTTTTTCAAGGTAGTATAAGTTGGAAATATTATATTCAAGAGTTTTGATTTCTAAATATTTTACTTTGGAAACCCTATGATTTTGGAAATAATTTGTATTGGAAAATAAAATGATATCGTATTGATTTGGGGTTTTAAGAATAAAAATGATATCGTTTTTATATGGGTTTTAAATGGATATTTTATTTTGGTTTTAAAAGTATAATTATTTTAAATGACCGCGGTGTTATAATAACGATTGGTTGGCAAAGAGACCGGGATCGGATATGGACATACTCTCTGTCGATACCGAAAATCACTTTGACTAACTGTGTACGCGGTGGAGATTCCAGAATGAAGTAGGTTGGTGGCGGCGTTTCCTGTAAGGTAAATACGTGGACCCGACTACCGTGAGTTGGCATAAGGTGGCTAAAACATGAGTGATTCTTGGGCCAATGAGGTCATACCTCTGATCGGACACTCCTCTTCGATACTATACTTTGACTTTGGATTGATTCAGTGGCCACTTTATTTTATTTTTTATTTTAGGGGAGTTTATTCGAGGTGGGCGGTAGCTGCGCGCTGCGCGTTTCCATCAGCCCGGATAGCAATTGGTATATCTACCCTGGCATTGCCTAGTTGTGCCGTATCACCTACCATACCGAGCCTTTACTACGAGTTTCTATTTGTGTCGTACCTATGGAGTATCCTCTGGTAGCCTCCCGATCAGGAGGTATTACGGCACTGTATAGCCTATTGGCATTTTACGTGTTAAGGTGGAAAATGTAAAGCCTTAACGCTATTTAAAAGTAAGTTTATTTTACAATTAGGCACTATTATAATAGCGAAATATACTACATAGTAAATAGTTTAACGGATCCTTAGGAGATGTAAATCCCGAGCATCTCTTGAGTTACTGCACTCATATTTATTTCTAAAGATTTAACTCACATAAGATCTTTTAGTTCTGACTCGAGTGTTTTGTCTTTTCAATTCGCTCGGGTCAGTCCGAGCGTTTCAGGATTGAAGTTTTAGCTCTGGAGGACGAAGACGAAGATTCGTATTACTATTATTTATATTATAGTACCACACTCATATCATTCCGCTGCATTGTTATATGGTATGTGTACTCTGATATGTATGGTATAAATAAAATCAAAGGTTTTGTAAACAGATTTATGAACTGTATATTTATTATTATATTTTATCCTTCCGCTGTGAGATTCTGTTTAGTTTTTTCTTTCTCTGTATTCTTATTTATCCCATAACAATCCGCCCTTACGTATGGTTTGAATCGGCACGTGTGTCTGTTTAAATCGTGCGAAAAGGCGGATGTTATAGTTGGTATCAGAGCTTTGGTTTAGCGATAAACCTTAGCTTTGTGGGGTTTGACTCTTTGCTAATAGGGTAGTAATACCCTATGGGAGTCACTGAGTGTATATATATGAGAGAGCGTATTTGTTAGTGTTATAAAAAGGTTTTAATATTGTGTTAATCTGTTCCGTTTTGTATTTATAAACTCTGGTTGGTGCATGGGACGCTGTGACATCAATAGGGGTTTCTAAACACTTAATAGGACAGACCGACATAATATTTTTTTTAATATAGGTGGATGAAATAATTTTACCTATTATATTTTCTATAAAATAATTTTTCAAAATAATATATATATTTGGTTGTAATAGATTGGTTGTTAGGTAATGAAGGTTTTGAATAACGATAGAAATAAGATTTAAAAATAAGATAAATGAAATTTGAAATTTAGGACTTAAGATACGGGGTTTTGGAATTTTTCGTAAAATTTTTGGAATATAATTGTTATAAGTATTTTCTGATATGAATATTTAATATAATTTAAGAGAAATTGTTTTAAAGAAGATTTTTGAAGAAAATAAGTTTTGTACTTTCCTCTCTGTCGCTGGAAAATAATTTCGGTGATGAGTGCACGCGTCATCGACATTCATTTTCGAGTTTTGAAGTGGGAAGGCCACTGTAGTAATTTACTGTAGAATTGTTAAGAAAATTTTATCGTTTTAATTATAATTGGATATATATGTTAAGTGTAGATATCTATCTATTATTTTAAATGATTTAAAATTTAACCCGATATTTGGTTCTTAAGTTCCAGATTTATTAATAGTACAATTAAGTGTAGCAAATTTGAACCTTTAAGTAAAAAAAGAAAAAAAAATACAATAGGAAGGGAATTAATGTAAATAAACGGTTGTAAACCTTAGTAAATGGATAAAGGAAATTCTTTATTTATTAGAATTGATGTTATAAGGTTATAAATTAGGTGTAATTAAAATGTTACTATTATTAAATATTAGCATTAAATAAATGAATGAAAGTAAAAGTAAGTTGAAATTGTAACTTATAAAACGAATATATAATTAATGAACCACTAAAAAAATAAAAGGAATTGAGAAGAAACTTGTATAAATTTTCACTTACATTCTTAAAGCATATATATAACTTGCCATATAATAAAAGTTACAGTGTTAGTAAGAAAATGTAAGGGGGAAATCTTAAAAGTAAAGCTTGAGATAATGAAAGTATTCAATGAATTTGCTGTTATAAATGGGAATTTATTGTTATAAACTTAAGTTGTAAATATAAATTTTACCATAATTAAAGGTAGGTATTATAATTAGATGATTTTAAAACTTAAGTAAATAGAATGAAATTCTATAATAAATGAAACAGTGAGAAATAAATAAATAAAATTTAGAAATACATAAATGGAATACAATAAAAAGAAACTTACATGACATTTAAAATGGAAGATGAATATTGTAAGTGATAAATGAAAATAAATGAGGTAATCACTCATTAATGAAAGAAAGGAAATCAAACAACTAAAGTATGAAATAAAGATTTATAATAAGTTAAATTGATTGTTGGGTTGAATGGTTATTGTTTGATTTATGTTTGGTTGGGTAAGGAAATTTTAAATTGTTGGATGAATAAATAATTTATTCCATCTAAGACTGTTGGGTAAATGATGCACTTGATAGTTATTTTTCATTCCGTACAATTTCAAGTTTGAACCCAAACAACTATTTGATTTATGTGATTGTATGGTTGTTTATAATTGTATGTATGCTGTTCGAGGAAATTGATGGTTGTTGTATTAATTTTGGATGATTAGTGATTGGAACTACTTAGATATTTAAATTTTGGACTTAGAAATATCTTGAAATGTTCTCCAAACTCTAATAAATTTAAGTATAAAAAGATAATGTTGTAAATTTGTATATTTTAAGAAAAGTAACAGATACTGTAAATTTAATTGTTTATAAGGTAATGTTTGAATAAGACATGTAGATTCTAAATCTTTCTTTTCCCTTCTTTTTCCTTTTCGGGGACGAAAAGTTTTGAGTGGGGGAGAATGTAACGACCCGTAAATTTCGACAATTTAAGTTGGTTAATTTAATTAAGATTTTGTAATTTAATTTAAAAAGAGATGAAATATAAAGGGTAAGTAAAACTAAATATTAGCATAGGGAATAAATCCTAATAAAGGTAGTAGTGAAAGCGTACACTTTGAAATTTTTATATATATGAAAGGTAAGCAGTAAAATTATCCAACGCAGTATTCGATTTATTAAAAGTAATTGCATGAAAATCTAGACAGTAAAGTTAATCTAGCTGAATTTGTATGAATTGAATGAAATAGGTTTAATATGAATGGTATATTGGTTATAAAATCAAATGAGAAAAGCAAGCGTAATTATTTGATTTATCTAATGAATTAAACATGTTGAATAGTAACTGAATGTTAATAAATGGAAAATTATACAATTTTGTTAGATGATTTGGTCATAATGTCTAATAATTGATTAAATAATAACGGAAGTATGTATGCAAGTTTAATAGAAATATGAATAGCATGAATATAATTAAATGAAACCATGCAATAATGTGGTAAATGATGGCATTTATGAATGAAATAAGATTTGTTGGTAATTTGAATTTACTTCTAAAATGTGTAAACTGAATGTAATTTAATGTAATAAGGAGTGCAATAACAATTGATTGGGATTCAAATTCATCTTAAATAAAATTTCTATAGTAATTGAAATTTACTATTTTGTGATTTAGGTGAGAAATAAAGTTTTAATGAAATTAAGGAATGTAATCAATTCCATGTAAAGAGTCAATATGTATAATAGCAAGGTTTTAATTAAATAAATGGTTTTATGTAGATTTCAACTGATGATTTATGAAGTCTAATGTGAGATCATATTTGCAATTAATTTTCTTAAGTTGTGCAGCAAGGTAGGTTAATTTGTCAATAAAGATAGTTGATTCTATAAGGTGAAATAAAGGTCAGTATTAATTATAATATGAAGATTGTTGATAACGTTATTTGGGGGTTGAGGGATAAGTTGAAATTTGATAATTAAGATATTTAGACGTACAATATATAAAGAAAGATATATTGATTCCATTTAATAAATTGGGGATTTAATATTATCAAAGAGAATTAAATATTGTCCTAATGTAATTTAGATAAATTGTGTAATTAAATGCTGGCTCCATTCAGAGTATGACAATGGGTGTAATAATTTGGATTGTAAGAAATAGTTATAAGTTACATGTTTAATTTGGTTGATGAAATTTAAATAGAAATAAATGTTAATACACTAAATAAAAGTTACATTTAATATGAGAAGTAATACCATGTTAGAAGTGGTCAAATTTAGGGTGTTAAGACTTATAAATGGAAATTAAGAGGCAGTTGAAATTTAGTGGACTTTAATTTGTATTAATGAGAAATTTACGCTATGACTAAAGAGGTAAATGGAATAAATACAAACCAATGTGGATTGTATACATGGGATGACAATTTTAGTGAATAATAGAATTTAAACCTAAATAAATAAATTCCTTGAAATTTAAGTTGCAATCGCTGCATAAATTGGAATTGTACGTTAATTTTGAATTATTCTATAGTAAATTTATGTAGGAAGTTGTTTAAGGGATTCTAAATTTACCAAGTAATTCAAACTGACAAAATTTGCAAATATTTAAAGTTGAGTTGTAAATCTGATTCAATTAACCTATTAATAATTTATTCATTTTGAATATAAATGGCAATGATAGGATTTATTGCAATTAAAGGTAATGTAATTTGTACGCTATTTTAAAGTAAGTCAAAACGGGTGGATATTAGGAACCAAGACCTAAAAATAGGGTAGATGCATTTTATTTCAATAAGACTTGTATGACTAGAGTGGAGGATTTTATTTTGAGGTCTATGTTATAATTTCAAAGTTTAGTAGATATTGAAATAACGTAAACATTTGAATCTATGAATCTATCAACTCAAATTTTCATTTAAATTTGTTTAATCATTGTAATTTGTTTGAGAAAATAAAGAGGTATAATAAGTTTAGGTGTAAATGGAAGTATGTATGGGAAAATGAATTATTTGCAGGGAAATATTTGGTAAAAGGGGTGGGACTAAGGAAAGGTTATTGTTTATTGGAAACATTAATTAATATAGGAATATAATTAGACAAGCATAACCCATGCAAGTGTATAATTAAGAAATGAAGCAATAATTAATAATTATTAACCAATCCAAAATTGGAAACCAATTTAATTAGTGATTGGCATAGGCTATTTATTTAAGTAACAATGCAATACCAATTTATGTATTTGCGAAATGTTAATAAAATATTTATAGTATGAAATTCAAAACTATATGTACATAGGAATGTGGATTTTATAGTATGTAAACTTAGTCGATTTACAATAGTTAAATCTATTGGGAATGAATAAGAATCTAAGATAATTATTACGGTAATTTGAAACTTAGTTAAAAACGAAAATTATTTATGAATTTGAAATTTAATGAAATTATATTGCAACTTAAATAAAGCGTCTAAATTTATATTTGTAAATACGTTTAAAATTCAATGTAAATGTTTGAGGAAGAAATTTATTTATTTACTAATCCGTAACGTATCCAATCAATATGAAATATTCTGGTGGGCCAACAACCGTTTTGCGCGTTTATAATTCGTGGCTGCCTATTCATTTTCACTTTGTCTATAAATAGGCTGTGTAAACCCTAGCCTCCATCTATCTTCATTTCTCTATGTGTTCTTTTCTTCAACTTCTTCTTTTTCAATGGCTGCAAAATTCTAGATCCAATTACAGTCCAAAATATAAATAAAAATTCAAACTCCTCTAAAAATTTCAAAAAAATTAATGTGCCATAGTTCTCGAAGAGAGGTATTCTTTATTTTAGTTTATTTGATTTTCAATACAATTTCTTTAACGTTTAACTTGTGTAATTTTCACATACCGTGTCTGATTCACGCGAGATTATTTTGGTTAGGATCGTATTGAAATTTCAGATCTGTTGACGCTGGTTTGGATGAATTTGGAGACTGCGAAATTTTGGGTTTAAATTGGATTTAAATCCAATTTAAATTCAAAAGGTGAGTGTTTTAACCCACTCACAACTTCTAAAATATTTTATGTTTGTTAAATTGATTTTTAGATATGAGTAGAAATTTATATATGATTTGTTTGGCATGTTTTATTCATCTTCCCAGTTAATTCGCATTTTTATTTATTTAACTGTTTATTATTTTAATTATTGCATATAAATTTACAGTTAGCATTTATGTTGCATATAAACTGCTTGTTAACAGTTATTAAATTTATTGTTGAATATAAACTATTATTTATTACCTGTATAATTTATATGCTCTATATCGATGACTGTTTAAATTGGACGATGATTGCAAATAATGGTTGATGATTGATATTTGGATGAATGGATGCTATATTTATATTGTATAAACTGCAAGTCATCATGCATTTTCATTTCATTCGGGATTTCGGTTTGAAATGATATACAACCACAATTTTTTATTTTAAATTGCGGATTGAAATGATAAACATCCGTATCACTTGACCATAGGATAGAAAATTTTATACAGGCACCGCGGTAAATATATAAAATTAATTTTGGAAATGTTTTACTACGGTTTTGTAAAGCTATACATATATATATATATGGTTTATGGGTTTTGATTTGATCATTAATAAAAGCTATATATATATATATATATATATAGAAATTTTTCGGTTTTAGGCTTTGTATAAAAATTGATTTGAAGTATAAACCGAAGTTTGATTTTAAGATCAAATACGATTAAGCATTTAATTAAAATTTAATTTCTGGTAGTTCTATTGACTTAAATGAGAATAAAATTGGAAGTTGAATATTAAATTAAATCAGAATTTAAATAAAAGTTAAATTTTTAAAGGATATGATTTATAACTTGATTTTGTGTAAAGTGATTTAAATGAGTATCAGGTTGTTTTAAATGAATATATCAAGTTAAATAAATTGAAAAATTTTCCAGTTATGTGAAGTTAAAGGTTTACTTAAATTTTATTGAATTCAATAAGTAAACATTTCAAGTCTAAATAATAAGTAATTGGATTAGATACATATGGGTTTGTCAAATAAGATTGTTTTTGAAATGGTGAAATATTTAAAGCTTTTAACCATAAGAATTGAAATGGTATTTGGAAGTTTAAAACGATATTTAGAATTGATTTGTGAAATCTAAAGAAGCTATTTTGTTTTATAAAAGTAGTTAAATATTTAACCATTTAAGAGATGGAAATTTGTTTCAAAGCTATGTTTTTTTCAAGGTAGTATAAGTTGGAAATATTATATTCAAGAGTTTTGATTTCTAAATATTTTACTTTGGAAACCCTATGATTTTGGAAATAATTTATATTGGAAAATAAAATGATATCGTATTGATTTGGGGTTTTAAGAATAAAAATGATATCGTTTTTATATGGGTTTTAAATGGATATTTTATTTTGGTTTTAAAAGTATAATTATTTTTAAATGACCGCGGTGTTATAATAACGATTGGTTGGCAAAGAGACCGGGATCGGATATGGACATACTCTCGTCGATACCGAAAACCACTTTGACTAGCTGTGTACGCGGTGGAGATTCCAGAATGAAGTAGGTTAGTGGCGGCGTTTCCTGTAAGGTAAATATGTGGACCCGACTACCGTGAGTTGGCATAAGGTGGCTAAAACAGGAGTGATTCTCGGGCCAATGAGGTCATACCTCTGATCGGACACTCCTCTTCGATACTATACTTTGACTTTGGATTGATTCAGTGGCCACTTTATTTTATTTTTATTTTGGGGGAGTTTGTTCGAGGTGGGCGGTAGCTGCGCGCTGTGCGTTTCCATCAGCCCGGATAGCAATTGGTATATCTACCCTGGCATTGCCTAGTTGTGCCGTGTCACCTACCATACCGAGCCTTTACTACGAGTTTCTATTTGTGTCGTACCTATGGAGTATCCTCTGGTAGCCTCCCGATGAGGAGGTATTACGGTACTGTATAGACTATTGGCATTTTACGTGTTAAGGTGGAAAATATAAAGCCTTAACGCTATTTAAAAGTAAGTTTATTTTACAATTAGGCACTATTATAATAGCGAAATATACTACATAGTAAATAGTTTAACGGATCCTTAGGAGATGTAAATCCCGAGCATCTCTTGAGTTACTGCACTCATATTTATTTCTAAAGATTTAACTCACATAAGATCTTTTAGTTCTGACTCGAGTGTTTTGTCTTTTCATTTCGCTCGGGTCAGTCCGAGCGTTTCAGGATTGAAGTTTTAGCTCTGGAGGACGAAGACAAAGATTCGTATTACTATTATTTATATTATTGTACCACACTCATATCGTTCCGCTGCATTGTTATATGGTATGTGTACTCTGATATGTATGGTATAAATAAAATCAAAGGTTTTGTAAACAAATTTATGAACTGTATATTTATTATTATATTTTATCCTTTCGCTGTGAGATTCTGTTTAGTTTTTTCTTTCTCTGTATTCTTATTTATCCCATAACAATCCTCCCTTACGTATGGTTTGAATCGGCACGTGTGTCTGTTTAAATCGTGCGAAAAGGCGGATGTTATAATATAGCACGGTACATTTCAATATATATCCAATGGTTCAAATCATGTTAGATAAGTTTTGAATATGGAACCTCTCAAACTAAATTTTAAGCGTCTAGCCATTTGGACAATGTTGTTGAACATGAGGTATTTTTAGTATAATATATTTGTCTGCAATTATATATACATCTTCAAGATATTATATATGTGTGTATGTATACACATTGCAAACTATGTATATATATATATATATATATATATGTTGTGTGTGTGTACGTGTGTGATTATATTTAAATAATCTAAATAAAGGAACATTTTATCAAACGTCCAAAATAAGTTTCAAAACCCACTTCTACCCCTCTAAAGAAACAGTTTCACAAAACACCCCTGTTAACTTTTACAGGAAAAATACGCAGTTTAAACTGCATACATATACATCGAGAACTGCAAACAATTATAGCTAGAACTGCATATGTTTGCAGTCAAAATTGCATATTTTTTCTTTACAAAAATATGCAGCTAGAACCACACATACTTGCAGTTCTAGCAACGTATATTTGAATTTTGGACCACACATATTTACAGTCTAAACCGCATATTTTTGCGGGGAACTTTGACGAGGGTGTTTCGTAAAACTTGTTTTTAAGGCAAGGTTTTTAGGAATTAAGTTTAAAAATAAGGGGTAGATGCTAATTTATATTTAAGTGAAACAAATTAAATAGCTTAGAATAGTGTTTAACCACACATATAAGAGCATCTCCAACAAAGGATAATTTGGCCTTAATATTCGGTAAGCAGGAAAGTGCAATTGTCAAAGAGGAATGATTATGAGTAATCTTTAAGGCGAAATCAAGATTCTGAGATGGCACTGGGCACCTATTTAATAGGCGCCCAAGCTTAGGTGCCTATTAAATAGGCGTTCAGCTTCATGCGACTATTAAATTGGCATCTGATAATGCATGCCTACCTTAATGTCTATTAGAGCCCCAACGATTACTATAATGGCTCTTTTCCCCATAATTACATCAATAATCCAATTTCAATTTTCAAAATTTCACCAAATTCTTCAATAATTCCCTTCCTATACCACATTAGTCTTAAATCAAAACCGATCTCCATAGTGTCTTCACCATTTGAAGAGTTCACACGTCTTTTAAATTCTCAAAATTATGTTTTCGAAGATGATAATAAGCAACATGGTACTCCTTCGAGCCAGCATTCATCCCACCCACGACGAAGCAACGAAGACTACAACTTTTGCAGCATTTATTGTAACTATACCAAAGATTTAATCCGGGTTAGTGACCAAAATGGCTATAATTTTTGGAAGAAAATAATGAATGCCTTCAAAATAATGCATTCGAAAAACACACGTTCATTATTAGCGGTTCAAGGTTAATTCGAAAAAAAACAATCGATAAACTCAATTTCATGAATTTGAAATGTATGAAATAAAGAAAGTGAATCCCAATCGAATGGAAGGGGCGAAGATGATTTGGCATGTTTCTTGATTTTCATCTGTCTTAAGCATATAATCTTTTTTTTTATTTTGTTATCAAAAAAGAATGACAAATGAGGAAACTTAAAGCTTCTTGAAAGGGAAAATGGTGTTAAAAATGGCATTATTACCAATTCTCTAATTGGTATGAGTTGTTAACAAGTCAACCATTGTGGAGCTCTGATAATGAAAAGATCTTAAGGAAGTTCAAATAAAGGATTAAAAAAGAAAAACATCAAAATCATCTTAATACTCCAATTTGGGGGACTCATCGTGTATAGAAACACCATTTGAATGGGAAGAAGGTGGATGTACTCAGTTAGAGACACGATGAAGAATATAGACCAATAAGGTCCAAAATAGAAAAGAAAAGGAGTAAAGCTGAAGCTGGCTTTAATTCGATATTGAACTTCACTCATGAAATTCACAAAAGAAGACATCAAGAAATAACTAAGCAAACATAGGAGAATATTTACATAATATGAAAATTTGCAAAGATTGAGCAAAAAAAATGATATATGTAACAACTTGCATTTTAATGGGCTCGAATTTTGAATAAATTAAAACCCAATTCCATTAGGTTATGGATGGTTGGTTTTGGTAACCTATAATAAAAACAAGTATGTCAAAGAGCAATCAATATAAAATCACAGTGGAAAGAAAACTATAATAGAACATAATTACTGACGGGGGGTACTACCTACGAATCAATAGTATTCTTGGATATCTGATTGTCTTATCAGTGCCGAGCATGAATAAGAAGATTTCTCCATCTTCCATTGTAGTATTTCTTTAGTAACTTGTACCTCTAATCTATCTTATGGGGTGTAATGAAAAGGGGGTCGGAACAACTTTATGGTGACTGGAAAATTTTGTAGTTCATCTATAACACTAATTTATGGAGAGTGATTCCTATTAAGTGTTACATTTATTATTAACGGCTAATCCTTCCAATCCTATGTGCGTGTACGATATGTCTAACCTCCTCCAAGGTATAACTATATATATCTGCTGATATACATATAAATATAAATGATGTACTATCCAAAAACTTTGACCACTTAGTACTTCTTAAATAGGGAGGAAGCAGACTCAACTGCCATTTAATACCTTAACTCAGAAGCAGGTCCTCCGCAACATAAATGCTAGTCAATCAGTCATAACCATAGAGACTGATGACCCATAGATATGACTTTATAATTTAATCGCCGTATTACTAATGCATCTCAAAGGCTTATCCAAGCGTTAACTAGTCCATCTTCGATAAATAAAAACTAAACCAAACTATGAGGTTTGTGCGTATTTGATACGAATACTACTCTAATACTGTGACGACCCGGAATTGCTAACAATTTAAATTGAAATAATTAATTGATTTTAAATATTTAAAAGTTAATTTTTAACTAGACTTCAAATATTATTATTAATAGCAATTCAGTTATTAGATTTAATAAACTGAAATTGGGTAAATTGTTGAATTCTTCAGTCTTAAGCCTGTTAAAATAATTTGAAGGCTTATAAAATTTATAATGATGATACTTAAGATAATAGAATGGTTAGAATTTAATTTAAAGGTAATTTGTTCAATTTTAATAATATATCGCCTAAATTGACATTTAAAAATAGCCTTCCGAGGCACAGTCTTGGAATTTGACGAAACTAGTTCCATTGGATCCAAAATAGTTAGTTATTATTGGATTTCAAATTTCGTAGCGTTTGGATTTACCGTCTGCTCGTACGAGTGAGAAACGCGTTGAAATTAAAACCGATAATTTAATATTTTAATCAATTTATAAAGCTAATTTCTACATACGATTAAATTAGCTTCCGAAACACGTTCCATTGTGTTCGTAATACGGGTAAAGCCTTATAAACGACAGGCGGCATGTCTGATTAGGAGTTCGAAAATTTCACGGTGCAACACGAGATATGTTCAATATTTAATTATATAATAGTCAAACGTATACAGGAAGCTATTCCCCCCAATCGATATTTTATCATCGCGCCTCGCTATTTCTCAGTAGAAATTGAACTCAAAAAAAAGAAAAATGGCCGAAGCTGATTCTACCTGAACACCCAAATAATTTTCGTCTTCATCAAAAAAAATTTATATTAATGGCGACGCAGGGTTAATTCGAGCTCGTGCTTGAGGGGTCTAGCCGAAGTCGCGATCGATTGAAGGGGTTAGGGTTTCGATTGTCTGGAGTGAGTCGCCGTTTGGGGATCTAGAGGTAGGCACGAGTCGACGTAGGAAGGCACACCTATAAGGAGGATTTGGAGGCGAGCGACACGCATTTAGTGGTCGCGATCGTTACCCTAGGAACAGTCGAAGGGGTGGGTCGCGTTCTCATTCAGATGTGGGTCATTTCTCGTTGTGTCGCCGGAGGCAAGAAGGGAGGCCAGAGTAGTGTAAGAGTTCGGAGTAGAGTAAGCAAAGGCTTTTTGATCGAAGTAGTCAAAGTAGTCATAGGCAAGTTAGGGTTTCGATCTGGGTCTATGCTCTACATTGGGTATGAGTTCTCCCTCTTTCCGTTGTTTGTTAAATTTATACATATATATATATACACTTCCATACAAATAAATTAGGTAATTACTAAAGTTTAATGGATTGGCTGACAACATAGGACTTTTAAATTTGGGATTTTGAAAAAGTCTTGATTTGAAAATAATAATAATAATAATATTTAGAGTCTGATTCTGGAAACTTATATAAATGATTCATGTAAAGGGAGGTGTTTTCAAAAGAGAAATTTAATTGTTCAAAAACACTATATTTATTCGACCAATTAGTTAAATTTAATTAATAAGTGATAACGTACTGTTCGAGTACTTCAAATATTAATAACATGTAAAAAAATTTTACAAGGCCAATAATCAAGGAATCAAGCAGTTGGATCAGATTGCAAAATTTAAAGGGGGCAAAGGTGAGTAAATCTCACTTTGTTGGGTTTATATTTAAATTTAGATAGTTAAATTTAAATAATTGGTTGAATGATTAAGTTGATTGGATGTACACTGATGATCATGTGACTTGGTTTTGGTTGATACCCGAATTAATTGTGGTTTGACTCGAAGTATTGGGGTTTAAGTTGTTTTAAACTTAAATCATAAATAAGAAAATGTTTTATTTTAAAGTTAATAAGGGCTTAATGATTTGTGATTCATTAAATTATTAGGGTAATTAAAATGGATAATTAATTAATTCAATTAATTAATGATTTGGGTTAATTAATTTAGTAATTAAGAGTTTGAATTAATTAATAAATTAAGTTTTAAGTTAATCAATTAAGTGTAAGTAATTCAGAATAATCATTTGATGGTTTGATAAATAATTACTTAATGAATTTAATAAAATATAATTACTTTGTGTAATTAATCAAGAGATTAATTAGGATGATTAAATAAGGAGAAATTGATTTATTTAATGAAGTAAATAAAAGATAGTTAATTATCGGTTGAGATAAATCAAGAATGATTAGTATTTATGGTTCAATTAATGATTAATTATTTAATGTAATTAATTTGGATTAGGATAAATTGAAATATAATTAGAAATCATTAACTTATATAATCAACGATGTAATTAAAGATTGATTAATTAAGATGAATTAATCAGAAATAAGTAACTTAAGAGAAGTTAACTAATATAAGTAATTAAGGATTAATGTAATTAAAATAGTTAATTAATTCATGAAGTAATTAAGATTACTTATTGATTCTGGTTAAGAAAAATTAATATCGTGAAATTAATTGAAGTTAATTACTTGGATGTAGTTGAAGGATAATTAATCCATGTTAATTAATCAAGATGAATGATGAAGGTAAGATTGATTAATTGATTTGAAATTAATTAATAACAAGTGAAGAATTCTAAATGGTTGAGGTTAGTAATTCAATAAGAATAAATTTAATTAATATTGCTAGCGAACAAGCTTTGCTTATGGATGATTAAATGGTATTGGATGCTTTGAATGAGTTGATATCTCTGATATGAAATGTTGTGTATTTCATTTGGATAACTTCGGTAAGGAATGAAACGAGACACGAAGAGACCGGGGTCGGGTATTAGAAGATGCCCGAAACCACTTTGAATTTTTATAGATTGATATGTGAAATCTATAGGCTGGAATGAAGTGATTTTAAGGAATTCGACTATTTAAATCTAAACTCTGGTACTTAGGAAGTGGATGCATGGAATAAGTGATGTCTATAATTAATTGTGGCTTTGTGAATTGAAACGAGTTACCCCGGGTTTTTATAAGTTGTATGCTTTGATATTCCATGTTAGATGGGTTTACTTACGCTGGTTCCCATCCTGACCCTGGTGTTACTTTGATGTAATGCTCGGGTCAGACCGAGTATTAGATTTCATGTAAGGACGTTCTGGAGCTCAGGAGGCGAGCTGGATGGCAAGAACGTATGGAGTGTTTCCGCTGTATTTTATTTCTGTATATCCGTGGCATGATAATTGTGCATATTTCAGTGACTATATATATGTGTAACTCTGATGTATCAAAATGTAATCGACAGATATAGTATTCTTTTGTAAACTATTATTATTTATTATTATATCTTATCCGCTGCGAATGTGAGATGTTGTTTCTAATCTTCTTCTTCTTCTTTTTTAATCTCTTCCTTCTTTTTCATAACTATCTGGAATTTTCTGGATCGAAAATTTAGGTCGTTACAGTTGGTATCAGAGCTGAAAGGTTAAGCGAGAACCTTGGCTCTGGTGGGGATTACTCATTAAATAGAGTCCGTAGTACTCTAAAATGAGTTGAATATATATATATATATATATATATATATATATATATATATATATATATATATAAGAGTGTACTTGTTATTTTCTTATATAAAATTTTAAAATGATTTTATATATAAAATATATTTTGATATATATAAAGTAATATTTCCTTCTAATAAATATTAAGGTGATTGGTTGTTCTATTATGGGAATTAAATTAAGAAGCAATATAAAATACAACCCAACAGAAATCTTTAATTGGAATTAAATTAAGTGCTAATAGAAATACAATCAAATTAAAATTAAATTGATTGAAAATGAAATTCTAGATATTAAGCTCAGAAATTAAATTGTTTAAAAACTTTAAATAAAAGTTAATTTGGTTTAAAGAGTTAAACCAACCTTTGAGAATTTAACTTGAATTTATATAATTCGAAATGGTTTAAAATTGAGATTGAAATTGAATTAGTTCAAAATTGAATTCGATTTGAATTAATTGGGTTTGTGATTGAAGACATATAAGTTTAAAAATTTTAATGGAAAATTTGGATTGGATTAAGTTGAAATGATTTGAAATTGAAGTGGGTCCAATTAAAACTAGTCCGAATTGATTGGAATAATTTGAAATTAAAATTAAAGTTGAACAGGATTTAAAATCAAATGTAATTTGATTTAAATTGGGAAAGGAATCAAGATTTATTCAACTTGAATTGGGGTTAAATAAATTTCAATAGAAATTGAAGTTATTCAAGTTAGAATTGGGTCAATTAAATGGAAGTGGAAATTTAAGTTGAATTGTTGGGGAAGTGAACAGTTTTGACTCTGGACTATTTTCGATATAAATTGTTTTAATATAAACTTATTTTACCAAGCTACTAAATATATACAACCTTTCTTTTTAAAGCTAAATTATTTTATATTTGTTTTACAATTATTTTTGGAACTATTTAACAATTTTTCGACTATTTTATAAACTAATTACTATTTTACAACTATTTTCAAGTTATCTAAAATTTCTGAAACTATTTAACTATTTTCCAACTATTTTACAATTAATTAACTAATTTACAGCTATTTTGCAAATTAATAATTATTTTTCGACTACTTATCTATTTTTATGATTTTCAAGCTATTTTCTAAATATAAACTGGTTCGGAGTTCAAACTGCTATTGATTAAGTACCCAACTGAGATAAAAATTGAAGTGATAATCCAAATGGGGATTAAGGCAAATGTGAATAAGTGAATAAAATTCAAAGTGAGGATGAATAGAAAGGAAATTGATTTGGCTAAATAATCAATGAAGTTAAATACGTAGGATGTACGTATATTATTCTATTCGTATAGTGATTTGATCCAGGTTCGAGTATAGAATTTCAAGATAGTTATATTGACCCGAGTTGGGATTTTTCACTGGATTTTCGACGTCTAGCCTGGGTATGGATTGTTGATTCATTCTGCATATTCTCTATCATAGTTATGACTATGCAAGGAGAATGACGGTTTCTGATCAAGAAACCAGATCTGTGCCCGCACCAGGAAGTCGGGCGGACGATACTAGTTCGAAAGTGAAATGGTTTGATCGAGTGGGCGATCAGATTGGTATAGCGTACGGATGATAAGTGTACATCGTACAGTTTTTAATAAAATTGATATTGGAAAGAGTAATCAAAATTTGAATATTGTTTTGAATAAACAAAACTATATATCTTTGTTATATAAGATAAATCTCCCCTTGTTGAATCTATTGCTGGAAGAAAAGGATTCTTGAAAGTGTTTGAAGTATAAAAGAAATTTTATACAAGTTTGAAATGATCCAAAGTTTAAAAATTATATATATCTGAATATATATATATATATAAAGGATCTTATGAGGATTTGGAAAATGTTTTGGGAACCTTTGGATTTGGAAAGGCTTTTGATTTTTGGGTAAAATCAATATTGAAATTTGGAAAGCCTAGTTTGAGAATTATCGATTTTGGGATAATCTATTTTGTGTAAAGGAGCCTTGTATGAGATCATACTAGGTGTATGATTTGAAAGATACTATATGTGTATAGTATAAAGAGTTTTGATGATGGCTCTGTGGAAAAAGGCGCTACCTTGTAATGAACTTCTCAGGAGTGCCACCGGATGGTGCTGCCTTGAGCCCCAAGGGGGGTTCTAAAGTTGATCCTGTGAGGAGTCCGGACAAACTAGTTCCTAGGGATTATGAGTAGTGTGTACCATAGCGAAAGTCGTGTGTGCCGCTAAGAGCCAACAGTCTGCATTTGATTTTAATATTGGTGGACTGCGACCTATGGTAACATAGCGAAAGTCGTGTGTGCCGCTGAGAGCCAATAGTCTGCATTTGATTTTATATCGGTAGACTGCGGCCTATGTAGGAGTGGAAAAGTTTCATTTTGACAGCGAAAATCGTGTGTGCCGCTGAGAGCCAACAGTTACATGGACTTTTGCTGCGATGGCAACGTAACCTTGGAATGTAACTGCGATCTGTTGTGGGTTCCATGGCATAATCGAGGGGCGCGTAGTGCCTACAGTTACATGGACTTTTGCTGCGATGGCAACGTTACCCAGGTTGTAACTGCGACCATGGATGAGGGTGATGATTTACAGAGCATTCTCACCAAGATATTTCCTCTATTTTCAAATAAAAAAAAAACTGTTTTTTATTTTTTTTCAATAAAATTATTTTCGAAGTATTTTCACTAGATGTTGAAAACGGGTTTACTAAGTCCTTATAGATTTTCAGTCCTACGCCTCATCAACGTATGACTGAATTTCTGTGAGAACAAGGATGGACTAGTTGAGACATCGAGTTATATTATAAAAAGCTATTTTAATAGTATTATCTGAATTTAAAAGTACTTCTAAATTTTTAGAATAAAAGTGCTGGAATTTTGGGGAAATAAAAGAAAATCCAAACTGGAATTATAAAAAAAATTATTTTGAACTCGGAAAAATTTAATGGAGTGATTTTTGTAATAAAAATCGAGTATTGAAATAAAAGTTGGAAGTAAGCTAATCAGCTAAATAAATTATTTGATAGAATATGTTAATAAAAATTTAACTCGGCTAAAAAAATGGATTGTAAGTTAATAATGGAGTTTGGAAGTGAACTCGAATTATAAATAGAATTTGACTTGGATTTGATGATGAATTAAAATAAGTGGAGATGTTGTAAAAATAAATAGAGTTGGATCGAAATAGGGATGGTTTGAATTACAAATAAAATTCAAGTGTGATATGAATAATATTTAATGTAATTTTCAAGTAAATTAGATATAATGGAAGTGTTATCGAATGAAATAAAAGTGAATTATAATAAAAATGGCTTGAGTTGCAAATAAAACCCAGGTAAGTAGAAATAAATTGAGAATGGTATTGTATTAATAAAATAAATTCCAAAATGAATTAAGTAGGTGAATTACAAATTTAAACGGGGTAAATAAATGGGTTAATTGAATTTAATAATAAATGTATGAACTCTGATTAAATAAAAACTAAATCAAAGTTTTAATTGGAATTGGGTTATCAGAATGAACTTTATTTATGAGGCGTATTAAATTAAAGTAAAATTACTTAAGTCATTAAAAGCTTGATTTCGAGTAAGAATGGAAGACCATTAAGCAAAGTTTTGGTTAAATTTATTCGGAAAATGGATATCAATATAACCATCGAATGTTGTCAAACTTAATGAAATAATTTTAAAATGAATCTAGTGCGGAGATAAAATGAAAAACAATGAATGGTTGGTGAATAAATTAGAAATGAAATGGAATTAAATACAGAATGAGTAGAAATTAATTTAAAGTAGTTATAGACTAAAAATAAATACTCTTTTTTAGAAAATATTGTCGAATTTGCATTGGATGAATTGTCGTTTGACGTAAATGAAAGTAATTAAAATTCTGTGGGTCGAGAGAGGTTAAATAACTTGATTTTGAAATTAATTGGATGGAATATGAGCTTGTTTGGGTTAAAATAAATTGAATGTAAGCAATTGAGTTGTGAACCATTTGAATAGAATGGAGATGTTTGCGAATTGGTGGTAAACAATTAAAATTTAAGTCGAAACCCCATAAGTGGCTTATAAAGATTGTTTAACCTGCATTGCTTATAGAAACTTGTATGTTTGCTAGTTAAATATGTTAAATATTGTTAAATTACATTATTTTAGTGCTTACATGTTTAAATTGAGTAAGTACAGGCACCTGAAGGCCGTTTGGCTGGCTTTGGTTGCACAAATTGCTAAAATAAATAAGCCGCTTGCTTAAAATGCTAAATAAAAGTACGCCTACGCAATAAAACTAGGAAATATGAACTGTTTTTGCTTTTTCCGACCGGGTGGGTCGATGTATATATAATTATATCTGTTGTCAAATTGCAAAAGCTCCTCCATACAAAGGAGTCTCTGCAAAAAAAATTTCAAAATTTTGGGAGTTAGAAAAATTTTTGGGAAATTTTTTTTAGCAACAAAACGATTTTAAATATGAAACTGAAATAACTTAGTAGATGAAACTACTATGAATCAGTTATGAAAGATAAAATTCAATATTCAAAATTGAAAATAAATTGAATTCATATGAAAATGGGGAAAACTAATTTGAATAAAAGTAGATGTTAAAACTTCTGTAAGGAAATGTATGAAAAGATTTTAAAAGGCTATGATTGGATATTATTGTTAGGAAAGTTATGCAGGTATTATATAGGGAAAAGAAAATTGGATTTGATTTCAGGAGATAGATTTGAATTGCTCGACTAAAAGGTATGGATTTAAATTTCTATATGAAATTGGAATGGGTTTTTGATCTAGCCACTTGGCTTTTGTTTTCCTTTGGAATTTAGGAGCCCGTAGAGGCATTTTGTAGTAGTACTGAGCTAGCGGCGCAAAGGAGACACTAGCAAAAGTTTTCGGAAATTTAGGGAGTTAGAAAATTTTTGAGAAAGTTGTGATAATTTAAATTTGAATTTTAAATTAGATTTGAATAAATGAAGTAAATAATGTTGTTGGAAACTATAGAAGGTTTTGGAAAGTTGGCTGAGGTGATAGTAGGTCTTTAATAAAAGATGGTTGGTAGGATGTTGAGTTGTGGGTTTGGGAAAAAGTAAACGGGTATTGGACCATTCTTCCTAACTAGTAATTTCGGGGACGAAGTTCATTTAAGGGGGGAGGAATGTGACGACCCGGAATTGCTAACAATTTAAATTGAAATAATTAATTGATTTTAAAATATTTAAAAGTTACTTTTTAACTTGAATCAAATATTATTAGTAATAGAAATTCAGTTATTAGATTTAATAAACTGAAATTGGGTAAATTATTGAATTCTTCAGTTTTAAGCTTGTTAAAATAATTTGAAGGCTTATAAAATTTATAATGATGATACTGAAGATAATAAAATGGTTAGAATTTAATTTAAACGTAATTTGTTCAATTTTAATAATATATCGTCTAAATTGACATTTAGAAATAGCCTTCCGAGGCACAGTCTCGGAATTAAACGAAACCAGTTCCATTGGATCCGAAATAGTTAGTTATTATAAGATTTCAAATTTCATAGCGTTTAGATTTACCGTCTGCTCGTACAGGTGAGAAGGGCGTTGAAATTAAAACCGATAATTTAATATTTTAAATCGATTTATAAAATTAGCTTCCGAAACACGTTCCATTGTGTTCGAAATACGGGTAAAGCCTTATAAACGATTGGCGGCATGTCTGATTAGGAGTTCTAAAATTTCACGGTGCAACAAGAGATATTTTCAATATTTAATAATATAATAGTCAAGCGTACGCAGGAAGTTATTCCCCCCCCCCCAATCATTATTTTATCTTCATCCCTCTCTGTTTCTCAATAGATATCGAACTCGAAATAAAAAATGGCCGAAGCCAATTCTGCCTGAATTCCCAAATAATTTCTGTCTTCATAAAAAATTATATTAATGGCGACGCAGAGTTAATTCGAGCTTGTGCTCGAGGAGTCTTGCCGAATTCGCAATAGATTGAAGGGGGTTAGGGTTTCGAGTGTCTGGAGTGAGTCGCCGTTTGGGGATATGGAGGTAGGCTCGATTCGGAGTAGGGGAGGCACACCTATGGGGAGGATTTGGAGGCGAGCGGCACTCATCCAGTGGTCGCGATCGTTACCCCAGGAACAATCGAAGGGGGAGGGTCGCATTCTCATTCAAATGTGGGTCGTTTCTCATTGTGTCACCGGAGGCAAGAAGGGAGGCCAGAGCAGTGTAAGAGTTCAGAGTAGAGTAAGCAAAGGCTTTTTGATCGAAGCAGTCAAAGTAGTCGTAGGCAAATTAGGTTTCGATCTAGGTCTATGCTCTACAATGGGTATGAGTTCTCCCTTTTTCTATTGTTTGTAAAATTTATACATATACATACATATATACACACACACACACACACACACACACACACACACACTCTTCCATACAAATAAATTAGGTAATTATAAAGTTTAATGGATTGGCTGACAACCTAGGACTTTTAAATTTGGGATTTTGAAAAAGTCTTGATTTGAAAAAAATATATTTAGAGTCTACTTCTGGAAACTTATATAAATGATTCATGTAAAGGGAGGTGTTTTCAAAAGAGAAATTTAATTGGTCAAAATTGTAACGACCCAGAATTTTTAGTAAATAAAATTTGAATATTTAATTAATTTTAAATATTAATGAGTGAATTTATAAGTCAAATAAATTTTTATTTGAATTATTAGATTTAATTGAATAATTAAATCGATAATTTAATATGTTAAATTATGGAAATAATTGAAATTAGAGTTAAATATGATTGAAAATGATTTGTAAAATTTTATTTTATCATATGGGAGTTAGAACAATATTTTAGAACTTTTAAAATCGAATTAAAAGTTAATTTGTGAAAATTGAATATTTTAATATTAAAATCGACTAGTGAAAATAGTCAATTTTTGAACAGTCTCAGAATTGAACGAAACTAGTTCCATTGGATCCGTAATAGTTAGTTATTATCGGATTTCAATTTTCGTGTCAATCGGAGTTATCATTTGAGCGTGGCAGCTCGAAACGCATCGAATTATTTTTAATTTAAATTTGGCGAGCTAAAATAGCCATTTTTCAAAAAGTCTCAGATTTCGACGAAACCAGTTTCATCGGATCCGTAATGTGATATTATTGTAAGGTTTCAAATTTCAAGTCAATTGGATTTACCGTTTGTCCGGCACAAATTAAAACGCCTAGAAAATCGTTTAAATCGGTTTAATTTAAATTGAGCGTTTGTAGCCATAACTCGCACAGATATCCGAATTAGCTTTCGAAACCTGTTCCATTGTGTCCGGAACACGGGGTAAACCCTAGAAACGCTGGTTACGGCGCATAAATCGGAGTTCGGAATTTCCGGAATGAATAGTGTTTCGGTTTTCTCTATAAATAGCCCTCACACAAATTAAAAAAAATAAAAATAAAACAAAACCCTAATTTATAACTGCAGCCGCCACTACCCCATGAACGGCCAGAAAACTCCCAACTTCCACCTCGATTATCTCCTCATCCATCGACATTTACCAACAACTTTCAACTAGAGAATCGAAGAGCATGAAGAGATCTTTAATATCAACGGTCAAGATCGCGAATGGCTTCACGAATCAACGGGAATTTGTGTTCAAAGGGCTGTAGTTCGGCCTCGAACTGCGTGCGACCTAGGGGGCCGAGCTCCACAGGGTGATGGCCGAAGTTTGAGCATGTTGAAGGCTTCGATTTGCAACTCCCTGATCGACATATAGTTGAGTATTTTTCTCGTGAAATCGAAACCTAATTTGAGTTGTATGGGTTCTTTTGTTCGAAGATGCGTACGTGAATGGAGCGTAGGAGAAGGAAGCATATGCACGGCCAGGATTTCATGGAGTTGGATCTAAGGGCTGTGGATGGTTAAGGTTTAATATTATAAAGATTTTGTTGTAATTAGTTTATTTAAATTAGTATAAACTTGTAAAATACATAACTTTTTCATACGAGGTCGAAAAAATGTGAACTCAGTTGCGTTGGAATCGTATGGACGAGCACTACGCGATGGAGATGGTTTGGAGTCGTTTGGAGTTAGTGAGAATTTTGGGTAAAATTAAACGTCCGTTTAATTTTATTCGAAATAAATCGCTAAAACGGAATTTAAAACCAAGGTGAGAACTTCTCACTCAATCGAATCAGTTTCAATTTTATTTTAAATAGTTAGATTTAAAATATTTGAATGCATGTTTGAATGTTGATTGATATCTATTGATTGTTAAAATAGACATTATACGCCGTTAGTAAGCGGATGTTATTTAATAAAAACATATACCGCGAATATTTCATAAACAGTGAAATTGGTATTATATATATATAATATCAATATATATATATTGGCATATGTATATATTGGAGTTATTGATTTCCCGCATTTATTTGTTTAGCAGATGAGACCCTATTGCGCCGTTATTAAGCGGATAATATTTAATAAGAACATATACCGCGATAATTTCGTACTGGAGCGAAATTGGTATTGTGCTAATGTTTGTGGATGCAGGAAAACAGGTTGGAGGGATCCAACTGGATTCCTCAACAGTATTTATTTAATTTCAGATATTTTGATATTTGATTGATTTTCATATTGATATATGATATCGTTGTAGTCGTGATTGACTATTTGGTATGTAGCATCATTGGACCAAATTTGGAACTTTAAAAATGATTTTTAAAGTTGATTTTTGAGAATATACTATATTTTGAAATTGATCCATTTTAAATAAATAAACGTTATAATTTTTAAAGTTATAAAAATTATGATTTTTAAGAAATATAGTTAAAAAAAAACTGATTTTTGAGAATATGATGCTATTGAGTTTATAAAATAGTTTAATCGAGATATTTTAGAATTATTGTGAAAAGTTTAAATATAGGATTTATAAAATTTGATTATTTTATAAATCAAGAGAAAGGATGAAATTATAAAGGAAATTAAAGACGTTTTAAAAGGATAATATAAATTGATTTATATTAAGAGATTTATAAATGGATATTTATAAATTGAAATATGGACATTATAAAATGAGTTTTTATAAGTGTTTGAATGAAGTGAAAATGAATTTCATAATTGAATGGAATTTATAAAATTTTATATGGTGAAGTTATAAATGGAATTTTATAAGCAGTAGGTTTATAAAATTTATTAAGTTATTAAAATAATGATTTTGGATAAATAAATGAATCTTATAAGTTACAAGATTTATAATTTGGGAAGTTAAAAAGAACGATTTTGTAAAATAATCGTTTTATAAGCATTTGACTTATAATATGAACTTTTAGTTTATAATTGAGTTATAAACTGGAATAGGTTAATAAAAGAATTTATAAAAAGGAAGTTTTTATAAATAAATAGAAATGGAATTTATAAACGTTGTTTTATAAATTCGCAAATGACTTATTTTGATAAGTAAATTGTTAAAACATATAAGTGGAGTTATATTCACATTTTTGAATAGTGAATAATCCTTTAAATTAAAATGAATAAAAGGATGAAATTGTTAATGAAGTATATTCACGTTTTTAAATAGTGAATAACACGTTAAAGAAATTGTTTTGGATTTGGATGTTTTAAATAGAATTAAAACGATCGAACAATGTTTTAAAATGTGTTGAGATTCGAAACCATAGATTTCAACATTTATTGTTGAAATAGACGTTTTCGAGAAATAAAAGGAAATGGTGGACTATAACACTGTTGTTATAGTAAATGATTTCCGAAAGGAAATGTTTTGTATAGTATTGGGATTTATATATCTATTTAATTTCGAATCCCTATACTAGTGATTTTGGGTTGTTGTAACGATGTTTTACGCAACATTCGTTTTAGCCCAAATAAATATGTTTAAGAGCATGATTTCCTTAAATAATGAAATATATACTTAATCTCGATTTAAGTATATTGAATATTTTCTAAGTGTTGAAAATAAATAAAATTTGTGAATTACTTAATAAATAAGTATGGAAATGTTTTTCCCAATGTGAAATGAAACGTTTAGAGAATTTATCTTTTTGAAGATAAATTGAAATGAATTATTGAAATCACATGCATGGATATTTTGAAATGTAAATTCACTAAGGAATTTATAAAAGAAAGTGAATTGGTTTAAAAATAAATATTGATTTATTTTTGAAGTGTGTAATAATATATCTTGTAAAGATATTTTGGAAAATAAATAATTTGGAAAATTATTTGGAAACTGGTGATGTGTGCATATCCAGTGATAGTTCAATAACCGACTATCAATATTTCCCTTTGAATGGGTAATTGATATGATTTGTTTGAATGTGAATGCTACACTTATTTTTGAATAAGCGCTCACTATTCGGGTTAACCGGGAAAGGACCATGGGGTCGTATAACCCATTCCGAATATGTGATACGTCGTTATAATTGCATTGAAGATCGGTGTTGAAGACCCGGTATTTGCGAGAGCGATAGGATGACCTGTCGATTGTCTCTGCACTGAGTTGCAGCGGTATAGAGACTCCCTAAGTGATGGGAAATCCGATCAGGATTGTGAATATCCGGATTGCAAGGACTTCTTTGTAAGTGCCTTCGGTTTTGTTCAAGCCCGGAACAGACTTGTATGGATTGTATGTCTGACATTACAAGTTGAGATATAAAGCCGATTTCATTCAAATATATTTCTGTTGGTGGCGAAGAATTTATTCTTTTAGCTTAACACCCTTCTCTGAGACGTACGAGCTCAGAGGTTATATAGTTGAAGTTATCAGCGATATATTCCCAATTTGGTAATGTGACATGCTGAGTGTTGCTGTAAATGATCATTGTGTTGATTATTTTGATAGGATCGTTTATTTGATCGTCTATCTTGGTGATCATTGTGTTGATCATTTGTTGACCCAAAGCATGGCTTTTGTATAAAGTATGTTTTTGTGGACGTGACTTCGTCGAACCTCGTACCCCGGAAATGGTTAAAACAAGAAAGATGCGGCAAGGTTATGAGGGGTAGCACCCTTTAGGATATGTACATTTCCTTCTGGATAGAGGTGGTATCATGGTATGGAGCCTAGATATTTAACCTATGTGGTTACTACGAATTTATTACTTTGTGGTTGTTGGTTTTCGGGATCCCGTGAGAAAGGTCGTTTACAATCGGGAAATGGCGTGCTCGTGTCAGTAGTTACCCGGTTAGGGGTAACCCGGCCTTGTGTTGGCAGAGTTCCGGTTTGGTTCTCGGGGATGTCTTTCCAGAGGCATTCTCATGTGGCAATGGGAAGTTCCTTGGCCTGACCATTTGTTGGAAATCCAAAGAAACAATACGAAACTTGTACGGTATTAGTTGTAGAACCTATCATTCACTTATGGTGTCGCAACACTGTTTGGATGGTAGCTATAGTAGGCATACGATAATGGTCGTATGTTGGCTAAGATTTATATTCTACTTTCGAAATGAATTTTCCACTACACTATGCACTAGTAATAATATCAAATGTTATTTTAAATGCGTATCAAGCATCTTTGACTATCGTAAGGAGAAATCTCCTCCGATTCTGCGTTTGCATGTGTGTGTGTGCGGGAGGCCTTATGGTAGTCTCATTTTTAAAAGCATTGCGAATCGAATTTAAAAAATATTCCTCTATTTTGATTTTAAAGATAAATAAACTGTTTTGAGTTCTCACACCAGTCACATGACTGACTTGGAGTTTATTGTTTTCCTTCCTAAACTTTGGGTGCCCACCAATTTTCGTACGGGCAGTCAAAAGTTAGGTTTATCAGGATATTCTGGATATTCTGGAGTTGCTGGAGGCAAGCTGGATGGCATGGCGTATTACTTATATAGTATTTCTTTTTCCGCTGCACTGTTTGTTGTTGTACATTGTAGTACACTCTGATGATATGATGTAATGAAAAGTGATGTAATGTAATAACTGATATAGTTCTTTGTTTAAAGATTATTCATTTATTATTATATGTTGTTCCGCTGCGAATTGTGAGATTCTGTTATTGTTCTGTTGTTTTCTGTTCCGTTCTATTCTCTTTTCTTTCTATTTTAAAATGATCTATTTTCTTTCCGTTCTATTTTCTATCTCTTCTCTATTCTATGTTCTCTATTCTCTTTTTCTTCTTTTCCTAAATTCTCTCCCCTTTTCTTTTCTTAAATTCTTTTTAAAACCCATAACATTTCGGTTTTTCGGCAACGAAAAATCGTAAAGCGTTACAGTTGGTATCAGAGCTTATGGTTAAGCGACAACCATGGTTCTGTTGGGTATAATTCATTAGAGATAGAGTCAGGAGTGCTCTAGATTGAGTTTGAGTGTAATAATAGCTATGAGAGCGTATTTGTTAGTGAATATAAAATTGTTTTATATTGTGATGATTGGTTTGTTGAGTGGTATATAGATTCCGGTTAATACGAGTAATTAACGTTGTTGATAGGGATCTCTAAACACTTGTACAGAACAATTCGACACGATATTGTTTTAAATTGGGTAAATGAAATAATTTTACCTTGATTATATTTTATATATGAAGGAATAATTTTTCAGAATTATTAAAGTGTATATAAGTTGATTGTTAGGTTGTTTGAATAATCTAAATAAAAGAAAAATTGTATAAGAAAAAGAATTATAAGAATTGAATTATAATTAAAGTGTTTTACAATTGTGAAATAGACTTATATATATAAGAAGTAAAATTATATGAATATAATTATGAATATGAGTTGTAAATAATCAAGTGGATTAAATGAATATAAACTTGAGTTATATAAATGAAATTCAACTTTTGTAATAGAATTGAATGAATGGATTGAATGTTGATCAATTAAATGTAAATAATTGATATGGAATAATGAATGTAAGTGAAATTCATTAAAATCTAATGTTATTAGAAAGTTGAATAATAGAATGAAAATCAATTTAATTTAAACCAATTGATAAGCAAAGGAATTTGGTTGTATTTAATATACATTGATTGTCATATGATTGTTAGTTGATTGTATATAATTCATTAAGTGTTAATGAAATTGATTTAATAAAATTGGAAGCTAAAGTAATTGAAATCCAATTGGAAGTTAAGTGAATCTTGAATAGAATCGAATTTGATTTGGAAGTGAACCAACTTGAATATGAATTAGTGAATATAAACTAATTGAGAATGAATGTTAGTAAAAACATCCACTGTTAATGAATCAAATGTGATTTAAATTGAAAACCAATTCATTGAATATTAATGAGAATATGAATGAATATATATTGGTTATGAATTTGTTGGATGATAGTTGGTTGATGGTTGAATATATATTGCTATTGAATGCATTTGCTATGTTAGTATATATAGTTATTATGTTGCCATATGTTGTATATCGATATTATTATCTATATGCATGATTCTCATGTTGTTTGTTGAGTAATTAGTAGGTGCGGATCGCGTTTGCTTCGCATTTGGAGCTCGCTTTTGCGCTATATTAGCCGTATATGCTTTCTAATAAAATATAAGGTACATATCTCGGATTAAATATCGTACTTTTATATTTTTTTCCCTGCGTGATGCCTCATTACTTGATGAGATGTATATTTGTGATATATATACTATCATTTTTTTTCGGATCGAGCCGCGCAAAGGAGACTATGGCGAATTTTTCCGAAAATTTAAGGCGTTAGAAAAATTTTGAGAAAGTTGGAATTTTTTTGAAAACTTTAACTTTTATTTAGAATTGAAAGTTAAACTATAGTAGTTGTTTTTGGAAAGATAACTAAGTATGATTTGAAAACTTAGTAAAGATTTGTAAGAAGTTTAATTATGGATTTTGGAAAGTTAATAGATTCTGTAATTTTTCTTACTTGATAATTTCGAGGACGAAATTCTTTTAAGTGGGGAAGATTGTAACGACCCAGAATTTTTAGTAATTAAAATTTGAATATTTAATTAATTTTAAATATTAATGAGTGAATTTATAAGTCAAATAAATTTTTATTTGAATTATTAGATTTAATTGAATAATTAAATCGATAATTTAATATGTTAAATTATGGAAATAATTGAAATTAGAGTTAAATATGATTGAAAATGATTTGTAAAATTTTATTTTATCATATGGGAGTTAGAACAATATTTTAGAACTTTTAAAATCGAATTAAAAGTTAATTTGTGAAAATTGAATATTTTAATATTAAAATCGACTAGTGAAAATAGTCAATTTTTGAACAGTCTCAGAATTGAACGAAACCAGTTCCATTGGATCCGTAATAGTTAGTTATTACCGGATTTCAATTTTCGTGTCAATCGGAGTTATCGTTTGAGCGTGGCAGCTCGAAACGCATCGAATTATTTTTAATTTAAATTTGGCGAGCTAAAATAGCCATTTTTCAAAAGTCTCGGATTTCGACGAAACCAGTTTCATCAGATCCATAATGTGATATTATTGTAAGGTTTCAAATTTCAAATC
Organism: Allium cepa; assembly: GCA_030765085.1. NCBI lineage: Eukaryota > Viridiplantae > Streptophyta > Magnoliopsida > Asparagales > Amaryllidaceae > Allium > Allium cepa. Next base: position 846,924,709 of record CM060928.1, on the reverse strand, counting down.
AATTGGATTTACTGTTTGTCCGGTACAAATTAAAACGCCTAGAAAATCGTTTAAATCGGTTTAATTTAAATTGAGCGTTTGTAGCCATAACTCGCACAGATGTCCGAATTAGCTTTCGAAACCTGTTCCATTGTGTCCGGAACGCGGGGTAAACCCTAGAAACGCTGGTTAGGGCGCGTAAATCGGAGTTCGGAATTTCCGGAATGAATAGTGTTTCGGTTTTCTCTATAAATAGCCCTCACACAAATTAAAAAAATAAAAATAAAACAAAACCCTAATTTATAACTGCAGCCGCCACTACCCATGAACGGCCAGAAAACTCCCAACTTCCACCTCGATTATCTCCTCATCCATCGACATTTACCAACAACTTTCAACTAGAGAATCGAAGAGCATGAAGAGATCTTTAATATCAACGGTCAAGATCGCGAATGGCTTCACGAATCAACGGGAATTTGTGTTCAAAGGGCTGTAGTTCGGCCTCGAACTGCGTGCGACCTAGGGGGCCGAGCTCCACAGGGTGATGGCCGAAGTTTGAGCATGTTGAAGGCTTCGATTTGCAACTCCCTGATCGACATATAGTTGAGTATTTTGCTCGTGAAATCAAAACCTAATTTGAGTTGTATGGGTTCTTTTGTTCGAAGATGCGTACGTGAATGGAGCGTAGGAGAAGGAAGCATATGCACGGCCAGGATTTCATGGAGTTGGATCTAAGGGCTGTGGATGGTTAAGGTTTAATATTATAAAGATTTTGTTGTAATTAGTTTATTTAAATTAGTATAAACTTGTAAAATACATAACTTTTTCATACGAGGTCGAAAAAAAGCAAACTCAGTTGCGTTGGAATCGTATGGACGAGCACTACACGATGGAGTTGGTTTGGAGTCGTTTGGAGTTAGTGAGAATTTATTCGAAATAAATCGCTAAAACGGAATTTAAAACCAAGGTGAGAACTTCTCACTCAATCGAATCAGTTTCGATTTTATTTTAAATAGTTAGATTTAAAATATTTGAATGCATGTTTGAATGTTGATTGATATCTATTGATTGTTAAAATAGACATTATACGCCGTTAGTAAGCGGATGTTATATAATAAAGACATATACCGCGAATATTTCATAAACAGTGAAATTGGTATTATACATATATAATATCAATATATATATATTGGCATATGTATATATTGGAGTTATTGATTTCCCGCATTTATTTGTTTAGCAGATGAGACCCTATTGCGCCGTTATTAAGCGGATAATATTTAATAAGAACATATACCGCGATAATTTCGTACTGGAGCGAAATTGGTATTGTGCTAATGTTTGTGGATGCAGGAAAACAGGTTGGAGGGATCCAACTGGATTCCTCAACAGTATTTATTTGATTTCAGATATTTTGATATTTGATTGATTTTCATATTGATATATGATATCGTTATAGTCGTGATTGACTATTTGGTATGTAGCATCATTGGACCAAATTTGGAACTTTAAAAATGATTTTTAAAGTTGATTTTTGAGAATATACTATATTTTGAAATTGATCCATTTTAAATAAATAAACGTTATAATTTTTAAAGTTATAAAAATTATGATTTTTAAGAAATATAGTTAAAAAAAACTGATTTTTGAGAATATGATGCTATTGAGTTTATAAAATAGTTTAATCGAGATATTTTAGAATTATTGTGAAAAGTTTAAATATAGGATTTATAAAATTTGATTATTTTATAAATCAAGAGAAAGGATGAAATTATAAAGGAAATTAAAGACGTTTTAAAAGGATAATATAAATTGATTTATATTAAGAGATTTATAAATGGATATTTATAAATTGAAATATGGACATTATAAAACGAGTTTTTATAAGTGTTTGAATGAAGTGAAAATGAGTTTCATAATTGAATGGAATTTATAAAATTTTATACGGTGAAGTTATAAATGGAATTTTATAAGCAGTAGGTTTATAAAATTTATTAAGTTATTAAAATGATGATTTTGGATAAATAAATGAATCTTATAAGTTACAAGATTTATAATTTGGGAAGTTAAAAAGAACGATTTTGTAAAATAATCGTTTTATAAGCATTTGACTTATAATATGAACTTTTAGTTTATAATTGAGTTATAAACTGGAATAGGTTAATAAAAGAATTTATAAAAAGGAAGTTTTTATAAATAAATAAATAGAAATGGAATTTATAAACGTTGTTCTATAAATTCGCAAATGACTTATTTTGATAAGTAAATGGTTAAAACCTATAAGTGGAGTTATATTCACATTTTTGAATAGTGAATAATCCTTTAAATTAAAATGAATAAAAGGATGAAATTGCTAATGAAGTATATTCACGTTTTTAAATAGTGAATAACACGTTAAAGAAATTGTTTTGGATTTGGATGTTTTAAATAGAATTAAAACGATCGAACAATGTTTTAAAATGTGTTGAGATTCGAAACCATAGATTTCAACATTTATTGTTGAAATACACGTTTTCGAGAAATAAAAGGAAATGGTGGACTATAACACTGTTGTTATAGTAAATGATTTCCGAAAGGAAATGTTTTGTATAGTATTGGGATTTATATATCTATTTAATTTCGAATCCCTATACTAGTGATTTTGGGTTGTTGTAACGATGTTTTACGCAACATTCGTATTAGCCCAAATAAATATGTTTAAGAGCATGATTTCCTTAAAGAATGAAATATATACTTAATCTCGATTTAAGTATATTGAATATTTTCTAAGTGTTGAAAATAAATAAAATTTGTGAATTACTTAATAAATAAGTATGGAAATGTTTTTCCCAATGTGAAATGAAACGTTTAGAGAATTTATCTTTTTGAAGATAAATTGAAATGAATTATTGAAATCACATGCATGGATATTTTGAAATGTAAATTCACTAAGGAATTTATAAAAGAAAGTGAATTGGTTTAAAAATAAATATTGATTTATTTTTGAAGTGTGAAATAATATATCTTGTAAAGATATTTTGGAAAATAAATAATTTGGAAAATTATTTGGAAACTTGTGATGTGTGCATATCCAGTGATAGTTCAATAACCGACTATCAATATTTCCCTTTGAATGGGTAATTGATATGATTTGTTTGAATGTGAATGCTACACTTATTTTTGAATAAGCGCTCACTATTCGGGTTAACGGGAAAGGACCATGGGGTCGTATAACCCATTCCGAATATGTGATACGTCGTTATAATTGCATTGAAGATCGGTGTTGAAGACCCGGTATTTGCGAGAGCGGTAGGATGACCTGTCGATTGTCTCTGCACTGAGTTGCAGCGGTATAGAGACTCCCTAAGTGATGGGAAATCCGATCAGGATTGTGAATATCCGGATTGCAAGGACTTCTTTGTATGTGCCTTCGGTTTTGTTCAAGCCCGGAACAGACTTGTATGGATTGTATGTCTGACATTACAAGTTGAGATATAAAGCCGATTTCATTCAAATATATTTCTGTTGGTGGCGAAGAATTTATTCTTTTAGCTTAACACCCTTCTCTGAGACGTACGAGCTCAGAGGTTATATAGTTGAAGTTATCAGCGATATATTCCCAATTTGGTAATGTGACATGCTGAGTGTTGCTGTAAATGATCATTGTGTTGATTATTGTGATAGGATCGTTTATTTGATCGTCTATCTTGGTGATCATTGTGTTGATCATTTGTTGACCCAAAGCATGGCTTTTGTATAAAGTATGTTTATGTGGACGTGACTTCGTCGAACCTCACACCCCGGAAATGGTCAAAACAGGAAAGATGCGGCAAGGTTACGAGGGGTAGCACCCTTTAGGGTATGTACATTTCCTTCTGGATAGAGGTGGTATCATGGTATGGAGCCCAGATATTTAACCTATGTGGTTACTGCGAATTTATTACTTTGTGGTTGTTGGTTTTCGGGATCCCGTGAGAAAGGTCGTTTACAATCGGGAAATGGCGTGCTCGTGTCAGTAGTTACCCAGTTAGGGGTAACCCGGCCTTGTGTTGGCAGAGTTCCGGTTTGGTTCTCGGGGATGTCTTTCCAGAGGCATTCTCATGTGGCAATGGGAAGTTCCTTGGCCTGACCATTTGTTGGAAATCCAAAGAAACAATACGAAACTTGTACGGTATTAGTTGTAGAACCTATCATTCACTTATGGTGTCGCAACACTGTTTGGATGGTAGCTATAGTAGGCATACGATAATGGTCGTATGTTGGCTAAGATTTATATTCTACTTTCGAAATGAATTTTCCACTACACTATGCACTAGTAATAATATCAAATGTTATTTTAAATGCGTATCAAGCATCTTTGACTATCGTAAGGAGAAATCTCCTCCGATTCTGCGTTTGCATGTGTGTGCGTGCGGGAGGCCTTATGGTAGTCTCATTTTTAAAAGCATTGCGAATCGAATTTAAAAAATATTCCTCTATTTTGATTTTAAAGATAAATAAACTGTTTTGAGTTCTCACACCAGTCACATGACTGACTTGGAGTTTATTGTTTTCCTTCCTAAACTCTGGGTGCCCACCAATTTTCGCACGGGCAGTCAAAAGTTAGGTTTATCAGGATATTCTGGATATTCTGGAGTTGCTGGAGGCAAGCTGGATGGCATGGCGTATTACTTATATAGTATTTCTTTTTCCGCTGCACTGTTTGTTGTTGTATATTGTAGTACACTCTGATGATATGATGTAATGAAAAGTGATGTAATGTAATAACTGATATAGTTCTTTGTTTAAAGATTATTCATTTATTATTATATGTTGTTCCGCTGCGAATTGTGAGATTCTGTTATTGTTCTGTTGTTTTCTGTTCCGTTCTATTCTCTTTTCTTTCTATTTTAAAATGATCTATTTTCTTTCCGTTCTATTTTCTATCTCTTCTCTATTCTATGTTCTCTATTCTCTTTTTCTTCTTTTCCTAAATTCTCTCCCCTTTTCTTTTCTTAAATTCTTTTTAAAACCCATAACATTTCGGTTTTTCGGCAACGAAAAATCGTAAAGCGTTACAAAAAAGACTTTAAAAAATTTTAAGTTAATATTTATTCGAACAAATTAGTTAAATTTAATTAATAAGTGATAACGTACCGTTCGAGTACTTTAAATATTAATAACATGTAAAATGTTTTACATGGCTAATAATCAAGGAATCAAGCAGTTGGATCAGATTGCAAAATTTAAGGAGGGGCAAAGTTGAGTAAATCTCACTCTTTTGGGTTTTTATTTAAATTTAAATAGTTAAATTTAAATAATTGGTTGAATGATTAAGTTGATTGGATGTACATTGATGATGATGTGACTTGGTTTTGGTTGATTCTCGAGTTAATTGTGGTTTGACTCGAAGTATTGGGGTTTAAGTTGTTTTAAACTTAAATCATAAATAAGAAAATGTTTTATTTTAAAGTTAATAAGGGCTTAATATTTGTGATTCATTAAATTAGTAGGGTAATTAAAATGGAAAATTAATTAATTCAATTAATTAATGATTTAGGTTAATTAATTTAGTAATTAAAGGTTTGAATTAATTAATAAATTAAGTTTTAAGTTAATTAATTAAGTGTAAGTAATTCAGAATAATCATTTGATGTTTTGGTAAATAATTACTTAATGAAATTAATTACTTTGTGTAATTAATCAAGAGATTAATTAAGGAGAAATTGATTTATTTAATGAAGTAAATAAAAGATAGTTAATTATCGGTTGAGATAAACCAAGAATGATTAATATTTATGGTTTAATTAGTGATTAATTATTTAATGTAATTAATTTGGATTGGGATAAGTTGAAATATAATTGGAAATCGTTAATTTATATAATCAACGATGTAATTAAAGATTGATTAATTAAGATGAATTAATCAGAAATAAGTAACATAAGAGAAGTTAATTAATATAAGTAATTAAGGGTCAATGTAATTAAAATAGTTAATTAATTCATGAAGTAATTAAGATTACCTATTGATTCAGGTTAAGAAAAATTAATATCATGAAATTAATTGAAGTTAATTACTTGGATGTAATTGAAGGATAATTAATCCAGGTTGATTAATCAAGATGAATGATGAAGGTAAGATTGATTAATTGATTTGAAATTAATTAATAACAAGTAAAGAATTCTAAATGGTTGAGGTTAGAAATTCAATCGAAATAAATTTAATTAATATTGGTAGCGAACAAGCTTTGCTTTTGGGCGATTGAATGGTATTGGATGCTTTGAATGAGTTGATATCTTTGATATGAAATGTTGTGTATTTCATTTGGATAACTTGGGTTAGGAATGACACAAGACCCAAGAGACCGGGGTCGGGTATTAGAAGATACCTGGAACTACTTTGAATTTTTATAGATTGATATGTGAAGTCTATAGGCTAAAATGAAGTGATTTTAAGGAATTCGACAATTTAAATCCAAACTCTGGTGCTTAGGAAATGGATGCGTGGAATAAGTGATTTCTATAATTAATTGTGGCTTTGTGAATTGAAACGAGTTAACCCAGGTTTTTATAAGTTGTATGCTTTGATATTCCATGTTAGTTGAGTTTACTCACGTTGGTTTCCAGGCTGACCCGGATGTTACTTTGATGTAATGCCCGGGTCAGACCGAGTATTACAGATTTTCAGGTATGGACGTTCTGGAGATCAGGAGGCAAGCTGGATGACAAGAACGTATGGAGTGTTTCTGCTGTATTTTATTTCTGTATGGCATGATAATTGTGCATATTTCAGTGACTGTATATATGTGTAACTCTGATGTATCAAAATGTAATCGACAGATATAGTATTCTTTTGTAAACTTATTATTTATTATTATATCTTATCCGCTGCGAATGTGAGATGTTGTTTCTGATCTTCTTCTTTTTATTCTATCTCTTCCTTCTTTTTAATAACTATCTGGAATTTTCGGGATCGAAAATTTTGGGTCGTTACAAGTATAAAGCAAAATCCGTTAGGGAATAACCTAAGTCTTTGCTACCGATTGTTTAGGACTGCCGGTGGTCACAGCCTATATGCCAACCGTACCACTACTAAATACTGATTCAACAACAACACTAGTATGGCCCGCCAACCTTCCATGGCATCCTATTTAGACTATCCTAATGTAAGTCAAGGAAAGTGCCTATTTAGTTATTTAATATCTCTTATTAGAAATAAAACATACCACATTTCCTAAAAAGTACAGCCATTTAATACTTCAAATCCGAGGTGAACCCTGGTGTATTTTCCTCTACCTGTATGCAACTGTATATCCATTCCTTATGTGTCCTACACTCGAATATGTCTCATATCAGTAGTAAATATACACAACCGCTGGTAGTGTCTAGGTGAAGGGTAGACTTTTGCTGTATAACTCTACTGACCTCACATACTAACTCACTAAACTAAACCAACCATACAAAGTCTAAATGTTGGGCTAAGCCCACAAACTTACACTTGTTCTAAATGTATAATTAAGGCTGTATAATTTCCTGCTATGAAAATTACACAGCCTTCCAGCGTTTAGTTCCTATCTTGTACGTTCATTTAATATATTTTATAAATGTCAACTATCTATGATAAATGGTCATTATTATTCAAATTGGACAACCTCTAGTAACATTATTTATTTGTTCTAATCCAACAATAAGGATTCATATTTTTAACCTATTTAAAATATAAAATTAATTTAATTGTTAAATAAAATTTTATTGGAAATGAAAATTGTATGACTAATTTATGGAAATACGTTAGAAATTAAGTGGTAATCTTAAATAACCTCTTTAATGACCATCTCAATAAGATCAAAGATGATAACGCAAAATAAAATATAATTAAATTATATTAGTTATATATAATAAATAACATGAATTAAGCAAATAAATGTTAATATTTAGTATAATCGAAACTTAATTGTTAGGATCGTTTAGTTAAAAAGTAAGAGAAGTGATATTTCGATTAATAAGTCGTATGATAAACCAAGTTTTGAACAAGCTAATTTTAAAAGGAAATTAATTAACTGTAAGATTAGGGAAAATGTTTTATTTTAAATTTTAGTTAGATTTGAGAATATTTAAGTTATATAAATATTCAAACTGGATTATAATGAAATAATAAAATAAGAAGATCAATTTTAATGGAATAAATTGGGTTTTATAACATATTTTTAAACTGGAAATGTAAGATTTTTCTATAACTTTTACATTTGAAATATATTCGGTTTCAATTTAATTAGAAACTGGTTTAATATTTAATTTGTGCGAATATTCAAATTTAACGACCAAATGATAAATTCTATATATGATAGAATTATATTTTGAAAATAGTTTCGTTGAGTTCGAAATAGGAGAAATTAGCTGGGAACGCCAGTGAGCACACCTGGATTAGAGTTCAAATTTTTTCCGACATGAATAGTGTTAGTTGGAATCAACATATATGGACCACACCCCCTCGTTTCTTTAAAAAACCCTTAACTAAACCCTAGTCTCTCAAAAAAAGAAAAAAATGTCTAACCACATTTATTGAGGCCGATTCGAGCGATGTATTCAACTGAGAGGATGTGCGTGTCTGTAGAGGAGTGGAGAGGTGGTGGTTGTCAGAGGATGGTGGTGTAAATCATAGTGGATTTGGGCATGAAATGGCAAGCTTTGGAGGCGGATTTGGGTCAATCGACGTTAAGTTAAAGGTCGGGACTGGAAGCGGTGGGTGGCAATTGGTCTAGGCTATCGGCGGCATGGTGTGGCGATGTTTGGTCGCATATAGAGGTGGCGGCGGCGGAGTATTGAACGACGATGTAAACGATAGTGCGACTTGGGTAGTTTCGTGAGAAGGTTTTGGCTAATCTCAATTAGGATAGTAATTAATGGAGGTAATTAACCTAATTACATAACTAAGAAATGAATTTTAGTTTAATTTATCATAATTATTAATTAATCCGTTACTTTTTCTTACGAGGTCGGATTTGGATGCCGTCAATGGTGTTGGATCGTATCGGCGTCGTCTTTCTTGTGGAGTTAGATTCGCAGTTGTTTGTCATTGGGAAAATTTCAAATCTATTTAAAGGTGAGTTTTACAAACCACTTACTAAGTACTGCTGCAACTCAAACCAATTTAAGAAGGGATAAAATTATATTAATTGATGTTAAAAATTTAATTGATTGCAAATAATTTATAAAAATTGATTAATTGAATTTAAATTTGATTGGGTTTAAATTGACATTCAAATTTGGTAATTAAATTGACATTTAATTTTGATAGCTAAACTAGCATTTAAGTTTACATTTAAATTGCATATCATCTTTAGTTAAGTACCCGACATTGATAATTTATGACTGTTGTGATATATGGTTGCATTAATTGATTTGGATGTTGATTATTGGTTGCCATGGGTGATGTTGTAATGGATGGTATTTTAATTGGATATATACGATTTATTGATTTCAGTATATCCCTATTATCACCCCTATTATTATCACTACTGAGATGTTGATCACTGAACTTTGATAGGAACCCTTAGACATCCTATTTGATATGTGAATTATTGGATGCATTGTTGACTGCTTCGGCAGAATTGTAATTGTTGTGATTTGATCGCATTGGTGGAAATGAAAGATTCCATTTTATAAATTGGATTCTAAACTCTAAAAGTTTTTCAAAAATCTAATTTTAAAGCTTTAAAAATATATATGTTATAAAGAATTTAATTTTTTAAATTGGGTTAAATCATATTTTACAAAAGAAAAAAATAAATTTGAAATTCATTTATAGACTTGTAAATTTTAATTTTAACAATAATATGTATTTTTTCTAAAAAGAGTGATAAAAGGGGTTACAAAATTTCTGTAACTTTACCGAATAAAAGAAAACATTTGTAAAGAATTTGATGTTTTAAATCCAATCATTTAATGGTTTTGGTATTTTATACATTTGAATGGAACTATCGGAAGTTCGGAAATTTTTAAAGTGTTGTGAAATCTTCCGAAACTGAAATAATGATAAATAATTCATTAAAGAACTTGTATCGGTTCCATTGATTTAAATAAGATTCGAAAATTTAACACTGAAGTTTTGTTTAAACTATGAAGTCCATTAAATCGATTTGAAGTTGATTAATCTATTGAAACCATGAAGTGAAGTTTGAAAACTCTAAAAAAAATTATTTGAAATTTTGAAGTAAAAATTGAAGTTATTTACAACCATATTCCACCTGATTTGGATTTAACTTACATGAGGATTTTTAGTCCTGACTCGAGTGTTTTGTCTTTTCATTACGCCCAGGTCAGCCTGAGTATTTCATTGTTTTGAAAACATTGTTTCTTAAAGATGAACACCGTATTACTAGTATTATTCAGCTGCACTATTTGATATTTCTGTTCAATAGATATATAATTCTGATGTATTTTAAAATGTAAATCAAATGTATGTTGTAAAACATCTTCATGAACTGTTTACGTATTTATTATAATTTTTCATTAAGCCACGAGATTTTACAATTTGTTTTTTGTATCTTTTTTAAAAATAAAACCATTTGATAATCTGTAACGACCGGAATTTTCGATCCCGAAAATTCCAAATAGTTAAGAAAAAAAAAAGAGATAGAAGAAGAAATAGAAAACCAAAAAACGGATTCTTACATTTGCAGCAGATCAAAATATAATATTAAATAAAATAGCAGTTATACAAAGGAAAACTGTATTAGTTAATTTACATCAATACATCAAAGTAACAACAATTACACAAATACTGGACAGTTTAGATTAACTTATCCCAGCTAACCTACAATATATTACAGTGAGATTAAATCCATACGTTCTAGACATCCAACTCGCCTCCTGAGCTCCAGAAACGTCCTTACATGGAAATCTGTAATACTCAGTCTGACCAAAGCATTACATCAAAGTAACACCCGATCAGGCTGGAAACCAATGTGAGTAAACCAATAATATGAAATACCAAGCTATATGTGAATTTCCAGGGTAACTCGTACTTCCTTCGGGTTCTTACTTATAATAGTCAATCATTTATCACACAAAAGTTCATTGGTTAACTGTCCATGTTACTTAATTTATTCCATCCCAACCTGTTCAATTCCACACATCCAATAATATAGAATTCAGATTACTAATCGAAGTGGATTCAGATATTTCAGCTATCCGACCCCAGTCTCTTTGATTTCAATGTCACTTTAGATCTAAACTGTTTACAACTCAAATTTAAATACAAGATGTCACACTTTACATAGTAATTCACTATTGATAGGTAATCCAAATATCACTGTATAACCTCAGATCTGATATCACAGTACAAAAGTTATCAGATTAGATATTAATTAAATCATTCATTATAGTTCAATCACTCATAGGCCAGATTGATTCATTCTTAATTAATTTAATTACTCTCCAATTAAATTAATCAACAACTTTAAATCACTTAGATTACCATTAAATCCTGCTTGCTTAACATTAATTAATTACAACCTAATTAATTAATCATTCTTTAATCATCCATCTTAACTAATCATCCTTGATTAATTATTCTTTAATTACATTAAATGATTAATTTTTTTTATTATCACATAGATTAATCAGCCTCAGCCATTCACATTAATTAACCTTTAATTAATTAATAACATTCATTAATGTTCCTCTAATCACTTCCAGTAATTAACCATCCTGTAATTACTTATCTTAATTAATTTACTCCTTAATTGATTATATTAATCCTTTGATTTGTTACACTAAGTAATTAACCCTTAATTACTTCCATCAAGTAATTCTTTAATTACTTTCCATCAACTAATTACTCTTTGCATTAATTACATTCATCAATTAACCCCGAATTAATTACATTTAGTAATTATCCATTAATTACTTTACTAAATAATTGTACTTAATTAATTCATAAGTGATTATCTTTAATTAATTAAACTAATTAATTCACTTAAAATTAATTACATTAATTAATTAATTAATTAATCATCATTTAATCACTAGTTAATGATTCAACCCTGAATTACATTCATTAACTACCCCCCCTCAATTAATTACATTAAGTAATTATCCTTTAATTAACTTAGTTAATTAACATTCAAATCTTATCTAATACCCTTCTAAGGTAATTTTATCATTAACCTATTTACTTAGAATCTTTAAGTTGAATTTATGACTAGAAAACACTTCACCTCTTTAATTTTTATTTCAACCAATTAGAATATTAAGTTTAATAAAATAAACCTTTAAAAAAATGTAATGTATAAATAAAACGTTATAAACTTAATTAATTTAAAATAGTTTAAATTGATTTAATTTTTTAAACCCTTACTTAACCCATACTCAATTAGGCATTCATTACATAAAATAAATTAATATAGGAAATTATTACACCTTTAAAACTTGATTTAATTTTAAAGATTAAAACTATAAACGCTACAACCCAAGATAACTCGAGTTTCCTTCGTGCCACACCACAAATTTACCGAGTCACACCAAAACCTCTCTACTTCGAGTCACCCAGGAAAGCTTCTCGAGATCGTCCCGAGAAATCATCATCTCCCTAAATCAAAGCCAAACCAGATACGCTGGAGCATGCATGCACATGCACGACCATTCCGATCGCCACTGGTCATTACCGAGGTCACTCGCAAGTCACCGAAGTCCTTCACCAAGCATCGCATCACCCAGATCCTTAGCGTGATCTCGAAATCGAATTCGAGTCAGTCAACACCAGCAGGCATTAAACCATGACACTCAACCTCGCCTCGCACTACCTATTCGGACCACCACCGACTTCGTATTCACGCCTGGAACCTCGCCACACCTCCACTTCCTCAATCCCTCTGTACTGGTCACACTAGATGGTACATTGCCACTGCAAATGCCATGAAAACATTGACTAACCCATCAGAACATTAAACCCGACAACACCCCTGAACAGCCGCCGCGATGAACGATGAACCTTCCAACCATTTTTTCCACCATCATCAATCCACGAACTACCCTCGGCCTGAACCTTGACCTTCAGTTCAACATCGATCGACGGATGTTGACCATAAACCCAAAATTGATCAACTCGCCCGTTGTTGACAATCTCAACACTAGAAATTATGAAATCTATTCAAAAAATAATGATTTCCAAATGTGAATCAAGTTATAAGCTTGAAACATGGAATTTGAAAGATTTTTTTTGACTTTAATTTATTTTTACTGAAACTTTCACCTCCCTGTAAAACTATTTGCTGTTAAACCTTAAACTCATTTTTAAGAATAAATTCAAGTCATCCAAACATATATTCTTCATACATCAACACCTAAAATGGTTTATATAAGGAGGAATTGGGTTTGGAAAGTGTTTATGATCTGAAAACTTAAGTAAAGAGGTACTCATACATATATACGGACATGCAGATATATACACATACACACGTCAGGCATAACATATTTATTCATTCTTACAAAAAATTTCACAGCCACTACTTCCATGGTTTCCATATATAGCAGAATATAAAGAAGATTAAATTTTCAGGTGAAGTTTACTCACCTATTTCTGGAAACAGAGAACAACTCAAAATTTTCCCCTGGAACCAAACTATTTTGATCTGTACTTGATTGTGTTCTAGCTTGATATTTGAAATGGATATGAGATTTTGATTGACGCCCGATCTTGTATTGCATTTCGCAGATTAAAAATGAAGCTTTGAATTGCTTCCCAATTATTGTTTGAACAGATTTGAATTTCTTCTTTTTTTCTTTTTTTCAATTTTTTTTTCAGGTTTGAAATGAATGAAAGGAATGTGAAGAGGAAGAGAAGAGTTTTAGTTTTGATCTGAAAATGAAAAGCCAGCTCCCTTCTTTGAACAAAATGTTTTTTTATAAATACAAATTGAAAGAAAGATTTATTTAGCCACTTGTTAATTCATTAGTTCCACTTGTACAAAGCCCTTCTTTTCATCTTACCAATGTCATTTTGCATGTGTAATAAAGCTACAAATGTATAAAGCTTTTTATTCATATATTTTTATCTTTTTTTATAAATCTTTATATTTGTTTTCTATTTAGTTAATATATTTTCTTAATTTATATTTCCAAAATCCTTTAAAGAAACTAATATAAAACTAATTATATACTAAATAAAATCATATATATATATATATTTTAAATCCAATTTACTTTAAGATATTTATCTTTTGAATTTCAAATTCAAATTCAAATTCCATTTAAAATCAACTCATATAAATATATATTTTAAACAAACACATATTTAATTTGTTTTGAAAAGGATAATTTGCCAAATTTAAATAATTATATTAGGAAGATTACCAAACTAATATTTATCTAGATATATATTTTATTATCAGGATTATTTATTTAATTTATAAATTAATATTTCTACTAATTTAATCCAGCTAATTTATCAATTAATGGATGTCCAAAAATTCAAGTTATCATATTCCTCCCCCTTTGAAGCTTTTCATCCTCGAAAAGAAACGAAGCTAGAGTTTATTCAATACTTAAAATCAGATAAATTTTTCTTTGATCATTTTTAAAATACTTTTATAATCTATATAATATTACCAAAATGGTTTTTATAAAAAATACTTTTATAACTCGATGTTTCAGCAATTTCATCCATGTTCTCAAAGAAATTCAGTCGTATGTTGATCATGCGTGGGGCTGAAAATCTATAAGTACTTGGTAAACTCTTTTTCAACACCCAGTAAAAATACTTGGTAAATAATTTTATTGAAAATATAGAAAATGTTTTTGAAAATAGAGGGAATATCTTTGGTAAGAATGCTTTGAAAATCATCACCCCCATCCACGGTCGTAGTTAACCCGATGGTCACATTGCCATCCAGGAAAAATCCATAGATAACTATAGGCACTCCGCGCCCTCGATTACGCCATGGAATCCGCTACAGATCGCAGCCACATTTGGGGTTACGTTGCTATCAGAGCAAAAACCCATATAATTATAGGCATCAGCGCCCTCGAATTCCGCTGCCAAAAGAATGAAACTTCTCCACTCCACTCGACTATCGATCTTAGTCAATCGATGTTACATTGCCTTCCCGGCAAAATCAAACATAGACCATTGACACTCACCTCCACACGGTTTCCGCTTTGGTCCACAGTAGATCGCAGCGACATCGAGTTACACTGTCATCACAGCTTATCCCAAATGCCTTTGTAGGCATCAACTCCCTCGACTTTCGCTAACCAATAATCCTCAGGAACTTCAGCTTGTTCGGACTTCCTCACAAGATCCACTTTAGAGCCTTCCCCCTTTGAGGCTCAAATGCAGTACCAACCTATGGTACTCTTGAGAAGTTCATTTTAAGGGAGCACCTTTTTCTCCAGAGCCATTTTCAAAACACTTTATACTATACACACATAGTATCTTCCAAATCATACACCTAGTATGAATCCCATATAAATCTTCTTTTCTCAAAAATCGATTATCCCAAAATCGATAATTCTCAAACTAGGCTTTCCAAATTCCAATATTGATTTTACTCAAAAATCAAAAGCCTTTCCAAAATCCATAGGTTCCAAAACCTTTCTCAAAATCATTCTCATAAGATCCTTCATATATATAGATATATATAACTTTGAAAATCTTTGGATCACTTCATACTTGTAAAAATATATTTTATACTTCAAATACTTTTCAAAAAACCTTTTCTTCCGGTAATAGATTCAACAGGGGAAGATTTATCTTATATAACAAAGACATATAACTTGGTTTATTCCAAATCAAATATTCAAATTTAATTACTCTTTTATAAATTTATTATTTCTTATCCATAAATTTTCAATACCAATTTCATTCAAACCTGTATGGTGTACACATATCATTCGCACGCTATATAAATTTGATCGCTCACTTGATCACACGTTTTCACTTCTGAACTAGTATCGTCCACCCGACTTCCTAGTGCAGACTCAGATCTAGTTTCTTGATCAGAAACCGTCATTCTCCTTGCATAGTCGTCATAACTATGATAGAGAAACTCCAAAACTAGTCAAAAATCCATATCCAGGTTCGTTGTCGAAAACCGAGTGAAAAATCCCAACTCAGATCGATACACTATCTCGAAATTCTATGCTCGAATCTGGATCAAATCCCAATGCGAATAGAATAGTATACGTACATTCTACGTATTAATCATCATTGATTTCTAGCTAAATCAATTCTCTTTTTATTCATCTTCACTTTAATTCCATTCGCTTATTCACAATTGTTTCAATTCCATTTGGATAACCACTTTAACCCTTATCTCAATTGGTAATTAATCATAAACCGTTTGTACTCTGACCATCTTAAATTTAGAAAATAGCTTGAAAAGTTTAAAATAGATAAGCAGTTGAAAAATAATTATTAGTTATTAGAATAGCTGTAAAATAGTTATGTAATTGTAAAATAGTTGGAAAATAGTTAAATAGTTATAGAAATATTAAATAATTACAAAATAGTTGTAAAATAGAAATTAGTTATAAAGTAGTTGAAAATTAATAATTAATTTATAAAAAAGTTGTAAAATAGTTAAATAGTTCCAAAAGTAGTTATAAAATTAATATAAGATAGTTCGATTTTGAAAAGAAAGGTTGTATAGTAATAGCTTGGAAAAAGTAGGTTTGCATTAAAACAAATTATTTTGAAAATAGTCAAGAACCAAACTGTTTAACTTCTAAATCTTCATTCCCATCAATTCCATTTAAATTTCCACTTTCTCTTGAATTGACTCGGTTTCAATTTAGTTTAAATAACTTCAGTTCCCATTAAATTTATTCAATCCCAATTCAAGTTGAATTAACGTCGATTCTTTCAAAATTCAAATCAAATTCCATTTGAATTTAAAACTATTTAGTTTTAATCACAAATCCAAATTATTTAAATCCAATTTCAATTTGAACTAATTTCAGATTTAATCTCACTTTAAATCATCTTAAATTATATAAATTCGATTAAATTTTCAAATGTTGATAATTCCTTTAAATCAAATTAACCTTAGCTTTCAAAGTTTTTAAATACTTAATTCTGAGTCTAAATTACACATATTCCAATTTAAATTACCTTTACTTCTTCATAAACTTATTTCTAAGTTCAAATCATAGTTCAAACCCTTTTTAAACAACTCAATTTTGAAAATCAATTTATCACCAAATCCCAATTTTGAAACCAATCCTTAACAATTTGAATTTCCAAGTTCCTTTAAACATCCAAAACTGAAGTTCAAAATGGTTTCACTTTCACAAGTTCACTTTTTATCATCAAAAATCAAAATTACTTAATAATTTCAATTTAAAGTTTTATTTCCATTTTAATTTATCTTACTTAAATTATTTCAAAGTTCAAATAAAAGTTCAAAGCAATTTTATCTTCAAAATTCAATTATTACCCAATTTATCTCAATAATGGATGTATTACCACTATCCATTTCTTCATTCATTTAAACAAATCCAATTCACAGTTTAAATACTATTAATAACAATGGGATGATATCATCCAAATTATTTAAAACATCCATCCATTTTCAATTTTCAGATCTCAAACCCTTTTTGAGATCACACAAACTTCCCATTCAAATCAACCATTTAACTTCCCAAGTTAAATCTCAATTAAGTCCTTTAACCTTACACAAATTTTGATTCCCACTTCAAATTTCAAAAATTTTAAACTCCTTATCAATATTCTTTATAAGTTCACAACTTATATCACTTTGGGTTATCACACTTCAGGGAAATCAAAATTCAGCACTTAAGAGTTTATTCCAAATCACCTTTGATATCATGTATATCCCTCATTTATACATATTTATTTCCTTTACATACCGAGTTATCTTTAAATTTTAAACCACCTTTTGTTTTTAATTCAAAACAAATTCCTTTAAATTTTCAAATTCTGGACTCAGATTTGAAACTTCACAATTTAGATCATCTTCAATTCCAATTTATAAGTCATACTTACCTCTTCCCTAAAATATTTCATTTGCTTACTCATTAATTCACATTTTATTATTAAATACAACAATCATTTATGATAATAACCAAGATCATCATATCTGGAGACCAATTCATCATCTTATTCTGAAACTCTTCTCCAAATTAATGATTTTAATTTCAGTTTGAATCCATTTCAAACTTATCTTCATTCAATTTCAGTTTGGTTGTATTTCTATTACCACTTAATTCTCATTATTTTATTTTATTCCAATGATTTAACGACCAATTACCATAATATTTATTTAGAAAAAATTATTGCTTTATATATTAAAATATAACCTTATATAAAAAATCATTTGTTTTTAAAACCATTAAAATCTTTATATAAGAAAATAACAAGTATTCTCTCATATATATATATATATATATATATATCTGTGTGTATATATATATATGTGTGTGTGTGTGTGTCTATATATATATACATACACACACACTAAACTATTGTAGGGTTCCACTTATCCTATCCTTAATGAGTAATCCCACCAGAGCCAAGGTTCTTGCTTAACTTTGCTCTGATACCAAATCTAACGACCTAGATTTTTCGATCCTGAAAATTCTAGATAGTTATGAAAAAAGAAGAAACAGATAGAAGAAGAAGAAGAAACAAAAACACCAAAACACGGATTCTCACATTCGCAATGGATCAAAATATAATATCAAATAAAATAGCAGTTATACAAAGGAAAATTGTATTTGTTAATTTACATCAATACATCAAAGTTACAACGATTACGCAAACACTGGACAATTTAGATTAACTTGTCCAAGATAAACTACAATATATCACATCGGGATTCACTCCATACGTTCCGGCCATCTAGCTCGCCTCCTGAGCTCCAGAAACGTCCTTACCTGGAAATCTGTAATACTCGGTTTGACCCGAGCATAACATCAAAGTAACACCCAGATCAGGCTGGAAACCAACGTGAGTAAACACATAATATGTAATACCAAGCTATATGTGAATTTCCAGGGTAAATCTACTTCCTTCGGGTTCTTACTTATAATAGTCAAACATTTATCACACAACAGTTAATGGGTTAAATGTCCATGTTACTTAATTTATTCTATTCCAGCCTGTTCAATTCCACACATCCAATTATATAGAACTTAGATTACTAATCGAAGTGGATTCGCATATTTTCAGCTATCCGACCCTGATCTCTTCGATTTCAATGTCACTTTAGATCTAAACTGTTTATAATTCAAATTTAAATACAAGATGTAACACTTTACACAGCAATTCATTATTAATAGACAATCCAAATATCACCGTACCACCTCACATCTCATATCACAGTACAAAAGTTATCAGATTAGATATTAATTCAATCATTCATTATAGTTCAGTCATCGATAGGCCAGATTGATTCATTCTTGATTAATTCAATTATTCTTCAATTAAATTAATCACCAACTTTAAATCACTTAGATTACCATTAAATTCGGCTTGCTTAACATTAATTAATTACAACCTAATTAATTAATCATTCTTTAGTCATCCATCTTAATTAATTTTTCTTGATTAATTATTCTTTAATCACATTAAATAATTAAATTTTTTATTATCACATAGATTAATTAGCCTTAACCATTCCCATTAATTAACCTTTAATTAATTAATGACATTCATTAATGATCCTCTAATCACTTCCAGTAATTAACCATCCCGTAATTACTTACCTTAATTAATTCCTTAATTAATTATATTAATCCTTTGATTTATTGCACTAAGTAATTAACCGTTAATTACTTCCATCAAGTAATTTCTTTAATTACTTTTCAACTAATTACTCTCTATATTAATTACATTCAGCAATTAACCACCAATTAACTACATCTAGTTATTATCAATTAATTACTTCACTAAGTAATTATTCTTAATTAATTCATAAGTGATTATCTTTGATTAATTAAACTAATTAATTAACCCAAAATTAATTACATTAATTAACTAATCAATTAGTCATCACTTATTAACTAGTTAATGATTCAACCCTTAATTACATTCATTAACTATCCCTCTCAATTAATTACATTAAGTAATTATCCTTTAATTAACTTAGTTAATTAACATTCAAATCGTATCTAATACCCTATAAGGTAAATTTATCATTAACCTATTTACTTAGAATCTTTAAGTTGAATTTATGATTAGAAAACACTTCACCTCTTTAATTTTAATTTTAACCAATTAAAATATTAAGTTTAATAAAATAAACCTTTAAAACAAATGCTATATATATATAAACAATATAAACTTAATTAATTTAAAATAGTTTAAAATGATTTTTTTAGACCCTTAATTAACCCATACTCAATTAGGCATTCATTAATAAAAAAGATTAATATAGGATATTATTACACCTTCAAAACATGATTTAATTTTAAAGATTAAAACTGTAAAAGCCACAACTCGAGATAACTCGAGTTTTCTTCGTGCCATACCACAAATTTCCCAAGTCATACCAAAACCTCTCTACTTCGAGTTACCCACGAAAGCTTCTCGAGATCGTCCTGAGAAATCATCATCTCCTTAAGTCAAAACAAAACCAGGTAAGCTGGAGCACGCGTGCACATGCACGACCATTCCGATTGCCACTAGTCGATGCTGAGGTCTCTCGAAAGTCACCAAATTCCTTCATCGAGCATCGTATCACCCAGATCCTTAGCATGATCTCAAAATCGAATTAAAGTCAGTCAACACCATCAGGGATTAAACCATGACACTCAACCTCGCCTCGCACTACCTATTTCGACCACCAGCTACTTCGTATTCATGCTTGGAACCTCACTGCACCTCACTTTCTCAACCCCTCTGCACCGGTCACACTCGATGCTACATCGCCACTACAAATGCCACAAAAATATTGACTAACCCATCAGAACATTAAACCCTACAACACCCCTGAACCGCCTTGTGATGAACGATGAACCTTCCAACCATTTTTCCCACCATCGTCAATCCACGAACTAGCCTCGACCTGAACCCCAATCCTCAGTTCAACATCGACTGACGGATATTGACCATAAACCCAAAATTGATCAACTCGCCCATTCTTGACAACCTCAACACTAGAAATTATGAAATCTATTCAAAAAATCATGATTTCCAAACGTGAATCAAGTTATAATCTTGAAACATGGAATTTGAAAGATTTATTTTTTGACTTTAATTTATTTTTACTGGAACTTCCAACTCCCTGTAAAACTATTTGCTGTTAATCCTTAAAATCATTTTTAAGAATAAATTCAAGTCGTCCCAAACATATATTCTTTATACATCAACACCTAAAATGGTTTATATAGAGAGGAGTTGGGTTTTGAAAGTGTTTATGATCTGAAAACTTAAGAACAGAGGTACCCATACATATATACAGACATGCAAAAACACACATATATATACACATATATACATACATATATATACATACATACACACACATATGCGTCAGGCATAACATATTTATTCATTCTTACAAAACATTTTCACAGCCACTACTTCCGTGATTTCCTTATATATTAGAATATAAAGAAGATTATATTTTCATGTGAAGTTTACTCACCTGTTTTCTAGAAATAGAGAATAGCTCAAAATTTTCCCGTGGAACCAAACTATTTTGATCTGTACTTGATTGTGTTGCAGCTTGAAATTTGAATCGGATCTGAGATTTTGATTGAAGCCGGATCTTGTATTGAATTTCCCAAATTAAAACTGAAGCTTTGAATTGCGTCCTAAATTGTTTGAACATATTTGAATTTCTTCTTTTTTTATTTTTTTATTTTTTTATCAGGTTTGAAATGAATGAATGGAATGTGAAGATAAAGATAAAAGTTTTAATTTTGATCTAAAAACGAATAGCCCACTTCTTTAAAACAAAATGTTTTTTTATAAATTCAAACTGAAAGAAAGATTTATTTAGCCACTTGTTAATTGATTAGTTCCACTTGTACAAAACCCTTCTTATTAGCTTACCAATGTCATTTTGCATGTATAATAAAGCTACAAATGTATAAAGCTTTTTATTCATATATTTTTATGTTTATTATAAATTTTATATTTGTTTTCTATTTAGTTAATACATTTTCTTGATTTATATATTCAAAATCCTTTAAATAAACTAATATAAATCTAATTATTTACTAAACAAAATCATATATATATATATAATTTTTAAATCCAATTTAATTTAAGATATTTATCTTTTGAATTTCAAATTCAAATTCAAATTCCATTTAAAATCAACTCATATAAATATATATATTTTAAACAAACACATGTTTAATTTCTTTTTAAAAGGATAATTTCCTAAATTTAAATAATTATATTAGGAAGATTACCAAGCCAATATTTATCTAGATATATATTTTATTATCAGGATTATTTATTTAATTTATGAATTAATATTTGTACAAATTTAATCGAGCTAATTTATCAATTAACGGATGTCCAAAAATCCGGGTTATCACATAATCCGTCTTTTTGAATGGTTTGAGTTGGACATGTGTGGTTTATTGTCGACTTGAATCGTTTAAAAAGATGGGTCGTCACACCAACCTATTTTGCCTATCTCATTTCCCACTAAATGCAAAATTAAATCCTTAAACCAGTCTTGTTAAATACATTTGTATTTGCATTTAATTCATGTAACTCCCTATTAACTACATATTTATTGCCTTATCAATTTTGGAGTTAATATCACTTTTCCATTTACACCTCCCGATCATATAATTTACTTTGCTATTTATAACCATACGTCCTAATTATAACTTGTAACAACCCACTATTTCGAACCATTCAAATCGACAATCATCCACTTAGTCAAAATTGAATTGCTCAAAACAACATATTGTTAATTTATATTTGGCAAAACTCAGCATATACAGTAAATAAATCTATCACAGAACCACAGGCACAGTGTAATATATCAATAAGCAGTAGAAATAGATAAATAGTAGTTCACAAAGGTACTAGAAAAAAATCAGTGTTAAAACAAGATACAACAGAAATCCGAATACATAGAAGTCTCGATACATGAGAAAATCACAAGTTTGAACATAACAACTAGAAATAACGAAAAATTTGAACAGATTAGAGATAGACCTTCATGCAAAATTCCAAACTCCAAAGGTGAGCCTCAAATGCTGTGACACACAGTCTGACTTGAGCATAAAGCACAACACTCGAGTCAGGATTAACATTCTTATACTAGTAAATCAACTCAAGTGAAAAGTCAAGTGAAATACAATATAACTTAAAAGAAGGTTTAGGATTCCCATCCTTTAAGGATCTATTAAACTATTTACATACATAGTACAATACACTACATAAATAATGTTTATAGTAAAGTAAACTATTAAAATAGCGTTAAGGCATCACCCATATCCCTTTAACACATTTTATATATTCTCATAGTCTACAGTAGTGTAAGATCCACTAAACCAGTGGTTTACTCAAAAGACATTCCGTAGGTACGGTGCAAAACAAACTCGTAGAGGGCACGATAAGGCATGTGACAAGGCACGTGAGGTAATGCCCAGTGTACGATTTTAATGTTTTGCGGAATCGGACTGGTGGTAACACATAGCAACTACTACTGCCCACCTCGTGACGCACTCCTGAAATCAAAGGTGCACCTAATCAAATCACAAAGTAATAGAATTCCATCGAAGAAGCATGCTCGATCGGAGGTGCGACCTCACTTGGCCCAGCGTGGCTCTTGTTTTAGTCACATTAAGCTGACTCGCGGAAGTAAGGGTTGCGTTTAAACCTCATACAGATGTCGCCAAACCATCTTACTTCGTTCTGGAATCTCCTTCATGTACATAATTGTTAAAGTGGTTTTCGGTATTGGCAGAGAATATGACAATATCCGATGCCGGTCTCTTTAACAACCAAACACTTATTTCACTCCGTGGTCATTTTCTTTCAAATAATTAATAACTTTATTAAAATATCATATATTTTTCTCAAAATCATATCACTTTCGAAATCATATTAACTTTTGAAATCGTATCACTTTCAATGTAATTATTCACTTTAAATTATTTCCATTTAAAATCCTAACCACACAATAGCTTATTTATTAAAAGTGTATATATATATTTAAAAAGTTTATAAAAATTAAAATAGTTTATATACGTTGAAATCGTTATAAATTAAAAATAGTTTATATAAAAAAGATAGGTAATAGATTGAAATAGTTTATATATTAAAATATAGTTTATATCGAAATACTTAGAATTGTTTCTTCCAATTTCACAAATCAATTCAAAGTCAACTTTAGTTTGAAAATTCAGTCTAAATCAATCTCAGTTCCACAATTTCAATTAAAACAAATTAAAGGTTCAATTCAAATTCTCATTAAAACCATTTTCATTTTATATAAAATTTAAAATCCAGGTTTGAACTACAAATTTAAACCACTTCCAATTCGATGGTTTCAAAGTTTAAATATTTGAACAATTTGCAAATACTCAATTTCATAATTCCATTTATATTACAAAAATTCAACTTTAATTTTATTTAAATTTTAAAATATTCACTAATCATATTGGTTTAAACATTTACACAATGTCTTAAATTCAAATTTTAAATAAAATCAATAATTAAATATCTAACTTCAATTATATTTAATTCTAAAATATTTAATTAATTTTATAAGCATTTATATAAATTCTCAAATTATAGTTAAAATCGATATTAAATATCCAATTTTATTTAAATTTGAAAATATTCATTTAATCACTTTTAGTTAAATCAAGCTATTAAGTTATAAATTTCATATCTTTAAAATCCTAAAATCAGTAAGTTCCAAATCAATCTTTATTTTAAGTTCAATTACTAACCAATTTAAATTTTAAGTCAACTTTAATTTATCTTTCCAACCTTTATTTATTTAAGTTACTACAAAATCTATTTCAAAATATTAATACAAATATTTTAAATACGTTATATATATACTTATTCCATTAAATTCTATTAAATTAAATTGTATTATATTATATATTTTTAAATTACATCTTACTTTATTAAATCTATTTTACTTCATTTTTAACTATATTTTACATATTTAAAAATAATAAAATTATAAGTAAAATCTTAAAATTTACATTTTTCAAAACTTAACTTATAAATCTAAAATTTCCAAGCATATATTTTAAAAACCTAAATTTTCCACATATATTAAAATAAAATCTTTATATTATATTAAGAAATCAATATTTATTAAAATTCCATCTATATACTTCTAAAACTTTGGAAATCATTTTCCAAAATAGACCAACGACGTCCATATACAATTTTATATCCTATGGCCAAATGGATGTTTATCATTTCAATCCGCAATAATTTAATATTTAAGGGTATATATCATTTCAACCCGCAGTCCCAAAATTTCAAAATTAATGAAAATCGCTAGGGTTTATCATCTTAACCCATAATGATTTTCTCGTAATCTATAGGATCATTCGGTATGCATCATTTCAACCCATAAGGAATTCCTAACTAACAGGGAACTTGTAGTGTGAGAACAATATAATAATAATATAAAATATCGAAAACATGCATATATCATAATTGACAATATACATACATACATACATACATATATATATATATGTATATATATATATATATATATATGTTATAGGTTAGTGGTGGCAATACTATCAATTAGCATAGGTGAACAAATGCAAATAATAACATATCATGTTTAGTGATTAAATAACTAATAATTTCAATTTAGTAACATATTTCAATCGTCATTTCATGCGAATTAAATTTACTAACCATAAGAATGTTAATCGTGACAGCCTACTCACCTTTTGAGGCTAGACAACAATGAAAATGAGAAGCATCTAACATGGTAATGGACTAACCTAAGCTCTCAGTGGAATAGAAGATATGTTCTCTCAATATATCTTAATTCCTATGATTGATTAACCTAAGCTCTGAACCAAATGTAACAATTGCACCTTAATGGCTGAATTTTGACGAAATCAGAACTCAAATCCATTACGGTACAGATTGTTGATTTTGTAACGTGTAATAAATATAAGTATATAAAGTGCAATCAATATAAAATCATAGCGGAATTGAAAAATATAAAAGAATGTAAATATTAACGGTGCTACTACCTTGGAATCAATAGTATTCCTTAGATATATAATTGCCTTGTCAGCGCCGAGCGTGAATAAGAAGACTTCTCCATCTACATTTCTCATCTTGCTCCAGTAACCTATCTTCTAGTCTATATTGTGGGTTGTAATAGGAAGGGGTTGGAAAAATGTCCTGGTGATTGAATTTTTTTATATTTTATCCATAACACTAATTTATATCGATTGATTCCTATTTAAGTGTTATATCTATTATTTACGGCCAATCCGTTCAATTCTATTTGCGCATATATATGCCTAATCTCCTCCAAGGTATAACTACACACACACACACAAAACATACATACATATATATATATATATATATATCACTTAGTACTTCTTAGATAGGGAGGAGGCAGATCCAATGACCGTTTAATACCTCAACTCCGAAGCGGGCGCTCTGCAACTTAAGCACTAGTCAACTGGTTCTAACTATAGAGACTGATAACCCCTAGATACAGATTTATAATTTAATTACTGTAGTATTAACGCATCTCAAAGACTCATCTAAGGGTTAACTAGACCACCTCCAATTAACAAACAACTAACTGTTCAAACTTTGAGGTTTGTGCATATCCCATACGAATTTTACAATAGTACGAAGCAAAATCCATCATGGCATAACTCAAGTATATACTACCGACCGTTCGAGACTGCTGGTGATCATTGAAAGTGTTCTATGATCGTGGAAAATGGATATACAATAATACAGAGTATAATGATGATAGTTTCAAGGTAAATAATGCGGAACATAAAAGTAGTAAAGTAAAATGACACTAGGAATTTTTATTCTGGTTCGAAGCACCGTCCTACGTCTAGTCCCAGACTCCTCTTGGAATTTCACTAAAACAACAACCCTCACTTAACCTGGAGGAACATGTATATGCAACCCCTGAGTAGCCGAACAGGGACCTGAGCAGCAAAATAGGATTTTGTCTCAACAGCCGAAGAGGACATCATACACCTGAGCAGTAGAGCTGGACTTCAACAAATACAAAAGATTTTTTTGACTTTGTGTGTTCTAATAACATGGATTTTTCACTTGTAGACACCCTTCCTATAATCTTCTCCTTGAGTATAAATATATATATTTGAAGTTTATGAAGAATAGAAAGGTATAATATTGCTTTAACGTAGAATAATTGAAAGTATTATAGCAAATAGATTCAGGAGAGTTAGATTGGAATGATAAGAAAATTTAATGATTTGGAATCAAGTTAGAGTATGTATTCATAGAGGTTAAAGAGCAGCGACTGTTGGTGAAGAGTTTCGATTGATGTGTTACGTCCAAATCTTTTCGTAGAAGTTCATAACTCTTCGTAAATAGTCGTGTCTTTTCAAAAAGTAGCCTTTGTAGAAATTCAGTCCACTGAACCTCTGGGTCAGTCGACCGAATATTCAAATGAATTTTTAAATATATATCTGTATATATGTGAACCTATGCATGTTGCATAGATTTTCCAGGGTCAGTCGACTGAACCTCTGGGTCAGCCGACTGACCTTGTAAAACCTATGCAATTTGCACAGTTTTTACAGGTATAGTAATATATACAACTTTAAACACTTTTATATATTTTATATGCTTATATATGTATAAAATACTTGGGAATAAGATGATTAAATATATAAGCTAATATATACGTAAACAAGGAGAGATTTTAACAAAATTGACCTAAGACTCAAAATTAAAATAATATAACCGATGCACCAATTTTGAAGTCTTGTCTCCTTGTGGTATATATTCACTTTTTATCATAGTAGTCGTCAAATTTGTATGTCGTAGTGATAGCTTTGTGTCATGAATCAAAACCAAGTCTCAATATTCTCCTCCTTTTTTATTTATGACAACTTGTAAATAGATGTAGATTTCAACTATATATATAATATAAATACTTACTCCCCCTCAATCTTTGACACTCTATTTCCTGCATTCTCAACGTTAGTAATAAATATTTCTCCCTCTTTGTCATCGAAAAAAAGGAATAAAGAATTAAAAGTATGAAGCCATAATGTCATAGATATTATGAAGGAAACAACCATTCATACGTTAAACAACCATAAACAAGACTCTTGAAATACGAAAAGTAGTGACTGTTATAATACAAGCTATAAAATAAAGACTAATGTTTACATAATACAAAATAATAGCCCGTCCTATCCTTTTCTTACCCCTATTGTCATGCGATGTTTGACCACAACTAATGCCTTCATCTCCACCATCGTCGCTACTATTGTTTGATCATCGGAAGAAGATGACCAAGTGAAGATAGGTTTCTTACCTGGATCACCTATTATAGCCGTGGAAGTGCTGGATAAACATGAGATAGCTTGCCAAAGCTTCATAAAAAATCCTTTAACCTTATCAAGCTTTTTATCAACTTTAGTGATATGGGATTGAAGAATTTGTTGGTTACGGCATATCATAGAAATCGACTCATGTTGAGGCAGGACCGAATTAGGAATCAAAATTTCATCTTATTGACGACGAGATGATCTTTGGCGGGATGTACCATGAGATGCTTCACCATGTAGCTGTGGTTGAGCTTGAGATAATTGTCGTTGAGTCCATTCTTCGAAAAAATGATAGGAAGAGGTCGAACAACCGGTAGCTTCATTAATGCTAAAGTGTGATAATTTAAATATCCAATAGTAGAAACTAGCGAGTCAGGTTCTGGAATCTCACATGCCTTTAGTAGTCACATAATATACTCGCCATAATAGATGACATTCATCCGACTATTGTTGAAGCTATGGAATTCATTAAGAATTAATCATAGCCAAGTGACTTTAATTTTTACAAAGATAGCATACAAGGCTTTAAAGTTATGTTCATAAACAAGTTCATAACTCCCGGTTCGCGGAGTTATGGTTTTCATTAAAGCGCGATGTATAATTCTTGCTTTTGGTCTTAAGGACATGGACTTGAGTTGGTGCATGACGTATTCTAAAAATAAATGACTTATATGGTCACGAACACCATATCACAATCAATATTGCTCAATTCTATATCATCATTTTCGGATCTCAAGATGTGAGCCATTCGATCTAAGGAGAAAAACAGGTTTTCCATAAACTAGACTCTATACACAATCTTGTTGATTTTGAACGGTTTGGTGAACCAAGTTAAGATTTGCATAGAATAATTTGACCATTGTTTGACTAATTTTGTGCTTATTATCGTCAATATTGAATAAAGATTCCAAATTGCTCCTTCGAGCCAATTCTTGTATATGGTATGGAGAGAAATCAGAAAACTTTACAAACGAACCTTCAAAGATGTGAGAATCTTGCATTCTTCTCCATCTCCTAGTTGCGGTATCATCAAATAACCATTGTTGGATTTACTCGTTTGAAGGAGGTTGAGAGAATGAAGATGCTTCTTCTTTTCTCTTAGGAGCCATTAATTTGGTAGTTTGGATGTTAAAAATTGAGTTTTTGAGGAGCTGGGGTTTTGGAGAAATTGAAAATCTAAAATAAGTGAGGAGAGAGAAGGGAAAGGTAATGGTTAAAAGATGAAAAGTGAGTGGGTAGGAGCAGTAATGCTAGTCATATTCATGAATCAGTCGACTGAATCAGTGGTTCAGTCGACTGAATCTGAAAATCGAAAATTTTCATCCTCTTGGTCCAGTCGACTGAGTCACTAAGATAGTCGACTAACCATGGTTTTTAAAAACAGTTTACTTCTATGCAGTCGACTGACCTGGGTGAATTCATATAGCCCATGTTTTGTTGAGTAAATTTTGTACATTTTCATATATATTAATATTGTAAGTTTATTTTTGAGTATTGTAACTAGCAATCAAGTAAATGATATGAAAATTAAATGAATTATCCCAAAAAAAAAGCGTACATACTTTAGTAGAATTATTCGAAAATAAAAAAGTAACAACTATGTTTATTTTGAACGGCTAGGCGTTTTGTAGACCAGTAGTTGTTTGCGACAAGCATTCAATGCTTCATTCCGATCCCATGAATTTGGTGAGACCAGTGGTCGTGGTGGGGATGACATCGAAGGTCATCTAATGGGCGAAACCTTATGTTCTTCTATTGGATGTGAATGGGCCTCGCAAAACTTATTAGAAATATGCTCGATAATTCCTAATCGTCGAGAGTTAATCTTTTCCTCGTAGTACATTTCACGTTGAAGTATCAATGATTCTTGTTGACAGTGATGCAAATCATCTATTTTTTGCTTAGTGTTTGGAGATATGTTAATCATCTTTTTTCCTTTCTTTTTATCAAGAGTATATCCAGTATGGTAAGTAGAATATGGTGAAGTACAATGAACATGAGTTTTTTGTAACAGCCTTCCTTTTTTGTATGCTTTAAATCGACGATAAACCACACACATCAGACTTAAACCATACAGAAGGGAGATTGTTATGGAGTAAATAAGAAAAAGCAGAGAAATAAAAAATAGAATCTTGCAGCGGAACGATAAGTATAATAATCAAATAAACAGTTCATGAAGCTGTTTTTCAAAAACATTTGTTTACACTTATACAATACATATCAGAGTTACACATAACAGAGAATAATAAAATGAAGTGGAGTACATGATGCAGGGAATAATATAATAAGCAATAGTAATAATATCGTCATCCTCCAAAATAAAGTCTTCAAATCCTAAAATGCTCAGACTGAGCCGAGCGAATTGAAAAGACAAAACACTCGAGTTAGAACTAAAAGATCTTATGTAAGTTAAATCAATTGAAATAAATATGAGTGTAACGGCATCAGAGATGCTTACGGGATTTGACATCTCCTATCCAGTATCAAATGTGAGTGCAGTAACTTAGAGATGCTCGGGATTCACGCCTCCTAAGGATCCGTTAAACTATTTACTATGTAGTAATATTTCGCTATTATAATAATGTCTAATAATAAAATAAACTTACTTTTAAATAGCGTTAAGGGGTTACCTATATAGCCATTAACACATAATAGTGAAAATGGTCTATACAGTACCGTAATGCCTCCTGGTCGGGAGGCCATTAGAGGATACTCCATAGGTACGACACAAATTAAACTCTTACAAGGCACGTTAGGGTAGGTGACATGGCACAACTAGGCAATGCTAGGGTAGATATACCAATTATGCTTCCGGATCGGTGGTAATGCGTAGCTGCTACTATCGCCCATCTCGAGCCAAACCTCCTAAATCAAATGGGCCCCAAACAATCACATAGTAATAGAATAGTATCGAAGGAGTGTGTCCGATAAAAGGTGCTACCTTCTTAGCCTGTCGATCGCTCTTGTTTTAGCCACCTTATGCCAACTCACGGGAGTCGGGTTACATATATACCTCAAAGGAAACGCCGCCGCCATCCTACTTCATTCTGGAATCTCCACTGCGTACACGGTTGTTAAAGTGTTTTTTGGAGTTGGCAGAGAGTATGACAACTTCCGATCCTGGTCTCTTTAACAACCAAACGTTGTTATAACACCGCGGTCATTTAAAATAATTATACTTCAAAACCAGAATATAATGTCCATTTCAAAACCATATAAATGCGATATTATTTCCGTTTAAAAACCAATCAATATGATATCGTTCTATAAAAACTCAAATCAATATAATACCATTTTTATTTTGAATATATCCCTTTCCCAAATCATAGCACTTTCAAATTTATACACTTCGAAAAAAATCATTTGAAATTATAACACTTTTAAATATAATACTTTGAAATTTATAACTTCGAAACATTTCAATTTCGATAAAACATTTCAGTTTCGATCAAAAAATTTCAATTTCGATATATTTCAAGGTTTAAATATTCAAAATACCAAAACTAAATTTCAAAATTTCGATTCAACAATTGAATTTCTATTATTTAGTTTGAAATAATTTGCACAATAAATCCCCTTATCATTTAAATAAAACTCAAATTACAAATAACTAAATATTTCCTTCAATACATTTATACTTGAAATACTCATTTAATTCCCATTAACCCCAAAACCAAATTATAATAATTATACCCTTTAAAGTTTCCAACTTGATAAATGTGATGACCCAGAATTTTGAAGCAATATCAATTTAATAATCAAAAATAAAAATTAAATTGATTCGATAATCTTTGTAATAAGATTTGAATTAATTTAATAATCCAATAAAATAAATAGTTAATTGATAGATTATATCTTTTTAAATCTAATAAATTGTTTTCTATTTATAATGTATATAGGGTGTATATATATTGTAAATAGATCTTGTTTTAATCTAATAGATAAATAAATCCTGTTTTCTATAAAAATATACATCTTTAGTAAAAATTGGGAATTTTGATTTTATTTAAAAGTTAAACTTTTAAAAGGTTATTTAATAAATAAATATGGTTTTAAATTGATAAGATAAAAATTTAATTTGTTTAAATTAATTAATTTGATATTAAGTTTTTAAAAGTATATAATAAATAACTTTATGATTTTAAATGCATAAGAAGAATGTTGAAATGATTTAAAATATGTTTTAACTCAAGTTTAAATTTAAATAAAAATAACAATAAGGGTTATTTGGATATAACTGGATAAAATAAATAATTTATTGATAAAGAAACAATTTCTTTTATAAATTATTTACAGTTATCAAATGTTGTTATTTTTAAAATATAACAATACATTGTTTTTAACAAATAGATTTTTAATAAAAATGATTGTTTTTCAAAAAAAGTTTAATTGTGTAGTTATATTGTAAATAAACTTGATTTCAAAATTTAATTTGAACTTGAATTCAAAGCTTTGAAATCTAAAGTATAAATATTTTTAATTTGTTTTCATTTTAAAATATTTGTATAAGCTTTATTTTATAAATATAATTGGATTTATTCATTTTAAAATTTATCTACATATAAATAAATACATGTTAACTAATTAATTAAACAAAGATTCACTTTTATCTTATATTAACATGTTAACTAAATAACTAATTAGCATTTAACTATAACTAAATTACATAATTATAACAAATTAACATTTAAAAACAAATGTAAACATTTTACAAATTAAATTAACATGTGTTAAGATAATAAACAAGGTGCATGACAAATGTGAATGTAAAGGACAAGTGCCAATACTTGTTTTATTTTATTTAAATTTTAATTAAACAAAATTTTAATCCATATAAAACACTTTCACATTCTTCATTCTTTTCTTTTCTCTTATACTTTGAATTCAAACAAGTAAGTAATGTTCAAAACTGACAACTTCCTCATACTAAATTAATAGGTTCCTCAAACCAAAATCATGAAATCAACTTGTAAATCAGATCAATTCCCCTGTAAAAAAAAATTAAACCTATAACCTGCACATCTTCTAACATGCAAGCAAACCTGTCACCATATTTGAAATCTGTTTTGAAAACAAATTTGATTTGAGCCTGCATTTCAAAAATCTGGGGTCTCAAAGAAGCATGCATGCAATTGTATTGTGAAATCTGGAGCTAATGCAAAATAAGATTTAAAGTTCACAAAATTAAATAAGCAAGCCACCCAGATTCATTAAGCAATTCAAGATTTGAAGCATAGGGAGTTTCCGGTTTTAAAAGCACAAGTTCTTCTCAAAATTCATGGCTCCATCTTCTGATTTTATAAGGTGAGTAACATCATAATATAAATGGTTTAAAGTATAATCAGGTTGCAAGTTTTATCACTGAAAACAAATATGTTTGTGAATGCATTATAAGTACATCTCTGGATATTTATATGGATGTATTGGTGTGTATTATGATTCTCTGCCCTGTCTTTATATTGTTTCCCAGACTCAAGATTTTTATTTTTTTATTTCTTACCACCTGATCTATTTTTGTTAGAACTTGAATTACAAACCAAGGATGTTTGAATTAGTGTAGATTAAGTTTTAAAAACTTAAAATTTGTTAAATCAAAATCTGTTATTGCTGTAAAGCCCAGGATATCAAAGTGTGTTGAATAATATGAAAACTTCAAACTAAGAAATAGATAGATTCTGTATTATGAATTAAAAAATAAAATCAAAACATGATTTTTAGAATAAAAATTAGGATTTTTAGTTTGGGTTTGGATGTATATTTCTAGTTTGGCCAGAAATTGGTTTGTGGGTGGTCACGGGTAATCGGGTTGATATGGGGAGTCATGTTTCTTCCAGTGGGTAGAGGAGTGTTTACTGGAGCTTGGAAAAATATTGGGTGGCGATGCAATTCATCGTGGTGACTGCGGTGGTGAGATCTTGTCCGGAACCCTAGTTTAAACTAGGTCATTTGTTTTGGTCGGGATGGCTTATTGAAATGATCGAGTTGAACGAGTTTTTTAGGGATGATAGTATGATGGTTGATGAACAAGTGGCCGGAGTCGTTGCTATTCCTGTGGTCAGATGGTTGAGGATGAGGCATGTTCCAGGTTTGGGGTGTTACCTGTTTTTTTTCTGTTCCGGGTTTTGGAATAAAACCTCGAATTCGATTTTGTGTTTTGGTGAAGGTGATCTGATGGTGGTGGTTGGTCGTGGGGTTGGTTGTCGATGTTGGGAAGCCACCGGAGGTGGATGATGATGGGTGGAGGCACGGTGCACGTGCACCATGCACTTTTGGCTTCAAAAGTTTGCCTGATTGATGTAGTATATTGAACTCGAGTATTACTCGAGTGTTTGTTGTTCTTTGCTCGAAGGAATGGGTCTGATGACTCGGAGCAGGGAATAGGGTAGCTCGGGTAAGTGTAATAGCAGTTTTAGTAAAGAAACCTGCTGATCTGGTTTTAAAATTCAAAATAAAATTTAAACCCCGGATTTAAATGAAAGCTTAGTTTTAAATCCTAGTTTTAAATCTGAGTTAAGTTTAAATCTAGTTTGTATTATAGTTTCAAATGGTTTTGAAGTCTTATAGGTTTTTAAATTTTGAAAATGGGTTTTCAGTTTTTTTTAAAAAAAAAGAGGAAGGAACCTGACAGTTTATGGAAATTTAAATTTTATTTCAAAAATCTAAAATCTAATTTAAAAATAGCAGTTTGAATTTAAAGATTAGGTCCAATTCTTTTCAAAGACCGTTGAATCTTCAGGTTTCAAAAATGGAATTTGTATTTTAAATAAAGAGTTTTAAAATTAAGGTTTAAATCAAAAGTTTAATTAAAGTTTAAATCAAATGATTCAAATAAAGAATGGGTTCAAGTATCTTGAATTTAAATCTGTATATTTGAATAAGTTTTAAAATTTTGAAAGTTTTCAAACAAGTTTAAATTTAAATTGTTTGTTAGAGGTAAATTTGTTTTCAAAACAAATATTTAAACTTGATTCTTTTTGAATAAATTTTTTATAAAAGGTTTAAAAGGAAGTTAAATGATTTGTTAACTTGAATTTGCAAGTATAATAGTAATGTACTTAAAAACTTAATTTTAAATTAAATTAAGTAAATAAAGGCTTATCTTATATAAGTTTTAAATGAAAGTAATAAATGTTATTCACATTTATTTTAAAGGATTATAAATGAAAGTTAAATTTGGTTAATGCTTTAATAAACATCATTTTGAATTTTAGATTCAAAATGGAATTTGAATTTAAATTTAAAAATGCAATGTTCTAGTACATTTTAATATTTACAAAACCATTAATAAGAAATAGATTTTTCTTAGAGATTATTGAAGTATTAAAATGATCATATGAATAAGATAAGTAAGGAATGTCTTATTTATTTAATGTATAGATGAATAATTTAGATTAGAGATAATTAAGAAGTAATTAAAGAAAAGTAATTAAAGAACGACAAATTGTTAATGAAGGTCATTAACTAAGGATTATTTAGTAATTAATTAATATGATTAATTTTTAATAATTAATTAGAATTATTAGTTAATGATAATCAATTGTGAAAATTATTTAAGTTTAATTACTAAATGAAAGTAATTAAGATATTAATTACTTAATGTAATTAATCGATTTTATTGAGTTTGGTTTAAATTAATTTATTAAGTTTAATTAATTTTAAACAATGGATTTGATAATAATTACTTGATATAATTAATGAAGTAAAATTACTTAGTGAAGTAATTAAAGATAATTACTGGATGTAATTAGTGGATGATGTTGGGATTGTGGAAGTAATTTGGATTAAATTATTTTGTATAATTAATCAAGGGATTAATTAAGAAATTAATTAAGGAGTAATTAATTTGATAAAGTAATTAAGGGTAGTTAATTACTGAATGTGATTAATCAAGGTATTAATAATTATCGTTTAATTGAGATTAATTATTTAACGAAATTAATTTAAATAAGATAATTAATTAAATATAATTAAGGATCATTAATTAATATAATTAATGATGTAATTAAGATTGATTAATCAAGATTAATTAATCAATAATTAAGGGTAATTAATTAACAGTAATTAATTAAGGTTAATGGAATTAATAACAGTTAACTAATTAATGAAGTAATTAAAGGTTAATTACTGTAGTTGGTTTAGGGTAATTAATTTCGTGAAATTAATTAAAGTATAATCAATCAGGGTTGATTAATTAAGATGATAAATTAGAGGTTAGTTAATTAATTAATTTTTAATTAATTAATGGTGATGTAAGCAAGATTTATATTGATGTAATTAATTAATTTAATTCATTTTAAATTAATTAGAGATGATGTAATTAATTTAGTTCATTTTAAATTAATTATAGATGGTATGATTATAGATCATTGCTTATAAATGGATGATATTGGTTGCCTTGAATGGTTTGGAATCTCAACTATGAGATTAGTAATGTTGAGTGATATGGATGCAGTGGTTGCATTGTGATGATGATATGGATTATCTTTTGATAATGATAATGTGGATTATCTGTGGTTATGATAATGATAATTATCTGTTGTGAATCTGTGAATTATCTATCTATGTGTATATAGATAATGTAATTGAATTGTTTTAAACTCTAAAACAACTTGGACCTAAAAGACACACTTTGGATTTCGATGAGACCGAGATCGGGTTTCCATATTTGGATATCCGAAAACCACATCGATCCAAATTAACGATAGGTCATGAATCTTATATGAAGAGTGAAGACTCGAGGTGTAAGGACTATTCGTCAGTATGACTCTGGAGGTGATTCCGTGATGAGTTTGATGGAAATAGTATGGAGATTCAGAGTGCAAGGGTTATCGTTGTTTACTCTGAGGGTGATTCCAAAACGAGTTTAACGAGATAATGCCTTCGGTTTCGTTCGAACCCGGAACAAACTTGTATGGATTGAATGCTTTCAGAATATCGTCAGGTGGACGATGAGCATTCTAAGAGATGTGTTCTCTAAAGGTAATTGTAGCCTCAAGCCTCATCAACCGAGAATGGCTAAAACATGGGAGGTGCAGCAAGGCTAAGTGGGTCATGCCCAAGTAAGACGAGATTTTCCGCTGTCTAGAGGTCCCATTTTATTCGGCTTAGTGGGCGGTTGGATATGCGCACCAACTGCGGGGTTGTCTCATTCGGAACTGTTCAATAAGGAATGGTTCCGGCCTTGTGTTGCAGGGGAGCGAGCGTACTCCTCGGTACATTGATCTAGGCCACGTACTGTGGCGGGCGGTACCCCAGTAGCCCTACCATTGTATGGAATCCAAAATCCAATAAGTGCCAACGGTTTTGATTGTATTACCCACTTTTGTGGCTAGTAGCTGGAATTTAATAATGTAACAATTTTGGCTATTTCATATTTACTTGAAAACCATAGACCTATTATAATATCACTGGATTTCCTATCAAATGTTTTGGTTAGCGTAAGGCAAAAACTTTTCCATGTTTATGTGTGGGAAGTCTTATGTGATACCTTTCTTTTCAAAAGGGTTTTTAAAATTAAGCAACTTTAACCTGTTACTCACACCAGACCCATGTCTGACCCGGAGTTTATTCTTTGTTTTCTTAAACTCTTGGGTACTCAAATTTTTATGAGTAGCCAAGGGATTCAGGTTAGCTTTGGCGCATTATGAAGGAGCAATGGAGCTGGAGGCTTCTGCATTAGATATATAGTTTTCCGCTGTGTTTGGTATCTCTGTGTTGTCTTTGAGTTGTATTGAGTTGTAATAACTAGATAGGTGTTTATAACTGTCTAGTATGTGTTGTATTACCTGTGTACTTTGATAATTGTTGTAAAATATGTAATATTTTATGTTATTAATATAATTTATTTGTTCCGCTGTTTAGATTCTGATGTGTTGTTTCTTCTTTCTTCTCTTCTTTCTCTTTTCTATCCCTTTCTTTCTTATTAATGATGCGTCATTCTGTGGAGACGGATGGTGGGTCGTTACAGTGGTATCAGAGTATTAGGTTGAGTGAATACCTAGGCTCTGGAGTGGTGTCTATGTTGAGAGAGCGTATTTGTAATTTTATATATATTTATATATATTTATCTATTTTTACCTCTCTGTTTTGGTTACCTATTCAGTTTTTCCAATGTAATATATAAAGATAGATGAGGTAGTGGTGTGTGTAACACGACTACCATTGGTTTAAGTTTGGTGTTTGAGGTTGGAAGTGTATTTGTCAAGGCTGTAGACCGAATACTGTCTCGCGTAAGTTGTGCAGAGTGTAGAGATTTCATAAATCTCTGAAGGAAACCTGTTAAGGTTCGGTGTTCATCTTTGATGTTGGATGAGTTGAATATTAGATCTATCAATTGGGCTGGAGCAAGTGATGGTATTTTGATACCTCAGAAGTTGTAACTGCGTAATGAGATGTAGTGACTATGGATGTGTCCGAAGATATTTCTTTGGAACAAGTTTGGAAAGTGTATTTGCTTCGGTGTTCTGGCTAGGTCCAGCAGGATGTTGCGATGTTTCTATTTGCTTTGAAGTCTGAGTTTCTCGAAGAGCTTTGGATTAGGAAGTTTTGGCATTGGTGTCAGCAGTGAAGCTCGGAATGTTCTGTGAGCCGGCAGGGAGGTCTTAGCTGAGTAGTTTTTCCGGAGATGGAGTTCAGAAGCTGCGGAGTGGATCTGTTTCTTCAATGGATTGGGTAGACCAGCGTAAGCTGTTCTGTTTGGAAAAGAGAGAACAGTTTTCTTTGGAAATTGATCTGGGTTGATCGCAAAAGTGACTTGTGATAGATCGAGTGTTCCCTTGGATTTACAGAGATTTTCTGGATGTCTTCTGGAAACGCAGAGGTTTGTTCGCATCTGGAGATGGATTTTTTCTTTATGGATCTGTTGAACTATATTTCTGGGGAGAGATATCCAGTTTGCGCTCGTAATTTTCTTCAGCATTTTCTTATCTACTTCGGAACAGAGTTGTGCAGCGGAAGCAGTTTGGAAGTGATCTGGTTGTCTTTTCCAGATATGGAGAAGTAAGTTTAGTCTTCTGCTAGATTATGGAGTAGAGTTGTGTTTTTGGTTTTGGTTGATCTTGAGGAGATCATTGTGTTGGGTTGTTTTTTGTTCTGATTGTTTCTAGAGGAATCAGCAAGGGGTTGAGCTGATCGGTTTGGATGATGGTAGCCCAGGATCGTCCAAAGACTTTTGTGGATAAGAGATGGAGGAATTTGAAATTCGAAGTTGGAGACTTCGTTGTTGTTGGAGTTTTCTCCGATCGAAGGAGCTATAAGACGGGATAAGACTGGAAAGCTAACTTCGAGGTGTTTTGGATCTCATCTGTGTTTTGGTTGGATTGGTATATGGCTTTCAGGATTGAATTTCTAGCTTGGATAACTGGAATTTGATGAGTTTCACATATCTCTGAGAGAGTACGTGTATGGTCTATCTCTGGTTTTGAAACCAGTTGTTCAGGAGGTTTGGTTGTTGAGTCAGACTCGTCTGTAATCTGATATGCTATCTAGTTATGTAGATCTAGATGAGTAGGAGCTCTACAGCTTAATAGTATTGATTGTTTGAATTCTGTAGGGCGAATATTCCGGTATATATACCGGGGAAACTCGTGAAAACTCTATCTAGAATTTTTGTCTGGATAGTTAAATTAGTTTGATTGGGTGAATTGGTTGCTATAATTGTTAGCATATCATTGGTATATGCTTGTGTTTTAAAATTAAATCTTTAAATAGATTATTAAATTACCTTTGTTTTAAATTTCGAGGACGAAATTCTTTTAAGGGGGAAGGAATGTGATGACCCAGAATTTTGAAGCAATATCAATTTAATAATCTGAAATAAAAATTAAATTGATTTGATAATATTTGTAATAAGATTTGAATTAATTTAATAATCCAATAAAATAAATAGTTAATTGATAGATTTTATCTTTTTAAATCTAATAAATTGTTTTCTATAAATAGATCTTGTTTTAATCTAATAAATAAATAAATCCTGTTTTCTATAAAAAAATATATCTTTAGTAAAAATTAGGAATTTTGATTTTATTTAAAAACTAAACTTTTAAAAGGTTATTTAATAAATATGGTTTTAAATTGATAAGATAAAAATTTAATTTGGCCAAATTAGTTTATTTGATATTAAGTTTTTAAAAGTATATATAACTTTATGATTTTAAATGCATAAGGAGAATGTTGAAATGATTTAAAATATGTTTTAACTCAAGTTTAAATTTAAATAAAAATAACAACAAGGGTTATTTGGATATAGTTGGATAAAATAAATAATTTATTGATAAAGAAACAATTTCTTTTATAAATTATTTATAGTTATCAAATGTTGTTATTTTTAAAATATAATAATACATTGTTTTTAACAAATAGATTTTTAATAAAAATAATTTTTTTCAAAAAAAGTTTAATTGTGTAGTTATATTGTAAGTAAACTTGATTTCAAAATTTAATTTGAACTTGAATTCAAAGCTTTGAAATCTAAGGTATAAATATTTTTAATTTGTTTTGATCTTAAAATATTTGTATAAACTTTATTTTATAAATATAATTGGATTTATTCATTTTAAAATTTATCGAGATATACATAAATACATGTTAACTAATTAATTAAACAAAGATTCACTTTTATCTTATATTAACATGTTAACTAAATAACTAATTAGCATTTAACTATAGCTAAATTACATAATTATAACAAATTAACATTTAAAAACAAATGTAAACATTTTACAAATTAAATTAACATGTGTTAAGATAATAAACAATGTGTATGACAAATGTGAATGTAAAGGACTAGTGTCAATACTTGTTTTATTTTCTTTAAATTTTAATTAAACAAAATTTTAATCCATATAAAACACTTTCACATTCTTCATTCTTTTCTTTTCTCTTATACTATGAATTTAAACAAGTAAGTAATATTCAAAACTGAAAACTTCCTCATAATAAATCAATAGGTTCCTCAAACCGAAATCATGAAATCAACTTGCAAACCAGATCAATTCCCTTGTAAAAAAATTTTAAACCTATAACCTGCACATCTTCTAACATGCAAGCAAACCTGTCACCATATTTGAAATCTATTTTGAAAGCAAATTTGATTTGAGCCTGCATTTCAAAAATCTGGGGTCTCAAAGAAGCATGCATGCAACTGTATTGTGAAATTTGGAGCTAATGCAAAACAAGATTTAAAGTTCACAAAATTAAATAAGCAAGCCACCCAGATTCATTAAGCATTTCAAGATTTGAAGCATAGGGAGTTTCCAGTTTTAAAAGCACAAGCTCTTCTCAAAATTCATGGCTCTGTCTTCTGGTTTTATAAGGTGAGTAACATCATAATATAAATGGTTTAAAGTATAATCAGGTTGCAAGTTTTATCACTGAAAACAAATATGTTTGTGAATGCATTATAAGTATATCTCTGAATATTTATATGGATGTATTGGTGTGTATTATGATTTTCTGCTCTGTCTTTATATTGTTTCCCAGACTCAAGATTTTTATTATTTTTTATTTCTTACCACCTAATCTAGTTTTGTTAGGACTTGATTTACAAACCAAGGATGTTTGAATTAGTGTAGATTAAGTTTTAAAAACATAAAATTTGTTAAATCAAAATCTGGTATTGTTGTAAAGCCCAGGATATCAAAGTGTGTTGAATAATATGAAAACTTCAAACTGAGAAATGGATAGATTCAGTATTATGAATTAAAAAATAAAATCAAAACATGATTTTTAGAATAGAAATTAGGATTTTTAGTTTGGGTTTGGATGTATATTTCTGGTTTGGCCAGAAATTGGTTTGTGGGTGGTCATGGGTAATCAGGTTGATTTGGGGAGTCGTGTTTCTTCCGATGGGTAGAGGAGTGCTCAGTGGAGCTTGGAAAAATATTGGGTGGCGATGTAATTCATCGTGGTGACTGCGTTGGTGAGATCTTGTCCGGAACCCTAGTTTTAACTAAGTCATTTGTTTTGGTCGGCATGGCTTATTGAAGTGATCGAGTTGAATGAGTTTTTGGGGGATGATAGTATGATGGTTGATGAACATGTGGCCGGAGTCGTTGCTATTCCGATGGTCAGATGGTTGAGGATGAGGCATGTTCCAGGTTTGGGGTGATACCTGTTTTTTTTTTCTATTCCAGGTTTTGGAATAAAACCTCGGATTCGATTTTGTGTTTTGGTGACGATGATTTGATGGTGGTGGTTGGTCGTAGGGTTGTTTGTCGATGTTGGGAAGCCATCGGAGGTGGATGATGATGGCTGGAGGAACGGTGCACATGCACCGTGCACTTTTGGCTTCAGAAGTTTGCCTGATTGATGCAGTATATTGAAATCGAGTATTACTCGAGTGTTTGCTGTGCTTTGCTCGAAGGAATAGGTCCGATGACTCGGAGTAGGGAATAGGGTAGCTCGGGTAAGTGCAATACCAGTTTTCGTACAGAAACCTGATGATCTGGTTTTAAAATTCGAAATAAAATTTAAACCCTGGATTTAAATGAAAGTTAAGTTTTAAATCCTAGTTTTAAATCTGAGTTAAGTTTAAATCTAGTATGTATTATAGTTTCAAATGGTTTTGAAATCTTATAGGTTTTTAAATTTTGAAAATGGGTTTTCAGTTTTTAAAAAAAGAGAGGAAGAAACCTCACAGTTTCTGGAAATTGAAATTTTATTTAAAAAATCAAAAACCTAATTTAAAAACAGCAGTTTGAATTTAAAGATTAGGTCCAGTTCTTTTCAATGACCTTTGAATCTTCAGGTTTTAAAAATGGAATTTGTATTTTAAATAAAGAGTATTAAAATCAAGGTTTAAATCAAAAGACTAATTCAAGTTTAAATCAAATGATTTAAATAAAGAATGGGTTCAAGTATATTAAATTTAAATCTGGATATTTGAATAAGTTTTAAAATTTTGAAAGTTTTCAAACAAGTTTAAATTTAAATTGTTTGTTAGAGGTAAATTTGTTTTCAAAACAAACATTTAAGCTTGATTCTTTTTGAATAAATTCTTTATAAAAGGTTTAAAAGGAAGTTAAATGATTTGTTAACTTGAATTTGCAAGTATAATAGTAATGTACTTAAAAACTTAATTTTAAATTAAATTAAGTAAATAAAGGCTTATCTTATATAAGTTTTAAATGAAAGTAATAATTGTTATTTACATTTATTTCAAAGGATTATAAATGAAATTTAAATTTGGTTAATTCTTAAATAAACATCATTTTGAATTTTAGATTCAAAATGGAATCAGAATTTAAATTTAAAAATGCAATGTTCTAGTGCACTTTAATATTTATAAAATCATTAATAAGAAACGGGTTTTTCTTAGAGATTATTGAAGTATTAAAATGATCATATGAATAAGATAAGTAAGGAATGTCTTATTTATGTAATGTATAAATTAGTAATTTAGATTAGAGCTAATTAAGAAGTAATTAAAGAAAAGTAATTAAAGAAAATAGTTAATGAAGGTCATTAACTAAGGATTATTTAGTAATTAACTAATACGATTAATATTTAATAACTAATTAGATTAATTAGTTAATGATAATCAATTATGAAAATTATTTATATTTAATTACTAAATGAAAGTAGTTAAGACAATAATTACTTAATGTAATTAATGGAGTTTATTGAGTTTGGTTTAAATTGATTAATTAAGTTTAATTAATTTTAAATGATGGATTTGATTATAATTACTTGATATAATTAATGAAGTAAAATTACCCTGTGAATTAATTAAAGATAATTACTAGATGTAATTAGTGGATGATGTTAGGATTGTGGAAGTAATTTGGATTAAATTATTTTATATAATTAATCAAGGGATTAATTAAGAAATTAATTAAGGAGTAATTAATTTGATAAAGTAGTTAAGGTTAGTTAATTACTGAATGTGATTAATCAAGGCTATTAATAATTATGGTTTAATTGAGATTAATTATTTAGTGAAATTAATTTAAATAAGATTATTAATTAAATAAAATTAAGGATCATTAATTAATATAATTAATGATGTAATTAAGATTGATTAATCAAGATTAATTAATTAATAATCAATAATTAAGGGTAATTAATTAATTGTAATTAATTAAGGTTAAATGTAATTAATTATAGTTTATTAATTAATGAAGTAATTAAAGGTTAATTACTGTATTTGGTTTAGAGTAATTAATTTTTCGAAATTAATTAGAGTCTAATTAATCAGGGTTGATTAATTAAGATGATAAATTAGAGTTTAGTTAATTAATTAATGGTGATGTAAGCAAGATTTATATTGATGTAAGTAATTAATTTAATTCATTTTAAATTAATTAGA
This sequence comes from Allium cepa, assembly GCA_030765085.1. Taxonomy (NCBI): domain Eukaryota; kingdom Viridiplantae; phylum Streptophyta; class Magnoliopsida; order Asparagales; family Amaryllidaceae; genus Allium; species Allium cepa. The sequence goes on along the minus strand of CM060928.1, from coordinate 846,879,969 downwards.
GATGACGTAATTAATTTTATTCATTTTAAATTAATTATAGATGGTATGATCATAGATTATTGCTTATAAATGGATGATATTGGTTGCCTTAAATGGTTTGGAATCTCAACTATGAGATTAGTAATGTTGAGTGATATGGATGCATTGGTTGCATTGTGATGATGATATGGATTATCTTTTGATGATGATAATGTCGATTATCTATGGTTATGATAATGATAATTATCTGTTGTGAATCTATGAATTATCTATTTGTATGTATATAGATAATGTAATTGAATTGTTTTAAACTCTAAAACAACTTGGACCTAAAAGACACGCTTTGGATTTTGATGAGACCGGGATCGGGTTTCCATATTTGGATATCCGAAAACCACATCGATCTAAATTAACGATAGGTCGTGAATCTTATGTGAAGAGTGAAGACTCGAGGTGTAAGGACTATTCTTCAGTATAACTCCAGGGGTGATTCCGTGATGAGTTTGACGGAAATAGTACTTACAGGCTCGAGATGGAGATTCAGAGTGCAAGATTATCATTATTAACTCTGAGGGTGATTCCAAAACAAGTGTAACGAGATAATGCCTTCGGTTTCGTTCGAACCCGGAACGAACTTGTATGGATTGAATGCTTTTAGAACATCGTCGAGTGGACATTGAGCATTCTAAGAGATGTGTTCTCTAAAGGTAATCGTAACCTCAAGCCTCATCAACCGGGAATGGCTAAAATAGGGGAGGTGCAGCAAGGCTAAGTGGGTCATGCCCAAGTAGGACGAGATTTTCCCCTGTCTAGAGGTCCCTTTTTATTCGGCTTAGTGGGCGGTTGGATATGCGCACCAACTATGGGGTTGTCTTGTTTGGAACTGTTCATTAAGGAATGGTTCCGGCCTTGTGTTGCAGGGGAGCAGGCGTACTCCTCGGTACGTTGATCTAGGCCACGTACTGTGACAGGAGTTACCCCAGTAGCCCTGCCATTGTATGGAATCCAAAATCCAATAAGTGCCAACGGTTTTGATTGTACTGCCCACTTTTGTGGCTAATAGCTGGAATTTAATAATGTAACAATTTCAGCTATTTCATATTCACTTGAAAACCCTAGACCTATTATAATATCACTGGATTTCCTATAAATGTTTTGGTTAGCGTAAGGTAAAAACTTTTCCATGTTTATGTGTGGGAAGTCTTACGTGATACCTTTCTTTTCAAAAGGGTTTTTAAAATTAAGCAACTTTAACCTGTTACTCACGCCAGACCCATGTCTGACCCAGAGTTTATTCTTTGTTTTCTTAAACTCTTGGTTACTCAAATTTTTACGAGTAGCCAAGGGATTCTGGTTAGCTTTGGCGAATTATGAAGGAGCAATGGAGCAGGAGGCTTCAGCGTTAGATATATAGTTTTCCGCTGTGTTTGGTATCTCTGTGTTGTCTTTGAGTTGTATTGATTTGTAATAACTAGAAAGGTGTTTATAACTGTCTAGTATGTCTTGTATTATCTGTACACTTTGATAATTGTTGTAAACTATGTAATATTTTATGTTATTAATATAATTTATTGATTCTGCTGTTTCTGATGTGTTGTTTCTTCTTTCTCTTTTCTATCCCTTTCTTTCTTATTAATGATGCGTCATTCTATGGAGACGGATGGCGGGTCGTTACAATAAATTTCACATTAACCTTTTTGAGTTTAATTCTTAAATAAATTTAATTTCAAATAAATCTCCAATTTATCCCTAACCTTAATTTATTTCAATCATTATGCGTTCTATATTTAAATAAAATTTAAATACTTACTCACATTTATTCTAATAAAAATCAAACTCTATTATTAGATTTAATTTTTATTTAGAAACTTATACATAGCTTAAATTCAAGAATTTAACTATATATAAAAATAATATTTATATAATATGAAAAATCAATATATTTTTTATCATATTTTTCTTTCCAAAACCATAGAAATCATTGTCAAAATATTTATATATATAGACCGCGGTGTCTGTATATAATTTTCTATCCTATGATCAAGTGATACGGATATTTATCATTTCAATCCATAATTAAAATAAAAATACAGTTATATATCATTTCAAACCCGCAATCCAGAATGAAATAAAAATGCAGAACAACTTGTAGTCTATAGCCATATAAAATACAACATCCATTCACCCAATATCAATTATCCACCATTTATCACAATCAACATCCAATTCAAATATAGAAAAGGTAACAAATAACAGGTAATTACTGGCAGTTTATATACAATAATAAATTAATTTAACTGGCATTTTATGTGCAATAATAAACTAAATAATAGTTTAAAATATACGAAACAACAATAAATAAATTTCTAATCACATTAGAAATTAATTTAACGCACATAAGAAATTTTAGAAGTTGTGAGTGGGTTAAAACACTCACCTTTTGAGTTTAAATTGAATTTAAATTTAGTTTAAGCCCAAAAATTGAATAGCCTCATAATCCATCCAAACTAGCGTCCAAATGTCTAGAATTTTTATACTATCCCAATGGATTAAATCGCGCGTAAATCTGACATCATATGTAAAAGTTATATGCATTTGATTATCTAAAAACAAAATAAAAATAAAAATAAATTAAAAAGAAACGAACCAGACTTTTGCCACATTATCAACTGCTACCTACACACGCGCAAATGACTTCAAGGAAAACCCTAGCCGCATCAGTGAACGCATGCTAGCGAATATCTGCCGCCGCCATACTCTCAACAACGGCGCCCAAACATCGACCTGACATCTGATCCACCAGCGTCGGCGAACCCAACTCCCTACCCCATGCCCATGCTGGCCAGGCGCCTGCACCTCGTTCCCCCAGAAGGGAGCGCCGCCACCAACTAGGTTTGGCGTTCATGGCCATTTCGTGACCCATTGACACAAACGAAACCTATCGATGCACCCTACCTGACGACGGTAACACGCCCATGCACTCTGATCGGTCTAAAGACGAAGATCCACCGCCGAAACCAAAAACCCAAAACGAACGGCCGAGGATAAACTAGCCAATTCTGGCCACGACATGACCCAGATTGAAAAACGAATTACATATTTGACTTGTGCTCATCGAGAGCTTCAAATCCATATATAATTCGATATAGTTTGAAGAGTTTGAATTTTTGGCTTTGAATATTATTTGAAATTGCATTTTGGGATTTAGGGTTCTGTCTGCCATTGAAAGAGGAGAAGCAAATAGAATTGTATGTACAGAAATGTGGAAAAAGAGTTGGCTAGGGTTTATAATGAGGTATATATACAGGGATGAAATTAGAATGGATGGACATGATTTGGTTTGGAGAATTGAACGTTATATGGCCCGAAAAGCCCGTTCTGACTCCGAAACGGAATTGGGTCAACCCATATATCAAAATATATGTTTTTAAATATTTTAAACGCAATGGAACAGGTTTTACATCCAAATTCCATATACGAAGAAGTTGTGCTAAAATAAGTTATTTCAAATTGATTTCAATTGATTTGATTCCAAGGCATTTCGAGCCCGTACGATCAAACGACAAGTCCGATTGCTACGAACTTGAAATCCTACAATAATTACCGTTACGGATCCGATGAAACTGGTTTCGTAAAAATCTGAGTCAGTGGCTAAAATGGCTATTTTTACATTAATTAAATAAATTAATAATTAATTAATTAAATCAAATTTTAAATTTCAATTCTATGATTGACAATTATTACCATTTTTAAATTTCTTAATCATTTACACTAATTTAACCAAATTTAAATGCCAATTTAGAGTTGATTAATTTGTCAATTTCAGTGTTAGCTTTAATTCCAATAAATTCAGAAATTATAAATTTAATTTCCAATAACTCCATTTAATTTACTTTTATTTTATCATTCAATTCATTGCTGTCAAATGGATGCATTTAACATTGGATTCATGATCTATTACATTAATATTGTCAGATTTCATCTTAATCTCCATTAACGTAATATTTGGATATTTAATTTCATTTATTTACAATTAATCCAATGATTAACTTTAAATCCCAATAATTTTATAAATCTTGATTTTCCATTCTTTTTATTCAACCTATTATCATATTATAAATAGAATTTACTTTGGTTACATCTTATTGAATTAATATCTTCACTTACAAATCTAATCTACAATAACTGCAATAATTAAGTGAATTGATTGCGATTGATTTTCAATTAATTTTTAATATTTTAAATAATATGTAACCTATAATAATATTAGTCACCATTTACCTTAAATCCCATTTACATAACCTTTAAGTTTATTATCGTAAACAAATGTAACAACTTACCTCTATAACATAAATTTTATTAAATTACCACTAATTATGTACTAGTTCATAAGTTTATACACACTTACATTTATTTACTTACATTCAATTTATAACCAAGTTATAACCTTTACATCATTTCAATTAATTGGGATTTTATATGAATTGTTAATAGTTAACTTACATTAGTATTGTTACAATTTATTCTAGTCATTATTTCCACTAACAATTCACTATTTCATTTATTAGAATTTTATCCAAATTGTTAATAATTTGTTTTAATTACCATTGCTATATTTTATTTTAACCTTCACTTCATTGTTATATTATAAAAAAATTATTTCTTTCTAAATTTAATTACAAAAATCTTATTAAATTAACCTATTTAATTGTCGAAATTTACAGGTCGTTACACTCTCCCCCCCTCAAAACTTTTTGTCCTCGAAAAGAAAAAAGGAGGGAAAAGAAAGAATTAAGTAAACAATACATCTCATTCAAAAATATTAACTTTATAAACAGATAAATTTATAAATTTCAATAATTTTAATATAATATATCAATTTATAACCATTAAATCCTTTTATATTCAAGCAGCAAATTTTTTGTAAATTCAAATTTTTTTAAGTCCAAAATTTACGGAAAATTTCAGTAGAGTCTCCTTTGTACGGAGAAGCTCGGTAGAAAATATAATAGCAAATAAAACATTAAACAACGTATATTTTCCAAAATAATATATATCCCAACACGGGAAAATTAGTATGATAACGCTATAGACCGATATCCGAAAACGTACCTATTTGTCGGGAAATTTACGCTTATTTTATGAAACCAAAAGTAGTAGCAATGGCTTCTATAACCTGTATTTCACTTATATAATCCAAAAAGAGTTAATAATTATATAAAATGAAATATTAAAGTTATTTCAACCCCTAACAAACAAATCAATATAACAACAATCAATTGCAACCAACAGCAACCATATAAAATACAAATCGACCATCCAAGCAACGCAACCAATTGGTTTGTTCGGGTTAAGACACTTTAAATCACATAGAATGACAAATAACTATGAAGTATTCCACTTACTCAACGATCTTAGATGAACTCAATAGATTATTCATACATCCAAGAAATTTAAAGTATCCTTGCCCAAACTACCATAAACCAAACAAACAACAATTCCAAACAATAGATCATTTCAATTTCATTTCATAAACTTTTTTATTTGATTCCCTCTTCATTCTTATAATGATTTATCCTTTTTGATTTACATTTATTTCTTGCAAATTTTCAATTTCCATTCATTGATTCAATGTTTATTTCACTTAATTGCACTTATACTTACATAAATTCATTTTTATTTGTTCATATCATGTAAATTTTCTTTTTATTGCATTACATTTATTCATTTCTCAAATTCATTTATTTTCATTTATTTATTTATAGTTCTTACCTTTCTATTATATTTAATTAGTAGCATTTCATCTACACATCAAATTCTTATTCATCACTTTCAAGTTTTACTTGTATATTATCCATTACAATTTCTTATTAACATTTCAACTTTTAAATTTTTGGTAAGTTATGTATTTGCCTTTTTAAGCATGTAATTGAAATTTATACAAGCTTATCCCATTTCTTTTAAATTTCAATAATCATATCTTTTTTTTTATAGATTACAATTTCAACTTTCTTGAAATTTAGTTTATAACCTAGCATTTAATCTCTTATTTTAATTAAAGGTTCCAATTATAAATTAGTTACAACCCATTTCACCACCATAACTGAAACTATTGATTATTAGAAACTTAAGAACTAAATACTGGGTTAAATTTCAAATCATTTTAAAATAATAGATAAATGTATATACTTAAAATTTATATATATTATATTTAAAATAATTTAAAATTTATATTTGTTTATCAAAATAAATCCGCAGTAAAACTACTACAGTGGCATTCCCACTTCAAAACTCGAAAATGGATGTCGATGATGCGTGCATTCATCATTGAAATTATTTTCCAGCGACAGAGAGGGAAGTACAGAACTTATTTCTTTCAAACTTCCTTTAAAACAGTTCTTTCAAATTAAATTGGAATGTTTATATCAGAAAATACTCATAAGCATTATTATTATATTCCAAAATCCTTTGAAAGCCATTTTAAAAATCCCGGAACTTAAGTTCTAAATTTCCAATTTATTCTTATTTTATTGGTAAATTTTATTTTACAGCTAATATTTATAAAATTTTACTATCTAAGAACCAATATATTACAACCAAATATATCTTTTATAAATTTTTATTTATATATAGAAAATATAATAGAAAAATTATTTCATTCACCTATATTCAAAACAAATATTGTGTCGGTCTGTCCTATTAAGTGTTTAGAAATCCCTATTGATGTCATAGCGTCCTATGCACCAACCAGAATTTATAAATATAGAATGGAACAAATTAACATAATATCAAAACCTTTTTATAACATTAACAAATATGCTCTCTCATATATATACTCTCAATGACTCATCACAGGGTATTACTACCCTATTAGTAAAGAGTCAGACCCCACAAAGCTAAGGTTTATCGCTAAACCAAAGCTCTGATAACAGATGTAACAGCCGCCTTTTTGTACACTTTAAATCGACGATAAGCCACATCATGTCAGACTTAAGCTATACAGAAGGGCTGATTGTTATGGGGTAAATAAGAAAAAGCAGAGAAAGAAAAAAACAGAATCTTGCAGCGGAACGATAAATATAATAATCAAATAAACAGTTCATGAAGCTGTTTTTCAAAAACATTTGATTACACTTATACAATACTTATCAGAGTTACACAAACCAAAGAATAATAAAATGCAGCGGAGTACATGATGCAGGAATAATATAAAAGATAATAGTAATAATATCTTCGTCTTCGTCCTCCAAAATAAAGTCTTCAAATCTTGAAATGCTCAGACTGTCCCGAGCAAATTGAAAAGACAAAACACTTGAGTCATAACTAAAAGATCTTATGTAAGTTAAATCAACTGAAATAAATATGAGTGTAATGGCGTCAGAGATGTTTACGGGATTTGACATCTCCAGTGTCAAACATGAGTGCAGTAACTTAGAGATGCTCGGGATTTACACCTCCTAAGGATTCGTTAAACTATTTAATACGTAGTAATATTTCGCTATTATAATAATGTCTAATAGTAATATAAAATTACTTTTAAATAGCGTTAATGGTTTATCCATATAGCCCTTAGCACGTAATAGTGCCAATAGTCTATACTATACCGTAATACCACCTGATCGGGAGGCTACCAGAGGATACTCCATAGGTACGACACAAATTAAACTCGTAGAAGGCGCACTAGGGTAGGTCACACGGCACAACTAGGCAATTCCAGGGTAGATATACCAATTATGCTTCCAGACCGGTGGTATCGCGTAGCAGCTACTACCTCCCACCTCGAGCCACACACCCAAAATCAAAAGGGCCCCAAACAATCACAAAGTGATAGAATGGTATCGAAAGAGTGTGTCCGATAAAAGGTGCTACCTTCTTAGCCCGTCGATCGCTCCTGTTTTAGCCACCTTATGCCAACTCACGGGAGTCGGGTCCATGTATACATCTCAAAGGAAACGCCGCCACCAGCCTGCTTCATTTTGGAATCTCCACCGCGTACACGGTTGTTAAAGTGGTTTTCGGAGTTGGCAGAGAGTATGACAACTTCCGATCCCGGTCTCTTTAATAATCAAACATTATTATAACACTGCGGTCATTTAAAATAATTATACTTCAAAACCAGAATATAATATACATTTTGAAACTATATAAATACTATATTATTTCCGTTTAAAAACCAATCAATATGATATCGTTCTATTGAAACCCAAATCGGCATAATATCATTTTTATTTCAAATATATCCCTTTCCAAAATCATAGAACTTTCAAATTTATACACTTCGAAACCAAACATTTGAAATTATAACACTTTTAAACATAATATTTTGAAATTCATAACTTCGAAACATTTCAATTTCGATAAAACATTTCAATTTCGATATATTTCAAGGCTTTAAATATTCCAAAATTTCAAAACTAAATTTGAAAATTTCGATTCAACAATTAAATTTCTATTATTTAGTTTGAAATAATTTACACAATAAATCCCCTTATCATTTAAATAAAACTCAAATTACAAATAACTAAATATTTCCTTCAATTCATTTACACCTGAAATACTCATTTAATTCCCCTTGACCCCAAGATTAAGTTATAATAATTATACCCTTTAAAATTTCCAACTTAATAAATTTCACATTAACCTTTTTGAGTTTAATTCTAAAATAAATTTAGTTTCAAATAAATCTCCAATTTATCCCCTTAATGTATTTAAATCATTATGCACTCTATATTTAAATAAAATTTAAATACTTACTCACATTTATTCTAATAAAAATCAAACTCTATTATCAGATTAAATTTACATTTAACAAACTTATACATAGCTTAAATTCAAGCATTTAACTATATATAAAATAATATTTATATAATATCAAAAATCAATATATGTTAAATCATATATTTCTTTCCAAAACCATAGAAATCATTTTCAAAATATATATATATACCGCAGTGTTTGTATATAATTTTCTATCCTATGGTCAAGTGATACAGATATTTATCATTTCAATCTATAATTTAAAATTGAATACGGTTATATATCATTTCAAACCGCAATCGCGAATGAAATAAAAATGCAGAATAACTTGCAGTCTATAACCATAGAAAATACAACATCCATTCACCCAATATCAATCATCCACCATTTATCACAATCATCATCCAATTCAAACAATAACATCAATATAGAACATGTAATAAATAACAGGTAATTACTGGTAGTTTATATTCAATAATAAATTAATTTAACTGGCAGTTTTTATGCAATAATAAACTGAATAACAATTTAATTCAATAAACTTAATTTAACTGGAATGATGATAAAAATATACCAAACAACAATAAATAAAGTTCTAATCACATCAGAAATTATTTTAACACACATATGAAATTTTAGAAGTTGTAAGTGGGTTAAAACACTCACCTTTTGAATTTAAATTTAATTTAAACCCAAAAATTGAACAGCCTCAGAATCCATCCAAACCAGCGTAAAAATGTCTGGAATTGTGATACGATCCCAGTAGATCGAACCGCGCGTAAATCTAACATCATATTTAAAAGTTGTATGCATTTGATTACCTAAAAACAAAAAAACAAAAATAAATTAAAAAGAAATGAACTAGATCGATGCCACATCATCAGCTGCTACCTGCACACGCGCAAACGTCTTCAAGGAAAACCCTAGCCGCATCAGTGAACGCATACGAGCGAATATCTGTTGCCACCATACCCTCGACAATGCCGCCCAAACATCGACCTTACCCCCGATCCACCAGCGTCGGCGAATCCAGCTCCCTACCCCGCGCCTTTGCTGGCCAAGCGCCTGCGCCTCGTTCCCCCAGAAGGACGCGCCGCCGCCAACTAGGGTTGTCGTTCACGACCATTTCGCGCCCCCCTGACACAAAGGAAACCTACCGATGCACCCTACCTAACGACGGCAACACGCCCATGCTCTCTGATCGTTCTAAAGACGAAGATCCACCGCCGAAACCAAAAACCCAAAACGAACGGCCAAGGATAAACTAGCCAGTTCCGGCCACGGCGTGACCTAGATCGAAAAACGAATTACATATTTGACTTGTGCTCATCGAGAGCTTCAAATCCATATATAATTCGATATAGTTTGATGTAATATCCCGGAATTTTTAACAATATCAATTTAATAACCTGTATTAAAAATTAAATCGATATTGATATTTTGTTAATAATAATTCAAATAGATTTAATAATCATCTTCAATGATTATTTAAATTGGTTATTTTATCTTTTGAAAATAATAAATTGGTTTTTATTTACAATATAAATATATGGTTTATATTTTAAATAGATTAGCATTGTTTTAATTTTAATAAATAAAGCATATTCTACCAACTCTAATATTTGTAGTAATTTGAAATTTTGTTTTTATTTAATATTAGTTTTCAAAATTATTGAATAAATCTTGATTTAAATTTAATAATTGAATCATGTTTTAAAATTCTAATATATACATTATAATTTGGAAATTTTGATTTTAATTAGTATTGAGTTTTTAAAACCCTTTAATAAATAAATATATGTTTTAAAATTGACAAGAAAAATATTAAATGTTTAAATTAAATTGGCTTGAGTTTTAAATTTAGAATAAATTTAAAAAATGGTTTTATGGCTTAATAAAATAGATATTTTATTGATAAGAATATAATTTCTTTTGATTTTTATTTAATAATAAGATATTTGTAAAAACAATATCAATTGTGTATTATTTTTTATAAATAGATTTTGAATTAAATTTGCAATTTGTTATTTCAAATTGAATTTATATACATAAATTGATTTGAAATTATTTGATTTTGAATTTAATTTGAATTTGAAGTTCCAAAGTATAAATTTAATTTTTTTTTAAATTTCTATATGTATAAGTTTTAATTTATAAACATGGTTTGTTTTTTTTATTTCATTTATAAATTTATACACATATTTAAATATAAACTAAAAAATTAAAATTAAGCTAACACACACAATAATTTGTAAATTTAATACTAATTACCTTTAAAAGAAACAAGTGTTGCATTCCTAAGCATTGATTTAACAAGTGTTTAAAAATTAACATAACAATTTGACAAGTGTATAACATTTGTACAAGTGTAAAATTTAGTTTTAATTTTTCTTTTGTTTCATTAAATCTAAAAATTCATAAATATAAACTTCCATCTTCATTCATGCACGTTCTTTTTCCATTTCCTTAATCAAAGAAATCTTCAAAATTCTAGAATCAAAATCATCTTCATATTAACAATCAAGCCTGCATATTTAAAACCATGTTCAAATATGCATATTCCACTTCCTCAAAATCAAAATTCCTTTATCAAAATGGTCTGCACTTCCTCACATTCAAACATCAATCTGCATTGATTCACCAAAATCTGCAAAATTCAAGAAGAGCCTGCATTCTGTTTTTAAGCATGAAGATGAACAAATCTATCTGCATTTTCTTCAATCTACACAACTTCAGATGTGAAGCTTGTCAAATGCATCTACATGCAAGCATTTTAGTCAAGGGAAATAAGCAAAACTGCATATCATTTCAGACATGAAGTAAGACAAGGTCTAGCATAAGCACCTGCACCATTTTCCTGCAAATTCAAAAGAAAGTCAAACTGAGCTCTGCATTGAATTAAGGTGAGTAACTTTTTAAAGTTAAAAATTTAAAATAGGTTGCATGTTAAATATTTGATAAATAAATAATGTTTGTGTATTTTTGAAAATCTGGTGTGAAGATGATATGTGTGCATGTGTTTGACTTGATTTCCTGTTCTGTTTCATGGATTTGTCTGGCAAAAACGTCATCTAAAACAACTATCTTTTAATTTAGCTTCTGAAATGATGAAATGTTTAAAGTAAACTTGTTTATTTTCTTAAGTTAATACTTAAAAAAAAATTAAGCAAGTTAATGTGCAGGGTATTGCCTCTGTAAAACCAGAAACATCATGCATGTTTATTTTTATCAAAAGCCAATCATATTAATATTGAAATTCAGTTTCATAAATCAAAAACACAAAATGAAACATGATTTTTAAAACCGGTATTAGGATTTTTAGGTGTTTGTTTAAGTTGGAATTTTGTTTTGAACTAACATTGCATTTTAGCAAATTCTGTTGATTCATGACTTGAGAAGTTTAGGGATTCTTCTGAATGATGGAGTAGGTATAGGAGATTCTGAGAAAAATCAGCGAAGTGATTAAAATTTGTTAAATTGGATGCAGTTTGAATTTTAATTTTTAAAACCTAATTTTTAACGATGCCGAGCTTTCGTTTCGTTCATCCCCTCGGTTTGATCGAGTGTTACGCGATCTTGAGAGGAGATAGGGGGAATGTCGACGAGGTGATGGCCAGAAATTCAACGTCTCTGAAGGCCGGGGTTGAGAGTTCGGCGCATTTTCCAGGTTTGGGTGGACATTCATGTCGTCTTTCCAGGTTTCTATTTGATATCGTTTTTGGTTTCGAGTGAAGAACAGAGCTTTGGGTGGTCAGAACTTGGTTAGTAGGTTATCGTCCACTTGTTCGATGATGTAGTGTCGACCGGAGGGAAGCATCAGAGCTGTGCATGTGAACGGTGCACTGTCTTCTGGTGATCTGGTAATATTGTGAAATTTGGGTGGAAGCTGGTTGGATCGTGTATTTGACTCGAGTTGTTCGAGTGTTTTTCTCACGAGATTTTCAATTTGACTCGGAGAATTATAGTGGCACGGGTTTGTGTGTTGTACAGGGTTTTATCTGTTTGTTCTGAAATTTTAAAATTTAGTTTCAAATTTTAAACAAAGATAGCTGAGTTTCTATATCCAGGTTTAACTAAAAATTCAGTTCAATTTGAAAGCTTGATTTGGAAAATAATTTTTTTTTAATCTTAAATTTTTTTAATAACTTAAAAATGGTTATGTATTTAAGCGTATATATAAAAAAAGAAAACTTAAAATTGGAATGGAAGTTGAATTGTAGGGAAAATTTAAACAAAAATTAAATCTAAATGTGGAAGCCTGGACTTAAATATATTTTGAATTCCATATTTGAATTAAACTGAGCTTTATAAATTTAAATATTTTAAATAAGTTTAAATATTTTGAATTTAAAGGAAATTTGATTTAAAATTCTATCATATCAAAGAATTGCTTTAATATGCAATATAATGGTTTTATAAGTTAGTTTTAAAAATTTATTTAAAGATCTATTAATGTTCATTTTAAACTTGAAATTTAGAATGAAATTTCAATGGTAAATTTAGAATAAATGATTCAACCATATTTGTAGTGGAATCCAAATCAATGATAAGAATAAGTTTACTTAAATAATAAAGATTTAGGATTTAAATTCATTAACCATTAGGATAATTAGATTGGCTAATTGATAATTTGTAATTATTTAATTAGTAGTTATAGGTTTAAATATATTATTTAAAGTTTTAAATATTGAATTAAGTAATTTATATGTAATAAAGAACCATAGATTAGATTTTTATTAATTTATGAATTATTAATGGTTAATCAAATTTATAAGTGATAATAATCAATGTGGGTTAATTACCTTAGAAAAGAAATTAAAGAAATGTTAATGAAGGTTATTAACTAGATTATTTTATAATTAGTTAATGCGATTGATTTTTTATAATTAATTAGATTAATTAATTTAATGATATCAATTGTAAATTGTTTAAGAGAAATTGCTTAATGGAAGTAATTAAGGAATTAATTACCATTGTAATTAATTGAGCTGATTTGATTAATTTGAGTTAATTAATTAAGTTTAATCAATTTGGATTAATCACTTGATGGTTTGGGAAATATAATTACTTAAAGATGTAACTAATTAATAATTACAGGTTGTAATTAAGTGGAGATGTTTAAGAATGAGGTAATTTGGATTAAATTATTTAGCAATCAATCGGGGAATTAAATAAGAAATTAATTAAAGGATTAATTAATTTGTTTTAATAAAGTAATTGAGTTAGTTAATTACTGAATGTAATTAGTCTGTGAGGATTAATAATTATAAGTTGATTACTTAAGGAAATTAATTTAAGAGGATAATTAATTAAGTATAAATAAAGGTCATTAATTATTATAATTAATGATGTAATTAAAGATGATTAATTAATCAATAATAGGTAATTAAAAGTAATTAATTAATATAATTAATTAAGGTTTAATGTAATTAATTATGATTAATTAATTAATTGAAGTAATCAAAGGTTAATACTGTTTGGTTGTGAATAATTAATTTGTGAAATTAATTGAGGATAATTACATGAATGTAATTATGGATAATTAATCAAGAGTGATTAATTAAGGTGATTAATAATGAATGATTAATTGATTGTAATCAATGAAATGATTGAGTAAGCAAGATATATTTTGGTGAAGTAATTAATTTAATTTATTCAAATTAATTGAAGATAAAGTAATTAATTTAATTCACTTTAAATTAATTAGTAACAAAGATAGTTAAATTAATTCATTTTAAAATTAATTATATTGTGATGAAATAAATCATTGCTTATGTTTGTATGGATGACATCGATTGGCTTGGATGCTTTGTGATCTCAGTAATAAGATAAGAAATGTTGTGCGATATGAATGCTGGTTTGCATTGTGATGATAACATAGATTATCAATTGGGATGTTGATATGGATTATCTATTTTGATATTGATAATGTGGATTACCTGTTATTTGATAGTGTTGATTATCAATTATGATTTATGAATTATCTATCTGTGTGTATATAGATACTGTATTGAATTGTTTTAAACTTTAAAACAACTTGGACCTAAAAGACACGCTTTGGATTTCGATTAGACCGAGACCGGGTTTCCATATTTGGACATCCTAACACCACATCGATCCAAATTAACGCGTAACAACCCGCATATTTAACGATTATATATTTAAATGTTTTATATAAATATAGCGTCGTTAGACGGATTTTTGGAGCCGAAATTACTTTATGCAAATGGTCGAATTAGGACTCGAAACCACCTCCATTGAGTCCAAAATGGCGTTTGCGATCTTTTTGAGCATAAACTTTGATATGTTTGGAGTAAGTTGAATTTCGCTACTTTTTCTAGTTGGGTTTTAGGTTTGGGTTCAGCCCACCAGCTAACTAAATACCTTAGCTCAGCCCATCTCTTCCCCATTCACTCATTTTCTCCTCCAAACTTAAGTTAAAACTGAAAATGGGGGAAAGGAAGAGGAATTAGAAATTCCAAGCCCTAGTTTCTTCTTGCAACTTGAATTCTTGCTCCAAAATCAAAAAGAGCATATTGGTAAGCCTCTTCTTCATCTTCTCCAACTCTTCTCCTCTTCAATTTCTGAAAGTTTCCTAAACCTAATTTGGGAAATATGTGTTTTATTCTTAGATTGAAGCTTGTAGAGAGGAGTGAAGAGTAGTTAGTCTCCTTCTTGTGTTTGTGCTTCTCATCTTTGTTTGTGTTTAAAAAGTTGAGTTTGAACTCACGTCTACTTCTCTTGATATTATTGATGTAAGGTGAGGTTTTTATCTCACATCTATACTTATATCTATCTTTGATTGTTGGGTATGGATTCCTAACACTTGTTCATGTGCACTTGCTTTTGGTTTGGATTGAATTGGGGAATATACAAATAGTTAGTGTTTTGAGTTCAATTCTTTAAAGATCCTAACTTTGATGTTTGAACATGTTTTTGGTGGCGAATCGGAGAGCTAATGGAGCAGGGGTATCTATTGGCTAGGGCTCCTTAGACCCATTGCTCGACCGGTTGCGTTTTGGGAGGTTTGCTCTTCGATGATAAAGGGCAGGAACTGCAGAAAATTGCAGTTCGGCCGACCGGACCCCTGGGCCGGTCGACCGACCTGCTACCCCGAGCACTTCTCTGCCTCTGGTTCAGGTCAGCTGACCGACTCAGGAAGTCCGGTCGACCGACCTGCTCCAATTTTTCTGTTTTGCCTACTTTTGCTCATTTCGATTGGTTTTCCATATTTTATCGATTCAAGTTGGTTCTTAGTGGTTGTTATTGCATCTTTGGCTTTGATAACTTATTTTTGACTTCATTCATGGGATTTTAGAAAATAATCTTCTAAAATTGCATTAAAAGCTCGTTTCTCTAATTTATAAATTCTATTTAAACACACACGATTTCGCACTTCGAGCGGAGTGGAAGATAGATTAAATGGTTAGGTAAAACATGGACCATGAATCCACGCGTTTGTCTTTCCGATTAATCCCCGACCTATTCGACTGATCGTTTTGACCTTTGGGTCTGGTTTA
This sequence comes from Allium cepa, assembly GCA_030765085.1. Lineage (NCBI taxonomy): Eukaryota > Viridiplantae > Streptophyta > Magnoliopsida > Asparagales > Amaryllidaceae > Allium > Allium cepa. Next base: position 846,863,713 of record CM060928.1, on the reverse strand, counting down.
CCGATGAAATGAGGTGAACTTTGTACTGCTTTGTGTGTGAAATTAACTAACGGATAGTAAACCGTTTAGTGCGAACGAGTGGTTATGGGACTCACATTACCACTTTTCGGATTCCTTTTCGAGAGTTGTGACACATTCCGCCCGTTAGTGGTGTCCAGTACTGGTCCTCCAGACCTTCACTACTACAGTTTGTTGCCTTTAGGATAGTGTCTTCGGACTGTCTCTTTCAGATTTGTTGCCTTCGGGTATGTTGCCTTCGGGTATGTTGCATTCGGGTTTGTACCTTCGAGTTTGTGCCTTTGGGTTTGTTGCCCTATTGTATCGCTTTCGGAGTTAGGTCTTTATGAGCCGCTCGAGTGATATTTGGGTTTGGAGTCTTCGGGCTCAAGGATCCTTGTTTATACAGTACTGAGCACGTGCAAATTTTATGATGTTTTATTGATATGTATATTCCCTAGGTATCGCCCTTCGGTATTGGTCTTTTTGAGCCGCATGATATATAGCGATTACCTTGTGGAACTTGTGTTACCTTCATTGGTATTTGTTATTGCCTTTTGGCTTGTTTTGGGATATTCATATCCTTTGTTTGTTGTGCTGCCGATGATACGAGGCTTGTTATGATATGATTCATCTTTTGTTAGATGATTGTGTTATCTCTTTTAGAGATGTTTGCTATACATTGTTAGCTTGCAGGTTATTGTTGTTCAGTTTATCTAACTGATTTGTTTAGCTAGACTGACCCGTGTATTTTATACTCGGGTCAGACCGAGATGTTTCAGTTTAGGTGCTTCTGGACTTAGCCTATTTTGCTTCCGCATGAACTATTCAGCTTGTTCCTTTTTGTTAAAGCTTTTTGTGTAGTCCTTTTTGTTGTAACTCTGATATATGTACTCTTTTGGATTCATCTGTATATTGTGGTTTGCTATACCACTTGACATGTATTATTTTGTAAACTCTGCTATGTATCAATATATGTGTATATGATGATCTACTGTTATGTGGTGTATATTACATTTGAGTTGTTATATTCTGTTCTGATAGATCCTCCAACCACCTATGGTTTTGTTTTAAGTATTCATTGGATATGTCGACCTGGTGTGTATGATTATTGTCGATGTATTCAATAGATAGTTAAAGCCAGGCTATAGATGGTCGCTCCTAACCAGCCTTATTCTCCGTGTTAGTTGACGGCAATACCCTATAGTGTCCTTCGCTAGCGTGGGTATAGAGGTGGGGCGTCACAGCGTGGTATCGGAGCTGAGTTCAGAACAAAACATGATAAACACAGTATAGATGCACATATTCCGGTACATCAAAGTGTATAGGCGATACAAATCTTTGAACCATCGTGCCTCTATATTCCTTCTACCATCAAAGGTTAGATAGAATGTGGTAATACGTCTAGGAATGCGTTTTGTTCCGTAGTATTCCACATTTGAATTAATGATATCTACCTTGTGAATAACCTTGTTCTTATCTTAACTTTCAGCGAAAGGCTGGAAGAGGCAAGGGACGACGTTCGGATGCTGGGCAATCCAATAGATCACATCCGGATGGCGTTTATATGTCTGCCGATCAGTTTTTGGAGTTGTTTAGGAGCACTCAGCCTCTAGTTCCTCCTCGACTATCTCCACCTCGCAAGTCTGTCTTTGCACGTTTGTGTAGTGATTTTTCTCATCTTGGAGGAAAGCCGTTTAAGGGCTCCGAGTCTGTTCTTGAAGTCCAAGCTTGGTTTCGCACATGCGAGCATATTTTCTCTCGTATGGATCTTTCTGACCATGATGGAGTTCTTGTAACTTCTAGCTTATTACAAGAGTGTGCCCTTGATTGGTATGAGCTTCTTATAGTCGAAATTGATGAGTCTACTCTTTCTTGGACTCAGTTTCGGGAGCGATTTGAACTCAAGTTCGTTCCTGAATCTGAAAAAGTTTTATTGACCCGTCGCTTCCTTGAGTTGAAGCAAGGGAAGTCTCCTGTTTCTGAGTATGTTGCATCATTCGAGGCTTTATCTAAGTATGGTCTTGAATTCATTAGAACTTCTTATAAGAAGAATCTGAAGTTTGTCTCTGGTCTTAAGAAATATCTTAAGAAGTCTTTGTTTCTCCAGCTTAAGCTTTCTTTTGAGGAGTTGGTTGATTCTGCGCTTCATCTCGGGACCGTCGAGAAGGAGTGTGATAGTGGTGATGATGTTGAGGTTTCCAAGAACCCCAACAAGAAGCAGTTTCCATTCCAGAAGTCTAGGTCTTTTCCTTCTAAGAAGAAGAAACCTGGTGGTTCTAATTCTCAGCCTCAGTCTTCTGGAACACCTTTCATTCGGAAGTGTTTCAATTGGGGTTCTCCTGATCATATTATTCGAGCTTGTCCTAAGCCTCTCTTCTGCCGCTATTGCAAGAAGGAAGGACATAATGTTCCCACTTGCTTACTGTTCCGGCTAGTGCCAAGTCTAGCAGGCTTTATGCTGCTAAGGCTTCTGAAGGTCCTTCTCAGCCCAGAGGTATATCTCCATCTATATTAGAAGGTTCTATTTTATTTCATAACCATAGTATACGAGTTCTTTTCGATACGGGTGCTTCACATTCCTTCATATTGAAGAAGCTCGTCGATGATTTATCTTTGGATGTTTCTTGTTTGGTTACTTCTTTAAGGATTGTGAATCCTATTGGGGGATCCGCGACCCTTAGCATGCTTTGTGATGGTGTTGAGATTGTTTTATGTGGCTTTTCTTTTCGTGCGAATCTGCACATTATATCTTGTATAGGATTTGATATGATTTTGGGAATGGACTGGCTAGTGAGATATAATGCCAGGATTATGTGTTCGGGGAGAATTTTGTATCTTCGACATCCGGATTCGCCTACTCAGTTATCTCTTGATCTTCGGGATGTGGATAATTCCGAAATGGCTTTATGTTCTCTTGACTCGCGAGATGATGATGATATATCTCTTATTCCTATTGCTTGTGACTTTTCTGATGTTTTTGAACCTGTTTCGGGTTTGCCACCCAAGCGAGCAATTGAGTTCTGCATTGATCTCATTCCAGGCGCGCAGCCAGTTAGTCGTCCTCCCACGAGGATGTCTACAAAGGAAAATGAGGAACTAAAGAAGCAGCTTTTAGAGCTTGAGTCCAAGCAGTTGATTCAGTCCAGTTTTTCTCCGTGAGGATCCACGGTCGTCTTCGTGAAGAAGTCCGATGGAACTCTTAGGCTTTGCATTGACCATCGCAAAGCTTAACGAGTTAACTATTAGGAATAGGTATCCATTGCCTAGGATCGATGATATGTTCGATCTATTGAGTGGTGCTAAGGTGTTTTCTCAGCTTGACCTTGCCACAGGTTTTCATCAGTTATGAGTCGCAGAGGATAGCATACCTCTTAACGCTTTCTGCACTCGTTATGGTTCTTTTGAGTGGCTCATTATGCCCCTCGGTTTGACGAACGCTCCTACTTTCTTTGTCGATCTCATGAATCGGGTATTCCGAGAATATCTCGATAAGTTCGTCCTTGTCTTCATTGATGGTATCCTTATTTATTCTAAGTCTGATGCTAAGCATGCTAATCACTTGAGAATTGTCTTGAGTACTCTCTGTCGTCATCAGCTTAGAGCCAAATTCTCCAAATGCCACTTTTGGGGGAATAAGGTTAAGTTCTTAGGCCATGTTGTATCTTTCGATGGCATTTCTGTCGATCCCTCAAAGATCGAAGCCATCCAGAATTGGAAGAGGCCTGAGAATGTTCATGAGATTTGTGGTTTCCTTGGATTGGCTGGTTATTACCGTCGGTTCATTAAGGATTTTTCCCGTGTTGTGCTTCCTCTCACCAGCCTTACTCCGAAAGGCATTTGTTTTATTTGGTCCGACAAGTGTGAAGCTTCCTTTCAGACATTGAAGGAACTTCTCACTAATGCCCATATTCTTGTGGTTCCTAAGGGGAATCATGATCTTGTTGTCTACACCGATGCTTGTGGTAGTGGTCTCGGTGCTGTTCTTATGCAAAAGGATCGGGTAGTTGCTTATGCTTCTAGGCAACAGCGTCCGAATGAAGTTCGCTATGCCACTCATGATCTTGAGTTAACCGCCATTGTCTTTTCCTTGAAGATTTGGCGACACTATTTATTGGCGAGCACTTCATTCTCTATACCGATCATAAATCTTTGAAGTATTTTTTTACTCAAAAGGAACTCAATATGAGACAACAGCGTTGGCTCGAGTTTCTTGCCTCCTATGACTTTGATATCCAGTATACCCCTGGTAAGGGTAATCTTGTTGCTGATGCGCTTAGTCCCAAACATTCGGTTGTTATTTCTATGATGCATGCCGAATGAGATATTCTTGAGACTCTATCTTTTTGTGAAATTCGTGATCGAGGTTCATCTCCTGATTCTCCTATTCTATTATTTAATTTGGGAGCTCGACCCATTTTGTTGGATCGTATTTCCGATGCTCAGCGGCGTGATCCTGATTTGTTACCTCTTATTCAGCTTTGTGAGTCTGGATCCTGTGATGAGGCGTTGCGGGATTTCAGCATTGATTCTCATGGGCGTCTTCGCAAGAAGAACCATCTTTTTGTGCCTTCTGATTTTGCACTTAGGCATGACATTCTTGATGATTGTCACCGTTCTAAGTATACCATTCTTCCTGGTAGTAGTAAGATGTATGCCGATACGCATCGCCTTTATTTTTGGGAAGGCATGAAGCGCGATGTGGCGAGTTATGTGAGTAATTGCAAACCTATCAGCGTATTAAGGCCAAACATCAGCGTCCTTCGGGTCTTCTTCAGCCTCTAGAGATTCCATTATGGATATTGGATCAGATTTCTATGGATTTCGTTGACGACCTACCTCGTTCGAGATCAGGCCATTCTAGTATCTGGGTTATTGTTGATCGCCTCACTAAGTCTGCTCATTTTATTCCTATAAGTCTAATAGGACTGCTTCGCATTTGGCTAAGTTGTATGTCAAGGAAATCGTGAGACTTCACGGTGTTCCTTGTTCTATTGTGAGTTACCGTGATCCTTTATTCACGAGTCATTTTTGGCAGAGTCTTCAGCAAGCTTTGGGAACAAAGCTTAATTTTAGTACAGCTTATCATCCACTGTCTGACGGACAGACTGAACGGGTAAATCGTATCATGGAAGATCTTCTTCGTATTTTTATTTTTGATTTCGATGGTAGTTGGGAGGATCACCTACCTCTTGTAGAGTTCTCGTACAATAGTAGTTTTCAATCTAGTATCGGTATGGCTCCCTTCGAAGCTTTATATGGAAGACCATGTCGATCACCTTCTTGTTGGTTGGAATCTGGGGAGAAGCTTATTCTTGGTCCAGATTTTGTTCGAGATTCTTCCGAGAAGATTGATCTTATTCGGTTGAGAATGAAAGAGGCATAGAGCCGCCAGAAGTCAAACGCTGACAGCCGTAGGAAGCCTCTCGAATTCTCAGTTGGTGATCTTGTCTTTGTTCGTGTTTCTCCTTTGAAGGGGGTTATGCGTTTCAGTACGACTGGGAAATTGGCTCCTCGCTTTATAGGACCAATTTCTATTACTGAACATATTGGTCCCGTGGCTTATAGAGTTTCACTTCCAACTCATTTATCTGGCATTCACGGCGTGTTTCACGTCTCTCAACTTCGGAAGTGTCTTAGGGAGTTGGATTCTGTCATTACTTCTCCTGATTTGCAAGAGCTTGAGGTCTCACCGGACTTATCTATTTTACAGCAGCCTATTCGCGTACTTGACACGGAGGTGAGACACCTTAGAAAGAAGGACGTGCCGCTCGTGAAAGTTCAATGGTCCGCTAGTCCCAATGACTGTACTTGGGAAACCAGAGAGTATATCGAGCGATTTTATCCGGGTTTTCCATCTTTGCTTGGCAATGGTGAGAATATCTTTTCATCTCAAGCTTATTTCCTTTTCTTTTTGGGATGAAGTACATACGTAGTTGTTGCAAATATCGTCTCTTGGAATTGCGGGGACGCAATTTTGTAAGGAAGGGAGATCTGTAACAAACCGCATATTTAACGATTATATATTTAAATGTTTTATTTAAATATAGCATCGTTAGTCAGATTTTTGGACCCGAAATTACTTTTTGCAAATGGCCGAATTAGGACTCGAAACCACCTCCATTGAGTCCAAAATGGCGTTTGCGATCTTTTTGAGTATAAGCTTTGATATGTTTGGAGTAAGTTGAATTTTGCTACCTTTTCTAGTTGGGTTTTGGGTTTGGGTTCAGCCCACTAGCTAACTAAATACCCTAGCTCAGCCCATCTCTTCCCCATTCACTAATTTTCTCCTCCAAACTTAAGTTAAAACTGAAAATGGGGGAAAGGAAGAGGAATTAGAAATTCCAAGCCCTAGTTTCTTCTTGCAACTTGAATTCTTGCTCCAAAATCAAAGAGGGGATATTGGTAAGCCTCTTCTTCATCTTCTCCAACTCTTCTCCTCTTCAATTTCTGAAAGTTTCCTAAACCTAATTTGGGAAATATGTGTTTTATTCTTAGATTGAAGCTTGTAGAGTGAAGTGAAGAGTAGTTAGCCTCCTTCTTGTATTTGTGCTTCTCATCTTTGTTTGTGTGTAAAAAGGTGAGTTTGAACTCACATCTACTTCTCTTGATATTATTGATGTAAGGTGAGGTTTTTATCACACATCTATGCTTATATATATCTTTGATTGTTGGGTATGGATTCCTAACACTTGTTCATGTGCACTTGCTTTTGGTTTGGATTGAATTGGGGAATATCCAAATAGTTAGTGTTTTGGGTTCAATTCTTTAAAGATCCTAACTTTGATGTTTGAACATGTTTTTAGTGGCGAATCGGAGAGCTAATGGAGCTAGGGTATCTATTGGCTGGGGCTCCTTAGACACATTGCTCGACCGGTTGCCTTTTGGGAGGGTTTTCTCTTCGATGAGAAAGGGCAGGAACTGTAGAAAATTGCAGTTCGGCCGACCGAACCCCTGGGCCGGTCGATCGACCTACTACCCCGAGCACTTCTCTGCCTCTGGATCAGGTCAGCTAACCGACTCAGGAAGTCTGGTCGACCGGCCTGCTCCTATTTTTCTGTTTTGCCTACTTTTGCTCATTTTCATTGGTTTTCCAAATTTTATCGATTCAAGTTGGTTCTTAGTGGTTGTTATTTCATCTTTGGCTTTGATAACTTATTTTTAACTTCATTCATGGGTTTTTATAAAATAATCTTCTAAAATTGCATTAAAAGCTCGTTTCTCCAATTTATAAATTATATTTAAACACACACGATTTCGCATTTCGAGTGGAGTGGAAGGGAGATTAAATGGTTAGGTAAAACATGGACCATGAATCCTCGCGTTTGTCTTTTCGATTAATCCTCGACCTATTCGATTGATCGTTTTGACCTTCGGGTCTGCTTTACCGATGAAATAAGGTGAACTTTGTACTGCTTTAAGTGTGAAATTAACTAACGGATAGTAAACCGTTTAGTGCGAACGAGTGGTTATGGGACTCGCGTTACCACTTTTCGGATTCCTTTTCGAGAGTTGTGACACATTCCGCAAGTTAGTGGTGTCCAGTATTGGGCCTCCGGACCTTCACCACTACGGTTTGTTGCCTTTGGGATAGCGTCTTCGGACTGTCTCCTTCAGGCTTGTTGCCTTCGGGTATGTTGCTTTCGGGTATGTTGCCTTCGGGTATGTTGCCTTCGGGTTTGTGCCTTCGGGTTTGTGCCTTTGGGTTTGTTGCCCTATTGTATCGCTTTCGGAGTTAGGTCTTTATGAGCTGCTCGAGTGATATTTGGGTTTGGAGTCTTCGGTCTCATGGATCTTTGTTTATACAGTATTGAGCACGTGCAAATTTTATGATGTTTCATTGATATGTATATTCCCTAGGTATCTCCCTTCGGTGTTGGTCTTTTTGAGCCGCATGATATGTAGCGATTACCTTGTGGAACTTGTGTTACCTTCATTGGTATTTGTTATTGCCTTTGGCTTGTTTTGGGATATTCATATCCTTTTTTTTGTGTTGCCGATGATACGAGGCTTGTTATGATACGATTCTTCTTTTGTTAGATGATTGTGTTATCTCTTTTAGAGATATTTGTTATACATTGTGACCTTGCAGGTTATTGTTGTTCAGTTTATCTAACTGATTTGTTTAGCTAGACTGACCCGTGTATTTTATACTCAGGTCAGACCGAGATGTTTCGAGTTAGGTGCTTCTGGACTTAGCCTATTTTGCTTCCGCATGGATTATTCAGCTTGTTCCTTTTTGTTAAAGCTTTTTGTGTAGTCCTTTTTGTTGTAACTCTGATATATGTACTCTTTTGGATTCGTCTGTATATTGTGGCTTGCTATACCACTTGACATGTATTATTTTGTAAACTCTGCTATGTATCAATATATGTGTAAATGATGATCTATTGTTCTGTGATGTATATTACATTTGATTTGTTATATTCTGTTCTGATAGATCCTCCAACCACCTATGGTTTTATTTTAAGTATTCATTGGATATGTCGACCTGGTGTGTAAGATTATTTTCAATGTATTCAATAGATAGTTAAAGTAAGGCTATAGATGGTCGCTCCTAACCAGCCTTATTCTCTATGTTAGTTGACGGCATTACCCTGTAGTGTCCTTGGCTAGCATGGGTATTGAGGTGGGGCATCACAGCGTGGTATCGGAGCTAAGTTCAGAACAAAACATGATAAACACAAAATAGATGCACATATTCCGATACATCAAAGTGTATAAGTGATACAAATCTTTGAACCATCGTGCCTCTATATTCCTTCTACCATCAAAGGTTAGATAGAATGTGGTAATACGTCTTGGAATGCATTTTGTTCCATAGAATTCCACATTTGAATTAATGATATCTACCTTGTGAATAATCTTGTTCTTATCTTAACTTTCAGCGTATGGCTGGAAAAGCCAGGGGACGACGTTCGGATGCTGGGCAATCCAGTGGCTCACATCCGGATGGCGTTTATATGTCTGCCGATCAGTTTTTGGAGTTGTTTAGGAGCACTCAGCCTCTAGTTCCTCCTCGAGTATCTCCACCTCGCAAGTCTGCCTTTGCACATCTGTGAAGTGATTTTTCTCATCTTGGAGGAAAGCCGTTTAAGGGCTCCGAGTCTGTTCTTGAAGTCCAATCTTGGTTTCGCACGTGCGAGCATATTTTCTCTCGTATGGACCTTTCTGACCATGATAGAGTTTTTGTAACTTCTAGCTTATTACAAGAGTGTGCCCTTGATTGGTATGAGCTTCTTATAGCCGAAATTGATGAGTCTCTCTTTCTTGGACTCAGTTTCGGGCGCGATTTGAACTCAAGTTCGTTCCTGAATCTGAAAAAGTTTTATTGACCCGTCGCTTCCTTGAGTTGAAGCAAGGGAAGTCTCCTATTTCTGAGTATGTTGCATCATTCGAGGCTTTATCTAAGTATGGTCTTGAATTCATTAGCACTTCTTATAAGAAGAATCTGAAGTTTGTCTCTGGTCTTAAGAAATATCTTAAGAAGTCTTTGTTGCTCCAGCTTAAGCTTTCTTTTGAGGAGTTGGTTGATTCTGCGCTTCCTCTCGAGACCGTCGAGAAGGAGTGTGATGGTGGTGATGATGTTGAGGTTTCCAGGAACCCCAACAAGTAGCAGTTTCCATTCCAGAAGTCTAGGTCTTTTCCTTCTAAGAAGAAGAAGACTGGTGGTTCTAATTCTCAGCCTCAGTCTTCTGGAACACCTTTCGTTCGGAAGTGTTTCAATTGTGGTTCTCCTGATCATATTATTCGAGCTTGTCTTAAGCCTCTCTTCTGCCGTTATTACAAGAAGGAAGGACATCATGTTTCCACTTGCCCTACTGTTCCGGCTGGTGCCAAGTCTAGCAGGCTTTACGCTGCTAAGGCTTCTGAAGGTCCTTCTCAGCCCAGAGGTATATCTCCATCTATTTTAGAAGGTTCTATTTTATTTCATGACCATAGTATACTACTTCTTTTTGATACGGGTGCTTCACATTCCTTCTTATCGAAGAAGCTCGTCGATGATTTATCGTTGGATGTTTCTTGTTTGGTTACTTCATTAAGGATTGCGAATCCTATTGGGGGATCCGCGACCCTTAGCATGCTTTGTGATGGTGTTGAGATTGTTTTATGTGGCTTTTCTTTTCGTGTGAATCTGCACGTTATATCTTGTCTGGGATTTGATATGATTTTGGGAATGGACTGGCTAGTGACATATGATGCCAGGATTATGTGTTCGGAGAGAATTTTGTATCTTCGACATCCGGATTCGCCTACTCAGTTATCTCTTGATCTTCGGGATGTGGATAATTCTGAAATGGCTTTATGTTCTCTTGACTCGTGAGATGATGATGATATATCTCATATTCCTATTGCTTGTGACTTTTCTGATGTTTTTGAACCTGTTTCGGGTTTGCCACCCAAGCGGGCAATTGAGTTTCGAATCGATCTCATTCCAGGCGCGCAGCCAGTTAGTCATCCTACCACGTGGATGTCTACAAAGGAAAATGAGGAACTAAAGAAGCAGCTTTTAGAGCTTGAGTCCAAGCAGTTGATTCAGTCCAGTTTTTCTCCGTGGGGATCCACGGTCATCTTCGTGAAGAAGTCCGATGGAACTCTTAGGCTTTGCATTGACTATCATAAGCTTAATGAGTTGACCATTAGGAATAGGTATCCATTGCCTAGGATCGAGGATATGTTCGATCTATTGAGTGGTGCTAAGGTCTTTTCTCAGCTTGACCTTGCCACAGGTTTTCATCAGTTACGAGTCGCGGAGGATAGCATACCTCTTACCGCTTTCCGCACTCGTTATGGTTCTTTTGAGTGGCTCATTATGCCGCTCGGTTTGGCGAACGCTCCTGCTTTCTTTGTCGATCTCATGAATCAAGTATTCCGAGAATATCTCGATAAGTTCGTCCTTGTCTTCATTGATGATATCCTTATTTATTCTAAGTCTGATGTTGAGCATGCTAATTACTTGAGAATTGTCTTGTGTACTCTCCGTTGTCATCAGCTTAGAGCCAAATTCTCCAAATGCCACTTTTGGGAGAATAAGGTTAAGTTCTTAGGCCATGTTGTATCTTCCGATGGCATTTCTGTCGATCCCTAAAAAATCGAAGCCATCCAGAATTGGAAGAGGCCTGAGAATGTTCATGAGATTCGTAGTTTCCTTGGATTGGATGGTTATTACAGTCGGTTCATTAAGGATTTTTCCTGTGTTGTGCTTCCTCTCACCAACCTTACTCGGAAAGGCATTCGTTTTATTTGGTCCGACAAGTTTGAAGCTTCCTTTCAGACATTGAAGGAACTTCTCACTAATGCCCCTGTTCTTGTGGTTCCCGAGGGGAATAATGATCTTGTTGTCTACACTGATGCTTGTGGTAGTGGTCTCGGTGCTGTTCTTATGCAGAAGGATCGGGTAGTTGCTTATGCTTCTAGGCAACTGCGTCCGAATGAAGTTCGCTATGCTACTCATGATCTTGAGTTAGCCGCCATTGTCTTTGCCTTGAAGATTTGGCGACACTATTTATTGGGCGAGCGCTTCATTCTCTATACCGATCATAAATCTTTGAAGTATTTGTTTACTCAAAAGGAACTCAATATGAGACAACAACGTTGGCTCGAGTTTCTTGCCTCCTATGACTTTGATATCCAGTATACCCCAGGTAAGGGGAATCTTGTTGCTGATGTGCTTAGTCGCAAACATTCGGCTGTTATTTTTATGATGCTTGCCGAATGGGATATTCTTGAGACTCTATCTTTTTGTGAAATTCTTGATTGAGGTTCATATTCTGATTCTCCTATTCTATTATTTAGTTTGGGAGCTCGACCCATTTTGTTGGATCGTATTGCCGATGCTCGGCTGCGTGATCCTGATTTGTTACCTCTTATTCAGCTTTGTGAGTCTGGATCCTATGATGCCACGTTGCGGGATTTCAGCATTGATTCTCATGGGAGTCTTCGCATGAAGAACCGTCTTTTTGTGCCTTCTGATTTTGCACTTAGGCATGACATTCTTGATGGTTGTCACCGTTCTAAGTATACCATTCATCCTGGTAGTAGTAAGATGTATGCCGACATGCGTCGCCTTTATTTTTGGGAAGGCATGAAGCGCGATGTGGCGAGTTATGTGAGTAATTGCATAACCTGTCAGCATATTAAGGCCGAACATCAGCGTCCGTCGGGTCTTCTTCAGCCTCCAGACATTCCATTATGGAAATGGGATCAGATTTCTATGGATTTCATTGACGGCCTACCTCGTTCCAGATCAGGCCATTCTAATATCTGGGTTATTGTTGATCACCTCACTAAGTCTGCTTATTTTATTCCTATTAAGTCTAATAGGACTGCTTCGCATTTGGCTAAGTTGTATGTCAAGGAAATTGTGAGACTTCACGGTGTTCCTAGTTTATTGTGAGTGACCGTGATCCTTTATTCACGAGTCATTTTTGGCAGAGTCTTCAGCAAGCTTTGGAAACAAAGCTTAATTTTTGTACAGCTTATCATCCACAGTCTGCCGGACAGACTGAACGGGTAAATCGTATCATGGAAGATCTTCTTCGTATTTGTATTTTTGATTTCGGTGGTAGTTGGGAGGATCACCTACCTCTTGTAGAGTTCTCGTACAATAATAGTTTTCAATCTAGTATCAGTATGGCTCCTTTCGAAGCTTTATACGGAAGACCATGTCGATCACCTTCTTGTTGGTTGGAATCTGGGGAGAAGCTTATTCTTGGTCCAGATTTTGTTCGTGATTCTTCCGAGAAGATTGATCTTATTCTGTTGAGAATGAAAGAGGCACAGAGCCGCTAGAAGTCCTACGCTGACAACCGTAGGAAGCCTCTCGAATTCTCAGTTGGTGATCTTTTCTTTGATCGTGTTTCTCATTTGAAGGGGGTTATGCGTTTCAGTACGACTAGGAAATTGGCTCCTCGCTTTATAAGACCATTTTATATTACTGAACGTATTGGCCCTTTGGCTTATAGAGTTTCACTTCCAGCTCATTTGTTTTGCATTCACGACGTGTTTCACGTCTCTTAACTTCGGAAGTGTCTTAGGGAGTCGGATTCTGTGATTAATTCTCCTGATTTGCAAGAGCTTGAGGTCTCACCGGACCTATCTATTGTACAGCAGCCTATTCGCATACTTGATATGAAGGTGCGACACCTTCGAAACAAGGACATGCCGCTCGTTAAAGTTCAATGGTCCGCTAGTCCCAATGACTGTACTTGGAAAACCAGAGAGTATATCGAGCGATTTTATCCAGGTTTTCTATCTTTGCTTGGCAATGCTGAGAATATCTTTCCATCTCAAGCTTATTTCCTTTTCTTTTGGGATGAAGTATATATGTAGTTATTGCAAATATCGTCTCTTGGAATTGCGTGGACGCAATTTTGTAAGGAGGGGAGATCTGTAACAACCTGCATATTTAACGATTATATATTTAAATGTTTTATTTAAATATAGCGTCGTTAGTCGAATTTTTGGACCCGAAATTACTTTTTGCAAATGGCCGAATTAGGACTCGAAACCACCTCCATTGAGTCCAAAATGGCGTTTGCGATCTTTTTAAGTATAAGCTTTGATATGTTTGGAGTAAGTTGAATTTTGATACTTTTTCTAGTTAGGTTTTTGGGTTCGGGTTCAGCCCACTAGCTAACTAAATACCCTAGCTCAGCCCATCTCTTCCCCATTCACTCATTTTCTCCTCCAAACTTAAGTTAAAACTGAAAATGGGAGAAAGGAAGAGGAATTATAAATTCCAAGCACTAGTTTCTTCTTGCAACTTGAATTCTTGCTCCAAAATCAAAGATAGGATATTGGTAAGCCTCTTCTTCATCTTCTCCAACTCTTCTCTTCTTCAATTTCTGAAAGTTTCCTAAACCTAATTTGGAAAATATGTGTTTTATTCTTAGATTGAAGCTTGTAGAGTGAAGTGAAGAGTAGTTAGTCTCCTTCTTGTATTTGTGCTTCTCATCTTTGTTTGTGTGTAAAATGGTGAGTTTGAACTCACATCTACTTCTCTTGATATTATTGATGTAAGGTGAGGTTTTTATCTCACATCTATGCTTATATCTATCTTTGATTGTTGGGTATGGATTCCTAACACTTGTTCATGTGCACTTGCTTTTGGTTTGGATTGAATTGGGGAATATCCAAATAGTTAGTGTTTGGGTTCAATTCTTTAAAGATCCTAACTTTGATGTTTGAACATGTTTTTGGTGGTGAATCGAAGAGCTAATAGAGCTGGGGTCTCTATTGGCTAGGGCTCCTTAGACACATTGCTCGACCGGTTGCGTTTTGGAAGGGTTTTCTCTTCGATGAGAAAGGGCAGGAACTGTAGAAAGTTGCAGCTCGGCCGACCGAACCCCTGGGCTGGTCGACCGACCTGCTACCCCGAGCACTTCTCTGACTCTGGATCAGGTCGGCTGACCGACTCAGGAAGTCCGGTCGACCGATCTGCTCCTATTTTCCTGTTTTGCCTACTTTTGCTCATTTTGATTGGTTTTCCAAATTTTATCGATTCTTGTTGGTTCTTAGTGGTTATTATTGCATCTTTGGCTTTGATAACTTATTTTTGACTTCATTCACGGGTTTTTATAAAATAATCTTCTAAAATTGCATTAAAAGCTCGTTTCTCCAATTTATAAATTCTATTTAGACGCACATGATTTCGCACTTCGAGCGGAGTGGAAGGGAGATTAAATGGTTAGGTAAAACATGGACCATGAATCCATGCGTTTGTCTTTCCGATTAATCCCCGACCTATTCGATTGATCGTTTTGACCTTCGGGTCTGGTTTACCGATGAAATGAGGTGAACTTTGTACTGCTTTGAGTGTGAAATTAACTAACGGATAGTAAACCGGCTAGTGCGATCGAGTGGTTATGGGACTCGCGTAACCACTTTTCGGATTCCTTTTCGAGAGTTGTGACACATTCTGCCAGTTAGTGGTGTCCAGTACCGGGCCTCCGGACTTTCACCACTACGGTTTGTTGCCTTTGGGATAGTGTCTTCGGACTGTCTCCTTCAGGCTTGTTGCCTTCGGGTATGTTGCCTTCGGGTTTGTACCTTAGGATTTGTGCCTTCGGGTTTGTTGCCCTATTGTATCGCTTTCGGAGTTAGGTCTTTATGAGCCGCTCGAGTGATATTTGGGTTTGGAGTCTTCGGGCTCATGGATCCTTGTTTATACAGTACTGAGCACGTGCAAATTTTATGATGTTTCATTGATATGTATATTCCCTAGGTATCGCCCTTCGGTGTTGGTCTTTTTGAGCCGCATGATATGTAGCGATTACCTTGTGGAACTTGTGTTACCTTCATTGGTATTTGTTATTTCCTTTTGGCTTGTTTTGGGATATTCATATCCTTTGTTTTTTGTGTTGCCGATGATACGAGGCTTGTTATGATATGATTCATCTTTTTTTAGATGATTGTGTTATCTCTTTTAGAGATATTTGTTATACATTGTGACCTTGCAGGTTATTGTTGTTCAGTTTATCTAACTGATTTGTTTAGCTAGACTGACCCGTGTATTTTATACTCGGGTCAGACCGAGATGTTTCAGGTTAGGTGCTTCTGGACTTAGCCTATTTTGCTTCCGCATGGACTATTCAGCTTGTTCCTTTTTGTTAAAGCTTTTTGTGTAGTCCTTTTTGTTGTAACTCTGGTATATGTACTCTTTTGGATTCGTCTGTATATTGTGGTTTGCTATACCACTTGACATGTATTATTTTGTAAACTCTGCTATGTATCAATATATGTGTATATGATGATCTACTGTTCTGTTATGTATATTACATTTGAGTTTTTATATTCTATTCTGATAGATCCTCCAACCACCTATGGTTTTGTTTTAAGTATTCATTGGATATGTCGACCTGGTATGATGATTATTGTCGATGTATTCAATAGATAGTTAAATCAAGGCTATAGATGGTCGCTCCTAACCAGCCTTATTCTCCATGTTAGTTGACGGCATTACCCTGTAGTGTCCTTGGCTAGCGTGGGTATAGAGGTGGGGCGTCACATAACGTTAGGTCGTGAATCCAAGTGGAGCTTTGTGAAGACTCGAGGTGTAAGAACTATACGTCAGTATAACTCTGTGGATGATTCCGTAATGAGTTTGACGGAATAGTACTTATAGGTTCGAGATGGTGATTTAGAGTGCAAGGGTTATCGTTGTTAACTCTGAGGGAGATTCCAAAATGAGTATAACGAGATAATGCCTTCGGTTTCGTTCGAACCCGGAACGAACGTGTATGGATTGAATGCTTTCAGAACATCGTCAGGTGGACGATGAGCATTCTAACATGATATGTTCTATAAAGGTAATCGTAGCCTCAAGCCTTATCAACTGGGAATGGCTAAAACAGGGGAGGTGCAGCAAGGCTTCGTTGGTCGCTCCCGCTAGAGAGCAAGATTTACCCCTGTCTAGAAGTCCCTTTATATTCGACTGTGTGGGTGGTTGCTAGCTACAACCACGGGGTTGTCTTGTTCGAAATTGTTCAGTAAGGAATGGGTCCAGCTTTGTGTTGCAGGGGAGCGGGCGTACTCCTCGGTACGTTGACCTAGGCCATTGTATGGAATCCAAAATCCAATAAGTGCCAACCGTTTTAATTGTATTACCCACTTTTGTGGCTAGTAGCTGGATTTTAATCATGTAACAATTTCGGCTATTTCATATTTATTTGAAAACCCTAGACCCTATTATAATATCAATGGGTTTCCTATCAAATGTTTTGGTTAGCGTAAGGTAAAAACTTTTCCATGTTTATGTGTGGGATGTCTTACGTGATACCTTTCTTTTCAAAAGGTTTTTAAAAGTTAAGCAACCTTAACGTGTTACTCGCACCAGACCCATGTCTGACCCAGAGTTTATCTTCTGTTTTCTTAAACTCTTGGGTACTCAAATTTTTATGAGTAGCCAAGAGATTTAGGTTAGCTTTGACGAATTCTAGAGGAGCGAATGGAGCAGGAGGCTTCCGCGTATAGCTATATATTATTCTGTTGTGTTTTCTCTGAGTTGTTTCTTGTACCATATTGAGTTGTATAACTAGACAGGTGTTTATAACTGTCTAGTATATGATGTATGTCTGTGTAACTCTGTTATTTGTTGTAAACTCTGTAATGTTTATGTTATTAACATAATTTATTCATTCCGCTGTTTAGATTCTGATGTTGTTTCTTTCTTCTCTTATTTCTATTCACTTTTCTATCCCTTTCTTTCTTAAAAATGATGCGATTTTCTGTGGTAAGAAAGTCGGGTCGTTTCAGTTAGTATCAGAGCATTAGGTTGAGGAAATACCTAGGCTCTGTAGTGGTGTCTTTCTTGAGAGAGCGTATTTGTAATTTTTAATATATCTAAATATATATATATATATGTTTATTTCTACCTATCTGTTTGGTTACCTGTTCACGTTTTCCAATATAAGTTATAAAGGTAGATGGGGTAGTGGTGTGTGTAACACGACTACCATTGGTTGGAGTTTGAATGTTTGAGGTTGGAAGTGTATCTGTCGAGACGGTAGACCTAATACCGTCTCGAGTGAGTTCTGTAGAGATGAAGGATTTCATTGATCTCTGAAGGTAACCTGTTAAGGTTCGGAGTTCATTTCCGAAGTTGGATGAGTAGAGTTTAGATCCATTGGTTGAGCAGAAGTGAGTAATGTATTTTGATACCTCAGGGAATAGTAGCTGCATGGTGAGACGCAGTGACTATGGATGTTCCCAAAGATGTTTTCTTTGGAACAAGTTTAAGGAGGTGAGTTTGCTTCGGCGTTGTGGCTGTGTTCAGCCGGTGTTTCTGTTTGATTTGAGGTCCGAGTTTCTCGAAGAGCTTTGTTTTGGAATTCTTTGGCATTTGTGGTAGCAGTGCCGCTTGGAGTGTTTTCGGTGTTGGCAAGAGATCTTCTGGCTTAGCAGTTTTTCTGAAGTGGAGTTCTGAATCAGTTAAGTGGACCTGTTTCTTCGATGGGTTGGCTAGTGAAGAGTAAGGTGTTCTGTTTGGTTAAGGGAGAACAGTTTTCCTTGGATTTGGTTAGGTGGACCGCAAAAGTGACTTGCGATTGTTTGAGTATTCTCTTGGATTATCTGAGTTTTTTCTGGATGTTTTCAAGAAGTCAGAGTTTTGTTCGCATCTGGAGTTTGAGTTTTCCTATCGACTGGAATTCCAGGAGTGCTACCGGTGGTTCAACTTTATAGAAGAATGGTTCCTAGAGATTGAGTTGGTGTAGCAGCTCAGAGTTTTGGAGGAACTTCTGAATTTTTCTTATGAATCTGTTGAACCATATCTCTGGGGTGTCTTTTTGAGTTTTGCTCGTGTTCTTGCATTTTCTTCTACTTCGGAGCAGAGTTGTGCAGCGGAAACAGTTTGGAAGTGTATCTGCTTTTCTTTTTCGGACAAAAGAGTTGTTGTCTTCTGGTGTTGAGGAGTAGAGTTTGAGTTCTTGGTTCTAGTTGATCTTGAGGAGATCATTTTGGTGTGTTGATTGGTATAGTTGTTTATAGAGGCATCAGCAAGGGATGGGCTGATCAGTAAGATAGTGAACAGCCTAGGATCGTCCGAAGAGTTTTGTGGATTAGAGACGAAGGAATTTGGATTCTGAAGTCGGAGATTTGATTTTGGAAAAGTTGTCTCCGATCATAAGTAAGCTATAAGACTGGGTAAGCCTGAGAAGTTAGCTCTGAAGTGTTTTGGATCTTTTCTGTGATCTTGGAGAATACGTGATTGATCAACAGGATTGAATTGCCAGTTTGGATAACTGGGATTCGATGAGTTTCACATATCTCTGAGGGAATACGTGTATGATCTATTCTGGTTGTGGAACCAGCAGTTCTGGAGTTTTGGTTGTTGAGTCAGACTCGTCTGTAGTCTGATATCTTGCCTAGTGTTATAGATATAGTTGAATATGAGCTTTGTAGCTTCGTAGTATTGTTTGTTTGGATTCTCTAGAGCGAGTATCCTGGTGTATATATATATATACACACTTTGGGATACTCGAAGGAATTTTATTCAGAATTTTATCTGGATAATTAGATTTGTTTGATTGGTTGGATTGGTTATTATGATTGTTAGCATATTTTTGATATATGCTTGCGTTTTTAAATAAATCTTTGATGAGATTATTAAATTACCTTTGTTTTAAATTTCGGGGACGAAATTCTTTTAAGTGGGAAGGATTGTAATATCCCTGAATTATTAACAATATCAATTTAATAATCTGTATTAAAATTAAATTGATATTGATATTTTGTTAATAATAATTCAAATAGATCTAATAATCATCTCCAATGATTATTTAAATTGGTTATTTTATCTTTTGAAAATAATAAATTGGTTTCTATTTACAATATAAATATATGGTTTGTATTTGAAATAGATTAGCATTGTTTTAATTTTAATAAATAAAGCATATTCTTCTAACTCTTATATTTGTAGTAATTTGAAAATTTGTTTTTATTTAATATTAGTTTTCAAAATTATTAAATAAATCTTGATTTAAATTTAATAACTGAATCATGATTTAAAATTCTAATATATACATTATAATTTGGAAATTTTGATTTTAATTGGTATTGAGTTTTTAAAACCCTTTAATAAATAAATATATGATTTTAAAATTGATAAGAAAAATATTAAATGTTTAAATTAAATTGGCTTGAGTTTAGAATTTAGAATAAATTTGACAAATGGTTTTATGGCTTAATAAAATAGATATTTTATTGATAAAAAATTAATTTCTTTTGATTTTTATTTAATAATAAGATATTTATAAAAACAATATCAATTGTGTATTATCTTTATAAATAGATTTTGAATTAAATTTGCAATTTGTTATCTCAAATTGAATTTATATATATAACTTGATTTGAAATTATTTAATTTTGAATTTATTTTGAACTTGAAGTTCCAAAGTATAAATTTAAATTTGTCTTAAATTTCTATATGTATAAGTTTTAATTTATAAACATGGTTTGTTTTTTTATTTCATTTATAAATTTATACACATATTTAAATATAAACAAACAAATTAAAATTAATCTAACACGCACATCAATTTGTAAATTTAATACTAATTACCTTTAAAAGAAACAAGTGTTGCATTCCTAAGCATTGATTTAACAAGTGTTAAAAATTAACATAACAATTTGACAAGTGTATAACATTTGTACAAGTGTAAAATTTAGTTTTAATTTTTCTTTTATTTCATTAAATCTGAAAATTCATATATATATAAAAAAACTTGCATCTTTATTCATGCGTGTTCTTTTTCCATTTCCTTAATCAAAGAAATCTTCAAAATTCTAGAATCAAAATCATCTTCATATTAACAATCAAGCCTGCATATTCAAAACCATTTTCAAATCTACATATCCCACTTCCTCAAAATCAGAACTCCTTTATCAAAATGTTCTGCACTTCCTCACATCGAAACACCAATCTGCATTGATTCACCAAAATCTGCAAAATTCAAGAAGAGCCTGCATTCTGTTTTTAAGCATGAAGATGAACAAATATGTCTGCATTTTCTTCTATCTACACAACTTCAGATGTGAAGCTTGTCAAATACATCTGCATGCAAGCATTTTAGTCAGGGAACATAAGCAAAACTGCATATCATTTCAGACATGAAGTAAGACAAGGTCTAGCATAAGCACCTGCACCATTTGCCTGCAAATTCAAAAGAAAGTCAAACTGAGCTCTGCATTGAATTAAGGTGAGTAACTTTTTAAAGTTAAAAATTTTAAATTGGTTGCATGTTAAATATTTGATAAATAAATAATGTTTGTGTATTTTTGAAAATCTGGTGTGAAGATGATATGTGTGCATGTGTTTGACTTGATTTCCTATTCTGTTTCATGGATTTGTCTGGCAAAAACATCATCTAAAACAACTATCTTTTGATTTAGCTTCTGAAATGATGAAATGTTTAAAGTAAAGTTCCTTATTTTCTTAAGTAGTATTTAAAAAAAAATTAAGCAAGTTAATGTGCAGGGTATTGCCTCTGTAAAACCAGAAACATCATGCATGTTTATTTTTATCAAAACCCAATCATATTAATATTGAAATTCAGTTTCATAAATCAAAAACACCAACTGAAACATGATTTTTAAAACCGGTATTAGGATATTAGGTGTTTGTTTAAGTTGAAATTTTGTTTTGAACTGACATTGAATTTTAGCAAATTCTGTTGATTCATGACTTGAGAAGTTTAGGTATTCTTCTGAATGATGGAGTAGGTATAGGAGATTTTGAGAAAAATCAGAGAAGTGATTAAAATTTGTTAAATTGGATGCAGTTTGAATTTCAATTTTTAAAGCCTAATTTTTAACGAGGCTAAGCTTTCGTTTCGTTCATCCTCTCGGTTTGATCGAGTGTTACGCGATCTTGAGGGGAGGTAGGGGGAATGTCGACGAGATGATGGCCAGAAATTCAGCGTCTCTAATGCCGGGGTTGATAGTTCGGTGCATTTTCCAGGTTTGGGTGGACATTCATGTCGTCTTTCCATGTTTCTATTTGATCTCGTTTTTGGTTTCGAGTGAAGAACAGAGTTTTAGGTGGTCGGAGCTTGGTTAGTAGGTTATCGTCGACTTGTTCGACAATGTAGCATCGACCGAAGGGTAGCATCTGAGCTGTGCACGTGAACGGTGCACTGTCTTCTGGTGATCTGGTAATATTGTGAAGTTTGGGTGGAAGCTGGTTGGATCGTGTATTTGACTCGAGTTGTTTGAGTGTTTTTCTCACGGGATTTTCAACTTGACTCGGAGAAGTATAGTAGCACGGGTTTGTGTGTTGTACAGGGTTTTATCTGTTGTTCTGAAATTTTAAAATTTAGTTTCAAATTTTAAACAAAGATAGTTGAGTTTCTATATCCAGGTTTAACTAAAAATTCAGTTCAGTTTGAAAGCTTGGTTCGGAAAATAAAGTTTTTTTTTAATCTTAAAATTGTTTAATAACTTAAAAATGGTTATGTATTTAAGTGTATATATAAAAGGAGAAAACTTAAAATTGGAACGGAAGTTGAATTATAGGGAAAATTTAAACAAAAAATAAATCTAAATTTGGAAGCTTGGACTTAAATATATTTTGAATTCCAGATTTGAATTAAATTGAGCTTTATAAATTTAAATACTTTAAATAAGTTTAAATATTTTAAATTTAAAGGAAATTTGATTTAAAATTCTATCATATCAAAGAATTTCTTTAATATGCAATATAAAGGTTATATACGTTAGTTTTAAAAATTTATTTAAAGATCAATTAATATTCATTTTAAACTTGAAATTTAGAATGAAATTTCAAAGGTAAATTTAGAATAAATGATTCAACCATATTTGTAGTGGAATCCAAATCAATGATAAGAATAAGTTTACTTAAATAATAAAAATTTAGGATTTAAATTCATTAACCGTTAAGATAATTAAAACGGCTAATTGATGATTTGTAATTATTAAATTAGTAGTTACAAGTTTAAATGTATTACTTAAAGTTTAAATACTGAATTAGGTAATTTATATGTAATCAAGAACCATAGATTAGATTTTTATTAATTTATGAATTATTAATGGTTAATCAAATTCGTAAGTGATAATAATCAATGTACGTTAGTTACCTTAGAAAAGTAATTAAAGAAATTTTAATGAAGGTCATTAACTAGATTATTTTATAATTAGTTAATGTGATTGATTTTTTATAATTAATTAGATTAATTAATTTAATGATATCAATTGTAAATTGTTTAAGAGAAATTGCTTAATGGAAGTAATTAAGGAATTAATTATTCATTGTAATTAATTGAGCTAATTTGATTAATTTGAGTTAATTAATTATGTTTAATTAATTTGGATTAATCACTTGATGGTTTGGGAAATATAATTACTTAAAGAAGTAATTGATTAATAATTACAGGTTGTAATTAAGTGGAGATGTTTAAGAATGAAGTAATTTGGATTAAATTATTTAGTAATTAATCAGGGAATTAAATAAGAAATTAATGAAAGGATTAATTAATTTGTTTTAATAAAGTAATTAAGTTAGTTAATTACTGAATGTAATTAATCTATGAGGATTAATAATTATAAGTTGATTACTTAAGGAAATTAATTTAAGAGGATAATTAATTAGGTATAATTAAAGGTCGTTAATTATTATAATTAATGATGTAATTAAAGATGATTAATTAATCAATAATAGGTAACTAAAGGTAATTAATTAATATAATTAATTATGGTTAATTAATTAATTGAAGTAATCGAAGGTTAATTACTGTTTGGTTGTGAATAATTAATTTGTGAAATTAATTGAGGATAATTACATGAATGTAATTAAGGATAATTAATCAAGAGTGATTAATTAAGGTGATTAATAATGAATGGTTAATTGATTGTAATCAATGAAGTTATAGAGTAAGCAAGATATATTTTGGTGAAGTAATTAATTTAATTTATTAAATTAATTGAAGATGAAGTAATTAATTTAATTCACTTTAAATTAATTAGTAATAGAGATAGTTAATTTAATTCATTTTAAATTAATTATATTGTGATGAAATAAATCATTGCTTATGTTTGTATGGATGACATCGATTGGCTTGGATACTTTGTGATCTTAGTAATGAGATTAGAAATGTTGTGTGATATGAATGCTTGGTTGCGTTGTGATGATAACATATATTATCAATTGGGATGTTGATATGGATTATCTATTTTGATATTGATAATGTGGATTACCTATTACTTGATAATGTTGATTATCAATTATGATTTATGTATTATCTATCTGTGTGTATATAGATGCTGTATTGAATTGTTTTAAACTTTAAAACAACTTGGACCTAAAAGACACGCTTTGGATTTCGATGAGATCGGGACCGGGTTTCCATATTTGGATATCCGAAAACCACATCGATCCAAATTAATGTTAGGTCGTGAATCCAAGTGGAGATTTGTGAAGACTCGAGGTGTAAGAACTATACGTTAGTATAACTCTGTGGGTGATTCCGTAATGAGTTTGACGGAATAGTACTTATAGGTTCGAGATGGTGATTTAGAGTGCAAGGGTTATCGTCGTTAACTCTTAGGGTGATTCCAAAATGAGTGTAACGAGATAATGCCTTCGGTTTCGTTCGAACCCGGAACGAACATGTATGGATTGAATGCTTTCAGAACATCGTCAGGTGGACGATGAGCATTCTAAGATGGTATGTTCTATAAAGGTAATCACAGCCTCAAGCCTCATCAACTGGGAATGGCTAAAACAGGGGAGGTGCAGCAAGGCTTCGTGGGTCACTCCCATTGGAGAGCAAGATTTACCCCTATCTAGAAGTCCCTTTATATTCGGCTGTGTGGGTGGTTGCTAGCTACAACCACGGGGTTGTCTTGTTCGAAACTGTTCAGTAAGGATTGGGTCCGGCTTTGTGTTGTAGGGGAGCGGGCGTACTCCTCGGTACGTTGATCTAGGCCACGTACTGTGACGGGCGGTACCCTAGTAACCCTGCCATTGTATGGAATCCAAAATCCAATAAGTGCCAACGGTTTAGGTTGTATTACCCACTTTTGTGGCTAGTAGCTAGAATTGAATCATGTAACAATTTCGGCTATTTTATATTTATTTCAAAACCCTAGATGCTATTATAATATCATCGGATTTCCTATCAAATGTTTTGGTTAGCGTAAGGTAAAACTTTTCCATGTTTAAGTGTGGGAAGTCTTACGTGATACCTTTCTTTTCAAAAGGTTTTTAAAAGTTAAGAAACCTTAACCTGTTACTCACACCAGATCCATGTCTGACCCGGAGTTTATCTTCTGTTTTCTTAAACTCTTAGGTACTCAAATTTTTACGAGTAGCCAAGGGATTTAGGTTAGCTTTGATGAATTCTGGAGGAGCAAATGGAGTAGGAGGCTTCCGCGTATAGCTATATATTATTCCGCTGTGTTTTCTCTGAGTTGTTTCTTGTACTGTATTGAGTTGTATAACTAGACAGGTGTTTATAACTGTCTAGTATATGACGTATGTCTGTGTAACTCTGTTATTTGTTGTAAACTATGTAATGGTTATGTTATTAATATAATTTATTCGTTCCGCTGTTTAGATTCTGATGTTGTTTTTTTCTTCTCTTCTTTCTATTCTCTTTTCTATCCCTTTCTTTCTTAAAAATGATGCGATTTTCTGTGGTAAGAAAGTTCGGTCGTTTCATTTGAAGAGTTTGAATTTTTTGGCTTTGAATTTTATTTGAAATTGCATTTTGGGATTTAGGGTTCTGTTTGCCATTGAAAGAGGAGAAGAAAATAGAATTGTACTACAGAAATGAGGAATATGAATTAGGCTAGGGTTTATAACGAGGTATATATGCAAGTCTGAAATTAGAATAGATGGACACGATTTGGTTTGGAGAATTGAACGATATATGGCCCGAAAAGCCCGTTTCGACTCCGAAACAGAATTGTGTCAACCCATATATCAAAATAGATGTTTTTAAATATTTAAACGCAATGGAATAGGTTTCATGTCCAAATTCCATCGTATGAAGAAGTTATGCTAAAATCAAGTTATTTCAAATTGATTTCAAGGCATTTCGATCCCGTACGATGAAATGACAAGTCCGATCACTACGAAACTTGAAATTCCATAATAATTCACCGTTACAGATCCGATGAAATTAGTTTCATCGAAATCCGAGTCAGTGGCCAAAATGGCTATTTTTATATTAATTAAACAAATTAATAAGTAACCAATTAAATCAAAATTTAAACTTAAATTCTATGATTGACAATTGTTATCATTTTTAAATTTCTTAATCATTTACACTAATTTAACCAAATTTAAATTTCAATTTAGAGTTGATTAATTTATCAATTTCAGTGTTAGCCTTAATTCCATTAAATTCGAAAATTATAAATTTAATTTCCAATAACTCCATTTAATTTACTTTTATTTTATCATTTAATTCATTGTTGTCAACTGGATGCATTTAACCTTGGATTTATGATCTATTACATTAATATTCTCGGATTTCATCTTAATCTCCATTAACGTAATATTTAAATATTTAATTTCATTTATTTACAATGAATCCAATGGTTAGCTTTAAATCCCAATAAATTAATAAATCTTGTTTTTCCATTCTTTTTATTCAACCTATTATCATATTATCAATAGAATTTACTTTGGTTACATTTTATTGAGTTAATATCTTCACTTACA
This sequence comes from Allium cepa, assembly GCA_030765085.1. Taxonomy (NCBI): domain Eukaryota; kingdom Viridiplantae; phylum Streptophyta; class Magnoliopsida; order Asparagales; family Amaryllidaceae; genus Allium; species Allium cepa. The sequence goes on along the minus strand of CM060928.1, from coordinate 846,837,531 downwards.
AATCTAATCTACAATAACCGCAATAATTAAGTGAATTGATTGCGATTGATTTCCAATTAATTTTTAATATTTTAAATAATGTGTAACCTATAATAATATTAGTCACCATTTACCTTAAATCCCATCTATAACACCTTTAAGTTTATTATCGTAAACAAATGTTACAACTTGCCTCTATAACATAAATTTTATTAAATTACCACTAATTAAGTACTAGTTCATAAGTTTATACACTCTTATATTTATTTACTTACATTCAATTTGTAACCAAGTTATAACCTTTAAATCATTTCAATTAATTAGGATTTCATATGAATTGTTAATAGTTAACTTACATTAGTATTGTTACAATTCATTCTAGTCATTATTGCCACTAACAATTCACTATTTCATTTATTAGAATTTTATCCAAATTGTTAATAATTTGTTTCAATTACCATTGCTATATTTTATTTTAGCCTTCACTTTTTTTATTATATTATAAATTTTTTGTTTCTTTCTAAATTTAATTACAAAAATCTTATTAAATTAACCTATTTAATTGTCTAAATTTACCAATCATTGCATCTTTGGAGAATCGGTAGAGGCTATAATTCGAACGGAGTTAGTTGATGAAAAGTTGACATCTTGAAATTTAATTTATTTGTATTTCAGGTTGATTGAATGAATAATATAGAATAGGAATATCTATCTATAGCCTAAGGTTGAGTAAAAGAAGGTTGAATCAAATGACTTGTCTTGAATTTTGCCAAATAATAGGGTTGTTCTTTGGTTATTCTGTTATTTGATTTACCTTATGTAATGTAATGTGCATAATAAGGAGTAATGTAATTTAATATATTGTTGTCACCATATAATAGTGCCCACATCCTAGACTGTAATAGAAACAATCAATAGCTCAGGTGGTTAAGACCCTTGGGCTATTCACAGTGGGTCACAGGTTTGAGTCACGACATGATCAGAATTATGATTTTTTGTAAAAAAATTATTTTTAACCTTTTAGTCAAAATTTCGTATTTTATTGTTTGTATATCTTTAATTGACATTATACCGAGTTCACCACGTAATTTTGTAAAAGTATTTCCAAACAATGGTTTAGTAAAATTATCAGCTAATTGATTTTCTGATGGAACGTAGTCTAAATTTATCACTTCTTTTTCTATATTATCGCGTAGAAAGCGATGTCCAATATCTATGTGTTTAGTTCTTGAGTGGTTTACTGGATTTTTGAAAAGATTTTTTGCACTAAAATTATCGCAGTAAATTGTTGATTCTGATAGATTGACTCTGAAATCTTTAAGTGTCCGTTGCATATAAATTACTTGTGTGCAAGCCAATGCTGTAGAAATATATTCTGCTTCACAAGTTTATAGTGAGACATAGTTTTGTTTCTTGCTAAACCATGATATTAATGATTTACCAATAAAGTGACACACACCGCATTTTTTTTTATCTGTTCATGATGCTCCGAAATCAGCATCGCTATATGATACTAACTCGTACGAGCACTCTTTTGGATAGAAAAGTTCGAAATTTGTAGTTTTCTAGGATAATGTAGTATACATTTTACGACTCTTAAATGTGATTCTTTCGGTTCAGCTTGAAATCGTACACATAGACACACACTCATCATAATATCTGGTCTACTTACTGTAAGATAAAGTAGTGATCCTATTATACTACGATATAGTTTTTGGTCTACACTATTGCCATTTTCATCTTTATCAAGATGTACTGTTGTGCTCATAGGTGTTGGTTTGGCAGAAGTATTTTCCATTCCAAAACGTTTGATAAAATTATTACAGTATTTTTCTTGATTAAAACTTGCTTTATTTGAAGACCTGTAAAATAGGATAATTCTCCCATATGGGATATTTCAAATTCTCTAGTCATTATTTCATAAAATTCATTACATGATTCATTATTATTTGAGCTAAATATAATGTCGCCGACATATATTTGAACTATCAAAATATCATTTTTAGAATGTTTTATAAATAAAGTTTGATCTACTTTTCCTATTTCGAATCCTGAGTCAATTAAGTTGCTTTTAAGGCGTTCATACCAAGCACGTGGTGCTTGTTTTAAACCATATAAAGCTTTCTTAAGTTTATAGACATGATCTAGGTATTTTTCATGAATAAACAAAGGAGGTTGTTCAACATAAACATTTTCTTTAATATAACCATTTAAAAATGCACTTTTAACATCTATATGATAGAGTTTAAAGTTATTAAAACATGCGTACGCCAATAAGATTCGTATTGCTTCTAGTCTAGCGACTGGAGCAAACGTTTATTCGTAGTCTATTCCTTCTTCTTAGTTATATCCTTGTGCTACTAGTCTCGCTTTGTTTCTAGTTATTTTTTCTAATTCCTCTGCTTTATTTTTATAAATCCATTTAGTTCCTATAACAATCTGATCGGTCGGTCTGGGTACTAGTTCCCAAACTTAAATTCGTTCAAACTGATTTAGTTCTTCTTGCATAGCAATAATCTAATTTTCATCGGATGATGCTTCCTTAGTATTTTTAGGTTCTATAATAGACAGAAAAGCTACATTACCCATTATATTTAGTTCATTTCTAGTTCGAACATTTGAATTTATTTCTCCAATTATATTTTCTGTAGGATGATTTGTAAGATTCTTTGAGGAGATATTATTGTATTAGTAATATTTCTATTTTCTAAATTATCAACAATGTTTTCATCTTCTCCAGAATTATAAACAATATCTTCATCATCTCTTGAATTGTTTATTACTATATTTGTTTTATTATTAAATAAATCGTCGTTATTATTTATTTTTGATGTAAGTTTAGAGTTCTCATCAAAAGATACATGGACTGTCTCTTCAATAGTATTAGTTTGTTTATTGAAAATTTGTTAAGCTTTGCTTCGATTCGAATATCCAAGAAATATACCTTCATCACATTTTGAATCGAATTTTCCAAGCTAACCTTTAGTAATTAATACAAAACATTTTGAACCAAATATTTTAAAATACGACATGTTTGGTTTTCTACGATTAAAAAATTTGTAACGTGTATTCTTAGTGAGGCGTATGATAGAAACACGATTTAAAACATAACTAGCAGTTGCAACAGCTTCTACCCAAAAATGTTTTGGTAATGTACTGTGACGCCCCACCTCTATACCTACGCTAGCCAAGAACACTACGGTGTAGTGTTGTCAACTAGCACGGAGAATAAGGCTGTTGAGGAGCAACCATCCATGTGATTTCTTATCACACGGTGGCTATAAATAATCTTCGGAAACAAACATAGAAATATGCATAACACAAATCAGTCACGGACATCCATATCACAAAGGCGGAAGAAGATATGAATATATAACTAACACATGAAAGTGTACATTAGAGTAGTGGTCAAAAAGATCCACAATAATACAAAAGAATAGCAACACGTGCTATACAAAAGAATACATCTATGAGTCTATATCTCAAGTGTAAACGACAAAAACTGCTAATCTAAAAGGTCAGCCAAAAGTCAGAGTAGTAAATCCCTGGGGGAGAAGTCAAGCAGAAGCACCTGTAACATCTCGGTCTGACCCGAGTATTATTTTTAAGAAAATAATAAACGGATCAATCTAGCTATAAATATCAGATAACATGATATAAACAATAGATATGGAAAGAACATATAGTAACCATAAAGACATACTATGATAAGCATGTAAATGAAGATCATAAAGAGATCAAACAATATCAAAAGAATCTTCTAAAATATCCAAATTCACCTAAACATAAATGTTGGAAAATCATAACAATGAAAGTCATGAAAATAGGTGAAGCACAAATTCCAGGAGACTACACAAGAAATCCAGAAATTACAATATAGGAGCATGAAAACTCACAAAATGGGAGCATGAAAACTCACCTACACGTGTAACACAAAGCGAGAAGCTATCTCATGGTTGCAAGCCATTAATTTTGACACACGAATGGCCCGAAGACCGTGGGGCGCTACCCCACATATGTGATGGCGAAACATCACACAAATGCGATGGCGAAACATCACAAGAGCCGGGTCTAATCTTCCTCGCAGACAAAGAGACATCGCACAGTTGCTAGTCTAAAACACAAAAATGATCATCATGATTATCAAGAAGTGTCAATTAAACTAAGTTAGTAAATATAAAAGTTTAGCTTCATGTCTCATAACCACTTGCTTAACTCAAATATTTGCTAACAAACTGTAGATCTCCACTAGAAAATTGTCACAAGAGATTCAATCGAACAAGTCCAAGAATTAACCGACGAAGTAAACGCAAGCGTTTCATACCACTTGTTTTACTAAGTCGTTTAATTAGATTTCTCATACGAGTGAGGTAAAGGTTTGTATATACTAATAGATTGGAAAACGGGTTAAGAAAAGAGCTTTGTTATTAAAAATAGAGTTGAAATCCTTTTATTGAAAGAGTTTTGATATTTACTACTAGTTTTGAAACCTTTATATTTTAAAGTGACCAATCACAGAAGCGATTGTAGAAACAATCAATCACAAAGATCACATTCGGAGGTGTGATAAAAATCCAAGGAAATCAGCGCAGCAAGTTCTGTTGAATGTTTTTCATATAAGATCCCCTACGGAGGGGGGGTCCAGGGAGGGTGGCAACCCCCCAAGGTGGGGGTGCGGGGGCAACGCCCCCGCTACGGGGTTCGACCTGCCCGGTCAGGTCACGAGGGTCCAGGCGGCAGCGCCCCGTCCAAAACGGTACGACCTAATGGTTGCGACCTAGGGGTCTAAGGGGTCAATCGAATTAGGGACAGAAGCAGGACCGAGCGACCTACGACCTAGGCGACTTACGACCTACGACCTAAGGCGACTTACGACCTACGACCTAAGGCGACTTACGACCTACGACCTAAGGCGAATTACGACCTACGACCTAAGGCGACCGCGACCTAGTGAAATAGCAGCATTAGGTCGGAGATGACCTACGACTTAAGGCTCACGCGACCTAGTGAAATAGCAGTATTAGGTCGGAGACGACCTACGACTTAAGGCCATACGACCTACGACTTAAGGCCATACGACCTACGACTTAAGGCCATACGACCTACGACTTAAGGCCATACGACCTAACACCGAACAAGCATTTAGATGGTCCAACGACCTATGGTACTAACTCGCGAGCGACCTAATGAGTTAACTCGTGAGCGACCTAATTCCGAAGTGCCAATTCTTCCAGAACGACCTAACGTTAACTCGTAAGCGACCTACAACCTATGGACGAGCGACCTAACTCCGAACGAGCTAAAAAATGGCCAGAACGACCTAGGGTTAACTCGTAAGCGACCTACGACCTATGGACGAGCGACTAACTCCGAACGAGCTAAAAATGGCCAGAATGACCTAGTAGCAGTTTTTCACCAAAATCACTAAAATTTGGAGGTTTTCGCCAATCCAATCCAAACCAAATGCAAATGTGCATACTAAAGTGATAGGAATCATTCCCAACAGTCCAATATAGATATAGACTAGATTTGTGGGATAAAAATCTCACCTTTGCACTAAAATTTGTGAAGATGAAGCTTGAAAGCAAGGAGAGGCAATCCAAAGCTTGAATCCAATATCTTCTACTTGAATTTGGAGTTGAATGTTGGATTTGCAATTGAATTTGTTCTTGGAGTTTTAATTTCCCATTCTCTTCACCATTAATGCCAAAGCTTGAGTTAGTTAGGAAATTTATGAAGAGTGAGGAGAAGGGGGTTGGAACTTGGGCTTAATAGGCTAAACTAACCCAAAGTCCAAAGAGGGAAAAGTTAGTGAAATTTTCACTAACTCCAAACCTATCGATGTTTATACTTAAAAAATTGTAAACGGCATTTCGAACTCAATGGAAGTGGTCTCGAGTCCTAGTTTGACCATTTGCAAAAAGTATCTTTTCGGACCAAAATCCGATTAACGATTTAATATTTAAATAAAATATTTAAATATAAACTCGACAAATATGCAGGTTGTTACATGTACTTTCATTTAGTAAAATTCTTGCACATTTTTGTAGTGTTTGATTCTCTCATTCTCAACTCCATTTTGTTGTGGAGTTCTAGGAAATGAAAAATTATGAAATATTCCTTTCTTTTTACAATATTTATCAAATTGTATGTTTTCAAATTCACCTCTGTGATCACTTCTAATATTTTAAATTCTAGTACCTTTTAAATTTTGAATTTGTTTAACAGAAGTTTTGAAATTTTCATAAGTATCACTTTTATTTTTCCTAAAGATCATCCATGTATATCTAGAAAAATCATCAACTACTACAAACACGTATTTATTGTGATTTATGGATTGAATTTGAGTAGGTCCAAAAAAATCCATATGAAGTAATTCAAGTGGTTGTAATGTTGAAATAACTTTCTTAGATTTAAATGAGGATTTAGTTAATTTACCTAATTGACATGATTCATATAAATTATTAACTTTAAAATTCATCTTTGGTAATCCTTTAACGAGATTATTTTTAGAAATTTTATTTATATTTTAGAAATTGATATGACAGAATCGTTTGTGCCATATCCAGGGATCATTTTCGTTAGCTGTTAAACACATGTCTGAGTTATGATTAACTTTCATGTTCAAAAGTAGATGTTTTTATCTCTATTTCCTTCGAAAATAAGATTTTGATTTTGTTCAAAGATGCTACATTTATTTTCAGAGAAGGATATTTTAAAACCTATATCGCATAATTGACTTATACTTAGTAGATTATGTTTTAGATTCTTAACTAATAAAGCATTTGTAATAAAAGGTAAAGTAGATGTACCGTAATTGCTCACATCGCATTTGCCGATGATGTAGCCCTTGGAATTATCTCCAAAAGTGATAGAACCTCTATCTGAGTATGTAATATTTATTAGCATATCTTTGTCTCCTGTCATATGCTTTGAGCAACCACCGTCAAGAAACCATTTTCCTCTTTTTTTGAGTGGGACCTGCAAAAAATATGAGATAACATCGGTACCCACTTTTTTTTAATAGGGTCCTAAGAGTTAGGTCTTAGGAAACCAAACCCAAGTGGTTTTAGTATCCCTTTTATAAATATGATTTTTATTATTATGAACATTTTCTATGAAAGAACTAATATACTTTTTCCTTATTAAGTTGTTATTTTTTTAGGTACCCATATATTTATAGTTTTAGAAATTAGTCTTCAAGATGTGGATGTTTTATTAGACTTAACTTTTGAATTACTAGATTGTGAATTCTTGACTTTCTTCTTATAACCTAAACCATTTTTATTATTAACAGGATGTGAATTCTCAATAATTCTAGATAAATTTTCTCTTTCTTTATTAAAATTTGAAATGGTTTTGGTGATTCCTTCTTGCTTGGTCTTTAGACTTGAATTTTCTAGTTCGGCCATTTTAATATTAGTTTTTAAAACTTGATTTTCAGAAAGAAGAGCATCATTCTTTTCTTTTTGAGTTTTAATTTATTGATTCAATAATATAAGTTGAGAATTAACATTTGAAAGAGATTCTTGAGTTTTCTCAAGTTCTTCTCCCAATATTTTCTTCTCGTCTTTAAGCATATCTCTTTTGAATTCTTGCTTGTTCTAATTTTCTACAGCCTCTTTATATTTTCTTTTGAGACTTTTTAAAGTATCTAATAATTCAAAATTTATCTCTATCATATCATCAAAAGTTAAATCACTAACCTCATTATCTTTGGCCATAAAGCATGCGTTGGCTTGTTCATTATTGTTGTCACTCTCACTTTCAATAGAAGAGGAGGAATCTGAATCATCCCATGTAACAGAAAAGGCTTTTCTTCTGAATTTGTCCTTCCTTTTATTTTGATACTCTTTCTTTAGATCTGGACAGTTCTTTTGTATATGCCTCTTTTTGTGACAGTTAAAGTACTCATAACTGATGAACGCGGTGTTTTATTACTGTTTAAGCTTCTCTTTCCATTATTTCTGTTTCCTTTTCTATATTTCAAGAATTTCCTGAAGTTTTTGGCCATAAATGCTAGGTCACCTTTGTCTAAATCTGATTCTTCTTGTTCTTCATGAAATGCTATATTCTTTTTATCTTGAGTTTGAACTCGTTTAGCCTGCAAATTCACTTCATAGGACATTAGATTTCCTATTAACTCTTCTAGAGTTATTTTGGAAATATCGTTCGCTTCTTTAATAGCGAGAAATTTTCTGTCCCATTCTTCCGTTAAAGAGTTAAGGATTTTGGATACAATATAGAAGTCTGAATATTTTTCTCCTAGTCCTACTAATGAATGATAGATATCCTGAAATCTTAAGTACATATCTTTTAAAGATTCATTTCTTTCATTCTAAAGTTTTGAAACTGACTTTCGAGCATGGATATTTTTCTTTGTTTGACCTTGTTGGTTCCGTCGCGTATAACTTTGAGTGTATGCCATATTACATATGTAGTATTGCACATGCTAACACAGTTAAACTCATTTTTATCTAAGGCATAAACAACATATTCATGGCATTTGCATTAGCTGTGGCATCTAGTTTCTGTGTATTTGACCAAATAGAATACACTTCAGTAGGAATAATATAATCTGCCTAAGTTATATTCCATGAGTCAAAACCATTTGCTTGCATATATATTCTCATTCATGTAGCCCAGTAGTTATAATTCATGCTATTAAGTAGTGGTGGACGTGTAGTGGATTGTCCTTCAATGAAGCTAATATTAATGCTAGTGCAAGTGCTAGTGCTAGTGCTAGTGCTAGTGCTAGTGCTAGTGTCCATATTATTTGATTATTAGATAACTATGTTACGGTTATATGATGACCTTGCTCTAATACCAAACAAAAGTGTGCTATGGATCGTGTAAAATGGATGTACAATAATACAGAGTATAATGATGATAGTTATACAGTAAATAATGCAGAATATAAAAGCAGTAAAGTAAAATGACACAAGGAATTTTTATACTGGTTCGAAGCACCATCCTACGTCTAATCCCAGACTCCTTTTGGAATTTCACTAAAACAACAACCCTCACTTAACCTGAAGGAACAGGTCTGTACAACCCCTGAGCAGCGGAACAGGGACCTGAGCAGTAGAACAGTACTTCGCCTCAGCAGCCGAAGAGGACTTCACATGCCTAAGCAGCAGAATGGGACTTCAACAAATACAAAAGATTGTTTTGACTTTTTGTTTTCTAATAACATGGATTTGTCACTTGTAGTGAACCCTTCCTATAGTCTTCTCCTTGAGTATAAATATATATTTGAAGTTTATCAAGAATACAAAGGTATAATATTGCTTTAATGTAGAATATTTGAAAGTATTATAGCAAATAGATTCAAGAGAGTTAGATTAGAAAGATAAGAAAATTCAGTGATTTGGAATTAAGTTAGAGTATGTATTTATAGAGGTTAAAGAGCAGCTACTGTTGGTGAAGAGTTTTGATTGAAGTGTTACGTCCAAATCTTTTTGTAGAAGTTCGTAACTCTTCACAAATAGTCGTGTCCTTTCATAAAGTAGCCGTTGTAGAAATTCAGTCAACCGAACCTCTGGGTTAGTCGACTGAATATTCAAACGGATTTTTATATATATATTTGTATATCTATGCACCTGTGCATATTGCATAGATTTTCCAGGGTCAGTCGATTGAACCTCTGGGTCAGTCGACTGACCTTATAAATTCTATGTAATTTGCATAATTTTTACAGTTATAGTAATATATACAACTTTAAAAACTTTTATATATTTTATATGCTTATACATGTATTAAATATTGGGGAATAAGATGATTAAACATATAAGCTAATATATACATAAATGAGGAGAGATTTTAATAAAATTGACCTAAGATTCAAAACTAAAATAATATAATTGATGCACTGGTTTTGTAGTCTTGTCTCCTTGTAGTATATATTCTCTTTTTGTCATAGCAGTCGTCAAATCTATATGTCGTAGCGATAGCTTTGTGTCATGAATCAAAACCAAGTCTCAACAGTCATAGCCTATATATCAGCCCTACTAGTACTAAGTATTCGTTCAACATCGATACTGACATAGCCCATCGACCTTCTATAGCATAAATCTTGTTTAGGCTAACAAAGTGCAAGTCAGAGAAAAGCCCTTTCAGTTACTTAATACCTCTTATTAGAGATGAAGCATACCCTATTTCTCAAAAAGTACTGGGCAATTTAATACTTTTTGAGAAATAGGGTATGCTTCATTATTATTCTAATTGGACAATCTATAATAACATTTATTTATTTGTTTAACCCAGCATATTATACAAATTTCATTTCCTAATTAATGCCAAATTAAATCGTTTAACTAGTCTCATTAAACACATTTATGTCCCCATTTAATTCATGTAATTCACTATTAATTGCACATTTATTGCCCTATTAATTTTAGAGTTATTATCTATTTTCTATCTACACCTCCTAACCCTATAATTTACTTCGCTATTTATAACTAGATATCCTAATTATAACTAATAAATATCAGTGTATAATCAATGTATATTACACCAAAAAAAATTGTTTTTAATCGTTATGCCTAGTTATATATATATATATATATATATATATATATATATTCCTAACACATTAATTCCTTTGCTTAGGGATTCCATAACATTAGTTTCCAAATTTAAATTTATTAGAGAATCCTTTTCAAAAGGATTATCGTTATAACTTTACATAAATTACCCAAAAATGAGACTTTTGTTCTACTTGAAATAACAAAAAATTATCTACTTTCTTTTATTGCAATAGATGGTGCAAACAATGGTAAAGAATATCCATACTTTACATATCTCTTTCCTTTTTGGTATATTCCTTATTAATTCAAATGATGCACTTTTTATATAAATTTTTGAAATTGGATAATTTATGGAAATTACATAAAAATATATATAATTAAATTATACCTCACTCCTAATAAATTAAAACATAGAAATTTACAGTCTAAATAAAATTAGGGCAATCTTAACTAATACTAACATTTTACAACCCAGTTATAAATCTGGTATAAACTTTGCAACTTAATCAACATTCAACTTTAACAAATTAGAGGATGATTTTCAAAATTCTAAATTAGGGTGTAAATATCATTTCTATTTCAATTACCTAACTTGTAGAACATGTAGAAGAGATTTTAGCTTTCTAAGCCTACAACTCCATAGATTTTGCATAGGCATAATATTTAAATAAAACCCAATACGATACAATTTTCAAAGTTATAAATAAATCACATAATTTTCTAACCCATCTTTTAGGCTTTCAGAATCTTCCAAATCCGAGTTCATCTCTTTACTTGATTCCTTTTCCATTCTAATTCGAAGGAATATGCATAACAAGGTGTGTGTATATATACTATTAGAATTATAGATCTGAAAAGAGATTTAGGGTTAAGGGGAATATCGATTTATAATTATGATATTTACCTTTTACCGCTGTGTTGATTCGCTTCTTTTTTTTATCTTTTATTTTCTGACATTCTCCGATTATATATATATATATATATAAGATTTCATAATTAATTGAAATAATGGGGAAGGAACAATGGCAGGCTTCGCCGCTTTAATCAAAAAATATAAGAAGAGAAATGAGGTTTTAGGCCTATATTCATAGACGCCTGAATCAATCGTATCCGTTATATTTAAAAAAATAAAATCCTGGCCGTTCGGTCAAGGTTCACCCTAGCTGCCACCTTCACCACCAGTCAGGCACCCCGTATAAGCCATCGATCATTAGGGATCGACCGACCCAAGTAAGGGATTGATCGATGGGGTCCACACTATTAATATCATTTATTTCACTTTTAATTATTTGCATTTTGTTAACATCAAACACTAATAACTTCTTCATTTGAGCTCCAATCGTGAAACTCCAAATAATAAAGTTGCCCAAAAAGTCGCCACAAATGCAATGGTTCTACTTCATGGTTAAATTCGACATTATCTTAAATTCTATTTTTGATCCTTATTAATTATTTATTAATTACCGTTAATTTTATGAGGCGTTACAATCTTGAACATTTGAAAGCAGAAACAAAATATCAAAAATATAAACAATCAGTTATGGATAAGGATTTGACGAGAATGGATGAAGTTCAAGCCTAATATTGGATGGAATGCAAAGGACAACTAATTATAGCTAAGTTCCCTAAAATGAAGTTTATTTTAAACATAGAAATTTTTATTATTAGCATCGTACTTTGCATCATTAGAAATTTGTTTTATGTGGTTATTAATTAATGTCTACTATTTTAGATTCCATATAAACAAACTACTACAAAAGATGAATAGTTATTTAAGGAAAAACTATACAACTAAACTGTAAAAGAAAGTACAAACAGAAAATAATAGTTATGCATACATGATTCATAAGATCTACAAGTGAACTAACATTCTCCAAAGTGATTCCAAATATGATTGGTAAGATCTTTTCGAAGCCTATTGTGAAGTTATGCATCCCGGAATGAAAGTTGTTGTTCTACATGGATGTTGAAAGCTTCTTTAATTATAAGAATGTCATCTCAGAATATATCTGGCATTTGCATTTCACCATTATATTCATAGTGATGATGACCCTCTTCTATATCTCTTTCATCTTCAATGACCATGTTATGTAGAATTATATGTAAACATGATTATGGCCATTTTTTCTCGAGACCCATAATCGACAAGGATCATAGTCGACAAGGATGCTAATCATTGAAAATCGAGATCAAACATCTTTTCTTTGTCCTTCTCAATAACATTTAAGTCGTTATTATATACATACGTTTCGAAGTAAACATGCCAAATCCACAAATCGCACAAAGAAACCGCTTCCAAAATAATAGTGGGTTTTTTCTTTACCGTAGGCTCCATGATATGCTTCGGAGTAGTTCTTCCATTCCTAGTGCATACAAGCAAGACTACCCAGAATTCTAGGTCATCGTCTACTTTCATGTGTTTCTGTAATCAGCACAACATTATCCTCATTTGGAGATCTGAGGTACTCAGTGGCTTTAATGTCTACCATATATCGGTAGAACTTTCCAAGGGTTTCTAGTATAGTACTCTCTACAATCCGGTATGCACCGTCTAGCGCATATGTAGGGGAGCCATAAGCTAACATCCTCAATGAGGCAGCCATTTTTTGTTCTCCACTTAGACCATGCTTTTTTAAAGCATTTAGTTTGTGAATAAAATATTTATTGTTTCTTTGAATACCTGTCAAAATCCTCGAGAATAGATCTCTTCGCATTCCATGTCTTCTCTGAAACATGTCTGTCCATATGTGAAATTTGGGTTGAAGTAGTCTTACATGAGAGTTTTATGAAATGCAAAATAGTTATGATTTATATGTTCTCCAACAATGGATGATCACCATGCTTTTATGGAGCCATAAACATCTTGGAATGCGTTTACTATTTCCTGCATTTCCTCTGTTTCCGCTCGTAGTGTCTCTTCCTCTTCGAAATTAGTACTGAACGCCATAACGCACTTGAAGAAAAATGTATTATCCATTTAAGTATACAATGCCTGATGTGTGAGAAATGATTAAGTTTATAATATGATATTGGAGATGAATGTAGGATTAATTGTATAAGTGAACTGGAATCTACTTTGGTAAAGTCTGGGCCATGAGTAGACAATTATTTCGAAGTGTTATCATATCAACTTTGACAAGTGACATGGATAAACAACTATTTCATAGTGTTGTCATCTCAACTTTAACAAGTGACATAGGCGGATAGTTATTTCAGAGTATTGTCGTAGACAATTACTCTGATGTTTCTTGAATATCAACTTAAAGAATTGGTACGACCAATCTATTCTATTATGCATAAAAGAGAATAAATGACTCATTATATTCTTTAACTAGATTGAATTTCAAGTCATATACTAGAATCTCCTTATTTTATGGTATATTTTCTCATTTCACCCTTTGAACATTGACACAACTATGGAAAACAAATATTATAGTTAAAGGTAGTTAATAGAAGAATAAGAAAGAATTAATAATTGCATTATTCTATTTTGACTATTTTCCTTCGTACTTTTATATCAATCAACTATAAAGACCAAATCTTGCAATTAACAACAATTGACAGAATATAAGAATAAATAAATATTACTTTATTCCATAAACCTATAAGGCTATGCATAGTCATTAATTTTCCTTTTTCCTTAGAAATAATACCTTATAATTAATGAAAATAAATTGAATAATAATATTAATTAATATTCATTTTACTCTACAAACCTGTAAGGCTATATGTCGTTAATATTTTTCCTATTTCGTTTTTTTCATTCATTTTATTATATATATATATATAGATATATTTATATTTCATGTATTTGCTATTCTATTTACAAATATAAAAGAGAATTTTAACTATTTATTTCTTTGTCATTATTCATTCTCGGGTTTAACACTCGATCGTCCTTAATTTTACAGTAAATTTGCATCCAAGTCGTCCCATTTCTTCTTTATAATTTCAAAATGCCAAAAAAAGTTGCTATGAACAGTAAATAAGTCTATACTCATTTTTTTTAACTACTTTTTTCACATGGCTCTTTTCTTTATTTCTTCCTTTATAGAAAAGTATTTATTATGAGTAATAAATGAAAAAGAAGTAAGATTGTTAGTGCAACATAAAGATTCCAAAAAATAATATACATATGCATGTTATTGGTTTCCACTTTCTAGTGGTAATTCAGAAAATAACAAATCTATATAATAACAAGCGAAAGGTTTATTGTTACCCCTAATTAACTAGCGGTTAAGATTATTTAATACCTATATAAATAATACCAATAATTACATAAAAAACTTTCAATTTCTCTTCCAAAATCTTTTTTCAAGAATAACATAAATTCACAGAAGAATAACTTACATAATCATGAGCATAAAATTTCCATTGTTTTCCATATTTATATAGATTCATAATTCGACATTTATGGCATCATTAGAGGAATGAGTGACTATCGATTTGAGTTTACCTCACCATTTAGGTATTTTTCACTTCAATTGTTACTAAAATAGTTTTTTTTTTTTTTACATTATCTTACATATTAATCTTTCTATCGTTTTCTTTTACTGCTTAATTATGATATTTTATACAAAATCATTTTTCTGCTCATTTATGGCACATTAAACTTTACATCTTAGATTGAAAGCTTGATTAGGTTATCATCAGTTACAATTAGAGAAATTCTTTATTAGATTGTGGTAAGTTCAAACCAACTCCGGTTTCTTCATGTTTCATTTTTATAATCAATATATATGTTATACTATAATCTTAAACATATGTTTTCTTTCTACATGTTAAATTTTTTTGTAGTTGGCTCTTTCACTCTACCGATTGGTATGGATTAATGTACATTAATTTGGTAAAAGTATATGAAATTTACCTATGTGAATTATGTTGAGTTGAAAATTTCAAGCACTTATATTCATACCAAGACAACTAAGTTAATAAATATACCATATTTTGAATATGGACACATCAAAAGTTGATTAACTATGAAAGATAGGTTTTAAGTTTCCTGGTTTTAAATCTGATATAAATTTAACACTTTTAGTAAAACCGTTTCAAATCATGTACATGATGATGTTGGATTTGGAATTTTCTAATTATATACCAGTATTTTTATACTGGTTCATATGGCCTTAGTTGTTGTGGTATATTAAAATTGTATAGGTATGACATATTTATTTGTATATGTTTATTATTGTGTTATATTGGATGGAACTTCAAGTTTTTCTACTCATATTGATATTTTTGAATTAAAATAAGTTATCATATTTTGTGTATATATGCTTTAAATAATACATTAATGGAGAAGAGTGATTTTCTACTTTCAATGACTTCAAAAATAATTGTTTCTCATTTTGTCAAATGAGATCTTTATTATAGAAAATTGAATGGTTTCTGCAAGAAAATAAATTGTAGTCCAATGAAAACTCAATAAGTATGTTTGTTTCAATGATAATTTTGTTTAATTAGAGAAAACATAAAGTCAATTTGCGTCATCTTCAAGATCCGATCGATCTGCAACACATTAATTTTTTGTATCGACCACTCGTAAATTTTAACGGCTTTAACTAACGTATTTAACTGAATTTTTCATGAAAATTTAACAATAAAATTTGATGATGAAAACTTGATATTTGTGATACGTATATCTAAACATAGAAAATGGTAAATTTTTATTAAAAAATATGAAAGTTAATTCAGCTATGTAATTTTCAATTTCAATATTAAATCAGTTGAAATCAGATGAAACTAAAATAGTTTTGAAACCTGAATATTTTTATACAATAATTTTAAATCAATTTCTGAGTGAGATCTCATGTTTCGTTTCGCCAAATTTGGATTGCTATTGCTCCGTTCATCTCGACAAATTAGCAACAGTTTGGGCAGGGAATATCGACTTTTGATAGGATGATCGTATTGCTGATATCTATGTATCATTCTGTTCATCTTGTCGTGTTGATCTCCGCAGTATATTCATTTGTGCATATATATGCTGATTACTGTTCTATGACGTGCTATGCATTCTGTTGTTGTATTTTGTTCTGATAGATCTATTAGCCACCTATAGTTTTGTATTAAACATTTATTAGATATGTCAATCCATGAGAGATAGAAAAAAAAACATGGAGCATTTATTTTCGTATTCAGTAGATATTTAAGGCAAGATTATAGATGGTCGCTCCTAACCGGCCCTATTCTGCGCATTAGTAGAGAGAATTACCCAGTATTTCTCTTTGTTAATGTGGGTCTTGGGGTGGGGGTCAGAGCTTAGAATTTAAAAATGAGAAAATAAAGTTAAAAGCTTTATTTTATTTGGTTAGTGTTAATACTGAGATTGACCTATTGGCATTATTACACGAGATTTGCCTTTTGGAATTTATTTGCGATTATATTCTCCTATGTTGGAGAATTATATTTAATTTCATTGTGGTGTGTTTTTGAGATGGTGATTTCTTTGAGAGTCGTTGAGTTGTCGATATGGCGGGTTTGAGATTTCTCCTTTTTAGGAGTATATTTTTTTCCCTAAACCACTATTTATAATTTATGATATGCTGATGATATGAGGCTTTCTATATTTAACATTTTATAGATTGTCTTAACTCTTTTGAGATTATATGTTTGTGTAAGTGATATCATATCATCACTTAAAGTAACCATACCATACTTATGCTTATACTCAGTACTGTTCCTTCTTGTTCAAGAAGAACATTACCTTTATCCTTTTGCATCTAATATTGCTTATCCTTATAAGCCGATATGTTCAGCTAGACTTGTCTGTGTATTTTATACTCGGGTCAGACCAAGGTGTTTCAGGTTAGGTACATTTTGGACTTAGCATATTCTACTTCCGCATGGACTCATTTTGCTATCACCTTTTTGATATAGCTTTTCTATTGTTTTTTTATTGCTACTTTGAGATGTATAATGTTTTGAATCATGTGTATATTATGGTCATCATACCACTTATGATGTATTATTTGTATTATATTTGGATGTATCAGTATACATACATACATACATACATATATATATATTTGCTATTCTGTGACGTGTTATGCATTTGAGTTATTGTATTTTGTTTTGATAGATCCTATAGCTACCTGTAGTGTGATATCCCGGAATTTCAGGAAATTTAAAATGTGATAATCTCTTAATTAATTAATTAAAATTGGTAAAATTTGTTAGTTTCAAACAATAATAAATATAATGAGTTGTTTTTGAATATAGTTATAAATAGATTTTTAAATGGAATAATAATTTACAATTTTAAATTGTGTTATTTTATAAATTTGATTTTAAATAGACCTATTATTTTAAATTTAACAAGTGTTGTTTAAATATGTGTATATATATGTATTTAAATTGATTTTAAATAGGATAATTATTTACATTTAATAATGTGTTTGTTTAAAATTGATATCTACATTTATTTGAATTGATTTTAAATTGGATTTTAAATTGAAGTTGAATTTGAATCTGAATTTATAATTGAATTTAAAGGAATACACATATATCTTAAAATAGAAATAATAATATGTTTTGGATTTAAAATATATGGTTAAAGTTTTTATTTAAAATAGGGTTGTTTTATATTATTTTCTTTCAAGGAAATTTATTTGTATAAATTTGGAAAAGTATTTATTTAATAGAAAATAAATACGAAAGGTCTATATTAACATCTAAATATGGATTAAAAATATTATATATAATTTTATTTAAAATATGATTGGTTCTTACTTTATTTTTTTTAAAAGTTTTATTTATTTAAAATTTGAAAATCATTTCTAAATTAATAAACATACTTAATAATTACAAGATTATTATAATAAGCTTTCAAAATTCTTTTAAAAATAAATATACATATAAATAATTACAAGTGTTAAGTTATAAAACCCTTAAAATAACATGTGTAGTTTAAATAAAAATAGTATTTGACAAATGTAAACAATGGAGACTAGTGTCACATTTATTTCAATTTTCTTTTATTTTTTTTATAAATCTAAATTTACTTTTATAAACTTCTATCTTTCCCTTTATTTCCTTTTTCTAATCTCAGTTTAAAATCAAAGAAAAACTGAAAATTTCCTCAAACCAAAATCATAATCTTGTAAACTACTTTATACTCAAATTTGTAAACTAATATCAGAACCAGAAATGGAAGAATCAAAACCCTGTAATCCTCTTTTATCAAGCCTAAAACTCTTCTCAAATCAAAAAAAATGCAATCCAAAACCCTGTAACGTTCTAAAACTCAGGCATGTAATCAATTTTCAAGGCAATCCTGTAATAAAATTTTCAAGCAAGATAGCCTGTAAAATAAGGCATGTTATGTTCTATCTTCAACTTGGAAAACATTTTCAAGCCTATAAACAAATCAACAACATCAAGTTTCCAGTATTTTAATCAAAGAAGCGATGAAGTTCAAGTGTTCAAAGCCTCTCAGTTTTAAAGAATCAAGCAAATTCGGTTTTCAAAGGTCTAAGCTTTTCAAGTTTCAAGTTTTCATAAGTTTTCAGTTTTTAGCAATCTAGTTTTAAAGCTCTGCATTTTCTAAGGTAAGTAAATCTTTAAATTAAAAGGTTTAAGTAGAAAAATATGGTTGCTTGAGAAATTCCGTGATGATGCTCTACATGTATATGTTTGTATTATAGAGTTCGAATTCTAGAATTAAATTCCAATTCCTTTACCTATTTGTTGTTAAAATTTTGGGTTACAAATAAAATAGTTTAGTTTATTCAAAATCTAAGTACTAAAAATAGATTCAAGTATCTGATGTTTGAAAATCCATTGCAAATTAAGAAATTCAGTAAACATTCTAACATCAATGTTAAAATCAAATATTTTAATTGGATGAAACAATTATATAAACTAAATTATCTCTAGAAGATAAGATTTTTAAAAAGAAAATCACAATTTTTAATGATGTATTGAGAGTGCATTTTGGTGATGTCTGGATTATGGGTTTTGAGCATTTACGAGTGGCCGGAGGAATAATGGTGATCGGTGTTTCGACTGGAGGTGGAGGAAGGATCATGGATGTTGGGAAAAATAGTGGTAGTGGCGACTAATCCCTATGGCGTTGGATTTTGGTCGATTTAGGTTTAAAACCCTAAGTGAGTCGTGTGACGACCCGCCCTTCTACTCCCAAAAAGACGTATCATCATTAAGAAAAGAAAGGGATAGAAATAGAAAACAATAGAAAGAAAGAAATAACAACATCAGTATCTCACAGCGGAATGGAATAAAATATAATACATCACATAACCATTACATAGTTTTACATATAACAGAGTTACACAATATCATACGCATGACAGTCATATATACATCTGTCACTACATACATCCCAAAATACAACATATACTAACTAACATAGCGGAACTAGATAGATATAAACATTCGTCTGGAATTCCTACTCCAAGCTCCTCCAGAAGTCAAAATCCAAAACCTATTACTGGGCCACTCATAAAAATTTGAGTACCCAAGATTTTATGAAAAACAAAATATAAACTCCAGGTCAGACATGGGTCTGGTATGAGTAAACGGTTTAAAGTTGCTTAACTTTGTAAAACATTTGAAAATAAGGGTATCACGTAAGACTCCCCACACATAAATATGGGTAAGTTTTTGCATTACGCTAACCAAAACATTTTATAGGAAATCCAGTGATATTATAATAGTGTCTAGGGTTTTCAAGTAAAATACAGAAATAGATGAAATGCTTACATCTCACATTGCAATATAGTTAGACACAATCAAAACATACGGCTCTTATTGGAAATTGGATTCCATACAATGGCAGGGTTACTGGGGTACAGTCCGTCACAGTACGAGGCCTAGATCATCGTACGGAGGAGCCACCCTAACTCCCCTACAAAACAAGGCCAGAACCGTTTCTTACTGAACAGTCCCGAACAAGATAACCCCGCGGTTGTAGCTAGCAACCGTCCACACAGCCTAAATAAAAAGGGACATCTAGACAGGGGTATATCTCGTCCTGCTTGGGCATGACCCACCTAACCTTGTTGCATATCCCCTGTTTTAGCCATTCCTGGTTGATGAGGCTTGAGGCCACATTACCTTTATAGAACATATCTCTTAGAATGCTCGTCGTCCGCCTGACGATGTGCTGAAAGCATTCAATCCATACAAGTTCGTTCCGGGTTCGAACGAAACCGAAGGCATTATCTCGTTACACTCATTTTGGAATCACCCTTAGAGTTAATGATAATAATCCTTGCATTCTAAAAACACCACCTCAATCTTCACTTGAGATGCCATGACCTATCATTTAATTTGGATCGATGTGGTTTTCGAATAATCATAAATGATACCGGATCCCGGTCTCATCGAAATCCAAACGCCATTTTAAAGGCCAAGTTGTTTATTAGTTTTAAACAGTTTAATTCAATACTGTGAATTCACATAGTATATCACAGATAAATCATACACAATCATCATAGTATATCAAGAGCATATCATAGAAACATCATAGAATGTCACCAAGTAAATATCACAAATCAGATATTCTACATACACAATTATCCATAAGCAGGCATCTTTGATTCTTATTGTAATTTAATTCAATAAAAATCAGTTACTTGAGAATTAATCTCTTAATCCTTTTAATTAATAATTAATTAATTACTTATTTCCTTTCAAATCATTTAATTTAATTAATCATTTCTTAATCAATTATTAAATCTTAATTGCTTAATTACTTGCCCTTTTTCATTAATTAATAACTTTAATTATTAATTAATAAAATTTAATTATCCATCTATTAACCACTAATTACTTAATTAATCAATTATTAATTCTTACTTAAATTACTTAATTAATTAACTACTAATCATACATTGATTAGCTTAAATTAATTAATTACAATTTATTTATCACTTAATTATCAATTACCAATCTCTAATTACAATTATAATGTCATTACTTTCTAAAAATAATTAATTGATATTAATTACTCATCTTAATTAACATTTTATAAGTCTTCTTTAAATTTTGGAAACCAATTTATTATTAACTACAAACTTTATGTTCATTAATTTTATACTTACTTAATTAATTACTTATAACGACCCGCTATTTTGGACCATTCAAATCGACACTAAAACCGTACATGTCCGACTTGAATAATTCAAAATACCGAATTGTTAATAAAAATTTGGCAAAACTTAGATATACAGTAAATAAATCAATCACAGATCACAGACACAGAGTAATATAATGCAGCGGAATAGATAAAGGATAGTAGTTCATGAAGCTACTATATACATCAGAGTTTAAAATAAAATACATCAGAATATCTCGAATATAGTGAAGTCTTCAGTACGAGCCGATGACTTCTCTGAACCAGTCAACTAGAAAAACTGAAAGCTGAATAGATAGTTGGATCTCCAAATGAAGCTCCAATCTCCAAAGGTGAGTCTCAAATGCTGTATTACTCAGTCTGACCCGAGCGTAAAGCAAAACACAAACACTCGAGTCAGGATTAACATTCTTATATCAATAAATTCAACTCAAATGAAATATCAACTGAAATACAACATAACTTAAAGGATGTTTGGGATTTCCATCCTCTAAGGGTCCATAGAACTATCTACAGGATAGAAATATACACTATTACACCGTGGTCATTCACTTAATTTATACTTCAAACCTAAATATCCATTTCACTTCAAATGATTATATTCCCAAAATAGTATTTGTATAATTTATATGCTGTATACAGTAAAGCACTTTCAAATTCCAAATCGTTCACATCAACCCGACCTTCCCATTCCAATTATAGTAGATCTCAATTTATCAATTTACATTTTCCTAAAATAACCACTTAAATTTTATAATTCCCAAATTTGGATTTAATATCCCAATTACCCCTTTTATTTCAATATGTTCCATACTTTACGTATTCAACATTTCAACTAAATTTTCCCCAATCTAGTTTAAAAATTTCCAATTTAGTTCATCCTCAATTTATATCCAATTCAATTTGTTATCAAAAAAAAAACAAATTTAACTATCTTGGTTCCAAATACATATCCAAATCTCTAAACCATTTAATTATAATATAGTTCATAGCTCAAATATAACAATTTAAAATTTTACAGTTTCATATAGATTCTCGATTTTTTACATCACTATTATTTCGTCTTGAACCCTCCCTTATTTGATTCAATATCATTTTAGTGACCTTAAATTCCACTTTACTCAATATTTCTTAATTTTATTTAACCGTGAAATATCTCATTCGATAAATCTCAAATTTGATTTAAATAAATAAATCCTTATCTAAAACCCATTTTTAAAACCCAAAAATTTATCTCCCAATCTTAATTGTTCAATATTATTGCAAAACTATTCGAGATAAAATTTACATAAATATTTATCATAATTTATGTATTTAATCAAATCTTGACTAAACTAGATATAATTAACTCTATATTTGTCATTACCCTTTAAATATGTATTTAAGAATTTACACTTAATAAGACCATATATTTCTTATCATATGGTCAAGTGTTACGGATATTATCATTTCAATCCGTACACTAAATGTATACGGATGGATAGCATTTCAACCCGTAACCCCGAATTTGATTAAATGGAAACCGCTTGGGTCTATCATTTCAACCCATTTCAATTCAAAAACAAACATAACAAAGGGAACTTGCAGTGTGATGACAGGGATGGTGTCAAAGTAAATAAACAAACAATAACAACAATCAATAACAATTCAATAAATAAATCAAATAACCCCGAAATAATCATATTAATTCGCATTGTTACTTGTATAATTTTTACATTACAGTTTTTCACTTGTCGTTCCTTTTTAAATTTCAGTTTAAACTACAACAATTAATCCAAACTACTTTCAAAGATTTAAAGTATAATTTATCAATTTCTACGACAATTAATGGGTCAAATCTACTAATCAAATTCACATATGGCGGGGTCAGGTTTTAATAAATCCAGGTCCGTCATATATAATCCGTTAAATTTGTAAACTATACTACCCCAAATTAAACTAGCAAACTAGTTATCATTTAACAATAATAATTAACATCCAATTTAAACACAATCAATCAAACAATCAATTATCAACCAATCTGTATTATTATCACATAAATAATTAACCGAAAATGGTGTCAGGTGTCATAGGTGAACAGATACAGATAAAAGCAGTCATAACAACAAAACAACTAACAGCGTCATATTTCAATTGACGTTTCAATTGAAATCAAATTTAATAAATAAAGGAACGTTAATCGTGAGTGATTGCTCACCTTTCGAGGCTAGAAAGACTTGAAAGAAAAGAGTTACGAAATCCCGATCCGAATTCCAAAACAAAGCTAGATGGACACGATTCGATGATCAAAGCTGATAATTAGAATAAACGAAATCAAAATCAAGATGGATCTGACGAAGATAAATTGATATGGGTAAACTTGTGAATCTACATAACTATATTTATAAAACCATATCCTAAAAAAAAATGTATTTTATATTAAAACATACATATCTATCTTCAAGTCAAAAATTTATCTTTATTATAAAATAACGCCTATGTAAAACCAATTTCTTATGTACTTTACACAGTAACTTTATCTCTAACATAATTATGTTTTTAACAACCTATTTATTTTAAAACTAGTATGCACAACAACAGCCAATGCCATTATCAATTCACATTTATCACAACACATAACCAACCTTATATACAGTAACCTATAGTCAATAAATTATACTTATCAAAAAAAATTTATTACCGCAGATGCTAGTATGTAGGTGAATGACAATACTTCCTACACTACCCTATCTCTATCCTACAAATCTATAACTTGATCAAACCACATATAAACCTTTATATTGTTATGTTAACATTCATACAATATATTGTTATAAATAAAATATATAATTGCAAAACCACTTTATAAACTGACGTATATATTATTGTAAAGTACACAGTACTTATATGCTATCATATTATATAACTAGTATATATATGACAACTTATTATAATATACTATTTATTAAGATTTAAAACTGTAGGCTATAAAACAAAGAAATAAAGCACCTGTAGGAATATATATAGCTTATACAAAATATACCCCCTTTTTTTTATTCGAAAATTTATGATAAAATGTACTGTGGCCTTAATATAAAATAAACTTTGATAAATCCCTATCTTAAAATATACCAGCCTACCCTATATATCATATATACCTACTTTAAACTACACAACTATTACATATTCTAGGATCATAAATATGTCAGGCTGGTGAATATACATGAACTTAGAAAGTTTCATCCTTTAATAGCTTATGACTCATATATAATACATAGTCCCCGGTTCACAACATACAGACTTATAGATATTTAGACGACTCTCTGATTATATACACTCTAAAATAATACAAAATGATATATATATACACTTAACTCTTTATCACATAACAACACTCTTAAAACAAAACCCATATAATATAATACTATGAATACGCACAGGCGTTTTAAGGTAAACAAAATTTCGAAACCAACTTCATACAAACCTGCTCCTAGGAGTATATATATATGAAAAATTCAACAGGATGGAACTTACAGCTAAGTTGGTTGCCGAGCTTAGAGAAGAGAGAGAGAGAATAGGTCGGTCATGATGATTTCTGGCCAGTCAATGCTCACGGCAAGATCAAGTGAAGGAGTCGGTGGCTAGGCTGGACTGCGCGAGCTCGGTTGAAGGCTGGCGATGGTTCGGGCGAAAGGCAGGGATTTGGCGAGGATGACGTGGCACCGATGGACATGGTCCAGTTGGGTCGTGGATCTGGGTTGCTTGCGTAGCTAGGCAGGGTACGGGTAGCCAGGGCCGGTTTGTGGCAGCAGGCGGCTTGGAGGTGGTGGGGTAGGCTTCGGCTACTTGTTTGGATCCAGGCGAGGCTCGGCAAGGGGAGAAGCGGGGTGGAGGACAGGGTACGGTGGTGGAAGGGATGAGGAAGGGGATGGGTTCAAGCAACTCGGTCATGGAGGCCGAAGTCAGGGAGAGGGGAAGAGGGTTGGTGGCGTTCCAGGCGGCCCAAGGTGGATCGGGTAACGGAGATGGGCGGAGGGCAGACGTTGGAGGTGGTCACGGTAGCAGTGAACAGGGAAAAGCCAAAGTGTTGTTTTCTTTTTTTTTTTCTTTTTTTGTTGATGGCCGAGCATATGTGAAAGAAGAGAAAGAACTAGAGGGAGAAGACAATTTTTAGGACTTACTGTATATAACTTTTTTGCTACAGAGAAATGACGAGGAAGAGAGAAATTGAGGAAGAAGAGAAGTTAAAAGAGGAAAGGAGGCGAATGAATTACTGGCTCGGCATGGGAAATGAAAGAGGAAAAAGCAATAGTCTCGAGTGATACGGCTGGCACCATTTAAAGTAATTTATTATTGAAGGAACGGTTCAATAGGAAAAACAAAATAAAGGAACAAATGAAACGTACAGCATTTCATACGATTCAAATTTTTTGAAATGGCACCGGATGGCAATAGCTGTCCGCTGATTTGAGAAGTTATTAAAACAATTTATTTTATTGTTTGGGGTTTATGTTGAAGTTTGAAAAGCAAAGCAAAGCTAATCGGTCAACATTTTAGGGTACCGTTACAACAAACAATTTACCTTCCGTTGTACACCGGATTCCAAAATACAGAAATAAATATACTGTTGAGATCAACACGATGAGACGATCACAATGGTATACAAATATCAGTGGTACAATTATCCGATCAAAAATCGGTACCGGTACCCAAAATGCTGCTATTTTGTCAGAAATAAGGTAAACGGAGTAGTAGACGTCCGAATTTGGAAAAACGAAGGATGACGTCTCACTCAGAATAGGATTTAGAAATTTTCCATAGAAAAATATTCAGGCCTGAAAATAAATTTATTACCAGCAATTTTTAGCTAGCTTGAATTAAATCGAATTTCACAACGAAATAGACTTTGATAAAATAAATTGAAATTTTACCATCTGCTATGTTTAATTGGGCGTAACCCAAATATTTAACTTTTTCTTTTGCAATTTAATTTATTAATTTTTTTTTTTTTTTTTTTTTTTTTTTTTTTTTTTTTTTACACCAAACTTCCATTAAATGCGTTAAATAAAACCATTTAAACTATTAAAATTTTATGGGTCGTTACACTCTCCCTCACTCAAAACTTTTCGTCCCCGAAAAGGAAAGAGGCAGGAGAATAAAACAACTAGAAAGAATATACCTTGAAAGATAAGACAACAATTTATTTAAAACTACTCAAATTTATTTGAGATCTTTATTTGGAACTTCTTTCTGAAATTCAAATTTTCTATAATACTATAATACTTTTCAAATTCCTTTTTGAAACAACTATTTACATCATTATTTATATTTACAAAGATTATTGAAAATATTAAATCTAAAATTTATGAAATTTTTAATTTATCTCAAGATCTCTTTCAAATATTATCAGTAAGTTGAAATCATTTCTTTAACGATGTTTTATTTAATTAATAATTTCAAAATATTCATAACACTTAAAATTTTATATTAAACAATGTAGTATATAATTAGAAAATATTTTAAAGGATAAATCCAACAAGTAAGGAAGGTAGATTTTGAAAACAGAATCAAGGTGAATGAAAAGCTGAGCAGATAAGGTAGATTCAAAAGAAAGAATCGGGCACGAATTGCTAATACACCAAAGGGATTTAAATTTCAACGATTAATTCCAAATTCCCTTGTTGGAAAAATACTTTTATACTAAATACCTTTATAATAATACTTTTATAAGAAGATACTATTATATCAAAACAAATTTTTCTTTCGAAAATACTTTTATAACTCGATGTTTCAACAAGTTTATCATCGTTCTTGTAGACTCTGGCCATGCGTTGATCAGGCGCAAAACTAGAATTCTTCAAGTACTAAGTAGACTTGTTTCAACACCCAGTGAAAATACTTGAAAACCTTTTAAAAACAACAGATATGGAAAGTACGATCCAAACAAAACAATCAAACCGAAAACCTTTGTCCGATCATGGTTCGCAGATACACAATGGTTACGCCTGGTTCCCCCAGGAAACAATCCATATCCGTAAGCTTTCACAGCCCTGCGAGTTACGCCATGATGACTAGTAGGGTGCAGGATACACAATGGTTACGCCTGGTTCCCCCAGGAAACAATCCGTACCCCCAGGCAAGACTCAGCCAGGCACTTGCGCTACTATTCGCGACCTACACAGATTGCAGGATACACAATGGTTACGCCTGGTTCCCCCAGGAAACAATCCGTACCCCTAGGCAAGACTCAGCCAGGCAATTTCGCTGTGCATTCACGAGAGAAAAAGAAACCGCGGGTTACGCCACGGTGGGAACACTCGAGTATTACATCCGGAAAACCAAAATCAGAGAGAATAATATCGATAGAATGAATCCACGCTGTGGCCACAAAGCGGATATCAAGCAGAAGGCACTTTCCATATCTTTACTTGGAAAATATATATCATATAGTACCTTTTCAAATACTTCCAAATATCATACTTATATAAAGTCCACTATATATAGGATTCCTTTTTCAAATCGAATACTTTCCAAATCAATAGTATATCAAATCATACTTATATAGACTTCGATTATATAAAATTCTCTTTCCAAATCGAGTACCTTTCAAATCAATAGATTTCAAATCAACTTCATATTTATACAAATTCATTTTATATAAGTTCGACCACTCCCAATTCAAGTGCTAAATAATATAAGGTTCTCAATTTCAAATCATTTCAATATCAATTCAATTTCAAGATCCCATATGATTTCACCTAATTTTCTTCCAAATCAAATATCTAAATTTCGAAGTCCCCAAGATAATAGGCTTATAAAATAATCCCAGTTTCCAAATTAAACTGATTCAAGTCAAACAAATTTATTTCCAATATCACCATATAAGTACTGGTTTTTTTTTTTTAATTTAATTTCAAAACCAAGTGTTCTCAAAATCAATTACTTAAAATGGTCTCCAAATTTATAATTATCCCTTTAAAACCTTTAAGCTATCTATTTTATTTGAAATATCCAATCTACCTTTTTGAAACCCATTATTTAAAACCAATCATTTTTCCAATATTCCAAACTAAATTCCATATTAGTATAACAGTTATATTTATTTTCTAAACAAAAGGTTTCAAACTTAAGCATACAAAACACAACTTATATGCTTTATCAAATATTTTATACGTTTCAAAATTTCTTAGTCTTTAACCTTTAAACCTTAATTTGGGAGTGCTCGAACCTTCAAAATAGTCGGTGAAAATCAATTTCAAATCCAAGAGTTGAAAATCAACAATAAATCAATAAACCAAATTATTAAATCCGAAACTCGAGGACTGAACACTGGTCTCATTTTATATTGTTTCAAATATATACATATATCTTTCGAAAATATCCAATTATACTTTGGAATTTGAAATCAAAATAGTTTACAAAATCACTCGCATAGCGAAGCTATTAAAGTGGCCTCTCCCCCACTCTGAAACTCGAAAATCAATGTCGATGATGCGTGCACTCATCACCGAAATTATTCTCCAGCGACATAAGTGAGTTCTGGACTTCTATTTTCGTGAAAACTTCTTTGAATTTCTTCAAAATTATTGGAATTCATTTGAACTCATTTGAAACATTTCTTATTTGGAAAAATACTTTTAAATCGTATTATTTATATATATTTTCCAAAATCTTAAAACCAATTTCAAAACACCGGAATTCAATTCTCGGATTTCAAATTTAACATTTCAGTTATAAATCATTTTTATATAAATCAAATTCTTATATTTTTTCAAAATTTCAATTCCTTCAAAACCCTTTTATATAGTATAACATTTCTTATTTGTTTTATATATAGGTATATAATCTTATTGAAAACAATTTCTTTTTATATATAGGATATAATTTTGATATATAAAGCAATTTCAAAATACATACATACCCGATTTTCAAAGGATAAATTAAGAATGGATTTCAAACAAAGATGGAGATTTAAATTAAAGGAACTCTAATCAATAGAATCCTGATACGAAGATAGACTCAACAAAGTTGAGAAAATCAAAATACAAAATAGAAGATGGATATACTTCTATAAACCGCGGGCGACCTTAACCGGGTCAACCGTGACTTCAGGAATATCATTGATGCGGAATTTCTAAAGCAAATCGACATTCGATTGCCAAATATAGAATTCGGCATATCCAGATATATCAGCATCGTAAACCGAGGGTACAACAATTTTCGGTGAATCAATGCCAATTGTACGGAGTTTCATCCGTTTTACAAAACATTAAGTGAAGTCATTGGATACTCCCGGATCAAAAAACATAAATAGAGGGAGGCAAGAATGAATTTTGGAATCGAGGGGCATTCCAAGATCCAAAGGAAATTGAGTCAAAGGAAGAGATTCAACTCGCGCGAAAGTGATTCTGTTAATAAATTTACCATATATGTTAAGATTTGCCTAGAACCAAAGCTCCGATACCAACTATAACGACCCGCTATTTTGGACCATTCAAATCGACACTAAAACCGTACATGTCCGACTTGAATAATTCAAAATACCGAATTGTTAATAAAAATTTGGCAAAACTTAGATATACAGTAAATAAATCAATCACAGATCACAGACACAGAGTAATATAATGCAGCGGAATAGATAAAGGATAGTAGTTCATGAAGCTACTATATACATCAGAGTTTAAAATAAAATACATCAGAATATCTCGAATATAGTGAAGTCTTCAGTACGAGCCGATGACTTCTCTGAACCAGTCAACTAGAAAAACTGAAAGCTGAATAGATAGTTGGATCTCCAAATGAAGCTCCAATCTCCAAAGGTGAGTCTCAAATGCTGTATTACTCAGTCTGACCCGAGCGTAAAGCAAAACACAAACACTCGAGTCAGGATTAACATTCTTATATCAATAAATTCAACTCAAATGAAATATCAACTGAAATACAACATAACTTAAAGGATGTTTGGGATTTCCATCCTCTAAGGGTCCATAGAACTATCTACAGGATAGAAATATACACTATTACACCGTGGTCATTCACTTAATTTATACTTCAAACCTAAATATCCATTTCACTTCAAATGATTATATTCCCAAAATAGTATTTGTATAATTTATATGCTGTATACAGTAAAGCACTTTCAAATTCCAAATCGTTCACATCAACCCGACCTTCCCATTCCAATTATAGTAGATCTCAATTTATCAATTTACATTTTCCTAAAATAACCACTTAAATTTTATAATTCCCAAATTTGGATTTAATATCCCAATTACCCCTTTTATTTCAATATGTTCCATACTTTACGTATTCAACATTTCAACTAAATTTTCCCCAATCTAGTTTAAAAATTTCCAATTTAGTTCATCCTCAATTTATATCCAATTCAATTTGTTATCAAAAAAAAACAAATTTAACTATCTTGGTTCCAAATACATATCCAAATCTCTAAACCATTTAATTATAATATAGTTCATAGCTCAAATATAACAATTTAAAATTTTACAGTTTCATATAGATTCTCGATTTTTTACATCACTATTATTTCGTCTTGAACCCTCCCTTATTTGATTCAATATCATTTTAGTGACCTTAAATTCCACTTTACTCAATATTTCTTAATTTTATTTAACCGTGAAATATCTCATTCGATAAATCTCAAATTTGATTTAAATAAATAAATCCTTATCTAAAACCCATTTTTAAAACCCAAAAATTTATCTCCCAATCTTAATTGTTCAATATTATTGCAAAACTATTCGAGATAAAATTTACATAAATATTTATCATAATTTATGTATTTAATCAAATCTTGACTAAACTAGATATAATTAACTCTATATTTGTCATTACCCTTTAAATATGTATTTAAGAATTTACACTTAATAAGACCATATATTTCTTATCATATGGTCAAGTGTTACGGATATTATCATTTCAATCCGTACACTAAATGTATACGGATGGATAGCATTTCAACCCGTAACCCCGAATTTGATTAAATGGAAACCGCTTGGGTCTATCATTTCAACCCATTTCAATTCAAAAACAAACATAACAAAGGGAACTTGCAGTGTGATGACAGGGATGGTGTCAAAGTAAATAAACAAACAATAACAACAATCAATAACAATTCAATAAATAAATCAAATAACCCCGAAATAATCATATTAATTCGCATTGTTACTTGTATAATTTTTACATTACAGTTTTTCACTTGTCGTTCCTTTTTAAATTTCAGTTTAAACTACAACAATTAATCCAAACTACTTTCAAAGATTTAAAGTATAATTTATCAATTTCTACGACAATTAATGGGTCAAATCTACTAATCAAATTCACATATGGCGGGGTCAGGTTTTAATAAATCCAGGTCCGTCATATATAATCCGTTAAATTTGTAAACTATACTACCCCAAATTAAACTAGCAAACTAGTTATCATTTAACAATAATAATTAACATCCAATTTAAACACAATCAATCAAACAATCAATTATCAACCAATCTGTATTATTATCACATAAATAATTAACCGAAAATGGTGTCAGGTGTCATAGGTGAACAGATACAGATAAAAGCAGTCATAACAACAAAACAACTAACAGCGTCATATTTCAATTGACGTTTCAATTGAAATCAAATTTAATAAATAAAGGAACGTTAATCGTGAGTGATTGCTCACCTTTCGAGGCTAGAAAGACTTGAAAGAAAAGAGTTACGAAATCCCGATCCGAATTCCAAAACAAAGCTAGATGGACACGATTCGATGATCAAAGCTGATAATTAGAATAAACGAAATCAAAATCAAGATGGATCTGACGAAGATAAATTGATATGGGTAAACTTGTGAATCTACATAACTATATTTATAAAACCATATCCTAAAAAAAAATGTATTTTATATTAAAACATACATATCTATCTTCAAGTCAAAAATTTATCTTTATTATAAAATAACGCCTATGTAAAACCAATTTCTTATGTACTTTACACAGTAACTTTATCTCTAACATAATTATGTTTTTAACAACCTATTTATTTTAAAACTAGTATGCACAACAACAGCCAATGCCATTATCAATTCACATTTATCACAACACATAACCAACCTTATATACAGTAACCTATAGTCAATAAATTATACTTATCAAAAAAAATTTATTACCGCAGATGCTAGTATGTAGGTGAATGACAATACTTCCTACACTACCCTATCTCTATCCTACAAATCTATAACTTGATCAAACCACATATAAACCTTTATATTGTTATGTTAACATTCATACAATATATTGTTATAAATAAAATATATAATTGCAAAACCACTTTATAAACTGACGTATATATTATTGTAAAGTACACAGTACTTATATGCTATCATATTATATAACTAGTATATATATGACAACTTATTATAATATACTATTTATTAAGATTTAAAACTGTAGGCTATAAAACAAAGAAATAAAGCACCTGTAGGAATATATATAGCTTATACAAAATATACCCCCTTTTTTTTATTCGAAAATTTATGATAAAATGTACTGTGGCCTTAATATAAAATAAACTTTGATAAATCCCTATCTTAAAATATACCAGCCTACCCTATATATCATATATACCTACTTTAAACTACACAACTATTACATATTCTAGGATCATAAATATGTCAGGCTGGTGAATATACATGAACTTAGAAAGTTTCATCCTTTAATAGCTTATGACTCATATATAATACATAGTCCCCGGTTCACAACATACAGACTTATAGATATTTAGACGACTCTCTGATTATATACACTCTAAAATAATACAAAATGATATATATATACACTTAACTCTTTATCACATA
This sequence comes from Allium cepa, assembly GCA_030765085.1. Classification (NCBI taxonomy): domain Eukaryota; kingdom Viridiplantae; phylum Streptophyta; class Magnoliopsida; order Asparagales; family Amaryllidaceae; genus Allium; species Allium cepa. The sequence goes on along the minus strand of CM060928.1, from coordinate 846,804,096 downwards.
ACAACACTCTTAAAACAAAACCCATATAATATAATACTATGAATACGCACAGGCGTTTTAAGGTAAACAAAATTTCGAAACCAACTTCATACAAACCTGCTCCTAGGAGTATATATATATGAAAAATTCAACAGGATGGAACTTACAGCTAAGTTGGTTGCCGAGCTTAGAGAAGAGAGAGAGAGAATAGGTCGGTCATGATGATTTCTGGCCAGTCAATGCTCACGGCAAGATCAAGTGAAGGAGTCGGTGGCTAGGCTGGACTGCGCGAGCTCGGTTGAAGGCTGGCGATGGTTCGGGCGAAAGGCAGGGATTTGGCGAGGATGACGTGGCACCGATGGACATGGTCCAGTTGGGTCGTGGATCTGGGTTGCTTGCGTAGCTAGGCAGGGTACGGGTAGCCAGGGCCGGTTTGTGGCAGCAGGCGGCTTGGAGGTGGTGGGGTAGGCTTCGGCTACTTGTTTGGATCCAGGCGAGGCTCGGCAAGGGGAGAAGCGGGGTGGAGGACAGGGTACGGTGGTGGAAGGGATGAGGAAGGGGATGGGTTCAAGCAACTCGGTCATGGAGGCCGAAGTCAGGGAGAGGGGAAGAGGGTTGGTGGCGTTCCAGGCGGCCCAAGGTGGATCGGGTAACGGAGATGGGCGGAGGGCAGACGTTGGAGGTGGTCACGGTAGCAGTGAACAGGGAAAAGCCAAAGTGTTGTTTTCTTTTTTTTTTTCTTTTTTTGTTGATGGCCGAGCATATGTGAAAGAAGAGAAAGAACTAGAGGGAGAAGACAATTTTTAGGACTTACTGTATATAACTTTTTTGCTACAGAGAAATGACGAGGAAGAGAGAAATTGAGGAAGAAGAGAAGTTAAAAGAGGAAAGGAGGCGAATGAATTACTGGCTCGGCATGGGAAATGAAAGAGGAAAAAGCAATAGTCTCGAGTGATACGGCTGGCACCATTTAAAGTAATTTATTATTGAAGGAACGGTTCAATAGGAAAAACAAAATAAAGGAACAAATGAAACGTACAGCATTTCATACGATTCAAATTTTTTGAAATGGCACCGGATGGCAATAGCTGTCCGCTGATTTGAGAAGTTATTAAAACAATTTATTTTATTGTTTGGGGTTTATGTTGAAGTTTGAAAAGCAAAGCAAAGCTAATCGGTCAACATTTTAGGGTACCGTTACAACAAACAATTTACCTTCCGTTGTACACCGGATTCCAAAATACAGAAATAAATATACTGTTGAGATCAACACGATGAGACGATCACAATGGTATACAAATATCAGTGGTACAATTATCCGATCAAAAATCGGTACCGGTACCCAAAATGCTGCTATTTTGTCAGAAATAAGGTAAACGGAGTAGTAGACGTCCGAATTTGGAAAAACGAAGGATGACGTCTCACTCAGAATAGGATTTAGAAATTTTCCATAGAAAAATATTCAGGCCTGAAAATAAATTTATTACCAGCAATTTTTAGCTAGCTTGAATTAAATCGAATTTCACAACGAAATAGACTTTGATAAAATAAATTGAAATTTTACCATCTGCTATGTTTAATTGGGCGTAACCCAAATATTTAACTTTTTCTTTTGCAATTTAATTTATTATTTTTTTTTTTTTTTTTTTTTTTTTTTTTTTTTTTTTTTTTTTTTACACCAAACTTCCATTAAATGCGTTAAATAAAACCATTTAAACTATTAAAATTTTATGGGTCGTTACATTACTTAACTAAAATAAATAATTAAGAGTTTTAAAAACCTTGTTAAGAATTAACTAAAATAATTAAACTTGTATTAAAGTTTTTAACTTAACTTGTTAAACTCTTATTTAGTTTTCAATGCTTAAAACCTGCTGAAACACAAATTACTTAACTATACTTCTTTTTATTTTAATTTATATACAGTTCTGAAAGGAAGCAAACCCGAGACTTCCTCTTGTTCTACTCGAGTAGTACTTCGAGTAACTTACCCATTTGCTCCGAGACACCTCTCTCCCTCTCGTACTCTTCTTCTCCTCTCTTTCTTTTTTTTTAATTTCTACAATAAGCTTTAAGTTTAAACTAAGTATAAATATCAGGTAACTCGCTCGAGCGCTCGAACACCAACCAAAAGCAATCGACTCAATTACTCGAGTAACGACTCGAGACCGTGCACCCATCAACGACGCTGATGCATCCTTCGTTTCCATACACGTGCACGGCAGCGCGACTCGACTCCGGTGAATCCCAATGCCTCAGGCAAGTCACGAACATCCAAGAAATCAAAATCTAAACTTGCGTCGCCTCTAAAAATTCGAAATCGAAAAATAGAAGTTCGAACGAAAAATTGCAAACACCACCACTGACTAAATCACCTCGCCACTGCCGCACAGACTACTAGAGACGCCCAAGCTTCGGCCACACTATGACAACCCACCAAGCAACCCTCCACCAGTAATTCATGCAACTCGATCGAGTATTGATGACGAAAACACCACGTTTACTGACAAGTCCAGAAACTCGAAAAAAACCCTAATATGATCTCGTTTCTTAAATTCACGCAATGAAAAATTTTCATGATAATTTTCACGAAATCACCAATGTTTATACTTGCTTCAACACAAATTTCAACATTTAAAATTGATTCAACGGTTTGAAAATGGAAAAATGCAACTTTGGTTCACATACAAACTGCTCTTAAAATACCAAACTAAAAATCTTCTTTTTAGTTTTTAAAATGATGTTTTGCAGTAAGAATTCAAACTATAAACTTGAATTAATATTTTACAATAATCCATTTTTATCAAAATATGACTTAATTACCTGTAAACATATTTCAGTGATATATACTTACAACATGGTTTAAATCAACTTCTAAAAATCTTAGTTTAAGTTTAAATCTCTTGTTTGATTGAAAAATGAAAACTTTACAATTATTCAGTTAAAAAATTTGAATTTGAATGATAATCAACCCTGATCTATAACAGAGAATAACAATATGCAGAGTGACCTATGTATACACAGAACTATATTCAAAGATAAAGCATATACAGACTATATCGTTAATGAATCATGAACTATTTTTAGTTAACATAAAACTTTAAGAATTATGTTTACTCACCAGAAAATCTTTGAACAGAGAATACTTGATGTTATGAACACCCGTAGCTTGAAACTTTCTTGAGTCTGCTTTTGTAACTGCAGTTTTGAATTTAAATTTTGAGCTTGCTTCTTTTTTTCTTATTTTTATTTTTCTCAGGTTAGCAAAGTTTCTTACTAAACGAACTTGGAATGGCAAGATACATATACATATATATATATATATATATATATATATATATATATATATATAAGAAGAGAACAGTATGTCTAAGGGTAGGTTGTAACTAGTTTAGTTGTTTTCTTCTTTTTTTTGTCTTGATCATTTTTTATTTATTGAAGATGGAAAGATTTGAGATGACAAAATTTTGGCTGAGATGATAACAATTAAATGCTTTGTTTCTTAATATGTTTACATAATTATCATTATATTTAGCTGTATGAAGATATTTGTATAAAAATATACTCTTTGCAGGTATACACTTGGCTTGTATATGAAGTTATCTTATATATGAAGATAATTTGTTTTAGAGATGTTTGTTTTATTTTATCAACTTCTAGCTTGAACTTCAATATACATGTTTGTCTGGTTTCATGTTCTACTTAGTGCTTACAAATTCTCAGCAAATGTTGCAAGCATATCTTAACTACTTAATTTTTGTTTTTATTTTATTTTTGTTTCTAACTATTAATATTTAAATTATGTTCATATGTTTGACTTACATTTAATATTTATATTTTATATTGATAGACTTTGATTTTATTTTAAACATTATCATCCATATATATTTTTGTACCCATTGTTAACAGGATAAAGTATTTTAATTTAATTATATAAGATAAGTTTCATTTTAAATATTTTTACGATAATTTGTTTTAAATTTCCAAATCAAATCTTCCTTTTCAAAATACAATTTATATAAACAAATGGAAATTACTCCAAAAGATTTAATCATTTTCAAATGATAAGTTTACATTTTATTTGATTGGATAAAATATTTATTAAAATAATACTGCTAAAAATCTGGGTCGTTACATTCCTCCCCCCTTAAAAAAAAATTCGTCCCCGAAATTTAAAACAAAAGATAATTCAAAAGCTTTTATATCAACCATTTAAACATACATATCATTCATATATTAGCAAACAACCAAACAATCTATCCTAACAAACATCATTGGCTATCTAGACACAAATCCGGATAAGCTTTCCTAAAACTATCCAGAGTTTCCCGGGTACAATTTCTGGGATCCTTTCTCCATTGCACTTTGACAAGCTTCACTACCTTGCTCTTGAGTTGCTTTCGTCTTGATCAATAATCCGAACTGGATTCCTGACCACAGTCAAATTTGGCTCGACCTCCAAATCTGTAGGATCGATTTCACCTTAGAGGGGGGTGAATAGGGTGATGGTGTTAATTATAAAAATTAATTGCGGAAGCTTATAAAATTATTTCAACGCAGATCATAGAATAACAGCAGCACAAAAATAAATAGCAAAATAATAAAATGCAAAAATAGAACGACACAGAATTTACCCAGCTTCGGCAAAACCCTATCTACGTGCTGCCCCCAAGGTTTCTACTAGAAATTAAGTAGTCACACGCTTACACACGTAACCTTGCGACACCCACTACTGACCAACCTAACTCTACACTCAAAACCCTGTCACAACTCAGCCACTGAGTTGTGAATTCTCAAACTATGCCACGTAGTTTGTCCCCTAGTGACACGACTAGTAATTACAACGGTTTAAAATTTTAAATACAAATTTAAAAAGCAGTTTAAAAATAAAAGACAAAAAGCCCTTAATAATATAAAGCCGGCCCCCTTTTATAATTTAACCCGATCCTTTTTTATTTGTTCCTTTGTGAAAATGGCGGCCGTTGCTTTCTTTGTTCAATCTGAATTAGGGCTTTGTTCCCTTATGGAAATTAGGGCTTTTCAGTTTAAGTCACCGCTTTTGATTGCTCGTAGTTCGCCTTGTCGATCACTTGTTTCTCTGATTAGCTCACGGCTCTTCAATTTGAATCGAGTTCGTCTATGATTTCATTATGTACTTTTCTCCTTTTGTTTTCTGGTTTGATGCTTGCTTGAACTCCGATGCTTTTAAATTGCCGATGATGACGATTGGGGTTTTTAATGCTTGAACTCGATGTTGATTGCCGATGATGTCAATTGCAATTTATATGAGTCAAACTTCTAAATTTACGTCGTATATTACTTATTTGAATTCGTCAAACCATTCGCTCTGCCGCTTGATAATGCTCTGACTTATTGAATTAGAATATTTCCCTTACTTCACTGTTACGGTTTTAGCTTGAGATCGTTCGATCCTTCCTTGATCGTTACAGTAGCTACTTTCCAATTTTATTTGGATTTTATTTTTTGACTTTTTCCATATGCGTATTTTTGTGATACTTGATTTGCACGGCATTGATTTCGAACTCTTTATTTCATGTTTACCATGACCTTGAATTATCTGCTTCTTTGACTTTACTCTTTGATTTCATTTTGACTTCGGCATTGACTATTTCGAACTTCCTTGACCACCTTGGTTCTGACTCGAATTTGACTTCGATTATACTTTGTTCACTTACCTTTACATGTTGTTGCTTGATTATGGATACTCGAGTCTACTACATATATGTATGATTGCATCTTGTATTGCTTCACTTTTAACATGAACTGTTGCATACAGCTGAGTCATTTTGTTTGTCATGTTACTCCTTTGGTTTGTGATTCACTTCATGTTGCCTTGACTCTGCATATGCTCTCTGATACATGTTTACTTGTTTGGACTAGCTGTGTCATCATACCACATGTATGTATACATGTGTATATACATATGTATATGTATATGTTTATGATATTTGAGTTAGTTAGCATCTCTATTGAGTTTTGTTATTGCTTGAACCTTAGTGTAGGTCTATCAAGATTCAAAGTCTGGTTACATTATGTTGAACTCGTGATGCATTCTCCACTTGTTGTTGGTCTTCACGCATGTATATTCTCGAGCTCTGTAGCATTGCTTACATCACAGTCTGGTTGCCTCTATTTGTGTATTTTGATTGCCATATCATGCGCACTGATATCTGTAGCTTCTCAAGTCTTGTTCAAGTCACTGGTTTGGTATCGTTGCAGACCACATAATCATTCGTTCATGTTGCATTATATCTGGACTTGCTCCAGTCATATATTCATTGAGATGTTCATTGTGAGGCTTGGTTTACTGGTGGTCTTGCCTTGCATCACAGCAAACTGCATGTAACCTGAACTTGGTTTCAATTTTAGTTGCAGGCTTGTGTCACTTGTGTACATATTGCATATTCACTTGGTTGGTGCATTGTTGAGTCTTTGCCTTATACATTTTATTTCGAGTCTGCATTGTATTTTCTTTACTGCTGTACCTGGTTTGGTATTGTCTCGAACTTGATACTTTTTGAAGTCTGCATCTGTTAGTGGTTCTCTGTCTTGTTCAATGATACTTTCATTTATTTCTTCATGTATGCTTGTTGGTTTGGTTCATCTTGTAGTTCCATTTTTACTGCTGTATCATCACTTGTGTCTTGTTCATCCTATTCATTGTTCCTTGAAGCTTGCTGTATTGTCTCTGATCTGATGGCATTTGATCCAGATTACTTTTGCTCTTTGGTCCGCATTGTATATATTCATGATGCCTTCTTGTGATGTTGCTCTATTTGGGTTTGACCTAGTGCTCACCTGTCCCTGTAACATTATCAAGTGTATATCGGTGTGCACGGCCTTATGGCATGTACAGTGATACACTGTGCATGTCACATTGTTCGTGTGTGATGAATTCAAATGTAAATGATGACGAATAACCTAAATAGCTGAGGCAAATAATATTTTCAAAATCCATATTTTATTTTATATTGCAAAAATATTTCTTTTTCACTTTTACTGCGTTAGTGTATGTTTATGCAGATTGCTCAGTTGTTAGATTCTATCTGGAATGAAGTTGAAGATAAAATACGAATTGAGTGTATGAGTGATGTGTAGTGAGGTTAAATGTAAATATGAAATTGTGATGTATTGTAATCAAAATTGTATATGTATAGTGAGAGCTTGAATTTGTACTATTCAAAATTGTAATAAATATTGTTTGAATAAAATTTCTGTTTGAATTCAAATTCTATGTTATTTAATTTTATTCAGCAAATATTTATTTAATCTGTGAAAAATGAAATAGTACATTACCAAATACATTTACACGAATATATATATATGTTTATTATCGTCAAACAAAAATCATATAATAGCATATTCAATAATCTCCCCCTTTTGATGATAACAAACATATGTTTAACATACGAATATATATATATATATGTTTATTATCGTCAAACAAAAATCATATAATAGCATATTCAATAATCTCCCCCTTTTGATGATAACAAACATATGTTTAACATTTTGAATATGTTAAATGTATTTGATCATAGATATACTCTAATTGCTCCCTCTATTTAAATGCTTCCTCTCTACACAAAGCTCCCCTACATATATGCATACAAATAAAAATATGCAAATGAGCCTAGATGCAAATGGAAAATATTTAACCTTTGTTTGATTTTATTTGACAAAATCTTAACTTTTCTCTCCCCCTTTTGTTATCAGCAAAAGAGTGATAGTGTTAGAGATAAAGTAATCGATATTAATCCAACATTAAAACTCAATTAAATATAAATAGTAAATTTCAATAAAAAATCAAACGAAAATCATAACTACCCTTGTTAGGCGCATATTCCACATTTAGAGATAACGGAAATGATGTCATCATATAAAACCATACAATTGTATCTGTTTGTGGTACATTTATATCAGGATTTAAATATCTACTAATCATGCATAACCGTTAGGACTTTTAAATGAGATTAGTAGTATTCCAATTTAATTTTAAAATGAAATTCAAGTATCTTCTAATCACGCATAACCGTGAGGACTTTTAAATGGAATTAGAATCAACTTGTTTATTATAAATCAATTTTGATATGCGTTCCATACATGCATAGCCGTGAGGACTTTTAAATGAGCAGGGAAGCACATAACAGATTCCAAGTAATTCACCTATGCATAACCATGAGGACTTTTAAATGAGAGTGAATACTTTGGATTTTATTTTGTTTTATAAAATGAAAAATGAATGATTCCTGTTTAAAATACCACATATCGACAGACTATATTGAATTTTCGATGAGCGATGGTTGATAGAAATATGATAGACATAGAAATGGTCATGGAATCTTTACCCAACAAAAAGTTTTATAACTCTTGTTTGGATTTCTAAAGAAAATTTTCTAAATATACTGTCTTGAGTAAAGTATGATAAATATCAACACTCCTCACTTTTTCAATCACTATTTACCTTTTCGATAATTATTAGGGAGTTAGACTAGTCAAAATTGTCATTTAAATCAAATTCAAAAATAATTATGAAATCACTTTTTTCAAAATGACTAATCTAAAAATATGATTAAAAATGATTTTCTCGAGGAGGTTATATGAGAAAATTTCTACTATTTGAAAAATTATTTGAAATGAAAAATATGCAGATGTTTCCTTTAAAAAAACCGATGCAGTTACTAAATGTCTAAACAAAAATCACGTTCTACTGGTAGTTTTTCTATCAACTAGATTACCAATGTAATCTGCATCTGAATTTCTTTTTCACTCAAAATTGAATTTGATAGACCAGACCATGAAGTATGCAACAAACTATCTCAAAATCAAATTTAACAGCTTTTCAAATGACATTCTCTTGAATTTGAAATGAAGCCGTGTAAATAATCAAAAACCTTGAATATAGAGTTAGCCAAATGTATCATCATCCAACAAAAAACACTATTATTAATCCAAACTAAGATATATAAAGTAATTAAAATTCTCTAGAGATTTTTATAGTGTTTATGGCATAAGAATATAATTGGCCAAAAATTTTAAACAAGTCAGAATCAAAATCATCATCTTTTCATCATCTCAATATTGGCTGATTTTACTTAGATTACTGTGTAGAATATCACATTTAATATGTCGTTCAAACAGATATACCATTAACTGTTTTACCTTTACCATATTTTTCGTTTGTAACAACCCGCATATTTAACGATTTGATATTTAAATGTTTAATTTGAATATAGCGTCGTTAGTCGGATTTTGGGCCCGAAATGTTACTTTCTGCAAATTGCCGAATTGGAACTCGAAACTACCTCCATTGGTTCCAAAATGGCGTTTGCGATCTTTTTGAGTATAATCTTTGATATGTTTGGAGTTTGTGAAAATTTGATCCTTATTCTATTGGGTTTTGGGTTTGGGTTCAGCCCACTAGTTAACTAATACCTAACCCAACCCCTTCTCTTCATTCATCCTCATTTCCTTTCATTTCTTAAGCTAGAACTGAAAATGGGGGGAGGGAAAGAGAAATAGAAATTTGCAAGCCCTAGTTACATTTGCAAACTCCAAATTCTTGCTCCAAATTCATAGAGAAGACATAGGTAAGCTCTTCTTCATCTTCTTCAACTCTTCTCCTCTTCAATTTCATAAAATTTCCAATTGGGAAATATGTGTTATATTCTTAGATTGAAGCTTGTTGAGTTGAAGTAGTGTTTGGTTGGTCTTCTCCTTGTTATTGAGCTTCATCTTCTTGTTTTTGGGTTAAAGGTGAGTTTTGAACTCACATCTACTTCTCTTGATTTCATTGATGTTGGGTATGAATTCTTAGCACTTGTTCATATGCACTTGCTTTTAGTTTGGATTGAATTAGTGAATACCCAAATTTTTAGTGTTTTGGGTTCAATTCTTTAGAGATCCTAACTTTGATGTTTTGATCATGTTTTGGTGATGCATTGAAGTGCTTATAGGGCCGGGTAGCCGCTAGGCGTAAACCCCTAGCGTCCGTGTTCTTCCGGTTGAAAGTTGGGAGAGTTTGCACTTCATTTCTTATAAGTAGAAAATGCAGGAAATTGGGTTCAGTAGACTGGATCCTCTGTTCGGTCGACTGAGCTGAAGCCCGAAATTTTTCTGGACAATTTTCAGTCGACTGAACAGGGATTTCAGTCGACTGACCTGCTCTTGTTTTCCTGTTTTGCCTATTTATGTTCGTTTTGATTGGTTTTCCGGATTTTATCGATTCATGTTGGTTCTTATTGGTTGTTATTGCCTCTTTGACTTTGATAACTTATTTTTGACTTCATCCATGGGTTTTTATAAAATAATCTTTCTAATCATATTAAAAGCTCGTTTCTTCAATTTATAAATTCTATTTAAACACACACACTTTCGCACTTCGAGCGAAGTGGAAGGGTGATTAAATGGTTGGGCAAAACACGGACCATGAATCTGTGCGTTTATCTTTCCGATTAATCCCCGACCTATTCAATTGATTGTTTTGACCTTCGGATTTGGTTTACTGAGGTTATGAGGTGAACTTTGTACTGCTTCGAGTGTGAAATTAACTAATGGATAGTAAACCGTTTAGTGCGAATGGGCGGTTATGGGACTCATGTTACCACTTTTCGGATTCCTTTCTGGGAGTTTGTGACACATGCTGCCTTCGGGATAGTGTCTTCGGACTGTCTCCTCTGGCTTGTTGCCTTTAATATCGCTTTTGGAGTTGGTCCTTTGCCCTGACTCAAAAGATATTTGGGGTTGTCGGTTACCTTTAGTATTGCTTTCGGAGTGGTTTCTTCACCACCGCTCAAGAGATATTGGAGTGGTTTCTTCACCACCGCTCAAGAGATATCGGAGTGGTTTCTTCACCACCGCTCATGATGTTTCATTTATATGTATATTCCCTAGGTATTGCTTTTCTGTATTGGTTCTTTGGAGCCACACGAAATATAGCGTTTACCTTGTGGAACTCGTATTTATCGGTTTTTGTTGTTTGCCTTTATGGCTTGCTTTGGGATATTCTTATCCTTTGTTTCTATATGTTGTCGATGATATGAGGCTTGTTCTATATGATTCATCTTTCGTTGGATGATGGTGTTATCTCTTTTAGAGATATCTATTATGTTTTGTAACCTTGCAGGTTTATTGTTGTTCAGTTTATCTAACTGATTTGTTTAGCTAGACTGACATGTGTATTTCATACTCGGGTCAGACCGAATTGTTTCAGGTTAGGTGCTTTTGGACTTAGCCTATTTTGCTTCCGCATGGACTATTCAGCTTGTTCCTTTTTGTCATAGCTTTTGTGTAGTCCTATTTTGTTGTAACTCTGATATATGTATTATTTTGGATTCATCTATGTAATGTGGTTTGCAATACCACTTGATGTGTATTATTCTGTATACTCTGTTATGTATCTGTATATATGTATATGATGATTTACTGTTCTGTGATGTATATTACATCCGAGTTGTTATATTCTGTTCTGATAGATCCAACCACCTATGGTTTTGTTTTTAAGTATTCATTGGGTATGTCGACCTGCTTGGTATGTTTATTGTCGATGTATTCAATAGATAGTTAGAGCAAAGCTATAGATGGTCGCTCCTAACCAGCCTTATTCTCCATGTTAGTTGACGGCATTACCCTGTAGTGTCCTTGGCTAGCGTGGGTATAGAGGTGGGGCGTCACATCGTTGTTGTCCAATGTGATTCTGTCACCTTTATATTAGGCTAAGGAATTTTGCTTTGTCGCCCATTGTGTTTCTGGAACAGCCAGAATCCAGATAACACTGTTGTTGTTCTTTAGCCTGTCACCACACCTACACAGGAAAAGGTTTTTGTGACCTATTTGTTTTTATAGGTCCATGGTTGTTAGTGGCAGAAGATTTAGAAAAATAATTTTGTGGAGACACAAAAATGTTTATATATGTTCCTTTTGGCACCCAAATTTGTTTAACTTTGAGAGATTTTATATTTGTGCCTTTTGGAACCCAAATTGGTATAGTTTTCACATGTTTGGGTCTATAGCAACAATCATTGTGATTGTGTCCATATTTTCTACAAATTGAGCACGTAGAATTTTCTTGATTAATATCGCTTTCAACATTTTCAGATTGATTATATCCAAGTCCTTGTCTAGCTGTATTAACAGTTTGCTTCCCTAATAGCATATTCAACGATTTTTCACTTTTTTGAAAATTTGTCTAAAGTTGTTGACAATTGTTGGACTTGTATTTTGAGAGATTCATTTTCGTTTAAAAATTGTGTGCACTTTTCAATAGAATTCTCTCTCCTAGTATTTTCATTCTCTTTCAAAATCAGAATTTCATTTTCAAGTGATTTTATATTAATTTCTGATTTTTTAATTTCTTCTTTGAATGTTGGACACTTATCACACTTAGGGATCCTACTTTGATAGGTTTTAACTAATTGGTCAAATTGTTTATTTAAGTCTATCAAAGTATCTTTTTGTGATTCAAGTTTGGCATACTTCTCCCTAAGTCTTTCAAAACAGCCATTCACTTCGTGGAAATATATAAGTAATTCTGAATGAGAAAGTTTTGATACCTCACTTGGCTTGTCATCATCACTGTCAGTTATTTCACCATGAAGACACATGTCTGCTTTTTCATTCTCACTGTTAGCACTTTGATTATCTTCATCACTTGTATTCCACGTGGCTGCAAAACTTCTCCTTTTTGATTTCTTTTCAAAATCGCGTCGATTTTGAGGACAATTGGGCTTTATGTGTCCGTGTTGGTTGCATTTATGACAGATGATCTTTAGTTCTTATGGATTGTCTAATATTTTATTTATTCTGCTTTTCAATTTTTGATTTAGAGCTGGATTTCCGTATTTGTAATTCCACCTTTGGACTTTCTTTATTATCAGCTCCAATTCTGCTGCTCCGTCATCATCATCATCACTATCACTTTCTGTTGTCCCTTTAAGAGCCATAGATTTCTTTCGAGTATCTCCTCCTTCACGTTCTTCCTTGAATTTAATTTCTAGCTCATGAGCGGTGAGATTTCCGATGAGTTCTTCGACTTTCATTTGTTTCAAATCTTTTGATTCTTGAATGGCAGTCACTTTTGCTTCAAAACTTCATGGAAGGACTCTGAGGATTTTTCGGACTATCTCCAACTCTATATATGATTTTTCAAGAGCTTTTGATTTGCATACGATATTGGAAAGTCGTCCATGCATCTCTTTGACATTTTCTTCTTTTGCCATTGTGAAATTATCGTATTCGCTGCTTAGTATGGCAAGGTGAGATTCTTTGACTTGTGATGTTCCTTCGTGAGTCACTTCTAGTGTGTGCCATATTTCCTGTGCAGTTAGACAATGTAAGACACGATTAAATTCAAATTGATCCAATGAACTAGCATTAGCATTTTGTAATTTATTTTCTAGTTCTGTCCATTGATCCATCGGTTTATCTATTTCCTGATTATCTACAATTATAGTTGGTGCTCTATAACCCGTCTCAACAATGTTCCAAGTGTCGATGGTTTTCAGAAAAATTTTCATTCTATTTTTCCAATAAGCATATTTACCATTGAACATTGGTGGTCTAACTATGGACTGACCCTCAGCAAAAGCATTATTAAAAGAAGCCATTTTAAAAATTCAGATTTTAAAAAAAAAACGATTTTTGAAAAATGAATTTTTAAAACAAAAATTGACTTCTATTCCTAGCTCTGATACCACTTGTAGGATCGATTTCACCCTAGAGGGGGGGTGAATAGGGTGATGGTGTTAATTATAGAAATTAATTGTGCAAGCGTATAAAATTATTTCAACACAGATCACAGAATAATAGCAGCACGGAAATAAATAGCAGAAATAGAACGAGACAGAATTTACCCAGCTTCGGCAAAACCCTGCCTACGTGCAGCCCCTAAGGTTTCTACTAGAAATTAAGTAGTCACACACTTACACACGTAAACCCGCGACACCCGCTTGACTAACCTAACTCTACGCTCAAAACCCTGCCACAACTCAGCCATTGAGTTGCGAATTCTCAAACTACACCACGTAGTTTGTCCCCTAGTCACATGACTAGTAAATACAATGATTTCAAAATTTAAAAAGAAATTTAAAAAGCAATTTAAAAATAAAAGACAAAAACCCTAATTAAAAAATTAAAAAGCCCTTAATAATATAAAGCCGGCCCCCTTTTATAATTAAACCCGATCCTCTTTTATTTGTTCCTTTGTGAAAATGGCGGCCGTTGCTTTCTTTGTTCGATCTGAATTAGGGCTTCGTTCCCTTGTGGAAATTAGGTCTTTACAATTTAAGTCACCACCTTTTATTGCCCGTAGTTCGCCTTGTCGGTCACTTGTTTCTCTGATTAGCTCATGGCTCTTCAATTTGAATCGAGTTCGTCTATGATTTCGGTATGTACTTTTCTCCTTTTGTTTTCTGGTTTGATGCTTGCTTGAACTCCGATGCTTTTAAATTGCTGATGATGACGATTGGGGTTTTTAATTGATAATGCTTGAACGTTTTAGATTTCACTGGCTTGTCCAATTCGAATATTTCCCTTACTTCACTGTTACGGTTTTAGCTTGAGATCGTTCGATCCTTCCTTAATCGTTACGGCAGCTACTTTCCTATTTTATTTGGATATTATTTTTGACTTTTTCCATAAGCGTATTTTTGTGATACTTGATTTGCACGACATTGATTTCGAACTCGTGATTTTGTGTTTACCACGACTTTGAATTCTCTGCTTCTTTGACTTTACTCTTTGATTTCATTTTGACTTTGGCATTGACTATTTCGAACTTCCTTGACCACCTTGGTTCTGACTCGAATTTGACTTCGATTATACTTTGTTCACTGACCTGTACATGTTGTTGTTTGATTATGGATACTCGAGTCTGCTGCATATATGTAGGATTGCGTCTTGTATTGCTTCACTTTTAACTTGAACTGTTCCATACAGTTGAGTCATTTTGTTTGTCATGTTACTCCTTTGGTTTGTGATTCACTTCTGCCTTGACTCTGCATATGCTCTCTGATACATGTATACTTGTTTGGACTAGCTGTGTCATCATATTTACCACATGTATGTATACATGTTTATATACATATGTATATATATATATGTTTATGATATTTGAGTCAGTTAGCGTCTGTATTGAGTTTTGTTTTACTTGAACCTTAGTGTTGGTCTGTCTAGATTCAAAGTCTGGTTACATTATGTTGAACTCGTGATGCATTCTCCACTTGCTGTTAGTCTTCACGCAAGTATATTGTCGAGCTCTGTAGCATTGGTTGCAGCACAGTCTGGTTGCCTCTATTTGTGTATATTGATTGCCATATCAAGTGCACTGATATCTGTAGCTTCTCGAGTCTTGTTCAAGTCACTGGTTTGGTATCGTTGTAGACCACATAATCAGTCGTTCATGTTGCGTTATATCTGGACTTGCTCGAGTTCATATATTCATTGAGATGTTCATTGTGAGGCTTGGTTTACTAGCGGTCTTGCCTTGTATCATAGCAAACTGCATGTAACCTGAACTTGGTTTCAATTTTAGTTGCAGGCTTGTGTCACTTGTGTACTTATTGCATATTCACTTGGTTGGAGCATTGTTGAGTCGTTGCCTTGTACATTTCATTTCGAGTCATCTATATTTTCTTTACTGTTGTACCTGGTTTGGTATTGTCTCGAACTTGATACTTTTTGAAGTCTGCATCTGTTAGTGGTTCTCTGTCTTGTTCAATGATACTTTCATTTATGTCTTCATGTATGCTTGTTGGTCTGGTTCATCTTGTAGTTCCATTTTTACTGCTGTATCATCACTTGTGTCTTGTTCATCCTATTCATTGATCCTTGTAGCTTGTTGTATTGTCTCTGATCTGATGGCATTTGATCCAGATTACTTTTGCTCTTTGGTCTGCATTGTATATATTCGTGATGCCTTCTTGTGGTATTGCTCTATTCGGGTTTGACCTTGTGCTCGCCTGTCCGTGTAACATTATCAAGTGTATATCGGTGTGCACGGCCTTGTGGCATGTACAGTGATACACTGTGCATGTCACATTGTTCGTGTGTGATGAATTCAAATGTAAATGATGACGAACAACCCAAATAACCGAGGAAAATAATATTTTCAAAATCCATATTTTATTTTATATTGCAAAAATATTTCTTTTTCAATTTTACTGCGTTAGTGTATATTTTTGCAGATTGCTCAGATGTTAGATTCTATCTGGAATGAAGTTGAAGATAAAATACGAATTGAGTGAATGAGTGATGTGTAGTGAGATTAAATGTAAATATGAAGTTGTGATGTATTGTAATCAAAATTGTATATGTATAGTGAGAGCTTGAATTAGTACTATTCAAAATTGTAATAAATATTGTTTGAATAAAATTTCTGTTTGAATTCAAATTCTGTGTCATTTAATTTTATTCAGCAAATATTTATTTAATCTATGAAAAATGAAATAGTACGTTACGAAATACATTTACATGAATGTATATATGTTTATTATCATAAAAAAATCATATAATAGCATATTCAACAAAATCTTCCTGAACTACTGGTTCTACAACTAATGATGGATCATGAACAAAATTCCTTAGATGGGATACATGGAATACATTACGAATTCCAAACATCCGTTCTGGCAATTCAACTCTGTAAGCTACAGCACCAATCCTTTCCAGTACCCGAAATGGTCTAATATATCTTGGGGCAAGTTTTCCCGTCTTTCCGAATCTAACAGCTCCTTTAATCGGGGAAACTTTGACAAGAACAAAATCACCAATCTCAAATTCCAATTGTCTCCTTCTCTTATCTGCGTACTTATTTTAACGGTCTTGAGCAGCTCTCATCCTTCTCTTGATAAGCTCAACTTTAGAAGAAGCTTCACGAATCAAATCTGGCCAAGCACAAGACGATCTTTCGACTCTATCCAACAGGATGGAGATCTACACGGTCTTCCATACAGAGCTTCATAAGGATCCATCTTAATACTAGCTTGGTAACGGTTATTATAGGAGAATTCTACCAAATGAAAATGGTCTTCCCAAGATCCACCAAAATCCAAAACACAAGCTCGCAGCTTATCTTCTAGAATTCTTTTTAGCCTCTCCGTCTATCCATCTGTCTGAGGATAATAGGCTGTACTCAATCTCAAACTTGTTCCCATAGCTGATTGTAGAGCCATCTAGAATTTGCTGGTAAAGATAGGATCACGATCACTTACTATGCTGACAAGAACACCATGCAATCTGACTATCTCCCTCAAGAAAATTTTTGTTGGAGAAGCTGCAGTACGAGTTGCCTTAACCGGCATAAAATGGGCACTCTTAGTTAACCGATCAACAATAACCCACATTCCTTCATTTCCTTTCTTGGTTCTTGGCAAACCATCGATAAAATCCATCGAAATCATCTCCCATTTCCATTTTAGGATTTCCAAAGGTTGCAGCAAACCGACTAACTTCTGCTGATCTCCTTTCACTTGCTGACAGATAGCACAACTATTAGCGAAAGCAGCTACATCCCTCTTCATGATCGGCCACCAGAAAATTCTTCTCATAACTTTATACATCTTAAAGATTCCTGGGTGAATATTCAGTTTGGAGCGATGACACTCGGCAAAAACTTCTTGCCTCAATCCATCTATATTAGGCACACACAAACGACCATTAATCCTCAAAATACCTTGATCATCCACCTTGAAATCAGAATACCGACCATCCTTAGTTCCAAGAATCAGTTCCTCAAAAGATCTATCCTCCATTTGCTTATTAATGATTCTTTCCTAGAGAGATGGAACAACTTCCAAAAGAGAAAAAACTGCATTCCTGTTAAGAGCATCAGCCACAACGTTCGCCTTTCCCGGGGTATACAGAATATCCAAATCATATAGTGCCAGAAACTCGACCCATCGCTGTTGCCTTAAATTAAGATCCTTCTGAAAGAAAAGATATTTCAACAGTTTGTGATCCATGAATAACTCACACTTCTCTTCCAAGAGATAATGTCTCCAAATTTTCAAAGCAAAAACAATGCCTAACAATTCAAGATCATGCGTAGCATAGTTTCTTTTCTGTGGCTTTAATTGCCGACTCGCATACGTAATTACTCTTCCATTCTGCATCAAAACTGCTCCCAGACCAACTATACAAGCATCTGTATAAACTTCAAATTTGCTCTTCCCATCCGGAATAGCTAGCACTGGTGCACTGGTTAGTCTCGTCTTCAATTCCTAAAAAGCTTCTTCACACTGGGGTGTCCACTTGAGTTTAGCTCCTTTCCTTGTCCACTTGACTTCGGTTACTTCCATTCGAGAATAGTCTCAACCTTCGCTGGATCTACAGAGATACCTTCACCAGAAACAATGTGCCCTAAAATTTTAACTTCCAATTTCCAAAAATGCCATTTAGAGAACTTCGCCTTCAAAACATGCCTCCTTAGTGTCTCCAACACTATCCTTAAATGTTGCCTAGCTCTTCTTCAGACTTAGAATAGACCATAATATCATCGAAGAACACCAGAACAAACTTATTCAGTTCTCGATAATCTACACAGAACCTTAGCGATCCATCGGATTTAGTGACAAACATTGCAAAAGAACCCCAACAAAAAAAACTGGGCCTAATCAACCACTTCTCCAAAAGATCCTGAGTCTGCTTAACTAACTCTTCTCTCTCTCTAGGAGCCATCCTCCTACTACGCTGAATCACTGGCACCGCTTCTGGAATCAAATCAATACGAAACTCTATCTCTCGATGTGGAGACAAACACTTGACTTCCTCAAATACATAAGGAAAATCTTGAACCACTGAAGTGAATTCCACGTAAAAGACCACTGAAGTCTCAACTGAGAAGTCTCAACTCCATGTAAAAGACCACTGAAGTGAATTCCAGAATTTATCACACGACACTCTAGCAATTCTACCTAAATCGATTTCCAAAGAAACTGTCCTATCATCACAATTTAGAACAGCCTTATATACTTATCGAGCCAATCCATCAAAGAAATGGATCCACTCTGCTGCTTCTGAAATTACCTCATGAAAAACTTCTAACCAAAAAATCTTCTCGACGGCACATAGAACACTCCGAGCTACACTGCGGACTCATATGTCAAAGGCTTCCTATCCAAAGCTCTTTGAGAAACTCGAACCTCAAACCAAACAGAAACACCCTGCTAAACTTAGCCACAACACTGAAGCAGACATACTTCCTTAACTTGTTCCAAAGAAACATCTTCGGAGACATCCATAGTCACTGTGTCTTGTCACATAGCTACTACATCCTGAGGCATCAAGATATCATGACTTCCTTCCGTCCAACCAACAGATCCGAACTCTAGCTCATCCAAACTTACACTACAAAGATGAACTCCGAAACTTAACAGGTTTCCTTCAGAGATCGATGAAATCCTTACACCACCAAAAGTTCATTCGAGACGATAATAGGTCTACAGTTTCAACAGATACACCTCCAGCCTCAAACATTCAAACTTCAACCATTGGTAGTCGTGTTACACACACTACTACCATATCCACCTTTATAACTTATATTGGAAAACCAGAACTGGTAATCCAACAAATAGGTAGAAAATATATATATATATATATATATAAATTAAAAATATGGTCTCTCAAGAAAGAAATCACTCAAGAGCCAAGGTATTCGCTCAACCAGGGCTCTGATACCAAATGTGACGACCAGCCGTTCTACTCCCAGAAAGACATATTGTGACGACCCGGAATTTTCAAACATTAAAAATCGGAGTATTTAATTAATTTTAAGTATTCAATAGAGCAACTTTACCTTGAATAACGAATATTACAATTTATTTGATAATTAAATTATTGAATTATGGAATTAAACAATTTGAAGCTGAGTAAAATATTGAATCTGGAATTTTAAGCTTGTTAAAAATAATTTGAAGGTTCGTAAAATTTATATTGATAACATTGGAGATAATAGAAGTGTAAAATCAAATTTAACAATGATTTGTTTAGTTTTGAAAATATATCGTTTAAATTGAGTTTAAAAATAGCCTTCCGAGGCACAGTCTTGGAATTCAATGAAACCAGTTTCATTGACTCCCTAATATTGTGTTATTGCCGAATTTCAAATTTTGTAATTTTTGGAGCTACCATGTGATCGTGCGAGATAGAAATGTCTAGACAATAATTAATTGTTTTAAATTTAAATATCTTTCGTCTTTTCATCTGTCAAATATTTTCCCTCTGCCGACCTAGTCTGATATGAGCCACCCTAAATCGATCCTACCTCTTTCTTATATCTCACGACATTTCCTTCTCTTCAAAAATTAGTTCGTTGATTTTAAAAAAATAAAATAAGTTAATGCCGAACAAAAAAATCAATTCGCACCTCGCCTCTCCTTCACAATCTCAATCGCGTTCAAGTTCTGGGTGAATCGTATAGATTTGTTTCGTTCGAATTAGAAACTTAAAGAGAAAAGAAAAGGGGCGAATCGAAGTAATGGCCGAAGTTTTTGTTTTCTTTCTAGTTTCATCTTCATATCGGGGCGAAATCAAATTGAGACGAGCTCGTACCCAATAGTATTGCCGATCTGAGTTGATGTTTTCGTTCGTCACGGCTGTGTGGGGCCAGGGGTGGTATCGAATTTGAAGGGGGGTCGCGACCGTGATGCGTGCTCGAGCGGTTGTGGGTAGGGGTTCCAAGCTTTGGGGATTGGGACTGCCGCATGTTGGTGGATCGTGATTATGCGATTTGGCTGACGTCGACGTGGGAGTATCTGTGGGTTCGCGAGGGGTTGCGACTTCACGTGCGAACGAGGCAGCATAGGTGATTTGAGGAATCTCGGCTAGGGTTTGGATAACAAGGTAAATGAATTTGCAATTTATTTATTTATTCTAATTTGATATAAATATGAACATATGCTGGAAAAAAAATATAAAGAAAAGAATATATAGCGCTGTGATATTAAAACCCTCTCTGTTCCTATTTTGATATTGCCGCTCAAATAAATAAATAGACCGATACAGATTTTTAAATCCTCTAGTTTAAAATTTTCAAATAAGCGATTTTTCCTAATAGTTCAAATATTTTATTTACAAATAAAAATAATTTTAGATTTGTATATGTATGAAATCGATAGCTATTTTAAATTTAGAAATAGATAGATAAACATAAATACGCGTATATGAGATTTTGGGAAAAATTATAGGAATTTTAAAATATTGTTTAGGGTAATTAATTTATTTAATAAACTTATTTAATTTATCTTAGTTACCGAAAATAATTTATTTTAGGAATTAGTTTAAGTACAAATTATTAAATTGAATTAAATTTTATAAGGGAAAATTAGTTTAAATTTTACTACTTCGCTTAAATTAAAATTAAGGTTAGAATTTAATCATTTGTAATCAAAATAAATAAATGGTTCAAGTTATTTCAAAGTGATCATAAGTCGTGAATTGTTATACAAGGTCTAAAAAAAATCAAGGGAACAAACCAGTTTGGAATGGATTGCAAACGGCAAAGCAAAGGTGAGTTAATCTCACTCAGTTTAATTTACATTTAAATGATGAAATTTAAATAATTGTTTGAATGTTTGAATTGTTTGATGCGCGATAGTATGGTATAATTTGAAATTGGCATATTATATTGTGCTAACGTCTGTGGATGCAGGAAAAACAGGTTGGAGGGATCCAACTGGATCCCTCAACATTTATTTAAATTGTTTAATACCTTCTGTTGTGATTATTTTATATCCTGTGATGAATATTGTTGATAATTGGAATATTGGATGTTATGGTATACCTGAATATTTTCCAGCGCACTAAGTTATCAAGATATATAGCATTAGAATTTGGAAATGAAATGAAGAGAATTTGTAAGTGAAATAATTATAGAAAAATTAAATAAATTAAAAATAAATTGGATAAGAATAATAGTAGTTTTAAATGCTAATTAATAAAATTCTGTATATGGAAAGGAATTTCTGAATAAACAAAAAGTTAATGAAGTTTGAAACTTCAATGATATTATTTAATAGAACAAAACATTTATTTAATATTTAACATTTAAATTATTGAAGGAATAAAGAAGAAACTGGGAAAAACCTGGAATCTGTATATTTCAGTTAAAGGGTTTAAAATCAAACGGAAAATAATAACATTAATAATGAGTCCGTAAGTAATGAATTTTGAAATGAATTAAGAAATTAAAGAAACTTATTTCAAATAAAATAAATTGGAGATCAATTTGGGAAAATTGATTTAAGTAATTGAAGTTGGAATTTTCTCTGGATGGCCAAGTACATGTTTTTTTTAAAAGTAAATTGGTAAATATAAATTAAATGTTTTAAAGTTGTTTTTAAAGAAAGCAAGGTTTTTTGTAAATTTTTTTATAATACTTAAAATCTAAAATAAGTATTTTCTTTAATCTATTTTAGCTGTAATTTTGTTTTAAAAGAAGTAACTTAGTATTTTGCTTTTAAAAAAAAAGTAGAAATCAAGTTTTATATTTTATTAAGTAACTTTATTTTCAAATGTTTATATAGTATGTATTTTTAGTAAATTATTAAAGTTGTTTAACTTAAGTGTTTAAGGTAAATTCCAAAGTAAGTATTTTTGTTTAATCTATTATCATAATAATTATATTAAGGATTACTTGGTATTTTGTTTAAAGTATTATTTTAAATTAAGTACTAAAGTTAAATTTTCTAAATTAAATGTTAAACGTATTTTACAATAAGGTGTTTTGGAATTATTTAAAAATCTAAAACCTTGTGCTTGGTGATTCCAGTGGAAATGGAAATACTTGGAATTTAATCTGAGAAAAGAGAGATGGTTTGGAAACTGTTTTCAAAAGAATTTGAAAGTGAGAATATATCTTGTAAAGATATTTTGAGATAAATAATTTAGGAAATTATTTATTGGTTGATGGTTGTTTGTGAATATTACTTGATAGTTAAATCACCGACTATCAATATTGGACAAATACGTTGATCGTTTCGAAGAGACCGGGATCGAGATTTATTTCTCGAAAACTACTTCGATCCGGTTTGTACGTTTTCGTGAAAAACGATTTTGGATTCGAAGATGGGGCAGTGAAGTGCAAGGGCTAGTCGCTATTAATTCTGAGGATATTTCCAAAACGGATGTAGTAGGAATAGTGCCTTTTGTTCCGTTGGAACCCGGGACGGACTTGTATGGATGAATGCTTGCGAAACATCGTCAGGTGGACGATGGGAATTCTAAGGGATATGTTCTAAAAAGTTAACGCTTAGCCTCAAGCCTCATCAAATGGGAATGACTGAAAATCAGGGGTTATGCAGCAAGTCCAGGTGGGTAGCACCCAAGCAGGGTGAGGTCATTCCAGTCTAGATGTCCCTTTTTATTTCGGCTTAGTGGGCGGTTGCTGTTCCCAACCGCGGGGTGATCTCATTCAGGATTATCCAGTAAGGGGTAGTCCCGGTCTTGTGTTGCAGGTGAGCGGGCGTACTCCTCGGTACGGTGATCTAGGCCCCGTACTATGACTGGTGGTACCCTAGTGCCTAGTCATTTGTTGGAAATCCATTCTCCCTACGAGCCTTGTACGAGTTTTGTTTGTATTACCCACTCTGTGGCTAGTAGCTGGAATTTAATAGATGTAACAATTTCGGCTATTTTATAAGTATTTGTATATAGACCCTATTATAATATCAGAGGATTTCTATAAAAAGTGTTTTAGCTATCGTAAGGTAAAAACCCGACATGTTTATTTGTGGCGTGGTCTTACGAGATGCTTTTGTTTTCAAAGGTTTTTTGAAACTTTAACAATCAATTGGGTGTGATTTTCTCACGCTGGTATTCCATACTGACTCGGGTATTATTTGACTATAATGCTCGGGTCAGACCGAGTATTATAGGATACAGGTTTTGATGCTGTGGAGGTCAGGAGACGAGCAAGATGACGATACGTACTCCCGTGCTTGTTTATATACATATATTCCGTTATGTTGAGTTGTTATGTATCCATTTGTATGATGTTGATGTTGAGCTGTGATTGATGTATCCTGATGATGTAATATATAAACAGAGATATTTAAGTTTTGAGTAAAGAGTATTTATTATCTATTATATTTTATTCCGTTGCGATGGTTAGTTTCTGTTGTTGTTTTCTATTTTTCTTCTTCTACCTCTTCTTCTTTAACCCAAATGGTTCGTATTTCTGTACAACTTGAGTTGATTGTTGTAGAATAGTGTTGACTCAAAGGGTACGGATTTGCGGGTCGTTACACTTGGTATCAGAGCTTAGGTTGGTGATAACCATGGCTCTAATGGAAATTACTCATTTAAAATAGAGTCTGTAATACTCTATAATGAGTTTGAGCGTATTAATAGATATGAGCGCGCATTTGTTAGTGAATATGAATTGTTTTAATATTGTGTTGATTGGTTTATTGAGTGGCATAGCAACTTTCGTCGACATAGTCTGAACAACTGTATCGAAGGGGTTTCTAAACACTTGAATACAACAATCGACACAGTATTGTTTTAAATATGGGTGAATGAAATAATTTTACCCAAAATATATTTTTGATATAAAGAAAGTTTTTGTAAACTATTTTAGCTAATATACAGTTGCTTGGATGTTAGGAAGAATAATATTAAAGTATTATCATTATTAAGTAGAATTCTAACTAGAAATTGAAAATATAACCAAAGTTTAAGAGAATAAATTCATTATAAAATGAAATTTATAAATATGAATTATAAATGTAAATTATAAATTGAAATATAATCAAATGATAATTTTTATGAGCATAAGCCGTGCAAATGAATTATAGTTAAAATTGATTTAAGCAGGATTTGGAATCTAAAATTCCGGTGATTTGGAAGTATTTTGAAGATAAATAATAGCATTTTTATTTTGGGGTATTTCTGAAAGGAAATTATTTAAAATAGATTTTGGGAAAGGATATAGCATTGAATTCACTTTAGTTGCTGGAAAATAACTTCGGTGATGACTGCAGCATCATCGATGTTCATTTTCGAGTTTCTAAGTGACAAATTGCTGCCAAATTGATTGTTCGAGAAAACCTGGTTGTTTTAATTTAGAATTTCAAAGGAAATTTGTTGGGGAATAAAGCCAGGATTGGTTTAGAATTTTTGAGAATTGTGATTTGAGATGTTGAAGATTTCAAATAATTTGAACCAAAAGTCGGGTGTTTAAAAAAATTCTGATGAGATAAGTTGTAAGCTTATAAATTGAGATGATTTTTAAATCATGAAGGAAATATAAGCTTTGAATAATGGAATGTAAATTTAAAGTGAAAAGTTAAAAATGAAATCAACTTGGATTGGGAAATAAAAATTTAACCGGATTGAAATTAATTGAATAGGCTGAAAATAATATCCAGTTGTATTCGAATTAAGTTAAAATCGAGTTGAGTTAAATAAATCCGAGCTAAAATAAAATGGAATTGGAATTAGATTCTTACCTGAATAGATGGAAAATAAGTTGGGTAAGGATTGAATTGAAATAAATATTGTTTGATGTTTTGGATAATAAAATGAAAGAAATCCAAACTTCAATTATAAAAAAAATTAAAATAAGGAAATTAAATAAAATGATATTTGGAATTAAAAATCAAGTATTGAACTATAAATAGGAGAGAACTAATTTTATAATAAATTAGTTAATAAAATGTGTAAATGGGAACGTAATGTTGTTTAATAGAAGCTGAATTGCGAATTTATGATGAAATTTAGAAATAAAACTCAAGTTATAAATTGAATTCCACTTGAATTATCAGTAAAGTAAATGTAACTGAATTGTGAGTTCATGAAATTTGGTGGTAAATTGAAAATGGATAGTGGATTCAGAACTTGAGTTATAAATTAAAATTTAACGTGAAGTGTTAACAAATTAAATATAATTGAAATATATCAAATAAAATGTAAATGGATTAACATAGTAATGTATGAATTGCAAATAAAATCCAAATAAGTGAAGATAAATTAGAAAATAGCAGGTGATAAATTGAATGAGTTGAATCTGGAAAGTTAAATTCTATAATAACCCATCAAATGAAATTGTAGATTTAAAATGAGATTTAATTGAGAGAGAATTAAATTGAATAGAAAAGAAAATTTACTTGTGAAATGAAAATGAGCTTAAGATAAAATGTGAATAAATTGAAGTAAATTGACTTAAGCTAAATAGATGGTGGAGAATTGAAATGAATTCAACTTAAACTAAGTTTACGATATTGGGTTGAGTTTAAATCAAGTGGAAATAAATTTAAATCGAAATAGAATTCGATGAGTTATATAATATTTAAGGAAATGAGAATTTAGAATGGATTGAGTAGATAAGCTAATTATATTGAATAAATAAATGGATGGGATAAATAAGAATCAAATGGAAGTGGAATTAAGTTTAAAGTGAAATAAATTGAGTAAATTAACTTAAGTTGAGAATAATTAGAAACTTGACTACGCGTAAAATTGGAAGACCATTAAATTAAAGCTTGGTTTGAATTAATCCGCGAATGGGTAGTAATATGCAAGCCTGGAATGGGTCGAGCTAAATAAATGGTCATGAATGAATTAAAATAAAAGGGAAATTTAATTGGTAATGAAGATGAACCTAAATTGTTAATGGTTTTGAATGAATTGGTTTGGTTAACAAAATGAAATGCAGGTAAATGGATTCAAATCTGAAATGCAATGAAAATGGGGATATATGAATTGTGAATAAATTTTAAAAATGGAATAGAATTAAGTATAAATTGAGTTGAAATCCATTTAAATTGGTTATAAAACATAAATACTTGTTTATTCACTTAGATCTCGTCAAATTGCATAAATAAATTGTCATTTGATGTAAATGGAAGTAATTAAAATTATATAAATTGATAGGGGTAAAATAAATTGATTTTGAGGGCAATTGAATTAAATTTGAGTTCGGTTTGCCTAAAAATAAGTTAATTGTAAGCAATTGAGTTTTAAATCATTCAAATTGATAAAGTTGTATACGAATGGATTGAAAACCATACAAATTGAATGAAAATGGTTTATGAATTAATTGAAACAGTTGAATTAGCATGGAAACTATATAAATTGCTTATGGAAAAATTTTTGGTGTGAATTTCTTATAGAATTCATATGTTTTAACTATTGCAAATAAGTGAAATGTTGTTAAACTTCATTTATATGGCACTTACATGTTTAAATTGAGTAAGTACAGGTACCGGGAAGCTGTTGACTGGATATTTGGGCACGCTAACTGTTAAATAATAAGTCGCTTGCTTATAAATGCTAAATAAGGTACGCCTACGCAATAAAAATAGGAAATATGAACTATTTTTGGTTTTTCCGACCGTGTGGGTCGATGTATATATATTTATATCTATTGTCAAATTGCAAAAGCTCCTCCGTACAAAGGAGACTCTGCCAAAAAATTTCAAAAATTTTGGGAGTTAGAAAATTTTTGAAAATTTTTGGAAAATATTGTTAACGACAAAACGGTTTAAAACTGGAAAAAAAAATTGAAATAAGTTAGTAAATGAAACTAATTAAAGTAATGACATGAATTAGTAATAAATGACAAATAACATTTATATATTCAAAGTTAAAGATGAATTAAATTCATATGGAAATGAAAGAATCAATTTGAAAAGAAATAGATATAAACTAAAGTGGTAAAGTGGGAATAAACATAAGAAGCATATAAAATGCTTATACCAACTTAAGTAAGGAATGGTGCATTCTTAATTGGAAATTGAATATTACAGATATATTCTGAGTTAATATTTGAATGAATAAATATTGACATTTGAAAGGAAGTCGATAAAATGTTTTTGAATATTGTGATTGGATATTAGTGCTAAGAAGGATATGCAGGTATTATAAAGGGAAAAGGAAATTGGATTTGATTTCAAAAGATAAATTTGAAATGCTCGACAAAAAGGTATGTATTTAAATTTGGTATGAAATCCGATTGGGATTTCGGATTGAGCCACTTCGCCTTTTGTTTTCTTTTTGGATTTGGGAGGCCGTAGAGCCATTTTGTAGTTGTACCGAGTCAGCCGCGCAAAGGAGACGCTGGCGAAATTTTTAGGGAATTTAGGGAGTTAGAAAATTTTGAGAAAATTTTGATAATCCGAAATTTGGTTTTAAATTGAACCTTGAATGGTTAAACAAATAGTATAGTTTGAAACTATGGGAGAGTAGAGAAGTTAATAAGAATAATAATGGATCTTTTATAAGGAGATAGTGGATAAGATGTTGAATTGTTAAAAACCGTTTGGTTTCGGGGAAAAAGTAAACAGGTATTGGACCATTCTTCCTAACTTGTGATTTCGGGGACGAAATTCTTTTAAGGGGGAAGAATGTGAAGACCCGGAATTTTCAAACATTAAAAATCGGAGTATTTAATTGATTTTAAGTATTCAATAGAGCAACTTTAACTTGAATAACGAATATTACAATTTATTTGATAATTAAATTATTGAATTATGGAATTAAACAATTTGAAGCTGAGTAAAATATTGAATCTGGAATTTTAAGCTTGTTAAAAATGATTTGAAGGTTCGTAAAATTTATATTGATAATATTGGAGATAATAGAAGTGTAAAATCAAATTTAACAATGATTTGTTTAGTTTTAAAAATATATCGTTTAAATTGAGTTTAAAAATAGCCTTCCGAGGCACAGTCTCGGAATTTAATGAAACCAGTTTCATTGAGTCCATAATATTGTGTTATTGCCGAATTTCAAATTTCGTAATTTTTGGAGATACCGTGTGACCGTACGAGATAGAAACGTCTAGACAATAATTAGTTGTTTTAAATTTAAATATCTTTCGTCTTTTCATCTGTCATATCTTTTCCCTCTGCCGACCTAGTCTGATATGAGCCACTCTAAATCGATCATTCCTCTTTCTTATATCTCACGACATTTCCTTCTCTTCAAAAACCAGTTCGTTGATTTTAAAAAAATAAAATAAGTTAATGCCGTACAAACAAATCAATTCGCACCTCGCCTCTCCTTCACAATCTCAATCGCGTTCAAGTTCTGGGTGAATCGTATAGATTTGTTTCGTTCGAATCAGAAACTTAAAAAAAAAAGAAAAAAAAGGGGCGAATCGAAGTAATGGCCGAAGTTTTTGTTTTCTTTCTAGCTTCATCTTCATATCGGGGCGAAATCAAATCGAGACGAGCTCGTACCCAATAGTATTGCCGATCTGAGTTGATGTTTTCGTTTGTCGCGGCTGTGTGGGGCCTGGGCTGGTATCGAATTTGAAGGGGGGTCGCGACCGTGGCGCGTGCTCGAGGCGGTCGTGGGTAGGGGTTCCAAGCTTTGGGGATTGGGACTGCCGTAGGTTGGTGGATCGTGATTATGCGATTTGGCTGACATCGGCGTGGGAGTATCTGTGGGTTCGCGAGGGGTTGCGACTTCACGTGCGAACGAGGCAGCATAGGTGATTAGAGGCATCTCGGTTAGGGTTTGGATAACAAGGTAATTGAATTTGCAATTTATTTATCTATTCTAATTTGATATAAATATAAACACATGTTGGAAAAAAAATATAAAGAAAAGAATATATAGCGGTGTAATATTGAAACCCTCTCTGTTCCTATTTTGATATTGCTGCTAAAATAAATAAATAGACAGATACAGGTTTTTAAATCCTCTAGTTTAAACTTTCAAATAAGTATTTTTCCAAATAGTTCAAATATTTTATTTACAAAGAAAAATAATTTTAGATTTGTATATGTATGAAGTCGATAACTATTTTAAATTTAGAAATAGATAGATAAACATAAATATGTGTATATGAGATTTTGGGAAAAATTATAGGAACTTTAAAATATTGTTAAGGGTAATTAATGTATTTAATAAACTTATTTAATTTATCTTAGTTCTGGGAAATAATTTATTTTAGGAATCAGTTTAAGTACAAATTATTAAATTGAATTAAATTTATGAAGGAAAATTAGTTTAAATTTTACTACTTCGCTTAAATTAAATTTAAGGTTAGAATTTAATCATTTTTAATCAAAATAAATAAATGGTTCAAGTTATTTCAAAGTGATAATAAGTCGCAAATATACATGGTTTAAAAAAAAATCAAGGGAACAGAACAGTTTGGAATGGATGCAAACAGCAAAGCAAGGTGAGTTAATCTCACTCGGTTTAATTTAAATTTAAATGATGAAATTTAAATAATTGTTTGAATGTTTGAATTGTTAGATGTGCGATAGTATGGTATAATTTGAAATTGGCATATTATATTGTGCTAAGGTCTGTGGATGTAGGAAAAACAGGTTGGAGGGATCCAACTGGATCCCTCAACATTTATTTAAATTGTTTAATACCTTCTGTTGTGATTATTTTATATTCTGTGATGAATATTGTTGATAATTGGAATATTGGATGTTGTGGTATACCTGAATATTTTTCGGCGCACTAAGTTATCAAGATATATAGAATTAGAATTTGGAAATAAAATGAAGAGAATTTGTAAGTGAAATAATTATAGAAAAATTAAATAAATTAAGAATAAATTGGATAAGAATAATAGTAGTTTTAAATGCTAATTAATAAAATTCTATATATGGAAAGGAATTTTTGAATAAACAGAAAGTTAATGAAGTTTGAAACTTCAATGATATTATTTAATAGAACAAAACATTTATTTAATATTTAATATTTGAATTATTGAAGGAATAAAGAAGAAATTGGGAAAAACCTGGAATCTGTATATTTCAGTTAAAGGGTTTAAAGTCAAACGGAAAATTATAACATTAATAATAAGTCCATAACTAATGAATTTTGAAATGAATTGAGAAATTAAAGATACTTATTTCAAATAAAATAAATTGGAGATCAATTTGGGAAAATTGATTTAAGTAATTGAAGTTGGAATTTTCTCTGAATGGCCAAGTACATGTTTTTTTAAAAGTAAATTGGTAAATATAAATTAAATGTTTTAAAGTTGTTTTAAAGAAAGCAAGTGTTTTTGTAAAATTTATTTTTTTCTAATATTTAAAATCTAAAATAAGTATTTTCTTTAATCTATTTTAGTAGTAATTTTTTTTAAAAGAAGTAACTTAGTATTTTGTTTTAAAAAAAAAGTAGAAATCTAGT
Organism: Allium cepa; assembly: GCA_030765085.1. Lineage (NCBI taxonomy): Eukaryota > Viridiplantae > Streptophyta > Magnoliopsida > Asparagales > Amaryllidaceae > Allium > Allium cepa. The sequence continues at coordinate 846,772,998 of CM060928.1, read as the reverse complement.
TTTATATTTTATTAAGTAACTTTATTTTCAAATGTTTATATAGTATGTATTTTTAGTAAATTATTAAAGTAGTTTTAACTTAAGTGTTTAAGGTAAATTCCAAAGTAAGTATTTTTGTTTAATCTATTATCATAATAATTATATAAAGAATGACTTGGTATTTTTTTTAAAGTATTATTTTAAATTAAGTACTAAAGTTAAATTTTCTAAATTAAATGTTAAACGTATTTTACAATAAGGTGTTTTGGAATTATTTCAAAATCTAAAACCTTGTGCTTGGTGATTCCAGTGGAAATGGAAATACTCGAAATTTATTCTGGGAAAAGAAAGATGGTTTGGAAACTGTTTTCAAAAGAATTTGAAAGTGAGAATATATCTTGTAAAGATATTTTGAGATAAATAAATAATTTGGGAAATTATTTATTGGTTGATGGTTGTTTGTGAATATTAATTGATAGTTAAATCACCAACTATCAATATTGGACAAATACGTTGATCGTTTCGAAGAGACCGGGATCGAGATTTATTTCTCGAAAACCACTTCGATCTGGTTTGTACGTTTTCGTGAAAAACGATTTTGGATTCGAAGATGGAGTAGTGAAGTGCAAGGCTAGTTGCTACTAATCCTGAGGATATTTCCAAAACGGATGTAGTAGGAATAGTGCCTTCGGTTCCGTTCGAACCCAGGACGGACTTGTATGGATGAATGCTTGCGAAAAATTGTCAGGTGGACGATGGGCATTCTAAGGGATATGTTCTAAAAAGTTAACGCTTAGCCTCAAGCCTCATCAAATGGGAATGACTGAAAATCAGGGGTTATGCAGCAAAGCTAGGTGGGTAGAACCCAAGCAGGGTGAGGTCATTCCAGTCTAGATGTCCCTTTTTATTTTGGCTTAGTGGGCGGTTGTTGATCCCAACCGTGGGGTGATCTCACTCGAGATTATCCAGTAAGGGGTAGTCCCGGTCTTGTGTTGCAGGGGAGTGGGCGTACTCCTCGGTACGGTGATCTAGGCCCCGTACTGTGACTGATGGTACCCCAGTGCCTAGTCATTAGTTGGAAATCCATTCTCCCTACGAGCCTTGTACGAGTTTTGTTTGTATTACCCACTCTGTGGCTTGTAGATGGAATTTAATAGATGTAACAATTTCGGCTATTTTATAAGTATTTGTATATAGACCCTATTATAATATCAGAGGATTTCTTTAAAAGGTGTTTTAGCTATCGTAAGGTAAAAATCCGACATGTTTATTTGTGGCGTGGTCTTACGAGATGCTTTTTTTGAAATGATTTTTGAAACTTTAATAATCAATTGGTTGTGATTTTCTCACGCTGGTATTGTAGACTGACTCGGGTATTATTTAACTGTAATGCTCGCGTCAGACCGAGTATTATAGGATACAGGTTTTGATGTTGTGGAGCTCAGGAGACGAGCAAGATGACGATATGTAATCCCGTGCTTGTTTATATACATATATTCCGCTGTGTTGAGTTGTTGTGCATCCATTTGTATGATATTGATGTTGAGCTGTGATTGATGTACTCTGATGATGTAACATATAAAATGTGATATTTAAGTTTTGAGTAAAGAGTATTTATTATCTATTATATTTTATTCCGTTGCGATGGTTAGATTCTGTTGTTGTTTTCTATTTTTCTTCTTTTACCTCTTCTTCTTTAACCCAAATGGTTCGTATTTCTGTACAACTTGAGTTGATTGTTGTAGGATAGTGTTGACTCAAGGGGTACGGATTTGCGGGTCGTTACACATATCATCATTAAGAAAAGAAAGGGATAGAAATAAAGAATAGAAATAAAGAAATAACAACATCAGAATCTCACAGCGGAATGGAACAAAATATAATACATCACATAACTATTACATAGTTTTACATATGTCAGAGTTACATAATATCATACACATGACAGTCATATATACATCTGCCACTACATACATCCCAAAATACAACATACACTAACTAACGTAGCGGAACTAGATAGATATAAACATACGTCTGGAACTACTGCTCCAAGCTCCTCCAGAAGCCAAAATCCAAAACCTATCACTTGGTAACTCATAAAAATTTGAGTAACCAAGAGTTTATGAAAAACAAAATATAAACTCCGGGTCAGACATGGGTCTGGTATGAATAAGCGATTTAAAGTTGCTTAACTTTGAAAAAAATTTGAAAATAAGGGTATTACGTAAGACTCCCCACACATAAATACGGGTAAGCTTTTACCTTACGCTAACCAAAAACATTTTATAGGAAATCCAGTGATATTATAATACTGTCTAGGGTTTTCAAGTAAAACACAGAAATAGCTAAAATGCTTACATCTCACATTCTAACATAGTTGGGAACAATCAAAACGTACGGCTCTTATTGGAAATTGGATTCCATACAATTGCAGGGCTACTGGGGTACCGCCCATCATAGTACGGGGCCTAGATCACCGTACCGAGGAGCCACCCTAACTCCCCTACAACACAAGGCCGAAACCATTCCTTACTGAAAAGTCCCGAACAAGATAACCCCACGGTTGTAGCTAACAACCGCCCACACAGCCGAAATAAAAATGGACATCTAGACAGGGGTATATCTCGTCCTGCTTGGGCATGACCCACCAAACCTTGCTGCACATCCCCTGTTTTAGCCATTCCCGGTTGATGAAGTTGAGGCTACGATTACCTTTATAGAACAAATCAATTAGAATGCTCATCGTCCGCCTGATGATGTGTTGAAAGCATTCAATCCATACAAGTTCGTCCCGGGTTCGAACAAAACTTAAGGCATTATCTCATTACACTCATTTTGGAATCACCCTCAGAGTTAACGACAATAATCCTTGCATTCTGAAAACACCATCTCGATCTTCACTTGAGATGCCACGACCTATCATTTAATTTGAATCGTGTGGTTTTCGGATAATCATAATGACACCCGATCCCGGTCTCATCGAAATCCAAACACCATTTTAGAGGCCAAGTTGTTTATTATTTTTAAACGGTTTAATTCAATATTATGAATTCACATAGTATGTCACAGATAAATCATACACAATCATCATAGATATATCAAGAGCATATCATAGAAACATCACAGAATGTCACCAAGTAATTATCACAAATCAGATATTCTACATACACAATTATCCATAAGCAGGCATCTTTGATTCTTGTTGTAATTTAATTCAATTAAAATCAATTACTTGAGAATTAATCTCTTAATCCTGTTTAATTAATGATTAATGAATTAATTATTAATTATTTCCTTTCAAATTATTTAATTTAATTAATCATTTCTTAATCAATTATTAAATCTTAATTGCTTAATTACTTGCCCTTTTTCATTAATTAATAACTTTAATTATTAATTAATAAAATTTAATTATCCATCTATTAACCAGTAATAACTTAATTGATCAATTATTAATTCTTAATTAAATTAATTAATTAACTACTAATCATACATTGATTAACTTAAATTAGTTAATTACAATTTATTTATCACTTAATTATCAATTACAAAACTCTAATTACAATTATAATGTAATTACTTTCTAAAAATAATTAATTGATATTAATTGCTCATCTTAATTAACATTTTATAAGTCTTCTTTAAATTTTGGAAACCAATTTATTATTAACTACAAACTTTAAATGTTAATTTAATTTATACTTTCTTAAATTAACTACTTAATTAAAATAAATAATTAAGAGTTTTAAAAACATTGTTAAGAATTAACTAAAATAATTAAACTTCTTTTAAAGTTTTAACTTAACTTGTTATACTCTTGTTTAGTTTTCAATGCTTAAAACCTGCTAAAACACAAATTACTTAACTATACTTCTTTTTATTTTAATTTATATGCAGTTCTGAAAGGAAGCAAACCCGAGACTTCCTCTTGTTCTACTCGAGTAATATTTTGAGTGACTTACCCATTTTCTATGAGACACCTCTCTCCCTCTCGTACTCTTCTTCTCCTCTCTTTCTTTTTTTATTTTCTTCAGTAAGCTTAAGTTTAAACTAAGTATAAATATCAGGTAACTCACTCGAACGCTCGAACACCAACCCGAAGCAATCGACTCAATTACTCGAGTAACGACTCAAGACCGTGCGTCCATCAACGACGCCGACACATCCTTAATTACCGTATACGTGCATGGCTGCGCGACTCGACTTCGGCGAATCCATACCCCTCAGGCAAGTCACGAATCATCCAAAAACTCGAAATCTAAACTCACGTTGCCTCCAAAAATTCAAAATTGAAAAATAGCAGTTTGAACGAAAAACTACAAACACCACAACTGAATAAATCACCTCGCAACCGCCGCACAGACCACCAGACCCGCCCAAGCTTCGGCCACACTACGACAACCCACCAAGCCACCCTTCACCAGAAATTCGTGCAACTCGATCGCGTATTAATGACGAACACAACACGTTTACTGACAAGTCCAGAAACTCGAAAAAAAACCTAACATGATCTCGTTTCTTAAATTCACGCAATGGAAAATTTTCCCGATAATTTTCATGAAATCACCAATGTTTATACTTGCTTCAGCACAAATTTCAACATTTAAAATTGATTCAATGGTTTGAAAATTGGAAAAATGCAACTTTGGTTCACATACAAACTGCTCTTAAAATCCCAAACTAAAAATCTTCGTTTTAGTTTTTAGAATAATGCTTTGCAGTAAAAATTCAAACTATGAACATGAATTAATATTTTACAATAATCCATTTTTATCAAAATATGACTTAATTACCTGTAAACAGATTTCAGTGATATATTCTTACAACATGGTTTAAATCAACTTCTAAAAATCTTAATTTAAGTTTAAATCTCTTGTTTGATTGAAAAATGAAAACTTTACAATGATTCAGTTGAAAACAATTTAAATTTGAATGATAATCAACCCTGATCCGTAACAGAAAAGAACAATATGCAAAGTGACCTATATATACATAGAATTATATTCAAAGATAAAGCATATACAAACTATATCGTTAATGAATCATGAACTATTTTTAATTAACTTAAAACTTTAAGAATTATGTTTACTTACCAGAAAATCTTTGAACAGAGAATACTTGATGTTATGAACACCCGTAGCTTGAAACTGTCTTGAGTTTGGTTTTGTAACTGCAGTTTTGAATTTAAAGTTTGAGCTTGCTTCTTTTTTTCTTATTTTTATTTTTCTCAAGTTAGAAAAGTTTCTTACTGAACGAACTTGGAATGGCAAGATACATACATATATATTATATATATAGAAGAAGAGAACAGTATGTTCAAGGGTAGGTTGCAACTAGTTTAGTTGTTTTCTTCTTTTGTTTGTCTTGATCAGTTTTTATTTACTGAAGATGGAAAGATTTGAGATGACAAAAATTTGGCTGAGATGATAGAAATTAAATGCTTTGTTTCTTAATATGTTTACATAATTATCATTATGTTTAGCTGTATGAAGATATTTGTATAAAAATATACTCTTTGTAGGTATACACTTGGCTTGTATATGAAGATATCTTGTATATGAAGATAATTTGTTTTAGAGATGTTTTTTTTATTTTATCAACTTCTAGCTTGAACTTCAATATACATGTTTGTCTGGTTTCATGTTCTACTTAGTGCTTACAAATTCTCAGCAAATGTTGCAAACATATTTTAACTACTTAATTTTTGTTTTTATTTCTAACTATCAATATTTAAATTATGTTCATATGTTTGACTTACATTTAATATTTATATTTTATATTGATAGACATTGATTTTATTTTAAACATTATCATCCATATACACTTTTATACCCAATGTTAACAGGTTAAAGTATTTTAATTTAATTATATAAGATAAATTTTATTTTAAATATTTTTAAGAGAATTTATTTTAAATTTCCAAATCAAATATTCCTTTTCAAAATACAATTTATATAAACAAATGGCAATTATTCCAAAAGATAATCATTTTCAAATGATAAGTTTACATTTTATTTGATTGGATTAAATATTTATTAAAATAATACTGCTAAAAATTCGGATCGTTACAAGTCGAATCTGGGAAATGGGTTCACTATTTCTTCTCTGGTGCATCAAGTTTGATGGGGTTTTGGAGGTAGGTTCATGGACGAACGAAGATGGAGTGGACAGGGTAGCGTGTCGTCCGATGGCCTGAAGCGTGAGTTCGAGACGGTTCTTGCCATGGGGTTTGGTTCTAGTTTTAACTGGACTTTTCGATTTTTGATTTGAGGCTTGTTGTTGGGATTTGGTGATCATGGTTGGTTGCTGCGACGATGTTCGATATGATGGAAGGTTCATTTGTGATGGGAAGCGACTCCGACGCTAGTGCATGTGCACGAGGTGATTTTGGTGTCAGTGGTTTTGAGGTTGAGGTTTGCTCGAAGAATGTTTCGAGATTTTGGGATTGTGACACGAGTGGAAACTCGAGTAGTCTGTGTTGTTTTAACTTGTAACTGTTGAGTTGTTATAGGTTTTTAAATTTAAATTAAATTTTTGAAAATGGAAGAAAATAAATGGAGTTTGGAATGGCTCGAGTGATACTCGAGTTAAATCTGAAGCAGATAATTAAAGGAAATTTTTAAAAGTTTTAAAAGGTTTTTATGAAACAAGTTTTAAATTTAAATAAAGAAAGTTGTAAATTTTTGAAACGAATCTTATTTCTAAAATTCTATTCTTTATAAAATAAATGTTTTCTTTAACATTTTATCACGAAGTTTGAAAACTTGTTTAACTTAATTTTTGGTAAAGTTATTGCAAAACTTGAGTAGAAATGAATTTTAAAGACAAGCTTTTGAATTTAAATTGAAATAGTTTTAAAACCATTACGTGTTAATGTTTAAAACATTTAAAAGATGTTATGTTTTGTTAACCTTAATTTACCAAGTTAAATGAGTATTTTAAAACTTAATTAATGATTTAATTAAGAAAGGTTAATTATTAAGAAAATGTTTTAATTAAGTCATTAATAAGATAATGTTTTATCTTAATGATAATTAAAGCTTTAATATCTTGATAGTAATTAAATTAATTAAGGAAATTAGATATGAGTAATTAATTTAACTAAAAATGATTAAGAATTAATTAAGGAATTAATTAAGGGTAATAAATTTATTTAATTAGTTTATTTAAAATTAATAATTAAGGGTTATGAGTTAATTAATTAGAGGTTAATTAATTCATAATTAAGAATTATTAAGTTGATAATTAGAGATTATTAATTAATGATTAGAGATTAATTAATTAAGTAATTAAGGTTGATTAATAAGTGATTAGAGATTAATTAACTTGTAATTAAAGAGTAATAAATGTGTAATTAAGTTAAATTAATTAATAATTATGCTTTATTAATTAATAATTAAGAAATTATTAATCTAAAATTAAAGTTAATTAAGGATTAATTAACTAATATTTAAGGTAAATTAATTGTTATTAGGGATTGGTTAACTAATTAATTAAAGGATTAATTAATTGGTTATTAATTTTATTAATTAATAATTAAGGTTTATTAATTAATAATTATGGATTACTTAATCTGTAATTAAGATTAATTTACTTATTTAAAGGGGTAATTAAGAAATGAATTACCCAGGAGCAATTAATCAAATGAATGTGATTAATTAATTGGTTGATTAATTATAGATAATCTTGATGATTGATTAAGTATGAATGCTTAATGAGATTAAATAGTGTAATTACTTAGGGTAAATTATTAATATATAGTTACTAGATGTAATTAACTAAAAGAGAATTACTTAATGGGAAGTAATTACAGGAAAATTATTTAGTACAAGTAATTAAGGGTTAATTACTTGGTGTAATTAATCAAAAGATTAATATAATTAATTAAGAAGTTAATTAATTAAGGTAAGTAATTATAGGATGATAATGATTGTTTATGGTTAATTAAAGTTGATTAATGGAAACAATTAATTAAGGGTCATTAATTCATATAATTAATGAGAGTAATTAAGGATTGATTAATAAAGAATAATTAATCAATAATAAGTTATTATAAGGTTATTAATTAATTGTAATCAATTAAGGATTAATGTAAGTAATTTTAATTAATGAGCGTAACTAAAGGTTAATTACTGTAAATGGTTTGTAGACAATTAATTTGTGTAATTAATTAAAGATTAATTACTTAATGTAATTAAAGGACAATTAATCAAGGGTGACTAATTAAGATGATGATTAATTAATTGGTTTAATTAATGAATAAGTAAGCAAGATTTATTGTGATGAAAGTAATTTATTTAATTTATTTTAAATTAATTAGAGATGAAATAATTAATTTAATTCATTTTAAATTAATTATAGATGTGTGATTGATCATTGCTTATGGATGGCTGGTTGATATTGAATGCCTTGATTGTTTGATATATGTGATGAGATATGTGTGATATGTGATACGAGATGATTTGGTTGAATGGTGATGATATGGATTATCTATCTGTGTGAATATAGATAATGATTTGAATTGAATTGTCTTAACTTTAAAACAACTTGGACCTAAAAGATGGCGTTTTGGATTTCGATGGGACCGTGATCGGGTTTTCGGATTTGTATATCCGAAAACCACATCGATCCAAATTAACGATAGGTCGTCAACCTCAAGTGAAGATGAAGATTCAGAGTGCAAGGGTTATCGTCGTTAACTCTGTGGGTGATTCCAAAATAAATGCAACGAGAAAATGCCTTCGGTTTCGTTCGAACATGGAACGAACTTGTAAGGATTGAATGCTTTCAGAACATCATCAGGTGGACGATGAGCATTGTAAGATAGATGTGTTCTATAAAGGTAATCGTAGTCTCAAGCATCATTAACCGGGAATGGCTAAAACAGTGGAGGTGCAGCAAGGCTAAGTGGGTCATGCCCAAGTAGGACGAGATTTACCCTTTCGAGATGTCCCTTTTTTTTCGGCTGTGTGGGCGGTTGCTAGCTACAACCACGGGGTTGTCTTGTTCGGAACTGTTTAGTAAGTAATGGTTCCGGCTTTGTGTTGCAAAGGATTGGGAGTAATCCTCGGTACGGTGATCTAGGCCACGTACTATGATGGGCGGTAACCCAGTAGTCCTGCCATTGTATGGAATCCAATTTCCAATAAGTGCCGTACATATTGATTGTGCCCAACTATGTCGGAACGTGAGATGTACGCATTCCAGCTATTTCTGTATTTTACTTGAAAACCCTAGACCCTATTATAATATCATTGGATTTCCTATCAAATGTTTTGCTTAGCGTAAGGTAAAAACTTTACCATGTTTATGTGTGGGAAGTCTTACGTGATACCTTTTGTTTTCAAAGGTTTTTAAAGTTAAGAAACTTTAACCGTTTACTCACACCATACCCTTGTCTGACCCAAAGTTTATTATGTTTTTCCTAAACTCTTGGGTACTCAAATTTTTATGAGTAGCCATGGGATTCAGGTTAGCTTTGATGAATCTGGAGGAGATATGGAGAAGGAGGCTTCAGCGTTGTAGATATCTAGGTGGTTCCGCTGTGTTGATCTCTGTGTTATTTTCTGAATTGCAACTTGTGTTGTAATAACTAGACAGGTGTTTATGACTGTCTAGTATGTGATGTATAAGCTGTGTACTCTGATTGATGTTGTATACTATGTAAATACTTATGTGATTAATATAATTTATTCGTTCCACTGTTGAGATTCTGATGTTGTTTCTTTCTTTCTCTCTATCTTTTCTCTTCTCTATCCCTTTCTTTCTTAATAATGATGCATCTTTCTATGGAGAGAAAGGCAGGCCGTTACAGTGGTATCAGAGCGACAGATTGAGTGAATACCTAGGCTCTAGAGTGGTGTCTTTCCTGAGAGAGCTTATTTGTACTTTTTATATAACTATATATATCTATTTCTACCTATTTGTTGGATTAACTGTTCGTGTTTTTCCAATATTAGTTCTAAAGGTAGATGGGGTAGTGGTGTGTGTAGCACCACTACTAATGGAAGAAGTCTAAGTGATGAGGTTAGAAGAGTATCTGTCGAGACTATTAATCTAATACCATCTCGAGTAAGCTTTGCAGCATGGTGTAAGGATTTCTCTAATCTCTAAAGGAAACCAGTTAAGGTTCAGAGTTCATCTTTGAGTATAAGTTAATCGTGCTTGTGTCAGCGGATTTTCCAGATTTTGGATCTGTTCGATTGAGCAGAAGTGAGTGATGGTATCTTGGCAACTTCAAGATGGAGTAGCTGTGTGATGTGACGTAGTGACTATGAATGTCTTCGAAGATGTTTATTTGGAGCAAGTTTAGGGAATTTTGTCCACATCGGTGATGAGACTAAGTTTGTGTTTGGTTTGGGGCTCGAGTTTCTTGAGGAGATGTCTGCCCATCTCAAGGTTTGGTATGGAATTGGTTGATCTGATTTTGAGGATCGAGCGGCTCGGAGTGTTTTGTGTGCCAGCGGGAAGATCTTTTGGCTTTGCAATTTCCTAGAGGTGGAGATCAGAAGCAGCAGAGTGGACTCGTTTGTCGAGGATAAGCTGTTCTAATTGGTAAAGAGAGAACAGTATCTCTGGATACTGATCTGGATAAGATCACAAAAGTGACTTGCGATAGTTTGAGTATTCTCTTGAGTTATAGAGGTTGTCAGAGATTTTTCCGGATGTCTTTGGGAAAGTCAGAAGTTTGTTTGCATTAGAAATTGAGTTTCGTATCGACTTAGTTCATGAAGCTACCAGTAGTTTAGCTGGGTAGAAGGATGTCTCCTAGGTTGAGTTTTTGGTGAAGCAGCTCAATATTTCTTGGAACTTCTCAGTTTTCTCTTTATGGATCTATTGAACCTTATTTCTAGGATGTGATGTCTAGTCTGTGCTTGTGTTCATCCATGGCATTCTCATCTGCTCCAGATTAGAGTTGTGCAGCGGAAGCAAGGTGGCAGCTATTCTAGAAAGAAAGCAACCGAAAATTGTAGTGTTTGGATTAGAGAGATTCCACAGGATTGTGAGTGCTCCTGTTTTACCTTTTCCGGATAAGAGAAGTAAGTTGAAGTCTTCTGATGATTGTGGAGTAGAGTTTGTGCTCTTGATTTGGGTAGAGGATCTTTTTGTTAAGCTGTTTTTGATCCAGTTTGTTTCAAGAAGCATCAGCGAAGGTTGAGCTGATCAGAAAGGATGTAGGCAGCCCAGGATTGTTAGAAGAATTTTGTTGTTAAAAGACGGAGGAATTTGGAATCCGAAGTTGGAGAATGTGTCTTTTTGAGATTTTCTCTGGTTAAAGGAGCAATAAGATTGGGTAAGACTGGGAAGTTAGCTCCGAAGTATATTGGATTCTTCTGAGTTCTTGTAAGAAATAAGTGTTTGGCTTATAGGGGTTGAATTGCCAGTTTGGAAGACTGGGATTCAATGTATTTCACGTATCTTTGAGGAAGTACCTGTTTGATCCATCTCTGGTTGTGGAACCAACAGTTCAGAAGGATTTGGTTGTTGAGTCGGTCTTGTCTGTGACCAGGTATCTTGTGTAGACTGTAGATCTAGATGGGTAGGAGCTCAGTAGCTTAGTAGTGTAGCTAGTTTGGATTTAGTAGAGTGAGTATTCCACTATTTGTACCTGGGAAACTCGGAATAATTTTAGGAAGCTTATCTGGATCTGTGTCCGGATAGCTAATGTTGTTTGTTGAATTGATTGTTTGGATGAAATTGTTTGATTGGTTGATAGTGTATGATTGATATGTATGCTTAAATTGGTTGAAATAAAATAAAACCTTTGGATTATCTTTTCTTTTAAATTTCGTGAACGAAATTCTTTTAAGGAGGAAGGAATGTGATATCCCGGAATTTTAGGAAATTTAAAATGCGATAATCTCTTAATTAATTAATTAAAATTGGTAAAATTTGTTAGTTTCAAACAATAATAAATATAATGAGTTGTTTTTTAATATAGTTATAAATAGATTTTTAAATGGAATAATAATTTATAATTTTAAATTGTGTTATTTTATAATTTGATTTTAAATAGACTTATTATTTTAATTTCATAAGTGTTGTTTAAATATGTATATATATGTGTATTTAAATTAATTTTAAATAGGATAATTATTTACATTTAATAATGTGGTTGTTTAAAATTGATGTCTATATTTATTTGAATTGATTTTAAATTGAATTTGAATTTGAATCTGAATTTAAAATTGGAATTAAAGGAATATACATATATCTTAAAATAGAAATAATAATATGGTTTGGATTCAAAATATATGGATAAAGTTTTTATTTAAAATAAGCTTGTTTTATATTATTTTCTTTAAAGGAAATGTATTTATGTAAATTTGGAAAAGTATTTATTTAATAGCAAATAAATACAAAAGTTTTATATTAACATTTAAATATGGATTAAAAATATTATATATGATTTTATTTAAAGTATGATTGGTTTTTACTTTATTTTCTTTTAAAAGTTTTATTTTTTTAAAATTTGAAAAGCATTTCTAAATTAAGAAACATGTTTATTAATTAGGAGATTATTATAAAAAGCTTTTAATTTTTTTTTAAAAATAAACATATGTAATTAATTACAAGTGTTAAGTTATAAACCCCTTAAAATAACATGTGTAGTTTAAATAGAAATATTATTTGACAAATGTAAACAATGAAGACAAGTGCCACATTTATTTCAATTTTCTTTTATTTTTTTTTATAAATCTAAATTTACTTATATAAACTTCTATCTTTCCCCTTCATTTACTTTTTCTAATCTCAGTTCAAAATCAAAGAAAAACTAAAAATTTCCTCAAACCAAAATCATAATCTTGTAAACTACTTTATACTCAAACTTGTAAACTAATATCAGAACCAGAAATGCAAGAATCAAAACCCTGTAATCCTCTTTTATCAAGCCTGAAAACTCTTCTCAAAACAAAAACAAATGCAATCCAAAACCCTGTAACCTCCTAAAACTCAGGCCTGGAATCAATTTTCAAGGCAATCCTGTAATAAAATTTTCAAGCAAGATAGCCTGTAAAATGAGGCCTATTATGTTTTATCTTCAACCTGGAAAGCATTTTCAAGCCTGTAAACAAATCAGCAACATCAAGTTTTCTAGTATGTTAATCAAAGAATCAATGAAAAGTTCAAGTGTTCAAAGCCTTTTTGTTTTAAAGAATCAAGCAAATTCAGTTTTCAAAGATCTAAGCTTTTCAAGTTTCAAGTTTTCAAAAGTTTCCAGTTTTTAGAAATCCATTTTTAAAGCTCTGCATTTCCTATGGTGAGTAAACCTTTAAATTAAAAAAATTAAGTAGAAAAAAATGGTTCCTTGTGAAATTCTGTGATGATGCTCTGCATGTATATGTTTATATAAGTAGTGCCTCTGTATATAGATTGATTGTGTTCATGTGTGCATGTCTGTTGTGTTCATGCTCTCCTCTGTTTCATATTACAGATTTCAAATTCTAGAATTAAATTCCAATTCCTTTACCTATTTTTTGTTAAAATTTTGGGTTACAAATAAAAAAGGTATAGTTTATTCAAAATCTAAATACTAAAAATAGATTCAACTATCTGATGTTTGAAAATCCTCTGAAAATTAAGAAATTCAGTAACCATTCTAACATCAATGTTAAAATCGAACGTTGTAATTGGATGAATCAATTATATAGACTAAATTTCCTCGGGAAGACATGATTTTTAGAAAGAAAATCACAATTTTTAATGATGTATTGGGAGTGCATTTTGGTGATGTCTGGATTATGGGTTTTGAGCATTTACTAGTGTCCGAAGGAATAATGGTGGTCGGAGTTTTGACTGAAGGTGGAGGAAGGATCAAGGATATTGAGAAAAATAGTGGTAGTGGCGACTAATCCCTGTGGCGTCAGATTTTGGTCGATTTAGGTTTAAAACCCTAAGTGAGTCGAGTCTGGGAAATGGGTTCACTATTTCTTCTCTAGTGCATCGAGTTTAATGGGGTTTTTGAGGTAGGTTCGTGGATGAACGGAGATGGAGTGGACGGGGTAGCGCGTCATCCGATGGTCTGAAGCGTGAGTTCGAGATGGTTCTTGCCATGGGGTTTGGTTCCAACTTTAACTAGACTTCTCGATTTTGGATTTGGGGCTTGTTGTTGGGATTTGGTGATCGGGGATGGTTGCTGCAACGATGTTCAATATGCTGGAAGGTTCACCAGTGATGGGAAGCGACTACGACACTGGTGCATGTGCATGAGGTGATTTTGGTGTCAGTGGTTTTGAGGTTGAGGTTTGCTCGAAGAATGGTTCGAGATTTTGGGATCGTGACCTGAGTGGAAACTCGAGTAGTCTGTGTTGTTTTAACTTGTAACTGTTGAGTTGTTACAGGTTTCTAAATTTAAAATTTAAATCAAATTTTTGAAAATGGAAGAAAAGAAGTGGAGTTTGGAATAGCTCGAGTGATACTCGGGTTAAATCTGAAGCAGATAACCAAAGGGAATTTTTAAAAGTTTTAAAAGGTTTTTATGAAACAAGTTTTAAATTTAAATAAAGAAAGTTGTAAATTTTTGAAACGAATCTTGTTATTAAAATTCTATTCTTTATAAAAATAAATGTTTTCTTTAACATTTTATCGCGAAGTTTGAAAATTTGTTTAACTTAATTTTTGTTAAAGTTTTTTTAAAACTTAAGTAGAAATGAATTTTAAAGACAAGTTTTTGAATTTAAATTGAAATAGTTTTAGAACTATTGCTTGTTAATGTTTAAGACATTTAAAAGATGTTATGTTTTATTAACCTTAATTTGCCAAGATAAATGAGTATTTTAAAACTTGATTAATGATTTAATTAAGAAAGGTTAATTATTAAGACAAATGTTTTAATTAAGTCATTAGTAAGATAATGTTTTATCTTAATGATAATTAAAGCTTTAATATCTTGATAGTAATTAAATTAATTAAGGAAATTAGATATGAGTAATTAATTTAATTAAAATTGATTAAGAATTAATCAAGGAATTAATTAATGGTAATTAATTAATTTAATTAATTTATTTAAAATTAATAATTAAGGTTTATGAGTTAACTAATTAGAGGTTAATTAATTTATAATTAACAATTACTAATTTGATAATTAGAGATTATTAATTAATGATTAGAGATTAATTAATTAAGTAATTAAGGTTGATTAATAAGTGATTAGAGATTAATTAACTTGTAATTAAAGAGTATTTAATGTGTAATTAAGTTTAGTTAATTAATAATTAGGCTTTATTAATTAATAATTAAAAAATTATTAATCTAAAATTAAAGTTAATTAAGGATTAATTAACTAATATTTAGGGTTAATTAATTATTATTAGGGATTGATTAACTAATTAATTAAAGGATTAATTTATTGGTTATTAAGTTTTATTAATTGATAATTAAGGTTTATTAATTAATAATTATGGATTAATTAATCTGTAATTGAGATTAATTAATTTATTTAAAGGGGTAATTAAGGAATGAATTACATAGTTGTAATTAATCAAATGAATGTAATTAATTAATTGGTTGATTAATTATAGATAATATTGATGATTGATTAAGTATGAATGCTTAATGAGATTAAATAGTGTAATTACTTAGGGTAAGTAATTATTGTATAGTTACTGGATGTAATTAATTAAAGGGAATTACTTAATGGGAAGTAATTACAGGATAATTACTTAGTAGAAGTATTAAGGGTTAATTACTTGGTGTAATTAATCAAAAGATTAATATAATTAATTAAGAAGTTAATTAATTAAGTAAGTAAGTACAGGATGATAATTGCTGTTTACGATTAATTAAAGTCGATTAATGGAAGTTATTAATTAAGGATCGTTAATTAATATAATTAATGAGAGTAATTAAGGGTTGATTAATTAGGGATAATTAATCAATAATAAGTGATTATAAGGTTATTAATCAACTATAATTAATTAAGGATTAATGTAATTAATTACTGTAAATGGTTTGTAGATAATTAATTTGTGTAATTAATTAAGGGTTAATTACTTAATGTAATTAAAGGATAATTAATCAAGGGTGATTAACTAAGATGATGATTAATTAGTTGGTTTAATTAATGATTAAGTAAGTAAGATTTATTATGATGAAAGTAATTAATTTAATTTATTTTAAATTAATTAGAGATGAAGTAATTAATTTAATTCATTTTAAATTAATTATAGATGTGTGATTGATCATTGCTTATGGATGGCTAGTTGATGTTGAATGCCTTGATTATTTGATATCTCTGATGAGATATGTGTGACATGTGATATGAGATGATTTGGTTGAATGTTGATGATATGGACTATCTATCTATGTGAATATAGATAATGATTTGAATTGAATTGTTTTAACTTTAAAACAACTTGGACCTAAAAGATAGCGTTCTGGATTTCGATGAGACCGTGACCGGGTTTCCAGATTTGGATATTAGAAAACCACATCGATCCAAATTAACGATAGGTCGTGAATCTCAAGTGAAGATGAAGATTCAGAGTGCAAGGGTTATCGTCGTTAACTCTGAGGGTGATTCCAAGATGAGTGTAATGAGATAACGCCTTCGGTTTCGTTCGAACCCGGAAGGAACTTGTATCGATTGAATGCTTTCAGAACAACGTCAGGTGGACGATGAGCATTCTAAGATTGACGTGTTCTATAAAGGTAATCGTAGCCTCAAGCCACATCAACCGGGAATGGCTAAAACAGGGGAGGTGCAGCAAGGCTAAGTGGGTCATGCCCAAGTAGGATAAGATTTACCCATGTCTAGATGTCCCTTTTTTCGGACTATGTGGGCGGTTGCTAGCTACAACCGCGAGGCTGTCTTGTTCGAAACTGTTCAGTAAGGAATGGTTATGGCTTTGTGTTGTAGGGGATTGGGAGTAATCCTCGGTACGGTGATCTAGGCCACATACTATAACGGGTGGTATCCCAGTAGCCCTACCATTGTATGGAATCCAATCTCCAATAAGTGTCGTACGTATTGATTGTGCCCAACTATGTTGTAATGAGATGTAAGCATTCCAGCATTTTTGTATTTTACTTGAAAACCTTAGACCCTATTATAATATCACTGGATTTCCTATCAAATGTTTTGGTTATCGTTAGGTAAAAACTTACCAATGTTTATATATGGGAAGTCTTACGTGATACCTTTTGTTTTCAAAGGTTTTTAAAGTTAAGCAACTTTAACCGTTTGCTCACACCAGACCCATGTCTGACCCGAAGTTTATTTTGTTTTTCTTAAACTCTTGGGTACTCAAATTATTATGAGTAGCCAAGGGATTTAGGTTAGCTTTGACGAATTCTGGAGGAGATATGGAGAAGGAGTCTTCAGCGTTGTAGATATCTAGGTGGTTCTACTGTGTTGATCTCTGTGTAATTTTCTAAATTGTAACTTGTGTTGTAATAACTAGACAGATGTTTATAACTTTCTCGTATGTGATGTATAAGCTGTGTACTCTAATAGATGTTGCATACTATGTAAATACTTATGTGATTAATATAATTTATTCGTTCCGCTGTTGAGATTCGAATGTTGTTTCTTTCTTTCTTCTTTTTCTTTTCTCTTCTCTATCCCTTTCTTTCTTAATAATGATGTGTCTTTCTATGGAGAGAAAGGCAGGTCATTACATGTAGTTTTGTATTATGCATTTATTGGATATGTCGATCCAATTGAGAGGAAAAAATTATAGAGCGCTAATCGACGTATTCAATAGATATTTAAGACAAGACTGTAGTTGGTCGCTCCTAACCAGCCCTATTCTCTGCAATAGCAGACAGTATTACTCAGTAATACTCTTTGTTAATATGGGTCTCGGTGTGGGGCGTCACAGCTGAAATGTGCAAGTTATATTCGAAATTATTACTTACGCATTTCATAAATGCGCAAGTATAGTTTCTGACATCCAAACACCAGAGAGCTGCTACTACATCTTAACAATATAGAACTTCATATTTGTCGTAAAACATATCGCAACGTATCAGAACATAAACAACATCGAAATAGAAAACGTGGGTAGAGTTCATCAATTCATACATAGAAACAAAACTAGAGTTCAACAATTTATACATAGGAAAAAATATAGTGTTCATCAGTTCATTCATAGAAAACAACTCAACACGTACATGATTTCTTCTTATGCTCTAAAGAACCACATTTGCTACATCTATTCTACCGGGATGATGATGGAGGATCCATGAACCTTTTATTCAAGCTGACCGTGGACGTCTGGAATTTCTGCACAACAGTAGTGGATGTATAGTAGGACCACTATAGACATCCTTATGACGAATATCTAGTATATGGTGGAATAAAGGAGCATAGGTAGCAGTATACTTAGCCATTATGTACCAAGTTGAGATTAAGTCAAAATATGCTCTGTTCGCACCACCTGAGCCACGTGAACATGCTGCTAATACATGGGAGCATAGAAAATGATCTAGAATTGGCATGTTGCATAAACACTTGGAAACATTATCATCTATATTCACTAAATAATCAAGCATATGAACATCTTTCACTTGCCATCCCATTATGCTACATCTCGTTGTAGATAAGAGTCTTGATATTTCCATTCTACATTTCGTTAATGCTTCCCACTTCGGTCTCAAATTGGTTGCCCACTCTTCTCATATAGTTCGACGTTCATAAAAGTAGCGGTTTAAACAAAGGTAATTAAATTCCTTGTTCCTCTGAGTACAAGTGTAAAGCTTTTAGAAACATTTATTGCCATCATATTGAATCTTACACCACCATCGTTATAAAGAGTCCAACTTGATTCTTAATCTTTCAAACTTGTTCTGATCCATGCATCAGCTCGTACAGTATTCAACTGTTTTCTTAGTTCATTATATTTTAAAACCTTCGATATCATGGCACATGCATGTAGAAAATTCAGAAAAGCAGATCTCAACCAAAATCTAGATTTCTTAAAATTTTCTTTAATATGACGAATATAAAAGCAATGATGATGTTCGTTTGGCCAACCTTCTTTGAGCCTACATATAATTCCTTCCATACGATCTAAGATAAATGTAATACATAAGTTACGTACAGGTGGAATATAATTCCATATGCAACGAATAAACAACTCCATGTCTAGCAAGACTTTTTCTACATATAATAGCAAAGGCTAACGGAAAATAACCTTGATTTGTGTCTACACCAGTAGCAACAAGTACATGCCAAGATACTTTCCATATAAATGAGTGCCATCAATAGAAAGTATTGGCCGACAGTGTCTGAAATCATTGATTGAAGGTCAAAAAAGCCCAAAAAGCACCATAGAAAACACCACGACTGTATAGGGTTTGTGCTTTGCAGGGGTTTAAGATATTTTTGCAATAATATGTATGACGATATACAATATCCATAAATTATTGCAACCACTTTTTGTAGTCCATTCCAACCACTTTTTGTAGTCCATTCCAAGCTCAATAATAACTTACTTTTATGTGAAAATTATTCGACATTGTCTCTTGAACTATTATTGCAGTCACATTTGTTTTAGATTTAATTAACGGAAGTATTTTGTTACATATAAACTTTGATGTTGCCTGTTAATGGCTTGAATCGATGGTGGAATTTAAACAAGTGTGATCCTCGCCATATGTTGTTCTCCACTAATTGTGAGATTTTCTCACTAATATGCTATCTTGCACTCTCCAAGGACATTTTTCATCCACATCACAACGAACCATATATTGATTTACCCATGATTTTACACTTGAAAGGAAACTGAACATTTAATCGCTCATCACACAATTGTTCGATTAGTTTTTGTTTACTTTCAAAAATTAATCCAACATGAGGTCTTTTTTTAGCACATTCTCTTCCAAATACTTTCCCTTCTAATTAAAACTTATCCATAATGGATTTCGGCATCATTGTTGCAGTACATAAATCTTCGGCTAAGGAATCTTCATATGTGATTTTCTCTTTATCGACATTTCCATCATCAACTTGTTGGTTGTCTTCATATACGATTATATCATTGTTAACCTCCATGTGATCGACCCAAGTTCTATCTACATCATTTACACAAGCTACTTGCATGCTATCCAATTGCACTTTGCTATCATTTGCATTATCAATGTAATAATCATCGTCGTCGTCAACACGATCAATGAATGCTTCTTCCACTGGATTCATTTAGAAATTACAAGTATAAAAAATAATGATAAGAGTAAAGTGTGTGGAGGTAATTCAAAATGAAAATACTATGGTAAAATAATACTCACTTTGTGACCGTTTGAGATTGATTTGGATGTATAAAGGTATGATCCATATGTTGTACTTGACTAGATGATACTCCAACCATTCCATTATACCTATGCAATAAATTTGTAATCTCCCTACCATTATGAGTTTGCATGTACGAAGGATGTGCCGACCACTGTATTTCTTGAAACTATGTAATAGGTATATGCTCGTCGATAGAAATTGTAAACTGGTGTGTTTTTACCACATTTATATGTTTTGGTTTTACAATAAAAATTTCTATCACTCTCATTTCAATAGAAAATGTTGAATTTATATCATTTTCATCTTCCAGATCAATAATGGATGAACTATTATATCTAACTCATTTGACCACAAAGTTTAAATCATACTCGAGCGGATTGAGTTTTGTTACTTTAAATGCACATTGTTTAAGCTCTATAAAACTATAATATTTTTTAATTTTTGATATTTTTGTTTTCCACCAACATACTTAGGTTTATTGTCTTCACCATTCAATAATTCTCCACCATAATAAAATATAGTTGGAACCGTTGACATTATATACAAAATCAACTAAATTAATAAATTCAAAATCTTAATTTTGTGACAAAACCCTGAACTATAAGTTACGAAATTATTACCTTTATTTTCGAAGAAGATGATGTTTCGTAATGCATTCTTCAATCAAAAGCTAGAAAATCAAGATTTCGTAGAGAAACTTAGCATGGTATAAGAAATTTGGGAGTAATATATTGGGTTTTAGGGAAATGGAAAGAGTAGGGGTGAAATGGGGAGGAGAAAGGGGTTGTAGTTAGTTTCAAGCTCAAGTTGTATTTGCGCACCATAAATGCGCAATTACAATATACAACTTTGCACATCTATGGAATGCGCAAGCAAATTTTTCCTCAAATATTGCTTGCGCATTTCAAAAATGTGCAAGCTTTTTTTAAAATAATGCTTGTGCATTTTGAAATGCGCAAGCATGTTTTCAACAACTCAGAAATTAGAAACCTTCTACTACCTATATAACACCATATATCACCAATGGAACACCATATATTTCGAATATAACCAATATAACATCTTATATCTGTATATCACCAATATATTTACAAAACAGATAGCACCCTTGCCTCTATTACCATAATATTCAATAACTTACAAACATGGACACTCAAATACAGCAAACAAATGTATTCAAAGTATATTACAAACCATAGTACCAACAAAACATCATTTAATAACTTACAAATACAACAACCTTGCCAAGTACCAAAAACTTATATTCAATAGACAATATAGACATTCTACAATCACATGAAATGAAGCAACAAACGTTTCATAAGTTTCACTAACACATGATTAAACATATATAAACACACATATGCTATCAACCATAGTACAACTACTACCATAAACATATATTTAATAAAAGATGGAAATTCAGAAATAACATGAAATCGAACAACATTCAAGTGACGACGTACTCCTAGGCCCAAACGACTAGAGAAATGCCCCCAACCGGTTTTCCGCAATTCATTAATTAGCTTTATCAACGTCTTACTTCGCCTTTCTTTTCTAAGGCATATTCAAATCACCTTGTATACATTGGAGGATCAATCCATGTCATATAATTACAGCATTCAAATTGAGCAGGGTTCATTTTGTGTTCCTTATATAAACTAATACATAAAATCTACATCATGCATTGTTTCGGTTCTGCAAATGATAACTACACACTCATCACAATGTTAACAAACTTGATATGGCCTGGTTGGCATAGCAGGAGGAATAGGATATATGTGCTTGACTATATTGCCATCAACGTAAATTTGTTTATCCGGTCTTTGGTTCACTGCAACTTCGCGCAAACGAGCATTTACGGTTGATGTTCTAGAATGGAATTTAGAGGATTTGGATCAAATTGTGTCTCCGGGACATAATCGACATCAACGTCAAAGTTACTCTCCTTTGCAATATTTTTCTATGATTCAAATTCATAAAAAAAATCCATTAACGTTTCATCATCAGTCGCCCAACAATCCATGTCTAACGTTAAAATAAACAACAATAATATTCAAAATTTAACAAAGAAACAAACTATGCTAAACAAACTTAAAAAATTATCTACGATTAGCTCTTTTACCTTGTAATGAAGAAGACTTCTCAAACAATAGATTATTTTGATTTGGAATTGAAATTGGGTGTGGTGGGTAATGTGTTAGATTGATGATTAAGGGAGGGTTTTGGAAAGATAAAGAGGAAAAGATGACATGGAAAAAGAAACGGGGGTCCGTAATTTTGATAGCTGAAATATTATTTGCGTATTTCATTTATGTGCAAATAATAAATATGTATTTGCACATTTACGAAATGCGCAAGCTTTAATCTTTTTTAAAGAAATATAGCTTGCGCAAGCTATACCAAAGTGAGATCTATTATTGTAATAACTTTTATATGGAGTCCTTCATTTCCATTCTTTTTTGACATGTCTAGTTCAAAAATTTATCCTAAATGTACTCATTTTTTAATTCATATGACGCTTCCATTATAATTTTTAGTGGAAAATGTATGTGACTTCGCACTAGTATTTCTTATTATTCTTGTTATTACGACGTCAGTATCGGCACCAACAATAATACTACAACGACCATCTTCGAATATTTCCTTCCATTATGCATGAACTGAAAGAAAGAGAATGGAGGCGTATTCGCCACATCCTCTTCCCATTCTCCTCTTCCACTTAATTCCTGAAATTATCTTAAAGCTCTTCGCCTTTCTCCATTACAAGAAAAACCCTAACACATAAACTGGATCAAGTTCACCACCCTCTCCTTTTCTGCTAGAATTTTCATCCCAAATTGCAAAGTTATTTATGCAGTAACTGTTGAGAGTTGGTTATGATTCGTGACACAAGGCTACCACTACGGCATAAAGATTTGACGACTGATGTGACAAAAAGAAAAGATATATTACAAGGAGACAAGACTTCAAAATTGGTGCATCAATTATATTATTATTTTTTGAGTCTTAGGTCAATTTTTTTAAAATCTCTCCTCGTTTACGTATGTAGCTTATATATTTAACCGTCTTATTTTCAAATAATTTATACATATGTAAGCATATAATATATATATATATATATATATATATATTATAAAAGTGTTTAAAGTTATATATATTATATTATAAAAGTGTTTAAAGTTATATATATTATCATACCTGTGTAAACTGTACAAATTACATAGATATTGCTAGGTCAGTCGACTGACCCAGAGGGTCAATCGACTGGCCTAGAAATTTCTGTGCAACATGCACAGATATACAAATATATATATAAAAATTATTTGAATATTCAATCGACTGACCTAGAGGTTCAGTTGAGTGAACTTCTACAATGGCTGCTTTTTGAAAAGACATGACTATTTGTGAAGAGATACGAACCTCTATGAAAAGATTTGGACGCACCACTTCAATCGAAACTCTTCATCAACAGTCACAGCTTTTTAAACTCTATAAATACATACCCTAACTTGATTCCAAATAGCAAATTTTCTTATCTAACACCCTTGAATCTATTTGCAATTATACTTTCAATTATTCTACATCAAAGCAATATTATACCTTTCTATTCTTCATAAACTTCAAATATATATATATACACACACACTCGAGGAGAAGATTATTGGAAGGGTGTACGACAAGTGACAAATCCGTGTTATTAGAACACACAAAGTCAAAACAATCTTTTGTATTTGTTGAAATCTTGTTCTGCTGCTCAGGTATGTGAAGTCCTCTTCAACTACTGAGGAGAAATCCTATTCTGCTGCTCAGGTCCCTGTTCGACTGCTCAGGAGTTGTATTGTAACGTTTCTGATTTTTCGTCGCTCGAAAACCGACATCAATACGTCCACTGTATCAACTGCCGAGCAATCGAATGCCGGAAAACCGAAATGTTATGGTTAAAGAAGAAGAAAAAGATAGAAGAAGAGAGGAAAAGATAGAACAGAAACGAAAGAAACAACAGAACAATATCAGAATCTCACAATAGCAGCGGAACAACATATAATAGATAAATGAATAATCTTTAAATCAAAGAACTAGATCAATTATTACATTGCATCACATTACATTACATTACATCATCAGAGTGTACAACAACAAAAAAGCGGAAAAGAAAATATACTAGTTGATACACCAAGCCATCCAGCTTGCTTCTAGATCTCTACGGCAACTCTCGAATTCTAGAATATCCTGATAACCTAACTCTAGACTGTCCGTATGGAAATTGGTGGGCACCCAGAGTTTAGGAAGGAAAACAATAAACTCCAGGTCAGTCATGGGACTGGTGTGAGAATTTAAAACAGTTTATCTTTAGAAACAAACCAAGGAATATTTTTAAATTTGATCCGTAATGCTTTTTTAGAAAATGAGACTACCATAAGGCCTCCCGTACACACACACACAATGCAAACTCAGAATCGGAGGAGATATCTCCTTATGACAGTCAAAGATGCTTGATACGCATTAAAAAGAAACATTTGATATTATTACTAGTGCATAGTGCAGAAAATATTTTGAAAGTAAAGATATAAATCTTAGCCAGCATAGGCATTCCGCACTTATGCCTACTATAGTTATCATCTAAATAGTGGTGACCACCATAAGTAAATGGTAGGTTCTACAACTAAAACCGTACAAGATTGTATTATTTCTTTGGATTTCCAATAAATGGTCAGGCCAAGGAACTTCCCATTGCCACATAGGTACGCCTCTGGAAAGACGACCCCGAGAACATAACCTAACATTACGTTTAGATCTCTGCCAACACAAGGTCGGGTTACCCCTAACTTGGTAGCTACTGACACGAATATGTCATCCCCTGGTCGTAACCGACCTTCATCCGAGGATCCTCGATTCCAACAACCAGAAAGTAATGAATTTGGATCAACGACATAGGTTAAGTATTTAGGCTCCATACCATGATACCACCTTTATCTAGAAGGAATGACATATATTAAAGGGGCGCCACCCCTAATAACCTTGCTGCATCCTTCCTGTTTTGACCATTTCCAAGGTGTGAGGTCCGACGAAGTCTCTCCCACAAAGCTACGCTTTATACAAAAGCTGTGCTTTGGTCATCAAATGCTCAACAGCACTTCGTATGCCACATTACCAATTTGGGAATGTATCGCTAGTAACCATCAACTACATAACCTCTGAGCTCTTACGTCTCAAAGAAGGGTGTTAAGCTAAGGGAATAAATTCTCCGCCACCAACAGAAATATATTTGATAGAAACCAGCTTTGCATCACAAATTGTAACGTCAGACACACATCCGTACAAGTCCGTTCCGGGATCGAACGTAACCGAAGGCACTTCCAAAGAAGCCCTTGCAATCCGGATATTCAGTAATCACGATCGGACTTCCAGTCACTAAGGGCGATAAAACCTCTATATCGGAGATCAGCCGAGTAGAGTCATTCGATGGTAGTCCTTCCGTTTTCAAAAATATACAGTCTTCAACACCGGTCTTCAAATGCAATCCATAACGACGTATCACATATTCAGAATGGGTTATACGACCCAAAGGTCCTTTCCCGGCTAACCCGAATAGTGAGCGCTTATTTTAAAAATAAGTGTAGCATTCAAATTCAAGCAAATCACAACAAATGCCTATTCAAAGGTAAATATTGATAGCCGGTTATTCAATTATCAGTAGGCGTGCACAACATCACCAGAGTCCAAATAATTTTCCAAATTATTTATTTTCCAAACTATCTTTAGTAGATATATAATTTCCACACTTCAACCATTTGAAAACAAATTTTCAAATCACTTTTCACCTTTACCTCTTTTGAAAACAAATTTCAATCATTTTCCTTACATGGAAATACTTTCATTTCAAAATGGTTCATTTAAACCAATTAAATAAATCCTTAACGATTTACTTTATATTTAAGTTCCAAATCCATAAAATTCATTTCCCTTTCTTTTATAAATTCAGTAATGAATTCACATTTCCAAAATATCTATGAATATACGATTTTCAAATCGATTTCTAATATTAATTTTCAATTTATCTTTAAAAGATAAAATCTCAAAACATTCACTTCATATTGGAAAACATTTCCATACTTATTTAATAATAAGTAATTCACAAACCCATTTATTTTCAACACCTGGAAAATATTCAATATATTTAAATCGAAATTAAGTATATATTTCATTCTTTAAAGAAAACGTGCGCTTAAACACATTTATTTGAGTCAAAACGAATGTTTCGTAAAACATCGTTACGACAACCCAAAATCACTAGTATAGGGATTCGAAATTAAGATAGATAGATAAATCCCAATACTATATACAACATTTCCTTTCAGAAATCATTTACTATAACAACAGTGTTATGGTCCACTATTTCCTTCTATTTCTCGAAAACGTCTATTTCAACAATAAATGTTGAAGTCTATGTATTCGATACATATCGCATTTTAAAACATTACTAAATCATTTTAATTCTATTTAAAATATCACTTCCCAAAAACATTTCTTTCTATTTAATAATATATTCACTGTCCAAAATCGTGAATATAATTCCCAACCAACCTCTTATTATTACAACATTTAACTTAAAGGATAAGTCGCTGTCCAAAATCACGAATATCTCTCCTTTAATAAACTTCTATGTTTAATTCATCAAATTCAATTGATTTTGGATTTATAAAACAATGTTTATAAATTCCATTTGTATTTATAAAAACTTCGATTTAAAAATCTCCTTTATTTACCAATTCAATTTATAACTCAATTTTATACCAAAAATCTAATTTATAAGTTAATTGCTTATAATCTTTTATTTTACGAAAAACTATTCATTTTATAATTTCACAATTTATACAACTGTGAATTTCATTCACTTATGAAATCCTTCAATACTTCATTTTAACACTTATAAAAACTCGTTTTATAGTTCCAATATTTTTAATTTATAAAATATCAATTTTATAAATCTTTTATATAAATCGTTTATTATAATTCAAAAATCCCAATTTAAACCATTTTATAAATTAATCAACTATTTATTTCAAAAATCAAATTTCGGTTATATTTCTCAAAAATCATAACTTTTATAACTTTAAATATTATAACGTTTATTTATTTAAAATAAATCAATTCCAAAATCTAATAAAACGTATATTTTCAAAAATCACTTTAGAATCCTTTTAAATTCAAAATCGTTACTTTAATATTTTTAAACCTCCAAAAATAGGCCAATGCTGCAACAACAACAATATATCAATCACAACAATCAAAACATCATATATCAATATGATAATCAACAAATATCACAATATCTGTAATCAAATAAATACTGGTGAGGAATCCAGTTGGATGCCTCCAACCTGTTTCCCTGCATCCACAGACATTAGCACAATACCAATTCCGTTCCAATACGAAATATCGCTGTAACATCCCACCTTTTCGCACGCTTTAAACGACACACATGCCAATTCAAACCATACGGAAGGGCGGATTGTTATGGGGTAAATAAGAAAAAAAAGATGAAAAAACAAAATAGAATCTCACAGCGGAAGGATAAAATATAATAATCAAATATACAGTTCATGAAGCTGTTTTACAAAACTTTTGATTACATTTATACAATACATATCAGAGTACACATACCAGAGAATAATAATTAATGCAGCGGAATCAAATGGTGTAGTTGAATAATATAGTAGATAATAATACTACAAATCTTCGTCTTCGTCCTCCAGAATAAAATCTTCCAATCCTGAAACGCTCGGACTGACCCGAGCGAATTTGAAAAGACAAAAACACTCGAGTCAGAACTAAAAGATCTTATGTGAGTTAAATTAACAGAAATAAATATGAGTGCAGTAACTCAAAAGATGCTCGGGATTTACATCTCTTAAGGATCCGTTAAACTATTTACTATGTAGTATATTTCGCTATATACAGTAGTGTCTAATCAGTAAAGTATAATCATATAGAAAATAGCGTTAAGGGGATGGTGAACCTTAACGCGGTCGTATCTTAAAAACAAAAATCGTAATGGGCTCGCTATAAGGAGATGACACGGCACACGAGGCAATGCCAGGGTGGATACACCGTTTGCACTCCCGGACCGGTGGTGATGGCAAGCCAGCAGCTTCCACCCACCTCGAACAATACCCCCGAATCAAAGTGGCGCCACATATCGAATCACAAAAGTAATAGAATGGTTTCCGATGGAGCATGCTCGATGAAAGGGTGCGACCCTTTGTGTAGTCCGGTATAGCTCCTGTTTTAGTCATTTATGACAACTCACGGGAGTTGGGTCCACGTAATATACCTCGAGAACGTCGCCACCATCCTACTTCATTCTGTAATCTCCACCGCGTACACAGTTGTTAAAGTGGTTTTCGGTATTGGCCGGCTATAAGACCAATATCCGATCCCGGTCTCTTTAACAACCAATCGTTATATTTTTCACACTGGATGGTTCTTTTATATTTCAAAAGTCGATTTACAATTTATATTAAGATATCATATTCGATTTCAAAACATATCACTTTCAAATCATAGTCATTTTCAAATCATATTCGCTTTCAAACCCCATTCACTTTGAAATCATTTCCAGTTTCCAAAACCATAATTTCTTCCCAATTTCATATTTCCAAACAGGTTACATTCTTACTTCAAATCATCAATTCAATTTATTCTCTTTTAAAACCAAGCATTTAATTAACATTTCCTCTTTACTTAGACTGGAAATTTAGAAATAGTTTAAATAAGTATAGTAGTTATAAATAGTTAAATTACTCTAGAATAGTTTAACTATAGATTAAAATATTGTTTAATTGATCTAAGACGGTTAAGTAAATTTATAGTGGATTAAACATAATTAAAATAGATTTATTAGCTCTAAAATAGTTTAATTAGTTTTAAAATAACTTAAAAAGGGTTAACTAGTTTAATATAAATTAAATGGTTTTAAAATATAGGTTAAAATGATTTGATATATAGTTGAGATAGGTAAAAATAGTTTAATAGTTTAAAAATCTTAATAATTACAGTCTTTATGGTAATATATTTTAAAATAGTTTATATTAAAATATGAATTTTAAAATACTATCAATTTACTATTCATTTCATTTCCACACAAAAATCATTTCAATTTTTTATCAACAAAATCCACTTTCAAAACTCCATTCAAATTCTATAAATAAAACATTGCGTTTACATCGATTTCAATTTATGTTTGAAATATTAAATTACATTATTTCCATTTTTAATACACTTCAAAGTTATATTTAAACAACTCAAATTTCTCAATTTTGACAAATTTCACTTTTATTCAAAAATTCAACTTTGAAATTACATATTAGTTCTTTTTAACAATACCTTAAAACCAATACAAATTTTATCATAAACTCAAATTCCGATAATAATTCAATCCGTAGAAATCATATATTTCTCAAATTATCATTTAAATCCAGATTCAAAAATTAAAGCTTTTTAAAAAAATCATTTAATTTAACCAATCCGGTGTCCGTATATAATTTTCTACCCTAGGGTCAAGTGGTACGGATATTTATCATTTCAATCCGCAATTTAAATATTTATGGTTATATATCATTTCAAACCGCAATCCCGAATTAATAAAAATAATCCATAACGAACTTGCAGTTTATATTTATATATAAAATAAACATTCATTCATCAAATTCACCAATTGAGCATTCATCACAACATCATCCAATTCAATCAACAATACAATATATAACTGATTATCAATACATGCATTAAATTGACAATTTAAAATTCAATATTAAATTAAATGATAATTAAATGCAATAAATGTCAAATTGAATCAGAACGACAATTAGCACACCAAACAACAATCGATAAATTTCTAATCACTTTATAAATTCAATTTAACAAACATAAGAAATTTTAAAAGTTGTGAGTGGGTGAAACACTCACCTTTTGAATTTAAATCGAATTTAAATCCGATTTAAACCCAAAATTTCGACGGTCTCCAAATCTGTCCAAACCAGAGTCAAAAGATCTGGAATTTTGTTACGATCCTAACAAAAAAAATCGCGTGTGAAACGGAGTTCGTATGAGAAAGATATGCGTGTTTGAATGATTTGAAATCAAAATTTAAAATAAATAAAACAAAAAAACAACGAACCAATTTCGGCTATACAGAAACTCAGATCCAAGAACGAACTGCAGATCTGAGATGCATACATCAAGAGTTTCATCGTATATTTTTTTTAGGAATTTTCTGAGAAGTTTGAATTTTTTTTTTTGACTTTGATTTGATTTTGAAATGAAAATAGATGTAGGGTTTGCACCATTGAGGAAGAGGAGGAGTTTGATTTTTGAAATGAATTTTTTTTTTTTTTTTTTGTGCGAGAATGTTGCTAAAGGAGGAGATTGAACATGAGAGAAAAGTAATGAAGCCTCTTATTTATATACTAGTTGATATTCAGAGAGGACGCCTAAAATATAGGGTAACCGATGATATTTCAAAACGTACCATAAATTTTGGTGTAACGTATCAATTTATTGTGTAACGTATCAATTAATTGTGTAACGTATCAATTAGTTGTGTAACATATCAATTAATTGTGTAACGTATCAATTAGTTTTTAGGCTACAGCCGTTAAACACGTTCAGGAACTTAAATTTTGAATTCTAATCAATTAATTTCAGCTTATAATGGCAACTAATAAAATTATATACGGACCCACTATACGCACACAAACAGCGCGTAACTTCCACATCGGACCTCCAAATTCAGCAAATAAGGTATCGTTGCGCTCGTCTTGTTAGCACGAGTCTAATAATATAAAGAAAATCATGTTTGTTCTTTCAAATAAATATTCATTTTACGAAATTTGCGGTCGCTGACACCGCTAATTGGACCAAAAAAATGAATTTAGTTATGTTAACTTTAACGTAAATCTACAACAGACGTTATTTTATTATATATTAATAAAATAAATTCACTACTTAAGTCCGTTTAAATTTATTACCAAATCCATTTACCTCTCCCAACAAATTTGAATTCCCTTCAATTAATATAACCAATAAAGTTTACCACTTCAACTCTAAATTATGGAAAAAAATTATCAGTATGGATTACTTGGTAAATCTAGAATCTTTTAATAAATCTCTACATTCATTTATTGTTAAAAATTCCAAATTTACAACATTTAGTTTTAAATTTTCAATTTATCCAGTAATTAAACTTAATTGCCCATGAAATTCATTTATTTGGTTTTTAAATTATTTTATTCACTCCATTATCACCAAGTAGATAAATTAGCATTGGTTAATGGTCTAATATATTGTTATTCTAGATTTCCAACTTAAACTCCACTACCGTAATGTTTAACATTAAAATCCCATTTAATTGAAATAACCCAATTTCAAAATTTAACTTCAAATAAATAAACAACTTTTTATATTTCTAAATCAATTACAATAGTTTAACACATTTGAAAGTAAATTGAAAGTTGCTAAATTATTGATTTCACAAATTTCCTTTAATTTCATACAAGTTCAGAAATTATCTATTAAATTAAATTAACAAATCTTTATTTTCCATTAGATGAATTAAATGTTGGATTCACACTATTGCATTCATATTTTCCGTTTCACTTTTATCCGTATTAACTATTTCATTTTCTCTTATTGTGAATAACTAACATAATTCACTATATAACGTCAATTTATTTCCTTGCATTAACATACCCCTATTTACACTGATTAGAATAAATATTACATTCCTAAGTGCACTCCTATCAATTAAATGTATAAATTAAGGTTCTTTTTTTTTATAATATACTTCACTCACTATAAAAATTTTACACACTAAATTTACTTTCAATTAATTACTTACATTCTATAACTTACTTTACATATTTTCCGCATTAATTATCTTAATTATCAAAAGTTCAACTTATTCCCCAAATCCACAATTTATTACTTAACCTACATCTACGCTTTTATTACATAACGTTCCTACTTCCGTTACTATAAAATAAATCACCAAGTACGTTATCATCACCAA
The DNA here is from genome assembly GCA_030765085.1 of Allium cepa. Lineage (NCBI taxonomy): Eukaryota > Viridiplantae > Streptophyta > Magnoliopsida > Asparagales > Amaryllidaceae > Allium > Allium cepa. The sequence goes on along the minus strand of CM060928.1, from coordinate 846,740,713 downwards.
CATTAATTAATATATTGAATGCTTACCTTTATTTCTCTACATCCAATTTGTTCCAACTTAATTTATATTCATGCTATTCCCTTATATGGTTATTATTTATCCACTTGTGTTAACCTTTATTACCTAAATTTTCCGTTATTTGTAAGCCTTTAATATTTCCATTTAAATTAAATATAAATCTCAATTCAATCAACCCTTTTCAACACGCAACTTAGTAATAGCTTACAAGTACGAAATGGAATAATCATTTATTATAGTATTTTCTAAATTTACATTAACAAATTAATTAATTCCCTTTATATAAATTTCATATCCAGGTATAATACTTACACCATTTTATTTTATTAGCGTTCATTTCATTATTTATTTATAAGTTTTTATTTCTACTGAATTTAAATTTACACAACTCATAAATCCAACCAAATTAAATCCACGAAATTTACGGGTCGTTACACTCTCCCCCACTCAAAACTTTTCGTCCCCGAAAAGGAAAAAGAAGGGAGAAGGAAGAATTAAATAAACAATACATCTTATTCAAAATATTTAAACTTATTATAAATTTTTATTTCATACTTTAGTTGTTTGATTTCCTTTCTTTCATTCATTGAGTGATTACCTCATTTATTTTCATTTATTACTTACAATATTCATTTTTATTTTAATGTCATGTAAGTTTCTTTTTATTGCATTCCATTTATGCATTTCTAAATTTTATTCATTTATTTCTCACAGTTTCATTTATTATAGAATTTCATTCTATTTACTTAAGTTTTAAAATCATCTAATCATAATACTTACCTTTAATTATACTCACTTATAGCAAAATTTCAATTATAACCTAAGTTTATAACATTAAATTCTCATTTAAAATAGTAAATTCATTGAATACTTCATTTTTTTTTTCAAATTTCAACTTATATAATATTCTATTACAATATCTTATTAAACATTTCAACTTTTAATATTTGGTAAGTTATATGTGTTAAAGAAATGCAAATGAACTTATACAAGTTTTATCTCATTCTTTAATTAAATTTAATGTTCAACAATAATACTCTTTGTTTTATACGTTACAAATTTCAAATTTCCTTTAATTCCTTTCATTCATTTAATGCTTCCATTCTATTGTTTTTAATTACAGTAACATTTTGATTACCCTCTCATTTACAACCTTATAGCATCAATTCTTATAAAGGAAGAATTTCACTAATTCATTTACTAAGGTTTACAAACGCTTGTTTACATTACTTATCTTCCAATTATATTAAATTTTTACTTTAGTTAAGGTTCCAATTATTAATTACTACCCTTTCATTTCACTACACTAACTGAACAATTTATAAATGGAAATTTAAGAATTAATACCGGGTTAAATCTCAAAATATTTTAAATAATAGATAAATATATTCTTACAACTTGTATATCTCTAATTATATTTAAAACAATTCAAAATTTATATTTTTCTAATGAATCTGCAGTAAAACTATTACCGTGGTCTTATCCCTTCGAAACTCGAAAATGAAAGTCGATGATGCGGCCGTCATTATCGAAATTATTTTCCAGCGACAGAGAGGAAAGTATAAACTTATTTTCTCCAAAATCTTCTTTAAAACAATTTTTTTTTCCGAACTATACTGAAATATTTATATCAGAAAATACTTACAAACAAAATTATTATATTCCAAAATTTTATTCGAAAAAAATTTCAAAACCCCCGGAACTTAAGTTCCAAATTTCATTTATTTTATTTTTAAATCTTATTTACCTATTATTTATAAATTTTATTCCTAACAACCAATATATTGCAACCAAATATAGATATCATTTGAAAATTTTATTTTATATATAGAAAATATAATAGGTAAAATTATTTCATTTACCTATATTAAAACAAATATTATGTTGGTCTGTCCTATTAAGTGTTTAAAAATCCCTATCGATGTCATAGCGTCCCATGCACCAACCAGAATTTATAAATACGAAACGGAACAGATTAACAAAATATTAAAATCTTTTTATAACACTAACAAATACGCTCTCTCATATATATACACTCGTCGACTCCCATAGGGTATTACTACCCTATTAGTAAAGAGTCAAACCCCACTAAGCTAAGGTTTATCGCTAAACCAAAGCTCTGATACCAGATGTAACATCCCACCTTTTCGCACGCTTTAAACGACACACATGCCAATTCAAACCATACGGAAGGGCGGATTTTTATGGGGTAAATAAGAAAAAAAAGATGAAAAAACAAAATAGAATCTCACAGCGGAAGGATAAAATATAATAATCAAATATACAGTTCATGAAGCTGTTTTACAAAACTTTTGATTACATTTATACAATACATATCAGAGTACACATACCAGAGAATAATAATTAATGCAGCGGAATTAAATGGTGTAGTGGAATAATATAGTAGATAATAATACTACAAATCTTCGTCTTCGTCCTCCAGAATAAAATCTTCCAATCCTGAAACGCTCGGACTGACCCGAGCGAATTTGAAAAGACAAAAACACTCGAGTCAGAACTAAAAGATCTTATGTGAGTTAAATTAACAGAAATAAATATGAGTGCAGTAACTCAAAAGATGCTCGGAATTTACATCTCTTAAGGATCCGTTAAACTATTTACTATGTAGTATATTTCGCTATATACAGTAGTGTCTAATCAGTAAAGTATAATCATATAGAAAATAGCGTTAAGGGGATGGTGAACCTTAACGCGGTCGTATCTTAAAAACAAAAATCGTAATGGGCTCGCTATAAGGAGATGACACGGCACACGAGGCAATGCCAGGGTGGATACACCGTTTGCACTCCCGGACCGGTGGTGATGGCAAGCCAGCAGCTTCCACCCACCTCGAACAATACCCCCGAATCAAAGTGGCGCCACATATCGAATCACAAAAGTAATAGAATGGTTTCCGATGGAGCATGCTCGATGAAAGGGTGCGACCCTTTGTGTAGTCCGGTATAGCTCCTGTTTTAGTCATTTATGCCAACTCACGGGAGTTGGGTCCACGTAATATACCTCGAGAACGTCGCCACCATCCTACTTCATTCTGTAATCTCCACCGCGTACACAGTTGTTAAAGTGGTTTTCGGTATTGGCCGGCTATAAGACCAATATCCGATCCCGGTCTCTTTAACAACCAATCGTTATATTTTTCACACCGGATGGTTCTTTTATATTTCAAAAGTCGATTTACAATTTATATTAAGATATCATATTCGATTTCAAAACATATCACTTTCAAATCATAGTCATTTTCAAATCATATTCGCTTTCAAACCCCATTCACTTTGAAATCATTTCCAGTTTCCAAAACCATAATTTCTTCCCAATTTCATATTTCCAAACAGGTTACATTCTTACTTCAAATCATCAATTCAATTTATTCTCTTTTAAAACCAAGCATTTAATTAACATTTCCTCTTTACTTAGACTGGAAATTTAGAAATAGTTTAAATAAGTATAGTAGTTATAAATAGTTAAATTACTCTAGAATAGTTTAACTATAGATTAAAATATTGTTTAATTGATCTAAGACGGTTAAGTAAATTTATAGTGGATTAAACATAATTAAAATAGATTTATTAGCTTTAAAATAGTTTAATTAGTTTTAAAATAACTTAAAAAGGGTTAACTAGTTTAATATAAATTAAATGGTTTTAAAATATAGGTTAAAATGATTTGATATATAGTTGAGATAGGTAAAAATAGTTTAATAGTTTAAAAATCTTAATAATTACAGTCTTTATGGTAATATATTTTAAAATAGTTTATATTAAAATATGAATTTTAAAATACTATCAATTTACTATTCATTTCATTTCCACACAAAAACCATTTCAATTTTTTATCAACAAAATCCACTTTCAAAACTCCATTCACATTCTATAAATAAAACATTGCGTTTACATCGATTTCAATTTATGTTTGAAATATTAAATTACATTATTTCCATTTTTAATACACTTCAAAGTTATATTTAAACAACTCAAATTTCTCAATTTTGACAAATTTCACTTTTATTCAAAAATTCAACTTTGAAATTACATATAAATTCTTTTTAACAATACCTTAAAACCAATACAAATTTTATCATAAACTCAAATTCCGATAATAATTCAATCCGTAGAAATCATATATTTCTCAAATTATCATTTAAATCCAGATTCAAAAATTAAAGCTTTTTAAAAAAATCATTTAATTTAACCAATCCGGTGTCCGTATATAATTTTCTACCCTAGGGTCAAGTGGTACGGATATTTATCATTTCAATCCGCAATTTAAATATTTATGGTTATATATCATTTCAAACCGCAATCCCGAATTAATAAAAATAATCCATAACGAACTTGCAGTTTATATTTATATATAAAATAAACATTCATTCATCAAATTCACCAATTGAGCATTCATCACAAACATCACCCAATTCAATCAACAATACAATATATAACTGATTATCAATACATGCATTAAATTGACAATTTAAAATTCAATATTAAATTAAATGATAATTAAATGCAATAAATGTCAAATTGAATCAGAACGACAATTAGCACACCAAACAACAATCGATAAATTTCTAATCACTTTATAAATTCAATTTAACAAACATAAGAAATTTTAAAAGTTGTGAGTGGGTGAAACACTCACCTTTTGAATTTAAATCGAATTTAAATCCGATTTAAACCCAAAATTTCGACGGTCTCCAAATCTGTCCAAACCAGAGTCAAAAGATCTGGAATTTTGTTACGATCCTAACAAAAAAAATCGCGTGTGAAACGGAGTTCGTATGAGAAAGATATGCGTGTTTGAATGATTTGAAATCAAAATTTAAAATAAATAAAACAAAAAAACAACGAACCAATTTCGGCTATACAGAAACTCAGATCCAAGAACGAACTGCAGATCTGAGATGCATACATCAAGAGTTTCATCGTATATTTTTTTTTAGGAATTTTCTGAGAAGTTTGAATTTTTTTTTTTTTGACTTTGATTTGATTTTGAAATGAAAATAGATGTAGGGTTTGCACCATTGAGGAAGAGGAGGAGTTTGATTTTTGAAATGATTTTTTTTTTTTTTTTTTGTGCGAGAATGTTGCTAAAGGAGGAGATTGAACACGAGAGAAAAGTAATGAAGCCTCTTATTTATATACTAGTTGATATTCAGAGAGGACGCCTAAAATATAGGGTAACCGATGATATTTCAAAACGTACCATAAATTTTGGTGTAACGTATCAATTTATTGTGTAACGTATCAATTAGTTGTGTAACGTATCAATTAGTTGTGTAACGTATCAATTAATTGTGTAACGTATCAATTAGTTTTTAGGCTACAGCCGTTAAACACGTTCAGGAACTTAAATTTTGAATTCTAATCAATTAATTTCAGCTTATAATGGCAACTAATAAAATTATATACGGACCCACTATACGCACACAAACAGCGCGTAACTTCCACATCGGACCTCCAAATTCAGCAAATAAGGTATCGTTGCGCTCGTCTTGTTAGCACGAGTCTAATAATATAAAGAAAATCATGTTTGTTCTTTCAAATAAATATTCATTTTACGAAATTTGCGGTCGCTGACACCGCTAATTGGACCAAAAAAATGAATTTAGTTATGTTAACTTTAACGTAAATCTACAACAGACGTTATTTTATTATATATTAATAAAATAAATTCACTACTTAAGTCCGTTTAAATTTATTACCAAATCCATTTACCTCTCCCAACAAATTTGAATTCCCTTCAATTAATATAACCAATAAAATTTACCACTTCAACTCTAAATTATGAAAAAAAATTATCAGTATGGATTACTTGGTAAATCTAGAATCTTTTAATAAATCTCTACATTCATTTATTGTTAAAAATTCCAAATTTACAACATTTAGTTTTAAATTTTCAATTTATCCAGTAATTAAACTTAATTGCCCATGAAATTCATTTATTTGGTTTTTAAATTATTTTATTCACTCCATTATCACCAAGTAGATAAATTAGCATTGGTTAATGGTCTAATATATTGTTATTCTAGATTTCCAACTTAAACTCCACTACCGTAATGTTTAACATTAAAATCCCATTTAATTGAAATAACCCAATTTCAAAATTTAACTTCAAATAAATAAACAACTTTTTATATTTCTAAATCAATTACAATAGTTTAACACATTTGAAAGTAAATTGAAAGTTGCTAAATTATTGATTTCACAAATTTCCTTTAATTTCATACAAGTTCAGAAATTATCTATTAAATTAAATTAACAAATCTTTATTTTCCATTAGATGAATTAAATGTTGGATTCACACTATTGCATTCATATTTTCCGTTTCACTTTTATCCGTATTAACTATTTCATTTTCTCTTATTGTGAATAACTAACATAATTCACTATATAACGTCAATTTATTTCCTTGCATTAACATACCCCTATTTACACTGATTAGAATAAATATTACATTCCTAAGTGCACTCCTACCAATTAAATGTATAAATTAAGGTTCTTTTTTTTTATAATATACTTCACTCACAATAAAAATTTTACACACTAAATTTACTTTCAATTAATTACTTACATTCTATAACTTACTTTACATATTTTCCGCATTAATTATCTTAATTATCAAAAGTTCAACTTATTCCCCAAATCCACAATTTATTACTTAACCTACATCTACGCTTTTACTACATAACGTTCCTACTTCCGTTACTATAAAATAAATCACCAAGTACGTTATCATCACCAACATTAATTAATATATTGAATGCTTACCTTTATTTCTCTACATCCAATTTGTTCCAACTTAATTTATATTCATGCCATTCCCTTATATGGTTATTATTTATCCACTTGTGTTAACCTTTATTACCTAAATTTTCCGTTATTTGTAAGCCTTTAATATTTCCATTTAAATTAAATATAAATCTCAATTCAATCAACCCTTTTCAACACGCAACTTAGTAATAGCTTACAAGTACGAAATGGAATAATCATTTATTATAGTATTTTCTAAATTTACATTAACAAATTAATTAATTCCCTTTATATAAATTTCATATCCAGGTATAATACTTACACCATTTTATTTTATTAGCGTTCATTTCATTATTTATTTATAAGTTTTTATTTCTACTGAATTTAAATTTACACAACTCATAAATCCAACCAAATTAAATCCACGAAATTTACGGGTCGTTACAATCGCGGTATATGGGATTCATAAAATATTATCCGCTATTATGCGGCGCAATAAGGTCTCATCCGCTATATAATGCGGGAAAATAAACTCCAAGTACATAAATAATACCAATTCCAATCAAGATGGAATTATCGCGGTATATGTTTTTAATAAATAACATCAGCTTAGTATACGGCGTATAGGGTCTATTACAATACAACAGATAATAATTTATCATTCAATCATACAAATCAGCAAAATCAATCAATTTTAAGTCTAACTATTTAAATTTTAAATCGAAACAATTCGATTGAGTGAGAAGTTCTCACCTTGGTTCCAATAATAGTTTCACTGTTTTATTTGAATAGAATTAAACGCGCGTTTAATTTTACCCAAAATTTCCACTAGCTCCAATCAATTCCAATCCAGCTCCATCGTGTAGTATTCGTCTATACGAATCCAACGCAGTTCGTTTCGTGCGTTTTCGACCTCGTATGAAAAAGTTACACAATTTTAAACATTGAACGAATTATAATATACAAATTTTACAAATTTTTTTTTAAATTTTATAACCTAATCTCGGCCGCACGTTCATGATTCCAAATCAGTGTCGTTCTCCCCTATTTCTTCCCCAGATCAAAGAATGCGACCGAAAACCCAATGCACGCTCAACAACCCTAATAGCCGCACCCACAAACGACGTCGAGGAGTTGATTAGAGACCGCCGTTGCGAAGCTCGCTCTTGACCCTACTCTCGGTCGTGATAGCATGAAGCTCGGCTGTGCTTCCCTTTTGAAAAACATGAATAAATATCGTGCGTTTGAACTTGACTTGCCGGCAATCTGTAGCTCCTTTTACGATCTTGACCGTTGAACACGAAGATCTCGTGATCCTCTACGAAGTTGTAGTTGAATATTTTTCGTAATTATCGCTGGATTGATCGGAATTTGAGGGATAAGATGGTGGATTTTTGGCCGTGTATTCCAGTTAGTGGCAGCTGAAGAAAGAAAATGGGCTAGGGTTTGATTTTTTTTTTTGCAAATGGAAAATAAGAAGGTCCTTATATAGAAAAATTCCAAATTACTATTCACTCGAAATTATCCGAACTCCAAATCTCACGCAGTGACTGGCGTTTCTAGGATTTACCCCACATTCTGGACACAATGGAATAGTTTCGGAGGCCAATTCGATCATGTATGCGAGTTACGGCAATAAACGATCAAATTTAAATCAAACCGATTAAACGAATTTCTATACGTTTTGGCTTGCCCCGAACAAACCGTAAGTCCAATTGACACGAAATTTGAAACTATACAATAATATAACATTACGGATCCGATGAAACTGGTTTCGTCAAAATCCGAGACTGTTTGAAAAATGGCTATTTTGACTCGTCAATTAAATATTAAAATATTCAATTTTCACAAATTAACCTTAAATTCAATTTTAAAATTTCTATAACATCATTCTAACTTCAACATGATCAAATAAAATTTTACAAATCATTTTCAATCATATTAATCCCAATTTTCAATTATTTCTGGAATTTCAAATATTAAATTATCGATTTAATTATGCAATTAAATCCAGATATTCGAAATAAAATTTATTCGACTTATAAATTTCACTTATTAATATTTAAAATCAATTAAATATACAAATTTTAATTGACAGAAATTCTGGGTCGTTACAAACTTCCCCCCTTTAAAGAATTTCGTCCTCGAAATTACCAAGTAAGAAAAAGTTACATAATCCATTAACTTTCAAAAAAAATCCATTTAGTGAAAATTTATATTCACCTTTTCCAAAACCTTTAACTTCAACCAAAACACCGGTTTCCATTTCTAGTTCAACTTTCACGTTTTCACTATGATTTTTTCAAATAAATTTGCTAAAATGACTTAAGTGTTTAACTTTTCCAAAACCCAATAGTTACTAAGTTTCCAAATCCTTACTAAGTTTCCAAATCCAAACTTAGTTATACTCTTCCAAAACCAGCTATATCGTTTAACTCTTAACTTCAAAATTAAAATTATAGTTTTCAAAATTTTCCAATTTTCTCAAAAATATTCTAACGCCTTAAATTTTCGAAAAAATTTGCCAGAGTCTCCTTTGCGCGGCTCAATCCAAAAAAAAATGACAATATATATATCACAAATATACATCTCATCAAGTGATGAGGCATCCCGCAGGGAAAAAAGTGTAAAATTACGATATGTATTCCGAGATATGTACCTTATTTATTGCTAGCGAGCGTATACGGCTAATATAGCACGAAAGCGAACTCCAAATGCGAAGCAAGCGCAATCCGCACCTACTATATACTCAACAACAACATAAGAACATGTATATATGAAAATAAAATCAATATACAACATATACCAACAACTGTATATGTCAATATAGCAAATGCAATCAATCCAACCATCAACCAACTATTATCCAACTAACATCCATAACCAAATCAATATACATTCATTTTTCATTAATATTCATCAAATTGGTTTTTTATTTAATCACATTTGATTTCATTAACACTGGATGTTTTTACTAACATTCAATTATTCATATTCGATTAGTTTATATTCACTAATTCATACACAAGTTGGTTCACTTCCACATTCAAATTCAACTCCATTTAAGATTCACTTAACTTCCAATTTGATTTTAATGATTTATAGCTTTCCATTTCATTAATTCATTTTCATTTACACTTAATGAAATATACACAATCAATTAACAATCAAATAACAACCAATGTATATTCAACATAACCAAAGATTTACTTCGCTTACATTCATTCAATTTGGTTTAACACTTTTAATTCCAATTGGTTGATATTAAATTGACTTCCATTCAATTTATTTTTCAACTTCATTAGCTTCTAATAAATTAACACTTTCATCCATTATCTCATATCAATTTTATTTACATTCAATTGATTTACATTCAATCCATTTATTAATTCAACTGCTAATTCATTTAACATTTCAAGTTGAATTTCATTTGTAACGACCCGTAAAGTTCGACCATTTAAAATTGTTGTTTAATAGGATTTTTGTAATTTATTTTAGTTGAAAGAATAAAGGTGGTAGATAAATATTAGAATGAAGGCTAGAATAAATTATATAGAAGTGACTTAGAAACCTATTTAAAGACATTTGAATAAAATTCAAATGAATTAAGTAGAGAAAGAATTCATACTCGCCATAAAAGGTTAATTGAGACCAAAGAAGTAGTATAGGAATCTAACCTTCTTTATAAATTTGGATTTATTGCAATAGTTAATTTCATAAAATAAAGGTAAAGCTAATTCAAATTTAACTGGACCATTGTTGGTATAACTTTAGAAGCAAGATTTATTTATGATTTGAGTATTTAATTCAACAAGTGGTATTTACGACAAATGAAATAGAATTGAACGTAAAATATTACGTTATTAAATGGAAATCCAATTATTTATTTAGTTAGATTTTGTTGAGAGTATAAGGGTATAAGTTTTAATAATTGGGTTTTAGAATAAAATTTTAATTTCCTAATAATAAGAAAGTGCGGATATTAACGCTGCAAATTAATATACTTATACATTTTAATTCAAATCCAAGCGTGTTAAATCAATAGGAACTGATTGAATTATTTTAGTAATGAAATTTGGCTAATAATAGAAGTTGAAAAATAAAATTGGTTTTTATGATTTATTTAATTTATTTAATAAATATTAAAAATAGCCATTTTTGTCACGGACTCGGATTTCGACGAAACCAGTTTCATCGGATCCGTAACGTTGAATTATAATAATGTTTCAAGTTTCGTAGCGATCGGACTTGTCGTTTGATCGTACGGACTCGAAACGCCTTGAAATTTACGCATTTTGAAATCAATTTGAAATTTTTGTTTTTTTACATAACTTCTTCATACGATCGAATTTGGTCGCGAAACTTTTTCCATCGCGTTCAGAATATTTTAAAACACCTATTTGGATATATAGTTTTAACAAATTTGGCTCCGGAGGCATAGCAGGCTTTTTGGACCATGGTTTGTCACGCACGTTCGCGTATCCAGTCTAGCTACCCTACCTCTAGCCTATCTATAAATATACAGCTATAAACCCTAGCTCCTTTCATTTTCATTTGCTGTACTTTAATTTCTTCACTCTTTTCTCTTCTCCAAATGTATACATCTCAGATCCAATTCCAGATCCATCCACAGTTCAAAATCAAAAGTCAAAACTCAAAAATTTCAGAAAATTCCAGAAAAAATATATGTTGAAGTATTCGATACGCGTAAAATACTGGTGAAATTCGTTTTTCAATTGGAGCTGTCGTTCATCCAGAATAAATTCAAACAGCCCCAAAACCGTTCATCATCGTCGCGCAAAACTTTATCGGATCGAGATTCTGTTTCTGGGTTTTGGAGAGGGAACCGAGGGGAGCGCATCTATGTAATTTGTTTGGCAGTTAAACGGTTGGATCGTCGGGAATTTTTGGCTAGGGTTTACAAAACATGGTGCGGCTGCGTGTAGTGCGTGAGTTACTGTAGGAGAGTTGAGGTGGTGACGTGGCTTGAAGGTGAATATGTGTCGTTTTCTATTTATTTTCAATTTGAATTCAATCATCATTTTTCGCCATAACTTTCTCATACGAAGTCGGATTCACACGAAATTTTTTTTGTTAGGATCGTAATTTAATTCCGGACTCGATGACGCTGGTTTGGACGAATTCTGAGACGGGCGAATTTTTGGGTTTAAATCGGGTTTGAATTCGATTTAAATTCAAAAGGTGAGTGTTTAACTCACTCACAATTACTAGAAGCTTTTATGTTTGTTAAATAAATTTTAGAAATGAATAGAAATTTATTTATGAGCTTTTGGCATGTTATTTCACCCATATCTGTTGAATTGCATTTTTTGAGTTTAGCTGTTAATTAAATTGATTGATTTCGTATAAATTGGCTGTTAGAAATTATTGTTTGCATAAGAACTGCTAGTTAACAGTTATGTAAATTATCATTGAAAATAAACTGTTAGATTTATAGTTGATAAATATAATTTGAATTAAACTGCCAATTATTACCTGTTGTATATTCCCAAACATATTTTGTCAGTGGTTGATATTGCTTGATGTTTGTGACTGGATGATGGATGTGTTGTTGAATGGATGTTTTATTTGATATCATTAAACTGTAAGTTAGCATACATTTTACATTTCATTCGGGATTGTGGTTTGAAATGATAAAACCGCAAAGTTTTATTTTTTTAAATTGCGGATTGAAATGATAAATATCCGTATCACTTGACCATAGGATAGAAAATTATATACAGGCACCGCGGTCTATATATAACTATTTTAATGTGATTTCTATGGTTTGGATTGAATACGGTCTATAAATCTTAAATTTATATTGTATAAATATTTTATTCCATATTTATATACCTATGAAGTTGAAATTTTGAAATTAAAAGGAATATAAATTTCTTTATTGAAAATGGAAGAAATTTAGAAAATGGAGTTTGGTAAAATTATATCCTATGTTTAAATGTAAAGTTGGAAATTATAAGATATGATATTTGTAATTGGATTTTCCCAAAATAAATAGAAATGGATATTCTAGTATAATTTGAAGTGGAAAAATTCTATATATATATATATATATATATATATATATATGTATATATTACTAGAAATTGAAGTCTTATTAATTATGGATTTTATGTGAATGGTCAAGATTAATTAATAGAATATTGATTTTGAAAGGATAAAAATCCAACTTTAGTTGAAATATTAATGCTCAAAAATGGATATAAATATATATAAAATTGAAACGGTTTTGGGACTTGAAGTAATATTTTGGATTTTGGTTTAACTTTAAAAGAAGAAATATTTGGAAAGCCATGTAATTTATTTCTTTATAAAGCAACAGTAAAGTTAAACCTTTTTAATTCGCATACCGTTGAATATCCAAACCATTTAGTTTTGAAAATAATGGTTTTAAAATACTATGGATTTTCGAAGAATTATGTTGAAAGTTACAAACAGAATATTGGTTACATGAGATATTAAATAATAAAAAGTGACATAATTTTTGAAAAGGAATATTTTATTTGGGAAATGATATCATTGATTTGGGTTTTATAAAAATAATATCAAAATGAATCTTTTTGGGTTTTAAAGAAGAAATGATATCGTAATATTATGGTTTTGAAATGGATTATATTCTGGTTTTAAAGTACAAACTATTTTTAAAATGACCGCGGTGTTATAATAACAATGGGTTGGCAAAGAGACCGGGATCGGATATGGACATACTCTCTGTCGATACCGAAAACCACTTTGACTAACCGTGTACGCGGTGGAGATTCCAGAATGAAGTAGGTGGTGGCGACGTTTCCTGTAAGGTAAATACGTGGACCCAACTCCCGTGAGTTGGCATAAGGTGGCTAAAACAGGAGCGATTCTCAGGCCAATGAGGTCATTCCTCTGATCGGACCCTCCTCTTCGATATTATACTTTGACTTGGATTGATTCAGTGGCCACTTCTATATTTTGATTTTGGGGAGTTAGTCCGAGGTGGGCGGTAACTGCGGCTACGCGTTTCCACCAGCCTGGATAGCAATTGGTGTATCTACCCTGGCATTACCTAGTTGTGCCGTGTCACCTACCATACCGAGCCTTTACTACGAGTTTCTATTTGTGTCGTACCTATGGAGTATCCTCTGGTAGCTTCCCGATCAGGAGGTATTACGGTACTGTATAGACTATTGGCATTATTTGTGTTAAGGGGAATATTGGGTCACTCCTTAACGCTATTAAAAAGTAAGTTTACTTTACAAATAGACTCTATTATAATAGCGCAATATACTACATAGTAAATAGTTTAACGGATCCTTAGGAGATGTAAATCCCGAGCATCTCTTGAGTTACTGTACTCATATTTATTTCTGTTTATTTAACTCACATAAGATCTTTTAGTTCTGACTCGAGTGTTTTGTCTTTTCAAATTCGCTCGGGTCAGTCCGAGCGTTTCAGGATCGAAGACTTTAGCTTTGAAGGACGAAGACGAAGGAGTCGAATTATTATTATCTATAGTATTGCACCACACTCATACTGTTCCGCTGCATTGTTTGTATTGGTATGTGCAACTCTGACACTTATCGTATAAAGCAAATCAAGTGTTGGTAAACTGTTTTGAACTGTATATTTATTATTATATTTTATCCTTCCGCTGTGAGATTCTGTTTTGTTTTATTTCTTCTCTGTTTTTCTTATTTACCCCATAACAATCCGCCCTTGCGTATGCTTTGAATTGGCACGTGTGTCGGTTTAAAGTGTGCGAAAAGGCGGGATGTTACAGTTGGTATCAGAGCTTTGGTTTAGCGATAAACCTTGGCTTTGTGGGGTTTGACTCTTTGTTAATAGGGTAGAAATATCCTATGGGAGTCACTGAGCGTATATATATGAGAGAGCGTACTTGTTAGTGTTATAAAAAGATTTTTATATTGTGTTAATCTGTTCCGCTTTGTATTTATAAATTCTGGTTGATGCATGGGATGCTATGTCATCAATAGGGATTTCTAAACACTTAATAGGACAGACCGACATAATATCCGTTTTAATATAGGTGAATGAAATAATTTTGCCTATTATATTTTCTATATATAAAAATAGTTTTATAAAGATATATATATATTTGGTTGCTATAGATTGGGTGTTAGAAAATAAAAATATCTATAATAACTGAAGCTAAGTTGAAATTATGATAAATCAAATTGGAGATTTTAGAACTTAAGTCCGGGATTTTTCCAAACATGTTTTCAAAGAATTTATGAAAATAATGGTTCGGTTTATAAGTATTTTCTTATATAAATATTTCGTATAAATTGGAAGAATTGTTTTAAAGAAGATTTTGGAAAAGAATTAAATTCTGTACTTTCCTCTCTGTCGCTGGAAAATAAATTCGGTGATGACGGCCGCATCATCGACTTTCATTTTCGAGTTTCGAAGGGGAAAGGCCACTGTAGTAAATTCTACTGCAGATTTATTTTGAAATTTTCTAAAAATTTTCTTTTATTGTTCTAAATATAATTAGAGATATAAAAGTTGTAAGAACTTATTTATCTATTATTTTGAAATAGATTAAAATTTGACCCGGTATTTAATTCTAAATTTTTCCATTAATTAATTGTTTAAAATTTGTTAGTGAAATATTAAGTAAGAAAGTTAATGCTAGGTATAAGGGAAGTAAAAGTTTTTAACTGATAAATAATGGAAAAGATTTATTGAAGAACGAATGAATTGAAACCTCTAATTGAAATAAGAGAATAATTGCAAAGCTATAAAGAGGAATTTGCATACATATGAGACAAAGAGTAATATGGATAAACATTAAATTTAATTAAAAGAATGGAGATTAAACTTGTATAGGTTTAATTGCAATTTCCTTAACATAAATAACTTACCCAAATATAAAAGTTGAAATGTTAAATAAGAATTTTAAATAGGATATTATACAAGTAGAATTTTGGAAATAATGAAGTATTCAATAAACTACTGTTATAATAAGAATTAAATGCTATAAACTTAGGTTATATTTGAAATTTTATTGAAGATAAAGTTAAGAATTATTAATAGATGATATGAACCTGAGTATATAACATGAAATTCAAAATAAGAAATTATTATATGATTATTCCCTTAAGTACGTTTTAATCTCCCCTATTCCAATATAATGGAAAGTAGGAAAAATTGAAATGTCTGCAATCCATAGTTAAAGAGAAAATAAAAACTTCCACTTATAAGAATGAATGGTAGCAGATTTAGAATTTAAGGGAAATCTTATAAGTGAAGAGTAAGGAAATGAAGATATTCAAAATATTTGTTGTTATTAAGGAGAATTTATTTTATAAACTTAAGTAATAAAAAGGAAATGCAAATATAATGAATTTTGTGATAGTTGGAAAATAAAACTTGTAAGAAACAAAGAAATTCCTCCATAAATGAAGGAAAGAAAATCAAACCACTGAATTATGAAATAAATGTAAATAAACTATTTTGGTGTTGGTTTGAATTGTTTGGTTGATGTATGTTTGTTGGGTAAGGAATTGTGGAGTTGTTGGATGAACAAATAATCTATCTTTGTTCCATCTAAGACTGTTGAGTATAGGATGCACTAGATAATTATTCTTCATTTCGTACAATTTCAGAATTTGAACCCGAACAACTAATGATTTGTTTGATTGAATGATTGTTTATTTGTGATGTGCTGTTTGTTAAAAATGTATGGTTGTTGTATTTGATTGGATATGAATGATTGAATCTACCCAAATTTTTCACTGTATTACAAGTATTTAACCTTTTAGATTTTATAAGTGTATACAGGTGATGGAAGCCACTGCTACTGCTTTGGTTTCATAGAAATATAAGCGTATTGCCCGACAATTAGGTACGTTTCCGGATTACGTTTAAAGCGCTATTTTATATATTTTCCCGAGTTGGGATATTTTATTTTGTATATATGTGTAATATATTTGTATATTTGGATATTATATTTTCTCCAGAGTCCCTCCGTACAAAGGAGACTCTGCTAAAATTTTTCGTAAATTTTGGACTTAGAATTTTGTTAAAGATATTTTTCCAACTTTAATAATTCAAGTATTAAAGAATAGAATGATTATAAAACAAGTATATTTCATTAAAGGAAATTAATCCAGTAAAATACTGTTTATAAATTAATATTTGAAATAAAATGTACTGTTTTATTCTTCCTTCTCCCTTCCTTTTCCTTTTCGGGGACGAAAAGTTTTGAGTGGGGGAGAGTGTAACGACCCGTAAAGTTCGACCATTTAAAATTGTTGTTTAATAGGATTTTTGTAATTTATTTTAGTTGAAAGAATAAAGGTGGTAGATAAATATTAGAATGAAGGCTAGAATAAATTATATAGAAGTGACTTAGAAACCTATTTAAAGACATTTGAATAAAATTCAAATGAATTAAGTAGAGAAAGAATTCATACTCGCCATAAAAGGTTAATTGAGACCAAAGAAGTAGTATAGGAATCTAACCTTCTTTATAAATTTGGATTTATTGCAATAGTTAATTTCATAAAATAAAGGTAAAGCTAATTCAAATTTAACTGGACCATTGTTGGTATAACTTTAGAAGCAAGATTTATTTATGATTTGAGTATTTAATTCAACAAGTGGTATTTACGACAAATGAAATAGAATTGAACGTAAAATATTACGTTATTAAATGGAAATCCAATTATTTATTTAGTTAGATTTTGTTGAGAGTATAAGGGTATAAGTTTTAATAATTGGGTTTTAGAATAAAATTTTAATTTCCTAATAATAAGAAAGTGCGGATATTAACGCTGCAAATTAATATACTTATACATTTTAATTCAAATCCAAGCGTGTTAAATCAATAGGAACTGATTGAATTATTTTAGTAATGAAATTTGGCTAATAATAGAAGTTGAAAAATAAAATTGGTTTTTATGATTTATTTAATTTATTTAATAAATATTAAAAATAGCCATTTTTGTCACGGACTCGAATTTCGACGAAACCAGTTTCATCGGATCCGTAACGTTGAATTATAATAATGTTTCAAGTTTCGTAGCGATCGGACTTGTCGTTTGATCGTACGGACTCGAAACGCCTTGAAATTTACACATTTTGAAATCAATTTGAAATTTTTGTTTTTTTTACATAACTTCTTCATACGATCGAATTTGGTCGCGAAACTTTTTCCATCGCGTTCAGAATATTTTAAAACATCTATTTGGATATATAGTTTTAACAAATTTGGCTCCGGAGGCATAGCAGGCTTTTTGGACCATGGTTTGTCACGCACGTTCGCGTATCCAGTCTAGCTACCCTACCTCTAGCCTATCTATAAATATACAGCTATAAACCCTAGCTCCTTTCTTTTTCATTTGCTGTACTTTAATTTCTTCACTCTTTTCTCTTCCCCAAATGTATACATCTCAGATCCAATTCCAGATCCATCCACAGTTCAAAATCAAAAGTCAAAACTCAAAAATTTCAGAAAATTCCAGAAAAAATATATGTTGAAGTATTCGATACGCGTAAAATACTGGTGAAATTCGTTTTTCAATTGGAGCTGTCGTTCATCCAGAATAAATTCAAACAGCCCCAAAACCGTTCATCATCGTCGCGCAAAACTTTATCGGATCGAGATTCTGTTTCTGGGTTTTGGAGAGGGAACCGAGGGGAGCGCATCTATGTAATTTGTTTGGCAGTTAAACGGTTGGATCGTCGGGAATTTTTGGCTAGGGTTTACAAAACATGGTGCGGCTGCGTGTAGTGCGTGAGTTACTGTAGGAGAGTTGAGGTGGTGACGTGGCTTGAAGGTGAATATGTGTCGTTTTCTATTTATTTTCAATTTGAATTCAATCATCATTTTTCACCATAACTTTCTCATACGAAGTCGGATTCACACGAATTTTTTTTTGTTAGGATCGTAATTTAATTCCGGACTCGATGACGCTGGTTTGGACGAATTCTGAGACGGGCGAATTTTTGGGTTTAAATCGGGTTTGAATTCGATTTAAATTCAAAAGGTGAGTGTTTAACTCACTCACAATTACTAGAAGCTTTTATGTTTGTTAAATAAATTTTAGAAATGAATAGAAATTTATTTATGAGCTTTTGGCATGTTATTTCACCCATATCTGTTGAATTGCATTTTTTGAATTTAGCTGTTAATTAAATTGATTGATTTCGTATAAATTGGCTGTTAGAAATTATTGTTTGCATAAGAACTGCTAGTTAACAGTTATGTAAATTATCACTGAAAATAAACTGTTAGATTTATAGTTGATAAATATAATTTGAATTAAACTGCCAATTATTACCTGTTGTATATTCCCAAACATATTTTGTCAGTGGTTGATATTGCTTGATGTTTGTGACTGGATGATGGATGTGTTGTTGAATGGATGTTTTATTTGATATCATTAAACTGTAAGTTAGCATACATTTTACATTTCATTCGGGATTGTGGTTTGAAATGATAAAACCGCAAAGTTTTATTTTTTTAAATTGCGGATTGAAATGATAAATATCCGTATCACTTGACCATAGGATAGAAAATTATATACAGGCACCGCGGTCTATATATAACTATTTTAATGTGATTTCTATGGTTTGGATTGAATACGGTCTATAAGTCTTAAATTTATATTGTATAAATATTTTATTCCATATTTATATACCTATGAAGTTGAAATTTTGAAATTAAAAGGAATATAAATTTCTTTATTGAAAATGGAAGAAATTTAGAAAATGGAGTTTGGTAAATTTATATCCTATGTTTAAATGTAAAGTTGGAAATTATAAGATATGATATTTGTAATTGGATTTTCCCAAAATAAATAGAAATGGATATTCTAGTATAATTTGAAGTGGAAAAATTCTATATATATATATATATATATTACTAGAAATTGAAGTCTTATTAATTATGGATTTTATGTGAATGGTCAAGATTAATTAATAGAATATTGATTTTGAAAGGATAAAAATCCAACTTTAGTTGAAATATTAATGCTCAAAAATGGATATAAATATATATAAAATTGAAATGGTTTTGGGACTTGAAGTAATATTTTGGATTTTGGTTTAACTTTAAAAGAAGAAATATTTGGAAAGCCATGTAATTTATTTCTTTATAAAGCAACAGTAAAGTTAAACCTTTTTAATTCGCATACCGTTGAATATCCAAACCATTTAGTTTTGAAAATAATGGTTTTAAAATACTATGGATTTTCGAAGAATTATGTTGAAAGTTACAAACAGAATATTGGTTACATGGGATATTAAATAATAAAAAGTGACATAATTTTTGAAAAGGAATATTTTATTTGGGAAATGATATCATTGATTTGGGTTTTATAAAAATAATATCAAAATGAATCTTTTTGGGTTTTAAAGAAGAAATGATATCGTAATATTATGGTTTTGAAATGGATTATATTCTGGTTTTAAAGTACAAACTATTTTTAAAATGACCGCGGTGTTATAATAACGATGGGTTGGCAAAGAGACCGGGATCGGATATGGACATACTCTCTGTCGATACCGAAAACCACTTTGACTAACCGTGTACGCGGTGGAGATTCCAGAATGAAGTAGGTGGTGGCGACGTTTCCTGTAAGGTAAATACGTGGACCCAGCTCCCGTGAGTTGGCATAAGGTGGCTAAAACAGGAGCGATTCTCAGGCCAATGAGGTCATTCCTCTGATCGGACCCTCCTCTTCGATATTATACTTTGACTTGGATTGATTCAGTGGCCACTTCTATATTTTGATTTTGGGGAGTTAGTCCGAGGTGGGCGGTAACTGCGGCTACGCGTTTCCACCAGCCTGGATAGCAATTGGTATATCTACCCTGGCATTGCCTAGTTGTGCCGTGTCACCTACCATACCGAGCCTTTACTACGAGTTTCTATTTGTGTCGTACCTATGGAGTATCCTCTGGTAGCTTCCCGATCAGGAGGTATTACGGTACTGTATAGACTATTGGCATTATTTGTGTTAAGGGGAATATTGGGTCACTCCTTAACGCTATTAAAAAGTAAGTTTACTTTACAAATAGACTCTATTATAATAGCGCAATATACTACATAGTAAATAGTTTAACGGATCCTTAGGAGATGTAAATCCCGAGCATCTCTTGAGTTACTGTACTCATATTTATTTCTGTTTATTTAACTCACATAAGATCTTTTAGTTCTGACTCGAGTGTTTTGTCTTTTCAAATTCGCTCGGGTCAGTCCGAGCGTTTCAGGATCGAAGACTTTAGCTTTGAAGGACGAAGACGAAGGAGTCGAATTATTATTATCTATAGTATTGCACCACACTCATACTGTTCCGCTGCATTGTTTGTATTGGTATGTGCAACTCTGACACTTATCGTATAAAGCAAATCAAGTGTTGGTAAACTGTTTTGAACTGTATATTTATTATTATATTTTATCCTTCCGCTGTGAGATTCTGTTTTGGTTTATTTCTTCTCTGTTTTTCTTATTTACCCCATAACAATCCGCCCTTGCGTATGCTTTGAATTGGCACGTGTGTCGGTTTAAAGTGTGCGAAAAGGCGGGATGTTACATCATTAATATAACTCAAGTTCATATTCTTAATGACTTCATTTCTTTAATTCACTTATTAATTTACTTCGACACCAAAATCAACTTTATTCAACATTATTTAAGTTATATTTAATTTCAAACATCATTTGTTTAACTTAACTTAAATTTCCACTTATAAATCCAATTCAGATTTCAATTCTAAAGTAAATTCTATTTAACTTTTACCAAAACTAAATTTATTAACTCATATTATAAGTTCAAAACTTATTTCACTGATATTCATCAACTTCAATAGCTTATCTAATCCAATTCAGATTCCAATTCCAGTTCTGTTTACTTACAAATTCGAAATGGATTTCAATTTCATTTTCTTGCACTTGCAAATTTTATTTATTCATTCACAATTTATTTTCCAACTTAATAATTGTATTCCAATCGTTTTATATAACATTCCAGAGTCTTTTCAATCTTTCAAAACCATTTTTTTGAAAATCAGTTCAATTATCCTTTGAATTTCAAAACCCAAACCCAAATTTTCCAAACAACTTTCATTTAAAACAATTTTGCAGCAATCCCTCTTTTGGAAACCCGAAAAAGAACACCGATGATGTTGCATTCATCATCGGAATTATTTTCCAGCGATCGAAAAAGAGTTTAGAGCTTTAATTTCTCCAAAACAATTTTCCAAAATATCAAATCCTTTGAAAACACTTCTTTGGAACTTTGTTTTTAGATTATAAATCACATTTATTTAACTTATTCAACAACCAAAAAATAAATTCATATACACTTTAATAATTCTGAAAAATTATTCCTTTATATATAATAATCAAGGTAAAATTATTTTATTTACCCTATTTTAAAACGATATCTTGTCAAATTGTTCTGTACAAGTGTTTAGAGATCCCTATCAACAACGTTAATTACTCGTGTTGACCAGAATCCATATACCACTCAACAAACCAATCATCATAATATAAAACAATTTATATTCACTAACAAATATGCACTCATGTCTATTATTAAACTCAAACTCATTCTGGAGTACTGTTGACTCTATCTCTAATGAGTAACACCCAACAGAGCCATGGTTGTTGCTTAACCATATGCTCTGATACCAGATGTAACGTTTTCGATTTTTCATCGCTCGAAAACCGACATCAATACGTCCACCGTATCAACTGCCGAGCAATCGAATGCCGGAAAACCGAAATGTTATGGTTGAAGAAGAAGAAAAAGATAGAAGAAGAGAGGAAAAGATAGAAAAGAACAGAAAGAAACAACAGAAAAATATCAGAATCTCACAATCGCAGCGGAACAACATATAATAGATAAATGAATAATCTTTAAATCAAAGAACTAGATCAGTTATTGCAATACATCACATTACATTACATTACATCATCAGAGTGCACAACAACAAAACAACGGAAAAGAAAATATACTAGTTGATACGCCAATCCATCCAGCTTGCTTCCAGATCTCTACAGCAACTCTCGAATTCCAGAATATCCTGATAACCTAACTCTAGACTGCCCGTGCTAAAATTGGTGGGCACCCAGAGTTTAGGAAGGAAAAAATAAAATCCAGGTCAGTCATGGGACTGGTGTGAGAACTTAAACAGTTTATCTTTAAAAACAAACCAAGGAATATTTTTAAATTTGATTCGCAATGCTTTTTTAGAAAATGAGACTACCATAGGGCCTCCCGCACACACACACAATGCAAACGCAGAATCGGAGGAGATTCCTCCTTATGATAGTCAAAGATGCTTGATACGCATTAAAAAGAAACATTTGATATTATTACTAGTGCATAGTGCAGAAAACATTTCGAAAGTAAAGATATAAATCTTAGCCAGCATAGGCATTCTGCACTTATGCCTACTATAGCTACCATTTAAACAATGGTGACCACCATAAGTAAATAGTAGGTTCTACAACTAAAACCGTACAAGATCGTATTGTTTCTTTGGATTTCCAACAAATGGTCAGGCCAAGGAACTTTCCATTACCACATGGGTACGCTGCTGGAAAGATGACCCCGAGAACATAACCTAACATTACGGTTAGATCTCTGCCAACACAAGGCCGGGTTACCCCTAACTGGGTAACTACTGACACGAATATGTCATCCCCCGGTCGTAACCGACCTTCATCCGAGGATCCTCGATTCCAGCAACCACAAACTAATGAATTTGCAGCAACAACATAGGTTAAGTATCTGGGCTCCATACCATGATACCACCTCTATCGAGAAGGAATGACATACACTAAAGGGGTGCTACCCCCTAATAAACTTGCTGCATTTTTCCTGTATTGACCATTTCCGGGGTGTGATGTCCGACGAAGTCTCGTCCACAAAGCTACGCTTTATACAAAAGTTGTGCTTTGATCATCAAATGCTCAACAGCACTTCGTATGCCACATTACCAATTTGGGAATGTATCACCAGTAACCATCAACTACATAACCTCTGAGCTCGTACGTCTCAGAGAATGGTGTTAAGCTAAGAGAATAAATTCTCCGCCACCAACAGAAATATATTTGATAGAAACCAGCTTTACATCTCAAATTGTAACGTCAGACAAACATCCATACAAGTCCGTTCCGGGATCGAACGGAACTGAAGGCACTTCCAAAGAAGCCCTTGCAATCTGGATATTCACTAATCACGATCGGACTTTTCATCACTAAGGGTGATAAAACCTCTATATCGGGGATCAGCCGATGCAGAGTCATTCGACGGTAATCCTTCCGTTTTCAAAAATATTCGGTCTTCAACGCCGGTCTTCAAATGCAATCCATAACGACGTATCACATATTCGGAATGGGTTATACGACCCAAAGGTCCTTTTCCGGCTAACCCGAATAGTGAGCGCTTATTTTAAAAATATTTGTAGCATTCAAATTCAAGAAAATCACAACAAATACCTATTTAAAGGTAAATATTGATGGTCGGTTATTCAACTATCAATACGCATGCATAACATCACCAGAGTCCAAATAATTTTCCAAATTATTTATTTTTCAAAATATCTTTACTAGATATACAATTTCCACACTACAACCATTTGAAAACAAATTTTCAAATCACTTTTCACCTTTACCTCTTTTGAAAACAAATTTCAATCATTTTCCTTATACGGAAATACTTTCATTTCAGAATGGTTCATTTAAACCAATTAAATAAATCCTTAACGATTTACTTTATATTTACGTTTCAAATCCGTAAAATTCATTTCCCTTTCTTTCATAAATTCCATAATGAATTCACGTTTCCAAAATATCTATGAATATACGATTTTCAAATCGATTTCTAATATTCATTTTCAATTTATCTTTAAAAGATAAAATCTCAAAACATTCACTTCATATTGGAAAACATTTCCAAACTTATTTAATAATAAGTAATTCACAAACCCATTTATTTTCAACACATGGAAAATATTCAATATACTTAAATCAAAATTAATTATATATTTCATTCTTTAAAGAAAACGTGCGCTTAAAAACATTTATTTGAGTCAAAACGAATGTTGCGTAAAACAACGTTACGACAACCCAAAATCACTAGTATAGGAATTCGAAATTAAGATAGATAGATAAATCCCAATACTATATACAACATTTTCTTTCATAAAGCATTTACTATAACAACAGTGTTATAGTCCACTATTTCCTTCTATTTCTCGAAAACATCTATTTCAACAATAAATGTTGAAATCTATGTATTCGATACTTATCGCATTTTAAAACATCATTAAATCGTTTTAATTCTATTTAAAATATCACTTTCCAAAAACATTTCTTTTTATTTAATAATATACTCACTGTCCAAAATCGTGGATATAATTCCCAACCGAACTCTTATTATTACAACATTTAACTTAAAGGATAATTCGCTGTCCAAAATCACGAATATCTCTCCTTTAATAAACTTTTATGTTTAATTCATCAAATTCAATTGATTTCGGATTTATAAAACAATGTTTATAAATTCCATTTGTATTTATAAAAACTTCAATTTACAAATCTCCTTTATTTACCAATTCAATTTATAACTCAATTTTATACCAAAAATCAAATTTATAAGTTAACTGCTTATAATCTTTTAATTTACAAAAATCTATTCATTTTATAATTTCACAATTTATACAACTGTGAATTTCGTTCACTTATGAAATCCTTCAATACTTCATTTTAACACTTATAAAAACTCGTTTTATAATTCCAATATTTTTAATTTATAAAATATCAATTTTATAAATATTTTATATAAATCGTTTATTATAATTCAAAAATCCGAATTTAAACCATTTTATAAATTAATCAACTATTTAATTCAAAAATCAAATTTCGGTTATATTTCTCAAAAATCATAACTTTTATAACTTTAAATATTATAACGTTTATTTATTTAAAATAAATCAATTCCAACATTTAATAAAACGTATATTTTCAAAAATTACTTTAAAATCCTTTTAAATTCAAAATCGTTACTTTAATATTTTTAAAACTCCAAAAATAGGCCAATGCTGCAACAGCAACAATCTATCAATCGCGACAGTCAAAACATCGTATATCAATATGATAATCAACAAATATCACAATATCTGTAATCAAATAAATACTGGTGAGGAATCCAGTTGGATCCCTCCAGCCTGTTTCCCTACATCCACAGACATTAGCACAATACCATTCCGTTCCAATACGGAATATCGCGGTATATGGGATTCATAAAATATTATCCGCTATTATGCAGCGCAATAGGGTCTCAACCGCTATATAATGCGGGAAAATCAACTCTAAGTACATAAATAATACCAATTCCAATCAAGATGGAATTATCGCGGTATATGTTTTTAATAAATAACATCCGCTTAGTATACAGCGTATTGGGTCTATTACTATATAACAGATAATAATTTATCATTCAATCATACAAATCAGCACAATCTTTCAATTTTAAATCTAACTATTTAAAATTTAAATCGAAACAATTCGATTGAGTGAGAAGTTCTCACCTTGGTTCCAATAAAAGTTTCAGTGTTTTATTTTGAATAAAATTAAACGTGCGTTTAATTTTACCCAAAATTTCCATTTTCTCCAATCAATTCCAATCCAGCTCCATCGCGTAGTATTCGTCAATACGAATCCAATGCAATTCGTTTCGTACATTTTCGACCTCGTACGAAAAAGTTACACAGTTCTAAACATTAAACGAATTATATTATATAAATTTTACAATTTTTTTTTTAATTTTATAACCTAATCTCAGCCGCACGTTCATGATTCCAAATCAGGGTCGTTCGCCCCTATTTCTTCCCTAGATCAAAGAACGCGACCGAAAACCCAATGCACGCTCAACAACCCTAATAGCCGCACCCACAAACGACGTCGAGGAGTTGATCAGAGACCGCCGTTGCGAAGCTCGCACTTGACTCTACTCTCAGTCGTGATAGCATGAAGCTCGGCTGTGCTTCTCTTTCAAAAAACGTGAATGAATATCGTGCGTTTGAACTTGTTGCCGTCAATCTGTAGCTCCTTTTAAGATCTTGACCGTTGAACACGAAAATCTCGTGATCTTCTACGAAGTTGTAGTTGAATGTTTTTCGTAATTGTCGCTGGATTAATCGGAATTTGAGGGAGAAGATGGTGAATTTCTGGCCGTGTATTCCAGTTAGTGGCGGCTGAAGAAAGAAAATGGGCTAGGTTTTGATTTTTTTTGCAAATGGAAAATAAGAAGGTCCTTATGTAGAAAATTCCAAATTACTATTCACTCGAAATTTTCCGAACTCCAAATCTCGCGTTGTGACTGGCGTTTCTAGGGTTTACCCCACGTTCCGGACACAATGGAATAGGTTTCGGAGGCCAATTCGATCATGTGTGCGAGTTATGGTAATAAACGATCAAATTTAAATCAGACCGATTAAACGAATTTCTATACGTTTTGGCTTGCCCCGGACAAACCGTAAGTCCGGTTGACACGAAATTTGAAACTATACAATAATATAACATTACGGATCCGATGTAACTGGTTTCGTCAAAAGCCGAGACTGTTTGAAAAATGGCTATTTTGACTCGTCAATTAAATATTAAAATATTCAATTTTCACACTTTAACCTTAAATTCAATTTTAAAATTTCTATAACATCATTCTAACTTCAACATGATTAAATAAAATTTTACAAATCATTTTCAATCATATTAATCCCAATTTTCATTTATTTCTGGAATTTCAAATATTAAATTATTGATTTAATTATGCAATTAAATCCAGATATTCGAAATAAAATTTATTCGACTTATAAATTTCACTTATTAAAATCCATTAAGTATACAAATTTTAATTGACAAAAATTCTAGGTCATTATATGTATAAACTTATTTCTTTGGGTTAAGTGAGGGTTGTTGTTTTAGTGAAAGTCCAAAAGGAGTTTGGGACTGGACGTAGGACGGTGCTCCAAACTAGTATAAAAATCTGTGGTGTTATTTTTTATTATACTGCTTTATATTCCGCACTATTTACTGTATAGCTATCATTACTACACTCTATATTATCATATATCCTTATTACACTATCCATAACACACTTTCATTTGGTATCAGAGCAAGATCATCGTATAACCGTAACACAATTATTTGATAATCCAATAATATGGAAACTAACACTAACACTAGCTTCATTGAAGGACAATCCACTGCACTCCCACCACTATTAATGGCATGAATTATAACTATTGGGCCACACGAATGAAAATATATATGCAAGAAAATGGTTTTGATTCATGGAATATAACTCAGACAGAATATATTATTCCTACTAAAGAGTATTCTACTTGGTCAAATACACAGAAACTAGATGCCACAGCTAATGCAAAAGCCATGAATATGTTGTTTTGTGCCTTAGATAAAAACGAGTTTAACCGTGTTAGCATGTGCAATACTGCATATGAAATATGGCGTACACTCAAAGTTACACACGAAGGAAACAACAAGAACAAACAAAGAAAAATATCAATGCTCAAAAGTCAGTTTCAAAACATTAGAATGAAAGAAAATGGATCTATTAATGATATGTACTCAAGACTTCAGGATATCTGTCATTCATTAGTAGGACTAGGAGAAAAATATTCAGACTTTGATACTGTATCCAAAATCTCTCTTTAAGGAAAAGAATGAGAAAGGAAAGTTCTCGCTATTGAAGAAGCGAACGATATTTCCAAAATAACTTCAAAAGAGTTAATAGGAAATCTAATGTCCTATGAAGTAAATTTGCAGGCTAAAAGAGTTCAAACCCAAGATAAAAAGAATATAACATTCCAGGTAGAACAAGAAGAATTAGATTCAGACAAAGACGACCTAGCCTTTATTGCCAAAAACTTTAAGAAATTCTTGAAGTATAGAAAAGGAAATAGAAATAATGGCAAGAGAAGCTCGAACGGTAATAAACCACCGTCATCGTTTGTTATGGAGTGCTTTAACTGTCACAAAAAGGGCATATACCAAAGGACTGTCCAGATCAAAAGAAAGAATATCAAAATAAAAGGAAGGACAAATTTAGAAGAAAAGCCTTTCCAGTTACATGGGATGATTCAAATTCCTCCTCTTCTTCTAAATACGAGACGACAGCGATAATGAATAAGCCAACGTATGCTTATGGCCAAAGATAATGAGGTTAGTGATTTAACTTTTGATGACATGATAGAGATAAATTCTGAATTATTAGATACTTAAAAAAGTCTTAAAAGAAAATATAAAGAGGTTATAGAAAACCAGAAAAAAGAAGAATTCAAAAGAGATATGCTTAAAGACGAGAAGAAAATATTGGAAGAAGAACTTGAGAAAACTCAAGAATCTCTTTCAAATGTTAATTCTCAACTTATTTTATAAAGTCAAGAAATTAAAACTCAAAAAGAAAAGAATGATGTTCTTGTTTCTGAAAGTCATGTTTTAAAAACTAATATTAAAATGGTAGAACTAGAAAATTCAAGTCTAAAGACCAAACTAGAAGGAATCACTAAAACCGTTTCAAATTTTAACAAAGAAAGAGAAAATTTATCTAGAATTATTGAGAATTCACAACCTGTTAACAATAAAAATGGTTTAGGTTAGAAGAAGAAAGTTAAGTATTCACAATCTAGCAATTTAAACAAAGTTAAGTCTAATAAAACATCCATATCTTCAAAAAGACTAGTTTCTAAAACTATAAACTTATGGGTACCTAAAACTAATAACAAGTTAAAAAGGAAAAAGTATATTAGTTCATTCATACAAAATGTTCAAATAATAAAAATTGGATACTAAACCTACTTGAGTTTGGTTTCCTAAGACCTAACTCTTAGTACCTTATTAAAAAGTGGGTACTAATTTTATCTCATATTTTTGCAGTCCTACTCAAGAAAAGAGGAAAATGAATACTCGGCAGTGGTTGCTCAAAACACATGACAGGAGACAAAGATATGTTGATAAATAGTACATACTCAGATGGAGGTTATGTCACTTTTGGAGATAATTCCAAGGGCTATATCATAAGCAAAGGCGATGTGAGCAATTAGGGTACATCTAATTTACCACTTATTACAAACGTTTTATTAGTTAAGAATCTAAAACATAATCTAGTAAGTATAAGTCAATTATGCGATAAAGGTTTTAAAATATCCTTCTCTAAAAATATATAGTATTTTTGGCCAAAATCAAAATCTTACTTTCAAAGGAAGTAGAGATAAAAACATGTTTTGAATATGAAAGTTAATCATAATTCTGACATGTGTTTAACAGCCAAAGAAAATGATCCCTAGATACGGCACAAACGATTTTGTCATATCAATTTCAAAAATATAAATAAAATTTCTAAAATAATCTCGCAAAAGGATTACCAAAGATGAATTTTAAAGAAAATAATTTATGTGACTAGTGTCAATTAGGTAAATTAACTAAATCCTCGTTTAAATCTAAGAAAGTCATTTCGATATTACAACCGCTTGAATTACTTCATATGAATTTATTTGGACCTACCCAAATTCAATCCATAAATCACAATAAATACGTATTTGTAATAGTTGATGATTTTTGTAGATATACATGGACTATTTTTATGAAAAATAAAGTGATACTTCTGAAAATTTCAAAACATTTGTTAAACGAATTCAAAATTTAAAAGTTTCTAGAATTAAGAATATTAGAAGTGATCATGGAGGTGAATTTGAAAACGAAAAGTTTGATAATTATTTTTAAAATAATGAATATTTTATAATTTTTCGTTTTATAGAACTCCGCAACAAAATGGAGTCGTAGAACGAAAGAATCGAACTCTACAAGAATGTGTAGGAACTTTATGAAATGAAAGCACATTACCAAAATATTTTTGGGCGGAAGCTGTTGCAACTGCCTGTTATGTTTTGAATCGTGTTTCTATTAGACCTCTCACCAAGAATACACCTTATGAACGTTTTAACGACAGGAAACCAAACATATATTATTTAAAAATATTTGGATCAAAATGTTTTATATTAAATACTAAAGATCAGCTTGGCAAATTCGATTCAAAATGTGACGAAGACATATTTGTTGGATATTCGAATCGAAGCAAAGCTTATAGAGTTTTTAATAAACGAACTAATACTATCGAAGAGTCACTTTGTATATCTTTTGATGAGAACTCTAAACTTATTTTAAAAACAAATAATGACGATGATTTACTTAATAATAAAATGAACAATTCAAGAGATGATGTAGATATTGTTTATAATTCTAGAGAAGATGAAAACATTGTTAATAATTTAGAAAATAGAAATATTACTATACAATAATATCTCCCTGAAGAATCTTATGAAATTATCCTATAGAAAATATAATTGGAGAAATAAATTCAAATGTTCGAACTAGGAATCAACTAAATTTAATGGGTAATGTAGCTTCTCTCTACTATAGAACCTAAAAATACTAAGAAAGCATCATCCGATGAAAATTAGATTATTGCTATGCAAGAAGAACTAAAGCAGTTTGAACGAAATGAAGTTTGGGAACTAGTACCCAGACCGACAGACCAGACTGTTATAGGAACTAGATGGGTTCATAAAAATAAAGCAGACGAATTAGGAAATATAACTAGAAACAATGTGAGGCTAGTAGCACAAGGATATAACCAGGAAGAAGGAATAGACTGCGAAGAAACATTTGCTCCAGTCGCTAGACTAGAAGCAATACGAATCTTATTGGCGTACGCATGTTTTAATAATTTTAAAGTCTACCAAATGGATGTTAAAAGTGCATTTTTAAATGGTTATATTAAAGAAAATGTTTATGTTGAACAACCTCCTTTATTTATTCATAAAAATACCCAGATCATGTCTATAACTTAGGTAAACTTTATATGGTTTAAGACAAGCACCCCATGCTTGGTATGAACGCCTTAAAAGCTATTTAATTGACTCAGGATTCGAAATAAGAAAAGTATATCAAACTTTATTTATTAGACATTCTAAAAATGATGTTTTGATAGTTCAAATATATGTAGATGACATTATATTTGGCTAAACTAATAATGAATTATGTAATGAATTTTCTGAAATAATGACCCGAGAATTTGTGATGTCCCATATGGAAGAATTATCATATTTTCTAGGTCTTCAAATAAAACAAGTTTCAAATGGAATATTTATTAATCAAGAAAAATAATGTAATAATCTTATCAAACGTTTCGGAATGGAAAACACTTCTGCCAAACCAACACCTATAAGCACAACAGCACATCTTGATAAAAATGAAAATGGAAAGAGTGTAGACCATTAACTATATCGTGGTATGATAGGATCACTACTTTATCTAACAGCAAGTAGACCAGATTTTATGATGAGTGTGTATCTATGTGCATGATTTAAAGCTGACCTGAAAGAATCACATTTACAAGCTGTAAAACGAATACTACGTTATCTTAGTAAAACTACAGATTTCGGACTTTTCTATCCAAAAGAGTGCTCATTCGAGCTAGTACCATACAACGATGTTGATTTCGGAGGATCATGAATAGATGGAAAACGTACAAGCGGTACATGTCACTTCATTGATAAATCATTAATATCATGTTTAGCAAGAAACAAAACCGTGTTTGAAGCAGAATATATTTCTGTGCACTAGCTTATGCACCAATAATTTATATGCAATAGATAGTTAAAGACTTCGGAGTCAATCTATCAAAATCAACAATTTATTGCGATAATTCTAGTGCAATAAATCTATCCAAAAATCCAATAAACCACTCAAGAACTAAACACATAGATATTAGACATCACTTTCTATGCGATAATATAGATAAAGAAGTGATAAATTTAGACTACATTCCATCAGAAAATCAATTAGCTGATATTTTCACTAAACCACTGTTAGAAAATACTTTTATAAAATTACATCGTGAACTCGGTATAATGTGGATTAAAGATATATAAATAATAAAATACGAAATTTTAACTAAAAATTCAAAAATAATTTTTCTTTACAAAAAATAATACTTATGACCGTGCGGAGACTCGAACCTATGATCTGTTGTGAATAGCCCAGATGCTTAACAACATGAGCTATTGATTATTTCTATTACAATTTAGGCTGGGGACTCTATTATATGGTGACAAATATAAACTAAATTATGTATAACACTTATCTTTATAAATTTACTTTATTGCATTTATGCATATTACGTTTACTTAAATAAATCAAATAACAGAAAACCAACGAAATAGCACATTTTTCCTAACTAACAACCCTTTTATATAGCTAAATTCAAGACAAGCCATTCACTTCAACCTTCTTTTTCTCAACATTAGGCTACAAATAGATATGTCTATTCTATGTTATTCATACAATCAAACTGAAATACAAACTAATTTTCATGATGTCAACTTCTTATTCAACTGACTCCATTGAAATTCTATCCTCTACCGATTCACTAAAAACTCCCGTCTATCATACTACACTATCTTCTACCTACCATTATCATACCGGATATACTCCAGATAAAAGGAAAGGGAAGAAGATGATTAACGTATCCCTAAACACTAAACAAAAAATAGATGATTTACATCACTATCAACAAGAATCATTGATGCTTCAATGTGAAATATACTACGAGAAAAAGAACAACTCGAGAAGTCTAGGAATAATCGAGCACATTGCTATGAAATTTTGCGGTGCTTCATCACATCCAATAGACGAACACGTCGTTTCTCCTATTCGACGACCTTCCACTTCATCCGCGCCGCAACCATCGGTCTCACCAAATTCATGGGAGCGAAATGAAGAATCGAATGTTCATCGCAAACAATTACAGGGCTACAAAACTCCTAGCCCTTTAAAATAAAAGTAGTTGTTATTATTTGTTGATTTTTTCTCTGAATAGTTCTACTAAAGTATGTACAATTTGTTTTTGGAATAATTCATTTCTTCTTCCTCATATTATCAACACTTATACGACTTATAATATTCAAAAATGAACTTGCATATTCGTAAGTATGAAAATATATAAACAAATTACTCCAGAAAAATTGATTGTAGAAATTCACCTAGGTCAACCGACTGAACCAGGAGGCCAGTTGACTGACACGGAAGTAAAAAAATATTTCAAAACGCAGAGTCAGTCGACTACCACAGCGGCTCAGTCGACTGGACTAGAAGCAAAAAAATATAAATCCTAGATACAGTCAACTGAATTAGGCACTCAGTTTACTGAATCAGAAGGTCGAAAATTTCGAATTACATATTCAGTCAATTGAACCACTAATTCAATCAACTGATTCGTGAATCTGAGCAAAATTACTGCTCCTACCCACTCATTTTTCACCTTTTAACAATCATCCTCCCCTTCTCTCTCCTTACTCATTTTAGATTTTCAACTTCTCTAAAACCCTAGCTCTTCAAAAACTCAATTTTTTAACCTCCAAACAATCAAATTAATGGCTCCTAAGAAAAAAGGACAAGCATCTACATCCTCTCAACCTCCTTCAAAGGAGCAAATCCAACAATGGCTACTCGATGATACCGGAATTAGGAGATGGAGGAGAGTGCAAGATTCCCGCATCTTTGAAGGTTCGTTTGTAAAGTTTTCTAATTTTCTCCATACTATATACAAGAATTGGCTCGTTGGAGAAATTTTAAATCATTATTCAATATTGACGAAATTGAGCACAAAATTAATCAAATAATGGTCAAACTATTCTATGCAAATCTTAAATTGGGTCACCAAACCGTTCAAAATCAAGAAGACTGTGTATGGAGTCTAATTTGTGGAAAACCTTCGTTTTCTCCTTAGATCGAATGGCTCACATTTTAAGATCTGAAAATGATGGTATCGAATTGAGCGATGTTGATTGTGATATGGTCGTTCGTGACCATATAAGTCATTTATTTTTAGAAGACGACATGCACTAACTCAAGTCCATGTCCTTAAGACCAAAAGCAAGAATTATACATCGTGCGTTAATGAAAACCGCAACATCGCGAACTAGGAGTTAGGAACTTGTTTATGAACATAACTTTAAAGCCTTGTACGTTATATTTGGAAATGTTAAAGTCAATTGGCTACAATTAATTCTTTATAAATTCTTAAGCTTCAACAATGGTTGAATGAATGTCATCTACTATGATGAGTATATTATGCAACTACTAAAGGAATGTGAGATTCCGAAACCTAACTCGTCGGTTTCTACCGTTGGGTATTTAAATTCTCGTACTTTAGCATTAATGAAGCTACCGGTTGCTCGACCACCTCCTATCATTACTTTTATGAATGGACTCAACGATAATTATCTCAAGATCAACCCAACAACAAGAAGGCAAAGCGTCTTACCGTCCATCTCACCAATGATCAATTAGTCGTCAACAAGACGTAATTTTGATTCCTAATCCGGGCCTTCCTCCACATGAATTAATTTCCATGATATGTCATAACCAACAAATACTTTAATCCCATATCACTAAAGTTGACAAAAAGCTTGATAAGGTTAAAGGATTTTTTGCTTGGTCAGCTACACTAGGCTACAAATACTTCATCCGACACTTCCACGGCTACACTAGGCGATTCGAGTAAGCAACCCGTCTTCACTTGGTCTTCCTCTTTCGATGATCAAGTAAGTAGTAAAGATGATGATGGAGGTGATAGGGGTGGCCAAACATCGCATGATGATGGGGTAAGCAAAGGATGGCATAAGTTTTTTGTTTTATATTATGCAAACATTAGTCTTTAATTTATGGCTTGTGTTTGATAGTCTCTCTTTTTCGTATTATTTCAAGACTCTTGTTCATGGTATTCTAATGTATGAATGATCGTTTCCTTCATAATATCTCTGACATTATGGCTTCACACTTTGATATGCCTTATTCCTTTTTGTTGACGACAAAGGGGGAGAAATATTATTACTAACGTTAAGAATGCAGGATATAGAGTGTCAAAGATTCAGAGGGAGTAAGTATTTATATTATATATACAGTCGAAATCTATACCTATTTACAGATAGTCATCAATCAAAAAGGGGGAGAATGTTGAGACTTGGTTTTGATTCATGACACAAGGTTCACACTACGACATACAGATTTGATGACCGCTTCGACAAAAAGATAATATATACTACAAGGAAACAAGACTACAAAATCAGTGCATCAATTATCTTATTTTATTTTTGAATCTTAGGTCAATTTTTGTTATTTCTCTCCTTTTTTACGTATATATTAGCTTATATATTTAACCATCTTATTTCAAAATAATTTATACATATAAAAGCATATATAATATATATTATATAATAAAAGTGTTTAAAGTTATATATATTACATTATAAAAGTGTTTAAAACTATGTATATTATTATACATGTGTAAACTGTGCAAATTGCGCAGATATTGCTAAGGTCAATCGACTGATCCAGAGGCTCATTCGATTGACCCAGAAATTTATGTGCAACATGCACAAATGCACAGATATACAAATATATACTTAAAAATTTGTTTGAATATTCAGTCGACTGACCTAGAGGTTCGGTTGACCGAATTTCTACGACGGCTACTTTTTGCAAAGACACGGTTATTTGTGAAGAGTTATGAACCTCTACGAAGAGATTTGGATGCAACATCAATCGAAATTCTTCGTCAACATTTGCTGCTTTTTAACCTCTAAAAGTACATATTCTAACTTAATTCCAAATTACCGAATTATCTGACTCTCTTGAATCTATTTGCAATTACATTTTCAATTATACTACATTAAAACAATATTATACCTTTCTATTCTTCATAAACTTCAAATATATATATTTATACTCGAGGAGAAGATTATAGGAAGGGTGTACTACAAGTGACAAATCCATGTTATTAGAACACACAAAGTCAAAAAAATCTTTTGTATTTGTTGAAGTCCTGTTCTGCTTCTCAGGCGTGTGAAGTCCTCTTCGGCTGCTGAGGCGAAATCCTGTTTTGCTGCTCAGGTCCCTGTTCAGCTGCTCAGGGGTTGTATAGACCTATTCCTCCAGGTTAGGTGAGGGTTGTTGTTTTAGTAAAATTCCAGAAGGAGTCTGCAACTGGATGTAGGACGGTGCTCCAAACCAGTATAAATATATCTGGTGTCATTTTTTTACTATACTGCATTATATTTTGCACTATTTAGTGCATAGATATCATCATTGCACTCTGTATTATCATATATCCATATTACACTATCCATAGCACACTTTCATTAACCATTCAATTTCTCATTCTTTTGTTAATGAAATTCATTTTGCAGAAAATGTTCCTAGAATCACTTGCTTCCAATCACACTTAATGGAAAACTGTGCAACTCTTTACCTAAATTCCTGTTTGGGTTCCCAATATGGTAGGTTAATTTTGCAATTCTAGTTGTTTATTTTGCAAGTTGAAATTTTGGAAATGGATTATCGTGTAGATTGTTGTATTACAAAGATACATAGTAGCCATGAAACTGAATAGTTGGGAGATATTATTAAGAATGTTTGGCATTATGGTGTGAGTTTTAATTAACCTTTAAATTTCTTTTGAAATTTTATGTCTGATAATCTCGGCACTTTTCATCCCTATGATTACACTATGCATGAAACTAAATCTTCGTTGTGAAGATATGGATAATTGTTAAGAAAACTTAATATCAAATCTGTTGTTGTAAATGTCAATGATGGTCTTCTGTCCTATTCCAAACATAGCATTGAATACTGACATGTGGTATGTAACGACCCAGGATTTTTATGAATTTAAATTGATAATTAAAAGAATTTTTGAATAAAAATT
Organism: Allium cepa; assembly: GCA_030765085.1. Taxonomy (NCBI): domain Eukaryota; kingdom Viridiplantae; phylum Streptophyta; class Magnoliopsida; order Asparagales; family Amaryllidaceae; genus Allium; species Allium cepa. Next base: position 846,703,105 of record CM060928.1, on the reverse strand, counting down.
TGTAGAATTAATTATAAAAGGCAGCGAGTTTCCCCGATTCAAATAGAAATATATTAAGTCATATGGATTTAAAAATTTGTATATATGTGAATATATATGTATATATTAGATTTTAAATAAATTCTTAAATAAATGATTTTGAAAAATAAATAATATACTTTGGACATAAGTATAAAAATTAATAGAAATTGTTACAAATGGTTTGAAATAATAATAAGTATTAACATAAGTATGAACACTAACACAAGTAAAAAGAAACATGGAAAAAAAATATAAACATAAACAAAACAAAGTAAAAATATAAATTTTTTTTTTTTCAATGTAAGTTAAGGATAAATATTTAAATAAGAAATACATTCACATATAAACATAAACAAAACAAAGTGTGAACAAACAAATTAAAATATACATATGCATAAATAAGTACAACCAAAACATAACTAAAAAATAAAAATAAAAATAAAGTACAATAATATATCAGTATAACATCACTGCAGCCTCTCTTTATAAAGTGACCTCTGATATGAAAATGACAGGAAAGTATATATGCATGCACACTTGCAAAATGATGAAGACTAACCAAAGTACATACGAATAGGAGTTAAAATTGTCTTCAGCCATGACTGTTGTACAATATAAACATCACCCTATACACTACAACATCACCTATAACTTCATTTTTATATGCATCACCTTCTCATCTCAGTTTTGTTCACCATTATAAACTGAAGTATAAAGGCCATTCTTTAACTCAAACAATCATTCAACATAAAACATTTTTCAAATCAATCAAAGCCTGACAGTTTGAAGCAAAGAAAAGCTTCAGATAAACCAAACTCCAACTTGTAAACTCCTGGATTTAAACAATGATTTGGAAGGTGAGTAACATATGTGTTTTATTTATTTATTTAAAAGTTGAATTTGTTACATATATATGTCTGTTTCTACATACATATAAACCCTTTGAATACATTTGAAAACTGGAAGTACAAGTTATTGTTATACAGGTTTTCTGTTCTAAGATTGTAAGTTTCACCTAATCTACTTGATGCTTGGGTTTAATGTTAATACAAGAATTTATTGTTATAGTGTATATTCAAGATTTAAATATTATTTAAGTTGAATCAACTTAGGATTTTCTCTGGGAAGCAAGAAATTCGAATACAACTTCCAATAAGTCAAAATTTAAACTTTTCAAATTTGGAATTCAGGTATGCAGTCTGAATTCGTATGCTATAATATGATTTTCAAAGCAAAAATTATAATTTTTCGATCAAAGGTTTAAGAGCAGTTCGGGGTTAAAAGAATTTCTTTGTTTTCATGATTCCTGATGATCCTCTGAGTTGTAGAGGTCGAGATCATGCGTGGAGGTGGAGGAGTCTACGACGCTGCTAGGAAAAATAAGGAGATGGTCGGTAGGTGGTCGTGGTGGCGGCGGTGAACGTTTTAAATTTCTAAACCTAATTTTGACTGGGTCGAGTGTTTCGATTGGCTCGTCCTCTTCGTGCGATCGAGTGCGGCGAGTTTTGGGGTGATGATGGAGGGAACGTGGACGAGTAGAGGGTCGAAGTTTGAGGCTCTCTAGTGGACGGGATTTCGAGAACGACGATGATTCCCAGGTTGATGGTGAAGCCGGTTGCGTTTTCCAAGCTTTGGTGTTTTACTGCATTTTTGTTCCAGGTTTGGAATTGAAATCTCAAATCCAGATCCGAGATTTTTGTGGCGATTTGTAGATGGGATGCTGGTGAGATGATGATTGATGACTGGAGGAGATCATCAGTGATGATCAAGGAGGTGTGGCGTCACCGTGCATGTGCACGGTGCACTGTTTGTTGTCAGGGTGATTTTTGTTGTTTGGGAAGTTGAAGTGTTTCAGGGGATGACTCGAGTACGTATGAGTTTGACTCGAAGTAGGTTGGTGGTTTGCTCGAGGTTTTGACGTGTTGGACTCGAAGCAAAATGATAAAGGACCGGGTCAATTTTTAACACTTAAACAAAAATTTGAAATTTATAAAGCTCGGGTAGGTTTGGGGAAAGACTCGAAGTCGTCTTCGGGTAGAATGGGGTTTGGCTCGAAGCAGGGCCCGGGTAGTATAAAAACAGTTTTCAAAGGAAAAAAAAATTTTTAAAACAAAATTCAAGTTTTAAACAATTTTAACTTATTCTTTTAAATAATTGTTTTATTTAAGTATGGGATCGGTTTAAGGTTTAAAAGTAAATTATTTCAATTAAATTAAGTTTTAATTAAAGATTTAATTAAAAGGGTTAATTTATTAAAGATTTAATTTATGTAATTGAATAAATTAATGTGATTAATTCAAAATGGTAATTAATTTGAGATTAATTAATTAAAGGTTAAATTTAAATTAATGAAGTTGATTAAGGAATGATAATTAATCAAGGAAAAATTAATTAGAGTAATTAATTAAAGATAATTAATTAAATGGTGAATTAGATAATTAAATATTAATTGTTTAATAATTAAAGGTTGATAATAAAAGGTTAATTAATTTATTATTAATGGATAATTTGTAAAAGATTAAAGAATAATTAATCAAAATGATTTGTAAATTATCAATGTTAATTAACCAGGACTTATAATTCATAAGAAATTAATTTGATTTAAATTAATCAGATAATTAACTGATTTTACTTACGAATATTTGGATTCTATTGGATGACTTGATTGTTTGATATCCCTAATATATGATGCTTTGTGATACATCCTAATTTATGTGGTGATCTGAAATTTACTATCTGTGACATATATATCTGTGATCTGTATATAACTGATAAGCGTTATAGTTTATATCGCTTATCAACTATATTTCTGTATTTTGATCTGTGATGATTGATTGATGTTGCACTACTGTGTATAACCCCTGGACTACACCATACACACACAAATATGGATTTCACAAGGAAATCGGTTAAGTCACAGATAATTTAAATTTAATGTTTTTGAAATTAAAGTTTTAATTTCAAATTAAGATTGAAAATGGATTTGGGTTAAACGGTAAAGCTTTTGAAAAAGGTTTTCACAGATAAAAGCTATTTTGAATAACTCGGTAAAATCTCCAATTTAAATAATTCAATTTGAATTTGAATTCGATATTTGGAATTGAATTCAATGATTGGAAATTATGGTTAAAGATATTATAAACATGTTTGTATGAATTTAAACCATTTTAAAGGTATGGTTTTGGGAATTTGAATTTAACCCAAGGATTTCAACTCGTATAAATGAATCAGATTTTCAAAATGAAAACTGTTGTTTTCAAATGATAAACACTTTTAGATAAGAACTGAGATTCCAGTTAATTAGGGGAATTTCAAGATTTAATAGAGAAATGATTTTCCTAAGTTATGAATGAATTCTTTTTGAAAGCTATGAATTAAATCTGTTTATTTTTAACAGATTTAAATTGATGATTTGTTTAAATCAAATTGAAATGAAATTGTTTTGAAGGCTATAAGTTAAATCTTTGATTTAAAGATTTAACGAGTTAATCAAATTGAAATGAAAATTGATTTGGAAAATCTGTGAATGAATCTTTTGTTTAAAAGATTAAAATGTGAAAATTGTTTAAAACCGTTAAAGGTTGTGAAAATGAATCTCTTTTGTTTAAAGATTGAAAATGGTAATTTGTTAAGCCATTTGAAGAAAAATTTTGGGTAATAAGTTGTGACTTAATTAAAATCCCATATCCATATGTTTTAAGAATATTTTCGCTCACTATTCGGTTTAGACGGGAAAGGACCTTTGTGTCGTATAACCCATTCTGAATATGTGATTCAACGTTATGGATAGCATTTGAAGACCGGTGATGAAGACCGGGTATTTGCGAAAGCAATAGGATGACCTATCGATTGTTTCTGCACCGAGTCGCGCCGGTATAGAAACTCCCTAAGTGATGGGAAATCCTATCGGGATTGTGAATATCCGGATTGCAAGGACTTCTTTGAAAGTGCCTTCGGTTCTGTTCGAACCCAGAACAGACTTGTATGGATTGTTATGTCTGAAATTACAATTTGAGATATAAAGCTGATTTCTTTCAAATATATTTCTGTTGGTGGCGGAGAATTTATTCTCTTAGCTTAACACCCTTCTCTGAGACGTACGAGCTCAGAGGTTATGTAGTTGAATGTTATCAGCGATATATTCCCAATTTGGTAATGTGACATGCTGAGTGTTGCTGTGAAATGATCATTGTGTTGATTATTTATGATAGGATCATTTGTTTGATCGTCTATCTGGGTGATCATTTCTATGATCATTTGTTGACCCAAAGCATGGATTTTGTATAAAGTATGTTTTTGTGGACGTGACTTCGTCGAGCCTCACACCCTGGAAATGGTCAAAACAGGAAAGATGCGGCAAGGTTATGAGGGGTAGCTCCCTTTAGGGTATGTGCATTTCCTTCTGGATAGAGGTGGTATCATGGTATGGAGCCCAGATATTTAACCTATGTGGTTACTGCGAATTTATTACTTTGTGGTTGTTGGTTATCGGGATCCCGTGAGAAAGGTCGTTTACGATCGGGGGATGGCGTACTCGTGTCAGTAGTTACCCAGTTAGGGGTAACCCGGCCTTGTGTTGGCAGAGATCCGGTTTGGTTCTCGGGGATGTCCATCCAGAGGCATTCTCATGTGGCAATGGGAAGTTCCTTGGCCTGATCATTCGTTGGAAATCCAAAGAAACAATACGATTGTGTACGGTTTTAGTTGTATAACCTGCCATGGAATGTGGCGGTAACCTGCTATTGAACATGGTTAGCTATAGTAGGCATACTATAATGGTCGTATGCTGGCTAAGATTTATATTCTACTTTCAAAATGAATTTTTCTTACACTATGCACTAGTAATAATATCAAATGTTTCTTTTTAATGCGTATCAAGCATCTTTGACTATCATAAGGAGAAATCTCCTCCGATTCTGCGTTTGCATTGTGTGTGTGTGCGGGAGGCCTTATGGTAGTCTCATTTTTAAAAGCATTGCGAACTGACTTTGAAAATCTTTTGTTGAATGTTTTAAAAGATAAATTGTTTTTGTTGCTCACACCAGTCCCACGACTGATCCGGAGTTTATTGTTTCTTTCTTAAACTCTGGATGCTCATTATTTTCTACACGAGCAGTCTAGAGTTGGATTTTTCAGATAGTTAGATATAGTGGATTATCTGGAGTTAGTTCAGTGTTTGGATCGCACCAGTCTTGCTGAGCTTGGTGCATCGTTATTGGGAGTTCGAGCTATTGCTGAATTGGTTGTTGGAGATGGAGTTGCAGTTCTTGGAGTTCTTCCTTGAAGACTGTCTCAGAGTTATATTGTTCCGCTGCTAGATGTTATATATCGTTTTCTTTTCTGCTGCTATTTTATTGTATCATATATCTGATGTATATTGATATCTATTGGATCATCTGTTGTATCAGATATTGTATTAAAGCTGTATATCAATGTATTATTCTTTTATTCCGCTGTGTTATTTACTTAATGTTGTTATAAGCTCCGGCGAATCGGATTTGAACGGTCGAATCTATGGCATTCGAATACGATTTGAAGTATGGATGTCGATTTTCGAGCGGGCAAAATCTGAAACGTCACATGGTATGTAACCATACTTCTATACGTAATCAATTACTCTTATTTATTAGGAATATATGGTGCAAAAAGTCTCATATACCAATAACATTTCTGTCATGTACTGCTACAACGCACATGCACATCCAAGTATCGTCTTCGTCTTCAAAGCTCCAACTGCACCACTCGAATATCGTGTCCTCCAAAACATCCGATGTAACGACCCAGAATTTCCATCATTCGATATTAATTGATTTTAAATATTCACAAGTTAATTTTATAAGCTGAATAACGTATATTTCAAATATCAAGATTTAACTGAATAATTAAATTGTTAATTTAATATTTGAAATTGCTGAAATAATTGAAAATTGGATTAAAATGAATAAAAATGATTTATAAAGTTGTTTTGAATCCTACTTGAATTAGAATGATGTTAGAGTACTTCTATAATTGAATTAAAAGTTAATTTGTAAAAATTGAATATTTTAATATTTAATTGACGAGTGAAAATGGTTGTTTTTCAAAAAGTATCGGATTTCGACGAAACCAGTTTCATCAGATCCATAATGTTATATTATTGTAAGATTTCAAATTTTGTTTCAATCTGATTTATGGTTTGTCCGGGGCAAGCTAAAGCGCGTAGAAATTGGTTTATGTGAAATTTTAAATTTAAATAGTTGATTCGAAAATCTATATTTCAAATACGATCGAATTAGCTTTCGATATATATTCCATTGCGTTCAAAATTGGAGTAAAATATTATAAATGCCAGACGGCATGCTTCATTTCAAGTTCGGAAATTTTCCGGATGAATAGTGTGGATAAAATTTTCTATATAAGCCCCAAGATTTTCTCATTTTTCACTAAACCCTAACAACCTTAGGGCAAGCCGCCACAAACAATTCCATTGGCCATAAATTCGATTCCTTTTCCCTTCGATTTCTTCAAATCCGTTAATCGATTCGAAAAGTGTTCAACTAGAGATTTGTAGAGGGCGACGAGACCATCACATCCAACGGTCATGATGGGGTATTACGCGGTGGATCAATAGAAAACTACTCGCGTTCGTACTTGGTTACACACGTCTTTTCACATGACACTGGGGACCGAGCTTCAATCGCTCGTAGCCGTAGGTGGAGTCGACGTTGGGCATCGACGTGGTGGTGGTTTATCGACTTGAAATCGATCGAAGTGCGTGCGATAATTCATGATAGTGGCGGCTAGAGGTGGTTTGCTCGTTCGATTTAGCCTGGGGAAGAAATAAAAGATGCGGCCTAGATTTTCTTGAGCATAACGTACAGTCGAGATTAATCAAAGATTTATAAAATAAAAAAGAAAGAGAAATTGATTTATTATTATATTATAAAATCGTGTAAATTTAAAAATGCTATAACTTCTTCATACGATGTCCGTTTCTGACAAAACAAATTGCGTTAGAACCATATTGATGAGCACTACATTAGGGAACTAGATTGGGATTTGTTTGAGCTAGTGAAAATTTGGTTGAAATTAAACGCTTGTTTAATTTTAATCGTAACAAATTGCTATTGCGACAACTCCAAACAATGTTAGTACAACTCACTCTTTCTGACTCACTGATATGATTATATAAGTGAGAATAAATATAGTTTATGATGATTGATGATTGTTTGGATATATACCTGCCTAGTGGAGCAGATGACCCTATACGTTTCCGTGCATGAGAGGATGATCCTTTGTATGTGCGTCTGCCTTGAAGCGGACATTATACACATATTTCTAATATGTATATTTGTTGTAGGTGACAGGTTAGAGGGATCCAATTGGATTCCTCACCAGTATTGATCTATTTATATATATTGTTATATATTCTGTTATCATATGATATATGATGTTTTGGATGCCGTGATTGTTGTATTTAGTGCGGTTGCAGCATTGGGCCTATTTTTAGAATTTTAAAAAATGTTTAAGTGATGATTTGCAAATTTAAAAGGATTTTAAAGTAATTTTGGAAATAAATGTTTTATTGATTTTTGAATTGTAAAGGTATTGAATTTATTTTGAGTAAATAAATATTATAATTTTTATGTTATAAAAATTATGATTTCTATGAAATATAGTAAATTATGATTTTTGGAATATGAAATGAACTAATTTGTAAAATTGTTTAAATGGAGATTTTTGAAGCTATAATAAACGGTATATATATAAGATTTATAAAATTAATATTTTATAAATCAAAGTCTTAGAATTATAAAGGAGTTTTATAAATGTTAAAATGAAGTTATAAATGGATTTTTTAAGTGAATACTATTTATATAATTTGTGACGTTATAAAAGAACGAATTTGGAAATAAATGTTATAAGTGAATTAACTTATAATTTGGATTTTGGCATGTAAATGAGATAAATGGAATTTGTTAATAAAAGGATTTTGTGTATTGAAGTTTTTATAATATATAATTGTGAATTTATAAACATTGTTTTATAAATCCAAAATTAATTGATTTTGATAAGTTAAATATAGAAGTTTATTTAAAGGAATTTTATTCACAATTTTTGACAGCGAATTATCCTTTAAAATTAAATGTTGAAATAATATTACATTTGGTAAATGATTTATATTCACGATTTTGGACAGTGAATAATATATTAATGAAATGTTTTGGAAAGTGATATTTTTAAATGGAACAAAATGATTAAAAGATGTTTTAGATGTGTTGAATATCGAAACTATAGAATTCAGCATTCATTGTTGAAATAGACGTTTTTGAGAAATAAGAAAATGATGGACTATAACATTGTTGTTATAGCAAATGATTTTTGAAAGAAAATGTTTTTATATAATATTGGGGTTTATATATCTATCTAATTTTCAAATCCCTATACTAGTGATTTTAGGTTGTCGTAACGATGTTTTACGCAACATTCGTTTTGATCCAATTAAATGTGTTTAAAAAGAATGTTTTCCTTATAGAATAAAATATATACTTAATCGTGATTTAAGTATATATAATATTTCCTAATTGTTAAAAATAAATTGATTAGCGAATTACTTATTATTAAATAAGTATATGGATATGTTTTCCAATATTGAAAAGTTGAATTGGTTTTGAGAATATATCTTTTTAAAGATAATTTGAGGTGAATATTTGGCAAATGAATTGATTAATAAAAGATTAATTGAAAGGGCCTAGTGATTGTATATGGTGCTAAATATTTGTTTGTTTGTTTTGATAGTTAAATAACCGACTATCAAACTTGGCCAAATTTTAGTTCCTCGACTGTGACAACCCGGAATTTTTGAGCATTTAAAATCGGAATATTTAATTGATTTTGAATATTCAATAGAGTAATTTAACTTGAATTACGAATATCACAATTTATTTGATAATTAAATTACTGAATTAAATAATTTGAAATTGGATAACATATGAAATCTGAGATTTTAAGCCTATTAAAAATAATTTGAAGGCTTATAAAATTTATATTGATAATACTGAAGAAAATAGAAGTGATGAAATCAAATTTAAAAATGGTTTGTTAAGTTTCGAAATTTCATCGTTTAAATTGAATTTAAGAATAATCTTCCAAGGCATGGTCTCGGAATTCGACGAAACCAGATCCATTGATCCGTAATATTGTACTATTATCGGATTTCAAATTTTGTATTTATTGGAATTGTTGTGTGAGCGTACGATATATAAACGCGCTGAAATCTACATCGAATTCAATTTAATAACTGGATCCAAAAAGCTATCTTCTCCACACGATCGAATTAGGACTCGAAACCTTTTCCAGTGCGTTCAAAATATGGGTATAACATTATGAACGTCTAGCGGGACGCCTCGATAGAAGGTCAAGATTTTAAGTTGCAATTTTCAAGACTATTCAAATTTGAGTTTAAATTTAAACATAAAATACTGACCAGTCAAAATCCACTCACATCAAAACTTTTTCCTATCAATGTAGCCATCCCTATAATATCTCATCGTGTCCCCTATTCTCGTTTTTATCTCGCGCAAGCAACAATTTGGAAGATGAAGGGAAATAAATAAATAAAACAGGATCGAGCCTCACTGTTTACTCGCAATTTCACTTCTTCGGTTTCAATTCTTAATCGAAAAGAATGGCGGTCATCCGTTAATAAAAAAAATATTCCTTTCATTTTGGTTTGAATTCGATATCGAGCCTTCACTTCTTACATTCGAACCTATCGTTCGAAATAAATGAGAACGAACGAGGTATAAAATCATTCGAAAATCAAGAATCAAATCGATTTAAAATAGACGAAGCTCAGATCGGGATCGATTGCGATTTCGCGGGGAAAAGGCGGCATCGAGGGGTGGAGGACAGCATGATTTCTGGAGGCAGCATCTCGATTTCGTGTAGGGAATTTCGCAAGTGGAATCTCAGCCATGAGGCAATTCGCGATTCGATCTGGGTTGTGGTTTCGTGAACTCGAGGTGGAAGCCATGATGGGATGGCAAAGGGGAAGTGATGGCTCGCCTAAGGCTACAGCAAGGCGAGTGGAACTCTTGGTAGGCAGTAGGGTGAAGAGCGTTCGAGCTGGGTGTTGCATAGCTCGAGCTCGTTATTGCTGGGCGAAGTTGTTTTGGCAATGATAGTAGTAAGGTAGTAAGATGTTTTTTTTTATTATTTAAATTTTATAATTTCATGTATATAGATATAGATAAACTGGATATATACATATATATATATATATATATCAAATTTTGAAAATGAGGATTTAAAAATGGTTATGGAGTTTTTATGAAAAGATAAATAAAATATTTTACAGTAGGATATATAAACCATTCTGTTTAATCTAACATATATAGGGAATTTTGAGAATTTAAAAAGGGATTTTAAATGTTGACAGAATTTTTATAAGTTAGGGTTTTATGAAAGCTATATATGTATAGATATATGCGTAGCTTTAAAAAAAAGAAAATAAATACATATATATGTTTTAAAGTTATTAGTTGTTTTAGAATAAAGTATTATGATGATTAGCTTGTTAAATTAACCTATTCAAATTTTAGTCAGTAGTGATATTAAAGGAAATTAGTTTAAAATCAAATTATTAGTTGAAATATATCATTGGCTAAATGAAATTCCCAATGGAATTTTTAATCGTTCAAACAACTTTGAATAATAATAAAATTTATATAAATTGATTATTCAAGGTTAATATCAAGAAAACCAGGGCAATATTGAAGTGGACTGCAAACAGAATCAAAGGTGAGTTAATCTCACTCATCTGGTTATAATTTAAATTTAAATGGTTAAATTTTAAATAATTGGTTGATTGATTCGGTTGGATGTGCAATATCATATATAGTAGTATATAATATATCTTGGAATGATTGATTTCCTGCATTATATAGCGGATGAGACCCTATGCGCCGCATAATAGCGGATGTTTACATTAATCCCATATACCGCGATATTCCACCTTGAAGTGGAATTGGTATTGTGCTAACATCTATGGATGCAGGGAAACAGGTTGGAGGGATCCAACTGAATTCCTCAAAACTTTATAGATTGTTTAATATTCTGTGCTATGAATATTTGATTGCCTGTGATGGATTATATTGATAATTGGAATGTTGAATGCTATGGTTTGCTTGAATATATTTCGATACTCTGAGTTATCAAAATCTATGGAATTGGATTTTTGGAAAGAAAATAAAGAGTAAAATTTCAAGTAAAATAATTATCGAGAATTCGAATAAATTTTGGACTGAATTAGACAATAATTTTAAAATTCTAATAAATAAATTCTGAGTATAGAAACAAAAGGGATTTTTAATAAACAGGGGCACAATGAATTTTAAACTCAAGTGATATAAATTTCGAGGAATTAAGATTTTATTTTAAAACTCAAGGTTTGAACTTATTTGAAAGATATAGAAGGAATATGAGAAATATGAAATTGGAATTTCCAATTAAAAAGGACTTTTAAATCATAATTAAGTAATGAAATCTAAAGTTAATGGATTTTGAAAGAAATGGAGTAAGTAAGGAAATTTATTTCAAAGCGAAGTAAATTGGAGAATCAATTTGGGAATTGATTTAAGTATTTAAAACTGGGTCTTTTTTAAAAAAGGAAATTGAACTATGGAATTTATAAACTGGGTTTATAAAAGTGAAGTAATATATCAGTGGATATTTGGAAGAATAAATTCACGATGGGAATTTATTAATGGAATGGTAAGTTTGTTTAAAAATAAATAGTGATTTATTTTTATGAAAGGGGAGCGTATTTCCCTGGATAGCCAAGTATGTTTTCAAAGCAAATTTTTAAATATAAGTTAAAGGTTTTAAAGTTGTTTTAAAAAGCATATGTTAGAAAATTTATTATGTCTAAATGTTTAAATTCTAAAGTAAGTATTTTTCAAATTTATTATTGTAGTAATTATTTTAAAAATGACTTGGTATTTTGTTTTAAACAGAGAAATCTAGTTTTATATTATGTAAAGTAACCTATGTTAAATATTTCTAAAATATATATATTTTAATAAAATATTGAAGTAGTTTTCAATTAAATATTGTGATATATTTTATAATAAGTGTTTTAAATTATTTTAAATTCCAAAGTGATGTACTTGGTGAATTCAGTGGAGATAGAAATATTTGGGAAAGGTTTTCCGTGAGAGGAAAATGGTTTGAAATTGTTTTCAAGGAATTTGAAAAGGGAAATTTTATCTTGCGAAGATATTTTGAGAAAAATAAATAATTTTGGAGAAATTATTTATTGGTTGATGGTTGTTTGTGAATATTAATTGATAGTTAAATCACCGACTAGCAATATTGGCCAAATGCACTGATCATTTCGAAGAGACCGGGATCGAGATTTATTTCTCGAAAACCACTTCGATCCGGTTTGTACGTTTCGTGGGGAAACGAGTTTGGATTCGAAGTTAGAGCATTGAAGTGCAAGGGCTAGTCGCTACTAATCCTGAGGATATTTCCAAAATGGATGTAATAGGAATAGTGCCTTCGGTTCCGTTCCAACCCGGGACGGACTTGTATGGATGAATGCTTTCGGAACATCGTTAGGTGGACGATGAGCATTCTAAGGGATATGTTCTATAAAGGTAACGCTTAGCCTCAAGCCTCATCAAATGGGAATGACTGAAAATCAGGGGTTATGCAGCATGGCTAGGTGGGTAGCACCCAAGCAGGGTGAGGTCATTCCAGTCTAGATGTCCCTTTTTATTTCGGCTTAGTGGTCGGTTGCTGATCCCAACTGCGGGGTGATCTCACTCGGGATTATCCAGTAAGGAGTAGTCCAGGTCTTGTGTTGCAGGGGAGCGGGCGTACTCCTCGGTACGGTGATCTAGGCCCCGTACTTTGAAAGGTGGTACCCCAGTGCCTAGTCATTAGTTGGAAATCCATTCTCCCTACGAGCCTTGTACGAGTTTTGTTTGTATTACCCACACTGTGGCTAGTAGCTGAAATTTAATAAATGTAACAATTTCGGCTATTTTATAAGTATTTGTATATAGACCCTATTATAATATCAGAGGATTTCTATAAAAAGTGTTTTAGCTGTCGTAAGGTAAAGCCCCAACATGTTTATTTGTGGCGTGGTCTTACGAAAGGCTTTTGTTTTCAAAGGATTTTTGAAACTTTAATAATCAATTAGGTGTGATTTTCTCACGCTGGTATTCTAGACTGACTCGGGTGTTATTTAACTATAATGCTCGGGTCGGACCGAGTATTATATGATACAGGTTCCGATGCTATGGAGCTCAGGAGACGAGCAGTATGGCGATACATACTTCCGTACTCTGTTTATATATATATATATATATATATATATATATATATATATATATATATATTCCGCTGTATTGAGTTGTTGTGTATCCATTTGTATGATATTGATGTTAAGCTGTGATTGATGTACTCTGATGATGTAATATATAAAAACAAAGATATTTGATGTTTGAGTAAAGAGTATTTATTATCTATTATATTTTATTCCGCTGCGATGGTTAGATTCTGTTGTTGTTTTCTATTTTCTTCTTCTACCTCTTCTTCTTTAACCCAAATGGTTCGTATTTCTGTACACCTTGATTTGATTTAGGTAGAATAGTGTTGACTCAAGGGGTATGGATTTGCAGGCTGTTACAGTGGTATCTGAGCTTAGGTTGGTGATAACCTTGGCTCTGGTGGGAATTACTCATTTAAAATAGAGTCTGTAGTACTCTATAATGAGTTTGAACGTATAAATAGATATGAGTGTGTATTTGTTAGTGAATATAAATTATTTTAATATTGTGTTGATTGGTTTATTGAGTGGCATATGAACCTTCGTCGACACAGTTTGCGCAACTGTATTGAAGGGGTTTCTAAACACTTGAATAGAACAATTGACACGATATTGTTTTAAATATGGGTAAATGAAATAATTTTACCCAAAAACATATTTTGATATAAAGAATAGTTTTTGAAAACTATTTAGCTAATATATGGTTGCTTGGATGTTAGAAATGATAATATTAAAGTATTATCATTGTTAAGTGACAATTTAACTAGAAATTGAAATATAACTAAAATTTAGGGGAATAAATTCATTATAAAATGAAATTTATAAATATGAATTATAAATGTAATTGATGAATTGAAATACAATCAAATGAGAATTTGTATAAGTGTACAAATGAATTATAGTTAAAATTTATTTAAGCAGGCTTTGGAAATTTAAAATCCCGGAGACTTTGGAAGTGTTTGTCGAAGTGTTTTAAAGATAAATAATAGCATTATTATTTTGGGGGTATTTCTGAAAAGAATTTGTTTTAAATGAATTTTGGAAGTGATATAGCATTGAAATCACTTGGATTATTGGAAATTAATTCTGATGATGACGGCCGCATCATCAGTATTCATTTTCGAATTTCTAAGTAACGGATTGCTGCCAAAATTTGATTTGTTCAGAAAAGCTAATTGTTTTTGAAAATTTCAAAGGAAATTTGTTGAGGATAAAACCATGATTGGTTTGAATTTTGAGAAATGTGGTTTGGGAAGTTTAGAGATTCCAAAATAATTTGAAATCAAAGGTCGAGAGTTTAAAAATCCTGATGAGATAGGTTGTAAGCATATAAATTGAGATGATTTTTAAATCAGGGAAATATAAGCTTTGAATGTTGAAATTTAAATTTAAAGGGAAAAGTTAAAAATAAAATTTAACTGGATTGAAATTGATTGAATAGGCTGAAAATAATATCCAGTTGTTTTCGAATTAAGTTGAAACTGAATTGAGATTAAATAAATCCGAGTTTAAAATAAAATTGAGCTGGAAAATAAATTGGTTAAGGATTGGATTGGAGTAAATAAATTAGAATAACTTATAAAAGAATCAGAATTAAAAATCCATACAATAAAATATGCTTGGATTATAAATAAGTGAAAAAATCGAATTAAAAATAAAAGATGAATACATTCAAGCCTGGAATGAATGTGAGTGTATAAAATAGTAAGTTGTGGCTTATAAAATTGAAAATGGAATACAAAGCCCAAAATTTATATTTTGATGAATTGGAAGATGAAAAGAAAATCCAAACTTGAATTATATAATAAAATTGAACTAAGAAAATAAAATGAAGTAGTATTTGGAACTAAAAATCAAGTATTGAACTATAAATAGGTACGAACTAATTTTTTAATAAATTAGTTAATGAAATGAGTAAATGGAACCTATTGTAGTTAAATAAAGCTGAATTGTGAGTTAATAATGAAGTTTGAAAATAATACTCAAGTTATAAATCAAATTCGACTTGAATCATTAGTGAAGAAATATAAATTGAAAGTGGCCTTGCAATTAATTAAATGAACTGAGAATGTAATTGAATTGCGAGTTCATGAAATTTGGTGGAAAATTGAAAATTGATAGTGGATTCGGAACTTGAGTTATAAACTAAAATTTAACTTGAAGTGTTAACAGATTAAATATAGTTGGGAATGTGTCGAATAAATAAAAATGAACATGGAATAAAATAGTAATGGTTTGAATGTGCAAATGAAATCCAATAAGTGGAAATGAATTGGATATGGCCTTGTAATAAATTGAGTTAAGTTGAGTATAAAAGAGAAAAATTTACTTGTAAAATGAAAATGAGCTTAGGTATAAAATTTGAATAAATTGAAGTAAATTGACTTGAGCCGAATAAATGGAAGAGAGTTGAATTTAATTCAACTTAAACTAAGTTTAATGATATTGGGTTGGATTTAAATCAAGTGAAAATAATTTAAATCGAAATAGAATTCGGTGAGTTACAGATAATATTTAATGGAATGAAATTCTTAAATAAATAATTATAAACCGTTTAAATTGTTAAGGAATTGAAATAACTTGGAGTCTATAAGAAAAATTGAAATAGTTATTGAATGAAATAGCTTAGATTGTCTTTGAGCTAAATAAAATAGTTTGGAATAAACAAATATGGAATGGAATGTAAATGAATGGATTGTGAATAAAATTGAAATGAAATGTGCCGAGCTAAATAAATGGTTGTGACTGAATTAAAATAAAAAGGAAATTTAATTGGTAATTAAGATGAATCTAAGTTGTTAATGGTTTTGAATGAACTAATTTGGTTAATAAAATGGAATGCGAGTGAATGGATTTAAATTTAAAATGCAATGAAAATGAGAAAATATGGATCGTGAATAAATTTCAAAATGGAATAGAATTAAGTATAAATTGAGATGAAATCCTGAAACGTCCCGGAAATTTCGAACCCGAAATTTCCAGATAGTTAAGAAAAGAAGAAAAGAGAAAGAAGAAGAAAACAGAAACACGACACAGAAACCTCACATTCGCGGCGGATCAAAATATAATATCACATAATAATAACAGTTATACAAAGAGAAACTGTATCTATAAATTTTCATCGATATATCAGAGTTACAACAATTTTACACAATATGGGACAGATACAATTTAACATGTCTCGGACATATACAATATCATAGAGTAAACTCTCTATACAACCCCGCCATCCAGCTCGCCTCCTGAGATCCAGAATGTCCTTACCTTAAAATCTGTAATACTCGGTCTGACCCGAGCATTACATCAAAGTAACACCCGGGTCAGGCTGGAAACCAGCGTGAGTAAACCCATCTAACAAGGAATACAAAAGCGTACATCTTATATAAACCCGGGGTAACTTATATTAATTTACAACTCCACAAGTTGTTATAGGCATCACTTATATCACACATCAATTTCTAAGTGTTCAAAACTTAGATTAAATGGTCAAATACACTTAAATCATTTCATTTCATTCTATTGATTCCACACATCAAATTATAATAAATCGAAGTGGTTTCGGGTATTTACTAATACCCGACTCCGGTCTCTTCGAATACAATACCATCTATCTCCTATTATTCAAGTGAAACTCAATTCAAACTTTAAATACAGGGTGTCTTCTATATACATTAATTCATCATCAATGAATGACCACATTTTCTCAGTTTAACCCAACATAACATATCACATAGCATCACAGATCACATATCTGAGATATCAATCAATCTACAGCCTTCAATATTATTCAATCATTCATAAGCAAGAAAAATTAGTCATACCATTCTAATTAATTTGAACAAATTAAATTAATTACTTCAATTACCCTTAGTCCTGCTTATTTAAAAATAAATCAATTGATTATCCTTTAATTATCCATTTAATTAATCATTCTTGATTAATTATCTTCAATTACATAAAGTAATTATCCTTTAATTAGTTACACAAATTAATTATTCTTAAACCATTTAATTCATTATTCAATCTTGATTAATCACATTAGTAATTAACTTCCCTTAATTACTTATATCCATTAAATCAACTCCTTGATTTATTACATTAATTAATCTTTTAATTACCTTGAGTAATCATCCCTTAATTATTTTCCCTAAGTAATTATCCTTAATTTAATTACATTCAGTAATTATTCATTCATTACTCGACTAGGTAGTTACACCTCATTAATTACATTAAGTAATTATTCTTAATTCAACATTAAATGATTATCATTAATTGATGTAACGACCCAGAATTTTTGATAATTAAAATTTGGATATTTAATTAATTTTAAATATTAATAAGTGAATTTATAAGTCGAATAAATTTTTATTTGAATTATTGGATTTAATTGAATAATTAAATCGATAATTTAATATGTTAAATTATGGAAATAATTGAAAATTGAGGTTAAATATGATTGAAAATGATTTGTAAAATTTTATTTTATCATATTGAAGTTAAAATGATATTTTAGAACTTTTAAAATCGAATTAAGAGTTAATTTGTGAAAATTGAATATTTTAATATTTAATAATCGACTGTAAAATAGTCAATTTTTGAACAGTCTCAGAATTGAACGAAACCAGTTTCATTGGATCCGTAATAGTTAGTTATTACCGGATTTCAATTTTCGTGTCAATCGGAGTTATCGTTTGATCGTGGCAGCTCGAAACGCATCGAATTGTTTTCAATTTAAATTTGGCGAGTTAAAATAGCCATTTTTCAAAAAGTCTCGGATTTCGACGAAACCAGTTTCATCGGATCCGTAATGTGATATTATTGTAAGGTTTCAAATTTCAAGTCAATTGGATTTACCGTTTGTCCGGTACGAATTAAAACGCCTAGAAATCGATTTAAATCGGTTTAATTTAAATTGAACGTTTTTAGCTATAACTCGCACAGATGTCCGAATTAGCTTCCGAAACCTGTTCCATTGTGTCCGGAACGCAGGATAAACCCTAGGTACGTCAGTTTCGGCGCGTAAATCGGAGTTCGGGATTTCCGGATGAATAGTGTCGTTCGATTCTCTATAAATACACCACCACTCTTCATAATTTTATAAAAAAAATAACTAAACCCTAATTCATGTTGCTAGCCGCCACTATCAGGTTGAAGGGCCAGAATTCAATCTCTTTCATCCCTCAATCTCTCTCAATCCATCGACTTTTACAAAAACTTGTCAACACGAATATTGTAGAGCATAGGAAGGCCTTTCAATCCATACGGAGATGATGGAAATTGGAGCGACGTCGTGCCCAGTATCTTGCCGCGTTCGTGCTGGTTGTGCACGCATCTCGAGGGTAGAGGGGGAGGCCGAGCTTGCCTAGGTCGTGGCCGAAGGTAGCTCGTGTGTGGAGCTTCGAGACGGCATCACTTGATCGTGTTCTAATGTAGCGTGGTGGTTGCAAAGTCAAACCCTAATGGGCGGCTTCATGGGTTTGGTTTACTGGAAGGAATACGTGAGAGGAAGAAGCAACAGGGACGGGCCTGATGTGGGGAAGCAAAGATCAAGGGCTAGGATTGGATGAAGGTTGTAAATATAAAGTTAATGTTGTAAATTTGTTAATATAAACTCGTGTAACTTCAAAAATTCACAACATTTTCATACGAGGTCGAAAAAATGCAAACTCAGTTGCGTTGGAATCGTATGGACGAGCACTACGCGATGGAGTTGGTTTGGAGTCATTTGGAGTTAGTGAGAATTTTGGGTAAAATTAAACGCACGTTTAATTTTATTCGAAATAAATCGCTAAAACGGAATTTAAAATCAAGGTGAGAACTTCTCACTCAATCGAATTGGTTTCGATTTTATTTTAAATAGTTAGATTTAAAATATTTGAATGCGTGTTTGAATGATGATTGTTATATATTGATTGTTAAAATAGACATTATACGCCGTTAGTAAGCGGATGTTATTTATTAAAAACATATACCGCGAATATTTCATAAACAGTGAAATTGGTATTATAAATAATATCAATATATATATATTGGCATATGTATATATTGGAGTTGATTGATTTTCCGTATTTTTTAGCGGATGAGACCCTATTGCGCCGTTATTAAGCGGATAATATTTAATAAGAACATATACCGCGATAATTTCGTACTGGAGCGAAATTGGTATTGTGCTAATGTTTTTGGATGCAGGAAAACAGGTTCGAGGGATCCAACTGGATTCCTCAACAGTTTTTATTTGATTTCAGATATTTTGATATTTGATGGATTTTCATATTGATATATGATATCGTTGTAGTCGTGATTGACTATTTGGTGTGTAGCGTCATTGGACCCAGATTTTGGGATTTTAAAATGATTTTAAGGTGATTTTTGAAAATATACTATATTTTTGGAATTGATCCATTTTAAATAATTAAACGCTATAATTTTTAAAAGTTATAAAATTATGGTTTTTGTGGAATACAGTTAAAAGCTGATTTTTGAGAAATATGAACTAATGATTTTATAAAATAGTTTAGATTGGATTTTTGAATATATTATAAAAGTTTAAATATAGGATTTATAAAATTTGATTATTTTATAAATCAAAATGGTGAAATTATAAAGGAATTTGAAGATGTTTTAAAGAATAATATAAATTGATTTATATTAAGAGATTTATAAATGGATATTTATAAATCGAAATATAGACAGTATAAAACGAGTTTTTATAAGTGTTTGAATGGAGTGAAATTGAATTTCATTAAAGAATGAAATTAATAGAATTATAAACGGTGAAGTTATCAATGGAATTTTATAAACAGTAGGTTTATAAAAATTTGTAAAGTTATTAAAAGAATAGACTTGGGTAAATCATTGAATCTTATAAGTTATAAGATTTATAATTATGAAGTCTTAAAAAGAACGATTTTGTAAAATAATCGTTTTATAAGTATTTAACTTATAATATGAACTTATAGTTATAATTGAGTTATAAACTGGAATAGATTAATAAAGGAAATTTATAAAAAGGAAGTTTTTATAAGTAAATAGAAATGGAATTTATAAACGTTGTTTTATAAATTCACAAACGACTTATTTTGATAAGTAAATTGTTATAACTTATTTATGGAGTTATATTCACGTTTTAAATAGTGAATAATCCTTTGAATTAAAATGAATAAAAGAATGAAATTTGTTAACGAAGTTTATTCACATTTTTGAATAGGGAATAACACGTTAAGAAATTGTTTTGGATTTGGTGTTTTAAACAGAATTAAAATGATCTAAGGATGTTTTAAATGTGTTATGATTCGAAACCATAGATTTCAACATTTATTGTTGAAATAGACGTTTTCGAGAAATAAAAGGAAATGGTGGACTATAACACTGTTGTTATAGTAAATGATTTCCGAAAGGAAATATTTGTATAGTATTGGGATTTATATATCTATTTAATTTCGAATCCCTATACTAGTGATTTTGGGTTGTCGTAACGATGTTTTATGCAACATTCGTTTTGGCCCAAATAAATATGTTTAAGTGAATGATTTCCTTAAAGAATGAAATATATACTTAATTCGATTTAAATATACTGAATATTTTCCAAGGTTGAAAATAAAAAGATTTGTGAATTACTTATGAATAAATAAGTATGGAAATGTTTTCCAATATGAAGTGAATAATTAGAATTTATCTTTTTGAAGATAAATTGAAATGAATAATTGAAATCATATGCATGAATATTTTGGAATATAAATTCATTATGGAATTTATATGTGAAAGTGGAATTTGTTTAAGAATAAATTTTGATTTATTTTTGAAGTATGAAATAATATATCTTGTGAAGATATTTTGGAAAATTATTTGGAAACTGGTGATGTGTGCATATCCATTGATAGTTCAATAACCGACTATCAATATTTCCCTTTGACTGGGTATTTGATGTGATTTGTTTGAATTTGAATGCCACACTTATTTTTGAATAAGTGCTCACTATTCGGGTTAACCGGGAAAGGACCATGGGGTCGTATAACCCATTCCGAATATGTGATACGTCGTTATGAATTGCATTTGAAGATCGGTGTTGAAGACCGAGTATTTGCGAAAGCGATAGGATGACCTATCGATTGTCTCTGCACTGGGTAGCTCCTGGTATAGAGATCTCCTAAGTGATGGGAAATTCGATCGGGATTGTGAATACCCGGATTTCAAGGGCTTCGTAAGAAGTGCCTTCGGTTTTGTTCGAGCCCGGAACAGACTTGTATGGATTGTATGTCTGACGTTACAAATTGAGATATAAAGCAGATTTCTTTCAAATATATTTCTGTTGGTGGCGGAGAATTTATTCTTTTAGCTTAACACCTTTCTCTGAGACGTACGAGCTCAGAGGTTATGTAGTTGAATGTTATCAGCGATATATTCCCAATTTGGTAATGTGACATGCTGAGTGATGCTGAAATGATCATTGTGTTGATTATTTGTGATAGGATCGTTTATTTGATCGTCTATCCTTGTGATCATTGTGTTGATCATTTGTTGACCCAAAGCATGGCTTTTGTATAAAGTATGTTTTTGTGGACGTGAATTCCTCGAGCCTCACACCCCGTGAATGGTCAAAACAGGAAAGAAGCAGCAAGGTTATGAGGGGTAGCGCCCTTTAGGATGTGTCCGTTTCCTTCTGGAAAAGGGTGGTATCATGGTATGGAGCCCAGATACTTACTCATGTTGAAAACACTTTGTTATGATTGTGTGAATTGATTACGAGCGCTCGGTGAAAAGGTCCCAAAGGACCGGGGGATGGCATATTCGGTCAGTTGTTACTCAGTTAGGGGTAACCCGGCCTTGTGTTGGTAGAGATCCGGTTTGGTTCTCGGGGATGTCCATCCAGAGGCATTCTCATGTGGCAATGGGAAGTTCCTTGGCCTGATCATTCGTTGGAAATCCAAAGAAACAATACGAGACTTGTACGGTATTAGTTGTAGAACCTATCATTCACTTATGGTGTCGCAACACTGTTTGGATGGTAGCTATAGTAGGCATACGATAATGGTCGTATGTTGGCTAAGATTTATATTCTACTTTCGAAATGAATTTTTCTCTACACTATACACTAGTAATAATATAAAAATGTTATTTTAAATGCGTATCAAGCATCTTTGACTATCATAAGGAGAAATCTCCTCCGATTCTGCGTTTGCATTGTGTGTGCGTGCGGGAGGCCTTATGGTAGTCTCATTTTTAAAAGCATTGCGAATTTACTTTAAAAATATTCCTCTATTTTGATCTTAAAGATAAATAAACTATTTTGAGTTCTCACACCAGTCACATGACTGACTTGGAGTTTATTGTTTTCCTTCCTAAACTCTGGGTGCCCACCAATTTCCACACGGGCAGTCAAGAGTTAGGTTTATCAGGATATTCTGGAGTTGCTGGAAGCAAGCTGGATGACATGGCGTATTACTGGTTTATATAGTATTTTTTTTCCGCTGCACTGTTTGTTGTTGTTGTATACTCTGATGATATGATGAAATGAAATGTATAAAATGTAATAACTGATATAGTTCTTTGTTTAAAGATTATTCATTTATTATTATATGTTGTTCCGCTGCGAATTGTGAGATTCTGATGTGATTCTGTTGTTTCCTTTCTGTTCCTGTTCTATTTTAAAATTTTCTATTTTCTGTTTTCTTTTCCTACCTTTTTCTATCTTCTTCTCTCTCTTTCTCTTCTTAAATTTTTCTTAAAACCCATAACATTTCGGTTTTTCGGCAACGAAAATCCCAAACGTTACATTTGGTATCAGAGCTGATGGTTAAGCGACAACCATGGTTCTGTTGGGTATTATTCATTAGAGATAGAGTCAGTAGTACTCGAGAATGAATTTGAGTGTAATAATAGCTATGAGAGCGTATTTGTTAGTGAATATAAAAATTGTTTTATATTGTGATGATTGGTTTGTTGAGTGGTATATAGATTCTGGTTAATACGAGTAATTAACGTTGTTGATAGGGATCTCTAAACACTTAAATAGAACAATTCGGCACGATATTGATTTTAAATTGGGTAAATGAAATAATTTTACCTTGATTATATATTATATATAAAGGAATAATTTTTCAGAATTATTAAATTGTATATAAGTTGATTGTTTAGTTGTTTGAATAATCTAAATAAAAGAATAATTGTATAAGTAAAAGAATTATAAGAATTGAATTATAATTAAAGTAATTTACAATTGAGAAATAAACATATATATATAAAAAGTGAAACTATATGAATATATTTATGAATATGAGTTGTAAATAAAAGTGAATTTAAAGTTAAATGGAAATTTACTTTAGAATTGAAATTTGAATTTATTTACAAGTAGGAATTTAAGTTATGTAAAACCAAATAATGTTAAATGGAATATAACTTAAGAGATATTGAATGAAGTTGATATTTGTATTTAAGTTAGTTGAATTGAATTGAATGAATGGATTGGATGATAATCAAATGAATGTAAATTTAGTTGATATGGAATAATGAATATAAGTGTTGATTCATTAAAATCTAATGTTATTGGAAGTTGAATAAATTGAATGAGAATGAATATAAACAATGGAATTTGGTTGAAATGAATATACTTTGGTTGTTATATGATTGTTAGTTGATTGTATATAATTCATTAAGTGTTAATGAAAGTGAATTAGCGAAATTGGAAGCTATGAAATTGAATTCAAATTGAAAGTAAATAAATTTGAATAGAATTGAATGTGAATTGGATTTAAATTAGTAAATGATAACTAATTGAATTGAGAATGAAAGTTGATAAAATCCAATGTAAATAAATCAAATATGATTTAGAGTGAAAACCATTTCATTAAATATTAATGAGAATATGAATGAATATTTATTGGTTATGGATGTTAGTTGGTTGATGGTTGAATATATGTTGTTTTACTACATTTGCTATGTGACATATATAGTTATGTTGCTATATGTTGTATATTGATACTATTTCCATATATGCATGATTCTCATGTTGTTTGTTGAGTGTTTAGTAGGTGCGGATCGCGTTTGCTTCGCATTTGGAGCTCGCTTTTGCGCTATATTAGCCGTATATGCTCGCTAATAAAATATAAGGTACATATCTCGGATTAAATATCGCACTTTTACATTTTTTCCCTTCGGGATGCCTCATTACTTGATGAGATGTATATTTGTGATATATATACTGTCATTTTTTTTTTGGATCGAGCCGCGCAAAGGAGACTATGGCGAATTTTTCCGAAAATTTAAGGCGTTAGAAAATTTTTGAGAAAATTAGAAAATTTTGAAAACTTTAACTTTGATTTTGGAATTGAAAGTTAAATGATATAGTTTGTTTTTGAAAAGATAACTAAGTATGATTTGAAAACTTAGTAAAGTTATTGTAAGAAGTTTAACTTTTAAAATTTGGGAAAATTAATAGATTCTGTAACTTTCTTACTTGTAATTTCAAGGACGAAATTCTTTTAAGGGGGGAAGATTGTAACGACCCAGAATTTTTGATAATTAAAATTTGGATATTTAATTAATTTTAAATATTAATAAGTGAATTTATACGTCGAATAAATTTTTATTTGAATTATTGGATTTAATTGAATAATTAAATCGATAATTTAATATGTTAAATTATGGAAATAATTGAAAATTGAGGTTAAATATGATTGAAAATGATTTGTAAAATTTTATTTTATCATATTGAAGTTAAAATGATATTTTAGAACTTTTAAAATCGAATTAAGAGTTAATTTGTGAAAATTGAATATTTTAATATTTAATAATCGACTGTAAAATAGTCAATTTTTGAACAGTCTCAGAATTGAACGAAACCAGTTTCATTGGATCCGTAATAGTTAGTTATTACCGGATTTCAATTTTCGTGTCAATCGGAGTTATCGTTTGATCGTGGCAGCTCGAAACGCATCGAATTGTTTTCAATTTAAATTTGGCGAGTTAAAATAGCCATTTTTCAAAAAGTCTCGGATTTCAACGAAACCAGTTTCATCGGATCCATAATGTGATATTATTGTAAGGTTTCAAATTTCAAGTCAATTGGATTTACCGTTTGTCCGGTACGAATTAAAACGCCTAGAAATCGATTTAAATCGGTTTAATTTAAATTGAACGTTTTTAGCTATAACTCGCACAGATATCCGAATTAGCTTCCGAAACATGTTCCATTGTATCCGGAACGCGGGATAAACCCTAGGTACGTCAGTTTCGGCGCGTAAATCGGAGTTCGGAATTTCCGGATGAATAGTGTCGTTCGATTCTCTATAAATACACCACCACTCTTCATAATTTTATAAAAAAAATAACTAAACCCTAATTCATGTTGCTAGCCGCCACTATCAGGTTGAAGGGCCAGAATTCAATCTCTTTCATCCCTCAATCTCTCTCAATCCATCGACTTTTACAAAAACTTGTCAACACGAATATTGTAGAGCATAGGAAGGCCTTTCAATCCATACGGAGATGATGGAAATTGGAGCGACGTCGTGCCCAGTATCTTGCCGCGTTCATGCTGGTTGTGCACGCATCTCGAGGGTAGAGGGGGAGGCCGAGCTTGCCTAGGTCGTGGCCGAAGGTAGCTCGTGTGTGGAGCTTCGAGACGGCATTACTTGATCGTGTTCTAATGTAGCGTGGTGGTTGCAAAGTCAAACCCTAATGGGCGGCTTCATGGGTTTGGTTTACTGGAAGGAATACGTGAGAGGAAGAAGCAACAGGGACGGGCCTGATGTGGGGAAGCAAAGATCAAGGGCTAGGATTGGATGAAGGTTGTAAATATAAAGTTAATGTTGTAAATTTGTTAATATAAACTCGTGTAACTTCAAAAATTCACAACTTTTTCATACGAGGTCGAAAAAATGCAAACTCAGTTGCGTTGGAATCGTATGGACGAGCACTACGCGATGGAGTTGGTTTGGAGTCGTTTGGAGTTAGTGAGAATTTTGAGTAAAATTAAACGCACGTTTAATTTTATTCGAAATAAATCGCTAAAATGGAATTTAAAATCAAGGTGAGAACTTCTCACTCAATCGAATCGGTTTCGATTTTATTTTAAATAGTTAGATTTAAAATATTTGAATGCGTGTTTGAATGATGATTGTTATATATTGATTGTTAAAATAGACATTATACGCCGTTAGTAAGCGGATGTTATTTATTAAAAACATATACCGCGAATATTTCATAAACAGTGAAATTGGTATTATAAATAATATCAATATATATATATTGGCATATGTATATATTGGAGTTGATTGATTTCCCGTATTTTTTAGCGGATGAGACCCTATTGCGCCGTTATTAAGCGGATAATATTTAATAAGAACATATACCGCGATAATTTCGTACTGGAGCGAAATTGGTATTGTGCTAATGTTTTTGGATGCAGGAAAACAGGTTCGAGGGATCCAACTGGATTCCTCAACAGTTTTTATTTGATTTCAGATATTTTGATATTTGATGGATTTTCATATTGATATATGATATCGTTGTATTCGTGATTGACTATTTGGTGTGTAGCGTCATTGGACCCAGATTTTGGGATTTTAAAATGATTTTAAAGTGATTTTTGAAAATATACTATATTTTTGGAATTGATCCATTTTAAATAATTAAACGGTATAATTTTTAAAAGTTATAAAATTATGGTTTTTGTGGAATACAGTTAAAAGCTGATTTTTGAGAAATATGAACTAATGATTTTATAAAATAGTTTAGATTGGATTTTTGAATATATTATAAAAGTTTAAATATTGGATTTATAAAATTTGATTATTTTATCAATCAAAATGGTGAAATTATAAAGGAATTTGAAGATGTTTTAAAGAATAATATAAATTGATTTATATTAAGAGATTTATAAATGGATATTTATAAATCGAAATATAGACAGTATAAAACGAGTTTTTATAAGTGTTTGAATGGAGTGAAAATGAATTTCATTAAAGAATGAAATTAATAGAATTATAAACGGTGAAGTTATCAATGGAATTTTATAAATAGTAGGTTTATAAAAATTTGTAAAGTTATTAAAAGAATAGACTTGGGTAAATCATTGAATCTTATAAGTTATAAGATTTATAATTATGAAGTCTTAAAAAGAACGATTTTGTAAAATAATCGTTTTATAAGTATTTAACTTATAATATGAACTTTTAGTTATAATTGAGTTATAAACTGGAATAGATTAATAAAGGAAATTTATAAAAAGGAAGTTTTTATAACTAAATAGAAATGGAATTTATAAACGTTGTTTTATAAATTCACAAACGACTTATTTTGATAAGTAAATTGTTATAACTTATTTATGGAGTTATATTCACGTTTTAAATAGTGAATAATCCTTTGAATTAAAATGAATAAAAGAATGAAATTTGTTAACGAAGTTTATTCACATTTTTGAATAGGGAATAACACGTTAAGAAATTGTTTTGGATTTGGTGTTTTAAACAGAATTAAAACGATCTAAGGATGTTTTAAATGTGTTATGATTCGAAACCATAGATTTCAACATTTATTGTTGAAATAGACGTTTTCGAGAAATAAAAGGAAATGGTGGACTATAACACTGTTGTTATAGTAAATGATTTCCGAAAAGAAATATTTGTATAGTATTGGGATTTATATATCTATTTAATTTCGAATCCCTATACTAGTGATTTTGGGTTGTCGTAACGATGTTTTATGCAACATTCGTTTTGGCCCAAATAAATATGTTTAAGTGAATGATTTCCTTAAAGAATGGAATATATACTTAATTCGATTTAAATATATTGAATATTTTCCAAGGTTGAAAATAAAAAGATTTGTGAATTACTTATGAATAAATAAGTATGGAAATGTTTTCCAATATGAAGTGAATAATTAGAATTTATCTTTTTGAAGATAAATTGAAATGAATAATTGAAATCATATGCATGAATATTTTGGAATATAAATTCATTATGGAATTTATATGTGAAAGTGGAATTTGTTTAAGAATAAATATTGATTTATTTTTGAAGTATGAAATAATATATCTTGTGAAGATATTTTGGAAAATTATTTGGAAACTGGTGATGTGTGCATATCCATTGATAGTTCAATAACCGACTATCAATATTTCCCTTTGACTGGGTATTTGATGTGATTTGTTTGAATTTGAATGCCACACTTATTTTTGAATAAGCGCTCACTATTCGGGTTAACCGGGAAAGGACCATGGGGTCGTATAACCCATTCCGAATATGTGATACGTCGTTATGAATTGCATTTGAAGATCGGTGTTGAAGACCGAGTATTTGCGAAAGCGATAGGATGACCTATCGATTGTCTCTGCACTGGGTAGCTCCTGGTATAGAGATCTCCTAAGTGATGGGAAATTCGATCGGGATTGTGAATACCCGGATTTCAAGGGCTTCGTAAGAAGTGCCTTCGGTTTTGTTCGAGCCCGGAACAGACTTGTATGGATTGTATGTCTGACGTTACAAATTGAGATATAAAGCAGATTTCTTTCAAATATATTTCTGTTGGTGGCGGAGAATTTATTCTTTTAGCTTAACACCTTTCTCTGAGACGTACGAGCTCAGAGGTTATGTAGTTGAATGTTATCAGCGATATATTCCCAATTTGGTAATGTGACATGCTGAGTGATGCTGAAATGATCATTGTGTTGATTATTTGTGATAGGATCGTTTATTTGATCGTCTATCCTTGTGATCATTGTGTTGATCATTTGTTGACCCAAAGCATGGCTTTTGTATAAAGTATGTTTTTGTGGACGTGAATTCCTCGAGCCTCACACCCTGTGAATGGTCAAAACAGGAAAGAAGCAGCAAGGTTATGAGGGGTAGCGCCCTTTAGGATGTGTCTGTTTCCTTCTGGAAAAGGGTGGTATCATGGTATGGAGCCCAGATACTTACTCATGTTGAAAACACTTTGTTATGATTGTGTGAATTGATTACGAGCGCTCGGTGAAAAGGTCCCAAAGGACCGGGGGATGGCATATTCGGTCAGTTGTTACTCAGTTAGGGGTAATCCGGCCTTGTGTTGGTAGAGATCCGGTTTGGTTCTCGGGGATGTCCATCCAGAGGCATTCTCATGTGGCAATGGGAAGTTCCTTGGCCTGATCATTCGTTGGAAATCCAAAGAAACAATACGAGACTTGTACGGTATTAGTTGTAGAACCTATCATTCACTTATGGTGTCGCAACACTGTTTGGATGGTAGCTATAGTAGGCATACGATAATGGTCGTATGTTGGCTAAGATTTATATTCTACTTTCGAAATGAATTTTTCTCTACACTATACACTAGTAATAATATAAAAATGTTATTTTAAATGCGTATCAAGCATCTTTGACTATCATAAGGAGAAATCTCCTCCGATTCTGCGTTTGCATTGTGTGTGTGTGCGGGAGGCCTTATGGTAGTCTCATTTTTAAAAGCATTGCGAATTTACTTTAAAAATATTCCTCTATTTTGATTTTAAAGATAAATAAACTGTTTTGAGTTCTCACACCAGTCACATGACTGACTTGGAGTTTATTGTTTTCCTTCCTAAACTCTGGGTGCCCACCAGTTTCCACACGGGCAGTCAAGAGTTAGGTTTATCAGGATATTCTGGAGTTGCTGGAAGCAAGCTGGATGGCATGGCGTATTACTAGTTTATATAGTATTTTTTTTTTCCGCTGCACTGTTTGTTGTTGTTGTATACTTTGATGATATGATGAAATGAAATGTATAAAATGTAATAACTGATATAGTTCTTTGTTTAAAGATTATTGATTTATTATTATATGTTGTTCCGCTGCGAATTGTGAGATTCTGATGTGATTCTGTTGTTTCCTTTCTGTTCCCGTTCTATTTTAAAATTTTCTGTTTTCTGTTTTCTGTTTTCTTTTCCTACCTTTTTCTATCTTCTTCTCTCTCTTTCTCTTCTTAAATTTTTCTTAAAACCCATAACATTTCGGTTTTTTGGCAACGAAAATCCCAAACGTTACAATTGATTAAAAACACGCTTAACATTCCGGTCTATTTAAATTAAGTTCAAAAATTTACTTTTAATTCCAAATATGAAATACAGCTTAAGTCTTCATTCCAGATTCAACTTATATTTTAAAAACTTCACTTACATTCTATATCTTCTTTTTAAAATCCAAAATTATTTAATCATTTCAAGTATTTAAACAATTTAAATTTAAACTCATTTTATTTTAAAAACTAAAGTTTAAATTTTTTTCCAGATTTAAAACCCCAGGTTTAAACTCATTTTAAATTTCTAATTAATTTTTTTTTAATCTTCCAATTCAAATTCAAGTCCACATATGCTTTTCACTTAAAGTTGTACAAACCCTGATTTAAATTTTTAAAACTTAATTTATTTCAAATCTCAAATTCAAACTACTTTGAATCCATATTCAAATTCATATTTTTAAATCTTAGTTTAAATTTTAGTTTATTTTTAAACTTGCCTTTAAACTTAAAAACAGAAAACAGGTTTGCTGTTTTAATTATAAAACCCGAAACAACTCTATATACCCGAGCAATCTTATGAATTACTTCAGTAAAAACATCCCCTACTTTGAGTTAAAACTCGCTTCACTTAAGACAATCGCGAGTAAATACAGCTGCAACAATATCCAACTTCTCCAGAAAAACACAAGTCGTCATGCACATGTACATCGACGCCGGCCATCGTTGGCAAACCACGCGACCTCCCCACAGTCGTCGATCATCCCCTCAGGCCAACCCTACACCAATTCCACTGAAACACATTCGAAAACAAAATCGAGATTGAAGTCCCAAACCTGGAACAAAACAGTACCAAACAATCCAACCTGTCAATTACCCTCGTCCACGCGCCACCGGCCACCGGAGCAGTTAAAATTCCATCCTCACACCTGACAACTACCATATTTCCCTTTCCCAAATTATTTTTGGACTCGGCCCACTGTCAAAGCCTTGGTGATCCAATTACTTAACCTAGTTATAACTAGGGTTACAGATAAAAAACGAACACCGCCTCCTCCACAGTACTCTGATCAACTAGTAGGCAATTTTGCCGAGCTCCCACATCACTCCACTGCCTCCAGTCGAAACCCCATCATTTCCGTTCACTTAGATCATCAGAACTTCCCAAAACAACCATTTCTGTTCAAACCCGAATTGCACACTCATCACTTAACTAAAAATTATAATTTCAGATTTAAAAATCGTGTTTTGGTTCAAGGGTTCAATTGATATTCCTGAATTTATGAATTTTAGAAGTTTGAATTTCAATATATCCTAACATACACTGTTATTTTAGTTACCAGAGAAATCTCCCAATTTTCTAACTTACATAAAAATTTAAACTTTAATCAATAATAAAACAAGCAAATTTTATTCGAATACAGAATGCTAATAATGACTGGATCATGAGATTTAGCATTTTAAATCAAATCCTGAGTTTGAAACTGGGAACAGAAGTATTCCAGCATACATTCATCATTATTTAAATATTCACATAAATTTACTACTATACATACTCACAAACATATTTGGCTTCAGATATTAACCATGCAACCTTATATACTTAAAATTATAAAAGTGGTGTTACTCACCCTTTTATGATGCAGAGATTCATTTATACTAAAATATCAGAGATTTTTTTTACTATGCTTGCATGATTGTTTGGAAATGAAGAATGTATATGAAAGCTATAAATTTAGTGCATGTGAGTTTTGAAATATTAAGATCAGTTTACTCACAGACATAGCTGATGTGCACATAAATGTGTATATTTTTACCAACATATTTAATCTATTTGAATTAAATAAATGATCATATCGGGTATTTTAACTTGTTTAAACCAAAAATTCAAATTATTCCAAATTGTCACATATTCATCTTCATATATGGGAAAAACAGTCATTTGTGTGCATATATTTGTTTGAGAAAAATTAATTGAAAATTTGTATATACTTTTTGTAGGAAATTGATCTCAAGTAGAAGTGGTTTCATGAAGATATGCATGCACAAAATTAATACAAAGGAATGAAGATGGAAATAATTCAAAGTGAAGAACATGGAGAACCCCACCTACCCACCTATCTTAATGTACAAATTAAAGGCTAATGCACATGCTTTTGGAGTTAATGGCTTCATGTACACTTAATGGGGGATTAAGAAATGTTAATGATAACTTGGCCTCCACACTTCCTAAGGGGCATTTTGGGCATTCCCCAAAAAAATGAATTAGGGTTTTAACACTTGTATAAATACCCCTTATGTTTCATGTAGCCATCTTCCTCTTAGTTAGTTAGTTTTAGTTTAGAAAATAAATCAAAGCTCTCTTTCTTTCCATGGCTACTTAGCCATTTTTATTTTATGTAATCTTTTTTATGCAACTTCAATATATGTTCTTTTTCTTTTCATGCTTATTTACTTTCATGTTGTAGTGTAGATCTCTTCTCTTTTATGCAAGTAGAATAATTTTTCCTTTCATTTTGCTCTCTTTTTCCTCTTCTTTTTATTCAATGTTGTTTGCTACATTTGTTCATATGATGACAACTATGAGAGGCTAAACCCCTTCAATTTAGGAGTAATGAAGCTCTCTAATCATGTAGCTTCAACTTAATTTGATGTTTATGCTCTCTTTTTGTGCTTAATGAGAATGATTGAAGTGGTTTAATGATGTTGTTTAGCTTTGCATTTGATAGTCTATGTTGTTCATAACAAACAGGCTATGCTTAAACAAACAAAACACAAATTGCCTCTTCATCTACATATGATTATGGCAAAGAAGTGATTGTTGAAATTAAAATTTGATGGCTTATATTTCTAATTAATAGTTAATAGGCCATGCTTAAAATAGATTTTGCTTTCAAATTAGTTGTCATATTTTATGAGATTTAAAAGTGTATTAGTGGTTGTGTTATAGTTTGATGGTTTATATTGAGCTAATTAATAGCACAAATATACCATGCTTATGATAAGCACATCAACTAATTCACTAATGACAAGAAAATAGAGATCATAACTTCATTTTGTTGATTTATGTGATTTAGAGAGTGGAAATTGCCTCTAAATTGTCATTTAGCTTTCATATTTTTATCTATTTTTCTTTTGCTAGTTTTTGTTAGTTTCTCACATTTTTAACTAATCGCACTTTCAAGTTTAGTTAATTTGATTGAATAGAATTTTAAAATCATCAATTCCCTGCGGATCGACCCGTATTCGCCGCGTGCTACATTCGCACACCGTGCGCTTGCGGTTATTTTTAATTTAAAATTCGTTCGACGGTTTTCTAAACTGGTAGAATTTCCGTCGACGAACATGTTTTTGGCGCCGTTGCCGGGGAATTGTTCTGATTTTGATTTTCTATTCTTCGAATTATTTGCGTTTGAATTTTTATGTGTTATATTTTGTGTGTTTGTTTGCAATTAAAAAAAATTTGTTGTGTGTTTGTAACTTGCATTTGTTTGTGTGATTGTTTTTTTTTTCTATTTACTTTGCATCTCTATATATAAAAAAGAAAAGAAAAAAACATTCAATTTCAAAACAAAAAAAATCATTTTTCTTCATAAATTTGCATTTACATTTACAATTTCAATTTGCTTTTGACGGTTTACATTGCCTACACTATTTTTGTTTATGTCTGCATACTGTTTCTGTGCACAGCCTACAGTCACTGTTCTACCTACTTCACATCTCTGCCTCTCCACTTTTCATCTGATTGCTGCCAAACCACTTCAACCAAGACCAAAACCGCCACCAATTCTCTGGCCATCCCCTTGTGATCACTACCACAAACAGCCACGACAACACTGTTCAAACTCATCGCTTCATTTAACTACACACTTGAACGAATTGTGCAACATCATTCTACTTTCTGGTTCCACCATTATTCACCCAATACAACAGTGCAGCCACTTCTCCTCTTCCACCAACCTGTTCAAGCATTCCTAACCAATTACACCAGACACCAAACAACATACACATTCATACTGCCTGATCACAATCCACCACTTCTTCAATTCATATCCATCTTCAGTCATAACAATTGCTTGCTTGCAGCAGTCTTACACCCATCGAATCGCCTTCTTTCCCTCTAACTCACTCTTCTGTCAACTCTTCTATCAACTGCTCACCATCATTTACTTGCCTACCATCCACTGCCCCCTGTCAATCACCCACCTCCTCACCAAACTTCCCCACTGCAAACTGCCTGGCCGTCCTTGCTACATTACTTCATTTACACAAACCCTTCTACAAACATCATTCCCAGTGCAGCACCGTGCTTCAACACTTCCCTTCCCAGTCAACATAAGCTTCCACCTTCTTCCCTTCATCTAAACACTGCAAACAACTTCACCTTTTCACCCTTGTAACAACTGCTGCCCAAACTTCCAGAACACCCCCCTGCAACTACATTTGTACTTCAACTACAAAATCACCTCCCACTATGCCCATACACCGCCAACATCCTGACTACATCACTCCCCCGTGTCATCCTCCTCTACTAATGTACAACCTGAATGCTCCTCAACAAATCATGAACTTCCAGCCTCAACAAATTCCAGCGACCACCACACTTCATCCAAACTCAACTTCTACCTAACATCCACCACAGCCAACACTCCACCACCAAGCCCCCTGTTCCAACCCAAATCTAACCTCTGCAATCGCTATCACCATAACACCTACAGCTGCAACTCGTACAACCACTTCCAGTTCACTGCCACGAAGTCACCCCAAATTGAAGAATCCAAATCAAGCAGCCTCGGCATACCAGCCTGCATCGCTCCCCTCCACCTTCAAACCAAAGCTCGCCTTCATCGTTCAACTTCAGAGCAACCTTGCCACCAACACAAGCTACAGTTCGTAACTGACAATGCCATCCCCATATCGGCAATACATACAACTCCTCTAACTCACTCTGCCAACATTCAACAGCACGCAACACCAACGACAGCTGCAACCAGAAAACCTAACCTTTATCTCCTCAAACTACTGCAACCCACTGTAATCGACCGAACCCCAAAGTCATTCGCAACTATCAATTACCAAAAAACGATCTGTTGAAGTCGAACGAATTTAAATTGCATTTTGATTGAAGTCGAAATTGGTTTTTAATTCTAACAGAGGGATTCTGAAGCGAGAAATTGCTGGGACTATCTTCGTTCTTTTAAACAAAAAAAAAGAACAAAAGGAATAGATTTTGAATTGCGAAAGTGACATTGATTTTTTTTGAAAGGGGAAGATTTACCGTCTCGTTTTATTTGATGAAGCTGAGAGTGCTTTTATTTTGTTAATTTGAATGGGCCGGGCTGTTTTTCTGTCTATTTAATTATTTTGAATTTCAATTTCTTCTTTTACAAAAAATTAAAAAAAAACAAAAACAAAAAAAAAATCTTTATTTTCCTTGTTTGGATTTTCCTATTAGAATTAGTCTTCCTAATCCAAAAAAAAAAAATTTAAAGTAAAACCCTACTTTTAAGTTTCCTTTAAAAAAAACCAAAAAAAAAATTGTATATATCTTAGTTTTTAATTTTCAGGTTGCCAAAGCAGGAAATAAATGAAGAATAGCTTGCTGAAAATTGCTTCCTTAGCTAGCCAAAATAAATTGCTCTGCTTGCTAAAAAATTCTGCTTTCATTTCTAGTTTTATTTGAATTGAATTGTTGATTGCTTGCATTTGAATTTATATATAAAAAAAATTCAAAAAAAAACAAACAACAAATAAAAACAAAAATCATTTGTAGTTGCATTGTTAATACACGTTTAATTTCTGCTTTGCATTTCATCTTAGATTTTGATTAATAATAACGGTTAGAAATCAATAACACTAAATTGTATATTGACAATTTGTCCTTTTTTGACAATTTAATTTCTCGGTGTTTAGGCTACGGCAGAGCAATAATCAGTTATAAATATTACGGTGATTCGTAAATATTATACTGAATTATTTCTCTGAAGGTACTTAAACCTTCGGCTGCATTGCTACGGTGATTCGTGGTGCATCGATAAATCCTATCTGTTACCTGGCTGAGAACTATCTTGTTGATTTAAGACAATTTGTAATTATACAATTTTGGGTTAACTTAGGATAATTCTTTTGTAATTAACCCTTGCATTCATTTAGTTTCATTTAGTTCATGCATATTAAAAAAAACAAAAAAAAAATTCAAAAATCCAAAACTAAAAAGAAAATTGTAAATATCCTTTTATTTTTCTTTGAAATTTTTAAATCCTTTCCTTTGAAATTTCAAAAATCCAAAAAAATTTAGAAAAACAAAATTCCAAAAAAAAAATATAAAACCTTTTTAAAAAAAAGCCAAAAAAAAATTTTGAAAATCCAAAAACAAAAATCAATTTTCCATTTTGAAAAAATAAATTCTGCTTGTAAATATTTTTCTTTATAAAAAAAAAACCAAAAAAAAAAATCTTGAAACTGTCTGAGTTTCCTTTTTCTTACTCACTTGAATTTAACTGTGAAAATCAATATAATCCATGAGTTCACTCCAAATTCGTATGGATATTTTAACAACAACTTTTGTGTAAATAATTCAAATTTCGAACAACAAAATTTTCAAAACAATGACCAACCTTCAACTCTTGAAAATAGCACTGAAATGATTTCATCTTTACTCGAACTTTCTACACGACAAAATCAAGAGATAAATGATTTATGTAATTCATATTTGTGTAATAACTCGAGTCAAGGTTTTCAAAATTTGAATTCAATTCAAAATTCAAACGATTTCGATTGTAACCCATGCCAACTCAATTTCGAACTTCAAAATCAAAACGAAAGTGGAAATAACTTTTCAAATAATTTTGGTAATGGAAATAATCTCAATTTCAATGTAATTGATAATTTTTGTTCTCAACAAACCCAAATCGAGAATTTTCAAGTGAATAACTATAAATTGGATTTTGTTGAACAAATGAATGAAATTTATGATGATCACATGGATTTGTTGTTTGAAACTTATATGAAACAACGTGAACAACAAAATCAAATCTCAACGTGTGATGAGTCAAGTGATAATCCACCTTTTACCTAAATCGATAATCACATGGATTTTCAAATAACAACTTTTGAATTTGATAATGACGATCTTAATCAAGTTGTTGAAAATACGGTAATTGAGTTGGATTTCAATTCTTTTGAGGGTGCGACACTCGATTTAAACTTCGATCTTCCTTTTTATGAAAATTTGAATACGACAACTTTGAAACTCGATTTACATGATGAAGTTGTTGATAATCCAACAAAGGAAGTCGAATTTAACGAGCACGAATTTTTTGGACTTTTGAATGACGAGTTGTTAAATTCCAATGGGGAAGATGAAAATCACCATTTTGATTTTGAAATCAATAACCCTGAAAATGTTTTCAATGATAAGCTTGAATTTCAAACTGGTGAAAATAAACTTGAACTTCAATCAATTCTTTTATCGACCCCAAAAATCATCGAAAACAAAACAACTCGTACGATTTTTAATAAAACGACATTCGTTTTTCCAAATCAACGTTCAACTTTGAAATCTTTTACGATTTGGTTTCTCATGCTTAAGCTGTGTCTCACATATTTGACGAGACAAATGAATTAATCTTTGGAAGACCGTTTCATTTACTCTTTAACTGTATATTTTCTGATCTCTTGTAAATAATAACCTTTTCATTTTCATTTAAATAAAGGTCAGTTTTTCTTTTTATTTTTCTCCTTCCACTTGGGTTGACTGTGGGGACACAGTCAAAATCAAGTGTGGGGGGAGACTCATCTTCATTTTTTTTTTCATGGTTTATTTTTACTTTAAAATCCCAAAAACAAAAAAAATTAAAAAAAATCCCAAAAACAAATTTTCTTTTGATTTATTTTTAAAAGAAACACTATAAGATAAATATATAGCTTTGGTTTATTAAATTGAAATTTTTGTAAATTTATTTGTCTAAACAAAAATAAAAATGAAATTTGATTACAAATAATAATGGTTTAACAAGTATATAGGAAGATTCATACGTGTTAATTATGAAGTATATCCTAATTGAAAATCTTTGTTTTAAAAAGTGGTTGATTTAAAGTAAAGGATATAACATTTTTTTTTGTCTTCTTAGTTAAATGGTGCTAAGATGATTTTGCAAAACTCTCTCTCTCTCTCGCTCTTAAAAAAACAATAAAAAAAATAAAAAAAAATAACATCCAAGTATTCACTCTCATTTAAATGTCCTCACGGTTATGCATGGGTGAATTACTTGGAATCTTTGATTATGTGCTTTCATACTCATTTAAAAGTCCTCACGGTTATGCATGTATGGAACACATGTAAAAAAAACATAATAAAAACCACCTACGGTCGATAGGTGTATGCACGAAAGTGTGTGCACTCGCCATGCTCTATACTCCCCCCACATAAGCCCGAAAGGCAGTGCATGGGTGGTATATCTGGCCTCAGTTTACCCGAGCTAGGTGTGTAATTTTTCTTGCAAATAATGAGAGAGCAAGCAATTGAAATCCTAGCACTATTTTTACTTATTTGATTTGATTTGTTATTGAAAAGAAATGAAAATACCACTTTGATAAACTTTGATAATCAACTAAGGATCCATTTTATAATTACACTTTGTTATCAACCGAAACAACAAGTTAAACTATTGTCTATTTGTTATGATAACTTGATTTTTGTTGGAAATTTTGACCAGTAAATGACATAAATTTTCAAGACAATAACCAAAACCTATATTTAACTTATTCGTGTCAATTTAAAAATAAATCCTTCATTTGTAAATATTTTCAAAAATTTGCATTCATCTCTTTGTAAATAAATCTTGCATTTTGTAAATATTTTCATCCCGCACTTGGATTTTGTGGGTAGTATCCGCTGAAAACCCTCATGAGACAACATTCGTCCTACTGGGGACACCCAGAGGTTTAACGGCTTGTTGCATACACTCAATGCAATCGTGCTTCCTACGAAAACGGATTTATCTTAGTTTTTCTTTATTCGAGGACGAATAAAAAGATAAGTGTGGGGGTATTTGATGTGCACATAAATGTGCATATTTTTACCAACATATTTAATCTATTTGAATTAAATAAATGATCATATCGGGTATTTTAACTTGTTTAAACCAAAAATTCAAATTATTCCAAATTGTCACATATTCATCTTCATATATGGGAAAAACGGTCATTTGTGTGCATATATTTGTTTGAGAAAAATTAATTGAAAATTTGTATATATTTTTTGTAGGAAATTGATCTCAAATAGAAGTGGTTTCATGAAGATATGCATGCACAAAATTAATACAAAGGAATGAAGATGGAAATAATTCAAAGTGAAGAACATGGAGGACCCCACCTACCCACCTACCTTAATGTACAAATTAATAGCTAATGCACATGCTTTTGGAGTTAATGGCTTCATGTACACTTAATGGGGGGATTAAGACATGTTAATGATAACTTGGCCTCCACACTTCCTAAGGGGCGTTTTGGGCATTCCCCAAAAAAATGAATTAGGGTTTTAACACTTGTATAAATACCCCTTATGTTTCATGTAGCCATCTTCCTCTTAGTTAGTTAGTGTTAGTTTAGAAAATAAATCAAAGCTCTCTTTCTTTCCATGGTTACTTAGCCATTTTTATTTTATGTAATCTTTTTTATGCAACTTCAATATATGTTCTTTTTCTTTTCATGCTTATTTACTTTCATGTTGTAGTGTAGATCTCTTCTCTTTTATGCAAGTAGAATAATTTTTCCTTTCATTTTGCTCTCTTTTTCCTCTTCTTTTTATTCAATGTTGTTTGCTACATTTGTTCATATGATGACAAATATGAGAGGCTAAACCCCTTCAGTTTAGGGGTAATGAAGCTCTCTAATCATGTAGCTTCAACTTAATTTGATGTTTATGCTCTCTTTTTGTGCTTGATGAGAATGATTGAAGTGGTTTAATGATATTGTTTACTTTGCATTTGATAGTCTATGTTGTTCATAACAAATAGGCTATACTTAAACAAACAAAACACAAATTGCCTCTTCATCTACATATGATTATGGCAAAGAAGTGATTGTTGAAATTAAAATTTGATGGCTTATATTTCTAATTAATAGTTAATAGGCCATGCTTAAAATAGATTTTGCTTTCAACTTAGTTGTCATATTTTATGAGACTTAAAAGTGTATTAGTGGTTGTGTTATAGTTTGATGGTTTATATTGAGCTAATTAATAGCACAAATATACCATGCTTATGATAAGCACATCAACTAATTCAGTAATGACAAGAAAAGAGAGATCATAACTTCATTTTGTTGATTTATGTGATTTAGAGAGTGGAAATTGCCTCTAAATTGTCATTTAACTTTCATGTTTTTATCTATTTTTCTTTTGCTAGTTTTTATTAGTTTCTCACATTTTTAACTAATCACACTTCCAAGTTTGGTTAATTTGATTGAATAGAATTTTAAAATCATCAATTCCCCGCGGATCGACCCGTATTCGACGCATGCTACATTCGCGCACCGTGCGCTTGTGGTTATTTTTAATTTAAAATTCGTTCGACGGTTTTCTAAACTGATAGAATTTCCGTCGACGAACAATAGCAGAGGACAGAAAATCTGTTCTTGACTCACAGGCTCTATTCAATTGTTCTTGAATTTTATTTGCATGCTGAATTTTCTGAATTTCTTGTTTTTCAGGCTTTGTTCATGTTTTTGATCAGCTTCAGGTTGCTTGATCTTCAAACTGAAACTGTTTTGATCTGCACTCTTCTTAATTACAGGTATAAAAATTTCCTTTCTTTTCTGTTTGATTTCATTTTCCCGATTTGCTTTTGTATTCCTTAGTTGAAAACATGAAATAGATTCTGGTTTTGATTTGAAACTGTGATAAAAATTCCTTTGATCTTTGGTTTACTTTTTTTTAATACATTTTCTTCTTTTTCTATAAATTCTAAAGCAAAAGAAAGTTACATTTAATTGCCACTAGTAAATAAAACTAACACTTGTCATAAACCTTTATTTATTAGTTAACACATGTTATATTAATTTTTAATATGATAACACTTGTCTTTATATTATTTTCTTTTTATTTTAAATGTTAATAATGGTTTTACTTAATTTGTTTATTCTTATGTAATACATATGTGTATTTCTTATGTAAAGAGAATGTAATAAAACAAATTATGAATAAAAACTTATTCAAATATCTCAAAATATCCACCCTTTGAATTTCAAAACTTTAAATCCAATTTACAAATCAAGTTATACATATATACTTATATAACTACTTATTCAATTTAAAAATAACAATTCTATTCGTATAAAAATCTATTTATATCTATGTATTATTATTTGTTTGAAAACATTAGTTTTTGCCAATATAATTAATTATACTAGAAAGATTATTAAATCAATATATTTTTTCCAAATATATACTTTTATTATCAGCATTATTTGTTTAACTAATAAGTCTGTATTCCATTAATTAAATTCAGTTTATCTACAAATTTCCTAAAATCCGGGTTATCACATTCCTCTCCCCTTTGAATCTTTTCGTCTTTGAAAAGGAACAAAACCATAATTTAAATATCATAAAATAGTTTTGTAAAAATACTTTTCATAACTCGATGTTTCAGCCAGTCCAACCTTGTTTTTATAGAAATTCGGTCATACGTTGATCAGGCATAAAACTGAAAATCTACAAGTGCTTGGCAGAGCCATTTTCAACATCCAGTGAAAATACTTTGAAAATAATTTTATTGAAAATTTAGAAATTTTTTTTTTGAAAATAGAGGATATATCTTTGGTGAGAATGCTCTGTAAATCATCACCTCCATCCATGGTCGCAGTTAACCCGATGGTTACGTTGCCGTCCCGACAAAATCCACAGATAACTGTAGGCCTCCCGCCCCTCGATTACACCATGGAACCCGCTACAGATCGTAGCTACAACTGAGGTTACGTGGCTATCACAGCAAAAACCCATATAACTGTAGGCATCAGCGCCCTCGAATTTCGCTGCCAAAAGAATGAAACTTCTCCACTCTACTTGACCATAGATCGCAGTCTACCGATGTTGCGTTGCCTTCCCGGCAAAATCAAGTGTAGACCGTTGGCACTCATCCTCCACACGATTTTCGCTATGGTCCCCACAGCAGATCGCAGTGACAATGAGTTACACTGTCGTCACAGCATAACCCAAATGGCCCTGTAGGCATCAGCGCCTTCGACTTTCGCTACCCAAAAATCCTCAGGAACTAGTTTGTCCTGACTCCTCACAGGATCAACTTTAGAACCCCCCTTGGGGCTCAAGGCAGCATCACCCGGTGGTACTCTTGAGAAGTTCATTCCAAGGGAGCGCCTTTTTCCCTAGAGCCATCATAAAAACGTTTTATACTATATATATAGTATCTTTAAATCATACACCTAGTATGATCTCATATAAAGCTCCTTACACAAAATCGATTATTCCAAACTCGATAATTTTCAAACTTGGCTTTCCAAATTCTCATATTGATTTTACCCAAAAATCGAAAGCCTTTTCCAAATGCAACGGTTCCCAAAACCCTTTTTCCAAAATCCTCATATGATCTTTTATATATATATATTCAGATATATAATTTTTTTTAAAACTTTGGATCATTTCAAACTTGTATAAACTCCTTTTATACCTCAAAACACCTTCAAAATCCTTTTCTTCTGGCAAAGGATTCAACAGGGGAGTTTCATTTTATAAAACAAAGATATTTAACTTTGTTTGTTCAAAATCAAATATTCAAATTTGATTACTCTTTACAAAACCACTTACCATATCACTTACTTCCATAAACAAAATTTCAACCATAGAAATATCCAATTTCCACTTTACTTCATCATATATTTCACAAAATATATTTTTCATTTCAAAAACCATTTCACATTACTTATCCACAAATTCCCAATATCAATTTTATTCAAATCCGTATGATGTACACATATCATCCGTACTCTATACCAATCTGATCGCTCACTCGATCACACAATTTCATTTCCGAACTAGTATTGTCCACCCGACTTCCTAGTGCGGACACAGATCTGGTTTCTTGATCAGAAACCGTCATTCTCCTTGCATAGTCATAACTATGATAGAGAATATCCAGAACCAATCAACAATCCATATCCAAGTTCGCCTTCAAAAATCGGGTGGAAAATTCCAACTCGGATCGAAATAACTATCTCGAAATTCTGTGCTCGAATCTGGATCAAATCACTATGCGAATAGAATAACATACGTACACCCTACGTATTTATCTTTATTGGTTATTAACCAAATCAATTCCATTCCTATTTACATTCACTTTGATTTTCATTCACTTACTCTCAAATGCTTCAATCCATTTGATTATCACCTCTATTCTTATCTTGATCGGGTATTTAACCAATAACAGTTTGAACTCAGACCAGTTTATTTACAAAATAGCTTGAAATTTTTTAAAATAGATAAGTAGTTGGAAAATAATTACTGGTTTGCAAAATAGGTGTAAAATAGTTAGAAAATAGTTAAGATAATTATAAAATTTTTAAATAATTGCAAAATAATAGTAAGGTAGTAATTAGTTTTGTAAAATAGTTGAAATATAGTAATTAGTTTATAAAACAGTTGGGAAATTGTTAAACAGTTTCAAAAATAATGGTAAAACAAGTATAAGATAGTTTGGCTTTTAAAAGAAAGGTTGTATATATAATGAATAACCTGGAAAAGTAGG
The DNA here is from genome assembly GCA_030765085.1 of Allium cepa. Taxonomy (NCBI): domain Eukaryota; kingdom Viridiplantae; phylum Streptophyta; class Magnoliopsida; order Asparagales; family Amaryllidaceae; genus Allium; species Allium cepa. The sequence goes on along the minus strand of CM060928.1, from coordinate 846,659,035 downwards.
TTTATATTAAAACAATTTATATTAAAAATAGTCCAGAGTCAAAACTACTCACTTCCCAATCTACATTCTCATCAATTCAATTTAAATTTCCACTTTCATTTAAATTGACCCAATTCCAATTTTAAATAATTCCAATTTCCATTGGACTTGATTTATTCCCAATTCAAGCTGAATTAATTCTCAATTCCTTTTTAAATTTAAATCAAATTCTATTAAATTTTAAACATATTCAACTTTATTTACAATCCCAAGTTATTCCAATCACTTTGGACTAATATCCATTCAGTTGAACCCACTTCAATTCCAATCCATTTCAACTCCAGTTTGAATTAATCTCAATTTCAAACTCCATTTCCAAATCAAGTTGAATTATTCTTGATTTCCTTCCAAATTCAATTCAAATTCCATTTGAATTTAAAATTATCAAATTTTAATTATAATTCCAAATTATTCAAATCAACTTGGACTAATTTCAAATTGAACCCACTTCAATTTCAAATCGTTTCCAATTAATCCAATTCAATTTACCCTTTGAATCTTATACTCATACATCTTCAATCACCATTTCAATTAATTCAAATCAATTTCAATTTGAACTAATTCAAATTTCAAATCTAAATCATTTCGAATTATATAAATTCGAGTTAATACTTCAAATGTTGATTTAATTCCTTTAAATCAATTTTCCTTTAAAGTTTTTAAATAATTCAATTCTGAGACCATATTTTAAAATTCCATTTTAAAACATCCATCAAATTCCAAATTTAAAACTCAATATTTAGAGTTTATCTCAAACCATCTTTGATATTATGTATATTCACATATATACATATTAACTTCTTTTACATACCAAATTTTACTTTAAAATTTTAAACTACCTTTGGTTTTTAATTCAAAACAAATTTCTTTTAAATTTTCAAACAACTCTTGTTCGAAATAGGACCATTTCATTCAATTTCCTTAAATAATATTATTTATTATTTCTTTAAATTAATTACGTCATTAATTAATTCCAATTAATCACATTCGGTAATTAACTTATTTCTTAATTACCTTCATTAAGTATTTGTCCTTTAAATTACTTATCTCTAGTTACTTCGTTAAGTAACTCCCTCTTTATTTATCATTTCTAATTATTATCCACAAATTAATCTCATCAAGTTCAATTAATTAAATAAATAAATTGATTATTCTTATCCTGAAACCTTTACTAAAAGCTTTTAAATAATTTAATTTAGAATTCAGAACTTTACAATTTGAAACCCACTTTAATTTACATCTTTTCAAATTTACAAGTTTACTCTCCTTTTAAATGTTTACCTCCTTAAACATTTTATTGTTTATTGAAGAACAATCACTCCATTATTAAACTCAATAACCATCTATTTCTTTTGTTTAAAACCAATTCTAGTTCATCTTATTTTGAAATACTTCTCCAATTCAAGATTTCAATTTTACTTTGAATCTATTTTAAACTTATCTTTATTTAATTCCAACTTCAAATTGATTGCATCTATTACTTCTTAATTTAATTCTTACTATTACTTTTAATTTAATTAATACTACATCCATATAATCTGTTTCTTATAGATTCATTTACTTTTGAAATCATTTAAAAACCTTCATATAAGAAAATAACAAGTACGTTCTATCATATTTATATACTTAACTCATCCTAGGGTACCACTTACCCTATTCTTAATGAGTAATCCCACCAGAGCCAAGGTTCTCTCTTAACCTTCGGCTTTGATACCAAATGAAACGACCCGGAAATTTTGAACCCGAAATTTCCAGATAGTTAAGAAAAGAAGAAAACAGAAAGAAGAAGAAAACAGAAACACGACACAGAAACCTCACATTCGTAGCGGATCAAAATATAATATCACATAATAATAACAGTTATACAAAGAGAAACTATATCTATAAATTTTCATCGATATATCAGAGTTACAACAATTTTGCACAGTATGGGACAGATACAATTTAACATGTCTCAGACATATACAATATCATAGAGTAAACTCTCCATACGACCCCGCCATCCAGCTCGCCTCCTGAGCTCCAGAACGTCCTTACCTGAAAATCTGTAATACTCGGTCTGACCCGAGCATTACATCAAAGTAACACCCGAGTCGGGCTGGAAACCAGCGTGAGTAAACCCATCTAACAAGGAATACAAAAGCATACATCTTATATAAACCTGGGGTAACTTATATCAATTTACAACTCCACAAGTTGTTATAGGCATCACTTATATCACACATCAATTTCTAAGTGTTCAAAACTTAGATTAAATGGTCAAATACACTTAAATCGTTTCATTTCATTCTATTGATTCCACACATCAAATTATAATAAATCGAAGTGGTTTCGGGTATTTACTAATACCCGACTCCGGTCTTTTCGAATCCAATACCATCTATCTCAAATTATTCAAGTGAAACTCAATTCAAACTTTAAATACAGGGTGTCTTCTATATACATTAATTCATCATCAAATAATGACCACATTTTCTCAGTTTAACCCAACATAACATATCACATAGCATCACAAATCACATATCAGAGATATCAATCAATCTACAGCTTTCAATATTATTCAATCATTCATAAACAAGAAAAATTAGTCATACCATTCTAATTAATTTGAACAAATTAAATTAATTACTTCAATTACCCATAATCCTGCTTATTTAAAAATAAATCAATTGATTATCCTTTAATTATACATTTATTTAATCATTCTTGATTAATTATCTTCAATTACATAAAGTAATTATCCTTTAATTAATTACACAAATTAATTATTCTTAAACCATTTAATTCATTAATCAATCTTGATTAATCACATTAGTAATTAACTTCCCTTAATTACTTATATCCATCAAATCAACTCCTTGATTTATTACATTAATTAATCTTTTAATTACCTTAAGTAATCATCCCTTAATTATTTTCCCTAAGTAATTATCCTTAATTTAATTACATTCAGTAATTATTCATTCATCGCTCGACTAGGTAATTACACCTCATTAATTACATTAAGTAATTATTCTTAATTCAACATTAAATGATTATCATTAATTAATTAAAAACACGCTTAACATTCCGGTCTATTTAAATTAAGTTCAAAATTTTACTTTTAATTCCAAATCAGAAATACAGCTTAAGTCTTCATTCCAGATTCAACTTATATTTTTAAAACTTCACTTACATTCTATATCTTCTTTTTAAAATCCAAAATTATTTAATCATTTCAAGTATTTAAACAATTTAAATTTAAACTCATTTTATTTTAAAAACTGAAGTTTAAATTTTTTTCCAGATTTAAAACCCCAGGTTTAAACTCATTTTAAATTTCTAATTAAATTTTTTTAATCTTCCAATTCAAATTCAAGTCCACATATGCTTTTCACTTAGAGTTGTACAAACCCTGATTTAAATTTTTAAAACTTAATTTATTTCAAATCTCAAATTCAAACTACTTTGAATCCATATTCAAATTCATATTTTTAAATCTTAGTTTAAATTTTAGTTTATTTTTAAACTTGCCTTTAAACTTAAAAACAGAAAACAGGTTTGCTGTTTTAATTATAAAACCTGAAATAACTCTATATACCCGAGCAATCTTATGAATTACTTCGAGTAAAAACATCACCTACTTCGAGTTAAAACTCGATTCACCTAAGACAAACACGAGTAAATACAGCTGCAACAATATCCAACTTCACCCGAAAAACACAAGTCGTCGTGCACATGTACATCGACCCCGGCCATCGTTGGCCAACCACGCGACCTCCCCACAATCGCCGATCATCCCCTCAGGCCAACCCTACACCAATTCCACTGAAACACGTTCGAAAACAAAATCGAGATTGAAGTCCCAAACCTGGAACAAAACAGTACCAAACAATCCAACCTGTCAATTACCCTCGTCCACGCGCCACCGGCCACCGGAGCAGTTAAAATTCCATCCTCACACCTGACAACTACCATATTTCCCTTTCCTAAATTATTTTTGGACTCGGCCCACTGTCAAAGCCTTGGTGATCCAATTACTTAACCTAGTTATAACTAGGGTTACAGATAAAAAACGAACACTGCCTCCTCCACAGTACTCTGATCAACTAGTAGGCAATTTTGCCGAGCTCCCACATCACTCCACTGCCTCCAGTCGAAACCCCATCATTTCCGTTCACTTAGATCATCAGAACTTCCCAAAACAACCATTTCTGTTCAAACCCGAATTGCACACTCATCACTTAACTAAAAATTATAATTTCAGATTTAAAAATCGTGTTTTGGTTCAAGGGTTCAATTGATATTCCTGAATTTATGAATTTTAGAAGTTTGAATTTCAATATATCCTAACATACACTGTTATTTTAGTTACCAGAGAAATCTCCCAATTTTCTAACTTACATAAAAATTTAAACTTTAATCAATAATAAAACAAGCAAATTTTATTCGAATACAGAATGCTAATAATGACTGGATCATGAGATTTAGCATTTTAAATCAAATCCTGAGTTTGAAACTGGGAACAGAAGTATTCCAGCATACATTCATCATTATTTAAATATTCACATAAATTTACTACTATACATACTCACAAACATATTTGGCTTCAGATATTAACCATGCAACCTTATATACTTAAAATTATAAAAGTGGTGTTACTCACCCTTTTATGATGCAGAGATTCATTTATACTAAAATATCAGAGATTTTTTTTTACTATGCTTGCACGATTGTTTGGAAATGAAGAATGTATATGAAAGCTATAAATTTAGTGCATGTGAGTTTTGAAATATTAAGATCAGTTTACTCATAGACATAGCATAGGACAGAAAATCTGTTCTTGACTCCCAGGCTTTATTCAATTGTTCTTGAATTTTATTTGCATGCTGAATTTTCTGAATTTCTTGTTTTTCAGGCTTTGTTCATGTTTTTGATCAGCTTCAGGTTGCTTGATCTTCAAACTGAAACTGTTTTGATCTACACTCTTCTTAATTACAGGTATAAAAATTTCCTTTCTTTTCTGCTTGATTTCATTTTCCCGATTTGCTTTTGTATTCCTTAGTTGAAAACATGAAATAGACTCTGGTTTTGATTTGAAACTGTGATAAAAATTCCTTTGATCTTTGCTTTACTTTTTTTTAATACATTTTCTTCTTTTTCTACGAATTCTAAACCAAAAGAAATTTACATTTAATTGCCACTTGTAAATAAAACTAACACTTGTCATAAACCTTTATTTATTAGTTAGTACATGTTATATTAATTTTTAATATGATAACACTTGTCTTTATATTATTTTCTTTTTATTTTAAATGTTAATAAAGGTTTTACTTAATTTGTTTATTCTTATGTAATACATATGTGAATTTCTTATGTAAAGAGAATGTAATAAAACAAATTATGAATAAAAACTTATTCAAATATCTCATAATATCCACCCTTTGAATTTCAAAACTTTAAATCCAAATTCAAATTCAAATTAAATTCTAAAATCCAATTTACAAATCAAGTTATATAAATATACTTACATAACTACTTATTCAATTTAAAAATAACAATTATATTCATATAAAAATCTATTTATATCTATGTATTATTATTTGTTTGAAAACATCAATTTTTGCCAATATAATTAATTATACTAGAAAGATTATTAAATCAATATTTTTTTTTCCAGATATATACTTTTATTATCAGCATTATGTGTTTAACTAATAAGTCAGTATTTCCATTAATTAAATTCAGTTTATCTACAATTTCCTAAAATCCGGGTTATCACAAATCCATTTAAAATGGTTATAAAACATAGATACTTATTTATTCACATAGATCTCGTCAAATTGCATAGAATAAATTGTCATTTGATGTAAATGGAAGTAATTAAAATTCTATGAATTGGTAGGGGTAAAATAAATTGATTTTGAGATCAATTGGGTTAAATATGAGTTCAGTTTGCTTAAAAATAAATTAAATGTAAGTGATTGAGTTTTAAACCATTCAAATTGATGAAGTTGTATACGAATGGATTGAAAACCATTCAAATTGAATGAAAATGGTTTGTAAATTAATTGGAACAGTGGAATTAGTATGAAAATTGTATAAGTTGCGTACGGACAAATGTTTGGTGTGAATTTCTTTTGGAATTCATGTGTTTAACTATTGCAAATAAGTGAAATGTTGTTAAACTTCATTTATATCGCACTTACATGTTTAAATTGAGTAAGTACAGGTACCTGGGAGCCGCGTGGCTAAATTTGGTTGTGCTATGTGCTAAAAATAATAAGCCGCTTGCTTAAAATGCTAAATAAGGTACGCCTACGCAATTAAAAATAGGAAATATGAACTGTTTTTGGTTTTTCCGACCGTGTGGGTCGATGTATATATATTTGTCTCTTTTGTTAAATTGCAAAAGCTCCTCCGTATAAAGGAGACTCTGCCAAAAAATTTCGAAAATTTTGGGAGTTAGAAATTTTTTGAAATTTTTGAAAAATTTTATTAACGACAAAACGGTTTCAAATTGGATATTGAAATAAATTAGTAAATGAAACTAATTAAAATAATGACATGAATTAGTTATAAACGGAAAATAAAATTCAATATTTAAAGTTAAAGATAAATTGAATTCGTATGGAAATGAAAGAATCAATGTGAATAGAAATGGATGTAAACTAAAGTGTTAAGATGAAAATAAATATAAGAAACACATAAATGCTTATACTAGCTTAAGTCAGGAATGAGGAATTCTCAATTGGAAGTTGATATTTCAAATATAATCTAAGTCAGTATTTAAGTTAATAGATATTGACATCTGTAAGTGAGTCGATAAAATGTTTTTGAATATTGTGATTGGACATATTGTTGTGTAAGATGTGCATGTAATATAAAGGTAAAGAGAATTTATTTTGATTTCAGAAGATAAATTTGGAATGCTCGACAAAAAGATATGTATTTAAATTTGGTGTGAAATTTGATTGGGATTTGGATCGAGCCACTTGGCCTTTTGTTTTCTTTTGGAATTTGGGAGGCCGTAGAGCCATTTTGTAGTTGTACCGACCTAACCGCGCAAAGGAGACTCTGGCGGAATTTTTCGGGAATTTAGGGAGTTAGAAAAATTTTGAGAAAATTTTGATAATTCAAAATTTTGTTTTAAATTGAAACTCGAATGATTAAACAAATAGTATAGTTTGAAACTATGGGAGAGTTAAGAAGTTAATAAGAATGATAATGGGTCTTTTATAAAAAGATAGCTGGTAAGATGTTGAATTGTTAGAAACAGTTTGGTTTTGGGAAAAGTAACGGGTTTTGGACCATTCTTCCTAGTTAGTAATTTCAAGGACGAAATTCTTTTGAGGGGGGAGGAATGTGACGACCCGGAATTTTTGAGCATTTAAAATCGGAATATTTAATTGATTTTGAATATTCAATAAAGTAATTTTAACTTGAATTACGAATATCACAATTTATTTGATAATTAAATTATTGAATTAAATAATTTGAAATTGGATAACATATGAAATCTGAGATTTTAAGCCTATTAAAAATAATTTGAAGGCTTATAAAATTTTATTGATAATACTGAAGAAAATAGAAGTGATGAAATCAAATTTAAAAATGGTTTGTTAAGTTTTGAAATTTCGTCCTTTAAATTGAATTTAAGAATAATCTTCCAAGGCACAGTCTCGGAATTAGACGAAACCAGTTCCATTGGATCCGTAATATTGTACTATTATCGGATTTCAAATTTTGTATTTATTGGAATTTTTATGTGAGTGTACGATATATAAACACGCTGAAATCTACATCGAATTCAATTTAATAACTGGTTCCAAAAAGCAATCTTCTCCACACGATCGAATTAGGACTCGAAACCTTTTCCAGTGCATTCAAAATATGGATATAACATTATGAACGGCTAGCGGGACGCCTCGATAGGAGGTCAAGATTTTAAGTTGCGGTTTTCAAGACTATTCAAATTTGAGTTTAAATTTAAACATAAAATACTGACCAGTCAAAATCCACTCACATCAAATCTTTTTTCTATCACTATAGCCGTCCCTATAACATCCCATCATGTCCCTTATTCTCGTTTTTATCTCACGCAAGCAACAATTTGAAAGATGAAGGGAAATAAATAAATAAAACAGGATCGAGCCTCACTGTTTACTCACAATTTCACTTCTTCGGTTTCAATTCTTAATCGAAAAGAATGGCGGTCATCCGTTAATAAAAAAAATATTCCTTTCATTTTGGTTTGAATTCGATACAAGCCTTCACTTCTTACATTCGAACCTATCGTTTGAAATAAATGAGAACGAACGAGGTATAAAATCGTTCGAAAATCAAGAATCAAATCGATTTAAAATAGACGAAGTTCAGATCGGGATCGACTGATATTTCGCGGGGACAAGGCGACATCGAGGGGTGGAGGACATCATGATTTCTGGAGGCAGCATCTCGATTTCGTGCAGGGAATTTCGCAAGTGGAATCTCAGCCATGAAGTAGTTCGCGATTCAATCTGGGTTATGGTTTCGCGAACTTGAGGTGGAAGCCGTGATGGGATGGCAAAGGGGGAGTGATGGCTCGCGTAAGGCTACTACAAGGCGAGTGGAACTCTTGGTAGGCAGTAAGGGTGAAGAGCGTTCGAGCTGGGTGTTGCAGAGCTCGAGCTCGTTATTGCTGGCCGAAGTTGTTTTGGCAATGATAGCAGTAAGGTAGTAAGATGTTTTTTTTATTATTATTATTTAAATTTTATAATTGCATGTATATAGATATAGATAAACTGGATATATACATATATATAGATCAGATTTTGAAAATGAGGATTTAAAAATGGTTATGGAGTTTTTATGAAAGATAAATAAAATATTTTTACAGTACGATGTATAAACCATTTTGTTTAATCTAACATATATAGGGAATTTTGAGAATTTAAAAAGGGATTTTAAATGTTGACAGAATTTATATAATTTAGGGTTTTATGAAAGCTATATATGTATAGATATACGCGTAGCTTTAAAAAAAAGAGAAAATAAATACATGTATATGTTTTAAAGTTACAAGTTGTTTTAGAATAAAGTATTATGATGATTAGCTTGTTAAGTTAACCTATTCAAGTTTTAGTCACTAGTGATATTAAAGGAAATTAGTTTAAAATCAAATTATTAGTTGAAATATATCATTGGCTAAATGAAATTCCCAATGGAATTTTTAATCGTTCAAACAACTTTGAATAATAATAAAATTTATATAAATTGATTATTCAAAGGTGAGTTAATCTCACTCATCTGGTTATAATTTAAATTTAAATGGTTAAATTTTAAATAATTGGTTGATTGATTGATTCGGTTGGATGTGCAATATTATATAGAGTAATATATAATATATCTTGGAATGATTGATTTCCTACATTATATAGCGGATGAGACTCTATGCGTCGCATAATAGCGGATGTTTACATTAATCCCATATACCGCGATATTCCATCTTGAAGTGGAATTGGTATTGTGCTAACATCTGTGTATGCAGGGAAACAGGTTGGAGGGATCCAAGTGGATTCCTCAAAATTTTATAGATTGTTTAATATTCTGTGCTATGAATAATTGATTGCCTGTGATGGATTATATTGATAATTGGAATGTTGAATGCTATGGTTTGCTTGAATATATTTCGATACTCTGAGTTATCAAAATCTATGGAATTGGATTTTTGGAAAGAAAATAAAGAGTAAAATTTCAAGTAAAATAATTATCCAGAATTCGAATAAATTTTGGAATGATTAGAAAATAATTTTAAAATTCTAATAAATAAGTTTTGAGTATAGAAAAAAAGGGATTTTTAATAAACAGGGGCAGAATGAATTTTAAACTCAAGTTATATAAATTTCGAGGAATAAAGATTTTATTTTAAAAGTCAAGGATTGAACTTATTTGAAAGATAAAGAAGGAATATGAGAAATATGAAATTGGAATTTCCAATTAAAAAGGACTTTTAAATCATAATTAAGTAATGAAATCTAAAGTTAATGGATTTTGAAAGAAATGGAGTAAGTAAGGAAATTTATTTCAAAGCGAAGTAAATTGGAGAATCAATTTGGGAATTGATCTAAGTATTTAAAACTGGGTTTTAAAAAAAAAAGAAATTGAACCTTGGAATTTATAAATTGGGTTTATAAAAGTGAAGTAATATATCAGTGGATATTTGGAAGAATAAATTCACGATAGGAATTTATTAATGAAATGGTAAGTTTGTTTAAAAATAATTAGTGATTTATTTTTGTGAAAGGGGAGCGTATTTCCCTGGATAGCCAAGTACGTTTTCAAAGCAAATATTTAAATATAAGTTAAAGGTTTTAAAGTTGTTTTAAAAAGCATATGTAAGAAAATTTATTATTTCTAAATGTTTAAATTCTATAGTAAGTATTTTTCAAATTTATTATTGTAGTAATTATTTTAAAAATGACTTGGTATTTTGTTTTAAAGAGAGAAAATCTAGTTTTATATTATGTAAAGTAACCTCATGTTAAATATTTCTAAAGTATATATATATTAATAAAATATTGAAGTAGTTTTCAATTAAATATTGTGATATATTTTATAATAAAGTGTTTTAAATTATTTTAAATTCTAAAGTGATGTACTTGGTGAATTCAGTGGAGATAGAAATATTTGGGAAAGGTTTTCCGTAAGAGGAAAATGGTTTGAAACTGTTTTCAAGGGATTTGAAAAGGGAAATTTTATCTTGCGAAGATATTTTAAGAAAAATAAATAATTTGGGAGAAATTATTTATTGGTTTATGGTTGTTTGTGAATATTAATTGATAGTTAAATCACCGACTATCAATATGGGCCAAATGCGCTGATCGTTTCGAAGAGACCGGGTCGAGATTTATTTCTCGAAAACCACTTCGATCCGGTTTGTAAGTTTTGTGGGGAAACGAGTTTGGATTCGAAGTTAGAGCATTGAAGTGCAAGGGCTAGTCGCTACTAATCCTGAGGATATTTCTAAAATGGATGTAATAGGAATAGTGCCTTCGGTTCCGTTTGAACCCGGGACGGACTTGTATGGATGAATGCTTTCGGAACATCGTCGGGTGGACGATGAGCATTCTAAGGGATATGTTCTAGAAAGGTAACGCTTAGCCTCAAGCCTCATCAAATGGGAATGACTGAAAAGCAGGGGTTATGCAGCAAGTCTAGGTAGGTAGCACCCAAGCAGGGTGAGGTCATTCCAGTCTAGATGTCCCTTTTTATTTCGGCTTAGTAGGCGGTTGCTGATCCCAACCGTGGGGTGATCTCACTCGGGATTATCCGGTAAGGGGTAGTCCCGGTCTTGTGTTCCAGGGGAACGAGCGTACTCCTCGGTACGGTGATCTAGGCCCCGTATTGTGACAGGTGGTACCCCAGTGCCTAGTCATTAGTTGGAAATCCATTCTCCCTACGAGCCTTGTACGAGTTTTGTTTGTATTACCCAGACTATGGCTAGTAGCTGGAATTTAATAGATGTAACAATTTCGGCTATTTTATAAGTATTTGTATATAGACCCTATTATAATATCAGAGGATTTCTATAAAAAGTGTTTTAGCTATCGTAAGGTAAAAACCCGACATGTTTATTTGTGGCGTGGTCTTACGAGATGCTTTTGTTTTCAAAGAATTTTTGAAACTTTAATAATCAATTGGGTGTGATTTTCTCACGCTGGCATTCCAGACTGACTCGGGTGTTATTTAACAATAATGCTCGGGTCAGACCGAGTATTATAAGATACAGGTTTCGATGATGCAGAGCTCAGGAGACGAGCAGGATGGCGATACGTACTTCCGTACTCTGTTTATATATATATATTCCGCTGTATTGAGTTGTTGTGTATCCATTTGTATGATATTGATGTAAAGCTGTGATTGATGTACTCTGATGATGTAATATATATAAACAAAGATATTTGATGTTTGAGTAAAGAGTATTCATTATCTATTATATTTTATTCCGCTGCGATGGTTAGATTCTATTGTTGTTTTCTATTTTCTTCTTCTACCTCTTCTTCTTTAACCCAAATGGTTAGTATTTCTGTACACCTTGAGTTGATTTAGGTAGAATAGTGTTGACTCAAGGGGTACGGATTTGCGGGCTGTTACATCGATTTGATGTGGGAACTATTTAGTCGTACACTTAGTACGTAGCCTTCTGTGTAGGCTTGATTATCATTTTTGTTGAGGATGTTGATTCGTATAGTGCGGAGTATTACTCCAATCTATCGAGCTTCCTTCTTGGCCGAAGGATAGCAAGTTGAAAGTTGGAGACGTGATAAGTCTATGAGACTTAATTTCTGTGTGAGGTTGAGAAACGCTTTTGCGTTGTTGGTGCGAAGAGACCGGGATCAGATTTATCTAAAAACCACTTAGGACCAATGTATATGCGACGATTGTGCAGGTTGCTTGTTATGATATTGTTATTTCGGATTTTCATAGTGGGGGACTGCTTGTTGATCGTTTTGGGTTAAAATCCCAATATACATCCAGTAGCAGTTTTCTCTTCGTTATGAAATATCCAATGCAAGGACTATTCGCTACTAATCCTAGGATTTCCCTATAGGATGTGGTAGGAAAGTACCTTCGATTTGTCCTATTCCTGGACAACTTGTATGGTTGTTTGTTTGACATTGCATTTCTATAGATTACGTACATTGGTTTTTACGAACGTACATCAGTGGTGGCGGAGAAGGCAACTTCTCTTAGCTTAACACCCTCCTTGAGACGTATGAGCTTAAGGGTTGTATTTTTGTGAAAGGCAATTAGTAGTCAACAAAAATGGTTGTGTGGTATTCTAAGTGATGTGATATATGTTTGTGAAAGGTAATCGTTACCTCATCAGGCCTCAACAACCAGAAATGACCAATACATGGTTAGATGCAGCAAGGCTAAGTGGGTCATTCCCAAGTAGGATATGATCATCTCTTCTAGATATATCTTTACGCGCTATGACGTCATGTATCTGATTATGTGGTTTGTATGCGTAGAAGGCTCTTGGTAAAGGTCAGTAACGACCGAAGGATGACATATTCGGTACCTTCTTGTTATAGAGGTGGGCCGGCCTTGTGTTGGTAGAGAAACTTTGTGATGGTTTCTCGGTACATTCTTTTAGAGATGTACTGCCGGAAGGTAGTCCCTTCATCTGGTCATTTGTATGGAAATCCAAACTCTACTACGTACCTGCCATTTTATTTGTAGAGCGTGGTATGCTGGAATTTGATAATGGTAACAATTTTGGCTATTTTGAATATTATTTGTATACTAGACACTAGTATAATATCAGATGAATGTGATATGAGATGTTTTAGTTATCGTAAGGTAAAAACATGCCCATGTTTATGTGTGGACTTGTCTTACGAGATACTTTTGTTTTGATAAAGAAAAAGTTTGGTAATTTAATAAATTCAGTTGAGTGTGTTTCTCACGCTGGTTTACCAATTGATCGGGGCTTTCTTCCCTTTCAATGCTTGGGTCGAACCGAGTACATTTATTTGTCTAGATTTGATGCTTTTGGAGCTTCAGCAGGAGAGCTGGAGATCTTCATTTTCGTACATCTGTATTTGCTTGATTATCCGCTACATTGCTTAGTTCCTTATATTATCAACAATTGTGAGGACAGGTTATTATAACTGTTCAAGCTGATAACTATTAATTGATTGTTGAACTCTGATTGATGTGTGTGTATATATAGTTTCTTTTTTGTAAAGATCATTGATATGATACTATATATTTTTCCACTGCGATGCGAGATTTTGTATTGTTCTGTTTGGTTCTATCTTCTCTCTTTCTTCTCTTCTCTTCTTCTCTCTTCTTTTCTTTCTCTTGACATTCCGTAAGTCTGTGCTTTTTGGGTCGGACATGTGTGGATTATTGTCGATTCAAAGGGTACGGATTTTCAAGTCGTCACATCTGGTATCAAAGCTTAGATTTTTTATATTCCTAAGCTTTGATGTGTACTCAGTATAGATAGGGACAGTAGCACTCTAGTTTGAGTTTGAGCGTATTATATATATGAGCGCATATTTTTTAGCGAATATAAAATATTTTATGTTGTGTTTACTAATCCATTGAGCTATTTGTGAATTTTGGTCAATATGTGGGATGCCATATTATCGATAGGGATTTCTAAACACTTAAGCGAGGCAAGTCGACATCGTATTATTTTATATTGGGTAAATGAAATGATTTTACCTCAATTATATTTTATATATAAAGGAAATAATTTTTTCAGAATTATTATAGTGTAAATAATTTTCAACCATTATTGTTTGAAAATGTAAATATACATAAGTTAAATAAAAGCTGTTTGAATAATTTAAATAAAAACAACAATTGTAAAAGAATAAATTGTATGAGAAACTGAATTATAAAGTAGGGAATTATAATTAAAATGATTTGTAATTGTTAAATAATCCTATATATAAGAAGTGAAACTACATGAATATATTTATAAATATGAGTTATAAATAAAAAAGAATTTGGAATAATCCTATATAAGTAAAGTAATAAGTGAAATTATATAAATATAGATTTATAAATGTGAATTATTAGTATAAAAAAATCTAAAAGATTAAAAAGCACTGAATTTACTAATGTTGTTGGGAAATAATAAGGGTGATGACTACAGCATTATCAGTATCATTTTCGAGTTTCTATGTGATGGATTTGCTACCCATAGTAAATTGAAATTTAATTTTTGTTTATTTAAACAAATTTGATTTAAAATATAAGTTTTACTTGATAAATATAAGTAAAATAAGTTTTGGACTTATAATATATGAGATAATAAAATTTTAGCTTTGGTAAAGTTGAAATAAATGTGAATTAGCATAATAAATATATGATTTGAAATTTAACTAAAGGAAAGTTAAATAAAAGGAATTGAATTTTTACTGAATTTGATAAGTTATTGATATGGAAATTAAACTTAAGATGTTAAGTGATTACATAGTATGAATATGGAAGTTTATATAATTAAGTTGTATAACTTATAAAATGAGATAAGGTAAGTAAAACCAAATGTTATAATGGTTAAACATTTTGTTAAGCAAAACAAAAAAAATCTGAAATTGAATAGTGATGTGAATTTGACTTAAGTAAAAGTTAAATAAAATAGAATTTGAAATGAATTAGAGATGAACTTAAGTTGTATAGTGAAAATGAATGTAAATGAAGTTGAAATGAAACATAACTTAAGTGATGTTGAATCAAGTTGATTTTGGGTATTAAAGTAAATTAATAATGTAAATTAATAAAGTAAAGTGATGAATATGAATTTGAGTTATATAAAGAAATTCAACTTTATTTGTAGATTGATTAGCTTTAAAAATGTTATTGTTAAGAAGTTGTGAATTAATAACAATATTAGAAATGTTGTATAGAAATGTGAATATAGTGAATACCAGAATTCAATCTAAATTAAATATTAAACCAATTTAAAATTAAAAGTGTTGAACCAAATTGAATAAATGTAAAGTAAATTAATTTGGTAATGTTGGATATGCATTGGTTGTTAGATGGTTGTTAGTTGATTGCATAAAAAAATCATTGAAATTGAATTAATACAATTGAAAGCTAAATAATTGAATTAAAATGCAAAGTTAAGTGAATTTAAATAGAATTGAGTTCAATTTAAACTGAAAGTGAACAAACTTGAATATGTAATTAGTGAATGTAAACTAATTAATTAGAATAAACGAATGTTAGTAAATCCATTGTTAATGAATCAAATGTGATTAAATTGAAAACCAAATCAATGAATATTGATGAGAAATGAATTTCTATTAATTTGGTTATGGATTGATTGGATAGTGTTGGATGTTAGTTCGATGATAGTTGTTTGATGGTTGGATTTGTTGCATTTGATTGCATTTGCTACATTGGCATAAATAGTGGCCATAGTGGTATATATGTATATAGATATTATTTTCAAATATACATGTTTCTCATTGTTTGTTGAGTGTTTAGTAGGTGCGGATGGCGCTTGCTTTGCATTTGGAGCTCGCTTTCGTGCTATATTAGCCGTATATACTCGCTAATAATATATAAGGTACATATCTCGAATTACATATCGTACTTTACACTTTTTTCCCTACGGCATGCCTCATCCTCGATGATGAGATGTATATTTCTGATATATATATATGTTGTGATCCTACTACGATCGAACCGCGCAAAGGAGAGGCTGGAGAATTTTTTTGAAAATTTGAGGCGTTAGAAATTTTTGGAATGTTTGGAAAAAAATTATAGCTAAAATTTTGATTTTAAGTTGAAAGTTAAATGATATTAGTTGGTTTTAAAAGATAACTAAGTAGATTTGAAAAATTAGAAAAGATTTTGTAAGTTTAACTATTGGATTTTGGAAAAGTTAATATGTTTAACTGATTTTGGTAAATAGAGTTGAATGATTTGTTTTCAAAAGTTAATGGATTTTGTGTCTTTTTCTTACTTGGTAATTTCGAGGACGAAATTCTTTTAAATAGGGGAGAATGTAACGACCCATAATTTATGTCATTCGATATTCGTATATTTAATTGATTTTAAATATTTACAAGTTAATTTTATAAGCTGAATAATATATATTTCGAATATGTAGATTTAATAGGATAATTAAATTGTTAACTTAATATTTGAAACTGCTGAAATAATTGGAAATTGGATTTAAAATGAATAAAAATGATTTATAAAGTTGTTTTATATCCTAGTTGAATTAGAATGATGTTAGAGAACTTTTAAAATCGAATTAGAAGTTAATTGGTAAAAAGTGAATATTTTAATATTTAAGTGACGAGTGAAAATGGTTGTTTTTCAAAATGTCTCATATTTTGATGAAACCTGTTTCATCGGATCCGTAATGTTATATTACTGTAAGATTTCAAATTACGTGTCAATCGGATTTATGGTTATTCCGAGGCAAGCTAAAACGCGTAGAAATCGGTTTATGTGAAATTTTAAATTTAAATAGTTGATTCGAAAACCTATCTTCAAAATACAATCAAATTGGCCTCTGATATATATTCCATTGCGTTCGGAATAGGGGTAAAACATTATAAACGTCAGGCGGCATTCTTCTTTTCGAGTTCGAAATTTTTTCGGATGAATAGTTTCGATAAAATTTTCTATATAAGCCCCTAGATTTTCTCATTTTTCAGCTAAACCCTAACAATGTTAGATCAAGCCGCCATAAACAATTCCAATGGCCTGAAATTAGTTTCCTTTTCCCTTCGATTTTTTCAAATCCGTCAATCGATTCAAAAAGTGTTCAACTATAGATTTGTAGGTGGCAACGAGGCCTTCGCATCCAACGGTCATGATGGGGTATTACGCGGTGCATCAAAAGAAAACTGCTCGCGTTCGTCCTTGGTAGCACACGTCTTTTCACATGACACGGGGGATTGAGCTTCACTCGCTCACGGCCATAGGTGGATTCGGCGTTGGGCATCGACGTGGTGGTGGTTGATCGACTTGAAATCGATCGAAGTGCGTGCGATAATTTATGATAGTCAGCGACTAGAGGTGGGTTTACTCGTTCGATTTAGCCTGGGAAAGAAATAAAAGATGTGGCTTGGATTTGCTTAAGCGTAACGTACGGCCGAGATTAATCAAAGGTTTTTAAAATTAAAAAAAGAAAGAAAGAGAAATTGATTTATTATTATATTATAAAATCGTGTAAACTTAAAAAAAGCTATAAATTCTTCATACAAGGTCTGTTTCTGACAAAAGAAATTGCGTTGGAACCGTATTGACGAGCACTACATTATGGAGCTGGTTTGGGATTTGTTTTAGCTAGTGAAAATTTTGATTGAAATTAAAAGCTTGTTTAATTTTAATCGGAATAAATTGCTATTGCAATGACTACAAGCTATGCGAGTACAACTCACTCTTTCCGACTCATTGATATGTTTATATAAGTGGGAATAAATATTTTTTATGATGATTGATGATTATTTGAATGATATATGATATATTGATTGGTAGCGGATCACCCTATACGTTCCCATGTATGAGCTGATGACCCTTTGTACGCGCGTCTGCCTTGAAGCGGACATTGTACACATATTTCTAATATGTATATTTGTTGTAGGTGACAGGGTGGAGGGATCCAACTTGATTCTTCACCAGTATTGATTTATTTACATATATTTTTATATATTCTGTTGTCATATGATATATGATATTTTGGATGTCGTGATTGTTGTATTTAGTGCTGTTGCGGCATTGGCCTATTTTTAGAATTTTAAAAAATGTTTAAGTGATGATTTCCATATTTAAAAGGATTTTAAAGTGATTTTGGAAATAAACGTTTTATTGATTTTTGAATTGTAAAGGAATTGAATTTATTTTGAATAAATAAATATTACAATTTTTATGTTATAAAAATTATGATTTCTGTGAAATATGGTAAATTACGATTTTTGGAATATGAAATGAACTATTTTAAAATAGTTTAAATGGAGATTTTTGAAATTATAACAAACGGTATATATATATAAGGTTTATAAAATTGATATTTTATAAATCAAAGTGTTAGAATTATAAAGGAGTTTTATACATGTTAAAATGAATTTATAAATTGATTTTATAAGCGAATACTATTTATATAATTTGTGAAGTTATAAAGAATGAATTTGTAAATAAATGATATAAGTGAATTAACTTGTAATTTGGATTTTGGCATGTAAATGAGATAAATGGAATTTGTTAATAAAGGATTTTGTATATTGAAGTTTTTATAAAATATAATTGTGAATTTATAAATATTGTTTTATAAATCTGAAATCAGCTGATTTTGATAAGTTAAATATAGAAGTTTATTTAAAGGAATTTTATTCATGATTTTTGATAGTGAATTATCCTTTAAATTAAATGTTGAAATAATATTAAAATTGGAAAACGATTTATCTTCACGATTTTGGATAGTGAATAATATATTAAAGAAATGGTTTGGAAAGTGATATTTTTAAATGGAATAAAGTGATTAAAAGATGTTTTAAATGTGTTGAATATCGAAACCATAGATTTCAACATTCATTGATGAAATAGACGTTTTCGAGAAATAAGGGAATGATGGACTATAACATTGTTGTTATAGTAAATGATTTTTGAAAGAAAATGTTTTTATATAGTATTGGGTTTTATATATCTATCTAATTTTCGAACCCTTATACTAGTGATTTGGGTTGTCGTAACGATGTTTTATGCAACATTAGTTTTGATCCAACTAATGTGTTTAAAAAGAACGTTTTCCTTATAGAATAAAATATATACTTAATCGTGATTTAAGTATATATAATATTTTCTAAGTGTTGAAAATAAATTGATTTGTGAATTACTTATTATTAAATAAGTATATGGAAATGTTTTCCAATATTGAAAAGTTGAAATGGTTTTGAGAATATATTTTTTTAAAGATAATTTAAGGTGAATATTTAGCAAATGAATTGATTAACAAAAGATTAATTAAAAGGGCCTAGTGATTTTATGTGGTGCTAAATATTTGTTTGTTTATTTTGATAGTTGAATAACCGACTATCAAACTTCGGCAAATTTTAGTTCCTCGACTTGATGTGGGAACTATTTAGTCATACACTTAGTACGTAGCCTTCTGTGTAGGCTTGATTATCATTTGTGTTGAGGATGTTGATTCGTAAAGTGTGGAGTATTACTCTATTCTATCGAGCTTCCTTCTTGGCTGAAGGATAGCAAGTTGAAAGTTGGAGACATGATAAGTCTATAAGTCTTAGTTTCTGTGTGAGGTTGAGAAATGCTTTTGCGTTTGTTGGTGTGAAGAGACCGAGCCCAGATTTATCTGAAAACCACTTCGAACAAATGTATATGCGAGGATTGTGCAGGTTGCTTGTGATGATATTGGTATTTTGGATTTTCACAGTGGGAGACTGCTTATTGATAGTTTTGGGTTAAAATCCCAATATACATCCAGTAGTAGAGTTCCCTTCGTTATGAAATATCTAATGCGAGGACTATTCGCAACTAATACTAGGGATTTCCCGACATGATGTGGTAGGAAAGTACCTTCGGTTTGTCCTGTTCCTGGACAACTTGTACGGATGTTTGTCTGACATTGCATTTCTATACGTACATTGGTTTTTACAAACGTACATAAGTGGTAGCGGAGAAGGCAACTTCTCTTAGCTTAACACCCTCCTTGAGACGCATGAGCTTAAGTATTGTATTTTTGTGAACGACAATTAGTAGTCAACAGAAATGGCCGTGTGGCATTCTAAGTAATGTGATATGTGATTGTGAAAGGTAATCGTTACCTCGTTAGGCCTCATCAACCGAAAATGACCAAAATAGGGTTAAATGTAGCAGGGCTAAGTGGGTCATTCCCAAGTAGGATATGATCATCCTCTTCTACATATATATATATATATATATACACACACACACATATATATATATACACGTGCTATGACGTCGTGTATCTAATTATGTGGTTTGTATGTTTAGCAGCCCTCGGTAAAGGTCGGTAACGACCGAAGGATGACATATTTGATACCATCTAGTTATAGAGGTGGGCCAGTCTTATATTGGTCTTGAAACTTTGTGATGGTTTCTCGGTACATTCTTCTAGAGATGTACTGCCGGAAGGTAATCCCTTCACCTGGTCATTTGTATGGAAATCCAAACTCCACTATGTACTTGCCATTTTATTTGTAGAGCCTAGTAAGCTGGAATTTAATAATGGTAACAATTTTGGCTATTTTAAATATTATTTGTATACTAGACACTAGTATAATATCAGATGAATTTGATATGTGACGTTTTAGTTATCGTAAGTTAAAAACAGTCTGTGTTTATGTGTGGACTTATCTTATGAGATACTTTTGTTTTGATAAAGAAAAGGTTTGGTAATTTAATAAATTCAGTTGAGTGTGTTTCTCATGCTGGTTTACCAGACTGATCCGGGAGTTCTTCCCTTTCAATGCTCGGGTCAAACCGAGTATATTTCCAGGTCTAGATTTGATGCTTTTGGAGCTTCAGCAGGAGAGCTGGAGATCTTCATTTTCGTACATCCGTATTTGCTTGATTATCCACTGCATTGCTTAGTTGTTTATATTATCAGCAATTGTGAGGACAGGTTATTATAAATGTTCAAGTTGATAACTATTAACTGATTATTGAACTCTGATTGATGTGTGTATATATACTATTTCTATTTTGTAAAGATCATTGAATTAATATTATATATTTTTCCACCGCGATGTGAGATTCTGTATTGTTCTGTTTGGTTCTATCATCTCTCTTTCTTCTCTTCTCTTCTTCTCTCTCTCATTTCTTCTCTTGACTTTCCGTCAGTCTTTGCTTTTTGGGTTGGACTTGTGTGGATTATTTTTGATTCAAAGGGTATAGATTTTTGGGTCGTCACATACGACTCCCAAACTACTCAATAGAGCATCTAAATGTGGTCATGACAAATAGATGAAGACAAAAAATATGTTAGACATAAAGCCTGATGTGAGGAAAACTATCTTAAAATATTGTATACTAAAAGAGTGTGTATATATATATATATATAATAGGAAGCTACTAAGGCACATTCGGTCCTCTCCACAAACGTGGCTCAGGGTATTCCAGACAACACGTGCACAAGTAAAGTAAATCCATCGCATAACTACAAAATCATACCATAACCTGCTCTTCTCCTATAACCAACGAATCATCACAACTAATATGATATGACTGATGCATAACAGTTAAGCATGATAAGGTAACCCAATATACAAATGCAGAGGCAATATAAATATCACAATATAAACATATCCCAAAATACATAACAATATTATCAACCAACTAATATAACACACAATATAACAATAAGTAGTAGTCATGGAATAAAAATTAACACTCATCATTGTTGATGAGTGCAGTCTACAGTAAGCTCATGACCAAGATAAATAGAGTCGGCATCTAATTGCACCACAGACCTCGAGGTTTATCCAATGTGGTCAGGCTCGTGTATATTTATCGAACCCATATATCGAGCATAAGTGATATATGATATATTCTAGATATTTGAAACCTGAGTCCATGTTGGAAATGATAAGTGATAGGCATCTGTCATAGGTCTCGAAAGAAATTTCGTGACACTACAGATGTCTGTCAGAAAATTGATAGATTTATGGGTATGCCTTATGGGCAATTATGTAATTTGTCATATAAATCTAACTCGTTGAACAATCTTATTTATAATTAAGGTGTTTCTTTCTATTATATACTTGATATATTGTGGTTGTATTAATATAATTAAATGTGTATTTAGTAGAAATTCCTTAAATGGCATATTTTGTGATAGTAGTTACAAAGAGTTGTAACCATGAGTAATTTATCACAATAAAACAAATATACCATTTTAAATGTTTCTGGTCAAGATGAATAAAGACTGGATATCGGTGTATGCGTTGAGACTAGATTATGTAATGCTCTCTAAATGTTGGGCAGTGTATTACTCATGACTGTTGAGGGCACCTAGAGGTTACATACAGATAGTTATTGGATAACTATTGAGCAACTCACTCGGTAGTTTTCTGTTGGTTAATATAATTAAGGTCAAATAGAAAATATTGATATGATCAATTTACACTGTTCTTTTGACTTTAGAATACCGTAGATCTTCAATGTGGAAGCACTGTTTTAATTATAGTCAAATTATGGCACAACATCCATCAATTGACTATAGTTGGGTCGAGTGGAAGTATTGGAGGTGAAACACTATTCAAGAGAGGATTCGTCTCCTTAGTTATATGGGGTTAGTATCACAGTCAACATAAATTAACATAGAGTCAAAATCTCTGGCCAGAGTAGTTCAGTTAATAATATTTGTTATTATTGAACCAAGGACTTTGTGCTTAGACTATAGAGTTGAATAGAGATAATATTGGAATTTTGACCATTACCGAATTCCATAAATCTAAAGTGATACAGTTTTGACGAAGAGAATTGCTGTATATAAATGTCACTAACGGGTAACGTTCATTAAATTAAATAAGATTTTACTGAAAAAGAATAAGCGATAAATTTGCCATAATGTCACACCACTTGCTAAGTGACGTGTGAACGTTAGCATTCGAATAGTTCGATGTTAATCGCTGACAAAATTTACAACCAAGAGTTACACAACTTAAATAAGGAATTCCCTTAAGACCGAATGATTTAATTAGTTTATAATTGTTATAAATAAATTTAATTAATTAATATTTATGAAAATTTTAATATGGTTTGAGAAATAGAAATTGTATATAGTTATAATAGTTATAAATGTACCAATTGATATACGTTATCGATAAGTGATTAAATTAGATTTAATTGCATAGCATTTTGGCTTCGGCTTGAATGGGTTTAAAGCCCATCATTAGGGATGCAAATTTCAATTTTGAAAAGTTAATGGAGGTGGCTAAAACTTAGGATTAGACCTAGAGATGGATGGCTAAGATTAAGAGAGAATAGGTAATGAGATTGTTCTAATATCTCTCTTGTACAAGGCTATATACATGGATCTCTAAACCCTTAATAAAAAACAACTTTTTCTTGCCATATTTATCAAATATTTCTGGCCAAAATTAATCCCCATATTAGTTCTAAGAATTTCAAATCAATTCAAGTTAAGTAAAAGCGCTATTTGATAAAAAAATGTCGACTATTCCAAACTAGCAATCTAATGGATCGAGCATAACTAGAGAAGGGAATTCATTGATTCAAGTGGACTCAAACACATCATTAATAGGTATTTTTTATATATCACTATAATCATATTATATTTTATGATTTAATATTGATTAATCCCAAATCTGTATATATATTATTGTTGTATATCTAGCTAGGTGAAATTTTCGTAGGTATATGTAGTTGTCACAAATTAGTTTGACTATGTGCATGGTTATATTAGTATGTGTTATAATTTATGTACAAACAAATCTAATTTGCTGTAAAAAAATTAAAATTTTTCATTATTTATTATTTTATGTATATTTATGTAGCAATTTAAATATAGACTAATGTATATTTTGAACATATAATTACGTATATGTATATTTATAATGTATAAGTAGCTTAGAATTTCTCCTCACACCGATTTATAATTAAACGAATTGTCAAATTCGAAAATAAACTTTATACATTTATAAATAATTTTAAATTAACTTTTATTGATTATTTGAATTGTTTATTATATTTAAAATAATTATTGCACTGAAAATTCGATTTTTTTTTTAAATTACTACATCTACGCTATAACTTATGGAAAATTTTCAGAATTTTATATCAATATTTAATATTTTTAATAATTAAATTACTTCAGTTTAACGTTTCTTTTATTTATTAAAAATAATGTTTTATTTCAAAATATCATGGGAAAAAATTTGAACCTATATTTTATTATTCTTAATTTTCGTATATTTTAAAATTTTATTTTTTAAACTTATTACTAATATTTTTAATTATTATGATCAAAATTATTTATTATATATACATAATGATAAAATTATAAAATTATTATTTTATGTTTGTTATGCTAATTTCAGTCTAGAAATAATTTTAAAATATATAAAATTATATTTTAAGTATTTGAATGTGGTTAGTTATTCATATATATACATTTTTACCTTATATATATAGTTTTAATTATTATATATATATATATGTGTGTGTGTGTGTATATATATATATATCTACGTATATTTTTATGTGCTTAATTATATATATATACAAATGTTATAAATTATATGCGTATTTAATTTTGAGACTTTTGGTTTTAAAGTATATTTTAAATATATGTATATGTATTTATATAAATATACTTTGCATTATAGATTTATGCACATATTTTGACAATGTAGAATACATACGAAATGAGCAAATGTGTCCACTGCGATGTGAATCCCAACATTTATATACCGGCATGTTATACCCTTCACGGATTATTATGTTGCACATGTACACACATATGTATATGTATATGATACATGTATATATATATTAAATCAACAAATTAACTTTACATCACAAAATACTTAAATTTAAATAAAATATGTGATTTTATTTAGAACAAATTTAGAATTATTCTAAATGAATTAGACTTCATAGGCCCAATAAAGATCCAATAAGATTAAAAAAAATTGAAATGCACCCACCACTACCGCTGTGGGCTAACCCAGTTCCAACAATGGTATCAGAACCCAATAGCCTATGCGGTCTAAATTAGTCATGATAGGGCTACTTAATTGGGGTTATGCACTTAGTAAAGTGTCTAGAAAGGTGATGTCTAGGATTTTAATTAGATAATCAAGTACCATATCCTACCTAGTTACCTACCTAACCTGAAAGGCGATGTGAGCCCAATGGTTGCCACTAATAGAAACCCAATTTTAATTAGGCCTTGGGCTAATTTTCAAAATAGTTTTGAAAATCAAGACATTATTTTAAATTTAAAAGTTAAAATTAAAATTAAAACATGTTTACTATAAATGATTATAATTAAATTTTCAAATTGTTTGAAAATGTAATGAAAAAGTTCAAAATGTTTGAAACTATGTAAATATTGATTTCAAAAAATTAATTAAATGAGTTAATTAATACTTATACGCATGTATTATATATGTTGATATATATAATGTTATTTTAAAGTGTTTAACATAACATAGGCATACATGTACATATATAAGATAAAATTTTGTAATTAATATGATTTAATTAAAACTATTTAATTAATAAATTAATTAAAGGTTAATAAAATTAATAAAATTATACATATATAAGATATATGCGTTACATTATAAAGGTTATAGTATATATGTCCAATATAAAAGTTGTATTGGAATACTAATATAAAATTAATTAAAGAGCTAATTAATTAATTAATATTTAATTAATGAAATATTATACATAAGACTATAATATAAGTAATACGAAATATAAAATTTATTAAATAACAAAACTTATATGATATGATTGTATATACTAAAAGTGGAACATTAAAGAATCACAAATAGACGTAAGGGATAAATACATACGTAAATGTAAGTATATTATGATTTTTGATGTGTTTGACAGTTAAATCACGAGGGCATTTCAGAAGAAATACATTATTCTATAAGTCCATATCACTCAATATAATATGTTGAGGAATATGAATCTTTAATGTAATGTTGTCCTCTACCATATATGTATTAATAAATTACTTGCATACTCCTTGGTTGTTAAGCAAACTCAGGTTGGGGATATGTGTAGTATTATTAATATATTGAACGGATGAGGTAAGATAACTATATATTTTCGTAGAGCAAACTCAGGGTACGTATACATAATTAGGCCATCACGATATGGTAGGTACGAGTAAATAATCTCTTTCGATTTGTTGAGCAAACTCAAGGTCAAAATGAGATTAGGACAAGTAAAAATGGTTTAGGAGTTGTATGTGATACAACTGATAAGGAGTTATCTATCGTTTGTGGGCTATGATTTATTGAGCGAACTCAAGGTCAGAATACCAAGACAGACGAGTCCTACCACCAACTAGTGAAGTGAAAAGACTTTTGTGTTTCATCTTAAGGTTTAGAGAAACATAAAAGATTAGTAGGAGCCTTATTAAAATAATGAAATGGTAACGCTAAACCTTTCTAATACTATAAGAACATATGCTAAATAAAATGCTTATCAATTAATCTATACAAAAGATAAATAATTGAAAGTTAGAAAATGGAAATATAATGCCCACTATCAAATCCTATTGCATGTTAACGTTCAACACCCATGCAAATGCCTGATTTTACAACTACTGAACACATTCATAGTTCGGTCACTTATGCATTTATTTGGTCAAGACCATATATTGCATTCTATGAGTTTCAAAGTCTAAAAGCAATACAAGACTATTGATATTTGATCCGCATACGATTGCATATAAATGTTGTTTGCACAAAAAATGGGCTAACACCTCCAAGTCATATGTTTTAGTTTATTTTATGTTGTTTATAGTGATTTGGGTGATTTATGCGAATACGTACAAAAGCAGGGACTAAACTATAAAAGACACACAGATTTATAGTGGTTCGGCCAGAATGTGCCTACGTCCACTTTATATGTTATTCTCCTTTATTGTTCGGATTACAAGTACAAAGCTTTGATTACAAGTGTATGAAATTTGTTTGAAAGTTCTGTCCGTGCTTGAGCTCTCAAACTTGTCTGCCATTGATGTATCCCTGCCCCTCTATTTATAGAGTGAGGCTGGGGATATAGGTCTTGGATGTATATAGCTACTGGTGGGCCTGGGTTGACGTGACTTGGCCTGGCAATATTGGTTTGGTAGTGGATGGAGGCGTGGATTGGTTCGGTAGTGGGTGAGTTGGGATTTGGTTCGATGGGACTTGGTCCGATGGGTTGGTTCAGTAGTGCCCCGGTCCGGTGGAGA
This sequence comes from Allium cepa, assembly GCA_030765085.1. Taxonomy (NCBI): domain Eukaryota; kingdom Viridiplantae; phylum Streptophyta; class Magnoliopsida; order Asparagales; family Amaryllidaceae; genus Allium; species Allium cepa. The sequence goes on along the minus strand of CM060928.1, from coordinate 846,631,563 downwards.
GTGGTGAGTTCGGTGATAAAGGATAGAGTTTGGTTCGGCTAGGCTTAGGAGGTGGGTTGGTTCGGTAGTGCTCCAGTCCGGTGGAGAGGGGTGAGTGCGAATTGGTTCGGCAGTGAATGGTTCGGTGGCGCCTTCTTTTCTTTGGTTCAGTGGTGGTGGAAACGCACCCAACATTTGCCCCCCCCCCCAAAGTGGGGCATATGCCAGCATATGTCGTGCTTTGTTTTAGGTCGTTCAGCTTGAAAATTCTCATTCGGTCTCGAGTGTCAAGCCAGTTGGTTCGGTCGTCTATGTTTGCCTATAAGTATGGGCCTTATGCCTCTGCTATTCCCTACCGATCCAACTTTGCTCTGCCGAATCAACCATATCGCCGAACCAGATTTGACTGCCGTCCATGTGATTTAGTCTTCTTTGGCCAAATGAACTTTTAGCCTCGAACTACCGGATGAGCTTTATGCTTTAACTACCGATTGAGTCCGGGGAGTACGAGTGCCGAATGAACCTTTAGCCTCGAATTACCGAATGAACTCGGGGAGTCCGAATGCCGAATGAACCTCTATGTTTTGAATCATGAATGAGATTCCAAGCTGCACGTACTCGCTTGTTTATATCTCTTGTTCTAACGATGCATTTTCTCGTGTTGCAGATAATGTCTCATAAAGTAGAAACTCGTTCTGACAAGAAGAAATCCATGGATAAAGGAGAGTCCCCCATAGTGCCCCCAGTTCAGTCAGAGCCAGAACGACATGGACCATCCCCGAGATCATTAGTAGATGGGTACGGTCCTCAGGAGCCTTTGAATTCACCGCCTGACTGCTTTCCCAGCTCCTTCAAAGACGAGCAGCTTGACGTTATATCTAGATCCTTTGGGATTAACAGAGCGCATCTGCTGTTGCCAAGTAAAGGAGTGATGCCGTATACCCCCCTGAAGGATATTTTGCTTATAGTAGGTATCACTGCATGTGCGGGGCCATTCCTCCGATCAACGCTTGGGTCGTCAGCTTTATCACATATTTGAAGGTGGCCCCTTTCCAGCTTCAGCCTAACTCCTATGCCATCTTGGTGAGCCTGTTTATTATTTTCCAGAGAAAGTACGGGCGTCCCCCTTCCAACCGGAAAATTCGATACCTGTACAATTTGAGAAGCTATAAGAAGGGGTCCCCATATATTAGCCTAGAATTGGCCGTGTCTTTCAAGCCGGTCCTGGACTTATATTCAAAATTTTGCATGTTCAAGAAGGACTGGTTCTTTGTTAGAGATGACTCTGTTTCTTTCTACCGCTTCACTTCTGGATGTAAGTTGACTCTTATTTTTAATTTCCGTTTTGACTGCAATGGTCCTCCTTATATGCTTTGTTTCTTGCTAGCGACAGGTGTCTTTGCGGTTGTAGAGAATGATCGTTTGGTTCGGATGGCTGGGGAAATAGAAGCCATCCCGGAAAAGGAGAGGGCAGCTTCTTACTTGATCAGGAATGCCACTCTTTTGGAGCACAACTTGATCCTGCCATGCCAGTCTGTGGTCAAGCAAAGAGACACAGCTGAGGAGAGGGCCGTCAAAGCTAAAAGAGGGGCCACGGCTAAGAGCGGCAAAAGGAAACCCTTCCCGTAACATCCAATTGTCGGGGGGAAGAAACTTAAGAAGTCTGACGGTCCCTCCCCCAACACATGTCCAGCCATCCTGGAGGAGGAAGATGTGGAGGAGGGAAGAGGTGAGGATGAAGGAGGTGAGGAGGAAAGCGGAAGTGACGGAGAAGGTGATGGTCATGGTGATGACGGTGGCGATGGACAGAGGGTATCGGTGCTGGGGTTTTGTCTTCTGAGCAAGCAGGTGTGATCCAGGAGTGGACGGACGATGCTTTCCGTCTAGCTTTCGAAGGTTGGAGGGAGAACCGGCTCTGGTAGAGGAGCCTAAGAAAGCTGACAAGGTTGGGACCGGTGCCGATTCATCTTCGAAGAGTGTTTTAGCTGAGGCAACTCTCGCGATCCAAGGTGAATTTTTGACATTTGCGGACTCCATTTATGATAAGGATTTAGGAATATTTTGTGGTCAGCTCCCGTCCTGGAATGAGATCCAGGACTTATTGTAATATCCTACTCCTCCCTAGGGTTTGTATAATAAAAGCGTCTCTTGACTCCTCTTAACTTGGTATATTTCTCGAATCATAGCTTAATGTATGCTTGTAACACTTGGCTTTTCATCCCAGGAGTGGGTAAAGTGGTCAAGACATCAGATGTTCGGCACCGTCTTGAACAATACAAACTCCTCAGGGCTTCTACTAAACCAAAGCCTCCAATTAACCGCCCTGGAGATGTAGTTGGCTACCGTCCTCTTCTTGGAGTTATCGAAGAGGATATCTAGAAGAAGAAGAGGAGTCGCTCCTTGTTCGAATCTCCATCTGGCCCTCAGCCCCCAACTCAGCCTCTTTAGGATACCATGGAGGAGAATACTGAGTCTATACCTCCTCTGCACTCGTCTGAAAATCCTACCGTTACCCGGATAGGCCATCCCGGCTTGGCTCGTAATCGGTTTGCAGGTCATCCGGATCTGGATCCGAGTTCTTGTGATATTACTTTTGATGAGGCTACCGGTGAGCACCTCCTATCCCGTAATCCTATGGTGAGAGTATTGGATGAAGCTAAATCCCTGGACCTTGATTTGCTTACTACTCGGGTCGTAACTTTGGGGGACAAAGCTAAGGCAAACATTGACCGGGTCGCTGTGGAAACCAGGAAGCTGATGGGGCATCATGCCCGACTAGTCAAGGCTGGAGAAGAAATCGGTAGTGCTAATATCCGACTGCGGTTAATGGTTTCCGACCAGGCCAAACAGCTCGCTGAACAGGCCATCCAGATCTCTCAACACGAGGTCGCTTCTAGGTAATTAAAGAAAACCATGGAAGAGGCTAGCTGGGCAGAGTTACGGAAAATGGAGGTTGTCTGTAAGGAACGGATTGATATGGTTATTGCAACGGTGGATGAGGTTCGCAAAGCGGATCTCAAGCGGGTACTGGAGTTATCCGAGAAACTTGAAACCGTAGAGCTTGCTCAAAACAAGCTGAATGAGGAGATGGAGGCGATGAGGAAATCCTTTCGGGCTGACTACTCGCGATTCCGATCGGAGAGGGATGCTGCCACTGCAAAGCTGCTGGCCTCTGAGGACCGAATAAGGGAGTTTGAGGAGAATGAGGGGATAATGGATGAGATGCTTCAGGATGTATATTTTCGCACTTGGAAGCAGGGTAACTTATCTTGGACTGATGATTATCCCCGAGTTACGGCCAGGATTTATCTTAGGGCCCTGGAGGAGGCTAAGGCCGATGCAGATAAGGAAGGTGGCGTGGCCTTTAGAATGGATGTGGTTATGGCTCAATTCACCAAGGGGAGAAATTGGCAGCGAAGGAGGGTATGCGGCTGCTTACCGCTGAGGAGGTAGGTGTGTAATTAGAGGATGATGATCAAGGAGCAAATGTTGGTAAGTCTTCCCTTTTAGCTTTTCGTACTTGATGGCTTATTGTTTATTCAATGGGTTCTTCTCTTGAATTGGACAGGCGGGACCTCTGAAGCACCAACTACCTCTGGTCAACATGCTGAGAGTTCTGATCCTGCGGTTAAGTAGATCTCGGAGGACCAACAGGATAAAGGTGAAGCTCTGATGCAGTCGACCCCTTGACTTGATCTGGATATCTTTTGGTTTGCTTGACATTGCTGTCTATGGTAGTCCTAAAACATCAATGTAACTTTTAGGCTGTAATTATGTTATTCGTAATGAATGACTTTATTCTTGGCATGTAATTTTTAACCTAAGATTCTGTCACATTTGAATGCTATCGTTATTTTGGTGTGTTGAAATATAGTTGTGCATATTTCTGTGATTCAATCGTGTTAGATGTCAAATTATTGCTTAAAATATAATTTCATATCTTGTAATGCTAGTGTGACGTGCGAATAAATTATAGCTACGTATTCATATACAAAAGTAGAAGGTAGCGCCCTTCATGTTTTAGTTGTAGATGGTAGCTTTGAATGTTTCGTATGAATGAGTATGGAATGCAGCTGAGTGACGCGTCATCTAGTTGTGAATTCCTATCTCCATTAGCGAGTGTCTCTTATTTTGTGTCCTGTACTTTAGGCATCGTTATAGAGGATAGGAGGAAATTTTTTAAAAATTGAAATATAAGAAACAGTAAAACTTCCAATCATGGAAGGCCCTCGATGTGCTTAAGTTCGTGGCAAACGGGTTTTGTAGTCACTTTCTCTAGCTGTGGGTCTTGGAGACATTTGTCACCCATCTTACGCCTCCACGGGGAGTTTTCTTTTTTACCACAGCCGTACTTAAGGCACTCGGAGCCGAGATCACGCAGGGTAACTGCCCGGGCCATTATGACCCATAATCGTGGGTATTATTCGATTTACCGTGGCCGGCTAGCGTGGGTGTCGATCGTCAACTGTGAACTACCCCTGGCTGGCCACACCTTATGTTGGGGCTTAAAGTTGGTTCGCGGTTGCCGCCGAGCCAAACGCCGTAATGAGCTGCCTATGCTATGGTTGTCCTACTCGGTGGCTTATAATCGGCTCATTACAGTTGGCTTTAAGGGCCATCGCGAGCAATGAGTTAACCCGCAGCAGAGGGATGCTGGAGCAAAAGTGTCTCGTTGGCGAGGGCATAGATTCGTATAGTACATGTTAGGTCTTGTCCAGGTGAAGTCGCGCTTTGATGTGTCTTGAATGGAAATGTCATTTACACAGGATTTTGTTCAGCAGAAAAGGATAAAGCTCAACATGCAGCCAAGATATAAAGGAACAAGTTAAAAAAAAAAGACAAGTTTTTAAAGTGGTTCGACACGAAAATGCCTACGTCCACTGATTCTCTTTGTTAATTCACTTCATATGGGCAGTACAAGTTAAGAAAAGTATCGACGAAGGTGTTGGATGTTCCATGCCCTCTGGAACACTTCTCCGTCCACTGTTGACAAAATATAAGCTCCGTTGTGGAGATCTTTATGAATTACATATGGCCCGTCCCAGATTGGATCTAGCGCACCGGGGCACGGGAATATTCGCTTGAGGACAAGATCTCATTCTTGTAAGCTACGGTGCTTGAATTTGGAGTTGTATTGCACTGCCACTTTTTGCTTGTGAGCTGCTGCTTTGAGTGCTGCATCGTTTCTTCTCTCTTCAATTAGATCCAAAGACATATGAAGGAGTTCTTCGTTCTCTTCTGGGTTATAGTGGATCCTGCGGTGGGAAGGTACTACAGTTTCGACTAGGAGCATGGCCTCCGATCTGTATGCCAAAGAGAAAGGAGTGTGCCCCGGTGATGTTCTGAAAGATGTGCGGTAGGCCCAAAGTGCCGTAGGAAGTTCATCCACCCAAGCGCCTTTTGACTTTTTAAGTTTCGTCTTGATTAGAGTTTTGAGAATTTTGTTAACAGCTTCGACTTGTCCGTTTGCCTAGGGATAAGCTACAGATGAGAAGCTCTTGCAAATTACATGCTCTTGGCACCAATCGGCGAACTCCTCGCTGTCAAACTGGAGTCCATTATCCGATATGATTTTGAGCGGAACTCTGTACCTGCATAGAACATTTTTGATCAAGTTAATAACTTTTGCCGAAGATATTTTATTTAGAGGTTTCGCTTCCACCCATTTGGTGAAATAGTCGACTGCCGCTATAGCATATTTGGCTTCGCCTCAGCCCACTGGCAGTTCGCCAATCAAGTCAATTCCCCATACTGCAAAGGGACAAGGGCTGGTCATTTGAGTAATCTCACTTGTTGGTAGTTGAGGAATCTTAGCAAATTTCTGACATCTGTCATATTTTTTGACAAAGTCTAAGGCGTCTTTATTTAAGGTGGGCCAGAAATATCCGTATCGGAGTATCTTCTTTGCCAGAGTCTGCCCTCCAGTATGATCTCCGCAGCTTCCTTGATAGATGTTGGATAAAATTTCCTTCGCTTCCCTTCTAGCGACACACCTTAATAAGGGGTTAGAGAAGCCGTGCCGATAGAGGATGCCTTCTTGTACTGTGTAGCGGGAAGCTTTCCTCAAGACTTTCTTGACTTCGTTATGCTCGTCGGGCAATGTGCCATCTTGTAAGTATTTTTGGATGGGAGTCATGCAAGTTTCCTCTTCGATTGCAGCTATCTGATTCACTTGCCCAAAATTCGGGGTTAGTTGCCTTGAGGTGGCTATTGTTCCGGAAATGGTGACGCCTTTCATGCTAGCTTGCTTTGCTAATTCGTCGGCCTCTTGGTTCTCTTCTCGGGGAATGTGTTTGATTAAATAGTGATCCAATTGTCTGAGTAGCGGCTTGGTCTTCTTTAGATATGCTGTGAGTCGTTCTCCTCAAGCCTGAAATTCTCCTAGTATTTGGTTTACAATAAGTTGAGAATCACTATGAAGACATAAAGAACTGACTCCAATCTCTAAGGCAAGTCCTAATCCAGCTATTACTGATTCATGTTCCGCATCGTTGTTGGTGGCAGCGAATTCCAACCTTAGAGCATAATGCAGCTTCCTTCCCATAAGAGTGATTATTACAATACCTGCCCCGAGTCTTGTTCGTTTGATGCTCCATCCACAAAGAGATTCCACTTGATGTCTTCTGCTATTTCAGATTGCTCCCTACCTTCGTTGGTAGTGAATTCGGCAATGAAATCGGCCATGGCTTGTCCCTTGATGGCGGTGCGAGGATGGTAGGTGATATCATATTGACTCAGTTCAGTGCACCATTCGAGTAGTCGCCTAGAAGTGTCGGGACGATGGAGCACCTGCCTTAGCGGTTGATCGGTTAGAACCCTGATAGGATGAGATTGGAAATAGTGTCGTAGTTTCCGTGATGTGATTAGTAAACAGTATGCTAGCTTCTCGAGTTTAGGATACCGAGCTTCCGCCCCCATAAACCTCTTGCTTACAAAGTATACTGGCCGTTGTGCGCGGTTGTCTTCTCTTACCAAAGCGGTGCTTAAAGCATGAGGTGACACAGCAAGGTATAGGTATAGCTCTTCGCCTTCGTTCGGAGTTGAGAGTGCTGGTGGCCTCTGGTGGTGTTCAATTAGGTTAAGGAAGGCTGTTAAGCATTCTTCAGCCCATTCGAACTTTTCTTTGTCTTTCTTTAGAGCTTCGAAAAAAGGGATGCAATTGTCAGTTGCTTTAGAGACGAATCTGCTTAGGGCGGACACCTTCCTATTTAGGCTTTGCATTTCTCTTCGAGTGGATGGTATCTTGATATCTTTTAGAGCTCGGACTTGTTCGGGGTTTGCTTCGATCCCCCTAGCATGGACGATGAATCCCAAGAACTTTCCTGATGATACCTCGAAGGAGCACTTTAGAGGATTTAGCTTCATCCCATATTGGCGAAGTACTTGAAACATCTCGTCCAGGTGGCTTACGTGATCGTCGGCTTTCCTCAACTTTACTAGCATGTCATCCAAATAAACTTCCATAGTTCGCCCTATTAGTTCCGCAAACATCTTGTTGACGAGGCGCTGATAAGTAGCCCCGGCGTTTTTATGTCCAAAAGGCATTACTTTGTAGTAGTACAATCCCCGTCAGTGATGAAACTAATGTGGTCCTGATCAGGGGCGTGCATAGGAATTTGGTTATATCCTGAGTATGCGTCCACAAAAGATAAGAGTTCGTGCCCGGTTGTGCTGTCCACAAGCTGATCGATTCGGGGGAGTGGGAAGTAATCCTTCGGGCAAGCGTCATTTAAGTGGGAGAAGTCAATGCACGTTCGCCACTTCCCATTAGCCTTCTTTACTAAAACCGGGTTAGCGATCCACTCTGGGTAGATGGCTTCTCGTATGAAGTTATTGGCAAATAGGTTCTCTACTTTGTCATCGAGGGCTGCTGATCGTTCTGGCCCCATACTTCTCTTTTTCTGCTTCACTGGCACCCTGGTAGTATAGATGTTCAGTACGTGGCATGCTATGTCTGGGGAGATTCCAGTCATGTCAGCGTGCGTCCATGCAAATACATCCAAGTTGTGGCGAAGAAAATCAACGAGCTAATCCTTCAATTCTGCTCTTAGCTGAGATCCGATTCTCAGTAGCCTACTTGAGTCGTGTTTGTCTACAGATACAAACTCCATAGCCTCTTCAGGCGCGGCGGTGGCCTCCTCCTCTTTGTCCCCAGGGTCTAATTCATTGAAAGGATCACTGGTATATCGAAGAGGATGGGCTTTCTTTAGTTGCTATGCTTCCAAGTTTTCTTGTAGAGAGTAGTCTCTGCACTCTTCCCTTTATCCTTCCTGCGATTATTGCGAAATTCAGTTACATAGTAATCTCAAGCGGCGTCTTGATCTCCCTCTACTTCCCCTACTCCATTATCTGTTGGAAATTTCATCTTCAGGCACCACGGGGCTAGGACAATTTGGAAATCAGACAAGGTGGGTCTTCCTAAAAAGGCGTTGTAGGCCGAGTGGTTATCTATTAGCACAAATGTTTATTTCTGCACAACGGAGCGGGGATGACTTCCTATTTCAACAAAGAGGTCCAATTGCCCGAGGGGCATCTTAGCATCTCCAGTGAAACCGTGTAGTGGTTCGTTGCAAGGAGACACATTCTTCATCGACAGCTTCATTCCGTCGAAAGCATGCTTGAATAGGATATTTACTGAGCTTCCAGTGTCTACTAGAATTCGAAAAACTTCGGCTGGGCCAAACCGGGCAGAGATGACCATAGGATCCATGTGAGGGTACTACCTTCCTTCTAGGTCATGCCTATTAAATGTAATGTCATTATTCTCTTTTCGCTTCGGGTGGCGTTCTTCCATAATAGAATTAACGTGGCCTTCATTATTTCTAAGTGACTTTCCGTATCTTTCCATCTCTGCCCAGCTTCTGTCGACGATGTGTAGTTACGGACCACTATCTTCTCTTGACTGGAGCCGCCAGTGTTGCGATTTCCCCCTCCTGTTCCTGAGAGGGGTAGCCTTGAGTTCTCATTGGAAGGAGCTGGGGTCCTGTTCTGACCTTTTACATAGTGTTCCAGTCTCTTCCTTCTGATGTGTTCTTCAATTAAGTCCCAGAGGTGATGGCATTCATTGGTATCATGCCCATGAGATTCGTGGAAGCGGCAGAACTTCCCAGACTTAATTGCATTATCTGATTCTTTCTTGTTTGGGGGGCGTCTGTATTTAACTTCATCTTGGGAGGCCAGGAAGATGTTTTCGATTGTATCATTCAAAGGAGTGTAAGTGTCAAATCTCGGTCCTGGCCGATATAGACGTTTTTCTCCCTTTTTGCCTCCAGCATCGTCTCTGGAGTCATTTCTTCGAACGTCCTTTGCTATAGCGGGTGTGTCGCCATGAGCTGCCTTGGTTTGTTGTCCTGTCTGTCCTTCCGTGGTAGCGTCTTCAAGTCTCATATATCTTCCGGCTTCATGGAAGAAATCGGGTAAGGTAGCGGGTTTTTCTTTCGTTAATCTTCTAGCAAACTTAGTATGCGGATGCACACCACTATAGAGGGCCATTAAGATAAGTTTCTCATCGGCATCTTGGACTGCGGCCGCTGCAACATTGAATCGGGTTAGATATTGCTGCACTGTCTCTCCAGGCTTCTGTTTGATATTAGATAGGGAATAAGCGTCCTTTGGTTGTTCCGCATGAATGCGTAACAACTTGATGAACTTTTCTTTCAACATTTCCTATGAGCTGATGGATCCTTGGGGTAGGTGGAAGAACCAGGAGGTAGCTAGATCCGCTAAGAATAGTGGAAAGCATTTGCACAATACTCCTTCTCTGGCTCTGCTCATGAGCATATGTTTTATGTATCTCTGGAAGTGTACAACGGGGTCATAGATTCACTTGTAAGGTTCCATTGTCGGCATTTTCCATTCTCGAGGGGTGATGGAAATTTCGATATTGCGGGTGAAATGGCTGGTTACCCTAGCGCCTATCCCTCGATATCTTTGATCCCGTCGGACGCACTCTTTGAATAATCGCGCCATCCTTTCATAAGAATTTGGAACAGATAGAAATGAGTTGGGTTCTTCTCTGCGGGATTGATTACGTCCAGATGATCTGTAGGGGTGGTATCGTCTATCACTCCTAATATTTTCCAGTGGCTGTCTCTGGTCTTCTGGGAGCATGCTAGGGTCAGCTATAGTTGGCCCTTGCCTTGATCTTCCCCTGCTGGGTTCTGTTCTGAGCACTTCCTCGGGTCCAACTTCGGGCTAGATCTAGCTCGGCCCCGTTCATTGGTGTTTCCATGGCTAGGTAGCATGTCCGGCTCAGCCACAGCCGACCCTCGCCTGGTACCTCCCCCGTCGGGTTTGGTTCCAAATGTTTACTCGGGTCGGAGTTCGGGCTGAGTTCGGGCTCGGCTCCTATCATTTTTGTTTCTGTTGTTTGTTTCTTCGAAAAAGAAAGATCTTTGTCGCCTCCCAGATCGTCCAAACTAGGACTCATCCCATGATTCAGTGTTACGGTTGATTTTTCAGCATCCCTTAAGTGTGACATGAGTCGGTCCACCAAGGCTTCTTGTTGGGTTGTAAAGCGGTTAGTTAATTCAGCCACAACCCTGTCTAGATCTGCCTTAGTAATTGCTGTCGGTTGTTCCGTGGCAGGGACTGTCGGATTTGCCTGATTTCCATTTTGTACTGTTGTTGAAATGGGACGGTTCTCTTGATCTGTGATCACTGGATCTGGAACACTGCTAGTTGTGATGTTCTTTCCTTTGCTAACATCTTTCTTCTGCCTGGGAGGCATGTCTTAATGAGCGATGTTGTCGGGAAGAAGTTTTAAGTGGGGGAAGATGAAGCTTCTAGCTCAAGTTCTCAGTGAAAGCACCAAAAATGTTTGCACAAAAAATGGGCAAACACCTCCAAGTCATATGTTTTAGTTGATTTTATGTTGTTCTTAGTGATTTGAGTGATTTATGCGAATACGTAAAAAGAAGGGACTAAACTGTAAAAAACACACAGATTTATAGTGGTTCGGCCAGAATGTTCCTACGTCCACTTTATATGTTATTCTCCTTTATTGTTCGGATTACAAATACAAAGCTTTGATTACAAGTGTATGAAAGTTGTTTGAAAGTTCTGTCCGTGCTTGAACTCTCAAACTTGTCTGTCATTGATGTACCCCTACCCCTCTATTTATAGAGTGAGGCTGGAGGAAGGGGTCTTGGACGTATATAGCTGCTGGTGGGCCTGGACTGACGTGACTTGGCCTGGCAATGTTGGTTCGGTAGTGCTTTGGTTCGGTAGTGGATGGAGGCGTGGATTGGTTCGGTGGTGGGTAAGTTGGGATTTGGTTCGGTGGGACTTGGTCCGGTGGGTTGGTTCGGTAGTGCCCCGGTCCGGTGGAGAGTGGTGAGTTCGGTGATAAAGGATAGAGTTTGGTTCGGCTAGGCTTAGGAGGTGGGTTGGTTCGGTAGTGCCCCGGTCCGGTGGAGAGGGGTGAGTGCGAATTGGTTCGGCAGTGAATGGTTTGGTGGCGCCTTCTTTTCTTTGGTTCGGTGGTGGTGGAAACGCACCCAACAAATGTTATATGGTGAGTAGTCAAAGCTTGCAATGTATAATATTTGATGAACTTGGTTCATCCGAAAAACTGAATAAACCTTAGTGTGAGATTGTGTATTAAATCTAATTGATTACAAAAGAGATCATATTGTTTTAATGTAACACAAGATCAAAAGTAAAAGATAAATATAAGAACTCGATCGCTGAAATGCCATTTTGATCGGTTTACATAAAGTGCAGCATATTAGATGTTCTTAAATGTTAAGGATAATGAACACACTTTTGTAAAGGTTTTTTTTATATTGTAGTAATTTTTTCTTTTGAATAGTTTGACCATTTGAAAGTAAAACGAATGTAAAGAATAGATGCAATTTAAGGTACAGTTGGAATAAAGAGAATGAATACTCACTACTGCTTCATAAAGCAACATTGGAAATATGAGTTGTAATAAATAATTGATACTTAATATTGGAATAAGAAATATGATTTCTGTTCTGAAACGTATTTTCATATATAAAGTTATTTTCTATGAGATTAATTTCTTTGTGCTTAAGATATTTGATCAACGAACTCTCCACTGTAAATAGTTATAGTGTATGAAATAAATAAATTGTATTAAGTGAATGATGGATCTCCAAATTTAATATGCTATTATAGTAATGGTGAAAATAGTGAGAGCATACCATATAGCACTTATTAATTGTGTCATAGTATGAAAACTGTTTTCATAAAACTTACCATACATTATTTATGAAATACCGATCATTTTTTGGTATAAACTAAAAAAATAGACAGCTATATTTCAATATGAATATTCTTTGTGAAATAAAACTATAATGCGGTAACTTTTTTGCAACAAAAGTGATGCATTGGAAAATACAAAACTATCTAATATTATTTATGGTTGTTTTGGAATCATATGATACTTGTTAATTATATCTCAAACAATAAAGGGCTACACACCCATTTAGTGGGAGTATCATAAGAGTTGACGAACTTTTCGGATTGATACATATAGATGTATGCAATCATAATTCTATAAGTACCAAAACGGTTCATTGTACTTCGTCATATTTGTGAGAAGTGCGGATTAAGAATCTTAAGGCTAAGGACAAACACTAGAAGGGGGTGAATAGTGTTTTAGAGAATTGTTAAATCTTTTTGAGTTTTTGTTAATTTAAACACAAATGTATGCAATGTTCGGACACAGATATGACCAAAGAATCAAACACAAATGCAAATATAAAGTAAAAGCAGCAAGGGAAAGAACACACCAGATTTTATACTGGTTCGGAGTTACCCTACATCTAGTCCCATACATAAGTACGGATTTCCTTTCAAAAACAATCTTTACAATTACATCCTCAATTTCAAGGCTACGAGGTACACCCTCAGAATCACAATCCTCTGGGTAGAGATACTTGATTTCCCGGGCAACTAGTTCACCCAATTGATTTCCAAGGCTACAATCACACCTTTTACATTTGATTGATTTTCAAGGCTACAATCACACCTTTTCTAGCTAAGTTGATTACAAAAAGCCTATAACTCTGAATAGTACTGAGGATCTCGTTGAGATAGTGATAGAGAATCAAACCAGAGATAATCTAGATAGATTCAATATTGAATTCGGCAGAGTAATGATAATAATTTGTATATAGAAACGTGGAAGAAGAAGAGGAGTGAAAAACCAAAAAAATTATCTTAAAATTCGTTGAAACTAACCCCTATTTACAAAGGAACAACAGTCATTTCCATTCGTGAAAAGTTATGATGAATAGACACTTCCTTTGAAAACTAAATTTTGAACTCAAATGACACCATGTCGACATGGGGTACATGAGTATGTCGACATCCTAAAGGGATTTTTGTTGTTTTGATTTTCTTTGAAAATAACCTTTATTTTATATTAAAACTATTTTAAACTTTATAAATATGCTTGACTGTATTTAAAATACATAAGTAAGTATAAATAATAATATATACAAGGATAGTTTAAAAGATAGTTTAAAAACAAGGATAATTTGATTTTGAAATTAAAGATTATTTTGAGGCTAAAAGTATTTGAAATCAGGATAGATGTTTTTGATGCTTTTAAAAGGAAGGTTTTGAAATCATTTTGAAAACAGGATATAATTTTGAAGAATTATTTTGAATAAAAGGTTAGCAGATACAAAACAACGTTTCGCTAGATTTTTCGTAGGGTCCATCCTACTTTTGGTTCCATCCCTTTAACAGGCTCGAAGTGGATTCCATTCCACGAATAAATTGGATTTTAGGATGCCAGTGCTTTTCTAGGAGTTTTAACAAAATTTCTAATTAAAGAATAAATTACTTGAATTCATGAACTTTTTATAATCTTGATACTCATGGGTCTTCAATCTTGATATCTTGAATCTCTATACTGTACAGTCTTCATTCTTGGTACCTGCATGGTTAAATCCTACATATACATATATATCTAAAATTATACTGTTAGTATTTATATTTTATAATCTATTCTAAGTTTTTTGTCGTCAAAACCATCATCTCACGGACTAACAATCTCCCCCTTTTTGATGACGACAACCTTTGTTTATAAAATATTACTTCCATCCTAATAACTCCCCCTTAATCTATGTCTAACTACCCTATTTTATACTTCTCCTCCTTTGTCATCAACAAAAAGAAACTGACTCTAAACTATATAACACTAAACTATATAACTCCCCCTCATTCTTGGATGAAAATACCTGCATTAATAAACTTATGCAATGGAATATAGAATTGATAGTCACAATAATGAATCAAAGGTTATATACATGTCAATGTATAATTATACATGTTTTGTACAACAAACATCAATCCATACTAAATATCAATCAAATTCAAACCGAGCCAAAGCAAATGAAATCAAATCAATCAAGGCAAACAATTCAAACAAAGCAACCAAATAAAATTAAATGTTACGTGGAACTTCCACCCATCCTTCTTCTCCAAAGATAGGGTCTGCCTTAATAGCATCCCAATTTTCATTGTCGTTGGTGAGAGAGACTGGAGGATGTGCTTCGTTATCATCCTTGTGTAGGGAGGAAATCATCCATCATATTGCATCAAAATTCCTTTCTTGCTCCTTGATCATCTGCATCTGACTCAATTCTAAGTGTCACTGGTTACGAAGAATGAACGTGAGAACATTCTTGAAGGAATTAAGAGTTTCTTCAAGATTTTCGGATAGGTTATGAATTGGATTAGATATACTTGGATTTGTGGAAGAATGAGAGATAGAGTAGATAAGAAATAGTTTTCAATGAAGAATTCGGGAAGAAATAGGTATTTATAGGTGTAGAAATTCGTTTGAAATGAATAGACATATGGTAAATATTCAAATTTCAAATTCAAAATGAATTGCCATTTCTGACCAGTACATGTTGACATGGTCATAGGGGGTATGTCCACATGGTGTAGTGAAATTTGATGATATATTTTGATTTTGTGAACAATTGTGTGTGTGTGTATATATATAATATACTAACATTTATTATGGAGATAAGATAAGCTAGATAACAGAATGAAATTCCATTTCATTTCATACTAAAATGATACAACGATTAATCATAAAGAACTACACGAACGTTCAAATCAAAATAAACTAAAACAAATACAATGAGATACGAAAAGGTAGAACTAGCTAGAGGATGATGATGATGAAAAAAGTCAAAGTTTCTTGCTGACTTTGGAAATGAATATGTTCATCTTGTATGAAATTTTGTCCAACTTCTTACTAATGGATCGTTTAAGAATCCGTTGATTCTCAACAATCGTCTTTTGATTTTTGAGAAGTGTTTTGGTGGATGGATTAGGAGGATAGTCGATGCTTTCCAAAGAAGTTTCACATTCTTCTTCTTCAATTTTCATTTCATCCCCTTCTTCTTCTTCCTCTTCTTCCATTTCCTCATGAGCCAAATGCTCTTCCTTTTCGGCAAGAGTCTCATAAGGTTGAAAAACAAATGGAATTTTCATAAGCGAAATGTTGGAATGATTGAAAACTTTTCTAAAAACAAATTCTTCGCCTTTCAAATCCACTCCAAAATAGTTAAAAATCCGAGTGAGATAAATTCCATGATACAAGTATTCTCAACCATTTCAAGATTTTTGGGACGAAGTTCATCTAAAATAACTTGCGCCCAATTTGTGTCATAATTTCCAAAAATAGCAAAAAGTTCTTTGCAAACTTTTGAAGTAGGCTTGTTAAAATTCCCCGATCTTGGGGTCAAAGTATGCTGCAAAAGAAGATTGACAATTCTTGCTTTTGGTCGAAAATTTCAATTTTTGAATTCAAAATTATCATTCCCTTTGAAAATGTGATGAAATGTCTCACGATCATTTTCATCGATTTTAAAATTAGAAAGATCCATTCCCGTACACTTGTAATTGAGAATGATACCCAAAAGATCACAATTCAAAACAATTCTAGTGCCTTCGACACTACTCCAAATTTCATCCTCATTTCCATTATAAAATCCACAGTTTAAATTTGCATAGAAAGTATTGACAAGATTTGGATAGCAAACAAATTCATTTTGAGAAGCATCAACAAGATTACGAATTTGATTGTTTGCAAAAAGAGAATCAATTTCATAAGAAGAAAAATCTTGAAAGATAGCAAACTTTCCAGGATGGACTTTGGCATAATTAGCATAATTGATGTATGATTTTATTGCCTCCGGTCATTGAAGAGTTGCTCTTTTATCTTTCTAGAAATTCTCATGGTGGAGGGGTTGCTTGAAGAAGCCATTAAAGTAGAGAGTAATGAGCTTAAAATTTTGAAAATAGAGTTTTAATTTGAAAATGAGAGTGAAAAGATTGATAAAAGATAGTGAATAAATAGATTCTCAAAGGATATGCTCTCTGGTCAAAAGGTAGCTTTTCAGAGAATTGAATGAAGTGAAAAGGTGGAGGGAAATTCAAACATTTGAATTCAAATTTTGAAATTCAAATTCCGGTAACCATGTCGACATCATGGTAGGGACCATGTTGACATGTGCTAGTGAATTTTTGGGATTTGTGTTTCCTAAGTTCTCTAATAAATATATATACTTTATTTTTTTAATGTCTATATGTTTCTGAAATATTATTGGACTTATAGTATATTTCAGAAAGTATTACTATACTATTACCAATAATAAAAATAATAATAAAATAATAACAAAAAATAGAAAATAAATTTTAAAATTCAAACAACACACCAATTCAAAATCAATCAATCAAGCAATTAAGCATCTAATTCTAAGCAAGCTATTTCAACCAATTATATGGTAAATGTGTACCTTTTTCTGAGTCTGTTTCTCTGAATTCGTCGGAGTCGTGAACTGCCATGAAACACAAATTTGAATTATCTGCTTTCTAATCATCATCACTTAAAGATGAGTCTAAGTCATCTAGAGTAGCAGTAAATGCACACTTCCATTTCTTTGCTGGATCATTGTTCATAGGAGGATTATGCCTTTCTAGATACAGACAGTCTCTTTTGATGTGGCCTGGTTCATCACAGTTGAAACATTTTACATTATTTGGCACTACATTCTTATTTCCAGAGTTCTTATAGTTGTTTCTCTTGATATTATTCATCTTTCTGTATTTCAGGAATTTCCTAAAGTTTCTGGTCATAAAGGCTATCTCTTCATCATCATCATTGTTTGAATCCGATCCATCGGTCAATGCATTGACTGCCATTGATTTATTTTCATATGCTTTGCTTTCTCTTCTCCTGATCATTTGGACTTCAAATAACATCTGATTTCCAATTAATTCCTCTATCTTTAAGGTACTGATGTCATTTGCCTCTTCGATCGCAAGTGTCTTTTGATCCCATTCTGCAATTAGAGAATTTAAAATTTTTCTGACTTGATCTTCTTCAAAAAATTCCTTTCCCAAGGATATTAAAGAATGCACAATATCTTGAAATCTGCTATACATATCTGAAATAGACTCATTAGGGTTCGTTTTAAATAATTGAAACTAATTTGTGAGCATGAAAATTTTGGTCTGTTTAACTTTTCTTGTTCCTTCATGAGTTACTTGCAAAGTTTTCCAGATTTCATATGCAGACTTACAAACTGACACTCTATTAATTCATTTCTATCAAGTGAACAAAAAAGAATATTCATTGCTTTAGAATTGTTTTGTGCAACAGTCTTTTGCTCAGTGGTCTACTGTGCAAAATTAGTTGTGGGTTCAGAATATTCAGTTTGTGTGATATTCCAAGTGTCTAATCCTAAAGATTGTAAATATATTTTCATCCTACATGCCCAATAAGCATAGTTACTGCCATTAAAAAGTGGTGGTCTGACAGTAGACTGACCTTCTACAAATGAACTAGCGACAGGGATACTAGTGTTAGTAACAATACCAGTGTTGGTAGCCATTTTGAATTTTTGTTTTCAAAAATCATATTATGAAACTTTGAAAACCTTGCTCTAATACCAAATGTGAGAAATGCGGATTAAGGATCTTAAGGCTAAGGACAAACACTAGAGGGGGTGAATAGTGTTTTAGAGAATTGTTAAATCTTTTTTAGTTTATGTTAATTTAAACACAAATGTATGCAATATTCAGACAAAGATATGATCTCAGAATCAAACACAAACGCAAACATAAAGTAAAAGCAGTAAAGGAAAGAACATACCGGATTTTATACTGGTTCGGAGTTATCCTACATCCAGTACCGCATACAAGTACGGATTTCCTTTCAAAAACCATCTTTACAATTACACCCTCGATTTCAAGGCTACGAGGTACACCCTCCAGAGTCACAATCCTCTAGATAGAGATACTTGATTTCCCAGGCAACAAGTTCACCCAATTGATTTCCAAGGCTACAATCACACCTTTGCAGTTGATTGATTTTCAAGGCTACAATCACATCTTTTCTCGCTATGTTGATTACAAAAAGCCTATAACTCTGAATAGCACTGAGGATCTTGTTGAGATAGTGATACAAAGATAATCTAGTTAGATTCAATGTTGATTTCGGCAGAGTGATGATAAGAATTTGTATATAGAAATGTGGAATAAGAAGAGGAGTGAAAAACAAGAAAAACTGTCTTAAATTTCATTGAAACTAACCCCTATTTATAAAGGAACAATAGTCATGTCCATTCGTGAAGAATTATGACGAATAGACACTTCTTTTGAAATTTAAATTTTGAACTCAACTGACACCATGTCGACATGGGGTACATGAGTATGTCGACATTCCAAAGGAATTTTTGGTGTTTTGATTTTCTTTGAAAATAACCTTTATTTTATATTAAAACTATTTTAAACTTTATAAATATACTTGACTATATTTAAAATACATAAGTAAGTCTAAAGAATAATATATACAGAATTTTACTATAATTTTATATTTCAAATCTAAGTATAAATATTTGAAGTTAAATATATCATATTTAAAAGATAGTTTAAAAATAAGGATAAGGATAATTTCATTTTGAAATTAAAGATTAATTTGAGGCTAAATGTATTTGAAATCAGGATAGATGTTTTTGATGCTTTTAAAAGGAAGGTTTTGAAATCATTTTGAAAACAAGATATAATTTTGAAAAATCATTTTGAATAAAAGGTTAGCGAATATAAAACAATGTTCCACTAGATTTTTCGTAGGTTCCATCCTACTTAGGGTTCCATCCCTTTAACAGGCTCGAAGTGGATTCCATTCCACGAATAAATTGGATTTTAAGATACCAGTGCTTTTCTAGGAGTTTTAACAAAATTTCTAATTAAAGAATAAATTATTGAATTCTTGAACTCTTGATGATCTTGATACTCATGAGTCTTTAATCTTGATATCTTGAATCTCTATACTTTACAGTCTTCATTCTTGGTACTTGCATGGTTAAATCCTGCATATACATATATATCTAAACTTATATTGTTAGTATTTATATTTTATAATCTATTCTAAGGTTGTTGTCATCAAAACCATCATCTCGCGGACTAACAATATTCTCCGATGAGTTATCTCGACATGGACATGTGTATTTGATACACATGTAGTATATCTAAGGTAAACTCATAGAGTATAAAAGATAAGTAGATAAAATTACATGCAATAAAAATGATTCGATTTGACCGAATGAGTAAGTATATTGGAAAAAGGTCCGAATGTACCTAAAAATGAATAAATATTTAATCTCAAAAATCACTCCTCTATGTGATGCATAAGATGCATGGATAGGGGTAATCGAACTTTGTTGAACAACGTGCGATTAATTGTGAGTGAAGTTGAGTTAATTTCTTTCTATAGGTCATGTACTTAAGATTAGTACACAAGGATAATATTATTTCATCTAAATAATGATTTAAAAAATCATATAAGATAAGATTTTATAAGAAACTTCAACATATCGTAGGCCAAGATGTTAGCAGATTATGTCAGTCGAAAGATTGCATGTAATAATTGTTTATGAAGGATCTTGTATGAATCTTCCCAAAAGGATTAAAGACTATCATTGGATGACATATTTATGTTTCGAACATAATTTTTGTAAACTAAAAGCAAATCGGTTTTATGAATAAGGAAATTCATAAAATGTTTTTGAATATCTATTATATTGCGCTGAGAAACATTTCAAGAAATAACAACTTCATTGTGAAGGAATTTCCTTGTGAAATTATTAGTGGTAAAAAGATTTTGGATACGATCCAAAGATAGAATTGATTAGATGAGATGAAATAAAATAAAATTGACTAACCTAAATGAAAACATTGCATTAGAATATCTAATAAGTATTCTCTCTCACTGAAGAGAAACTATGAGTTTCTTATCAAAGTCGAAAGTACATAATCCTTGATTGTTTAATTAAACCACTAAGAGTGTTGACTCTATCATATGGTATGATGCACAAATCTAAAAGAATTCCAAATACGCTATCAAAATATGATTTTGGTAGTCATAACCTAAGAGATGTGATCCTTCGGCCATGATTATGTCTTTATGAGCAAGACTAATGCATATTGAATTAAATGAGCAACGTTGATGAGAATAATATCGCAAATTCCAATTGTTGAAATTAGCGTAATAGATTCGGTATTTAAAGTGCTCAAGTTAATTTGGATTTACTCACAAAATTACCACTCTATATGACTTTATGTACATATGCACTGAAAGAGAAAATACTAAATCATGATTTAGAGTAAACTATTTGCATATAATAACTGAAATGTCTCGAAGTCGGTGGGATACATACTGAGTTTGTGATTTTTTGGATATGATCCAAGAAATGATACGAAAGCATCATTTTTTAAGCATTAAGGTTGAATAAGTACTTTGATAGGAATATCAAATAACTTGATTTTCAATCAAAGTGCAGAGGAATCGTGTGTTCATAAGAAAGAACGTTGAAAGGTACATTAATATTTCTAAACTATACGTAAGCAATGCATTGTTGATTTTAACGATGTACTTGTGTTAAAATCAGCCTTAGCTTACTCAACATTGGATTAATAAATGATGACTTTTATAGTAAGTATAAAAGATGTTGGGAATGTCCCAAATGATATGCAAGGAGACCTTATTAAAATGTTTAGTATGGAACAAGTAAGATTGATTCCTTTGCATTGGCAAAAGGAATTATCATACACGGTGTGTTGTCTACTATATCATGATTTTTTTATGCATTTGATACATGAAGAAAATATTAAATCCAAATTGATATCACTAAATAGTTGTTTGAAGTATTCTCGTGTATTTATGAAATACTTGAGAATTGTTTACAGAAATAAAAGTTGCTTATGAGGGAATTTTCAGATTCAAGCTTTCACAAGTACTATTGAGTATAATATATCAATAACAAAAATTTTAAAGTTGGAAATGTTCCGAACGAAATATCATGGCTAATTCAATATAAAAGGCTAAGTACATCGCATAGAATAGTGCTACAATAATGACAATATATATTAAAAAAAATATAAGTGCACAAATTTATAACTGAGCCGATTTCAAATGTTGAGAATCTCATAACATTGTTATATGACAAGAATGCCATGATATAGTTTGTAACAGAACTTATAGCTCACTAGATGTCAAAAGACATACTCTAAATTGTTCCATATGATAAAACAGTTTATCACAGTCGGAGAGAGCTGATTGACAAAGTAGATAATGAAAACATAATAGCATACCCGTCCATAAAGGGACTGATCAAACTTGTTTTGAGAAACCGATTGAAGAAGTTGGAATAAGATTCCATGATTGACCCCAAGTGCAAGTGAAAGATTGATAGAGTTAGGGGTATGCCCCAGGGGAAATTATGTAATTTGTTACATATATCTAACTCCTTGAACAATCTTATTTATAATAAAGGTGTTTCTTTATATTATATATTGATATAATGTGGTTATATTAATTAATTTAATTTAATGTATATTTAGTAGAAAATCAATAAATGGAATGTTTTGTGATAGTAGTTACAAAGTGTTGATTATACCATTTTAAATGTTCCTAGTCAAGATGCATCGAGATTGGATATCGGTGTATCCGTTGAGACTAGAGTATGTAATGCTCTCCAAATGTTAGGGAATATATTACTCAGGACTACTAGGGGCATCTAGAGGTTACGTACTGATATTTATTGAATAACTATGGAACGACTCACTCGATAGTTTTCTGTTGGTTAATATAACTAAGGTCAAATAGAAAATATCGATGTGATTAATTTACACCGTTCTTTTGACTTGATAATATTGTAGATCTTCAATTTGGAAGTTCTGCTTTAATTATAGTCAAATTATGGCACGACGTCTATTAAGTGACTATAGTTGGGTCAAGCGGATGTATTGAAAGTGAGAAACTATTCAAGAGAGGATTTGTCTCCTCAATTGTATAGGGTTAGTATCACGGTCAACTTAAGTCAACACAAAGTCAAAATCTCTGGCCAGAGTAGTTTGGTTAATAATAATTGTTATTATTGAACCAAGATCTTTTTGTTTGGACTATAGAGTTGAATATGGATAATATTAGAATTTTGACCATTACCAAATTCCATAAATCCAAAGTGATATAGTTTTGACGAAAAGAGTTAGTGTATATAAATATCACTAATGGATAATGCTTATTAAATCAATAAGATTTTACAGAAAATGAATAAGCAAGAAATTTGGCCATAATGTCACACCACTTGCTAAGTGACGTGAAAACGTTAACATTCGAATAGTTCGATGTTAATTGCTGACCAAATTTACACCCAAGTTACACAACTAAAATGATGAATTCCCTTAAGACCAAATGATTTAATTAGTTTGTAATTTTTATAAATAAATTAAATAAAATTCATTAATATTTATGAAAAATTGAATATAGTTTGAGAAATAAAAAATTGTTATATATTTATAATAGTTATAAATGTACCAATCGATGTTTCCTTAGGTCATTATTTATAGCTGCAGAAGCAATTAGCTTCTTTCTAGTAATGTACTCTTAGTGGAATGATCATTATAAAACCATATAGTTGTTTCTGTGCATGTGTAGAACACCTTTCTTCATTGATATACTATGGCACGACCCACTATAAAGTCGGCTGGCCTTTCCAATAAAATATACCAATCGACATACGATGTCGATAAACGATTAAATTAGATTTAATTGCATAACATTTTGGCTTAGGCTTAGATGGGTTTAAAGCCCATAATTAGGGCTACAAATTTCGTTTCTAACAAGATATTGGAAGTGACTAAAACTTAGGATTACACCTAGAGATGGTTGGTTAAGATTAAGAGAGAATAGGTAATGAGATTGTCCTAATATCTCTCTTGTACAAGGCTATATATATGGATCCCTAAACCGTTAATCAAAAATAACTTTTTCCTGCCATAATTATCAAGTTTGCTAGCCAAAATTAATCCCCATATCAGTTCTAAGAATCTCAAATCGATATAAGTTAAATAAAAGCACTATTTGACAGAAAGGTCGACGATTCCAAACTAGCAATCAGATGGATTGAGCATAATTAAAGAAGGGAATTCTTGATTCAAGTGGACTCAAAGGCATCATCAATTGGTATTTTTATTTATATATTACAGTAATCATATTATATTTTATGAAATAATATTTGATTAATCCCAAATTTATATATATATACACACACACACTGCAAATCTATTTAGGTGAGATTTTCGTAAGTATATGTAGTTATCACAAATTAGTTTGGTTTTGTGCATGGTTATATTATTATGTATTATAATTTATGTATAAAAAACCTAATTTGCTGTAAAAAATTAAATTTTGTCATTATCAATCATTTTATGTATATTTATATATTAATTTAAATATTGACTAATGTATATGTTAAACATATAATTACAATTATGTACATTTATAATGTATAAACAACTTAGAATTTTTCCTTGCACCTATTTATACTAATACGAATTATCAAATTCAAAAATAAATTTTTTATATATCTAAATAATTTTAAATTATCTTTTATTGATTATTCTAATTTTTTATTATACCTAAAATAATTATTGCACTGAAAATTTGATTTTATATTTTTTAAAATTACTTTACCTATGCAGTAACTAATACAAAAAAATTAGAATTTTTTATTAATATTTAATACTTTCAATGATTAAATTACTTTGGTTGAACATTTATTTTATTTATTAAAAATAATATTTTATTTCAAAAAATCATGGAAAAATTTTGAACCTTTATTTTATGATCATAAATTTTCGTAAATTTTAAAATTTTATTTTTTAATATTTATTACTAATATTTTTAATTATTACGATCCAAACTATTTATTATCATTAATAATAATTGTAATACCTTTGGTGTTACACTTTTTTGATATCAACGTGAAATATCAAAAGTGTCCCTCTACAAATATTATTAAATGTTAAGATTACTTAAAAATAGGATCTGACAGTTACTTTTTTACCAATTCAAAACGCACTTATCTTAATATCACTTAAAAATAGGATCTTACGAGTAAGCTTTTTTCAAAGTCGTTTTTTTACTAATTAATAGCAGAAGTAAAAATTTAAACCAGTAAAAAATTAAATTCATTCTTTTGTAATTAGTAGTGGAAATAAAAATTAAAACTAACAAAAAATAAGATGGTATAGTTTAGAAAGAATAGTTAAAACTAACTACAGATCATTTCAGCGCAAAAATATGATTAAATATTTAAGTGAATTTTATTTTTTTCCGAATGAGTTGAACATATACAATTTATAAAAAACAATTCACGCATGAAGTGCGATCCACCATCATGTGCGAAACGCATGCCGTAACGCTCGTGTGTGTGTGTGTAATTTTAATTTATGTGTATGCAGTTATAATTTTATATGTATAATTATGTATATATATATATAAATGGTTTAAATTATATGTATATTTAACTTTGAGACTTTTAGTTATAATAAATATATTTTAAATATATGTATACGTATTTATATAAATATTGTAACGACCCGTAATTTTCGATAACTAAAAATATTAATTTAATAAAGTTTTGTGATTTAATGTTGGAAGAAATAAAAATTTGTGATTTAATAATAAGAATATAACTGGAATGAAATGTAACAATATAAATTTAAGGTAATTGATAACTGCTTTGAATGTAATTCCAATTAATTGAAATGATTAAAGAGTTACAATTGATTTTAAATTAATTGTAATAACATGTATTAATTGACAATTGGATTAAATGAGTAATTGACAATTTAAAGTTGTATTAATTAATGAAATAACATGTAATTGATTCTAATTGAAAAAGGTAGCGTTGTGGTAGTAGTTATGACATTTATATGTAGATAACACACTTACAAATGTTATAAAATTAAGAAAAGGTGACAGTTGTTATCTGTTACCTATTTATTTAACTTGTTGAAATCAAATTAGAAATAAATTGCAATAAATGAAATTAAATATAGCATTAAAATGAATTAAGAGAGTGACTGTAGAATATTAATGTAATAAGCTAGAGATCAATGTTTAACATATACATAGAGTAAGGAATGATTATATATAAAGATTGAAATCAAGTTTGATCAAATTATTGGAATTTAAATGATAATAATTGGATTTTTGCAATTAAATGTAATTAAATATTACGTTAATGAAAACTAAGATGATAACTGCAGATTATTAGTATAATAAGATATAAACAAATGTAATTATAGGCATGAGATGTCAATTGATTGAATAATAAGATGAAAAGGCAAATAAATGGATTTATTGGAATTTAAAGTAATAATTGTTGTATTTATTTCAATTGAAATTATACGCTGTAATTAGTAAAATAATTGACATTTAATTGATAAGTAAATTTGTTTTAAATTATTGTAAATATCAAAGTAATCAAAAATAAAAATTGTTGGTCAATAAATTTGAAATTTAAAAAAATCATTTATTAATTTAATAATAATTTATTTAATTATCGTTAAAATAGCCATTTTGGCACCGTCTCTAATTTCAACGAAACTAGTTTCATCGGATCTGTAACGATGAATTATTATAGGATATCAAGTTTCGTAGCGATAGGACTTGTTATTGATCATAAGGAGTCGAAATGCCTAGAAATCAATTTAATGGAAATCAATTTGAAATAAGCTGATTTTAAAGCTAACTTTTTCATACGATGGAATTAGGGCTTTAAAACTGTTCCATTGAGTTTAAAAATATCGAAAACATCAATTTTGGTATATGGGGTGACCCATTTTCGTTCCTGAGACAGAACGGGCTTTTCGGGTCGTTATCATTAATTCAAATCTATTCGGATGTTCATTCTTTCTTATCAAGCTTCGTTAGTATATATTATTCTATTCAAAACCCTATCAGCCTTTCATTTCTCATTTCTATATGTACAGTTCTTCTGACTGTTCCTTCTCTCTTCTCCAATGCTAGAAATCCAATTTGCATTCAAACCCAAAATTAATCTCTAAATCAATTTTAAGAATTTAAACTCCTCTAAACCATGAAAAATTATATATCAATTCGAATCTCTCTACGAGCGTAATTCACTGTTGTGATTCGTTTTTCAATCGAATTCAACATTTGTCCAGAGATGGGGTTCGTTCATGCTTAATGGGTTGTGGTTTGCGAGATTTTGGCGATCTTTGTGAGCGGCGGCAATGGCCGTGGGGGCCACCGAAAGTGGTCGCGCAAGCACTATAGTTGCGGCCTGAGGCGTGGGTCTTGGCATCATTGTTGGATCTTGGTGGAGCTGGGCGTAATGGCGGAAATTGGAAGGGTAAGATGGCAGCCAGTTACGGTTCAAGGAACTAGAATTCGATCGAGAAGTCGCGATACTAGGTGACATGTCCTGGTTTTAATTAGTTAATTAATTTTTATATTTTAATGAATTTAAATGTCCTAATTCACATAAATTTCACATACGAGGTCTAATTCGCACGTTGTTTGTTTCGTTGGGATCGTATCAAAATTTCGGACGTTTTGACGCTAATTTGGATGAATTTTGAGACTGTTCAAATTTGGGCCCTAGTTTGGATTTCAAATCAATTTGAAATCGAAAGTTGGTGTTTTAACCCACTCACAACTACTAAAATTTATTATGTGAGTTAAATTAAATTTATGATGTGATTATAAATTAATTGATTAATGTTTCATATGTTTAAATTGTCGTTCTAGTCAAATTCAAGTTTCTATTGATGTTTACTAGTTGATTTGGATGATGATTGTGATGGATATTTGATTTTTCTGATATTGGATGACTGAATGGTATATTTTTATATTGTTATAACACTGCAAATTCCCTATGGGTTAAAATGATATATACCCGAACAATTTGTAGATTAGGAAAAAATTATTATGGGTTGAAATGATAGACTCAAGCGATTTTTATGGATTTTGCGGTTTGAAATGACATATGACCCTAAAATTTTAAATTGTGGATTGAAATGATAAATATCTGTATCACTTGACTATAGGGTAGAAAATTATATACGAACACCGGATTGATTAAATTAAATGATTCTAATTCATTAAATTTTGAACAGCTAACTGGCATTTTGAAATAGAAATTGATTTAACTGAATTATTTTCGATAATCCATGCGTTAATGTTGAAACTGGAATTGACTTAATGAATTGTTCAAAGTATTTAAATTAGAATTTCAAAGTTGAAGTGTCAAATACAAATGAATTTATCAGAATTGAGTTATTGAAATGTTTGGATATAACTTCGAAATTTATTTTAAACTAATTCAAACTATTTTAATTAATTTAAATTATTTTAATCAATTTAAACTATACTAATTTATTTTAATATACTATAACCTATTTAATCCAATTCAACTTATTCTACCTATTTTAAACTAATTAAATTTATTTAATCTATTTTAAATTTATTTAATATATTTTAAATCTTTAATATAATTTAAATCTATTTCATTTATTTTAAATTTATTTAAACTACTTTAAATCTATATAAATCATTTTATATCTAATTAAATCAAATTTAAATCTATTTAAACTATTTTTACTGCTTAAACTATTGCAATCTATTTTAAACTATTTTTTAAACTATTAAAACTATTTATGACTACCTAAACTATTTTTCAAAATTTTAGACTATGTAAAGTTGAAGTATTTATCTTTAAATCCTTAATGATGATACAGCTCAATTTGGAATTTGGAATTGATACCTTTTGTGAAATGACATATTTGAGTAAATATGATTTTAAAGTTAATATGATTTTGGATGTGAATGTGATTTTGAAAGTGAATATGATTTAAAGTGAGACGGTTTTTGAGAATAT
The DNA here is from genome assembly GCA_030765085.1 of Allium cepa. Classification (NCBI taxonomy): domain Eukaryota; kingdom Viridiplantae; phylum Streptophyta; class Magnoliopsida; order Asparagales; family Amaryllidaceae; genus Allium; species Allium cepa. Next base: position 846,603,334 of record CM060928.1, on the reverse strand, counting down.
GATATTTTGATATCAATTGTGAATTGACTTTTTGAAATGTAAAAGAACCACCCGGTGTGAAATAAGCATTTTGTTGTTACAGAGACCAAGATTGGATATTGTCATACTCTTTGCCAATACTGAAAACCACTTTAACAACTGTGCACCTGGTGGAGATTTAGAAATGAAGTAGGATGGTATGGAGAACAATTCTCTATGAGGTATTTACGTAACCCTGACTCCCATGAGTCGGGTTAGATATGACTAAACAGGAGCTATACCGGCCCAAGTAAGGTCATTCCTCCTGTCGGGCATATTTTTCCAATGCTATATTTTGACTATGTGATTGATTTAGTGGCCACCCTTGATTTGATTATGGGGGTGTGTTCTGAGGTAGGTGGTAGTAGCTTCTATGTGTTACCACCTGTCTAGGAGTGCAATTGGTATATCTACCCGGGCATTGCCTTGAGTGCCGTGTTCACATGCCTTATCGCGTCTTCTACGAGTTTGGTTTATACCATACCTATGGAGTGCCCTCTGATAGCCCTCCAGTTTATGGAGGAATTATGGTACTGTATAGACTATGCGAATATATAAAAATGCATTAAGGGGGATATGGGTAATGCCTTAACGCTATTTTAATATTTTACTTTACTGTAGACACTATTATAATAGCATATTGTAAAACATAGTAGATAGATTAACGGATCCTTAGGAGATGGAAATCACGAACATCTCTTAAGTTATTGCACTCACATTGACATTGGATAGGAGATGTCAAATCCTGTAAACATCTCTGATGCCATCACACTTATATTTATTTACTGTTGATTTAACTCATGTAAAATCTTTTAGTTCTGACTCGAATGTTTTGTCTTTTCAATTTGCTTAGGTCAGTCTGAGCTTTTTAGTTTATCGAAGACTACTTTTTGGAGGATGAAGACGAATATTTTGTACTATTACTATTTATTATTTTTATTCCACCGCACCATGTTGTTCCGCTGCATTATCTATTCTTGCTGTATGCAACTCTGATATGTATTACAAAAGAATAATCAATATTATTTGTAAACAGCTTCGTGAACTGTTTATTTGATTATTATATTTTGTCATCCCGCTGCGAGATTCTGTACTTGTTTTCATTATTTCTCTGCTTTTTCTTATTTACCCCAACAACAATCTGCCCTTTTCAATGATTCGAGTCTGATGTGTGTGGTTTATCGTTGATTTAACCCGTCCAAAAAGGGAGGTCGTTAAAGTTGGTATTAGAGCTTTGGTTTAGTGATAACCTTAGCTTAATAGGGCCTGACTCATATGGAAAATGGTAGTAAAACCCTAGAATGAGTCGCTGAGTACACACACACACATACACACACATATATATGATAGGACGTATTTGTTAGTGATATAAAACGTTTTGTATTGTGTTAATTTTTTTTGTTTAGTATAAATTTTGGTCGGTACATAGGATGCTATGACATCGATAGAAATTTCTAAACGCTTAATGGAATAGACTGACAAAATATTACTTTGACATATAGATAAGTGAAATAATTTTGCCTACTATATATTTTTTATACAAAATAATAAATTTTATAAATGATATAGTTGGATGTAATATGTTGTTTATTAGGTAGAGAAATTTTATAAATATTGATTGAAAAATAGGATTTACAAATAAAGTAAATATAAATTGGAAGTTTAGAACTAAAGTACCCGGATTTCCAAAAATTTCTTTCAAAAGATTTTGGAATATAATATTAGTAGTATTTAGTAGTATTTTCTGATATATATATTTCAAGATGATTTGAAAGAAATGTTTTAAAAGAAATTTTTTAACGGAAATAAGTTCTGTACTCCCCTCTCTATCGCTGAGAAATAATTTTGTTGATGAGTGCACACATCATTGACGTTCATTTTCGAGTTTCAAAGTGGGAAGATTATTGTAGTAGTTTATTACACATTTGTTTTGATAAATAAATCTTCATTTTAATTTCCAAATATGAATTATGTATATAAAAGATATGATTATGTATATATTATTTTAAAATAATTGAAAAAGGAACCCGGTATATAATTCTTAAGTTTTTTGCAAATTGAAATTTTCAATTATTATGATGAAATGAAATCTTGACTATTTAATAATTGGAAACTTTTAATATGTGTATCTAGAAACTAGATGCCAAGTGATTAGTGAAAATATAAGAAAATAAATTTTATAAAATGTAAATCAAAAGGATGTGAAAATGAGAAATGATAACTGTTGAATGATTTTTTACTAAATGAATAAGATGAATTTGTGTAACATTCAATTAAATTCTAAAAGACATAATGTATAAATTACCAAATATTAAAAGTTAAATGTTTAATAAGAATATGTTATAGAACATTATACAAATAAACTTACGAAATGAAGTTGTCATTGGAATTATGCTTATAAGTGAAGAATTAAGGTGTATATATTGTTAAAAACATAATTTAATAATTTGAAATGTTACTAATTACATTTATAGAAAGAGTGAATATTGTAAGTAAATAGTTATGAACTTAAGTTAATGTTGCAGCTATTTGTAATTAAAATAAACAGTAAAAGTGAATACTACATTAGTCGAATAATTATAACTTTAGAAATGATGAAATGATTTAGAGATGGATTTAATATTCAATAATACTGTATATAGTAGAAATAAATGGAAAAAGCAATAATCTATGAATGGTGAATTAAATTGTAACATTCTGGTATTTTCAACCATTCGCATCCGCATATGTCGGACTTGAATTGCTCGAAATATCATATTGTTAACTTATATTTGGCAAAACTAAGCACAAACAGTAAATAAATAAATCACAGAGACACAGACATAGAGTAAAATAAAAATAAGCAGCGGAAATAAAAGAATATTAGTTCGTGAATGTGCTATATATATATATATAATAGAGTTAAAACAAGATACACCAGAAGTCTCGAATACATAGATGTCTCAATACAATAGTCAAATACAAATCTGAATACATCACTGGAATCAACTGAATAACTGAAAGGGAATCGATAGATGGATCTCTAAGCGAAGCTCCAACTCCAAAGGTGAGTCTCAAATATTGGTACACTCAGCCTGACCCGACCGTAAAGAAAAACATAAAACACTCGAGTTAGGATTAACATTCTTATATCAATAAATCCAACTCAAGTGAAATATCAATTGAAATACAAGTAACATAAAGGATGTTTGGGATACCCATCCTCTAAGGATCCGTTAAACTATCTACTATGTAGTAATATACGCTATTATAATAATGTCTAAAGTAAAGTAAACTATTAAAATAGCGTTAAGGCGTTACTCATATCCCCCTTAACACATTTTATATATACTCATAGTCTACATAGTACCTTAATCTCCCCCATATTGGGCGTCGTCGGAGGGCACTCCATAGGTATAGTACAAAACAAACTCGCAGTGGTCTCTATAGGGTAGGTGACACGACACAACTAGGCAATGTCGAGGTAGATATACCAATTACACTTTCGGGCTGGTGGTAACGCATAGCAGCCACTACCGACCACCTCGGAAAACACTCCCAAATCAAAAATTAAGGGTGGCCACCAAATCAATCACAAAGTTAGAAAATTGTATCGAAGGAATGTGCTCGATCGGAGGAATGACCTCATTTGGCCCGTCAATTGCTCATGGTTTAGCCACCTTATACCAAAACACGGGAGTGGGGTCATAAACCCCATATAGGATGGTTGCCACCATCCTACTTCATTCTAGAATCTCCACCGCGTAAATAGTTGTTAAAGTGGTTTTCGGTATTGGCAGAGAGTGTGACAACATCCGATCCTGGTCTCTTTAACAACCAATCGTTATTAAAACACAGCACTCATTTCAAAATAGTTTATATTTCAAAACCAAAATATCATTTCCATTTCAAAACCTATATCAATGCGATATCATTTCCATTTCAAAACCAAACCAATACGATATCATTTCCATTCCAAATATATTCACCAAAATCATAGTATTTTCAAAGTTATAAAACTTTCGAAATCAAAACACTTAAAATTATACCACTTTGGAAATCACAACATTTTGACAACATAACACTTTGGAAATAATAACACTTTAAAATCATAGCACTTTGGAATTCATAACACTTTGAAATCATAGCATTTCCTTTAAACCGTTTAGATATTAATAATAGTATATATACAATAAAATAGTTTATAAAATAAACTAGTTTATATTAAAATAATTTATAATAAATTAGTTTTTATTAAAATAATTTATAATTAATTAGTTTATATTAAAAATAATTATATTAAAATAGTTTATAATAAATTAGTTTATATTAAAAAAAAAATTCATATAGTTTATAATAAAATAGTTTATATTAAAAATAATTTATTATGTAAAATGTATAAATAGTTTTAAATGAAATTTAAAAATACTTTATATAATAAAATAGCTTCCTCAAATTTGACAAGTTGGTAAATCAACTCGAATTCTAAATAATTCCATTAAATTCAATCTCAATTTATCAGTTTCAACTAAATTCAGTTTCTAAATAAAACATTTCAAATTATATCGATTTCAAATACAGATTTGGACCACAAAATAAACCATTTAAATTTCAATACATTTCAAAGCTTTAAATATTCCACACTTTCAATACTATATTTGGTAACTTCATGTATAATTTAACTTCATTTTTATTTAGTTTTGAAATTCTCACATAACAAAAATCCAATATCATTTAACAAAACCCCATATTACAGATAAACTAAATATTTCCTTTAATCTATTAAACTTGAAATATTCATTTAAATCACCTTAAACCAAAATCAAGTTATAAAATCATATCCTTTAAAAATCTCGAATTCCATAAGTTTCAAATCAATTTAATTAAATAAATTCTTAATTAAATACCATTTCAAATAAATTTCAAATTTATCTTCCCAAACTTAATTTATTAAAAATTATTATAAACTCTATATTTAAAAATAGAATATTAAATAATACTTAAACAAATTATATATAAATTAAATCAAATTTATTAAATTAAATCAAATTTATTAAATTAAATCATATTATCAAACTTATTTTATAATAAAGCTAATTTGTGCATATTTTAAAATAGTAAAATTATAAGTAAATTCTTAAAATTTATAATTTCAAAACCATCTTATAATTTTAAATTTTCAAAACATATAAATTTAAAATCAAGAATTTAAATATTATAAAATACATTTATTTATAATATCTTGAAATCAATATTTATTAAACCATATATTTCCTTCCAAAACCATAGAAATCGTTTTCAAAATATTTATATATAGACCAACGGTGTCTGTATATAATTTTCTTTCCCATGGTCAAGTGATAGGGATATTTATCATTTCAATCCATGGTTTAGATATATATATACATATACATATATATATGGGTATATATCATTTCAACCCGCAATCCCAAATTCAATCCAATGAAAATCGCTTGGGTTTATCATTTCAACGCATAACGATTTTCTCCAATTCTACAAATCGTTTGGGCATGTATCATTTCAACCCATAGGCAACTCTATACTAACAGGGAACTTGCAGAGTGATAATAGATATGATAATAATATAATAGACATATATCATTATTATAAATAACAGATAATGGTGTCAGATGTCACAGGTGAACAGATAGCATATATATAGCAATGTAAATAACTAACAGCAACATATTTCAATTGTCGTTTCAATTGAAATCAAATTTAATAAATATAAGAACAATAATCATGAGTGACTGCTCACCTTTAAAGGCTAGAGAGGATAGACAATGAAATTGAGTTACAAAATGCAAGCATAACTTCCAAAGCAAAGCTAGATTGTCACGAATTTGATGGACAAAGCTGATAAATAGGAATCAACGAGAAAAATCAATCAGTTTGATAGAAATAGAATATATATATAGATATATATATATATATATATATATTATATTATTTTTCTTCTTGAAATCAATAATTTAATTTAGATCATAACTTATATATAAAACTAATATATATATATAAATCTATATATATAAATTTACATAAATATAATACTTTGGAATCAACAGTATATATATATACAGTACTACCTTTAAAATATTATGTTCTGTAAAATTCATAAACCAATAATAGAATATATATATAACACTAATATACACTGACATTCAGACCTAAAATTTACATACTTAAAATGTATATATAAGCTGTCATAATAATTATATTTATATAGCTAACCAAAAATACATAAGTAGGCTCTATAACTATGCAGACCAGAATTTTTTGGAAAACAGAGTGCGCGCGCGCGTGTGTATATATATGTTAGTAATTTACCACAAAATCTGTTCAAAGCATAAATAAAAAATTAAATAAGTAAACCTTTGAAATATACTACCAAACAACAACATAAAAGTATATATACATATACACATCTATATTATTGTATTACACATACATATAAAATATAAACTTATACTTTATAAACAGATAATATAAGACCTCTATAATCATTATATATTTTATTTCAAATCATAAATTCTTAAAATGCATACCCAAATCATCCTATATATATTATATTATAGCAATATAAAAGAAAACAAAATATCAATATAATATACATAGTGTGTGCATATAACACAATATTTGAAATCTGTAAAAATCAAAATTAGCACTTAAAGTGAAAAACTGTTGCCGGTTTCAAAAATGTGTGAAAACTACTTTTATGATAAATACATACACTTTTTTAAAAACATATAATATAATAGTCAATGTCTATTTTATATACTTAAAAACAACATATAGTATTTGAAATATATAAGATCTGGGAACACAAAATTCTATAAAAAAAAACTTACACATATAAAATTTTAAAGCAAAACCCATTCATAACTGCAAATATTTATATACTCACTTATATTAGATATTATATATACGTACCCAGATGTTATATATACAACTAGCATATATATTTTTAAAGCATATAAATTGACATATGCAATATATAAACCAAACTTATATAAACAACTCCGTGCATGAGAAATATAAAGTAGAAGAACTAAGGTATATAACAGCTTATAGATATACATACTAAATATATAGATTGCACACTGATTGAAGGCTAGGCAGAAAATATTGGCTTCAGCTATCACATACGAGCTTGCCTCATTGATTCAAAGGAGCCAATGCAATGCAGGCTGATTTCGGAGAAGTGAGGAAAGAGGAGAAAAGGGTTTTTGGGAAGTTAGTGAGGCAACACCGAACTGGACTGTCGGGGAAGGTGGTGGCGAGTGAGTAAGAAGGCAAGGGGATGGTTCGCTGGTCGTTTGGCGTCCATTGCGGAGGAGGAAGTGGGCGGAGCACAGGTGGTCGGGGTGGATCGGCTCAGGAGAATTGGGCGCTAGGTTGATGCACAGCTGGAGATTGGGTGGTGATGCAGATGAAGTGGCGAAGTTAGTGGCTAGAGATGGTTAGGAAATGGTGGCTTGGTGGTTGAGCTTGCGTTGTGGTAGTGGGTAGCACGTTGAAGCAAGGGAGAGGAAGGAGGGGAAAGTAGCACGAGACTAGGATGGTTTCTGTAAAATGAAAAGGAAAAGGAACAGGAAGATGAAAAAGGTTTTTCAATGGAAAGCTTCTGGCTCATTTTTTTTTATTATATGCAATACATGAAACCGGAGATGAAAATGAACGAACATGAACAGTTGAGAATAGTAAGTGGCAACATTGAATTCAAGAAATAATAATAACTAGTAGCTAAACAGGTATGCACGATGGAAGATGAATGGCTACCCGTAGATAAAAAGGTTTAGACGGTACTGATAAGAAATCGTTTTACTGATTCCACGTCGTACCAAGGTTCAAAAAACAAAAATGAACATATCGCTGAGATTAGTACGACAAGATGATCAAAACGGTATAGAGATATTAGTGATACAACTGAACTATCAAAATTCGATAATCGGTACAAAAAATGGTGCTAAAACGTCGGAATTAAGATAAAAGGAGCAATAACAGTCCGAATTTTACGAAAGAACACACTCAGAAGATGATTTACAAATTTATTATATAAAAATATTCATATCCGAAAATTATTTTATTATAATCGAGTATTAACTGATTTGAAATTAAATAAAACTACACAATAAAATAAACTTCCATATTATCAGATGAAAATTTACCATTTACTATGTTTAAATAGACATATTTCAAATATCAAATTTTTATTTCAAAATTCAATTATTTAAAATTTCATAAAATTCCATTTAATTACGTAAGTAAAATTATTAAAATATACGGGTCGTTACATAAATTGTAAAGAAACGTACATATTAATGGATAAGCTAGAAAATTGAATAGAAATAGCTTATGTAAGCAATTAATGTAAGTAATGAAAAGAGAAAAATAGCACTATATGTATAAATGAGAAATGAAATTTTGTAAGAGATGAATGTAATTTAATGGGAAATGAATTTTGTAAGTGATAATTGTAAAAAAAATTAAACAATCATTGTATGAACAAATGAAAATGAACAGTAAATAATATGAAAAAAGGGTAATAAGAATAAAACTTAAACACTATTGAAATTATTGTTTGTTTGATTTATGAATTGGTTGGGGAAGAGTACTTCTATTGTGTAGGATGTACAAATAATCTATAAAGTTTTATCTATGACTGTTGAGTGTATTGTTTACTTCATAGTTTATTTATCATTTCATATGATTAAAAGTTCTGAACCCGAACAAACCATTTGTTTCGGTTGTTACGGATGGATAATTACTCTCTTTGTTAAAAATGATGGTTGTATTGTGTTTTGCAAAATGATTGTTGTTGTGTTGTGATTGATTTTTTGTTATTAACTGAAACAACTTAAATATTTCTCTTTTACATAATTATTAACTTCTTTGGATTATATAAGTGAAATAGAGGTTATGGAAGCAATTGCTACTGCTTTTGGTTTCATAAAATAAGCGTTGTTTTCCGGACAAATATGTACATTTTCGGACTATGGTTGTATAGCGATATTATATTTTTTCCCATGGTTTGGGATAATTTAGTTTCAAAAATATGATATATATTGTTATTATTGATATTATTATTTCTCCAAGACCTCTTCGTACAAAAGAGACTCTGTCGAAATTTTCTGTGAATTTTGGACTTAGACAAATTTTGTGAAATGTTTTCAAAACTTTTATTAACTTGAATATAAAAGAATTTAATTGTTTATAAACTGATATATTTTATTCAAATTATTTAATTATGTAAATTAATTGTTTATAAATTAATATTTTGAATAAGATATATTAATCTCTTTTCCCTTTTCGAGGACGAAAAGTTTTGAGTAGGGGAGAATGTAATGACCCATAATTTTCGAAAATTAAAAAATATTTAGTTTAATAAAGTTTTGTGATTTAATGTTGGAAGAAATAAAAATTTGTGATTTAATAATAAGAATATAACTGGAATGAAATGTAACAGTATAAATTTAAGATAATTGATAACTGCTTTGAATTTAATTCCAATTAATTGAAATGATTTAAGAGTTATAAATGATTTTAGATTGTAAATTAATTGTAATAACATGTATTAATTGATAATTGGATTAAAGGAGTAATTGATAATTTAAAATTTGTATTAATTAACAAAAGAGTATGTAGTTAATTGTAATTGAAAAAGGTAGTGTTGTGCTAGTAGTTATTACATTTATGTTAGATAACAAACTTACAAATGTTATTAAATTAAGAAAAGGTGAAAATTGTTATTTGTTACTTATTTGTTTAACTTGTTGAAATCAAATTAGAAATAAATTGCAATGAATGAAATTAATATAGCGTTAAAATGAATTAAGATAATGACTGTAGAATGTTAATGTAATAAGATAGAGATCAATTTTAAACGTATACATAGAGCAAGGAATGATTGAATATAAAGATCGACATCAAGTTTGATCAAATTATTGGAATTTAAATGATAATAATTAGATTTACTACAATTAAACGAAATTAAATATTACGTTAATGAAACTTAAGACGATAATTGTAGATTATTAGTGTAATAAGATATAAACAAATGTATTATAGCCATGAGATGATAATTGAGTGAATAACAAAATGAAAAGGAAAATAAATGAAATTATTGGAATATAATGTAATAATTACTGTGTTTATTTCAATTGAAATTAAACGCTTTAATTAGTAGAACAATTGACATTGAATTGATAAGTAAATTTGTTTTAAATTATTGTAAATATCCAAGTAATCAAAAATGATGAAAATTGTTGGTCAATAAATTTGAAATTTATAAATATGATTTAATTAATTTAATAATAATTTATTTAATTAACATGAAAATAGCCATTTTGGCAACTGTCTCAGATTTCGACGATACTAATTTCATCGGCTCCGCAATGGTGAATTATTGTAGGATTTCAAATTTCGTAGCGATCAGACTTGTCGTCTGATCATACGGACTTGAAACGCCTAGAAATCAATTTGAAATAAGCTGATTTTAAAGATAACTTCATCATACGATGGAATTAGGACTTGAAACCTATTCCATTAACTTTAAAAATATCAAAAACATCTATTTTGATATATGGGATGACCCATTTTCGTTCCAGAGACAGAACAGGCTTTTCGGGTCGTTATCGTCAATTCAAATCTATTCGAATGTTTATTCTTTATTATCGGGCTTCGTTAGTATATATTGTTTTGTTCAAAACCCTAGCAGCCTTTCATTTCTCATTTCTATATGTATAGTTATGTCTGACCGTTCCTTCTCACTTCTCCAGTGGTAGAAACCCAATTTGCATTCAAACCCAAAATTCAATCTCCAAATAAATTTAAAAGTTTAAACACCTCCAAACCATGACAAATGATATATCAATTCGAAGCTCTCGATGAGCGTAATTCACTGGTATAATTCGTTTTTCAATTGAATTCACCGTTTGCCCGAAATCGAGGTGGAACCTCGACCATCCATATTAGGATTTTGACGATCCAATAGTGGATCGTCGTCCGATCGACGATTGGGAGGCGGCGTTGGGATGGAGGCATCGAGCAGGTCTTGAAGATGGGGTTAGCTCATGCTCAAGGGCTCGTGGTTCGCTAAGCGTCAGCATTGGCCGTGGTGGCCATCGGATATGGCCGCGCGAGCACTGTAAGTGCGGCCTGAGGTGTGGGTCTTGGCGCCGTTTTTTGATCTTGGTAGAGCAGGGCATAGTGGCATCGATCAGAAGTGTATGATGGCACCCGATTAGGGTTCAAGCTGCTAGAATTCGATCGAGAATTCGTGATACTAGGTGACATTAACTGGTTTTAATTAGTTAATTAATTTTATATTTTAATGAATTTCAATGTTCAAATTCACTTAACTTTCACATACGAGTTCCAATTCACGTGTGGTTTGTTTCTTTTGGATCATATCGAAATACTGGATGTTGTGATGTTGGTTTAGATGAATTTTAAGAATTTTCATATTTGGGCCCTAATTTGGATTTTAAATCGATTTGAAATCAAAAGTGAGTGTTTTAACCCACTCACAACTATTAAATTTTCTTATGATAGTTAAATTAAATTTATGATGTAATTAGAAATTAACTGATTAATTTTTAGTATGTTTAAATTATCATCCTAGTCAAATTTTACTTTTATTGCATTAAATCATCATTTAATTTAATATTTAACTTAATTGCCAATTTAACATCTGTTAATGAATATCAGTTATCTATTGATGTTTACCGGCTGATTTGGATGATGATGGTGATGGATGTTTTATTTTTTGATATTGAATGACTGGATGGTATATTTTTATATTGATATAACACTTCAGGTTCCCTGTGTGTTGAAATGATATATACCCGAACGATCTATAGATCAGGGAAAAATCGTTATGGGTTGAAAAGATAGACTCAAGCAATTTTATGGATTTTATTTAATTTGGGATTGCAGTTTGAAATGATATATGACATTAAAATTTTAAATTGCTGATTCAAATGATAAATATCTGTATCACTTGACCATAGGGTAGAAAATTATATACCAACACCGGATTGGTTAAATTAAATGATTTCAATTCTTTAAATTTTGAATTCGGCTAACTTGCATTTTGAAATAGAAAGTGATTTATATAAACTGAAATATTTACGATAATCCAAGCGTTAATGTTGAAATTAGAATTGATTTAATGAATTGTTCAAAGGATTTAAATATGAAATTCAATGTTGATGTGTCAAATATAAATGAGTTTATCGGAATTGAGTTATTGAAATGTTTGGGTATAACTTTGAAATCTATTTTAAACTAATTCAAACTATTTTAATTAATTTTAACTATTTTAATCAATTTAAACTATGTTAATTTATTTTAATCCATTACAACCTATTTAATCCAATTTAATCTATTCAACCTATTTTAAATTAATTAAAATTTTTAATCTATTTTAAATTTATTTTATCTTTTTTAAATCTATTTAATATATTTTAAACCTATTTCATCTATTTTAAATTTATTTAATCTATTTTAAATCTATCTAAATATTTTTAGATCTATTTAAATCTATTAAAACAAATTTTACTATTTAAATTATTTCAATCTATTTTAAACTATCTTTAAAACTATTGAAACTATTTAAGACTACCTAAATTATTTTCTAAAATTTCAAACTATGCAAAGTTGAAGTATTTATCTTTAAATCCTTGATGATGATACAACCTAAGTTTGAATTCGAAATTTATACCTTTTGCGAAATGACGTATTGGGTAAATATGTTTTTTAAAGTGAATATAATTTTGGAAGTGAATTTGATTTTGAAAGTGAATATAATTCGAAGTGACACTGTTTTGTGAATATTATATTTTGATATCAATTGTGAATTGGCTTTATGAAATGTAAAAGAACCATCTGATGTGAAAAAGCGTTTGGTTGTTAAAGTGACCATGATCGGATATTGTCATACTCTTTATCAATACCGAAAATCACTTTAACAACTATGTACGTGGTGGAGATTCCAGAAATGAAGTAGGATGGCTCGGCGAATGATTCTATATACGATATTTACGTGACCTTAACTTCCCTGAGTCAGCTTAGATGTGACTAAAACAGGAGCTATACCGGGCCAAGTGAGGTCATTCCTCCTACAGAGCACATTTCTTCGATACTATATTTTAGCTTTATGATTGATTTGATGGAAACCCTTGATTTGATTATGGGAGTGTGTTTTGAGATGGGCGATAGTAGTTGCTATGCGCTACCACCAGTCCAGGAGTGCAATCGGTATATCTACCTTGGTAGTGCCTCAAGTGTCGTGTTCACATGCCCTATCGCGCCTTCAACGAGTTTAGTTTGTACAATACCTATGGAGTGCCCTCTGATAGTCCTCCAGTTTAAGAAGGAATTACGGTATTGTATAGACTATGGAAATATATAAAAATGTGTTAAGGGGGATATAGGTAACGCCTTAATGCTATTTTAATATCTTACTTTACTTTAGGCACTATTATAATATTGTATTGTACTACATAGAGATAGTATAACGGATCATTAGGAGATGGAAATCCTAAAAATCTCTTAAGTTATTGCACTCACGTTGGCACTGGGTAGGAGATGTCAAACCCCGTAAACATCTCTGATGCCATCACACTCGTATTTATTTACTATTGATTTAACTCACGTAAGGTCTTTTAGTTCTAACTCCAGTGTTTTGTCTTTTCAATTCGCTCGGGTCAGTCTGTGCTTTTCAGCTTATCGAAGACTTCTTTTTGGATGATGGAGACGAAGATTTTGTACCGTTATTATTTTTATTTTTTATTCCACTGCATCATGTTGTTACACTTCATTTATTATTATTTATTCGTGTTATATATAGTTATGATCTGTATTATAAAAGAATAATCAATGTTATTTGTAAACAGCTTCATGAACTTCTTATTTGATTATTTTATTTTACCATTCCACTGTGAGATTCTGTATTTGTTTTCTTTCTTTCTCTGCTTTCTCTTATTTACCCATAATAATATGCTCTTTTGAATGGTTCGATTCTGACGTGTGTGGTTTATCATTGATTTAAACCATCCAAAATGGCAGGTCGTTACAAATATATTTTGCATTATAGATTTATGCACATATTTAGAAAATATACAATATATACGAAATGAGCTAATGTGTTTGTTGCGATGTAAATCCCATCATCTATATACGGGCATGTTATACCGTTCATGGATTATTATGTTACACATGCACACACATATGTATAAGTATATGATACATGTATGTTTGTGTGTGTATAAATTAAATCATACAAATTAAATTTACATTACAAAATACTTAAATTTAAATCAAATATATGATTTTATTCAAAAAAATTTAGAATTGTTCTAAATGAATTAGACATCATAGTCCCAATAAAGATCCAATAGGATAAAAAAATTGAAATACACCTACCACTACGGTTGCAAGCTGGCCCAGTTCTAACAACGATATCAGAGCCTAATAGCCAATATGGTCTATATTAGTCATGTTAGGGCTAACTAATTAAGCTTGTGCACTTAGTACGGTATCCAGAAAGGTGATGTCTTGGATTGGAATTGGGTAATCAAGTACCCTGCCCTACCTAGTTATCTGCCTTGCCTGAAAGGTGATGTGAGCTCAAAGATTGCCCCTAATAGAAAATGCCCAATTTGAATTGGGCCTTGGGCAAATTTTCAAAATAGTTTTGAAAACTAAGATATGATTTTTAATTTAAAAGTTAAATTTAAAGTAAAAACATGTTTATTATAAGTGGCTATAATATAACATAAATTTTCAAAATGTTTGAAAATGTAATGAAAAGGTTGAAAATGTTTGAAACTATGCAAGTATTGATTTTGAAATTTAAAATTATTAATAATATAAATAATATAAATTAATTAAATGAGTTAATTAATTAATACCTATATGCATGATTATATATGTTGATATATGTAATGATATTTTAAAGTGTTTAAGATAACATAAGCATGCATGTATGTATATAAGATAAAATTTTGAAATCAATGTAATTAATTAATAAATTAGTTAAAGGTTAATTAATTAAATAAAATCACACATATATAAGATATATGTGTTACCCTACAAAGGTTATAGTAGATATGTCCAATACAAAAGTTGTATTAGAATACTAATATATAATTAATTAAAGAGTTAATTATTTAAATAAGATTTAATTAATGAAATATTATACATAAGACTATGATATAAGTAATATGAAATATAAAAGTTATCTAAGAATAAAACTTATATGATATGATTGTGTAAACTAAAAGTGGAACATTAAAGAATTCCAAACAGACTTAAGGGATAAACACATACATCAATGTACGTATACTGTGATTTCTGATGTGTCTGGCAGTTGAATCATGAGGGCATTCCATAAGAAATAAATTATTCCATAAGTCGATATCACTCAATATAATATATTAAGGATTATGAATCTTTTATATAATATTGTCCTCTACCATATATATATATCTATGTATGTATGTATGTATGTATGTATGTATGTATGTATGTATGTATGTATGTATGTATGTATGTATGTATGTATGTATGTATGTATGTATGTATGTATGTAAATTACTTGCATACCCCTTGCTTGTTGAGAAAATTAAAGCTGGGGATGTTATGTGTAGAATTGCTAATATTTTGAATAGATGAGGTAAGATAACTATATGTAATTGTTGCGCAAACTCAAGGTACATATACTATACTTAGGCCATCAGGATATGGTAGGGATGAGTAAATAATCTCTTTCGATTTTTTGAGCAAACTCAACGTCGAAATGAGACTAGGACAAGGAAAAAATGTTTAGGAGTTGTATGTGATATAGCCGACAAGGATTTATCCATCGTTTGTGAGGCTATGATTTGTTGAGCAAACTAAACGTCAGAATACCAAGACAGACAAGTCCTAACACCAACTAGTGAAGTCAAAGACTTTTGTGTTTCCTCTTAGGGTTTGGAGAACAAAAAAGACTAGTTGAAGCCTGTTTAGAAAAATGAAATGGTAACGTTTAACCTTTCTAATATTGTAAGAAAATATGCTAAAAATGTCATAATTATCTACAATGATAAATTAGTGAATTTAATAAGATTGATAAAATGTTTATCAATTAACATATGCAAACAATAAATAATTGAAAGTTGATAAATGGAAATATAGTACCCACTATTAAATTCCTATTGCATGTTAATGTTTCAACACCCATCAAATGCCTGACTTTACAACTGCTAAATACATTTTAGTTTGGTCACTTTTGCAATTATTTGGTCAAGGCCATGTATTGAATTCTATGAGTTTCAAACTCTAAAATCAATATAAGACTATGGATATTTGATCCACATAAAATTGCATATAAATGTTATACGGTGAGTGGTCAAAGTTTGTAATGTAAAATATTTTAAGGAAATTAGTTCTTTCGAAAAATCGAATAAACCTTAGTGCAGGATCGAGTATTCAATCTAATTGATTACAAAAGAGAACATATTGTTTTAATGTAACACAAGACCAAAAACTACGAGATAGATATAAGAACTCGATCGCCGAAATGTCATTTTGATCGGTTCACGTAAAGTGCAACATATTCGATGTTCTTAAATGTTAAGGATAATCCAATGTGCTTTTGTAAAGAGTTTGTTATGATATTGTATTAAGGTTTTCTTTTGAATAGCTTGACTATTTGAAAGGAAAACGAACATATAAGAATAGATGCAATTTAAGGTACAATTGGAATGAAGAGAATGAATACTCACTACTGCTTCATAGAGCAACATTGGAAATATGAATTGTAATAAATAATTGATACTTAATTTTGGAATAAGAAATATGTTTCTATTCTAAAATGTATTTTCAAGTAGAAAAATATTTTTTATGAGATTTATTTCTTTAAGCTCAAGATATATGATTAACGAACTCTCCACTTTAAGTAATTGTAGTGTATGAAATAAACAAATTGTATTAAGTGAATGATGGATCTCCAAATTTAATAGGCTATTATAGTAATGGAAGAAATAGTGAGAGCATACCATATAGCACTTATTAATTGCATCATAGTAGGAAAATTGTTTTCATAAAACTTACCATACAATATTTATGAAATAATGATCATTTGTCGATATCAACTGAAAAAGTAGACATCTATATTTCAATATGAATATTATGAGTATTCTTTGTGAAATAAAAATATAATGTGGTAGCTTATTTTTATAGAAAAAGTGATGCATTGGAAAATACAAAAGTATCTAATAATATTTTTGTGGTTGTTTTGGAAGTATGGACTAAGCCATAGTTTTGAGAAATAATTTTATTGTATGTTTTGAATCATATAATACTTGTTAATTATATCTCAAACAATAAAGGGCTATGCAGCGGGAGTATCATAACAGTTGATGAACTCTTCGAATTGATACATATAGATGTATGTAATCATAATTCTATAAATACCAAAACGGTTCCTTGTACTTTGTCATATTCACCGATGAGTTATCGTCGACATGGACATGTGTATTTTATACACATGTAGTAAGTCTGTGGTAAACTCATAGAGTATTAAACAGAAGTAGATAAAATTACATGCAACAGAAATGATTCGATTTGATCGAATGAGTGAGTATATTGAAAAAACGTCTGAATGTACCTAAAAATAAATAAAGATTCAATCTCAAAAGTCATTCCTTCATGCGATTCATAATGATGCATCGATAAGGTGTAATCAAAATTTGTTGAACAATGTGTGATTAATTATGAGTGAAGTTGAGTTGGTTTCTTTCTATAAAGTCATGTCTTAGGAGTAGTACACAAGTTTAATATTATTTCAACTAAATAATGGTTTACAAAATCACACAACATAAGGGTTTATAAGAAACTCCAACATATCCTAGGCCAAGAAGTTAGTAGGTTGTGCGAGTCAAAAGACTGCATGTAATAATTGTTCATAAGGGATCTTGTATGAATCTTTCCAAAAGGATTTTTAAAAGACGGTCATTGGATGACATATTTATGTTTCGAACATACTTTTTGTAAATTAAAACCAAATCAGTTTTATGAATAAGGAAATTCATAAAACATTTATCAATACCTATTCTATTGCGCTGAGAAAGATTTTAAGAAATACCAACTTCATTATGAAGGAATTTCCTTGAGAAATTATTGGTAGTAAAAAGTATTTGGATACGATCCAAAGATAGTACCAATTAGATGAGATGAAATAAAATTGACTAACCTAAACGAACGCACTGCTTTAGAATGTCTAATAAGTGTTCTTGCTCATTGAAGAGAAACTATGAGTTTCTTGTCAACATCGAAAATATATAATCCTCGATTGTCTAATTAAACTACTAAGAGTGTTGACTCTATCATATGGTATGATGCGCAAATCAGAAGATTCCAAGTACGCTATCTAAATATGATTTTGGTAGTCGTAACCTAAGGGATGTTATCCATCGTTCGTGATTATGTCTTTATGATCAATAATAACGCAGATGGAATTAAGTGAACAAGGTTGATGTGAATAATATTGCAAATTTAAATTATTGAAATTAGTTTAATAGATTTAATATTCAACATGCTCAAGTTAATTTGGATTTACTCACAAGATTACCACTTGATATGACTTTATGTATGGTACATATGCATTGAAACAGAAAATACTAAATAATGATTTAGAGTAAACAGTTTACACATAATAACCAAAACGTCTCGAAGTCGATGGGAGAGATACTGAGTTTATGAGTCTTTTGGATATGATCCAAGAAATGATACGAAAGCATCATTCTGTAAGCATAAAGATTAAATAAGTACTTTGATAGGAATATCAAATAGCTTGATTTTCAATCAAAGTGCAGAGGAAGCGAGTGTTCATAAGAAAGAATTTTTAAAGGTGCATTGATATTTCTAAACTATAAGTAAGCAACATGTTGTTGATTTTAATGATGTGTTTGTGTTAAAATCATCCTTAGCTATTTTAATAGTCAACATTGGATTAATAAATGATGACTTTTATAGTAAGTATAAAAGATGTCGGGAATGTCTCAAATGATATACAAGGACACCTTATTAAATTGTTTATTATGGAATATGTAAGATTGATTTCTTTGCATTGGAAAAAGGAATTATCATACATGTTGTGTTGTCTACGACATCATGAATTTTTTATGTATTTGATATATAAAGAAAATAATAAATCCAAATTGATATCACTAAATGGTTGTTTGAAATATTCTCGTATATTTATAAAATATTAGAGAATTGTTTATACAAACAAAAATTCCTTATGATGAATGTTCAGACTCAAACTTTCACAAGTAATATTGAGTATAATATGTCAATAACAAAAATTTTAAAGTTAGAAATGTTCCAAATGAAATATCATGGCTAATTCAATATAAAAGGCTAAGTACATCGCCTAGAATAATGCCACAATAATGACATTGTACATAAAAAAATATAACACAAATTTATAACTGAGCCAATTTCAATTGTTGAAAATCTCGTAACATTATTATAGGATAACAATGTCATGATATAGTTTGTAACAGAACTTATAGCTCACTAGATGTTGAGAGACATACTCTGAATTGTTCCACATGATAAAATAATTTATCACCGTCGGAGAGAGTTGATTGACAGAGTAGATAATTAAAACATAATAGCATACCTATTCACAAAGGGACTGATCTGACTAGTTTTGAGAAATCAATTGGAGAAGTTGGAATAAGATTCCATAATGGACCCCAAGTGGAAGTGGGAGACTGGTAGAGTTAGGGTTATGCCCTAGGGCCAATTATGTAATTTGTTGCATATATCTAACTCTTTGAAAAATCTTATTCATATAAAGGTGTTATTTTTACTATATACTTGATATAATATGGTTATATTAATTAATTAATTTAATTAAATGTATATTTAGTAGAAAATCCATAAATGACATATTTTGTGATAGTAGTTACAAAGTGTTGAAACCGTGGGTAATTTATTACAATAAAACAAATATACCATTTTTAATGTTCCTAGTCAAGATGCATCGAGACTGGATATCGGTGTACCCATTGAGATTAGAGTATGTAACACTCTTCAAATGTTGGCAGTGTATTACTCATGTCTACTGGGGGGGCACCTAGAAGTTACGTACTGATAGTTACTGGATAATTATGGAACGACTCACTCGATAGTTTTTGTTGGTTAATATAACTAAGGTCAAATATAAAGTATCGATGGGATTAAGTTACAAGGTTCTTTTGACTTGAGAATACTGTAAATCTTCAATA
Organism: Allium cepa; assembly: GCA_030765085.1. Lineage (NCBI taxonomy): Eukaryota > Viridiplantae > Streptophyta > Magnoliopsida > Asparagales > Amaryllidaceae > Allium > Allium cepa. The sequence goes on along the minus strand of CM060928.1, from coordinate 846,583,031 downwards.
TGGAAGCTCTGCTTTAATTATAGTCAAATTATGGCACGACGTCCACCAAGTGACTATAGTTGGGTCGAGTGGTAGTATTAGAAGTGAAACACTACTCAAGAGAGGATTTGTCTCCTCAGTTTTATGGATTTAGTATCATGGTTGACTTAAGTCAACACAAAATCGAAATCTTTGTCCAGATTAGTTTAGTTAATGATAATTGTTATTATTGAACAAAGGTCTTTTTATTTGGAAAATAGAGTTGGATATGGAAAATATTGGAATTTTGACCATTGCCAAATTCCATAAATCCAAAGTGATACATTTTTTACGAAGAGAATCGGTGTATATAAATGTCACTAACGGGTAACGCTTATTAAATTAAATAAGATTATATTGAAAACAAATAAGTGATAAATTTGGCCATAATGTCACATCACTTTCTATGTGACGTGTGAACGTTAACATTCGAATAGTTCGATGTTAATTGCTAACACCCAAGAGTTACACAACTGAAATGATGAATTCCCTTAAGACCGAATGATTTAATTAGTCCGTAATTGTTATAAATAAATTAAATTAACTAATATTTATGAAAATTTGAATATGGTTTGGGAAATAAAAATTGTTACATATTTACAATAGTTTAAATGTACCAATCGATATATGATATCGATAAGCGACTAAATTAGATTTGTAACAGCCTGCAAATCCGTACCCCTTGAATCGACATTATTCTCCCTCAATCAACTCAAGATGCACGGAAATACGAACCATTTGGATTAAAAGAAGAAGAGGTAGAAGAAAAAAATAGAAAACGACATCAGAATCTAACCATCGCAGCGGAATAAAATATAATAGATAATAATGATCTTTACACAAAAGCAAATACATCTGTTTATGCATTACATCATCAGAGTATACATAACACACAACTGGACAGTAATCATAACCTGTCCTCACAACCTGAATACACAGCGGAATATTTGACACAAATACGGAAGTACGTATCACCATCCAGCTCGTCTCCTGAGCTCCACAACATCCTTTCCTGTATCCTATAGTACTCGGTCTGACCCGAGTCAGTTTGGAAAACCAGCGTGAGAAAACCACACTCAAATTGATTATTAAAGTTTCAAAATTCTTTTGAAATCAAAAGCATCTCGTAAGACCACGCCACAAATAAACATGTCGTGTTTTTACCTTAAGATAGCTAAAACACTTTTTATTAAAATTCTCTGGTATTATAATAGTGTCTATAGAAAGTAAAATAGAATCTAGCTGAAATGCTTGCATCTCACGTTTCAGCAATAGTTGGTCACAATCAAAACTGCACGGGCGCGTAGGGAAAATGGATTTTCAACTAATGACTACGCACTGGGGTACCACCTGTCACGGTACCTGGTCTAGATCAGCATATCGAGGATCACTCCCGACCCCCTGCAACACAACACCGGGACTACCCCTTACTGGATAATCCCCAGTAAGATCACCCCATGGTTGGGATCAGCAACCGCACCACTAAGCCGAATAAAAAGAGACATCTAGACAGGGATGACCTCACCCTAATCGGCGCTACCCACCTAGCCTTGCGGCATAACCCCTGATTTTTAGCCATTCTCGGTTGATGAGGCTAAGCGTTACCTTTTATAACGTTTCACTTAGAATGCTCATCGTCCACCTGACGATATTCCGAAAGCATTCATCCATACAAGTCCGTCCCGGGTTTGAACGGAATCGAAAGCACTACTCCTACTACATCCATTTTGGAAACATCCTCACGATTAGTAGCGACTAGCCCTTGCACTTCACTGCTCCATCTTCGAATCCAAACTCGTCTTCCTCACGAAAATGTTCAAACCGGATCGAAGTGGTTTTCGAGAAATTAATCCTGATCCCGGTCTCTTCGAATCGATCAACGCATTGTCCAATATTGATAATCTGTTATTTAACTATCAATTAACAGTCCAAACAACCATCAAACATAAATAATTTCACCAAATTATTTATTAACCTTAAAATATCTTTGCAAGATATATTTCCATTTTCAAACCATTTAAAAACAGTTTCCAAACCACACTTTTCTCATGAAATCAATTTTCAAATATTTATTTCCACTGAAAACACCAAGCCCAATACTTTAGATTTTTAAAATAATTTAAAACTCTTTATTATAAAATATCCTTTAGAACATTTAAATTAGAAATTACATTAATACTTATTCAAACTATATTCTTTAAGAATATTTAAAATAAAACCACTTTGTACAATATAAAACTAAATTTCTAACTTTTAAACATAATACCAAGCCACCTTTAAATAATTACTGCTATAAAAGAATAAATGAAATTACATACTTTAGAATTTAAACATTTAGAAATAATAAGTTTTCTAAAACATGCTTTTTAAAACAACATTAAAGCCTTTAACTTATATTTAAAAATTTACTTTGAAATCATCCTTGGCTATCCAGGGAAATATACTACTCTTCACATCCTTTAAAAATAAATCACTATTTATTTTTAAACAAATTTACCAAACTCTTTAATAAATTCCCATCATGAATTTATTTTTTTCAAATATCCCATGATATATTACTTCACTTTTATAAACCCAGTTTATAAATTTCTAAGTCACATTCTCCTTTAAATTTCCAATTTCAACACTTAAATCAATTTCCAAATTGATTTTCAATTTACTCCATTTTGAAATAAATTCCTTTACTTACTCATTTATTTCAAAATCCATTGACTTCAGATTTTTTTTATTCCTTATATATGATGTAAAAACTTTTAATTGAAACACCAATTTCAGATTTTCTAAATTTCTTCTTTATTCTTTTAAGTAAATTTTAAACCTTGAATTTTAAAGTAAATTCTTTCATTCCTTTGAATAACATCACTTAAGTTGTAAAATTCATTATTTTCTCTTTTATTCAAATCCCCTTTTCCATACTTGGAATTTATTTATCAGAATTTTAAAATCACCATTTATTCTTTTCCAGTTCATTCTTCAATTTATTACATTCTCTATAATTATTTAACTTAAAAATTCCCCCTTTTATTTTCTTTTCAAAAATCCAATTCTATATATTTTGATAACTCGGTGTACCGAAATATATATTCCAGCAAACCATAGCATTCAATATTCCAATTATCAATATTATTCATCACAGATTATCAAATAATCATAACACAAAATACTAAACAATCTAAATAATTTTGAGGAATCCAGTTGGATCCCTCCAACCTGTTTCCCTGCATCCACAGACGTTAGCATAATAAAATACCAATTCCACTTCGAGATGGAATATCATGGTATATAGGTTTTAAATATAATATCATCCGCTATTATGCGGTGCATAGGGTCTCATCCGCTATATAATGCGGGAAATCAATCACTCCATTATATACTATATATTACTATATATAATATAACACATCAAATCAATTCAATCATTCAACCAATTATTTAAATTTAAATAGCAACCTAGAAGAGTGAGATTAACTCACCCTTGCCCCTTAAATTTGCGAATCCACTTCATTCTCGATTTGATTCCACGATTATTGACCGTGTATAAAATTATAGGGTTTATTAAAACTTGGAATAATCGGATAATTTATTTCCCTTTAATAAATTAATTAGTTAACAATTCAATTCTAGCTGAATAATAAGCTATTTTTTAGGAATCTTTTAGTGGTTAAAATAAATTAGCTAAGTTAATTGAATAGATGTATCCCCATATCTATTATTTAAAACAAACCTAGCAAATTTAAAATATGTATATTTCCTGTAAATAAACAGAATAATGTTTGCTCTATTGTAATTATTATTATTCTGTTTACCGTTTAACTTAATATAAATTTTTCAAAATGTGAATACATTTTATGAAATCAAAATTGCTGGAAAAAATAAATTCGAACCTTGCTGCTAGCACATCTTGGCATCGACCCCGCCTCGCTCTCGAACCACCATGCTTCACGGTACATCACTGAGTTCTGCTCATCCTCTCGAACCAGTCAACACCATCGCCTCCTTTAGGTGGCGTCGAAGACCACCGCATACCAATCGAGCCGCCATCAACCTTTTCTAATGACCAAACTCTTCCGCCTTCAAATCGCGCACCGCTTCTAACATCGACCCAACATCAGTCGCGCTACCTCGCCCGTAGCCGTGACCTCACCGCTGCCGAGCTATGAGACATCGACCTCCTCTTCTCGCCTTCTCACGAACGCGCCGACCTCCACTCCCTTTTAATCACCTTGCCACGTCAAATCCTCTAACTCGAGTTCGAATCGAGAATTGAAAGAGGACGCCATTCCTTATTAATGAACGAATTCGATTTTTGAATTCATTCAGCCCTTTTTTTTCTCGACCAAATTTAGGATAAAAGAATGAAAGGGTTGGCTATTTCATTTATCTTAAACGAGAGGGCAGTGCAATTTCAGGATAGTTGGTAGCGTATGAAAGAAGGAAAATAGCTATAGTGCTTTGGAAAGGACTGGAAAAGGGTTGATGTAAAATTAATTTCAACTGTAGTTGACTAGTATAAAAATTCAAACCGTTCCGATAAATGCAACTTAAAAACTTGACCTCCTATCAAGGCGTGCCGCTAGGCGTTTATAATGTTATAACCCTACTTCGAACGAAATGGAAAAGGCTTCGAGTCCCGATTCGATCGTATGGAGAAGATAGCTTTTTGGATCCAGTTATTTTATTGAATTTCGATATAAATTTCAACGCGTTTATATATATCGTACGCTCACAAAATAACTCCAATCACTACGAAAATTAAAATCCAACAATAATACAATATTACGGATTCAATGGAACTGGTTTCGTCGAAATCCAAGACCGTGCCTCGGAAGGCTATTTTTTTAAACGTCAATTTAAACGATATATTTTCAAAACTCAACAAAACGCTTCCAGATTCAATTTCAACACTTTTACTATCTTCAATACTATCAATATAAATTTTACAAACCTTTAAAATATTTTCAACAAGCATGAAACTCCAGATTTTATAATTTACCCAATTCCCAATTATTAAATTAAACAGTTATATCATCCAACAAACCACTATATAAAATTCTGAATCTATTTTATTGAATAAAAACCAAAATTTTCATATTCAAAATCAATTAAAATCCAAATTAAATATTAAAACCCATTTGAATATTCCAAACTCAACGCTGAAAAATCCGGGTCGTTACATTCCTTCCCCTTAAAAGAATTTCGTCCCCGAAATTGCTAGTTAGGAAGAATGATCCAATACCCAATACTATTTTCCAAAACCAAACAGTTTTTTAACAACAACCCAACAATCTTTATTAAAGACACACTATCCATTTTACTAACTTTCCAAACTTTTCCATAGTTCCCAAACAACTTTACTTGTTCAACCACTCAAATTATAATTCAAAACCAAGTTTTAAATTTTCAGAATTTCTCAAAAAATTTCTAAATCCTTAAATTTTTGAAAAATTTCGCCAGCGTCTCCTTTGCGCGGCTAGCTCGGTACAACTACAAAATGCCTCTACGGGCTCCCAAATTCCAAAAAAAAAAGCCTAGTGGCAAAATCAAAAATCCAATCAAATTTCATACAGAAATTTAAACACATACCTTTTTGTCGAGCAATTCAAATTTATCTTCTGAAATCAAAACCAATTTTTCCTTTCCCTTTATAATACTTGCATATCCTACTTAGCAATAATATCCAATCACATATTTTATTAAATCTTCACTCAAATGCTTATCAATATATTTTCTCGATACCCATATTACTTAAGAATTTTACCTTTTTCTTCTTAAGTTCAAAATAAGTATTTTATACGCTTCTTATATTTATTTTCACTTCACCACTTTAGTTTATATCTACTTTTATTCAAACTGATTCTCCCATTTCCATATGAATTCAATTTATCTTCAACTCTGAATATTGAATTTTATCTTCCATTTATAACTGAATCATATCATTATTTTAAATTAGTTTCATCCACTAATTTACTTTAATTTCTAATGTGAAAATGTTTTGTCGCTAACAAAAATTTTCCCTAAAATGTTCTAACTCCCAAAATTTTCGAAATATTTTGGCAGAGTCTCCTTTGTACGAAGGAGCTTTTGCAATTTGACAAGAGATATAATTATATATGCATCGACCCACATGGTCTGAAAAATAAAAACAGTTCATATTTCCTATTTTTATTACGTAGGCGTACCTTTATTTAGCATTTTTTAAGCAAGCGGCTTATTAGTTTAGCAATTAGAGCGACAAAAATCCTGCCAAATAGCCTTCAGGTACCTGTACTTACTCAATTTAAACATATAAGCACTATATATAAGAAGTTTATAGCATTTCACTTATATTTAAATAGCTAAAACATGGATTCTATAACAATGCATGTTACATACTTTCATAAGCACATATGTAAGGTTTCGACACATATTTCAATTGCTTTCAATCAACTCATGTGCCATTTCATTCAATTTTAAATGGTTACACTTCAATTTTTTACGTTCAATTTATTTTTAATCCAAACAAGCTCATATTCAACTCAATCGATTTCAAAATCAATTTTATTTCACTTCTATCAATTCATAGAATTTTATTTAATCTCGTTTTCGTCAAACGACAATTTATTTCTACGCAATTCGACTATGTTCATGTGAATAAATAATTACTTAAGCTTATAACTATTTTAACTTGATTCCAACGCAATTTATTTTAAATTCCATCCCATTTCTTGTTTATTCACCAACCATACATTTGCATTTCATTCCATATTCGCCTACATTTCATTTGAGATCATTTTATTAAGCTTGAACCATTCCATGCTTATATATTAATAACCATTTCCCAATTTGAATTTACCCAAGCTTTTATTTAATGGACTTTTACCCTTACTCGAAGCCAAGCTTCCACTAATTTTAAACTTAAATTAATTTACTTCAAATTATTCAAATTTCATACTTAAGCTCATTTTCATTTTCCAAATAAATTTTCCTTTTCAATATAACTTGATTCTATTTCAATCAAATCTCATTTTCAATCTACAAATTTATTTGATTAGTTATTATAAATTTTAATTTCCAAATTCAATTCATTCTCAATTCGTTTAATTAATTACAAGGCCATTTTCAATTTGTTCCCACTCATCTGGGTTTTATTTACGACTAAAACCATCCCTATTTTAATCTAATTTCATTTTATTTGGCAACATTTTCAATTATATTTACTTCACTAACGATTCAAGTCGAATTTGATTTATAACTCGAGTTTTATTTCCAAACTTCATTATTAACTCACAATTCAGCTTCCATTTAAATACATTAGGTTCCATTTACATATTTCATTAATTAATTTATTATCCAATTAGTTCTCCCCCTATTTATAATTCAATACTTGATTTTTTTTAATCTCAAAAATCACTTCATTTAATTTTCTTAATTTCAATTTAATTTATAATTCAAGTTTGGATTTTTGTTTCATTTTCCAAAACATCAAACAATATTTATTTTGGGTTTTCTATTCCACTTTTCAGTTCTATAAGTCACAACTTATTATTTTACACATTTCCATTCATTCTACGCTTGAATATATTCATCTTTTATTTTTAACTCAAGATTTACGCTTGTTTATAACTCAAGCATATTTTTATTCCATGGATTTTTAATTCTTTTATAAGTTATTCTAATTCATTTATTCCAATCCAATTCTTATCCAACTTACTTCCACTTATTTAAGTAAGGGTCTAATTCCATTCAATATCACCTATAACTCAACTGAAATTTTATTCCAATTCAGTTCTATTTTAACTCTGATTTATTTAATTCAATTCGATTCAATTTTCTTCCTCAATCCAAGTTAATTTCATTTTTAACCTTTCACTTTAAATTTAATTCCAACATTCAAAGCTCATATTTTTCTCCATTATTTAAAAATCATATCAACTTTACAAGTTTATAACTAACCTCATCAGCACTTTCAATTCAAATAGGGATTCAGGATTTCAAACACCCGACTTTTGTTTCAAATCATTTTAAAACCACCATTATCCCAAAATCACATTCTTCAAATTTTTAAACCAATCCTGGTTTTTATCCCTAATAAATTTCCTTTGAAATTTCAAAAACAAACTAGTTCTTCTGAGTAAACCAATTTGGCAGCAACCCATTACTTAGAAACTCGAAAATAAACATCGATGATGTTGTAGTCATCACCGAAGTTATTTTCCAGCAACTGAAGTGAGTTCAATGTTGTATCCCTTCGCAAAACATATTTGAAACAATTTCCTTTCAGAAATACTTCTAAAACAATAATGTTATTATTTGTCCTCAAAACACTTCAAAAACACCTCCAAAATCTCCGTCTTTAAATTTACAGATTTGATTTAAATCAAATTTTAACTATAATTCATTTGTATAATTCATTTGTATAATTTATACTTACACCATTTTTTTGTTCATTTGATTATACAAGTCATTCCAATTTTTATTATATAATCTTATTTGTTTAAAATATTATCATCCAAACATCCAAGTTATATATCAATTTAAGAAAATATTTCCTTTCTATCAAAATATATTTTGGGAAATTTATTTTATTCACCCACTTTTAAAACAATACTGTGTCAATTGTTCTATTCAAGTGTTTAGAAACCCCTTCGATATAGTTGTCCAGACTGTGCCAACAAAGGTTCATATGCCACTCAATAAATTAATCAACAAAATATAAAACCATTTTTATATCCACTAAAAAACATGCGGTCATAACTATTAATACGCTCAAACTCATTCTAGAGTACTACGGACTCTATTTTCAATGAGTAATCCCCACCAGAGTCAAGGTTATCACCAACCTAAGTTCTGATACCAAGTGTAATAGCCCGCAAATCCGTACCCCTTGAATCGACATTATTCTTCCTCAATCAACTCAAGTTGTATGGAAATACAAACCATTTGGATTAAAAGAAGAAGAGGAAGAAGAATAAAATAGGAAAAAACATCAGAATCTAACCATCGTAGTGGAATAAAATATAATAGATAATAATGATCTTTACACAAAAACAAATACATCTATTTAATCATTACATCATCAGAGTATACATAACACACAACTGGACAGTAATCATAACATGTCCTCACAATCTGAATACACAACGGAATATTTGACACGAATACGAAAGTACGTATTGCCATCCAGCTCGTCTCCTGAGCTCCACAGCATCCTTTCCTATGTCCTATAATACTCGGTCTGACCCGAGCATTATAGTTAAATAACACCCGAGTCAGTCTGGAAAACCAGCGTGAGAAAACCACACACAAATAGATTATTGAAGTTTCAAAATTCTTTTGAAATCAAAAGCATCTCGTAAGACCACGCCACAAATAAACAGGTCGGGTTTTTACCTTATGATAGCTAAAACACTTTTTATTAAAATTCTCTTGTATTATAATAGTGTCTGTAGAAAGTAAAATGGAATCTAGCTGAAATGCTTGCATCTCACGTTTCAGCAATATTTGGGCACAGTCAAAACCGTACGGGCGCATAGGGAAAATGGATTTCCGACTAATGACTAGGCACTGGGGTACCACCTGTCACGGTACCTGGTTTAGATCAGCATACTAAGGATCACTCCCGACCCCCTGAAACACAAGACCGGTACTACCCCTTACTTGATAATCCCAAGTAAGATCACCCCACGGTTGGGATCAGCAACCGCACCACTAAGTCGAATAAAAAGGGACATCTAGACAGGGATGACCTCACCCTAATGGGCGCTACCCACCTAGCCTTGTTGCATAACCCCCTAATTTTCAGTCATTTCTGGTTGATGAGGCTTGAGGCTAAGCATTACCTTTTAGAACGTTTCACTTAGAATGCTCATCGTCCACCCGACGATGTTCTGAAGGCATTTATCCATACAAGTCCGTCACGGGTTCGAACGGAACCGAAAGCATACTCCTACTACATCCATTTTGGAAACATCTTCAGGATTAGTAGCGACTAGCCCTTGCACTTCACTGCTCCATCTTCGAATCCAAACTCGTCTTCCTCACGAAAACGTTCAAACCGGATCAAAGTGTTTTCGAGAAATTAATCACGATCCCGATCTCTTCGAAACGATCGGCGCATTGGCCAATATTGATAGTCGGTTATTTAACTATCAATTAACAGTCACAAACAACCATCAAACATAAATAATTTCACCAAATTATTTATTAACCTCAAAATATCTCCGCAAGATAAATTTCCATTTTCAAACCCTTTGAAAACAGTTTCCAAACCACACTTTTCTCATGAAATCAATTTCCAAAAATTTATTTCCACTAAAAACACCAAGCACAATACTTTAGATTTTTAAAATAATTTAAAACTCTTTATTATAAAATATCCTTTAAAACATTTAAATTGAAAATTACTTTAATACTTATTCAAACTATATTCCTTAAGAATATTTAAAATAAAACCACTTTGTATAATATAAAACTAAATTTCTAACTTTTAAACATAATACCAAGCCACCTTTAAATAATTACTGCTATAATAGATTAAAAGAAATTACTTACTTTAGAATTTAAACATTTAGAAATAATAAGTTTTCTAAAACATGCTTTTTAAAACAACATTAAAGCCTTTAACTTATATTTAAAAATTTACTTTGAAATCGTACTTGGCTATCCAGGGAAATATACTACTCTTCACATCCTTTAAAAATAAATCACTATTTATTTTTAAACAAATTTACCAAATTCTTTAATAAATTCCCATCATGAATTTATTTTTTTCCAAATATCCCCTGATATATTACTTCACTTTAATAAACCCAGTTTATAAATTTCTAAGTCACGTTCTCCTTTAAATTTCCAATTTCAACACTTAAATCAATTTCCAAATTGATTTCCAATTTACTCCATTTTGAAATAAATTCCTTTACTTACTCATTTATTTCAAAATCCATTGACTTCAGATTTTTTTTATTCCTTATTTATGATGTAAAAACTTTTAATTGAAACACCAATTTCAGATTTTCTAAATTTCTTCTTTATTCTTTTAAGTAAATTTTAAACCTTGAATTTTAAAGTAAATTCTTTCATTCCTTTGAATAACATCACTTAAGTTGTAAAATTCATTATTTTCTCTTTTATTCAAATCCCCTTTTCCATACTTGGAATTTATTTATCAGAATTTTAAAATCACCTTTTCTTCTTTTCCAGTTCATTCTTCAATTTATTCCATTCTCTGTAATTATTTAACTTAAAAATTCCCTCTTTTATTTTCTTTTCGAAAATCCAATTCTATATATTTTGATAACTCAGTGTACCGAAATATATATTCCAGCAAACCGTAGCATTCAATATTCCAGTTATCAATATAATTCATCACAGAATATCGAATATTCATAACACAGAATATTAAACAATCTAAATAATTTTGAGAAATCCAGTTGGATCCCTCCAACCGGTTTCCCTGCATCCACAGACGTTAGCACAATAAAATACCAATTCCACTTCGAGGTGGAATATCACGGTATATAGGTTTTAAATATAATATCATCCGCAATTATGTGGCGCATAGGGTCTCATCCGCTATATAATGCAGGAAATCAATCACTCCAGTATATACTATATATACTACTATATATAATATAACACATCAAACTAATTCAATCATTCGACCAATTATTTAAATTTGACCATTTAAATTTAAATAGCAACCTAGAAGAGTGAGGTTAACTCACCTTTGCCCCTTAAATTTGCGAATCCACTTCTTTCTCGATTTGATTCCACGATTATTTACCTTGTATAAAATTATAGTGTTTATTAACACTAGAAATAATCGAATAATTTATTTCCCTTTAATAAATTAATTAGTTAACAATTCAATTGTAGCTGAATAATAATCTCTTTTTAAGGAATCTTTTAGTGGTTAAAATAAATTAGCTAAGTTAATTGAACAGATTTATCCCCACGTCTATTATTTGAAACAAACCTAGCAAATTAAAATATGTATATTTCTAGTAAATAACCAGAATAATGTTTGCTCTATTGTAATTATTATTATTCTATTTACCGTTTAACTTAAGATAAATTTTCCAAAATATGAATACATTTTATGAAATCAAAATTACTGGAAAAAATAAATTCGTACCTCACTGCTAGCACATCTCGACATCGACCCCGCCTCGCTCTAGAACCACAATGCTTTGCGGTACATCCCTGGGTTCTGCTCCTCCTCTCGAACCAGTCAACAGTGTCGCCTCCTTTAGGTGGTGTCGAAGACCACCGCAACCACTCGAGCTGCCATCACCTTTTTCGGATGACCATGCTCCTCCGCCTTCGAATCGCGCGCCGCTTCTACCATCGACCTAACATCAGTCGCGCTACCCCGCCCGTAGCCGCGATCTCACCGCTGCCAAGCTATGAGATATCGACCTCCTCTTCTCGCCTGCTCGCGAACGCGCCAACCTCCAATCCTTTTTAATCAACTTGCCACCTCGAATCCCCTTGCTCGAGTTCGATTCGAGAATTGAAAGAGGACGCCATTTCTTATTAACGAACGAATTCGATTTTCGAATTCATTCAGCCCTTTTTTTCTCGACCAAATTTGGGATAATAGAATGATACGGCCAGCTATTTCATTTATCTTGAACGAGAGGGCAGTGCAATTTGAGGATAGTTGGTAGCATATCAAAGAAGGAAAACAGCTACAGTGCTTTGGAAAGGACTGGAAAAAGGTTGATGTGAAATTAATTTCAACTACAGTTGACTAGTATAAGTATTCAGTTTAAATTCAAATTCAAACCGTTTCGATAAATGCAACTTAAAAACTTGACCACCTCTCAAGGCATGTCGCTAGGCGTTTATAATGTTATACTCCTATTTCGAAAGAAATGGAAAAGGCTTCGAGTCCCGATTCGATCGTATCGAGAAGATAGCTTTTTGGATCCAGTTATTTTATTGAATTTCGATATAAATTTCAACGCGTTTATATATATATATATATATATATATATATATATATATATATATATATATATATATATATCATACACTCACACAACAACTCCAATCACTACGAAAATTGAAATCCGACAATAATACAATATTACGGATCTAATGGAACTGGTTTCGTCGAAATCCGAGATTGTGCCTCGGAAAGCTATTTTTTTTAAACGTCGGTTTAAACGATATATTTTCAAAACTCAACAAAACACTTCCATATTCGATTTCAACACTTTTACTATCTTCAATACTATCAATATAAATTTTACAAGCCTTTAAAATATTTTTAACAAGCATGAAACTCCAGATTTTATATTTTACCCATTTCTCAATTATTAAATTAAATAGTTATATCATCCAACAAACCGCTATATTAAATTCTGAATCTATTTTATTGAATAAAAACCAAACTTTTCATATTCAAAATCAACTAAAATCCAAATCAAATATTAAAATCCATTTGAATATTCCAAACTCAACGTTGAAAAATATGGTTCGTTACAAGATCTAATTGCATAGCCTTTTGGCTTGGGCTTAAATGGGTTTAAAGCCCATCATTAGAGCTGAAAATTTCATTTTTGATAAGTTATTGGAGGCGGCTAAAACTTAGGATTGGACCTAGAGATGGATGGGTAAGATTAAGAGAGAATAGGTAATGAGATTGTCCTATTATCTCTCTTGTACAAGGCTATATATATATATATATATATATATATATATATATATATATATATATATATATATGGGCTTCTAAACCCTTAATCGAAAACAACTTTTGGCTACCATTATTACCAAGTTTACTGGCCAAAATTAATCTCCGTATCAGTTCTAAGAATCTCAAATCAATTCAATTTAAGTAAAAGCAATATTTGATAGAAAAGGTCGACGATTCCAGACTAGCAATCTGATGGATCGAGCATAACTAGAGAAGGGAATTCATTAATTCAAGTGGACTCAATGGCATCACCAATCGGTATTTTATTTATATATTACAATAATCTTATTATATTTAATGTTAATATTGATTAGTCCAAAGTCTGTATATATATATATATATGTTATATATCCAGTTATGTGAGATTTTCATACGTATATGTAGTTGTCACAAATTAGTTTGGTTATGTGCATGGTCATATTATTATGTATTATTATTTATGTATAAACAAATCTAAATTGCTATGAAAAATTAAATTTTGTCATTATTAATATGTATATTTATATACTAATTTGAATATAGATTAATGTATATTTTAAACATATAATTACATATATGTATAATTTATAATGTATAAATAGCTTAGAATTTTTCCTTACACCTATTTATACATAGTATGAATTATCAAATTAGAAAATCATTTTTTATGTATACAAATAAATTTTAAATTATCTTTTACTGATTATTTGAATTGTTTATTATATCTAAATAATTATTTTACTAAATGTAATGACCCACTATTTTGTACCATTCAAATTCGATAATAAATTTAAAACTTGTCAAACTTGATTAGTTCAAAACAATAGATTGTAAATAAATTTGGAGCAAATGAAATCAAATCACAGACACAGAAATAAGAATACTCGCAGCGGAATTTAAATAACTTAGTGGTTCATGAAGCCGCTATCGTCTCAAATAAGAATTTTTTTACATAGTCTTTAAAACCAAATATAGTTTGTATCAACAATAGGACAAATTCAAATTTATTTGCATAAACTAAGGTAAAGAACTGAAAGAAAATTTTGACAGCAGCTTGAAGGTGATGTGCAGAAGTCCTAGCTCCGATGATGATGTCTGAACTGAAACTCAGGCTGACCCGAGCGTAAAATAAAACATAAACACTCGAGTCGGGACATACATACTTATACAGTGTAAGCTAATTCCAGTGAACTGTAAAAAAAGACAAATAACTTAAAGGATGCTTGGGACCGCCCGTCCTCTAAGTATCCATTAAACTATTTACTATGTAGTAATGTTTCGTTATTATAATAGTGTCTATTAGTAAAATAAACTTACTTTTAAATAGCGTTAAGGGGTTACCCATATAGCCCTTAACACGTAATAGTCCCAGTAGTCCATCCAATATCATAGTCCCTCCTGATCGGGAAGCCACTAGAGGATACCACATGGGCTACGGGAGAAAACCAAACTCGTACAAGGCTCGCTATGGTAGGTGACATGGCACAACTAGGCTATCCCAGGGTAGATATACCAATTACGCTTCCGGACCGGTGGTAACGCGTAGCTACTACTACCGCCCACCTCGAACAACAATTCTGAATCAAAGGTGCGCACCAAACAATCACAAAGTAATAGAATGGCATACAAAGAAGTGCGTCTGATCAAAGGTGCTACCTCATTAGTCTGTCAATCGCTCCTATTTTAGCCACCTTATGCCAACTCACGGAAGTCAGGTCCACGTATTTACCTCAAAGGAAACATCACCACCATCATACTTCATTCTGGATTCTCCACCACATACACGGTTGTTAAAGTGGTTTTCGGTATCGATAGAGAGTATGCCCATATCCGATCCCGGTCTCTTTAACAACCAACGTTATTATTATTACCCATGGTTGTAAAATCCAAAATAGTTTTATACTTCAATAAAATACTATATTTAAAAATATTTAAAGGTGAAGTAAAATTCTTTCAAAATCCCATATAAATCCCAAAGGTTTTGCCTTAGTTCGTTTGTATCAATTTCAACACTTGCAAAGTGCAGAAATATCCTTTACACAGATTTGAGTATATTAAATATAATTTTAGCAAAATATATGCCTTTATTTAAATAAATTTGACTTATAAAATCATAAATTTAAATAATCATTTAAATTACTCAACATTTTATGATTTTTATAAAGTTAAGTTTGCTAATATATATCTAACTTCTTTATATTTACTTACTAAAATTGTGTGTAAAATTTCTATGAATTTTACTTACAATTAAGTTAAATTCCCATATCCAAAATAAACTAATTTTCAGTTAATTTCTTATTTTACCTTTATTTCAACCAGCCTCCCATTTCTAAATCAAGTTAAATTTCAACTTCCATATTTCACTAATTTAACTATTTAATTCATAGAAAACTTAACCTTTATTAATTCACTTTATATTCAAGTTATACCAAATTTCATATTTTATTTCTTAACTTAAATTCCATTTGTTTTACAAATCCAAATTTTCAAGATAAACTTATACTATATATTTCTAACATTATTTACATATTTAACTAGTATAATATCACTATACATATAAAAAACATTTTTAATCCAATTTTAAACAAAGATTTATTTAAGCATTTAATATTTCCAAATATATATATATATAACCACGGGTCTGTATAATATTTTCTAACCTAGGTCAAGTGATACAGATAATATATCATTTCAATCCGCAATTTACAAAGAAAACCAGGTTCTATCATTTCAAACCCGCAATCCCAAGTTAAATAAATATCGTTCAGGCCTATCATTTCATCCCGAAACGATTCTATTCTACAGGGAACAGGCAGTGATAAACAGTAAATAAATAAATAGTGTAAGAGAAGAAATAAAATAGTATATAATATAACTGATGATGTGTAGGTTAAATAACAGGATTTTTTTAACATCATCAATTTATATCACAGTTAAATAAAAATGAAATAAAACCATACTACAATTACACTTGTTATTAATTTACAGATATATAAGTACGGTTGTCAGGTGAGGAAAACTCACCTTTTCGTCATTGAATATTCTTGTCCAATCAACAGTATCCACACCGGGAACAAACAGAAGGCACGATCAGATATTGCAAGATATAACGACTCGATTCAAATCTTGAACAAAATAATTTAATGAACCTAAGTATTCGAATTAAATCACGAGCATAGCAAATTTGAAACAAGATTGAATTAGAGGAAATTGTCACACGGCTCGATTGCTCACCACACGACTTGACCCACATATCCAAGGCTCGGCCTGTTCATGCTTGTTTTTTTTTCTAAACTGAAAGTATGCACACATGCATATCACGGCAAAGTGGTGATAATGACTCACATGCACAGGTGGCTCCCTACTATTCTATTCTTATATTATTATTTTTCCACATGGTCCATTCGTCTCGGATCCCTATATTATATGCACGCATATATACTTCTCCTATAAAAGTACAGGTGACCAAACACGAAAAACAAGCACTGCCTGACTACATAATTTCCTCTCTGGACAATCTAGTATTCAAACGATGGGGCTATGTTTATTTATATTCTTTTTTTTTCAAGTGGCGAAAAGTTTGATTCAGAGTTTAAACAACTCTTCACTTGACCGTGCATGGGCAAGAAAGGAGGAAAGTTGGGTCATGATGTACAGGTGCATGCATATATTTTCATCATTTTTTTTCTTTCAATAGCGTTGCCCAGCCCATTTTCATACTTCGAATGCATGCACTGGTCGTGAAATGGTGAGTGGCCAAGCAAAATAGAGCAACGGATAGGAGAAAAGAAAAAATTCAAGAAGAAAAGAAAAGGAGATAATAAAAAAGGAGGAAGAGATAGGTGGCCATACCTGAGTTTCACGCACGTAAGGAGGTATGAAGCAAAACTGAGATAAAGAAAATAGGAACGGGTCCTATTCTTTATATGCTATGTTGCGCAAATCACGCGTAGAGAAAAATGGAAAGAAAGATTTGGAAATGAATATTTGCAGCGAGGGTTGATATTATTATCAGTGGGGATAGAAAGAAACGGCAAGTAATAATTGTTTTGAATGGAAATGCAATTTGAACAATTGTGCGAACGAGTTTAATAATGAGAAGAAACTAGTGTTGATATCGGAGGAAACGACAAAAATATTAGATTTGAACGTTATTTTATTCAAAGATTTTATACTAAATAAAAATAGTTGCAGCAAAAAGCGAAGTGGGATATCTTTAAAAAGGTAAATGGCCAGTCACGATTGAAGGAAAATTGAAACGGATATGCTTCCTTCCTCCTCAAAAAATGCACGTTTACTGATTTATTTAACCATTTTCAGTTAAGGTATATATTTTTTGGAATGTGCACTATATATGCAATAACCAACTTAAAAATTTACTCCCACATTTAAAACAAAAATAACGCTTTTAAATTTATACTTTTGAAGAGTATTCATTAAATACATACTATTTATACCACCAAATTAATCAAAACTAGTATACATGTGCAAATTAAAACATGCCTTTTTATAAAATTTATTTATACACTATAATTATTTCCAAATTTTATTGCTTAAATAAAACATGATTTTCTTAAAATTTAGTTATTTACCATTTCAACAAAATAAACCAAATTTCCAATTAAAGTAAATCCTTAACCAAAGTCAAAATTTCAGAAATCTTATCATTTAATTAAAAATTTGGGTAATGTTTTAATCAATTCAAAATTTTAGATTTTATATAATAACCCCAAAGTTTTACAAATAAAAGTGAAAAATACTTGCTAAAATAATTTTGGGCTGTTACACTCCCCCACTTCGAACTTTTCGTCCTCGAAAAGGAACGAAGGAAGGAAACAAAAGAGGATAAGATGATAGAGCCAAGTGCCTGAAATAAATAATTTCGAATTCAAAGCACGAATGCTTTCCTCCGTCTCCTAGGTGCAATCCCGTTCATCCGTGCTCTACTGCACTTTGACCAGTCGAACAGATTTTCTTCTTAGCTGTTTCGTACCTCGATCGACGATACGAAGCGGCTTCCTTTCAATGGTTAGGTCAGGCTCGATGTCCAAACTATCAAGAGCAGAAGGCTGGATAATAAGAGATGGATCATGCAAACAGCGACGAAGGTGGGATACATGGAATACATTGTGTATTCCAACGAATTTCTCAGGTAGATCCAGTCGATAAGCACGAGACCCAATCCTATCCAAGATGCGGAATGGACCGATGAATCTAGGAGCAATCTTTCCTCTACGTCCAAACCGAACCACATTTCTTAAAGGAGAAACCTTAAGAAAAACTAAATCACCGATAGCAAACTCCAAGCTCCTTCTACGACGATCAGCGTACTTCTTCTGCCTATCCTGAGCAATCCTTAACCTCCTCTTAATCTCCTCGACTTTCTCTGAAGCTTCTAAAATCATTTCAGGACAAAGAACTAAGCGATTACCGGATTCAATCTAGCAAGAAGGAGATCTACAAGGTCTCCCATACAGAGCAGCAAATGGAGACATCTTAAGACTAGCCTGATAACTATTGTTATAGGTGAATTCCACAAGATGAAGATGATCTTCCCACGATCCTCCATAATCCAAAATGCAAACACGGAGAAGATTCTCTAAAATCTGATTCACCCTTTCCGTTTGACCGTCAGTCTGTGGGTGGTAAGCAATGTCAGATTCAGACGAGTACCCAAGGATTCTTGGAAAGCTTTCCAAAATTGACTAGTGAAGATAGGGTCTCGATCGCAAACAATGCTGAGGAGAACGCCATGGAGTCGAACAATCTCCCTCATATAAATCTAAGATAAGCTCGAAGCCGTACATGTAGACTTGACCGGAATAAAATGAGCGGACTTGGTCAGTCTATCCACGATAACCCATATGCTCTCATTTCTCCTCCTAGATCTCGGTAAACCATCGATGAAATCCGTAGAAACTTGCTCCCACTTCCAATGGAGAATCTCAAGAGGCTGCAACTAACCCGGGGTCTTTTGATGATCCGCCTTGATTTGTTGACAAGTCGCACACCTACTGACAAAGATAGAGACATCCCGTTTCATGCCCTTCCACCAATAAAGTTTCTTCAAAACCTGATACATCTTTGCTACACCAGGATGAATGGAAATTTTGGATTGATGGTATTCCCGAAGTAACTCCTGTCTTAAACCATCAACATTCGGGACACAAATCCGATTATTAATCCTTAAAATCCCTTTATCATCAATTTAGGCTCCACTATCATCAAGACTACTACCTCCAACCCTCCTACGAACACTTCCCTTCGTACTCCTAAGCATCTTGTCAGCATCCTGCTTAACCACGATCCGATCCAAAAGTGGAGAAAAACAATAATCTGACACAACAAAGATTTCTTTCTACTCAACGCATCCGTCACAACATTAGCTTTCCCAGGAGTATAGTTGATGTCGAGATCGTAAGAAGCAAGAAACTCGAGCCACCGAACTTGTCTCTGATTTAAATCCTTCTGGGTGAAGATATATTTCAAAGACCGATGATCGGTGGAGTGGTCAAACTTAGACACCCAAGAGATGATGTCTCCAAAGCTTCAATGCAAAGACAATGGCCAGCAATTCTAAATCATGGGCCGCATAGTTGGCTTCATGCGTCTTCAGCTGACGACTAGCATAGGCAATCACCTTCCCATCTTGCATCAATACCGCTCCCAAACCCTCGCGACAAGCATCGGTGAATACCGTTAATCTCGCATTTCCATTTGGAATGGTAAGCACTAGTGCGGAAGTAAGCTTATTCTTTAACTCTTGGAATGCTACTTTACACTTATCGCTCCAAATAAACTTAGCATTCTTCTGAGTCAGAGGAATGAGAGGTGTAGAGATCTGAGCGAAGTTCTCAATGAAACTTCGATAGTAACCGGCAAGGCCCAGAAAACTATGAATATCAGTAGGAGTCTTAGGTTTTTCCCAATCATTGATCGCAGCGATCTTGACTGGATCAACATAAACTCCTTCACTAGAGACAATATGTCCGAGGAATCGGACTTCCTCTTCTCAGAAATGGCATTTAGAGAATTTTGCTTTTAATTAATGTTTCGAAGAGTCTCTAGAATATACTTCAAATGCGACTCATGCTCATCTCTTCTTTTGGAGAAGACAAGGATGTCATCAATAAAGGCTAAAACAAATTTCTTGAGCACATCGCGAAAGACGTGATTCATCAAGTCGACAAAGAAGGCAGGAGCATTAGCCAACCCAAAAGGCATATCTAGCCATTCAAAGAACCCGTTCACAGTACGAAAAGCAGTTTTTGGAATGCTCTCCTCAGCAACTCTAAGTTGGTGGAAACCTATGGCTAGATCAAGCTGAGAGAAAACAGTCGCTCCATAAAGCTGGTCAAACATGTCATTCATGCGGGGCATAGCATATCTGTTTTTCATAGTGAGCTTGTTTAGCTCCCTATAATCAACACACGTCCCGAGAGTACCATCAGATTTTGTAACGAAAACTATGGCTGCTCCCCATTCCGAGAAGCTAGGTCTGATCAGACCTTTAGAGGACAAGCCTTGAATCTGCTTCCTTAATTCGATCTTCTCCCATGGTGCCATTCTTCTGGGTGGAAGCACTAAAGGTCGTGCTCCAGGAATGAGATAGATATGGAAATCAATTTCCCGCTTCGGATGTAGAGAGATGACTTCAACAAATACATCGGGAAATAGTTTGACTACCGGAGTCGAATGGATATCATCAGGGAAAGTATCGAGGGAATAAATGAAGCTACCAGCGAACTCCTGGGTAAACTACACTAGATCTCTAAGGAATTACCAAAATCATCTTTGAGGGTAACAATTCGAGAACTACACGAGATCCGGGCATCATGACAATCTAACCATCACCCCCAAGAAGTAGATCGAAAGCGTCATACACCAAAACATAGAAGTCACCAGTGAATCGATAATTACCATGAAAGAGTTTCACATTTCTACAAACTTTACTAAGGTTCGCAAGACCAGACCACCGATAGGGTTTGAAACACATAAAGGTACAGAGGAAAACTCAGGAGACAGAAGATTCTCAAATTTGTTACAGAGGTCTACTGAGATAAAGCTATGGGAAGCTCCGGTATCAAAGAGAACCCATATAGGAAAATAATGCAAGGTAAAATAACCCTAGAGGGTACCTTGAGAATCGCTAGGAGCGGGTGTCGGTGCAAGTGTAGGTGCGGGGGCTGGCGAGGATGCAGAAGTGACAGCGCAAATCCCTGATGCCTTGCCCTTCTTTTGTGTAGGGTAGTCTCTCTTGAAATGTCCCGGCGGAAGGCAAATGTGGCAAAGGTCTCGCCTAGCCAACTCAGCGGGAGGTGGAATCGCAGCACCCAAGGTAGGACAACCATTTGCATAGTGTCCTTTCTGGTCGCATCGGTAGCAAGTAATGGTAGATAGATCCACAGGCTTCCACTGGGACGACGAAGACGATCCTAACCCTGGAGTCCTATTCTTATTTTTTTGTCGATGCTGAAAATGGGGCTTCCTCTTCTTGAAACTTCCAGAATACTGAGATAGGATAGGCTGGGTAGCTGGAGGAGCCTTGGAGGTAGGATTCTCATACCGGATAGCCATATCCATAAGAGCTGTAAACGTACCATGCACGTGGGTAACGAGGCGATCATAATACTCGGGTCGTGCTCCCGCAATAAATTTCTCGTTCTTCTTCAGCGGGGTGTCTATCAGATTTAGGCCATACTGCGAGAGCTCATTAAATTTCCTCTCGTACTCGGTAAAGGACATATCGCCCTGCTTCAAATCCATAAAGTCTCGATATAGCTGAGACTTACCCGCTTCGGGCATCCATTTTACCAGAAAGGCCTCCCTAAATCACGATAAGGGATATAAGACAGATTTCATAAAAAATAGAGGAATTGAAACAAAATTTAGACAACAGAAGAAGATACCTAAATTGCTCCTAGGTGATGTCAGCCTCATCGGTGTAAGCAGTAACTGACAGCCACCAATTCAAAGCAGCTCCTTTCATCTGCCAGGCCGCCAATTGCCACTGCTGGGCATTAGTGATTTCGAGACAGAAGAAGATTCTCTCCAAGTCTCCCAACCACTGTTGAGCTTCTATTATGGTTTCAGACCCCGTGAACTTGGTGCCACCAAGTTCAATATATTCTTTGCACAGCTTAGTAAATCTAACCGGGGCAGCGAGTGGAGGAGCTGGTGTAGCAGCTCTTTCCCTACCTCTGGTATTTCCTCGATTCATCCTGAGAAATCAAGAATGAATTTAAGGATAGAGGAAAATATAGAGGTCAAGATATACTAGATAAGATAAAGTTTATCTGAAAGGCATTCAACAAAAGACCTAATTATAAAAGGCGGAGAAGGGGAAAGAAGTAGTTAGAAAAATTTACTTTAAAACAAGAAAATTTTTATTTCAAAATTACTTCTTCGAAAATCCTTTTTGAAAATCATTTTATACTTTAAAATACGTTCTCTCACCAGGAAAGGATTCTATGATTTGACTTCACTCATTCTAGGGTATTTCTACCCTTTCTCTAATGAGTTTTTGCTCCTCAGGCTATGGTTAAATCTGGCTCTGATACCAACTGTAACGACCCACTATTTTGTACCATTCAAATTCGACAATAAATTTAAAACTTGTCAAACTTGATTAGTTCAAAACAATAGATTGTAAATAAATTTGGAGCAAATGAAATCAAATCACAGAATCACAGACACAGAAATCAGAATACTCGCAGCAGAATTTAAATAACTTAGTGGTTCATGAAGCCCCTATCAATAGTCTCAAATAAGAAAATTTTTACATAGTCTTTAAAACCAAATATAGTTTGTATCAACAATAGGACAAATCCAAATTTATCTGTTTACATTATATAAACTAAGATAAAGAACTGAAAGAAAAATTGGACAGCAGCTTGAAGGTGATATGCAGAAGTCCTAGCTCCGATGATGATGTCCGAACTGAAACTTGGGCTGACCCGAGCGTAAAATAAAACATAAACACTCGAGTCAGGACATACATACTTATAAAGTGTAAGTTAATTCAAGTGAACTGTAATAAAAGACAAGTAACTTAAAGGATGCTTGGGACCGCCCGTCCTCTAAGTATCCGTTAAACTATTTACTATGCAGTAATGTTTCGCTATTATAATAGTGTCTATTAGTAAAATAAACTTACTTTTAAATAGCGTTAAGGGGTTACCCATATAGCCCTTAACATGTAATAGTCCCAGTAGTCCATCCAATATCATAGTCCCTCCTGATCGGGAAGCCACCAGAGGATAACACACGGGCTACGGGAGAAAACCAAACTCGTACAAGGCTCGCTATAGTAGGTGACACGGCACAACTAGGCAATGCCAGGGTAGATATAACAATTACGCTTCCGGACCGGTGGTAACGCGTAGCTTCTACTACGCCCACCTCGAACAACACTCCCGAATCAAAGGTGCACACCAAACAATAACAAAGTAATAGAATGACATACAAAGAAGTGCATCTGATCAAAGGTGCTACCTCATTAGTCCGCCAATCACTCCTGTTTTAGCCACCTTATGCCAACTCACGGGAGTCGGGCCACGTATTTATCTCAAAGGAAACGTCACCACCATCCTACTTCATTCTGGAATCTCCAACGCATACACGGTTGTTAAAGTGGTTTTCGGTATCGACAGAGAGTATGCCCATATCTGATCCCGGTCTCTTTAACAACCAACGTTATTATTACCCGTGGTTATAAAATCCATAATAGTTTTATATTTCAATAAAATACTATATTTCAAAATATTTAAAGGTGAAGTAAAATTCTTAAAAAATCACATATAAATCCCAAAGGTTTAGCCTTAGTTCGTTTGTATCAATTTCAACACTTGCAAAGTGCGGAAATATCCTTTACACAGATTGGAGTATATTAAATATAATTTTAGCAAAATATAAGCCTTTATTTATACAAATTTGACTTATAAAGTCGTAAATCTAAACAATCATTTAAATTACTCAATAATTTATGATTTTTATAAAGTAAAGTTTGCTAATATATATCTAACTTCTTTATATTTGCTTATTAAAATTAAGTGTAAAATTTCTATGAATTTTACTTACAATTAAGTTAAATCCCCATATGCAAAATAGACTAATTTCCAATTAATTTCTTATCTTACCTTTATTTCAACCAGCCTCCCATTTTAAATCAAGTTGAATTTCAACTTCCATATTTCACTAATTTAACTATTTAATCCATAGAAAACTTAACCTTTATTAATTCACTTTATATTCAAGTTATACCAAATTTCATATTTTATTTCTTAACTTAAATTCCATTTGTTTTACAAATCCAAATTTTCAAGATAAACTTATACTTTATATTTCTAACATTATTTACATATTTAACTAGTATATCACTATACATATAAAAATAATTTTTAATCCAATTTTAAACAAAGATTTATTTAAACATTTAATATTTCCAAAGAACATACATACATATATATATATAACCATGGGTCTGCATAATATTTTCTAACTTAGGTCAAGTGATACGGATAATATATCATTTCAATCCGCAATTTACAAAGAAAAACGGGTTCCATCATTTCATACCCGCAATCCCGAGTTAATAAATAACTAAATAAACAAATAAATATCGTTCAAGCCTATCATTTCAGCCCGAAATGATTCTATTCTACAGGGAACTAGCAGTGATAAACAGTAAATAAATAAATAGTGTAACAGTAGAAGTAAAGTAGTATATAATATAATTGATGATGTGTAGGTTAAGTAACAGGATTTTTTTAACATCATCAATTTATATCACAGTTAAATAAAAATGAAATAAAATCATACTACAATTACACTTGTTATTAATTTACAGATATATAAGTATGGTTGTCAGGTGAGGAAAACTCACCTTTTCGTGGTTGAATATTCTAGTCCAATCAACGGTGTCCACACCGGGAACAAACAGAAGGCACGATCAGATATTGGAAGATGTAACGACTCGATTCAAATCTTGATCAAAATAATTTAATAAAACTAAGTATTAGAATTACATCACAAGAATAGCAAATTTGAAACAAGATTGAATTAGAGGAAATCGTCACATGGCTCGACTGCTCACCACACGACTTGACCCACATATCCAAGGCTCGGCCTGTTCATGCTAGTTTTTTTTCTAAACTAAAAGTATGCACACATGAATATCATGGCAAAGTGGTGATAATGACTCAGATGCACAGGTGGCACCCTACTATTCTATTCTTATATTATTTTTTCCACATGGTACACTCGTCTCGGCTCCCTATATTATATGCATGCATATATACTTCTCCTATAAAAGTACAGGTGACCAAACACGAAAAACACGCACTGCCCGACTTCATAATTTCCTCTCTGGGTACTCCAGTATTCAAACGGTGGGGCTATGTTTATTTATATTCTTTTTTTTTCAAGTGGCGAAAACTTTGATTCAGAGTTTAAACAACTCTTCACTTGACCGTGCATGGGCAAGAAAGGAGGAAAGCTGGGTAATGATGTACAGGCGCATGCATATATTTTCATCATTTTTTTTTCTTTCGATGGCACTGCCCAGCCCATTTTCATACTTCGAATGCATGCATTGGTCGTGAAATTGTGAGTGGCCGAGAAAAATGGAGCAACGGATAGGAGAATAAAAAAAATACAAGAAGAAAAGATAAGGAGATAATAAAGAAGGAGGAAGGGATAGGTGGCCATACCTAAGTTTCATGCATGCAAGGAGGGATTAAGCAAAACTGAGGTAAAGAAAATAGGAACGGGTCCTATTATTTATATGCTATGTTGCGCAAATCAAGCATAGAGAAAAATGGCAAGAAAGATTTGGAAATGAATATTTGAAGCGAGGGTTGATTTTATTATCAGTGGGGATAGAAAGAAATGGCAAGTAATAATTGTTTTGAACGGAAATGGAATTTGAACAATTGTGCGAACGTGTTTAATAATGAGAAGAAACTAGCGTTGATATCGGAGGAAACGGAAATATTACATTTGAACGTTATTTTATTCAAATATTTTATACTAAATAAAAATAGTTGCAGCAAAAAGGGAAGTGGGATATCTTTAAAAAGGTAAATGGCCAGTCACGGTTGAAGGAAAATTGAAACGGATATGCTTCCTTCCTACTCGAAAAATGCACGTTTACTGATTTATTTAGCCATTTTTAGTAAAGGTATATATTTTTGGAATGCGCGCTATATACGTAATAACCAACTTAAAAATTTACTCTCACATTTAAAACAAAAATAACGCTTTTAAATTTATACGTTTAAAGAGTATTCATTAAATACATACTATTTATATCACCAAATTAATCAAAATGGGTATAAATGTGCAAATTAAAGCGCGCCCTTTTATAAAGTTTATTTATACACTATAATTTTTTCCAAATTTTATTGCTTAAATAAAACATGATTTTTCTTAAAATTTAGTTATTTACCATTTCAACAAAATAAACCAAATTTCCAAATAAAGTAAATCCTTAACCAAAGTCAAAATTTCAGAAATCTTATCCTTTAATTAAAAATTTGGGCAATGTTTTAATCAATTTAAAATTTTAGATTTTATATAATAACCCCAAAGTTTTATGAATAAAAGTGAAATATACTTGCTAAAATAATTTTGGGCTATTACACTAAACGTTCAATTTTATATTTTTTTAAATTACTACATCTATGCAGTAACATAAGGAAATTTTTTATTAATATTTGATAATTAAATTACTTCGGTTGAACATTTCTTTTATTTATTAAAAATAATATTTTATTTTAAAAAATCATGGAAAAATTTTGAACCTGTATTTTATGATGCTAAATTTTCATAAATTTTAAAGTTTGATTTTTTTAATATATATCACTAATATTTTTAATTATTATGATCAAAAACATTTATTATATGTATATGTGATAATGATAGAATTATAAAATTATTATTTTATGTTTATTATGCTAATTTCGATCTGGAAATAATTTTAAAATATATGTAGCTATATTTTAAGTACTTGAATGTAGTTAATTATTCATATATATACATTTTATTTAACCTTATATATATAATTTTAATCTTTATATGTGTGTGTGTGTGTATAATTTTATATGTTTAATTTTGTATATATATTTATACAAATGTTTAAATTATATGTATATTTAATTTTGACACATTTGTTTATAAAATATATTTTAAATATGTGTATGTATTTATATAAATACACTTTTCATTATAGATTTATGCGCATATTTAGACAACATACAATACATACGGAATGATCTAATGTGTCCGTTGCAATGTAAATCTCAACATCTATATACGAGCATGTTATACCCTTCACGGATAATTATGTTACAGATGCACACATGTGTGCGTGTGTGTGTGTATATGATACATGTGTATGTATATGCATATAAATTAAATCATTCAAATTAAATTTACATTACAAAATACTTAAATTTGAATAATGTACATAATTTTATTTGAAACAAATTTAGAAATTGTTCTAAATGAATTAGACTTCATAGGCCCAATAAAGATCCAATAGGATAAAAAAACTGAAATACACTCACCATTACCGCTGCAGACTGCCCCAGTTCCAACAAAAGTGACAGACGTCTGTCTAAACTTTCAGGTTCTAAACCATGTAGTCACAAACGTCTGTCGCCTTTTAACAGACGTCTTTCGCCTGATGCTAGCCATAGTACTCTCCTTTCATCGTCGTATCTTCCTCCTCTGAGCTCCGATTGGCGAACTGTTTTTCCCGTCACCAATCTACTTCTGACCACTTCAATTTCTCCATTAGTGTCGCCAAAATTCAACACTCCACCTCGACACTATACCATATCTAACTCCAATTGTACCATACCATCATCAACAGCCACTAGCAACAACTATCACCACTTCTACCTTCAATTAAACATGAATACTTTTCCAATAAGCTTCGAAAAAGGCACCACCCATTGCACTCCATGAACGAGCTTAGGTAAAGCCCTCGCCCGCTAATGAAGTATTGAAAACATCAAAATCCTAGACCGTCTCACCAAAGGCTATCACTCACCAAGAAGATATAACCTCAATCTCTCACCGATACTCTTCCTCATCCATAACCAAGCTCCTCTCTTAAACGTGCAACATCGTGGCATCTAGCATTTCAACAAGCGAATCAAGTTCGACCAATGCTCGAACTTTCCAATCGGCAATGCCTTTGTGAATATATCAACCGCGTTATCCTTTGTGTGCACTTCTCGAAGATATACTTGCTTATCTTCATCCATGGCTACTAGAAATGACTCTCTTACATCAATATGTTAGTCTGTGAGATAAACGCCAAATTCTCCGCCATGTAAATAATGCTCTGTAACATCCCGCCTTTTTGTACACTTTAAATCGACGATAAACCACACACGTCAGACTCAAACCATGCAAAAGGGAGAATTGTTATTGGGGTGAATAAGAAAAAGGAAGGAAGAAGAAAAACAAAACAGAATCTTACGACGAAACGACAAAATATAATAATCAAATAACAGTTCATGAAGCTGTTTTACTAAAACATTTGATTATACTTATATAATACATATCAGAGTTACATATACTAGAGAATAGTAAATAATGCAGCGGAATACATGATGCAGTAGAATAATATAATGAATAATAGTACTAAAATCTTCGGCTTCGTCCTCCAGAAATAAGGCCTTCAAAACCTAAAATGCTCAGGCTGACACGAGCGAATTGAAAAGACAAAACACTCGAGTCAGAACTAAAAGATCTTATGTAAGTTCCATCAACGATAAATAATATGAGTGGAACAGTGTCAGAAATGTTTACGGGATTTGACATCTCCTATCCAATGACTAACGTGAGTACAATAACTTAAGAGATGCTCGTGATTCACATCTTCTAAGGATCCGTCAAACTATTTAATATGTAGTAATATTTTGTTATTATAATAATATTCTATAGTAAAATAAACTTACTTTTAAATAGCATTAAGGCTTTACATTTTCCACCTTAACACGTAATAGTCCTAGTAGTTCATCCAGTATCAGCGTATCTCCAGATTGGGAGACTACCCTAAATACTCCATGGGCTACGGGAGAAATCCAAACTCGTACAAGGCGCGCTAGGGTAGGTGACACGGCACACAAGGCAATGATAGGGTAGATATACCAATTACCATCCAGATTGGTGGTGACGCATAGCACGCAGCTGTGGTCCACCTCGAGCCACACCTCCAAATCAAAATCAAAAGTGGCCACCGAATCAATCTCAAAGTCAGAATATAATGGAATGGTATCGAAGGAGTGTGTCCGATAAGAGGAGCTACCACACTGGCCTGGAGTCGCTCCTATTTTAGCCACCTTACGCCAACTCATGGGAGTTGGGTCCACGTATATACCTCAAAGGAACGTCGCCGCCATCCTACTTCATTCTGGAATCTCCACCGCGTACATGGTTGTTAAAGTGGTTTTCGAAGTTGGCAGAGAGTATGACAACTTCTGATCCCGGTCTCTTTAACAACCAAAGGTTATTATAACACCGCGGTCATTTAAAAATAGTTTATACTTCAGAACAAAAATATCATTGCCATTTAAACCAAATACGATGTCATTTCCATTTCAAAACCAATAAATATGATATCGTTTCCATTCAAAACCACATCAATAATATATTATTTCCCTTAAAAACCAAATCAATAATATGTCATTTAATTCAAAAATCACATTAATATTATATCATTTAAATAAATCCAAACTTCCAAATTACTGAATATTTCCTTCAATTCCTTTAAACTTGAGATATTGCCTCTTTGCATCATCTTAAACCAAAACCGTATTATAAAGTCATATTCTTACATCTTTAATTTAAGCAAGTTCCAAATCAATATATATTTAAAGACAAATTTTAATTAAATGCAATTTCAAATAAATTCATTTCAAAAATCATTTCATTTCATAGTTGTAACACTCCGAAACAAAACACTTTAAAACCATACTACTTTGAAATTCATAACTTCGAAGCACTTCAATTTCGATAAAACATTTCAATTTAGATATATTTCAAAGCTTTAAATATTCCATAATTTCACACTAAATTTGAAAATTTCATATATATCTTAATTCAATTTACTATTATTAAGTTTTGAAATATTTATTTAATAAATTCAATAATTTTTAAATAAAACTCAAACTTGAAATATTCCTTAATCACCTTAAACCATCATCAAGTTATAAAATCATGCCCTTTAAAATCTCAATTTCAATAAGTTCCAGATTGCTTTAATCATTCTTAATTAAAAACAAATTTTAAACCGATTTCAAATCTATCTTCTCAACCTTAATTTATCAATATCATTGTAAACTATATATATATATTGAAATATAATTTAAATAAATACTTACCCATATTATATTTTAATAAAATCAAACCTTATTATTACTCTATTATATAATGAACAAAATTATACATAGTTTAAATTTAAGAATTTAACTACATATATAAAAAAATTATATAATATCAAAAATCAATATTTATATAAACTCATATATTTCTTTCCGAACATAGAAATCACTTCAAAATATTTTTAAACATAGACCACGGTGTCTGTATATAATTTTCTATCCTATGTCATTTGATACGGATATTTATCATTTCAATCGGTAATTTAAAATATAAATATAGTTATATATCATTTCAAACCGCAATCCCGAATGAAATAAAATCCATAACAACTTGCAGTTTATAAGAATATAAAATACAACATCTACTCATCCAATATCAATCATCAAACATTTATCACAATCATCATCCAATTTAATCGATAACATCAATATAGAACAGGTAATAAATAATAGGTATTTACTGGAATTTTATATGCAATAATAAATTAAATAACAATTCAGTTCAATTAATTCAATTTAATTGAGATGATGATTAAAAATATGCCAAACAGTCATAAATAAATTTCTAATCACATCAAAATTTAATTTAACACACATAAGAAATTTTAGATGTTGTGATTTGGGTTAAAACACTCACCTTTTGAATTTAAATTGAATTTAAATCCAATTTAAATCCAAAATGTGAACAGTCTCAAAATCCGTCCGAACCAGCGCCAAAATGTCCGTAATTCCAATACGAACCTAACGGAGAAAACAGCGCGAAAACCGAACCTCGTACGTAAAAGTTACACTGATTAAAACATTATACAATTCGAATTAAATTAAACAAAATAATAATATAATAATTACCACATCATCACTCTTCCTCTCGTGGATCCTGTTCACGCTACCTTGTAGCAAGCCTTAACGTGCTACAGGAACCGCCTCCACCAATGATCGCACGCCACGGCCAAGCCCACTCCAACTCGTGCTGGCCAAAACCACTGTCGCTCGACCTCCGGTCTCTCGTGCCGACACGTCAGAGCCCCTCACGAACACTGACCGGCGATGCAACACCCAGCAGCCGCCACGAAATTCAAACCTAATTGAATTTTAAGCGTCGATCCAACCATTGAAACAATGAGTCACCTATGCCGATGAGTTGCACTCGCCACTCTCCATGCCCCAGTATCATCGATTTGACGATCGGTTGAGGTTCATCCATGAACGACGAACGGTCGATAACAAATCGACAATTTCTGGCGACATCGAAACCCAGATTGAAAAATGAATTACAAGTCAGAGATGCAGTCATCAAGAGCTTTAGATTGATATATAATTTGATGTTGTAATGACCCATAATTTCTGTCATTTGAAATTCAGATATTTAATTAATTTTAAATATTAACAAGTAAAATTTATAAGTCGAATAATTTATTTTTCGAATATCTGGATTTAATTGGATAATTAAATCGACAATTTAATATTGAAATTACAGAAAAATTTGGAAATTGGGTTTAATGTGGATAAAAATGATTTATAAAGTTATATTAAATCATATTGGAGTTAGAACAATGTTTGAGAACTTTTAAAATTGAATTAAAAGTTAATTTGTGAAAAATTGAATATTTTAATATTTAATCGACTAGTGAAAATAGTCATTTTTCAAACAGTCTCGTATTTCGACGAAACCAGTTTCATCGGATCCGTAATGTTAAATTATTGTATGATTTCGAATTTCGTGTCAATCGGATTTAGGGGTTGTCCGGGGCAAGCCAAAACGCATAGAAATTTGTTTAATCGATTTAATTTAAATTTGATCGTTTATTTCCGTAACTTGCACATATGATCGAATTGGCTTCCAAAATATATTCCATTGTGTCAGGAACGCGGGGTAAACCCTAGAAATACCGGTCACCGCGTGAGATTTGGAGTTCGAAAATTCGGAGTGAATAGTGTTTTCGTTGAAATTTCTATAAAAGGACTTGTTTTATTTCATTCGCAAACATCACAGCCCTAGGGTTTCATAGCCGCGGGCCTCAATATCAATGGCCGAAAATGCTTGATCTTTTCCCCTTATTTTCTTCAAATCCACAAATCTATTCGATAAACTTCCAACATGAAAAACGTAGAGCTCGAGATGATCTTTCAATCCATACGGTTGTGATTAAAATTCGAGAGGTGGATCAACATCAACGTGGCCACGTCCATCAGGGGGTCGTGCACGTTTTCCAAGGTGGAATGGGGGCCGAGCTTCAAGCCTCTCTGGCTGAAGGTAGAGCTCGACTTGGGCGTGAGAATGGAAGTTGCTGAGCGTTGTAGAAACGTTGTATGGTGGTCGCGTGATTTAGGGTTAGGGGCGGCTTGGTGGGTTTCCTGCGTTCGAAATAACACGTGGGGGAAGAAGACTCTAGTAACGGCCGAGATCTGCAATTGGAAAATGGACGGCTCTGATTTGCTTAGGTTTAAAATATTAAATAAAATTGTAAATTAATATATAGTTAAATTCGTGTAAACTTTAAAATGCTATAACATTTTCATACGAGGTCGAAAACGCATGAAACGAATTGCGTTGGATTCGTATGGACGAACACTACGCAATGGAGCTGGTTTGGAGTCGTTTGGAGCTAGTGATAATTTCGAGTAAAATTAAACGCGTGTTTAATTTTATTCGAAACAAAACGCTACAACCGTTATCGGAAACTCAAGGTGAGAACTTCTCACTCAATCGAATTGTTTCGATTTAAATTTTAAATAGTTAAATTTAAAATTGCTTGATTGTGTGATTGGATGATAGTTATTATCTATTACTTTGAAATAGACCCTATGCGCCGTATATTAAGCGGATGTTATTTATTAAACACATATACTGCGATAATTCCAAGTTGAATTGGAATTGGTGTTATATATGTATTTGGAGTTGATTTTCCCGCATTATATAGCGGATGAGACCCTATTGCGCCGCATAATAGCGGATAATATTTTATGAATCCCATATACCGTGATATTTCACCTCGAAGTGGAATTGGTATTGTGCTAACATCTATGGATGCATGAAAACGGGTTGGAGGGATCCAACTGGATTCCTCAAATGATTGAATTTATTTCAATGTTGTGTGTTGATCTATTTATAATCTGCGTGATTATCTTTGTGGTTGAAATCGTTAATGGTTAAATTTTAGCCGAATATAAATTGGTATCATTAGATACCGAAAATAAGTAAAATGTGAACTTTCGAAATTTAAGTTGAAAATTTATAATTAAATTTATTTTTGAATCGTATAAATTTGAAGGAAGAAATTTTTAAAATGATAAAGTTTTATTTTTATCTTATTGAATAAAATTTCAAAATATGGTAAAAAGGCTTAATAAATGGATTTTCGATAATATTATTCAAAGGTTGAAAATTTATTCAAAATATTGATTTTAAAGAGTTGGAAAATAAAAGAATTGTTATTCTTTAAAAAAGGAAATTATTTTGAAAAGAAATAAATTTAGAAATCCATTTAGGAATTGATTTTAGTAATTGAAAATAGATCTTTTGGAAATCCATTTGGAAATTTATTTGGTGTTTTGAAATAATTTTGGAATCAATTTGGAAATTGATTTGGGATTTAGTAGAAATTGATTTCAATTTCAAGTTTGAATTAAATTCACTTAGTGTTTAATTTCTTAGAAAATCAATATGGATTTTAGTTTGGTGTTTTTGGAAATCAATTAAAAACTGATTTTGGTGTTGAAAGTAAATCATCGAAATCGATTTGAAAAATCGAATAAAAAGTGAATATTTGGAAATGTAAATTCACAATGGAAATTTATAAGGGTAATTTGTTTTAAAAATAAACATTGATTTATTTTTGGAAGTGTGGAAATGAATTTATGGATTTGGAACGTAAATTTAATAAATCGGTAAGGATTTATTTAATTGGTTGGAATGAACCATATTGAAATGAAAATGTGTACTCTCTGGAAAGCCGAATAAAATTTCTGAATAGCTTTGAAAACAAAATATTATTCATATATATATAATTCTAGTATTGGTTTTGAAAGGGATACTTTGAAGAAATTTACCTCTTAAATTATTTTAAATCCTTTAAGTAAAGATTTATTAAATTGTTTATAGAAGTGATTATTTCTAAGATTTAATCAGTGATTGTTTTAGAAAATAGTTATTTAAATAGTTATACTCTATTTACTAATTTTATTTTGAAAAAATTAGTTTGGGTTTAAGTTTATATAATATAGGTATAATATTTTATAACTAGTATTTTAAGTAAAGTGTTTAAAGAAAAATAGTTTTATTTAAAAGTGTTTTCCCGATATATTTTTGGGATAAGAAATTTTCAACTATTTTAAAAATATTTGAACCCGGCAGATTTCCAGTGGAAATGAATAACTATTTGTAAGTGTTTTCCGCTTAAGGAAAACGATTTGAAATTTAATTTCAAAAGTTGTAATGGTGAAAACTGATTTGAAATTTGTTTTAAATGGTTGAAGTGTGGAAATTATATATTGTAAAGATATTTTTGAAAATAAATAATTTGGGAAGATTATTTGGAGTCGGGTTATGTTGTGAATATTGATTGATAGTTAAATAACCGACTATGAATATTGACCCTTAAATGGCTATTTGTTGTGAATTGCTTGAAATTGAATGCCACATTTATTTTTAAATTATTGCGCTCGTTATTCGAATTACCCATTCCGAATAGTGATACACGTAATGGATAGCATTGAAGACCTGTGTTGAAGGCTGGGTATTTGTGAAAACGATAGGATGACCTATTGATTGTCTCTGCACCGTTAGCTACGGAATGGAGATTTCCTTTGTGAAGGGAAATTTGATTGGGATTGTGAATACTCGGATTGCAAGGTCTTTTTTTGAAGTGCCTTACCCGGAACAGACTTGTATGGTTACGTGTCTGACATTACATTTTGAGATATAAAGCAGATTTCTTTCAAATACATCTCTGTTGGTGGCGGAGAATTTATTCTCTTAGCTTAACACCCTTCTCTGAGATGTACGAGCTCAGAGGTTTTGTAGTTGAAGGTTATCAGCGGTATACTCCCAATTTGGTAATGTGGCATGCTGTGTGTTGCTGTGTGATGATTATTTATTGATCATTTGTTGATCAAAGCGTGGCTTTGTGAAAAAGCGTAGCTTTGTGGATGAGACTTCGTCAAACCTCACACCCCGGAAATGGTCAAAACAGGAATATGCGGCAAGGTTATGAGGGTCGCTCCCTTTAGGGTATGTCATTCCTTTTGGAAAAGGGTGGTGTCAGGTATGGAGCCCTGATGCTTAACCTATGTGGTTGCTCCAATCTCATTTTCTGTGTGGTTGCTGCATTGTGATCGAGGGCCCTTGGATAAAGGTCCTAAAGGACCGGGGGGTGGTACATTCGTGTAGTAGTTACCTAGTTACAGAGGTAACCCGGCCTTGTGTTGGCAGAGAGCTGGTTAAGTTCTCGGGACGTCCCGCCAGAGGCGATCCCATGTGGCAGTAGGAAGTTCCTTAGACTGACCATTTGTTGGAAATCCAATGAAACAATACGAACCTTGTACGGTTTTAGTTGTATAACCTACCATGGAATGTGGCGGTAACCTGCTATTGAACATGGTAGCTATAGTAGGCATACGATAATGGTCGTACGTTGGCTAAGATTTATATTATACTTTCGAATGGTTTTCCACTGTGCACTTATAATAATAATATCAAAGAAATTTGTGTATTAAGCATCTTTGACTATCATAAGGAGAAATCTCCTCCAATTCTGCGTTTGCATTGTGTGGGGAGGCCTTATGGTAGTTTCATTTTCCAAAAGCATTGCGGATATTTTTCACTTCCCTTGTTGTTGTTGTTTTAAAAGATAAATTACTGTTTTGAGTTCTCACACCAGTCTCATGACTGACCTGAAGTTTATTGTTCCCCTCCTAAACTCTGGATGCCCATAATTTTCCACACGGGCAGCCTAGAGTCAGCTTATCAGGTCATTCTAGATTCAGGAGTGCTATGGAGCTCAAGTGGCGAGCTGGATGGCGAGACTTTTTACTTGTATATGATACTATCTTTCCGCTGTAAATTCACTTGTAAGGACATGTTTGTATAACTGTCTATTGTTTTCTTGTGTTGTATATTGTTGTTGTACACTCTGATGATGTAATGTATAAAATGCACAGTTCTTTGATTTAAAGATTATTCATTTATCTATTATATGTTGTTCCGCTGCGATATGTGAGATTCTAATATTGTTTATGTTTTGTTTTCTTACTTCTTCTATCTTTTTCTTCTACCTCTTCTTTTTAACCCTAACGGTTCGGTTTTCCGACATTTGATTGCTCGGCAGTTGATACAGTGGACGTATTAATGTCGACTTTCGTGAGTCGAAAATCGCAATCGTTACATTTGGTATCAAAGCATATGGTTAAGTGCCAACCTTGGCTCTGTTGGGAATTACTCATTAGAGATAGAGTTAGCAGTACTCTAGAATGAGTTGAGTGTAATAATAGATATGAGCGCGTATTTGTTAGTGAATATAAAATTGTTTTGTATTGTGTTGACTTATCAGTTGATTACAGTCTAGCTAACTGTTTCGATAGGGGTTTCTAAACTCTTAAACAAGATAAACCGACATAGTATCGTTCTAAATTGGGTAAATGAAATAATTTTACCTCGACTATATTTTATATACAAAGGAATAATGTTTTAGAATTATCAAAGTGTATGTAAAATTGAATTGTTTGATTGTTGAAAATATAAGAAAATATAAATGAATCAAAGTTGTTCAAATAATCTGAATAAAAACAACAATTGTGAAAGAATAAATTATATAAAAGCAACAATTGTATAAGTATAGAATTATAATTGAAATGATTTACAATTGTGGAATAATCTTGTATGAGTAAAGGGAAATAGTGAAATTATATAAGCAAGATTTATAAATGTGATTTATAAATAAAAGAAAATTTTGAAAGAATTTTAAAGCATTGGATTCACTACTGTTGCTGGAGAATAATAAGGGTGATGACTGCAACATCATCGGTATCACTTTCGAGTTTTTGTGTGATGAATTTGCTACCATAGTAAATTGAAATTGAATTTTGTCGTGATAAAAAAATTTGAAATTAAAATCCAAGTTGAAATTGATGAATATAAGTAATCAAGTTTTGAACTTATAATATGAGATAATAAAGATTTAACTTTAGTAAAGTTGAAATAAATTTGAATTAGTATGATCAAATATATGATGTGAAATTTAACTAAAGGAAGTTAAATAAATTAAATCAGATTTGGAAGTTGAATAATAAGTTGTATAACTTAAGTGATGCTGAATGAAGTTGATTTTGGTATCGAAGTAAAATAATAAAGTGAATTAAACGGATGTGAACTTGAGTTATATAAAAGAGATTAAACTTTATTTGTAAAATAAATTAGTAATTGCACTAATGAATTGAATATTAATCAATCGAATGTAATGAATTGATATAGAATAATGGATATAAGTGTAAATTCATTTAAGGCTAATTGAATGGTAAACCAAAGTGAAGGTAAATAAAGTGAATATGAATGTTGAATGTAAAGAGAATAAATTCGGTTGTGTTGGTTATACATTGGTTGTTAAATTATTGTTAATTGATTGAATAGAAATTCATATGCAATTGAATGAATAAAATTGAAAGCTAAAGCAATTAAATACAAATTGGAAGTTAAGTAAATTTAAATTGAATGGAAATTGATTTGAATTGAAAGTGAATAAATGTGAATGTAAATTAGTGAATGTAAACTAATTGAAAATGAATAATTGAATGTCGTTGTATACAAATTGGTCGTAAACAATTATAAGTAATGTCGAAATCATATAAGTTGTTTATAAACCTTGTTTATTATGCATTTCTTTTAATATGCATGTGTTGTAGTTGTTTAAAAAGAGTAAAATGTTAATAACTTCTTATATATGTCACTTACGTGTTTATATTGAGTAAATACAGATACCGGGGCTAATGTTTGGCGGGATTTGGTTGCGCAAAATGCTAAATAAATAACTGTTTTGCTTAAAAATGCTAAAAAGGTACGCCTACGCAATAAAAATAGGAAATATGAACTGTTTTTCTGTTTTCCGACCGTATGGGTCGATGTATATATATTTATATCTATTGTGATATTGTAAAAGCTCCTCCGTACAAAGGAGGTTATGGCGAAATTTTCTGAAAATTTAAGGCGTTAGAAAATTTTCGGGAAATTTTGGAATTTTTTTTGTGAAAACTAAGTTTTGATTTGAAGTTAGAGGTTAAACGATATAGTTGGTTTTGAAAAGATAACTATATATGGATTTGAAAATTTAGTAAACGTTTTGTAAGAAGTTTAACTAATGGATTTTTGGAAAGTTAAACACTTGAGAGATTTGTAAAGTCTAATTTGAATGGTTTGTTTTGAAAAGTTAATGGATTTCAAAACTTTTTTCTTACTTGGCAATTTCGAAGACGAATTTCTTTTAAGGGAGGGAAGATTGTAACGATCCAGAATTTCTGTAATTTGAAATTCAGATATTTAATTAATTTTAAATATTAACAAGTAAAATTTATAAGTCGAATAATTTATTTTTCGAATATCTTTATTTAATTGGATAATTAAATTGACAATTTAACATTTGAAATTACAGAAAAATTTGGAAATTGGGTTAAATGTGGATGAAAATGATTTATAAAGTTATATTAAATCATATTGGAGTTAGAACATTGTTTGTGAACTTTTAAAATTGATTTAAAAGTCAATTTGTGAAAATTGAATATTTTAATATTTAATCGACTAGTGAAAATAGTCAATTTTCAAACAGTCTCGGATTAGACGAAACCAGTTTCATCGGATCCGTAATGTTAAATTATTGTAAGATTTCAAATTTCGTGTCAATCGGATTTACTGTTTGTCCGGGGCAAGCCAAAACGCATAGAAATTAGTTTAATCGATTTAATTTAAATTTGATCGTTTATTTCCGTAACTCGCACATATGATCGAATGGCTTCCGAAATATATTCCATTGTGTCCGAAACACGGGGTAAACCCTAAAAAAGCCGGTCACCGCGTGAGATTTGGAGTTCGGGGGTAAGCCCTAGGGTTTATAGCCACCGGCCTCAATGTCAATGGCCAAAAATGCTTAATCTTTTCCCCTTAATTTCTTCAAATCCACACATCTATTCATAAACTTCCAACATGAAAAACATAGAGCTCAAGATGATCTTTCAATCCATACGATTGTGATTAAAATTCGAGAGGTGGATCAACATCAACGTGGTCGCATTCATCAGGGGGTCGCGCATGTTTTCCAAGGTGGAATGGGGGCCGAGCTTCAAGCCTCTCTGGCCGAAGGTAGAGCTCGACTTGGGTGTGTGAATGGAAGTTGCTGATCGTTGTAGAAACGCCGTATGGTGGTCGCGTGATTTAGGGGTGCGTTCGAAATAACGCATGGGGGAAGAAGACTCTAGTAACGGCCGAGATCTGCAATTGGAAAATAGACGGCTCTGATTTGCTTAGGTTTAAAATATTAAATAAAATTGTAAATTAATATATAGTTAAATTCGTGTAAACTTTAAAATGCTATAACATTTTCATACGAGGTCGAAAACGCACGAAACGAATTGCTTTGGGTTCGTATGGACGAACACTACGCAATGGAGCTGGTTTGGAGTCGTTTGGTGCTAGTGATAATTTTGAGTAAAATTAAACGCGTGTTTAATTTTATTCGAAACAAAATGCTGCAACCGTCATCGGAAACTCAAGGTGAGAACTTCTCACTCAATCGAATTGTTTCGATTTAAATTTTAAATAGTTAAATTTAAAATTTCTTGATTGTGTGATTGGATGGTAGTTATTATCTATTGCTTTGAAATAGACCGTATATGTTGTATATCAAGCGGATGTTATTTATTAAACACATATACCGCGATAATTTCAACTTGAATTGGAATTGGTATTGTATATGTATTTGGAGTTGATTTTCCCGCATTATATAGCGGATGAGACCCTATTGCGCCACATAATAGCGGATAATATTTTATGAATCCCATATACCGCGATATTTTACCTCGAAGTGGAATTGGTATTGTGCTAACATCTATGGATGCAGGGAAACAGGTTGGAGTGATCCAACTGGATTCCTCAAATGATTGAATCTGTTTCAATGTTGTGTGTTGATCTATTTATAAACTGCATGATTATCTTTGTGGTTGAAATCGTTAAAGGCTAAATTTTAGCCGAATATAAATTGGTATCGTTAGATACCGAAAATAAGTAAAATGTAAACTTTCGAAATTTAAGTTGAAAATTTATAATTAAATTTATTTTTGAGTCCTATAAATTTGAAGGAAGGAATTTTTAAAATGATAAAGTTTTATTTTTATCTTATTGAATAAAATTCCAAAATATGGTAAAAAGGCTTAATAAATGGATTTTCGATAATATTATTCAAAGGTTGAAAATTTATTCAAAATATTGATTTTAAAGAGTTGGAAAATAAAAGAATTGGTATTCTTTAAAAAAGGAAATTATTTTGAAAAGAAATAATTTAGAAATCAATTTGGAAATTTATTTGGTGTTTTGAAATGAATTTGGAATCAATTTGGAAATTGATTTGGGGTTTAGTAGAAATTGGTTTCAATTTCAAATTTGAATTAAATTCACTTATTGTTTAATTTCTTGGAAAATCAATATGGAATTTGATTTGGTGTTTTTGGAAATCAATTGAAAACTGATTTTGGTGTTGAAAGTGAATCATCGAAATCGATTTGAAAAATCGTATAAAAAGTGAATATTTGGAAATGTAAATTCACAATGGAAATTTATAAAGGAAATTTGTTTTAAAAAGAAACATTGATTTATTTTTGAAAGTGTGGAAATAAATTTACGGATTTGGAACGTAAATTTAATAAATTGGTAAGGATTTATTTAATTGGTTGGAATGGACCATTTTGAAATGAAGCGTATCCTCCTTGGAAAACCGAATAAAATTTCTGAATAGCTTTGAAAAAAAAAAATTATTCATATATATAAAATTCTAGTATTGGTTTTGAAAGGGATATTTTGAAGAAATTTACCTCTTAAATTATTTTAAATCCTTTAAGTAAAGATTTATTAAATTGTTCATAGAAATGATTATTTCTAAGATTTAATTAGTAATTGTTTTAGAAAATAGTTATTTAAATAGTTATACTCTATTTACTAATTTTATTTTGAAAAAATTAGTTTGGGTTTAAGTTTATATAATATAGGTATAATATTTTATAACTAATATTTTAAGTAAAGTGTTTAAAGAAAAATAGTTTTATTTAAAAGTTTTTCCCGATATATTTTTGGATAAGAAATTTTCAATTATTTTAAAAATATTTGAACCCAGCAGATTTCCAGTGGAAATGAATAACTATTTGTAAGTGTTTTATGCTTAAGAAAAATGATTTGAAATTTAATTTCAAAAGTTGTAAAGGTGAAAATTGATTTGAAACTTGTTTTCAAATGGTTGAAGTATGGAAATTATATCTTGTAAAGATATTTTTGAAACTAAATAATTTGGGAAGATTATTTAGAATCGGGTTATGTTGTGAATATTGACTGATAGTTAAATAACCGACTATCAATATTGACCCTTAAATGGCTATTTATTGTGAATTGGTTGAAATTGAATGCTACACTAATTTTTAAATTATTGTGCTCATATTCGGATTACCCATTTCGAATAGTGATATGACGTAATGGATCGCATTGAAGACCGGTGTTGAAGACCGGGTATTTGTGAAAACGATAGGATGACCTATCGATTGTCTCTGCACCGTTAGCTACGGTATGCAGATTTCCTTTGTGTTGGGAAATTCGATCGGGATTGTGAATACCCAGATTGCAAGGGCTTCTTTTGAAGTGCCTTCGGTTCTGTTCGAACCCGGAACAGACTTGTATGGTTACATGTTTGACATTACATTTTGAGATATAAAGTAGATTTCTTTCAAATACATCTCTGTTGGTGGCGGAGAATTTATTCTCTTAGCTTAACAACCTTCTCTAAGACGTACGAGCTCGGAGATTTGTAGTTTAAGGTTATCAGCGATATATTCCCAATTTGGTAATGTGGCATGCTGAGTGTTGCTGTGTGATGATTATTTATTGATCATTTGTTGATTAAGCGTGGCTTTGTGAAAAAGCGTGGCTTTGTGAAAAAGCGTAGCTTTGTGGACGAGACTTCCTCAGACCTCACACCCAGGAAATGGTCAAAACAGGAATATGCGGCAAGGTTATGAGGATCGCTCCCTTTAGGGTATGTCATTCCTTCTGGAAAAGGGTGGTGTCAGGTATGAAGCCCTGATGCTTAACCTATGTGGTTGCTCCAACCTCATTTTCTGTGTGGTTGTTTCTTTGTGATCAAGGGCCCTCGGATAAAGGTCCCAAAGGACACGGGGGGTGGCATATTCGTGCTGTAGTTACCTAGTTACAGAGGTAACCCGGCCTTGTGTTGGTAGAGAGCTGGTTAAGTCCTCGGGACGTCCCGCAAGAGGCGATCCCATATGGCAGTAGGAAGTTCCTTAGCCTGACCATTTGTTGGAAATTCAAAGAAACAATACGAACCTTGTACGGTTTTAGTTGTATAACCTACCATGGAATGTGGCGGTAACCTGCTATTGAACATGCTAGCTATAGTAGGCATACGATAATGGTCGTACGTTGGCTAGGATTTATATTATACTTTCGAAAGGTTTTCCATTGTGCACTTATAATAATAATATCAAACAAATTTGCGTATTAAGCATCTTTGACTATCATAAGGAGAAATCTCCTCCAATTCTGCGTTTGCATTGTGTGTGTGCGGGGAGGCCTTATGGTAGTTTCATTTTCCAAAAGCATTGCGAATATTTTTCACTTCCATTGTTGTTGTTGTTTTAAAAGATAAATAACTGTTTTGAGTTCTCACACCAGTCCCACGAATTACCTGGAGTTTATTATTCCCTTCCTAAAATCTGGGTGCCCATAATTTTCCCACGGGCAGCCTAGAGTCAGGTTATCAGGTTATTCTGGATTCAGGAGTGGTATGAAGCTCAAGTGGCGAGCTGAATGGCGAGACTTATTACTTGTATATGATACTATCTTTCCGCTGTAAATTCACTTGTAAGGACATGTTTGTATAACTGTCCATTGTTTTTTTGTGT
Organism: Allium cepa; assembly: GCA_030765085.1. NCBI lineage: Eukaryota > Viridiplantae > Streptophyta > Magnoliopsida > Asparagales > Amaryllidaceae > Allium > Allium cepa. Next base: position 846,538,796 of record CM060928.1, on the reverse strand, counting down.
TGTATATTGTTGTTGTACACTCTAATGATGTAATGTATAAAGTGCACGGTTCTTTGATTTAAAGATTATTCATTTATCTATTATATGTTGTTCCGCTGCGATATGTGAGATTCTAATATTGTTTCTGTTCTGTTTTCTTACTTCTTCTATCTTTTTCTTCTACCTCTTCTTTTTAACCCTAACGGTTCGGTTATCCGGCATTCGATTGCTCGGCAGTTGATACAGTGGACGTATTAATATCGACTTTCGTGAGTCGAAAATCGCAATCGTTGCTGATGCTGTTTGAGGAGTTTGAATTTTTGGCTTTGAATTTTATTTAGAACTGCAATTGGAATTTTTGGTTTGTCTACCATCCATTGAAAGAGGAGAAGCAAATAGAATTGTATGTACAGAAATGAGGAATAAAAAAGCTGCTACGGTTTATAATAGGATAAATATACGTAGAGCTGAGAAACAGAGGAACGGATACGATTGATTTGGACCGTTGAATAATAAAAAGCCCGAAAAGCCCGTTCTGACTCCGGAATGAAATTGGGTCAACCCATATAACAAAATAGATGTTTTTACATATTTCAAATGCAATAGAACAGGTTCCAAATCAAAATTCCACCGTATGAAGAAATTATACTAAAATCAAGTTATTTCAAATTGATTTCAATTGATTTCAATTAAATTGATTTCAAGGCATTTCGAGTCCGTACGATTAAATGACAAGTCCGATCGCTATGAAACTTGAAATCTTAGTATAGTTCATCGTTATGGATCCGATGAGACTAGTTTCGTCGAAATCCGAGTCAGTGGCTAAAATGGCTGTTTTACATTAATTAAATAAATTTAATATTAAATTAATAAATTTTATTCTTCAATTTAAATTCTATAATAAACAAATCTTTTCATTTTTGATTTCTTAAACAATCACCAAATTTTAAAAAAAAGTATAGATGTCTAATTAAAGTTGATTAATCCATCAATTACGGTGTTTGATTTCAATTTCATTAAATTCAGAAATTATAAATTAAAATTCCAAAAATCCATTTAATTTCACCTTTCATCCTATTATTTAACCTATCATTATCAAATGGATGAAATTAACATTGGTTCATGATTTATTACATAATATTCTCAATTTTCAACTTAATTTCCATTAACGTAATATTTAAACACTAAATTTCATTTATTTGCAATTAATCCAATTATTGAATTTAAATTTCAAATAAATTAATAAATCTTGATTTCCATTCATTAAATTAACCAAATGTCATATTATAAATAGAATTAACATTATTTCCATTTATTTCTTTAATTTATACTAACATTGATTTTTTCCAAATTACAGTTTATTATGTATTATTTCATCAATTAATATACTTTGAACTTATTTCCCAATTTATTAATTATAATCAGTTTTAATCTTACAATTGGTTTAATTAATTGGGTTTGCACCAAATTAGTTTTTTATTAACTTGTATCAACATTATTACCTTTATTTTAGTGATTTCATTATTAAATTACAAATTTGTTTATTTTCTTTCCGAGTTAAATTACTAAAACTTATTAAAGTAACAAAATTTAATTATCGAAAATTACGGGTCGTTACACTTTCCCCCACTCAAAACTTTTCGTCCTCGAAAAGGAAAAAGAAGGAAAAAGAAGAATTAAGAAATCAATATATCTTACTTAAAATATTAAATTTATAAACAAATAAATTTACAAAATTAATTAATTTACATAAAATATACCAATTTATAACCATTAGATCTTTTTATACTTAAGTTGATAAAGTTTGGAAACATTTTCAAACAAATTATAAGTACAAAATTTACGGAAAATTTCGGCAGAGTCTCCTTCGTACGGAGAGGCTCGGGAGAAAATATAATGTCAAATATAACAATATACAACATATATTTTCCCAAAATAATAAATATCCCAACATGGGAAAACAATATAATAACGCTATAAACCGTAATCCAAAAATGCACCTACTTGTCGGTCAATTAACGCTTAATTAAGAAACTAAAAGCAGTAGCAATTGCTTCCATAACCTACATTTCACTTATATAATCTAAAGGAGTTAATACTTATATGAAATGGAATATTTAAAGTTGTTCAACCACCCACAAACAAATTAATAGAAGCAACAATCACTTGCAACCAAAATACGATCATCATATAAATCAACACAACCAGTTATCCATAGCAACAAAACAAATAGTTTTTCGGGTTTACAACTTTAAATTGTATGGAATGGAAAATAAACTATTAAGTGCATCATTTACTCAACAGACTTAGATAATACTAAATTGATTATTCATACATCCGAACAATTTTAAAGTATTCTTGCCCAAACAACCATAAACCAAACAAACAACAATTCCAAACAATAGATCAAGTTCATTTTGAATAATTTCATTTCATAGCATTTATTGTTTAGACTCCTTTTCATTCATATAATAATTCATCTTTTTTTATTTACCTTTATTTCTTACAAACTTTTATTTTCATTCACTCATTCAATGTTTATTTCATTTTTTTCATTTATTATTTACAATTATTCATTTTCATTTATTCAGGTCATGTCATTTTCTTTTCATTGCATTACATTTATTCATTTCTCAATTTCACTTATTTTAATTTATTTATTTATAGCGCTTAGCTTTCTATTATATGTAATTATAGTAACATTTCAATTACAACTTAAGTTTATAACTCTATAACATCAATTCTTATTATTAAAAGCAATTTATTGAACACTTTCTTTACATGTTTTTACTTGTATAATTTCCATTACATTTTCTTATTAAACATTACAACTTTTAATATTTGGTAAGTTATATATATGCTTTAAGAATGTAATTTAAAGTTATATAAGTTTTTCTTGTTTCCTTTAAATAAATTTCATGTTCAAAAATCATATCTTTTGTTTTATATGTCACTAGTTTCGACTTTCTTGTAATTTCATTTATAACCTAGAATTTAGTCTCTTATCTTAATTAGATGTTCCAATTATTAATTAGTTACATTCCGTTTCACTAAAATAATTGAAACCATTAATTAACGGAAACTTAAGAACCAAATACTGAGTTAAATTTCAAATCCTTTTAAAATAATTGATAGATGTATATACTTACAATTTCTATATCCAGTTATATTTAAAACAATTTGAAATTTCCATTTGCTTATCAAAATTAATTTGTAAAACTACTACAGTGGCCTTCCCACTTCGAAAATCAAAAATAAATGTCGATGATGCGTGCACTCATCAACGAAATTCTTTTCCAACAACAGAGAGGGGAGTACAGAATTTATTTCTTTCCAAAATTTCTTTAAAACAATTCTTTCAATTTATATTGAAATATTTGTATCAAAAAATACTTCTAATATTATTATTATATTCCAAAAATCCTTTGAAAGAAGTTTAAAAATCCCGGAACTTAAGTTCTAAAATTTCCAAATTTCATTTATTTTATTTTCTTCAAATTTTGTTTCCAATCAATATTTATAAATTTCGCTACCTAACAACCAATTTATTACAGCGATATATAACTTTATAAAAAAATTATTTTATATATAGAAAATATAATAGGAAAAATTATTTCATTCACCTATATTCAAAATAAATATTATGTCGGTATGTTCTACTAAGTGTTTAGAAATCCCTATTGATGTCATAGCGTCCTATGCACCAACCAGAATTTATAAATACAAAACGGAACAGATTAACACAATATTAAAACCTTTTATAACACTAACAAATACGCTCTCTCATATATATACACTCAGCGACGCATCATAGGGTATTACTATCCTATTGATAAAGAGTCAGACCCCACAAAGCTAAGGCTTATCTTTAAACCTCGCTCTGATACCAGATGTAACGTCCTACCTTTTTATACGCTTTAAATCGACGATAAACCACACATGTTACACTCAAACCATACAGAAGGGTTAATTATTATTGGGGTGAATATGAAAAAGGAAGAAAGAAGAAAAACAAAACAGAATCTTGCTGTGGGACGACAAATATAATAATCAAATAACAGTTCATGAAAGCTGTTTTACTAAAACATTCGATTATACTTATGCAATACATATCAGAGTTACACATACTAGAGAATAATAAATAATGCAGCGGAATACATGATGCAGTGGAATAATATAATGAATAATAGTACTAAAATCTTCGTCTTCGTCCTCCAGAAATAAGGCCTTCAAAACCTGAAATGCTCAGGCTGACCCGAGCGAATTGAAAAGACAAAACACTCCAGTCAAACTAAAAGATCTTACGTAAGTTCAATCGACGGTAAATAATATGAGTGGAATGGCGTCCGAGATGTTTATGGGATTTGACATCTCCTATCCAGTAACTAACGTGAGTGCAATAACTTAAGAGATGCTCGAGATTCACACCTCCTAAGGATCCGTCAAACTATTTACTATGTAGTAATATTCCACTATTATAGTAATGTCTATTGTAAAATAAACTTACTGGTTAAGGCTTTACATTTTCCACCTTAACACGTAATAGTCCCAGTATTCCATCCAATATCCGTGTATCTCTAGATCGGGAGACTACCATAAATACTCCACGGGCTACAGGAGAAATCCAAACTCGTACAAGACGGGCTAGGGTAGGTGACACGGCACATAAGGCAGTGCTAAGGTAGATATACCAATTACTATCTGGACTGGCAGTGACGCATAGCACATAGCTACCGCCTACCTTGAGCCACACCCCCGAATCAAAATAAAAAGTGGCCACCGAATCAATCTCAAAGTCAGAATATAATGGAATGGTATCGAAGGAGTGTGTCCAATAAGAGGAGCTACCTCAATGGTCTTGAATCGCTCCTGTTTTAGCCACCTTGCGCCAACTCATGGGAGTCGGGTCCACGCATATGCCTCAAAGGAACGCCGCTGACATCCTACTTTATTCTGGAATCTCCACCGTGTACACCGTTGTTAAAGTGGTTTTCGGAGTTGGCAGAGAGTACGACAACTTCTGATCCTTGTCTCTTTAACAACCAAATGTTATTATAACACCGTGGTCATTTAAAAATAGTTTATACTTCAGAACCAAAATGTCATTGCCATTTCAAACCAAATACGATATCATTTCCATTTCAAAACCAATAAAATATGATATGTTTTTCATTCAAAACCACATCAATAATATATTATTTCCCTTAAAAACCAAAATCAATAATATGTCACTTCATTCAAAAACCACATTAATATTTTATCATTTAAATAAAGCTAAACTTCCAAATTACTGAATATTTCCTTCAATACCTTTAAACTTGAGATATTGCCGCTTTCCATCATCTTAAACCAAAACCTTATTATAAAGTCAGATTCTTACATCTTTAATTTTAGTAAGTTCCAAATCAATATATATATTTAAAGACAAACCTTAATTTAATTCAATTTTAAATAAATGCATTTCATAAATCATTTTATTTCAAAGTTGCAACACTTTGAAACCATAACATATTGAAATTCATAACTTCGAAGCACTTCAATTTCGATAAAACATTTCAATTTAGATATATTTCAAGGCTTTAAATATTCCATTATTTCACACTAAATCTGAAATTTTCATATATATCTTAATTCAATTTACTATTATTTATTTTGAAATATTTATTTAATAAATTCAATAATTTTGAAATAAAACTCAAACTTGAAATATTCGTTAATCACCTTAAACCATCATCAAATTATAAAATCATGCCCTTTAAAATCTCAAACTCAATAAGTTCCAGATTGCTTTAATCACTCTTAAACTGATTTCAAATCCATCTTCTCAACCTTAATTTAGCAATATCATTATAAACTATATATATATATATATATTAAAATGTAATTTAAATAAATACTTACTATATTATATTTTAATAAAATCATACCTTATTATTACTCTATTATATAATGAACAAAATTATACATAGCTTAAATTTAAGAATTTAACTATATATATATAATTATTTATATAATATAAAAAATCAATATTTATATAAACCCATATATTTCTTTCCAAAACCATAGAAATCACTGCAAAATATTTTTATATATAGACCACGGTGTCTGTATATAATTTTCTATCCTATGGTCAAGTGATACGGATATGTATCATTTCAATCCGTAATTTAAAATATAAATACGGTTACATATCATTTCAAACCGCAATCCCGAATGAAATAAAATCCATAACAACTTCAGTTTATGACAATATAAAATACAACATCCATTCATCCAATCTCAATAATCAAACATTTATCACAATCATCATCCAGTTTAATCAATAACATCAATATAGAACAGATAATAAATAGCAGGTATTTACTGGCAGTTTGCATGCAATAATAAATTAAATAACAATTTAATTCAATAAATTCAATTTAACTGAGATGTTGATCAAAAATATGTCAAACAGTTATAAATAAATTTCTAATCACATCAAAATATAATTTAACACACATAAGAAATTTTAGAAGTTGTAAGTGGGTTGAGACATTCACCTTTTGAATTTAAATGAATTTAAATCCAATTTAAATCCAAAATTTGAACAGTCTCAGAATCCTTCCAAACAAGCGCCAAAATGTCCAATACGAATCTAGCGGAGAAAACCGTGCGCAAATCGGGCCTTGTACGTTAAAGTTACACTGATTAGAACATTATACAATTCGAATTAAATTAAACAAAATAATATATATATAATCATTACCACGTCATCGCTCTTCCTCATGTGGATCCTATTCATGCTACCCTGCAGCAAGCCCTAACATGCAATAGGAACACCTCCACCGATGATCGCATGCCACGGCCAAGGCTACGCCGGCTCGCGCCTGGCCAGAACTGCTGCCGCTCGACCTCCGGTCTCTCGGCCGGCACGTCAGAGCCCCCCACGAACGACGACCGACGAAGCAATACCTAGCAGCCGCCATGAAATCGAAACCCTAACTGATTTTTAAGCGTCGATCCAACCGTTGAAACAACGAATCAACTATGCCGATGAGCTATGCTCGCCACTCTCCATTCCCAGTATCATCGATTTGACGATCAGTTGAGGTTCATCGATGAGCGCTGAACGACCGAAAACAAATCAACAATTTCTGGCGACATCGAAACCCAGATTGAAAACCGAATTACAAATCTGAGATGCGCTCGTCAAGAGCTTTAGATTGATATATAATTTGATGTTGTTTGAGGAGTTTGAATTTTTGGCTTTGAATTTTATTTAGAATAGCAATTGGAATTTTTGGTTTGTCTACCATCCATTGAAAGAGGAGAAGCAAATAGAATTGTATATATAGAAATGAGGAATAAAAGGGCTGCTAGGGGATATAACAAGATATATATAAGTAGAGCTGAGCAATAGAGGAACTGATACGATTGATTTGGACCGTTGAACAATAAATAGCCCGAAAAGCCTGTTCTGACTCCGGAACGAAATTGGATCAACCCATATACTAAAATAGATGTTTTAACATATTTTAAACGCAATGGAACAGGTTTCAAGTCCAAATTCCATCGTATGAAGAAATTATACTAAAATCAAGTTATTTAAAATTGATTTCAATTGATCTTAATTAAATTGATTTCAAAGCATCTCGAGTCCGTACGATCAAACGACGAGTCCATTCACTACGAAACTTGAAATCCTACTATAGTTCACCGTTACGGATCCGATGAGACTAGTTTCATCGAAATCCAAGTCAGTGGCCAAAATGGCTATTTTATATTAATTAAATGAATATAATATTAAATTAATAAATTTTATTCTTCAATTTAAATTCTATAATCAACAAATTTTATCATTTTTGATTTCTTAAACAATCACAAAAATTTCAAACAAATTTAGATGTCAAATCAAAGTTGATTAATCCATCAATTACGGTGTTTAATTTCAATTTCAATAAATTCAGAAATTATAAATTAAAATTCCAAAAATCCATTTAATTTGACCTTTCATCCTATTATTTAATCTATCCTTATCAAGTGGATGAAATCAACATTGGTTCATGATTTATTACATAATATTCTGAATTTTCAACTTAATTTCCATTAACGTAATATTTAAATGTTAAATTTCATTTATTTGCAATTAATTCAATTATTGAATTTAAATTTCAAATAAACTAATAAATCTTGATTTCCGTTCTTTAAATCAACCAATCGTCATATTATAAATAGAATTAACATTATTTCCAATTATTTCTTTAATTTATACTAATATTGATTTTTTCCAAATTATAGTCTATTACGTATTATTTCATCAATTAATATTCTTTGAACTTATTCCCCAATTTATTAATTACAATCAATTATATTCTTACGATTGGTTCAATTAATTGGGTTTGCACCAAATTAGTTATTTATTAACTTTTATTAACATTATTACCTTTATTTTAGTGATTTCATTATTAAATTACAGATTTGTTTATTTTCTTTCCAAGTTAAATTACTAAAACTTATTAAATTAACAAAATTTAATTATCGAAAATTACGGGTCGTTACATGCTCTGGTTATCACATCGAGCATCAACACTATCATGCTCGTATCCCAAGTCACACAACAATCGCCACAAATAAAGTGCCTCCTTTTCCACCTCCAACGCGCCTATCAATTTCGTCTTAGTAGTGGACAAAGCAAATACGGTCTGCAATCTTGATCTCCAACTTATGGTTGTACCACCAAGTGTGAAGACATATTCAGGAGTTGATTTTCTTCGATCCCCATCACCGGTGAAGTATGAATCCCAATAACCAACCAACTTGCAATTCATCACGTTACTGCTGCCAAAAACAAGATCATGAGATGATGTACCTCTAAGGTATCTCAATATAAGCTTCACAGCTTTCCAATACGATTTCCACCGATTAGCCTTATACCGGCTAAACATCCCAGCAGATTTTGTAATATCAGGCCTTGTACACACCATAACGTACATTAAACTTTCAACCGCACTAGCATATGGCACCTATTCCATATAAGCCTTGTCTTTCTCCGAGATAGGTGATCATTTACTCGAAAACTTCATATGCAAAGGTAAAGATGTATTTGATGAATTTGCACTCTCCATGCTAAACCGGCAAAGCACTTTCTCAATGTACTCCTTTTGAGTTAATTTCTACTCAAAACGCTTTCTATCTCTTTCTATTTCCATGCCCAATATCCTCTTTGCTTCTCCAAGATCTGTAACGACCTAGAATTTCCGTCTTTTGAAATTCGCGTATTTAATTGATCTTAAATATTCATAAGTCAATTTTATAAGCTGAATAACTTATATTTCGAATATCTTGATTTAATTGGATAATTAAATTGTTAAATTAATATTTGAAATTACAGAAATAATTCAAATTTGGATTTAATATGAATAAAAATGATTTATAAAGTTGAATGAAATTTTATTTGATTTAGAATGATGTTAGGGAACTTTTGGAATTGAATTAAAATCTAATTATAAAAAAATTGAATATTTTAATACTTAATTAACGTGTAAAATAGTCATTTTTCATACAGTCTCGGATTTCAACTAAACTAGTTTCATTGGCTCCGTAATGTTATATTATTATAGGATTTCAAATTTCGTGTCAATCGGATTTACGGTTGGTCCGGGGCAAGTTAAAACGCGTAGAAATTTGTTTAAGTAAATTTTAAATTTAAACAAGTCGATTCGAAAACTTATCTTTTGAATATGATCGAATTGTCTCCCGATATATATTCCATTTTGTTCGGAATACGAGTAAAACATTACAAATGCCTGGCAGCATGCTTCATTTGAAGTTTGAAATATTTTTGGGTGAATAGTGTTTTGGAATTTTCTATAAAAGGACGTTATAATTTCTATTTTGTCAAAACCCTAACCAACCTAGGCTAACCGCCGTTCTACACTCAATGGTCGAAAATTTCGACCTTTTCTCCTTTAATCACTCTCAATCCATCAACAATTAGAAAAAACTTTCAACTACAAAATCAAAGAGCATGATGAGATCTTCAAAACCATATGGCTACGATCTAAAACAACGAAACGGTCGAGGGGAAAAAGGCATGTTAAGTCATGCGATTGGGAATGATTTTCGAGATGAAGTGGGGGTCGAGTATGGCCGGTCTTTGGCCATAGGTGGAGTCGGTGATGTGCTTTCGAACGATGATAGCTGATCGTCTTCAAGCTTCGTATAGATGGCATAATAATTTGATGAATAACGGTGGCATTGGATTTTTCTTCGACCTGTATATTGAACGATGGAAGAAGATCATGCACAGCCAAGATGGGATGCAAGCGGATTGAACAGCCTGGTCTATTTCTAGGGTTTGAAATTAAAAATAAATTTGTGAATTATATTATTTAAAATTCGTACAAACTTTAAAACACTATAACTTTTTCATAAGAGGTCTGTTTTTGACGAAACAAGTGCGTTGGGTCCGTATTGATGAGCATTACATTTTTGAGCTAGTTTGGAGTTGATTGGAGAAAGTGAAAATTGTGGACAAAATTAAACGCCCGTTTAGTTTTATTCGGAATAAAACATGAAACTGCTATTGGAAGCAAAATGAGTACAACTCACTCTTTTTGACTCACTGATATTTTTATATAGGTGAGTATAAATTTATTTTATGATGATTGATGATTGTTTGGGTGATATATGATATATTATTTATATATTGATTGGTTTTTGGATATTTTCCTACCTATTGGAGCAGATGAGACCTTATACGTCCCGTGTATGAGCGGATGACCCTTTATACGGGCGTCTGCCATGAAGCGGACATTGTAGATATATTCTACTTTGTATATTTGCAGGTGACAGATTGGAGGGATCTAACTGGATTCCTCGCCAGTATTGGTTATATTTACAAATATTGTGATATATGTTATTATAATGTGATATATGATGTTCTGGTTGCCATGATTGCAGTATTAGTGCTGTTGCAGCATTGGGCCATATTTTGGAATTTTAAAAATATTAAAGTGATGATTTCCAATTAAAAAGGATTTTCAAGTGGTCTTGAAAATATACTTTTTGTTGAATTTTGAATTGTAAAGGAACGAATTTATTCTGAATAAATAAATTCTATAATTTTTGTGTTATAAAAATTATGATTTTTGTGAAATATGGTTGAAATATGATTTTTTGGAATATGGAAATAACTATTTTGTAAATAGTTTAAACTGAGATTTTTGATTTATTATAAATGTTTTATATATAAGATTTACAAAATTGATATTTTTTAAATAAAAATAATGGAATTATAAAGGTGTTTTGAAAGTGTTAAAATGAGGTATAAAAATGAATCTTATAAGTAAATAAGATTTATGAATTTGTGAAGTTATAAAATGAGTGATTTTGTAAAATAAAAGATTTATAAGTGATTAACTTAATATTTGGATTTTTGGCATTTAAATGAGATAAATGGAATTGGTTAATAAAAAGCATTTTGGAAATGGAAATTTTTATAAATATATATGGAATTTATAAACATTGTTTTATAAATCCGAAATCGACTTATTTTGATATGTTAATTATTATGGCTTATTAAAGGTATTATATGCACAATTTTGGACAGTGGATAATCCTTTAATAAATATGTAGAATTAATGAATTTGGTAAAATAAGCTATATCCACGATTTTGGACAGTGGATTATCCTTTAATAAAATGTGTACAAATATTGGATTTGGTAAGTGAATTGTATTCACGATTTTGGACGGTGAATAATTTTCTAAATTTAATGAACGTTTTGGAAAGTGATATTTTAAATGGAGTTAAACGATTCGAATATGTTTTTAAACGTGTTGAGTATCGAAACCATAGATTTCAGCATTCATTGTAGAAATAGACGTTTTCGAGAAATAAGGAAATGACGGAATATAACATTATTATTATAGTAAGTGATTTTCGAAAGGAAATATTTTTTATAATATATGGGATATATATATATATATATGTAATTTTCGGATCTCTATACTAGTGATTATGGGTTGTCGTAACGATGTTTTACGCAACATTCGTTTTGACCAAAATAAATGTGTTTAATGGAATGTTTTCCTTAAAGAATAAAATATATACTTAATCTTGATTTAAGCATTTGTAATATTTTCCAAGTGTTGAAAATAAATTGATTCGTGAATTACTTAACATTAAATAAGTATATGGAAATGTTTTCCCATATTGAAATGGTTTTGGAATTATATCTTTTTAAAGATAATTTGAAGTGAATATTTGGAAAATGGTTTGATTAATAAAAGATTAATTAAAAGGGCCTGGTGATTGCTTATTGTGCTAAATATTTGTTTGTTTGCTTTGATAGTTAAACAACCGACTACCAAATTTGGCCATTTTAGTTCCTCGACGTGATGTGGGAACTACTTAGTCATATACTTGTAGCCTTCTGTGTAGGCTTGATATCGTTTGTGTTGAGGATGTTGATTCGTATAGTGCACAGAATTACTCCAATCTATCAAGCTTCCTTCTTGGCCCGAACGATAGCAAGTTGAAAGTTGGAGACATGGAAAGTTTATGAGACTTAGTTTCTGTGTGAGGTTGAGAAACGCTTTTTTGTTACTGGCGCGAACAGATTGGGATCAGATTTATTTAAAAACCACTTCGGACCAACGTATATGCGACGATTGTGTAGGTTTCTTGTGACGATATTGATATTTAGGATTTTCATAGCGGGGGACTGCTTGTTGATCGTTTGGAGTTAAAATCCTAATATACATATAGTAGTAGTGGTCTTTTCATTATGAAATATCCAATACAAGGACTCTAACATAGGGATTTCTTGACAGGATGTGATAGGAAAGTACCTTCGGTTTGTCCTGTTCTTGGATAACTTGTACGGACGTTTATCTGACATTGCATTTCTACAAATTATGTACATTGGTTTTTACAAACGTACATCAGCGGTAGCGAAGAAGGAAACTTCTCTTAACTTAATAACCTCCTTGAGACGTATGAGCTTAAGGGTTGTATTTTTGTGGAAGGCAATTAGTAGTCAACGGAAATGGCCATGTGGCATTCAAAGTGATGTGATTTGTGATATGTGAAAGGTAAGCGTTACTTCAGGCCATATCAACCGAAAATGACTAAAACAGGGTTAGATGTGGCAAGGCTAAGTGGATTGCTTCCAAGTAGGGTATGGTCATCCTCTTCTAGATATATCTTTACACGCTATGAAGGCGTGTATCTGATTATTGTGCTTTGAATGCTAGAGGGCCCTTCGTAAAGGTCGGTGACGACCGGAGGATGACATATTCGGTACCATCTAGTTGTAGATGTGGGTCGGTCTTGTGTTGGTAGAGGGCAGATGTTCTGTTCCTTAGGACATCTATCTAGAGGTGTACCCATCGGAAGGTAGTCCCTTCACCTGGTCATTTGTATGGAAATCCAAGCTCCACTATGCACCTGCCATTTTGTCTCTATTACCCATTTTGGGCTATACGCTGGAATTTAATCAATGTAACAATTTCGGCTATGATTAATATTATTTGTATACTAGACACTAGTATAATATCAGATGATTTGACACGAAATGTTTTAGTTACCGTAAGGTAAAAGTATGTAACGAACCGCCTTTTCGGACAGTTTAAACCGACGATCAAATACACATGCCGGTTCCAAACTGTTCAAAAAGGCAGATGGTTATTGGGGTAAATAAGAAAAGAAAAGAAAGAGAAATAAAGAAAATGAAACAACACAGAATCTCGCAGCGGAACGATAAAATATAATCATCAAATAAACAGTTGATGAAGCTGTTTACAATACTTTGATCATTATTTATACAACATTTATCAGAGTAATACATATACAACAAAATAAATAAAATAATGCAGCAGACAACATGATGCAAAGATAATAATAGAATAGTATACCAAATCTTCGACTTCGTCCTCAAGAAAAGATCTTCAATAAGCTGAAAAACTCAGGTCTGACCCGAGCGTAATGAAAAGACAAAACACTCGAGTCAGGACTAAAATATACTCATGTAAGTTAAATCAATCGTAAATAAATATGAGTGTAACGGCGTCAGAGATGTTTACGGGGTTTGACATCTCATATCCAGTGTCAACGTGCGTGCAGTAACTTAAGAGATGTTACGGGATTTTCCATCTATCAAGGATCCGTTAAACTATCTACTATGTAGTACAATATGCTATTATAATATGACTACAGTAAAGTAAAAGTACTAAAATAGTGTTAAGGTGTTACCATAATTCCTCTTAACACATTTTTATAATGCCATAATCTATACAGCACCGTAAACCCCACCGTAAACTAGTGGTTATCAGAGGGTACCCCATAGGTATAACACAAAACAAAACGTAGTGGTCGCGAATAGGATATATGACAAGGTACATGAGGAGATACCAACTAGGATACTAGTAGCTGCGTGATCTGGACTAATGTTGAGCATAGCCAGCAGCTACCTCAACACCGCGAAACAACACTCCCAAATCGAGGGGTGCACCCAAATCGAATCACAAAAGTAATAGATATGGTATCGAAGAAGTGTGTCCGCTAGAGATGGCGAACCTCAATGGCTCGGCGCGGCTACTGTTTTAGTCATGTCAGGGGTCATCCAATATCGTTCTCTTCCTTCAATCAAAGCGTTCACCAAACCATCCACTTCATTCTGGATCAGCACTCCGCGTATAATAGTTATTAAAGTGGTTTTCGTTATCGACAAAGAGTATGTCCATATTCGATCCCGGTCTCTTTAATAACTATGTATTATTACACCAGTGGCTCTTTTACATTTCAATCGATTCATAATTGATATCAAAATATCCTATTCATTTCAAAAAAATCAAATCCATTTCAAATATCATCATAGCTATTCAAAATGTAAGATTCTGTTTCAAAAATCATTTTTCGCCTCAATATGTCATTTCGATTTCAAGATCATTTCGAATTTCAATTTGGGTTGCAACTTCATTTAACCCAATTCGTATTTAAATTCAAGATTTGAACATAAACATTTCACCTTAGTGACCAGCTTCAAATTTTAGAAAATAGTTTTAAGTAGTTTAAAAGTAGTTTTAAATAATTAAAATTGTTAAAGATACTTAAAATCTTTAAATGGATATCAAATAGATAAATTAATTTAATATAGTTAAATGGATTTAAGATAGATGAAATATAATTAAAATAAGTTAACATGGTTTAAGATGGGTAAAAAATAATTTAATATAGTTAATATAGGTTAAAATAGTTTAAGTATTTGAAGATGGTTTATATAATAGAGTAGTTTGGAAACAAAATAAAACAGCTTCAAAACCAAACAATTTCAATTATAACTTCCTAATTCAAACAATTTCAATTTCCATTCTACCGATTCAATTTCGATTTCAATTCAAATCAATGTCAACTTTGACTTCAAATTAATTCAATTCAACATTCACCTTCAATTACTTCAATTTCAATTTATATCGATTTGGAGCTTGATTTTTCAAAACATCAATTTATAACACTTAACAAAATTTATCCTTCAATATTCAAATTTAAATCCAAATTTCAAATATGATTCAATTCCAAAATATCATTTTTATATCACCTTTACTTAGTAATATTCAAAGCTCGAAATAATGTTCAATCTTTAAAACAAATAAATTTTCGAAATTCGATCATATCCAAATTTTAAATTTTAACGTCTCAACTTAAATTATTTAACAATTTCTTTTAACCAAAATTTATTTCAACATTCCAAACTCAATTTGCGATAAATTCGATTTCTATAAATTGATTTTATTTATAACTTTTATATCAAAATATTTAAATAAATTTCAAATCAACGATTTTAAAAATTTATTAATTTAACCAAACCGGTGTTCGTATATAATTTTCTATCCTATGGCCAAGTGATTATTTATTTCAATTAAATGTCAGGGATGAATATACATATCACTTAAACTAAATCACAGAGTCATATGTATGCATAATAGGATATATGTATAAGCAAATAAACATCCATACAATTAAATATCAACCAATAGCATCCATCGAAATACATCATCCAATAGACAATACAATTCACTGCAATTTCATAGTTATGAATATCAGGTAATTTAATCGCAATTCAATTTTAATTTCAATTTGACTGTCAATTTAATTTTCAATGGTGAATTCAAATGACAATCTATATGACAATTAAATTTTATCAAACAATGACAAATAAATTTTATATAACTTCATAATATCAAATTTAACTGCCATAAAGATATTCAGTACGTTGTGAGCATTATAAAACACTCACCTTGATTTTCCGTTGTCACCGAGACGTTCCGGTTTGGAACTCAATCGGACGACTCCCGATTTTAGCCCCAAATTTCAACCATCTCCAAATTCTCCCAAACCATTTTCATTTGGAAGCTCTCGTCATTACAATCGCAATGCAAAAATTCTCGTTCCAATCGGACCTCGTATGTAGAAGTTATACATTTTTAAGTTATCGACATTCGAATTTATAAAACAATTTATATAGATATTAAAATAAATTCATACCCAAAGCAAAAGAGGCCCAGCCCACTTAACATCTTCTTCCCCAAACAAAGCCTGTACGTGCAAAATGCACAAACCCACCATTGTCGTGCACTTCCTTCCAATGATATGGAGCTAGGCTACATAACTCGACGAACCGACAATGCCATCCGACTTCTCATCGAAATCTCCACCATCCCCCATCCCCAATTCCAAGCTCGACGCCACCCTGCAAGTCGCGACTCGTGCCCAGCTGCACGCACGACGTGAAATGTCGCATGCCCCACAACGTGATCGCGAACCATCAAAACGTGCTCCGAGGTGCTATTTTCGATGACGTGTTCAAATCAAAGCTCCGCTTCGCGAATCGAAGCCTATATCCTCCATGATTTCCAACCCTAGTTCTTGCCTAAGAACGGCATGGACCCTAATAGTTGCCGCACCCACCAACGACCATACCAAATCGAAGAGAAGGAAGAAACATGAATTTAGGAATTGGTTTGAGGATTTTTAGATTAATAGTTTGTGAGATATAATTTTTTCATAGCTTCATTATCATTTTCCCTCTGTGCTCGGCTGTTATGAATAGAAGGAAGCGTATTTAAAAAGGAAGTGGAACAGTGATAGGTTAGGATGGCTGGGAAAAGAAAGAAAAGAGACAGATGTGATGGGTACAGTCAAGTCAATATATTAATTATTATTATTTTAAATTCGAATATCTAGATATTTATTTCAAACTCCTATCAAGACGTGCCGCTAGGCGTTTATAATGTTTTACCCACATTCCGAACACAATGGAACATGTTTCAGGGCCTAATTCGATCGTATGTGCAAGTTACGGAAATAAACGATCAATTTCAAATTAAACCGATTAAATTAATTTCTAAGCGTTTTGAGCTGCCACGGTCTAACGGCAATTTCGATTGCTATGGAAATTGAAACCCGATAATAATAAACTATTACGGATCTAATAGGACTAGTTTCGTCGAATTCCGAGACTGTGCCCCAGAAAGCTATTTTAACTCGTCGATTAAGTCGACGACTTTTCAAAATTTACCGAATTGCTAAAAATTCCATTTTTAAAATCTTATTAACTCTATTATAGTCCAAATATAACTTACATTCACTTTGGAAGCCAACTTGAATCATATTAAATCAAATTTCAGTTATCCACTCTATTTTCATACATTAGAATTTCAATACCAAATTAATCATATCAATTCGGAATTTAATTATTCAAATATCTGTAATATTAAATTTTAACAAATTTGATTATTATTAAATCACTATCCTTTGAAATATTCAAAACGAACTTATCAAACTAACTTTTGAAACCATTCAAATTATAGAACAACCATTTCCATTAAACAGTTATTCGATTCCCGTTATTCAATTATTCAGTAAATTCCAAATATTAAATTTAAACAATTCGATTATCCAATAATTCATTATCTTTTGAAATATTGAAATTGAATTTATAAGATTCAACTTTTAAAACCAATTCACATTTTAGAACACTATTTCCATTTTACACTTATTCAATTATTCAACAAGTTTTAAATATTTAATTTAAACAATTTACCTGTTCAATATTCAATTATTTCATTTTAAATAGATTTTACTTATCAATCAATTACTCTATTATACCCAATGAATTCAACATTTATTATCCAATCCAACTATTGATTGCAAAGGCATTCACTAAGTAGCATTTATTTTTCAATACTTATTACTATTCAAATCTTCGAAACCAATCTATTAAAATTTGTATTTCTACCTAAATAATTCACAATTCTTATTCACTTATTTACATTTGTTTTTCCATATATTCCCTTATAACCAAGTTATAACATTCGAGTCAATTCAATTAGATTGGAACTCCATTCAATCTATTAACAATTTCTTGGATAATTATTGTTGCAATTCATTCCGGTAATTAATATTCCAAATAAATTACATTTTTTTCTAACATTTAATCACGAAATCTTATTAAATTAGCTATTTTAATTATCAAAAATTTGCGGGTCGTTACACTCTCCCCCACTCAAAACTTTTCGTCCCCGAAAAGGAAAAAGAAGGGAAAAGGAACTAAGTATAGAATTCAACATTAGATATATTTTATTAAAAGTTACCAACTTATAAAATAATGAAATTCCATTTATAAAGTCATTACTACACTTCCACTATGCTACTCTGATTAGCCTATGAAGTTTACGAGTTAGTTATCAAAACAAGTTATAAAATTTTAATACTTGAAAAAAATTCTAACACTCGGATTTACTAAAAAATTTCGGCAGATTCTCCTTTGCGCGGCTCGATCGGTACAGCTACAAAACGCCTCTACGGGCCCCAAACCAACAAAAGAAAATCAAAAGCCAAGTGGCTCATCAAAAATCACCAAATCCAATGACAAAATAAACATGTACCTTTTGTCGGGCAATCCACATTTCTTGATTTTAAATACCTACATCTCATTTACCAATGATATCCAATTTATAATTTATTCGATCACACAATTTCACTTCCAACTAGTATCGTTCACACGACTCTCTAGTGCGGACTCAGATTTGGTTCCTTGATCGGAAACTGTTACTCTCCTTGCATAGCCATATACTATGATAGAGAATTCCAGAACCAAATCAAAAATCCCTATCCAGGGTTCGCCGTCGAGAATCGAGTGAAAAATCCTAACTTGGATCGATATAAATCATCTTGAAATTTTATGCCCGAATTTGGATCAAATCGTTATGCGAACAAAATAATATACGTACAACTCACGTATTACCTTCCAATGGATTTCTATCCAATTTATCTATACTAAATTATTTAATTGACTTTTATTTTTTTATTTACAATTTATTATTCACAATTCATTATTCAGTTAGTATATTCATTTCTTTACATAGCATATTCTTTAACATTATCTTTTCTTAAACATCATATCATAGAATTTACTTACTCAAGTTCATTTTAAACATTCTATATAATTTAATTAAATCCAATTTCATTTTCCAATCGATTCTTAGCTATACCAAATTCTTTTGTTTAAATTTACTTTATATTCATAGTTTCAGTTAATAACAAATTTATTGGTGGAACATTTTATTAATCATCACTTTAGTTTATAGTCATTCTATAAAAGTCTAACTTCTTATATATGACTTTTCTTAGTTTATAGTTATCTCAAAAGTTACAAATTTATCTTCACACATATATATATATTATATATATATATATATATATATATATATATATATACATTGTTGCAAATTTATATTTAATTCTACAACCAGTTTACAAAGACATTTCTTGACTCAATGGCCTTCTTTCTTAAGTTCACTTACTTGTTCCATTTATCCATTTACCATTTCATGTTATATTTAAGTATTTATGATTATTATTTTTATCACAACCAAATTTTCCATTTATAAACATTTTAATTCCTTTTGAGTTTTCCTTACTTGTATATTTCAATTATTTTCAGGTTCTGTTTAATTGTACAATATTTCATTACATATCCAAAACATCATTTCAACTTCTTAATATTTGGTAAGTCATATTATATGTTATTAGAATGCAAATTTTTTATTATATAAATTTATAGAATTTCATTTTACTTAATTAGAATGTTCACAGATTTAACTTATTTAAATCCTCTTTACCTTTTAACTTTAAAGGTACACTACAACTCTAAAGTTTACCCAAAACATAAGCTTATATATCTTAATCCTCTTATTTTATAAATTATGGTTATTCACATTTCATTCAAATAATTTGAAAATTACTAATTAACATAACTTAGAAATTTAAATGCCCGGTTCTTTTCAAATCGTTTGAAATAAACATATACACTTATATCTTTAATATATCAAATCATACCTTTGGAGTTTAAACCAAAACCCATTTACCCAAAATAATTTCAAAGAAAAGCAAAGCTTCTTAGAAGTCTCCCCCACTTTGAGACTCGAAAATGAACGTCGATGATGCTGCGCAGTCATCACCGAAATTGTTTCCAACGACATAAGAGAGGAGTACTTAATTCATTCCTTCTTAAAAATACTTTCAAAATATTTCCATAAATATTTTCCAACTAACATCACAATATATTTTCTTCAAAGATTTGAAAACCATTTTAAATGTCCCCGGGTCTTGAATTCAATATTTTCCAATTCAAATCTGTTTTAATTTATAAGTCACCTTTTTAAAATATTCTTATAGGATTTTCTTTCTTAAAGCATTACACAAGTGTTTTATCATTGTTCATCTTGTAATTCACCTTATTTATTAAATTACAATATCCAATTAATGATAATGACCAGTATTATCATTCCTAACAACCAGGTAAGCTAGATAAGTCACAATAATTTCTGAAAATTTTCTTTATATGCAAAATATAATTACAGCAAAATTATTTTTACCCAATTTCAAAAGAATACTATGTCGAATTGTTATATTCGAGTGTTTAGAGATCCCTATCAATGACGTTAATTACTCGTATTAACCAGAATCCATAAGCCACTCAACAAATCAACCGACATAATATAAAACATTTTATATCACTAACAAATACGCTCTCTCATAAATATACACTCAACGACTCATCATAGGGTATTGCTACCCTATTTATAAAGAGTCAGGCCCCACAAAGCTAAGGTTATCGCTAACCCAAAGCTCTGATACCAACTGTAACGACCTGCCTTTTCGGACAGTTTAAACCGACGATCAAATATACATGCCAGTTCCAAACCGTTCAAAAGGGAAGATGGTTATTTGGGTAAATAAGAAAAGAAAAGAAAGAGAAATAAAGAAAATGAAACAACACAGAATCTCGCAGCGGGACGATAAAATATAATAATCAAATAAACAGTTCATGAAGCTGTTTACAACACTTTGATCATTATTTATACAACATTTATCAGAGTTATACATATACAACAAAACAAATAAAATAATGTAGCAGACAACATGATGCAAAGATAATAATAGAATAGTATACCAAATCTTCGACTTCGTCCTCCCGAAAAGATCTTCAATAAGCTGGAAAACCTCAGGTCTGACCCGAGCATAATGAAAAGACAAAACACTCGAGTCAGGACTAAAATATCCTCATGTAAGTTAAATCAATCGTAAATAAATATGAGTGTAACGGCGTCATAGATGTTTACGGGGTTTGACATCTCATATCAAGTGTCAACGTGCGTGCAGTAACTTAAGAGATGTTACTGATTTTCCATCTCTCAAGGATCCGTTAAACTATCTACTATGTAGTACAATACGCTATTATAATATGACTACAGTAAAGTAAAAATATTAAAATAGCGTTAAGGCGTTACCATAATTCTCCTTAACACATTTTTATAATGCCATAGCCTATACAGCACCGTAAACCCCACCGTAAACTAGTGGTTATTAGAGGGTGCCCCATAGGTATAACACAAAACAAAACGTAGTGGTCGCGAATAGGATAATCGGTATGACAAGGTACATGAGGCGATACCAACTAGGATACTAGTAGTTGCGTGATTCGGACTGATGTTGAGCATAGCCAGCAGCTACCTCAACACCGCGAAACAACACTCCCAAATCGAGGGGTGCACCCAAATCGAATCACAAAAGTAATAGATATGGTATCGAAGAAGTGTGTCCGTTAGAGATGGCGAACCTCAATGGCCCGGCGCGGCTCCTGTTTTAGTCATGTCAGGGGTCATCCAATATCGTTCTCTTCCTTCAATCAAAGCGTTCACCAAACCATCCACTTCATTCTGGATCAACACTCCGCGTATAATAGTTATTAAAGTGGTTTTCGGTATCGACAGAGAGTATGTCCATATTCGATCCCGGTCTCTTTAATAACTATGTATTATTACACCGGTGGCTCTTTTACATTTCAGTCGATTCATAATTGATATCAAAATATCTTATTCGTTTCAAAAAAATCAAATCCATTTCAAATATCATCATAGCTATTCAAAATGTAAAATTCCGTTTCAAAAATCATTTTTCGCCTCAATATCTCATTTTGATTTCAAGATCATTTCGAATTTCAATTTAGGTTGCAACTTCATTTAACCCAATTCGTATTTAAATTCAAGATTTAAACATAAACATTTCACCTTAGTGACCAGCTTCAAATTTTAGAAAATAGTTTTAAGTAGTTTTAAGTAATTAAAATAGTTAAAGATACTTAAAATCTTTAAATGGATCTCAAATAGATAAATTAATTTAATATAGTTAAATGGATTTAAGATAGATGAAATATAATTAAAATAAGTTAACATGGTTTAAGATGGGTTAAAAATAATTTAATATAGGTTAAAATAGTTTAAGTATTTGAAGATGGTTTGTATAACAAAGTAGTTTGGAAACAAAATGAAACAGCTTCAAAATCAAACCATTTCAATTATAACTTCCTAATTCAAACAATTTCAATTTCCATTCTACCGATTCAATTTCGATTTCAATTCAAATCAATGTCAACATTGACTTCAAATTAATTCAATTCTACATTCACCTTCAATTTCAATTTATATCGATTTGGAGCTTGATTTTTCAAAACATCAATTTATAACACTTAACAAAATTTATCCTTCAATATTCAAATTTAAATCCAAATTTCAAATATGATTCAATTCCAAAATATCATTTTTATATCACCTTTACTTAGTAATACTCAAAGCTCGAAATAATGTTCAATCTTTAAAACAAATAAATTTTCGAAATTCGATCATATCCAAATTTTAAATTTCAACGTCTCAACTTAAATTATTTAACAATTTCTTTTAACCAAAATTTATTTCAACATTCCAAACTCAATTTGCGACAAAATTCGATTTCTATAAATTGATTTTATTTATAACTTTTATATCAAAATATTTAAATAAATTTCAAATCAACGATTTTAAAATTTATTAATTTAACCAAACCGGTGTCCGCATATAATTTTCTATCCTATGGCCAAGTGATTATTTATTTCAATTAAATGTCAGGGATGAATATATATATCACTTAAACTAAATCACAGAGTCATCTGTATGCATAATAGGATATATATATAAGCAAATAAACATCCAAACATTTAAATATCAACCAATAGCATCCATCGAAATACATCATCCAATAGATAATACAATTCACTGCAATTTCATAGTTATGAATATCAGGTAATTTAATCGCAATTCAATTTTAGTTTCAATTTGACTGTCAATTTAATTTTCAACGGTGAATTCAAATGACAATCTATATGACAATTAAATTTTATCAAACAATGACAAATAAATTCCATATCACTTCATAATATCAAATTTAACTACCATAAAGATATTCAGTACGTTGTGAGCGTTATAAAACACTCACCTTGATTTTCCGTTGTCACCGAGACGTTCCAGTTTGGAACTCAACCGGACGACTCCCGATTTTAGCCCTAAATTTCAACCGTCTCCAAATTCGCCCAAACCAGTTTCATTTCGAAGCTCTCGTCATTACGATCGTAGTGCAAAAATTCTCGTTCCAATCGGACCTCGTATGTAGAAGTTATACATTTTTAAGTTATCGACATTCGAAATTTATAAAACAATTTATATAGATATTGAAATAAATTCATACCCAAAGCAAAAGAGGCCCAGCCCACTTAACATCTTCTTCCCCAAACAAAGCCTATACGCGCAAAATGCACAAACCCACCATTGTCGTGCACTTCCTTCCAATGATACGGAGCTAGGCTATATAACTCGACGAACCGACAATGCCATCCGACTTCTCATCGAAATCTCCACCATCCTCCATCCCCAATTCCAAGCTCGACGCCACCCTGGAAGTCGCGACTCGTGCCCAGCTGCACGCACGATGTGAAATGTCGCATGCCCCACAACGTGATCGCGCACCACCAAAACGTGCTCCGAGGTGCTATTTTCGATGACGAGCTCAAATCAAAGCTCCGTTTCGCGAATCGAAGCTTATATCCTCCATGATTTCCAACCCTAGTTCACGCCTAAGAACGGCATTGAACCTAATAGTTGTCGCGCCCACCAACGTCCATACCAAATCGAAGAGAAGGAAGAAACATGAATTTAGGAATTGGTTTGAGGATTTTTAGATTAATAGTTTGTGAGATATAATTTTTTCAAAGCTTCGTTTTCATTTTCCCTCTGTGCTCGGCTGTTATGAATAGAAGGAAGCATATTTAAAAAGGAAGTGGAACGGTGATAGGTTAGGATGGCTGAGAAAAGAAAGAAAAGAGACAGATGTGATGGGTACAGTCAAGTCAATATATTAATTATTATTATTTTAAATTCGAATATCTAGATATTTATTTCAAACTCCTATCAAGACGTGCGGCTAGGCGTTTATAATGTTTTACCCACATTCCGAAACAGTGGAACATGTTTCAGGGCCTAATTCGATCGTATGTGCGAGTTACGGAAATAAACGATCAATTTTAAATTAAATCGATTAAATTAATTTCTAAGCGTTTTGAGCTGCCACGGTCAAACTGCAATTCCGGTTGCTATGGAAATTGAAACCCAATAATAATGAACTATTACGGGTCTAATAGGACTGGTTTCGTTGAATTCCGAGACTGTGCCCCAGAAAGCTATTTTAACTCATCGATTAACTCGACTACTTTTCAAAATTTTCCGAATTGCTAAAAATTCCAATTTAATATCTTATTAACTCTATTATAATCCAAATATAACTTACATTCACTTTGGAAGCCAATTTTAATCATATTAAATCAAATTTCAGTTATTCACTCTATTTTCATACATTAGAATTTCAATATCAAATTAATCATATCAATTCGGAATTTAATTATTCAAATATCTGTAAAGTGGTATGTTTGTATATATAAAGTGGTATGTTTGTATATCTATGTAAATATTTTCTAATTTTAATAAGTATATATATGTATGAATTTCAAAATATATATTGTATATATATTTTGTTTTATATATGGGTCTTAATTTAAAACTATGATCTTTGAAAACCATATAGTTTAATATATACTTAAATTTAGAACGTGATTTTTATATATAAATAGTTATATACATAGTTGTATATATAGTGGTATATATGAATTCACTTATAACATTTGTCATCATCAATTCAGTCCTGATTTGATTTCGTCAATTCTTATTTATCAGTTTGTCCGTCGAACTCATGCTAGTCTAGCTTTAATTTGGAAATCGTGCTTAGGTTGTAACTCAATTTCATTGTCTGTCTTCTCTAGCCTCGAAAGTTGAGCAATCACTCACGATTAATGTTCTTATATTCATTAGATTTAATTTCAATTAAAACAACAATTGAAATATGTTGATGTTAGTTATTTACATTGCCTTATATATGCTATTATCTGCATCAGTTCACCTATGACATCTGACACCATTATTTGTTGTTTATGTTGATGATATATGCTTGTTATATTATCATCATATCTATTATCACTTCGCAAATTTCCTGTTAGTATAGAATTCCCTATCGGTTGAAATGATACATACCCGAACGATCTATATAATAGGAAAAAAATCATTATGGGTTGAAATGATAAACCCAAGTGGTTTTCATTGAATTGAATTTGGTACTGCAGGTTGAAATGATATATACCCATATATATTTAAATTGTGGATTGAAATGATAAATATCTGTTTCACTTGGCCACAGGATAGAAAATTATATACCGATACCATGGTCCATATATATATACATATATTTTGAAATGATTTTCAAATTTTAAAAGAAATATATATGGTTTATATAAATATTATTTTTAAATATTATATATAAATGTTATTTTAGATATAGTTAAATTCTTTATTTTCAAAATTATATGTTTTGAAAATTTTAAATTATACGTTTAAGAATTCACTTCCAATTTACTATTTAAAATACATATAAATAAGTCTTAATATAAAATAGATTTATTAATAAGATATAATTTAATAAAGTTTGATTTAATTCATATATAATATGTTTAAGTATTCATTTAAAATTATATTTTCATATATAGAATTTATAATAATTTTAAGGTTGGGAAGATAGATTTGAAATAGATTTGAGATGGTTTTAATTAAGAACTTGTTTGATTAAATCGATTTGAAACTTAATGAATTTGATATTTTTAAGGGATATGATTTTATAACTTCATGGTTTAAGGTGATTAAATGAATATTTCAAGTTCAAAAAAATTGAAGGAATATTAACTGATTTGAAAATTGGGGTATTATTTAAATGATATTGGATTTTATTAAGTGAATATTTCAAAGCTAAATAATATTAAAGTGAATTTGATATATATATATATATATATATGAAATTATCAAATTTAGATTTGAAAATGTTGAATATTCAAAGCTTTGAAATATATTGAAATTGAGATGGTTTATTTTGTAGTCCAAATCTGTATTTGAAATCGATATAAATTGAAATGGTTTATTGAGAAACTAAATTCAGTTGAAATTGATGAATTTAGACTGAATTAAATTTGAATTTTTGAATTCGAGTTGATTTGAATCCATTTGCGAAATTTGAGGAAACTATTTTATTGCATAAAGTATTTTAAATTCTATTTAAAACTATTTATATATTTTAATATAAATTATTTTAATATAAACTATTTTAATATAAATCAATTTTAACATAAACTATTTTTAATATAAACTATTTTAATGTACAGACTATTTTATTATAACCTACTTTAACTTATAACTATTTTATATAAACTATTTTATTGTATAAACTACTTTATTATATATACTATCATTAATATTTAAACTGTTTAAAGGAATGTGTTATGGTTTTTCAAAGTGTTATGATTTCAAAATATTATGATTTCAAAGTGCTATGATTTCAAAGTGTTATGACTTCAAAGTGCTATGATTTCAAAGTGTTATGATTTCTGTTAAGATTTCCAAAGTGTTATGATTTCAAAATGTTATGGTTTTCCAAAATATTACGATTTCAAAGTTTTTTGGTTTTAAAAGTGTTGTAACTTTGAAAGTACTATGATTTGGGAAATGGATATATTTGAAGTGAAAAATTAGATCATATTGATATGGTTTTGAAATGGAAACGATATAATATTGATATGGTTTTGTAATGGAAATGATATCGTATTGATTTGGTTTTGAAATGGAAATGATATCATATTGATTTGGTTTTGAAATGGAAATGATATCGTATTGATATGGTTTTTGAAATGAAAATGATATTTTGGTTTTGAAGTATAAACTATTTTGAAATGACCGTGGTGTTATGATAACGTTTGGTTGTTAAAGAGACCGGGATCGGAAGTTGTCATACTCTCTGCCAACTCCAAAAACCACTTTAACAACCGTGTACGCGGTGGGAATGAAGTAGGATGGTGGAGACGATCCTATTTGAGGTATATACGTGGACTCGACTCTCGTGAGTGGCATAAAGTGGCTAAAATAGGAGCGATCGATGGGCCAAGTGAGGTGGCTCCTCCGATTGGACACAGTTCATCATATGTCATTCCATTACTTTGTGATTGATTTGGTGCGCACCTTTGATTTTGGGATTGTGGCTCGAGATGAGCGGTAGCTGAGGCTATGCATTACCACCAGCCCGCATGTGTAATTGGTATATTTATCCTGGCATTGTCTAGTTGTGCCATGTCACCTACCCCATCGAGATAACTATGAGTTTGTTTTATGTCGTACCTATGGAGTATCCTCCAATTGACTCCCGATCAGAAGGTATCATGGTACTGTACAGACAATGGCATTCTAAAATGTGTTAAAGGGGTGTGGGTAACGCCTTAATACTATTTTAATAATTTACTTTACTTTAGACTTTATTATAATAGCTATATTACTACATAGTAGATAGTTTAATGGATCCTTAGAGGATGGGTATCTCAAACATCCTTTAAGTTACTTGTATTTCAGTTGTTATTTCACTTGAGTTGGATTTATTGAGATAAGAATTTTAATCCTGACTCGAGTGTTTTGTGTATGTTCTTTACGGTCGGGTCAGACTGAGTGTCACAGCATTCTAGACTCACCTTTGAGTTGGAGCTTCACTTGGAGATCCAGCTATCTATTTCTCTTTCAGTTATTCAGTTGACTCCAGTGACATATTCACATTTGTATTTAATTTTTGAATTGAGACTTCTATGCTTCAAGATTTCTGTTGTATCTTGTTTTAACTCTGTTATATACATATATAGTAGCTTCATGAACTACTATTCCTTTGTTTTCGCTGCTTATTATTGTACTACTCTGTGTCTGTGATTCTATGATTGACTTATTTAATGTGCATGCTTAGTTTTTCCAAATATAAATTAACAACTTGATATTTTGAGTAATTCAATTCTGACATGTGTGGATGTGAATGGTTGAAAATAACAGATTGTTACATATATCAACACAATCAAACGAAATAGATTAATCATGGATGCGTAGCATGAAAATTACATGAGATGTGATCTATACATGTCTATTTCCAACCGGTCCTACTTTAGTGAGATCAAAACATTTAATATTTGAACAACCTAGAATACAAACAAAACTTTATTATTTATTTCTAATCCGAGAAAAAAACTTGATATGTATCTGTAACCAAAGTATAGAGTTGTGTCGTATGGCAGTACCAAATACAAACTCCTCCTGAACAAAAATATTCTTACATACAAGTTGCACCAATTGAGTAGATGCTCATGAAAGACCTTGGGTGATAATTATTTTGTAACTGGATCCACCATATTGGAGTTTGTCACAGTATGCTATATGAATTACAATCTATGTGACGACCCGCCCTTCTACTCCCAGAAAGACGTATCATCATTAAGAAAGAAAGGGATAGAAATAGAAAATAATAGAAAGAAAGAACAACAACATCAGAATCTCACAGCAGAACGGAACAAAATATAATACATCACATAACTATTACATAATTTACATTTCAGAGTTATACAATATCAATACACATGACAGTCATATATACATCTGTCAATACATACATCAGAGATACAACATACACAACTATACATCGGAACTAGATAGATAGCTACATACGTCTGGAACTCCTGCTCCAAGATCCTCCAATAATCAAGTCCAAAACCTATCACTTGGCTACTCATAAAAATTTGAGTACCCAAGAGTTTATGAAAAACGAAAATATAAACTCCGGGTCTGACATGGGTCTGATATGAGTAAACAGTTTAAAGTTGTTTAACTTTGAAAAACATTTGGAAATAAAGGTATCACGTAAGACTCCCCACACGGGTAAGTTTTTACCTTACTCTAACCAAACATTTTATAGGAAATCCAGTGATATTATAATAGGTCTAGGGTTTTCAAGTACATAGAAAATAGCCGAAATTGTTACATTATTAAATTCCAGGTACTAGCCACGGAAGTGGGTAATACAAATCAAAACTTCTCTTATCCGCGTACTTTCCAATTTGTCTCCTTCTCTTATCCGCGTACTTCTTTTGACGGTCCTAAGCAGCTCTCATCCTTCTGATAAGCTCAACTTCAGTAGAAGCTACGCAAATCAAATCTGACCCAAACATAAGACAATCTTTCGACTCTATCCAACAGGATGGGGATCTACACAGTCCTCCATATAAAGCTTCATAAGGTGCCATCTTAATACTTGCTTGGTAACCATTATTATATGAGAATTCTACCAAATGAAGATGGTCTTTCCAAGATCCACCAAAATCCAAAACACAAGCTCACAACATAACTTCTAGAATACGGTTCAGCCTCTCTGTCTGTCCATATGTCTGAGAATAATAGGCTGTACTCATCTCAAACATATTCCCATAGCTAATTTTAGAGCCTCCCGGAATTTGCTGGTGAAAATAAGATCATGATCACTTACTACGCTGATAGGAAAACCATGCAATATGACTATCTTCCTCAAGAAAATCTATGCTAGAGAAACCGCGGTACGAGTTTCCTTACCCTGTATAAAATGAGCACTCTTAGTTAACCGATCCATAATAACCCATATTCCATTGTTTCCTTTCTTAGTTCTTGGCAAACCGTCGATGAAATCCATCGAAATCATCTCTCATTTCCATTTTGAGATTTCCAAAGGCTGCAAACAAACCCGCTAATTTCTGTAGATCACCTTTCACCTGCTGACAGATAGCACGGCTATTAACGAAAGCAGCTACATCCCTCTTCATGCTCGGTCACCAGAAAGTTCTTCTCATATATTATACATCTTAGAAATTCTTGGGTGGATATTCAGTTTGGAGCCATGACACTCAGATAAGACTTCTTACCTCAATCCATCTAAATTAGGTACACACAAATGACCATCAATCCTCAAAACACCTTGATCATCCACCTTGAAATCTGAATACGACCATCCTTGGTTCCAAAAATTAGTTCCTCAAATGATCTATCCTTCATTTGCTTACTAATGATTCTATCCTGAAGAGATGGAACGACTTTCAAAAGAAACAAAACTGCATTCCTGCAAAGAGCATCAGCCACAACATTAGCCCTCTCGGGGTATACAGAATATCCAAATCATATGATGCCAGAAACTTGACTCATCGCTACTGCCTCAGATTAAGATCCTTCAACGGTTTGTGATCCATGTATAACTCAAACTTCTCTCCCAAGAGATAATGTCTCCAAAATCTTCAAAGCAAAAACAATGGCTAACAACTCAAGATCGTGCGTAGCGTAGTTCCTTTCATGTGGCTTTAATTACCGAATCGCATACGCAATCACTCTTCCATTCTGTATCAACACTGCTCTCAAACCAACTATACAAGCATCTGTATAAACTTTAAATTTTGCTCTTCCCATCCGGAATAGCAAGCACTGGTGCATTGGTTAGCCTTGACTTCAATTCTTGAAAAGCTTCTTCACAATGGGGTATCCATTTGAACTTGGCTCCTTTCCTTGTCAACTTAGTCAGATCTGAAGAAATCTCGGAATAGTCCTTGATAAACTTTCTATAGTAGCCAACTAATCCAGAAAAATGCAAACTTCTATCGGTGACTTCGGTTGCTTCCACTCCAGAATAGTCTCAACCTTCGCTGGATGTACAGAGATACCTTCACCAGAAACAAGGTGCCCCAAAAATTTGACTTCCGATTTCCAAAAATGGCACTCAGCGAACTTCGCCTTCAAAACATGTCTCCTCGGTGTCTCCAACACTATCCTCAAATGCTGCTTGTGCTCTTCTTCAAACTTAGAATAGACCAGAATATCATGGATAAATACCAGAACAAACTTATTCAGTATATCCTGAAGACTTGATTTATCAGATCAACAAAGAACCTTAGCGATCCATCTGATTTAGTGACAAACACCGCAGTAGGATCCCAACAAGAAAAACTGGGCCAAATCGACCTCTTCTCCAAAAGATCCCGAGTCTGCTTAACTAACTCTTCACTCTCTCTAGGAGCCATTCTCCTACTAGGTTGAATCACTGGCACTGCTCCTGGAATCAAATCAATATGAAACTCTATCTCTTGATGCGGAGGCAGACACTTGACTTCCTCGAATACATGAGGAAAATCTTGGACCACATCGATAACTTCAATCTTCTCTTAAGAAGTTTCAACTCCATGTAAAAGACTACTCAAGTGAATTCCAGAATTATCACAGGACACTCTGGTAATTCTACCCAAATCAGTTTCCAACGAAACTGTTCTCTCACCATAATTCAGAACAGCTATATACTTATCGAGCCAATCCATCGAAGACATGGATCCACTCTGCTACTCCTCAAATTATCTCAAGAAAACTGCTAACCAAAAAATCTCCTCGACGACACACAGAACACTTCGAGCTACACTGCTGACCCAGATGCCCAAAGACTTCCTATCCAAAGCTCTACGAGAAACTCGCACCTCGAACCAAAAAGAAACACCCTGCTGAACTTAGCCACAACACCGAAGCAGACATACTTCTTTAACTTGTTCCAAAGAAACATCTTCGGAGACATCCATAGTCACTGTGTTTCATCACACAGCTACTACATCTAGAGGTATCCAGATATCATAACTTTCTTCCGTCCAACCGACAGATCCAAACTCTAGCTTATCCAAACTTACACTTCAACGATGAACTCCGAACCTTAACAAGTTTCCTTCAGAGTTAGATGAAATTCTTACACCACCCAAAGTTTACTCAAACGGTAATAAGTCTACAGTCTCGACAGATATACTTCCAACCTCAAACATTCAAACTTCAACCATTGGTAGTCGTGTTACACACACCACCACCCTATCTACCTTTATAACTTATATTGGAATACCAAAACAGGTAACCCAACAAATAGGTAGAAATATATATATATATATATATATATATATATATATATATCTGTGTGTGTGTGTGTATGTATCAAAATTACAAATACGCTCTCTCAAGAAAGAAATCACTCAAGAGCCTAGGTATTCGCTCAACCTTGCTCTTGTACCAACTGTGACGACCCGACCTTCTACTCCCAGAAAGATGTATCATCATTAAGAAAGAAAGGGATAGAAATAGAAAAGAATAGAAAGAAAGAACAACAACATCAAAATCTCACAGCGGAAAGGAAAAAAATATAATACATCACATAACTATTACATAGTTTACATATCAGAGTTATACAATACCAATACACATGACAGTCATATATACATCTGCCAATACATACATCATAGGTACAACATACATCAACTACATAGCGGAACTAGAAAGATAGCTACATACATCTGGAACTCCTGCTCCAAGCTCCTCCAGTAATCAAGTCCAAAACCTATCACTTGACTACTCATAAAAATTTGAGTACCCAAGAGTTTACGAAAAACAAAAATATAAACTCCGGGTCAGACATTCGTCTGGTATGAGTAAAAGGTTTAAAGTTGTTTAACTTTGAAAAACATTTGGAAATAAAGGTATCACGTAAGACTCCCCACACATATATATGGGTAAGTTTTTACCTTACGCTAACCAAACATTTTATAGGAAATCCAGTGATATTATAATAGTGTCTAGGGTTTTCAAGTAAATAGAAAATAGCCGAAATTGTTACATTATTAAATTCCAGCTACTAGCCACGGAAGTTGGTAATACAAATCAAAACCGTAGGGTCTCATAGGGAAAATGGATTTCCATCAATGGCAGGGCTACTGGGGTATCGCCCGTCACAGTACGGGGCCTAGATCACCGTACCGAGGAGCCACCCTAACTCCCCTGCAACATAAGACCTGAACCATTCCTTACTGAACAGTCTCGAACAAGATAACCCCACGATTGTAGCTAGCAACCGCCTACACAGCCGAAATAAAAAGAGACATCTAGACGGGGGTGTATCTCGCCCTACTTGGGCATGATCCACCTAACCTTGCTGCACATCCCCTGTTTTATCCATTCTCGGTTGATTAGGCTTGAGGCTGCGATTACCTTTACAGGTCATATTTCTAAGAATGCTCATCATCCGCCTTACGATGTGCTGAAAGCATTCAATCCATACGAGTTTGTTCCGAGTTCGAACGAAACCGAAGGCATTATCTCGTTACACTCATTTTGGAATCACCCTCAGAGTCTACGACAATAACCCTTGCATTCTAAATACACCATCTCAATCTCCACTTGAGATTTCACAACCTAACGTTTAATTTGGATCGATGTGGTTTTTGGATAATCATAAATGACACTCGATCCCGGTCTCATCGAAATCCAAACGCCATTTTAAAGGCCAAGTTGTCTAATTAGTTTAAACAGTTTAAATTCAACACTTGAATTCACATAGCATTTGTAACGATCGCGATTCTTCGACGCTCGAAAACCGACATCAATACGTCCACTGTATCAACTGCCGAGCAATAAAAGGCCGAAAAATCGAACCATTAGGGTTTAAAGAAGAAGAGGTAGAAAAAATAGAAGAAGTAAGAAAGAAGAAGCAACAGAACAATATTAGAATCTCACAATCGCAGCGGAACAACATATAATAAATAAATAAATAATCTTTAAACAAAAGAACTATATCAGTTATTACATTACATCACATTACATTATTAGATTTTACAACAACAAACGGCGGAAAAGAAATACAACATATACTAGTAATATACCACACCATCCGGCTTGCCTCCAGATTTCTACAGCAACTCTCGAATCCAGAATGACCTGATAGCCTAACTCTAGACTGCCCGTGTAGAAATTGGTGGGAACCCAGAATTTAGGAAGGAAAACAATAAACTCCAGGTCAGTCATAGGACTGGTGTGAGAACTTAAAACAGTTATTTATCTTTAAAACAAACAACAGGAATATTTTAAAATAGATTCGCAATGCTTTTTGGAAAATGAGACTACCATAAGGCCTCCCGCATACACACACAATGCAAACGCAGAATCGGAGGATATTTCTCCTTATGATAGTCAAAGATGCTTGATACGCATTAAAAAGAAACATTTGATATTATTACTAGTGCATAGTGTAGAAAACATTTCGAAAGTATAATATAAATCTTAGCCAGCATAGGCATTTCGCACTTATGCCTACTATAGCTACCATCCAAATAGTGGGGCGCCACCATAAGTGAATGATAGGTTCTACAACTAAAACCATACAAGATCGTATTGTTTCTCTGGATTTCCAACAAATGGTCAGGCCAAGGAACTTCCCATTGCCACATGAGTACGCCTCTGGAAAGATGACCCGAGAACCTAACCTAACATTACAGTTAGATCTCTGCCAACACAAGGCCGGGTTACCCCTAACTGGGTAACTACTGACATGAATATGCCATCCCCCGGTCGTAACCGACCTTCATCCGAGGATCCTCGATTCCAACAACCACAAAGTGATAAATTTGTAGCAACAACGTAGGTTAAGTATCTGTGCTCCATACCATGATACCACCTATATCCAGAAGGAATGACATATACTAAAGGGGGCGCTACCTCCTAATAACCTTGCTGCATCCTTCCTGTTTTGACCATTTCCGGGGTGTGAGATCCGACGAAGTCTCGTCCACAAAGCCACGCTTTATACAAAAGCTGTGCTTTGATCACATATGCTCAACAGTACTTCGTATGTCACATTACCAATTTGGGAATGTATCACTAGTAACCATCAACTACATAACCTCTGAGCTCGTACGTCTCAGCGAAGGGTGTTAAGCTAAGAGAATAAATTCTCCGCCACCAACAGAAATATATTTGATAGAAACCAGCTTTACATCTCAAATTGTAACGTTAGACACACAACCATACAAGTCCGTTCCGGGATTGAACGGAACCGAAGGCACTTCCAAAGAAGCACTTGCAATCTGGATATTCACTAATCACGTCCGGACTTCCCGTTACTAAGGGTGATAAAACCTCTATATCATAGATCAGCCGATGTAGAGTCATTCGACGGTAATCCTTCCGTTTTCATAAATATCTGGTCTTCAACACCGGTCTTCAACACCGGTCTTCAAATGCAATCCATAACAACGTATCACATGTTTGGAATGGGTTATACGACCCAAAGGTCCTTTCCCGGCTAACCCGAATAGTGAGCCTTATTTTACAATAAGTGTGGCATTTAAATTCAAGCAAATCACAACAAATACCCATTTAAAGGTAAATATTGATAGTCGGTTATTTAACTATCAAGGCCAACAACCAAATATCCAGCACCATCACAATCATTAGGCCCTTTTTATTAATCTTCCATAAATTAAAAACTTGCCAGATATTCACTTCAATTTATCTTTAAACATATATATTCTCTAAACCCTTTTCAATTTCCTCAAAACATTTCCAAATACTTATTTGACAATAAGTAATTCACAAATCTATTTATTTTCAATACTTAGAAAATATTCAATATACTTAAATCACAATTTAGTACATATTTCATTCTTTAAGGAAAACATTCTTTTAAACACATTTATTTGGGTCCAAACGAATGTTGCGTAAAACATCGTTACGACAACCCAAAATCACTAGTATAGGGATTCGAAATTAAGATAAATATAAATCCCAATACTATATAAAAGATTTCCTTTCGAAAATCATTTACTATAACAACAGTGTTATAGTCCACCATTTCCTTATTTCTCGGAAACGTCTATTTCAACAATGAACGTTGAAATCTATGGTTTCGACACTTAATACATTTTAAAACAACTTCAAATCATTTTAATTCCATTTAAAAGATCACTTCCCCAAAACACTTTAATATATTATTCACTGTCCCAAATCGTGAATATTCTTCGTTAACCAAATTCAACATTTTTCTACACATTTTATTTAAAGGATTATCCACCGTCCAAAATCGGGAATATATCTCCTTTAAAAATCTAAAATAATTGACTTATCAATATAAGTAGGTTTCGGATTTATAAAACAATGTTTATAAATTCCATTTCTATTTATAAAAACTTCGATTTATAAATCTCCTTTATTAACCAATTCAATTTATAACTCAATCATATACCAAAAGTCCATATTATAAGTTAATTACTTATAATCTTTTATTTTACAAATTCTATTCATTTTATAACTTCACAATTTATAAATCTATAAATTTCATTTACTTATGAAATCCATTTATACTTCACTTTAACGCTTATAAAAACTCGTTTTATAATTCCAATATTTTAATTTATAAAATATCAATTTTATAAATCTTTTATATAAATCGTTTATAATAATTCAAAAATCCCAATTTAAACCATTTTATAAATTTATCAACTACTTATTTCAAAAATCACATTTTCGGTTATATTTCACAAAAATCATAATTTTATAACATTAAATTTTATAACGTTTATTTATTTAAAATGAATTAATTCCAAAATTTAATAAAACGTATACTTTTAAAAATCACTTTAAAAGTCCTTTTAAATTCAAAATCGTTACTTTAACTTTTTTTAAAACTCCAAAATAGGCCCAATGATGCAACAGCACCAAATAATCAATCACGGCATCCAAACATCATATATTAATATGATAATCAACAAATATCACAATATCTGTAATCAAATAAATACTGGTGAGGAATCCAGTTGGATCCCTCCAACCTGTTTCCCTGCATACACAGACATTAGCACAATACCAATTCCGTTCCAATACGGAATATCGCGGTATATAGGATTCATAAAATATTATCCGCTATTATGCGGCGCAATAGGGTCTCATCCGCAATATAATGCGGGAAAATCAACTCCAAGTACATATATAATACCAATTCCACTTCAAGATGGAATTATCGCGGTATATGTTTTTAATAAATAACATCCGCTTAATATACAGCGTAAAGGGTCTATTACTATGCAACAGATAATAATTTATCATCCAAGCATACAATCAAGCAATTTTAAATCTAACTATTTAAAATTTAAATCGAAACAATTTCGATTGAGTGAGAAGTTCTCACCTTGGTTTCAATAACAGTTGTAGTATTTTATTTCGAATAAAATTAAACCAGCGTTTAATTTTACCCAAAATTTTCACTAGCTCCAATCAATTCCAATCCAGTTCCATTGCGTACTGCTCGACAAAACGAAGCCTACGCAATTCGTTTTAGGGATTTTCGACCTCGTATCAAAAAGTTACGCATTTTTAAAGTCTACACAAATTTAAATATAATAATATTTACAATTTCTTTTATATTTTCAACCTCAGCTAACCTTGGGCGTTGGATTTTGAGACATCAGATCGTGGTCGTCCCCCTTTTTTTTCTCCTTCTTCCCAGTTATTTTCGAACGCAACCGAAATCCATAGCACGTCGTTGCCCTAATTTTTCGAGCCCTCTCCGATCATCTACGCGATGATCAACAACCTCCCATACGTGCGCCTAGCTCCCCCTCAACATCAACGAAAATCCGACCAAGCTCGGTCGAGTATTGAGCTCCAAAAATGTGATTGAACACGTGACCTTTACGTGCAGATTGCTGATGATTCGCTCGACTATAAACGATCATAGCCGTTCAAAACGAAGATCTCGTCGCCCTCTTCACTTTTGTAGTTGACAACTTTCACTAATAATGTGTGGATTGGAAGATAATTGGAGGAGAAGGAAGTGAATTTTCGACCATTAATAACAATGGTGGCGGCTAGGGCTGAAGGTTAGGGTTTGATGCAAAATTGTGAAATATGGGGCCTTTTATAGAAAATTTCTCAAAACACTATTCATCCAAAATTTTCCGAACTCCAAACGAAGTGTGCCGGTTGGCGTTTCTAGGGCTTATCCCACATTTCGGACTCAATGGAATATGTTTCGGAAGCTAATTCGATCATCTGTGCGAGTTACGGAAACAAACGATCAAATTTAAATTAAATCGATTTAAACTAATTTCTATGCGTTTTGGCTTGCCCCGGACAAATCATAAACCTGATTGACACAAAATTTGAAATCATACAATAATATAACATTACTGATCCGATGAAATTGGTTTCGTCGAAATCCGAGACTATTTGAAAAATGGCTATTTTAACTCATTAATTAAATATTAAAATATTCAATTTTCACAAATTAACTTTAAATTCGATTTTAAAATTTCTATAACATCATTCTAACTCCAATATGATTTATTAAAATTTTACAAATCAATTTTAGTCATATTAAACCCAATTTTCAATTATTTCTGGAATTTCAAATATTAAATTATCGATTTAATTATCCAACTAAATCTAGATATTCGAAATAAAATTTATTCGACTTACAAATTTTACTTGTTAATATTTAAAAAATCAATAAATGTACAAATTTTAATTGACAGAAATTCTGGGTCGTTACAGTAATTCACAGATAAATCATACACAATCATCATAGATATATCAAAAGCATATCACAGAATATCATCAAATAAATATCACAATCAGATATTCTACATACATAATAACCCATAAGCAATCATCTTAAATTCTTATTGTAATTAATTCAATTAAATCAACTACTTGAAAATTAATCTCTTAATCCTTTTTAATTAATCATTAATTATCAATTGATTACATATTCCATCTCAAACTATTTAATTAATAAATCATTTATTAATCAATTTATTATATATTAATTACTTAATTATTTTATTTCACACCGTTCAATTAATTACTTTCTAATCAATTTATTTAACCTTAATTTAACTATTTCTTAATCATTAACTAATAACCTTAATTATTAATTAATCAACTTAATTACCCATTTATTAACTGCTAATTACTTAATTAATCATTTATTAATTCTTACTTAAATTACTTAATTAATTAACTATTAATCATTCATAAATTAACTTAAGTAGTTAATTATCATTTATTTATCACTTAATCATTAAGTAATCCAACTCTAATTAAAATTAAAATGTTAATCATTCTTAATTACTTTCTAAAAATATTTAATTGACATTAATTATTCAACTTAATTAACATTTTATAAGTCTTCTTTTAAATTTGAAAATCAATTTATAATTAACTATAAAACTTTAATGTTAATAATTTATATACTTAACTACACTACTTAATTTGAATAATAAGTAGGTGTTAAAACATTGTTATTAATTAAAATACTTAAAACTTGTATTAAGGACTTAACTCAATTTGTTAAACATCTCACTAAGCTTACAGTGTTTAAGACTGAGTGAAAACAGTTTACTTACTTTTTTATATATATAATGCTACAGTTTGAAAAAACTTGAGAATTGCACTAATTTACTCGAGTTTTACTTCGAGTCTCCCACCCATATCACCCGAGACATTAACCCAGAACGCAAACTTCTTCTTCTCCATCTTTTTTTTCTTTTCTTCAGTAAATTAAATTTAAAACATAAGTAAAAATAAACTAGCATCAGGTTCGCTCACGCAACTCCATCAAAACCCCGAAGCAATCGACTCGATTTCTCGAGTAACAACTCGAGACCGTGCTCCCCTCAATGTCGCTGATACACCATCGCTGCCATACACGTGTACGGTGACGCCATCCAGCTCCAACGAACACCAATGTCGCAGGCATATCACAAATCACCCATAGGTTTGAAAATCAAACCCAATTCGCCTTCAACAATCTTGAATCAAAATACAGCAGTACTACCGAAAAACAGAACTCAATCCAATCAACTTGATCACCTCGCCACCGTCCCTCACTCCACCGGAGACGCCAAAAATTCAACCACATCACGACAATGCACGAAGCTTCCCTTCCCCCTAGATTCGTGCAACTCGATCTCGTATAAAAGTCACACTCGCCTCGTTTACTAACAGGTTCGGAAACTAGAAAGAAACCCTAATATGATCTCGTTACTTTAATTTATGCAATGAAAAGTTTATTCAACAATTTTCTCAAAATCAATGATGGTTATACGTGCTTCAATCCAAATTTCACCCTTTATAATTGAATTTATTGTTTGAAAATGGAATAAATGCAAACTTTATTCAATTGCAAACTTCTCTTCGAATATGAAATTAAAAATCTTCGTTTTTGCTTTAAAAATCTTGTTTTGCCGTAAGGATTCAAGATATGAACTTGAATTAGCTTTTTATAATAATTGAATTTATCAGTTTCTTGCTTGATTTCCTATAAATATGGCTTCCAGTAATAACATTCCACTAATCATGTTTTAATCTGTTTCGAAAATCTTGTTTGATGTTTTAACATCTTGTTTGATCGAAAAAAAATGAAAACTTTACAATGATTCAGTTGAAAACAAACTTAAATTGAATGATAATCAACCCTGAACAATATGCAGAGTAACATATAGATACACAAGATCATATCCAAAGAAAAAGCATATACAAACTATACTGTTAATGAATCATGAACTATTTTAATTAACTTAAACTTTAAAATTCTTTGTTTACTTACCTGGAAATCCTTCTGAACAGAAAACAATTTCTATTTTGAATCAGCAGTATGAAACTGTCTTGAATTAAATTTTGATTTTACTTTCTTTTTTCTTCTTTCTGTTTTCTCAGGTCTACTTATGTTCCTGAACGAGCTAAACAAAAAGATGGACATATATATAAAAGATAACAGGATGTATAAGGAAGGTTCTAACTGGTACTATTGTTTTCTATTTTTGTTTTTGGGTTTGAACATATTTTGTCTGAAATATAAAGATTTGAGATGACAAAAAAAATTGGCTAAAATGATAGAAATTAAATGCTTGTTTCTTAATTAATTTACATAATTATCATCATGTTTGCTGTAGATATATATTTGTATGAAGATATGTACTTTTGCAGGTAGGCTTATGGCTTGTGTGTGAAGATTTGTTGTGTTATTGCTTTGTTATTTTCTAGCTTGAACTATAATATACATATTTTGTCTGGTACTACTTTTTATACCTTGTGCTATTTTTTTTTATACTTTGTTCTTACCAATTTTAAATCTATGTTGTATGCTTGCTTATTTATTTTACATTTGTATTTTATATTTTAACTATCAATATTTATATGGTTTACTTACTTATATTTGTTTGTATTTGTAATTTATCAATAATTAAGTTATATGCATATGTTTGACTTATATTTCATATTAATATTTCATATTGTTAGAATCAGATTTTAATTTAAACATTACCATCCATATGTACTTTTATCAATTGATGACAAGATAAAACATTTTAATACAATGATATAAGATAAATTTTATTATGAATATTACAAAGAGATTTATTTTAAATTTTCCAATCAAATCTTCCCTTTCAAAATAAAAATTCATATAAACAAATGGAAAATATTTCCAAAATCATATTCATTTTAAAATGATCAGTTTACATTTTATTTAATTTGATTAAATATTTATTGAAATAAATAGGGCCAAAATCCAGGGTCGTTACAATCTATTTTGCACTCTCCTCTTACTGGAAAATAATACGTTGTTTATAGGTGCAATATTAATTTAACAATCTTTCAATTTCTTTGTTTAATAGTCTATCACTTAATGATAAAATTATACAACTATTATTCATCGTTGGATGCCCTATAATGGAAAATAGCAAAGAAGGCTATAAGTCGTTGTATGACAGCTTTCCTTATATAGCTTCATCCAAAAAAATAACAATAACAACAACAATATTATTGCTATCTGAAGTGGATCTTTTGTACTCTTGACATAAAAAATAGTCAACATGTAATGCCTTATGATCTCCAACCAATCCGTCTTGAGCATATAATCCTTTGTTTCTTAAAGATATCTCGTAACCATTTTGGTTACTAACAATTGATCCACTTTTAATGTTAGTAAGATATCAGCCAAATAATACACGCAATATCCATATGTGTATATGCTTTAGCATGCATTAGACTCCACACCGCAAATGCATGAGGAACCTTTTACATTTTTTTTAGCTTCAAGGATGTTCTAATATTACTATATAAGCAACATTTGTCTATTTTGGCAAAAGAGAATTGATTTTACTAAACCCTTTTTTAAAAGCCTTATCCTCCCAACCCTTTTATGATAATCCAAATAGCACCCTATGAATAATAATGGTGATTTGAATCCGTAATACAAAAGGGTAATCCATAAGTGGTTTTCATAAGTTGTTTCATTAATGTCTCCATTGAGAAATACAACTTTAAGATCCTTCAGATATTGCTCAAAATCATAATCTATAATAAGTTTCAAAATATTTCTAAAGAGTCTTCTAGTAAAACCAAAGAAAAAGTCTTTTTAATAATAAAACATTGTTTTCCTTTTGAGTACAGTCTTTTCTATAATAAGCCTTGTACATTTTCA
This sequence comes from Allium cepa, assembly GCA_030765085.1. Lineage (NCBI taxonomy): Eukaryota > Viridiplantae > Streptophyta > Magnoliopsida > Asparagales > Amaryllidaceae > Allium > Allium cepa. The sequence goes on along the minus strand of CM060928.1, from coordinate 846,495,663 downwards.
CATCACCTAATTGATCCATTTTTGTGTTGAATAGTTATTCATAACCATGATCTTATTATCATAAGGTGATGGGAAAGATCTCAAACTTTGTTGTCCTTATAGATTTACATTATATATTCATGCATTAAATCCACATTTCAAATTAGTACCTTGTATGGATTTATGCAAGTCCAAAAGAATCATCTTCACCAATCCAATATTTATCTTTATGAAAAAATACTACATAGTTATCCATAATAGTATTTCTTCCTTTCCAAGTGGATTTCATTAGTCACCTTGCACTTCGAGGTTGTTGAGTTTGTTTTCTAGAAACAATAACCTTAATTTGAAGAAAATTTAGTTTGACATTTTCTTGTTAATGAAAGGAAACAAGTCCTATATATTATCCGAAGAAGTAACTCAGTTGAATCAAAGATAATGATTCTCCTTAAGCACAATGATACATACCTTAAATTTCTTTTTAACATTGTCTTATTATGGTTCTTAATTTACTTCTTGTTAACGAAAGGAAACAAATCTTGTACATATCCAAAGAAGTAACTGTAGTTGAATCGAATATAATGATTCTCCTTAAAGACAATGATCCATACTTTATTTCTCTCTCCAAACTCAACATCCTTAAAAATTGTAGCATTTCCCATCTTATAATTTTTTCTTAGTGTAGGTTTGTAAAACTTGTAGCTTTTAATTCGCTTAGAATACTAATAAAGTATTTGCAATCTTTAGTGCTTCAATCTACAATTATTTAGTAAGTTCAAACAAATAATCATATTAATCACCCAATCAAAATTTAAGACTTCATTATAAAAGGTATTTAGCATAAGTTGATATATATATAAGCTATATTTTAAACATTAAGAGCTTTAATTCCAACAATGTTTGAATTTATTCATAAATAAGTCTTATTATTTTTAATGAATAATAATAACCCAATTTGTTCATTTAGTAACAAAAAACCAAAATATATCTAAATGACGGCATAACAAAAGAACCAAATAAATCCAAACAATATTACTGAAATCTCAATAATATCTTAAAAAATATCTAGTAAATTTTACTTTATATATATATATATATACACACACACATGTATGTATGTATTATTAAAGAAACAACTATAAATATATATATTTATATGTTGTTTTTTTTCTTCTAGATCCTTAGCGACTTCTTTATCCTTATTTATACATTTATTTACAATGTATGATAAATAGGTACTTTCTATCTTATCATGCTTCAATCCCTCTTTCTCTGAACCCAATGTGAAATGAGCTCAATAAAGGTCATTTTATTATTAAAAAAATTAATGATAATTTTAAAATGGTTATACTGTGAATGAAGGCAGTATAAGAAAAAATAACAATAACTTGAGTGACTTTAACTTTTGAAGCAATACTTTCCATATGGTACTTATTTATATTTTCTTTATTTTGACTTTATGGAATCAAGCCATATAAAGCGTGCTTGTTTCTCCTTATAGTTTTAAGGAAACGCTTTTCATTCTCAATAAAAAACTTCTTAAAATTAGTTATCCCTACGGATATCATATTCTTGAAAGCTTTTAAAATATTTTACTTTACGATCTTTTGACTCTTTCTTTTTTTGAATTGTCTTACCTTTATATGTTATTCATGATATTATAAGAACATTCAACCATAATACGAATGGATGTGACCCTCCTAATTGTAAGAACTAGATCCACGAAGTTAAGAACAAACAACACATTCTCTTAATAATCCTTAGAGTTAGTCCCCAAACAAGATAAGAACGTTAAAATTGGCAGACACTTTAGTCAAATTAGTTGAAAAATTGAACAAAAATTAAGGATTGACCGTATATGCCCATATCCAAGTATCATCCATAGTAAAATCAAGTAATTAATAAATCTCTTCTCAAGATACCTAGCACAATATTAATATCAAGTCTTCGGATAGTAATATTAACTGTAAGTGGCACTTTTGTTGTAATGGTCAAACACTGATAATAAATTCAAGTCAAATAACAATCTTTTTTAGGCCGATTAGTTATTCACTTGTAAAACCTTATAATTATCGCATACTAATCACCACACATGTGTAACTTATTCGGTCAAATACTAGTCTTCCTTTGGGCTGGCTAACATCCGCATGAATAAATTCATACAAATATCAAATTTTTTCATGAATAACTAAAATAAGAGAGGTCACTTTGGTGATATGTTATTTCAATTAGCTCACTTGGAATGTAGCATATTTACAATTAATTTTTCAAAGAGACACCAAAAATATATTTGAATTTATTCTAAGTATATGTATAATATTTCAAGTGCTATAAAATACTCCTAAAAGCATTTTAAGTCCATATGGCACTTGAAAATGTCAAAATTATAACCGTGGCACAACTTGTTTTAATTATAGCTATTATAGTCTTTTACTTTAAGTATGTGGTTACATTCATGACAATTTCTAAACAAGTATGATATAAGATGTCATAAATAAATCACATAAAAAATGTCACAGATGAGCGTCAGAATTAAATGCCATATAAAATTATGCATAAATGACATAGCAAATGTTGTAGCTATGATATATATCTGAACCACAATATAGCTATACAGAATGCTACTGTATCACTTTATCTTTAGTTTATTATTTGAATACATTAAGGTTAGTAATCATGCATTTTAGCATAATATGAAAATTATTATTTCTTTTATTTCATGAAAACCTAAGCATAAAGGTTAAACATATTTTTAGCAAGCATTGGTCAAACATGTAAAATATGTGTAACTATCAGGCATAAATGCATCAAATAATAAACCATGTCTTTTTTTTCAAATACAAAAATACTGCATTATTAAATTTATTGCAACTGACGTGTTTACTGCATTTATGATTCTAAGTTAGTTAATTTATTACCATAACAACCACATTTAATGCAATTACGATAAAAATAAATGACATTGACCGTTATGTAGCCCAAAATGTGAATTAGTGTCATGTTAAAATTTAAATCAATAATAAAATAAACATAAACACATTAAAGGAGCATACTTTATTTTTAATTAATTAAAATTTCTAAAACAACCCATACCATATATAAATATCCAAATTACTTAATCAAAAGTTAAGTAAGGTAAAATAATCATGGAATCAGATCTGTATTTCTTGCATAAATGGTTCTAAATTATACATATCTGTTTATACCATTTATAAACATTAAAGAAATTGACTGTACATATTCGATCCAAAACATTCCTCACCTTAAAATTCACAACTTATTCATAAAATATACAATAATAAACATATGAATGCTTTAACGAATATAAATTATTTTTCAAAATTTAAAAGAAGTTAGATTATTTCTCATAATTTAATGATTCAAAATTCTATCCTATTTCATAAATAACATATAGATCATTTAGATCTGTCTAGCTTTCTACACCAAAATAATTTCATAAATTAGCCTTTCAATTTTACAACAAAAAATTGATATATACCAAGTCCAAAATCATCATCAGAAAGTCCTTGATGCATAGATCAAGCAAATCTGAAACTTAAGTAAGATTATTACAGGACTTCTAAAAAAGGTTCAGTTCAAAACTTATTGATAATTAAAAATAAAATCACAATGAAATCAATGATGGATGGCTTTGATACCACTTGTTAAGATTTCAATGTACTTTAGGATAGTTTATCATGAAATCCTAGATCTGAATAGATGACCCATATTGATTTGATTGAGAAGAAATCAAAGGAAAGTAAATAAATTAGCGGAAGACATACCTGAATTCATAGTTGCTTGTTGAAAAGGTAAATTTGATTTGGTTCTCCATATTAACACAAGCCCTAGAACTTATATTAGATTTGAATCCATAGTTGTTGCTTTAATAAACTGATTAAGAGAAGGAGATCGATCTAAAAGATAAAAGTTGGATCCGATCTTCCAAATTGACATAAACCCTAGATTTGAATTATTTCCATAGGAGTGATTAGAAGAATAACCAAAGCATACGTAATTTGGGGACCATAACCCCTTATTTATAATGTTGGTATTTTCTAATTTGTCACTTCAACAAAATAAAATTTCTCTAGTATCTACACATTAATACCATAAAAATTATACATGCAAATCTTTTAACTTTAATTCATAATTTGATCACTTTAATTAGGCTTTACACCAAAATAGCACGACACATTTTTTTTTACATATGTGGCCCACATATTGAAAGCTTCCAACATTACCATACTCATTTAACCTAGTATATTGAGATTGATTCTTCAGTAAAGAAAAGCAGATCACAAAGACTACACCTCATTCATGGGCACAACGCATATCCTAGAAAATATTCCTAGTTTCTCTATATTTCACTTGCCTATAAACACTACCATGCACTGTATTGTAACTCTCCCTATCTCTCTGAATTTTGAAAAACCCTTGTAATAATCCATATAATGACTAAAATATTTCCACTTCATGAATGTAGGTTAGAGATTGTTGGATCACATTGTCGTTGGCATCATTTACTTTAAATACTTTATTCCAGTTCATTTAATATTATAATCCTATTATATTTTCTTAGTCAAATACATTTTTTGTTTGATTTGCAGGACAAGATTGATGATGGTGCTTTATGTTTATTACAAGGCTTGAGGTTTCAACCGAAACAGCGAGATTTCGGTCGTTCAGTTATGGTTTCAATAGGTACCATAACAAAACCAAACCGAAACTACAGTTCAATAAAAAAAACTATTGAAATTCACCTTTTATAGAAGAAAATAATACATAAAAAAGAATTATTTTGAGCTTTAAATATATGATATTCAAAATCTGTAATTTTAACTTCTAAAATATTCAAAATCACAAAATACATAGATAGAAGAACTAAAAAATTATATACGAAGTAATAAATAAATATTTATTAGTGTTACAAATATTTATAAGTAATCAACATTGTTCATTTATGCTAAGATATAAATCTTATATCTTATTTTCAATGAAAGATAAATTACACATCTTGTTTCAATTATTTAACAAATTTATATGTAATTACATGAAAAATAATAACAAAATCTGAAATTGTAACTTGAATCGAAGTTCTTGAAATTTATGAATTATATCAAAATTACCAAAATTACAAAACACTGAAACCGAGGCTAGTGGTGTCAAATGGATTGAGTTGGGTACAAATGGGTTGGTTTAAAAATTAACCCAGCCCATTTTAAAAAAATAAGCCCAACCCATTAGACCCATTTATTAAACGGGTTAAATCCCAACTCAACCCACTAATTTAACGGGTCAACCAAACCCAATTTGAATAAAATTGCATAATACATGTACAAGATCATTCTCATCAATTTAGTTTGTATAATTCAAGATCAGTACAAAAACATTCAAAATCAAGATTTAAACTAGTACAAAGATAACGAGTATCATTCAAGATCAGTTCAGTTTTCAAATACAAAAACATCATATAAAGTGACATTTGAAACAACAAGCAAAGTATCCCGTACTGCATCATTTTGTCGAATTTAATGTTATGATCTACAACATACTGTCCAACCTGCATATATTGTCCAACCTGCATGTGAACATGTAAAAAAAGTGAGTATCTCTGTTATTTGCTTCTAACCTGTAAGTGCAGTCATTAGCTAATAACATGGTTTAATGGGAGAAAACTAATAACATGCATTGACTTAGCTATTAAGTTAATCATATGCAGGTAAAATCCGAATTATATAATATTTTTTCTTGTCAAAATTTAATCCATATCTGATTATTCGATTCAAAATTTGGGAAGATATGAGCCTAGCAAACCAAAAGACAATATATTTCCATGCGTTTAACAAAGTGGTATTGACTAGTTCCCTTTTTCCAGTGTCGAAATTGTTCGCTTATTTTTTCAGTTATATATAACTAGTCTAACATGTGTGTGGTTGGTACATAACAGCTTTAATATCTCGTAAGTAGTTAAAAATTTCGTAGTGTTGCGGGCAAAATGTGCAACTGTTGTAGATAATGGGGTGATTGACTGTATGCAGTTTCCATAACTGATGGCAGTCCCAACAGTTTTTTGTTGGCATTTAGTCAAGTTTCCTGCTAGAACAGACAATTTCAGAATAAATAATTGTAGATTCAAAGTAAATTAAGAAAAATAGCATATAGTGTAAATTAAGGAGAAGAGTAAATTAGGCAGTTAAGCATACATATACCTAAGATTTAGGTAGAATGTCAATTCCGCATCCATATGAGATAAAGAAATTTCCACATCAAGCTCCTCTATAGCTGATGCTATCCCGTTTCCGTATAGCCTGTCACGTGAACATAACAATGCTTCAACGGTATCCGCCTTTAAAGAACATCGGTAATCATCAAGAACCCTACCTTCGATACTGAATGCATTTTCAAACGCTACAGTAGTAACTGAAACCGTCAAAATATCTTTTGTCGTACGTGAAAGAATTGGATACTTATGTTGGTGAGATTTCCAAAAAGAGATAATGTTGAACGATGTTATAGGATGTAACCGTTCCTCTTCAAGATATGACTTAAGTTTAGATTTATGAGAACTCTCGACTAAACATACCTTACAATGACTGTAAAATTCTTCTAACATATCCTCACATTCCTGTAAATACAGACCAATATCAGCATCAATGGATTCTACATCTTTTGATCCACTTGCTTTACCTTCATTTTCATTTTTTTTTGCATATTCGTTGAAAAGATTTTCAAATTTACTCTTCACCTCATCAAATTCATAACAATTGACTCCACAAATTTGTACATAACAGTATTTAATGAATTCGAATTTATATTGTGGATCAAAGATGCATGGAGTGGAAAGTATCACGCTAAATTTTCTCCAATATTTATCAAATTTTTTATGCATTTCATTTGCCATGGGTGAAATAAAATCATTTTCTTTCATACACTTTTGCAATGTAAAAAGAACCGTCACGAGCTTCGAAAAAATAAGTTCGATGTTGGATAATTAGAACTTGAAAATAAACAAGTAACTTTGTAAAAAATTTCCATAAAATCTGCAATTTTCTTTGCATCTATCCATTCATCCGGGGTTGGACAATAAGTATAACTTCGATCAACGATTTTAAAACGGAATAGTGCTTGGTGGAAGTAAATATCGCTTTTAAGCATCAAAAATATCGAGTTCCATCTTGTTGGAACATCTTGTTGCGATATTTTTTTACTTTCATTCATAGAAAGATCTGCTATGCATTTCATAACCAACTTTTTTCTTGATTGGGAGCCTTTAATGTACTTTATATTTTCTCCAACATTCATTAAAAAGGAACCAATGCATTTTAGACTGTCTTGTACGATCAAATTCAATATGTGTGCAGTGCAACGAATATGCAAAAACTCACCATCTGCAACCAATGATTTCTTATATGTGAGATGAGATTCCAGCAATTCAATAAATTTATCATTTGAAGATTCGTTGTCAAACATAAATGCATTTGAATATTCCACTCAACTAACAAACTAGATACCTTATGAAATATTGCATCTCCCGTGTGAGGAGGTAGCATCAACGAAAAACTAAGCAATTTTTTTGTAAAACACAGTTGTTATCTATGAAGTGCACAGTCAATGATATAAAACCATCTGTATTAGTTTTTGTCCATAGATCAGATGTTAAGCTTACTTTTCCCAAACATGAGTTTAAAAAATGTTTAAGCTTAACTTTTTCTTTCTCGTAAAGTTAGAGATATCCTATCATACTATATTTATTGATATATGTTGCACTTCATTTTTCAAATAAAAATGTAGCTCTCAAACTTCTTTACTGGACAAACATAACAGGCAAGTTACGCCTAATGATGGCCTTAGTCGTCAATTCTCTGTACTTACTTTGATCAAACTTACTTATCACATTAAGCCCACCCATTTTTCGGTAATGCGTTGACATCTTGGAATATGCTTTAGCATATTAGATGTTCCATGCTTTTCTCCCCAAAAGTATGTTTTCTTACATCTCTTGCAAAAGCACATTGGTGTTTTTCCTAAAATAGTTTCATTTTTCTGAAAATAGTTCCAAACTTCTGAATGTGTGGTTCTACAATGTTTTTCCCAACCGAACTACTCAATGAATCTTCCAATACAATCAAATCTTTCGTTTCAATGTTTATATGTTCAGTTGAGTCCATGTTCTACAATATCAAATATCAATAAGAATTAGCATATAGGTAGTTCAATGAAGATAGTTTCTAGAAATTACATAAAGGCAAAAAAATTAAAATTATGATCTTTATCATTTGATTCTACACGTGCACTATCATTCGTTTAAGAAAACTGTGGTTTAATGGTGCAAACACAAAATGTTATTTAACTTAAAAAAAGTGTATATACTCAAGTTTTCTGAAATGCACTTGGTAAGCATTTCGAAAAGTGTACTTACTCACAAAAGGAAAACCTCAGTTTGTTCAAAATATGTGATGCACTTAACATAGTTATATTAGCAAACATGTATATCCAAAAGTTAATTATTCAAAATTAGAAACTAAACATATTCTAAAAACCGTACACACTAAGCCTTAAAGGAATTCATTCACTTGAAACCCATGCATATAATAGTTTTGCTCATCTGTAAAACTAAAATATATTAGACACTGAATACATCATAAGGTTTAATGGGCTTAAATGTGTCTGAAATCATATACTTGCAGTTTTCATTTTATTAAATTTGAGGTTTATAGCACACATTTAACACCATGTATACCAAGTACACTTGGAGCTATCACGCACATTGGAAAGCCAATCATGGACCTAGGTAACATTCCAGTTTAGGGGCACATGTATTTAAAACCCGCATGCTTTCAAAAGCTAACTATGCTTTGAGTTTGTATTTATTTGAAGCTTATATGCATATTTCAAATCAATGTATTTTGAAATCCGTATGAATTTAAATCCTTGTGTACTAAATTTCATACATGCTTGAAACTGATATGTACTGAAATTCATACATTCTAGAAATCTATACACTTAGGAAACAATATAAACTTTGAATTGGACAAGACATGTTTTTCGAACCCTTAAACACATACTTGAAATTTGCATATACTTGAAGCTTTAATATTTTCAGAATCGAACATATATATTTGAAAACTTGAGCATATACAAATCTTTATACTTGCAAGACTATACACATGAAAATTTATTTTTACAAAACTAGTAACATACATTTGAATATTCATATGAAATCTGTTAACAAAATTTAAAGTGGATTAGAGTGAAAATCTTTATATAAATGAGGGACTACATACATATAACAGTCAAATATAAAGTCATATATGTGCTACAATGATTATAAAAGTCAAATATTATATAAATGTAGCTACTGAATTAGCAAACCATTGGCCATGTAGCTAGCAATGAAATAATGCATAAGTTACCAACAATGAAGTAATGCATATGTACTCAAAATTGTTTCAAACGATACAACTTCATATCAGTATTTATAGCATTGCCATATCTACTCAATTCTTAATGGAATCTTACCCAAATTCAATATAAAGATGTTGATATCTAGACAAAATATTAAGATTATATTAGAAGTTTATTTGTTGATAGTCGTCCTCCTTAGAAAATGTCTGCTAATCAAAATCAAAGCATAACAAGTGCGTATTTTAAATTCTGAAAAGTACAATTTTTTTAAAGCAATAACTATCCAACAAATTACAAGACCTTATTAAGGTTTTAAGCAAAGAATTTCAAAATTAACTTTATTTTTATCATGATCACTATTTAGAATGTCCTAAGCAAAGAATCTCAAAACTTTATCTATGGTTCTGTGTCAATCAAATAATAATAATAAAAGAAACTGAAGTGCTAATGAATGTATAGTCCAAAATAAAATAATAAATCACATTCCAACTTCACGTCATTAATTGTACCAAAACATTCACTAATAAAAAATGCTATTAAGTATTAAAATTTGTAACCACAATCAAAGTTACAAATAACTTAAGAAACAGAACAATATATTCAACCATCGGTACTAGTAATCTATGTACACATGAAACCAAATTGTAACATATTAAATAAATAAAAACAGTAAATTACTTGAATCACACTCAAAGACTCAACCTGCTTCCTTACTTTGGAAGTCAAAGCCTCCAACACATCTGTACACTCATCCTGCAAATTCTAAAGTTTATCCTTCAGAGCGCTAAAACATCCGTATGAAGATTACCTTTGATAAAAGTGGATGGTGAAAGCATGTAGTAGTGGAATGTAAAATCTGCATGGAAGATACAGTTCCAGTTTACAAATCGACAAGTAAAGACAATAAAAAGAGAAAATGATAATTAATGAAGAAGCTCACCTTCAAAATCTCAAAGCAAGTGTAGATCTTCAAACTTGGGGAATTAAGACGAACATACCCAGGATAATAACGGGATAGAGCTCGAAAAGGGAAAAAGGTAGAAGCAAAAGAAAAAGTATCACAGAAAATTGGGATTGATGAGAAGAAACCCTAAAAATTTAGCTAAGGATGCGAGGATAATTGACTGGGTAATTGGGTTAAACGGTTAGAAGTTAATATGATGGGTTGGCACCGTTTATTCTTGGTTTTAAATGGGTAAGACCATTTAACCTATCCAATTTAATGGATATAGCCCAGCCCTAGATACACTTTTAATAGTCCTAATCGAGGCCAAAATCTCGAACCTTTCTTTATTCAATACCTGCAATCTTTTGAAAACAATTTTGTTAATACAAAAATTTGATCCACATTTTGGTGGTTTCACCGAGAACTAATCTCAGTTAACAAAATGAAAGGAAAGCACATAAGTGGTAAATAGGAGCTTATGTCACCAAGACTGGCAATCATCACCACCTGATGATACCAGTAACATACACAAGTTGTTATCGTGCCTGCCCCAACCACTTCTTTGAATATACAAATGTTGATGAAGACTTTGATGGATTTGCAGGTGGACCTGCAACATGTATGGATTGTAAAAAGAGAGAAAAGAGAAGCCAATGCTGCTAGCTATTCGATTTGGTGCACTAGATCCATACAAGCTTGTTCATGCTGCTGAGAACAACATTAAAAACGATCAAATGATTTGAGGAGCATATATAGTGATAATGTTGAAGGAGAAGCAAGAGAGCGAAATCATTTCAACCAATGATATAAAGTTAAGCGATCTGATCATAAAAATGATGACACTGAGCTGAAATGATAATGGTTGGTGAAGTCGATGGTCCAACACATTTGTGCCCTGGGGAGTTCATTTCAATACATTTACCTTTTCTAGTTAAAATTTTGTACCAAATTTATCACAAACTAAAATAAATCTTTGAAATATTTCATTTTAAATGTTACATGACAGGGGCAAGTCCGGTTAAATTTAAATTGGAGGGTTTTTTTCAGTTGAAATTGTAAGTTTTGTCCAATGTACCAATTCCACAAATATATTAACTGTTTTCTTAATTCTCTCCAATTCTATTGATATGCCTTCCTAATTTTTTGGGAACCTAACTTTTTTATTGTTCCTTCCCAAAAAATTTAGATTGCTCTGACTAGCTACATATGTAATACGCATGGCTTACATTTACTAATAATTTTTATATTTGTACTAGATCATCATGATCTAGCTTGTAACTTGACAATAACCATTGACAGAAAATAGTGTGAGCGATATAATCAAAAAATATTAATTAAGAATATGATTTCTACAGAATTTTGTAGATACTAGGTGGATTTTCATCAGATTCTTTCGAAATAACAATATGCGACAAGTAACTTTAATAATAAGATAACTTGGACTTGTTTTAAAATAAATTTAATTGACCAATAATTTTTTTTATAACAGGGGTGATACTTTATTTACGTATTAAGTATCATATTGGTATCTTGGAGGATTGAACCGAAGACTTATAGAACTACCCTCTTGAGATCTTACCACTTGAGCTAATGGTCTTTAATCGACAAATGCATTTTGTATTAAAATATAGTTGGAAGAAGCTATTTACAGAAGTGCCAACAATGTGATTTCAAGTTGTACAACTTAATTTATTTATTGTTGTTGTCTATGAACTAAAATGCAATGCATCTATTGGAAATAAATGAGCATTGGGAAATATGAAGGCATTTAATGTCTTGGAAAATGAATAGTCTCACGTTTTAGAATAAAGTAAATTAAAGTTTATATACTAAGATGTCGACACTATTATAATTCCTATGAGACAAAGAGAGATACAAGCCATGATAGATGCACCACCCGGTATGCGTGCGCCTGCACCCGTGCCCGCACCCGCAGCTCAGGCGAATGGGCGTTTGAAGCGTATTAGATGCACTTTGCAGTTGGCAGTTGGAAGTTGGCTTAACGAGGTTGTTCAGATCGAACAGTTTTTTTTGTTTTTGTCCGCTCAAACTCAAATGGTCGCACCGCTTGGTTAAGGGTGGCAGCCTTTCCAACAGTCGCAACCGTTCAAACAGGCACCTATTACCGAATACGTGCACCTCCCTGCACCTATATATAGGCAAAAGAAAAAAAGAATACAAACTTAAGTATTCTCTGCATTCTCCTTATCTCCACAACACTCTGTTCTTAAATAAACTCTCTTGAGTTCGTCATTGCTCTGTGCTTGTTGCACAACATCACAAAGAAGGTCCGTTTCATCTTGAGAAACAATTGCTCAATATCCTTAAGCGTCGTAGAGTGAGCAATATTGTATTAAGAAAACAACATTTCACTGAACTCAGACAATCTAATCGGTATTATATTTACTACATTATTTGTTAACTGCGCAGGTCTATTCGTAACAGTTTTGCGACATAGTTGTGATAGTTTTGTTGTTGCAATTTTGCAATATAGTTGTAACAGTTTCGTAACACCTTTGTAATGTTGTTGTTAATAATTCTTGCAAACAGTTTCGTAACACCTTTATAATGTTGCTGTTAACAATCCTTACAAATAGTTCGTAACACCTTTGTAACACTGCTGTTAACGATCCTTGCAAACAGTTTCGTAACACCTTTGTAGCGTTGCTGTTTAACAGCATCAACATATATTAAGCAGTAATGCTCACCCATTGTTCAAGTGGCATTTTGACGATAACCAAAGTTTGAGGTTTTGATTGAAATACCGAGATTTTGATCACTCCGTTTCAATTCAGTAGGAACCGAAACAAAACCAAACCAAAACTCAGTTCAATAAAATAACTAATTCCAATTTTACATAAAAAACTATAAAAAAAAAGAGTTTCAAATATATGAATACTCAAAATCTGAAATTTAACCAAAGAAAACATACAAAATCACAACATATTAAAATGACGTAACTAAAAAAAAGTTGAAAATGAATTGATGAATAAACATTTTTTATTGTTATAAATATTTATAGTCAATCGGTATTTTTCACTTATACCGTAATTTTCAATTAAAAATAAATTATACATTTTGTTTCAATAAATTAAACAAATTTAAGGGTATTATATGAAAAATAAACAACGACTTTCAAAAATGGAACTGGAATTTACGGACTAGATCGAAATTCTTCAAATTACAAAAGATCTCGAACCTTGCGATTAACCAACCTAACAAAATTCCAAGTTGCTTTGAATTCAAGATAAAATCTTCAACCACTTATACATATATATCCTATACACACTCACACATACGCACGCGCGCATATATACATACATATACATATACATGCATACATACACACACATACACATACATACATACATACATATGTATGTATGTATTAATACATATACGTGTGTAATAATACATATATGTATGTACAAATTTAATTTGAACCCTCACTGCATAAACTATTTGGTCTGATTGTACATGTTTATAGTTTATACATTAGAGGATGGGTAATCATTTTTTTGAAGCTGTGAATTCAGAAAGGAAATTTACTTATTAAATGCTTCGATTTTTCTAATAGCCTCAACTGATTAAATTTGTAGTTTTACCTTGGTTCAGTGCTTGCAAAATTGTATGTAATAATACATAAAATTTTAATGAATTTTACGCAATAAACTAGATTCAATGAATGACACCTTTATCTTGTAGCCTGATACAGAAATAAAAAGTACCAAAGGATCCTTCTCTAGTATGCTCCATTTTGTATATACATACCCCCTCATTCTGGTATTGTTTTTCATTTGTTTTTAAACATCAAAGACAACAATTTTATATTTGTTTTATTTAAAATTTTCTTAATTAGTTTTGTTAGAATATGAGCTCTGGCGACGATGGCGAAGCTCATATGGGAAGAAGAAAGAGATTTGATCGTTCCCAAGTTGAAGCTCTAGAAGCGTATGCTAGATTTTTTATTATTTATTTATTTTTTTTCAAAAAAATATGTTAGTAATGTTTGATTTTTTTTCCTTTCCCATAGAGTTTTTAGAGCATGCCCCCATCCTGATGAAAAACAAAGAATTGCTTTAAGCAGAAGATTGGGACTAAAACCTCAACAGATAAAGTTTTGGTTCCAAAATAAAAGAACCCACATCAAAGTAATGTTTCTTTGATTTTGGTTTTGGTTTCCATTAATTCATCTCTTAACCTATTGATGTGTGAGCGTTAATTAATTAGATTGTTAAAAATTAAGCCTACAAATATTTAATTAGTTTGACTACTAATTGATGCATAAGTTCTTCTTTTTTTTTTTTCTTTTTTTTTTTGTAGACACAAACCGATAAGCATGCTAATAGTTCCCTTCGTACTGAGAACGATAACATAAGGTGTGAAACTGTTGGAATTCAATTGGCTTTGAGAAATTGTGCATGTCCAAAATGTGGAGTTCAATTGTTGTCAGAAGAGGAAGAGCAGAGGCTTCAAATGGAAAATGAATGTATTAAAGCTGAGGTTAATTTTTTTAAGATCTTTTCATGATTATTTTAATTTTATTAATTTATTCATTATATTTAAGCATAAAATTAACAATGGAAAGCAATTTATGTTTCTAAGCTTAGTATTGTTAAGTTTTATGGTGAAGTACTGTTCTAGCATTTACTATTAATTAATTACATGTGCAATATATATTTGACTGTTATTTTATTGATTTCTAAAATTTGGAATTCAGGTGAGCTGAATTAAAAATTATGTAAAGTTAATAAATATTAGTTTACCGTTATTTGATGTATCATAATGAACACAAACACTGAATATGGACTTTTCTTCTATTTTCCTTTTATTAGTCTATCTATGCTCTTTAGCTTTACATTCTCTTGTTGTCAACAATTTATTCATATTCACTATCTCGTGTTGTAGTGATTGAACATTGAAGTATCTCTTTCATTAGCTCTTCTGTTATAAGTAGAATTACATTATTTTTGACACACCAACCTTTCAGTTTTATTTAATTATTTTAATTGAAGTTGATCCTTCAGCAGTTGTAGTAGAATCTATATATTCTAGATAATATGTGTGTAGATTTCAAATTATTCATAGTGCAATCTGATTCAGACTTAAATTTAATACATCAAATTCTACATAATTTGTAAATGAACAATGCTACTGTGACAACATATTTTTTTTTTTTTTGCCAATATTAGAGGTACAGCACACATTTCAAGGCTGAAATTGTGGAATTTAGGGTGGTTTGCTTCTTCTTCTTCCTTCTTCTTCTTTTTTTCCCCTCTCTTTTCTCTTAGCTGCATGTTTTGACAAAATTCTATTCGGCAATAATTGTTTGTAAATGCATTAGATATGCAATCAATGAACAAAAACCTAGACTTGGATTAATATGATAATCAATACAACATTATTTTAGGGCGGCATTCTTTCTAAAAAGAAAAATGTTGCACCTTCTTCAAAAAGTATACCAACATTTCAGAAAAAGTAGAGTGGAAATCTATATTGGAGTAGGGCATTGTTTTCCTTGTTTTATCTTTTCAAGCTAACACGGTTTATGCAATGAATTAGAATTTTTATTTCTGTATTGGACATTTTATCACTGGTATTTTTAATTTTCAGTTCATTAATTAACTAATTTATAGTTACTATTATCAGTACGTAATTTTGGATCAAACTTGGTAGATTCAACTTTTTTCGTAAGTAGAAATTTGTTTTTATTTATTGATGCTCAATACGATTTTATATCGGATTTGGGTTCAACAAGAAACTGATCAGTGCTAGATTGACTGATACGTTGACCAAGTCTATCCATTGCTGATCCTAATTACAAAGGTCAATTCTTAATAGGAACGGAACCCATCCCCCTCCCTTTACGACAAAATAAAACTGCATTCTCTTTCTTTATCAAACACATTGCAGAAAAGAAAATCCAGCTTTCCCTTTAAAAATGAGGTCTACGGAGAAATCACTCAAATTTGGTTTAGATCCAACAACTACTACTACTAAACCATTATTTCCAAAAAGATAGAATCGGCTAAAGATGGAAACCAAAACTAATGACAAAGTGAATTTAAAAGTCATAATAATAACAACAATAAAATCAAATCAAATAAGTAAATTAATAATAATTAATAATAACTAAGTAATATATATATATATATATGTATGTATGTATGTATGTATGTATGTATGTATGTATGTATATGCATATGTATATAAAAAAATATAATAACAATACTAATACTGATAATGGTACTAATAGTAATATTTGTCAAATACCAAACGCTACGTTTTAGACTAATGTTCCCTAGTTCTGTAATCTAAAAATTTATAAAACTTATAGCTTATAGAACCAAATAGAAATTTTTGAAAATGATCTTATGCAAGAAGTAAGATTGGGATTTTTAAAGTGTAATACTGTTAGAGAAAGGAGCAATTAATCCTGTTAACCAATGATTTTTCATTTTAAGTGGAGGATAGAGGAAGAAAAGGATGAAATGTGTTTTTGTTATTCTAGCTTAGAAGTAATTGTACAATCATAACTGGTATCAATATGATAACAGCTTATTTCAATATGATAAGCAGCGGTTTAAAAGCAAAATTATTACGAATCCAAAGAACTGAAAATAACAACTTATTTCACAATGTAATGTACATATTCTCTTTTGACACTTTATTGTTGCGTCTATGGTTAGAACTTATTAGCCACTGATTTTAATTCTGCAACAGTTTAGCATCGACTTACTTAAGGTGTCACTTTTTTCATATATTAGGAATTTTGCTTTCAATGGATAAATCATCCAGACATGATGAAGTGTCCAATTATTTTCACTAATTATTGATCTAATTGATATAGCCACACTCCAGCTTCTAATTTACAATGGTGCAGATTGATCGATGCATTGGCATTATAAATAATCAATTGGGAAGGTCATTTGCTGAAATCAGTGTGATGCAATCGCCGCTTGACCATTTGTCCGCTGCAGTACGTGCAAATAGGAACTGTGGTCCATCTTTAAATGTTGATGTTCTCTCAAATAACTCTTCCATGAATGCATCACTGCTTCCTATTAACACTCCAATTTCAGAGAGTGATAAAGCATTGTTGATTGAGCAAGCAACGAATGCAATGGAGGAACTTATAGTGCTAGTCCGAACAGAAGACCTTTGGATCAAGTCGATGTATGAAGACAAGGAGATTCTTGATATTCATAACTATCGAAAGATTTTCAGGAAGACTGATCATCATTTTGCTGACCCAGATATTCATGTTGAGTCCTCAAGGGCCTCGGACGTTGTATGTGTGAGTCCGCTGGCACTGGTTGATATGTTCATGGATCCGGTTAGCTCTTTTCTCTTGATTCCTGTCTTCTCCGTTTTTATTATAAAATGATGATACCACTCCTTTGTCTCATTTATAAAAGGTAATTGTTAAAGTGGGGAAAAAACAAAGCAAAAACAAATTGAACTTTGGGCATGATTGACTATGAAGGAACCTTAAAATTAGAATTATTGATATGAGGAAAAGATTTGACATTGTTAACCAGAATATCCTTGATCATTTCTCTTTATATTATTCAAGGAAAAACTAACAGTTATATGGATATACGTGTGTGCGCATGTATCAAATCTTAAAAATATAGATTGGTGGAACTCAGTGCATGAGGCTCCCGCATAATAGCGGACTCTGAGAAGGTCGATAATGTACGCAGTTTTTCCTCGTATTGCGAAGAGACTGTTTCCACACTCGAACCTGGACGTTAGGATCACCATGCCGATGACCTAATCGTTGCGCCAAAGCTCTACCTTCAAATTTTAAAAATATAATATTTTAGATGTTTTGTTGTATAATAGTTTACAGTTTCAAAAAATTCAACATCTAAAAATCCTAATTTTCTAAAAGCTTTCAAAATTAGAAGAAAAAGAACTGAATTAAAAAAGTTATATTCTAAAAAGGAAAAATGTTATATACTTATTTTGTACTAAAGGAAAAAAAATCATACTTTATTCTTTCCTAATCCGTATCATTTTCCCTAATGCTATATTGATGATGATTCTTATCCAAATGCTATTCCTGTTAAAAATCACCTTAAGGTGGGTAACTGATAGTTGACTTCCTTGCTTTAGCTTTTAAATTTTATTCCTGATAAAACTCGATGGAAAAAAAATTAGAAATAATGTATCAAAAATAAAATTTCTGTATAGAAAATTAAATAGTAAAATAATGAATTATCAGAACCAATCATTATTAATTCCGACATTATATGTCCAAAAATTGGAAAAAAGAAGCTCTTTAAATGATGTGTGTGTGTGTGTGAGATATGCATGCACGTGCGTGTGTGCACTTTCAAAATTTGTGTCAATTTTCAATTACCATCAGATATTCTAACTCTGAATCAAAAAATATGTATATTGGATAATAAGTATCATTTATAAGTTAACCTTGTGTTACTGTAGGCTAAGTGGACAGATCTATTTCCGACTATTGTGTCGAAAGCGAAAATTATTGAAGTCCTCTCAGTCGGAGTGGGTGGAAATAATTACAGTGGATCATTGGTTCTGGTAACTAGCAATATTTCATTTTCTCAGTTGTCGTATACAACATTGATTGGTTTTTCTAACATACAATAAATGGTTGGATTTTCATTGCAGATGCATAGTAATATTGAAATTCTTTCTCCTCTCATCCGGTCTCGTGAATATTACTTTATTCGATATTGCCAGCAGGTCGAGAATGGTTTTTGGTTTATAACAGATGTGTCAGTTAATTTGCCAGGCTATCCTGTAAAGAATAGAAGGTTACCGTCAGGTTGCTTGATTCAAGAGATGCCTAATGGTTACTCTAAGGTAACTCCCTGGTGTTAACTTCTGATTTCCTTAAAACTTTAAAAATTACTTCATTGTGTTGTGCTGCAGCAATAGAAGAAGGTGGTAATCATATTCATTTTATGATTTTAATACTTGCCGGTATAAATTGATATAAATATTATGAAAGTGATTCATTACTGATAATACTTGGTGAACTTAAATATTTAGTGGTATATTGTGGCGAAGAATTGGCTTTTTTTTTTTTAATTTACAATCAAGCAGATTCATTTACCTTTTACGTCTTTGACAAAACTCAACGTAGGTTACTTGGGTAGAGCTTGTGGAAATAGAAGAAACAAGTCAGAATCTTGGAGTCTTTCAAAATTTTGTTCATAGCGGCACGGCTTTTGGTGCTCAACGCTGGCTAGCGACTCTTCAAAGAATGGCAGAGAGATCTCACTACATGCTGATGCCTGGACCTCAAAACATGGATTACCGAGGAGGTATGAATTAATCAAATAATAACTTTATCTGCATTTTGATTTGCTAGGGTTACTTATACCTGGCATTTTCAGTTATTTTGACCAGAGAAAGCAAAATAAGCATGATGACTTTATCACACAGCATGGTGAAATCATTTTGCAGAAGCTTGCGTCCTCCAGATGAAATCCAACAATGTACTCTCTGGGATGCAAATGATATTCAAATTCGAGTACTTCCATTAAACGCTGCTGCAAATGCTGAACCTACTGGAATGATTCTTAATGCCATAACATCTACATGGCTACCTTTTTCAAGTGAACATGTGTTTAGCTTTTTTAAAAATGAATCAAATCGAGATCGGGTACATTTCTTTTATTTTTATTTGCGTGATCTTAGGTGTGGTTGATGACGATATTTACAGTTTTTTTATTTATTTTTATAAATCAAATGCGGCAGTGGGATATTTTGTCAGTTGGAAGTAAACTGCAGCCTATCACAAACATCTATTCTGGCTTAAATGTTGGAAACTCCATTTCAATCTTACGTGTAAGTTTATCTATTTACTTTGCAACAAACATGTTATTAATTTTCTTTGTACACTTAACAAACGAGAATGAAATTTGCAAAAAATGTATTTAAAAGCATGTGCTGCAACCTAATCCATAATAATTGATTTCTATTATCATGTATTAGATATTACAATTGTCTTTAAAGTGTAGATAAACTAGCTAGAACCTAAAAGTCTAAGGTAAATGTATCGATTTTACACTTAATGCTTGGCATTCATGAGGATTAATGAGTTAGCAACTCCCATCGATTTTTACACTTCATGACTCGGAATATGTTAACATGGACTTGCTATTTTCTTGAAAAAGGTCTAAGAAAAACATATGGATTGAAAGTAAAACATCAATGTTTATGATTTATCCAAATACAACAAAATCATTACAACGGGAAAGGTTAAAACAGTGTTCACCTTGGTGCATTAGTAGCAAGATACTATAAGTTCTGTTACCAAATGCAGTGCTACGCTATATTAGATCCAAAAATATGGACTTATGCTATAACATTAAGTTTCTTTTTGGTGAATTATTGTGTCATGAACAATTGCTAATCTATCATTTAAATATGAAGCGGAGTCAACAAATTATGATGTTTCAATCTTTTAATATTTCTGATCTTCTGCGTTCTCACGTTTTTATTTTATTATGGTTTTTAAAATAACATTTAGTATATTTTTAAGAATTTTAATTTTTTGTTTACTTTGTTTTTAACAAAATAAAAATGCCCGTTTAACCAAATCATTTTTTTTACTTTCAGTTCGGAAGAAGAAGAAAAAACATTTTATTTTCATCGGTTTTCAGTATCAAATTGAAGCTGAAATACTTCAATAACAATCATCCAACTATCTTAACATTGTAATATAAAATACAAGTGAACCAATTATTTTTGTTGGTAACTTTCTTAGTATCGAATCAAAACTGAAACAATTTGCGTAGAATCTATGCGTGTTATAATAGAGGGTTCTGTCTGAGCAAACTCGATTATAAATGATTTATGAACTTATTTTCTTAATTAGAGTCTATCTACATCATGTTGAAAAAAATTCAATCACTACAACATGGTAAAAATAAGTAGATTAATAACACAGTTTACACAGTTTACCTTACTGTCATTGCATTTAAATTATTAATCAGCAATTGAACATCAAAAGCTGAAATTATATTTTCAAAACACATATCTTGTCACTGTATTAAATATAAAACCGTATGAAATGCATGAGCCACACAGTAGTGTTCATGTATTACACATCCAAATTAAGAAGATTTTCAACGGGAATTAAAGTCATAAATTGTAAACTTTGAATTTTGAATTAAAACAAAATTCATATTTTAATAATTATATAAAAATATACCCTCCATATATTATTAATGACCTATAACCTTTATTTTGTTTTGATAACAACAAAAAGTTGAATTGTAGATTCAAACCATATCGGTATATTTTATTTTAAGGTGGTTTTCTTATATTTATCTAGTGCAATCTAAATTAATGTTAGAATTAAAATTTGGTATTTTTATGTGGAAATTAGGATCCAACCTTTATTTTCAAACTTAATACACGAAAAATCTTTCTTAAAAACATGTTTTACATTAATTATCGCCTTAAAATTTTTATCAAAATTTACTATAGCGGGTTCTGGGGAGGTCGATAATGTATGCAGTCTTTCTCTCGCATTGCGAAGATTAATATGACCAAAACTTAACTTTGCTTTTTGAATTTTTTTGCAAAAGTGCAAATATTTGCTGTTCAAGAAATTCAATATTTGAAGTTCGACTGAAATTAAAAATATGGATGTTTTTCGAAAACTGTTTTTTGAAATGGGATGACGGTGTATTTTGAAACATAAAACGGATGTTTTACAGAAGTGCCCTATCTTTTTTGTTTATCATAGGCCATGACTCCAGTTCAGGAAGCAAAGCAAATACTTCAAGAGACATGTACCGATTCATCAGTTTCGATGTTGGTGTACGCATCGGTGGACGAGCCTACCATGGAAATGGTGATGAGGGGAGGGGACACATCGAGCATCTCCATTAATCCATCTGGCGTTGCAATATTGCCCAACTGCAACCCATCTGTTAGCATGGGACCTTCCAGTAGCTCCAATCCTGCAATCTCCGGCTCATTCGTCACTATCTCCTTTCAGATTGCGATGAACAGTCTTTCTGCTTCCAATCTCAATATGGAATCCTTAGCTAGCATCAGTAGCATGATATCAGATACCATGCAGAATCTGAAGACTGCACTCAACTTTTCTTGATTTTTTCTACTATGGTTTATCCATTGAGACTTAGCTTTTTGTTTACATTCGAGATTGATTTTAATATATTGGGAGTATACCCAATTTCTCTTCTCAAACTTTTTGGGAAAATTATGATGTTTATTTATTTATTTTGGTTGTGGATATTGGATAATTTGAGTCATTGTCATATAAATGAGAAACTTCATTGCAACCTACATTAATTTAGTCTAAGTTTATCTGCAAACAGTTGGTTTTGAGAATGACGGTTGATTAGTTTTGACTTTTTGAATATAGATATTTTGTTGTTTACTGTTTGCTTAGTATACTTTAGATATTGTTTGTGATGATACTGCATCTGTTATTTGCAGTGAATTCTTTAAGCTACAATCTTATTTATGTGGGAAAAAGTCTGTTCAAAATCAAATTTATTCCAGTAGCCAATTATTAGTTTGTTTTATTTAAATTTTCTAAACAGTTTTATCCATGCACCTAGTAGTGCAAGCAATATTCGATCGTAACTTGATGAAGCTATTGATAGCAAAGTAATTCGCTGAGATTTATAATATTGCAACTTGATGAAGCTAGTGATAGCAAAGTAATTTGCTGAGATTTATTGTGCAAAGATTGCACAAATGCAGAAAAAACTATAAACATGATCTAGATTGGGGGAATTAATTTAAAGGACAAAAATTTCTATAATTTTTGCCTCAAGGACACGACCTCAATATTTTTAACACAAGGACAAACATTCTTCTAAAAATTATTCATAAGTACAAACATTTTCCAAAATTATTCATAAGGACAACAAAACTGATACCGAGCTAAAAACTGATACCTAACAACTGCTACCGATAACTACAAACTGATACCTAAAAACTGCTATCAATGACTAAAAACTGATATCTACAGAAAGTTGTCCTTCAGGATAAAATATTGAAGATCTGTCCTTAAAGCTAAAAAGCTGTGAAATTTTGTCCTTGACAATAATTTCCTGTTCTAGATTTACCAATTTGAACATCACTCAATCTAACAACAATTATTCTATTATTTCAAATATATAGTAAATAACTATAAAGAAGATCACACATGGGATGGGAGAGTTATAAGAGATTATAAATAAGGGGTTACACACCAAAGTCCTAAATTAAGCTTAACAAGAAGAGACACTATAGTTGGGGATCGCTGGTTGAATACCAGGATGCGTTTACAAAAAAGTCTACCCTCAATATATAAGCAGTGCATATTCATGAGAGTCGTCGATTGAATCAACAAGATACGTAAGATGATAATGAAGGCAATTTACAATGGTAGCAAATGATGCAAACATAGAAAGTAATTCACTCATTCTTTTAGATAGCAATGAAGAAGAAAATAATCCCAAAGTAACGTGATTACTGAGAAAGAAATAATATGCATACCTTTTACATATATATTACTACATAACCTGCGTATGCATTTATTTCACTGTCATCTCATGCAAATACGATCGAATAATTTATGCATTTCCATAATGAACACACGCGATTACTTTTCTTTTTGCATGTTTGGTTCATTCTATTTGTAATTTTTGTACCAAAATTTAACACTCCACCTTGATGCAAAATCACATATTTCCAACACCCCACCTCGATTCAAATTCTCTATTCAACATAAAACTTCTTAAAAAAACGAAGTTCACCTTCAACCAAAATCTCTTAATGAGATAGAACCAAAAATGAATACTTACTCAAAGGGTTCCGGCAAGTTCACCCTCGATTACACCTTGCTAACGAGCTCGGATAATGTCCCCGTCCGTCAACAAATTGTTGCAAATATCCAAAATCAAAAGATGACAGATACGAATATAATCT
Source organism: Allium cepa (assembly GCA_030765085.1). Classification (NCBI taxonomy): domain Eukaryota; kingdom Viridiplantae; phylum Streptophyta; class Magnoliopsida; order Asparagales; family Amaryllidaceae; genus Allium; species Allium cepa. The sequence goes on along the minus strand of CM060928.1, from coordinate 846,471,389 downwards.
CAATGCCACCAAGGTCAAAAAATTCTCTCAATCACCAATCCAAATACAGAGCCAAAAAACAAAAGCCAATAGACAAAAAAAAGGCTAATCCAAATCTCTGTATGCAAGACAAATCTCTCTCCTTCCAAATACCACCACGTGGCACCACAAGTCGTCGAGGAAAAAAACGAATCAAGTTCGAGACACACTCGATCGCACTAATATGCAAATCAACAAATCCAAAGCTAGCAAGCAATTTCATGATGTTCCAAAAGTCTACACATGATTTGCAGGCATCACAAAATCGACAATGTACCTCATCGGCACCAAAATCCACCAAAAATCAACTCTATGAATTGAGCTCTCCAAGATGTCATCACAAGTCGACAAGTTTCAATGGTGCCCGTTACCAAAATCAGTTATACCAACTGAATCTTTGCAATCTCCCAAATTTCCTATGGAAATCAATATAAAATTTACATATATTTAAATTCATAAAATATGCTTTTGAAAAGTATTAGCTCTTTTAGAAATCGATTTTAGAACTAGTTATCTTCGAAGTAAAATATTTTCTTATAACATAAATAAATATCTTAGCCTTATTGGTAGGGTTTAGTCCATCCCAAACTCAAATACTTAATATCTGGTAGAAACTGGAGAGATAGCCTGTATGTTCATTTTCATTTCTCTCCACTCATCCTTTCTTTCTTCTTCCAGAAAAAAGGGAGAAAATGGCTGCCTTCCTATAAATCCAAAATCTAACTCTCCAAATTAAATAACATCAAAAGAAAATTAGTGAATTAGAGAGATTAGAATGTAATCTTCTCAAAACCATAAGTTTATTTCATCAGTTCCTAATCTTGAGAATCTGTAGTTTACTTTAACTTGTTCTCTTTGCTGCATGTTTGTTCTTCCTTTTATTAGCAGGTTTCTAAGCCTATCAAGAAGCTAAAGTCGCCTCTTTCCTAGTGTTTGCTTCAATTTTCTCAGAGGTGAGTATTAACTCATACTTCTAACTCAAACAAGTGTTGCAGGTTAATAATCTGTTGTTTGCTGGTAAAAAAATTCTGAGATTGAACCTAAAACGAATTTAGCCATATTTTTTGCGATACTCATCCAAATGCGATATTTTTTATGTTTTGGAAAGCTTATACTTTTTACTATAAGTTTTGAGTTTTGAGTTTTATAAAATTTTGAAGTTAAATTAGTCTAAACTGCACTTCTTTGTTGCTGTCCCATGAGTAAAACGACAGTGACAATGAGCTTAGACCTGAAAATTGTTTTGGATATATCTTTGATCCGTAAGTTAAAATTTGATGATCCTTTTTCTGACATCGTGCTTAAGCAATGAAGTTTTAAACAATAACTCACACTTCTAACTCAAACAAGTGTTGCATGTTGATAATCTGTAGTTTGCTTTCTGTTTGCTGAAAGGAAAAAATTGAGATTGAACTTGAAACAAATTTGGCTATACCATTTGCGTTATTTATCCAAATTCGATAATTTTTTCTAGAAAGCTTAGATTATTTACTATAAGTTTCTAGTTTTGAGTTTTATAAAATTTTGAAGTTAAACTAGTCTAAACTGTACTTCTTTGTTACTGTCCCGGGAGTAAAACGACACCGATAATGAATTTAGACCTGAAAATTGTTGTGGACATATCTTTTGATCCGTAAGTCTAAATTAGATGATTTTTTTTCCAACTTCGAGCTATGGAAATCATCTTCAACTTTTATATTTTATGTTTTATCAGATTTTGGATTTTAAAGGGGCGAATCAGCTAAATAAGATACAGTCGTGGATTCTATTGCTAAGTTTTGTACGGTTTTAATTGTTGTTTCATGACAATTTCTTTATGAATTCAAAATCTAAGTATTATTAATATTTTAAGCTATGAATCTATGGTTTTTTATGAGTATTTGGTGTAAGAATTTTAGATTTAATTTCTCTTGAATTCAATGTTTTCGTGCACGCGTTTTGGAAATGATTTCTTAAGTAGATTCTTGATTAAAAACTAGACTTGAAATAATATTTTTTTCTAAATCGATTTCTAATAGTAATAATATTTTTTCAAAGCATATTTTATGAATTTAAATATATACATATACATGTGTGTGTGTGTGTGTATTTCAAGAAGAGGTTTCCTTTTCCAAAAACCAAGTCCTTTCAGCTCAACAAGAAGAAGAAGCGGTTGGAGAGAAAATGGCTGTCTTCCCATAAATCCAAAATCAAAAGAAAATTAGTGAATTAGAGATATTAGCAGGTTTCTAAGCCTATCAAGAAGCTAAATTCGCCTCTTTGCTAGTGTTTGCTTCAATTTTGATCAGAGCATAATGGCTAGAAGTGGCAGAGGGAGTCGTTCCAGTGCTGGGCAGTTTAGCGGCCCACATCTGGACGGAGTTTACATGTCTGCCAATCAGTTTATGGAGCTATTTCACAGCATTCAACCCCTAGCTCCTACTCCCTCATCTCCTCTTCGCAAGTACGTAGCCATGCCCGAACCTCTGGTAATATCGAAATGCCCGAAGGCCAAATAAATGATCCAAAAGTCTAGTATTATTAACCAATACTTAAGTGTGATTAATGCTTATATATGTTTTGTTTAAATTTAAGCGATTATTAAGCACTACAAGCCAAAAAAAGATATATTATACTAAAGTTAAGAAAATGGGGTTTGTTACAAACGGGGATTTTAGACCCTCAAAAATCGACATCAGTGTGTCCATTGTATTTAATGCCGAGCAGTCTAGTGGCAGAAGTACCAGTTCATCAGGGGTAAAGAATAAGAAGGTAGAAGAAAAGACATAGAATAACACAGAATCTCACAATCGAAGCAGAACAAAATATAATATAAAATAACAGATTTTAAATACAAGAATTATACTGTTAATATACATGCCATTATCAGAGTACAACAATCATTACATCAAATCTGGACAATTATAAAAACTTGTCCTCATATAGTGGAAATATTCAAGTACGTGATATATGTTTGAACTCCTCCAGCTCGTCTCCTAAGCTCCATAGCATTTAACCTGAATCTGTAATACTTGGTCTGACCCGAGCATTATAATAAAATAACACACAAGTCAGTCTAGAAAACCAGCATGAGAAAACACATTCAATTCGAATTATTAACTTTTCAAAATCCTTTGAAAACAAAGGTATCTCTTAAGACCACATCACAAATAAACACAACGGGTTTTTATCTTACGACAACCAAAACAGTTTATATCAAATCGTCTGATATTATAATAGTGTCTATAGAAAGTAAATAGAAAATAGCTGAAATGCTTGCATCTCACGTTCCAGCATAGTTGGGCACAATCAAAACTGTACGGCGCTTATTAGAGAATGGATTCAATCAAATGACTGGGCCATTGGGGTACCGCCCACCATAGCACACCTCTAGAACAATGTATCGAGGATAACACCGGGATCCTCTACAACACAAGACTGGCCTACCCCTGACCTGGATAGACCGTATATATTATCACCCCAGGTTTTACCACCCTTACCATCGAGCGCTCCTTCTATACACAACCATATCCATAATGAATAGGTTTCCGAAGACGTCTAGAAAGGTGATAACATACCCTACTTGGGTGCGACCCACTTAGCCTAACTGCATCTTTCTTGTTTTAGTCATTCCCGGTTGATGAGGTTCGAGGCTAAGCGTTACCTTTTTCAAGAACAGTTTTACTTAGAATGCTCATCGTCCTCCAATGACGATGTTCTGATAGCATTCGTTCATACAGGTTGTCCTGGGTCTGGACAAACCGAATCACCGTCTTCATCATCTTCATGGTATTCATTCGTAACTTTTAAATCGGATCGAAGTGGTTTTTGGATAATTAAATCCAATCCCGGTCTCTCCGAAACGATTAACGAAATTGGCCAAAATTGATAGTCGATTATTTAACTATCAATACATCCATAAACAATCATCTGGCCTTATTATAAATTTTTCAAAATTAATCTCAAAATATCTTTATAAGATATTACTTTCAGTTCCTCAACATTTGAAAACAGTTTTCAAATCTTTTTTATTTCCGCGGAACATTTCGAACCCTTTCCAATACTTAGAATATTTTCTTCACATCATTTTATATTCAACACTTAGGAAATACTCCTTTTATTTCCTATTTCTCATTCTCAAAATCATTTACAATCTTATTTATAAATTTCCCAACTTGTTTTACACAAATTCTATAAATTTCGGAATTCCTTAATTAATTCACATATTATTTTCAAAACCAATTATACTTGCTTATAAACTCAATTCTCTTTGTACTTCTTTGTGAATTTTATTTTCATTCTTCGAAGTTCACTTTTATTTAACTTCTTTGGAAATTTTCTTACGTTTCTTCCCAATTCCATTTAAGAATTTTCTTATAAATCATGCTTACGGAATAATCCCATTTTTAGGCTTACGAGAAGGTTTATAAATAAATTTTAAAAAATTTCAAAACTATATATATATATACACACACACACGTATGTATGTATTCTGAAGAAAATAATAATAATTTATTTTTAAGGCATTTTCAAATAATTATTTAAAATATTGAAATACTTTTCATGACATCACTTTCAAAGCGGGTTTTGAAAATTTAGATTTTCATTAAAATAAATATTAAGTATTTAAAAATCCACTTCTGAAATATTCAATACTAACTAACTTTAAAATTTACATGGTTTAATAAATAAAAATTTCCTTTTTAAAATTTAAAACTTAACTTATTGTTAAAAATATATTTTCAAAATATGAATAACCAAAATTTCAATTTATAACCCCTCTCGATTTCCATCACATCACTCACATTCGTGTCTCCTTAACATCTTCACTTTAAAATAGTATCCACCATTTTTCTCACCCTATTTCCATATTCCGATATAAATTCTTCTCATAAATTTATATTCTAAACTTATCATCCAATATGACTTCCCTTTTATTTGTAAACCCCGTTTATTAAATTTTTTAACTCTTTTTGAGTTCAACTAAAAATAATCTCATTTATAAAAATTCCATTTTATAAATTCAATTCCTTTACAAATCCATTTATTTTTGCCAATCTATTTTCAATATCGATTTCAACCCTTTTTTCCAAATATCATTTTTAAATCCAGTTGTTGAAAATTCATTTATATAATTTATTTTAAACTCTCTGTTTAAATTATTACCCCGCATTATTAAATACGATCAAAAAATTCACCATTCTTATTCAAACAAATCTCTTTTAAATAATCCAGATTTTGTTATACAAATTTTTATATTAAAAATCTCTTTTTAATTTCTTAAAATTTAAAATAATATTTATGGTATTTAATATTTCCATAAGTAATTTTCATGCCATTTTATTTTTTAAAATTTTACGGCACACAATAATCCGACATTTGTGTGTGTGTATATATATATATATATATATATATATATATATGTGAAAAATACTAATATATTTGAGGAGTCCAGTTGTATCCCTTCAACCTGTCTCCCTACATCCACGAATGTTAAACAATAATAAAAATACCAATCCCACTTCGAGGGGGATGTCATGGTACATAGGGTCATTCGCTATTATGCGGAGAGCATAAGGTCTCATCCGCTATATATATACAGTAATATCAATCACTCCAACTACTAATATATATATATATATATATATATATATATATTACTATATATACGTAGTCATCCTCGGATAATTATAAATTTGTAAATCAATCAAGCATACAATAATTCAAATTTAAATATTAAAATTTGAATATGGTCATCCAAATGAGTGAGAAATTCTCACCTTGTGTTTTATTATTTACAGTCAGTTCCAATTTTAATTCAAATTGAACAGCATTCAATTAAATTAAAATTCCGGCTATGAACCATTCTTAACTTCTTCTTTTTTCCAATCCGATCGTACCTTATCTGAATGAAATATGCCATTTATAAATATTCAACTCCATAATATGGTGTATATATATGTTGTAGGATCGATTTCACCCTAGAGGGGGTGAATAGTGATGCTATTAATTATAAAAATTATTGCGGAAGCTTATAAAATTATTTCAACATGGATATATCAAAATAATAGCAGCACAGATAATAGCAGAATAATAAATGCAGAAATAGAACGACACGTAATTTACCCAGCTTCGGCAAAGCCCTGCCTACATGCTGCCCCCAAGGTTTCTACTAGAAATTAAGCAGTCAGACGCTTACACACGTAAACTCGCGACACCCGCTATCGACTAGCCTTAACTCTACATTCAAAACCCTGCCACAACTCAGCCGTTGAGTTGCGAATTCTCAAACTACGCCACGTAATTTGTCCCCTAGTCACACGACTAGAAATTACAACATTTAAAATAAGAATTTCAATTTAAAACAAATTTTAAACCCTAATTTAAAAATTAAGCCCAAATTATAAACAAATAAAATTATTATAATGGCCGGCCCCCTATTGCATCTTCAGCCCGTTTTTCTTTATTTACTCCGTTCCTTTCTTTCGTGAAAATGGCGTCCGTTCCTTGTTCGTTCTTCTTCGATCTGTAATTAGGGCTTTGAAATGCCGACTTTAAATTGATCGATCGAATTGGAATTTCGCTCTCTTGCTTTTGTCGATCGATCGTCTCTTCAATTGGCTCACGGCTCCTTCGATGATCGAGTTCGATCTTGCTCCGGTATGTAATTTGTTGTTTTGCTTTACTGTTTTTTCTTACTTGAACTTGATGATTAAAACTATTGTTGATGAATGGGATTTATAAAAGTCGAATTCCTATATTTGCGTTCGTCTGATAGTTGTTTGATTTAGTCAATATAATGCTGGGCCATTCGATCTTCGTTTGGATGTTCGAGATTATTACCGACTTGTTCCAATTCGTATATATTTTACTTGGTTGATACGGTTTCGAAACTTAGTCATCACGGCATTGATTTTCTTTGACGATGTTGATTTCGTTCTTTAGGCCGTTCATTTTCTTGGCAATCACGGTTTCGAATTCTTTTTGCATTTGGCTTTGGAATTTTAATTTTTGACCCACGGCTTCTTTTGATGCTTGTAGATTGACTTTGGTCATTTTTGAATCTTCCTGACTTTGCTCTTTCGACATCGGCTTTGACTTTGTTTGACAGTATTTATTTCCTTTGCGCTCGACTCTGGCCATTTGTGTTTACTACCTCTGGTCATTTGCGTCTTGGAGCATACTTGACTTGTAGCATTGCTTTGAATTGTGCTTTATTCAAACATGTATATGGCTGCTTTCATTTGTATGTGTGTATATTGTTGTTGTTGAGCCACCGAGTCAGTTTGCATTCGTTTCGCTTGAGTTCTAAATATTATGGCTTTCGGTTTCTGGTATTTGACATTGTTTATGCTTTTGGTTTGTGGTCATCCAGCTTTGCCTAGATTGTGCTTTTGTGCCATAGTTTGTATTCTCTGGTTTGATGAAGTTTCATGTTGCCACCTCTAGTTTACCTTGAACTTAAACTATGCTCGAGTCTGGTTCATGTTGTATTGGCATGCTTAGGTTGTAACTGCAACCATATATATGTTGTATATTTGCTCTTTGTAGTTGTAGTCTTGATTTCTAAACTTGTAGTGGTCTGGGGCCTTTAACTTGTACTCTATACAGTTGCATTGTTGGTCTTGTATCAGTTGTTGTTCATTGGTCTTCGACCCAGTTCGTGTATATAGTCTGGTTGATTAGCATTGACACAGTTGACATGTGCATTAAGTTAGCTCTGAATCGATGTCATATATATGAGTGCACTTGCTCATCTCTGTTATATTGTTTCTGGTCTTTTTTTCATGTATGCACTGCCTGTATGTAGTTTGCACTGTACATTCAAACTTAAATCCGTTACCTTCATCATGTATACACATGCATATGTATGTGTGTGTGTGTGTGTATGCTTGTGTTGGTTTATTGAGTTTTAGTAGCACTCGAGTCTTGTTCAAGTTGCAATAATACTGCTTGCATTCTGGTCTGTTGGCACTAGTTCGTGTATATGTGCAGTTTCACTTTGTTTGCAGTTTTACCCTTGTTTGGTTTGTGGTGCACTTGCTTCTCTGGTATGTTCTTGTGCTTGTGCACGTCACTTTTCATTTTGATTTCACTTGAACTTCATCTTGATTTTTGGAATTGCACATGTGTTGAATGCAGCTAGTAGCTCGGGTTTGACCTTGTGCTCATGTTATGACTTTATTTGTATTTCACATGAGTTGAAACCATTTTTTAATTGGGTTTGACCTTGTACTCATCTATCCGTGTATATTTATCAAGTGTATATATCAGTGTACACGGCCTTGTGGCATGTACAGCGATACACTGTGCATGTCACAAGCTGTTTGGGTATGATGAATTCAAATTTAAATGATGACGAACAACCCAAATAACTAAGGAAAATATTATTTTCAAAATTATATTTTATTTTATACTTCAAAAATATTTTATTTTCAATTTTACCACGTCAGTATTTATTTTTGCAAATTGCTCAGATGCTAGATTCACATTGGAATGAAGTTGAAGATAAATACGTGTGTGAGTGAGATGTAGTGATGTGTAAATGTAAATGTGAATTGTGATGTAATCAAATTGGTATTGTAATTGAAATTGTATATATATAGTGAGAGCTTGAAATTTGTACTATTCAAAAATTCTAATAAATATTTGTTTGAATAAAATATCTATTCGAATTCAAATTCTGTGTTATTTATTTTATTCATCAAATATTTATTTAATCTGTGAAAATAAAATAGTATATTAACAAATACATTTAAATGAATATATATGTATGTTTATTATCATCAAACAAAAATCATATACTCGCATATTCAACAATCTCACCCTTTTGATGATAACAAACATATGTTTAAGATTTTGAATTTCTTAAATGTATTTGAACATTCAATTTGCTCTCCCTATTTGAATGCTTCCTCTCTACACAAAGCTCCCCCTTCATATATGCATACAATTAAATATTTGACAAAATATTAACTTTTCTCTCCCCCTTTTGTTATCAGCAAAAGAGTAATAGTGTTAGAAAAATAGAGATAAAGTGAATGATATTAATACAACATTAAAACTCAATCGAATATAAATATTAAATTTCAATAAAAAAAATCAAACAAAAATCATAAATACCCTGTTAGGCGCATATTCCACTTTTAGAATGATGCGAATGATGTCATCATATAAAACCATACAGTTTTGTCTATTTGTGGTATATTTATTCCAGAAATTTGAATATCTACCAACCATGCATAACCGTTAGGACTTTTAAATGGGATTAGTAGTATTCCAATTTTATTTTAAAAAAAATGAATTCAATTATCTTCTAACCACGCATAACCGTGAGGACTTTTAAATGGGATTAGAATTAACTTGTTTATTTAATTAATTAATTTTGATATGCATTCCATACATGCATAACCGTGAGGACTTTTAAATGAGCATGGAAGCACATAACAAATTCCAAGTAATTCACCCATGCATAACTGTGAGGACTTTTAAATGAGAATGAATTCTTCGGTCAAACTTTATTTATTTTTTTATTTTTTTATGTTTTTAAAATATAAAATGAAAAACAAATGATTCCTGTCAAAAATACCATATGTTGACAAACTATATTGAATTTTGATGAGTGATGGTCGTTAGAAATATGATAGAAATAGAGATAGCCATGGAATTTTTACCAACAAAAAGTTTTATAACTCTTGTTTAAATTTCTAAAGAAATTTACTAATACCGTCTCGAGTTATAATATATGATAAATATCAACACTCATTGCTTTTTTAATCACTATTTATCCTTTCGATAATTAGTAGGAAGTCAGATCAATCAATGTAGTCATTTAAAATCAAATTCAAAAATAATTATAAAATCAATTTTTCTAAAAATGACCACTCTGAAAACAAGGTCAAAAATGATTTTTTAGAAGGGGTTTTATAAAAAAATGTCTACTAATTTGAAAATTATTTGAAATGAAAAATATGCCGACATTTTCTTTGAAAAACGATGCAGTTACTAAATTTCTCAACATAAATTACGTTCCAATAGTAATTTTTCTTTCGACTAGATTACCAATGTAATCTGCATCTGAATTTCTCTTTCACTCAAGATTATCATTGAATGTTATAGACCAAATCATGAAGTGTGCAACAAAATGTCTCAAAATCATTTTTAACAAATTTTTAAATGACATTCTCTTGAATTTGTATTGAAGTTATGTAAATAATCAAAAACCGTGAACATAGAGTCCGTTGTAAAATAACCAAATGTATTATCATCCAATAAAACACTATTATTAATCCAAACTAATAGATACGAAGTAATTCAAAGATTCTAGAGATTTTTATAGTGTTCTTGGCATAAGAATATAATTGTCCAATAATTTTGAATAAGTTAGAATCAAAATCATCATTTATTTCATCATCACATTATTGGCTAATTTAATTCAGAATATGGTGCAGATTATCACATTTAATATATCGTTCAAAATATACCATTACCTGTTTTACCTTTACGATAATTTTTTGTTGTTGCCCATTGTGATTCTGTCACCTTTGTACTAGGCTAAGGAACTTTGCTTTGTTGCCCGTTGTGTTTCTAGAACAGCCAGAATCCAGATAACATTGTCGTTGTTCTTTAGCCTGCCACCACTCCTACACTATAAAAGATTTTTGTGACCTATTTATTTTTATAGGTCCATGATTGTTAGTGGTAGAATATTTTGAAAAAAAAATTCATGGAGACCCATAACTATTTATATATGTTCCTTTTGGCACCCAGATTTGTTTAACTGTGAGAGATTTTATATTTGTGCCTTTTGGAACCCAAGTTGGAATGGTTTTTACGTGTTTGGATCTATACCAACAATTGTTTTGATTGTGTCCAAATTTTCTACAAATTGTGCACATTAAATTAACTTGATTAATTTTTCTTTTAATAGGTTCAGATTGATTATACCAAGTCCTTGTCTGACTGTATTAACAGTTTGTTTCCCTAAGAGCGTATTAAACGATTTTTCACTTTTTGAAAATTTATCTAAAGTCGTTGACAGTTATTGGACTTGTGTTTTGAGAGATTCGTTTTTGTTTAAAAATTGTGTGCACTTTTTAATAGAATTTCCTCTTCTTGTATTTTCACACTCTTTCAAAATTAGAATTTCATTTTCAAGCGATTTAATTTTGATTTCTGATTTTTTAATCTCTTCTTCGAATGTTGGACACTTATCACACTTAGGGATCCTACTTTGATAGGTTTTAACTAATTGTTCAAGCTGTTCATTTAATTCTATCAAACTATCTCTCTATGATTCAATTTTAGTATATTTCTCCCTAAGTCGTTCAAAATAGCCATTTACTTCGTGAAAATATATAAGTAATTATGAGTGAGTGAGTTTTGATACCTTGCTTGGTTCGTCATCGTCGCTATCAGCTATATTACCTTGAAGGCACATATTTGCTTTCTCACTCTCACTGCTAGTACTTTGATTATCTTCATCAGTTGTATACCACGTGGCTGCAAAATTCCTCCTTTTTTATTTCTTTTCAAAGTCGCATCGATTTTGAGGGCAATTGGGCTTGATGTGTCCGGGTTGGTTGCACTTATGATAGATGATTTTTCGATGTTCTGTGTTATCTAAAACTTTGATTATTCTGCTTTTTGATTTTTGATTTAGAGTTGGATTTCCGTATTTGCGGTTCCACCTTTTTAATTTCTTTGCAAACATTTCCAACTCTGCTGCTCCATCATCATCGTCATCAACATCAGTTTCAGTTGTTCCTTTGAGAGCTATTGATTTCTTTCGAGTATCTACTCCTTCATGCTCTTCCTTGAATTTCATTTCTAGCTCATAAGTAGGGTTCTTGTAACGATCCAGAATTTTAGGCTATATCAATTTAATAATCTGTATTAATAATTTAATTGGTTTGATGATTTTTCTTTATAATTTTAATTTAAATTGATGGATTTAATCTTTTTAAAGGATTAATAAATTTGAATCTGGCAATATTGTTTAGAATTTTTTTTTCAAAGCTAGTAAATTCTTATTCTATTTATAATACACATATTTTTGATATATATTGTGAGTAGAAAATCTTTTGTTTTAAATTAAAGATGAAGTTTCAAATTGTAATATATATGTATGTATATGTTATAATTTGGAATTGTTTTGGAAATTTAATTTAATTTATTTATAATTTATATATATATATATATATATATATATATATGAATATTGTAATGTGAAGCTTTGTTTTAGAGTTAGTATTTTTCAAAAGATAATTTAAAGTTTAATTCAATTATTTTCAAAATATAAGATAATTGTTTGTTTTTAAATAAGATAGTTTAAAAGGTTTTAAACAAAGTTTTGTTTTGTTTTCTTTTTAAATGCTTAATATAAAATGGTTATAAGTGTATAAATATAAATGTTATAGATTTTAAAAATACATGTATAAGGAATTTATTTATATTATAATTAGTTTTAGCATATTTTCTTTCAAAGGTAAACTAATATTTATTAATTAAGTAACTTAAAAAGTAAGTTATATTTACATTTAAACTAAATGAAAATTTACTTAAAAACACTTATAAACATGTGTAAGCATTCTATGGTGTCTTAATAACACTTGTAAGCTAAAGAAATTTGCATTTGACATTTGTTTAATTTATTAACAAGTGGCTTCATTTCCAATTATTTCAAAACTTAAACATAGAAGAGAAATTTGTTTTCTCTTTCATTTTCCAAACTTTCTTTCTTTATCTCAAATTCTTTTTCTTCGTTCTTTCATAAATCTGAAGCAAAACCTGAAAATTGAATTCAAAAATCAAAAACAAACCTGAAAGTAAAATCTGCAAATTAAAGTTCTTTTCATCAACCAAAATTCTGCAATTTCAATTCTTCTGCAAATTCAAATGCAAATGAAGTTCAACTGCAATTCAAATGAAGATATGTTCAACATTTTAAACAATCAAACTGAAGCATGCATGGATTCAATTTCATCAGAAAAATCAAAAGCTTTTCCAGATTTAAAGTTATTCAAAGTCTGGAAAAAAAAACTGCCCTGCTCTGCATTAATAAGGTGAGTAAATGGAATTTTAAAAATAGTTTGATTCTAGATTTCATCTTGATTTTGTGATGATGTCATGATGTTATATGAAATATTTGTTTTAAATTGAATGCATGTTGAATTGAGTATATTGAATGCCTGTAAAGTTAAGAATTGTTACTGTGTTTATAAAACAGTTTCAAATCCTATAATAATTTCAATAACTTGATTTTGAACACGAACTGGACTTTGATTTGTAAATGGAAGTTGTTTGTAATCACGTAATTTATTTTGTAAAAATAGTTATAGGATTTTAAAATGAATGATTAACTCATATTTTTCAAATTACAGTAAAAAATCAAATTTGGGCAAAAATTTATGAATTCAAATTTTAGTTTTGATTTTATAATTGAATTACAATTGAGAAATTATGATTTTTAGTGCTTCTATCATAATTTTTAATTGTGTAATTAGTGAGACATTTGGGTTTGTTCGATTTGGGGACTTTGGTGATTTGCTGAAGAACAACTTGATGTTTGAAGCTAGATTTTTGATTGAAGCAAGCTTGTGAGTTGTAGATGAGAGGGAAAATATAATTGAAATTTTCCAATGTTTGTTTTGTTTGAAATTGATCGAACTAGGGTTTATACTATTTGGGTTTCGGCTTGACTGTCTTGGCAACTGCGTCGCGAATGATGGACCGGAGTGTGTCGCGAGGTGTTTGAATTGTTTGGCGAAGTATGGAGCACCATCAGGTACGACGATGAAGGTTGTACGGCGTCGTGGCGTTGGCCGTGGAGGGATTTGGGGTCGAGTTGTTGCTTTAGTTTCGAGCTAAGGATCAAATTTTCGATTCGTTGGTGTTTTGTTCGATCTGAGTTTGGAATCGTGCTCGCGAAGTGTGGTCGACAACGATGGTCGCGACGAACGTTGGTGGCCGGGGACAGTGGGACATGTGCACGCCTTTATGCTATGTGCACTGGAATTTTCGAATTTGGGGAAGACGAGTGAAACTCGGAGTGGGTATCGTGTTTCCCTCGTGCTCGTCTCGAAGTTGTAAGAAGCTGGAAATTTCTCGGGGAGAGGCTCGTGTTTTTGCCGTGCTTGTCTCGAGTGTTGGGTTGTTTGCATTTGTTAAGTTCTGTATAATGATATAAGTTGCTGAGCAACTTGGGTTTGAATAAATGAATCAAGCATTTAGCTATAAACAAGTGTATAAAGAAAACAAAGTACAAAGTTAAAAACTTGTTGTTTTAAAATAGATGTAAATCAAACTTTTAAAAAGGGATAATTGAATTCAATTTCAAATTTAAATTGTTTTAAGATAATTTCTTTTGAAGTAATTATCTTAAATAAATTTTGAATTCCAATTTAAAAGGAAGTGTTTCTATTTTAAGTATTAAATCAAAGTTGTAAGTAATGTTTTGAAAACTTAAGTTTCAAATTTTATTTAAAATAAATAAGTTAAAATTTGATAATTAAAGTGTTTTACATTTTTAAACTTGATTTCTAAATGTTTTATTTCCAAATTAGATTATTATTATGATTTTGGAAAACAAATTGAATAATTTGTTTCTAAGTTATTAAATTTGATTTAAATTCAAATAATTATTTTATGTAGATAAATATGGTTAAATTAGTTTGATATGAGCTTTAAAATACTTAATTAAATATGATTTGTAAATAAGTAAAGTTTAATTAAGATTAATGTTTGCTTAATTAATCAAGGATTTTGAAATATAAGATGTTAATTAATTATTTAATTAATTTTAAATAATTAGTTAATTATTTATTTAATAATCACTTAATTATAATTAATTAAGTGTAATTACTTAGTCAAGTTATTATTGGTTAATTATTAGAAGTAATTAAGAATGTAAATTCCTTATGAAAGTAATTGGTTGAAATTACTCATGGAAGTAAATTATTGGAAGTAATTAATGGTTAATCGCTAGATGTTATTAATTAAGGAATGGATTAATATAATTATTTTGAAGTTAATTAATTATGGAGTAAGTAATTAATTAAAGAATTTAGAATTATTTAATGATGGAATTAATTATTTGTTAAGTAATTAATTAAGAGAGTAATCAAGGTTTATTAATGGAAGTAATTAGAAGACAATTACTAATGTAAGTAATTAAGGGTTAATTACTTAGTCAATTTTAGTTAATTAATTAATGTGATTAATTAATTAATTAATGAGATTAATTTAAGATTAATTACTAAGGGTAATTAATTATAATTGTAATTAATTAATAAAGAAATTAATTAAGGATTATTTATTAATTTAAATTGATTGATAATTACTTAATGAGGTAATTAAAGATTAATAGATTAATTAATCGAAAGGTTAATATAATTAATTAAGATGTTAATTAATTAAGATAAATAATTATAAGTTATTAATTAATGTTAATGATTAATGAGATGATTGATTACAAGTTATTTAATTTATTAAAGTAATTATTAATAAATAAGGATCATTAGTTAATATAATTAATGAATTAATCGAGGTTGATTAATAAAAGTAATTAATTAGAGTGTGATTAATTAATTGTAACTAATTGAGGTTTAATGTAATTAATTATAATTGATTAATTAATGGAAGTAAATGAAGGATCATTAATTATTGTAATTAATGATAGTAATTAAAGGTTAATTACTGAATATGGTTAAGGATAATTACTTGAGTGTAATTAAGTATAATTAATCAAAGAAGATTAATTAAAGAAGATGATTAAGAGGTGATTAATTTATTTATTTGGAATAAATAAATGAAGAAGGATTTAGGTAATCCAATTGATTTAGAGTTAATCAATTCTGCTTTTGGATGATTGGTTAATATTGATTGATTGATTTATATTGGATGATTGATATTGGGTGATTGGTTGATACTGTATGATTTGGATATCTCTGTTATGTGATATGCTGCTTTGTAAGATGAATGGTTGATATGAATTATCTATTGTGATAATGGGATTCATCTATCTGTTTATATCATCCTGAATATAAGTTAAATTGTTAAAACCCTTAAAACATCTTGGACATTAAAATGGCGTTTGGTTTCGGTGAGACCGTGATCGGGTTTCCATATTTGGGTATCCGAAAACCACATCGATTCCAATTAAACGTTAGGTCGTGAATCCAAGTGGATCTTAGTGAAGACTCGAGGTGTAAGAACTATTCGTCAGTATAACTCTATGGGTGATTCCGTGATGAGTTTGACGGAGATAGTACTTACAGATTCGAGATGGTGATTCAAAGTGCAAGGGCTATGGTCGTTGACTCTGAGGGTGATTCCAATATGAGTGCAACGAGATAGTGCATTCGGTTTCGTTCGAACCCGGAACGGACTTATATGGAGTAAATGCTTTCAGAACATCGTCAGGTGGAAGATGAGCATTCTAAGATAGGTGTGTTCTATAAAGGTAATCGCAGCCTCAAGCCTCATCAACTCGGGAATGGCTAAAATAGGGGAGGTGCAGCAAGGCTAGGTGGGTAGCGCCCATTTCATGACAAGATTTTCCCCTGTCTAGAAGTCCCTTTTTATTCGGCTGTGTGTGCATTTGGGTCGTGGCCAACTACGGGGTTGTCTTGTTCGGGGCTGTCCAGTAAGGGATGGTTCCGGCATTGTGTTGCAGGGGAGCGGGCGTACTCCTCGGTACGGTGATCTGGGCCACGTACTGTGACGGGCGGTACCCCGGTAGCCCTGCCATTGATGGAAACCCATTCTTCCTACGAGACCCTACGATTTTGTTTGTATTACTCACTTTTGTGGCTAGTAGATGGAATTTAATAAATGTAACAATTTCGGCTATTTCTTATTTACTTGAAAATCCTAGACACTATTATAATATCACTGGATTTCCTATCAAATGTTTTGGTTAGCGCAAGGTAAAAACTTTTCTATGTTCATGTGTGGGAAGTCTTACGTGATACCTTTTCTTTTCAAAGGATTTTCTAAAGTTAAGCAATTTTAAACTCGTTTACTCACACCAGACCCCTGTCTGACCCGAGTGTTTATTTTCTGTTTTATTAAACTCTTGGGTACTCATATTATGTATGAGTAGTCAAGTGATTCAGGATTGCTTTGACGAATTCTGGAGGAGAAATGGAGCAGGAGGCTTCCATGTGTAGATATATTATGGTTCCGCTGTGTTTGTTTGTATGGTATCTATATCTTGTATTCTTGAATTGTATAGTTAGACAGATGTTATAATTGTCTAATATGTGTTGTATAAGTTGTGTACTCCGATATAATATGATATTATGTAATATTTTATGTGATATATTATATTTCATTCGTTCCGCTATGAGTTCTCTATTGTTGTTGTGCTTCTTCTTTCTCTTTCTTTTCTTCTTCTATCCATTTCTTTCTTCATTAGTGACGCGTCTTCCTGGAGATAGGAAGTCGGGTCGCTACAGTTGGTATCAGAGCATTAGGTTGAGTGAATACCTAGGCTCTGGAGTGGTGTCTTTCTTGAGAGAGCGTACTTGTAATTTTTATATATAACTATATATATATATATATATATATATATATATATACCTAATTTGTTGGGTTATCTGTTCGGATTTTCCAACATTAGTTTTAAAGGTAGATGGAATAGTGGTGTGTGTGTGTAACACGACTACCACTTATGGAAGAGGTCCTTATGTTGAGGTCGGAAGTATTTATCGAGACTGTAGACCTAATACCCTTTCGAGTGAGATTTGTAGTTTGGAGTAAGAATTTCTCTGATATCCGAAGAAAATCTTTTTAAAGATTCGGAGTTTATCTTAGAAGTGTAAGTTTGGATCTGTAGGAAGTGTAGAAGTAAGTGATGATATCCTGATAACTGCGTGATGAGATGCAGTATCCATGGATGTTTTCCGAAGATGTTTTGTCTTGAAGCAGTTTTAGAAGTGGTTAAGAAGTAGTCTTTACCTGCCACAGGGAAGATTTGTCTGTGTGGAAGTTGTTTGGATCTTTAGCATGGAGGTTAGCTATTTTGGAATATGAGACTAAGGTCCATAAGTTGCTTCGCTTCAGCATGGTCTCGTTTGTCATTCCTTAAGGAGAGCGAGATGTGGATACTTGATTTGGATCCTGAATTTCTTGAGAGGATGTCTGCCATCTTGAAGGTATGTTGTGTGGTTTGCCGATCGTTTTGGTTTTCGAGAAGCCTTTGGATTAGAAGTCTTTGGTTAGCTGTGGTATCAGTTCAGATAGAAGTGTTCGGTGTGCTGTCGAGAAGGTTTTTTAGCTTCGCAGTATCATCGAGGAAGAGTTTGGAAGCAGCAGTGTGGCTTGTTTCTCCGATGGTTTAGGAATCTTAGTGGTTCTTCTTTCATCAGTCCGGCAGATAGTGAAAGATTTCTCGAGGGTTAACCTTTTTTGGAAAAGCTTAAGGCTGTTCTTATTAGTAAATTGAGGATGGTTTCTTTGGAATCCGAATTAGGTTGGATCGCAAAAGTGACTTGCGATTAATTTGGGAATTTTTCTTGGGCAATCTTTTGTTTGAGACTGAGAGTTCTCATGTGGAAGTAGGAGCTACTGATGTAATCAGAAGTTGTCTGCATCTGGAATTGAGTTCCATATTGTGTTGGTTCCAGAAGTAATTTTGGTAGTCAGCCTGGTAGTAGAGTTGGTGTAGTAGCTCAGAATAACTTTTTTTTGGAGTTTGGATTGGTCACTTCTAGTTTTTGAGTTTAGAATTCTGTTATAGGGTTGTGTGACCGAGTCAGATAGGTCACTCAGATCTCATGGATTTGATGAACAAAGTTTCTTTAATATATTGGATAAGTTTGTACTCGTGTTCATCAACATTTTTCTCATCTATTTCAGAGTTGTGCAGCGGAAGCGAGGTAGCAGCTGTGCGATGAAGGAAGCAAGTTCTGTTTGCCATTGCTTGAGAAGTAGAGTTTGTGTTCTGGATTTCGACGGATCTTGGAAGACTTTTCTGTTGGATATTATCTTGAAGCTGGTTTGTTTTGGTCTAGTTGTTTCTAGAAGCATCGGCATAGGTTGAGCTGATCAGGAAGAAGATTGGCAGCCCAGGATTGTCTGTTGAGTTATGCAGATATGTGATAAGGAGTTTGGAATTCGAAGTTGGAGTCTTCATTGTTGTTAAGATTTCTCTGGTTAGGAGAGCAGTAATTGGATAAGATTGGATGGCTAGTTCTGAGGCATCTGAGATTTCTTATTTGTGTTTTGATAGGATAAGATTGAATTGCCAGTTTGGATAGCTGAAATTCATGGTATTTCACGTATCTCTGAGGGAGTACGTGTATGATTCATCATTGGTTGTGGAATCTGCAGTTCGGTTGGATTTGGAAGTTGTGCTGGACTTGAGTATAGTCTGATGTTTTGTTCAGATTGATGGATCTAGAGATGAGAGGAGCTCTGGATTTTGGTGGTGTAGTTAGTTTAGCTTCTATAGAGCGAGTCTCCCGGTGATTTATCTTTGGGAAACTCTAGATAGTATTAGTAAGATTTATTCTGATTTATGTTAGGATAATTAGCTAGGTTTTATTTGTTTGATTGATTGCTGTGGTTGTTAGGAATGCTTTGCTGTTTGAAATTGAAATCTTTGCTGGGTTATTAAATTACCTTTGCTTTTAAATTTCGGGGACGAAATTCTTTTGAGGGGGAGGATTGTAACGACCCGGAATTTTATGCAATATCAATTTAATAATCTATATTAATAATTTAATTGGGTTGATGATTTTTCTTTATAATTTTAATCTAAATTGATGGATTTAATCTTTTTAAAGGATTAATAAATTTGAATCTGAAAATATTGATAAGAATTTTTTTTCAAAGCTAGTAAATTCTTATTCTATTTATAATATATATATATTTTTGACATATATTGTGAATAGAAAATCTTTTGTTTTAAATTAAAGATGAAGTTTCAAATTGTAATATATATGTATGTATATGTTATAATTTGGAATTGTTTTGGAAATTCAATTTAATTTATTTATAATTTATATATGTATGAATATTGTAATGTGAAGCTTTGTTTTAGAGTTAATATTTTTCAAAAGATAATTTAAAGTTTAATTCAATTATTTTCAAAATATAAGATAATTGTTTGTTTTTAAATAAGATAGTTTAAAAAGGTTTTAAACAAAATTTTGTTTTGTTTTCTTTTAAAATGCTTAATATAAAATGGTTATAAGTGTATAAATATAAATGTTATAGATTTTAAAAATACATGTATAAGGAATTTATTTATATTATAACAGGAAATTATTATCAAGGACAAAATTTCATAGCTTTTTAGCCTCAAGGACAGACTTCAATATTTTATCCTGAAGGACAACTTTCTGTAGGTATCAGTTTTTAGTTATTAATAGTAGTTTTAGGTATCAATTTGTAGTTATCGGTAGCAGTTTTTAGATATCGGTTTTAGCTTGGTAGAAGTTTTGTTGTCCTTATGAATAATTTTGGAAAATGTTTGTCCTTATGAATAATTTTTAGAAGAATGTTTGTCCTTGTGGTAAAAATATTGAGGTCGTGTCCTTTAGAAAAAAAATATACAAATTTTTGTCCTTTAAAATAATTCCCCCATATTATAATTAGTTTTAGCATATTTTCTTTTAAAGGTAAACTAATATTTATTAATTAAGTAACTTAAAAAGTAAGTTATATTTACATTTAAACTAAATGAAAATTTAATTAGAAACACTTATAAACATGTGTAAACATTCTAAGGTATCTTAATAACACTTGTAAGCTAAAGAAATTTTCATTTGACATTTGTTCAATTTATTAACAAGTGGCTTCATTTCCAATTATTTGAAAATTTAAACATACAAGAGAAAATTTGTTTTCTCTTTCATTTTTCCAAACTTTCTGTCTTCATCTCAAATTCTTTTTCTTCATTCTTTCATAAATCTGAAGCAAAACCTGAAAATTGAATTCAAAAATAAAAAACAAACCTGAAAGTAAAATCTGCAAATTAAAGTTCTTTTCATCAACCAAAATCCTGCAATTTCAATTCTTCTGCAAATTCAAATGCAAATGAAGTTCAACTGCAATTCAAATGAAGATCTGTTCAACATTTTAAACAATCAAACTGAAGCATGCGTGGATTCAATTTCATCAGCAAAATCAAAAGCTTTTCCAGATTTAAAGTTATTCAAAGCTTGGAGAAAAAAACTGCCCTGCTCTGCATTAATAAGGTGAGTAAATGGAATTTTAAAAATAGTTTGATTCTAGATTTCATCTTGATTTTGTGATGATATCATGATGTTATATGAAATATTTGTTTTAAATTGAATGCATGTTGAATTGAGGATATTGAATGCCTGTAAAGTTAAGAATTGTTACTGTGTTTATAAAACAGTTTCAAATCCTATGATAATTTCAATAATTTGATTTTGAACACGAACTGGACTTTGATTTGTAAATGGAAGTTGTTCGTAATCGCGTAATTTATCATGTAAAAATAGTTATAGGATTTTAAAATGAATGATTAACTCATATTTTTCAAATTACAGTAAAAAATCAAATTTGGGCAAAAATTTATGAATTCAAATTTAGTTTTGATTTTATAATTGAATTACAATTGGGAAATTATGATTTTTAGTGCTTCTATCATAATTTTTAATTGTGTAATTAGTGAGACATGTGGGTTTGTTCGATTTGGGGACTTTGGTGATTTGCCGAAGAACAACTTGATGTTTGAAGCTAGATTTTTGATTGAAGCAAGCTTGTGAGTTGTAGATGAGAGGAAAAATATAATTGAAATTTTCCAATGTTTAATTTGTTTGAAAATGATCGAACTAGGGTTTATACTAGTTTAGGTTTCGGCTTGACTGTCTTAGCAACTGCGTCGCGAATGATGGACCGGAGTGTGTCGCGAGGTGTTTGAATTATTTGGCGAAGTGTGGAGCACCATCAGGTACGACGACGAAGGTTGTACGGCGTCGTGGAGTTAGCCGTGGAGGGGTTTTGGGTCGAGTTGTTGCTGCGGTTTTGAGCTAAGGATCAAAATTTCAATTCGTTGGTGTTTCGTTCGGTCTGAATCGTGCTCGCGAGTGATAGTGTGGTCGACAACGATGGTCGCGACGAACGTTGGTGGCCGGGGACAGTAGGACATGTGCACGCCTTTATGCTATGTGCACTGGAATTTTAGAATTTGGGGAAGACGAGTGAAACTCGGAGTGGTTATCGCGTTTCCCTCGTGCTCTTCTCGAAGTTGTAGGAAGCTGGAAATTTCTCGGGGAGAGGCTCATGTTTTTGCCGTGCTTGTCTCGAGTGTTGGGTTGTTTGCATTTGTTAAGTTCTGTATAATGATATAAGTTTCTAAGCAGCTTGGGTTTGAATAAATGAATCAGGCATTTAGCTATAAACAAGTTTATAAAGAAAACAAAGTACAAAGTTAAAAACTTGTTGTTTTAGAATAGATGTAAATCAAACTTTTAAAAAGGGATAATTGAATTCAATTTCAAATTTAAATTGTTTTAAGATGATTTCTTTTGAAGTAATTATCTTAAATAATTTTTGAATTCCAATTTAAAAAGAAGTGTTTCTATTTTAAGTATTAAATCAAAGTTGTAAGTAATGTTTTGAAAACTTAAGTTTCAAATTTTATTTAAAATAAATAAGTTAAAATTTGATAATTAAAGTGTTTTAAATTTTTAAACTTGATTTCTAAATGTTTTATTTCCAAATAAGATTATTATTATGATTTTGGAAAATAAATTTAATAATTTGTTTTTAAGTTATTAAATTTGATTTAAATTCAAATAATTAATTTATGTAGATAAATATGGTTAAATTAGTTTGATATGAGCTTAAAAATACTTAATTAAATATGATTTGTAAATAAGTAAAGTTTAATTAAGATTAATGTTTCCTTAATTAATCAAGGATTTTGAAATATAAGATGTTAATTAATTATTTAAATAATTTTAAATAATTAGTTAATTATTTATTTAATAATCACTTAATTATATTTAATTAAGTGTAATTACTTAATCAAGTAATTATTGGTAAATTATTGGAAGTAATTAAGAATTTAAATTACTTATGAAAGTAATTGGTGGAAATTACTCATGGGAGTAAATTAGAGGAAGTAATTAATGGTTAATCACTAGATGTTATTAATTAAGGAATGGATTAATATAATTATTTTGAAGTTAATTAATTATGGAGTAAGTAATTAATTAAAGAATTTAGAATTGTTTAATGATGGAATTAATTATTTGTTAAGTAATTAATTAAGAGAGTAATCAAGGTTTATTAATGGAAGTAATTAGAAGACAATTACTAATGTAAGTAATTAAGGTTTAATTACTTAGTTAATTTTAGTTAATTAATTAATGTGATTAATTAATTAATGAAGGAGATTAATTTAAGATTAATTACTAAGGGTAATTGATTAAAATTGTAATTAATTAATAAAGAAATTAATTAAGGATTATTTATTAATTTAAATTGATTAATAATTACTTAATGAGGTAATTAAAGATTAATTAATTAGATTAATTAATCAAAAGGTTAATATAATTAATTAAGTGTTAATTAATTAAGATAAGTAATTACAAGTTATTAATTAATGTTTATGATTAATGAGATGATTGATTACAAGTTATTTAATTTATTAAAGTAATTATTAACTAATAAGGATCATTAGTTAATATAATTAATGAATTAATCAAGGTTGATTAATAAAAGTAATTAATTAGAGTGTGATTAATTGATTGTAATTAATTGAGGTTTAATGTAATTAATTATAATTGATTAATTAATGGAAGTAAATGAAGGATCATTAATTATTGTAATTAATGATACTAATTAAAGGTTAATTACTGAACATGGTTAGGGATAATTACTTGAATATAATTAAGTATAATTAATCAAATAAGATTAATTAAAGAAGATCATTAAGGGATGATTAATTTATTTATTTGGAATAAATAAATGAAGAAGGATTTAGGTAATCCAATTGATTTAGAGTTAATCAATTCTACTTTTGGATGATTAGTTAATATTGATTGATTGATTTATATTGGATCATTGATATTGGGTGATTGATTGATACTGGATGATTTGGATATCTCTGTTATGTGATATGCTGCTTTGTGAGATGAATGGTTGATATGAATTATCTATTGTGATAATGTGATTCATCTATCTTTTTATATCATCTTGAATATAAGTTAAATTGTTAAAACCCTTAAAACAACGTGGACATTAAAATGGCGTTTGGTTTCGGTGAGACAGGGATCGGGTTTCCATATTTGGGTATCTGAAAACCACATCGATTCCAATTAAACGTTAGGTCGGGAATCCAAGTGGAGCTTAGTGAAGACTCGAGGTGTAAGAACTATTCGTCAGTATAACTATATGGGTGATTCCATGATGAGTTTGACGGAGATAGTACTTACAGATTCGAGATGGTGATTCAGAGTGCAAGGGCTATGGTCGTTGACTCTAAGGGTGATTCCAATATGAGTGCAACGAGATAGTACCTTCGGTTTTGTTCGAATCCGGAATGAACTTGTATGGATTGAATGCTTTCAGAACATTGTCAGGTGGACGATGAGCATTCTAAGATAGATGTGTTCTATAAAGGTAATCACAGCCTCAAGCCTCATCAACCCGGGAGTGGCTAAAACAGTGGAGGTGCAGCAAGGCTTGGTGGGTAGCGCCCATTTCAGGACAAAATTTTCCCCCGTCTAGAAGTCCCTATTTATTCGGCTGTGTGGGCAGTTGGGTCGCGTCCAACTACGTGGTTGTCTTATTCGGGACTGTCCAGGAAGGGATGGTTCTGGCCTTGTGTTGTAAGGGCGCGGGCGTACTCCTCGGTACGGTGATCTAGGCCACGTACTGTGACGGACGATACCCCGGTAGCCCTGCAATTGATGGAAACCCATTCTTCCTATGTGACCTTACGGTTTTGTTTGTATTACCCACTTTTGTGGCTAGTAGCTGGAATTTAATAAATGTAACAATTTCGGCTATTTCTTATTTACTTGAAAACCCTAGACACTATTATAATATCACTGGATTTCCTATCAAATGTTTTGGTTAGCGTAAGGTAAAAACTTTTCCATGTTTATGTGTGGGAAGTCTTACGTGATGCCTTTTCTTTTCAAAGGATTTTCTAAATTAAGCAATTTTAATCTGTCTACTCACACCAGACCCCTGTCTGACTCGAGTGATTATTTTCTGTTTTATTAAACTCTTGGGTACTCATATTATGTATGAGTAGTCAAGTGATTCAGGTTAGTTTGAGGAATTCTGGAGGAGATATGGAGCAGGAGGCTTCCACGTGTAGATATATTATGGTTCCGCTGTGTTTGTTTGTATGGTAACTGTATCATGTATTCTTGAATTATATAGTTAGACAGATGTTATAACTATCTAATATGTGTTGTATAAGTTGTGTACTCTGATGTAATATGATACTATATAATATTTTATGTGACATATTATATTTCATTCATTCCGCTGTGAGTTCTCTGTTGTTGTTGTGTTTCTTCTTTCTCTTTCTTTTCTTCTTCTATCCCTTTCTTTCTTCATTAGTGACGCGTCTTCCTGGAGATAGGAAGTCGGGTCGCTACAGTTCTGGCGAAGTTTCGGAGTGGATGGCATGGTGTCCGGTGGACTACGATGGTGGTGCGAAGCCGATTTAGGTGATGGTGTGCTCTCGGTTGGGTTCCTATGGCATCGATTGGTTCGATCTTTGATTTCCTCCATTTATGGAGGAGCTGGCTGGTCAAATAGTTTAAGTGGGTTGTCGGTGACCGAAAGGCGTCGGCGCAGTTGATCGAAACGCCATCGGAGGCGTGTGCACGTGCACGATGGGTTTGAATGTGTCAGAGCTTGGTTTGGAAGAGGGTCTTCATCTCGAAGTCGATATCGAGGTAGTAACATGGTGGCTCGAGTTGGGCTTCAGGTCTTCGCGTGTGTGATTGTTAACAGTTTTGAACTTAAACTATAACTAAGTTTTATAAAAAAAGGGAAGCTTTCTAAGGGGCAACTCGGGATGATTACTGGTTAAACCTGAAGTAGGGCTTGACAGTTTTTTTAAATATAAATAAAGGTTGTTTTAAAACTTTAAGTAATCAAGTTTAGCTAATTTTAAAAATTTATTTTCTTTTTATAATAATGTTATTAATATTGGTTTAAGAAGTTTTATAATAGCTTTTACTTAAATTAAATTGATTTTTAAGTTTATTTATACTTAATTAAAGTATGTAATTAAGTAGTTAATTTAAAGGATTAAGTTATGTGTTAACAAAGATTAAGTGATAAATAAGGATAAATAGGTTATCTTTAAGTAAGTCAAGGACTTTGGTGATTAAAGATTAATAAAATTAAGGAATTAAAGGGAAATTAATTTATTATTGATTAAGGATCAATAAATTAATAATTAAGGGTCATAAATTAATTAATTTGAGATTAATTAATTGGTAATTAGCGATCAATTAATACAAGTAATTAGAGATTAATTACTTAAATAATTAATTACTTAATCTAAGTAATTAGAGGATAAATTGTTAGGAGTTAATTAATTTAATTATGAATTAAAGGTTAAATTAATTAATGATTAGAGGTTAGTTAATTGAGGATAATTAATCAAAAGAATAATTTCTGGATGAAAGTAATTTTAGGAAATTTACTTAATAGAAGTATTAAGGATTAATTACTTGGTGTAATTTATTATAGTACTGATAAATCAAGAAATTTATTAATTAAGGATTACTTGATTAAAGGATTGATTGATTAAGGAAATTAATTAAGGATTAGTTAATTACTGAGTGTGATTAATTAAGGATAGTTAATTAATATAGGTGGCTATAAGATAATTAATTTGAGTAATTAATTAAGGATAATTACTATGAATGGTTACGGATAATTAATTTGTGAAACCAATTAAAGGATATTTACTTAATTTAATTAAAGTATAATTAATTAAGGATGATTAATTAAGATGGATAATTAAAAAGATGATTAATTAATTGGTTCGTAATTAATTAATGTTAAGTAAAGGTAATCTACGTGATTAAAGATTAGTAATTAATTTAATAAGAGGTAAATTAAATTAATTTTGGAAGTGATCAATCTTGATTATGAATGATTGAATGATGTTAAATGCCTTGAATTGGTTGATCTCTCTAAGATGAAATGTTTGTGATATGATATGTTTGGGTGGACAGTGATATTGTGATTGTTTATCGATGATGAATTGCTGTGTAACAAGTGACACCTTGTATTTAAAGTTGAATTGCGTATCACTTGAATAACTTGGATTAAGTTGGTATTGAATTCGAAGAGGCCGGGGTCGGGCATCAGTAAATACCCGAACCCACTTTGGTTTGTAACCTACAATGATTTTTTTAGATTGATATGTGAAATCAATAGACTAAAATGGAATAATTTAAATGACTGGACCATTTAAAACTAAGTAAAGGTACTTAGGGATTGAATGTGAATATATGTATAGCAAGTTGTGAATTGTAATGATGAATGAGTTACCCTGGTTTTTAAGTAAGTTTTATGCATTAGTATTTCTTGTAGATGGGTTTACTTATGCTGGTTTCTAGCCTGACCCGGGTGTTTCTTTGATGTAATGCTCGGGTCAGACCGAGTATTACATATTTTCAGGTAAGGACGTTTCTAGAGCTCAAGAGGCAAGCTGGATGGCAGGAACGTATGGAGTGTATTCCTCTATGATATATTGTAGTTTATCTGGGACAAGTAAATCTTAATTGTCCAGTGTTTGTGTAATTGTTGTAACTTTGATGTATTAATGTAAATTAACCGATACAATTTTTCCTTGTATAGCTGTTATTTTATTTGATATTATATTTTGATCCGCTGCGAATGTGAGATTTTGTGTTTCATTTCAGTTTCTTCTTCTATCTCTTTTCTTCTTTTCCTGACTATCTGGAATTTTCGAGATCGAAAATTTCGGGTTGCTAAAATAGACATATTATAATAGCATATATTACTACTTAGTAGATAGTTCCACGAATACTTAGAGAATGGAAATCCCAAACACCATTTAAGTTACTTGTATTTTAGTTGACATTTCACTTGAGTTGAATTTGTTTATATAAGAATGTAAATCCTGACTCAAGTGTTTTGTTTTTTGCTTTACGCTTGGGTCAGACTGAGTGACATGGCATTTAAGACTCACCTATGGAGATTGGAGCTTCACTTGAAGATCCATTTGTATCTATTCAGCTTTCAGCTCTCAAGTGGTTTTGTTCAGACTTGTCATCTGTTTGTATTCGAGACTACATTGTATTTGGGATATTTTGTTGTATTTTATTTCAAAGTCTATTGTTTATATAGTAGCTTCATGAACTACTATTTATCTTTTTCCGCTGCTTATTTTTATATTAATCTATGTCTGTGATTCTGTGATTGATTTATTTACTGTATATTCTGAGTTTCGCCAAATATAAATTAACAATCTGTTGTTTTGAACAATTCAAGTCTGACATGTGCGAAAGCGAATGGTTCGAAATACCGGGTCATTACAATGGTTGTAAAGTGTTTATAAACTTAGTTAATGTTTATGAAATGTGTCATAAATAATTTGAAAAGTAAAAGTGAAAACTAATTGGATAAAAAAATATGAACTAAAAATGAAATGATTATAAATAGAGTCATGACCTATAAATTGTTTATGAAATAAGTGGATGTTGCAAGAAATGGTTATAATTAAAGTTATGATAATTTTAAACTCGACTAATGACTTATAAAAGAAGTTAAGCCTTTATAAATTGGTTATTAACTTAGGGAAATTTCTTAAGAAATGATTCGCAAATAAATGTAGCATTAAATGAGAAATATTATATGAGAAAATGAATGTGATTAAAAATGAAGTGAGATGTTGTAATGTTATTTATTAATGATTTTGTCATTAAATGGAGAAATTTGTTATATATATATATATATAATGATAAGAGATAGAATGTTTATAAATGAATAAGATTTATACTGTGAATTAAAAATGTAATTGTGAGAAACAAGTTGGAATAAATATGTAGGTTGTACGTATATTGTTTTATTCGCATAATTAGTTTGATCCGGATTTGAATACACAAGTTCGAGGGAATTATACCATTTCATGTTTGGATTTTTCATTCAATTCTTGACGAGGAATATTTGATATGGATTTTTAGTTTGATTCTAAAATTCTGTATCATAATATATGGCTATACAAGGAGAATGATGGTTTCTAGTCAGGAAACCTTATCAAAGTCCACACTAGGGAAGTCGAACAAACAATACTAGTTCGAAAGCGAAATTATGTGATCGAGCGAGCGATCGAATGTGATATTGCATGACGACGACATATGTACATCTTACGTTATAATATAATTGATATGCTTTGACGCTGAGAATAAAAGCGTTGGGTTGGACATCCTTTGTAATTTAAATTGAATTTTTTATGCGAAACCACTTTTAATTCAAAACCATTTTTACAAAACCATTTTTATTTTATTTTATTTTATTCAAACTAAAAAAACTACTTCAGTCCAAAACTATTTTATATACAAAAATATTTACAAACTATTTTATATACAAAACTATTTTAGATTCAATACTATTTTGAAATAAAAACCTTTTATAAAGCAAAGATGTTCAATCCCATATGGCTTCTTATGCAGCGCAATTGATTTTGGAAAAAAAATTGATTTTTATATAAGATGGACTTTATATAATATAAGGTGATTTTGAAGACTATTGATTTTGAAAGGTATTTGATTTGAAGAGTAAATCTTATATGCAACGGAATTTATATAAGAATGATTTGATATATTGAGACTATTGATTTTGGAAAGTACTTGATCTAAAAATGAAATCTTGTACCTAATGGAATTTATATAAGTGTGATATTCGAAGTTATGATTTTTAAAGAATAATATATATGGTATGATATATTTTAAAGTAAAAGGTATGGAGAAGTACCCTCAGCGAAGAAGTATAGTATGATATGCTTTGACCCAGATGGACTTGGGAATCTAGGAATGGACTCGACTGAAAAACCCTAATATACATAGGTGAATCCATAAATGGATTCGAATCGATATGGTTGTCCGGACTAAAACTCATGAGTTCCACGATTTTTTTCAAGGTAGATGGTTCTTTAGTTTTCCCAATGGAGGCACTTTCGATCCTGGGATCTGTTGTTTATGGGTCTTTTAGGAAGGAAGTGTATCCATTCCGTAAATCATTGAATCAACAGCGTACCACTACAGCAGGGGTCGATGGTCACTTGTTTACGAAATGGCTACGATATTTTTCTAGAATCTAGATGGTGGAAGGACCTTCTGGAAAGTCTTGTGTCTATTGCATAAACACTAGATCAGCAACGGGCCACTGCTATTGTAACATCAGCATTTGACATCAAATTTTGAGAGGTACTTTTCATATATGTTTTTAAGTATTTTCACTCAGGTCTACTAAGTACTTGGAGATTTCTAGTCTGGCACTTGATAAACGTACGACCAGTAAGAACGAGGACAAACTTGTTAAAACATCAAGTTATAATGGTATTTGATAAAAGTACTATATAAAGGATATTTTGATTATTTTTTCTTTCTTTTCTAAATACTTTAAAATGTTTAAAATATTGTTTATTTATGTACAACATGGTTTAATAGTTACTTATTAGTGTTGTAAATATTGTGAGAAGTTATTAACTAAATAAAACATATTTAAAGTTAATGATTATTGATTTATCAATGACGTTTGAAAAGTATTTTGAAATTTAAAACTAATATATTTATAGATAATAGATTTAAGGGTTTCAGTAGCACTTTTTAAAAATATAAGCAATGATGCAAATAATTATTATCAAGCAGTTTACATACTTTTTAGATGTCAATTAAAATATTTAAAGGGTATTTATGAAGCAAGAAATTTTTCAAAAGAATTTTTGCAAAGTACACAAGTATTAAAGATGATTAATTTACAAATGAAGTTTTCAAATGAATGTTTCAAATAAATTTCTGTAAGTTTCTTTGAATATATTATTCAAAGATATTATATAAATGGACTATAAAAAATATCTGTTTTAAAATTTTATCAAAAAATAATTTGGAAAGTTTTGTTTATAGTAATATGCTTGACAAATAAATTTGAATCTCTATTTTGGAATTATGGTTTAAAATATTTACTTGGCTTTCGAAGTAGTAATATGAAATTTATAGGTTTATTTACTTTTTGAATTTTGTATTAAACTAGAATAAACGTTTTTCCATGATTTGAATATTCGTTTAAAATAAGTTTGTAAAACTAATTATGAAGGTATGAAATTTTATACTTTGATTTGGAAATTTAATGTAAGATTTGAGTATACCATTAATTTCTATTTAATAATCGTTAGTTATATTTGGTTTAAAATAACGAGTCCAATAAATTATCAAATTTAAGGAACTTTATTTTTAAAGCTTATTACAATGTTTTGATATAAATTTCTAACATTGTTCTAACTTTTTGGAAAATCCTTGGATAATGCTACGAGGATGTTTTAAATATATCCTATATTCTTACTAAGTGAATGAGGTTAAATGTTTTAATTGATATTTTAGGTATATTGAATTATTTCCTTTCTCTTCAAGTGTGAATACCAAAAACTTAAAAAAAAATCTATAACTGAATTAAGTTATAAACTTAAGTAAGGCAGTAGAAGCTTAAGTAATGTTTTATGAAATGATTCATTAACGACTTAAATCTTTAATGGAAAAAAAATTATGTAAGTGATTGGTCTTTATATAAATAAATGAATGAAAAAGTAAAAATTGAAAAAATACCTATCGAATAAACTTAAATAATATTTTAAAATCTTATGTGTTTTGCTTATGGGATGTTTGGGGAATGATAAGTTAAATTGTCTAAGGTTATATGAATAATCTATTAAGTAATTAACAAAGGCTGCTGAGCGTAAAGTACACTTGGTAGTTTATTTAGCACTCTTGGACGATGAAAAGTGTCTAAACCTGAACAAACCATGAATTTGGTTGCCATTGAAGTTTGATAGTTTCCTTTATTGCAGATATAATGGTAGAACTTCTTTTGTTTACATATGATTATTATACACGTTGTATGTTGCTTCCACTATTAATTGAAACAACTAATATATAATGTTTTACATAATTTTACACTTTTGGATTTATAAGTGAAATATAGATTTATGGAAACAATAACTACTTTTGGTTTCATAAATAAAGTTTGTCTGCCCGGAAATAGGTACGTTTTTAGATGACGGTTTTATAGCGATATTTTATTGTTTTTCCCATGGTTTGGGATGTTTTATTTTTGAAATATGATATATATATATTGTAATTATTGATATTATTATGCTTCCAGATCTATCCATACAAAGAAGAGTCTGCCGAGATTTTTCGCGAATTTAAGACATGGAATTTTTTTATAGAAGTTAAAATATTTTCAAACTTTTATTAGACTTGAATATGAAAGATTTAATTATTTATAAACTGATATAGTTTATTTAAAATACTTAATTATGTAAGTTTAAAATGTTTATAAATTGATTATTTTGAATAAAATATATTAGTTTCTAGATTCCTACTTTGCCCTTTTAATGGACAAAAATTTTTGAGTGAGGGAGTGTAATGACCTCCAAATTTGAAAAACCTAAAATTGAATATTTATTTGAATTTAAGAAAAATTTGAAATTTAAAATAATCAATTGGGTGCTTTTGAATAATTAATTTGACCAAATTTAATTAAATCAACAATTTTGGAAAAAGTCAAATTCTGGGAAAAACTAAGTCGAATTTG
Source organism: Allium cepa (assembly GCA_030765085.1). Classification (NCBI taxonomy): domain Eukaryota; kingdom Viridiplantae; phylum Streptophyta; class Magnoliopsida; order Asparagales; family Amaryllidaceae; genus Allium; species Allium cepa. Next base: position 846,438,590 of record CM060928.1, on the reverse strand, counting down.
AATTTTGGTAAATATTTAAATGTTTCAAATTTTGATTTTTATTATTGGAAAAAAATCTAGACAAAATTTTAAGAAGAACTCTGCTTTGCATTTCATTGAAATCGGAGTTCTAGAACTCTAAATATGCAATTTTCAGTGGAAAACTCGTGTAATTTGTTAGTGTTTCCTTTGTGTATTTACATATGTTATAATCTTATTTAATTACTGGACTTCTAGAAATTTAAGGAGTCATTAGAAATTAAGAATGCAAATAGACAAGTAGACTAATGGGCTTTGGGAAATTAAAGAGACCATGTCTTTTCATTTCTTCTGAATAAGTACGTACAGAACATCTCTTCCTCACATTTCTCCTCTCTAAACAGAAATTATCTATATCTTCTTCTTCCTCTCTAATCCCTAGATCTAAAAGAAATCAAATTCTAAGAACCAAATCAATATCCTTCCTTTCTCCTTTGCATCCGCCTTCCCTTACCTTTGCCTCTCCTCTCTCTCCATCACCCATGCCACCAATTTTCCCCTCACCTTACTGCCGCCACCCACCTCACCATCCACAACCCATGGCAGCAAGCCAGGGCCAAAGCCCCAGCTTCCCTCTCCTCTACTTTTTCTTTTTTTCCTTCTTTTCCCCTTCCATTTTTCCCTCTTTCTTCCCCTTATTTCCATGTCTTAGATATTCTACTAAACTACTCTAAATCAAATAATTCTTTTTTGAAACCGTGTATAATTTCAATGGCAATAACTTTGCTGTTAAAACCTTTTTCCCATTCTGAAAATTTCTGTGTCAAAAACTCTATTTTTCAAGTCCTTTCTCGGGTCCAGTTGCTGAAAATACCACATATTGTATCAATTATATCTCCTTCGAAAAATAACCAAATCATACAACTCTTTTTCAAACCATTTACATTTTCAGTGGCTTTAACTTTCTCTTAGATTAGTTCTTCAAAAAAAATTATTTGCTATGCCAAAAACATCGATCTTTTCGAAGTATTTTTGAACTCAGATTTTCAACTCAGAAAACACCTCTATTTGTTTTGACCACAACTTCCTCAACCCAAAAGCTGCTTGAGTGATTCTTTTTTTGAAAGTGGAAAGAAAAGAATTTTCAACAACTTTCTAATTAGTCACTTTGACAGATTCAGTAATATTATGGTCCGAATATTTTTTTAAAGATGACATAGTTTTAGGTTTGTCCTTAGTTTGGATCTTGGGTTGTTTGGAAGTTGGAAATAGTTGAAACTTGTTTATTAATTCGAGTTCGTGTCTAAGCTTTGTTGGATATGCTTTGAATTTTGATCTTTGTTAGGAATCTCCATATTGCTCCATTTTTATCATCACACTTGTAGCCACGAAAGATGGGCAATCATTCATGACTGATATTTTTGTACTAGTGAATTGATAGCATGTGAAAAAATATTGAAATATTTTTTTAATTATGATTTTATTTAGTTAAGTTCATATTATATAAATTAGTTTATATGTCAATTTTGGCATGTACAATGACACGTATTTAACACATATAGGACATGAAAAATGACCCACCTATGTTATGCAAGTTGACATGACTTGTAATTGGATGCTATGTAATTTGTTGTGTCATATGCCATGTTATTTAATTGTAAATCACCTAGCAAGTTTCTTGTATATATGTCATGTTATATATTTATATGTCGCTTATGCTGTTTATGATATGTGACACATGTGATATGTTAGTTAGGCATATATATATATATATATATATATATATATATATATATTATAATTGTTAATTATGCACATATGTTGGTCATTGACATGTAAGTTATTTGTGTTATTATTTTATTGTTCTCACACTGCAAGTTCCTTAATAATTAGGAAATCACTTTGGGTCGAAATGATATATACCCGACATAAAACCACTTTGGGTTTAAATAAATTGATTTAGAAATTAAATTGAAATATTGTAAGTTTAATTAATGTTGAACTTGAAATTATGAAATTGATATTTAATTGATTTAATGAAAAAATTTAGTGGGATTTTTAGATTAAACTTATTGTTTGATTTTAATTTAATAGATTTATGGAAAAGTTTAATTTAATCCAAAAATTTGATTTAATTCGATGAATTATTTAAAATTAATTTAGAAATTTGATTGATTCAATTCAAAGATTAAATTAACCTAATGGCATAAAATTTCAAGTTAAACTTTAAAAGGCTTAATTGATTTGTTGAAAATTGAATTATGAAAGAATTCGGAATTTCTAAATAATTGATTTTTAAAAGGTAATTGTTAAAGTTTAAAAGAATTGGACTTGAACGATGAAACTGGATAATTTGGATTAAATTGAGGTAACGATGTAAATGAGAAATTTAAACAATTAAACCTTAAGTTGATGTGAAGTTGAAATCTGAATTGATTTAAGTCGAGATTGGAAATGTTGATGTATGGATTATGGAATTTGAAATAGCTTTAAGTGAAAAAATGAATTCTGAAGTTGAATTTAATAATGAATTGATTAGAAATGAACATGAAAATCTGTATTTGAAATAAACTGATTTATGGTGTGAAAGATGATGTTTATTTAAACCTAAGCATTTCACTTATTGATTTATCTGTACATTTCACTTGACTAGACTTGCTTACATAAGAATGTTGGTCCTAACTTGATTATTTTTGTTTTACTTAACGCCTGGGTCAGACCGAGTGTTTCAGTTTAACGAAGACGTTATTTCTAAAAACGATGATGGAGTCGAGGATCGTATCTACTACTATTATAGCAATTGTCAATTCTGCCTAAAAAAAAGTAAATTCTGATTTTCATGAAAAATAGCTAGATGAAGTGTTAATGTATTTATTTTGTGTGTTATATTTTATCCTTCCGTTGTAAGATTATGTATTTTTTTTTCTTTTGAATCTTGTTTCATTTGAACAATCGCGTTAATAATCTGTCTTTTTGAATAGTTTGAGTTAGACATGGGTGGTTTATTGTCGACTTAGACTGTCCAAAAAGGTGGGTTGTTGCATATGGAGATCTTTGTGAGGTGCTGAAGGTTCACCTATCATAGTGTTTAATTTTCTATTGTATTATATGGTGTCCATATCAGCAATTATAAGGTTAGGATTTTATAACTATCCAACTGATAAAGTTTGTTTTTAAATCTGATGTACTCTGCATTTTTGGAATAACAGTAAACTGTTCTTGTTTGTTAGAATCTCAATTGTTAGATTTTAATGACAATAACTATACAATTATGCCAAAGAATCTCTAAGCTAATTTGCAGGTACACGAGAATCTAAAAAAGACAAACAAATACATTCAAAATGAACATACACAGTAAAAAAAGGATGAAAGTATATATATAGCGATACAAGAAGAGATATACACAATAGAGACAAGACAAAGGTGACAAACAAAGTATTATTAGCATAGAGTGTCGTGTTTAGAGTTTACAAGTGCTAAAATCTTCTCAAAATGGTACACACTTATATACATTCATATTTTAAATGGAAAAATCAAGTTTTCAAAAAATTGCATGGAGAGAGACTTGAACCTAGGTCACTAGTTTAGAAGGCATGTGCTCTAACCAGATGAGCTATGGTAATTTTTTATTATAGGCTATAATTCAGCCAGCTGAATAATACCATTCAAATGGATGAATGCTGAAAAAAATCATAAATTAGTATGCATTTTCAGCCAGCTGAATAATTTCATTCAGACGAATGAATTAGGCCAAAATTAGCATATTTCTTTGCTGGTTTTGAATTTAACAATTTCATAAGGCTGAATTATTATTTTAGCCGACTAAATATTTACAACTGCTATTTTTTTATGAAAAGACACTTCTCTTCATCGAAGAGAAACGTCTTCAAATCAACAGTTGCACCTATTTCTTTTCATCGTTTTCTTTCATGAAAGATTGCAACATTTAGTCTCTATAAATAGATTTCAGAATTCAACAAAGAATTAACTTAACTGATTTTAATATTCTTGAACTCTTATCTCTTTCTCTCTATTTTTCAATTTGCACTCAAATTGCATACAATTTCTAATCGTTGATCACTTTATCTTCCATGTTTCTCAAGCACATCACACTATATATCATAAAGGAGAAGATTATAGGAAGATTGTACTTAATTGACTTATGAGTGCTATTTAAAGAGCATACTACAGTCAGATACTTTTGTTATTTGTAAAGAAGTCCTGTTCGGTTGCTCATGCAACAGAAGTCCTATTCGGTTGCTTAGGCGGTAGAAGTCCTATTCGGTTGCTCAGGCGGTGTAAACCTATTGCTTCGGGTTAAGTGAGGGTTGCTATTTTAATTCCAATAGGAGTTTGGGACTAGACGTAGAAAGGGAGTTCGAACGAGTATAAAAATCTCTGGTGTCATTTGCATTACTACTTTAATTATTTACTTACTTATTATTCTGCTCAAGTAGTTTATCCATATTACATGATCCTATAGCACAGTCACTTTCATTGTTATGTTATATGTTTTCGATTCCACCGTAAGATTCTGATTTTCTCTGTTCTTTGTTCTTTTCTTCTTATTTACCCTAATAATCTACCCTTTCGTCGACTAGATGTTCGACATTTGAACACAGTGGTTATAAAGGATTAATTTTCAAAACCTTATATAGTTATAGAGTGGGCTTTTTTGTATGTGGTAATATTTATTTATTATCACTATTGTTTGATCAGTCGTGCTCAATTAAAATAGGAGTGCTGATTACCATATGTTGATTATTTATTATGTGTGTTTAGCTTATTTATAAGCATTTTTTGTTTGAATTTATAAATGAACTCCTTTGTGAATTAATTCTCACAATTTGACTATAAGATGTTTGGAGAAAATGTTAAGTTAAAATTCACCTTTTAACAATGGAGGGTTAAGGATTAAACTTAATAAAAGTTAATTAATATAATCTAAATGGTAGATAAGATAATTAGAGAATAAATATTTGAGAAAATTCTATTATAACAAAGAAGAGGTATTATAATATAAGATGATTTTATATAAAGGAAACTTTTGTAAATTTAGTCAATAAAATGTGTTTAAAAGGGACTTTTGAACCTAAATCCTGGAATTTTTAAAATGATTTCAAAAGGATTTTGAGCAATGAAATGGTAATACTTTTGGAAGTATTTAAAAATAAGAATGTTTTAGGAAGCGAAATTTAAAATGGAATGCATTTTCTTTAGGATAACTTGGAGGAAAACTATTAGTTTTTTGGTAGTTTGAATAATATTCTAAGTGTCGATCGGATGTTTGCTTAAGCAAATGTTGTGGAGTACTTGGTAAATTATACTTTTGGTCATTGTGCAAACAAAATGATTTCAAATCCGAACAAACCCAAAGTGACTTTTAATAAATAAACCAAAAATATACGTAGTATGATTTCGAAGATTAGTTTATGGGATCAAAAACCGGGTATTTAATTTTTTAGTTCCCTTAAAGGGAATTGGTTTCAAAATAAAAAGTATTCTAGATAAGAGATTATTTGATAAATGAGATTTTACCCTTAGATAAGATAAGAGATAATTTAACATAGGTTTTAAATGGTTTAAATTGGATAAGAAAGTTTTGATAAACATTGTATTATTAAAACTATAATGCTTTTGTTTAAAACATCTAAGTAATGTAAACTATTAGCAATTTTTGGATCAACCTATGAAACGTTATTCACTTTAACACTATAAGTTAAAAGGTTAAAAGGTTAATAGGTTGACTCGATTTTAAGGAACTGTAATTTGATTTGATCTCCAATTAGGTCTTTGAAGTGGTAAAATGAAAGTTGAATTTGTATGTACTCTTAGGATATAGAAGAGTATTATACAAGTAAATAAAGTGGAATAAGTTATTGTTTGATATTTTATAAAGAAATGAATTTATAAAATATTTTTAAACTTAGGTGAAAATTTATGAAATAATTCGTAAATCATTTTAATATTGAATAGGATACTAAGTGGAAATATAAGTGATTATAAAAAAATGATGTAGTTAAGAAACTAATAAATTTAAATTATAACTTTTAATTTTGTCCGAATGAATTCAGATAATCTTCTAAGCAATAACCAAAAGTCGTTGAACAAAATGGTACGCTTAGCAAATTGTCTATATTTTCGAACAATCAAGAAAGTTTTGAACTAAACTAAGATTTGTTTGTAAATGATTTGGCATTTTAAATAATGTGAAGTGTTATATTTTTCCGTCATGTACATTGATTTATCGATAATGTTATTTTTTTCCTTTACGGAATTTGCTTGAATTTGATTGATAGACTGATTATGCGAATTTATATGCTATATTTTATAAAGTTAATACCTATAAACCAAGGTTGTTGAGTTATTATTAGGACCTAAATCCCAATGATCTAAAAAAAGTGTATCTGAGAAGAAAAAATTGGAAATTAATAAATTGTTTGATCTTTAGGAGGAACCAGAATATTCTTGGAAGCTCTGTATTGTTTGGTTCTAGAGTTTAACATGTTTTGTTAGGAGGACCCCATCCTTGACATTTTTTTTGATTTACTTCTTTTTTAAGGAGTTTGTAGATAAATTTTTGAACAAAACCCAGGCATTTAGATCTAAATTTATCATTTTAAATTATTGGATGCATAGCATTTATTACAGAATATTCTTTGTATTTTATCGCCTATGATTGTGATATTTTTGTTGGTTGCATGTAGTTTCTTTTATACTAGAGTTGCATGTAGATTTATATAATGCTAGTTTTATTTATGTAGAGTTATATCATGTTGCTTATGGTCGGCTTGATTCTCATTTGCATTTCATAAATCTAGGTAAGCAAGAGATTGCCATTTGATTCTTGTGCACCTGCATTTGCATTGAGATAATAAATTACTTTCTAAAAATATATAATTAAAAAAAGGTATGTAATACATTTATAAATTTAAATTGGTTGATGATTTTATGCCCCAATAATAGAAGGTCACTTAACTTTTTTTTTCTTTGTTTGGTTTGGAGCTCATAGAGGCAATTTGTAGCTGTTCTGATCGAGCCGTGCAAAGGAGACACTGCCAATATTTTTCGTAATTTTGAGATTTAATTATTAAGTTTAATAACTCATTTTAATTCATAGTTTTAAACATTAAGGTTTGAAAATATTTTCTTTCTTGGGAATTTCGGGGATGAAATTCATTTATGGGGGAGAGGATGTAACATCCTAGAGTTTTGATCATTTATTTTTGGATATTTAAATCACATGATTTTTTAAATTTTAATAATTTGAATTCAAATATGATTAATCATTTAAATATTAAATTGTAAATTATATGGATTTGATAATATTATTCAGCTCCTTTTAATTAATATATAATATTGATGAATTCAGTTTGTAGATTTATTTACAAAAAATAAATGGATTGGTTAAATATTGATAATTGGATCGAAAATATAAAATGGTATTTAAATATGTGAAATTATCATTCAGAGGCACTGTCTCGGACTTTGACGAACCTAGTGCCATTAAATCTAGAATAATAAATTATTGTACGCTATCAAGTTTCGTAATGTTTAGACATTCTATGTGGTCGTGCGAGCTCGAAATGCTTAGCAATTAATTTTAAATATAATTTGATTTAAAAATCCAACTTCTATATACTTTGGAATTAGGTCTCGAGAATAGTTCTACTGAGTCTGAAATAGGGGTATTTAGTATAGAACGCCAGTAAGCACGCTTCGACAGGAGTTCGAGATTTCTAGGTATATATAGCATATTATCAAATAAAATATTATATACCCTTTTTTGCAAACCATACCCCTTCATTTTATCCATATCCAACCTCGATACCCTCTCATGTCATAGCCCATACCCTTATTTTCTATATATACTTCCCTATAACTTGAAAATGAGAGTTTTTCATTTTTCAACATTCAAATTAAAATTTCTTACTCCACTAAAAGTCATGATTTTGGATTCATTAAACTCATGTTAATGAGAGCTTCTAACCTATATGCTTGAATTGGGTTGCGTCAACATTTAGGGTGGAGGTCTTTTGGGATAGTGGAGCCAAGGTTGTTGATTTTGGAGATTACGATCAATGATTTGATGAACGAAGCTTGGATTCGAACTCATGGATTTAGTTTGGAGTTGAACTCGTACCATTGAGATCTTCACAATGGATTTAGTTTGGAGTAATTTGGAGATAATGGAATTACAGGTTAAAATTGATTGCTCGTTCAGTTCAAATCGGAACGCTTAGGAAAATACTAGAATCAGAGTGGGTTTGACTCAAATTCAATTTTACTATATCATATCTATAATGCTATAAACTATTATTGATTGCTTGAGAATTAATTAAATTTTTTGATTGATTATTTCGTTGAATTTCTGTTTGGAAATGGATGACATATTAACTTGATTGTTATAAATCCATATGATTATATATAATGTCCTTAATTATTGTTTTACTGGGAGAATTTGTAGAGAAACCTCGAGGGGTTTCTCACCAATAATTTTTATTTACATCCTTATCTTTTTATATTGATATTTAATTGAAATAAATCTTAATACACCTTTTAAATTGTTTAAGTGTCGTTATAGCAATCTTCGCTATACCATCATTTATTGATTTTTATCCCTAAAACCCTGTTGTGTCTACTTTGAACTTGAGCTTGTGTTTTCACTAAAAAAAAATTAAATTTCATTAATTATATAAATTAAATATATTTTAAATAAATTAATCATTTTAATTAATGATTATTTAAATTAATTAATCATTTTAACTAATGACTTTGAAATTAATTCACTAATTTAATTAATGATGTTTAAAACTGGTTTATCTTTAGATTTAATTAATATTTTTACAAATAATGTTTAATACTTAATTAATTATTTTAACTAATGATTTTGAAATTAATTAACCAATTCAATTATTAATTTTTAAAATTGGTTTATCATTAGATTTAATTAATCATTTTTTCTACCAATGTTTGATACTTAATTAATCATTTTAATTAATGATTATTTGAGTTTAATTAATTATTTTAATTAATGATAATGAAATTCAATTAATTATTTTAATTAATTATATATGATATTAATAATCATTTTAATTAATGATGTTATAAGTAACCAATCATTTTAAATAATGATATTTGAATTTAATCAATCATTTTTATTAATGATGTTTGAAATTAATTAATATTTTTTATTAATGCGATTTGAGTTTAAAATAGATCATTTTAATTAATGATATTTAATTTTATTAATCATTAAATAGTGACAGTTCAAATTTAACCAATTGTTTTAACTAATAGTGTTTTGAAATTTTGTTAATCATCTTCAATTAATGAAGTTTGAATTTAGCTAAATCATTTAAACCAACGATATTTGAAATACGATAAATCACTTAATTAATGATCATTTAAATTTAATAAATCTTTTTAGTTAATGATAGTTGAATTTAATAAACTGATTTAATAAAGAATTTAATGTTAAGATATAAAAGTGTTTTGGAAATAATTAACTATTTTATTAAAGATAATAGTTTATTTATAAGAGATGATAAATGTGATTAATTATCTTTCAAGATAATTAGTAACGTTTTAAATTTATAAAGTTATTTGAATTGTTTAACTTTCTTTTGAGATGACAAATATTGTTTTAAAATTTATAAATAATGGTTTTAAATTAGAAAATCCTTTAAAAGGAATTATTTATAAATAAAGCTAAGGGTAAATTGTTTGGGTTATAGTAAACATTATTTTAATGACAATTGTTTTTTACCTTATTTTAATACACTTAGTATTATAAGTTTGCCTTTTAAAAGAACATTTTTAAAGAGTATTTCCATAGTGTTTTTACCAATATTTGTAATATGGAAATCAAGCACAATTCCATTTTTAAATAGTAAAGTTCGATTCGATTATGGAAAAGTAATTCCGTAAACAATATCACTTATATGGAAAGGATCGAGTCATATTTTTAAACGCTAAACGTTGACGCTTAGACTCTCTAATGACCCAAAATTTTTGGATATTTGAAATTGGAATATTTAATTGGTTTTCAATATTTAAAAGCTAGTTTTTAACTTGAATTTCAAATTATAGCTATTTATTGGATAATTTAATTATTGAATTTAATAATTGAAAATTGATTAAAATATTGAATCTGGGGTTTTAAGCTTGTTAAAAATAATTTAAAAGGCTTATAAAATTTATACCTATAATAATGAAGAAAATAAATTTTTTGGAATTGAATCTAAAAGTGATTTGTTCAGTTTTAAAAATATATCGTTTAAATTTACATTTTTAAAAATAGCCTTCCGGGTATAGTCTCGGATTTTGATGAAACTAGTTCCATTGGATCCATAATAGTGTATTATTATTGGATTTTTAAATTTCATACCATTTGGAGTTATCGTTTGGTCGTACGGGATATAAACGCGCTAGAATTAGTATCGTAAATTCAATATAATAGTTGAGTCAAAAAGCAATCTTCTCCATAGACTGAATTAGGACTCGAAACCTTTTCCAATGCTTTCGGAATAGGGGTATAATATTATAAACGTCTAGCAGCATGCCTCGATAGGGTTTTGAGATTTTTAGTTGTGTAATCGAGATGATTTGAAATTTTAAAATAATATATATTATATATTAGCTAGTCAAAATATTTTCACATCAGCTGTTTATCCTTATCTTCTCAAGTCACAGTACACAAGCAAGCTCTACATGCAAACATTAAGTCCCTCTTTTTTTTAAACTCACAAGTATACAGTGAAAGAATAAAAGCATGACATACTTCAAAAAATTAATTTCTCACATTATACTCAACAAAAAAATTGTGCAACCACCTTTTAAAATCCTAATTTTTCACAAGTTATGATCTGGTAGGTTTTTCTAAGGTGCGGCGATGCTGGGTGGACTCGACAATGGGAGTCAAACTTTTGCGGTAGGCCTGGGTTAGAGATTTACTTTGATTTAAAGGTCAATGTGGATTTTTAAGGCCGGAATTGTGTTCATCTCGTCGATTGGCAACTCGTAGCGTGTTTTGGTGAAGCTCGATTGTCGTTCGTGGTTTGCATCGCCATAGTGATTGTGAGGGGAGTGTCAGGTCGCGACTTGAGGAGAGAGGCCGAGCATTGCGTGAAGGTCATGGTCGCATAGCACTTGACACATGGAGTTGGACGGTGATGTCGGAATGTCGATTTGAAGCTCGAAGCTCGGTGTCTGTGTTAAACATGCATGGCCTGTCGATGTTCGAATGTGCACGGAGGAGGAAGTGCAGCGTTTGGGGAAGAAGGCTCAATTGGCTGGGTCTGGAAGCTTGAGGTAATAAGTTTTAATTAAAAATTTAATTAGTGTTTAAATTTTAATTTAATTTGCCGATGAACTAAAGATTTAATATCTCTCGCATGCAAGGTCCAATTAGGATGGGACTTTTTGCATTGTGATCGTGGTGACGGGAGCTTCGCAATGATTTGGATGGATTTAGGGACATTCAAAATTTGGGCTAAAATCGAGCGTCATCCGGTTTTTGCTCCAAACCGAAACGTCTTGAACCGAAAGTAAATGTGAATTAATCTCACTCAATTTTGGATTGTTGCAATTAACTTTAAATAGTTAAAATTAATTATTGATTGATTGGTAAATTGATAAATTATTATCAGTGGATGTGATATTATATATAGTAGTGTGTCTATATATATATATATATATATATATATTGGAGTGATTGATATTCCCACATATATATAGCAGATGGGACCCTATGCGTGCCGCATAATAGTAAACCACCCTATATATCATGATATCCCCCTTGAAGTGGGATTGGTACTTTTATATTGTATTAACATCTGTGCATGTAGGAAAACAGGTTAGAGGGATCCAACTGGATTTCCTCAAAAATGTTGATTTTAATTTTCGTATGTCGTGATATATGATTTATTAGAATAATCTACGAAAGATTATATTGAAATATGAATTTATTGGGTGCTATGAAATTAGTACTTAGATTTTTGTATTTTTAGATACCAATGATAAATGTTAAAAATTATAAATGAAAATAAAGAGGAAAGTTGAAAGTAAAATAATATAGTGAAATCTGGATAAATTAAAAAGAAATGAATTTGGGAAAAATAAAAAATTTGATTCGAATTTGTATTTAATAATTTCGGAATATTGTAAATAACGATCTTGGAATATTGTAAGTAGGGATTTTTGAATAATGTAAATAAAAGAATTTTAAATAATAGAACTTAAGCGATATTGTTTAAGTATAATGGATTTATTTTTAAATCGAGATTAAAATAGTTGGAAGAATGAAAAGGGGATATTGAAAATAAAGTATGGCATTATCATGCTAGATCTTAAATAAGATTTTAAATTATAAAAAGAGAAGTAGAATTGGAATGCAGTTGTTATGGAATACAGTTGGGTTGTTTTGAGAAATTGATTTAAAAATGAACTTTAAATTAGAAATGGATTTAAAATCGATTAAGTGTTGTGAAACTGTTTTAAACGGTAAACGAGACTATGGAATTTATAAACGAAATATATAAATAATGTGAATTACCAGTGGAAAAAATGGAAATATAAATTCACGGTGAGGATTTATAAGGAGATGGGTAAATCATTTTAAAATAAATGGTAGATCTATTTTTATAAATGTGAAAAGGGAATTTACGGAATTGGAAAATTGAGAGAGATTTATAAATGTTAGACTGATTATATTGGAATTAGAAAATATATTTTTCTGAGAAGTTAAGTTTGTTCAAAAGGGAAAGTTTAATTATTAACCAGGTAATTTAAAAAGTTTTTTAAGAGTGTTTAAGAAAATTCATTATTTAGTTGTTTAAAATTGTTTTAAGTATATTTCAAATTATGAATTAAGTTAGTTTATATTATATTAATTATTATTTAAGGATTAATCAACATTATTATTTCAAAAGGTAAATTATTCAACAATTATGTAATTTTTGTATAATAACTTTTATTTAAAGAGTATCCACCTAAAATTAACTTGAAAATTTATATAGAAATTTTATAAGTATTACTTTGAAATTTTTTAAATAAAGTTTTCGGGAAGTGATGGTATACTCGCATGGCGAAATCAGAGGCAATGAGTGCTTGCAGTTAAATCTTGGATTTATCTGGGATAGAGACATAACCGTTGAACTGTGAATCCATGGTTTGATATCACTATGGTACTTCCCATGTTATTTTAATGGGTTTTCAAATATTCTTTCTGAAAAAGAGATAGTTTGTGAATATACTAAATTCGATAAGATAAATACATATATTATGGATAAAGAGATTTAATTTATTAGAATTAAATTAAAAAGTGATTTGGAGATTTTCAGTAGTAAATGTTGAATGATTGTTCATTTGATAGTTAAATAACCGACTATCAAATCTGGACCCAAAATATAACTTTGGGAATATCTAGGAGAAATACGGGAATTACATGGTACGGTTACCGTTCGAGGTGTAATACTGTACATATAAACTTGTTTCGTTCTTCTAGAGCATTTATAAGAAAATCCATCCATTAACGGTTGGGAGGTGATCTAGGATCTTATTTTCTTCTGTTATTTTCTAAAAGAACCGGGGTTGAATTTACCAGAAATATCGAACGTTGTTTCGAAGAGACCAGGATCGGATAAGTTATCCGAAAACCACTTCGATGCAACGAGTACATTTTTGATGTGAAAACAAGAGTATGGAGTCGAAGATGGAGCAGTGAAGTGCGAGGACTAATTGCTACTAATCCTGAGGATTTTTCCAAAATGGATGTAGTAGGAATAGTGCCTTCGGTTCCATTCGGACCCAGAAAGGACTTATATGGATGAATGCTATCAATACATTGTCATCGGAGGACAATGAGTGTTTTAAATGAAAATTCCTCAAAAAGGTAATTATAGCCACTAGCCTCATCAACTAGGAATGACTGAAAAGCTGGGGAGATGCAGCAAGGCTATGTGGGTAGCACCAAGTTAGGGTATGTTTATCACCTTTCTAGATACCCTCGGGTATTATTGCTACGATTCATGGAAGGATCTCGGAAAAGGGTTCGAACAATCGAGGTGATAGCATATTCGATCTATCCAAGTTAGGAATAGTTTGACCTTGTGTTGTAGAGGATCCCGGTGTGGTCCTCGGTACACTGTTCTAGACATGTACTATGATAAGTGATACCCCAGTACCTATAATTCATATGGAACCCATTCTCCAATAAGCGTTGTACGGTTCTGATTGTGCCAAACTATGTTAGAACATGAGATGCAAGCATTTCAGCTACTTTAATAAGTATTAGTATTTATACACTATTATAATATTAAAGGATTTGATATGAAATGTTTTGGTTATCATAAGGTAAAAACCCATCGTGTTTATGTGTGGCGTGGTCTTACGAGATACCTTTGATTTTTAAAGGATTTTGAAAACTTTAATAATTCAAATTGAGTGTGCTATCTCACGCTGGTTTTCTAGACTGACTCAAGTGTTATTTATTTATAATACATGGGTCAGACTGGGTATTACAGATTTAGGATAAGATGCTATGGAGCTTAGAAGACGAGCTTGATGGCGAAGACGTATTAACCGTATCTGATTTATATTCTGTTGTATATTATAGGCTGTATATTCAGTTTTTGTGAGGACAAGTTATTATAACTGTCCAATATTGTGTTATTGATTTGTGTTATACCTGATGATGTAATGCCTAAAAACAATTATAGTTGTTTTTTTGTATAGAGATCCCTTGATATCTATTATAGATTGTTCTGCTGTGATTGTGAGATTCTGTGTTGTTATTTTCGTTTTCCTCTTCTACCTCTTTCTTCTATTCCCCGAGGTCTAGGATTTCTGACACTCGATTGTTTGGCATGTAATACTATGCGCATATTGATGTCAATTTTTGGAGGTCGAAAATCCAGGCCGTAACAGAGTCGTTTCTATCTCAAAGGTTAAAAATGTCATCAAGGCGATGCTTGGAGATAACACTATCTCAACTTTCCTGGTGTCATTTTCAACCAAGTGATAGCACTTGTTTGGAATCGATGTATAGTGTTAAATATATGATATTTAATTTCCATGTACAATCATTTTAATTATCCATGATAGCTGATTTATTAATTATCGGATTCAGCTTTGTTCATGGTGTAATGTCACCTTAAAAACGACTTGCTGCTCTTTGAGCTTTGTTGTCCTTTGTTGGAAATGACTAAATCTGAAGCACAAGAGGGGCTAAGCTATGTGGGGTTGCTCCCATTAGGGCATTTTCACATCTCATCTAGATTGGATTCGGTTATGCAATTAGATGTGAAATATTCGGATTCTCGGTAAGGTTTGGCGGGGTCCAGCTTGGAGGTATTTTCAAGAAGTGTCATAGATTAAATGAGCTTTTTAGAAGTCTACTGCTAGAGGTATACTTCAAGGGAGTGCACCTTCCTAGTCATTTGCTGGAAATTTTTCTTTCCTTATTTGATTTCGAACCTTTGAATCTATTTTTCTTTAATTGCGATGGAAAGGGTTAACCACTCTTCATGATATTTAATTATTGGTTTTGTCCATTATAACAAGTTTGGAATATTATCTTGTTTTATCTATTCTGTCCAGTTTGGATTTTTCTTGGATTATATTCATTCTTTCAAATCATGTTTTTAACATTATTTATGTCCATTCTTATTTGGGTTTGTTTATTGTTGTTTATCTCTACTCTTCCTTATATGGATGTTTTTCTTGTGAGGTAAAACTCTTTCCGCGTTAGCGGTGTAGTCTCACAGAACCTTTATATGTTCTCCATTATTTGAGTTTCCTTATGCTGGTGTAGATGCGGGTGTTATTTTATTATAATGCTTGGGTCAGACAGAGTATTTTCCCAGGTTGGTTTTGGTGTTATGGAGATCTTAGAGAGGAGCTAGAGGTTCACCTATCGTAGTATTTAATTTTCTGTTGTATTATATAATTTCTATACCAGCAATTGTAAGGTCAGGATTCTATAATTGTCTGCTGATAACTTTTGTTTTTAACTCTCATATACTTTTTACTTTTGGAGTGACAGTTTTTACTATCCTTGTTATATTATACATTGCCTATTCCGCTCTGAGATTTTGATTTTCTTTGTTCTTTTCATTTTATTTACCATAACAATTTGTCCTTTTGTCATTGGATGTTCGACACTTAAACATAGTTGTAGTATTCAATGTCGACTTTTGATGCCAAAAAAGGCAGGTTGTTACAAAAAAAATTTAAAGAAAATATATTTTCATCCTTCATCTCTAAATATTCATCCACTCAAATAAACAAACAATTATCAATGAGACATTTGTAAAATAAAATGATCGGGAAATTTTAAATACTCCTTTAATAATAAAATTATCCGAAAGAATAATGGTCATTATTAGATGATGATCGTCATACATAATAGTCTAGACACATTAATTTTCTTTTTGTAACAAGAATGTTTAAGTGTGCAACAGGCTAAAAACTTTAATGCTCTTAAAAAATTTAATAAAAGAATTATTTTTGTTATTAATGTTCTTTAAAGCCAAGATTTTTGTATTAATTAAAAAACAGTTTTTATAATTAATAGTCTTTATATCAAAACATTATTTCATTTTTTTTGTAATTTTTCATTAAATGTTTCTACACCCCCACTTGATTTATTGGACATATTATATTGGATATTATAAAATAAAATAATATATACCCTTTATTGCGAACCATACCCCTTTATTTCAACCATACCCAACCTTCTTACCCTCTCATGTCACAACCCATACCTATCTTTCCTACATATGCTTCCTTGTAACTTAAAAATGAGAGTTTTCCATTTTTAAAAATTCAAATCAAAATTCCTTACTCCACTAAAAGTCATGATTTCGAATTCATTAAACTCAAGTTAGTGAGAGCTTCTCAGCTATATGCTTGAATTGCATTGCGTCAACTTTTGGTTGGAGGCCGTTCGGGACAGTGGAGCTAGATTTTGGGTTTAAAATAGTTTTTATTTTAAGTATTTCCAGGTATATATATCTGGATAAGTGATTTAAATTATTCAAACCTAAAGAATTAGGACTTGGCAGATTTTCAGTGGAAAAAACAATATTTGGAAATTTATTCCGCAAGAGGAAAGTGATTTGAAATTTTTTTTTAAAGGGTTGATGTGTGGAAATATATCTTGCAAAGATATTTATAAATAAATAAATAATTTGGGAAAATTATTTAAATCTGATGGTTGTTTATGGATGTTAATTGATAGTTAAATAATTGACTATTAATATTAGCCTTTAAGACGGCATTAGAATTTCGATGTGACCGGGGGTCGGATTCCAAATGGTTATCCGAAAACCACATCGAATTTTAAAGGTAGATCTTATGTTTAAAAGATAAAAAAATGGAAATTTGTTGTGACTTAATTCAGATCTGAATGTATCCACTTGTTTTGAAAATAAGCGCTCATTATTCGGATTAGCCATGAGAGGACACTAAGTCATAAGATCTATTTTGAATAATGATACGATGAAATGGGATTATATTTGAAGACGGTGGTTGAAGACCCGGTATTTTTGAAAACGAAAGGATTACATGTCGATAGTCTCTGCACTGAGTTGCTTCGGTATTGAGATTACCTTATGTGATAGGGAATCCGAACGTGATTAGGGGATATCCGGATTTGCAAGAATTTTTTTCTTAATTGGACGAAGTGCCTTCGATTCCATTCAGACTCAGGATGGACTTGTATGGATGTATGTCTGACATTACACTGAGATATAAAGCTGATTTCTATCAAATACATTTCTGTTTGGTGGTGAAGAATTTATTCTCTTAGCTTAAAACCCTTCTCTGAGACGTACGAGCTCAAAGGTTATGTAGTTGATAATTATTAGTGATATATTCCCAATTTAGTGATGTGGCATGCTAAGTGTTGATCATTGGTTGATCGAAGCATGGATTTTGTGAAAAGCATAGCTTTGTTGGACGAAACTTCGTCGAACCTCACACCCCGAAAATGGTCGAAACAGGAAAGGATGCAGCAAGGTTATGGGGGACGCACCCCTCAGGGTATGTGCATTTCCTTCCACATAAAAAGTTGTATTCTGGTATGGAGCCCAGATATTTTACCTATGTGGATTAAAAAAAGTGGTATTCTAGTATGGAGCCCAGATATTTACTTATGTGGTTGTTGGAATTGAGGCGCCTCGGTAAAGGTCGGTTACGACTAGGGGAAGGCATACGTGTGACAATTAGTTACCTTGTTACAGAGGTAACCCGGCCTTATGTTAGTAGAGATCCGGATAGGTTCTCAGGGCGTCCCTTCAGAGACATACCCTTCAGATAAAGGAAGTTCCTTAGCCTTGACCATTTGTTGGAAATCCAATCACTCAATACGAGCCCTTACGGTTTTAGTTGTAGAATCTGTCATTTAACATGGTAGCTATAGTAGGCGTACCATAATGGTACGTATGTTGGCTAAGATTAATGTTATACTTTTGGAATGTTTTTCCACACTATGCACAAATAATAATATCCAAAGGATTTTCACGTATCAATCATGTTTGACTATCATAAGGAGAAACCTTCTCCAAGTGTGCGATTGCATTGTGTGTGTGCCGGGAGACCTTATGGTAGTTTCATTTTCAAAAAGCATGAATGGATTTCTTTTTATTTCTTTTTGTACAAATAACTGTTTTAAGGTCTCACACCAGTCTCATACTGACTCGAAGTTGATTGTTCCCTTTCCTAAATTTTGGGTGCCCCTAATTTTCCACACGGGCAGTTTGGAGTCAGGTTATCAGTAGTTCTGGAGAGTAGTCAGGAAAGTATGTTGTGGAGATCAGGAGACAAGCTGGATGGCAAGACGTTTCATCACGTATATGATGTAGTATCCGATGCCTATGGTTTGCTGCAAATTCATTTTCCATGTGGGAAAGTTATTACAACTGCCCATTGATGTGTTTTGTTGATGTTGTACTCTGATGATGTAATGTATGAACAGACATAGTTCTTTTGTTTAAAGATTATTCATTTATCTTTTTATATTGTTCCGCTACGATTGTGCGATTCTGATATTGTTTCTATTTCTTCTTCTACTTTCTTCTTCTTTAACCCTCACGATTTGATTTTCGGGCATTCAATTGTTCGGCATTAAATACAGTGGGCGCATTGATTTTGACTTTCAGGGGTTGAAAAATCGGGTCGTTACAATTTAGTATCATAACTGATGGTTAAGCAAGAACCTTGGCTCTGGTGGGTATTACTCATTAGAGATAGAGTCAGTAGTACACTAGAATGAGTTTGAGTATATTAATAGATATGAGCGCGTGTTTGTTAATGAATATAAAAATTGTTTTTATATTTGGTTGACATATCGATTGAGTGATTATGAATTCCGGTCGATATGTGGGACGCCATTTTATTAATAGGGGTTAATGAACTCTTAAACAAGATAAACCGACACGGTATTGTTTTAAAATAGGGTAAATGAAATAATTGTACCTAAATTATTTTTTTATATAAAAGAAATAATTTTCCGTAAATTATTATAGTTATATATGGTTGCTTGATTGTTAGGAAGCGATGATATTAAATTATTACCATTATTGTATAGAAATTAAAAATCATAACCAACAGCTAAGAAATAAATTCATACACAAATCAGATTTGTAAATGTAATTTATAATTTGAAAAAGAATTCCAGAGAAATATTTGAAAATAAATTGAAAGAATTTTGAATTTGAGAAATTTAATTCCTTTTGAGTTTGGAAATGATTTTCAAAGATTTTGGAGAAATAATAAGGATATTATTTGGAAAATATTTTTGAACTGGATATGAAATCTGGTGGGAAATGGAATTTAAAAATATTTGGGAAAATATTTTTAAAGGGATAAAAGCACTAAACTCTTTTCGGTCGCTGGAAAATAATTCCGATGATGATCACGATGTCGTCGGTGTTCATTTTCGAGTTTCCAAGGGAGGAATAGCTACCCGAATGTTTTGAATTGGGAATATTTGCGAAATTGAGTTTGACCTTTAAATAGTTTGATTTTGGATATAACTGATTTCAAAAAAATTGATCTTGAAAATACTTAAGTGATTATTTAAACTCTGGAATCATATTCAAAAAAGGTTATGGAATATCAATAAGTTTAAAAACTTATAAGGGTTTGAGGAAGGATGAATAGAATTCAATATCTAATTTGATTTGGAAATAAATTAAGAATTGAAGATAAAAATTGAATTCAGAATGGGATTGAAAATTTGAGTCAAATAAAATGATGATATGGATTAGATATGAATGAAGGATGGTTGATAAAAAATTCAGTATTCAGAATTTGAAGATAAACTGGATTCAATGAAATTGAAATGCAAGTGAATATAAATGGACATAAAACCAAAGTGATGAAGTAGAAAATAAATATAAGAAGTGTATAAAATACTTATATTGAACTTAAGAAATAAATGGTGGAATTCTTAAGTAAAATCTGGAATTGGAAAAATATACTAATAAGTATTTGAATGGAGTAAATAAAAGTGTGGGAAATGAAAATTTTGGATAGAAATCAATATAACTATGAGTAAAAGAGAATTGATGTAGCTAATAATCAATTTGAATAAATACGTAGGATGTACGTATATTATTTTATTCGTATAACGATTTGATCCAGATTCGAGCATAGAATTTCGAGATAGTTATAGCGATCCGAGTTGGAATTTTTCACTCGATCTTCGATGGTGAATCTTGGATATGGATTTTGATTGATTCTGGAAATTATCTATCATAGTTACGGCTATGCAAGGAGAATGACGGTTTCTGATCAAGAAACCAGATCTGAGTCCGCACTAGGAAGTCGGGTGGACGATATTAGTTCGGAAGTGGAATTGTGTGATCGTGTGAGCGATCGAATTTAGTGTTGCGTACGGATGATATATGTGTATCATACGGGCGTGAATGAAATAAATATTGAAACAATTATAAAGAAATGTGCAAAATGATTTTTAATGCTGTAATGGGACATTATTGTTTTAAAAGCAAAAGGAAACTGGATTTTTGATTTCGAAGATAATTTAAATTGCTTGACAAAAGGTATGTATTTAAATTTCTGTATGAAATTTGATGATTTTCTGGCCTATCCACTTGGCCTTTTGTTTTCTTTGAAATCTGGGGTCCCGTTGTGGTATTTTGTATTCGTACCGAGCTAGCTGTGCAAAGGAGATGCTGGCAAAAAATTTCAAAATTTTAGGGAGTTAGAAAATTTTTGAGAAATTTGGATAATATGAAATTTGGATATAAATTTAAATTTGAATTGTTGAGAAAATAATTTTGTTTGGAAGTTATGGATGAGTTTAGAAAGTTAGTTGAAGTGATAATGGATCTTTAATAAAAAGATTTGTTTTGGCAAATTGATAAAACTGTTTGGTTTTGGAAAAATAGTAAACGGGTATTACACCATTCCTTTTAATTAGTAACTTCAGGGACGAAATTCTTTTAAGGGGGAAGAATGTGACGACCCGAAATTTTGGACGTTTGAAATTAGAATATTTAATTGATTTTAAATATTTGAAAGATAGTGTAACTTGAATTTCAAAACATCATTGTTTATTTGGCAATTAAATTATTGAATTTAATAATATGAAATTGGGTAAAATATTGTATCTTCAGTTTTGAGCTTGTTATAAATAATTTTAAGTCTTGTAAAATTTATATTTATAATACTGAAGATAATAGAAGTGTTAAAATTAGAAATTTGAAGTGTTTGTTCAGTTTTGAAAATATATCGTTTAAATCGATATTTAAAAATAGCCTTACGAGACACAGTGTCGGAATTCGACGAAACCAGTTCCATTGGATCCGTAATGGTGTATTATTATTGGATGATAATTTTCGAAACGTTTGGAGTTGTCGTGTAGCTGTACAGTATATAAACGCGTTAGGATTCATATCGAAAATTTAATTTAATAACTGGGTCCAAAAAGCTATCTCTCCATACGATCGAATTTGGACTCCAAACCTTTTCCATTGCATTTGAATTTTAACATTATAAACGCCTAGCAGCACGCCTCGATAGGATGTAAAAAAATTTAAGGCTTCAAATTTCAGATAAATTTGAACTTAAATTTGAAACATAAATAATACTAATGCATCAAAGCCATGTAGCATCAGACACGTTGAAAAAAATTTCAACCATGTGTTCGTTTGGTATACACACAGCTCCTTTGTTTATGTCATAATTGAGCATTTTCTTTTTAAAAAAAAGAAACCCTTTTTCTTTTCGTTCAAATCAAACAGCCAAGATTCGAAATCAAAATAAAAAAAAACAAATCAAAAAATCATGACCATGGTAACGAAATTCCAAAAATAAAATCTTACATCTCAAAATCGAAAAATAATAAGCGAAATCGAATGTCAAAACCTAATGGCGGTCGAGAGTGAAACTGTTAAGGGAAGTGCGATGGCGATGGGGGTTCGTAGCAGCGATGAAGGCGTGACTGTGTGCGTGTATGCGTAGGTGGAGGAGGGGAAAATGACGATTGTTGGATTTTGATTGCGGTGGAGCCAACGGCGACAACGGTGAGGTTAGGAAGGAGTTCGATTTGAAAGCGGCGATTCAATGCATAAGCGAGCGCGTGAAGAAAACAAGTCATGGTTGTCGATCAAGTCAGCGAGATGGCGACGGCAGGGTCTTGGCAGTAGGTATTTTTATTTTATTTAAATTCTATATCTAAATATAGATATATATACATGCATGCTTAGGCTTACAGCTATTTTATAATTTTGTATTCAAAAGAGTAATTTGTTAAATTTACTCGTTCAATTTTATTTGTTACTAAAAAAATAAATTATAATATATATGCAGAGAAGGAATTTCAAAACCAGACATTTATTTTTCAAATATATATATATATATGTGTGTGTGTGTAAATATATATATATATATATATATACGTATATATATTAGGTAAATAATTTACAATAAGGTTTTAAATTAAATAATAATAAAAGGGTTTATATAGAAAATTAGAATTTTAGACTTATATAGATTATTTTTATATGCAGTTTGAAAAAATGGAAAATAAGAACAAAATACAATTTACTAATTTATTTTAGTGATTAATTTATTTAATTAACTTATATAATTATTTTAGGTACATAAAAATTATTTATTAAAGGAAAATTTGTTTATTTAAATTTAGTAAATAGCAATTGATCACTCGATTAGTTCGAAAATTAATAAAATCATATAAATTATTTATACAAGGTCAAAAAAATCATGAAAACAAGCTGGAATGAAAATGGATTGTGGAACAAAAGCAAAGGTGAGATCTTCTCACTCAATCCGCTTACCCAGTTTAATTTAAATAGTTAAATTTAAATTATTGGTTGTTTGCTTAGATTGATAATGGATATCAATTGGATTGGTATGTTATATATATACACACATATATATGTATATATATATATTGGAGTGACTGATTTCCCACATTATATAGCGGATGAGACCCTATGCGCCCCGCATAATAGTGGGTGACTCCATATACCACGATGTTCCACCTCGAAGTGAAATTGGTATTTTATGTTGTGCTAACATCTGTGGATGCAGGGAAACAGGTTGGAGGGATCCAACTGGATTCCTCAAAACGTTCAATTTAGTTTTATTTAGAGATGTGATGTATGTGATAATCCGTGATGATTATATTGATTTTATGGGTAATGAAAATTATTGAAGGCTATGGTTTGGCCAAATATATTTTAGTATTTTAAGATACCAGAATATAAAAATTGGATTTTGGAAGTAAATTAAAGTAGAGAATTTTAAGTAAAATAATTTTAAAGAATTGGATAAATTAAAAGAAGGAATTTGGAAAGGATAAAGGTTGATTTTTGATATCCTATTGAATAAATTCCAAGTATGGGAAAAAGATTTTAAAAATGGAAATCAAAGGATTTTGAGAGCTTACGTAGTATTATTTAAAAGTTGAAGAATTTATTTAAAATTCGGATTTTAAATGGTTTGGGAGAAATAAAAGGGAGAATTTTGAAATCAAGTATGAAATAGTTTTTTCTGATTTAAATGGAATTTAAATCATAAATATATGTATGAATATTGGATTAATAGGTTTTGAAATAAATTTGGATAAGTAAAGGAATAAATTTTAAATGGAGTAAATTTTCAAAAATCAATTAAAAAATTAATTAGGTGTTTGAAAGTAAATTTTTAGAAATCGATTTGGAAATTGATTCAGCGTTTTGAAATTAAATTTTGGAAATCGATTTGAAAGTTGTATATCAGTGGACATTTGAAAATATAAATTCACGATGGAATTTATCAAGGAATGGGTAATTTGTTTTAAAAATAAATGGTGGTTTATTTTTTAAAAGTGTGGAAAGAAAATTTACGAATTTGGGATATAAATTGAGATAAATCAAGAAGGATCTATTAATTTTTTTAAATGGACTATTTTGGAATGGATGTGTATTTTCCCTGGAAAGCCAAATTCGTTTTCAAAGTAGCTTTTATATATAAATTAAAATTTCTAAAGGTGGTTTTAAAAAGAATGTTTTTGGAGAAATTATTTTCTTAAATTGTTTTAAATTATTAAAGTAAATATTTACTAAGTTAATATAGAAGTGATTATTTTAAAGATTTAACTAGTACTTGATTTAAAAGATGGTTATTTAAATAATTATACTCTATCTAATAATTATATTTTAAAAATTAGTTTGGGTTTAAGTTTTACATGATATATTAGCATGAGATTTCATAACTAATATTTTAAATAAAATGTTTAAAATAGTTTTTATTTTAAGTATTTCCAAGCATGTATATTTGGACAAGTGATTTAAATTATTTAAACCTAAAGTATTAGGACTTGGCAGATTTTTAGTGGAAATAAACAATATTTGGAAATTTATTCCATAAGAGGAAAGTGATTTGAAAATTGTTATCAAAGGGTTGAAGTGTGGAAATATATCTTGCGAAGATATTTATAAATAAATAAATAATTTGTTGAAGTTATTTAAATCTGATAGTTGTTTATGGAGGTTAATTGATAGTTAAATAACCGACTATCAATATTGGCCTTTAAGATGGCATTTAAATTTCGATGCAACTGGGGGTAGGATTCCAAATGGTTATCTGAAAACCACATCGAATCTTAAAGGTGGATCTTTTTGTTTAAAAGATAAATGGAAATTTGTTGTGGCTTAATTCAGATTTAAATGTATCCACTTGTTTTTAAAATAAGCGCTCATTATTCGGATTTTCCGGGGGAGAACATTAAGTCAAAAAACACATTCTGAATAATGATATGACGAAATGGGATTGCATTTGAAGACGATGGTTGAAGACCGGAAATTTTCGAAAACCAAAGGATTACCTGTCGATTGTCTCTGCACTGAGTTGCTCCAGTATAGAGATGTTAGCACCAAAATTGGCCACTAACACCCTTGGGAAAGATTGTGTAGAGAGATTAATGAAGATAGTAAATTAAAACAGAAGACAGTGTAAATTTAAATGCAGAGAACAAGAACACCAAATTTATAGTTGTTCGGCGTAACTGCCTACGTCCACTTTGAAGTTGATTTCTATTGCATTTCTTGATAGTCGATTACAGATACAATCCGTTTTCAATTACTTGAATACAATTTCTAAGTAAAAGATTAAGTCTTTAAATAAAGTTGAATGTGGCAGAGTCTCCCCAGTGTTCTCGAAATTCTCCTCCTTTTCACTGTGCCCCTGCCTCTCTATTTATAGACGAATGTGGGTTGGACTTCCCTGGTGGGCCTGGTAGCTGAATACCTTGGCCCAAATGGAGTAAGCTCTGCGTGCCGACCCGAACATGCCAAACAATGCGGTGTGTTGAGCGAGGTGCGCAGGTCGAACGAGAATCGATGTCGAACAAGGAAAAAGCCGAACGAGGCTGGAATGCCGAACAGTCCAGGAATGCCGAGTGAAGCATGAATGCCGAGCGCTCTAGAAGCCGAATGCACTTGAATGCCATTCGACCTGGTCATGCCGAACGTCCCTGGAGCACCGAATGACCCTGAATGCCTAACGTCCATGGAAGCCGGGCGTTCGTTGTATGCCGAACGTTACTTGTATGTCGAACGTCCCTGGATTGCCGAACGTCTATGGAAGCCGAATTTTCCTTGCATGTCGAACGTCCCTGGATTGCCGAGCGCTCATGGATGCCGTGCACTCCTGGATGCCGAGCGCTCCTGGATGCCGAGCGATCCATAAATAGCCGAACAGTGTGCTAATGCCGAGTACCTAATTGCCTGGTCAAATCTCCAGGAAACACTTGCCCCCCAAAGTGTATCGCGTGACCGAACGTGATGCACTTTGAATTACGTGTCCTCTGTGCTCCTCTTCCATCCTTGGTTTATTTCTCCGATGGTGTGATGGTGTGTGCCGAACGGTATGAGAGTGCCGAACAGAACAACTGAAGCCAAATGCTCCATGTATGCCGAACGACTTCGTTTTGACCAGTTCTAACGGTCACCGTCTCTTCGACTTCTTCTTCTTCCCTATAAAGGCCGGCCTGCTCCATCTTCTTCTTTTTCACTTTTTTACCTCTGCTACCTTGTACTTGCAAACCTCACCTATTAACAGCCTCCAAAGATTTAACAATCCATCCCAATCCATTCGGCATGAATCAAAACCGCGCCCTCAACTCTAGAATTCTCCAAGTCTCGATCTACTAACTACGTATCGATCCCTCTATTTAAATCCTTTCCCTGAATAAAAAGGTTTTAACACGAGTCTCCAATTCGTAAATTGGAACTGTAGCCGATAGGTGTTGCATGGATGAAAGAATTGAACTTTGATTCGATTAGGCTATTTTTTTAGGGCTAAATGGTATGGAGGGAAAGAGAAGTGGCCAGAGCCGAGTACACGAGGGAGTTGTTGGGAGGTGTATTGTGGTTCGGCATAACTCGCCGAACGACTCGTCCTCGTTGTTCGGTATGGTTAAGGATGGAATGCCGAGCGTTTAGGCTCGGCGTAACTTTGGTTTGGCATGATTTGCCACATGCCGAGCAGTGGAATGGAAGGATAGGAAGGTTGTACAAATTAGATAGTATGCCGAATGTTATTTCGGCCGAGCAGAACTTAGGCCAGACGATACTTTGACCGAATGACACCTGCGCTAAACAATGTCTTGGCCGAACGGTGCCTAGGCCAAACAATGTCTTGGCCGAACGTGCCTAGGCCGAACAATGTCTTGGCCTAACGG
The DNA here is from genome assembly GCA_030765085.1 of Allium cepa. Lineage (NCBI taxonomy): Eukaryota > Viridiplantae > Streptophyta > Magnoliopsida > Asparagales > Amaryllidaceae > Allium > Allium cepa. The sequence continues at coordinate 846,411,415 of CM060928.1, read as the reverse complement.
TGCCTAGGCTGAACAATTCTTTGACCGAACGATACCTAGGCCGACCAACATTCTCACCTTGCCTAATCATAAGACAAAAAAAGACTTATACCTAAGAAAACTGGCATATCGAATTGATCTGAACTGATAACTTCCTAGTTCCAACTATTCATAAGCCTGAACTGAACTCGATAAAAACAAATAAAAGCTCTTGACATACAATGTCGATGTCCGAGTCCAAAATTGAAAACATTGCTAGGCCGGCTTTCGTAGACGGTCAGCGATGACGGTCTTCGAGAATGACAGTCCAAAGTTCAACTTTATACCATCAACTATGTGACCTATAATTTCCCAGCATTTATATTTGAATGATTGCACTAGTCCACACACCACACGGGGGGGGGAGAGGGAATTTACGTCGTTAAGTCTAACGTTGATTATTTTTCGAGTATGGTTCAAACAGGTGCTCTGCTAAATCCAATATTTATCGGAGATGTCTAGGAAATCTAGTTCCGCCACGATCTCAGATAGACCTAGGCCGTCTTCAAAACAAGAAGTCGCAGATTGTTCAAATCCATCAACCACCGCTGCCCATAACTTAGCTCCCGATGCTCTGGAGATAGCAATTCTCTTGGATAACCCTGTTGATTCACATGCTTCGAAGGTCAATGAAGTTGCACTCCAGCGAATATGCTCTATCCATGGAATCCCTTTCGTCGATATGCTGGTTCCATCGGGGCACAATCGTCCACACCTGCCCCAGTTGGATACACAGCTTGTAATAAATTCATGTGCTGGGTCGGCAGCGTGCCTCCATTCAAATTATTTCTTTGGGATGTGCTGTAATACATTGACATTGCCCCGTCACAACTGCACCCAAACGGCCACGCATTTGTCTACGGTACCTTTATCCTCTTCATGACCGTCCTCTCTAGGCCCCCAACTCCGGGCGACATCAGATATATATATGATCAAAAAGCAGAGAGATAGCCCCTCTTTTGTGTTCCTTGAGCCGCACCACAAATGTCCGATTTTAACCGGGGCATGGAGCAAATTTTCCTTGTACAAACAGGAATGGTTCTATGTGTGTTCCCCTCCTGGTTCGCGAGGAGATGGGTTGAAGGAAGTAAGTGTTTTCTCTGGATCGATGTTTGTGCTTGATCGGGGCTATGTCTTTTCTAAATCATGTTTCATCTTTTCAGGTATCAACCCGCATCCCGATGGTCGAGGATATTCTGAGGCCGTCGAGGCTATTCGACCCCTTCCTGCCGAAGAACGGGACATCCGGACTCTCATTTCGAATGAGACACTTTCAAGGTTTGGGCTGTTGGCAGAAGGTCGTCAGAGAAGCCTTCCTCAAGGCGTCACCGTACCCAGGCCCACCTCTGGAAAAGGGAAGAAATTTGCTGAGTCATCAGCACGTCATACTCCTGATGCAAAAGAAGAGGGGGAAATTAAAGGGAATGAAAGACCCGAAGCACAAGGTGAGAACTTGGGTCCCACTCAGGATCCGATAGTCGAAGTGCACGACATCGAAACGTCATCTTCCCCTTCAAAGAGGAAAAAGAGATTGACGTACAAGATTAGGAAGGAGAAGGTTGGCGGAACTTCAAAAGTTATGCTCATTCCAACGGAGAAAGAGGCTTCTTCACAGCATGTAGAAAGTTCTTTAAAGGGCCTATCGAGCCTCTCCATTCCTGATGACCTGCTCAATTATGACTTCGACGATCCGGAAGCATTTAAATTTCACATGCCCATCAGAGGCGATGCGGGCGCTCTAGCCCAAAGTCAGGGAGAAAAAACTCCCATTAGTAAAGCAACTGGTCCGTCGGGGGGAAACACTAGGACACGTGCAAACACTTGCACTTCAATTTGCACTTAGATTTTCGTCGTCATGCTACTCTTTGCTAATATTTTGTTGTTTAAATTCTATGCAAGTGACATGGGGTGCTCACACGGATTCGATCGCCTTTATGGTTCGTCTATCTTTTATCTACCTGGACGGGCTTGGGTTACGGAAGACGTCGGGACAGAGATGGTGACGGTGATAGAGATTATCATTCCCGGGACTCATCATCTCGGTGGAAAACTAACTATCAGCCAAAATACCACCAGGATACCTTTCCTCACCCGGAGCAAAGCAAAGATAAGCGTGGCCATAAGGAGCCGCAATCTGATGTCCCCCGGGACCAACTCTCCGATTCCTCTTCCACTCGACAATCTCGGGATCCTTACAGGAGAGTTGAACTTTCAAAGTCGTCCCTTCCTGCTCCTACAACAGATCCAACAGTGTCGTAAAGGCTGGCCGAGGTTAAATATAAGTTTCTAAAAATCTTCTTTGATGGCCTGAAATTCCTCCAGGCGATTCATCCTGTTCCCGGACATGTCAAGCAGAGCGCCATCGCCTATACCAACGACGTCTATGTTCAACATGACGCGTTTGTTCATTTGGCTGAAAAACATTCTGAAGTCTCCATGAAGCGCCAACATGAGATCGACCACCTGAAGCTTGAGGCCATCCACGACAAAGATATCATTAAAGCTCAGGACGAACAGATTGCGACTTACAAGTCTGAACTTGATGCCGCCCAGTAGAGCGCCAAAGACACCGCCGAAGCCGTAACTCATTTGGAATCACTCACAAAAAAGAACTCGACGAGGCGATACAACGCTGTGGGGATTTGGCTTTGGAAAAAGATTCGGTACAAAACGAGAGGGATGCACTCTGTCTCCGGGTTAAAGAACTTGAGGAGCAGCTCCGTAAAGAGAAAGAGGAGAAAACGGATGCTCAAGAAGAGTCACAACAATACTGTGATGAGATCGTTGCTACTCGACTCTTAATGGAGAAACTTGAGGATGAGCTTTTCAAAGTCAAGACGTTAAAGAGCGAAGCCCATGAAGAGGGCAAGAAGATAGCGTCCATGGATATCGACTCCCGTATTGAGGCGGCTAGAGAAGAAGGTAGGGAGGAGGTCAAAAGCATGTTTGACCCGCTAATCGCTGAATTCAATGCCCATGTTCTCATGCATCGAGACTTGACTTTTCTAGGCGAGGGCTATCTCGAATCTTTAGCCGAGGCATGGGAGACTTTAATTGAAATCAAAAGGGACGAACACGATATTGAGGAGGTTGATGAGGGGGCCTTGATAAAAGAATTCCTCAAGAGAAATGAGCCTTCGGACCTGTCAGCGGCTAAAGCTATTTATTGCAAAGGCTGCCCTCCCACAAAAGGAAAAGAGGTTATCGCCGGTCCATCCGGGATTGAGTCTCCAGCTCATGTGCCTACCCAGCCGACCAGTCGGCCGATACTCGATCCTTTTGAACAGCACATTAGCTATGACCCGAAGGACCCCGGCCTTGGTGTTCATGTTTTGTCCCCTATTCCGGAGGGTGAGGCCCCCTTGACGGCTGAGAGCCTGTCGGAACCTGGTAGGAAACTCTTTTTCTTTAACATTCCGAGAGCTTTTGTTTCCCACCAGAAGCTATCGTATTCTAATACTTGCTTTTCGTGATTTTGTGCAGGCCGTTCTGATCGTGAGCCTACTCCGAGGAGCGATGTCGCCAAGGAAGTAAAGGAGAAAACAAGTGAGGCTACTCACGCGAGGGAGGCTCTTGGTCCAGATGCTCAAGTGATCGGAGCGCTTGATGAGGACAAGTCCGAAACTTCCTCTCCTACTGACGGGGGTTGTGAAGTAGAAATTACAGGTGCCTCTGAGCACACATCCGAATTGAGCATGAAGGAGCAGCTCGAGAAAGAGAAGGAGAGGTCGGTCAAGGTCAAAGTCGAGCCTCGAGCTGTGGACCTGGATGATCCTTTGAACAAGCCGTTGAAGGTCATCGTTCCTGGCGGGTCCAAGCCCATGGATGTTCCCTGTATTTCTTCAGTTGCTACCCCTCCATCAAAGAAGGGTAACAAGAGTAAACGCGGAGGAGAGGAGCCATCTGAGAAGACAACGGAGGTGAAGAAGTTGAAGAAGCACAAGAAGTAATCATTACACTCGTTCAACGAGAGTTAGTTTAAGTTATGTAATTATTTTCATCTACTTCTATAGTTCTTGTAAATAGATTGTCGACTCCGAACTTTGGGGAGTTTGTAGTAGAAACTTATTTTTGGCAAATAAAACTTAGTTTTTCTGTCTTACAAAAGGCTCTTGACGTTTAATTTTTGTGTGATTGTGATTTAGATCCAAGCTGTTGTGAATAACATGGACTTCTCGGTTCACCTTCATATAACTCGGAGATTCTTTGAGAGTTGTTCATTTTTCCTTCTGCGTTTCAAGCACTTAGAATATTTTTTAGTCCGCACATTGGGGACTTAGAGTACTCCAGTCTGCACTCTGGAAACTTAGAGATTTTGAGTCGTTTATACTCGATTCCGCTCTCCGGGGACTTAGAGTACTCCAGTCCGCACTCTGGGAACTTGGAGATTTGAGTCATTTATACTCGAGTCCGCACTCCGGGGACTTAGAGTACTCCAGTCCGCACTTTGGGGACTTGGAGATTTAAGTCATTTATACTCGAGTCCATGCTCCAGGGACTTAGAGTACTCTAGTCCGCACTCTGGGGACTTAGAGATTTTGAGTCGTTTATACTCGAGTCCGCTCTCCGGGGACTTAGAGTACTCCAGTCCACACTCTGGGGACTTAGAGATTTGGAGTCATTTATAATCGAGTCCGCGCTCCGTGGACTTAGAGTACTCCAATCCGCACTCTGGGGACTTTGAGATTTTGTATCGTTTATACTCGAGTCCACTCTCCGAGGACTTAGAGTACTCCAGTCCACACTTTGGGGACTTGGAGATTTAAGTCGTTTATACTCGAGTCTGCGCTCCGGAGACTTAGAGTACTCCAGTCTGCACTCTGGGGACTTGGAGATTTAAGTCGTTTATACTCGAATCCGCGCTCCGGGGACTTAGAGTACTCCAGTCCGCACTCTATGGACTTGGAGATTTTGAGTGTCTGCACGTGGGCGTACGTCAGCCAGAATAATATAGTTTCATTTGTCTGTCACAGGATCATCATGTGCAAAAAAGTTAGTAATTCATGGAAAAGATGGCTTCAAGCCTTTATTAATGAAAGCAAGCTAAATTGTCTTACTACATGCCAAGAACTAGAAATAAAAGCGAACTGGAAATAAATGCAACTAATACATGAAAGAAATAGACTAAGTATAATAATGCCGCAAGTGCTCGCTGTTCCATGCTCGGGGGAGTGTCGCACCATGGACGGTCGCTAACTTGAAAGTTCCTTCTCCAAGCTTCCGTTTGATGACGTATGAACCTTCCCATGCGGGATTCATATGAGACGGGACCGGAAAAACTCGTTTCAAAACGAGGACTCCCACATTAAAAATTCTCGGTCGGACCATTTCGTTATAATATTTAGCGACTCTGTCTGCATGCAGCCGCTCTCAATTTGGCTTCTTTGCGGTTTTCGTCAATGAAGTCCAATGGTTCCAATAAAAGATTCTGGTTTGACGTGGGGTCGTAATAAGTTAACCGATGTGATGGAACTTCATGTTCCATGAGTATGACAGCTTCTGCGCCATATGCCAATGCGAATGGAGTTTGGCCAGTCGTGGTCTTGTGGGTGGTCCTATAGGCCCAAAGCGCCATTAGAAGTTCATCCATCCACTTACCTTTAGCCTTTTCCAGACGCTTTTTCAATATGGACTTGATTATCTTGTTTATGGCTTCCACTTGTCTGTTGGCTTTCGGGTGAGCAACCGTTGCAAACTTCATCTCAATGCCATATTTCTGACAAAATTCTTTGAACTCCTTGCTTTCGAATTGAGTCCCATTGTGTGTAATGATGGTCCGTTGAAGGCCAAAATGGCATGTGATATTTCGTACGACGAAATTAATAACCTTCTTGGTGGTTATTGTGGCCAGAGGCTCTGCTTCTGGCCATTTGGTAAAGTAGTCGACCGCGACTATTGCATATTTCTCTCCACCTTTGGCTATGGGTAAAGAACCAACTAGGTTGATCCCCCATATTGCAAATGGCCAGGGACTAACCATTTGCGTGAGTTCCGTCGGCAGAGTTCTCGGGATTTTTGCATATATATGGCATTTTTCACATCTTCTCACATACTCTGCAGCATCCTGATTCACAATTGGCCAGTAGTATCCATAACGGAGGACTTTCTTCGCTAATGTCTGCCCCCCAGTATGGTCACCGCACTCTTCCTCATGGACTTCCTTTAATATTCGTTTTATCTCATCGTGGGCCATGCACCGGAGTAAGGGAGTTGAGAATCCCCTCCGATACATTACCCCATCTTGCATTATATATCATGAAGCCTTACGAAGGACTTGTCATCTTTCGCTCCTTTTTCCAGGTAAGAACTCGAATAGCAAGTACTGCACTATTGGGGTCATCCACGATTCCTTCTCGATTTCGGTTTCGAACGCGAAATCTATCTCCATCATATCTATACTCGGAGCATGGAGTGTCTCAACAGGAAATAATCCCATTGCTATGCATCCCAGTGCTTGCGAATTTTGCCAATGAATCGGCTGCTCTGTTTTGCTCATGTGGGACATGTGAAATATCAAAATATTCGACATTCGCTAGCAGCTCCTGAACTTGGACCAGATATGGGGTAAGTCTCTGCCCCCTTGCTTGATAGTCTCCTCGCACTTGGTATACTACTAGCTGCGAGTCGCTAAAGATTTCAACCGATTTTCCCCCTAGTTCTTTGATAAGTCTTAAGCCGGCAATCAACGCCTCATATTCGACTTCGTTATTCGTTGCTGTGAATTCAAGCTTCAAAGCGGAGCAAACTGATCGGTTCTCGGGAGTTACCAGAACTATGCCAACCCCCAAAAAAAGTCGTTAGATGCCCCATCGGTGTACATCTTCCATCGAATGGGAGGTATGACAATGTGGTCGTTTGATTCTTCTAACATAATAATTCAGCAATGAAGTTAGCTAGTGCTTGTCCTTGTATGGCCCTTCACGGCAGGTAGGTAATATCGAACTGACTTAACTCAATATTCCATTTTAACATCCTTTCGGAAGTTTCCAATCATTGGAGTATCTGTCGCAAAGATTGATTAGTATAAACATTGATTGAGTGCGCCTGAAAATACGGACGAAGCTTGCGCGATGCAATCACCAAGCAATATGCTAGTTTTCAATCTTTGGATAATTTCTTTCTGCTCCCGTCAAGCGTTTACAAACATAGTAAACTGGCTTTTGAACCCGGTCTTCCTCGCGAACCAAGGTTGTACTGACAACGTGCTGGGATACAACCAAGTATACGTACAACTTTTCGTGGTCTATTGATTTCGACAATGCCGGGGGACTTTCTAAGTGCCTTACAAGAGCTCGAAATGCTTCCTCACAGTCGGATGTCCATTCGAAATTCCTCTTTCCTTTCTTTATAACATCGAAGAAAGGAATACACTTGTCTGTGGCCCTGGATATGAATCGGCTCAGCGCGGTCACCTTTCCATTCAAGCTTTGCACCTGTTTTATGGTTCTGGGCACTTGTATATCTCGGATAGATTGAATCTTCTCCAGGTCAGCTTCAATTCCATGTGCATTCACAATAAAACCCAAGAACTTTCCCGAAGCCACACCAAAAGAGCACTTCAAGGGGTTGATCTTCATACCATAATGTCTGAGTACATCAAGCATTTCTGCTAAGTCTCGAATGTGGTCGTTTGACTACCGTGACTTCACGAGCATGTCATCCACATTGACTTCCATCGTCTTACCGATTTGGTCTTTAAACATTCGATTCACCAGACGCTGATAAGTTGCTCCCACGTTTTTCAATCCAAAGGGCATTACTACATAGCAATAGCCCCATATTCGTGACAAAACTGGTGTGCTCTTGGTCTGGAATATGCATCGGTATGTGATTGTATCGGAATACGCATCCATAAATGACAATAATTCGTGTCCGGCGGTAGAGTCAACGAGCTGATCGATTCTAGGTAAAGAGAAACTATCCTTCGGGCATGCTTTATTCAGATTGGAGTAATCAACACAAGTTCTCCACTTTCCATTTGCTTTCTTCACTAGTACTGGGTTAGATACCCATTCATGATAGAGGGCGTCGCGGACGAACCCATTGGCTTTGAGTTTGCCCACCTCCTCTTTGAGAGCCGCGGACCTCTCCGGGTCCATACCTCTCCTTTTCTGTTTTACTGAAACGTACTTTGGGTCTATGTTCAACATATGACTCGCAATTGTTGGAGAAATCCTGCACATATCAGAGTGTGTCCAAGAGAAAACATCAAGATTCGCTCAGAGGAAGTCAGTGAGGTTCTCGGCCACCACGGGGTCGAGTTGAGATCCAATTTTAAGAATTCGTGATGGGTCATCCCGGCTGACTGGGATGTCAATTATTAGTTTAGCCGGTGCTGCATTTGTTTCCCTGGGTCCTCCATCATCATCTCTCGAATCTATGTCTCTATAGATCCGAGAATGTTGCCCGAGCCAGGGCTCGGGTGCTACTTGTCAATCATCAAAATTTTGGATGCGGACGGAGCTGTCCGCAACCTTTCCTTTCTCTCTACGCCGGGCTTCTCTCAGCTCAGCCACATAGCATGCATGACTGGTCGCCTGATCGCCGTGTACCACTCCAACTCTTCTGTCTGTCGAAAATTTTAACGTCAGACACCAAGGGGCCAATGCTGCCCTAAATTCTGCCAGGGCTGGACGTCCTAGAAATACATTATATGGAGAGTCAACATCCAACACTATAAATGGTAGGATTCGCACCCTCCTACGCTCGCCTTGCCCTAGTTAACCTGGTAACTCCACATATCCCACTGCATCCGTTGATGCGCCGTTAAAGCCATGGATTCTGGCTTTAGATAGTATCAAATCCTTAGTCTCCAACTTCATTTGGTCGTATGCCTTCTTGAAGATGATGTTAACAGAACTTCCGCAATCAATTAGAATTCTCTTCACAAAGGCCGGTCCGATTGTCGTAGATATGACCATCGGGTCGATAGTAGGAGCCTCCACCTTATCCATATCTCTGCATCTGAATACAATATCATCATACATCGTGCGCTGCTACTTTGCAGGAGTCCCATCGTCCACATTCGAACAACACTCATACTCCGCATGTCTTAAAGAGTTAGCATATTGCTCCATCTCCTTCCAATTCCTATCCGCAGGATGAGGTCCGCCAGCAATCGTGTTGATAACCAATCTACCCACAGTTCGAGCAGGTTGTTTTGTTTGGCATGGACCTAGCCCGCGTCCAGGGTCCAATGTCTCTTGTCTTCCATCTTGTGGGTCTTTGACAAACTCCTACAGCTTCTTCTGTCTAACCAACTTTTCTATAGCGTCATGGAGGTGTCTTCACTCCTCTGTGTTGTGCCCATAAGACTTGTGCAAGCGACAATATTTCCCAGTCCGCTTCTGTTCCTCCGTTGATTCCTTTGGGCGTGGTTTTCTATATTGAAAAGTGTTGCAAGTTAACAAATAGATGGTCTCAAGAGATGCGTTGAGAGGGGTGTATTCATTGTAGGTCGAGAACCTTGACATCCATTTCCCTATCTCTCTTTTCTTTTCAGGATTTCCACCTCCGGATCCTTTAGACTGCCCAGCTTGTTTTGGGCATTGACTTGAGCTTTTCTCGAATTATCGCCGGTTTGCTTCATGGCGATGTTACTTTTCACAGTCCCTTGAGCAGGCCCTGAAGCCTTGTCTCGTCTTGTCCATCGAGCTTCTTCCCTTCTTATGAACTGATGAGCTTTCGAATAAAAATGCTTCAGCATGGCTGGGGGCTTTCCTTCCAACCAATCTCCAAATTCAGAGTCTGAATCCACTCCACGCATGACCACCATCAAAATTGCGTGGCCGTTTGGATTTCTCACTTCGGTAGCAGCAACATGAAATCTCTGCAAGTATGCTTTCAATGACTCTCCCGAAGCTTGGATTACGCTTGATAAGGACATCACATCCTTTAGACGAGTGGTGTGTATCCTGAATTGTTCTATGAATTTCATTGCCAATTCGTCAAAGCTGAATATAGATCGTGGGGGAAGTCGAGTAAAATGCACGGTGGCAATTCCAGACAGAGTGATTGGGAAGCACCTACACTTGGTTGCATCATTAGCTCTTGCAGAATCCATCATCCATCCGTACCTCATCACATGCTGCATGGGATCAGTCTTCCCTTCGTAGGCTGGGATAGTCAGCACTTGAAGTTCTTGGGGTACTCAGCCTGTACGATACCATCTATAAAGGGAGTATGGCTTCTGGACACTCCCCAATCTTCATTGGTCAAGCCTTGGTTCTCTATCATCAACTGCCTGACCATAGCTGTTAAGTCTGGAGTTTGTATGGAGGATGGAAGGTTGGGTTCCGTTCCACGGGACCGTGCGGGTTGATGTCCCGCCTAATTTGGGTCTTGGAGATTCGAGCGACCAGTCTCCTCACGAGCTTGATCCCTAATCGGTCGATCTGTGACACCTGCCTATGCAACTTCATCCTTACAGCGCTTATGCCTAGGAGGTTCATCAGCTGAGGTTGAACTATCATATTCAGAATAAAGGGCAGGGTTACCTCCAGCATTCTGACGCTACTGTTGAGTGAGCTGAGTCATGAGGTTGGTGTTGGCTTGAATCTGCTCAGCAAGTTGCCTTCTACATTCCTTGAGTTCTCTTATTAAGTCGTTGAACTCTGTCAGGGAAACAACTTCCGCTTGATTTTGGGTGGAGGGTCCCACACCTCGAGTTGCTTGCTGATTTCTAGGTCCAACTTGTTGCACGCTAGCAGTCTCGTGGACATCTGAGTTGTGAGAGGCCGATCTGGTTCGTGGTCTTTCCATGGTAGAGTTGTTGGTTGTAACTCATAATAGAATCAACAGATGCCTGGTGAATGATCTTGGATCTCCTCAAGAGGATTTATGCAATCCAGCAGCTACAAAGCAGATCCTAATAGCCTGAGAATTCGACTCTCAGTGAAAGCACCAAAATTGGCCACTAACACCATTGAGAAAGATTGTGTAGAGAGATTAATAAATATAGTAAATTAAAACAGAAGACAGTATGTAAATTTAAATGCAGAGAATAAGAACAACAAATTTATAGTAGTTTGGCGTAACTACATACGTCCACTTTGAAGTTGATTTCTATTGCTTTTCTTGATAGTCGATTACAGATACAATCCGTTTCCAATTACTTGAATACAATTGCAAAGTAAAAGACTAAGTCTTTAAATGAAGGTTGAATACGGCAGAGTCTCCCCAGTATTCTCGAAATACTCCTCCTTTTCACTGTGCCCCTGCCTCTCTATTTATAGACGAAGGTGGGTTGGACTTCCCTGGTGGGCCTGGAAGCTGAATACCTTGGCCCAAATGGAGTAAGCTCTGCGTGCCGACCCAAACATGCCGAACGATGCGGTGTGTTAGCGAGGTGCGCAGGCCGAACGAGAATTGATGCTGAATGAGGAAAAAGCCGAACGAGGCAGGAATGCCGAACAGTCCAGAAATGCCGAGTGAAGCATGAATGTCGAGCGCTCTAGAAGCCGAACGCTCTTGAATGCCATCCGACCCAGCCATGCCGAACGTCCCTGGAACGCCGAATGACCCAGAATGCCGAACGTCTATGGAAGCCGAACGTTCCTTGTATGCCGAACGTTCCTTGTATGTCGAACGTCCCTGGTTTGCCGAACGCTCCTGGATGCCGAGCGCTCCTGGATGCCGAGTGATCCATAAATAGCCGAACAGTGTGCTGATGCCGAGTACCTAGTTGCCTGGTCAAATCTTCAGGAAACAAGAGATTACCCTATATAATAGAAAGTCTGGACGTGATTAGGGGATATCCGGATTTGCAAGGACATTTTCCTTAATTGGATGGCGTGCCTTTGGTTCCATTCAGACCCAGGATGGACTTGTATGGATGTATGTCTAATATTACACTTTGAGATATAAAGCTAATTTCTATCAAATACATTTCTGTTTGGTGGCGAAAAATTTATTCTCTTAGCTTAACACCCTTCTCTGAGACGTACGAGCTCATAGGTTATGTAGTTGATGGTTATTTGTGGTATATTCCCAATTTGGTGATGTGGCATGCTAATTGTTGATCATTGGTTGAACGAAGCATGGCTTTTGTGAAAAGCGTAGCTTTGTGGGATGAGACTTCGTCGAACCTCACACATCAGAAATGGTCGAAACAGGAAAGGATGCAGCAAGGTTATGGGGGTCGCGCCCCTCAGGGTGTGTGTATTTCCTTCTGGATAAAAAGTGGTATTCTAGTATGGAACCCAGATATTTAACTTGTGTGGATTAAAAAATTGGTATTCTGGTATAGAGCCCAGATATTTACTTATATGGTTGTTGGAATTGAGGCACCTCGGTAAAGGTCGGTTACCACCGGCGGATGGCATACTCGCGATAGTTACCTAGTTACAGAGGTAACCCGGTCTTGTGTTAGCAAAGATCCAGTTAGGTTCTTGGGGCGTCCCTCAAGAGGCGTACCCTTTGGATAAAAGAAGTTCCTTGTCCTTGACCATTTGATGGAAATCTAATCACTCCATATGAGCCCTTACGGTTTTAGTTGTAGAACCTGCCTTTAACATAGTTGCTATAGTATGCACTATAATGGCACGTATGCTGGCTAAGATTAATATTATATTTTCGAAATGTTTTTCCACACTATGCACTAATAATAATAATATGCAAAGGATTTTCACGTATCAAGCATGTTTGACTATCATAAGGAGAAACCTTCCCTAAGTATGCGATTGCATTGTGTGTGTGCTGGGAGACCTTATGGTAGTTTCATTTTCAAAAAGCATGAACGGATTTCTTTTTATTTCTTTTTGTACAAATAACTGTTTTAAGATCTCACACTAGTCCTATGACTGACTCAGAGTTTATTATGCCCTTTTCTAATCTCTGGGTGCCCCTAATTTTCCATACGGGCAGCCTAGAGTTAGGTTAACGGTAGTTCTGGGGCGAAGTCAGGAAAGTATGCTGTGGAGATCAGAAGACAAGCTGGATGGTGAGACGTATCATCATGTATATGCTGTAGTATCTGATGCGTATGGTTTGCTGCAAATTCAGTTTCCATGTGGCCAAGTTATCATAACTGCCCAGTGTTGTGTTTTGTTGATGTTGTACTCTAATGATGTAATGTATAAACATATATAGTTCTTTTGTTTAAAGATTATTCATTTATCTATTATATATTGTTCCACTGTGATTGTGAGATTCTGATATTGTTTTTATTTCTTCTTCTACTTTCTTCTTCTTTAACCCTAACGATTTGGTTTTCCGGCATTCAATTGTTTGGCATTTGATACAGTGGACGTAAGGATGTCGACTTTCATGCATCGAAAAATCGGGTTGTTACAATGATCGTTCTATTCGAGTGCTCTTCGATACGGGTGCTTCTCATTAATTTGTATCGAAGGAACTCGTCGATGTTTTACAGTTAAATGTTTCTTGCACGGTTACTTCTTTACGGATTGTGAATCCTGTCGATCTACAACCCTTAATCTTCTTTGTGATGTTGTTGAGATTATGATTTGTGGTTTTTCTTTCTGTGTGAATCTACATGTGTTCCTTTTCTTGGATTTGATATGATTCTTGGCATGGACTGGCTAGTTAGATACGATGCCAGGATTCTAAAAGTCTACGGTGGATCGTGTAGTGTATATGCAAGTATATGTGACAAAATATATGATGTGGCTAAAATAATATTAATCTAAGTAAATATAGGATAAGCACACCAGAATTTTATATTGGTTTGGACCTCCCTCCTATGTCTAGTCCCGAAGCTCCTCTTCGGAATTCAACTATCAAAAACCTTCGTTTTTCCCGAAGAAATAAGCTTGGTTACAATGAGTTGTTCTTGTCAAATGTGTGTTCCAATATAACACGGATGTTGACTAATTAGTACAATTTCTTCCAATATATTTCCAAGGAATATTGTCTATAAAGAACTGAGTATATGGAAGAGTGAAAACAAGTAAAGATTGCTTGAGTGCAGAGATCAAGAATATAGAATTAGAAAGCATAAGTAAATGAAGTAAGTATTTGTTCTCTTGATTCTTGATGCTATATATAGTTGTAGATAGGTATCTTGAGTAGTTACATCCGTTAATGAATCCTCTAAGGTTGCTTCTGTTGATGATGAAGAGTTATGGTGAAAAGAACCGGAGATGTCCATTCACATGTGGCAGTTGCAGTTTATTTCTGAAGTTCGAGTTTGAATATAGACGTCTGGTATTTGTTTCAGACGTCTGATACTATATATTTTTTGAATATGGTAGAGGATCAGACGTCTGAGTGCTATTACCTGACGTCCGATATGGTGCATGTCATTTTTTGCGTATCCTTTCTTTTACTTCCTTGTACCTATCGACTTGTAGTCTCTTGTAGTGTCCTTTGATGCTCGTTCTTGTCTTTCTAGTTATGTTGTTCTAGCAAGTATTTGTATATATAAATATATATGTATATTCGATTTCCATTGTATAGTTATTGTCATAGAAACCGTAGATTGGATTTCCTAACATTCTTCCTCTTTTTGATGATGACTACTACACAATGAACTTAAATTTTATAAATCTCCCCCTGAATATGTGCTTACCATTATTTCTCCCCCTTTGGCATTATCAAAAAGCATTAATACAAGAATATGTATGATATAATCAATAATCATGCCCTTAGATAGTATGTACACATTAATCAAAAAAATTATCCGATCGCCATTTTGTTGAAGTTAGCAATATATCGTGTGTAATTTTTATTAATCTTAATTTAGCTAGCATGTACACACTATTAATCAGGAATATTTATGAACCCCCGGAAGGTTATAATATATCAGTTTACTAAATTATTATGAATAGACGAAAGGTAGCAAATTACATATAAGTAACAATACAAAAGATGGAACCTATAACAATATCTAAGGATTTTTGGGGGAAGCTTTGGCTTGATCATCTCCTTCATTGCCATTCTTGGAAGAACTAACTTATATCTAGGAGATTTTGGAGTATATTCTATTCGTTTTCCTCTTCAAAAAGTTTAGAATGTTTTAAAGGAGGAAGAGAAGGTGTTGGAGTTGGCCAATCTTCCGAAGGTGATGTAGGGCCACGGACTCGTTGGAGAACCTCTTTTAGAACAGATAATGTTGTTGAAAGCGATGTTTCAACTGTGGCTAGGTGATAAGCAAATGTTGTTTCGAACCTTTCGATACGCTTAGCCAATAATATTTGATTTCTTGATAAGATAAGTTGATTTTGGAGAGTTAAATGTCGAATGCTTTCATTTGGTTTAGTTCCAGTGCGAGTCTCCAAAATGTTATCTTGGCCTGGATAGTCAAAAGGTGTAAGAGGAGGAGGAGGAGTGTGTTTGTGATGTTGTTCTTCTTCTTGTGATGATTGTGGTGGTTGTTCTTGGGGTTGAGGCCTAGCTTGTCTAGCTTGTTGACAACGTTGCGTCCATTCTTCAAATGAAATAAAATCCGGGGGATTTTCTAGTAAGTGCATAAGAGAGATGAATTTTGTGGAGGCGTACTTGGGGGAAATCTCCTCAAAAGTCGATAAATACGATGAAATGTTGTGGGCTTGCAGAAAGCACATGATGTAGGTAGGGTAAATGATTGATGGATGTGATTGAGTCCAATAATGTTTAAGCTCATCAAATATGAATTTCGCTCAATTTACACTCATACCACTAAAGATAGCATATAGAGCTTTATGCTCAAATTCTATTATTTGCTCATGGCTGTGAAGTCGAGGAATGATTGTGTTTGTAACATCCCACCTTTTTTGGACACTTTAAGCAGACATACGTGCCGACTCAAACCATACAGAAGGGCGGATTGTTATTGAGGTAATTAGAAAGAAAAGAAAGAAATAAAACAAAATAGATTCTCACAGCGGAATGGAAAAATATATTAATCAAATAACAGTTCATGAAGCTGTTTACAAAACATTTAATTATATTTATATAACACAGCATCAGAGTCACACATACCAGAGAATAATAAATAATAATGCAGCGGAATAGTGTGATGCAGTGGAATAATATAGTAAATAATAATGCAATCTTCGTCTTCGTCCTTCAGAAATAAGGTCTTTAAATCCTAAAATGCTCAGGCTGACCCGAGCGAATTGAAAAGACAAAACCCTCGAGTCAGAACTAAAAGATCTTACGTAAGTTAAATCAATGGAAATAAATATGAGTGGAACGGCATCAGAGATGTTTACAGGATTTGACATCTCCTATCCAGCGTCTAACGTGAGTCCAGTAACTTAACAAATGTTTGGGATTCGCATCTCCTAGGGATCCGTTAAACTATCTACTATGTTGTAATACACTATTATAATATGTGTACATTAAAGTAAAGGTATTAAAGTAGCATTAAGGCTTTACATTTTCCCCCTTAACACATTTTATATATTCTCATAGTCTATACGGTACCATAATCTCCTCCGTACTAGGTGTCCTCAAAGGGAACTCCATAGATATGGTACAAAACAAACTCGTAGAAGGAATGCTAGGGTAGGTGACACTGCACAACTACGTAATGCCATGGTACATATACCAATTACGCATCTGGAATGTTGGTAACACATAGCCGCAACAATCGCCCAACTCGAAACACACTCCTGAGTAAAAATCGAAGGGTGGCCACCACATAAATCAAAAGTCGGAATATAGTGTCGATGGAATGTGTCCGATCAGAGGGGCTACTTCGCTTGGCACGAGAATCGCTCATGTTTTAGCCACCTTATGCTAACTCATGGGAGTTAGGTCCATGTAAATATACACTTAGGATCGTCGCCGCCATCCTACTTTATTCTGGAATCTCCACTGCGTACACAATTGTCAAAGTGGTTTTTGGCATTGGCAGAGAGTATGACAACATCTGATCCCGGTCTCTTTGACAACCAATCGCTTATTACACACTGGATGGTTCTTTTACATTTCCAAAATCATTTCATAGTTGATATCAAAATATCATATTCAATTCAGACGATATCACATTCGAAATCATTACATACTATCGAAATCATATTCGCCTTTGAATTCATAATTCGATAATTATATTTCCTTTCAAAGTCAAATTCACATCAAAATATCTGTTCTCAAAACTATATCACTTCCAAATCATTATCATTTCCAAAAATCGTGATTTCTTCCAAATATTATACTTCCAAAATAGGTTAAATCCTTACTCTAAAATCATCATATTCAATTAGTTATAACTTTTGAATCCCAACTTAGGTTATGACATCAATAACCATATTCACTTTAAAAATCGAGAATTTTGAATATAAACTCATCCATTTTACTTGGTTTGGAATTTGGAAGAAAATAGTTTAAATAGTTATCAATAATTAATATAGATTTAAAATAGATCAAATATAATTAAAATAAATTAATTAGATTTAAAATAAATTAAAATAGTTTAGTTAGTTTAAAATAAATTAAATTGGTTTAAAATAGGTTAAAATAATTCATATAATTAAAATTACTTAAATAGTTTAAAAAATCTGAAAATATTAATAATTAGAAAATTTACAATAATATATCTTTAAGCAGTTTACTTAAAAATATGAGTTTGAAATTAATATCAAACTAAATTATTCATTTCATTTTAACATATTTGGACCATTTCAAATTTTCAAATTGACAAACCAAATTTCAATAAACTATCGAATTTCATGTCGTTTCAATCCATGTTCGAAATATCAATACAGATTACTCCAATTTCAAAATATTTCATAGTTATTTTAAAACAAATCCAATAACTCAATTTTGATATATTTTCATTTATATAGAAAAGTTTAACTTTAAACTTCCGATTTAATTTCTTAAAGAAATTCCTTTTTAAACCAATTCGTATTTCAACACAAAATTTGATTTTTCTATAATACTACAATTTATATAAATCAAATTTTATTTCAAAACATCAATTGATTAAATTCAAAAATTAATGATTTTAAAATCATTTAATTTAACCAATCTAGTGTCCGCATATAATTTTCTACCCTAGTGTCAAGTGATACGGATATTTATCATTTCAATCCACCATTTAAAATTTTCAGTTATATATCATTTCAAATTGCAATCCCGAAATAAAAAAATCCATAATGAACTTGCAGTTTATAACGATATAAAATACAACATTCATTCCACCAATATCAACAATCAACATCCATCACAATCATCATCCAATACAACCAATAAATTTTAATATAGAACTGATAATCGATAACAGGTATTTACTGACGTTTTATATTCAATAATAAATTAAATAATGATTTAATTCAAATAAATTCAAATTAACTGAGATGATGATTTAAAATGTAGCAAACAATTATAAATAAAATCCTAATCACATCATAAATTTAATTTAACAAACATAAAAAATTTAGAAGTTGTGAGTGGGTTAAAACACTCACCTTTGAATTTAAATTGAATTCAAATCCAGTTTAAACCCAAAATTCAAACAGTCTCAGAATCCATCTAAACAAGTGTCAAAATGTCTAAAATTTCAATACAATCCCATAAGAACAAACCGCACTTGAAGCGAACCTCGTAGGTAAAAGTTATTAATGTCAGAACATGGAATTCACATTATAAAATTTTAAATAGAAAAAGAAAGGAAAAAAGTACCCACAAATCACAGGATGCCACGTTGCCAAGAGCTTTCTTCTCCCTCACGTGTGAGCAGTTCGAACCCTATCCGATCAAATGAAGTACGTCGTGCAGCTACAAAACCCAACAAATGCACGCCTCCGCTCGCCTACAGGCACCCCGCAACCTTACCCACATGGCGCCTCCACCTACCCGACCTCGCTGCTGCCCCAGGCCAACGTACATTCCCAATAAACCACCGGCCGTCGAAGATTTTTGAGCCATAAACCAATTTTTTCATCGATCCGACCACTAAATCAACGCATCACCTGGACCGATGAACTTTGCTAGGCCTTCTCTAAGCCGTGGCATCGTCAATTTGATGATCCATTGAAGTCCATCATGACGAAGCGAACGGTCGAAAATAAACTAGCCAATTCCGGCCCCACAGCAACCCAGATCGAGAAATGAATCACATATTTGACTTGCGCTCTTCGAGAGCTTCAAATCGATATATAATTCGACATATATTGAGGAGTTTTAAATTTTGATTTGGAATTTGATTTGAAATTGAACGTAGAATTTGTTTGTCTGCCATTGGAATGAGGAGTTGAGAAGAAATGTACGTACAAACAAATGAGAATAGAAACAACCTAGGGTTTATAACGAGCTACTTATAGACAAAGTTGAAAATGGAATCGATGGACAAGATTTTGATTTACACGTTGAACGGTAAATGGCCCGAAAATCCCGTTCTGCCTCCAGAACGAAAATGGGTCAACCCATATATCAAAATAGATATTTTCAAATATTCTAAACTCAATAGAACAGGTTTCAAGTCCTAATTCCATCGTATGAAGAAGTTACGTTAAAATCAACCTATTTCAAATTGATTTCAGTTCATTTTAATTAAATTGATTTCTAGGCTTTTCAAGCCTGTACGATCAAATGAGGAGTCCGATCGTTACGAAACTTGAAATCCTACAATAATTCACCATTATAGATCCGATGAAACTAGTTTCATCGAAATCCGAGTCAGTGGCCAAAATGGCTAATTTTACATTATTAAATTAATATTAAAGCAATTAATCATTTTTCAATTCAAATTTAATCATTTGCCATTTCTATCATTTCAGGTTATCTAGAAATTTTTAATCCTTACAAAAAGTTTTTGTATTAATTTATTATTGAATATTCCACCGATTTCAATGTTTAATTTCAATTTCAATAAATCCAGTAATTATAAATCAAATTTCCAATAATCCCATTTATTTGAACTTTCATCCTATTATCCAATGGATGAAAATAACATTGGTTCATTTCGTAGCATGTTGATATTCTCTAATTTTATCTAAATTTCAAATAACATAATATTTAATTTCATTTCATTTCAATTGATTTTCAGTTTCAATTCAACTAACTAAATAAACAGGTAACTTGTAATAATCATTACCATAACTTTTAATTACACTTATGAATTCATTATTCACAAACAAATGTTTACAATTCTTATTAATTCTGATTTTATTCAATGGTCATTTATTTCATACTATTTCATTAGCTAATTAAATATTTACATTTGTTTTCTTACATTTCATTTATAACCAAGTATAACAATTTACAACATTTTAATAAATTGTAATTTGGTTCAGATTATCGCTTTAATTAACATTGTTGCATTTCACTTTAGTATTTATTTCATTATTAAATTACAAATTTTCATTTCTTTCAATATTATATTACCAAAGTCTCATTATATTAACAAATTTAATTGTCGAAAATTATGGGTCATTACAGTGTTGATAATCATCCCAGCAAGTAATATTGCCTTAGGTCGTAAGTATTTTGAAGCAAATCATGGCATTTCATCTTCCTAAATTTGATGGGTGATATTATTTCTTAGTTTGAGGCGCATATCCGGGATGTCATACAAATCTTCTTCGGATTTGGAACCTAGAGTATGGCCTATAATTCCCGTAGTAAGTCGAATGGTGTTATCGTGAACACTCGACCAAAGCCAATTATCATCATTATCGGTATTCCATACGGTAGTGGTATCTAGATTAGCGTAGAAAAGGAATATTGCAAGCTGATTGATTAGGAAGTTATTCGAATTGAAGGAAATCAACTTTTGTAACCCAGCATTTTCACACATCTCATCCAAATCATACATAGAGAATTTAAGCAAATTATAGAAGGGACCTCTGTGTAGCTTTTTCTTCTGGATATCTTCATAACTTTTGATAGAATGAGGGACTCGATTCATCCACTTTGCAATCTGATCATCGGAGCATACTTTTGGGTTGGAGGATGTAGCTTGTTCTTGCTTTCTCTTAGAATCTAGGGTTTTTAGTTTAGGGCGCCATGAAATCGAGCAAAATTAAGGAGATAGTGATTTCGAGAATTAGGGTTTTAGATTTGAAAGAGGAAATGGAATGAAATGTGAATTGGAAATTTGGGAAAAAACGATCGTTTAAGGGGATGAATAGGTGTCGATTGAATTTCAAACGTTTGGAAAGTGAATTAGACGTCTGATTTAACTCTAGTTTGAAGATAGTAAACATTGTCAGACGTCTATGTGTTATTGGCAGACGTTTGGAATAGGTTGATTTGTAAGGAAAAGAGAGTTTTGTTAGACGTCTGGATATAATGTCAGACGTCTGAAAATGGCCTGATTTTTATGTTAAGAAGGCAGAGACTTTGTTCAGACATCTGGTCATAACTTCAGACGTCTGAAATAGATAATTTTGTATTCTCTATGAGTCAGAGACAATTTTCAGGCGTCTGGTTGTTTATATCAAACGTCTTATATATGCACAGGATTAAAAATGGTGTGATACAAGGGCATTAGATGTCTGAAGGCATTGATCAGATGTTTGAAATCTCTAGTATGTCTAAAAATAGTCTTATTTTGGAAGGTTTTTCTTGATTTTCGAGGGATCGATTTTATTGAAACATAATATTATTATTTTTGAAAACAAATACAAATATAATTATATGAAAATACAATGAAAATAAACAAATTTATTTAGATGAAGATGGAGCATTGCAATCTTTAGATTTGCTATCCTTCCTTGGCTTGAGTGGAGACCAAATATTTCCACGTTCGTTGGTTTTTATGGAACCATAGAATTGCCTAGGTGGAGGATCCCAAAGTGTACAATAAGAGGCAGAAGGATCCAGAGGATTGCAAGGAATCTGAAATGGTTCATGTATATCCTTTTTTCGTGAATTGTAAAATTTGATCGCTACTTGCCCTAGAAAACTCAATCGTCTTGCAGTGACTTTTTTTCGAAGTATAATTCTCATTGTAAATCCATTTGTTGCTTTTGGTAATGATGTATATCATCGATTTTCTCCTTAGTGTTAGGAGAGAAAAATAGAGATCGTTTGGACCGTTTTTTGTTAGGAGTGAATAACGTGTGGTAGGATGACTACTTATAGGTCGGCTCTTGACCTGTGTAGGAGTAGGAAGTCGGTGAGGGGTATCCGATGAACTATCCAAGGTTGGTGTTGAAAAAGAGAGGTGAGAGTTGTCGAAAGACATGTTTTTGTTCTGCTTTTGTTTATTTTAAAAGGAACCGATATAAAATCTGTATTTTATTTGTAAAGGAGGAGCAATTTATTCATGTTTTAAAAGGTTATACATAGTTATTTTCAGAAAATAAACATTCTAAAGAAATTGTTGGTCAGTATTAAAAGATTTTTTTTGTGGATTAAAACTTTTTAACTAAAAAATAGAATGAATGAAATTTAGAATTAGCTGATAAGATCATTAAGAGAACATATTCCTAAATCGCGTCGTAGTTTAACAAACCTTTGTTCATTTAGTGGTTTTGTGAAAATGTCTGTTATTTGATACTCAGTATGTACATATTATAATGTAATAATTTCTTTTTCTACATTGTCACGTAAAAAGTGATGTCGTATATCAATGTGTTTAATATGTGAGTGATTTACAGGGGTTTTAAATAAATTTATTACATTTGTATTATCTCAATATATTGGTGATTTATCGATAACTTTTTCAAAATCCTTAAGCGTTTATTGCATGTATATCACTTATGCACATGCTAAGGCCGTTGAAATATATTTGGCTTCGCAAGTGGATAAAAGACACATTTTTTCTTTTGGCTAAACCATGGAACCAACGATTGTTTGATAAAATGATACGTTCCGCTAGTGCTCTTACGATCTTTTTACATCCACCAAAATCTGCGTCGCTATATGAAACAAGTTCAAACGATGATCCCTTAGCGTAAAACAAACCGTAATCTCTAATACTAGATAAATGTCATAAGATACGTTTAACAGCTCTTTGGTGAGACTCTTTTGGTTTTGATTGAAATCAGACACAAAGACATATGCTCATCATAATGTCGGGTCGACTAGTCGTCAAATATAGTAAGGAACCAATCATACTACGATATAATTTTTTGTCAAAATCTTTTCCATTATCATCCTTTTCTATGTGAGCACTAGTACTCATTGGTGCTAGTTTGCTCGAAGTTTTATCCATTCCAAAACGACGTAATAAATCGTTACAGTATTTTTCTTGATGAATAAAAATACCATTTTCAAGTTGTTTTATTTGTAAACCTAGAAAGAAATTTAATTCATCCATGTGACACATTTCAAATTCACTTTTCCTAATATTTGAAAATTAAATACAAAGATTTTCATTAATTGAACCAAAAATAATATCGTCTGCGTAAATTTGTACAACTAAGATGTCATTATTTTCTCGTTTAATAAATAAAGTTGTATCTATTTTACCTATTTGAAAACCAGATGCAATTAAATGATTATTAAGACATTGCACTAGGCATGGGGGGATTGCTTTAAACCATATAGGGCTTTGTGCAATTTAAAAACATGATCGGGATATTTTTCGTAAATAAATAATGAAGGTTGTTCAACATATACGTTTTCTTTAATAAACCATTTAAAAAAGCACGTTTGACATCCGTTTGAAATAATTTAAAATTGTGATGACTTACAAAAGCAAGTAATGTACGTATGGCTTCGAGTCTTGCTACTGGAGCAAAAGTTTCATCATATTCGATGCCTTCTTCTTGATTATAACCCTGAGTGACTATACTGTTTTATTCCTAACTATATTTCCGTTTTCATCTGCTTTGTTCTTAAATACCTATTTTGTTCCAATAACTGATTGATTTTCTGGTCTTGGTACTAATTCCCAAATATTATTATGTTCAAATTGATTCATTTCTTCTTGCATGGCTATTATCCAAGAATCATCGTTTGAAGCTTCTTTATAATTCTTTGGCTCAAAATTTGACATGAATGCAATATGACTTATTTGGTTAAGTTGATTTCTAGTTACTTTGGAATTAAGATCCCCAATGATATTATCTTTTGGATGATCTTTTAGAATTCTAGGGGTGATACTAGAGTATTATTTTGTGCATTTGTCTCATTATTAGATGAGTTTGTTTTATTTCTTATAGGAATAGTTTCTTCATCGTCATTGGTATGATTATTAAGGAAATTTTCATCACACGAAACATGTAAACTTTCTTCAATTGTGTTAGTGCATTTATTAAAAATTCTGTATAACCTTGCTACAATCCGAATATCCAACAAAGATTTCTTCATCGGCCTTTAGGACGAATTTTCCTAATTATCTTTTGTATTTAATATAAAAAATTTGATCTGAAAGTTTTAAAGTACGATACTTTAGTTTTCTTCCAAAAAAACATTTCAAAGCAAGTATGCTTAGTCGTAGGTCGTATGGTTACTCGATTCAAAACATAACAAGCCATAGCTACAGTTTCAACCCAAAAATGTTTTGGTAAACCACTACTATTTAATAGCATTTGTGCACATTCTTGTAACGTACGATTTTTTCTTTCTACTACACCATTTTGTTGTGGTGTGTTGGAAAAAGAGAAATTATGACTTATGCCCTTTATATTACAAAAATTAGTAAAAAAATCATTATCGAATTCTCCACCGTGGTCGCTTCGAATATTCTTAATTTTCAAATCCATTTGAGTTTTAATTTTTTTTAGCAAAAATTTTAAACATACCAAAATTGTCACTTTTATATTTTAAAAATAAGGTCCATGTATATCTTTAAAAATCATCAATATTACGAAAACATATTTGTTGTGATTTATTGATCGTACTTGGGTTGGACCAAATAAATCTAAATGTAATAATTCTAACTGTTTTTTTGTAGAAATGTTATTCTTAGATTTAAAAGAGCTTTTCTTTAGCATACCGATTTGACAAGCGTCACATAAATTTTCTACTTTATGATTTATTTTAGGTAAACATCTAACTAGCTCATATTTTGCTAATTTATTAATATATTTAAAATTAATATGACAGAATCGTTTATGCCACAACTATGGATCGTCATGTTTGGTGGATAAGCATAAGTTTGAATTTCGATTTATATTTATATTTAAGACATAAATATTTTTGTTTCTAAAACCCTCAAAGATAAGTTATTTTTTATTGTCGAAAATATTACATCTATCTCCAAAATTTACCGTTCCATCATTAATATATGTTATATTTGATAGCATTTTTGCATTTCTGGTCATATGCTTGGAGCAGCCACTATCAAGTCTCCATTTCTCCTTATTTTTTATTTTGGGTACCTCATCAGTTTGTGCTATAAAACATACATTAGCTTGTTCTCCATCATTATTGCTGTCACTATTTGATGATGATGAAGAATCCATGTCATCCGATGTTACTTTGAAAGCTTTCTTCTTTTTGAAATTTTCAAATTTGTTCTTCTTTTAATCATTGTTGAGCTTGGGACAGTCTTTCTTCGTATGTCCAAATTGATCACATTCATAACTTTTGATTTGTTGAGCTTGATTTTCCACCTTTCTGAAACCTACCTAAACTTCTTGAATTTGTTGTAGTTTTTGGCAATAAATATGATTTCTTCTTCGTCTAAGTCGGAGTCTTCATTTGTTGTTGGAAATGCTATGTTTTTCTTCTCTGAATTTTATTCTTTTATTGCCTACAGATTAGCTTCATAGGACATCAAATTTCCTATCAATTCTTCAACTAAGAGTGTTAAGAGGTCATTAGCTTCTTCGATAGCTAATACTTTTCTTTCCAACATTGGAGTAAAAGAATTGAGTATTCTAGATACTAAATCAAAATTTGTGAATTTAACTCCTA
Organism: Allium cepa; assembly: GCA_030765085.1. NCBI lineage: Eukaryota > Viridiplantae > Streptophyta > Magnoliopsida > Asparagales > Amaryllidaceae > Allium > Allium cepa. The sequence goes on along the minus strand of CM060928.1, from coordinate 846,385,696 downwards.
ATGTCATTAAATCGTGTTGAATAATTTGGAATTTAGAGTACACGTCCACTATAGATTCTTTTTGTTTCATTTTAAATGATGAAAATTGATTTTTTAAAATTGAAATTTTAGTTTGCTTAACTTTGTTTGCGCCTTTGTGTTAACTTGTAAGGTACGTCAAATATCATATGCAGTGTTACATAACATGACACGTGAAAATTCATTCTTATCTAATGAATGAAATAAAACATTCATAGCTTTGGCATTATTAGAAGCTGTATTTTTTTATGCATCATTCCATGTGTTCATAGCAGTGTCAGGTGCTTCATATTTATTTTGAGTATCTGATAAAATTTCTAATCCATTAGCCTCCATAAAAATCATCATACGTGTTGACTAATATGCATAATTAGGACCATTAAAAAGTGGGGGACATGTTGTGGATTGACCTTCTTGAAAAATAGTTGCCATATTAAAGTGATTCAAATACGTGTTACTATACTTTGATCAAACCTTGCTCGGATACCAATTGAAACTCTACGGGGTGGATCGTGTAGTGTATATGCAAGTATATGTGACAAAATATATGATCCAGCTAAAATAATATTAGTCTAAGTAAATATAGAATAAGCACACCAGAATTTTATACTGGTATGGACCTTCCGTCGTACGTCCACTCCAAAGCTCCCCTTCGGGATTCGACTATAAAAAACCCTCGCTTCTCTTCGAGGAATAGGCTTGGTTATAATGAGTTGTTATTGTCAAATATGTGTTCTAATATAACACGAATGTTCACTAATTAGTACAATTGCTTCCCATATATTTCTAAGGAATATTGTCTATGAAGAGCTGAGTATACGGAAGAGTGAATTCAAGTAAAGATTGCTAGATTGTAGAGATCAAGAATATAGAATAGAGTATAGAATTAGAAACCATAAGTAAGTGAAGTAAGTATTTGTTCTCTTGATTCTTGATGCTATATATAGTTGTAGATAGGTATCTGAGTAGTTACATCCATTAATGAATCCTCTAAGGTTTCTTCTGTTGATGGTGAAGAGTTGTGGCGATGAGAAGCAGATATGTCAATTCACATGTGGTGGTTGTAGTTTATTTCTGGAGTTCGTGTTTGAATTCAGATGTCTGGAATTTTTTTCAGACGTCTGATACTATATAATTTTTTGAATATATTAGAGGATCAGACGTCTGAGTGCTATTAACAGACGTCCGATATGGTGTTGTCAGTTTTTATGTATCCTTTTCTTTACTTCCTTGTACCTATTGACTTGTAGTCTCTTGTAGTGTCCTTTGAGCCTCGTTCTTGTCTTTCTATTGATTTTGTTCTAGCAAGTACCTGTATATATAAATATCAATGTATATTTGATTTCCACTGTATAGTTGTTGTCATCGAAACCGTAGATTGGATTTCCTAACAGATTCTTCGTTTGGAGAGCGTTTTACATCTTCGTCATCCCGATTCTCCTACTCAGTTGTCTCTTTTGCTTCAAGAGTCCAATCATGATTCTATGGCTTCTTTATTTGCTCTTGATTCTAGAGACGATGATGATAATATGTCTCGAATTCCTGTTGTTCATGACTTTCTAGACTTATTTGAGCTTGTTTCGAGATTACCACCCAACTAGGCTATTGAGTTCCGCATCGACCTTATTCCAGGCGCACAGCCAATTAGTCGTCCTCCTACGAGGATGTCTACTAAAGAGAATGAGAAACTCAAGAAGAAACTCCTAGAGCTTGAAGGCAAGCATTTTCATTCAATCTATTTCTTCATCGTGGGGAGCCGTGGTGGTATTCATGAGGAAGTATGATGGGACTCTTAGGCTATGCATCGATTATTGCAAGCTTAATGAGTTGACCTTCTAGAAACATTATCCATTGCCTTGGATTGATGATATGTTCGATCAGTTGAGTGGCAGTAAGGTCTTCTCACACCTTAACCTTGGCACGGGATTTCACCAGCTCTAAGTTGCGGACGGCAACATTCCACTTATATCTTTCCACACTCGCTATGGTTCATATGAGTGGCTCATCATGCCTTTCAGTTTGATGAATGCCCCTGCTTATTTCGTCGACCTTATGAATCGAGTTTTCTGAAAATATCTCGATAAGTTTGTTCTTATTTTCATCGATGACATTATTGTATATTCTAAGTCTGAAGCGGACCATGCTCGACATCTAAAAAAAATTTGAGTAATCTTCGATAGTGTCAACTCAAAGAAAATCTTTCTATGTGTCATTTCTAGGAAAATCAAGTTATGTTCTTAGGCCACTTTGTTTCTTCCGAAGGCATTTCGGTTGATCCTTCTAAGATCGAACCCATCTAGAATTGAAAGAGGCTTGAGAATGTTCATGAGATTCGTAGCTTTATGGGTTTGGCGGGTTATTACCATCGACTCATCAAACAATTTTCCCATATTGTGCTTCTCTTTACTAGCCTTATGAACAAAAGGCATTTGCTATATATGGTCAGATAAATGTGAGGCTTCCTTTCAAAGATTGAAGGAGCTTCTCACTAATGCTCTTGTTCTTGTGGTTCCCAAAGGGAATTAGGATATTATTGTCTATACCGATGCCAGTTATAGTGGCCTCGGTGTTGTTCTTATGCGGAAGGATGGTGGTAGTCGCCTATGCTTCAAGGCAATTGGATTCGAGCAAAGTTCAGTATGCTACCCACGATTTAGAGCTTCCCGCCATTGTCTTTTCTTTGAAGATGTGGCATCATTATTTATTGTGATATCACTTTTCTCTCTTTACTGATCATAAGTCACTTATTCACTCAGAAGGAGCTCAACATGCGACAACAGCATTGGCTTGAGTTTCTTACTTCGTATGATTTCGACATTTAGTATACCCTTGGCAAGGGGAATCGAGAGGCAGATGCTTTGAATCGTAAGCATTCAACAATTATTTCCATGATGATTGCAGAGTGGAAAGTTCTTGAGAATCTTTCCATGTGTGGTATTCATGATTGTGCTTCCACTTCAGATTCACCTGTTCTATTGTATAGCATGGAATCTCATCCTACTCTTCTTGATCGGATTGCCGACGATCAGCGGCAAGACTCTGGTATATCTATTCTTATTCAAAAGTTAAGTCTAAATCCCATAATGACATTAAGATGTGGGATTTTAGCATCGATATTCATAGGCGTCTTCGAAAGAAGAACCGATTCGTCATGCCTTCTATTCCAGAACATAGGCAGGACATTCTAGTTGAGTGTAACCATTCTTAGTATACTATTCATCCTGGCAGCAGCAAGATGTATGCTGATATCCATCGTCTCTATTACTTGGAAGGCATGAAGCGAGATGTAGCAAGTTATGTAAGCAATTGCATGACTTGTCAGCTTATTAAGGCCGAGAATCAGCGGCTCGGTGGTCTTCTTCAGCCTTTAAAGGTTCCATTGTGGAAATAGGACCAAATTTCAATGGATTTCATCAATGTCTTACCTTGTTCGAGGTCAGGCCATAGCAGTATTTAGGTTGTTGTGGACCGTCTCACCAAGTCCGCACATTTCATTCCTATTAAGTCTAATAGGATGGAATCTCTCTTATCGAAGATATATATATTAAGGAGATCGTGCGATTACACGGTGTTCCTTCATCTATTGTGTGATCGTGATCCTCTTTTCACAATTCAATTCTGGCAGAGTCTCCAGCTAGCTTTGAGAACAAAGCTTAATCTTAGTACAGCTTATCATCCACAATCTGATGGACAGACTGAATGGGTGAATCGTATCTTGAAAGATCTGCTTCGTGCTTGTATCTTGGATTTTGGAGGATCATCTTCCTCTAGTTGAGTTTGTATAGAATAAAGGCTACCAATCTTCTATCGGCATGGTTTCTTTCGAAGCCTTATAAGGAAGGTCGTGTCGTTCTCCATCATGTTGGCTTGTCGAGGGAAAAGCTCATTCTTGGCCCTGGGTCTATTTGAGAATCATCTGAGAAGATCCATCTTACCTGAGAGAGAATGAAAGAGTCTCAAAGTCGACAAAAATCCCACACGGACAATCATAGGAGGCCTTTGGAGTTCTCAGTGGGCGATCTTGTTTATATATGAGCTTCTCCTCTGAAGGGAGTGATACGCTTCTGCCAGACATGGAAATTGACAACACACTATATTGGGCCATTACCTATTACATAGCGTATTGGTCCTGCTGCTTATCGTGTAGCACTTCCCAATCATTTTTCTAGAGTTCACAACGTATTTCACATCTCTCAGTTGAGAAAGTTTCTACGAGATTCAGATTCTATGTTCGATTCTCCTGCTTTAGAGAAGCTAGAAATCTCTCCTTATCTATCATTCGTGCAGCATCCTGTAAGGGTTCTTGCTTCGGAGGTTAGATGCCTTCGCAACAAGAGTATTCCGCTCATGAAGTTTCAATAGTCCGATAATCCTAATGACTCCACTTAGGGAAACCAAAGAATTCATCGAGCGATTGTATCTTGGATTCATATCTTCTCATGAAGAAGGTAAGAATTTTCCATTTTAATCTATTCAAAATTCATTTGTTTGAAAAAATAAATCGTGTTGAATACGGATTTCCTCGAGAAATTGCGAGGACGTAAATTTTATAAAAGGGAGTCTGTAACAACCCTAGTAATAGAGATTACTGATGATCTTAAATTATAACAATAATTATAATTTAATATAGTGAATATAATGTAATGGAGAAATAAATTTGGCTTAAATTGTTTATTTTAAACAAATAATATGTTTGGAGTTAAATATTGGGTTTAAAATTCATTGTTTGGAGTTTTGGTTAAATAAAATGGAAAATATTGGAATTTAGGTAAATTTGAGTTTATAAATTTACCAAGTGATGTATTTCAACATTTAGTTGTTGAAATAAATCCAAATTAATGAAAATAAAGTTTTATACTTTATTTTGAAGTATTGGAGTGAAATTAGTCATTTATTGTATTTTAATTAAGTCAATGTAATAATATTGGTAATTATTGCCAATATTAGCCTTTTATTCAATATAAAAGGAAAACTATGAAGAAAACATGTCTTTTGTTAACATAAAAGATGAAATATTGTGTGAAAATATTATTTTGTTGTTTTAAAAGTGTAAGAACTATTTATTGCATTTTATTTGACTAGGAGAATAATTTTTGATCATGTTATACTTTAAAAATAGTGTTTTTACACAAAAATTATTTAAATTGTTAAATATTGTTAAAAAAGGGTTTTATTATAAAAATAACTTTTAATTGTTAAAAGAAATTTTATTTTGTTCAATGTATATTGTATTTCAATACAATAAGATTGATGCATTTTATATGACTTTAATTGAAAAATGTGTGTATATAGTGTTAAAATAAGCAACACATATACATAGTTTTGATTTTTACTAAGTAATTATTCTCTTGAGCTTAATTGGGTAGAAAGGAAGATCCATTAGTCTACTATCTAGAATTTTCTGGTGAGAAACTAAACTGTACATACTTTCTTTTAGCTTCATTTTCTCAAAATAAACATATAGTAAAAAGAAAGAAAAAAATTCGTGGCCATCTTCATCTAAAAATCTATTTCTACTCAATTTTTGCTGCTAACTACAAAGAGAAATCTTCTAAATTAAGAATAGGAAGGTAATCTCTATCCATTACCAAAGATATTTCATCAAATTCTTTGAATTAAAATATCAATTGTTTGTAACTTTTCCCTTTTGCTCTGTCTGTTCTTGTTTCAGCAAATACGGGTGTTTAGAGCCTCAAATCGCCTCAAAAGATCACAACTTGCTACCAAATTTGCTGCTAAAACATAAGGTGAGTACAAGCTCGCAGATTTGCTAGCTGAAAATGATAGACTTGTGAATAATTTGTTTGAGATTTAAGCTGAAATGAATTTTTCCATTGCTCTTTCATTTTTTACCCAAATTTAATAATTTGGATGTTCTGGAAAGTCTAGACATAGAGCTACAAGTTCATGTTTTTAGTTTTTTGAAATTTGATGTCTTTTTAATCAAAATAGTGCTTGTTTCTTGTTGTCCTGAGAGCAAATCGACAGCAACAATAACCATAAGCCTGAGAATTGTTTTAACCATTACTCTTTCGTTTCTTAATCAAATTTAATAATTTTATAAGTCTAGAAAGCTTAGACATAGAGATACAAGTTTATAGTTTTGAATTTTCTGAAATTTTGATTTTTTGCTTGATAAAAATCGTGCTTGTTTGTTGCTATCCCGAGTGCAAATCGACGGCAACAACAATCACAGGCTTAAAAATTGTTTTGGCCGTAAATCTTTCGTTTCTCAATCAAACTAAAAAAAATTGGATGTTCTGGAAAGCTTATATCATGTACTACAAGTTTCTTGTTTTGAGTTTTCTGAAGTTTTGAAGTTTGCTTGGTCGATATTATGTTTGTATGTTGTTGTCGTGAGTGCAAAATGACAACAATAACAACCATCAACCTTAGAATTGTATTAGCTCGTTTTTGCTCTCATTCTCGTTCGGTTTTGATGTTGTTTTTGAGATATTTTGAGAGCTATGATGCCTATAAGTAGGCTAGATATATAGTGAGAATTTGAAATTCAAATTTAAATGGAATTTGAATTGGTTTTGGGATAAATTTGAATTGATTTCGTATTGACTTCAAGTTATCAGTTTTGAGATGTCCTTCTAGTTTTTATTATTTTCAAGAACGGTTTTCACTAAACCATTTTTGAAATATATGGACATTTCAAATTATTATTATATAGTATTTTAAAAGTATTTTTCGAAATAAAAATATATTTATTTCCTATAATAAGGAAATTACAAATATTGGTTTTAATAATTGTTTTTGAAAAATCATTTTAAATTCCTATTTTCCTCTAATAAAATTATTTATAAATAAAATTACTTATTTTTATGAATTCCGGACGTATAAGAAAGATAATTAAAAGTAAAGTAAAAGATATCGTATGGGACACATGGATTTGCTTTATCGCTTAATATCGGACTTATACGATCGAAACCCTTTCGATGAACTGTATGAGACGATTTAAGATGTTATTAAATTTTTGGATAGATTATATGGACCGAGAACTCCAATTTAGGAGTCTATTCGTTGAAGGACCATTTTTAGATGTATTTCTTAGAAATGAGGCGAATTAAGAGCTAGAAATTCCTATTTCAAATTATGGTTATAAATAACCATCTGGATATTATTTTTCCTTGCCGATGAGATGAGGTAAGCTTTTATGATGATTTTACATTGTTGAGATGTATTATGATGGCTTTTACTTATCGACGAGATGAGACAACTCACGATGCCACTTGTACTTTTCAATGGGATGAGATGAGTAGGGTATTGTATTTACACGCCTATGAGATGAGGCAGAGTATGGTTTCATGATGTTTTACTATTGCGGCACCAACTAACGGCTAGTAAACTGTTAGGTGCAAATATTTAACAAACCGCATATTTTACGATTATATATTTAAATGTTTTGTTTAAATATAGCGTCGTTAATCAGATTTTTGGGTCTGAAATGTTACTTTGTGCAAACTGTCGAATTGGGACTCGAAACCACTCCCATTTGAGTTCAAAATGGTGTTTGCGATCTTTTCGAGTATAAACTTCGATATGTTTGGGGTTAGTAGAATTTTGCTACTTTTTCACTTAAGGTTTAGGTTTGGGATTGGGGTTCAGCCCACTACCCAACTCATCCTGTATCCTAATTCCACCACTCCTCTTCTTTCATTTCTTTTTCCTATCACATTTAAGCTAAAAGAAAAATAATTGTGGAGGAGAAAAAGAATTAAAATCCTAAGCCCCAACTTCATTTGCAAACTCAAATTCTTGCTCCATAATTCAAGAGAAGCTATTGGTAAGCATCCTCTTCTTCTTCTCCAACTCTCTCTCCCTTCAATTTCATAAATTCCTAAACCTAACTTAGGAAATTCTTCTCTTTTAAACTTAGATTTAAGCTCCTTGGGTTGGAATTGAAGGGTGATTGTTCTTGCCTTCCTCTATAGCTTCTTCTTCTTTGTTTTTGAATAAAAGATGAGATTTTTATCTTACATCTATGTCTAAAACTATCTTTGATTGTTAGGTATGAATTCCTAATACTTATTCACATACAATTGCTTTTGATTTCGGTTGGTTTTGTGAACAGTTCAATTTTTGATGTTTGAAGTAAAATCTTTAAAAATCATAACTTTGATGTTGGATCATGCTTTTGGCAGTGTATATAAGAGCCTATTGGGCTGTGTTGTTGATTGGCGTAAGCCCCTAGCGCATTTGCTCGTCCGGTCATGAATTGGTTGAGTTTGCTCTTTATTTGTATATGCTGGAAATGCTGGGAAACAGGCACCAGTCGACTGACACTTGGGTCCAGTCGACTGACCTGGAACCCGAGAGTTTTTCAGGGTTTGGTCCAATCAACTGTTCTCAGAGGGCCAGTCGATTGACCTGCTTGTATGCAGTATGTTTTGCCTATTTATCCTATTTTGCTTGAGATTCCAATTTCTATCGAGTAATGATTATCCGATTTTTTGTTATCATTTATTTTTGTCTATAATTATTAAGTGCATGTAAGGATGTGTTGCACGTTACTAAGCCCAGGCAGTGCCATATTTTGATGCATATATAGCAGTGTAGACCAATGTTTAATTTGCTTTGAACCGATGTTTGGTTTTAAAACGTAACTTTTTGCCATTGTATTTTTATAACGGGTTTTTGCCCCGTGTATACATTTGAAATGTGTTGTTTTGATGAGATTTTGATGAACAAAATTACTGTTGTTTTGACTTCAGTAGCCATCAATTTATAGTGAATTTTCAAGCGGCTTTCTTGCAATCAATAAATCCCGCAACGCTGACGTTTATATCCGTTTTTACGGTGTTTTGTGAAGCGTAATTTCCTTGTCAAAATTGCTATTGAAGTTGTTGTTTTAATCACGTGTTTTTAAATCGTTTTAAAACAAAATTATTTCTAAAAATTTCAGAGTTTACGCTTTCAAACGAATGAGGAAGCGATTTAAACGCTTTAGCAAAATTAAGGACAATGAACCCTTACTTTTCCTGATTCGATTAATTCCGGACTTGTCCATTTGTGAACGTAAATTCTATTGGTATGAAATACACAATTTCGCACTTTCAAGGAAACAATGAAGAGATTTAAACGATTTAGAAAAAGTGCGGAGTATGGAACCACGCTTTTACTAATTCGGTTAATTCCAGACTCTTAATTGAAATATATTTTTTGTTGTTTAAAGATTTTGATGATTTGGTTGGGCTTTCGAACCACTCTGTTGGACCTTCGGGTCATTTGTTGGACCTTCGAGTCAATTACTAGTACTAGACCTCCGGGTCATATGTTGGACCTTCGGGTCATTTGTTGGGCGGCAAAAATTATGATGACAGTACTTGGTAGGCTTCGGCCATATGTTGATGCACGTACGGCGTAGCTTAGACTCACCATCTGCTGGGATCGATCCACTTTTATGCTGATTTTCTAGTTATCTATTTTTGATTTCCAGATTTTGCGAATTGCTGTTTTGAATTCAATTTTGAATTTGAAAGTTGATTTTGATGGAGTTTAAATTGAGATTTCTTCATTTAAACTATGTTGATTATTTATGTTAGTCTCATTCGAGACTATAATTATTTACTTAAGTGTTGTTTATCATACACTTATTTCTAAGTTTAAATTAGACTGGTCCATTTATTATTTTCTTTTAAATAATACTCGGGTCAGACCGAGTTATTTCAGGATAATCACTATCTCTGATTTTGTTGCCGCTTCAGCTTTTGGGATTTCACATTATCTTTTGTCTAGACTTCAAGGTGTCACTTTTGGTGTATTGACTCTCATCTCATGTATGTTGATGTCTTTGTATATGTACATTTGGTTCATGTGAACTATCGATTGTTGTAACATGTATCCAGACTAGACTTCCGCTATATATTTGATATTTCTGTTCTGATGTGATTATACTTATTTGTGTTATTGTTATTATGAGTTGTTCTGAATTTGTCTTAAGCCACCGTAGTTTCGTTTTAGATTTGGATTGAATTTTATATCTTTGGGAGTAATTTACACAACTCCTATCGATGTAGTCAATATTCGTCTAAGGCATAACTTATGGACGGTCGCTTCTAACAAGCCTTATTCTTCGCAATAGCAGACGTTATTTCTTATAATAACATTTGTTAGTGTGAGCATAGAGGTGGGGCGTCACAAAAAAATGGTATTAGACATACATTAACGCCTATTGGGTTCCTATCTGAGAAGTTGAGACACATTCACGATGTTTACTAGTACTATAGACCACGATTACTCAATTTGAGTCATCACGATGTAATTACGACTCCAATCATCACGATATTATTAACTTGGGTCTTTGTGACTGGGAGTCATTACAATATTATATACTATAGTCATATGATGTTCATGATATTATGATGTTACTTGACTCCAGTCATCACGATGTTTATGGTACCAAATATTTGTACTAGTCATGACGTAAGCACATGCAGTTTTCCATGAAATTTTAGATGTTTTGATTTCACCTTTTTATGTGGATGTTATTATAACCTTTAGTAAGATGAACGCTTACAAGTATTGATGGTTTTATAATGATTTATAATTTGATGTTTTGAACCCTCATTGAGTTCTATTATGATGGATTTATGAGGTTTTAGACTATTTTTTGATGATTATTTATATGGTTCAAATCCTTGCCTATTTCACTTATATAACTATAGAAGATGAACCATAGTTAGATAACTAATTGAATTCCCTTATGAAATCATAATGAACCCATAGACACTACAACAAAAAGACCCTACGATAGCGCCCGAAAAACGCTATTAAAGGATATTATAGCGATTCGATAAACGCTGTATAACGACATGTGATTAAAAACCACCAACATTAGATAGCGCAAAAAACAGCGCTATAAAAATTGTTAATTTCATAGCGCAAATATTGCGCTATTTTATTTATTTTTATAGCGGTAAAATTGGCGTTATTGATTAATATCACAGCGCTGTTAGCCCGCTATGAAATTCGTTATTAGCTAGAAAATACTTTTTGTTTTTTCTAAGATAGCACTATTATTGCGCTATAGAAAGTGGTGATAGCGGATTATTAGCGCTGTATTTAAACAGGTTATTGTAGACGGTGACTTGTCACAACTCCAATATGCCGCTATAAAAAGTCAGTTACAATAGCGCTTGTACTCTGCTATAATATCTAATTTTATAGCGCTTATCTGACCTATCATTCATCATTATTTATAGCGCTTTTTGTAATACCATAGCGCTTTTTATGGTCTGCATCTTTAATACTAGCAGATTTGATAGCGGCCATTAGGCGCTATTAAATAGTATAGCGGTTTTGAAGTGCTATAATTTAATTTCACAATTCCAAAAAATTTCTACATCCTACTTTTAAACTGCAGTATTAAATACCAATATCAAAAAACACAATAATAATCATAAAAGATAATAAATATAGAGATGTAACACATTACTTTAAACATACCAAATATTTATACACATCAAAACGTAGTAGCAAAATATTTTAAGCACACCCCAAAAAATAGTAGCATAGTTTAACAAAAAAAACAAGTACATATTTGATTGTTTGCATTAAAATGAAGATCACAACTTTAGCATCTTCTGCTTTCACACACCTGCAAACACCTGCAAATAAGATAAATAATTACATTAAGAACAATACATAATTAATGATAGATGTTTTTACATGTAACAAAAAACTAAATTATTCAAATGTTAAACCTAAATACACCTGCAAATAAGTTAAACCTAAAGGTTGATACACCTATATTGTTCAAATGTTAAATCTAAATTGTTGCCTGAAACTCTCATTTCAACAAGTAACCACCTAGCCACTCAATCACCACTTCTACTCCTCCAACATACATCAGTGCTTTCACACTTTATACAACATCACCAGACCACAACTCCCTCCTCTTCTGTCAGCAGTTCAAACCTCACTGCACTTCAAGTTCTTCCCTTTCAACTTCACACAGTCAACATATACTTCAACTATCTTGCACCACTTCAACTTCCTTGCCTACAGCCTGGAACCATACTGTTATTCATATCAAATAAAACTACCGCCAACCCATTCAAACTATCTTCAACACAACCCAAACTGTCAATATCTCTGCCAATATCAAATATCTCTGTCAATATCAAGTTTTAACCTACTCAATCCCTCCTACAAACTCAATCCATGTCCACAAACTCATCTCCATACTACTGACCATACACTTCCCTACCAACAGTCATTCCTTACAGCTATTTCGACTACCTACACCAGTTCAACTGATCACCTTTCAGCATTACTGCTACAACCATCTCTGCACAATTTCAACAAACTCACACTTCATAATTTCAACAAACCATTCGGCCACAACTGCCGAACCCATTGCCAAACCCCCACTGCAACCAGAAACAAATCGCTTCACTTCTGAACCACCAGAAAACACTCACCTAAAACCAAAGCCGAACCAACACAGCAGTCCAAAATACATCTAGTAGCACTGCAAACACCCAGACCCATACCACTATTACCAAAATACATACAAACTCCACTGACATATACAACATTCACTTGCCTTGCCACTAAAAACTGCCCACCTGACCACCGAACAACCACAGTCATTTACATATCACTACAATAAAACCCCACTACACATTGTCTGCATCACTAACCTCTTCCATACATCTGACATCAAGCAACTGGTGCTCTCCGAACATTACCTCAACAGTCACAACATCGCCTGACTGTTCGACTGTGCATCTCCCTGCAACCACTTCTAAAACATACCAGACCCGCTTCACACACTTACATACATCTGCAACATCAACCTTCCATTTACCTACACTTCAAATCCATACAACATTCACAAACCATAACAACTTGTCCCTGTCACTACAGCACCCCTCTTCAATTCAGTTCATCTCCCACAAACCTTTGCTCACCATACACTTCAAACGCTCCTTTTCACCACAAACCGACCATACAACTTCACCAACAACCCACAGGGCAAACACTACAAACCATACTTCTTCAAAACTACACAATTCCTACTGCCTACACTGCTGACCAGAACTCACCAAACCACGAACCAAAAAAAAATAAAGAAAAAAAACCCTACCTTAAATCGACAATCATCAAACAAAACATTTGCCTTTGTGCTTCTGCTAGCCGCAATAGTCACGACCATCTCTACTAGCCTAGCATAGCAACCACAATCAAACAACCCATCGCAGATCGAAATCCAATCTCAAACCGCGACCAACTCACTGCCAAACAAGAAATCAACCTCTTGCACTTCACTGATATCTCAACTGTCTATTAAACAAAACAGTGCACCTGACATCCTCTTGCACGCAACCAGTTTCAACCCACATCTATTAAACAAAGAAGTGCACTTACTGATATCTAAACTGCAACTACTCCCAATCTACACTTCTAAGTCTCCAGCTGTATCACTACATACTGCCACCATTACCGACCACATAACTACTTCACCATATCATAAAACAAACCAGTGGCCAATTTCAGAGTATGGGAAATTTTATTTAAATGACATAACAAAGTAGATTATACTTACTGAAAATTCATGTCATTACAACGTGTGCAGCAGGCCAAGCTATTATAGAACCAATGGCGTCTTCCATGTATTGTAATTCAGATGTTTGTCTCCATAGCACAGCAGTTGGCTCTTTGACAACCTCTATCCAAACTTTGACTGCATTTGGTCCCAGTGGTTTAAAATGGACCAGTGCTTTTGGATCAGTCGACTCTACACGTCCTACAGCAACTATTTTTTCCTTTTTTGATAAATCCATCAGTTTGCATCTATTGTTCGCTCTTGAATTTGTCATCTGTAAATTAACAAAAAGGATATGTTTTAGTAGGTTTATGTTGATAAAATATATCGATTAATCATTATAAAAACATAATTTAAAAGACATGACAGTGCATAAAAATCAAGTACCATAAATGTTTGCACTATGGTCTGAGGCGTAATAGGTGCTGATACATTAACCATCTCAACAACTACTTGGGACTCAGGCCATGCTACCTTCCTACTAACAGCTTCTTCAACATGTATCATTGCAGGGGCCGGCCTCCACAAAAAAGCATCTTTTTTTATTGGTTTATCTATCCAAACAATCACGGCGCATGGTCCAAGAGGAATATCATTAATAATTTCATTTGAGTCACTCGAGTGTAATCGCCCTTCAGCCACTAATTCTTTACTCCCTCCCCAATCATAAATTTTGCATTCGCATTCTAAGGTGCTACTTTTACTCTATTAGAGAAAAATGATTTACTCAGTAAAAGTTGTATATTTTAAAATTATATATCAAATCCTAAAGAAAATTGTTTACCACGTCCTCTTCTTCTTCAAGGTGATCACTTGGATGTAAAACAACTCTATTCGCTGGCCATGCCACTAAATCATCCTTTGCTTCCCCAATAAGTGTGAACATAGATGTAGGTCTCCATAAAAAAACATCTTCCTTTTTTGGTAAGTCTATTAGAATTACCATAGCATCCGGTCCTAAAGGAATGTTATTAACAAGGTTGTTTGGATCCTTCGACACGACTCTTCCTTCGGCAACAATATCTTCATTCCCTCGCCAATCCAATAAATCACATTTATGGAGTTTTTTATCATACTTGCATTGTAATTAATCAAAAAGAATAAGATATTAATTACTGAAAAAAATTAAATAAAAATGACGTGAGATCAATAATACAACGTACAAAAGGTGCGTTTACTTCTGTCCAGCTGTCTCTACCCTGCAATATCATTGAAGGAATCATAGCGTTAAGTTTTTAATGCAAGTTTAATTTGGAATGCAATATAATGTAAAAACTGCAACACAAAATGCATAACTGCACACAAAAATCTAAATCTGCACCGTGAAAAGGAAATTTTGCATAATAAAATTGACTAACTGCACGTGAAATGCAAAAAACTACAAATAAAATGCAAAATACTGCAAATAAATGCAAAAAAGGGGGATTACATATGCAAAAACCAGAGCATAAGAATAAAAGTTTGAAAGATGACCCAAAGGATAGTCAAACAAGCATATTACAATATGAAATATGATTAGGAAAGCTGTTGAAGTAAAACTCGTTCGTACAGAATAAAGAATCATTAGCTCTTTAGAGTCTGATATTTCATGCACCTATTAGACCCTGCACAGTTTTATTTTCTATTTTTCATTTTAAAAAAACTTGCTATTAATATCAAAACTGTTTGAATTTTATAAATACAGCAAATTTGGGAAACTCAGTGTCATAATATGTGGAGAAATTAAAAGTATATACAACATGTTTTGCTACCTCTAATCGATAACTGTCATGTAATATGCTTGTACTGTAGTGCACATATATAATATCTATTTTATCTGTATATAAGTGCAATTGGACAATTAAAAGTATATACCTATTTTATCTGTATAATTTTTCATTTAAGCAAGTTATTACATTCTCATATATAATATCTATTGTTGCTTCCTGTAATAGATATCTGAAAATAAACAGAGAAATCTTAAAACAGTAACATATAAATCTATTGCGACATGGCTACTAGTCAAATGTGTACTTTTGATTTTAGCTTTCAGGAATTTCTATTTAATTTGAGAAAGATGGATAAAACAGAAAGAGAAAAAAGTAAAGCGTGCACAGATATTTCCTAAGAAAAGGATGCATAGACAGTAAAGCGTGCACACTTGACTTTGCAAAAGAGAAAAACATAGTAATAGCAGGAACCTATTTTGCTTCCAATACTAGGATTTAAAATAATAATGTTTGATGCTTGTTGTATCTGGTGTCATTAAGGGAAAAAATTTGTTCCATGTAAGTAATTTAATGCAGGTACTCCTATTTTGTAAAAAATAAAATAAAACTAACTATTTATGGGAAACAATTGTGCATGATGAATGTTATGGATCCGACGTGGTGTTTTAGATTGTCCACACAGTAAGTTCTAATGCTTAAAACTTTGAATAATCATGATAGAGCTTGGTGTCGAACCTCTAGCCCCCTAAACTTCATTGTGTTTCAGGGGTTGATATAATTTTTCTATATTTGGTAGGTGATCTTTCTCAATCATTCACTGATGGAATAACTGTGCACGTAATATGCTTGTACTGTAGTGCACATATATAATATCTATTTTATTTTAATTGTCCAATTGCACATATATACAGATAAATAGGTATATACAGATAAAATAGGTATATACTTTTAAAATGTGGAGAAATTAAAAGTATACAATTTAATTGTCCAATTGCACTTGTATATAACCTTAGTGAGGACGAAGTAAAGTGTAGATCATGAATTAAAAAGTTCACATCATGTTTGGTACAGTTTAAACAAGTATTAGCTAAGCAGCATCTATGTTTTTGATGACTTGGTGTGATTTTTGCTGTAAAAATGGAAGGCATTTCATGGTCTTCACAAATTAAACGTATAAATTTTTGAACTTGAACAATAAGTTTAAACAAGTGAGAACAAACTTGATTTTTCACCATCCCAAGAAATCTCTGCTCTAACTCCAAAAAATTTCTTTCGAGTTGCATTGTATGCTTATCCTTAACCTGTGCTAAAGTTTCCCTACTGATGGTCATATTTCTTCCCATTGCTCTTAATCGACCCGGTCTATCTTGTCCCAATACTTGAGAAAGTGCATCTTCTTTGTAATTGATTACCGAGCTCGATTGTGGAACAGTTTCAACTTGTTTAATCTTTTTCTACAAAAGTTAACGCACATAGTTATAAATATTGTGTATGGAAAATCCCATAAGTATGTCCTACATTTAAGTAACATAAAGAAAATATCATTTAACATAAAGAAAATATCATTTAATTGTGTATGGAAAATCACAATATCATTTGTACTATCTCTTTTCTTTAACCATTTTCATTTGTACATAGTGCAGCTGTACATAGCAGCATATGGAGGAAAAGAAGCACTGAACTCGATTAAGAGCATGTACGCTATGGGCAAAGTGAGGATGATGAACTTGATACAATATTATAGACTGTATATAGAAAATTATAGACTTGTATGGAAATTGCTCTATGTAAAACTATACTTCAGATTTATACATGCAAACTAGTCATATAGGAGACTCCACACTTTTAAAATAAAGATATTTGAAACTGAATGCTTTTAAATACATTTAAATATATGCTATAAGCATAAGTTTTTATCAACTTACTATAGTATCTGCAACGGTCATATTCACTGGTTCACCGTTTTTCCGTGTGCGAGATTTGATCCAAACTTGACTTCTCGTGACGGAAGAGCAATCGCCACTCTGCTCTTTCTGCATTCAAAAGAACATCAAATAACAAACGTATTAACTAAGAAGTTTGCAAATATTACAGTAAATAAAATTACTCTTTTTTTACCATATCTTCAGCAAGTCGAGCCATTCCTTTACGACTGCATGTATGTGGCAACTGTTTGCCTCTAATAGCTCTGTTCTTCATGCTTAATGCCTGAAATAAGAGATTTAAATACATTATCAATATCGTTTATGTTCTTAAACTGTTACAAAAAATAATAGATAACAGTAATAAAAAATACCTGAAATCCCACACTTGTTTTTGACTTTACAAATTTCTTCCATTCAGTCATACTTTTGATGTTACTTGGTTTCAACTGAAGTTTTTACTCCATGGACTTTGCTTTTACTATTTGGCGAACTAGTCTACATTTTGACGCCCTCCAAATACCTCCCAGTTGCTTAAATATCAATGTTTTTTGCCAATCTGCATCCAGTTTAAACCTCGCCTGCAACAATATAACATATTTGTTTGTACGTCTATTATAAATGGTATATATCTGATATCTGTTATGTATTAAAAGCTTGCACTATTGGAAGAATAAAGCATCAAGACTTCAAAGGAAAGGTTGAAATTCTTAATGCATTATGCAACACTTCAACGATGTTCATTTAATTTTTTGATTAACTTTACCTTTTGTTTGAATATTGGTTGATTACTGTTAATGGAATTCGATCCCGTGTACCATTGTTCCATGGGGACATCTTGTTCAGTGACTTGATCAAATTCTGTTGGACTATGACATTCTGATTTTCTTACCTTATGACTTGAATTAATGGAATATCAGCATTTCTATTTATTTTTATTTTTTGCACAGAAGTTCGCCAGGTTACGGCAAATTAGCAAATATCAGTATTTAACCATCCAACTAGTGTTTATAGGTTGAAACATCCAACGTCTACTCAAAAGCATAGTATAGAGCTCAACCGAAAATTTTCCCTCTTTGTTAAATTTCATACATGAGATTGAGGGTATTTGAAGTTAAAGAATGAGTATGAGTTGGCTTCAACTACAACAGCAGTGAGAGCATTGTGGAAAAATAATGTTGTGACGACATTGAGTTTGAAGTGTATAAACTAAGTTAAGTTCTTTGGCAACTACTCATTCATAATACATTACACGAGAAAATAGCACTTAAATGAACTTCTAAAAATTCATTATTAATTCAATGGGATATTGCAACTTACAACTTAGGATGAACTTAGCTGAGCTTGAAGGGTATGCTCAAACAATATATAGTTAGCTATTTATTGTCTTAGCCATAACCTTTGCTACCTGCAAAATACTTGTGTGGTAGTCCGGCCAGTCTGGAATTTTTACTTCTGAGTTCATATTGTCCATCGGTAAGTAATAAATGTGGTCAGCTAATGTCAATTAACAAATATGGTCCAATGGTACTTTTGCTGAAATTGTGAACTAGATAAATATGATCACATGGGTCATAGACGCTTGGGTTTACTGTATTTTTTAGCAAAAGTGCTTATAAAATAATATCTATATTATTCACAAACTATGTTCAGGACTAAAATTGTTGTAGAATCAATTGTACTACTTCTCATTTACTTGCGAAACCATGATAAATCAGGTTCTATTTAAAGTTTTAAACAGCAACACTGCAAACAAGTTCTCAACTATATACTGCCAATGCTACTTATTCAATATTTGAACAAGCACTCATTTATTCAATACTAATCACAATACTATCTAAATAACAAGGAAACTGCATCATGAATATGACATATCAATGCCATGACCAGAATGGACAGCTTGACTCAAACTGGTATTAAAACATATTTTCAGGTAAAACATTTATTAGTTAAATAAGCTGTAGATAAAAATATATATGTCACCTGAATGCTTTCCCATAGAACATCTTTCAAATCATCACCAAGCTGCCTCCAATCAGTTAATGTAACCGGAACCACTTCTCGTACAAGCGGTCCTAGAAAGGAAGACAACTTGATTGACCCATCTCCTATATCTTCACCTGCACCATTAAATTCAACTTTCGATTGCCTCCTGAGAGCTAAATGGAAGCCTTCTAACTTTAGTTGGTCCTCTACTCTTTTTTCCCCATTTAGGCATGCATCGCGACCTTGCATATGTCTCTCATCATTCACTGCACCTTCAATATTTTCTTCCGGCTGAATTGCATTGTCTTCGACTATTTGTGGGTTGTCATGTAGTTGAGCATTGTTGTTTTGTTCGTTTTGCAACTGATCGTTTTCCAATTCCTATGTGCAGTCTTCATTATGAATCTCATTATCTCTTGCAATGCGTTTGTTTGGTGTAGATCTGGGGTCTTTGACTTCTTTTTGCTTGTCAGTGCGCTTTCTCTTTTTCATAGTCCTGCCCATTTTCTATTATACAAATTGATCATGTTAAGATTCATGAATTCTAGTCATAAATTTAACAATGTTTATTATGTCAAATGAAAGAGTGATGCAATTTCGAAATAGAACCAATGCTGGAGCTGCATAGATTTAATCCACGTCACATTACGGCACGACAGCAATAAAATGCAGCATATAAAATTCTGTAATCCTAGCAAGCAAGCATATAAAATTATGCTCAAAATGTCATCAAATTTAAAATGGAACGTACAATCAATATTACATGTAAATCAATGAGCTAAACTGGAAGAAATCCAAAACAATTGAAATAAAAATACAAAAGGCAACAGCTGTCAATTACTCAAAAAAAAATGCCTAACAAAGCTAACTTAACTATGTCTTCACAATCTCATGGAATCAATATGATTCATACTTCGAAATTACAGACAGACTTCATGAAAACCTCTGTCAATTACAGACAGACTTCATGAAATCCAAAACAATTGAAATAAAAATACAAAAGGCAACAGCTAACGAACATGATTCATACTACGAAATTATAGATAGACTTCATGAAAACCTCTGTCAATTACAGACAGACTTCATGAAATCCAAAACAATTGAAATAAAAATACAAAAGGCAACAGCTAACAAACATGATTCATACTTCGAAATTACAGACAGACTTCAACAAAGCTAACAAAGCTAAATTACAGACAGACTAACAAACATGATTTTAAACAAAAGATTCATACTTCGAAATTTACTCAAATATGCCTTCACAATCTTCTCTAACATAACTAATATTTTCCATGGAATCAATATCATTATCAGTTTCTTCGCAATCTTCCCTAACAAAGCTAACTTCCGTGACATGATCATCTGTCTCTAATTCATGAAAACCTCTTGGTGGTGCCTTCATTACAACATACCAATTAGAATTATCATTCTCTCTTGAATAAAAAACTTATTTCGCTTGAGATGCAAGAATATATGGATCTCTTACAAATGAAGCTTGACTTTGATGTAAATTGACAAGAGTAAATCCGTCTTCAACATTCACCCCGTTTCCTATATTTTGCCCAATGACACTTAAATACGGGAATATAAAAAACATGATAGTTTAACAAGATTATATCAGTCACTTTCCCATAATAAGTGACCACATCGACTCTTTGAGAAATATCTTTTGCACTTGCCCTACACATGGTAGTCGCATCATAAGTCACCCCATAATTTTGAGTTTCTCTCTCGATGTCTTCTGTGTGAAAACGTTGTCCGTTAATTACATACCCTTTATAGGACAATGCATTACTACTCGGACCAAAGGCAATCCATTTTAATATTTCATCGCTCGTTGAGTGAAAAGGTATCTACAAAAAATTCATTAAATATAAATTTTGAAAAAAATGTTTTCTTGATAATGAAATGATAAATTAAAATTAAACTAACCTTTTTTTTAATCCAATCGGAGAAATTATCTGTATGTTTTTTCCAAAGCAATGTAGCATTTTTTTCTAAACGCTTATCCAAATTTTGTAACTCCTCCAAATGCATACTGATGTTGAAAAAAAATTGTTTTAAGTAATATTTAACGATATAATTTCACAAAAAAATAGAATCAAAATATAATATGTACTTACTCTAAATATGGTTCCACCGCAGTCATATTCATTAACACAGCCAAATGAGCAATATCTTTTTCATTAGATGACAATTCTATTGTCTTCGATTTCAAAAGTGGACGTCCTTCGAGTATCACATTGTTCTCGTAATCTTCATTTCGAACTTCCCTCTCCTCCATTTGTACTTTCTTTTTTAGAAATTCACCAAAAAATCTCATTGACTCTTCTGCAAGATAAGATTCTGCAATACAGCCTTCAGGTCAAGCATAATTCCTCACATAATCTTTAAGTGTTTTCATGTATCTTTCAAATGGGTGCATCCAACGAAAATGAACTGGACCACACAATTGCGCTTCTCTTCCAAGATGAATTGTCAAATGTATCATTATAACAAAAAAAGAGGGTGGAAAATATCTTTCAAGCTCGCACAAAATTCCAGCAATCTCATCATCAAGATGTCGTAACTTCTCTTGTTCAAGAACAGGTTGACATATTTTATTGAAAAAAGAACATAGACAGATTATTATTGTTCTGACTTTCTTTGGAAGTAATCCTCTAATTGCAACGGATAACAATTGTTGCATTAGAACATGATAATCATGTGACTTCAAACCACTAACTTTGCAGTCTTCTAATGAAACAAATCTTTTGAAATTTGAGCAATAACCATCAGGACCCTTAAAATCATATAATCTTTTACAAAATAATTTTTTTTCAGCCAAAGACAATGTATATGGAGCTAGTGGAAGATATGTTCTATTCCCACGAGGTTGTACATAAAAACTTTGTCGAATACCCCAATCCTCCAAATCCTTTCTAGAATTAGTTCCATCTTTCGATTTACTATCATGCAATATTGTGCCTAATAGGATTTCAGCAACATTTTTCTCAACATGCATTACATCTAAATTATGCCGCAAGGGAAGTTCCTATAAATATCAATAATATAACACTTCAATGAGATAAAAAAAATTATTGTTAGGCTAATGAGAAAAAGGTATAATTTAAATACTAACCTCCCAATATGGCAAATCAAAGAAGATTGATCTTTTTTTCCACCTTAATAGCTCATCTTGCTCATCATCTTTTCTATTGTGCTTACTCTTCCTCTTTTTACTTATTATCTTCTTATTCAACTTCATATTTAACTTCTTCTTGGTCTCCCGCTTTTTGGTTTCTCTATTCTTATCTTTTCCAAAAACATTAGGAAAGCCTTTCAAAATTACAGAAATGTTTCTTCCCGTGAGAATTCTAGGCTTGCTACCTTTCTCTACGGTGTTATCAAACCAAGTTTTTTGTTTCCTCCATGGATGTGAAGGATCTAGAAATCTTCTATGTCCCATATAAACAATCTTTCGACTATGTTTTAACCATCGATGATGCGTATTGACACCACATAATGGACAACCTTTTTCACCTTTCACACAACATCCTGCAAGATTTCCATAGGCCGGAAAGTCATTTATTGTCCATAGTAAAATTGCTCTTAAATTGAAAACGGTTCTACTAAACGCATCATAAATATCAATTCCATTATTCCATAAATGATTCAAGTCTTCTATCAATGGTGCCAAATATACATCTATATCATTTCCAGGTTGCTTTGGACCAGGAATTAGTAATGTTAGCATAATATTTTCCTTCTTCATACACAACATAGGTGAGAGATTATATGTCACAAGCATGACTGGCCAGCAACTATATTTGGAGCACATCGAACCAAATGGATTAACACCATCTTTGGCAAGACCAAGTCTAAGATTGCGTGGGTCGGATGAAAATGATTTAAACCTCTCATCCACTACATTCCATGTTACAGAATCTACAGGGTGACGCATTTTTTCATCATTACTTTTATTATTGAAATGCCACCTTAGGTCTTCTGCCATTTTTTGAGATCTATACATTCTCTTAAATCTTGGAATGATTGGAAAGTATCTCAACACTTTAGCTGGAACTCCTAGCATAATCTCCTTTGAGTCATCATTTATCTTCCATCTTGAAGAGTTGCATTTTGGACAACTATCTAAATCTTGGTACTCATTTCTGAAATAGCAACAATCATTCTTACAGGGCATGAATCTTTTCGAATCCCATGTCAAATACTTTGAGGAATTTCTTTACATCATATATAGTCTTAGGAAGTACATTATTCTTTGGTAACAACAACTGTAACAAGGCCAAAAGCTTATCAAACCCATTATCGGATAATCCGGTCTCGCATTTAAGATTGTACAAAGCAGTTATGGCACATAGTTTAGTTTGATCTATGCAATCAGGATATAAAGGGGTTTCTGCATCTTCCAAATTTTTAACTAAATCATCCCCTCGTTTCTTCACATCCTCCTTTTCTTTATCATCGGAAAAAAAAGTAGTATTCAAAAAATCTTCATCTTCATACTGAATGGCTTTAAGTAAGTCATATGTATTATCCAACTTGATTTCGTTGCCTACATTGACTTGTTCGCCATGATTATACCACATACCGCTCTTGTACTTAAGATCCATCCCTCTTATAATCAAATGTTCAACGATAATGTCATCATGATGTCGACTAAGATTCCGACAATCCACACAAGGGCATAAAAGTTTCTCCACATTTCTTAACTTTCTCTTTGCAACATCAACAAAACACCTAGCCCCTTGCTCGTACTCCTTAGTTGCTCTTCAATGAAAAATATAAAGACATAAATATTAATATTTAATATCAAAAATATTTTTATTTTTGAAATTAAACATCATTTAAAATATTGTATTATCTATTTACCTTTGTAAATGAACCCAATCTTTTTCCATCAGCGTATATAATGTGGAAACAAGCAAGTTTCTACAATATGAAGCATATACATTAATAATCAAATATGTTGTGAAATGTTGTGTTATATAAAGATGAATGATAGGAGATTGGAGTTTCTATATGATGATGTGAAATATGTTTGTATTTCTTACAAGGAAAGCAGAAAAGCAGGAAATAGACATATCATCATGAATATTTATTTTAAAAGAAGATTGAAAATAGTATTACAGAGTCTATGCGTTGCAACTTTCAAAAATATTTTTTTTTAAGGAAGGTCCTTTCAGGTTTGTGTAAGTCACATGCCCTACAAGTTGTTACATGCACTAAACTAATGAAAAATAAAAATGGAATTATAGAGTGATGCAATTTGCAAATGAAAAACAGGAGTGACTTCAACCTGGCTAGAAATTTGTATCCACATATTGTCGACTTTGTAATACGAGTTATGCAAAAAATAGCGAGCGATTGATTTTGTACACAGTATCATCTCCTACCTTTTATAATCAAATAGAGACGGTAACACAGGAATAAACCCTAACAGTAACTCGAAAATAGAAGTAATGACGTGCATGTAAGTTGAGAACAAATCCACAAACAGTACTGGGGAAAATGACACGAAACAATAAGACTGTAGTTGATATTTCAGTTATGTTAACTAAACAACAAATACGTGCTTATGTGGCTGGCATTGAGACGAGTCGACCCCTAGCTAGGGATTTTATGCCCTGTACATGTCAATATTGGCCTACATGCATGTTAAAAATAAACATAACTGCTGCAGCAAGGTATATTAGTGTATATGTTCTAATGGATTATACAGGATTAATGTATAAAATACACATTTGTTCCAAACATTAAATGCGCAAAAGAATTATACAAGGATTCATTTATTGTAGAACTACGACTATTGTACATGTACATTACTACGTTCTTGATGTCTAATGTTTTTAAAGATGACCTACCTTCTGACCTACAAATATAAATTTCAAATGGCAACATTTTCTTAACTCTAACCGGAGAATCGCTTTTGTAGCTGCATTTTTATTTGCACTAGAGTGTTAAAAACTCTTAAAAGTTTTACTTACACTAGACTGTTAAAAACAAATGATTATAATTAGGCCATTTTTACTTGCACCAGAGTGTTAAAACCTCTTAAAGGTTCTATTTGAACTAGACTGTTAAAAACAAATGATTATAACTATATCGTTTTTACTTACATCATAATACAAAAAATTCTTAAATTTTTTACTTATGTAGAGTGTTATAAACAGATAATTTTACTAGATCATTTTTACTTACATTTACTTCAGAATATATGCATAGCAGAAAAAATTCATCAGCACGTAAAATAAGTAAGCATAGAAAAATAAACACTGGCGCTGAATATAAAGTTATAAACACATAGTACTACCAATGTCGGGAATATAAAGTTATATACATAAAGTGATATCACGTTGCTGATTAATGAAATATAGCAAAAATGAAAGAAATTATATGGAAAAGATGAACACGGAATTTAGACACAGGATCTAAAATTTGCAGTTATGAACTAGAAAACACAAGGAACTATAACAGGTTTTAACTAGTAATAAAATCACAGTGCAAGAATCAAGAACATGCTTTCCAACTACTGGAAAAGAAAAAAAAACAAGAACTTAAAAAATGTATGTATGCAAGAATTTAACAAATAGAGAATTGAAATAGGAAGAAGAACAATATGAACTAATAATTGGAATAGAGTTTGTAACTAACAAATTAAGTGAACTAGCTAATGAGATTTATAAGGGAAGATACCGACTTAAAGAAATTGCAGCAGAACTGAAAAAAAATGAAGAACTAAAAGATTGAAGAAAAAGATAATTGTTCAGATTTTCCACACAACCAAAACTACAATATCAGTTCACCACTATACACACACACACACACTCAATCACTTTCAAAACATTTTTACTACCTAATACAACAAGACTACATGACTGCAACATTACTTTGTATCAGCATCTTGTCACATAAAGACTAAACACTAGATTTGATATTCAATAGCTATGATCATATATAACTTTGGGAATAAATGATTATTTCGGTGTTGGAAGTGAATACTCATAACGTGATTAACATAAATGAAATTTGCAGTTAAAAACAGAAGCTACCCAGGCTTCAACCTAGAACCAAACTCAGAAATACCTTAATATAAACAATGCGTAGACATGACCAATCTAGACCAAAGTACTAGTAGATAATGAACATTACTGCTGGCCAACTGAAAAAAGAAAACCTACTGATAGTGCAATCCAACAAACCAGCAAAAATAAATCCCCTAATCAGGTAAAACGCGCTTGATGTTGCCAACTCGTTAGATATTAAACATAAAAGGCAATTGAAATTAAAGAACAGCACAACTTTTCTGTCTTGGTCCAATTGGTGATATCAATAAGAACAATTACGTGCAAACATTAATGATTTGTTCAGCTTGAAGTGTTCTATTCTTTGTGCAAACTAATAATTGGAAGAGAACTAAACAAATCGATGGCATAGTTTTCATTACGCAACTAGAAAAATAAAATCGAGCGCTCACCTCCTCGCGACGCTTCTTGAATACAGGGAACGCGGCTAGTTGAATAGAGTGGAACGCGGTCGCCTCTGGCCGTGAGAGGAGAGATCGAACAGCAGATGGAGATGGAGGAAAATCGGCCGTGAGAGGAGAGATCGAATTTAGGGTTGGAAATTTGGAAATAAATCGATTAAAACAACGTCTGGGAGGGAAATGAAGCGTGATGGAGGGAAATGTATATTTGGGGGCGGGCTCTCTTTTGCAAAGCGTTACTTAGGTTTTGGGTTAGCAAATTGATTAATTCATTAGAGAGTTGGATGAGAGTTAACCACATTAATAGAGCTTTACCATATCGAGCTATCTATTGGCGTAATAAATAGTGAATTTTGTTGTGGTGAGATGTCTCACCTTAGAGATGATTTGATACTTATGTCGTTCCATTTTCAACAACAGAATGGTTCTCCCTTTCCTCTTACTACTATTATCTTTACTAATGATAACTTCTAACCTACCTGACCCGTGTATTTATTACTCGGGTCAAGCCGAGTTACAGGTTAGGTGTGGATTTAGCTCGCTCCTTCTTAGATCATTTAGCTTGCTTTTGGTTGGACCACTTCTTTCAGACTTGGACATTGTACCTATTATTTTGTGGAATTATTATATATGTTTTTTGTAGTTCATGCTACTTATGTATGTTGTATTATGCATGATGTATGGAGATGTATGTATACTCTGATCTGGGTTTGATGTTCTATGACTGTTTATATATATTTGTATATTGCATTTATTCTGAAACTGTCCTAAACCACCATGGTATCGTATTTGTTAAGGACTAGGTGTGTCGACCATATATGAAGTAATGAAATATATATATATATATATATATATATATATATCAACATACTTAGCTCTTAGCTAATGTATTATCATGAGGGTCGTCCTTAACCAGCCATATTCTCTACGTTAGTAGACATGATTACTTAGTAATTATCTTTACTCATGTGGCTCTTGGGGTAGGGCGTCACATCATCCATTGTATGGAGAGAATTATGTACATTAGTCTTGGTAGATGTATCGATAACTATTCTCGATACATCTTAACTAGGAACTTTTGAGAAGCAAGTATTTATATATTGATTCGATACTTATGGTTAAGAACTCATTCCTAACTACGATCAATAAAATAGTTCTTTTAAGGTTTTCTTTGTATATGTGTCTATTGCATTTAATTCATTATTTATATCTCTATATAACAATATATATAAAGGAAAATTAAACCAAAAGCATACTTTATTTCGAACATGGTTGTTTACGAGTTAAGTTTGTATAACTATTTGCATAATTTCCCTCTAGGCATACCCTTAACTCTACCGATCTCGCACTTGTACTTGGGGCTAATTATGGAGCCTCTCCCTACGCCTTTGATCAGCCTTCCTAAATTAGACTAAGAAAGGCCTTAGTAAATGGATCTTCTATGTTATCTTTAGTATCTACTCTTTCGTTTACATTCTCCACATCATCGCCAAAGTGCCTTATTATGTAGAACTTACAGATTTTGTGTCTTCACTTATTATGAGCCTGTAGTTCCATGACAATCCTCATTGCTAAAATTATTACCGCAATACAAGAGTATTAGACCTTAGATGCTTGGGATCATTCCTAGCTCCATAATAAATTTAGCATCCACACTTCTTAATTAGCAGCATTGTTCAAGACGATGTACTTGGTCTCCATGGTTAAATCGGCCATGACTTTTTATATAGACTATTTCCAACCAAGGGACCCTTCGTAGAGTGTAAATACAAAACCTAAGACTAATTTACTATAGTCAACATTACTTTGAAAACTCAATCCGAGTTTCCTTCATAATGAGTTCATGGTTTCCATATTTGAGAAACAAATCCTTAATAATTTTTAAATAACTAAGAATGAGCTTAACTATTGTCCATTGATTTTCTCCTGAATTTTGATTATATCGACTAACTACCCCTCATGAAAAAGCAACATTTGGCCTTATACATAGCATAACATACATGATGGATCTTATTGCCGAAGCATAAGGAATCTGACACAAGCGTTATTTTTCTTTAACTGTAGATAGGGAGTCCTTAGAAAGGACAATACCATGCCGCACTGGAACATTTTTATACCTGAAATTTTCCATACTCGATTGTCTTAGTTCATTTTAAATGGTCCAAATGACAATATGTATGATGTCAAATAATAAATAGGGTAATAATAGGAATATGTCAAATAAATAAACGACCACACATCCAACATATCAATCAATAGGCATCCAATTACAATCAATATCCAATCAACCAATATATCATAACGGTTACTATTATCAATTGTCAGCGTTTAACTAGCAATTAAATTTCAATATTAGTTTAAATGTCCATTCAATCAAATGTCAAATTCAAGTTCGATTTAAATGTTAATTTAACTACCAAACAGCAGTCAATAAGATTTTAGCACTTCATGATTTAATTTAACTAACATCAGAAAATTTAGTATTGCGTGAGTCTTTTTAATCACCCACCTTTATATGAATCTGAAAATAATAGACTTCTAATCAACAGCTCCTCTCTATGTTTCTTAGTCTCCTTCTTGATTGCCAGCTTTGTTTCTTAATTTTGCTTTTGGTTTGATTTACTTTAATTTTCCTCATTGTTATATTAATATAAATGTGTGTGTGTGTGCGTATGTACGTATTTTTAGAAGGGTTGAAAAAAAAGATTTGAAAAGGAAAAGTATTAAAACGAGAAGAACTGAAAAGGAAAGAGAAGATTAAGATTTGTAAAGGAAGAAGAAAGTTTGAAATAGAAAAGGATTTGAATATTTGAAGAGGAAGGAAAAAATAAAATGAAAGAGAATAAGAAGATTTGAAGAAGAAAAAGAAAAAAACGAAGAAGATTAGAATGGAGGCTAGGATTTCATTTGCATCATATCTTATTTATAAGGTTAGAGTTAGGTTTAGGGCTAATGAAATTTGAAAAGAGAGGCTATTATTAATTAAAAATAAATGAAATGAGGTTTTAGGAAATGAAGTTGGAAAATGAACCGAAAAAGTAAAGTAAATATGAACAAGCTAGGTATTGAAATAAAGTAAATATGAACAGCCTTTGTAAAAGTAGCACGCATTAAAAGAGGTGAAGGAAAGAATTAAAAATATGAAAAGTAATTCACATTTGTAAAATGAAAAAGCTTCAGACAATGTAAATGGAAAGGATTAATGGAACAAATGAGGAAACAATGAAAAGAGTATGGCAATTGTTAATTAGAAAGGGACTGAACGGACCAACTCTAGACTGTAAACAAACTTTTGGAATTCAAATCTCAAAACATTTGCTCTATCAATTAATTTTGTTAACCCCAAACATACAAAATTTGACATCCATTAAAGATTTAATTAACACATAATAAATGAAATAAATTCTCTACACAAATTTGTGTGATTAATAAAGAGAATATACAGCATTAAGAACCTTTCATTTCTCTCTCTCTCTCTAATTAGATTGGGAATTTAAACAAACAAGTAAACATTTCGATTGAATGTTTAACTAGGAATGCATTAACATACATTCAAAAATATGATAGCGTAAAAGAGGTAAAAATAACATGTGTGTACATACATATATGTACATCTTTAGCGCCACTTATAGTTTGCATTCATAAGTAAAATGTATATAAATAATCCACATAAGAAGGCAACGAAAGTAAGAGTAAATTAGAAGTGTGAAAATGGAAAGTTAAATTATGTTGCAATTAAAATATAATCAATTCTAAGTGAAAAAGAAAAATTCAAGTGTACATCTATTTTTTCCCCTTACAATCTCATATTCACATTTAATACCGCATGAGATTTCAAACCTAAATAATCCATTATTTTATGATATAATTGGATCTAAAACATAAGTTTATATTTAGGTGTAAACATATATGCAGTAAAATAAAATTAAATTTTGAAACATGAACTGAATCAATTGTAAATTAATCACCCAATTTAAATTTATTTCAATATATGTTTACAATTGACATCTTCTCACTTCTTAATTAAAAGATTCTAATTAGATATAAACATTCATTTTATTCTTTACAACATTAACATTTGTTATATCAAATTTTATTGTTAGTATGCAACCCAACATTGCGTCACATTCTATTTATTTGGGTAATCATCTTTTAACTTTCCATTATCATTGTCACCGCAAAGGCATCTCTATTCATCTATGTTTTAGGGAGTTGGATCTCGTCAATGTGGATGATGTGGGGGCAGCACTAGGTGCGATGGATAGAGGAGGCGAAGGGCTAGCGGTGGAGAGCATATAGCGGCATCCCGCAATCATTGGTGGCAGCACAACAAGAGAGAAGGAGCGGCAAGGTTTGAAATTGGAAACGAGCCTGAGTTTGGGGGAGGGAAAGGTGATTAAAAGCTTAAGCTTAATTTAATTTATATTAATTAAAATCTAATTATTTCGTACGTTCGTTAATGCATAAGTTTTTCAAACGAGGTCCAAATTAAGCACTATAAATTGGGTTACGGTCGTATCGATGAATTCTATGATATGGCATTGGATTGGATGGATTCAGAGCTAGTAGGAATTTTGGGTAAAATTGAACGTCTATTCAATTTTAATTCAAACCAGAGCACTTCAGCGATTTCTGAAATTTCTGTAAGTTAACTCGCCTCTTTGGCCCACTTATGTTTTTATATACATGTGGATAAATTTATTTATGTTGTTTGTCATTTGTTTAGATGATTTACTATTTTATTAGTTGGTTTGAATATATTCTCTCCTATTGAAGCACATGAGACCCTATTATGTTCTCGTGTATGAATAGATGGCCCTTTGTTTACGATCCCGTCTCGAAGCGGTTGATTTATATTATTTGATTATGTATTATATGTGATGCAGAGAGACAGGTTGGAGGGATCCAGTAGGATTCCTCACATTGTTGATTTTACTTTTCATATATTGAGATATATGATGTGTTGGATGCCATATTTGATGATATGGATTATTTTTGCTTATTTAGTGCTATAATAGCACTGGGCCGTATTTTTAGTATTTTGAAATATTATGAAATAGTGATTTTGAATTGAAATGATTTTCAAAGTGATTTTGGAAGTGTATTCGTTTTAATAATTTTCAAATTATTAAAAGGAATGACTTTCTTTTCAAACAAATAAAAAGTATGATTTTTGATGTTATAAAAATAAAGTTTTGCGTGAAATATTTTTAATAGAGGTTATTGAATAATTTTATATGAAGGATTCATAAAAGTGATATTTTATAAATAAAGAAATAGATTTATAGTCGGAATTTATAAATATATTGTAAATGGATACAAAATTCGATTGGTAAATGGATTTTATAAATAAATTAGATTTATAAAGAAATGGATTTATAAGTGGATTTTGATAGTAAAATGATTTTTTATAAAAGAATGATTTATAATTAGAATTTTATAAATAAATAGATTTTATAAAATAGAAGTTCTATGAAATCGAAAGGAGATTAATAAACATAGTTTTATAAATATGGAAATGATTTATGTTGAGATTTAAGTATGGATTTTTATATAAAGGAAATACATTCAAGTTTATAAGAGTTGAATAATCTTTTAACGGAATGTTTTGAAGTAATGTTTTTGTTGAAGCTAATGGTTACTAAAGTGATAAACTTTAAAAATAAATTTTTGAAAGTAATATTTCTAAATGGAATTTAATAGCTTGAAAAATGATTTAAAATGTGATACATATTGAAAACATGGATTTCAACAATTATTGTTGTAATAAACCTTTTTGAGGAAGTATGGAAGGCATGGACTATAACATTGTTTTTATAGTAACTGATTTCTGAAAGAAAATGTTTTATACGGGATTTGTCACGACCCACTTTTTCCATACAGATTTAAAAACTGATTTTTGACCACACTCGTCAGCCAAATTGCATGGAAAGGTGGATAGTAAGAGAAGAAAGTTGGTAGAAGATAGAAAGAAAGTAGAAAGAAAATAGAACAACACAAAATCTCACAACGGAACGAATAATTTATAATATATATATCAAGTCTTTATATGAAACAAAACTGCAACTTAAACATATACAGGCATCAATCATAGTATATATCTATTCGGCACAGACAGTTATAACACCCTATCCTCACAGTTGTCGATAAACATAACCAAATGTAACCGGATATAATCATCTACGTGGATACGTCTCTGGTCTCCAGCTCCTCTCCTAAAGCTTTCATTCTTCTAGCTAAACCTGGGAATATGCTCGGTCTGACCCGGGTATATAGGAAAAACCATGCCCGGGTCATATTGGTAAAACAGCGTAAGAAACACACTCAATTGAATTATTAAAGTTTCAAAATCCTTTAAAAGTCACAGGTATCTCGTCAGACCATGCCACAAATAAACAAGACGGGTTTTTACCTTGCGATTACCAAAACACTTCGTATCAAAATCCTCTGATATTATAATAATGTCTAAGTACAGATACTTATTCAAATAGCTGAAATTGTTACATTAATTAAATTCTAGCAATAATAGGCTCTACAATCAAAACCGTAAAGGAACGTATTGGAGAATGGATTACAAAATGAATGACTAGGCACTAGGGCACCACCTATCACATTACACATCTAGAACAGCATACCAAGGATCACTCTGGGACCCTCTGCTACATAAGACCGGACTACCCCTTAAACTGGATAGACCGAATAAGATTACCCCGCGGTTGGGATTAGCAATCCCACATAGCCGAAATAAAGGGACTCTAGATAGGGGTAACCTTACCCTACATGGGTGCGACCCATTTAGCCTTGCTGCATCTCCCCTTATTTTTAGTCATTCCCGGCTAATGAGGCTCGAGGCCAAGCGTTGCCTTTTTAGAAATATTCACTTAGAATGCTCATTGCCCTCCAATGACAATGTACTGATAACATTCATCCATACAAGTCTGTTCTCGGTCCGAGCGGAACCGAATGCACTATTCCTACTACATTCATTTTGGAATCACCCTTAGGATTAGTAGCGATTAGCCCTTGCATTTCACTGCTCCATCTTCGACTTCATGCCCTTATCTTCATTTCGAAAACATACTCATTAGAACGAAGTGATTTTCGGATCATAAATCCGATCCCAATCTCCTCGAAACAACGTTCGCCATTTCTTTGTAAACTCAAGCCCGGTTCTTTAGGAAATAAACAAACGAAATAAGATCGAAGATCGCCTCCTAACCGTTAGTGGATGGATTTCCTTATAACGTCCTAGAAGAACAAATGATTTTATACGTACAGTATAGCACCTCAAACGGTAACTGCACCATATTAATTTCGAGTTTCCTCTAGATATTTCCAAAGTTATATTTGGGTCCAGACTTGATAGTTGGTTATTTAATTATCAATATATAATCAATTCAACCAAGGTTTGATTGTCCATTGCAAACATTAAGCCTTAATTAATTTAAAATCCAAATAAATTAAAATTACTTAATCAAACCAACATATACTTATCTTACCAAATAAGTATCTTCATGAAACAATTCGTTTTCAAAATATCTGAAAACCCTTTTAAAATAAAATCTGTAAAGCACCACTGCGGTATCAAACCATAGATTTAGCTCGATGGTTATGTCTCTATCCCAGAGAAATTCAATATGTAGCTGTAGGCACTCGCTGCCTCCGATTTATGCCACGGGAGTATACCATTTCTTCCCGAAACCTTTTTTAAATAATTCTCCTAAATAAATACTTATAAAGTTTTCAATATGAATCTTTCGAGTTATAATTTAAGCAAAATACTCTTTTACAAAAACTTTACTATACAATATATTATTTTTAAAACAACATTAATTTTTGATAAATTTGTCTTTGATATAAATATACTTTAATACTAATTTACACTAAAGTAAAAATTAACTTCTAAATAATCGCTGTAAATTACTTTTAATTAATAGTTATTATACTTTAAACACTTTAGATAATTAATAACTTTAAAATAGAACTAATATTTATATAAATATTTTTAAAAATAATAAATTAATTCCTTAAAATCATTACCAAAATATTTACCGGTTAACATTAAAACATCATCAATAAAATAATCATTTTAAACAAATCCTGGTTCAGTGTCAACCCAAATCGGAAAAGAAGGCTTAACCATCACAATGGTACTTAATCAAGTTACCATTCAATTTTATAATAGTCCAGAATATCCAATATAGATATCCATATAAATCAGCTCTTAGTGGTCAATTCAACACCATTCTTTCCAATATAATCATCAGGAAAATAAGTGGATGTCCGTACAAATAAAATAGCACATCAGGGCTTTATTTCTGCTGGTAAATGTTCACAACAGAAATATTCGGTAATAATGGATGAATTATGACTTATTCTGCCAACTGGTGTTCAATTTAAAATAATTAGCCGAACAGTGTTTTATTCCGCTAATCAGATGTGAAAACATCATAATTAAAATAAAATAACTCGTCATTAATATTATCTGGCAAAACACTTCAAAAAATCAAGGTCATATAAATTCAATGACGGTATTATTTTAAATTGATTGTTTAAAATTTTATTTGTTCCAAATGACTATAAAATTTCACTTGTTCCGACTCGACAACAGATCGTATGACAGCGTAATATCTGTCGATGCGAAATCGCCACAACCTCGCGTAACTGAATTCGTGTGAATGTGTTATGATATTTCAAAATCTTATCAGATATAAAGGTATAATTTTTAAACATTTAAAATTATTCTATTATTTATTTACCTTCATTCATTTTATCTTTTCCAATATATATATATATATATATATATATATAATTTAAAAATTCACAAAATAATACTCCACCCTGGTCCCTTTTGAACCAAACCAGCCCACCCTCTTTTTTTTAAACAAACGAGTCTGAAGCCCAACATCCCTAACTAAAACACAAACCAGCTTCCCTTCCTCCTTCTTCCCTCTCTCACTTTCCCTCATCTTTTATTTAACCCGAAACCACAAAGTAGAAAAACGAGGCCGACTCCGATCAACTCAAACAAACTCTCCCCCTCTCCCCATGAATTCGACTCGACCCACTTACCCCACCACAAAGCCTAGATCGAATCCACCCTTCCCTTCCTTTCCCAATCTCTCCCTGCCATGGAAACCCTTGCATGCACGCTGTGCACGTGCACGTGCATTCTGACACCTACCCCAATGTCGCGACCACTCCAACTCGATTCACTCAGCCACCCGAACTTCCTCTTCGCCCCGTCGTCCCTCCACATCCTCGATTCAAAGGCCGAGTCTCCCACTGCAGCACCTCAAGAAATCCAAACCACAATTCTTTGAACTGCTCTTGCCATACACCACTGATCTACTCGTCACCGCCACCATTCGTGAGCTCACCCATACCGCTCCCTTCCTATCAAAACTCACCACGTCCGGACACCCTATTTTTACCAAAAACAGTTGCGTTTCCACGCCAGAACCTACCACCTCAAACCCTAAAATCATCACCTATCTCCAAACCAAAGCCTTAATCGACATTCCACCATAGTCGAAACCTTCCCCCCGACCCCACGGTCTACCCAAGATCGATGCGCCGCCGCCTCGACCACCACCAACTCGAAAATTAAATTTTTAATGAAAAACGATCACCCCAAAAATTATCAAAGCCAGGCTACTAAAAATTGTAACTTTTTCCAAAAATCCTATTTTAAGATAACAAACACATTTATGTTCTTGAATTGATGTTTTGATCTTATTGGTTTTTGTCAGAAAACTGAGTTGCCTATCGTACTTCAACCCTATCTCGATGCACGCTTCATGAAACACAACCAAACTATTTTTATCTAAAACTACACTTGAAAACAAAACTTCTATTAGTTTACAATGTTGGCAAAATCAAACTAGATTGAAAGGAAGAGATTTTAGAAAGTTGGATATGAAATAACTTTCACTGTTAAAAACATAACAGAGCAGGTTTAAACATTTCCAGGTATTCTCAAAATATAAGCTCTCACCTTCCACATCGTTGTTCCCTCAAAAAAACTTCAAACTAAATCCTTGCTTTGGACCTGGGCTCCTGAAATCTTGAAAAGGTTTTGCTTTTGGTATGATTTTCAAACAGAGGATTTTTACTTCTTCTTTTATTTGATAATGTTTTTAGTTATAAAGTTTATTTTGTTTTATAGGCTTGTGAAAAATGGAATTACACACCAACTTATATACACACTTACATCCGAAGATAACGTATACACATAATATATTTATTTATATTTTTTTTAGAGAATATTTTGGCCGCCGTACAAAATTGTGTACGGTGATGGATGGAAAGAAATTGGTGACTTTAAGTTGATATTGAGATGAAATGTAAACAAAGGCTTTGGTTTTTGCCTCTTTTTATCAGACAAGCTGTTGTAATACATACATACATACATATATATATATATATATATATATATATATATATGATTTCCCTCATTTTCTTTATTTTATATATATATATATATATATAT
This sequence comes from Allium cepa, assembly GCA_030765085.1. Lineage (NCBI taxonomy): Eukaryota > Viridiplantae > Streptophyta > Magnoliopsida > Asparagales > Amaryllidaceae > Allium > Allium cepa. Next base: position 846,348,525 of record CM060928.1, on the reverse strand, counting down.
GCATACATTAGCCTTTCCTAAAACCACTAACTTACTTTTTACTTGATTTCTTTACATGCCTATATTTACTTGTACATATATGTCTTGGGACAAGGCTTATAAAATGGTTTTAGACAATGTTAAAGGTTACATATTTATATATGTACATACCTTTATACAATTAAAAATAAGAATGGAAACTTTGTTATTTTATTTTAAGGGTATAAAATAGCATTTTTAACAAAGCATTACTTTATTAATGATCTTCCTTTTTGAAATGGTTCTTTATATTTCCTCATTTATATCATATACACTTTCATATATATATATTCCTTCTTTCATTTTTTTCAATATATAAAATATATTTTTACTTTTAGTAAACTATTTTTATCTAGTCCATATATAAATTTTACTTACCTTTTTATATTCCCTTAATGCAATACCATTTATTTTGTAGGTACTATATATTTACTTTTTGAACTTATATACACACACACACACATTTTAGAAAAATCAATTTCAAACTCTCTTATTAAAATATATTATATTGTTCATAAGCCCAAAAATCATTTCTATTTAAAATATTTTCTTTTTTTTCATCTATATTTATTTGCTATGAATTCCTTTCCAAGGTATATAAATTTTGTTACCTTGAATACGTACATACATATATAAGCACTTCCAATTAATCAATCTCCTATACTACAAGAAATTTGATTTTTAGTGGCTCAAAAAACGCTACAAAAAGTTTTAGTGGCATTTTGATAAACGCCGCTAGACTAAAAATCCATGATTTTTTGTTGCATTTATTTTAACGCCACTATAAATGAATTTTCGGCGGCGTTTTTTAAACGTTACTAAAGATCTTTTTTACAGCGTTTAAGAAACGCCACCGAAAAGGCGTCGTTTACTATCTTATTTTTTGTTGCACTTATTATTATTTTTTGCAGCTTTTTTTTTGAACGCCACGGAGATTATCTGAGTTACTATAATTGCTAATTCTGTAGCACTTGTTAAACGCTACAAAAAAATATTTTTGGTGGCGTTTTTTCTCCACCACCGTATGTTTCGATTTTATTGCTTGTTGTTCCACGACTACATTTTATTTCGCCTCCAATTCAAGTACTTCAAAACTTATACAACAACGTAATATATAAACACATACACATTCAAAAATAACACATTCAATGAACCACAATAACACAAACAAAAGCAATTACATAATCACCACTATATCATAACATTAGTGTCAAGACAAAAGGTTAACCATACGTTTACACAACCAAACTACCATAAACAGTTTCATAATAGTACATGCAGCTAAAGTAGTGTTGCTACCATACATACTAGTTTCATAATAGTTTCGTAACAGTTTTAATCAGCCTAACTACATACATGTGCTGCTACAAGTCAGATCTGCTACCATACATATAAAACCTATATTCATATCTTGTGCTCAAGTCCGATCTGCTACGTATCCATTAAGCATCTGCAAGACAACCATGTTATTAGTTTTCTCCCATTAAAAAACCATGTTATTAGCTAGCCATAACATGGAGCAATTAGTTGTAGCATTATCGTGTGAACTAGTTCGAGCATGTTAAGAGCATTTGCGCTCATTTTAAACTGTCAACTGCAGCTACGACCAAATTGTCAATTTATAAAATCAACTGACACTTAACAATTCACCAAATGATAAAATTCTTGTTAATTGATTAATAAATTTGGTAAAGTGAATCAACCTAGGATTTTAATAACAGAAATGGGTCTAATATTTGTAATATTGCAGGTAAAGAGGTATTGGTTAAATATGTTAAGTCCACTAATTGTTTGAGCAATTGAACAGCTAGTTTTTGGTTAATTCAATTGGCATATTGCTCTATCAATTGAGCTCCAGCAATTGCTTTGCTAATTATTAACAGTTGCATTAATAATTTACGCTAAAATTGGCAACTGCTTTGACAATTGATTTATCAGTGAACGCTTCATTTTCTGACAAACTGATGTTTCATCGTCATTGTTATTATTTACAGAAGATAATGAGGATAGCATCACCATAAGATTACAAACAAACCTACCTGCACGACAGCTTAAGCTTGAATCTTCTCTTTCAAGCTTTGAGCAACAGCATTAATAAACTCCTCCGTGCTCAAGTAGAACTCTCTTGAAACCCTGTTCGGATGAAAATTGTTTTAAATTTTGAAGAGAAAGAACTTTGAGAAGGTGACTTTGAGAATCAACCCTACAGGTTCCACCCGTTATATTTATATTAATAACATGCCATTGTTTTCCTACGTTATATTCTCTCTTGAGAGAATATCCCTTCGGTAGGCAATAATAGTAGACCGTCTTTGACAAATATTTGGGGGTTTTATATATTGAAAACAAATATTGAGTGTGGATAAATGCTAAAATTATAACCAGGTCGCAGAAATTACAGACGGTAGTGTAAAAGCAATTTTTTCATAATAATAACATGAACCCCACTTCAGTAGTGAAAGATATGGTATGGTAGTAGTATTTTTACCATAAGAAAACAATCAAATTAGATAATGAGAGGCAAAGGATGGAAAAAGAAAACAACATATTTTCCTTTATCAAAAGACTATCCTGATCCTTATACTAGATTATTTATACATGTGATTTAGAATTAGTTGACAACATAAATTTATTACTAACAGCAGTAATTATACGTATCACCGAAAAAGATTACCTTAACTTGCACGGAAATATGAAACTGCTTGGTTTCCTCCTAATGAGCGATCTCATACATGATTGTGCAGCCAACATTTAGTGCCTTAAGACCACCAACAACATGGAGGGTTCTGAATAGAGTACATATCAAATGACCACCTTTAAATTAAACAGTGCAAAATGATTTATTATCATACACTATCTGCAGTGCAACATATAGTATTAGTGCATGAACTTATACATGTAGCTATTGAAAGAATATAAGCCCTAACCTTGATATATCATACGACTGTTATGGTACGCGCGAAGACAATAACACATGTTCCGCTAGTAAATTGATTCAAATTATATGTATTTAAAATATTTAAGAGAAATAATTATTAGACTCGTGTGCTTGTGCAAATTCATATACATATAAACATATGAGAAGTTATGTAAATATATTGTGGCTACTCTCAGCGTGAGATAATGACATCAAAGGCAGGTTGTTTGCAAATGTCAACACGATCAATAATATCTCCATCTTCACTCTGTAATTATTTTACAGTTAGATATTCATATCTGAAAAGATAATATAAATATATGTATGAGTTAATTTCATATAATTATTAAAATTGAATTTACTGGCCATATTTTCACAGCACCATTTCATCATCTATGTCATACCAATATACCATCGTGTTTGACGAATATTAAGATGGTCCAAGTAAACTTTTATTTGCTAAGTGAGACGTGTAACAAACTTCAAGTAAACATATAATAAAGAATTGAAAATTTAGGTATACTTGCCTTTTTGTGACCAAGGCTATGATGCTGGAGGATATGTTACTTAGCACACTGCATGAAATCAATGTATTAATATCTAAGATGAACATAAAAATTTGACAAGTGAAATTTGAATGGCTTACCTTCCTCTACTCCAATGATCTCTCAATCCATTAGATAATAAAAGTGAAATTGTGTTTTGATGATTGATTGAATTGTGTTTTGTTTATCAGAGTGCGCAGCGAAAACAGTAAGACCGCTTCGCTGAGTACAGCTGATAATTATTTTGATTTAAGAATCAAAATATGAAAATGAAATTAATTTCATTATGTTGTTTAACCAGTGGATTTGATTTGTTGAAATTTCTTACTGGTTTTCTTTGATGATAATCATATCTGATTAAATTTCTGCTGTTTAAAAATATCTTCATCGAAGATATATTTGAGTAATTTCTTTGTTTATTTTGTAGTATGCGTGCAAACATGAGTTGCACGTTACTACATTAATTTTACGTTGAACCGATGCTTGGTTATGAAACTTGTGAAGAATAAGGCTGGATAGGAGCGGCCATCCGTAGTTAGGCCTTACACTAGTATTGGTTATCTCGATAGGAGTGGTATATATTTTTTTTCATCTCTTATTTATTTACTCCCATCGACATACCCAATTCTAGTATAAAACGAACTACGATGGTTCATAATAGTTCAGGACAATATATATAATAATAACACAGATAAAATAAATGCGGAACACAGATATAACAGAAAGTCTCATATATATATATATATATATATATATATAACTGATGTCAGTTGATATACATGTGATACAATACATATGATACAACTACAACTGTCGACTCTGGAAGTTACATATACAAGTACATTATCGTGAATAATATACATGAATATACAACATCCTATACAATGACAACATCTACTCCAAAAATATGAAAAACTTCATAACTCTAGCAGCAGCCCAAAGTAAGATATCAACAACCTATAAATACTCGGTCTGACCTGAGTATTAAATTCAAAAGAAAATAATACACGGGTCAGTCTAATTCAAACTCAGTTATTAGTGCACAGAAACAGTAATAATTTAATAATGAATAGACGACAGTCACAATAAATCTCGTCTATCCGACCCTTTTACAAAGAAATCGGATAACGGTGAATATAACACCTAATAGTGTTAAACAACAAATCAGCAGATTTAAATCATCAACAAAGGTAAGTGAAAAGAACATCGATGAAGATAATTTAGAAAACATCAGAATTGCCTAATTGGCAATTAACAACGAAATCTAATTATTAAATAAATAATTAGAAACTCAAAATCTAATTATCAAATAGATAATTAGACAACAACAAAATGATCAAATCACCCAATCAAATATAATATCAAAATATTGAATTGACAACCCGAAACAATTTCATCAATTGAAATAAATCAATTTATAACGTCAAATTCTGAATTGGCTGCAGTACACGCACGCGTGCACTGCCTCGCCAATACAGTGATGAAATACACAAAAGCTCAATGAAAGCTCACAAACGAGCACAAGGTCAAACCCGAAATACCGGATTCAACTCAAGTATAATTCGAAAGACAAGCAAAATGCAAAGGTCAAGTCATGGCAATCATGACTCAACTCAATGTAAAGACCAAAGTCAAGGCAACATGAAACTGAAGATTAACCAAGTAAAATGCAAACTGACACGGCGATTCACACATCAAAATGCACAAGTAAGGCCACTATATAATGTAGCAGACACATGTACAGGGTCAAAGGCACAAACACATTGTGAACTTATATGGGACAACATTAAAACCATCCCAGACTAGTTCAGGTAGCACAAAGAATGGCCAGAAACAACTATAAGCAAATACAAACTACCCAGTACACAAGCAAATCCAAATGTCAAATAAAGACAACAACATAGGATATTCCAGAACAGGTGACAAACATGCACAGGCAAAGGCGGTCCAGCATGAGGCAGTAAAGTAATAATTACAACCAGGTTACTGATGTAGGTGGCACAAGGAACTGCCGACCAAACAGGTTACTGATGCAAATTACTCGGAGCAATATACATGAAGTGGAGTTGAAACCGAGTCAACAAAATGAAACTCGAAAAATGCATATGAACATGATAGTAATAGTTCAAGGCACAGTAACAACTACATGAAACTGAGATTTCAACTTAATTAGAAAATGCATATGAACATGATAGTAACAGTTCAAGGCACAGTAACAACTACATGAAACTGAGATTTCAACTTAATTAGAAAATGCATATGAACATGATAGTAACAGTTCAAGGCATAGTAACAACTACATGAAACTGAGGTTTCAACTTAATTAGAAAATGCATATGAACTCAGGTGGAATGCAAACTTCAAAAGGTCGAAACTGTTGCAACATGAGGCAATCAAAGCCATGACAATTCCAAATATGCAAATTGTCTTACATATGCTCAAATGAACATGACTCATAACATCTTTGTTGAAGATGAGGAGAATCCAGTGTAGACTGCATATACTAATAAAACAACAATGGGCATATATATGTATGCATATGATTGATGCTCAACAAATTACTAACTGCTATTAAATTAGAAGCTCATATAACAAAATAGGCCAATCGAAAATCAATGTCACGACATGAACCAACAGAGAATTCAAGTGAAAACAAAGTGGTACAAGTGCAAGCCCGAACAAGACTCGAATGCTATCAGACTTCAATTCAGTGAACCCATTAGGTATGCAGACCAAAGAGCAGAAGTAATCTGGATCGATTGCCATCAACTCAGAGACATAATACACACTTGAGGACAAAAGCATATAGGCATCAAGCTACAAAGCTCAAGCTATAGCACAGAACTACAGATCAAGCAACAACCATACTACATGAATGCACATGAGGACCAGACTACACAATGAATACAATGCAACAAATGAATGTATCAGTCTTGAACAAGACAGTCAAACCAGAGGCTCGGACTCAAGTCAGTGTCAACAGCAGTATAGATAAATGAAGACTGCATGATGATATTCAACATGCTATGCAACCTAAACCATGTACTACAAGTAAAAAGACAAAGAAATACAAGCTACTAGCTCATGCTACAGATCAGGTCCAAGTCAGTTATTCACGAAATCAAAATTCCAGAGATCAAAAATCATGGTAGTCAAAGAAATCAACTCGAAGGCCAGAGAATTCAAAGCCTTGGAAATCACCCTAAAAATGTAACTTAAATCAACTGTCTCAAAATCATCTCAAGGCAGAAAAAGTATCGACATCGAACAAAAAGAAATCAAATCGAAGCCAAAGACCACGAAAACAGAATAAGCAAGCGAGGTCGAACGAATTCAAATTAGATGTGAGTAATATAAATTACTCACCTTTCACCGAAGAGCATAACCGATCGATCGGCAAGCCATCTCGAGGAGCAACTCACCAGATCGAAGTAATTAAAGTCGAAGCCTTGGAAATCAAAGAACCAATCGACGAAAACCCGAAACCCTAATTTGAAGAAAGGGGGACGAGCACGCCATTTTTTTTTCTTTCGTACGTTTAAGGGTTTGTAAAAATGAATCACCAATACGAGAGAGAGAGGGGAACGGTTATCAACAAGTATCACACTACCTAAAGTAACATGGGCCAAAAAAAATTCAATTTAAAGCCCGTTTAATCCCTTTAACCAATTTCTTAAAAGAATTTAAACCGAATTTAAAAACTTCAATTAGCAATTAGCTAGCACAATCATCATTTAATGATGATTATAAATTGGGCGAAATCCCGGGTTGTTACAGCACCTGCTTAATTCTCTGTTTATGCAAAATTACATCAACACAACACATGCTTCATTAGTTAATTTTGTTTCACTCTTCTGTACTGTAAATTGAAATGCATGTATAACTTTATCTATTCACAACAGTCATTTTATCTAGTCAAATGACTATAGACGTGCGACTTACATGACTGCCAAATTTAGTAGTGACCCAATGGGATCTAGGTTGAACTCCATACTTAAACATACACTCGTTTCTATTTTATTTATAATCAAAACCAAAGGGCATAAACATGCTTTCATTAGACACAACATTGGCATGACCATCTCTATACATGCCTGAGTTTTACTTTTGCATCGTCAAAACTTAAACACTGAATTTTTGTGTGTGTGAGTGTGTGTATGTGTGTAAACATGGATTAGCATATCACATACCTTCCGGTTCAAACCATCGAGTCCGTGTTCGTCGGTTTCATTTTCTATGTTGAAACATTGTTGATTACCAGAGTAATTGTAATACATGCTTGCGGTTGAAAACATTTTAATAAGCTTGCTAGTTTTTGATGGAAATGCATCGATGATCTTGCACATCTGCATTTTAAGAAGAAAAATGTTGTTCGTTTTCATTTTGTAATCTTGAGTTTTATGCAAATATTAGAGATTGCTAAACTACATCAGTACTCCAAACCATTACTTCATTGAATTTAGTTGCCCCTTGTACATCATAGTTCATTTCTTACCTAATTTTTTGTTGTATCATAGAAAATTGGAACTGACGAGCATATGTAGCAACTAAAGATCTTAAAATGTAGAAGTAAACATTATTTTTTTACTATATTATTGACATCTTGCTCCACTTGTTACTTATTGAGTAGTAGAACCTAATAAATTAATAAGGACAATTGAGTAAAATAGTTAAATAGTTTGAAGTATTATCGACTATACTCCATAAAAAATTTGTTATATGTTTCATTTTAAACACTCGTTGTTGTGGAAAATAAAAAAAAGTTATAAAAGTTGTCCCGTGCAATCAGGATAAGAAAGGTGAATATATAGCTAGTCGTGAAACCCTATCTATTAATTCCATCATCTAATTACAATTGCAGAGCCTGTTAACTACATATCATAAGTTAGCTATATGAATTCAGTATAGTCAAATTGTTGATTCACCGGAAAAATGATTTTTTAAGTAATAAATTCTACCATTTTTAAGAAAGCAAATGGAAAAATAGCAGCAGCTTAACTGTAGTAAACTATTTGCAGTTGAAGGTCGAGAAGCCATATTTGCGAGACGATGAATTAATAATCTAACACCAAAGTGGATTCATCCATAATAAAGCAATATTTTGAATGGTCAAAGTTTCAAATCAGTTCAGTAATACATTTTAAGCTTCTATCATAGTATCCAAATTATCTATCAAAGAAGACAGAGTAGGTTATAAATAGTAGTGTCACATGCTAATTTATTTACCAGCAAGGTGACTGGATAAACAGGTACTTCCTACAAATTTCATTATATTTGTAATCGTATTTGATTTCCAACAAATTTTATTTTATCACTGTCAAACTCTAAACTGATAAGTGAGAAAGCATCACACAAATGTGTTGTACCACCTAAAAAATGAAGTCGTATAGGAATTTAATGTATGCGTTGTTGTACCAGTTTATTATAAAAACAAAATAAGAGCGCATAATTTTACTTGTACTTAACTAAAGCTTCAGGAGCTTATAGAAGTCAAGTGAATTACATTGTAAATGCAAAAAGGAAAAAAAGAAATTAGCACTCGCTACTTTCATTTTCAGAGCACTTTCAATGGTTTTGTCACATATGATATGCCCTCTTTCAGTGTAGCTCTGCGCACTTCATTAAATTTCTGAAGTACACAGACTGGTATTGTTGGGCAAGTTTTATCACTATGTCTACATATCTTCAAGTGCTAATTTCCATCATTGAGTTCTAAAAAAACTGGCTTAGTTGTGACCTGATATCAACAAATTAGTATACGTTGCTCTACTTTAACAAATAAGCTAACGCCATGCCTGTAAGAATTATTCAATAAACCAGTGGGTGAAAAATCTAATGTAAGAGTCTATGAGCCTCTTCATTCCAACTGATTAACATATACTCTAATAGTTAAGCTACAGATCTTTCTACAGCTGATCTAATCATTAATGAGTTCTTCCAAAATATTCATGCATTCACAACCCTCCAAGATTCTAATAGCTCCCATATTGGTTTGTCAAAATACAAAATTGAAATAATCAAAAATCAAAAAATAAATAAAAATTTTAAGGGTAAAAAGATTTGCATACTTCCTATGACGATAAGTAAATAAAAAATAAAGTGTTAATATCACTTGAACCAATTGTTGTTCACTTTTCTTTCATATTAGTCAATTTAGCGAGACAAACTCAAACATTACCCATTACCTACTCATCGACACAGTGCCCCACAACTCAAATGCCAATAAAAATTCAAAACCTAACATAGTTGTACTCTTCACTTAGAATAAAACCTCCATGCCTTGCACCCACACTCATCGAAAATCCTCAAACAATGGAAAACACCACATTAAAACCCATGTCCTCATAGAAACTGAATATTATGTTGCAGCTGTGTATCGAAGAAACTAGATATTCTGATTTGCTTTCAAAATGCTTGAGATTTTTAATTGTTATGACATACATGCATTGTTATGGCATACGTGCAATCAAAAATGATAAAAGTATAAAGAGGGAGTTGGGTATACAGCTGACCTCATCACTCCAGGCTTGGGCTTCAGGCTTTACATAATTTAGGCAATCCAAGATCAACCATCTGAGCATCAAAATCCTCACTGATATCTGTAGAAAAAATTGACATTAATTTCCCTCCATTGTAGTTTGTACTCTCCGTCTCAAAATAATTCAAGAACTGGGAACTATAGTGTTGGAATCATAGGAATAGAACTGAAAGTTAATATAGTCAACAACATCCCTATACTTATTCCACAAGGCCAACTTTGGTATGTCTAAGTTAGCATCTTGATTGTAGTAAACTATATTTTTATTTTTCCTATCAAGCATACAGAAAGTTTAAACTACATGAATTGCAAATTGCCTACTAATTAATACGCTTAAAATGCATCTTCATATAATTTAATATTTATAAAATTTAAAATGCCACACGATTAACATCTACATTATAATTAATTTAACTTATAATTTATATATCAAAATGTCTTCATTCATTATTATAGATTAGTCCTAATTAATCCCAAACTGGGTAATTGAACTCAATTGGAATTCCAACCTCATAGCGACCAAAGTTTAACGAAATCATCTTGCAAGTAAAAACAAATCGAACATAACAAGCATCAATTAGAATTCTGAATTCAAATCCAACTAATAAATGAAAAAAAAATAGAAATAGCTCAAAAAATCGATCAAACTAGTCAATAAAAAACAAAATCGCAAAGCAGTAGTCAAAGACCAAAATATGGTTAGCAAATCAACTAAGTACTGCGTAGTGTACGAGAAGCAATTCAGAGATAAATACTACTTTACCGATTTAGAATTCCTACTCACCAACAGAGGTAATCGGCTAAGGCATGGTAATAGGATGAGACATGATGATTGGTTTAGGAACGACGATAGGGCGGTGGTAGGCTGAGGCCATGACGTGATTTGCTGTGGGCTATATTTTCGAAAGCTAGGGGTTGAATGAGACAACTTTGGTGATTTTAGATTCATATCCAAATGGAATTTTCTTTCAAGTTTTCAAGAAAAAGAAGAAAAATTATTCAAAATGATTAATGGAAGAAAAGAGATATTAGTGGCCGAAGAAATTTTTTTCCATGTTTTTCGTGAATTGTTGGCTGGAATTAGCAGCAGCGTTTCTTTATTTATTTTTGTTTTACTAAATCATCTATAGATGCACTTAACTTGAAACGCTACTATATTATGCATCTAATAGTAAGTTTTCTTGTAGTGCTATTTTATAAATAAAAACTTGGAAATTCACAATATTATCTTGGTTTGAAAACAATATGTTATTACCAATAGTTATTTAACGTGGATTTTTTTTATTAAAATACCATATTATTTAATATTAAAAACTAATATCCAATACCCTAGGCATCAAAATTCCAGGTCATTACAGGATTTATATATATATATATTAATCGAATCCTTATACTAGTGTTTTTGGGTTGTCGTAACAATGTTTTATGCAGCATCCGTTTTGACCCAATAAATTGGGTTTTGACTTTCCATTGTCAAATATACGAACTGGTTCTTATGATTATACTAAAGGCTTGGTGTATGGGAGGATTGCTTCTTAAACTTAACACTCATTCTGAGGCGTATAAATTCGAAAGTTGTATGGCTATAGAAATCTATTGGGCGTGTCTCCAAAATGGTAGTGTTATTAAATATACTTATACCGTTGATATAAGTATGGAAAAGTTTTCCAATATCGAAGGATCAATATGGTTTTGAGGATACATTTTTTTTAAAATATAATTTGAAGTAAATATTCAAAAATTGGTTTAATTAATAAAAGATTAATTAAATGGGCCTAGTGATAGCTTATGTGCTAGATATTATTTGTTGCTTTGATAGTTAAATAACCGACTATCAAATTTGGCCATTTTTGTTTCTTTAAGTTGATGTTGAAAATGAATAGTCGTGTACTTAGCACGAAGCCGACTGAGTAGGGTTGATTATCGTTTGGATTAAGAATGTTTATTTGAGTAGTGCGGAATGTCATTGGTACTCCAATCTGTCGGACTTTCTCTTCGCCGAAGGATAGCAATTTGAGAGTTGGAAACATGATAAGACTACGAGAGTTTATTTTCGTATGAGGTTGAGGGCGTCTTTATCGTTATTGCTTCGGAGAGACTAGGGTCGAATTTATCCGAGAACCACTTCGGACCAATGTATGTGTTCGAAAGTGCAGGGTTTTGATGATGATTTTGAAGGCGAAGATATTCATGATGCAGGGATACTTACCGCTATAATACATATGTATGTATGTATGTTTGTATGTATGTATGTATGTATGGTGGCAGTAGTGCTTCGTTATGAAAATCTACGATATGCAAGGACTTCTCACTACTAATCCTAGGAGTAATTTCAAAAAGGATGTGGTAGGAGAGTACCTTTGGTTTTTCCTATTCCTAGATAACTTGTATGGATGAATGTCTGACATTGCATTTCTAATTACATTGATTGGTCTTTATGAACGTATCACCTGTTTGGTGGAGGAGAAGGCAACTTCTCTTAGCTTAACACCATTTCTTGAGACATATGAGATCAAGAGTTATACGTTTGTAGAAATCAGTTGTGTAATTGTGGCAATGGCAATGCGACATTCAAAGTGGAATGGCTATGTAAAAGGTAAACATTGCCTTAAACCTCATCACCCGGTAATGGCTTAAATATAGACATTGTGAGGCTATGTTGTTTGCAACCATTAGGGTATGATCATCACCTTTCTAGATAACCTCTATATTTCGGGTGCGTGGTGTATGCTATGAGACATCTCAGATAGGTCAGTAATGACTAGGGTGATGACATATTCGGTTTCTATCTAGGCTATGTATGAGTGCCAAATAGGGATAGACTAGTCTTACCAGATGCGGAGGATTATTTGTGTATCCTCGGTACATTCCTCCAGAGATGTATTGTACAGAAGGTAGTCCCTTATCTGCCATTGTATGGAAATCCATTCTCTAATATTGCCTTCCATTTTTTTGTAAACCTATTACGCCATCAAATTTAACCAATGTAACAATTTTGATTATTTTAATATTATTTATATACTAGGCACTAGTATAATATAGCAGGATTTGATATGAAATGCTTTGGTTATCGTAAGGTAAAGATCCATTTGCGTCTATATGCAGCATAGTCTTACGAGATACCTTTGTTTTGATAAAGAAAAGCTTTTATAACTTTAAAATTCAGTTGAGATGTGTTTTCTCATGCTGCTTTACTAGATAAACCGGACGTTCTTCCCTTTCAATGTTCAGGTCAGATCGAGCATATTTACGGAATTAGATTTGGATGATTTGGAGCTTCGGTAGACGAGTAGGAGTTTTTCAGGTCATATTCACGTATATGTTTATTTTCGCTGCATTGTTGTTTAAATTCTCAGCATTTGTGAGGATAGGTTATTATAACTGTTTAGGCATATAATTGTGATTTGCTGTTTACTCTAATGGATGTATGTAAATTATATTATAGCTTCTCTTTTGTAAAGTTCATTGATATTATTTTATATGTTGTTCCGTTGCGATTGTGAGATTCTGTGTTGTTTTAGTTTCTCTTTCTCTGTTCTTCTTCTTTTCTCTTCTTCTTTCTTCTTTCTTTCACATAACTATTCGCACTTCATTCGATTTGGGTTTAACATGTGTGGTTTATTGTAAACTCGAATTGTGTAGATTTGTGGGTCATTTCAGCTGGTATCAGAGCTTAGATTGTCCGAACACCTAGGCTTTGGTTGGGTACTCAATATAGATAGGGTTTGTAATACCCTAGAATTAGTTGAGTGTATTATAGATATGAGAGCGTATTTGTTAGAGATTATAAAAATGTTTTATATTGCCTATTGAGTGGCTTATGAATTCTAGTCAGTACGTGGGATGTCACGGTATCGATGGGGGTTTTTAAACTCTTGAACAAGGCAAACCGACATAGTATTGTTTTGAAATTGGTAAATGAAATAATTTTATCTTGATTATATTTCATAAAAAGGAATAATTTTCAGAAATTATTATAGTTATGTATGGTGTGTTTGATTGTTAGTGAATAATAATATTTGATTATTATCATTTGTTGTTTGTTTTTTGCGTTTCAATAAAACTTATTATTATTATAATGTAAATAAAGATAAACAATTAAGAAATGGCTTTATATAACCCAAGTGAAATTATATATAAGGAAAATTTATAAATATGAATTACAAATAAAACTGAATTTAAATAAATAAAAGCACTAAACTCACTTCGGTTGTTGGAAAATACTTTTGGTGATGACTATTGCATCATCAGTATTAATTTTTGAGTTTCTTAGTGATGGATTTCTACCATTGAGATTTTGTTTTCGTAAAACTAGTTTTGATTTTAAAATTCAAAAGTATGATTTGATATAAAAAGAAATTATGTATAATATAGTTTCAAAATGATTTGAAAATAATAAATAAAAACTGGGTGTTTAAGTTCTAAAAGTTATTATTTAAGTGTTCTGTTGAAAATATAAGAAACTAAGTTTTATAACTTATAAATCTAGAGAATTAGTAAGTTAAAAAAATCAAATTTTTTTGAATATGAATGTTAAGAAGAAAAAATTGAAATTGAAATGTGAAATGAAATTTAAATTATGTTAAATAAAATGAATTTTGAAATGAAATTTGACTTAAGCAAAGTTAAGCAAAATTAGATTTGATTTGTAATGAATTAATGAAATAAACTAATGAAATAAATTAGTGTAATGGATATGAACTTGAGTTATAAAATGAAATTCAATTTAAGTTGTAAAATGAATGGAATATGTTTTGGAATGTTGTTTGCTTGAAATAAATATGAACTTAAGCTGTAAAGTGAAAATAAACATGATTGGTTGTATAAAATGTTCTATAATAAGCTTAAGTAATGGTTTTATGAAATGGTTTATAAATGATTTTAGTATGGAAAAAAAAATACCTAGTAATATATGAATGTGAATAAAGCGATGTGAATAGTAAGTAAAAAGAATGAGATTTAATGAGAAACTCATTGAAATGAATATTTAAGTTGTACGTATATTATTCTATTGGCATAACTGCTTGATCCAGATTTGAATATATGATTTTGAGATGATTTACATTGATCTGAATTAGCTATCGATTCCCGACGGCGAACATTGGATATGGATTCTTGATTGATTATGATATTCTCTATCATAGTATATGGCTATGTAAGAAGAATAGCGGTTTCTAATCAAGGAACCTGATCTGACTCCGCACTAGAGTGGTCGTGTGAACGATACTAGTTCGAAAGTGAAATTGTATGATCGAGTGAGCGATCAGGTATGGTTTTGCATACAGATGATATATGTACATCATATGGAATTTAATAAATTAAATGTTGACATTGGAAAATGCAAGATATGGTTGCGAATTGATTGGATGAATATTAATTATCTGACGGTTTCTCTTGTTACCTTGACTATATTTGCGTATGGTTATTGTATTAGTATATGTTACATATTGATATTACTTTACCTATGCTTGTTCTCATTGGTTTTTGAGTGATTATTAGGTGCGGATGGCATATGCTTCGCATTTGGGAGCTCGCTTTCACGTTATATTGATTGTATATGCTTACTAATATACGAAAAGGTACACATCTCAGATTACATATCGTACTTTTATAATTTTTTCCATACGGGATGCCTCATCCTTGAAGATGAGATGTATTTTGTGATTATCTATACATTGTAAATTTTCTCGATCGAACCATGTAAAGGAGACAAATTTTCCATAAATTTAATGCGTTAGAAATTTTTTGAGAATTTTGAAAATAATATTGATAACTAAAATTCGATTTTTATGTTATAACTTGGGACGGTATAGTTAGTAACTATGAATGAATTTTAATGACATAGAAATTTCATAATCTATATTTAACTAATTGGTTTCGAAAAGTTAATGGATTTGTGGTATTTTTCTTAACATGGAAATTTCGGGGATGAAATTCTTTTAAGGGGGAGAATGTGACAACCCAAAATTTCAATCATTTGAATTTAGAATGTTTAAATGAATTTAAATATTGAAAAGTTAATTTTATAAGTTAAATAACTTATATTTCAAATATAGTGAATTAATTAATAATTAAATTGTTTAATTTAACATTTGGAATTGTTTAAATAATTGAATTTTGAATTTAATGTAAATAAAAACGATTTCAAAAGTTGATTTCAAATCTATTTGATTATGGAAGGCAGTAAACTTTTAAATTGGATTTTAAGGTTATTAAATTGATTTGGGAAATTATTCATTTTAATTGACGTGTAAAAAATAGCCTTCTAGAACGTTGTCTCAGATTTCGACGAAACCAGTTTTATTGGATCTGTAATAGTGAATTATTATATGCCGTCGAACTTCGTGGTGATTGGACTTATTGTTTTGTTATACGAGTTCGAAACACATAGAAATTAATTTAAGGAAGTTAAATTAATATAATGCGATTTGAAAAAGCTAACTTCCGTACACTACAACAAAATACCCCTTTTACAACGGACAATGCCCGTTGTAATATAGGTTTCGAAACGGACATGCATCCATCGTATTATGCGATGTTGTAATAGTTCCAAAAAAAATTACAATGTTTTAAAACTTTTGTATAAAATATTTTTTACTACATCCAAAACCTGTTGCAATATGACCATTTACTACAGTTTTGTCCGTTGCAATAGACCAATAGACTCTTTTGCAACAGTTTTTCCTGTTGTTAAAAAAATGTAAAATTAAAATAAAGCATTGGTGCAGCAGAATGAAAAAATAATTTAAGTCATCAATATGGAAGCACTACAGCATGATCATTTCATCGTACAGGCAATATTAGTACAGCAAAATGAAAAAAGACTGGAAAATAAACTACAATATCAAATTTCATCAATACATAATACAATCATGTCATATTGTCATTTGCCAAAAGAAAATATAATTCAGGGTATACTATGTCAATGCCAAGAGCATATCAGATTATACAGA
The DNA here is from genome assembly GCA_030765085.1 of Allium cepa. NCBI lineage: Eukaryota > Viridiplantae > Streptophyta > Magnoliopsida > Asparagales > Amaryllidaceae > Allium > Allium cepa. The sequence goes on along the minus strand of CM060928.1, from coordinate 846,331,554 downwards.
TGAAAGTAAAACTAATTCTAGGCTTAAAACAGTGAATGCAAAATGCATTAATAAACAAATCTAAACTAAAAGTCCAAAAAGGAAATCATGCTACAAGTATCATTCAAAGAAAACATATTTGCGATGCTTGAATTTTGAGAACCTAGCATAGATGAAACTCACACAATTCTTGTTTTGTCTTCACTTTGATTTGGATAGTTTCCATGGTTCATTGAGCTCGGTGGTTTTCAAGTTGATTTAGATTCCTACACTGTTTCACAATTATGAGTTTAATCATAAACTGTTTTGGGCTGGATGGATGAATTTCGTGATGATATTAGAAGAAAGTAGTGTATTCAAAAGTGTGCGGGAAGAAAAGCACAAGCGATGCATGAGTGAAGTGTGTTTACTTAATGACTGACAAAGTGTATATGCATAAATATGCCATGGAATATAAACATGCCCACTCATCTACTTTAGCTCTTTCTATGGAAGCATATATCACTGGATTAAATAAGAGAACAGTATCACCATAAAAAGTAGAAATCAACATCACCATGTTGTGCACACTAGCACTTCTATTTTTTAGTGCAAGTTGAGCAAATTTTGGTTTATAAATAAAACCTGGCTAGTTTTATTCATGTTCATTTATATAAATGCATAACACACATACACCATAGAGATGGATTCCAAGTGATCCAAGCGGCATGTACTCATATACTAAAAGTCTTTGTTCACCTTCAGCACAACATCCGATTAAATTGACAAGGTTAGCATGATGGAGCTTGCTTAACATTAACACTTCAACAAAATATTTCCTATTCCCTATTCCCTTGATGACCATTAAGACTAAGTCGCTTTATAGCCACAACCTATTCACATTATAAGCATTTGTTAACTCATATATGTATTGGCATGCTTCACTTGATTATTCAGACTAAGAATTATATACCCGGTCTATGCTCTCTAAATTTCCTTTATAGACTCGACCAAATCCACTTCCCCTAGGAGACAATCAGAATCAAAATTATTAGTTGTCGTAGCCAGTTCTAGTATTAACATAAAGTTTAGGATCCATGAAAGTGAATTGGAGAGAAACACTGTTTTTCTGTTTGCGCTGGGGGCCAAGAGGCAGATCACTGAAAATCGACGCCCATTGCCCTGGTAACTGAAACTCTAGAAACTGATGAAGTTCTTCAGGTAGTGGCTTATCTGAAACACGAAGATAAACAGAAGGTACTTTTAAGATGCAAAATTATAGTAAACTGTGTAAGTAGAAGATTTATTGCAGGGAACTTGTATAGAAGTGAACATGGATGGGTCCTGCTACTATGAAAGAACGAGGGGTTACAGTAGGAAGCAAGCCTTTATCGTGGAAAAAACGAAGAAGAAAAAATCCAAGCGGTTATTCCTAGGAATTGATCCTACAAAACAATAGGAACATGTATGTCTACCTTTATTATGGATAACTTTGCATTGATCATAATGTTTTGACCTATAAACCATGAAGAATTGCTTTATATTCTCAAGTACTTAAGCTATCATCTGACTAATTTTGCAGCTTGATGATAGAAACAGTGTACAAAATACAAACATGTATCTCATACATGAATGCAAACATGGAAAAATCACGTAAACAAAGTAAGAAAAGGTCATATGCTTATAAACTATGTCCAAACAAATGTTTTGTGATTTAAAACAAGTTGTTGGAGATGTCAATTGTAAGAGAATATAATGACAAATGTAACAATTTAAGAAAGGTTGTATTGTTGGTTAACTAACCTAAGTAAAACAATACGAGCAATGTTCAATACAGTATAATCGACTCTTAATTGGAAACAAATTGTTTATATTACAACAGTTCAGCAAATTCTTATAAAGGAATCTACTGTGAAATTGTTGAGTAACAACAAAAGAATCAGTGCTCATTATAATGCTTCTTAATTGAATTCAAATATGTTACTAAAATCTAAAAATTCAAAAAACGTTCTTTTAAAATAATACATCAAATGTTATCTTTGTACCCAATCAATAATAACTTTATTAATACCCTACTTGATTATTATGTTTATGCTACAACATCTTACCGTAAATCTTCATGAGGCTTGAGAAACTCAGTTCCAGAAGCAGCTAGGTCCTATTCCACCTCATGCTTATTAGCAATTTCTTTTATCTTCAACCTTGCTTCCACGGAAGAAGCACGAACAAAAAGAAATTCTATTATCTGTGTTAGCATTTTACTTTGTTTTAGTTTGACTAGTTAAAAATTAAACATAGCTATAGCCTGTAGAATACATTGCTAACAAAATATTAATGAACATAACTTGATAATAGAAGATAGGTTATTTTTTCTGGTAATATAGTAATGTACACATAACATGTCTGCTAACACCACAATCTAGCAATAACTCAAACGCAGCAGCAATAAATGCCTTTCCATACTTGGCTGTAAAGAATAACTGAACTTGCTAGCAAAATATTTTCGTTCTATTCCATGTGAACAACATACGTGTTGGAAGGCGCGCATGTAGGACAGGTTTAGGGTGGTTTCTATGATGGTTTGAATATCAATGGGCTCTGTAACATATGAATCAAGTGAAAGACAAAACAAACTGAACTGCAAACATTATATGCTACAAAGGAAATATAGATGTTACAACAAAAAATTATAGTATTGAAATATAAAGCATGCCACACAAGAAATATTCCAAATTATTATTAACTGAGAACAAAACTTAACAAAAAATAATCATTGTTTGCATGAATAATTAAAGGTACTTTAAGTGGCATTCAAAATCGAGAATGAAACCAAGAAACCATTAGATACATGAAGTGATTAGAATAATCTACTTCTGCTTATATGCATGCTCTGCATTACTCTAAAAAGAAGTCTTAGTAATAAAGTAAAATCGAACATCGGATCCAATTCAGATGTGGTATGTGTTGACTACACAAGCCCTCCAAATTCAGATGATCTAGATCAGGCTGTTAAATAAATGAAACAGCATGTATGTTTAATTTGAATAAGAAACAACAGAGTCGGAATACTTAATTTAAAAAGTAATTAAACGTTGGACACACTGTTGAATTTTTAGATTAAAGAAACATAGAAAAAAATCATTTGTCATTCCCTCTGGCAGGCGAGATCAATCGGCACGATTTTTTAGATTGAAGAATTATTTTAGGTTTTTTTGCCATTTCAGTTGCGATAAGTGAAACTAGGGAATTCAGCAAAACAAATAGTACTACTTGATGTCAATGCTGTCAGACGACGAAGATGAAAAGAAAAATGACGTGACAACTATGAATTCATCACCGCCATAGCTTGCAACTCCAGTTGCTTCACCTTCGTCAAGGTATTCTTCACGTCCCCTACTTCCCTTTGATCTCCCTGTTTGTGTTTTGTGATTGTGGGAAATGTTAGGTTAAAATCGAAAAGTGCGGTCTTTTGGTGTTAGCGGCGAGGGCAGAGAGAGTCGAGGTGGCGGCAGTGATGGCGATAATGGGGAGGGTGGATTTAGCTAGGGTTTTTAGAAAGGTTTGTTTGGGGATTTAGAGGAGTGTGGATAGCTTAGGGATTTGAGAGGCTATTGTGGAAGGCAGTTTAGAGATGGAGCAAATTATGAGAGCAGCCGCCATGGATGTTGGAAATTAATCCCCAAATTAATTTTGTTTTGAGCAACTTAGCGTGAAGGAAAGATAGCGAAGCGAAAAATGAAATTTTATAAAAAAGAGGGTGGGATAAAAGTAGTGTGTTAACCATTAACCTTCAGTAACAGAAAAAAAAAAAAAAAGAGGAACTAAAAACATTATTACAAATTTTCAGTTTGAAATTTATAAAAAATTTATAAATACTTAATAAAGTTTTATTTCTAAATTTTATGAATTTCTAATTTTAATTTGGAAAATTTTAAAATTTTAAATTTTTTCAAATACTAAATATAATTATTAATTATAAGTATTAAATGTCAAATAATAAATATAATTTCTTAATTGTTAAATATTTTTTATGGAGTTAGTAATTATTAAAAACCAACTACTATTTATTAATTATCAAATATTTAATCGAAATGATTAATTATTAATTATTATTAATTTGTAAGGTTATTACTAAATATTAATATTGTTATTCCTGAATATTAATATTATTAACAATTAATTGTTAAATATTAATTATAAAATATATATTAATTATTATTAATACTCCTAAAAAAGGTTTTAACTGATATCTCTAAATGGAAATTACTTTCTGACAATTTGTAATATTCTAACAATTTTATAGCCAATTTGTATTTTATTTTGAGAAACTTCGTATAAAGTTATGTAATAATAACTGGAAAGTTAAATTAGGTCTATTGGAATAGCGATCAAATCCTACTATGACGTTTAAAATAATCAAAGGCAATGACGATCAGTCATTAAGGGTTGTTAAAAATTGGCATCTGCTACAACGCGTAGAAGAAATAGTTGCAATTGACATCTATTACAACGGACAGACTAAGTTGAAAACTGATATCTAATACAACGAACCGAAAAATGTTGTAATAGGAACTCTAATAGCTCTATATTACAATGGGCCAAAAATTGCTGTAATAGATCAATATTACAACGGGCTATAATCGTTGTAATATAGCTGAGGATTGAAATCTATTACAACGGACCTGAACCGTTGTAATATGACCATATTACAATAGGATAACTGAAAACATTGTAATAGGCATACTCGAAGATGAAAAATTGCACCTATTACAATGGGCATAAAAAAACCGTTGTAAAATCTATCTATTACAACAGTTTTTTGTGGTCCGTAGTAAAACATGCATTGTAAAAGGGTGGTTTTGTTGTAATGGTATATGATGAAATTGGGTCCTAATATATATTCCATTGTGTCGGAATAGGGTTATAACGTATACAACACCAGATGACACGCTTTGTTTAGAGTTCGAAAATTTTAAACGTGAATAGTGTCGTTGAAATTTTCTATAGAAGGACCTTGTTTATTATCATTTGCAAACCCTAAAAAGATAGCAACTCCACAGCCTCCATTAGGGGAAACCCATCCAATGGCCACCACAAAATCGCTCCATCACATGCAGATTTAGGCTTCATCTTCAACTATTAAATTGAAGAGCGCGACTCGATGTATAATCTCAACAGTGGAGATCAGAATTGAAGCAACGTGGAGGCGGCTACGCATTTCCATTCATCTGCAGTTTAGGGAGCTGGATCTCATTGAAATGAACGATGTGGGGGCTGGCACTAGGTGCGATGGATAGAGGAGGCGAGGAGCTAACGGCGGCGAGCATATGGTGGCGTTCGACGATCTCTAATGACGGCGTGACGTGAGAGAAGGAGGAAGCAAGGTTTGAAACTGCAAACGAGCACGAGTTTGGGGGAGGGGAAAGTGATTAAAAGTTTAAACTTCATTTAATTTATGTTAATTAAAATGTAGTAATTTCGTACGTTCGTTAATTCAACTTTTTTGTATGAGGTCTAAATTGAGCGCAACAAGTTGCGTTGCGATTGTATCGACGAATTCTACGATATGGAGTTGGATTGGATGGATTAGGAGCCAGTAGGAATTTTGGGTTAAACTGAACGTCCGTTCAATTATAATTCAAACCAGTGTGCTCAGCTATTTCTAAAAAAATTGTGCGTTAACTCACTTCTTTGGCCCACTTAAGTGTGGATAATTTTAGTTATGATGTTTGTTGCTTGTTTGGATGATTTACTATTTTATTAGTTGGTTTGGATATATTCTAGCCTATTGGATAGGATGAGACCCTATTACGTTCTCATGTATGAGTGGATGAACCTTTGTTTACGATCCTGCCTCGAAGCGGTTGATTTATTTTATTTGATTATATACTATATGTGATGTAGGGGACGAGTTGGACGGATCCAATTGGATTCCTCATAGATTTTAATTTTCATATATTTTGATATATGATGTGTTGGATGTTATATTTGATGACATGGATTATTTTTGGTTATTTAGTATTATAATAGCATTAGGCCATATGTTTAGTATTTTGAAATACTATGAAATAGTGATTTTGAATTGAAACGATTTTCAAAGTGATTTTGGAAGTATATATGTTTTAATAATTTTTAAATTATTAAAAGGAATGAATTTATTTTCAAACAAATAAAAAAGTATGATTTTTGATGTTATAAAAATATGGTTTTGTGCAAAATATTTTTAATAAAGAATTTTGAACAAGTTCATATGAAGTATTTATAAAAGTGATATTTTATAAATAAAGAAATAGATTTATAATATGAATTTGTAAATATTTTGTAAATGGATTCGAAATTTATTTGGTAAATGTATTTATAAATGGATTTAATAAATAAACTAGATTAATAAAAAAATGGATTTATAAGTGGATTTTGATAGTAAAATGAGTTTTTATAAAAGAATGATTTATAAACATAATTTCATAAATAAATAGATTTCGTAAAATAGAAGTTTTATAAATTCGAAAGCAGGTTTACAATCATAGTTTTATAAATATGAAAATGATTTATATTGAGATTTAATTATGGATTTTTATATATAGGAAATATATTCAAATTTTTAAGAGTTAAAAAATCTTTTAAATGAATGTTTTGAAAGTAATGTTTTTGACGAAGTTAGTGGTTTTTAAAGTGATAATCTTTAAAAGTCAAGTTTTGAAAGTAATAATTCTGAATGGAGTTTAATAGTTTGAAAATTGATTTAAAATGTGATATTTATCGAAAACATAGATTTCAACATTTGTTGTTTAATAGAAGTTTTCGAAGAAGTATGGAAGGCATGGACTGTAACATTGTTGTTATGGTAAATGATTTTCAAAAGGAAATGTTTTATATATTATACAGGATATATATATATATATATATATGATTAAATCGAATCCCCATGCTAGTGCTTTGCGCAACATTCTTTTGACCCAATAAATTATGTTTTGTCTTCCATTATGAAACACACGAATTGGTTCTTATTATCATAGTAGAGGCTTGGTGGTATAAGAGCATTGCTTCTTATACTTAACACCCGTTTTGAGGCGTATGAACTTGGAAGTTGTATGATTATAGAAATCTATTTGGTGTATTTCCAAAATGGTAGCGTTATTTAATATACTTATACCATTGATGTAAGTATATGGAAATATTTTATATCAAAGGATCAAAATGGTTTTGTTAACCCGCCTTTTGGCAAGGCCGTGGCAGGCGGATTTAACTAAAATAAACAGTGTTACCCGGCTAAAAAATGATAGATGCAGAAGATATGATCCGGCTCGAATGAATATCGAGTTAGGAAAGGATTGGAGGTATGAAGACTAGTATGGCTTGATCAAGGGTGGAAAGTCAAGAGTGGCTCGACCTGAGTGGGTCGGTAGATGTGGCATGCTAGTGATCTGGTTCATCATTTCTAATTTGTCATTTCTGGTTCGCCATTTATGGTTCGTCATTTCTGGTTCATCATTTCAGGTTCATCATTTATGGACCGTCATTCCTGGTTCAAATCATTTCTGGATCGTCATTTCTGGTTAGTCATTTCTGGGTCATCATTTCTTGGTCTTCATTTCTGGCTCTTCATTTATGGTTCATTATTTATGGTCGTCATTTCTGGTTCGTCATTTCTAGATCGGCATTGGTGTTGATGGGCCCGGATCATTCGAAAAGCCCAGTAACTCAGGTTTTGCCTATAAATACAGCTTGTTGGGCTTCATAAAAGGGATTTGATTTTGTTCCCCTTCCATTTCCCCACTAAGGCTACTCTGCCAATGTTGTTTTGAAAACTCTAGATTGTAATGGTACTGGATTTTCATATCAATAAAAAGGAAATTTCTGGAGTGGACGTAGGCCGGAGTTAGCTAAACCATTATAAATCTTGTGTTATTACTGCTTTCTTTTTAATTTTCATTGTTCTTCACATTCATACTCTTTACATACATTCTATCTGTGATCTATGACTGTTATTTGGCGCTTTCATTGGATTTGGGTGTTAGTGACCAATTTTGGCGCTAACATTTTGGTGCTTTCACTGAGAAAGCTTGCACTCAGGAATTCAGAAGCTTGGATTTTGGATTTAAAGGCCTAGGAACTTGGATTCTGGAGACTATGGCATCGCAATCAATCAAGAGACAAAGGATGGAAAGGAGTCAGCAAGAGGGAAGTCAGGAGGCTTCCTCTGGAGCTAATCAAGCCTCGATTTATATCACTGGGGACGAGATGCAGGTCATGATGAATTCCATGCGGAATCAGTTGATGAAAAGGCAAGAGGAAATGATGTAGACCCTTCTCGGACAATTTGGACAAGTAAGAGCTGCAGGAGCTCAGATCCATGGAGCTGGATTAGAAGGACTCAATCAGCAAGCAGATGGAGTGGTTCAGCAGGGAATAGCCCCTGATCGGAAAATAGCTATCAACCCAGATGAACCTAGACTTGGGGGCATACCACCAGGTAATGCAGGACCAATCCATGGATGGATACCAGATGGCACGGCGCAGCCTGGCGCCAATAGGGATAAAGGAGTGTGTGATGAGGAGTATGTACCGAAATTCCCTGATGACTTAGAGGGCGGTTAGGAAATGTAGATGGAGGCAACCCTTGGTAGGTAATATTGGATTAGCCGACATTATCAGGTGCACTATTCGCAGAGGTCTGAAAAACAGGGATTTGGAGGGAGTAAACAAAAGTCCATTTAACCTTAACATCAGGATGGCTAGGAATCCATCCAATTTCAAGCCGCTCACTTTGGAAGTATACAACGGTAAGATGGATCCTATTGACCAATTGATGAGGTAAGCAAGACATATGGAAGTGCTGGGGGCATCAGAGGAGGTTATGGTTCGATGTTTCCCCCTGTACTTAACCGATATAGATGCTATGTGGTTCAGACAGCTGGAAGATGGATCAATCGGAACAAGGACAGAAATGGTGGACAGGTTTTTGAAACAGTTTCGAGTTCACATCAAAAGGTCGAAGAATGTGATGACACTAACGTCAGTGAAGCGGAAGATGGGAGAATCACTAAGGAATTTTTAAACTCAGTTTAATGTAGCAGTAGCTTCGATGGATCGGCCGGATCCATCAATGGTTCTAATGGCGGCGGTATCAGGAGTAAGGGATAATTCAGATTTCAAAGTATCGTTGATACGAGATCCACTAATGGATCTCAAGGAATTCTTTCATGAAGCTGAAAGATTTCTTCGATAAGAGGATGCATGTTTGGATATGAAGTCAAAGGAAGTAAACATGGTTAAGGATGGAGAACCGTCTGGTGAAAGATCGGGTAAAGATAAGGATAAAGGGAAGATGAAGCGTTGGGGAGAACCAAAATTCTCCACTCACACAGGACTGAATGAGACATTGGAATGGATATACTTGGACACTCGGGATCGCTTTCCTTATCGAAGGCCGGTAAAGAGGGAACCCTCAGAACGCGAAAGGGCATCGAGAAGGCACTGTCTCTTTCATGACCTAGATAGGCATGATACTAACAGCTCTAAGCATCTAAAGGATATAATCGAGGAGCATGTAAGGAATGGTCAGTTGCGGCAATATGTCAAAACTCGAAATGGGGCGGTGGAACAGGAGGAGTCACCGCCTACCTTGAACGACAATGATACGAGGCCTAGGAATGGTGGTCGGTTGGTCATCAACTAATCGTGATGGTTTGGAATAAGTAGAAAACTCTAGGCAGACGGCTAAGTCACTTACTCATGTACGGGGACGGAGACAACCCCTGGGCATGCTCTTAGAGATGATAAACTGTACCGCTCTTGTTTGTGAAGTCAATTTTTTCTTTTTGGCTTGGGCACTTTCATTTTCTAGTTTAGTTTTGTAGTTTGGTTTGAACTCCTAGTTTTGTTTGTTTTCTGATTTGGATTCTGGTTTGGATGTTTTCCTTTTGGTTTGGACTTTTGACATGGGTTATTGTTTTCTGGTTTGAATCTAGATTTCGGATTGGATTTTGATTGACCTTTTGTCTGGTTTTTGGATAAAAGGTCGGCGAGCATGGACTATGCTCGGTAAGGATCTGGAGCGACTAGGATTCAACCTAGGACTTAGGCCCCATATAATCTACCGGTTACATTTTCAGGTCGTTGAGTGTGGACTATGCTCAGCAAGGATCCGGAGCGACCAGGATTCATCTTAGGACTTAAGCCCTAGCTTTACTTAATGTTTGGGGACACTGAACCAGGAATACTATGGCATTACTTAACACGGGTCGTCGAGTGTGGAGTGCGCTTGGCAAGAACCCGGAGAGGTTACAAATTCGGATTTTGGCTTTGAATGGCTATGGATGACATATGGACTTTGGATGATGGATCAAAAGCTATTCAAAACACGCCTTCCTACCACAAGGCATGTTTTGGGGGAAAAATGTTAACCCGCCTTTTGACAAGGCCGTGGACAGGGGGATTTAGCTAAAATCAACAGTGTTATACGGCGACAAGATGATAGTTGCAGAAGATATGATCAGGCTCGAATGAGTATCGAGTTAGGAAAGGATTGGAGGTATAAAGGCTAGTATGGCTCGGTCAAAGGGTGGAAAGTCACTAGTGACTCGGCCTCAGTGGGTCGGTAGATGTTGCACGGTTGTGATCCGGTTCATCATCTCTAATTCGTCATTACTGGTTCATCATTTATGTTTCGTCATTTCTGGGTCGTGATTTCTGGTTCGTCATTTTTGGTTCGTGATTTCTAGATCGACATTGGTATTGATGGGTCCGGATCATTCAAAAAGCCCAGTAACTCAGGATTTGCCTATAAATATAACATGTGGGGCTTTAGAAAAGGGATTTGATTCTGTTCCCCATCCTCTTCTCCACTAAGGCTACTCTGCCATTATTGTTTCAAAAACTCTAGATTGTAATGGTATTGGATTTTCATATCAACAAAAAAGAAATTTCTGGAAGGGACGTAGGCCAAAGTTAGCCGAATCACTATAAATCCTGTGTTATTATTGCTTTCTTTTTAATTTTCATTGTTCTTCACATCTATAATCTCTACATACATTCTATTTGTGATATGTGACTGTGATTTGGTGCTTTCATCTGGATTTGGGTGTTAGTGACCAATTTTGACGCTAACAAGTTTTGAGGATATTTCTTTTTAAAAGATAATTTAAAGTAAATATTTTTGAAATTGTTTTAATTAATAAAGGATTGATTAAATAGGCCTAGTGACTGCTTATGTGCTAGATACTGTTTGTTGCTTTGATAGTTAAATAACCGGTTATCAAATTTGGCCCTGTGTGGGAACTAATTAGTCATGTACTTAGCATGAAGCCGACTGAGTAGGCTTGATTATCATTTGGATTAAGAATGTTGATTCGAGTAGCGTGGAGCGTCTATGATACTCTAATCTACCGAGCATCCTTCTTAGCCGCAGGATAGCAAGTTGAGAGTTGGAAACAATATAAGTCTATAGAACTTGGTTTCCATATGAGGTTGAGGGCCTCTTTATCATTGTTGGTCCAGAGAGACTGGGTTGAATTTATCATAGAACCACTTCAGACCAGTATATGCATTCTAAAGTGCAGGTTTATGATGTTGATTTTGAAGAGGGAGATCTTCATGATGTAGGGCTACCTGCCACTTGACCATGATGCATCTCATATATGTATATGATGGCAGTAGTGCTTCGTTATGAAAATCTATGATATGCAAGGACTTCTCCTACTAATCCTAGCGGCAATTCTGGACAGAATGTGGTAGTAGAGTACCTTTGGTTTGTCATGTTCATGGACAAACGTCTGACATTGCATTTCAAATTACATTGTTTGATCTCTATGAACATATCATCTGTTTGGTGGTGGAGAAGACAACTTCTCTTAGCTTAACACCCTTTCCTAAGACATACGAGCTTAGGAGTTATAGGTTTATAGAAATCAGTTGTGTGATTGTGGAAATGGCAATGTGGCATTTAAAGTGGAATGTGCTATATGAAAGGTAAACATTGCCTTAGGCCTCATCACTAGTAATGGCTTGAACAGGGTATGCAGTGAGGCTATATGGTTTGCAACCATTGTGTATGATAATTACCTTTCCAAATAATCCTTTATATTTCGGGTATGTGACATATGCTATGAGACGTCTCGGATAGGTCGGTAACGACAAGGGTGATGACATATTCAGTTTCTATTTAGGTCATGTTTGAGTGCCAGATACAGATAGACCGGTCTTGCCAGAAGCAAAGGATTGCTTGTATCCTCGGTACATTCCTCTAGAGATATAGCGTTTGGAAGGTAGTCTCTTACCTGCCATTGTATGGAAATCGATTCTCTAATACGTCTCTACCATTTTGTTTATAAACCTAGTATGCCGTCAAATTTAACCAATGTAACAATTTCGGCTATTTTGATACTATTTGTATACTGAACACTAGTATAATATAACGGGATTTAATATGCAATGTTTTAGTTATCGTAAGGTAAAAACTCATCAGTATTTATGTATGGTGTGGTCTTATGAGATACCTCTGTTTTGATAAAGAAAAGTTTTTATAACTTTAAAATTCAATTGAGATGTGTTTTCTCACGCTGTTTTACCAGACTGATCCAAGCGTTCTTCCTTTTCAATGCTCGGGTCAGACCGAGCATATTTACATATTTAGATGCTTTGGAGCTTCAACAGACGAGCTGGAGGTCCTTAGGTCGTATTCAAATATATTTTTATTTTTCGCTGCATTGTTGTTTAAATTATCAGCATTTGTGAGGACAAGTTATTATAACTGTCCAAACTGATGATTGTGATTTGTTGTTGTACTCTAATGGATGTATGTAAATTATATTACATTTTCTCTTTTGTAAAGTTAATTGACATTATATTATATGTTGTTCCTTTGTGATTGTGAAATTCTATGTTGTTTTAGTTTCTCTTTCTCTCTTCTTCTTCTTTTCTCTTATTCTTTCTTCTTTCTTTCCCATAACTATTCACATCTTCGCTCGATTTGGGTTGAACATATATGGTTTATTATCAGCTCGAATTATGCAGATTTGCGGGTCGTTTCAAAACCTCCTCCTCCAAACCTCTAATTTTTTGAATCTAACGAATATTCAAATCACTTATCGTAAATATCAAAAAATGATATCTAAAAGGGATTATTGAAGGCGTGTCAAATCTAAAAGGAGGCAAAGCTAAAGACCTACAATGAGTGGAAATCTTAATCCTTTTATTTTAGTAATTGAATAATGTACTTTGGATTTGTTATATGCCTTAAGGAATTTTGGTTTACGAAAACCTCACATTGAAACCCCCCAAAATTCCCCCAAAGCAAAATGTCAACTCTTAGGTTGGAATCTTAATTTTTTTGTATTGAAATATGGAGTTTATGTGGACTTTTGCAATTTATGTGTTCTATCTTCCATTCCACGTCTTATTCTTTTTCTTCGAATCTATTTGATTAGGAAATTATTAGTAAGGTTCGAATTCTTATTCGTAGTTTATACTGCCTATTTCTGCAAATCGAATAGAATTTACCTTGTTTACTTTCATGTAAAAAAGTCGAATAAAGCATAAAATTAAATAAATGGTAGTTTCTATTATTATTAATTTATTCCATTATGTTGACATAAAATAAGTTGGATTTGGATTCTATATGGAAGTCTATTGGTTTGATTTTAGAATTTTGATTTATGGTATATATGTTATTGTTGAAATGTGAATTATATAATTTTAGAAGATTTGACATTTAAACGTTAGTTTAGGACATAATCTCTACATGCATAGAAATTAATAAATGAGCACATATATACACACACTAACATAAATAACGTATAATTATAACATGTTAATTGTGTAGTTCTTAATATGCAATTAATTATTATTAAATCCTTCTTAGGAAAGTAAGTAATTATAGAGGCAGAATAATAAATATTTCTTATAAGGCTTAAATAATGGATTTAGTGAGATGTGTGATAATATATGTAGAGAGTGTTATAAATTATGACTAAGTTATAGGGATGCGAGGTCAGTCAAAAGCACAAAGAAGTCTGCCCGACTAATCTAGCTAACAACGATGCGGCTTTAGGGTTGATGTGAGACATAGCTGTAATAAGTAACTACAGATGACACGAGGTCAAATTCTATTGGGTAAATCTTCTCAGCTAATCTGCCTACCGGTGCCTATGAATAGTTGGACTAATATGAGTCGTCATCGTATGGTATAGGTAATAATACGAAGGACCTACTTCAAGGATTGAAGATATTAAGTGGTTGTGTGAGGGCCCGCCTCTTCTCTATATAGAAAGTAGTAAATGCTCGAGATCATGAGTTAGGCACGATAAAGGATATCTCAGGAAATGGCATGCTTCAATAGAAAGTATTAAGTAGTTGAAGAGATCCCTTGCAATGTTAGCTAGTTAGCTACCAATTAGGAGTTGGCCTTGGGATAGGTATTACATGATGGGGACTTGCCTTAAAAAAGGTATTAAATGTTCAAAGTCTGCCTAGTTCCATTAAAAGGTATTAAACGGCTTTGGTACTATCTCTCACATTGGTAGACACTAATAACAATGTTTATGGGTTATTAGTTATGGAACTGGATAAGCCTCGGGGCTTAAAACTGGAAAGACTTTGAATATAACTAAAATGCGTAAGGCTTATCCTTATTTAAATTATACTGCCAGATACTAGTGTAGAAAGGCTAGATTTTTATTCACCAGACATTGTTGTTATGACTCTCTCCTTAATACAACATAAGTTAGGGAAAGAGATGATGATCTAGATAGAGATGGCGATGAGAGCTTGTAGCAGTAATCTATTTATCTATTTATGCTATTTTCAAATGTACCTATTTTACAGATGATAAAGTATTTTGAAAATGTCGTATCTTGGTTATATAGCGGTTATTAATGATGTTGTGTTATGGTTTTATGACAATTGGAATTTTAAATAAAATGGGTACTGTTTATGTTGTTGTATTTTATCATTTCACTATGAGTTTTGAATGAGTAAATAAATAGCTCTTGTTCTTTTACCAACCAATGGCTAGCTTTGGAATGGTTATAACTTTTGATGGCCCTTTTTTGGATTACGATTAGGCCTAGTGTGGGGTAGGTTGCTACATTTGGCATCGTAATTCACTACAACAAATAGACCTTTAACAGCGTTTTAAAAATGATATAAAAGCTATTAACAGAGTTTTTACATATGTTGTACATCGACATGCAGTTATATGTCAGGGATATACAATTACAAGAAATAAACGCTGTTAAATGTCCTTTTTAATAGTGTTTCCCTGGTGTCATGAAATCATTTAACAGCATTTGGTTGGATGCAGTTAGAGATATTTCTTAGCGTTTGTTTTGTGCTAAGATAAGATTTTATAGTGTTTTTTCGATGCTGCGATATTTATTTACAGCATTTCCTTGTTGTAATAAATCGTGCTTTATATTTTTAGATACAATTTAACGGCATTTTTAAAACGCGGTTAAAACTTTCAACAGCATTTTAAAAACGCTGTGGAATGTTTTAATAGCATTTTAAAAATGCCGCGGAATGTTTAAATTCAATTTCAGTAAACATCCGCCATAATGTGTGTATATACCACATTTTTAAGTTAGCATATTATATCAATATCATATTTCAAAATCAACATATTGTATCAATACCATATTTTGGACACATATTTGATAACCAACGTATGAAATTTCATAATCAAAATACACAATATTCTTACACCAAACATAAATAGTTTGTCATTAGTAGTTCAAAAACAAAATATAGAACAAGTAGCAATAGCAAAACAAATGCAAGTAGTACATACTTAAAACCAAAAAGTAGTTCTAGCAGTAAAAATAACTTCGATCCATAACTCGTTGCAAACTTTTTTGCATCACAGTCATCTATCTACCTGTAAAGCAAAAGTAATGCTTGAGAATCAATTCTTCAAAAAAGTGTACATAAAGTTAAATCAGATTCATAATGCAAACACTAAATATTCATCACACTATTTCAGTAGGCGATTGACTAATACAAAGTATACAACATGCTATAAAATTTAAAAAAAAACTTAAATGAAGGTCAATAATAGTAAATGAAATGTCACTGTAATGTGAAAGGACCATATGCCAATTGGACAAATGCAAATATGATTCTATGTTGCTACTCTTGTAATCAAACCAAATTTTATGCATATATAATGTCTGTTTTCAATTAATTTTGTAGTTTATATTTTTCACAGATTTAAGGCAAATGATCAGAAAGCTACCATATTATGCTACAAAATGGATTGCAAACACGATGTTAATACGTACCTACTTATTTTACTGGCTCATCGTTAATGCCCTAGTATTTGGTACAAATATATAAACTTTGGTAATAATCAATACACAAAGACTGTACTGTCACATAGTAGAGACTCGTTTAATTTATTATTATTGTTATCATAGACTCTTTTAATTTTTATAAAACATAGTTAATTTAGTTATTTATTTATCATACGGATCCAGGAGGATATTGCATGCCTCTGTTTTCCTTGTGCTAATGTCAATCATGTATGTAGCATTGTTATAAAATCTTCTTTTTTAAGGATTTTTTGTTTTTAATAGTTGTCTCTTTATGTTAGCAATTCCTTTTTTCTTATCAATGGTTTGTGTATAAAACGAGAAGTAAAGTAGATTTGGCACAGCATCAATACCAATCTTGGAGACCTTGTTCCAAGCCAGACTTTCCTCTTTCTACTGAAGCAGTATCTTCATTGTATTGGATTTCAGTGTATTCCATGTATTGTGGCCATTGTTCTTTGACAGTGGATGTAAAAACATGAGTTGTTGACATTTCTTTCTGTAAATCGTTTGTTCTATCAGTAGCACTTGCTCTAAGACCATCAATAGCATTTTGAACCTAATCAAAATGAATTTGGTTATCAGTATACAAATATCATATAGATGGATGCTACCTCTAATTCATTGCATAAGCCTATTCATTAACTATTCATTTCAAACTATAGTCATTTCATATGCTAGCTATATATGTAACTAATTCAATATTATGTAGAAGTTTTAGAATAGACCTGATATATTTGAGCAATATTATTGTTTGAATGGGCTTTTTAGACAAAGTGGAATATGAAGCCACATGATTGTCCCATGGCAGATTTTGAATTAAAATATTGTGTTGATCCCGGATGTTACAAGCATTAAGCTCAAAACCAAGGAAATTGAATGGAAGAAAAAGTATTATAAATTGTGAATAGATGAGTTGCAACATAACAATATTATTATGAAAGCACTCATTGCCTGAAACCACGTACATACAATGTGCAATTATACCAATGTGGAAATGTGTGGAATTTCACAGTAGATTCTTTACAAAACCAAATAATTTTTCAAACATGTTAACCATCATATATGCATAAATGCAGACTACCTTAGATTTGGCAAGACAGTATCTAAGCCTTACAGATGGGTATATAATTTTGTTACATGTATATGTTAGCTTTTAAATGCAAGTAAAAAATATACTAACCAAGGTAGTATAAAATTAGAAATATATTGCTAATGTTTTATCAGTTTTTATATCAAAGGAATAGAGAAAGTATACCAGCTTCTTCTTTCGAGCACTTGAACCAGCAAGCATCTCTGCTACCTTTGCAAGCAACTCTTTTTCTTCATTTGTAGCACACACCTTGTAAAATCATAAAACATATAACAATAATCAAAGAAAATAGACAAGACCGTATTACTGCAGACCAATAAAATATTTTATCAGCAACGAGACCTACCTCAAACTTCTTCTTAAGATCATAAAGTTGTTGGTCTTTTACATTTTGTGTTTCTTTCAATATACTACTCAACTTAGATACATGACTATCCATAGTGCAGAAAAAATTGGTTGTAACCTTCGAAAAATTTCTACTTGTCTCTACAGCTCCTAAGTGCCCCTTAATAGTTAGCCAATTTAATAAATTTGTTGGGAATAACAAAAGGAATAAAACAGAATTTCAATCCAGCAGTCTGGAATCAATCTCACGCTGCTGCTTTGCAAATGAAGTCAGTTTATCCCTTTAGTTGAAGAGACTTCTTTGTGGATCATTAAGCAAATGACTAGCCTCCAACGCAGTTGATTTAAAACGTTGTGATGGAAAAGAAAGTAGAATTAACACCAATACTCAAAATCATATCAAATAAACCTTTTCCATATATGGTACACAGCATCATGCAATGAAATAATTAGCTAGGGTCTTCCAATGTTGTCTAACTGCATCACAGAACTGATAGACAAAGAGAATCATACTACTAAGACTGCTAAGATGTAACTCACATCCTCAAGCATAGTATTGAATTTTTGTTAGAAACAACTACTCAGTTTCTTTGTTCTGCTTCTTCGGTTTTCGCTTTTTCCATATATTTTTTCTTCTTAAATTTTTTTATATCTATTTTTTTAGATATTACAAATCTTTTATCTATAAATTAGCTTTAAAGTAAATATTGATATTAAAAATCTTTTATCCATAAATGACAGCTAATTTGTAGCTTTAAAGTAAATATTAGCTAAAGCTAAATGCCTATATAGAACTAAACATTATCTTATAATCACAGTTATGTTTTTCTTTAGTGAAAGTGATGAGGAACCTTTTTTGAAATGTTATTGTTTAGTCATGCTATAAATATTACCATGTCATTAAGTTGTATGATTTCTGAGTAAATAGGTATAGCCAAATCATTGAATATTGTATCGGATATATATACACAAACTTTTTTGAGAAGTATGAAGTGATGTACGCTAAGTTTAAGGTTAGCACGGAAACAATGATCCACTAGAGAAAATTAATTAAGCCTAAGCTCTTGCAAATAATTAAGGTATATTTTCTTGGTTGATTCTTAATATTGCATAACTATTTTGAAGTTTGGCCACTAAGTTGACACTACTTACTTTATTAAATTCACTCAATAAACCCAACAAATGAAAAACACACGTCTTTGATTTATTTTTAAGGTTTCTACATAATTTGAAATTGATTTGATGTTTTAATGTTACAACTAAATTTAGAAATTAATTTTTCTCCTATTTCATTTTTATTTCATAGTTTGCTTTATACACCATAATGCGAGATTATAAATTGGACTCATCATACAAACATTAAACTAAACCGTGTATACCATCTTGAATGCAAGTGGTCATTATCCTCGGTTCCTCACTAATTTTAAAATTAAACATTGAACTTTTAGCAAGAAAAATTTGATGACACTTGGCTATTACCGGGGCAATAAATGATTTATGTAATATATTCTATAATAAGCAAAGCTCAGTCCATCAAAACGATTTCATTTTCTCAAAATCTATACTTTATGCTTTTATAGATTGGTAGTAGTGGCAAGTATAGTTCATATGCTTGCAATATTGTTTGAAATGGAAATATGAAGCATGTTCATATAGTTCAATATTATTTAAAACAAAAATCTCAGCTGATTCATAAATTGTTGTACCTCATTATTCAATAGTGCTCATATGGATCAACTACTCCAGTAAGACATTTGATTTTTCCATCTCGAGCAAACTTGTACAAGCACTTTTGAATCCATTGATCTCTAAATTTCTATTGGCAAAAAATGAAATTTTACTTTATTGAGTAGCTCAGAATATTGACTGAGTATTTAAAAATTTAACATTTCAAGTCTTCATAATATATGAGTTATGGAGATGTTCATATTTTAAATATCAATTTCAAGTTTTTATTTCGTGGTTCTATCTCTGAAATCTTTATTGATGTGCATAAGAGTTATCTTATTTAACTTGGGTATTTGTGTGAAAGCGGTGGCAAAAACTACACATCTTCTAAATAAAGCTACTAGATCTTGAAATCCCTCATCACAAGATGGTTTCTATAGACAAAAATTACCCATTTGATTTATTATTTAGATAGAGAATTATATCAACCTATAAACCATTGCCAATACAAAAAATATCATACATTAACTGTAAAATTTCTAATGGAAATAATGAATAGCAGTATTACCTAACAACACCAAAATAAATCGAACCGTGTTCCCCATCCATGCTTACTACGAGCCTTGGACATTCCTGGTCCTTGTGGAAGCATGTAGATCATAATACCAGGCTCAGCTCCTCTTTGAATGCTTAAAATACTATTAATAATGGCTTGCTCATAATGATAAGCATAACCCATTCCTTTACTCCATTTAAACAAGTTACGAGAAACCTATGTAAATTAACATGGACACTAGTTAATCAAACAAGGATTTGTATTGCCAAGTTAGTACCAAATGAATGCGGAAGCTTGCTTTATTATATGTTTGGGTTGCAAGTTTTGTTGAACTAATTCAACAAGGTTAAGAATGAATGTCTCTTAGTACTTTGATGCAGTTCCTATATATATTTCAGATTGACAAGAGGTATGCCAAATATATGTTGAAGATCATGAATGCCTTAACATGAATATAGCCCAATTGGTTCACTATTGGCATCATAAAATAAAAGTGAATTACCTTAAGCATGTTATAAGTGGTGCAAGATTCTCGGTCTTCAGCATTAAGAGTGTCTACAAGTCGCTTTGGATCTGACCTGTAAATGAAGAAATGGATTTGCACGTATGAATAAAACAATCATTAATTAAGTACACTATCAGATACCATAGAACATTAGATTAAGTAAACATTCTTTCATGATTTTACCAATGCTCGTCGATAGAAGTTCCTCCTGTTGCATAAGTGTACGAAGAATCGACAATATGCATAAAGAAAGTGGCTATTTCTTGTAAAGTTTCGGAGAAATAAATGTATCTTCAAAAATAAATGTATATTCAGATTTCCTGGAGAGTAAACATTTTGAAAATTTCCTAATCATTATTATTGGACCGTAATGACTAAGATTTAGAGATAAACTAAAATAGATTGCCATTTGATTTAATGGATCAATTAATACAATTTGCCAAATGTTGATACACTAAGATTTTGATCAATGACAATGTGTTTCAACAAAAAGGAAGAGATATGTGCAAAGCTAAAGAAAGAACGATGAAGACCAAGAATAAACATAAGTATGATTTTTATATAAGTCTTAGTTTAGATTTATTGATAAAATCTATCCTCAAGAGGCTTGCACAAACACTATAACACATTTTATAAATTTCATTTTTTTAATACACATTCACTGTGCACAGTTTAGTAGTTCAGTCGACTAAACAGGGATGACCAGTCGACTGAACCTGTTACACATATACAAACATGTACAGTTTCAGTCGACTGAACCACCCTGCTCAGTCGACTGAATTTGTTCCTCAAAATTTTACTTCATATTTTCAGTTGACTGAGTTCTCTGTTCAGTCAACTGAATTTGAACCTGCGAATTTTCTCTGAATGGACACCTTCTTCCTCCCAAGAGTTGCAACCATTCACCAATGGAAATGGAAGCATCTCTTGTCTGCACCCTTAGCCAACAGATGCACCTCTTCTACAAGTATAAATACATAATTCTAGCATCTTCAATTCACTGAATTCTCTTGCTTTAATCTTACTATTTTCTTGAACATATTAACTAGAAATTCTCAAAGCAATCACAAATCTATTGCTTGAATCACTACTTTGTTTTTAACATTCTTTTGATTCATAGCAATTCACATTTCCTAAATCTTCACAAACACATTGCATACTCTCGAGGATAAGATTATAGGAATATTGTACTACATTAGACTCATTAGTGTTGACAAGAACACAACAAGTCGAATATTGTTTTTTAGTAATTGAGTTGAAGTCCTCTTCGGTAGTTGAGGCAAGAAATCCCGTTCGGTTGTTCGGGTAAGTTGTAAACCTATTCCTCAGGGTTAAGTGAGGGTTTTGGTTAGTGGAATTCCTAAGTGAAGCTTAGGGACTGGACGTAGGACTAGAGGTCCGAACCAATATAAAATCCTTGTGTCTACCTTGTTTTTACTTAATTTATCTACCTAGACAATTCCGTTATTCCATATTACATGATCCTACCGCATAGCTTCTTTCAATTGGTATCAGAGCGAGGCTGTCCTATAACCATGACACTGTTATTAGACATATTGACAAATATGGAAAATAACGCAAGTACAAACACAACATCTGCATATAGTTCTACATTTGTGGAAGGACAATCTACCCAAAGACCTCCTCTATTCAATGGACTAAACTATAACTATTGGGCTACAAGGATGAGGATTTATATGCAAGCAACAAGTTTCGAAGCCTGGAATGCTGCTCAAGCAGAGTTTGTTGTACCCACAACCGATTATCCTACATGGACACAAACTCAAAAGAATGAAGCTAGTGCAAATGCCAAAGCTATGAATATGCTATTTTGTGCCCTGGATAGAAATGAATTCAACCGGTTTAGCATATGTAATGCTGCATATCAGATATGGGAAACACTTAAAGTCATACATGAAGGCACAAACAAGGTTAAACAAACAAAGATATCCATGCTGAAGAATCAATTCCAAAACTTTAGAATGCGACAAAATGAATCCATCAATGACATGTACTCGAGATTTCAAGACATTCATCATGCTTTAATCGGACTAGGAGAAAAATACACGGATTTTGACATTGTGTCTGAAGTTCTAAATTCACTCACTGATGAATGGGAGAGAAAAGTACTAGCAATCGAGGAAGCAAATGATCTATCTACGATGAAACCAGAAGAATTGATTGGAAATCTTATGTCGTATGAAGTAAATATGCAAGCTAAGAAAGATCAAGCTCAAGAAAGAAAGAATGTTGCTTTTCATGCGGAAAAGGAAGAATCAGAGTCTGAAGATGAGGATTTATCATTCATAACCAAAAAATTTAAGAAATTCTTAAGGTATAGAAAAGGAAATAAAAACTGATTCAATAAGAATTTCTTGAACAAACCTACATCCTCAATTATAGAATGTTTCACCTGTCACAAGAAAGGTCACATGCACAAGGATTGCCCAGAGCAAAAGAAGGAGAATCAGAAAGCTCTCAACACCAAAAACAAGAGAGAGAAATTCAAAAAGAAGGCATTCTCTGTAACATGAGATGATTCAGATTCATCTTCATCCGAAAGTGAAAATGATAGCGACAATGAACAGGCAAATGTATGCTTCATGGCTCAAAAATCCGAAGTAAGTAATTTAACTTTCGATGACTTAATTGAAGTAAACTCTGAACTTTTGAACACAATAAAAATTCTTAAAAAGAAAATTAAGGAAATTCGTGTAAATCAAAAAAAAGTTGAATTTGAAAGAGATATGTTAAACGATGAAAAGAAAATTCTAGAAGAAGAACTTGAAAAAGTTCAAGAATCTTATTCAAATTCGGAAACTCAATTATCTATTCTAAGTCAAGAAATTGAAACTCAAAAGACAAAGAATGATATAATTGTTTCTGAAAATCATGAGTTAAAAACTAAGATTAGACAAGTTGAATAAGAAAATAATAGTCTTCAATCTAGATTAGATAACATGACTAAAAACGTTTCTAACTTTAACAAAGGAAGGGAAAATTTATCAAAGATATTAGAAAATTCTC
Source organism: Allium cepa (assembly GCA_030765085.1). NCBI lineage: Eukaryota > Viridiplantae > Streptophyta > Magnoliopsida > Asparagales > Amaryllidaceae > Allium > Allium cepa. The sequence goes on along the minus strand of CM060928.1, from coordinate 846,308,095 downwards.
AATCATCTTCAAATAAACAAGGTTTAGGATATTAAAAGAAGTCAAAAATTCCTAACAAAAAGGATATAAGTCTTAAAAGGAATATTGATTCAAAACAACAAATATTGTTAAGAAAACCTATTGAAATAAAAAAAGAAACAAAGGTAGTTAAAATTTGCTTTCCAAAGACTAACAATGTGTTAATTAGGAATAAATATATTAAAACATTTATGGATAGTGTTCATTATAATAAAAACTATATTTATAAAAAGGATACTGAACCAAATTGGGTTTGGCTTCCTAAGCTCTAACTTTTTAGGACCCTATTAAAAGGTGGGTACCAATAATTTTGTACTTATTTTCAGGTCCCACTTAAAAAGAAGAATTAAATCAATTTGAACGTAACGATGTTTGGGAATTAGTTCCCCGTCTGAATAATCAGTCTGTTATAGGAACAAAATGGGTTTACAAAAATAAAATAGATGAACAAGGTAATATAACTAGGAATAAAGCTAGACTAGTAGCACAAGGATATAATCAAGAAGAAGGTATTGATTTTGAAGAAACTTTTGCTCCCGTTGCAAGACTTGAAGCAATACGTATTCTATTAGCTTTTGCATGTTTTCACAATTTTAAACTTTATCAAATGGATGTTAAAAGTGCATTTTTAAATGGTTTTATAAAAGAAAATGTATACGTAGAACAACCTCCTTTATTTATACATGAAAAATATTCAGATCATGTATATAAATTAAAGAAAGCACTATATGGTCTTAAACAAGCACCTCTTGCTTGGTATGAAAGACTTAAAAGTTACTTACTAAATTCGGGATTTCAAATTGGAAAAGTTGATCAAACGCTTTTCATTAAAAATACTACTAAAGATATTTTAATAATTCAAGTGTACATAGATGATATTATATTTGGTTCGGCAAATGAAAATTTATGTAAAGAATTTTCAAATATAATGACTAAGGAGTTCGAAATGTCTCATATGGGAGGATTATCATATTTTCTCGAACTTCAAATTAAACGATTAATAAATGGAATTTTCATAAACCAAGAAAAATATTGTGCTAATCTAATTAAACGTATCGGAATGGAGAACACTTCTGCTAAACCTACTCCTATGAGTACCACTACTCATCTCGATCGAGATGAAAATGGAAAAAGTATAGATCAAAAATTGTTTAGAAGTATGATAGGTTCCTTACTTTGCTTAACCGCTAGTAGACCAGATATAATGATGAGTGTATGTTTATGTGCACGTTTTCAATCTAATCCTAAAGAATCACATTTAAGAGCGGTAAAACGAATTATGCGATATCTTAATGATACTAAAGATTTTGGTCTTTTCTATCCAAAAGAATGTCCATTTGAGTTAGTATCATTCAATGATGCTGATTTTGGTGGATCTCGAACAGATAGAAAGAGTACAAGTGGTACGTACCATTTCATTGGAAAATCACTTGTGTCTTTGTTTAGTAAGAAACAAAATTGTGTCTCACTTTCCACCTGTAAAGCAGAGTATATATCAGCCGCTTTAGCTTGCACTCAAGTTATCTACATGCAACAAACACTTAAAGATTTTAATATAAATTTAACAAACTCTACAATATATTGTGATAATACAAGTACAATAAATTTATCTAAAAATTTGATTAATCACTCTCGTACAAAACATATAGATATTCGTCACCATTTTCTACGTGACAATATCGAAAAGGAATCATAAATTTAGAACATATTTCTACCGAAAATCAAATTGCCGATATATTTACTAAACCTTTATTAGAAAACTCCTTTATAAAATTACGACGAGAATTAGGAATAATCTCTTTTAAAGATATTTTATAGAGAAAGTTATCACTTTTTTTTTTACAATTCAGTCCACTAAATCTATACGTTCAGTCGACTGAATGAAGAAAACTATGACTTTCAATTTATATTTTCAAATAATGATACATTATAAATAATAATAGAAGGGTTATCTCTAATCCATACATTTCTAACTGATTTATTTTAACCATTAAATCTTTGATTGGTTAAAAAACTTTGATAAATTATCACCACAATATTTTTAGAATATTCATCCTATAAATACACCTTTAACATATTTTCATTTTCATAACTCATTTTCACTTACAAAAGATTGAAAAATCGATATAAAAAATGTCCTCAAACAACTCATACTCCCCAATCAATATCACCCCTTTGGTCGATAACTCACCAACATCACCAAAACTTTCTACTCCAACACCAAAGCATGAGCCAGTCTATAAATGGGACAACTATCGAACTGGCTACACACCGGAATCGAAGAAGGCTAGACATGGTCTTTTTATCTCACCAGATACGAAAAGAAAGACTGATGAGATTCATCACTTTCAACAACAACAAATTGATCTTCAACGAGAATTATGTTTCAAACAAAAAGTAACGGCTAGACGATTAAGCTTCCTAGAGCAAATTGGTTTACATTTTTGTGGCTCAAAGAAAAACGAAGTGACTGAGCCCCTACCTCAACCTGTTAGTTCATATGATCTGTCTTCGTCTTACCGTACACCAGCCGATCCCGTGAATCCTTGGATGTCGCCAAAAACTCCTCAATATAGTCCAAATTCATGGGACAAAACTATATGGCGAATGAAGGAAATAAAAAGAAAAATAGTTCATCTCCAAAGAAATGATTATTTCGGTGGCCAAATCATGTTATTATATTATATTATGTCTATACAATTGTAATTGTTTATTGAAATATTTTTTGAAATATAGAATTCCAAAAACTCAAGGTTCAGTCGACTGAACCTTACTGCTCAGTCGACTGAACACTAGGCAGAAAACAACTATACAATAGTTCAGTCGACTAAAAACTCTGTTCAGTCGACTGAATTTAACAAAGAAAAATTTCGGCCAAAATTTCAGTCGACTGAACAGAATTTTCAGTCGACTGAACGCCAATTCCCAGGCAAACTTTCCCTTTTATCCACCAGTTTTCACCCTTTTACCTTTACTTTTTACATTGCAAAAGTTCTCTCTTCCCTATTGTTTTCCAAAACCCTAGCCCCCAATTCACAAATTACTCTCAAATCTCACACAAATGGCCCCAAAAAGATCAAGAGCTTCTTCTTCTTCATCCTCCGAGCCAATTGATGCTCAAATTGCACAATGGCTCTATGATGGCGTAGATGTAACAAGGTGGAATAAAATGAAGAATTCTCGCATTTTCGAGCACTCCTTCGTTGATTTTCAATGTCTTCAGACATACAACATCCAAGCATTAACGGATCGAGCAGGTTTAACTTCTCTCTTGGATTTAAAAAGAAACGACCATGCAATAAATCATATCATGGTCAAACTATTTTATGCAAACCTTAATCTTGGACACCAAACTCTAAGAAATCCAAATGATAGTGTTTGGAGTATGGTGTGCGGGAAGAAAGTTTGGTTCTCCTTAGATCGAATTGCACACATCTTGGGATCACCTAATGTAGGGAGAAAGCTTGACGAGGTAGAATTCAATCCTCAAATTCGAGATAACATAAACCATCAATTTCTGGATGATAATGTTAACATTCGAGATTTTAAATCCACTTCCCTACGACCTAGAGCTAGAATCCTTCACAAAGCTCTTATGAGAACAATTACTCCACGAACGGGTTCCTATGAAATTGTCTACCCAATCAATTATCGAGATCTATACGCTATTTTGGGTAATATTCAAGTCAATTGGGTCCAACTAATTCTTGATGAGTTTCTCGCATTTAATAATGGCAAAATGCGAACTATATATTTTGGAGAATATATCATGAGACTTCTCCTCAATGTTGATACGCCATTACCCGAGTCCGAAAATACAATGGTCCATCAAATTAACCAACGGACTATAAGCCTTATGCAACTCCCGGCTAGACCTCCTCGCATCATATCTCTTGCCGAATGGGATGCAAGGCATCAAGAACAGCAACAACCTCCACAAGCTCCACATGAAGAACCTTTCGACCGAGAAGATGAAATTCGTATCATTGAGCCAAGTTTTACTACCACTCAATCATTAGGAATTTTATCAAGAAATCAACAAATTCTTGATAATCGCCTCAAGAAGGTAGATCACAAACTTGATAAAATTAACGGATTCTTCAATAAATTATGGGATGTCATCTCATGCTCAACTTCCACTACCGCTTCAACATCATGCGGTAAGCGTCCTGCACCTACTTTCACATGGACAACATCCGAAGAACATACAAGCAGCAGCACGAGTGGCACTAGTGGTGGTCAAGGAGGAAGCTATAGACCACCCACCAGTGGACCAATCATTCGTGGACCAGAGGGAGTGAGAGAAACCTCGTAGGATTGGGATAGAGATGAATAACTCTTTTATGGTTTTTTATTTCAAAAACACTAATCAAAATGCTTGTATAAATAGCCTTTTATGTTTCATTCATGCTACATTTTATGATGCTACATTTTATGTTTCATTCATGCTACATTTTATGTTGCTACATTTTATGTTTTATTCATTCATGCAACATTCTATGTTTTATTTCTCATGCTATATTTTTAATATATTCCATGCTACATTCTTAAAATATAGACATGTGATTGTTTTGACAATATACTTTTGCGATTATTACTTCCTTTTTGTCGATGACAAAGGGGGAGAAATCTATGTTACTAACCTTGTTTCATAGAAAAGATAGTGCATATATTCAGGGGAGGAAATAATCTCTACACACATGAGTATTGTCATCAATCAAAAAGGGGGAGAATGTTGATATGCTAAGATTTTGATCAATGACAATGTGTTTCAACAAAAAAGAAGAGATATGTGCAAAGCTAAAGAAAGAACGATGAAGGCCAAGAATAAACGTAAGTATGATTTTTATATAGGTCTTAGTTTAGATTTATTGATAAAACCTATCCTCAAGAGGCTTGCACAAACACTAGAACACATTTTATAAATTATATTTTTTTAATACACATTCACTGTGCACAGTTTAGTAGTTCAGTCGACTGAACAGGGATGACCAGTCGACTGAACCTGTCACACATATACAAACATGTACAGTTTCAGTCGACTAAACCACCCTGCTCAGTCGACTGAATTTGTTCCTGAAAATTTTACTTCATATTTCCAGTTGACTGAGTTCTCTGTTCAGTCGACTGAATTTGAACCTGCGAATTTTCTCTGAATGGACACATTCTTCCTCCCAAGAGTTTCAACCATTCATCAATGGAAATGGAAGCATCTCTTGTCTGCACCCTTAGCCAACAGATGCACCTCTTCTACAAGTATAAATACTAATTCTAACATCTTCAATTCACCGAATTCTCTTGCTTTAATCTTACTATTTTCTTGAACATATTAACTAGAAATTCTCAAAGCAATCACAAATCTATTGCTTGAATCACTACTTTGTTTTTAACATTCGTTTGATTCATAGCAATTCACATTTCCTAAATCTTCACAAACACATTGCATACTCTCGAGGATAAGATTATAGGAATATTGTACTACATCAGACTCATTAGTGTTGACAAGAACACAACAAGTCGAATATTGTTTTTTAGTAATTGAATTGAAGTCCTCTTCGGTAGTTGAGGCAAGAAATCCCGTTCGGTTGTTCGGGTAAGTTGTAAACCTATTCCTCCGGGTTAAGTGAGGGTTTTGGTTAGTGGAATTCCTAAGTGAAGCTTAGGGACTGGACGTAGGACTAAAGATCCGAACCAGTATAAAATCCTGGTGTCTACCTTGCTTTTACTTACTTTATCTACCTAGACAATTCCGTCATTCTATATTACATGATCCGACCGCATAGCTTCTTTCAATTGGTATCAAAGCAAGGCTGTCCTATAACCATAACACTGTTGTTAGACATATTGATAATATGGAAAATAACGCAAGTACAAGCACAACATCTGCCTATAGTTCTACATTTGCAGAAGGACAATCTATCCAAAGACCTCCTCTATTCAATGGACTAAACTATAACTGTTGGGCTACAAGGATGAGGATTTATATGCAAGCAACAAGTTTCGAAGCCTGGAATGCTACTCAAGCAGAGTTTGTTGTACCCACAACCGATTATCCTACATGGACACAAACTCAAAAGAATGAAGCTAGTGCAAATGCCAAAGCTATGAATATGCTATTTTATGCCCCGGATAGAAACGAATTCAACCGTGTTAGCATATGTATTACTGCGTATCAGATATGGGAAACACTTAAAGTCATACATGAAGGCACAAAAAGGTTAAACAAACAAAGATATCCATGCTGAAGAATCAATTCCAAAACTTTAGAATGCGACAAAATGAATCCATCAATGACATGTACTCGAGATTTCAAGACATTCATCATGCTTTAATCGGACTAGGAGAAAAATACACGGATTTTGACATTGTGTCTGAAGTTCTAAATTCACTCACTGATGAATGGGAGAGAAAAGTACTAGCAATCGAGGAAGCAAATGATCTATCTACGATGAAACCAGAAGAATTGTTTGGAAATCTTATGTCGTATGAAGTAAATATGCAAGCTAAGAAAGATCAAGCTCAAGAAAGAAAGAATGTTGCTTTTCATGCAGAAAAGGAAGAATCAGAGTCTGAAGATGAGGATTTATCATTCATAACCAAAAATTTTAAGAAATTCTTAAGGTATAGAAAAGGAAATAAAAACGGATTCAATAAGAATTTCCTGAACAAACCTACATCCTTAAATACAGAATGTTTCACCTGTCACAAGAAAGATCACATGCACAAGGATTGCCCAAAGCAAAAGAAGGAGAATCAGAAAGCTCTCAACACCAAAAACAAGAGAGAGAAATTCAAAAAGATGGCATTCTCTGTAACATGAGATGATTCAGATTCATCTTCATCCGAAAGTGAAAATGATCGCGACAATGAACAGGCAAATGTATGCTTTATGGCTCAAGAATCCAAAGTAAGTAATTTAACTTTCGATGAATTAATTGAAGTAAACTCTGAACTTTTGAACACAATGGAAATTCTTAAAAATAAAATTAAGGAAATTCGTGTAAATCAAAACAAAGTTAATTTGAAAGAGATATGTTAAACGATGAAAAGAAAATTCTAGAAGAAGAACTTGAAAAAGTTCAAGAATCTTATTTAAATTCGGAAACTCAATTATCTATTCTAAGTCAAGAAATTGAAACTCAAAAGACAAAGAATGATATAATTATTTCTGAAAATCATGAGTTAAAAACTAAGATTAGACAAGTTGAATAAGAAAATAATACTCTTCAAGCTAGATTAGATAACATAACTAAAAACGTTTCTAATTTTAACAAAGGAAGGGAAAATTTATCCAAGATATTAGAAAATTCTCAATCATCTTCAAATAAACAAGGTTTAGGATATTAAAAGAAGTAAAAAATTCCGAACAAAAAGGATATAAATCTTAAAAGGAATATTGATTCAAAACAACAAATATTGTTAAGAAAACCTATTGAAATAAAAAAAGAAACAAAGGTAGTTAAAATTTGGGTTCCAAAGACTAACAATGTGTTAATTAGGAATAAATATATTAAAACATTTATGGATAGTGTTCATTATAATAAAAACTATATTTATAAAAAGGATACTGAACCAAATTGGGTTTGGCTTCCTAAGCTCTAACTTTTTAGGACCCTATTAAAAGGTGGGTACCAATAATTTTGTACTTATTTTCAGGTCCCACTTAAAAAGAAGAATTAAATCAATTTGAACGTAACGATGTTTGGGAATTAGTTCCCCGTCTGAATAATCAGTCTGTTATAGGAACAAAATGGGTTTACAAAAATAAAATAGATGAACAAGGTAATATAACTAGGAATAAAGCTAGACTAGTAGCACAAGGATATAATCAAGAAGAAGGTATTGATTTTGAAGAAACTTTTGCTCCCGTTGCAAGACTTGAAGCAATACGTATTCTATTAGCTTTTGCATGTTTTCCCAATTTTAAACTTTATCAAATGGATGTTAAAAGTGCATTTTTAAATGGTTTTATAAAAGAAAATGTATACGTAGAACAACCTCCTTTATTTATACATGAAAAATATCCAGATCATGTATATAAATTAAAGAAAGAGATATGTGCAAAGCTAAAGAAAGAACGATGAAGACCAAGAATAAACATAAGTATGATTTTTACGTCGGTCTTAGTTTAGATTTATTGATAAAATCTATCCTCAAGAGGCTTGCACAAACACTAGAACACATTTTATAAATTTCATTTATTTAATACACATTTACTGTGCACAGTTTAGTAGTTCAGTCGACTGAACAGGGATGACCAGTCGACTGAACCTGTTACACATACAAACATGTACAGTTTCAGTCGACTGAACCACCCTGCTCAGCCGACTGAATTTGTTCCTGAAAATTTTACTTCATATTTTCAGTTGACTGAATTCTCTGTTCAGTCGACTGAATTTGAACCTGCGAATTTTCTCTGAATGGATCCTCTCAAGAGTTGCAACCATTCACCAATGGAAATGGACGCATCACTTGTCTGCAGCCTTAGCCAACAGATGCACCTCTTCTACAAGTATAAATACATAATTCTAACATCTTCAATTCACCGTATTCTCTTGCTTTAATCTTACTATTTTCTTGAACATATTAACTAGAAATTCTCAAAGGAATCACAATTCTATTGCTTGAATCACTACTTTGTTTTTAACATTCTTTTGATTCATAGCAATTCACATTTCCTAAATCTTCACAAACGCATTGCATACTCTCGAGGATAAGATTATAGGAATATTGTACTACATTAGACTCATTAGTGTTGACAAGAACACCACAAGTCGAATATTGTTTTCTAGTAAATGAGTTGAAGTCCTCTTCAGTAGTTGAGGCAAGAAATCCCGTTCGGTTGTTCGAGTAAGTTGTAAACCTATTCCTCCGGGTTAAGTGAGGGTTTTGGTTAGTGAATTCCTAAGTGAAGCTTAGGGACTGGACGTAGGACTAGAGGTCTGAACCAGTATAAAATCCTGGTGTCTACCTTGCTTTTACTTACTTTATCTACCTAGACAATTCTGTTATTCCATATTACATGATCCTACCACATAGCTTCTTTCACCAAACACTTTGAAGAGTTTCCTTATCACCAGCACTGTAGCATAATGAAAAAAGATTTATAATCAATTAATATAAGCTGACCATTTAATTGAGTGAAGCAGTAGCATAATACATTAAACATCTTGAATTTTTCCTTTATCGTCAATGTTGCACCATATTGATCGGCATTTAGATATTAACTAATACAAATTGGCCATTGAATTTAATGGAGAAATTAATGAAACATATCAAACAATTTGAAAAAATTTCTTATCGACAATTGTGTGCCATAAGGTCAGCATTTATAAATTAACAAACAAAGGTTGGCCATTCAATTCAATAAAGCAATTCGCAGAGCATGTCAAATATTTTCTAAATTTTCTAAATTATCAATGGGCTACATCATTAACATTTTAAAATTCATAACTTCGGATCAAAGTTTTAACTACAAATTATAGGGGTTTAATCTTATTTTCTGGTTTCTACTGCATTAATAATGAAGTCCTAAAATGAGATAATTTAATGAATATAATCTAGGTATAATGATATAAAAATTTAATAATATAATATCTAGAGAATGCAAATAAGTAATGTGTAATTCATCAATTCATCATTAATGCATACACGAGTCAGTGAATAGTGGATCCTCAACGAACAAAAACCAAACCAGCCAATTAGAAATGAAACAAAATGTCTTACTAAAATCAGAAAGAATATAACTCAACTAGAAAAGAAATTTCATCAAATAGGTTAAGAAAAGGTTCATACAGTTGTAATCGATAAATATTGAACAAAAACTAGGGAAAACTTTGAACTCGATCAAATAAGAAAGAACTGATAAATCGCAACTATTCTAACTCAAACTGAAAACTATGGTTGAGAAAAACACTTACCACTTTCCCATTTCGCTAAGTTTAGGGCTACAAAATTCAAAAATCGATGACAAAGATGCTCAACCAAAATCGAAGGATGGATGAAGGAAGATGATTTCTAGTGTTGACATCAAAATTGATGTATGGAAATTGGAAATTTGGAGGGAATGGAAGCTGGAATCAACTTTATTTCTTTTTTTCTCCAAGTAAATGAGAAGTGGCGGCAAACGAAATAAGTACAGACGTGTGTGGCGGAAAATAAAATAAAAACTAATAGTATTGCCAGCGTTGAACCTTTGAAACAACTTTCTTATAAACGCATTCTATAGCATTGAACTTTAAAACGCTGCTTATAATTGTAGTTAAAACTCACTTTTTTTGCAGTGTAAAATACAATTTTACTTTATTAGGCGTTACCCTATTGTGACAATTATTTAACATTAATTCTCTTCGACATAACTATATTACTTTGGACTTATGGAATTTTGTAATGGTCAAAATTTGAATATCATCCATACAACTCTATAGTCCAATCACAAAGTCCTTGGCTCAGTATTAACAATTATTAACCGAACTGCTCCTGTCAGAGACTTTGATTTTTAGTCGACTTCAGTTGATTGTGATACTAACCTCATATAACTAAGGAGACAAATCCTTTCTTGAATAGTGTTTTGCTTCCAATGCTTCCAATTGACATAACTATAGTCGTTCGATGGTGACGTGCTACGATTTAACTATTATCAAATAGAGCTCCTACGTTGAAGATCAAAATTATTCTCAAGTCAAGAGAACTGTAGAATTTTGTCACATTAATATTTTCTATTTGAACCTTGTTATATCAACCAACAGAAAACTATCAAGTGACCATTTCATAGTTATCCAATAACTTAAATGATCGGCACACGAATACCTATGATGTATTAAGTGTCGTCTTTACAAAAATATATAATATATAATAGTTTAGGTCATTTAGGGTGAAAGAAAGAAAAGGCAGAACAGAATCTCACAAAACATGACGAGTAATATATAATATGAACAAGTCTTTACAAAAATAAATCATCTTTATTATACACAACATTAGAGCACTCTAAACTATTATTACCTAAACTATTATAATAACCTTATAACAACCCGCATATTTTACGATTATATATTTAAATGTTGAATTTAAATATAGCATCGTTAGTTGAATTTGAAGTCCGAAATATGAATTCTTGTAAATGGTCGAATCCGAGCTCGAGGCCACTTCCATTGTGTCCAAAACGGCGTTTGCGTCCTTTTTGAATATAAATATCGATATGTTTGGAGTTGATTAGATTTTGATATTTTCATTTGGGGCTTTGGGTTTGGGTTTTAGCCCACTAGCCCAACAAGAGAACCTAACTCTTTTACCTAATTACTCCCACTCCACTCCTCTTTATTCATTCATTCCATTAATCCTAACACTCTTAAGCTAAAGGAAAGAATGAGGGAAAAGATAGGAAATTAAAATTCCCAAGCCCTAGTTCTCTTAGGAAATTCAAATTCTAAAATCAAGGAGAAGCTTAGATAAGCATCCTCTTCATCTTCTCCATCTCAATCGCTTTTTAATTTTCAGAATTTCCTATAACCTAACTTAGGAAAAACTTCATCTTTAACAATAGATTGAAGATTCTAGAGATGTATTGAAGAGGAATTGGTCTTGCTTTGTTTTAAAGCTTCTCATTCTAGTTTTTTTGAGTTTTAAGGTGAGTTCTTGAACTCACATCTACATCTATAACTTTCATTATTGTTAGGTATGAATTCCTAACATCTCTTTCATGTTCATTTGCTTTGATTGGAAGTGATTAGGTGAATTTTCCAATTTTGGTGTTTTGAAGTCAAAATCTTTAAAAATCCTATTTTGGATGTTTGACATGATATTTGGGGTGTATCGAAGAGCATATAAGGCTCGGTTGTCGGTTGGCATAAATCCCTAGCCTCCATCGCTCGTCCGATCGCCTGCGAATTGATTTGGCCATTAATGGCCTGGAAAAACCGTTGCCCAGTCCAGGTGACCAGATTTTTGGTTGGTTAAGTCCAGACGTCAGGTTATGGTCCTTGGAAAAATTATATAACGAACGCAGAAAATAAGATGGTAGACAAAAGAAAACGACGTTTGGTTCAACCTTAGACATCTGGTTAAGGGTTCTAGAGATTTTGCAAAAAAGGAAAAATAAAAAGAAAATGGCCAAACCCCAGGTCAGACGTTTGGTCATACCAGGTCAAACGTCTGGTCTTGTTGCCTTTTGACCATTTCGTCTATTTTCAAGCGTATTCCAATTTTTATCGATTTCTGTGGACCCGTTTAGTTGTTTTCATTTATTATCGACTCTGATGACTTCTTTTATGGATTTTTGGAAATATCCATTTGATGGATTTGATATCAAATTTTTATGGTTTTAATTCACATCGTCAAATGTGGATTTTTGGTGATAGATTGATTTTACAATCATTTCTGTGATTTATCACTTTAAAATACAAAAGTTTTTATACTTGTAGTAAAACTCTTTCACAAAAATGAATCCAACACTATTTTTAATACAAAACTCATTTCTAAAACCGTTTTCTAATCTATTAGTATATACAAACCTTTTCCTCATTCATATGAGAAATCTAATTAAACGACTTATCAAAATAAGTGGTATGAAATGCTTGCGTTTACTTCGCCGGTTGATTTTTGGACTTGTTCGATTGAAATCTCCTGACAGTCTTCGAGTGAAAATCTACAATTTGTTCGTAAATATTTAAGTTAAGCCAGTGGTTATGGGACATGAAGCCAAACTCAATTATTTACTAGCTTAGTGTAATTTACACTTATTGATCTATGATGATCATTCGGTGGAGTTACGCCTCACTTTGGTGGGGTAGCGACCCATGGTCTTTTTGACCGTTCGAGAAGCTTCGGCTCATAGTCCGTAATGGGAGACTGTACCCTGTTAGGAGGAGCTTTAGCTCATTTTAAGGAATAGCGTTCCATTTGTGATACACGTATTGGTGAGTTTTCATGCTCCCGTTCGTTATAGGCCTCCCCCTTTGTGTTTTTTGGATTTCTAATTATTGATTTCTAGAATTTGTATTTCACCAATTTTTGAGATTTGCATTGATATATTTTGTCAATATTTGAGGTTTGGTGAATAAGCTAAAGAATGTGATATTCTTTTTGGATATTTGAGGATATTTGAGATATTATATGATTTTCGATGTTATCAATTATATACTTGTCACGGTATGGCATTATTATTATCATATATTTTTGTTGTATCTCTTATCATATCTCATCTTATATGGTATTTATAGCTAGACTGGTAAGTTTATTTTTTTTTTCTGCTTAAATAATACTTGGGTCAGACCAAGGTGTTTCAGGTGCTTCCACTTGACTTCTTAGCAGGGACTAGCTTTTGAATTTTGGCTAGCTACTTTAGCTTAGTAGTTTTTGCTTTTATACATTCGAGATAGAGACTCCTTGAGTATACATATTCTTTTGTCTAGCATTATGCCTATTCTTTTGTGATGTAGTGGATCTTGTATGATCACTACTTTGAAGTTCTCTTCTATGTGTTATATTCATATCTGTTTCCACCTTAGTGACATGAATATTTATGACTGATTTATTTTATGCTTATTTTATATTTATTTTCGAAGGCCTCATAGCTACTATGTAGTAGCTTTGAGTTTGTATTTGATATGTCAGATTCCTTCCTGAAATGAAGCGCATGTCATACCATCTGACATATTGGTACTCACACAAAGCCATTACACAGATGGTCGCTCCTCAACAACCTTATTCTTCGTACTAATTGATGGCATTACCCAGTAATGTCCTTGGTTAGTTTGAGCATAGAGGTGGGCATCACAGCTAGGTATCAAAGCCAAACTACGGAACAATGTAGAATAATCTAGCCAGGATCATTATCCTAAGTCTTAGGAATCATGCCTTAGGATTTAATTCGAGTCAATTGACCTGTTCTATCCTATTCCTTTTATGATGCCTTGTTTTATCAATAAAGTTTGTTGATATTCATTTTGAGAATGACCTTTTTCCTCTTCTTTCTTTCTTTCTTTCTTAAAGAAGAGAAATGGTTAGACATGGTCGTTCCAGCGCCGGTCAATCTAGTGCTACTCCTCAGGATGGTGTATTTATGCCAGCCCAACAGCTTTTAGATCTTGTAAAGAATGCACAAGCTGCCGGACCCATTCCAGAGCCTACTCACCCTAAATCCGGGTTTGCACGCTTATGCAGAGATTATACCAATTTGGATGGAAGGCCATTCAGGGGTTCTGAAAGCGTTATAGAAATTCAAGCTTGGCTTTGAACATGCGATCGCATTTTTTCTCGCATGAATTATGGATCTACATCGAGTCCAAGTGGCTTCTAACGTGCTCCAGGAGAGAGCATTAGATTGATATGAGCTTTTGATGTAACGACCCGTAAAATTCGGTAATTAAATTTCTCAATTTAAGAAGATTTTGGTAACTTAATGTTGAAGGAAATAAAACCTTATCATTTATAAATGGAATAATATTGAAACAAATAAAATTTGTAGATGAATAATGAATAATAGGGTGAAGTATAACAATGGTTATTAAAGCTAAAACTTTGATAGATTGAATGAAACTACAATAAATGAAATAGTGTAAATGTTATGACTTAGTTATAACGGGAATATGAGAAAAACAAGTGTAATTATTGAATTAATTTGTGAAATATTTTTATAGATAGTAGTTGTTTGTGAAGAATAAATAAACAAGTATTATAAAGGATATAATGGTTGTGTTACCAGTTAATTCACCAAGTATCAATAAAGATAATTAAACGTACTTTAGTGATAATTAATAAAATAAAGGAAAGGGTGAATGTAAATTTAAATTAGAAATGTAAACTCATTATAAGGTAGTAATTGGTGTAATAGAAGCATGAGACCAAGTAAGTAAATTTATCAGGAATATTAAATGTAATTGGATGTAGATTAATGGAATAACGTTAATGCAAACTAATTTAGCAAAATCACTATTAATTGAAATCTATTGCAATAAATGAAATTAATATTACGTTAGTATGGATTTAAGGTAATATGTGGTAATAATGTATTGTTGTGGTTTATGAACGAATTGATAATTAAAATTAAAGGTAGTGTTGTTAAAATAAGTTGACTATAAACAAGTTGAATGAAATCCCAATAAAGGAGGTAATGCAAACGTTATATTTAGCAAAGATTTCAATACTTGTGGAAATTTTAGTTAATACACAATAAAGAAAGTAAGTTTAGTATATTTATGTAATGTAATGCAAAAACCATCATTAACTATGTTATTTGAAATTTTTGGATGGGGTATAAAGATTGTAATCAAATAAAAACAATTTATTTGAATAAACATTCAATGATTGGAGTAATTGCAATCAATTGAAATTAAATATTTAAATAATGCGTAAATATTAATTTAGATGAAATTGAAGTTATTTATGTAATAAAGTATGAATCTAATGTTAAGTTTATTTAAATAAATGACAGTTGGTTGAATAAAAAGGAATGCAAAATAAAGTTTTGTCAATATATTGGAATTTAATGTATGATAATAGGATTGATTGCAATTAAATGAAATTAACTACTTAAATATTTCATAAATGAGAATTTAGATGAAATGTGAGAATGTTAACGTAATGGATTTTGATTCCAATGTATATTTCATCCGTTGTTAATAATGAATTGAATAGTAGAATGAAAAGTAAACTTAATAGAAATTTTGGAAATTAAATTTACTATTTCTAAATTGAATGAAATTGAGGTTGATACTGAAATTTATAAATTAATCAACTCTAAATCGACATTTGAATTTGGTTAAATTAGGGTAAATTATTAAGAAAGTTAAATTTGATGAAATTTGTTAATTATAGAGTTGAAATTGAAAAATGATTTAATTAATTTATTTAATTAATATAAAAATAGACATTTTGGCCACTGGCTCGGATTTCGACAAAACCAGTTTTATCGGATCCGTAACTTGAATTATTATAGGATTTCAAGTTTCGTAGCGAACAGACTCGTCGTTTGATCGTACGGACTCGAAACGCCTTGAAATTAATGAAATTGAAATCAATTTAAAAAATATATTGATTTTAGCATAACTTCTTCATATGATGGAATTTGGACTTGAAACTTGTTCCATCACATTTAAAATATTTTAAAACATCTATTTTGATATATGGGTTGACCCAATTTCGTTCCGGAGTCGAAACGGACTTTTTGGGCCACTTTGTCGTTAGCACGTATATTCAATCTGATCCATCTATTCTATTTCAACCTTGCCTATAAATATCCGATTATAAACCCTAGCCTTCCTCTATTTTGTGTGTGCATACAATTCCTCTTCATTTCCTCATTTCAATGGCAGACAAACAAATTCTAGATCCAAACACAAATCAAATTCAAATCCAAAGAAAAATTTCAAACTCCTATAAAAATTCAGAAAAATTATATATCGAAGCTCTCGATGTACACATCTCCGATCTGCGATTCGTTTTTTGATTCATATCATTCGTTGTCCAGAAAACGCGAATCATTTTAGGCCGTCCGTTCTTGGGTTTCTTGATTTGACGACAAATCTTCAATAAATCGTCGATCAGGAAGCATGGGCTCGTAGGGGACGTCGAGGGTAGTAGATCTGTGCGGTTAGTTCTTCCTATCGACAAATGAAATCGCCAGAATCGTGGCTACTAGGTGCGGCGGCGCGATCCGTGTCCAGGCATCTGAAGGCGTGCACGACCCAGGCCTAGGTGCGGCTCGTCGAGCTTCGGTCAACGACATTGCTTGATTGGGTCGCACGCGAAGGAGGTGGCAGCAAAAAGTGGGCTAAGGGTGGCGACCAAGCTATGGTTCAGTGTGAGCTGAAGCGTGAGGGAGATGGGTTGCGTTCGCGTATTGATGGTGAGTGTCCATTTTCCTTTTATTTATTTTTTTATTTTTAATTTCAATTTCAGTCGTTGTAATACCCATAACTCTTACATACGAGGTCCGTTTCACGCGCGGTTTTCTCCGCTAGGTTCGTATTGGAATTTTAGACAATGTGGCGCTGGTTTAGACGAATTCTGAGGCTGTTTTATTTTTGGGTCTAAATTTAATTTAAATTCAATTTAAATCCAAAAGGTGAGGTTTTAACCCACTCACAACTTCTAAAAAAATTTATGTTTAGTAAATTAATTTATGTTGTGATTATGCATTTATTTATGGCTGTTTCGTATACTTTTAATCATCATCTCAGTTAATTGCACTTATTGAAATTAAATCGTTATTTAATTTATTATTGAATATAACGCAGTTAATTACCTGTTATATATTATCAGTTATATATTGATATTGATTGATTGTAGCGTACGATGACTGTGATGGATGTATGATTTTATGATGGATGAATGGATGTTTTATTTATATCATCATAATCTGCAAGTTGTTATGCATTTATTTTGATTCGGGATTGTGGTTTGAAATGATATATAACTGTAATTTTGTTTTAAATTATGAATTGAAATGATAAATATCTGTATCACTTGACCATAGGATAGAAAATTATATACAAGCACCGCGGTCTATATATAAAAATATTTTGGAATGATTTTCTATGGTTTGTAAAGAAATATACGGTTTTATGAGGTATGGATTTGGATATTGTATAAAAGTATTTTATATATAGTTAAATTCTTGGGTTTAAGCTATGAATAAGATTTGTTTAAAGTATAAACATGTTAAATAATAAAGTTGGATTTTATAAAAATATAATATGGTTAAGTATTTACTTAAAGTATATTTTTGTATAGAGCTTATATTTGATTTCATTTATAAATCAAGGTTGAGAAGATAGTTTTGAAATCGATTGGAATTTTTTTTAATTAAAGAATTATTTAATAAGAATCCTTTTGGAACTTATCGAAATTGAGATTTTAAAAGAATATGGTTTCATAACTTAATTCGGGTTTAAGGTGATTTGAGTGAATAAACCGAGGAATATTCCATTATTGAAAATTTAAGTTTTATTTAAAGGATATTGGATTTAGCAAGCAAATATTTCGAAACTAAAAAATAGAAAAGTGAAATTAGTGTATATATATATATATATATGAATTATAAAATTTAGTTTTGAAATAATAAATATTTAAGCTTTGAAATATATTGAATTTGAAATGGTTTATTTGGAGGTTCAAATCGGTAATTGGAATTTATTTGTTTAATTTAAGAAGCCATTTTATTTATAAAGTAATTTAATATTTAAACCATATAAGTGGTGTAGTTATATTTCAAAGTTATGAAATTCAAAGTTTTATGTTTTGGAAGGCTATATTTCAAGCGTTTGGTTTCGAAATATTATAACTTTGAAAATGTTATGTGTTAACGTAAAAAGTCAAACGCTAACACCCCGATGCAAAATAGTGACTTGAATGAAAGCACCACCCGTTAACATGGGAAACAGAGAAAGCAGTAATTCACTAAAAAGCAGTAAGAGACACAGAGTTTATAATGGTTCGGCTTATGATCAAGCCTATGTCCACTTCAATCCTTCTTTATTGCTAATATGATTACAATCCTTTACAATTTCCTTCAATTACAATTCATTTCAAAAGACAAGTAGCTAGAAAAACTTCGATGCAAGAGAAATCTCCAAATTCATGGTTGAATACGTTGAATCCCAGCTTGAAGTTGATTGAAGCTTCTTGTGAGTTTCGAATGTTGAAGTAAGGCTTGGTTTGAAGATGGCAGAGTCTTGATGCTTTGAAGAATATGATCGGAAAAGTCCCCTCAATGTTGGAGCTTAGGGTGTATTTATAGGAGATTTCCGGGGCGAAGTATAGGTTGCGCGCGACCTAGGATAGATCGTAAGTCATTGGCGAGTCAAGGGGGAGCGAGCCGCGACTTAACCGGTCCTTCCACTGTTCTCTGTGCTAGTTGATAAGCCATCGCGACTTAAGAGGGAGCGGCGTCATTTATTGAACAAGTACTAGATTGTGAACGACCTAAGACAAGTTGTAGGTTAGAGGTGGCGACTTAAGATAGGTCGTGGGCTACATATGAGCGACCTAACAGATGGGAACTTCGTGCCTTCCTGATAGCACTGGCTTCTCCTGAATGAAGTACTAAGTCGTGGACGACCTAGGGAAAGTCCTCGCGACTTAAGAGAAAGCGGTATAACTCTATTACCAAGCATTAGGTTATGAACGATCCAAGGAAGGTCGTAGGTCGAGGAGCGACTTAGTGGTTGTGGGATCCTGGTTTTAGCTTGCAGAAGATGCTAGATCGTTTGAGTATTAGGTCGCTAGGTCGCATCCTTCCTTAGGTCGTTAACTCGCTGTTGATCCATCAGCTCGTTAGGTCGGCAATCCCTTGAGTCTTAAGTCGTGGCTTCCTTAAGTCGGTAGGTCGTGCTATCAGTTAAGTCGCTAAGCCGTTAAGTCGTCCAACTCTCTAAGTCGCTGTCCTTCTTAAGTCGCTTACCCTTCTTAAGCCGTTAAGCCCTTAAGTCGTCCAACTCTCTAGGTCGCTGGAAAAACGGGGTTAACACTTGCCCCTCGAAGTTCACGCCTAGATCGTAGGTCGTGTGCTTCAACCAAACTTAACTAAGTCGCGGGCGACCCAAGAGATGGCTTAATCTGCACATCTATTTCCTCCTGCCCTATATGAGTGTCAGCTCGTTTCTTCCTCCTCATCAACTGCCCCCATATCCTTTTCTGCCATTAGAGACTTTTCGAGTTCCCAAAGGCGAATCCAAGTTAATCGATCAACAATCCATCTTACTATTACCTCACGTAAGTGAATTTGGTCCCTTATTCAATCGTGACTATTGCTGAAACATGAACCTTTACCTTCTGACCCCAAATCACCTTTGCACGCCTTGCCTAGCTCTTGAGTTATGTTGCGGTTGATTTCAATCATTATTGGCTATGTCGTCATTGCAATTCATAGGATTATAGCATCATGCTAGGTTTATGGTAGCTCTGTGGTGATTTGGATCAGCTTTGGGTTTTTCTTAAGAAGATGGTGGATTCTGTTGTTAATGGAAGATAACGGGTTATCGGGTTGGAGAGGAGTTAGAGGATTAAGGAGATAACCTGAAATTGCTGAATAACGCCAAAGACGACCTAAGGATTCTGAAAGTGGACGACCTAAAAATTCTTGCAACCCAACAGATACTGAACGACCTTCAGATTCGTGATCTAAATTCCTACAGCACCATTCTTGCGACCTAACTTTTAGGTCGTGTGAGCGACCTAGCCTTTAGGTCCTTAACATGGCTTTCCCTTTAGGTCGCGAACGACTTAACCTTTGGGTCGTGAACGACCTAGCACTTTGACAATTTTTACTGTCGAACTGTTTCCCCCAGCCTAAGCCAATTTCATCTCATCCTGTTAGGTCGTGAACGACTTAGGACTTAGAGAACTTTTGGACTGTGAATACATGGCTTGAACAAAACTTAAAAACTTCAAGATGTGGATAGAACTTGATCGTACTTCCAACTTGAACTTTGAACTGCCGAAATAACTTGCATGACTTTTCCATGCTTTCTTAATAGACTATACCAAATTTGATGCTAATAACCTGTTAAATAAACATTTGCAGAAAACTAGGGCGAATATAATGCCATTGATTGCGCACATCAAATGACAGATTAGTAGATAAAGGATAATTGACTTAAAGAAATTGTATGAAACGCCGTGAATCAACAAACCCAAGTGAAGTATTAAAACAATGTCAACCGACTAAAGTCGATTTGTTTGCGCTAATATTACACTTGTATTTGGACTTAAAGCGACAAGTCTTGAAATACTGTAATTGACATATGTTTAATTTCAATTGCATTTGCTTGTTACTTTGTTAGCTTTACACAGCACTTCACACATTTAGGAAACGTGCACCTTCATGTTTGAATATCCAGTTGTTTATGTAGAATGGCTTCACATCAAGAAGAAGTGGTAGCTCAAGCTGAAGAGACCTTTCCGATAGTTATTCCCGTAGTGAATCCTCCAGAAAGATCTCTTACTACCTTGACCCAGAGAGCATTTAACCAGCTACGCATTCAATTTGGCCTTGCTGAGAGTGATGCTCTACTTCCCGGGCCGAATGATACTGCCGATAATCCACCTCACGGTTTTGTCGCAGTCAATCGCCAGATGTGCCTAAATGGAGCAATTCCTCCTTTTAACGATTTTCTTTGAACGCTTCTCCTTCGGTTGACCATCTCCCCGTTTCAACTACATCCCAATGGCCATGCTATCCTGATGGGGTTATGTGTTTTATTTAGGAGAACTCTTGATCGTTTGCCGAGCTTCGAAGAAATTTGCTACTTATGCTCATTTGCTAAGAATAAAGATCATCCCTCCATTACTGTTGTAAGAAGTGCTAGGAATCGCAAATTCATTACCGATCTTTCCGAAAGCGCACATGGCTTCTTGAATAAGTTTTTCTTTGTTCGCTGCCACCCAGGGTTTTATGCTATCTGGAGAGTAGGAAGTAAGATTACCTGCTTCTTATTTTTTTCCATTCTTGAGCTTTTCAAGATCTGAATTGCTAAGTGCTAATTTTACTCTTTCCTTTTTCAGCACTTCCTCCCCCCTCTAGAGATCCAGGCCACAAGCAAATTTTTGAAAGACTAAATGCCGTGGCTGCTGAGGAAAGGAGTATAAAATTTCTGTTGAAGGATGAGTTTCTACATCAGTTTGGACTTCTACATTCTTCCCGCTCTACACAACCTCGCGAAGTCCCTGATTCGCCAGCTAAGGCATTAGATGCCCCAGTTTCTACTGATGAACCCATACCGAAGGAACTTGCAACTGAGGCTTCGTTGGTAAAATGTTCTACTCCAACTGTCATTGCGGGACCATCTTGTAAACTTGCTCTTGCCCCAGTTATCGAAGAAGAAGAAGATCTTCAACGAACCGGGAAGACTACTGATGAAGGGGTTGAGGTGAAGAGCCCTGTTGAACATAGTGGTAATGACACATTCGAAGGGTTGAGCAACTTTATGGTTACGTCCCAAGAACTCTTTAAGGATGACCTGTCTGTTGCTAAAATTGTATCTCCAGCGGTTGAAGCGACATCTGCTCTTCAACTGACTCTTCCAGCTCAAGAATCAACATTAGCTGTAAAATCTGTCACCACCCCCCAACTGAGGAGCGGTTCGTAGTTTGGCGCGTGTATTTTGCACACACCACACACACTTAGGATTTATTGGCACTAATATGCACTTAACTCCTTGCAATTTGAAGATTCTCGAGTTATGTTTCTTTTTCAATTTTAGGTTCTTCAATGGGGCGAAGTGGCTCGTATTATGATGACTTTAAGCAGTATGGCAGACGCAGTCAATATGATTACAGGCGCTATCTTCCCCCTCATAGGGAAACTGATGAAGAGAGGGCTGCTCGGAAAGCTCAGGAGAGAAGAGCATATGAAGAACGGTATGGGAGAGGGGAAGAACGTCGTGACTCTTCCAATAGAGAGGATGATTCCCTTAAACGGAAATCCCATGACGACAAAGGGAAGAGCCACGCCGCCGAAGGTTCGAGCAAATAGACCAAGCACGATGAAAAGTCATCATCTGACATTCCTAAAGAGCCCATTGCTTCGGTGCCTCCTCAATCTCCTGCTCTCGCTCGTACTGACATTCAGACGATCATTGGCAGACCCTCATATCAGGTCGGACCAGGCCCAGCTACACTTCAAAGTCGATTTCCAAACTGGTGCTTGAAGAGAGTTCGCTTTGATCTTGATCTGGTTCCAATTGACAAACCAGCCATGTTGCGAAACCTTGACGCTGTCAAGCTCGATATTGAGAGAATGTCGAATTGGCAGAAACTTGTCGATGAACTCCAGAGAGTGAACCGTACGAACCTTGAGGCTATGTTGACCATGGAGAATGATAAATCCGAATGGCAAAAGACTCTTGATCAACATGACGCAGAGATGAGGAGCATCGCCGCTTATAATGAAAAGCTTGAAGCGGAAGTTGGAAAGCTTAAAGAGGAGCTTGCTACGTCCTCCACTTCCTATTCTCAAAGGGAAAGTGTGCTTCTGCAACAAGTGTGGGATGCTCATGCTAGCCGACAAGAGGCCGAAGATAAACTCATGCGGTAGGAAAAGGTTATAGAAGATTATCGTGCTGAAGTTGCATAGTTGCGACAACAGGCCAGCTCTCAGAACCTCGAAATTGAGACGTTAAAAATCCGACTTGCTACAGTTGAGAAAGAGCGCGATGAGGCTGTTGCCGGTAAAATTGCAGCTGAAGAAGCCCATCAAGACACCAAAGCCGATGTCAGTTCGACATTATTCGACTTCTACTTGCAAAGTGTCCTAGTGCATGGCAGTCTAGCATTTTTGGGCCCCAAATATGAAATCACTTTGGCTGAAGTATGGGAAGCTGCGCTTGACATGCTTAAAGATGTTGGGTATGCCGAAGAAGAACTCGAGGCACATTACCTGGATGACGGAGCTCGTGCAGCCCTTGCCAGAGGAAAAGAGCAACTCACTAGAGAGCGCGCGGGGATGATGAAAGAAGCACCATCAATTGCCCCTGTCCCTCCTTCAATTTCGGCAGACATTGACATCACAGGCTCCGGTTCCCATTCTCCGTCTCCTGCTAAAGTTATACCTGAGATTACAAGTGCACAGGGTGGAGATGAAGGCGAAGAGAGCACCGAAGCACAAACTTATGAAGTTGACAACAGGAAGCCCACTTCTCCAGGTAATATTAGCGTCGAACCAGGTCAAGTGGATTACACATTTGCTTCGGCCGAGCTTGATGAACTCATTGCTTATTACTTAAGACTCGATGAGCCGTTATCTCCTCTCTTCGTGGGAGATACTAATATTTTTTGCTTCTTTTCTGCAGTGAAAACGCCCAGTGCCGTAGAAACTTCTCCTCCTCCAGCTGTTCCTCCTCCAACCTTTCAAATTACTCCTACTTTCCAGCCGGGATCGTAGGAAGAATTAATAGGAGCCCTTCAAGACTTGGACGATCCAGCACCTCGCAGGAGCAGAAGGCCGAAGGACTTGAAGGAGGCGAAGTATCTCCGGAGCAAACCCTTTCTGATGACATAAAATTGTCTGCTCTTGTCACCCCAGGAAGTGAGTCTTCTTCAAGAAGGAGGAGGAAGCGTACAACTTCAAAGAAGAAAGGGAGAAGCATTTCTGCTACTGAAAAGGAAACGGAAGTTGATCCAGCACTAGCTCTCTCTCCTTCTCCCCCTTCTCCCCCAACTATCCCAAGTCGGCTTGAAAAATTGCCTATTAAACCAGGTGAAGGCTCTAAAGGTGGTGGGAGAAAGAAGTGATGAGCCCCGCTTTCCCTACTTTGCTTTACTTTCTGCTTTTTTGCATGTACTGGCCAGAGATTGTGCGGGTACCGGCCCCCGCTTTTCTTTATCCTGAAACATGTACCTGTATAAAATTTTCACGGTATTGAATAAAATATTCCTTTTACCTATACAAACTTCTATCTGTATTCGAGAATACATTTATTCTTTATTTTATACAAGTTCCTCATTTCCTTTGTGTGATATTGCAATGAGCCTATGGTATGTTGTTTGAGCATTGTTTCCATTCTTGTACTTATGGTGTGCTGCCCCCATACTATGGCTTATTGCAATCTCTTTCACATTGGCAAAGTTTTTTAGAGAACAATTCCTCTATTTCGAGAAGACTTATACTCTTTCTTTAGAGAGCAGCTCTTACATCTGAAGGAGGCTTGCATCTGTACTTCATAGGATAATATTTCCATTTTAAGGAAATATTTTTCGTATTTAGTAGGATGTGCCTCATTTTGGAGGAGTTTTTTTTCTCTTTTCTTTTTTGTTGCGAAGTTTTTACACTTCGCTTTTTGGGGAAAATCACTTTTATTTTGAGTGAATTTTCTTTCGCGGTAAATTGGGCTTTGACTTGCTTGTGCCTCTGGTAAGAGGGCTTTTGGTTTGATTGTGCCTCTGGGAAGAGGGCTTTTTGTTTGTGCCTCTGGGAAGAGGGCTTTTTGTTCCTGCCTCTTGGGAGAGGCTTTTATCTTTTCCCTGTTCGCTGGGAAGCGGGCCTCCGAAGAGGGCTTTTCACATTTTGACTCGTGTGAAGTTTTATTTCAGATCACGGTGAAATGTATGCCTCTGAGTAGGGCTTTTACCTGGAAGTTTGGAGTTTCTTTCTCTTAGTTGGATGGATTCACGGGGCGGACACAAGTGTCCTGTGCCACCGATCAGTCCACAACTTTATGTCGAGAAAGAACTCTCTTTTTCTGGCGAGGCCCGCTCGAGGTCTTTTGGCATTTCAACTATGGTGAAATGGGCCTCCGAAGAGGGATTTTCACATCTCAACACTTGTGAAGTTTTACTGGTGAGATGTGTGCCTCCGAGGATGCCTGGAAGTTTCTTCCTCATGGTTGGTTGGGTTCACGGGGCGAGCGCAAGTTACTTGGACGTTTGTTTACGTAGATTGTCTCAGCTAGTGAACGAGCGCTTTGCCTTCCTGTTGGGAAGGTGCTTCCGATCATTCCATACTGTGTTGAGAAAGTCTTCTGGCATGCCCCGTTTGAGGTCTTTATCCTCCGAAGAGTTGTGCCTCCGAAGAGGGCTTGTACCTCCAAAGAGGTCTTTTGCTGTTTGATGCTTGCCCGCCCATGCCTCTTTGCCATTTATTCATATCGACGATCCCCGTTATCTTTTTCAAATACCCTTCCCTTCTAGCTGCCAGCAATTTCCCTTATCCAAAAAAATATACTTCATAGTTAAGCGAGTTGGTGGTGGTAGACACAGGCTATTTAACTGGATGCTCGTTTGTACAATCATTCACAGTTAGTTAGAAATGGTCCACTTCCAGCCACATCGCTAACTTTTGTTCGATACACTTCTTTTGTAGGATTGAGTATGGAAATTTTGGATGGTTTAGCTTTTTCTTGCTGGGTGATGCCGGAGATCGCTTGGTCTTGCGATGGGTAAGCTTTGTTTTTATGGCCTGCATTATTAAATTGACATTTTAGCAACACAATTAACGTATTTTATATGTCAAAATAAAACAAAGCAGTATATAACAGTAAAGAACACAAGATTTATAGTGGTTCGGCCAAGAACTGGGCCTACATCCACTTTATAGCTCTTATTATTCACTTGCACTGACTTTACAACGGCTTTCATTACAAGAATCATACATTCATCATTCTTTTACAATATTTCATTAAAGCCTTTAAGTAAAATATGGGCGCAAATGATTGCTGTTCCAAGCTCTTGGAATTGGGTCTCCTTCGATGGTTACAAGTTTGAATGTGTCATCAAGAAGTTTTTGGCCTATAACATACGGCCCTTCCCAGTTTGGTCCAAGCACGCCTGTAGGTGTCATAATTCTTTTAAGATTAGATCCCCCACTTCAAAGCTGCGCCGACGAACTTTGGAATTGAAGTGCCTGGCTATTTTTTGCTGGTGAGCTGCGGTTCTGAGTTCAGCCTCTTCTCTCTTCTCATGAAGGAAGTCAAGGGCTTAAAGCTGCAGCTTTTCATTTTTGGCTTGATTGAAATGGATCCTTCTATGTGAAGGGATCTCTATTTCTACTGGAATCATTGCCTCTGATCCATATGCCAATGAAAATGGAGTGTGCCCCGTCGCAGTTTTATGCGTAGTTCTATATGCCCATAGTGCTAGTGGAAGTTTATCGACCCAACCACCTTTCGCTTTTTCCAGCTGTTTTTTGATGATGGATTTGATAATTTTGTTTACTGCTTCCACTTGCCCGTTTGCCTGCAGATGAGCCACTGTTGATAAACTTTTCTGGATCTTGAATTTTTTGCAAAAATCTTGGAACTCTTCACTTTCAAATTGGGTTCCATTGTCCGTGATTATCTTTTGAGGTACTCCATACCTGCAAATGATACTTTTAGTTACAAAGTTTATCATTTTCTTAGAGGTAATAGTAGCTAAGGGTTCAGATTCAGCCCATTTAGTAAAATAATCCACAGCAACAATAGCATATCTGACTCCGGATTTTGCAGTTGGCAAAGGCCCGATGAGATCCATTCCCCAAATAGCAAATGGCCACGGACTGACCATCTGCGTTATCTCAGTGGAAGATGCTCTTGGGATTTTAGCAAATCCCTGGCATTTGTCGCACTTTCGGGAATAGTCTGCAGCATCTCGGTTGATATTCGGCCAAAAGTATCCATAACGGAGAATTTTCTTTGCTAAAGTTTGACCACCTGTATGATCTCCACATTCCCCTCCATGTACCTCAGCTAGAATTGTCTTAGCTTCTTCTTCAGTCACACATAGGAGTAATGGCATTGAAAATCCTCGTCGGAATAATTGGCCATCCTGAATTATATACCTTAAAGCTTTTCTTAACAGTTTCTGACGTTTTTTTGAACTCTCTGGCGCAGATCCGTTGAGTAGATAATTCTTTATCGGAGTCATCCATGATTCCCGTTCTTGAGATATGGTCATGATCCAGTTTATATCCATTTCATCAATGCTAGGAGTTGACAGGACTTCCACAGGAACTAATCCCAGTAATTGAGCTTCAGCAGTGCTTGCGTACTTCACGAGGGAATCTGCCTTCATGTTTTCTTCTCGAGGTATATGGTTTATTGTATAATGGTCCATGTCCTCAAGAAGCTCCCAGGCTCTTGACAAGTAGGCGGGCAGATTTCCCCCTTTGGTTTGAAACTCTTTCTTGACTTGACACACGATAAGCTGTGAATCACTGAAGATCTGCAATGCCCTGATGTTTA
This sequence comes from Allium cepa, assembly GCA_030765085.1. Taxonomy (NCBI): domain Eukaryota; kingdom Viridiplantae; phylum Streptophyta; class Magnoliopsida; order Asparagales; family Amaryllidaceae; genus Allium; species Allium cepa. The sequence continues at coordinate 846,280,424 of CM060928.1, read as the reverse complement.
GTTCTTTAGCAATTCTTAAACCGGCAATAAGAGCTTCATACTCTGCTTCATTGTTTGTCGAAGGGAATTCCAATCTTAAAGCATAACACAATGATCGCCCTTCAGGGGTTTCAAGGACGGCCCCGGCCCCGGAACAATAATAGTTTCTTGCGCCATCAACATAAAATTTCCACCGGATTGAAGGATTATCGGACACCACATCCTCACTATCGCCTTTTTCTGTACACTCTGCAATGAAGTCTGCCAAAGCTTGTCCATTGATTGCTCTTCGGGGGTGACAGGTGATGTCATATTGACTGAGCTCAACATTCCACTTCAAAAGACGACCCGAAGTCTTAGGACGAAAAATGACTTACTTCAAGGGCTGATCAGTGAGGACCTTGATGGGATGAGCTTGGAAATACGGCCTCAATTTTCTTGATGCAATCAGTAGACAATAGGCGAGCTTTTCCAACTTCGAATAGTTCGATTCTGCCCCAGTGAATCTCTTGCTGATGTAGTAGACCGGGTGTTGAACTTTCACATCCTCCCGTACCAAAGCTACGCTGAGGGCATGAGACGAGATTGCCAAATATACAAAAAGATCTTCACCATTGTCAGACTTAGAAAGTATAGGAGGCGTTTCCATGTGACGAATCAGCTCATCAAAAGCTTTCTGGCATTCCAGAGTCCAGTCAAAGTTTTTTCTTCCTTTCTTTAGAGCATCGAAGAATGGAATGCATTTATCAGTAGATTTGGAAATGAATCGACTCAAGGCAGCAACCTTTCCATTGAGAATTTGCAACTCCTTCTTCGTTCTAGGAGCTTTAACTTCTCTTAAGGCAGTTATCTGAGCAGGATTAGCTTCAATGCCCCTTGCACTCACAATGAAACCCAGAAACTTTCCAGATTCTACTCCAAATGAACATTTCAAAGGGTTCAGCTTCATACCGTACTTTCGGAGGATTGAGAACATCTCTGCCAAGTGATCCATGTGGTCCACTTCTTTCTTTGACTTTACCAGCATATCATCGACATAAACTTCCATAGTCTTGCCCATCTATGGTTTAAACATGACATTCACAAGTCTTTGGTAAGTTACCCCTGCATTCTTAAGTCCGAAAGGCATGACTCTGTAGCAGTAGAGACCAACATTGATGATAAAGCTCGTGTCCTCCTGATCTGGCTCATGCATCATGATCTGGTTATATCCGGAATAGGCATCCATAAAAGATAACAATTCATGCCCTGCCGTTCCATCCACCAACTGGTCAATCCTGGGTAACGGGAAGAAGTCTTTGGGGAAGGCTTTGTTTAGATCTGAAAAGTCAATGCATACTCTCCATTTCCCATTAGCTTTTTTAACCAGTACAGGATTTGAGACCCAATTCGAATAAGTAGATTCCCTGATAAAACCATTCTCCATGAGCCGATCAACTTCTTCTTTCAATGCTGCTGACCTTTCAGGACCTTGAGTTCTTCTTTTCTGCTTTACCGGTGTAAACTTCGGATCAATATTCAAGGTGTGCACCGCAATTTCTGGAGATATTCCACACATATCAGCATGAGTCCAGGCGAATACATCCAGATTCGTTTTCAAAATGATATCAAAACATTTTGAACCGTTGCATTAAGCTGCGAACCCACATTCAGTACTTTATTCGGGTCTTTCGGGTCAATAGGTATGGAACTGTCACTTCAACTGGTACCACTCTATTTTCCCCTGCACTGGCTTTTCTTGGATCCATCTCTCTTCGTGCACCGCTATGTTCGCCTATGCAGGGTCCACCCTGTAATTGCTACAAGGTTGATTATTTGATGCGGACTGGGGTTGCCGCATCTTTTTCCATTTCTCTCTTCCTTGTTTCACGCAACTCTATAAGATAACATTCTCGTCCAGCGTTCTGATCACCTTTCACCACATCGACTCCATTATCTGTGGGGAATTTTATGGTCAGGCACCACGGGGCAAGAATAGCTTTAAATGCTGCCAGAGTTTGTCAGCCTAAGAAGGCATTATAGGCAGAAAATTCTTCAACAATAACAAAGGTCTGTTTTCGAGCGACCTTTCTCTGCCCCTCTCCAAGCTCTACGAACAAATCAATAGTCCCAACTGGCTGTTTTGGCTCCCCAGTAAAGCCAGCAATCTTTAGTAACGAAGCTTGAACGTCGGCCATTGGAATTTTCATCTGATCAAAAGTCCTCTTGAAGAGAATGTCGCATGAAGCTCCACAATCAACCAGAACTGTTTTAACAGTAGTTGGCCCAATGCCAGCGGAGATGACCAAAGGATCAATGGTAGGAGCTTCAACACCCATCGAATCCCTAGTACTGAATATAATGTCATCATTAAAGGTTTTCTGCTGCTTCAGGGGCGCAACATCTTCTAACACAAAAACACTTTCATCTGCCGGTGCATACTTCAAAGCATGGGCGTATCTTTCCATCTCGCCCCAACTCCTGCCAGCTGGGTGAGGGCCTCCTGTAACCACATTTATAACAGGCCTCTCTGATTCGTGAGCTGCCGCCTTCCCATTTGAGCCAGGACAATGATCAGGAACTTGTTGTCCTTGAGTTGACGAGGTTGGGCCATTCTTGTTCCTTCTTACATATTTTTCGAGCTTGTTTTGCTTCAATAGTTCCTCAATTACCTCCTTTAAGTGACGGCACTCGTTAGTATCATGCCCGGGCTGGTTATGGAACCGGCAAAACCTTCCATTCTTCTCAGCTCTTCCATTAACTTTTTGCTTAGCTGGTGCGGGGAATTCGACCGTGTCTTTGTTTGCAAAGTAGATGTTTTTCGAGGTATCAGTCAGAGGGGTAAAGTTGAAGGGACGTCTTTTCTTTGCATATCCTTGTTTCTTCTGGGCACCGTTCACCCTCTTCTAATTGCCAGATTCCTTCTTATTCAGAGCAGCATTGCTATTTCCAGCCCCTGTCGATACCACCTTAGCCGGTGCTTGGAGGCTTTCTAGACGTAAATTCATCGGCTTTCTTATAAAACTTGTCAAGTGAATTTGGTTCCTTCATTTTCAACCATCTCCCAACTTACTTGTCTTATCAATAGCCTTCATTAGGTACGTCAAAATCATTCTCGGCTCCGCATTATCCACTTCAACCAGAGCTATATTGAAGCGATTCAGGAAAGCTCTAATGGATTCTCCAGGATTCTGCTCCAAGCTGGATAACGACATTATATCCTTCGCCTTTGACGCATATAATCGAAACTGTTCCTTGAATTTCCTGGTCAAATCAGAAAATTGGTCTATCGATCGGACCGGTAGCTTTGTGAACCAAAGTAAAGCAACTCCTTCCAGGTATACCGGAAAATACCGGCATTTGATCTCATCAGAGGCTCTGGCACCCGTCATGTGCCAATCATACTTATACAGAAACTCATTAGGATCGCTCGTTCCCTTGTAAGCTGGAATAGTAGGAGGGACAAACTTCCTTGGGAATTCTGCCTTTAGGATTTTTTCCGTGAATGGAGTTTTGCTCGGAGCGAAACCCCATTCTTTCTCATCTTCATTTCTCTGCATACTTTCTTTCATAATATGACGAACCATGCCTGAGAAATACTCTTCATCATTCCGAGGCTCAGCGGGACAAACATCCACCATTATCTCCGAATTTTGTCTTGACAGTCGCTCACGGAGAGTCAGTTGCGGCCCCGATCCTCCGGCTTGGGGAGGTGTCCTTTCCACTGGATCAGCCACCCTTTGAGGGATATTTCTCCCTTCCACATTCTGTGCTTCATCAGCAAGATTTCCCTCTTTAGACACCGGTTGACGGTTTGCCTCAAATAAAGCATTCAACCTTTCCATCATTAGGTTATTCCGAGCTTCCATTTGCCGATGTAGCCGGATACAACGGCATCTAGCTCTGCTCGTGTAACTCCGACAGTTGGAGTTGTTTGACTTAAAGGAGGAGAGGTTGCAGTAGTCTCGCGAACATCGTTAGATCTAACAGACTTGCGCTTCCTTCATGGAGCTATTATTTCAGATAAACTTTTGGTTTTTAGAGAAATCCTCTCTACAAATTTTTGCGAAGCTATGATGACAGGTCCTGAGTTCAATTCTCAATGAAAGCACCAAAAATGTTAACGTAAAAAGTCAAACGCTAACACCTCGATGCAAAATAGTGACTTGAATGAAAGCACCACCCGTTAACACGGGAAATAGAGAAAGCAGTAATTCACTGAAAAAGCAGTAAGAGACACAGAGTTTATAGTGGTTCGGCTTATGATCAAACCTACGTCCACTTCAATCCTTCTTTATTGCTAATATGATCACAATCCTTTACAATTTCCTTCAATTACAATTCATTTCAAAAGACAAGTAGCTAGAAAAACTTCGATGCAAGAGAATTCTCCAAATTCATGGTTGAATACGTTGAATCCCGGCTTGAAGTTGATTGAAGCTTCTTGTGAGTTTCGAATGTTTAAGTAAGGCTTGGTTTGAAGATGGCAGAGTCTTGATGCTTTGAAGAATATGATCGGAAAAGTCCCCTCAATGTAAGAGCTTAGGGTGTATTTATAGGAGATTTCCGGGGCGAAGTATAGGTCGCGCGCGACCTAGGATAGATCGTAAGTCGTTGGCAAGTCAAGGAGGAGCGAGCCGCGACTTAACCGGTCCTTCCACTGTTCTCTGTGCTAGTTGATAAGCCATCGCGACTTAAGAGGGAGCGGCGTCATTTATTGAACAAGTACTAGATCGTGAACGACCTAAGACAAGTTATAGGTTAGAGGTGGCGACTTAAGATAGGTCGTGGGCTACATATGAGCGACCTAACAGATGGGAACTTCGGGCTTTCCTGATAGCACTGGCTTCTCCTGAATGAAGTACTAAGTCGTGGACGACCTAGGGAAAGTCCTCGCGACTTAAGAGAAAGCGGTATAACTCTATTACCAAGCATTAGGTTGTGAACGATCCAAGGAAGGTCGTAGGTCGAGGAGCGACTTAGTGGTTGTGGGATCCTGGTTTTAGCTTGCAGAAGATGCTAGATCGCTTGAGTATTAGGTCGCTTAGTCGCATCCTTCCTTAGGTCGTTAACTCGCTGTTGATCCATCAGCTCGTTAGGTCGGCAATCCCTTGAGTCGTTAAGTCGTGGCTTCCTTAAGTCGGTAGGTCGTGCTATCAGTTAAGTCGCTAAGCCGTTAAGTTGTCCAACTCTCTAAGTCACTGTCCTTCTTAAGTCGCTTACCCTTCTTAAGCCGTTAAGCCCTTAAGTCGTCCAACTCTCTAGGTCGCTGGAAAAGTGGGGTTAACATTATGGTTTTAGAAAAGGATATATTTGAAAATGATATCATATTAATGTGGTTTTAAAAATGGAAATGATATCATATTTATATGGTTTGAAATTGATATTATATTCTGGTTTTAAAAGTATAAATTATTTTGAAATGACCACGGTGTTATAATAATGTTTGGTTGTTGAAGAGACCGGGATCAGAAGTTGTTATACTCTCTGCCAACTCCAAAAACCACTTTAATGACCGTGTACACGGTGGAAATTCCAGAATGGAGTAGGATGGTGGTGGCATTTCCTTTGAGGTAAATACGTAGACCCAACTCCCGTGAGTTGGCATAAGGTGGCTAAAATAGGAGCGACTGACGGGCTAATGAGGTAGCATCTTTGATCGGACACATCCCTTCGATATTATTCTTTGACTTTTGGATTGATTCGGTGGCCACTTTTGATTTTCTTTTGGGGGTGTGGCTCAAGGTGGGCGGTAGCTACGCGTTACCATCGGCCCGGAAGCGTAATTGGTATCTCTACCCTGGCATTGCCTAGTTGTGCCGTGTCACCTACCCTAGCGTGCCTTGTGTGAGTTTCTATTTGTGTCGTACCTATGGAGTATCCTCTGGTAGCCTCCCGATCAGGAGGTATTACGATACTGTATAAACTATTGTCACTATTACGTGTTAAGGTGGAAAATGTAAAGCCTTAACGCTATTTAAAAGTAAGTTTATTTTACTGATAGACATTATTATAATAGCGAAATATTACTGCATAGTAAATAGTTTAACGGATCCTTAGGAGATGTAAATTCCGAGCATCTCTTGAGTTATTTCACTCACGTTAGACACTGGATAGGAGATGTCAAATCCCGTAAACATCTCTGACGCTGTTCCACTCATATTGTTTATTATTGATTTAACTTACATAAGATCTTTTAGTTCTGACTCGAGTGTTTTGTCTTTCAATTCGCTCGGGTCAGACTGAGCATTTCAGAAATTGAAGGCCTTATTTCTGGAGGATGAAGATGGAGATTTTATTATTACTAATATTTACTATAGTGTTCCACTGCATCACATTGTTCCGTTGCATTGTTATTATTCCTTGGTATGTGTAACTCTGATATATATTTTATAAGAATAATCGAATATTTTTTAAACAGCTTCATGAACTGTATATTTGATTATTATATTTATCGTTTCGCTGCAAGATTCTACTTTGTTTATCTTTCTTTCTCTTCTTTTTCTTATTTACCCCATAACGATCCGCCCTTCTGTATGGTTTAAGTCTGACGTGTGTGCTTTATCATTGATTTTAAGTGTACAAAAAGGCAGACGTTACATTTGATTTTGGAAATTACTGAAGCGGACCATACCTGGGAGCAATTCCGGGAAAGGTTCGAGTTAAAGTTTGTGCCGGAGGCTGGGCCCGAAGCTTTATTGACCTTGTTCAAGGTGAATCTTCTATGACGGATTATGTTGCATCTTTTGAATCTCTCTCTAAATATGGGGTCGAGTATATTAATACCCCATTGAAGAAAAATAAGTAGTTTTTCTATGGGTTGAATAAGAATCTCAAAAAGCCTTTACTTCTAGAACTAGAAGTTTCTTTCGATCTGCTTGTAGATATCGCTCTTCAACTTGAAGAGGCCGATAAAGAAAGTGATGTTGAAGTTGTAGGTGCCAATAAGAACTTTAACAACAACAAGAAGAGGCATCCCTTTATTAAGTTCAAAAGCCATAATCCCAGCAAGAAAGTGAAGCAAGCAACTTCGGTAGTAAATACTCCAATCCCTAATCGTTGAGAATGCTACAATTGTGGTTCTAGGACCACTATATAAATAGGTGTCCAAGGCCTATTTATTGCCGCTATTACAAAAGTTCGGGTCATTATATATCCCAAACTTCAAAGCAAGGAGGAGGGAAAGCTGAATGTTGTGCAAGCCTCTAGTAACCCTTCTCTTGGTCAAGGTATCTCTCAATTCAGTCCTTGATGATATTAATTTGTTTCGTGATTATCCTATTAGAATTTCTTTTGATTCGGGTGCATCTTACTCTTTTATATCAAAAGAACTCATTGTTAATTTTTCTTTAAATGTTGAGGGCTTGATGAGTTCATTGAAAATTGTGAATCCGGTTGGTGGATCTGCAATACTCGGTTTATTTTGTAAAAATGTCGAGGTTATTTTACGTGGTTATGCTTTTCGATCCGATTTGCATGTTATGTGCTACTTAGGTTTCGGAATTGATTTTTGGAAAAGGATTGGCTTAATCATTATGAAGCCCATATTCTATATCCCGATAGGACTATCCATCTTCAACATTCTTAATATGTTAAGCATATTTCTATTGTTCTTAAAGATTCAGATTCTAATTCAGTGGCATCATTTTATTCTTTAAATCCACGTGATGAGGAAGATGTTATTTCCCTCATTTAAGTAATTCATGAATTTCCTAACATCTTTGAGCCTGTCTTAGGATTATCACCTAAGCGATCTATTGAGTGGTGCTAAGGTCTTTTCAGTTCGACTTTGCCACCAGTTTTTGTTAGCTATGAGTTGCGGACGATTGCGTTCCATTAACTACATTCCACACTCGTTATGATTCTTATGAGTGACTCATGATGTCATTCGGTTTGACGAACCCTCCAGCTTATTTCATCCATCTTATGAATCGAGTATTCTACGAATATCTCAATAAGTCCATCCTCGTATTCATTGATTATGGGTGAAAACAGCAAAATTAAAATTTGCAAATCATTTTAATAAGATATTTATATGTATAATTGGATTTTGTTCTTAAACGAGCAAAGAATATTCGTAAAAGTCTTAAGAGGCATGTTTATCATAGAAAAGATGATTTTGTGTTGTTTTTCCCATTGAGTACTTTACGAATTCTGGTCGATGTATTGATCAGTGTTATCGATAGGTATATCCTAAATGCTATGATGAGACAATCAGACACACTAAATTGACTTGTAATAAGTAAATATTTCTAAAAAGATGGTTTCATAGTTTTGAATGTCTTGACTTTTTGGGAAAGAGGATCATGAAATAAATGATTTAGCATAAAAGCTGCTTTTCAAAAATTAAAAGAACTCCTTTCCGATGCTTCTATTTTGTGATTCCCATAGGGAACCAAGACTTTATTATTTGTACCGATGCTAGTCGTATTGGTTTGGGTGTCGTTCTCATGCAAAGGGAACGTGTTATCGCTTATTCTTCTAGGCAATTAAAGCCTGCCGAGACTAGATATGCCACTCATGATTTAGAGCTCACAGCTATTGTTCTCGCTCTTAAAATTTGGCTTTATTATCTTTTGGGAGAGAAATTTGTTCTCTACACCGATCATAAATCTTTAAAATATTTTCTCTCTCAAAAGGAACTTAATTTGCATCAACAACGTTGGTTTGAATTCCTTGCATCTTATGATCTTGATATTCTCTATACTCCCGGAAAAGGAAATGTGTTGTCGATGCCCTTAGTTGAAAGAAACAAGCAGTTGTTTCCATGATGATATCCAAATGAATGACCTCAAGACTTTGTCCACTTGTGAGATTCGAGATCGTAAATCTGATTCACGTTCATCTCTTATTTTATTTTTCCTAGATGCTCATCCTTCTTTTTTAGCACCGCTTATCGTCCTTAACCTGATGGACAAATAGAGTGTGTGAATCAAACTCTTGAAGATCTTCTTCGTGCATGTGTTCTTGATTTTAGTGGAAGTTGGGAAGATCATATTTCTTTTGTTAAGTTTTCTTACAATAATAGCTTCCAATCTAGTATTGGTATGGCACTTTTCGAGGCACTCTATGGAAGGCCATGTCAATCTCCTTCGTGTTGTCTTGAATCCAGTGAGAAGCTGGTTTTAGGTCTAGATTTTATTCGTGATTCCATAGAAAAGATTGACCTTATTCGTCATAGGATGAGTAAAGCTCAAAGTAAACAAAAATCCTATGTTGATAACCAAAGAAGGAATTTAGAATTTTCTATGGGAAATTTGGTGTTCATTCGTGTTTCACCTATGATGGGTATTGTGCATTTCAGTTGATCGGGAAAATTGACACCTCGATATATTGGACCATTTCCCATCACCAAACGCATTGGTTCCATGGCTTGTCGTATTTTATTACCGACTCAATTTTCTGCTATTCATGATATATTCCACATTTCTAAACTACGAAAATGCCATAGAGATTCCGATTCTATTCAGTCCGGTGTTATCAAAGAAATTGAAGTTTCATCTAATTTGACTTATGAGCAATATCCTATTCGTATCATTGCTATAGAGGTTAAACGTCTTCGAAATAAAAACGTTCAACTTGTGAAAGTTCAATGGTCCTCAAATCCTAAGGGTTGCTCTTGGGAATCAAGAGAATTCATTGAGCGAACACATCTGGACTTACTCTCTCATGCTCCTTAAGGTGACTTTCGCATTTCAAAACTTTCTTTTGTATTATTATGCCTTAGTATGGTTGTTACTCTTTATTTTCTTCTTAAGTATTGCGAGGACGCAATTTCTTTATGGAGGGGTGTCTATAACAACCCGCATATTTACGATTATATATTTAAATGTTGAATTTAAATGTAGCATCGTTGGTTGAATTTGAAGTCCAAAATGTGACTTTTTGTTAATGGTCGAATCCGGACTCGAGACCACTTCCGTTGAGTCCTAAACGGCATTTGCGACCTTTTTGAGTATAAACATCGATATGCTTGGAGTTGATTAGAATTTTGATATTTTCATTTGGGGCTTTGGGTTTAGGTATCAGCCTACTAACCCAACAAGAGAACCTAACTCTTCCACCTAATAACTCCCACTCCACTCCTCTTCATACATTCATTCCATTATTCCTAACACTCTCAAGCTAAAGGAAAGAACGGGGAAAAAGATAGGAAATTATAATTCCTAAGCCCTAGTTCTCTTAGGAAATTCAAGTTCTAGTTCTAAAATCAAGAAGAAGCTTAAGTAAGCATCCTCTTCATCTTCTCCATCTCAATCTCTCTTCAATTTTTAGAATTTCCTATAACCTAAATTAGGAAAAACTTCATCTTTGATAATAAATTGAAGATTATAGAGGTGTATTGAAGAGGAATTGGTCTTGCTTTGTTTTAAAGCTTCTCATTCGTTGTTTTTGAGTTTTAAAGCTGAATTCTTGAACTCACATCTACGTCTATAACTTTCATTGTTGCTAGGTATGAATTCCTAACATCTATTTCATGTTCATTTACTTTGATTTGAATTGATTTGGTGAGCTTTTTGATTTTGGTATTTTGAAGTCAAAATTTTTAAAATTCCTATTTTGGATGTTTGGACATGATATTTGGGGTGCATCAAAGAGCCTATAAGGCTGGGTTGTCGCTTGGCATAAATCCCTAGCCTTCGTCGCTCGTCCGATCGCTTTTGAATTGATTTGGCCATCAATGGCCTGGGCAACCATTGCCCAATCCAAGTGACCGAATGTCTAGTTGGTTAAGTCCAGACGTCCGGTTATGGTCCCTAAAAAAATTATATAACGAACACAGAAAATAAGATGGAAGACAAAAGAACCAGACATATGATTAAGGGTTCTGGAGATTCTATAGAAAAGGAAAAATAAAAAGAAAATGGCCAAACCCCAGGTCAAACGTCTGGTCATGCCAGGTCAGACGTCTGGTCCTGTTGCCTTTTGACCATTTAGCCTATTTTCGAGAGGATTTCCAATTTTTATCGATTTTAGTGGATCCGTTTAATTGTTGTCATTTATTATTGACTTTGATGAATTCTTTTCTGGATTTTTGGAAATATCCATTTGATGGATTTGATATCGAAATTTGACGGTTTTAATTCACGTTGTCGAATGTGGATTTTTGGTGGTAGATTGTTTTTACAATCATTTATGAGCTTTGTCACTTTAAAATACTAAGGTTTTTAACCTAGTAGTAAACAATAAAACTCTTTCACAAAAATGAGTCCAATACTATTTTTAATTCAAAACTCATTTCTAAAACTGTTTTCTAATATATTAGTACATACAAACCTTTACCTCATTCGTATGAGAAATTTAATTAAACGACTTAGCAAAACTAATGGTATGAAATGCCTACGTTTACTTCATCGGTCAACTTTTGAACTTATTCGATTGAAATCTCATTACAATCTTTGAGTGAAAATCTACAATTTGTTTGTAAATATTTAAGTTAAGCCAGTGGTTATGGGACATGAAGCTAAACTCATTTATTTACTAGCTTAGTATAATTTACACTTATTGATCTATGATGATCATTCGGCGGAGTTTCGGCTCAATTTGGTGGGGTAGCGATCCACGGTCTTTTTGACCGTTGGAGAAGCTTCGGCTCATAGTCCATAATGGGGGACTGTACCCTGTTAGGAGGAGCTTCGGCTCATAGTCCATAATGGGGGACTGTACCCTGTTAGGAGGAGCTTTGGCTCATAGTCCGCAATGGGGGACTGTACCGTGTTAGGAGGAACTTCGGCTCATAGTCCGCAATGGGGGACTGTACCCTGTTAGAAGGAGCTTCAGCTCATAGTCCACAATGGGGGGACTGTATCCTGTTAGGAGGAGCTTTAGCTCATTTTATGGAATAGCATTCCATTTGTGATACACATGTTGGTGAATTTTCATGCTCCCGTTTGTGATAGGCCTCCCCCTTTGTGTCTTCTGAATTTCTAATTATTGATTTCTAGAATTTGTGTTTCACCAATTTTTGAGATTTGCATTGATATGTTTTGTCAATATTTGAGGTTTGGTGAATAAGCTAAAGAATGTGATATTATTTTTTGATATTTGAGGAGATTAGAGATATTATATGATTTTCTTTGTTATCAATTGTATACTTGTCACAGTATGGCATTATTGTTATCATATATTTCTGTTGTATCTCTTACCCTATCTCATCTTATATGATATTTATAGCTAGACTAATCTGTTTATTATTTTTCTTCTTAAATAATACTCAGAGGGTCAGACCGAGGTGTTTCAGGTACTTTCACTTGACTTCTTAATAGGGACTAGCATTTGACTTTTGGCTAATTACTTTAGCTTATTAGTTTTTGCCTTTATACATTCGAGATAGAGACTTCTTAATGCATACATATTCTATTGTCTAGCACTTGTACCTATTCTTTTATGATGTAGTGGTTCTTGTAGGACCACTACTTTGAAGTTCTCTTCTTTATGTTATATTCATATCAGCTTCTGCCTTAGTGATATTATCTATGACTGATTTATATTATGCTTATTTTATATTTGTTTCCGAAGGCCTCATAGCCTCTGTATAGTAGTTTTGAGTTTGTATTTGATATATCAGATGCCCTCTTGAAATGAAGCGCATTTCAATCCATCTGACATATCGGTACTCGCACAAAGCCATTACACAGATGGTCACTCCTCAACAGTCTTATTCTTCGTACTAATTGACGGAATTACCCAGTAATGTCCTTAGTTAGTGTGAGTATAGAGGTAGGGAGTCACAAACCTATTCTTACAATTGCTGATATATATAGGCAGATAAAAACAAATAACAAACACAGTGGAAGATAAAAGATACGTGAATACATCTTAGAGAATTTAGCTCGTCTCCTAAAAGCTCCAAAGCATCCAACTAAATCTGAAAAATATGCTCAGGCTAACCCGAGCATTATAAGAAAATAATGTCTGCATCAGTCTGGTAAACCAACGTGAGAAACTCAAATCACAAGGAATTTTTTTATTGTAACTTGGAAAATCCTTTAAAAATCAAATGTATCTCGTAAGACTGCACTACACATAAACTCGTAGGGGTTTTTACCTTATCATAACCAAAACATTTTCTATAAGAAATTCAGTGATATTATAATAATATCTAGAATAAAAATACATATTCATCATAGCCGAAATTGTTACACTATTAAATTTCAGAATAATAGGTATATAATCAAGTCTGAATGCTCTTCTTGGAAAATGGATACCAATTATGAAAGGGTAAGGGTCTACTCAACGAATCCGTACACCTCTAGATAAAATGTATGGGAGGCTACAAAATGTTGCACCTCTGCTACTTAGGACTGGCCCTACCCTTACCGGATAGCACTGAATATGATCACCCCATGGTTGATAAACAACCATAATGGGCCCCGAAGCATTTTTAAATATTGACACTAGATCTTGGAATGATCACACCCTAATAGGAGCAACCCACATAGCCATGTTGCATTTCCCTACTTTAGTCATTTTCCCTGGTTGATGAGGCCTGAGGCTATTATTACCTTTTTATATAGCAAACCATCTTGGAATGTTAATACTTCCCTCTAGGAAGAAATGAAATGCTAGCATTACTCCATACAAGTTCGTTCTAGGTCTGAATGAAACCGAAGGCACTGCCTCTGTTACATCCATTTTGGAATCACCCTCCGGATTAGTAGCGAGTATCCCTTGCACTTTAAAAGCTTCGTCTTCAATTATCTTCAAGATGTGTTCAGTGTGAAACACTTGAGTTGGATCGAAGTGGTTTTTGAATAATTTATACTTACCCACTCACGGTCTCTTTAAGTAACTTTTAATAGTTTCTGTAAAATCAAACCCGGTTCTTTTGGAAATAATCAAACAATACATACTAGTGGGGTTCACCCCTAACCGTTTGAGTGGACGGATCTCCCTATCATTTGTCCTAGGAGAACAAAATGAGATTTATATGCACAGTACAACATCATCGAAGATGACTGTGCTATATAACTCACGTGTTTCTCCTAAATATTTTCAAAGTAATATTTTGGTCCAGAATTAATAACCAGTTATTTAACTATCAAACAAACAAATAAGTAATAATTTAGAGATTTAATTACCCATAGCAACCTCTAAGCCTCAAAATAATTCTTTTATTTGTTAAAACTCTTTTTAACAACATTTATAAAAAAAACATTCTAATATTTATCTCACTGACATAAGTTTATTCACAGGACATTTGAGAAAGATTTCTCATTTCTAAATCATATCAAAGGATAAAAAACCGTTATTTAAATTAGAGATAAAGATAACCTCAAATAATATTCCTTCGGTGTTAAGCGTGGAACGAATATCTATACCAGCAGAATTAAGAAGGTCGGTTAACGGAAATACAATCTCAAATTCTTTTACAAATTTACTTTCTTAAATCCTCTTGATAAATCTCTTTTATTTTGAATCTTTTTTCATTAAATTCCAAACCCATTTACAAAACACTTTATAAATCACCTGGTTAAATTTACAAAACTCTTTTATAAATATCAAAACCATTTATACATCTATTTATAAATATCCAAAATTATTTATAAAAGTTCCTTTATAAATATTCAAAATCGTTTATAAAACTTTCTTATATTAAAACAAAATTATTTTAATAAACTCTTTAATAAAGTCCTTTTGATAAACAAAACGATTATTTAAAACATCTTTACTAAAATCATTAATTAACTTGAAACCATTATTAAAAGTATGATTGACCTTAAAAATAAAAAAAAGCTTAGTGACCGTAATGATTCTCTTTTAATTAAGTTTAATTTTCAAGTTATAACATGGGTATCACATAACAAGCATATATTTATAAGGAAATTAGCCAATAACAATCAATCATATAGGTAAATTTCTAAGTTACCAAAAAAGAAAATGGGGATTTGTTCTGCTAAACACGTGTCTAAGTTATTATAACGACAGAATGGCTTTTTATTTTGCCTAATAGATGTCAACATAATCTACTTGGTGAACTATGATAAAACAGTGATTTATTCTACAAAACATATGTCAAATACAAGTTATTCTGCTAAATAGATGTCATTGTGTTTCATATTCAATTAGGTCTATTTAAGAATAGACAATAAAGAAATTCCTTGGATTAAAATCTTCCGTTAAAAGAAAGTTGCTTCTTGAAAACAAAACCGATCTTTAAAAATAAAGTGTTATAAAACTTTAATTGATAATTACTTAACATTTAAACTTTACTTAAAATGATTAATCCTTCAATTAATAATTAAACCATAACTAACTATTAAATAATAATAAAATAATAATTACCCTTTACATAAATAATTAAATAGTATTAAATATTTAAATAATATTTAAACCATAATTAATCTCTAACTACTTATTAAATAATAATAATTTAAACCTTAATCAAATGATAATTTAAATATTAATTATGTCTTTAATTAAATCTCAACTTAACTAGTAATTAATTGAATAATTAAACTCTTTTATAATCAATAAATAATTAAAAATTAATCTTTATAAATAACAAAAATAATAATTAATCCTTAAATAATTAATTAAAAATATAACTATCCTTTTATTAATTAACTAATTAATATCAACTTACTTAATTAATACTTAAGTACCAATTACCTTACTAATTAATGATTAAGTATTAATTACCTTGCTAAATTAATTAGTTAATCATTAATTATTTAAGTATTTAATAATTAATTTTTATGACTTATAACACATTTTGAAAAAACTTTTCAAAAATATATTTTAAATGAAAAACACTTTTAATTTGCAGAAAGAGTTCGTCTTACGAACTGCATTTATAGCGACTATCGTTGTATGACCCATAATTTCAAAACTTGATTTATGTTGTAAATCACTTTCAAAAACTCTATCCTTTTTGTTAAATTACTTTTATAACTTATAATTTTTTTTAGTTAATCAAAGTAAAGTGTTGAAACAAAATGAACATTTCTAAAAGCAAGGAAAACAAAATTTTGAAAATCAAAGGATTTCGATGCTGTAACTACAATTTCAAATACAAACTTTTTATTTTACATATAACCTCGTACTCAAGCGATAACTTTTAGTATATACACAAGACATATACATGTCATGGTTTACATAACCAAACAAAGTACATAACTTTACATCCATACACACATTTCAAATTGATCTCTAAGTCGAACGAAACATCACATCAAACATATGTGTAAACATTTTAATCAACAACAATATACAAACCATCAATAATGATTTCATTGTCAAAGTAAGCATCATATTTAAAATTAAAACTTTTAAATGAATTCGTGAGTTATACTCACCCAAAAGCTATGAAACCATTTCGAACTTCCACTAGAATTTTAAATCAATCTAGATCCTAGCTTTTACTTCGGTAAGAACAAGATTCGGTCGCCTTAGGGTGGCTTTATGGTTCAGCCAGGGTATGGTGCACATGGCACAAAGATCGTGGAGCTCGGCCTTTAAAGGTGGAGGGATTTTGGATCATCATCGAATTCACAAAAATCCAATCTGAAAATGGATCTTCTTCCAACTAATTTTTGGACAAGTTACTCACAAAATTTGAAAAAATTGTCGAATGGAAAGTTCTTGAAAATTATTTTCTCTACAACTTAAAAAAAGAATAACTCAATTTGGATCTGATTTCAGGAAGATATGATCAAAAAAAAGAAGATGTATTTTAGGACTTAAAAATCTGGGCTCGAAAATGAGTCTGAAATAAATGAGATTTGGACATCGCTAAGTTAAAATTTGAAGAAGTGGTGCACATGAAAGTTATAGTCGTTGGAAATTTATACGATTTAAAAAAAACATCCATTTGGATATCGTATGAGAAAGATATGGTAGAAGGAAGAGAAGACAAAATTGAAGGAATGAAAGGAGTATTTATAAGCAAGAAACAAAGTAGATTACCTTAATGCCCTTGGTCCTTTACCCTCCACCTCCTCTTGCCACATCACCTTCACGTATCTCAACTCACAAGCTTGTCCCCTCTTTCCTTTTCTTAGCCAATGTGTTTTTAATGCCAAATGTACTTTGTGTTTACAGTTGTTTCCTAAGGCATCTTTATATTTTATTTCAATTTTTAAATATAAATTCTTATTTTCGTAAAATGTTAAATTGTATATATATATACATTTAAGTATACATATACCAATATCTACCTTAACTCAATTATAAATATATGTGTTCTATTCTATAATAGAGTTCACAACGTTTTCGATAACTTTTAGTCGATGAAAATTCAAAAATTCAAAAAACGAATTCCAGTCACGTTTTCGATTTTTCTTTGAACTGTATTGTTATCCTGCCTTTTGGTCAAGGCCGGGATATCAACAAATAGGCTAAAAAGGATGGAAATAAGTATTAGAGATCGATTAGAAACAAGGCTATGATCGATACCGTCAAAACTTGACCGAGCTCCAATCAAGACGGGATCGATTGGGAATGATGAATAAGGTTAGGAAAGGCTACGTTTCAAATTTCAGGTCACTCGGAGTTCGTATGCTCGAGATATGGATGGATCAAAATTCAAGGAAAGCGGGTTCGTATCAATGTTTTGTATCGATTAGGATGAAAATGCCAACATGCTTCGAATTGATATGTTTTGTATCGATGCAATGCACATCGATTTGGTTAGACATGGCAGAAGGCAACATACTTTGCATCGATCAAGGCTGGGATTGATATAAATAGTGAGCAGCGGATTTAGGGACTCGAATGGACATTTAGTACCGGTCACATATTGATCGATACGAAGGAGGCAGCAGACATGGATCGATACAAAGGAGGCAAGGACACATGGACTTGGATCGATGGATACAAACAAAGGCACAAAATATGGATACGAAGAAGCACATGCCGATGGATACGAAACATTGATGGTTACGAAGGCTCCATACTTCGTATCGATGGATAACAAGGAAGCGGTCGAGGTGTTGCGAAAGATATATATCAGAGCGCATGAAGTTTGGATCGAAGCGAAGGCCATGGCTATGGATATGGACCAATGGATACTTAGATGATGGATACGAAATAGAATGGATATGAAGTGGATTGAGGCGAGCTGATCGATGTGAACCATTCAGCCTTCATGCAAACTACAACTTGCATCGATCATAACCCAACATCTGCAAGTCCAAATGCTATGAAATTTCAAGAGAAGCTTCCTGATACTCGAGAACCACCATGATCGATCTCAACTCGATTAGACCACTTTTGGATCGATACGAAATAAACACGGATCGATCGAAAATTGCTCTGGACCGATATGGTGGGTCCATCTGCACAAGAAAAGAGGCATTCCAGGTTTTGAGGTGGATATTTACGGATCTACACCTATAAATAAGAGTCCTATGGCAACTAAAAAGGGGATCTTCTTCTTCCCTAGGCGAAACTCTGCTATTTTGTTTACTGATTTCAGAGGTTTGTAATTGTAATCTCAATAAAAAGGGAATAAAAAGGATAGTTTCGAAGTGGACGTAGGCCGGATTGCCAAACCACTATAAACCTTATGTTCTTTTCTGCTTTTTCTCATTTTAATTTTGGCTAGTTTCTTCATTTTTGTTCTCTACTTAATCTGGATCTGAGATCAGTGTGTGGATATTGAGGATCTATGTACATACACTAGTGCTTTCACTACTTCTGGGTGTCAGTGACCAATTTTGGGGCTAACATTTTGGTGCTTTCACTGAGAAGGCTAGCACTTAAGGATTCTAAAGCTTGGAATTCGGATCTGAAAGCTTAAGGACTTAGACTCGGAAAGCTATGGAAAAGCAATCGACAAGAAGACAAATGACTGAAAGGAGTCAGCATGAAGGGAGATATGAGGCTTCCTCGGGAGAAAATCAGGCCTAGATCTTCATCACCAGAGACGAGATGGAAATGATGCTGATGAGGTAAGAGGAGATGATGCAGAATCTACTTCGACAAGTTGAGTGCAAAGTCAAGGGAACGCAACTGCAGGAGATGCTGGAGATAGAGGTTGGGAGCACGGAGCAACCAGAATTCAGAACAGAGCAAGTCCATCAAGAGTAGCACCAGTACTAGGGGAACTCACCCGGAGCTTGTTGATCCAATCCTCGGCAGAGTATCAGGTGGAGCCGTGCAAGGTGGCATTGATATAGGAATGGATACTCGTCCAGGAGTGCAGATTCCAGGAATCCCTCATGGACTCGGGGGGGGGGGGGGGAGGGGGGGGGGAAGATTGGAGGCAACGGACAAGTGCTACAGTTTGGTGATAGCGATAGATTGGCAGAGATAGTTAGGCGAGCCATGAGAGGCGGATTAGTGAATAGGGACTTAGAGCATGTGAATAGGAGTCTCTTTGCTCCAATGATCAGGCAAACTAGGAATCCGTCAGATTTCAAACTACCAACACTGGAGATGTATGACGCGAGAACGAATCGTGTTGTTCACTTGACGAGGTACATGAGGCATATGTAGGTACTGGAGGCAGGTCATGGCATGACGCTTCCCTTTGTATTTGATGGATATAGCAGCATCATGGTTTAGAGAGCCAGAGAGTGGCTCTACTGGCATATGGACGGTGCTGATTGAAAGGTTTATGAGGCAGTTTCGGGTCCACATAGTCCGACCTAAGAACGTGATGACTTTGACATCGATGAAACAATGGAAACGAGAGTCGCTCAGGGGTTTCTTAACCAGATTCGATGCGACAGTGGCTTCGGCGGATCGATCTGAACTGTCAATGGTTTTAATGGTGGCAGTTTTAGGAATTGCAAATAATTCGGATTTCAAGATATCGTTGGAAAGGGACCCACCGATGGAACTCGGGGAGTTCTACCATGGAGCAGAAAGGTTTCTAAGGCAAGAAGATGCGCGGCTGAGAGAAAAGGGAGAGAGGCTGAAGCTTATGCAGTAAGGGGCGGAGGTCCACCCAGGGAGGATCCAAACAAAGATGATAAAGGAAAAAGGAAAATGAATGATAATGGTAACACTTCAAAAAGTCCACGGAGGAATTCAAAGTTTACTTCCTACATGGATTTGACTGAAACTCTGGAAAGGATTTACTTGGATACTCGAGGGTGCCTCCAGTATCAAAGGCTGGCAAAAAGGGAATCTTCTGAATACAAGCGGGCATCGAAAAGCATTGCATATTCCATGAGCTGAATTGGCACAACACGAATGACTGCAGACATTTGAAGGATATCGTTGAGGAGCATATAAGGAATGGTCATCTACAACAATATGTAAGGAATCGAGCTATGGCGGTGGGATAGGAGCAGCCACTGCCCACCTCGAACGAGGATGACACTGGATCTAGGCATCGCCATCTTGTTATCAACTAGATGGATTTATGACTTTAAATAAGTAATAGAACTCAAAGTAATATTACTAAGTCACTTACACTTGTACGGGATCGAGTACGGTCCCTAGGCATGCTCTGAGACGACGATAAACCGTGTTTCTCGAGTGTATGAAATCCTGTTTTTGTTTTTGTTTTCCTGAAAAATTTGGTTTCTCCCTTGGGTGTACAAACATTTATTTGGTTTTCCTTAGCTGTAAAAACATTTATTTTGAATGATTGGATTTGCATTACTGTAATAAATAATAAAGGTCTCGCGATTACTGTCCCGACCGGAGAGACGGGGCAGTGATCACAAGTTACGAGTTCTTTCGCTGGAGAGCGATGGAATGGACTCGAACAAAGTATAAAAGTCCTTGACCGGAGATCTGAGGCCGGAGAACATAAAAGTCCTTAGCCGGAGAGCCGAGGCCGGAGAATATAAAAGTCCTTGGTCGGACAGCCAAGGCCGGAGAATATAAAGCCCTTGGCTGGAGAACATAAAAGCCCTTGGCCGAAGATTCGAGGTCGAAATAGGATAATGCAACTCGAAGAGGTCATGAATTCGGATTTCGGCTTGGGATAAACGGACCCAGAGTAGTCCTGAATTTGGCAAAGGGCCCGGAGCGGTCCCGGATTTGGATATCAACCCAGAAAGGTTATAGATTTGGTTATTGGTCATTGGATACTAACGGATTACGAATCAGTTGACAAGTTCGAATAGCTATGAAATTGGTTAAAGATTTGGTTATGGGACTCTGAATCGGACATCGACTCGGAGCAGCCGCGGACTTGGATATGGCTATGGCACTTGGATAGGATGGCTTGGTAATAGATTGGATTATGAATCGGATGGTATGACCATGGATGGAATATGGACTTTGGATGATGGATTCGAGCTATTCAAAGCACGCCTTCTTACCACAAGGCATGTTTTGGGAGGAAAATGTTATCCCGCCTTTTGGTCAGGGTCGGGATATCAACAAATAGGCTAAAAAGGATGGAAATCAATATTAGAGATTGATTGGAAACAAGGCTATGATTGATACCGTCAAAACTTGATCGAGCTCCAATCAAGACAGGATCGATTGGGAATGATGAACAAGGTTAGGAAAGGCTACGTTTCAAATTTCAGGTCAATCGAAGTTCGTATGCTCGAGATATGGATGGATTAAAATTCAAGTAAAGCAGGTTCGTATTGATGTTTCGTATCGATCAAGGTGGAAACGGTAACATGCTTCGAATCGATATGTTTTATATCGATGCAATGCGCATTGGTTTGGTTGGACGTGGCAGAAGGAAACATAATTCGCATCGGTCAAGGTTGGGATCGATAGGAAGAGTGAGCAGCGGTTTTAGGGACTCGAATGGACATTTCGTATCGATCACTTATTGATCGATACGAAGGAGGCAGCAGACATGGATCGATGCGAAGCAGTAAGGACACACGGACTTGGATCGATGATACGAACAAAGGCACAGAATATAGATACGAAGAAGCACATGCCGATGGATACGAAACATTGATGGTTACGAAGGCTCTGTACTTCGTATCGATGGATACCAAGGAAGTGGTCAAGGTGGAGCGAAGGATATAGATTAGAGCGCGTGAAGTTCGGATTGATGCGAAGGCTACAACTATGGATATGGGACCGATGGATACTTGGATGATGGTACGAAATAGAATGGATACGAAGTGGATTGAGGCGAGCCGATCAATGCGAACCATTCAGCCTTCATGCAAACAACAATTTGCATCGATCATAACTCAACATCTACAAGTTCAAATGCTATGAAATTTCCAAAGAAGCTTTCTGATGCACTCAAAAAACTCCATGATCGATCTCAACTCGATTGGACCACTTTTGGATCGATACGAAGTGAACATGGATCGAGCCAAAATCGCTCTGGATCGATATGGTGGGTTCACCTGCGCAAGAGAAGAGGCATTCCAGGTTTTGAGGCGGATATTTTCGGATCTACACCTATAAATAGTAGTCCTATGATAGTTAAAAAGGGGATCTTCTTCTTCTTTTCTAAACGAAACTCTGCTATTTTGTTTACTGATTTCAGAGGCTTGTAACTGTAATCTCAATAAAAAAGGAATAAAAGGATCGATTCAAAGTGGACGTAGGCCGAATTGCCGAACCACTATAAACCTTGTGTTCTTTTCTGCTTTCTTTCATTTTAATTTTGGCTAGTTTCTTCATTTTGTTCTCTACTTAATCTGGATTTGAGATCTGTGTGTGGATATTGAGGATCTGTGTACATACACTGGTGCTTTCACTACTTCTGGGTGTTAGTGACCAATTTTGACGCTAACATATATATTTTACAAACTAATTTTGAAAACTATTTCACCATCATTATTTATTTTTTAAAAGAGTTCTATTTTAAATATAGTATCTATTATTTGGTTATTTAAAATTTAATAAATATTCACAATCAAAGTGGTGAAATTCCGGCCATTATACACATACTGTGATATGTGTTATTTTACTTATAAAATTAAAATTAAACACATATGTATATAATAAGGTTTTTTTATTATAGTGAAATTACAATATGTGATTTGAATTTAGTTTGAATTAGGAGTTTACAAGACAGAAAGGTGGAACGACTTTCCCCTTTGGGATACTAATTAGACATTATCTTAGCCAAAGAAATAAATTTGAAATTGTTATGTTGATTGTTCTTTGATTACTATTTAGCTAGATTTTATTTTTTATGACAATGTAAGTGTGTTACATACACATATAAATGTCTAAACTACATATATGGTATTATAAATATCTCTATACAAACAATATACACATATTATTTTATATTTAACCACACACACTCTTATGCATTTATATTCCTTATATGAAATTATCATATGCATATGTATGTATAACACACACATATACAAGACCTACATACACAATGGATATAAATCAAAATATCTATATGTGTGTGTAGTTATACATTTACACATCATCATGGTATCAATCATGTTATGAATATATGAGATATATTCAAAGCGATTTTTGAATAACATCAACTAATGTGACTAATCAATTAAAAATAAATTTTTTAAATAAAACATTATTTTATTTAAATAGATAGATTGCATCTTATGCTAGTTTATAGACTTTATAAGCTTATTAAAATCCAGATATGGTTTTTCTTTTCAAATTTACCCTTTTTTTTCACTCGTTGCGAAACGTATCAGGTTCCAACAGTAAGGCTGTATTGCTTATTTATTTTATTTAATTGAATAATTATTAATTAAACTACCATTGATAATTAATAATTTGTGGTTAACAATCAATTAGAACTGACACCAAACACACAAAGCGAGATTTCCAAACGCAACAACAAAGAAGTTGATATACAATAATTACGAAATAGAAATACAACAATTACAAAATTCAAATACAATCACCACTTAGTTAAAGTAATACAACCGCTCAATTAAAATACATTAACATAGTCCACCACCACTGTTTCAATGGTTTCGTGCTTCAATTTTTATCTATGAGGTCATATATTCAAAATTTACGTAGCATTATTCGAATCACTAAACATATAATGGTTTTACCATATAAAACAAAAAAGAAAAGAAAAAAGGAATACATTAACATCGATCTATAACAACCAGAAATGTTTTAATCTCATCAGACGTTGTTAGAGAATTTCCAGCAGTGTGGAGAGGGCAAGAAATTGGAACAATTTCCATTTTTATTTTCTTTGTCACGTTGCAACAGTGAGAATTTGAATGTGAAGAAGAAAAAACAAATGACATTTTTTTAAGAGCGTGGATTCTTAAACGGCTTTCAGAAAATCGTTTGGTTTTTAAGTGGTTTTCTAAAATGTTTTCTGAACGTCGTTTAGTGCATTTGCTAAAAAAAAAAAAAAAAAAAAAAAAAAAAAAAAAAAAAAAATTAAATTGAAAAAGCAACAATGTCTACATTAACAATTTCGTCATATACTGTGTTTGTTTTTTCACAGTTATGTTTGGACCATAACGGAAGTGCTGACATACAGTTGCAGGTTAATGGCAATGTAAACGATACGGAAGGTGTAACGGCTAAGTTGGTCAATGCAATCATAATATTCAGCAGCGGGGTGAATTGCTACTCGCAAACATTACAAAATAGCCCGAAACTTTGTAAAATTCCAAACCAAATTCCTTCCATCAAATAACTATTTACATGCAAATATAGAAAAAGGAAAAGGTCTATCTCTTTCTCTCTCTTCTTCTCTCTCCATCACAAAGAACCCTAGAGGGACATCTATCAAAGTAAGCTTTCTCCTTTAAAATAATAATAATTAAATCCTTTGTTCTTCGTATTTGCATATGAGCTCAAAATGTCTCATTTCCGTTGTTTTTATAACTACCCCGTAATAATTATTTTTCTTCAGATCTCAGCTTGAAGTATCTATATATGCATTTCTGTATTTCAAATTGCGAAATGTATAATGTAGGAGGTCTTTGTGAGCTGCTGAATTGTTTTTTTCCCCAATTTGAAAATTGGGGCTTGGTTTTGATTTGACGTTGTTATACGCTGTTTGGTTAAAATTGAGGGCTGTGTTTTCGTTATGGGCTCGAGAAGAGCAGAATGTGGTAAGAAAGATTCGATTTTCATATAATTTGCATACAAATTTGATAGATTTGTAGATTAGTTTGGGTTCATATTTGGTTTTGTTGGTAATGGATTGTTGTTTTGTTTGAAGTTGTAGAGCTCAATTTTAATGTTAAATTGGTTTGTCCGGAGGGTGTTAAGATTAATTAGAATAAAAAAGTAGAGACTTTTTTTTAAACAGTACGGATTTTCTTTTGATAGAATAATACCAGTATAACATAACATCTCATAAAATAAGTAAAGCTCTGTGGTCAGTTTTTCATTTTTTTTTCTAACTTTGTGGAAGTACATTGTATGCCTGATTTGGTAAGCTTTAGTATTGACTACTGATTTACTAATCAATAATATCCGTTTCAAGTCAAACCTTTCTTCAATCTTGTTTGTTATATTCTTTTTGTTGGCATTGATTAATTTATATACTTCCTTTGGCTCATTGTACATGATATTCTTAGTTAAATAGCGCATATTGTTGTATAATTGCTTTTTATCATTGGAGATGAGAAATAAAGTGAGAAAACACAATTGGTGGTTGTTATTACGGGACAAAGAGAGTAATAATTACCACACAAGTCAAAGCATTTTAGCTGAAAAGCAAATTAGAATTGGCTAAAGTTCCCAAGATATTATGAAGTTCCATACTTCATTTCCTCAGTTTTTGAACTCTCAAAACAATGTTAATCTTACAATTTTCAGATGCTATCAATTTTAGAAATAATATAAGTGCTAAAACTTAGTTCTTAATGGGGAAATGTCTGAAAATTCGATATGGTTTTATAGTACAACTTAAGATTAGTTTCCAACAATAGCAATGTTGTAGAATGCCTAAAGGCGATAGACTCTGATAAATCTTGTGGCCAAAATAAAGTAATGTTATATTTGTTAACCTGTTTGGTTTATTTTGTTAATTGACTCAAGCCATATGAGACTTGTTAGATGTTTTGGGCACGGCAATGAGCACTTTTTGTGTATTGTGTTGATTGGAACTGGTTGAAATTCCTTTTTGATTTCCAGAGCACGTTCCATTCTTTGTTCTGTTATGTACTTTTTTTCTTCTATCAGTTAACGAACATGCATGGTTTTCGTAAACTTCATTCTGTATATTTATTCCATTTTTTCTTTTACACTTTCACTTTATTGTGGTTTTTGAAAGGAATTAACCAGCAATTTTGGACGGAGAAAAATGATTTAAACATTCCTTGTCCTTTTCGCAATTATTTGGTTTGACAAATTGGTTCACCTGAGATTGAAATGATTGATAATGCTAAACAAAACGATACTAGTGAAATGTGCATTCATGATTGATGAAGTAGCTGCTCAATGATGTATATCACATTCACTGTGTCAAAAATATTGAAATGGTGGGTGTATCTCTACTATTCATAACCAGAACTTGCGAAATCCTACGTGGCCTTTTGAATTTACAATGGCGCCCTTTTCTCCTTTGGAAATTCCATTGCTACCACATCCAACCCTCCCCCCCCCCCCCCTCGAAATTGATACCAGTTGTCATTGGGATTCAATCCAAGTTCATCCACAATTACACCTAATAATTAATTGGAAGGTGAAAAATATGTTGTGCATTTGTGCCATACGCTGGTGCTTAATATAATTATATGGACAGATTGAAATTGATTACCCCTTTTATGTGGATTGGTACCGACTCATAGCTGATCTGATTGCAGATTATAATATTTAAGTTCATTGATAAATTGGGGGAAACTGTCAGGCTGCTGATCAAATAAAGACTCTTAAATATTCGAGTACAATTTACATTTACACTCTGTATAAGTTTATGCTATTATTATAATTTCTTATACAAATAGTTTGAAGGGGCATTTCATTAGAAGGACAAACTTTGCAGTCCAATTAGTTTTTAGGACACACATCCACGGAAATTAATTTCAAAGTCAAAGTCAGCAGAAAAACTACTTTTAAGGACAAAATCAGCAGTCCAAAAGGACATAATTTCATAGGTTTTTAAACCTTATAAACTAATTATTTTGCCTTTTGTCCTTAAAAGTAATTATTTCAGTTGTGTATTCTTAATGGGTTTTTTTTGTTGTCCCCCCCCCCCCCCCACACAAACCCAATTTTCCCTGAGGAGGAGAATTTTTTTTTTTTTTTTTTTTTTCTTTCCTTTTCTTCTTTCTGTCTTCACGATTGTGCATTTTAGATGTCTCCTAGCATTATAATAAGTCTACAAACAAGTGAAATGTACAGGAGGTTTGAATTGTTTTCATCACTAAACAAACTCTTTTACTGCTTAGGATTCATAATGTATACAGGGTTTGAATTGTTTTCATCACCAAACAAACTCTTTTACTGCTTAGGATTCAACAACATTCATATAATATATGTGAAGAGCGTGAAGACCAGTATGAATTTAGGAGTAGGTTCGTATCATTGTAATCAAATTTAAGTTGTATGTTTCTAGTCCTTGTATTTTTCTTTCGCATTTCATGATGATCTCCTTCGTTTCCCTTTCATCTCATAAAACTTCACATCTAAAAGTAATATTAAGGCGATGCATGGGAACAACTTGTGTATACTAACTTAAAAGTAACTTCGTTAAGTTTTAACCAAATAGTCACTTTTCAAATCATCCAAGAAGATACAAAATATGCTCACAAACACTAAGGATCTACTTGACTTCAAATTTAAGTTGTGTTTTATGTCTCCAACATGTACTTCAGTGGCATGGGAGATGAACGGAAAATGGTCAATTTGGAAAATAGTTTTGATATATAAAATTGAAAACAACTTTTTCATGTTTTCTGCATTTTGGGAAATACAAAAAACTTTCATTTCTATCGCTCTCCCCCAATTGTTGTAAAGGTTAGGATTTTCCACTTCTCATCTTTCACAACATTTGCAGATACATATTGAAAATGCAAAACACAAAACATAAATTTTGAAATCTAACAGACCCTAAGTGAAATTTGCTTTTAAAACCAAAATGAGGTGAAATATGTTGTTGTCCTACGTGTTTAGATATATTTATGCACCATAGCTCTATTATAGTATATCTTGTAATAACTAAAATGCTAATCATAATTCCAGGGACAAAAAGAAAAAGAAAAAGAAGTGCTTCCTATGGACGATGATGGAAGCCTAAACCTGAACAACTGGGGCTACTACCAGCAACCGATGAAGGGCAGCCTTGGCCTCCAGCTCATGCCAAACCTAACACCCGACCACCATGACCACCACCACCACAAACCTCTTTACCCACACGCACCCTACTTTCCAACCCACCCTCCTCCTCAGTACACACACTACCACCACCACCTACACCACCACTACACCCGAGACTCTGACCTACCGGAACCTTCCTACACCAACTGGATCCGCCAAACCCGAGACACCCCCTCAAACTACAACCTCATCCCCACCACCCAAATGATCCACCATCCCCTCAAGGAAGAGGAACCACCCCTCATCGACTCATCCCTACCTTTGGTTGAAGAGGATGAAATCAGGAAGAGGCACCAGGTCCAGGCGCCTATCAAACCACCGAAGCAGAAGAAGACGAGGAAGAACGAGTGCTGTAGTAAAAGCGAGAAGAGAAAAGGCACGGACGTGGTGATCAATGGGGTCGACCTGGACCTTACCAGGATCCCGCCGCCCGTGTGCTCGTGCACGGGCAACCCGCAGCAGTGCTACAGGTGGGGAGTCGGCGGGTGGCAGTCTGCGTGCTGCACCACCAGTGTGTCGATGTACCCGCTCCCGATGAGTCAGAAGAGGAAGGGGGCGAGGATTGCGGGAAGGAAGATGAGTCAAGGGGCTTTCAAGAAGGTTCTGGAGAAGTTGGCGGGCGAAGGGTACAATCTTGCGAACCCGATCGATTTGAGGGGGTTTTGGGCAAAGCATGGGACTAACAAGTTTGTGACTATCAGGTGATCTGAGTGTTGGTTGGTTGGAAGGATTTGGAACTGTGTATATACATGTTTCTTGCTCTTTTGTAGGCTGTTGGGTTTTCATTTTAATGTATTTTGATTCGGATGCTTGTTAGATGATTGATGACTGTTGTGTTTTGTTGCTGTTGCTAGAATGTTGTAAATTATTGGGAGGATTTAGATGACCGATTTCCTCGATTAATGGATGACAAACTTGCATCTATGTCCTTTTGTTTCTGTTAAGAAGATGGGATTTTGATATTTCCTCTTTTATGGGTAATGTACTATAGATTTTATGATATAACAAGGGTATGTAGTAAGTTTTCTCTATTTTAAGTTTGCTGGCTAATGTGGCCAGAATTAATGATCCGCTTTTTGTCTCTACGCCTGAATCTTTGTACATCTAAGCATACTAGTGCATAACCCGTGCGTTGCACATTGTATACTGTTAAAAAAACATTATATATTTGAAGAATATAATTTATTATGCAATATCTGATAATTTTTGTTAGGATAAATGAATTATAAATTAAAATTACTATATTTATAACTGTGTATTTTTATTATGAGATTCGTTTATTTTTATATTTGAATAAAAAAAATTATCATTTTTGTTGATAAAAATGAGCTATATTTCGATTTATTATTTTTTAGAATTCATTATTGGACAATTAAATAAATGAAAGTAAACATTCTTAATAAATTTTGAAATTAATATTTTTATAGAATTTCATAAATAAATTCATATGCATATATTCTGAAATTGACATTTACATTCTGATACATTTGACCAAAAGATAAATG
The DNA here is from genome assembly GCA_030765085.1 of Allium cepa. NCBI lineage: Eukaryota > Viridiplantae > Streptophyta > Magnoliopsida > Asparagales > Amaryllidaceae > Allium > Allium cepa. Next base: position 846,250,836 of record CM060928.1, on the reverse strand, counting down.
ATGTATACATGAAATTTCAAATATCACTTGAGAGAACAACGATAAATACCCATAAATAAAAGTGTAATACCAAAGACTCAACATATTTGTATGCATTTATAGTTCTTACATGACATATTTATCAAAATAATTATATGATATTTTCACATTGATAAAATGTATTTATTTAACTACTAAAAGAAATGTGAAGTGAAAATAATACATGAAACGTTACAAATCATATTTTCCTTTTAATTATGTAAAAAATGATTTTTAATCGATTGTTTCATACCTTACTAATTTTATTTTATAATAAAATTTTCAAAAACACTTAACATTTTTGTAAAAAAGATAATAAAGTATGAAAGAAAAATATTTCTAAACAAAATATGGTATAATTATTGTCAACTTGGTTAACTCAGATTACAAATATAACTAATTAAAATGTAACATTTTGTACAAAAATGTACTTATTGAGAATATTTATTCTTTATTCAATATTATAGAATACAAACATTCATCACTTATCATTAAATGCAATGTTATTCTTCGCAAAATATAATCTAATAATGATAAAGAGTCCATTTGACGTACCAATTTTATAAAGAAAAAACGTTATTTATGTTTGTAATGATGTACCAATTTTGAAAACAAATTTTTTTATATATATTTGTTTGTAATGAGGTACAACTTTTAGAAAGAAAAAATCATGTACATATTTCTTTGTATTAAATAAATAATTTTATAAAGAGAAAAAATGTAATGATATCAAAGATAATTTTGTATATAATTGTGAAAATATTAAATTATATGAACTTGAATGAAAATATAGTTTTACCATTTATGTCAACACAAATACATACACATTGAATTATCGTTTTTTCTAATTTGTTAGATCAATTAATACATATTTGTTAATTGAATTTAGTTAAAAATTAAATTCAAGATCAATTAATAAATTCAAATATACGGACTTGCATGTAAAATAATATAAGAAAACTTAGGAGAATTCCGTAAATAATTGTAAAAATTATTGAATGTTGGCATTTAAATGCAAAATAATAAGAGAGAATATTAGCATGACATTGTAATAGTTTGCACATAATTGTGGAAATTTAAAACTATCTAGACTTGAACGAAAAATTAATTTTACCATTTTTATCAATATGAATGCGGTACACATATTGAATTGTTATTTTTTAAAATTTGTTAGGTCAGCTAAAGGCTACTCATTTATTGTATTTACTTAAAAAACTTAAATTTAAGATCACCTAACTAAATTTGATATATATGAACTTAAATGCAAAATACCAGAGAAAACTTGAAAGAAACCTATAAATAATTGTTAAAATTAGTATTAAATTTTAATGATAGAAGAGAGAACCAGTAGAAACATTAAAATAATAATAAATTATAAGGATGTGAAAATAAAATATCTTAAGAGAATTAAGGAGAGGAGAGGAAATTCCTAGATTTAATAACAGAGCTTTAAATTCTTCTACTTTACTATTATTCAATAGATAAGATAACATTTCTCGTGGTTCATGCATATGCATGTACATCTCTGCTGCCTGTACTAGATAATTAATATCACTAACATTTCCATTACTGGGAGATAGATGATGATGATTTTGCGCATTGAACATCGACTTTTTGAAGTTTAATTCACCTTGTCATCCCTATTTTTCTTAATGTGATATCCATTTTAGTAAAATATGAAGTAGCTACCATTAAATGAGCATAGCATGATGGTAGGAAAATTGCCCATATCAGTTTATCCAGAGTCTCTGTGGAAGTATATATAGGGCCAACTATATAAATTAGATAAAACAAAACAAGTCTATTAATCAAACTAAATTCAATAATTCACATTCAAATTAGACAAAACTGAAATAAACAAAAAGTAAATAAGATACAGAGATTTACGGCGATTCCACTATCCATGTGAAAATGTACAAGAACTTTGAATAGAGTAATTTTATTCATAATTTCAGAGAGGAATACAAGAGATTTTATTTTAACGAAAGCTTGATAAAAGAATAAAGAAGGACTAGAAATTGAGAGGATGATGTATCTTTAATGAGTGACTTAATTTATATGGAGATCTAGGGGTGAAGTTTGGTTATTTTGGTTTGTCCAATGACGAAACTTGTTAAACCGAATTAAAACCAATAAAAATGAAAATCAAACCAAACCGACCAAAATAAGATTGGATGGTTGGGTTGATTATTCGGTTTGACCGAACTAAAAATATTTCATATTCTATATTAAGAATATTCATTATATTTTAAAGTAAAACATAGTAATATGAATAAAATATTCTTATTTAGTATTCTTCCTTTTAATAGTAATTTTGACGTGTGTGTGTGTATGATAAATAAATTTTATTTAGATCACTAAACCAATCTAAAAAAGTCATTGAAACACTAGCAATCTTGACAATATAATTGGAGCTCGTTTAAAAAGTGGAACCCAGCGCACAGGGCTTCTGCACGATAGCGGGCTCTGGGAGGTCGATAATATATGCAGCATTTCCCTCGCATTGCGAAGATGTTGTTTTTTGACTCGAACCTAAACGCCCAGAACACCATGCATATGTCGTTGCCCCAAGGCTCCACATCATAATTGAAGTTCGGTTAATTTGGTTAAATCGATAGCTGAGCTAATTTATTTACGGGTCCATGATAAGCCAATCTAGTTTTAAAACTAAACCAGGCAAAATAAACCGGTTAGGTTGGTTTATTTGCTTTTAACCAAAGATTCCCACCCCTTTGAGATCGATGCTTATGATTGAAGCAAACCAATTCATGTTAATAAATCAATGCCACATCAATTTACCGATTCATATGGAAACCCATATATTGTCCAGTCTTAAATTTACTCCAATATGCATGTGCCTAATAGCATGCCTTTATCAATCAATTGACTGGGAAATTGATTAATTACATTCATCTCTTGAATTTATTTCTTTCTATGTAAATAACTTCTTACCTTTTCTTTAATGCAATTAAGAAGTAATTTATATTATCTAACATATATTCGAGTCACAATTTCAATGCTCCACCTTTACTCAAACATATATTCAAACAAAGTCTACTCCAAATTCCACCTTCAACCAATAATATCAAATCCAAGATGATACAAGAACAAATACTTCTCTAATAAACTCCAGCAATGCAACCGCCCATTGTATTTTGCTAACGAGTTCTGACACAGCCTACCAACGAAGTGTTGAGAATATCCAATCCAAGGATAGAAACATCCAATCTCTGATACACAATATATCTCTTACGAGCTCCAACTAGGCATCCATCTCATCGATTTTACCACTCCATGACACCTAACATCTCAATAAGCGAATTAAGTTAGAACAATGTCCAAACTTAGCAATATGCAACTATTTAGAAAACATATTTGCTGCATTATAATTTATGTGAATTTTCTGTAAACGAATCAAATTTTGTTCATTCACGGCTAAGAAAAGATTCTCTTACCTCCATATGTTTTTTCCCCGAGATGAAAGTCAAATTTTCAGCTAAGTGAATGACAATCGATTTTCACCACCACACTATTATCTACAAAATCCCAGTTATGTAGTAACCGTTCAAATCCAATTTCTTGTTGGCAGCTTCAATAATGAATATCGACTCAGCTTCTGTCATAGACAATGCAACCACACTTTGCAACCTTTCTCTCAAACTAATAGCAATACAACCAAAGGTAAATGCACACACAAAGATTGACTTCTTTCGATCTCTGTGTAACGACCCATAATTTAATCCCTTTGAACATGAATAGTTAATATGTTTTTAAATGATTAAATAATGGATTTTATATCTAGAAGTATTAACCTTGCCTAATAAAACAAGAAAGAATTATCAACGTAGCCTAATAAAACAAAATAGTATAATTACTTGTCTAATAAAACAAGAAAGAATTATTAACGTAGCCTAATAAAACAAAATAGTATAATTACTTGCCTAATAAAATAAAATAGCATAATGATTATTATATTCCATGCGGATGGTTGCCATTGGACCAAAATCTGGTCGAACCAGGTTATGCCATAGTTGATAAGGAGGATTTCTATTGGACCAAAATATGGTCGAATCAAATTATGCCATATGGCTAGCTTCTGTTGGACCAAAATCTGGTTGAATCAGGTTAGGCTATAGGAAATTACTAAAGTACCCTTCTCTTCACCTATAAATAGCCAAGTCCATTTATCATTTTATTTCATTCACAAACTAAAGAAAAGAACTAAAATTCATTTTAAAAGGTGAAGTATTCCAAGTCTCCATCAAAGCAAATAGGATGTGAGTATATTTCATGTTTTCATAGTTTAGTGGGTATAACTTATGCTGTGAGCACATTCCTTGCTTTCATAGTTTAGTGGGTATAACTTATTCTGTGACTATAATTTCATTATTTTAGAGTCAGTGTAATCTTAATCTCTTTCCTTTTACTCATTCATATTTTAACAAATGTTGTGTTAACTATTGATTGTAAATTGTTAATAATAATGAGTCTGTTATTATTCTTGTTATTATTCTTGTTTGGTTGTCTGATTTGTGCTCGGCCAGTTTATGGGCAATAACTTTGATGTTTAGTTAAAGGGAACTAACACCACCTTTTAACTTAGGATTGACATTTAGTGACTTTTTGGTTAAAAGGAAACAACACCCCTTTTAGCTATCTCATTTGATTAAGAGGAAGCTTCACCCCCTCTTGGTTGTAATCTCCTTTAAGGATGATGGGTTTAAGTTATGATTTGAATGGAAGTTTTAAATCTTTGTTTAAAGTATTTTAAAGGAGCTTCAAAATTTATATAATAATTTAAATGAGTTATTTATGGAAAGTAAGTAGTCCTATACTTAGCACTAAAAGCCGATGAGTAGATTGATTCTCTATCTGTGAGATCTGGAACCGAAGTGTCTAGGCAAGGCTAGGAGCAACTAGTACCGTGACTTACCTGGCTTTGTTTCTGGACGAGGGATAGAGTAAGTCGAGAATATCGGAAACGTGACAAGTGTAGGAGATTTGATTTCCATAAATGAATCTTTATAATTATAATGGAAAACATTTGAATTTCTTATAGACAATTGTTTTTGACCCATCTAAGTATGCTTTTGAAATATGAAATCCTCTTAATTGTTTTGAGAATATGCTTATACCGATGGGATAAGTATATGGATATTTTCCAAGTATTGAAAGAGTATAAGATTTAATTTCCATATACGATCGTTTTGCTATCCCCGATAGTCGATATCTTGACTATCAATTTCGATACCCTTCTTCCTTTTATTTTTGTTTCGTCAATCTAAGACGATTTGTTGCTCAATTAGAGCATTGATATCCTTTATCGAAAATGACTAAATAAAGAGTGAGTGGGGGCCAAGCTATGTGGGGTTGCTCCCATTAGGGTATTTTCACATCTACTCTATATTGGTTCCGGTTGTATGCGCACAGAGATGTGAAATACTCGGATACTCGGTAAGGATGGCTTTGCCCGGCTTGGAGGTTTTCGAGAGCCATTGTAGTTCTCAAGTATATTTTCTAGAGGTATACTTTCGATAAGGGGGACGCGCCCTCCTAGTCATTGTTGGAAAAATTCCTTTTCCTTATTTTTGATTCAAATCTTTGGATTGATTCTTTCTTAATTTCATCGGGAAGCTTCTTGCACTCTTCGCGATGTTTAATTATCTGTATCCATTCTTTTATACTTGGATGTTGTCCTTGTGAGGGAAAAACCCGTTCTGCGTTTTTGCGATGTGGTCTCACTAGTTACTTTGTGTGTTCTATTTTTTGAGTTTACTCATACCAGACTTATTGTCTGACTCGAATTGTTGTTTTCCCTAAACGTTCGGGTACTCATTTATATTTGAGTAGTCCAGAAATGACAGGTTTCTTTGGGCTCTTTTGAAGATGGTGGACGAGCAGGAGGCTCCTTATCTATCTAGCTATTTATTTCCGCTATTATGAGATGTTGGCTCTATGCATGTATATTTAAAGGCAGGTTGTTATAACTGCCTAGACTGATAGTAGTACTTTTGTTGTAACTCTGATAACTCCATGTTGGGGAGTAACCTTATGTACTGTCTTATTTTTATGTTATATTTAATCGTTCCGTTGTGAGATTATTATTCCATTCTTATATTTTACCCCATGGCAACTCGTCTTTCAGAAACTTGGGCAACGACACATGAATACCATGGATGTATTAAGTGTCGTTCTTAAGGGTCAGAAAGATAGGTCGTCACACTCTGCCTCCAACATAATCTGAATCACATTAACTAGCTAAAGTACAATCCTTTTCGTCACCAAAACAAGCTCAAAAATGGTGTCCCTTTAAGATATCTTAAAATAATTTTAATAGCTTCCCAAAGAATTTTTTTAGGACTAACCTTGTAGCGACTAACCACTCAACAATATGTGCAATATCTCAAATCCACAACTGCACTAACATAGGGCACTTTTTCCATATAGGTCTTTTCTACATCAAAGATCGAAGAGTCATTTTCAAAAAGCTTTATATGTAAAGGCATTTGTGTATTAATGGCATTTGTCTTCTACAAGCTAAATAGAGCAAGTTCTTTACTGATATACTCTTTCTGAGTTAATCTTATAATTTCAAGTTTTCTATTCATACAAATCTCCATGCTTAAGATTTTCTTTGCTTCACCAAGACTTTCATTTCGAATTCCCTTGTTAAACGCAACTTTAGTTGATTGATATATTTTCGATCTTTAGAAGCAATAAGAATTTCATCCACATATTGAAGAAAGTACACCCCATTTTCAATATTAAAATGTTTGTAATAAACACAAGCATCTTTACTATCAAAACCAATACTAAGTGTGACGACCCGCAAATCCATACCTTTTGAATTGACAATAAACCACACATGTCCGACCAAAAAATCATAGACTGACGGAAAGTCATAAGAAAGAAAAGAAGAGAGAAGAAGAAAAGAGAAGAAAGAGAGAAGAGAGAAGAGAGAAACAAATAGAACAATACAGAATCTCACATTACAGAGGAATAACATATAATATCATATTAATGATCTTTACAAAACAGAAACTGTAATATCATATATACATTAGTCAGAGTACATGAATCCATAATTTTCAGCTTGGACGTTTATAAATACTTGTCCTCACAAATACTGACAATATAAAACAACAATGCAACGGAAAATAAGTAGATACGTATATAAGACATTAAGATCTCCAGCTCTTCTGCTGAAGCTCCAAAAGCACCAAATCTGAACCTATAAATATATTAGGTCTGACCCGAGCATTGAAAGGGAAGAACGTACAGATCAGTCTGGTAAACCAGCATGAGAAACACACTCAACTGAATTTATTAAATTACCAAAACTTTTATTTTCAAAACAAAAGTATCTCATAAGACACGCCCACACATAAACACGGACATGTTTTTAACTTACGATAACCCAAAACAGTTCATATCAAACCATCATATATTATACTAGTGTCCAGTATACAAATAATAATTAAAATAGCCGAAATTGTTACCATTATTAAATTCCATCATACTAGACTCTACAAACAAAATGTCAGGTATGTAGTGGAGTTTGGATTTCCATACAAATGACCAGGTGAAGGGACTACCTTTTCCGGCTGTACATCTCCAGAGGATTGTACCGAGGACCATCACAAAGGACCTTCTACAAATACAAGACCGACATACCTCTATAACTAGGTACTGCTGAATATATCATCCCTCGGTCGTCACCGCCTTTCCGAGGGCCCTCGTAGCATACAAACCACATTAATTTACATCCCGAACGTCATAGCGGGAAGAAATATATCTAGAAGAGGATGATCATATCCTAATTGGGAATGACACATTTAGCCTTGCTGCATCTGACCATGTTTTGGTTATTTTCGGTTGATGAGGCCTGAGGTAACGATTACCATTTACATATCACATCACTTTGAATACTACACTGTCATTTCCGTTGACTACTAATTGCATTCCGCAAAAATACAACCCTTGAGCTCGTATGTCTCTAGGAGGGTGTCAAGCTAAGAGAAGTTGCCTTCTCCGCCACCACTGATATATGTTTGTAAAAACCAATGTACGTAATCTTTAGAAATGGAATGTCAGACACTCGTCCATACAAGTTGTCCAGGAACAGGACAAACCGAAGGTACTTTCCTACCACATCCTGTTGAATAATCCCTAAGATTAGTAGCGACAGCCCTTGCTATGGATATTTCATAACAATCAACAAGCAGTCCTTCACTATGAAAATCTTAAATATCAGTGCCATCAATAACCTACACTATCAAATGCATATACGTTGGTCCGAAGTGGTTTTCAGATAAATCTGATCTCGGTCTCTTTACACCAACAACGCAAAAGCATTTTTCAACCTCACAAAGAAACTAAGTCTCGTAGATTTATCACGTCTTCAAATTTCAACTTGTTATCCTTATGCCAAGAAGGAAGCTCGATAGATTGGAGTAATCACTCGGCACTACACGAATCAACATTCTTAACACAAACAATAATCAAGCCTACACAGCCAGTCAAATAGTGTACGACTAATTAGTTCATACATCAAGTCGAGGTACTAAAATGGCTAAATTTGATAGTCGGTTATTTAACTATCAAAGCAACAACATATATTTAGCACCATAACCAATCACTAGGCTCTTTTAATTAACCTTTTATTAATTAAATCACTTTCTCAAATATTCACTTTAAATTATCTTTTAAAAAGGTATAATATCAAAATCATTTCAATATTTCACTATTTGGAAAACATTTCCATATACTTATTTTAATAATAAGTAATTTACAATTCAGGAAAATAGACACAGGGAAGATGTTGTAGGAAAAATTAGTCTCAGGAACATAAGTTTGTTTTTTAGTCTGAATGGCACTTTTTAGTGTAAACAGAGAATGATAGTTGTAACTATCGTTATGTGATTTACACTAAAGGTGTCCTTTAAACTTCATTTTAACATATCACTTTTCAAAAATATTCATTTTATTTAAAAGATATTCACTGTCCAAAATCGTGAATATAATTCCTTAATAAACTTTTGTATTTAACTTATCAAATTCAATTAATTTCGGATTTACAAAACAATGTTTATAAGTCACATTTATATTTTATAAACTTCCATATACAAAATTCATTTACTAACAAATTCCATTTATATCTCTTTTACATGTCAAAATCCCATTATAAGTTAATTTACTTATAAATCTCTTTATTTACACATTCATTCTTTTTATAACTTCATAAATTTATAAATCTTATTTTCTTATACGATCCATTTTTAACTTCATTCTTAACATTTACAAAGCTAATCTTTTTATTTGCAAAATATCAATTTTATAAATCTTATATATAAACCATTTGTAATAAATCAAAATCTCAATTTTAACTTGTTTTATAAAATAGTTAATTCCATATTTCAAAAATCATATTTTAATTTCCATTTAATTAAACTTCTTCTCTTAATAATTTACAAATCATTATTAAAACTTATGTAACTTCAAAAATCATATTTAAGTATATTTCATAAATCATATTTACGTATATTTCACAAAAATATAATTTTTATAACATAAAAATGATAACTTTTTATTTAATTAAAATAAATTCTTTTCCTTAATAATTCAAATATTAATAAAATATATATTTTCAAAATCACTTTGAAATCCTTTTTAATTTGAAATCATCATTTAAATATTTTAAATTTCCAAAAATTTGTCCTAATGTTGCAACAACACTAAATAAGGTGATTCATATCCATCACGACATCCAAACACCATTTATCACATGATGTAACATATATAACAATATCTGTAAATAAAAATCAATACTGGCGAGAAATCCAGTTGGATCCCTCTAACAGTCACCTGCAACAAATATACATATGAGAAAATATGTACAATATCCGCTTCGAGGTAGACGCGCATACAAAGGGTCATCCGCTCATACACGGAAACATATAGGGTCTCATCCGCTCTAATAGGCAGGAATATATCCAGATGCCAATCAATATACATATACATATACATATATATATATATATATGTATGTATGTATGTATGCATATATATTGTATATGTGTTTGTGTGTGTGTGTGTGTGTGTGTGTATATATATATATATATATGTCATATATCATCCAAACAATCGTCAAGCAGCATAAATAAATTTATTCTCGCTTATATAAAAATATAAGCGAGTCAAAAAGAGTGACTTGTACTCACTTTGATTTCAATAGCCGTTGCAGTGTTTACTTCGAATGGACGTTTAATTTTACCCAAAATTTTCACTAGCTCCAATCAACTCCAAACTTGCTCCACCGCATAGTGTTCGTCAAAACAAACCCAAAGCAACTTGTTTCATCAATTTTCGACCTCATATGAAGAAGTTGCACAATTTTAAAGTTTACACGAATTAAATTATCAATAATTTGCAAATATTTTTTTATTTATTATTTGACCTAGAGAAATCATGGTCGTTGCTTTTGGAAATGGATTTGGGCCGCGTCTTTTTTTCGTTCTTCCTCATATTCTTTTTCAGATCGCGTATAAACCGATCGTGCACGAGAATAATTGAATGCCGCTCCCACCTCGCTTGTCGAGACGACGATCAATGACCTCCACGTTGTAGCCCGGTCCTTGATCGACCCACACCAGCCACGCCGAGAAGCTCATCCCTACCATTGCTTAGAAAAATGTGCTCGAATGCCACGTGTTTGAACTGGGATTTCCGCCTATCCGCTTCTTCTTAGACGATCGTGATTGTTGATCTTGTACAGCATGTCGAGCTCTACAAGTTGTTAGTTGAAGGTTTTGCTTGATATTGAGTGGATTTGCAAAGATCGAGGGGAGAAGATAAGCTATTTTTGGCCATTGAACAAGAACTGGTGGCTAGGGTTTAAGGTTGGCTAGGGTTTGTGAAAATGTAAAGAAAGTGTGGCATTTTATAGAAAATTTCAAAACATTATTCATCCGAAAAAATTTCGAACTCCAATCGAAGCATGCCGCCAGGGGTTTATAATATTTTACCTATATTCTGAACACAATGAAATATATATTAGGAGCCAATTCCACGTATTTGGAAAATAGGTTTTTGAATCGATTTATTTTAAATTAAAAAATTACTTAAACAAATTTCTACGTGTTTCAGCTTCCCACGAGCAAACCGAAAGTTCGATTGACGTGAAATTTGAAATCTTACAATAATATAACATTACGGATTGAATGAAACTAGTTTCGTTGAAATCCAAGATAGTGTGAAAATGACTATTTTTACACGTTAGTTAAATCGATAAATTTCCAATTTCTATAAATTAACTTTTAATTCAATTTTAAAAGTTTATTAAAATCATTCTAATTTAAATAGAATTTAATTCAACTTTATAATTCATTTTCATTTACATATAATTCAAAATTCAATTATCCCTGCAATTTCAAACATTAAATTAACAATTTAATTATCTAATTAAATCAAGATATTTGAAATATAAGTTATTCAACTTATAAAATTTACTTTTGAATATTTAAAATCAATTAAATATCCAAATTTCTAATGACCAAAATTCTGGGTCGTTACATTCTCCTCTACTTAAAATAATTTTGTCCTCAAAATTACCAAGTAAGAGAAAGTGACGTAATCCATTAACTTATCAAAACTACTCGTTCAAACTACATATCAAATTCATTTAAACCTTTTAGTTTTCCAAAATCCTTTAGTTAAACTTCTTATAAAAACTTTTCTAAGTTTTCAAATCCATTTATATTTATCTTTTCTAAGGCAACTAATATCGTTTAACTTTCAAATCAAAATCAAAATTTTAGTTATCAATTTTTTTTCTCAATTTTCTCAAAATTTTCTAACGCCTTAAATTTTCAAAAAATTTCACCATAGCTTCCTTTGCGCAGTTCGATCTGGAAAAGAAAATCACTATATATATATATATATATATTATAAATATACATCTTATATTCGAGGATGAGGCATCCCGTATGGGATTTTTTTTATAAAAGTACGATATGTAATCGAAATATATACCTTATATATTATTAGCAAACATATCAGGCTAATATAGCACGAAAGCGAGCTCCAAATGCGAAGCATACGACATCCGCATCTACTAAACACTCAACAAGTAATAAGTACATGTATATATATGGAAAGAAATATCAATATACAACATATACCAATACAACAACTATATATGCCAATATAGCAAATGCAATCAAAAGCAACAAATTCAACCATCAAACAACTATCATCCCACTAACATCCAACAAACCAATATATATCCAATCAATCCATAACAAAATCATTATACATTCATTTCTCATTAATATTCATTGAATTGGTTTTCAATTTAATAACGTTTGATTCATTTACATTGGATTTTACTAACATTCATCTATTCGTATTCAATTAGTTTACATTCACTAATTTACATTCAAGTTAGTTCACTTCTAAATCAATCAAATTTAATTCTATTTAGATTCACTTATTGTCGATTTGAGTCAAGTATTTATCTTTCAATTTCATTAACATTTAATGAATTTCTATATGATCAAATAACATCCATCTAACAACCAATCATATCCAACATAACCAAATTTATTTAATTTACACTCCAACATTCATATTTATTTCGTTTACATACAATTTGGTTTAACACATTTAATTTCAATTGGTTTAATATTCAATTTAGATTGAAATCTATTATTCACTATAATCACATTTTATACAACACTTCCGATGTTAATTTTATCATCACTTCTTAACTTAAATTTTATTTAATTCTTAATCAACAACATTTTCTAATCCATATTTATTCACTAATTCAATTATACATTTAAAGTTGAATTTCATTATATAACTCAAGTTCATATTCATTTAATGACTTCATTTCATTATTCACTTTATTAATTCATTTTACTTTCGAATTCAACTTCATTCAACATCACTGAAGTCACGTTTTATTTCGTTCTCACTTACATTATTTTCACCATACAACTTAAATTCACTTCTAATTTAATTCAAATTCTATTTTATTTAACTCATTTCATTGTCTCATTTCTTTTTCTTTACTTGAGTTAAATTTCATTTTCAAAGATCATTTCTTTTTTAACTTAACTTAGATTTCCTTTCTAAAGTCATTTTATTTAACTTTACTTAAGTAAACTTTCCTATCACTACTCAAATTCAGATTTTGTTCTGCTTAACAAAATTGGTTAACCATTTTGTAACAATTGGTTTTACTTACACTTTCTCATTTTATACGTTATACAACTTATTTAATTAAACTTCCAAATTCATATTATATAATCACTTACTGCTTAAGTTTAATTTCCATTTCAACAACTTATCCAATTCAATTCAAATCTAATTCAATTTTTTTAACTTTCCTTTAGTTAAATTTCAAATAATTTATTTTATTGTACTAACTCAAATTTATTTAACTTAACTAAAGTTATTTTATTTCATATCATAAATCGAAACTCATTTTACTTATATTTATCAATTTCAACTTGGATTTTAAATTCAAATTTGTTTATCACAACAAAAACTTCAATTTTCAATTTACTAATGGTGGCAAATCCATCACCCAGAAAATCGAAAATGATACTGATGATGCTGCAGTCATCACCCTTATTATTTTCCAGCAATGGTAGTGAATTCAATGTTTTATATTCTTTTTAATCCCTTTTTATATTTATAAATCACATTTATAAATTTTTACTTATATAATTTCACTATTTCACTTCACTTGTATAAGATTCATTCCAAATTTATTTATCTTATTTATATTTATAATAATAAAATCTCTTTAACTTTGAAAAAAACTTTCAAAATCAATGGGATTCAAAATCTCAAATTCTTTGTTTAAATCCATTTTTATTTACCATTCATATTAATAAATATACTCATGTAGTTTCATTTCTTATATATAAGATTATTTCACAATTGTAAATCATACTAATTATAATTCCATACTTTGTAATTCATTTGCTTATACAATTTATTCTTTTACAATTGTTATTTTTATTTAAATTATTCAAGTATCTTTTACTAACTTATATATATTTGCATTTTCAACAACCAAACAATCATTTATATACACTATAAAAATTTCTGAAAAATTGTTTCCTTTATATATAAAATATAATTGAGGTAAAATTATTTCATTTACCCAATTAAAAAATAATACTATGTCGACCTGCCTCGTTTAAGTGTTTAGAAATCCCTATCGATAACATGGCGTCCCACGCACTGACCAGAATTCATAAGCAACTCAACGGATAAGTAAACACAATATAAAACATTTTATAATCACTAAAAAATACGTGTTCATATATATAATACACTCAAACTCAATCTAGGGTGCAGCTAACCATATTTATACCGAGTACACATCAAATCCTAAGAATATACTAAATCTAAGCTCTGATACCACATGTGACGACCCGTATGTCCGTACCCTTTGAATCGACAATAAACCACACATGTCCGACCCAAAAAGCATAGACTGACGGATTGTCATGAGAAAGAATATAAGAGATAAGAAGAGAAGAGAAGAAAGAGAGAAGAGAGAAACAAACAGAACAATACATAATCTCACATCTCAACGGAATAACATATAATACCATATCAATGATCTTTACAAAACAGAAACTATAATATCATATATACATCAATCAGAGTACATGATTACATAATTATCAGCTTGGACAGTAATAACAACTTGTCCTCACAAATACTAACAATATACAACAACAGTGCAATGGAAAATAAATAGATACATATATACGACATGAAGATCTCCTGTTCTCCTGCTGAAGCTCTAAAAACACCAAATCTGAACCTGTAAATGTACTCGGTCTGACCCAAGCATTGAAAGGGAAGAACGCTCAGATCAGTCTGGTAAACCAGCATGAGAAACACACTCAACTGAATTTATTAAATTACCAAAACTTTTATTTTCAAAACAAAAGTATCTCGTAAGACACCCCCACACATAAACACGGACATGTTTTTCCTTACGATAACACAAAATATTTCATGTCAAATCATCTTATATTATACTAGTGTCTAGTATACAAATAATATTTAAAATAGCCGAAATTGTTACCATTATTAAATTCCATCATACTAGGCTCTACAAAAAAGGGAAGGCACGTAGTGGAGTTTGGATTTTCTTACAAATGACCGGGTGAAGGGACTACCTTCCGGCAATACATCTCTAGAGGAATGTACCGAGGACCATCACAAAGGATCCTCTACCAACACAAGACCGGTCTACCTCTATAACTAGGTAGTACCGAATATATCATCCCTCGGTCATTACTGACCCTTTCGAGGGCCCTCATAGCATAAAAACCACATTAATTTACATCCCGAACGTCATGGCGGGAAGAAACATATCTAGAAAAAGAGGATGATCATATCCTAATTGGGAATGACCCACTTAGTCTTACTGCATCTAACCTTGTTTTGGTCATTTCTGATTGATAAGGCCTAAGGTAACGATTACCATTCACATATCACATCATTTTGAATGCCACATTACCATTTCTGTTGACTACTAATTGCCTTCCACAAAAATACAACCCTTGAGCTTATATTTCTCAAGGAGGGTGTTAAGCTAAGAGAAGTTGTCTTCTCCACCACCACGGATGTACGTTTGTAAAATCCAATGTACGTAATCTTTAGAAATGCAATGTCAAACACTCGTCCATATACGTTGTCCAGGAACAGGACAAACCGAAGGTACTCTTCTACCACGTCCTGTCGGAAAATCCCTAGGATTAGTAGCGACATCCTTTGTAATGGATATTTCATAACGAAGAGACTACTGCTACTGGATATATATTGGAACTTTAACCCCAAATGATCAACAAGCAGTCCTTCACCATGAAAATCCTAAATATTAGTGCCATCAATAACCTATACAATCGAACGCATATAAGTTGGTCTGAAGTGGTTTTCAAATAAACCTAATCCCGGTCTCTTCGCACCAACAATGCAAATGCGTTTCTCAACCTCACACAGAAACTAAGTCTCATAGACTTATCACGTTTCCAACTTTCAACTTGCTATCCTTCGGCCAAGAAGGAAGCTCGATAGATTAGAGTAATCACTTCGCACTATATGAATCAACGTTCTTAATACAAACGATAATCAAGCCTACACAGTCAGTCACGTACTAAGTGTACGACTAATTAGTTCCCACATCAAGTTGAGGAACTAAAATGGCCAAATTTGATAGTGGATTATTTAACTATCAAAGCAACAACAAATATCCAGCACCATAACCAATCACTAGGCCCTTTTATTTAATCTTTTATTAATTAAATCACTTTCTCAAATATTCACTTCAAATTATCTTTTAAAAAGATATAATCTCAAAACCATTTCAATATTTCACTATTTGGAAAACATTTCCACATACTTATTTTAACAATAAGTAATTTATAATTTACTTTAATTTCAAACCATTCAAACTTCATTTTAAAATATCACTTTCCAAAAATATCCATTTTATTTAAAAGATTATTCACTGTCCAAAATCATGAATATGATTCTCTAACCGAATTCTGAAACGATCCTGACTCGACCTTCGGAAATCGGCACCGAATACGACACTCATATTCAAATGCTGCAGATCCAAACGTCGAATCTGATTCGTTGGAGCTTATAACACCATTAAGTACAACACAGCGGAAGAAAAGAATATCAATATGTATAACATCTGATACAACTGATGATACGATAGATATCCATACACATCAGAGATATGATACAAGAAAATAGCAGCGGAAAGAAATAGATAACACCAGCAGCGGATAATCTCCATCTCCAAGGCACCAATCTGGAAATAACTCGAACAACCATCAAGTTTCACCTAGATAAACAAGGTCAGCCGTCCACGACTGAAGAAGATTCCAAATGCTACCAAACCAAGGGCTTCGAAGGCTATCGAATCGATTCTTACTATTCAGCTATCCGAAATAACCCAACTCTAGATTGCCCGTGTGGAAAATAGTGGGCACCCAAAGTTTAGGAAAGGAACAATAAACTCCGTATTAGTCATGTGACTGGTGTGAGTAACAAAAATAGTTTTTTTTCTCTTAAAACAAACAACAAAGAAATTTAAACCATTGAAAACTGCAATGCTTTTTAGAAAATGAAACTACCATAAGGCCTCCCACCGCACACACCATGCAAACGCAGAATTGGAGGAGATTTCTCCTTATGATAGTCAAACATGCTTAATACGCGAAAACTATTTTAATATTATTATTAGTGAATAGTGCAGAAAATATTTCAAAAGTATAATATTAATCTTAGCCAGCATAGGTACCATTATATTGTACCAGCTATAGCTACAACCTGAGGTGGCAGGTTATACAACTAAAACCGTACAAGGCGCGTATTGTTTAGATTGGATTTCCAGCAAATGGTCAAGCAAAGGAACTTCCCAAATAAAATGGAACGCCTCTGGAGGAACGCCCCTGAGAACTTACCCAGCTCTCTGCTACACAAGGCCGTCTACCCTCTTCCCGGGGAATAAAACCTAAGATATGCCACCCCCGGTCCTTTGGGACCTTTATCCAAGAGCTCTCAACACCAACAACATCACACAGTAATAAATATACTACAGTGCCCACATGAGTAAGTATCCGGGCTCCATACCATGATACTACCCTTTTCCAGAAGGAATGGTCACACCCTAGGGGAGCTACCCCTGAAACCTTGCCGCATCTTTCCTGTTTTGACCATTACCGGTTTGTGAGGCTCGATGAGGTCTCGTCCACAAAGCTACGCTTTACACGAAAGCCATGCTTTGATCACAAACGATCAACAAATGATGATCAACACACAGCAGCACTCAGCATGCCACACTACCAAATTGAGAGTATATCGTTGATAACCTTCAACTACATAACATCTGAGCTCGTACATCTCAGAGAAGGGTGTTGAGTTAAGAGAATAAATTCTCCGCCACCAGCAGATATGCATTTGAAAGAAATCTGCTTTATATCTCAAAGTGTAGTGTCAGACACACATCCATACAAGTCTGTTCTGGGTTCGAACAGAACCGAAGGCACTTCCGAAGAAGCCCTTGCAAATCCGAGTATTCACAATCCCGATCAGACTTCCCATCACTTAGGGAATCTCTATACCGGCACGACTCAGTGCAGAGACTATCGATAGGTCATCCTATCGCTCTTGCAAATACCCGGTCTTCACCACCGGTCTTCATATGCTATCCATATCGACGTATCATTATTCGGAATGGGTTATATGATACAAAGGTCCTCTCCCGGATAAACCGAATAATGAGCGTAATATTTAAAATCATATGGATATAGGATTTCAGCTAAGTCACAACTTAATATCCAAACTATTCTTTCAAATGCTTTAAACAAATCACCATTTCAAATCTTTTTAAATAAAAAAATTTATTATCACAAAGTTCACCCAGTTTCACAAAGATCCATTCGCGGATTTCAAAACAATTTCCATTTCAATTGGATTAACTCGTTAAATCTTTAAATCAAGATTTAACTTATGGCTTTCAAAATTCATTTCCAAAGATTCATTCATAGCCTTTAAAAACAATTCCAATTCAAGTTGGATTAACTCGTCCGATCTTTGAATCAAAGACTCATTTCATAGCTTTCAAAATATTCTATTCCATCTCAAACTTGAAACCTTTCAACACAATTTGGAAATCCTTTCTTTAAATGAAAGCTATTATTATTTGAACACAAATAGGTTTCGTTCTGGGAAAAACTGATAACAATTACGTCAGTTAAAACCATTCAAGTATAAACTTGGATTTAAATTTAAATTTCCCAAACCATACTTTTTAAATGGTTAAAAACCCATATAAACATCTTTATAACTTGTATAGTCTTTTTCGACCAAAATTTCCAAATTATCGAATTCAATCTCAAATATTGAATTCAAATTTTATATCAAATTATTTAAATTCCAAAACTTTATTAAGTTATTCAAGATAACTTTTATTTTTGAAAATTCGTTTTCAAAAGCTTTCAATTCTAATTCCAAAATTATTTTGGATTCAAGAATTTAATCTTTACAATTGTTGAAGATCTGTGACTTAGCCGATTTCCTCGTGCAATCCATATTTGTGTGTATGGTGTTGTCCAGGGGCTTTACATAATAGTGCAACATCATTCAGTCATCACAGATCGCAATCACAACAATATCGATAAGCGGTATATTCCAATAACGCTTATCTATATACACAAACTCACAGATAGAAAATATGAATGCATTATAAATAAATAAATTACATTCATCACAGATCACACCGAAACAACTCATAGCACAAAGCACAACATATCAGAATATCAAACAGTTCGGCAATCAATAGAATTCAAAACATCCATAAGTGAACTCAATTAATTATCTGATTAATTTAAATCAGATGGGTCATCAATCATGGTTAATTAACATCAATCGATTCCAAATCATTTGATTAATTGTCCTTTAATCATTTATTAATCAAATAAATCAACCTTTAATTATTGAATAATTGACCTTTAATTATTCAACTATTATTTAATTAATTTCATTAACTTATTAAAATCTTTAATTAACCATCTTCGTAATTAATTATCATTAATAATTACTAATTATAAATCATTTAGACACTTAATTACTAATTTACCAATTAATTAATTGCAATTACCAATTAATTAACCAATCTTTACTTAGCATTATAAATTAATCATTCTTAATTACTTTCCAAATTAATTAGTTAATAATAAAATTATCTTAATTAACATTTTAAAAACTTTCTTAACTTTGAAAACAAATTATTACTAATTTGAAAACTTCAATGCTAATTAACTTTAACCGTTATTTTAAATTAACCACTTAATTAAAGAATAAATTGGATTTTAAAACACACCAACTAAATTAATTCAAATATGTAATAAAGCCTTAACTTAACATTATTAAACATTAATTAAGTCGACAATACTTAAAATTGTTTTAAAGAAAAATTTTCTTAACCCTTTTTTTTCTTAAAATTTTGTTAAGAATCAGACCCTGATGCCACTCATAAATTGCTTCGAGTCCATCCCCCTGCTTACACGTGCTTGAACTTGAGACTAAGCCTTCTTCCCCAAAACACCTAACAATGCCTGCTACGAAAACATGCACGGTGCACGTACGCCAACGAACTACGGTGCTCCGACCATCAATATTGACCACAACACATCACTGATGACCGCGACATCAACCACGATCACCCAGATACCAAGATTCCATCGCGGCTTGAAATCGACCCTCCTGACCAACCTCGACCCCAAACTACCTCAACAAAAAGAAGCTTGCCACGATGATCTTGACAGCTGGAACCTCTGGCCATCCTTCCAGAGCAGCACCACGTCTTCTCACCCTGATCCCTTGCCTTGCGATCGAACTCGATCCAACTTTAACGACGCAAAGCCTACTGAAACCTCATCGATAAAAACGAGTTCAAAACCCTACATCGCCACATTTCCACCACCACGTTGATCATTGAACACCCCGGCCATTTTTCCTATGATCCACTACCTATGAGCTTCCTTTAACAACAATCCTAGCAACTAACTTTCCACCGATCGTCTGAGTTCGACGGTTTACTAATATCTGATCATCTTGAATTAACTCAAAAATTATGTAACTAAAAATCACAATTATTATGTCTAAATTCATCATTTGTCCATACAAATCCCATTATGAAATCAAACCATGAATTTAAAATCATTAATTTTCGACTTAAATTAGTTTATTGCTGAAATTTCAAAAAAAAAAAATCTTTTTGTAATAATTTCTTAGTATAAACTCTCGATATTATTTTCATAAAAAATATTGTTCAATTTCAATCCACTTCCATTTACAGATCAAGACCTAACATCGATTGTGTAGAGTGGAATTGAATTTTTCTTAAGAGTATCAAAACCTGTAACACAACAGAAACTAAATGCACAGAAAATACACAGGCATTATATACGTACTTTCACAACCAAATATTCAAGTAATCACTGTATGCTATGTTTTTACTAATTTTTCATCCCGCACAAGAAATTTAATCACAGAATCAAAGCTGTTTTTAGAGGAAAGATCTACTCACCTGAAATGTTTATGAACAGAGAGCAATTGTTTTGAAATTGCAGTTTTTGATTTTCCTTTAAAAACTTGCTTGTTGTTGAACAGAATTCCTTTTTGATGATACTTCTTATTATTTAAGCTGTGATGGTGTTTAAATTTTGAGATGAACAAACTAAAATGAAAAGCTTGATATATAGAACACAAGTTACGGGATGATTATTTTCTTTTGTACAATATAAGTCAGAGATATTTTGTTTGGTGGCTGAGGTGATTTCTTTTTTTTTCGGCTGACATATTTTATTTTTGCTGAGTGATTTTATGGTGGCTTGCTTTGGTGGCTGATGTAAGCCCATTTTGTGTACTAAGGATTCAAGCATTAATTATCATTGTTTGTTTCCTCAAGTCCAGATACTTATCTATATACATTTGTTCAAACTTGAATATAAAGTATTGTCTTCCTTTGCAAGCTTATCCTAGATATTTATATTTTCTTTTCTTTAGTCTTACTACTTTAAAAACTAAACGAAGTTCTATATTGTAATATGTTGAGAATTTATTCTAATGTATTGATTTTATATACATGAGTGCATTTCTAACTTGAATATTTATTATCTTGTATGTCTATATATATATATATATATATATATTTATTTTTATTATTTTGTTTGTATTAACACGTATTATTTGAAAGAAAATGCTTTTAAAACCAACTACCCATAAATCGATGTACATAAATAATATTTTTAAACCCAAATCATTTATTTAAATATTAAACTCAAATAAAATTTATATATTCAAATTCAAATCCTAAGGTCAATCCAAATTAACTCATATATACATATACATATATATATTTCAAATTCAAATTAATTTCAAAATTTATTCAAAATTTACATTAATTATTAATTTAAATTTAATTCAAAATTGGGATCGTTACAGATTCCCCCCTTAAGAAATTTCGTCCCCGAAATTTGCAGGCACGGAAACAACAAAGATAGATACACAAAGATAGAGAAATAGTTTTCCAGATCAAACTAGATATCAATTCTGCATTTGGCTCACCAAATCAGAATATCAACAATGGATAGGGGAACAAACTCATAAAATACTGCACAGGATACTCGGATCATCAAATCTACGAAACATGCAAGGGCATTGATTAATTCGATGGATAACTAACCGTTCGTAGAATATAACGAGACCCAAACAATAGATAATTGGATTTTAATTTTCCATAATTCTCAAACATTAGATATGAATTCCAAATTCAAGTCGGAATATCCCAAATTATATATAACTTGTCCCTCTTCGGACTTCAATCTCCCAAGAAATTATAATAGAATTACGAATTTGAATTTTAATTGAAATCGTTTTATTGATACAAATCTTCATATTCAATTTATATTTAATTTACCAATTTATTTCAAATAGAATTTCAAATTCACTGAAGTTAAAACGAAAAGCTGGTAGGAATTTAACGAAGAGAATACGAAACAGAAACTTATCTACACGATTCGTAAGAGCCACCATCACACCAAGGCTTCTTCCTGGAGTTGGTACGAAGCAATCAAAGAATTTGGAATCAAATCAAAGAAGATTGATAGAGAAAGATATTCCCGTTGTTGCAGGGTATTGACCATTCGTACTGGTACTTCCCTGTCCCGTATATCGTCCTCTTCTCGCACTCATACTCACTATCAGTGGATAGCAAGGGAATTTTACTGAGGCATTCGAACGGATATCTTAGGGATTACTCATTCTAGGGTATACTTCACCCTATCTCTAATGAGCTACTTAATGTGTTATACTCCTGAGCTAAAGTTTCAACCTTCAACTCTGATACCAAATGAAACGATTCTGACTCGACCTTCGGAAATTGGCATCGAATACGACACTCATATTCAAATGCCGCATATCCAAACGTCGAATCTTGTTCGTCGGAGCTTATAACACCATTAAGTACAACACAGCGGAAGAATACAATATCAATATATATAACATCTGATGCAACTGATGATACAATAGATATCCATACACATCATAGATATGATACAAGACAATAGCAGCGGAAAGAAATAGATAACACCAGCAGTGGATAATCTCCATCTCCAAGACACCAATCTGGAAATAACTCGAACAACCATCAAGTTTCACCTAGATAAACAAGGTCAGCCGTCCACGACTGAAGAAGATTCCAAATTCTACCAAATCAAGGGCTTCGAAGGCTATCGAATCGATTCCTACTATTCAATTATCTGAAATAACCCAACTCTAGACTGCCCGTGTGGAAAATAGTGGGCACCTAGAGTTTAGGAAAGGAAAATAAACTCTGGGTCAGTCATGAGACTGGTGTGAGTAACAAAAACAGTTTTTTTTCTCTTAAAACAAACAACAAAGCAATTTAAACTATTGAAAACTGCAATGCTTTTTAGAAAATGAAACTACCATAAGGCCTCCCACCGCACACACCATGCAAACGCAGAATTGGAGGAGATTTCTCCTTATGATAGTCAAACATGCTTAATACGCGAAAACCATTTTAATATTATTATTAGTGCATAGTGAAGAAAATCTTTCGAAAGTATAATATTAATCTTAGCCAGCATAGGTACCATTATATTATGCCAGCTATAGCTACCACCTGAGGTGGCAGGTTATACAACTAAAACCGTACAAGGCGCATATTATTTAGATTGGATTTCCAATAAATGGTCAGGCAAAGAAACTTTCCAAATAAAATAGAACGCCTCTGGAGGGACGCCCCCGAGAACTTACCCAGCTTTCTGCTACACAAGGCCGGCTACCCCCTTCCCGGGGAATAAAACCTATGATATGCCACCCTTGGTCCTTTGGGACCTTTATCCGAGAGCTCTCAACACCAACAACATCACACAGTAATAAATATATTGCAGTGCCCACATGAGTAAGTATCTGGGCTCCATACCATGATACTACCCTTTTCCAGAAGGAATGGTCACACCCTAGGGGAGCTACCCTTGAAACCTTGCCGCATCTTTCCTGTTTTGACCATTACCGATTTGTGAGGTTCGATAAGGTATCGTCCACAAAGATACGCTTTACACGAAAGCCATGCTTTGATCACAAATGATCTACAAATGGTGATCAACACACAGCAGCACTCAGCATGCCACACTACCAAATTGGGAGTACATCGCTGATAACCTTCAACTACATAACCTCTGAGCTCGTACGTCTCAGAGAAGGGTGTGAAGCTAAGAGAATAAATTCTCCGCCACCAGCAGATAAGTATTTGAAAGAAATCTGCTTTATATCTAAAAGCGTAGTGTCAGACACACATCCATACAAGTCTGTTCCGGGTTCGAACAGAACCGAAGGCACTTCCGAAGAAGCCCTTGCAAATCTGGATATTCACAATCCCGATCGGACTTCCCATCACTTAGGGAATCTCTATACGGGCGCGACTCAGTGCAAAGACTATCGATAAGTCATCCTATCGCTCTCGCAAATACCCGGTCTTCACCACCGGTCTTCAAATATTATCCATATCGACATATCATTATTCGGAATGGGTTATATGACACAAAGTTCCTCTCCTGGCTAAACCGAATAATGAGCGTAATATTTAAAATCATATGGATATAGTATTTCAGCTAAGTCACAACTTAATATCCAAACTTTTCTTTCAAATGGTTTAAACAAATTACCTTTTCAAATCTTTAAATAAAAAGATTTATTTTCAAAAAATTTACCCAGTTTCATAAAGATCCATTCACGGATTTCAAAACAATTTCCATTTCAATTGGATTAACTCGTTAAATCTTTAAATCAAGATTTAACTTATAGCTTTCAAAATTTGTTTCCAAAGATTCATTCATAGCCTTTCAAAACAATTCCAATTCAAGTTGGATCAACTCGTCAGGTCTTTGAATCAAAGACTCATTTCATAGCTTTCAAAACATTCTATTCCATTTCAAACTTGAAACCTTTCAACACAATTGGGAAATCCTTTCTTTAAATGAAAGCTATTATTATTTGAACACAAATAGGTTTCATTCTGGGAAAAACTGATTACAATTACATCAGTTAAAACCATTCAAGTATAAAACTTGGATTTAAATTTAAATTTCCCAAACCATACTTTTTAAATGGTTAAAAACCATATAAACATCTTTATAACTTGTGTAGTCTTTTTTGACCAAAATTTCCAAATTATTGAATTCAATCTCAAATACTGAATTCAAATTTTAAATCAAATTATTTAAATTCCAAAAATTTATTAAGTTATTCAAGATAACTTTTATTTTTGAAAATTCGTTTTCAAAAGCTTTCAATTCTAATTCCAAAAATATTTTGGATTCAAGAATTTAATCTTTACAATTGTTGAAGATCTGTGACTTAGCCGATTTCCTCATGCAATCCATATTTGTGTGTGTATGGTGCAGTCCAGGGGTTTTACACAATAGTGCAATATTATTCAGTCATCACAGATTGCAATCACAACAATATCGATAAGCGGTATATTCCAATAACGCTTATCTATATACACAGACTCACAGATAGAAAATATAAATGCATTATAAATAAATAAATTACATTCATCACAGATCACACTGAAACAACTCATAGCACAAAACACAACATATCAGAATATCAAACAGTTCGACAATCAATAGAATTCAAAACATCCATAAGTGAACTCGATTAATTATCTGATTAATTTAAATCAGATGGGTAATCAATCATGGTTAATTAACATCAATCGATTCCAAATCATTTGATTAATTGTCCTTTAATCATTTATTAATCAAATAAATCAACCTTTAATTATTAAATAATTGACCTTTAATTATTCAATTATTCTTTAGTTAATTTCACTTAACTTATTAAAATCTTTAATTAACCATCTTCGTAATTAATTATCATTAATAATTACTAATTATAAATCATTTAGACACTTAATTATTAATTTACCAATTAATTAATTGCAATTACCAATCAATTAACCAATCTTTACTTACCATTAAAAATTAATCATTCTTAATTACTTTCCAAATTAATTAATTAATAATAAAAATTATATTAATTAACAATTTAAAAACTTTCTTAACTTTGAAAACAAATTATTACTAATTTTAAAACTTTAATGCCAATTAACTTTAACAGTTATTTTAAATTAACCACTTAATTAAAGTATTAATTGGATTTTAAAACACTCTAAAGTAAATTAATTAAAACATGTAATAAAGCCTTAACTTAACATTATTAAACATTAATTAAGTCAATAATACTTAAAATCGTTTTAAAGAAAAATTTGCTTAACCCATTTTTTTTTTCTTTTTTTTAAAATTTTACAGTTTCAGAAACCAACCCGAGTAAAATCACAAAAATCCCAAGACTCACTCGAGACCACCCCGAGTAAACAAACCCCTCACTTCCGGTTTCCCCCATGTCAAACCCAAACTAACCCGTGTATCATTTTTTTTCCTCTTAAAATTTTGTTAAGAATCAGACCCTAATGCCACTCAAAAATGCTTCGAGTCCATCCCCCTGCTTGCACGTGCTTGAACTCCAGACTAAGCCTTCTTCCCCAAAACACCTAACAATGCCTGATACAAAAACATGCACGGTGCACGTACGCCAATGAACTACAGTGCTTCGACCATCAATATTGACCACAACACATCACTGATGACCGCGACATCAACCACGATCACCCAGATACCAAGATTCGATCGCGGCTCGAAATCGATCCTCCTGACCAACCTCGACCCCAAACTACCTCAACAAAAGTAGCTCGCCACAATGATCTCGACAGCTGGAACCTCCGGCCATCCTTTCAGAGCAGCACCACGTCTTCTCACCCCGATCCCTTGCCTTGCGATCGAACTCGATCCAACATTGACGACGCAAAGCCTACTGAA
The DNA here is from genome assembly GCA_030765085.1 of Allium cepa. NCBI lineage: Eukaryota > Viridiplantae > Streptophyta > Magnoliopsida > Asparagales > Amaryllidaceae > Allium > Allium cepa. The sequence goes on along the minus strand of CM060928.1, from coordinate 846,223,798 downwards.
ACCACATCGATAAAAACGAGTTCAAAACCCTACATCGTCGCATTTCCACCACCACGTTGATCATTGAACCCCCCGCCATTTTTCCTGTGATCCACTACCTATAAGCTTCCTTCAACAACAATCCTAGCAACTAACTTTCCACCGATGATCTATGTTCGACGGTTTACTAATATCTAATCATCTCGAAGTAACTCAAAAATTGTGTAACTAAAAATCACAATTCTTATGTCTAAATTCATTATTTTTCCATACAAATCCCATTATGAAATCAAACCATGAATTTAAAATCATTGATTTTCGACTTAAATTAGTTTATTGCTGAAATTTCAAAAAAAATTCTTTTTGTAATAATTTCTTAATATAAACTCTCGATATTATTTTCATAAAAAATGTTGTACAATTTCAATCCACTTCCATTTACAGATCAAGACCTAACATCGATTGTGTAGAGTGGAATTGAATTTTTCTTAAGAGTATCAAAACCTGTAACACAACAGAAACTAAATGCACAGACAATACACAAGCATTATAAACATACTTTCACAACCAAATATTCAAGTAATCACTGTATGCTATGTTTTTACTAATTTTTCATCCCACACAACAAATTTAATCACAGAATTAAAGCTGTTTTTAAAGGAAAGGTCTACTCACCTGAAATGTTTATGAACAGAGAGCAATTGTTTTGAAATTGCATTTTTGATTTTCCTTTAAAAACTTGCTTGGTTTTGTTGTTGAACAGAATTCCTTTTTGATGATACTTCTTATTATTTAAGCTGTAATGGTGTTTAAATCTTGAGATGAACGAACTAAAATGAAAAGCTTGATATATAGAACACAAGTTACAAGATGATTATTTTCTTTTGTACAATTTAAGTCAGAGATATTTTGTTTGGTGACTGAGGTGATTTCTTTTTTTTTCCGGCTGACATATTTTATTTGTGCTGAGATGATTTTATGGTGGCTTGCTTTGGTGGTTGATGCAATCCCATTTTGTGTACTAAGGATTCAAGCATTAATTATCATTGTTTGTTTCCTCAAGTCCAGTTACTTATCTATATACATTTGTTCAAACTTGAATATAAAGTATTGTCTTCTTTTGCAAGCTTATCCTAGATATTTATATTTTCTTTTCTCTAGTCTTATTACTTTGAAAACTAAATGAAGTTCTATATTGTAATATGTTGTTAGAATTTATTCTAATGTGTTGATTTTATATTCATGAGTGCATTTCTAACTTAAATATTTATTATCTTGTACATCTACATATATATATTTATTTATTTTTATTATTTTGTTTGTGTTAACACATATTATTTAAAAGAAAATGCTTTTAAAAACCAACTACCCATAAATCAATGTACAGAAATAATATTTTTAAACCCAAATCATTTATTTAAATATTAAACTCAAATAAAATTTCTATATTCAAATTCAAATCCTAAGGTCAATCCAAATTAACTCATATATACATATACATACATATATATATATATATTTCAAATTCATTTCAAAATTTATTCAAAATTTACATTAATTATTAATTTAATTTTAATTCAAAATTGGGATCGTTACAAATTCATTACTTCTACACATTTATTAAAGGATTTTCCACTGTCCAAAATCGTGAATATAATTCCTTTAATAAACTTCCATATTTTACTTATCACATTCAATTGAATTCGGATTTATAAAACAATGTTAATAAATTACATTTATATTTTATAAACTTCCATAAACAAAATTCCTTTACCAACAAATTCCATTTATATCTCATTTATATGTCAAAATCCGATTATAAGTTAATTTACTTATAAATCTCTTTACTTACACATTCATTCTTTTTATAACTTCATAAATTTATAAATCTTATTTACTTATAAGATCCATTTCTAACTTCATTTTTAACATTTACAAAGCTCATTTATAATCATATTTCTTTTTATTTATAAAATTTCAATTTCATAAATCTTATATGTAAACCATTTATAATAAATCAAAATCTCAATTTTAATTTGTTTTATAAAATAGTTAACTCCATTTTTCAAAAATCATATTTTTAATTTCCATTTAATTAAATTTCTTATTTTAATAATTTACAAATCATTATTAAAACTTATCTAACTTCAAAAATCATATTTAAGTATATTTCACAAATCATATTTACGTATATTTCACAAAAATCATAATTTTTATACATAAAAATTATAACTTTTTATTTATTTAAAATAACTTTATTTGCTTAATAATTCAAAAATTAGTAAAACATATATTTTCAAAATCATTTTGAAATCCTTTTTAATTTGAGATCATCATTTAATATTTTAAATCCAAAAAATATGGCCCAATGCTGCAACAGCACTACATAAGGTGATTCATATCCATCACGGCATCTAAACACCATATATCACATGATAATGGCATATATAATAATATTTGTAAATAAAAATCAACATTGGTGAGGAATCCAGTTGGATCCCTCCAACCTGTCACTTGCAACAAATATACATATGAGAAAATATGTACAATGTCCGCTTCGAGGCATACGTACGTACAAAAGGGTCATCCGCTCATACACGGGAACGTATAGGGTCTCATCGGCTCCAATAGGCAGGAATATATCCAAATACCAATCGGTATATATATAATACATCATCCAAAAAATCATCAATCAACATAAATAAATATATTTCACTTGTATAAAAATATAACCGAGTCAGAAAGTGCGAGTTGAACTCACTTTGATTCCAATAGCCGTTGCAACGTTCTATTTCAAATAAATTTTACCTAAAATTTTCACTAGCTCCAATCAACTCCAAACCAGCTCCATTGCATGGTGTTCGTCAAAACGAACCCAAAGCAACTTGTTTCGTCAATTTTCGACCTTATATGAAGAAGTTGTACAATTTTAAAGTTTATGCGAATTAAATTATTAATAATTTACAAATCTTTTTTTTATTATTTGACCTAGAGAAATCATGGTCGTTGCTTCTGGAAATAGATCTGGGCCGCATGTTTTTTCCCCTTCTTCCTCACATTTTTTTCCAGATCGCGTATAAACCCATCGCGCACGAGAATAGTTAAATGCTGCTCCCACCTTGCTTGTCGAGACAAGGATCAATGACCTCCACGCTGTAGCCGGGCCCTTGCTCGACCCACGCCGAGGAGCCCGGCCCTACCATTTCTTGGAAAAATGCACTCCAATGAATCATGTTTGAACTGGGATTGCCGCCTATCCGCTTCTTCTGAGACGATCGCGATCGTTGATCTTGTAGAGCGTGTTAAGCTCTATAAGTTTGTAGTTGAAGGTTTTTCTTGATATCGAGTGGATTTGCAGAGATCGAGGGGAGAAGATAAGTTATTTTCGGCCATTGAACAGGAACTGGTGGGGGTTTAAGGTTGTCTAGTGTTTGTGAAAATGTAAAGAAAGTGTGGCCTTTTATAGAAAATTTCAAAATATTACTCATCCGAAATTTTTTAGAACTCCAATCGAAGCGTACCGCCTGGCGTTTATAATGTTTTACCCCTCTTTCGAACACATTGAAATATATATCGGGAGCCAATTCCATTGAATTTGAAAGGTAGGTTTTCGAATCGACTTATTTTAAATTAACAAATAACTTAAACAAATTTCTATGCGTTTCAACTTCCCACGAGCAAATCGTAAGTCCGATTGACACGAAATTTGAAATCCTACAGTAATATAACATTACGATTCAATGAAATGGGTTTCTTTGAAATTTGAGACAGTGTGAAAAATGACTATTTTTACACGTTAATTAAATCGATAAATTTCCAATTTCTATAAATTAACTTTTATTCAATTTTAAAAGTTTATTAACATCATTCTAATTTAAATAGAATTTAATTCAACTTTATAATTCATTTTCATTTACATATAATTCAAAATTCAATTATTCCTATAATTTCAATTAAATTAACAATTTAATCATCTAACTAAATCAAGATATTTGAAATATAAGTTATTCAACTTATAAAATTTTCTTTTGAATACTTAAAATCAATTAAATATTCCAATTTCGAATGACCGAAATTCTAGGTCGTTACATTAAGCATAAAAGAAATAAACATTTTTTACCATTGCTTAAGCGATGGCTTCAAACCATAAAGTGGATTCTTCAATTCGCAAACTCGATCAGAGTTTCCATCTACAACAAGCCCATTCGGTTGCTTTATATAAATGGTCTCTTCTAAGTCTTCATGTAGGAAAGTTGTCTTCACATCATGTTGCTCCATTTCCATGTCTGAATAACAATAGTAACCAATAAAATTCAGTTAGAGGTATGTCGGATTATAGAGGCAAATACCTCATCATACTTTTTCACTCTTCTTCGTGAAAAGCCTTTTTTTACAAATCTAACCTTGTGTAACAACCAATAGATTTGACACATTAATTACTAATTAGTTAATCATAATAATAGTATATATTAAATTAATGGTAAAAAGAAATTTTGAGAAGAGTTAGGGCTCGTTTGGTTACATTTTGTATTTTGATTTTTGTGTTTCCAACTTGCACTAAGAAATAGCAAAAAAAATAAGAGAAGAATATTTATAATTCTTAGCCATTGCGACGACTAACGGACAACAAAGGAGTTGGATTGTTCTCCGTGCTTTTGTTATCTCTCAAAACACGAAAAACTAAATAAACTTATTTTCTATTTTACATGTTAATTTCATTTTTTCAAATTATTTGTTTTTCAACAATACATACAACGGACACGTTTTGTATAGACGAAAACACAAAACTAAAAACGACAAGCCAAACGGGGACTTATCTTTTTAGAAATTTTGATATTTCTATTGCATTCGTAATGTTCGAAAAATGAATTTTGATACATAATATGTCAGGGTATGGACACGTTGGTCGAAATGGTTATTTTTAGGCCTAGGATTACTAAAGCACCGATATATTTGCTATAAATACGAGTCTTCCTTAATCCTAGCTACTGTCAGACCAGTCTCCCTTCCCTAATCCTGAAATTCTTCTTAACCTCATTTTAAAGGAAGAATATTTTCTCTAATTACAAATTATTCTAAAATTTAAAGTATTCAAATACCATCTAATTATATATCATATTGATTGTCTCGATGAGACAAAGAGTCAACAAGTGTTCGTTTTAGAGATTGAGCTTGAGATGGTCAAAGATCACAATCAAAGGCGAAATCGATGAAACCTTAGAGCTAAACTAAGGGTTCTTTATCAGAGCAACATTCGGTGAAACCGAGGACATAGGTTTATAGTGCTTGACAAGTGGAGTCTAACAGTGGTGGTTGGAGGTCCTATAATTGACTAAGAAGGCCGAAATCACATAATAAGGTTTCTATTTCAACCTAAATCAGCGGCGACGGAGGGGGTATTAGGTGGCGGTGGTTAGTTCTGGTGGGGCTCATCTCCCTGAGGTCGGTGGTGATCTCCAAATGGTGAACGACGATATAAATCGCTAGTAATTAGTGGTCAAAGATGGATTGATAGAGGTCTCGATTGGGTAAAGAAGAATGTAAATTTTCTTTTAAGCCCTCACTGTTTATTTATTAACAAATTAAATCTTATAAATTCTAATCATGATAAATTTTCATTAAGACCTCCATTTTTTCGTGGTTTATGCATTTGGTACGTGGCGAGATTATGGACTTTTGGCTTATTGTTTTATAACTCTTGGAGTTGTTCGTGAAAGCATCTTAACGGGATTCAATGGTCATAAGTATTTTAAACAATAAATAGGTATTCATCGATATTTTTTTTGAAAACGGGTACAACCACCCTGTTATAAACCTAGTTTGAACCAAAGTAGTTCAATGACAAGAAAAAGAGTATGACATTCTTTATGCTTATCAAAAGTATACATATCATTATAAAGTAATAAAATTAAAAGTAAAAGCTTGATAGCCTAGCTAAAATAAAAAATAAAAAGTTGGCTATTTATATCCAAGTCTGTACCTGACCCAAGTATACATTATTAGAAGAAAAACTACTTTCCCAAATTAATTTCTTATACTATAACCGTGATGACTACTTCCTCATAAGCAACCACCGCAATTCATTGCTCCACCACACACTTGCCCATACATCTAATGTTCAGGATTATGTCCCATTATAGGTGATGAGTAGAGATCGATGAAACCATTATTTTTTTGGAATTGGATATTCCTGTCCATCTCAGTAATATTTGAGCTTCCAATCTATCCAAATGTTAACCAACATCCTTCAAGTCAATGGCCCACCTCGCTAGGATTTCTTAATTTACAGATGTGCTCTCTGTCTTTCTAGTCGATCCTTTAACTAATATGTAGTATCTGGAATAATTTTTCTCACATCCTATTCCTTTTAATGTCATCGAAAATTCATGTGTTTCAAACTTTCCATAAGTGATAAATAGAAGTTGTAAGACAATAGCATGAAAGACCTCTAATTTGGTTATTATCTCTAAAATTTGTGTCTAATTCATTCACTTCTTACATGAAATTCAAAGAGCTATGAAGATTTAGTTTCAATTTAATACATAGAGAAACCTAAATATAGGAGCCAAACTCACAATTGTAAAAGATATGGTTGATAGTTTCATTATCTTGTTCACAAAGCACACATCTTGATATGCACAAAAAAGTCATCTTACGACTATTTATGTTATCCGTATTATATTAGGCCAAAGATGCTTATCATCATGAATTCTCATTTTGTCCCATGCATCTTTAAACGTGAATTTATTATTATCCCGAACCCAATAGTCTTCTTTACCTACACTGCACATTACTACTTCTTTAATTATTTTATCTATTTCTTTAGTGTTTGTTAAAATATGTGGAACTAATTGGTTATCAATTATGATATTGGTTACTTTTAAGCTTGCGTTGTCGCTAATTTCAACTCTATCACAACCAAAAGATATACCATTAGTTTATCATTAATCGATTAAACTAGAGAGAAGTAGATTCTCCATTTATAATAATCCTTCTAATATATTTTATTCTTGTATCTTTGCCTTTTAGAATCGTTTTCCAAGTAGAAGAACTATTATTATCCATTTTCCTAGTCCAAAAGTTCTCTGTTAAGCACAATCTATTTCTAAGCCATGTAGACTACTGATTTCTTTAGTTAAAAAATTCCATAAATGTTTCATACCTGCAGATCTTTTAAGACCTAAGAAGTTTTTATGGCCTATTCCTCCTTCACTTTTTGGTCTTCACATAACATCCCATGCCATTTTATGCTGTCTTCTTCCCTAGAAAAGTCTACACACATTTTATTTAGTGAATATTAGGCTCAGGTCCTTAAAATCAAACTTAATACATGAAAACTCCTCTCTAAAAAAAGATCGTAAATTAGGTCCCTAGAATTAAGTTACTGAATAATTGCATACATTTTGCAATAATTCAGTGAATAATTGTGGACATTTATGCACTTATATCCAAAAATTGCATAAATGTCTGCATTATTCGGTGAATAATTGCGAAAATTTCCATAATCTTTTTAGTGAATAATTGCGGAAATTTCCCTAATTTTTGGTGAATAATTGCAAAAATTTCTGCAGTTTTTCAGCGAATAATTACGGAAATGTCTGCAATTTTTGAATTTAATTGCATAAATGTCTACAATTGTTCACTGAATAATTGCATAAATATATGCAGTTATTCAGTAACTTAATTCTAGGGACTTAATTTACATGCTTTTTTTGGCAAGAATGTTTCGCATATTTTAAAACTTAATAGGGAATTTAGCCAAACTGTCCCTTTTATTTATCTTCCTAATTGTTGCTACTAGAATTTGGTACATCACTAGCCAATATAAAATCATAGAAGTAACAGTCGAGTGTATTAATTCAACCCTCCCGCAATAGATAATGATTTTCTATCCCATGTCTTAATTTTTCTTCTAATTCTATGTAGCAAATTTCTATAGTCATTATGATGTAAATAGTTGGAGGATAATGGTACCCCTAGATATTTAACAGGCAAGAAATCTTCCTCTGCCTTCATGATATTTTTTATTAAGATTCTAATTCTACATCCATTGTCGTAATGAATCTTTGATTTATTTTAATTTGTGCCAAGTCCAGCTTCTCCTTCCATATCTTTGAAACTTTTCAACAAATTAAAAGCATTCTTCTCATCCGCTTTACCAAAAAACATCAAGTCATCATAATATAAGAGGTGATATGATAAGGGCAATTTTATTTATGGGAAAAATCAAATTTTCATCAATGTAATGCTCCATAAATATAGAAAAATATTCGATAGCTATACCAATAAGATAAGAGAAAAGAGGATCTCCCTGTTTGATTTCACTTTTACTGTTAGAATAACCTTTAGCCACACCTTGAATAAAGACGGAAAACAAAAAGGCGATGTATTCTTTATTACCTTAATTAGTTCAACAGGGAGCCCATCATCTTAAGCATGTAACAAATAAAGTATGCATTAATATAATTATATGCGTATTGTAAATCCACATTTACACACATTTTAGTAGTACCCTTCCCTTTAAAACTTTAAGGTAATTCATGTGCCATCAATATGTTTCTATAATATATCTACTTAGCATTAAAGAAGACGGATTATCAAAAATCAAGTGAGGGAGTAGCATTTAATTCTGTCGCAACTAATTTTTGATATTGTTTTTATTAAACATATTTCAATAAGCGATAAGACGACAATCAGAAATAGAAATAAACTTATCTTCCTTAGGGACCAGCGTAATGAAAGTGTGATTAACCCTTCTTTCTAGTTTGCACGTTTCAAAAACTTTCTTAACTACTTCTAAGAGAGTTTTTTTATTTTTTCCTAGTGTATTTTGTAAAATTTAGTAGTGAATCCATCAAGTCTAGGACTTGTTATATGCTGTAAAAAAAATTGCCTCTTTAATCCGATTAATAGAAACTTTTTTCGAAAGGCATTTTCTTCCTTTTTCATTAACCTTCCTTCTGCATTGAATGTTTGAAAAGCGGCAATTCCGTTTTTTTATAATTATTGACAATGTATGAATAGAAGTTTATAGCCTCATTTTAAATTTTCCTAGCATCATAAACAAGTTCTTCTTTATCATTCAATAAAAAAGTTTCTATATTTCCTCATTAACATATTTGCATGAAAAAATCTCATGTTTACATTATGTTGGATTTTTGTTGGCACTTTCATGGTTTATTCGTAACTTTTTTTGGTTATTATCAACTTTTATCAAATTTTCATATGCTACAAGGTTAGATGGCTCATCATCTGCTTCCTTTAATGCCTCCAGATAGTTCATCTCATATTCGTTTATTATTAAAGTCTCATTTTCTCGTTTTTATTCCCTTCTTTGAGCTTTATTTTAATTTTTCCTTAATTTGTAAATAAAATTTTATTGTCTCATTCCCTAAGTTTGAGTTTCAAACCCAATTTTAAAATACTCAATATATCCCTCTTATAAGTGCCGTGTATTGCAATATTTGAAGGGGATACTTTATGAAATTTGAACCTACAACATAATATAAATGGGATTATGATCACTTGAATAATTGGGTTGAGCTACAGAAACAAAACAAGGAAATGCATTTATAACCAAATCAATAATAAGTACCTTATCAATTTTTGAGGCCATCCCACCTTTCCTTTATGTGAAATTGAACCCTTGGAGTCTAGAATTAAAAATCCTAGCAAATATCAAAAAATTATTGAATCCTTTTAGGTGGATAAATAGAATAGCAAGACCCCTTTTCTTATCTTTGGCATGTAGAGCATTATTAAAGTCCCCTATTAGTAATCATAGACTTTTATTATTATCAACCTCTTTATCCAACATACCCCGTGGCATTTGCAAATCTTTTAAAAGATTACTTGTATATATACATATGAAATTAACAGTTCGCAACAACCCTTGATTTTAATAATGCATCTAACATGTTGTTTAATTTTGTTAATGATATTAATATCTCATGTTAACGAGTCCCTTGAAATCATAATTCTTCCCTTAGCACCAAATTCATTATTGTAAAGCTCTTGCCAATTCATGAAAGCGATAGAATTTTCAAATTTTGCATCAAAGAGTTCATTTTCTAGTAAGCTAACAATACTTGGTTTGTTAATGCTTAGGAGTTTCTTTATATCATTCCATCTAGAGTCTGGATTCATACCCCTAACATTCTAGTTAATAATGGTTGTTCAATATTACTTTACTCCTTAAATGACCTCCTTTAGGAGGAACCATTTTCATTTTTTCTTTCTACCCCTTTTACCTTTATTTGGTTTACATTCAAAATTGTCGTTAACATAGCTTGAAAAATATTTTATAGTGATTTGACCTCAAATCACTACCTATGTCCACTTTAATTTTATTTCGAAAGATTTTGAACAAGTATGGCTGAAATTGCAATGTTTTAGGTCTAGAAAATAAAGAAAACTAGGATTTGATAACACTTCATGGCAAAATATGGTTAGAAAAAAAGAATAAGAGATTCTATCATTTTTCGTTGCTCTAGGGTGGTTATTTATAGGCAAATACATCCACTGAAGCCATCAGCTTGTGGAAGAACATGTGAGAGATCGGATTTATGCAATCAGGAAGAAAAATCAAGTAAAACTCATAACACAGATCGTGTCAATACTGACCACATCATGTCAGTCACAACATGATTTTTACTTTGGTCCTTCACTTCTTCTTCATACTTATTCATGTCTTCAAGTTTTCAAGCTTTGCTGAAATATTTCTCATCTGAATCGTATCGGTACCGACATGATTTGTCCTATGCTATTCTTGTCTTTTTTGAAAAGTACATGAGTAGTTCACCTACTATTTAGAAGTGGACCCCACAATAAAAATCATTTTGGTATCGACATGATTGATCTTTTCGGTATCAACATTATTGGACATATTCAAAAGCTTAGCACACTTCTTGTCCTTTTTTCCATCATTCCCGATGACTCCTTAAGTTCTTAATTCATTGCTTCATCATCTTGAAGTCCAGATTCTTCAAGAAGATGCTTGCTTCAAATGCCAAATAAGATTACCTCCCAAAGTACACTTTCGTGAAAACAATGCATGCTTTTTATCGAGATAGATAATCATATGCTAACTGTAGAAGGATCATTAATTGATTAATAGCTACTGTGAAACATCATGTATATTCCAATAATTTTTATATACTACTTCAAATAATTGTTGAACCATCTTTGTTCTCAACAAGTTGGAGTCTTGGATTTTTTGAAAGCTACACCATATGTTCGGTAGGTAGACATTTTTCTTTTCTTTTCTCCCTTTGTTTAATTTTTTTTAAAAATTATGAAGTTAAACATGTCAGTACCTACATGATTTCCTAGTGTACTATCAATATTCTTAACACGTAGAAAATTTTCCATGCTCCTTCATTTCAACTTTCAGCTTTTTTGTTTCCTTTGCACCTACGAGTTTTGCTAACCACCATAATCACTTCCTTGTTTTTACCATCATCTCCACTTCTTGACCACCGCTGCAATCATTTTTGCACTACCGACACCATCAAGCCATTAGATTATCATCTGTCAAATTAAAGATTCCTTCACCAGATCCCGATCTAAACTAAAATGGCTTTTTGATCTTGGCTGCGATGTCGCGTATGCCGCAATCATCTCATCACCACTATTGTGGTTGATGCCACTCTATGCCCATCCCCATCAATGCCTATTTAACCTAGATTTCACAAGTTCCCTACTTATTTCAATTTCCTAACCCAATATAGTAGCCAAGGACTAACTTAAAGTTAACCTCAATTTCTCTCCAGCTTGACTTATTTTTTCTCTTGACAGCATACTTGGCATCCACATCAAGTCCCCTAGGCCTCAGCTTCGAATTTTTCCAAGTATAGGTTCAAATTCTTTAAACGTGGTGAGCTTCCACATATGAGAAGGGCAATTGACTTTAGTCGAGTTTCAATCGAATAAGGATCGACGACTTAGCTTTGATAAGAGCTTTCATGAAATGGTCACAATGAACATACTCTGGCGTCTTACTAAAACACATGACGACACTTCAACCGAACATCACAGTCCTACATTCCTATAAAGAAAATTCCATGTCGCTCCAAACAAAGGTTCTGTTATCATATATTCTGTGGTAATGGTAAAATTTAAAACACAGTTCCATAACATGGCAGAGCTCATTTTCCAACACGACTAGGTTATTTACATAGAATGTTCGCATACACCATGCTTTGGACATAGGACACATACTACATAGATTAACACTTTGCACTACCCCAATAAATGTGCAATATTCAATGGATCAACACACATCGACATCCGTTTGGCTTTGTACTCGACTATATGGGTTTTAATAAAGTATAAAATTAAAATTGGACATTCGTGACCATGTTCGTCGTCGAATTTTTCAGTTCAAAATGACCAACACATGACAATCTCCTCGCCTTAGAACTGGCACCAGCCTTTCCACTCCTCCGAAGGCAAGCTCTTCTACTCCTAAGCTATTCTTTTACTCTATCAAGAGTAAGACATTCAATCATATGTGAGCTTCAACTCCAAACTATTCTTTCTTCTAAGCCTTATGGCCTTGCCCCTCTAAGGACATACCGACATGTTCTTATGGTTCTAGATAATGCTCCAGACCAAACATCTTCCAAACAATCCGTCAAGAAGCTTAAAATGATTTGCATCAAGCATAAGATTCCAGAGGATGAGGTCCTTCTACGTGCACCTCACCAAAGGGCTCATCTCTCACCTGCATGCAATAGATACATATGCCTCTCGAGAGCATACCCCCTTTAATGAATTCCTAAAATTCTTTCTTTAATTCCTCGGACTGGCTGCTATGCAAGTGCATCTAAATGTCTATGCATTGTTAAGTTCCTTTATGTCATATTTATGATGCATCTAGCTCGTCCACCCTCGTTCGAAGAGATGACTTATCCACTAAGCTTCAAAAGGAGGCAAGACTCACCTTCTCTATTGATAATAGAAGTTTACAACTACTATAAGGCTATCTAGGGGATCTATAATACGTAGCCATTTCAAGAGCGAATATTTCTTCATTCAGTGCCTTGAGGGCTTCAACCACTTCTCGCTATCTAGTTGTAAGTTCTCTCATCTAATACCTTCCATATACTTGGGCTTTATTCACCCAAGCATCTAATAACCATTCCATATCTCTAGCAGATCTTTCGAAATGAATCCCAACTGAAGAACTTGCTAACACATTGGAATTCTTAAAGCGGAACGGCTTGGACTTAAGAAAAACTTCATATCTCCTCAAAAATTCTCGACTATGATAGTCTCATCTCCTCTACAATGGAATGGAGAGTTGTCCTAACCCTACCAAAGCAAGATGAGCAACTACTATTCCTTTCGCTCGGGGGGGGGGGGGGGGGGAAGGGAGGGAGGGGGAGGGGTAGACTCCGATGATGATGAACAAGGAGTGAATAAGGATGGAGAATCAAGGCAAATCTAAAGGAGAAAAAGAGGATAGAGGAGCTAAAAACCTAGGAAAGGAAGGGATAAAGAGAGGAGAAAACATAAGAGAAGGAAGAGATGAATCAATAGACGAAGGAGAGGAAGAGGAAGACAGTGATGAAGTTGAGGATTGCAATGCTAGTGTAGATGAGTCATTAGGGGAGACATCCCTGAAGGCACAATGGTTACCTCACCTCCTAGACCAAAATAATTGGTGATCTAGTCTTCTCAACTCACACTCGAACCACCCCACAGTCCAGTTGAAGAGTGCACTCCTCCTATGGGTACATCTCAAAGTATCTTTGGCTCTTTAAGTGATTTGGGGACTCTTTCCAGCTTTACCTCTACTAGGATAAATTTCAAAGACATTCTTAACACCATCCTTAATGACTTCAGCTTCCCCTCAAGGGACATTCTTGAGACCGCCGAGGGTAATAAGACGCCATCCTTAAAACCCATCAACATGGTTCATGTAACCACCCACCTTTATACCATACTACCCAAGAGTACAACTAAGTAATACTGTCAGATAATACAGAGAAGATGGGATAACACACATGAATATTCCCCTGGACTAACATCGCTATTTGTATCATATCTTATAATACTTATCATAAATGTACATGGTCTCAGTACAAAGTAATAAACATGTGTTCCTCGAGGATAGAACAATACACAATGTACTATATATAACTGGGAACATAGATTCGGAATTGCAATGATAATGTATAATACAAAATATATAAGGTATGTCCAATATACATCCATTGAATATACATACAATAGACAATATAGTACAATATGATAGCTACTATAATAATAATGGCCTCCTCTATGCCTAAAACACAAGATGGACTTACTGTCCCTGGATCTGAAATGTCTCGGACTGATCCAGGTATTACTAAATAACACGTGGGTCATATGTATAAATCAAGAGTCAATATACATATATAATTCAGTAGATGTAGGGTATAATATAATGATAACACCATCAAAATAACTCAAGACAACATCCATAATGTTTATATATATATATATATATATATATATATCAATGTGTGCATGGTATATAATTATAAAATCATAAATAATTCCCAATGCATCACATAACGTCAAATATCACAAAACCATGCATAAAGATGTCATCACCCATATAAAAGCACACCAATCAAAAATCACGAAATCAACATTAAATAGTTGAATCATTCATATCCAGAAATCATCATCAAAATCCAAAAATCAGCGATAAATGAGATATCACCAAGTATAATCAGGCTAGCACACGACATTGCCTAAATATATCTCTCAATATCCATAATAAAATATCGGCATTAATATAAAATAGAAATATTGGCCACCTATTAAAGAATCATATATAATAAAGGCTATGCGAATCCATTATACTCTGGACATTTATCACATCACATGTATAATCTCATCTCCTCGTATAGAAATAAATAGTGAGAGGAAATGACTGTACGACAGACACAAGGTCCTAAGTAGAGACTAGAGTCATATCAAAATGTATGGGTTACACCACCCATATCTATAATTAGTGAGGCATATATTATGTGTACTTATCTATCACTCCGTGTAGAACTATAAGGGAGACTAACAACCACACTCCTGCTCTAGGAGCCCTGGGCTATCCACCCTGATTTGCTCCTACAGTCTTCAGCTACTTCCCTAGTATCATGACTATATCTATCTAATATGATCATCAATGCAAGGACTCCTGGTCACAACTCAAATCACGCCCCTATGGTAACAGTCTTCTAGCCTAGTTGACAAAAAGGGGCTGGGGCTACCTGCCCTAAGGGGTGACTGCCTTCCTCTAAAATCCCATGATGCGCATCTAAAGTATAATAAAAGTGTCATAGATCTAGGGCACAACCCCATGATCAGGACGCCAGAGTGGAAACTGGCCATCTGATTACTGCTAACTCCTAATCATATCTTAGAGCACTTCATGATAGGTAAGTATATAATATCTATGAATACACACACACATATGGGTATACCCCCACAACTCAACATCTATGTGTTTTCTTTACTCGCATCACCCTACCTAAGTATAATCCCAACATCTCAGTTTCCATAACTTGAGTGACATCTACATACAATGAATAATCAAATAAGTATCACCTCAGCATCCTGTACCGCTGCGTAATGCTCAATCGTTTATTCAATGCTTATTAATTACACTTAATCTCCAAATATTCCATATAATGAGTCCAGAGAATAATCGAAGGAATACTACCGCATGCCCCATCCCAAACGGTCTTAACTCTGTTTATTCAAATTCCTCATTATATAGAACTAAATACTGCAAAATTATATAAAGGATGTCATTACCTTAGCATATTAAAATCATCAATCAATGAAGTATCAATATTGAATCATCCAAATCATCCAAAATCATATGGAAATGAAAGGAATCAGAAAGCAGAATTATATCTCACCAATCATCATATATTTAAGAAATATTCTTATTTAGTGTACATATATATACATATGTATATATATATACATATATATTACAATGAAATACTGTAAACCTTAATTAGAAATTATTTTAAATTTCTAGAATATATATATATATATATTATAACTTTTAAATAATCTCTTAAAATCCCAAAATAGATTCACTTTCCAATAAATTGATTGTCTTTTAAATATAATAAAATGAAATACTAAATGTAAAATAAAACGTTTCTCCATAAACTCATATATATAAATTATCAGATACGAAATCATGGACAATAATCCAAACCCATAAGGATGAAAGCATCAAAAATATAAAATGTCCTTCATAGAATTAATTTGATTACCTAAATAAATTTTAAGATACTATATTCTCATCTTCTTTAATTTATATTATATATAACAAACTTTTGTCTTAACTTATCGATCATGAGATTTTCTTGAGAATGCTTAGTATATTAACTCAACCATATTTCTTATTTTCAGAATATACAAATATATATTTATTTAACTTTTATACGATTTTTTGAAATCTAATACTTGATTTATGCTTTTATTAGATTAATTTCTTTAAATATAAATAATACATTTATAAAATTTCATTAAACTTCATAAAATAAATATTACTCATTTCTTTCATTATACTTTAACATAGCTTATATAATATATTTATTTTTATTTTTAGTTTATGTTTTTTTTTCTGAATTGGCCACCGATTGATCGATAGTGGTCGATTGGTAGACCCACTGGTTGCGTGGATCTGGAGCAAACTTGTAATGATTTGCTCCATCTCCAACCAAATTTAGGCACCATACATCACTCATCTTCACTAATTCAATTCATATCCATATTTATTCATTTAACCATCAATCCAAACACATAATACATAGAGAAATAGATGATTTAGGCATTGAAATTTGAGTAAATTATTCACCTGAGCTTTCCTGCTGTTCTTCCTTCTTGTTCGCATACTCAAGAACCTAAACCCACACCTATAACTTCAATTGCCTCATTGTTATGCATATATATTGATACCATGATGAATATATCCTGATTTGGTGATTTATGGTAATTTATTGAATTTTATTTTAATTATTTTAGAAAGAGGATTTCCTTGTTTTACTTTTGGAAGATGGTGAAAATGATATAATGAAGAGTGCGCATGAATATTATATTGAATAAAAGAAAAGCCTCGAAGATGAAAGATCTAGATTTAGGAAACATAATAGGGTTTGTACTTTGGTCGGGCTTACAAACTTGGGATTAGATAAATGAATATTTATTCTTATTTTATTTGTAAATTATTTTCTATTTAATTTAAATAAATACAAATTTCTATTTGAAAAATTATTTCTTTCCCACTAATATTATGCTTTAATTGTACAACTTTTATAAATTTTATTTCTATATTTTAATTTATTATAATTTATTTTAATTTGTTATAATTTATTTTAATTTAAATATCCAATACTCACATTTTAAGCCCATTTATTAATTAATTTCTAAATTAATTTATTTCACAATTTTTAAACAAATAATTATTCTCAAAACCATTTAATTTCCTCACTAATTACTTAATGATAAATTTTCAATATTCTTTACTAAGTCTAAAATTGTTCTTATTTAATTTATAAAGTCCATTTTAGCCAATTAAATAATTATTATTAACTTTTATTAATTACCCCCAAATACCGGGTTGTTACAGTCCATAAGTTACTTAGAGAACATCAACACTTCACATCTTTTAGGATCATAAGAACAAACATTGAGCACTCATTATTAGTCCAGTGCTTCAGTTTTGACGCAATTCCTTTTCCTCTTTTCAGGTACAATGGGGAGAATTAAAAGAAAGGGAAAGCTCCGTGCGAGCATATATCATTGCCTCTTCTCAACTCCAGAAGCATATTGTCAACGCTATGGCTGAAAGGCAAAGAAGGATGGAACGAAATGATGTGACGCCAAAGAAAGGCAGTGTGATTGTAAGGAGCAAAGGGGATTGCATGACCGCTCTGGGCACGACTTTTATTCCTACCAACAACGGCTTTCACAAACTCAACCTTCACAGAATCGAAAATCCTCTTATCATGACCTTCCTCCACTATTTTGACACCTCACAACTGGTAATTATGCTCCCTATCAATCCAAAACCATCAGCCTTTCATAGTCACATCAATCTTACCATGTTGGTAAATATAGTTCTTCATGCCATGTTTCTCCTCCTCCACCCACCAAAGCTAATCTACCGTTGTTATAACTAAAATGCAATCAGCTCTTCCTAGCTAATACCTCAAGGGGCTTATTGTCGATCGCAACATCAAGTACTTCCCACTCTTCTATGTCAATGAAGGCCTTGCAAACATGAGAAGGTCGTGAAGCAAATTTATGAATGGAAGAAACTTGCCAAAGGCCTCTCCGACATCAAACGCACAAACTAGCTGATCATCCATGCTTTCGACATGGAGAGCGCCAATCATAATCGAATATGTGAGGACTACAAATAGTAATTAGCCTTAGTCTAGAAAGAAAGAGACAAAAAAGAAATATTGGGTAAGGACTCCAAACATAGATTGATTAAGTTGGCTAATGTTCTTGTGAAATAAACCTAATTCCTTAATTCATAGCCTAGGAATACCCATGCTACTAGCATTGAGCTCGAGAATAAATTCAAAGAAAATGAAACTGAAAATGTGGTGATTCAGGATGAAATCGAGAAGCTCAAGGCCGACTTGAAAGATGAGCGAGATAGGCTATTAATTAGTATTAAATCCCCTTTAGGAAAGAAGAGAGATAATTGTGGACAGTAATATTGTAGAATGCGTGAGGTATATGGTAGTATGTTAGGTGAGTGAAAATTATGACTAAGTTATAGAGATGCAAGGTTAGTTAAAAGTCTGTTCAGCTAATCTAGCTACTAACAGTGTTACTTTGTTGCTGATGTGAGAAATCACCTATAATAAGTACCTATTGAGGGCGCGAAGTTAGTCCCAAATCCTATGGAGTAAACCTGACTAGATAATTTGGCTACCAGTACCTATGAATATTCGGACTAATGTGATACATCACAGTTTGGGTTACATGCCATGATACGTAGGACCTGCTTCGAGGTCGTGGGTAACACGTGACTGATTGAGGGTCCATCTCCACCCCATTTAGGTTTTATTAAATGGTCAGGGTTAGCGGTTAGGCATGGTAGTGGATATCTCGAGAATGGTCTACTTTTGGTATCAAGTATTAGTAACTATTATAGGGTTTGCCTCTTATATAAAGAAGTATTAAGTGAGCCGATGAGATTCCATGCGATGTTTGCTTGATAGTATCGAAGAGGAGTCCACCTTTGGAAAGGTAGTAAATGATGGGGACCTGCCTAGAATGGGGTATTAAATGGTCAGAGTATACCTAGTTCCTTTTGAAAAGGTTTTAAATGACCTGGGTTCTATCCCTTACATTGTTAGGAAATTATTAACGGTAAATGCATAGGACTAGGAACGACCTTTGGCCTATAGATGGGTTAGTGAGTTGGATCTAAAATGGTATAGGTTATAGAGGTGGACTACAGTTAGGATGCGTAAGACGTATCCTTATCTAAAATTATACTGCCTAAATACTATAGAAAGGCCAAGATTATTAATCATGGGACATTATTGTTATGACTCCCTCATTTCAACATAGGTTAGAGAAGTCAATGTAGATTTAGAAGATGGTGACGAAGACAAATAATAGTCTCCTTTGATCTTTCGATTCTCGTATCATGAATCACCTCGGCACCGACATGACTATTATCAGTATTGGCTTGATCAGCATTTTTTTTGAATTGCACCATCTCTTGCACATTGCTTCCTTGATGCTCCAATAGTCTTCCTCTTCACTTTCTACTTGCCATCTCTTCGATTCTAATCCGATGAAGGTGAACTTTCTTCCTTAAAATCTAAAGATGATGAACCCCTATAGCTTCTCCTATGCCTTTGAAATTGCTGGGACATCATAGAAAAATTCTTTTCCATCCTTTTTAAGATATCGTTTTGACTTTCTAATATCCTCCTATTTAATTCAACCATCACTATGTCCAACTCATACTTTGTCGCCATCTCTATGGGATGAAGGTTATAGAAAAGGATTTAAAGACTAAGTAGACCCTTCGTTATGCTAAGTGCCTTCTTCATCACCTATAATAGTAACTCCAGATCTTGAAGGAACTTTTAAATGGGCCATTTATTATTGGATTTATAGTATATTCATCTTCTAAATCTAAGTAACTTCATATCTATAGCAAACATTTTTAGATATACCTTTTGAATACTTCAAATCCAAAGTTCTAAGCACAATCTACACCTGAGAATCTCGTTATTAGTGTCACCAAAATTATTGGGTCAAAAAAATGACACAACACCCGTATCAATAAAAACAAGACTAAGCAAGATAAAATCAAAATTAAAAAGCTTGAATACACATAATTTATAGTG
Source organism: Allium cepa (assembly GCA_030765085.1). NCBI lineage: Eukaryota > Viridiplantae > Streptophyta > Magnoliopsida > Asparagales > Amaryllidaceae > Allium > Allium cepa. The sequence goes on along the minus strand of CM060928.1, from coordinate 846,203,423 downwards.
ATTCGGCCTTAAACCACTACTATGTCCACTTTATTTTAATTTTAGAAGATTTTGTATAAGTAAAGCAGAATTACAATGTTTTAGATCTATAAAACAAAGCAAACTCGTGTTTGACAGCACTTCATGGAAAAATATGGTTAGAGAAGAATATAAGATATTTGATCCTTCTTTCATTGCTCTGGGTGGTTTTATAGGCAAATTCGTCTACCAAAGTCATCGGTGCGTGGACGACAAGGTAAGAGATCAAATCCATGCAATCGAGAAGGAAGGATGAGTAAAACTAGTAAAACCAATCATGTCGGTATCGACCATATCATGTTGGTGCCAATATGATTTGTACTTTGATACTTCACTTTTTCTTTATACTTATTCATGTCTTCATGATTCCAAGTTCATTGAAAAATTTCTCCTTCAAATCATGTTGGTATCAACATGGTTTGTTCTCTGTATGTCTTGTCTTTTTCTGGAAAGTACAGGAGTTGTTCACCTACTATTTAGAAGTGAACCCCATATCAAAAATCATCTTTACTGACGTGATCAATTATCTAGATACTTATTGTACTTCTTCTATTCATCATTCCTGATATTCCATAAGTTCTTGATCCATTGCTTCATAATCTTGAAGTCCAAATTCATTAAAAAGATTCTCGATTCAAATACCGGATAACGTCTTTTATGTTATTAATCTCATTAGGGTTTTCATTAATACCATTAGCTACATTTTTGATAAATAAGTCAATTACATCGCTAAGGATAGCCTCTTCTTCAGAACTATCATCATTATCAGAACTAGACATATAAGAATTAGTTAAATTCAAATTTGCATGCTTTCATGCATCACACCTACCCTTGTAACTACTGCCTTTGTTGTATAAACTAATCCTGGTAGCATTTTCGTGTTCTTTATTGAAGTCGTAGTTAAATTGGTGGTCTGAACGAGATTCGCTGCAAGTATGTTTATATGCACTCCTTTATCATTCATCTAAAAATTTCAAACATTGTCTGACAATTCAATATCACCAATTTTTTTCTCTATTTACATTTATAAGATTAACTTCCATGTGTGGTTTATCTTCTACAGTTCCACCTACTTGCCTACTCTATTGAGATGACCATTAAAATAATGGAATCTGCAAGTTTAGCTAGCTCATTAGGTTGCACATTTCTTATCTGATCAGATGTTCATGTGTTTTATCACCATGGCTTTAGGACTTTTAGTTTGATTTCTTTCTATTTTAGCCTATTTTTAGTTGATTTTTTGTAGTTATATGATTGTTTCCCTTATTGTTTAAGCTACTACATACGGTCCTATTATCCATGTTTGTATTATTATTAAACTATGGAACATCATTTGTCTCTCTTGTAATATTCCCTATCTCTGGAAACAAGCTCTTGTTTTGTTGTAAAAAGACTGGCACTTCCAATAATAGGACTCCACTGTCTGAATGTCTTTATGTGTGTGTAAACATCTACAGATATATTGTACCTTTTTTACGATTGTTTGATTTAGTGATATTTATGATATGATATGTGTTTTAGTTTGGTTGTTTGTCTGTTTAATTATTGCATTATTGGATGATGAAAATTTATAGTAATTAACTATAGATTTGGAAAAAATGATTAATTAATAAGGAATAGTAAAAATATATAATTATTGAAGCAAAGAAAGGAAAAGAGCTTTGGATGCCAGATACTTCTACATGTTGTTTATTTAATAAATTCTTTATGTATTATAGTTGTATTATATGTGAACTTTTTGATGTGTAAGTAGATATAAATGTTTTATTCGCTGTATTTTGCCTTGTATGCCATTCATTTATTAACATGTTGTATGTACTACTATATAAACCCGTTGTAAGGTTTCCCTTTTGTTTACATTTTTATATTTTGAATTATATAACAAACGACTATCATTTTGATAACTGAGATTAGTGCATATTTGATGGTGTTTATCATTGTTAGCACCAAAAAATGAACAACCCATAAGCAAGTAGATCTAGATATAGCAGAAAATATATGAAGGAAAAGAAGAATAAACAACACTTTTTTATAGTGGTCGGCAAATAATCTGCTTACGTCCACTTTAATCTTGTTATTGAGTGATTCTCTCTGGATACAATGATTATAACTCAAATTTAGCCATAAAATAGTACATCTTGGATTAGGGGAATTTTGAGTATTTGGGGAAGAAGAAGATATGAGAGAAATCAAGTGCCAAAAGGTCCTTTTCTAGTTTTTATAGGGTCCATATTTATAGGGAAATCGTTTAGCAGAGCTGGAGGCCCATGAAATATCAAGTCGATCTAGATCCGAGTATGCATCAGTAAGTATCTATGCCTAATTACTAATGAAAACCACTCGATACCGAGTGGTTTTGATCGGTATCGATTGGTTTTTCCATGGAGAAACCTCCCTTTCTTCTTTCCATTGGCCTTCTATCTCCGATTAGTTGTGTTCCGAACACACCTTGAGATTGGTTGTTTCTGAGAGGTTGTAATACCGCTTGTGCTTGTCTGCTTTTCTTCAAAAAATCCACAGAGTTATTCTTCTATTCCTTGAAAAAATCACTTCATGATAATCACTCCGACCGGGGCTCCATGTACAAGAGTTTTAGGGGGCCCATATTGAGAAAATAGTGCTCGGTACCGAGAGGTTGTGCTCGCTAATGAGAGGTTGTGCTCGATACCGAGTGATTTCCTTTGCTCCAATCTCTTTACAATTTCTTGAGTTACTTCATATCATCAATCTAGATAACTTAATCATGTTGGAGTGAATCATGTTGATTAAAATTAACTTAGTGAAAGTCATGAGCCTCATGTTGGGGTTGACCAGACTTGATGTATGACCCTAGTGGTTTATGTGTTCGCTTCAGATCATGCTTAGAGTTGTCTAAAGGTTAAAGTGCTTCGAGTCCTACCTAGGAGTTGTATATATCGGACCTGAGTTCTACTCAATACCGATCGCTTGGAGTCTGACTCGTGATTTTTTATATCCAACTTGAGTTCTATGTGATACCAATTACTTGTAGTATGATCCAAGATTTTTGTGTATCCAACCCAAATTCTACTCGATACCAACCTAAGGACCCGGGTCAAAAATGCAACTTTCCAAATTTTCAACTTTTACAACTATTTTTTGATATTTCTTTTCCTTTCCTTTTATGATGTTTCCAAAGTCCTTAAGTTATTTCTACATCGTTTGTTCGTCTAATTCGCTCATTTAAGTCCATTCAAGGACCGTGGAAAATTTGGTTATAGTAGTACTAATTTTAGATGCTACGAATAATGGGTATCATACCTTGATCTTCCATTTTACTTCACCATGAATCCCACTTGCATTCTATAGCTTGGTTTTCCTGAGATAATGGAACTGATTCTCATGTCATATTCTTCTACAAAGACTATATTTCCTCTTCCATAGCACAAATCCACTTTAAACTGTCATTTGACTTCAAAGCATCATCAAAGTCTAAAGGTTCTTCCTAGACCAAATAATCAAACTGATCATTACGGCTACGGTTTGTACAAGCGCTCTCCATATATCTCTAGTGACTCAAATGGCTCCAACATCTCCTAAATCACCATTATTTCCACCTTGAACTGAATCATATCTAGTGTTATGAACGTTACTCTCACTACTAGAGGAGCTACATGGAATATCATATGATGTCTCATCAATTGCATCCTCCTTATCGTTAATTGTAACAACTCTACTTCTAGGCTGAAAAGTGGGAACAATCTCCATTTCCTTAGGCTTCCCTCCTTGTAACACTTGACTATCAGGTAAGTCTTGTAAAGGATTGAATAAAGATGACCTATTAATGGCAACATGTCTTGGGTAGATAGTTTTCTTTATCTTAGGGTTCCAAATACAATACCCATTAATACCATCCGTATAACAAAGAAATACACACGTGAAAGCAAGTCCCACTTTATCATTTCATGTGTTATGAAATATACGAAACACATTTTCATGCATTGATTTCACATAGTCAAAATGGGAAGCATCAATGAGGACTAGGTTCCACTTCATCAGCCTTTCTTCTTTCACATATTCTTTTCGATTCCATCTAAAACCATATCTTTCATTACATGCATCTCCCATCTTCCTAACCTAGCTTTCCATATTGCTGCAAGCCTTCATAATTTGCAACACCCATCCATCTCGTGTTGAACTCCTCTTAGATCTGATTTCTACCTCTACAACCGGATCTAGTGTAGTTAGTCAAGCTCTACCCTATCTTTTCTCTCAATGCTAATGATACTAATTAGGTGTTCTCTTAGCTTTCTTGTAAAGTAGAAAATGTGCTTTATTGTCTCTTTTTCTTGTGTAATGACCACTTTCTATTTCATATGATTTCTTAGGTTGTCGAGTGTATAAATAAAGTCATGCTTTAGTGCCAAGTTTGGTTTTAAGGAGTTTGGGTTTTGGTAATTTCTCTTCCTTGCCATATTTTCATCTTATCATTTTTCCATCCTGGCGATTGCTATGCAATGGGGGTGATGTTTTGATTTTTTGTTATGTTTTACTGGGTTTATGAAGATATCTTACTGGTCTTACTCTCCTTTGTGGCATTCCAAATTTATGCAAAAAGCTGCTTTGGTTGGCCAATTTTTGTTTATGTATCCATTTGATGTTTTATCATGTGTCATAGGTTTTTTCTATGTTGTTATCTGCTTGGATCTTAGAAACTGCTAAATGCAACATCGATCTTTTGATGTCATTTTTATTGTTAGCATATTTGTCTTAAAGGGTATTTCTTATGATTATGCTTGCTACTGCTCTTACCACTTTGGATTAAGGGTGTCATGCTATTTTGGCTTGTTGATGGTGTATATGCTTTGCTGCAAGCATGGGTTATTGTCTATGGTAATGTGAGTGTTTGGTGAAATTGTGAATCTTTGAGTGATTATTTGTGTGCAATTTGCTGGATTGTTGTTGCTCTTTGACGTTTGTGACGAAGTTGAGATTTGAATTTTGAGTGATTGTAAGAGTGAATGCTTTGCGCATTAGTTTGTGTAATGCTCCTCGGTGTGGATGTTAAGTCATCTTAGTCTCACACCTGTAACGACTGTTGTAAAAGTGGTACAACCACTATATTCCGACTTTTCCATGCAAAATAATAATATTTTGTTTTTCCTACTAAAGAAAAATATACGAGACAACAAACAAGATGGAAATAACTTAAGTTTGTAGGTTTACTTTTCTATTTTCCTTTGAATCTTCCCATCGGTGGTTGAGTGCCAAATTTAATTTATAATTTGAGCAATATTGGAATAGCTTCAGCCCAAAAACCTTTACGCAAGCCCGAAGTCAATCATAAGTAGTAAGCATTTTAAAGTAGAGTCTTATTCATCCTTTCTACAACTTCATTGGACTGTCAACCCTTAGGTGTTGTAAAATGTTTGTTAATGCCACGCTATTTGCATTAATCATGGAACTTTTCAGACATATTTAGTGCAACTGTCATATCTTATAATCCCAAATTGGTTTTCAACGAGAGCCAACTAATCTTCAAATTTCTCAAACACTTTGGACTTTTCTTTTATTACATGTACTCGAACCTTTCGTGAGCAGTCATCAATGAAGGATAAAAAATATAGAGCTCCCCTAATGGATGCTGTAGAAACTTGTCTCCTAACATCCGAATGAACAAAGTCAAATATCCTTCTAGAATTGTGCTTACTAGCATGAAATGATACTCTAGTCTTCTTTGTCAATGCACACTCTTGGCAGAAATCCAATTTGTTGAAGATTTTCTCTTTAATCATCTTCCTCACATGAAGTAAGTCCATGTTCTTTTCTAAAGTATTACCTAATCTCAAATACCAATCCTGCTAGCATCGAAGTTTCTAGCACTACCAACTCTAACACACGACTCCCTAAGATAGTAGATGTAACATCCCAATTTTTATAAAAAAATAAAATTAGTAATTAATATAGATTTTGGAATTAAATTGAAATTAATTTTAAAATTTGAAAATAAATTTGATAAGTATTGATTTGTATATCTGAATAAGATTGTAATTTGCATTTCAGTTTAAAAATTCAAAATAATAAATATTTTTAAAATTATTTGAATTTAAGTATATATATATGGGTAGATTTGAATTTGAATTTGAATTTGAATTTAAAATTTAAATAAATGTCTTAGTAAAATAATTTGGATTTAAAATAATATATAGGTGATTTATTTAATGTGTAATTAGTTTTGAACCATTTTCCTTTAAAAACGAATATATTTAAATAAAAAAGAAATGTATTTATAAAATAGAAAATACAATTTAAAATGATATCTATATGTATTATTCTCATGAAAAATAATAATAAATACAAGTGTAAACATATAGCATGGGAAGACTAACAAGTGTTAAATTAGCAACACATAGTTTAAACAAGTATAATACATGAAATAAGGAAATTTACCAGTGTCATTTTAGTTTTTATTTTTGAGAAAATTGATAAAAATAGAAAATGAGATTATACAAACTATTACATCTCCACTTTCTCATTTCTTTTAACTTTTCAAAGCTTTATAGAAAAATCAAAAATCAAAAATTTGTAAACTTCTCAAACCAAAAAATCACCAAGCAAATTTAAAAAAACAAATTAAACAAGCATTTCTTTTTCAAAACTGAAAACCTGAGATCATCTCAACACAGCAAAGCTCAATTCAATAATCAAGCTCCAGAATTCAACTCAGTAATCAAACTAACAAAAAAAGATCAAGCAAGTCCAACTTTCAAAACAACAAATCAAAGTCATTTCTAATTTTCAATTCAAAAACAAAAGTTCCATGCTTTTCAATGGTTTTCTGTTTTAAACTACAGGTGAGTAAACCTTTGTTAAATCCAGATTTTTTTACTATTGTTTGTAATCATGTCTGAAGTGAAGTTGAAAACCATTTGCATGTGAACAAGTCTGTGTATATATGTATATAAATGTGCCTGTGCAAGTTTGAGAACAGAAAAATGTCTCTGTTCTAAGTATAACAGGGTTCAAAACCTGTTTGAAAAATAAAAACCTCACTCTCTAATCATCTTGAGACTTTGATGTCTAAATGAAATATGTTAGGTTGGCAAGATCTCCATTCTAAAAATATTTTTAAGTATTAAAAGTAAATGGGTTTGATGGAAATATAAAAACATAGAAAAATCAAAAAAAAAAATTCAAAATTTTAATTGATTAAAACTAAGTTTTGATTGCATGTTCCGATTCGTCTTCGTAAACTATGATCTTTTAATAATAAAATCACGAATTTTAAGTTGGGAAATCACAAGCATTCGTAAGTTGAATGGAAAGTCTATTTTGAGGCTTTTCTGGTGATCGAGGCACTCAACGTGGTCGGGGTTTTGCTTAGAGGTGGAGAAAGACTTGGGGATCTCGGAAAAAATGTCAGATGGGGTGAACATCCATCGTGGTGGCAATGCTGGGTCGGAATGGGGTTTAAGCCCTAGTTTGGGTCGAGGTTGGAAATCAAACTGCTGCGGCATCTTTGATGGATCGAGTTTCACCGGACATGAGGGGATCGAAGCGTCAGATAATGATGAAGTTTTAGGCACATTCGCGTGACCTCTGATGGTCGGAGGAGGCAGTACGAGATGATCTTGGTGGCTAAGTTTTGTTTTATGGTTGGATCGTGTAGCCAAATCACGTGTTCGTCGTCGATTCGTGTTGCTGGGTGGTTTGAAGGGTCGAGTAGATGATCGTCGACTGGTCGATGGTCGTAACATCGACCAGAGGTGATCGAAGCAGCTGCGTACGTGCACACGGCCTTGGTTTGTGTCAGAAGATAACAGTTTGGGAAGAAAGGTTTAACTCAAAGTCGACCTCGGGGAGTTTGCATCCTGGCTCGAGTTTGAGTTCGTGCATTTCCAAGTATGTAACGGGTATATAAGAACTTAAACAAAATCAAAGTTGTAAAAAGAAAGGTACGGGTCAGTTTGGGGGAAAACTCGAAGCAAAAGGCTTTTTGACTCGCATAACACTTGGGGAGATCTCGGGGCAGTTTAAACCAGTTTTAAATTTTAAAATAAATTTAAGTTTAAACAAGTTTTTAACTTATTCTTTAAAAATAATGTTGTTTAAGTTTGAGATTAATTAAAGTTTTAAAAATTAATTATTTTTAATTTAATTAAGTTAAAGTGTTTAATACATATATAACCTTAATTTTAAATGTTTATTTTAAATAAACTTTATTATTGTAATTATGTAAACAATTATGAAAAATGAAGTGTTTTCTAAACATTAATCCAAGTTTAAGGTCTTAATTAACTAATGTGATAATGATGATTTATTAAACAAGGTTTAAATGATAATTAAAGTAATTGATAAAAATAAAATGGTTTATCTTTTAATAAATTTAGTAATTAATGATTTGTTAATATAATTACTTAAAGAATAATTACCTAATTAATTACTTAATATTAAAGGTTAATTAAATTAACAATTAAGGTTAATAAATTTGTAATTAAGAATTAATTAATTAAGGAATAATTAATTAATGAAAGTAATTAAGATTTAATTAATTAATAATTAAGGATTAATTAATTAATAATTAAGGACTAATTAATTAATAATTAAGGACTAATTAATTTAAAATCAGGAAAAATTAATCATTAATTAAGGTTACTTAGTGAAAATACTTATGTAATTAATTAATTATAATCACATGATTAATTCATCTTAATTGTAGAAGATTGATTATTATTGAATGCTTTGTATTGATTGATATCTCTGATATGTGATTCTGATACTATGTGATATGAATTACTTTGTGCTGAAATGTGACATCTGTGAATATATTACTGTGTGAATGTGAAAACCCCTTGGCCCGTAAAATGGCATTTGAATTTCAATGCGACAGGGAGTCGGATTCCAGTTGGTTATCCGACACCCACATCGAACCTTAATGGTAAATCTTTGTGATTGATATATCCACGTGTTTTTGAATTAAGGGCTCACTATTCGGTTTAGTCGGTAGAGGACTTTGTTTCATATAATCCATTCCGAATAGTGATACGACCAAATGGGTAGCATTTGAAGATGGTGGTGAAGACCGTGTGTCTTCCAGAACGATAGGATAACCTACCGAATGACTCTGCACTGAGTTGCTTAGGTATAGAGATCTCCATATGTGATTGAGAGTCCGATCGGGATTGTAGATGCTCGGATTGCAAGGGCTTCTTCCTTTATTGGATGAAGTGCCCTCGGTTCCGTTCGAAGCCAGAATGGACTTTTATGGTTGTATGTCTGACATTACACTTTGAGATATAAAGTTGATTTCTTTCAAATACATTTCTATTGGTGGCGGAGAATTTATTATCTTAGCTTAATCCCTTCTATGTGACGTATGAGCTCAGAGGTTATGTAGTTGATGGTTATCAGTGATATACTCGTGCTGATTGCTGCTGATCATTTGTTGATCGAAGCATGGCTTTTGTGAAAAGCGTAGCTTTGTGGATGAGACTTCGTCGGACCTCACAGCCTGAAAATGGTTGAAACGGGAAGAATGCAGCAAGATTATATGGGTTATGCCCTTTAGGGTATGTCTATTTCCTTCTGGAAAAAGGTGGTATCATGGTATGGATCCTAGATATTTAACCTATATGGTTGCTGCAAATTTATTACTTTGTGGTTGAGTGCCCTCGGATAAAGGTCGGTAACAACCGGGGGATGGCATACTCGTGTAATAGTTATCTAGTTACAGAGGTAACCCGATTTTCTGTTGGCAGAAATCCGGTTAGGTTCTCAGGGCGTCCCTCCAGAGGCATATTCATGTGGTATAGGAAGTTCCTTAGCCTAACCATTTGTTGGAAATCCAATCACTAATACGCACCTTGTACGGTTTTAGCTGTATAACCTTCCATTTACTTATATTGGTGACCCGCCGTTTAAGTAGCTATAGTAGGCATACTACGAAATGTGTATGCTGGCTAAGATTGATATTATACTTTCGAAATGTTTTCTACACTATGCACTAATAATAATATCCAAAAGAGTTTTCTCATATCAAGCATGTTTGACTATCATAAGAAGAAATCTCCTTCAATTGTGCGAATGCATTGTGTGTGTGGAGGGAGGTCTTATGGTAGTTTCATTTTCCAGAAAGCATATCGGATTTCTTTTTATAAATTGTTTTGTACAAACAACTGTTTTTGTTTACTCATACCAGTCCCATGACTGACCCGGAGTTTATTGTTCCCTTTCTAAATCTGCATGCCCATAATTTTCCACACAGGCAGCTTAGAAGCAGGTTATCCGTGTTTTGGAGGTAGCTTGGATTTAGAAGCTGTCGTATTTTGGAAGCTTTTGGTTTGAAGTCTTGGAAGCTTTGAAGTTTGGAAGAAGGCGGTGCTTAGTTTGGATTCTCGCTCTTTCTTTTTGAAGACACTGTTATTGTTCCGCTGTGGTGTTATTATCCTGTTATTGTATCTCGTGTATATCACTCTGATGTTGGTGTTCATCTATTGTAATCAAATATTATATCAAATGTTGTATCTGTGTTGTGATCAGTGATAATTCATTTTGTTTTTCCGCTGCGTTGTACCATCTAATGTTGTTATAAAATCCACCGAAGTGGAGTTCAACGTTTGAATCACTGGCAGTCGAATACAAGTGAGGTATTTGATGTCGATTTTCAATCGCTGGATTTTAGGTCGTGACAGTAGTAACCTTAAGAAATTAAAAATTCTCATCATAATAACCTTCATAATCACAAGTACCTTCCTAGAAACCCTAAGGCCATCGCTTTCAATAGTAGTCTAGCATCCCAATGATTCTCATTAGCCGAAACAGATCAAAGACTTTTGAGGACCTAGAAGATAGCGAACATTAGTGAATGTATGGATTGCACATCATACATTCAAATTTGCATCGAACCAATTCAGATAAATTTGCATGTATCATCATTTTTGATAAGAATTTCACTTTCGTCCTTGTCGACATAGAAAGTGAAGTTATTCTTATTATGTGCCATATGAAAAGATGCCCCATAATGTATAATCCAATGGTCAAAAATGTCTGATACTACTACCGTCAAATCATCACTACTGAAGAACCAGCCACCTCCATCTTCTTCAAGTATGGATAGTCTCACCTCCACTGTCTTGGTTTCTTATAATAATGATACCTACCATCCCTAGACTTACTCCACCGACCAAGCTTCCTAGAATTGGAACGACCCCTAAAGTTCTTCCCATTCATCCCATTTTTGCCTCTCTTAACAAAGAAGCTTTTCCTACTATTTCCTTCATTGGTGTCACCTATACCCGATTCCTTCATTTTATCATGCAAACTTCAATGAGTATAATAGTCTTCATACCATTCAATATTTTGGCATCCCTACCATAAATAAGACTGTTGGCAACGCAACTATACTACACCGGAAGCAAACATAGTAGAACCAAAGCCTTATACACCTTATCAATCTTCGAATCAAAAAACTCCATCTTCATCAGCAATTTATCCAACATACTTAGATGTGATGCAATTGAAGCACCCACTTTCATCTTATACGTGAAATAGGTCCTCAACAATACCTCGGTTGATTATGGACTGCTTCATGTAGAGATCTTACACCTTCTTCCAAATACCTATAGCGGTAGTCTGATCCTTAATTTTAGAGACAGTGTTTCCTTACATAGAAATTTAAGAGTAGTAAAGTTCATTTTTCCATCTCCTCTAATTCAATAACTGAAATATTTGCAGTTAACTCCTTGGTCTCAAACACTACACGATGAACATGAATTTGCCTTAACACTACCTTCACTCTTCATTGTCACTTCTCAAAATCACTATCTCCATTCAACTCTTGATTTCTAATTGAGAACCACATAGGATCCACTAACATAGGGTGCAATTAGAAGAGCCAAACTAACCTCTAATGCATTCTCATCCTTTAGACCTGCTATTCCATCAAACACCTTTTATCTAATAGCAAACCTTGCAGTTTTGATATTGATTATTTGCGAAAAATTGACAATAATATTAGTTTATTCCAAATCTCAATGAAAGTCTATATAGGATCAAATATAGGTGAGGTGACGTTTGGTGATGGCCGATTGCAAGTTTTGAATGATTAAGTTGAATCGAAGTATGTGAGCTTGTGATTGGAAAAAAGAAAAAGTAGATAAAAGTTTATATTTTTCTGATATTTTTCGATTTAGATTTCATTGAAGAACTTGCAACTTTTTTATAGCTTTGTAATGCTGCAGTATTATACAAAAAATATCATGGATTTCAAATATTAAGAATTACCCTATTGTTTGAATAATTCTAAGCTTGGGTCTACTTATGAAATGTCTTATGACATGAATGCACTTCTAGTATAGTGTATGAATCTTGTTGTATACATAGAAACTTGTACTAGCATTATTTTTAAATAGCATGCATGCACAATTTTTTTGTACTAACAAAAAATAGAACTTCATTATCATTGGATATTTGATTCATCTTGACTAAAAATGGAACCAGGAAATACAAAAAATTAAACAACAGACATTGAATACAACATATGTTTATTTTTATCAAACAGAAATCCTCCATTGCAACTAGGGGATTTAACAAGTTGAGAATAGTAAAGGAGAGTGTGTCGATTACCGCATTTCGTATGCCGTTCGATTTTTATGAGTGGTTGGTTATGCTATTTGGACTAACCAATTCTTGAACATAATTTGTCGATCCCATTAACCGTTTCTTCAGGGACCAGCTAAACAAATTCGTACTTGTGTTTGTGGACGATATTCAAATCAATTCTTGAACAAAGGAGGAACAAAAGACGCATTTAAGGATTGTGCTTGAAGCATTGAGGAAATATATGTTGAGAGCGATGTTTTTGAAGTGTTATTTCTAGAGTGGAGAAGTGAGATTCTTGGGGCATGTCGTCTCGAGGAAGGGTATTGTAGTTGATCTTATGAAGGTGGCAGCGGTTCAAGATTGGAACTAGCCCAAGAATGGTACTAATGTGAGGAGTTTCTTTGGAATAGGATATTATATATATTTTGTTAAAGACTTCTCGAAGATTTCCACACTATTGACCAATTTAATGAAGAAGAACCAGACTTTTATTTGGGACAAGAAGTGCAAACATGCATTTGTCAGTCTGAAAGAGAGGTTGACAAGTGCACCAGCATTGGCCATTCCAAGTAGGAATGAAGAGTTGATAGTATACACAAACTTCTATGGTACTAGATTAGGTGTGGTATTGATGCAAATGGGAGAAGATTTCGCCTACACTAGTCCACAACTGAAGTTGCATGAGAGGAAGTATTCAACTCATGATTTGGAGTTGGCGGCAATAGTGCTTGCTTTAAAGATTTGGAGGTACTATTTATTAGGATAAAGGTTCGAGTTATTTACGGACCACAAATCCCTTAAGCACCTTTTCTTCTAAAAGGATCTCAACCTTCCCCGGCAGCAGTGTTTGGAATTCTTGGCCTCCTATAACTTCAACATTTCCTATATGCTAGGTACGAAAAATGTGGTCATCGATGCATTGAGTAGAATATATGCCAGTTTAGAATGATGATCTTAGAGTGGAAGTAGTTTGAGTATATTGCTAGCTATGACTTCGGACCTCGTTGTGAGTTAGAGCCAGAGAAGTTGGTGAGTTACAGAATCAGACCTAATTTGATTGAGCGGAACGTTACTAGTTGGAGGAAAGTTGCTAGACAAAGGGAGATCATCGCAAAAATAGAAGGAGGAGTGGAGTCTGAAGATATGAAGCAATACAGACTCAACCGAGAAGGCTGGCTCCGTAAGGATGGTAGATTATTTATTGCTGATGTTGATGGATTACGAGATAAGGTGCTATGAGAGTGCCACCATTCTAGGTGGACTATAAATTCCGACGCTAATAAGATGTACCATGATATGAAGCAAACCTACTACTTGAAAGGGATGAAGAAGGATGCCGAGGCATTTATTTCGAGGTGTATGAACTGCCAATTGGTAAAGGCAGAGCAAAAGAAGCCAACTGGGTTGTTGCAACCACTTGAAGTTCCCGAATGAATATCGGAGCAAGTATCAATGGATTTTGTTGATGGACCGTCGAGGACTCGAGCAAGTACGATAGCATTTGGGTTATAGTTGATCGACTGACCAAGAGCGCTAGTTTATACTGTCAAGTCAAGAAGGACAGTAACCAAACTAGCCCAGTTGCATATAAAAAAGGTTGTGCGATTTCATAGTGTGTCGAAGTGCATTGTGAGTGACCAGACCCTTTATTCACTAGTGGGTTTTGGAGGAGTTTACTACAGGTGTTGAGGAGTGAGCTGCATCTTAGTATAGCTTATCACCTACATACAAATGGGTAGACCGAGAGAGTGAATTGTATATTGGAAGATCTCTTACAATCTTGAATACTCGATTTTAGAGGCTCGTGAGATGATCACTTGCATTTGTTTGAGTTCGTATATAATAATAGCATTGTCTAGTATTGGTATGGCACCATATAAAGCGGACGAGAAATTAATACTTGGGCTAGCTATGGTTAGGGATACCATGGAGAAGATCAAGAACATTCAGCAATGAATGAAAGCTGCTCAGGATTGACAGAAGAGATATGCTAATAGGAGATGTAGGGATTTGGAGTTCTCTGTCGACGACATGATGTTAGTGAGGATTTCTCCATTAAAGAATGTTATTATATTCGGTGGTAAGAGGAAGTTTGCAACAAGATTCATAGGTTCTTTTCTGATAGTAGAGAGGATTAGGAACACAACGTATAAGGTTGACTTACCTTAGAAGATGGCGGGCGTGCACAACGTCTTCCACGTCTCTTATTTGCGGAAGTTTATGCACGACTCAGGCATTACAATTGCATCGGACCAACTTGATGATATTGAGATTGATCCAGAGGTTTTGAGACTTCGTAGGTCAATGCATATTGTTAAACGTGATACGAAACAACCAGAAGGAAGACGATGGAATTAGTAAAGGTTCAATGGGGCGAAAGTGAAGGCGATTGCATGTGAGAAACAGAGAAGAGCATAAAAGCTTCATATCCGAAGCTCTTTGCATGGTACGAATACTGTTTATTGTATTTACTTTCATTTTGATATTATATAAGATAGTTTAATATCTCGCATGTTAGAATAGGTTTTCTTTATACTATTGATTGCATGGCCGCTTTTTTGATATGTTTGATGGTTGCATATGTTTGTTAGACATGTAGGGTAACTATGGTTTACTATTCTTTGACTTATTTGGGGATTTCGAAGGTGAAATTCCTGAAAAGGGAGAGCATAACGATTCGTATTTTATATATAATAGGATCGTAAAATATTTTTATTTAATTCGTATGAGGTCCTACGACTCTAAAATTTTGAGAAATGGCTCTTAGAAACATTTTCCACATCTAAGATTTTTATCAAATTCCTATATTACCATTTTGACCCAGAAAATCTTTTATGGAGTATGACTTTTGATAGGAGCCGAGTTAGGGACTAAAACCACTTCCATTGCTTCAGGTAGATAATTTTCCATTTTGTTGAGTCGTCATAATAGAAACACGGACTTACCATTTGAAAGTTATGGCTGTATTGAGTTTTGGCTGCTATTGGCCTGTATTAGTGGGTAAATAACTAAGCGCATACTAAGACCCACCAATGTATTTCGAAAATTGTGCTAAGGGAAGGCTGTTAGGACTGATCTAAGCCATTTCCATTTTTTCCAAAATAGTTCTAAGCTTCCATTAACCCTAATCTCTCCAAAAAAATAATATGTTTCCTTACTAATCTTAATCAAATCATCATTAGAGGGTACTTAGCGCATAGGGATTGAAGATTATCATTTTTAGTTGATTTTCATTCATCTTCCTTGCTGTTCTGTCAGATCGAAGGTGAAAACTTGGTATTTTAGGTATTTGGTGAGTGTTTCTTGAAGTCTCGCTATCATATGCATGTTTATATAGTTAAAATTGAAGTTTTTAACATAATTTGATCCTAAATTTTTTTATAAATTTAATCACACTTTTATACATGTTTATTATGGAAACTAAGGTGATTTAAAAGAGTTTTGAAAAGGTTTTAAAACGCCTTTTAATCATATTTGCATGTTAGTGTAAAAGTTAGATCTAGAATATGATTTGCTTGGTTTTCATGTTTTTGTGGATTATACATGTGTATGGATATACATGGAGGATATTTCATGTTTGTATATTGTGCTTTGATATGGTTTGCTAGTATTTGTAGGTAGTTAGGAAAGTGGTTGTCGAATCGGGCAAAGCGAAGGAAAAGATGGTTGGAATTGGATGAAATTTGGAGGAGGGGCTCTAGAGCATGGAAGGAGCCAGAATTCAAGTCCCGTTATGTTTGGAGCAAAGGGAAGGATTAAATACCGAGTGGTTTTGGTGGTGGGAAAACCACTCGATGGAAGTTGGGGCTAGGAGTGATGTGTAAAAGCCAAATGCTAAAAATTTGGCTAAGTGTTGGAATAGGTACCGAGAGCTTTGGAGTGGTACCGAAGCTTTTTCGAAGAGTGGTCATCGTCTAAACACTTGGAAGATGGATTAATGGAAGAGAAGGACTCTGGGAAAGAAGCAAGGAAGAAACTTAGTCTAAATTGGCTAAGTATACCACTAGGTACAGAGAGGATCTGATCGGTGCCGAAAGGCTGCTTTTGATGGAATCGGGGTGAAAGTTCCAGGAGGGGAAGCATAGGTTCTGTAGGACATGCTGAAGGTGTTGGTTTGTTCTCCTAGAGTTTGATGACGATATAGTAGCATGATGATTCCTTTGGGACTTCGTGATAGGAAATCAACTATGAATGGAGTAAGTTTCCAATGATGACGGTTTGATGTCGAAAGGAATCGTGAGGATGGTTATCCACAAAAGGTAGGTTCCATGAAGGGTGACCCATGGATAGAATATTGCATGGTTCTATCATGAAATAAAGGAACGTGGAATGGTTCCTTGAGGATAATGAAACTAGATGGAGCAAGGAAATGGCTTGAATACGCATGTTAAGGGAACGTTGATACTCAATGTGTTTCATGATGTACTCAAAAGCATGGGTATTGTAAGGACACTCATGGGTAGTTTTTTTAGTCATGTTAAAGGCGAGTACACTAAAAACTGAGATTTTCATTAGTCCCTAGTAGAAGAAAGGTCATACGAGTTATCATACATCTCGAGTACATTGAGTAATGGTGAGGATTGTTTTAGTGAATGCTATGGTTACTTTGATTGTCTTCTTCCATAGTCTACCACTCTAGAAAGGTCATTCGAGGTAGGTATTGTGGATAGGGAACCTGGACACCTGTCATTGTACTTAGTTCGTAGCATACCTTTGTAATGTTTGTAGTAGCATATTATGTTCATAACGTGCTAACTCTTTGGTTACAAGGACAAGTCATGTGTGATTTATATGCCTTTGTTCCATACTATATCAACTTGCATAGTATTTAGAGATTCATTTACTGCTCACACCAGACTATTGTCTGACTCTAGGTTTTATGCTTTTCTTCTTATTATCTCAGGCACTCTTAAATGAGTATACTAGATAGCATTTCTAGCCGAGACGCAGTAGGTATGCAAAGGACTGGCAGGATGGAGCCTTCTCATATTATATATGGATATTACTCTATTGTGCAATAATGTAGAGCCTTGATAGTGTTTGCTTCACTATTATGAGATAGTTTATATGAATTTATTTCTGGCTTGTATAAACTCTATTACTATTTTGTATAACTTTACGGATCTATGCTTTGATATCTGCTTCACTTAGTTATTACTGTCTCTCCTGTCTTATATCTATGATGTATATTATATTTTATTCTATGCATTATGAGATGCATGACATGTTCTGTAATGTTTTACTTCTTTATCAACCCTTGATGATCATCCTACATCGTCGGGTATGGCAGTAACGCACAATTTAGTTATAGTGAGTGCTGCTAGTGTAGGACAACCATCACATTTGGTATTAGAGCTTTGGTTACACGATTAACCTGAGTTGATACCGTAATCCAACAGAGATAGGGAAGGAGTTATTACCCTAGACTGGATCGAGAGTGTGTGTAATTGTTATATTTTTTTGGTTTTTAAAATTATATAGTAGTATATATAGTATATAAGTCGCATGTACACATGAGTACTATTGATGCAATTTTCTTTCTGAGAGACTGATCATTCTTGTTACAGAAAAAGAATGTGCCAGTAAACATGAAACACTATGAGGAACTCCATTTCTAGAGTTGAGGAAGGAGCAGGATTGGGGGCTACTAACCCTGACTTACCAGCTATATTCAATGCGATGATGGAAAATATGCTACACAATATGGAAGTGGTTGCTCCAAATGTTGCGATTAGTGGTGTGCTCAAGTGTAAGCGCCGAGTGCTGACTTTGCCAAGTTTTGTAAGGATTACTCCACCTTGGGAGGCAAACCATTCTTTGGAATATTGTTGGCCATCAAAATGCAGGATTGGTTGGATACCTATGAGCATAGCATACCATTTTTGACGTGGAAGTAGATGATGCCACGAAAAAGAAGCTGGCCTCTAGACAGATTCAAAGGCAAGCCATGAACAGGTGGAATGTCATCACTATTGCTACACCTAAGGATTAATTCACTTGGGACCAGTTCAAGGATGGTTCGAGGAAAAGTTCGTTTCGGCTGCCCAAAAGTCGGTGCTATTTAGGAGATTTGCCGATCTAAAGAGGGGTGATATGTTTATCTTCGAGTATGTCGTTGAGTTTGACACCTTGTTAAAGTATGGAATGTACTTCATCGATACTCTATTGATGAAGAATGAAAAATTTCTTATGGGTTTGGACGACTATCTAGGGGAGAAGTTGGTGAGTCTATCGATGAGCCATTTGAGAGACTTGTCGAGAAAGCTCTTTGACATGAGAGTTTATACCCCAAGTCCAAATCAACATTTTCCGTTACGAAAGAGCCAAAACCGCAATAAGGCAGTGGAGGCAAGAAGAAATGGAAAAGAAAGAGGAAGTAGTTTCAGGGAAAGAATTCTTAAAAGGCTAAATGGGAACCCGTCTGTTATGGTTGTGGAGACAAAGGTCACTTGATCAGAGACTGCAAAGCTGATGGAAAGAAGAAGTCTTACAACCGTAGCAAGTTAGGGCACATGCATAAAAGTTGTCCAGAACTAGCATGACAGGAACAGGTTGTGAAGGTGTATGCTTTGGATGCTTCTTGACTTCGTCGAGTGCTCCCTCGGTGAAAGAGAAGGGAAAGGGCAGTTTTTTTCAAGGTATTATTTCCATTTATGATGTTCCCATATGTATTTTATTTGATACCGAAGCTTCACATTCCTTCATATCCAGTGATCTAGTAGATAGATTGGGATTGAAACAAAAAATAGTTGATCGATCTTTGATTATGATGAATCATGTTGGAGGCTCCACTAACCTGTGTATGGTTTGGTCTTATCGAGTCATGAATGCTCTTTTATTTGTGATTGCTTTGTTTTGAATTTCGTTGGGTTTGGGATTATCTTGGAGATGGACTGGCTAAGAAAGTATGCGGTAGTAGCTGATTATGAGAAGTTGTTGGTGATGATCGAGGGTGTGAAGGGGTGGAAGGTAATGGTTGGCTTGCCATAGGATGAGATTATGTTCAGCTTTCTATATTCACTCAAGGTTCCACGAGATGGGTTGTCATTTATGCCTATCGTTAGATGGTATCTGTACATATTTGAAGAGGTGACCGGATTATTACCACCCGAGAGATTGAGTTTCGTATAGACTTAGCGAAGGATGCCAAACTGATATTTATGCCTTTGAAGCATATGGCAGCCAGAGTGAAAAGGAGTTGGAGGTGCAATTAAACGACCATTTTAAGAGATGGTCCATTCATATGAGCATATATGAGTGGAGCACACCTGCAGTATTCTCCACGAAAGAAAATGACTCTCTAAGGCTATATGTAGATTATCGTTAGCTGATTAAGGTAACGAAGAAGAACAAGTAACCACTCCCACTTATTGATGACTTTGTAACAACTCGCTCCCCTACATACCGATCCAAACCCTAGGGTGACTTTCGAACTCGCGTCATGCCATGAAATATTAGCTATTGAATTTTTAAAACATTATAGAACATAATTATAAAGGTAAATTCGAAGACATTCTACACTTTCAGATCTCACAGCGGAGGAAATTAAAATATAAGTGCCAAAAATAGACATTTTAGAAAAACGGACTTCAAACACTTGTTTTACATATACACTATTTCAAAAGTACAATATAGGTTTTACAGACTTTTAATATAATAAGTAACTACATGATGAATAATAAATAATATGAGAACTCCAACATGAAGCTCCTTTCTCTACGTATTATGCCTAATCAACTGCTAACCTATCATCTTGTGGCGGGGAAAATGGAAAGAAGGGGGTGGGTTAGACAAAAGTTTGGCGAATTAGTATAAGTTTTCATGTGATGATCATGTGTAGTTAGCTTTAAACCTACTCTAGATGACATAGGGTGTGCCATAAGTGTCTGTGAATTTTTAAGGTCCATTACCTAAGGGTTCTTGTCAAATATACATTTACATTAATGTGGAGCGACACCATCGTGGAGCGGTGTTAACATTGATAACTCCCATGAATGTTGATGACTTTCAACGTCAACATTGTATGTACAGATGGACAATATCTCCTAAGTATTGTTGAAGTGCGGCATGGCATTGATAAATGAAGGCATTGATAAGCATCGACATTCTTGAATGGCAATATAGACAATGATTGGGCTCAACAAAAAACAATGGTAACAATGATTGACATTGATAGAAAGCAGCATCACTTTGCAGGGTGACATTGGTAAATTACGGCATCAATGAGATGCGATGTAGGTGATGTTGACATTCATTGATGGCTTACTATAGTGATTTGCAGTCAATATCATTACTTCCTTGGAGGGACGCGGTGTTGGTGCCATGCAGTATTGATAACACTCGGTATCATTTGAAAGGCAACATTAAAGAGCGGCGTATTTCAATAAAAGCAGCATCAAAGAGACGCGACATCATTGCTTTACGGCTTTGGTTGCTGGTAGTATCAATGGCGAGTGGAGTTGATAGGGTGCGACACTGATGAGTTGCGACGTTTCTTATTTTCATAAGTGAAAGGCAACATTGATAAGATGTGACATCGATGAGATGTAATATAGATGGGAGGTGGCATCAAGAAGAAGCGGTATCGGCAACATGCGTTATTGATCATACGCAACATTGAATGGTATTGATAAAGCACGAAATTACTTCCACCTTGAAAGATGACATCATATTCATATCTCATGTCTCATATCTTAGAGGTTAATAACGGTGATAACATTTGCCTTCCCCAGTGTAGAGGAGTCATTGAGTTTTTAAGTCAATAATGTCAACATCATGTTTACCACCTATTAGTATTCCACGCAAATCTGGTCATCCATTCAAATTGAATCAATGATGTCCATTTAACTTCTTTCTTTTCTATAAATAGACGAGCTTCTTTTTCATTCCTCTTTTACCCGTAATTGACAACTCAAGCGAGAAATCAATTTTTTAAAAGAAACCAAAAACTTCCAACTCTCGATTGTTCGATTCATCATTCAAGTATAATATGTAATCTTGATTGTTCTATTTAATTCGAATTAAGGAATGTCAATGAAATCACTTTCAGGGCTTTATTGTCTCCGAATTTACATTTAGAGTTTAATTGGATAGTTTTGATGTTAATGTTCAGATTATCAATGTAGTCGGCTGTCGTTTATTTTTATAGATTAGATTAACGCTAAATTTTTATGTTTTTTGGATGCAATTTATGTTCGTTGACGACAAAAAGCTTGGTGCTATTTGCTTAATGATGAAAACTATAGCTTATGAGACTTGATATTCGATAAGGATCCACTCTACGCCGACCTTGATAATTTACGACATCATCATCATATTCAACATCGACTCATCTTTCCCTACATTACGTCAGAACCTAAAGGAAGTAGGCCAGACCATAGCGGAAAAATGGGTGAATTTCAATTTTTTTACCCTATTGGATCTTAATTGAGCCTATGAAGCCTAATTTAATTAAAACAATTTTAAGTTTGTTTTTAAATAAAATCATTTATTTTATTTAAATTAGTTAAAGGGAAGTTTAAATAATTTAATTTTATATATATAGTGCATCAAATGCACATAACATTTATTAATAAGAGTTAATATATACAGAGATGGAAACTTTTCATTCCTTTCTCTAAAATAAGTAATTAATTGAGAGCATTAGTAAGATTTAATTTATATATAGGGAGGGAAACCTTTCACTTCTTTCTCTAAAACAAGTAACTAATTGAGAGCACTAATTGCATTAAATGGAGAGATGAACCTTTCATTTCTCTCTTTAATTTGAATTGATTCATTAAATTTAATTTACATATACATACATACATACATACATACGTACATACATACATATGTATATATGTATCAAATATATATAAATATAATTATTATATATGTATGTATATATATGTGAGTGTGTGTGTGTGTGTATACCTGTATGTGTGTTTAACATGATAATTCGTGAAGGATATAATATGCCATATATAGATGTTGAGATTTACATTACATCAGACACATTAGCTCATTTTGTGTGTACTATAATTTATCTAAATACGTGCGGAAAAATAAGATATTAATATATGTAAATAAATATACATAATATATATACATATATATTATTGAATAAAACAGTTTCTTCCATAATAAATTAATGTAAAATACTTATATGAAAAATTACAAGTTTTATAATTCAGAAAATCTGGAAATATATTTTTGGCTTAAAATAATTTATAGAATTTTCTCAATTAAAATAATATTTATCATTAAATAATTGATAATAGTTTGAAATCAAATTAATTCTTAAAAATATGAAATCAAGTTGAAAGATTTAAAAACTTTTTCTGAAGGTACTAGAGTCATATTTTAGGCTTAGCAAATTTTTTTCTCAATTGAGATTATATTTTAAATTAAATTATTAATTGTAGGAAAAAAATAAATTAATTATAAAAATTATTAAACTAAGCTATAGAAATCTAAAAAAATTTCAAAAGGTACCTAAGACACATATTAAGCTTAAGATATTCTTTTAGAAATTTTCTCAATTCATATTATATTTTTAATTAAATAATTGATTACAAGTCGAAAGTAGATTAATTTTAAAAAATATTTTAAGAAAAATTCTAATTTTTTTAAAATAAGCTTATTGTATGGTGAACCAAATTTATAAACTATAAAACTATAATTTGAACCATTAATTATTTTATACATAATAAACAACAAACAAAATGATTAAATAATAATAATAATATATATATACACACACATATATTAATAAAATATTTTTATATCTTATTGTTCATAATGAGTATAAATGATCATAAGAAAATTTTAAGATTAAATATGTATGATATATAATCATGTATACAATTATACATATTGACAATTTGCGAATCTTTAAAAATTATATATATATATGTATCCTTCAATATATAAATCTCACATAATCTAAACAATAAATAAATCTGAATACAAATATATGATTTTGATGTAAATCAACTTTTATATGATAAACTCAATATCAAAACAAAAATAATAAATGAAAGTTCGCCTCTGGATGAAGCCTTTAACTCCTTGTTGAACAAAGATTTCTCTTCTTGGAACAATTCTCAATTCATCAAGTTACTAATTCGAGATTGGAGACCTTCTACTACAAATTAGTATTTTTAATTTGAATTGGATTTAAGAATTTTTAGGATAGTTTTAGTTGTTGCCATTAAAATGAGGAAGAAGAAGAAGAAAGTGGCAGCTCAAAACTGAAATTAGCCTAAGATTAGGGTTTTGAAATTTGTATTTATATGCGTAGAACAAGAGAGCAAACTATATAAGTATCTCATTTGATCTTGGCCACACATCTCCACACCCTATCCTATGTTTTTGCTGCCTCCAACCTCTCTCAAACCAACGCCTATCCTCTCCAAATCTCATTGGTTGTGAGCCCATTTAACCCAAAATTAAATATGTACAATCATATTTGACCTATTTTGTTATCGATATCTCATATCGATCAATATACTCATAACTTTTATAAATATATGCAACAATTTTATTTCTCAAATCAAATTCAAATTTCATGATTAATATTTCATAAATATTAATTATTCAATTAATTTACAACAATTATAAACTGATTAAATCGTTTGGCCTAAAGAGAATTCATCGTTTCGGTTGTGTGACTCTTGGTTGTAAATTTGGTCAGTATGGCCAAATTTATCGCTTACTCATTTTTGAAAAAATATAATTTTAACTTAATAAGCGCTACCCAGTTGTGAAAATTATTTACACCAATTCTCTTCGTTAAAACTATATCACTTTGGACTTATTGAATTTGGTAATGGTCAAAATTTCAACATCGTCCACATTTAACTCTATAGTCTAAACACAAAATTCTAGGTTCAATAATAACATTACTACTAATCGAACTACTTTGGCTAGAGATTTTTATCTTAGTTTGACTTGAGTTGACCGTGATACTAAACCTATATAACTATGGAGATGAATCCTCTCTTGAATAGTACTTCACTTCCAATACTTCCACTTGACTCAACTATAGTCACTAAATGGACACTTTGCCATGATTTGACTGTAATTAAAGTTGAGCTTTCATATTGAAGATTCATAGTATTCTCAAGTCAAAAGAATTGTATAAATTGTTCACATTGATATTTTCTGTTTGACCTTAGTTATATTAACTAACAGAAAACTATCGAACAAGTTGTTCCATAGTTGTCCAATAACTATTAACATGTAACCTCTAGGTGCCCCTAGTAATCATGAGTAATACACTGCCCAACATTTGGAGTGCGTTACATACTCTAGTCTTAACGGATACAATGATATTCAGCCTTGATGCATTTTGACTAGGAAATTTAAAATGGTATATTTATTTTCATTGTGATATATTACTCACGGTTACAACCCTTTGTAACTACTATCACAAAATGTACCATTTATGGATTTTCTATTAAATATAATTTTAGTTGAGTTAATTAATTAATATAACACATTATATCAAGTATATAATAGAAAGAAAAAACCTTTTATTTTGAACAAAATCAGTCAATGAGTTAGATATGTGTAACAAATTTCCTAATTGCCCCTAAAACATACCCTAACTCTATCAATCTCCCACTTGTACTTGTGTCAATTATGGAACTCCATTCTAACTTCTCCAAATCAGTTTATTTAAAATAAATTGGGTGGTCCATTAGTGAATGAGTATACTATTATATTTTAATCATCTGCCCGTTACTCCCTCCAACACTGATAAACTACCTTTATCATGTGGAAAATTTTGGATTATTTCTCTCGACTTCTAGTGAGCACTTAGTTCTGATCTGAACTATTTAGTGACATTATCATCATATAACAATGTTGTAGGATTCTCAATATCTAGATTCACCCTCGGCTTAGTTACAAATTTATGCATTTATTATATATACATATTTTTTTTATTGTGATGCTATTCAAATTAATAAATCAACCACAATCTCTTCTATTTGGAACATTTCCAACTTAAAGATTCTCAACTTGAATTTTTTATTGACATAGTATACTTATTGTCATTTATGAAACTTGAGTCCGAACACTATTTCATAAGGAATTCGTTGTTTCCGTAAAGGATTCTCTGGCATTTCATAAATACACGAGAAAAATTTAAACAACCATTTAGCGATATCAATTTGGATTTGATATTTGCTTCATGTATCAAATATATAAACAAATCACGATATTGTTGACAATGACAAGTATGATAATTTCTATTGCCAATACATAAGGAACTCAGCTCATATGTTATGTATTAAACAATTTAATAAGGTGTCTTTGCGTATCGATTTGGGACATTTCCAATATCTTTTATACTCACTAAAAAAGACATCATTTACAATCTAAAGTTGAGTATTGAAACAACTAAGGTTGATTTTAATACAAGTGCATTGTTAAAATCAACAACGTGTTGTTTACTTATAGTTAGAAATATCAATATACCTTTTGACTTTCTTACTTATGAGCACACACTTCCCCAACATTCTGATTGACAATCGAACTATTTGATATTTTCATCAAAATGTTTGTTCAATTTTTACGCTTATAAAATGATACTTTCTATCATTCCTTAAATCATATCCAAAATCCCACAAACTCAATACCACTCCCACTGACTTCAAGACAATTAGTTGTTATATGCAAATAGTCTAGTTTAAATCTATATTTAGAACTTTCTATTTCAACACACATATACCAAAACCTAAAGCCATACTTGGTGATAATTTTGTGAGTAAATCCGAGTTATCTTAAGTACGTTGAATAATGAATCTATTACGTTAACTTCAACACTTAAAATTTTCAAGGTTATTCTTATCAACGCTACTCATTAAATTCTAACTGCATTAATCTGTTGAAGACATAATCGCAAAGGATGGATCACATCCCTTCGGATACGAATACCAAAATCATATTTTGGTAACGTACTTGGAATCTTTTCGGATTTGCGTATCATGCCATATCATGGAGTCAATAATCTTAATGACTTAATTGACAATTGGGAATTAACTATTCTCGATATTGATAAGAAATACATAGTTTTTCTTCATTGTATGAGAATACTTATTAGACATTCTAATGCAATATATTCATTTAGGTTAGGTTAATTTCATTTTATCCTACATAATCAGTTTTATCTTTGGATCGTATCCAGTTCTATTTTACTTCCAATAATTTCTCAAAGAAATTCCTTAACAATGAAGTTGGGATTTCTTGAAAGAACAATTGCTTTTTAGTGCAACGAAATAGGTATTCATAAACACTATGAATCGCCTTTTATATAAAAATGATTTAGATTATAATTTACAAAACTTATGCTCAAAACATAAATATGTCATCTAATGGCAGACTTTCCTAAACTCCTTTTGGGGAGATTCATATATGATCCCTCACAAACAATTATTATATGCAAACTTTTTACTCACACACCTGCCAATTCTTATTGGGGTTTCTTATAAACCCTTGTCTTGTATGTTCTGTAAACTATTATTTAGATGCAATAGTATTAATCTTGTGTACCACTCTTAAGTACATAACCTTATCGAAAGAAATTAACTTAACTTCACTCATAATTTGTCGTACTTTTTCCAATACCGTTCGATTACTCATTATCGATGCATCATTATGTATCACATAAAGGAGTGACTTTTGAGACTGAATCTTTATTTAATTTTAGGTACGTTCGAAAACTTTTCCAATATACTCGCTCAACTGATCAAATAAAATTATTTCTATTGCATGTGATTTTATTTACTTCTATTTTATACTCTATGAGTTTACCATACACATAATACATGTGAATCAAATACACGTGTCCATTTTGGTAACTCGTTAGTGAATATAACGAAGTACATGGAACCGTTTTGGTATCAATAGACTTGTGATTGCATACATCCATATGTATCAATCTAAAGAGTTCATGTAACGTACGCGGATTTTCGTTGCCGAAAAACCGAATAGTTATGGGTTTAAGAAAGAAGAAAGAAAGAAAAGAAAAAGAAAAAGATAGAAAATTTAGATAGGGAAAAGAAAATAGAAATTAGAGAGAATAGAAAACAGAAAAGAAGATAGAACATTTTAAAATAGAAGAGAAAGAGAATAGAGGAAAAAGAAAAAAAACAGAAGAAAATAGGACGGAACAGAAAACCAGAACAACATCAGAATCTCACAATTCGCAGCGGAACAACATATAAAATAAATGAATAATCTTTAAACAAAGAACTGTATCAGTTATTACATTACATCACATTTCATTACATCATATCATCAGAGTGTACAACAACATCAAATAGTGCAGCGGAAAAAGAAATACTATATAAGTAATATGCCATGCCATCCAGCTTGCCTCCAGCAACTCCAGAATATCCAGAATATCCTGATAAACCTTACTCTTGACTGCCCGTGTGGAAATTGGTGGGCACCCAGAGTTTAGGAAGGAAAACAATAAACTCCAAGTCAGTCATGTGACTGGTGTGAGAACTCAAAACAGTTTATTTATCTTTAAAATCAAAATAGAGGAATATTTTTAAATTCAATTCGCAATGCTTTTAAAAATGAGACTACCATAAGGCCTCCCGCACACACACACATGCAAACGCAGAATCGGAGGAGATTTCTCCTTATGATAGTCAAAGATGCTTGATACGCATTTAACATAACATTTGATATTATTACTAGTGCATAGTGTAGAAAAAATTCATTTTGAAAGTAAAGATATAAATCTTAGCCAACATAGACATTTCGAACTATGCCTACTATAGCTACCATCCAAACAGTGGTGACCACCATAAGTGAATGATAGGTTCTACAACTAATACCATACAAGTTTCGTATTGGGAATTGGATTTCCAACAAATGGTCAGGCCAAGGAACTTCCCATTGCCACATGAGAATGCCTCTGGAAAGACATCCCCGAGAACCAAACCGGAACTCTGCCAACACAAGGCCGGGTTACCCCTAACTGGGTAACTACTGACACGAGCACGCCATTCCCCGATCGTAAACGACCTTTCTCACGGGATCCCGAAAACCAACAACCACAAAGTAATAAATTCGTAGTAACCACATAGGTTAAATATCTGGGCTCCATACCATGATACCACCTCTATCCAGAAGGAAATGTACATACCCTAAAGGGAGCTACCCCTCATAACCTTGCCGCATCTTTCCTGTTTCGACCATTTCCGGGGTGTGAGGTTCGACGAAGTCACGTCCACAAAAACATACTTTATACAAAAGCCATGCTTTGGGTCAACAAATGATCAACACAATGATCACTAAGATAGACGATCAAATAAACGATCCTATCACAATAATCAACACAATGATCATTTCAGCATCACTCAGCATATCACATTACCAAATTGGGAATACATCGCTGATAACTTCAACTATATAACCTCTAAGCTCGTACGTCTCAGAGAAGGGTGTTAAGCTAAAAGAATAAATTCTCCGCCACCAACAGAAATATATTTGAAAGAAATCGGCTTTATATCTCAACTTGTAATGTCAGACACACAATCCATACAAGTCTGTTCCGGGATCGAACAAAACCGAAGGCACTTACAAAGAAGTCCTTGCAATCCGGATATTCACAATCCTGATCGGATTTCCCATCACTTAGGGAGTCTCTATACCGTTGCAACTCAGTGCAGAGACAATCGACAGGTCATCCTATCGCTCTCGCAAATACCGGGTCTTCAACACCGATCTTCAATGCAATTCACAACGACGTATCACATATTCGGAATGGGTTATACGACCCCATGGTCCTTTCCCGGTTAACCCGAATAGTGAGCGTTTATTCAAAAATAAGTGTAGTATTCACATTCAAACAATTCACATCAATTACCCATTCAAAGGGAAATATTGATAGTCGGCTATTGAACTATCACTGGATATGCACACATCACCAGATTCCAAATAATTTTCCAAATTATTTATTTTCCAAAAATATCTTCACTAGATATAAAATTCAATATCTCAAAAATAAATCAATATTTATTTTTGGACAAATTCCACTTCCTTTATAAATTCCTTAGTGAATTTATAATTCCAAAATATCAATGAATATTCGATTTCAATTATTCATTTTAATTTTCTTTTCAATTTATCTTCAAAAAAGATAGATTCTCAAAATATTCACTTTATATTGGAAAACATCTCCATACTTATTTATTCATAAGTAATTCACAAATTTTATTTATTTTCAACACTTAGAAAATATTCAATATACTTAAATCGAAATTAAGTGTATATTTCATTTTATTAAGGAAATCATTCTCTTCAACATATTTATTTGGGCCAAAACGAATGTTACGTAAAACATCGTTACGACAACCCAAAATCACTAGTATAGGGATTCAAAAATTAAAATAGATATATAAATCCCAATACTATACAAAACATTTCCTTTCGGAAATCATTTACTATAACAACAGTGTTATAGTCCACCATTTCCTTTTCATTTCTCGAAAACGTCTATTTCAACAATAAATGTTGAAATCTATGGTTTCGAATCTCAACATATTTTAAAACATCGTTAGATCGTTTTAATTCTATTTAAAACATCACATTCTAAATAATTTGTTTAACATATTATTCACTATTTAAAAACGTGAATATACTACGTTAACAAATTTCATCACTTCTATTCATTTTATTTTAAAGGATTATTCACTATTCAAAAACGTGAATATAACTCCTTTAATAGGTTTCAACAATTTTCTTATCAAAATAAGTCATTTGTGAATTTATAAAACAACGTTTATAAATTCCATTTCTATTTATTTATAAAAACTTCCTTTTTATAAATTTCTTTATTAACCTATTCCAGTTTATAACTTAATTATAAACTAAAAGTTCATATTATAAGTTAAATACTTATAAAACGATTATTTTCCAAAATCGTTCCTCTAAAGACTTTCCAAACCATAAATCTTATAACTTATAAGATTCATTTATTTATCAAAAACCATTATTTTAATAACTTAATAAATTTTATAAACCTACTGCTTATAAAATTCCATTTATAACTTCACCGTATAAAATTCTATAAATTCCATTCAATTATGAAATTCATTTTCACTTCATTCAAACACTTATAAAAACTCGTTTTATAATGTCCATATTTCAATTTATAAATATCCATTTATAAATCTCTTAATATAATTCAATTTATATTATTCTTTTAAAACTTCTTTAATCTCCTTTATTATTTCACCATTTTGATTCATAAAATAATTAAATTTCATAAATCCTATATTTAAACTTTTCACAATAATTCTAAAATATCTCGATTTAACTATTTTATAAACTCAATAGCATCATATTCTCAAAAATCAGTTTTTAACTATATTTCTCAAAAATCATAATTTTTATAACTTTAAAAATTATAACGTTTATTTATTTAATATGGATCAATTCCAAACATAAAGTATATTTTCAAAAAATCACTTTATAAATCATTTTAAAATTCCAAATTTGGTCCAATGATGCTACACATCAAATAGTCAATCACGACAACAACGATATCACATATCGTATATGATAATCAACGAATATCAAAATATCCATAATCAAATAAATACTGTTGAGGAATCCAGTTGGATCCCTCCAACCTGTTTTCCTGCATCCAAAAACATTAGCACAATACCAATTTCGCTCCAGTACGAAATTATCGCGGTATATGTTTTTATTAAATATTATCCGCTTAATAACGGCGCAATAGGGTCTCATCCGCTAACAAAAAATGCGGGAAATCAATCAACTCCAATATATACATATGCCAATATATATATATATATATTGATATTATATATAATACCAATTTCACTGTTTATGAAATATCGCGGTATATGTTTTTATAAATAACATCCGCTTACTAACGGCGTATAATGTATATTTTAACAATCAATAGATATCAATCAACATTCAAACTTGCATTCAAATATTTTAAATCTAACTATTTAAAATAAAATCGAAACTGATTCGATTGAGTGAGAAATTCTCACCTTGATTTTATTTCCGTTTTAGCGATTTATTTCGAATAAAATTAAACGGACGTTTAATTTTACCCAAAATTCTCACTAACTCCAAACGACTCCAAACCAACTCCATCGTGTAGTGCTCGTCCACACGATTCCAACGCAACTGGTTTCGTAATTTTTCGACCTCGTATGAAAAAGTTATCAATTTATGAAGTTACACGTGTTTATATTTACAATTTACAACATAATTAATAAATTTTTAAACCCTCACTAACAATCACCGTTAGATCCAAGCAACCTGCAAATCACGGCCATCCATCATTTCCTTCCTCAATTCCATCTTCACGCACGCAAAAAGCTTCCAGGCAAATACTTTCGGCCGAACCCATACACCAAATTAGGGTTTAAACATTGCAACTCCAAAACTCGACAAAACCCCATCACCTCCACGCCATTCGAACCCCCTCAGCCACCTCCACACTCGCCTAGAACCATGAAGAATTCGGTCGCCCTATCTGCACGAAATTCAAGGCCGAACGGCCCACGCACGCGACCAATTTTCTCACAAATTACAACTCCTATCTCGATCATAACCGTTGAATCTGTAGAGCTCGTGATGCTCTACCTCTTTGCTGTTGGAAGATTTTCGAATTGCTTGATGGATTGAGAGATTTGGGGGAGAGAAGTTGGGATAATTTCGGCCGTGGGTTTCACTTCTGGCGGCTAGGGTTTTGATTCATATTTTTTTTTTTTATTTAGAGAGAGGTAGGGGCTATTTATAGAAGAAAAATCGAACACTATTCATCCGGAAATTCCGAACTCCGATTTACGCGCCGAAACGTACATACCTAGGGTTTATCCCGCGTTCCGGACACAATGGAACAGGTTTCGGAAGCTAATTCGGACATCTGTGCGAGTTATGGCTATAAACGCTCAATTTAAATTAAACCGATTTAACTCGATTTCTAGGCGTTTTAATTTGTACCGGACAAACGGTAAATCCAATTGACTTGAAATTTGAAACCTTACAATAATATCGCATTACGGATCCGATGAAACTGGTTTCGTCGAAATCTGAGACTTTTTGAAAAATGGCTATTTTCACTCGTCAAATTTAAATTAAAAATAAATCGATGCGTTTCAAGCTGCCACGATCAAACGGTAACTCCGATTGACACGAAATTTGAAATTCGGTAATAACTAACTATTACGGATCCAATGGAACTGGTTTCGTTCAATTCTGAGACTGTTCAAAAATTGGCTATTTTCACTAGTCGATTTTAATATTAAAATATTCAATTTTCACAAATTAACTTTTAATTCGATTTTAAAAGTTCTAAAATATCATTCTAACTTCCATATGATAAAATAAAATTATACAAATCATTTTCAATCATATTTAACTATATTTTCAATTATTTCCATAATTTAACGTATTAAATTATCGATTTAAAAATCCAATTAAATCCAATAATTCAAATAAAAATTTATTCGACTTATAAATTCACTTATAAATATTTAAAATAAATTAAATATTCAAATTTTAATTTCTAAAAATTCTGGGTCGTTACAGTTCATCAACTCTTATGATGCTCCACTAAATGGGTGCACAACCTCTAATTGTTTGAGATATAATTGACCGGTATCATATGATTCATAATCATCATATAATAAAATTATTTCCCAAAACTACGGCTTAGTTATAATTCCAAAATAACTGTAAATAATATTAGATACTTCTATATTTTCCATTGCATTGCTTTTGTTATGAAAAAAATACCATATTATAGTTTTATTTCATAATGAATATTCATAATATTTATATTGAAATATAACTATGTTTATTTCTCAGTCGTAGAAAAATAATCATTATTTCATAAATATTGTTTGGTACGTTTGACAATTTTTTTAATAATATGATGCAATCAATAAGTGCTATATGACATGCTCCCACTATTTCCACCATTACTATAATAATGTACTAATTTCGGAGGTCCATTTTTTAATTAATATAATTTATTTCACATATTGCAAATAATTTATCGTGGAGAGTTCTTCAATCAAATATCTTGAGCTCAAGAGAAATAAATATCATGTAAAATAATTTTCAATATGAAAATACATTTCGAAATAGAAATCATATTCTTATTCCAATTTTAAGTATGAATCACTACTATTAAAATTCTTGTTTCCGTTGTTTCTTTATGAAATGTAAATGGCAATTCACTCTCTTCATCCCAACTGTACCTTAAGTAACATCTATCCTTGTACATTCGTTATTCTTTCTAAATGGTCAAACCATTCAAAAGAAAAGCCTTACTACAATACCATAATGAACTCTTTACAAGGGAACACTCGATCATCCTTAACATTTAAGGACATCAAATATGTCGCTCTTTGGTAAACTAATCAAACTCGCATTTTAGTGATCGAGTTCTTAGATCTATCTCGTAACTTTGGTTTAGTGTTACAGTTAACACAGCATGATCTTTTGTAACCAATCAAATCGAATACTTGATCGTGCACTAAGGTTTATTTGGTTTTCGGATGAACTAATTTTATCGAAATACTATACATTACAAACTTTGACCATTCACCATATTACATTTATATGTGATTATATATGGATCAAATATCCACAGTCTTGTATTGCTTTTAGAGTTCCAAACTCATAGAATGCAATAAATGGTCTTGACCAAATAAACGCGTAAGTGACCAAAATTCGAGTGTATTTAGCAGTTGTAATATCAGGCACTTGCATAGGTGTTGAAACTTTAATATGCAATATTCTTTTATTGGTAGATATATGTTATATTTCTATTTGTCAATATTCAATTCATTTGTATATCTTAATTGATGAACATTTTATCAGTCTTAAGAAACACGTAAATTTATCAATGTATATTATTATAATATCACATAGCATATGTTCTTATAATATTAGAAAGATTAATGTTATCGTTAATAAGGCTCCCACTTGTCTTTTATGTTTCACCAAAACCTAAGTGAAATATAGAAGTCTTTCGACTTCACTAGTGGATGTTCGGACTCGTTTGTCTTAGAATTCTGACCTTGAGTTTGCTTAGTAAGTCATAACTCCACGGATGATGGATAATTCCTTATTGGTTGTATCAGATACAACTCCTAACCCATGGTTCCTTGTCTTAATCTCATTTCGACCTTGAGTTTACTCAACAAACCGAAAGAGATTATTCACTCATACCTACCATATCACAATGACATAAGTACAGTATATGTACCTTAATTTGCTCAACAAATACATATAGTTATCTTGCCTCGTCCATTCAATATATCAATAATACAACATATAACATCCTTATCTTGAGTTTGCTCAATAACAAAGGAGTATGCAAGTAATTTATTAATATATTTATATCATAGAGAACAACATAATATTGAAGATTCATAATCTTCTATCGACTTATGGAATAATGTATTACTTATGAAATACCCTCGTGATTCAAGTGTCAACAAAATCTAAAATCACAGTATTTGTACTTATGTATTTATTCCATAAGTCTATTTAGGGTTTCTTCAATGTTCAACATTTAGTTTATACATTCATGTTATATAAGTTTTATTATTCAATAATTTCTATAGTTTATATTATTTATATAATAGCCTTATGTATGACATTATATAAATTAAATCTTATTTAATTAATATTAATTAATTAATTAAAATTTTAATTAATTTTATATCAATATAACATTTTCATTTAATATTTATTATATACAATAACTTTTATGATATAATACATATATCATATACATGTCTATATTATTTAATTAATTGACATTTAATCAATTTCCCTAATTAAACAATTTTAATTAAATTATGTCAATTTTAAAATTTATCTTACAAACGTATATGTTTGTAAGATAACAAAACATATATCAACATATATAACACATGCATATAAGTACAATTTAATTAACTCATTTAATTAATTAATTTTATTAATCTTATTAATAAATTTAAATTTTGAAATTAATATTCAAATAGTGTCAAACAATTTGAATTTTCATTACTTTTGAAACATTTTAAAAACATATGTTCTATTATAAACTTTTTAAAAAACATATTTTATTTTAAATTTAACTACTAAATTAAAAATATTTAACTTTAATTTTCAAAATGATTTTGAAAATTAGCCCAAGGGCCAATACAAGTTAGGCCTTTTCTATTAGGGGCAACCTTTGGGCTCACATCACCTTTTAGGTCAGGCTGGTAACCAAGTAGGATAGTGTACTTGATTATCCAATTCCAATCCTAGACATTACCTTTCTAGACACCGTACTAAGTGGGCAAGCTTAATTAGTTAGCCCTAATATGACTAATTTAGACCGCATAGGCGATTGGTCTTCATACCACTAAAGGAACTAGGCCAGCCCGCGGTGAAAGAAATGAGTGAATTTTAATTTTTTTTAAACCCTTATTGGATCATAGTTGAGCCCATGAAGTCTGATTTAATTAGAACATTTCTAATTTTTATATAAAATAATTTATTTTGTTTAAATTTGTTAAAAGAAAGTTTAAATAAATTTAATTTTAAATGTATAGTGTAATAAATACAGCTAACATTTATCAATAAGAGTTAATATATATAGGGAAGGAAGACTTTCATTTCTTTCCCTAAAACAAGTAATTAATTAGGAGCATTAATAAGATTTAATGTATATATAAGGAAGGAAACCTTTCATTTCTTTTCCTAAAACAAGTAATTAATTGAGAGCATTAATTGCATTAAATGGAGAGTTGAAACTTTCATTTCTCTCTTTAATTTGAATTGAATGATTAGATTTAAGTTACATATATATGTATCAAACATATGATAATCCATGAAGGGTATAATGTTCCCATATATAGATGTTGTGATTTACATCGATCAATGGACACATTAGCTCATTTTGTGTGTACTGTAATTTTTCCAAATACGTGCTTATACAATATAGAAAAACAAGATATTAATATAGATGTAAATGAATACACATATAAATCTGCGTGTATATATATATTATTGAATAAAATAGTTTCTACCAAAATAAATTACTGTAAGATAATTATATAAAAATTACAAGTTTTATAATTTTAGAAAATCTAAAAACACATTTTGGGCTTAAAATAATTTGTGGAATTTTCTCAATTAAAATAATATTTATTATTAAATAATTGATAACAGACCGAAACCAAATTATTTCTTAAAAATATGAAATAAATTTGAAAGATTCAAATTAAATTTATGAAGCTACCCGAGACATATTTTCGGCTTAAGAAAATTTTCTGAAATTTTCTCAATTGAAATTATATTTTAATTAAATAATTAATTATAGTCCAAAAAATTAATTATAAAAATTATTAAACTAAGTTATAAAAATCTGAAAATTTTACTAAAGGTACTTGAGAGATAAATTGGGCTTAAAAAAGTTTCTATAATTTTCTCAATTAAAATTATATTTTTAATTAAATAATTGACTTCAGGGTGAAAGTTAATTAATTTAAAAAAAATTAAACTATGTTTTAAAAATCTTTTTTTTACAATAAGCTTATTGTACGGTTAACCAAATTTATAAAATATAAAACTAAAATTTTGAACCATTAATCAGATTATACATAATAAACAACAAACAAAATCATTGAATAATAATAAAATATGTATATACATATTTGATAAAATATTTTTATTTTTTATGATTCTTAATAAAGTATAAATCATCATAAGAAATTATTAAGATCAAATATATACGATATATAATCATATATACAATTACACATATTGATAAATTGCAGATCTCTATACATTTAGTCTATATACATACATACATACATACATATATATATATGTCAAAACTAAAAAAAATTCAGAAAGTTAATTCAACGGTAAATCAATAAACAAAATATTACAAATACCAATCTAATTGTAACAAACACATATATCCACAAAAATCTCACTAATCTAAACAGTAAACAAATCTGAATACAAATTGATGATTTGGATGTAAACCAACCTTTATTTGATAAACCTGATATCAAAACAATAATAATAAATGAAAGTTTCGATCTTAATGAAGCCTTTGAGCCTACGTTGAACAATGATTTCTCTTCATAGAACAATTCCTAATTCGTTAGGTTGCTAATCCAGGATTGGAGACCTTTTACTTAGTATTTTTAATTTAAATTCAATTTGAGAATTTTTTAGGATTGGTTTAGAGGATAGTTTCTGCCATTGAAATGTGGAGGAAGAAGAAGAAAATGTGGGATACAAAATGAAATTAGCCTGAGATAAGGGTTTTGTGATTAGTATTTATATGCGTAGAATAAGAACGCAAACTATGTAAGTTTCTCAATAGATCTTAGACACACATCCCCACACCCTAATCCTATGTTGTAGCATCCTCCAACCTCTCTTAAACCAATGCCTATCCTCACTAAATCTCATGGGTTGTGAGCCCATTTAACCCAAATTAAATACGTACAATCATATTTAACATATTTTGTTATCGATATCTCATATCGATCAATATATTCATAACTTTTATAAATATATGCAACAACTTTATTTCTTAAATCACATTCAAATACCCTAACTGTCATAAATATTACTTTATCTAATTAATTTATAACTACTATAAACTAATTTAATCGTTTGGTTAAAAGAGGATTCATCTTTTCGGTTTTGTGACTATTGGGTATAAATTTAGTCAGCAATTAACGTCGAACTATTTGAATGTTAAAATTCATACTTCACTTAGCAGGTGGCATGATAATATGGCCAAATTTATTGTAACATTCCAGTTTTAAAAACAATTTAAACTGGTAATTAATTTAATTTTTGTTTTAAATAGTGAATTAATTTGGTATTTTCCAAGTTAAATAGGTATTTGTTTGTTTATTAATATAAATGTATATAAATATGATTTTAAAATAGGATTTTTGACTGGAAATTCAGAAATAAATATTTTGAATAATATATTAATTACAAACTTTTTTTTTTGAAACTAGAGAAACGTGGTCAGTCATTACCGACATGCGATTCCTGAATAGTAAACCTAGGGAATAGATGGCTGGCCCACCACAACCACTATTCCAGGCTAGCTAAACCTTTCGGTTGACACTCGGTGTAGGAGGTGCGAAAATGAACCACAATTAATTACAAACTTAATTGTAGATTAATTTAAAAATGTGGGAATAAAAACATATATATATATATATATGTATATGTATATATATAAGATTTTTTAAATAAAGGACTTGATTTGGAAATCTAAATATTTTATAATTAGATTATAATTTGGAATTTGAATTTAAAATTTGGATTTAAATTTTAAATTTAAAAAGAATACATACATACATATATACATACATATATATATATATATATCTTGAAACTATTTTTGATATAAAAGGATATATGAATAAAGTTTTTATTTAAAGTAAGATTTGTTTTATATTAATTTAAACAAAAGAATTTTATTTATATAAATTTAGAAAGTATTTATTTAATAGTATACAACAGTTTTTAAATTAACATTTAAAAAAATGGATTAAATATATAATATATGATTTTTTTTAAGAATCTAATTGGTTTTTATTTTCTTTTAGAAGTATTATTTATATATAACTAAGAAAAGCATTTATAAATTAATAAAAGCACTTATTTATTTGGAAAATTAATAATAAAAGCTTTTAAATCTTTTAAAAATAAATAAAAAGAAATTATGACAAGTGTTAGGTTATTAATTCTTTTATTAACATGTGTAAGATAATTAGCATTGAAAGTGACAAATGTTGTTAAATTTAACAAGTGTCATAATTTGTTTCTATTTTCTATAATTTTAAACAAATCCTAATTTAACACTATATAAACTTCCAGCTTCCTTCTTAAATTCTTTTCTTATCTTCTCTTTGCAAAAGCAAGCAAACTTAACTTGAAATTCATTCCTCAAAATAAAACAAACTTGTAAACACTCTTCAAACCCAAACAAAAGTCTGCAACAAATTATCAATCCAGAAATCCTCAAGAACAAAACCTGTAATATTTCTCAAACTCAAATAAAAACATTGTAAACATTTTTAAGGCCTGTAAACCTCTTTTATCAACCCTGTAACAAAGTTCACAAAGCATTTTTCAAAAATCTATAAAACAACAATTAAAAACTAGAAATATCAAAGCTTATAACATCTTCAAAACTGCAACGTGGAATCAAAGTTTGAATCATCATCATTTTCCAGTCCAATTCTAGCATTCCATCTTCAAACTTTCAAGTATCAAAGCTTTTCAGTTTTAAAGTTTCAAGCAAGACAAAGTTTTAGGAATCTAAACAATAGTAGTATTCAAATTTTCAAAGCTTCCCATTTTTTTTCAAGCATTTGCTTCTTAAAAGGTGAGTAAACTTTTAATTAAAAAGTTTAAGTAGATAAATCACTGTTGCATGTGAATTTCTATAATGATGATTGCTTTGAATGTATGTATATAAGTAAGCTTCTGTGTATATATGTAGTGTGCATATCTGTTGATTTTAATCACCTTGGTTCTTAGTTCAAAGCTTATGGTTTTGATAAAAATTCAAAATCTTTTCATTTGATCTCTGTTAGGCTATGATATTCAAACATGTTAAATTATTTTAAACACAATCTATGTTTTAAAAATATATTCAAGCACAATAGGATTGAGAATCTGCTGGAATCAAGATATTACTGTAGAAATGTTAAAAACATGTTAAATCAAATCTTGTAAATTTCTGATTCAAGTTTATAACCTGAATCGAATTTGTAAAATATGATTTTTAAGATGAAAATCTAAATTTTTAGTTATGTTTTGGGAGAGCATTTCTGAGTTGATCGATTTTTGATTTCTGGGAATTTTCTGTTGACTGGATAATGTGGGACCTCATGGTTGCTACCGGAGGTTGTTGGAAGGTTATCGAGGCTTGGAAAAATGGCGATTGATTTTATAAATCACTATGGCGACAGAGAATGATTGAAGTAGGGTTTCTACCCTAGGTTGTGTTGATGCAAGTTTCGGGGTCATTGCATCGTCTTAGGGTGATCGAGTGTCACGAAACGCTGGGAAATGGGTGCATGGTGTGTCGTCAGTGTGTGGCCGGAGTCTCTCGACCTCTGGTGGTCGGAATAGGTTGGTCGAAGGGTTTTGCTGAAGGTGGTTTTGGTTCCTGTTTCATCTGTGAAACTTGATTTTGGATCGAGGCTTGTATTTGGGATTTGGTGGTCAGTATGGGTTGTAGCATCGATAGGCGATGTGCCGGGAG
Organism: Allium cepa; assembly: GCA_030765085.1. Taxonomy (NCBI): domain Eukaryota; kingdom Viridiplantae; phylum Streptophyta; class Magnoliopsida; order Asparagales; family Amaryllidaceae; genus Allium; species Allium cepa. The sequence continues at coordinate 846,162,547 of CM060928.1, read as the reverse complement.
ATTCTTCAGAGGTCGGAGGCAACTCTGACGATGGTGCATGTGCACGGTGGAGCTTTGTGTGTTTATGGGTTAGTTGTGGGTTTGCTCGAAGTAAAGGTCGGGATTTGGGGGTAAATGACTTGAGTGTAAACTCGAGTAGTTGTCGGTGATAGGCCTGTAGGTTTTACACTTAAAAAAAAGCAAAGTTTTTGGTAGAAGAGAAGCAAGGAAAACTCGGGGCTAGACCCGAGTGGACTTCGGGTTTGACCCGATGCATTTGTCAAGCAGTTTTTAAAAAAAGTTTTAAAATCTATGTTTTGAAATTTAAAACTTTAATTTAGCTTAAATCTTCTTATGTAAATTTACTTTATATATAATAAATGTTTTCTTTAACATTTTGATTAAGAAATTTGAAATTTATTAAATTTAAATTTTGTTAAGTAAATTTAAAGTGATTTTAAAATTTAAGTTAGGAATGAAATTTTAAAGGTTCATATAAAAGCAAGTTTTTAAATAAAAATTGAAACTAGTTTTTAAAACTATTATTTGATAAATGTTTTAAGTTATTTTAAGAAAAGTTATGTTTTGATAACTTTAACTTATCAAGTTAAATGATTATTTTATTTTAAAACTTAATTAATGATTTAATTAAGTAATGATAATTATAAAGATAAAATGGTGTAAATATGTTAATGGTAATTAAGGCATTTACAAGATAATGTTTTATCTTAAGAGAATTAAAGTTTTAATGTCTTGATATTAATTAAATTAATTAAAGGAAATTAAGTACAATTAATTAAATAAATTAATGATAAAGGATTAATTAAGCAATTAATTAAGCGTAATCAATTAATTTAATAAATTAATGATTAAGTATTAAATAATTAATACTTAAGGGCTAGAAGTTAATTAATTAAAGATTAATTAATTTGTAATTAAGAATCATTAATTAGATAATTTGAGATTATTAATTAATGATTAGAGATTAATCAATTGGTAAATTAGGGATTAATCAACTGGTAATTATGGATTAATTAATTTGTAATTAAGTTTTATTAATTAATAATTAAGGCTTATTAATTAATAAATAAGGAATAATTAATTGGTAATTAATTAAGGGTTAATTAATTTATTAATTAATCAATTGAGGGTAATTAATTTAAAGGATAATTAAATAATTAAAGGTAAATTATTTAATGATTAAAGGTTAATTAATTTATAAATTAATAAATGATTAAAGGATAATTAATCAAATGGTTTGTAATTAATTAATATTAATTAAGCATGATTAATAATTTAATTATAAGTGATTAATCTGATTTAAATTAATCAGATGAATAATTATCTTACTTATGGATGTTGAATTGTATGAAATGCTTTGAATTGTTTGATATCTCTGTGTGTAATGTTTTGTGTTATGAATTATTTTGATTCAAGCTATGATGAATGTGATTTATTTTATCTTTGATAAATGTATACTATTTATCTACGAATCTGTGAATCTAACATAAGCGTTATAGGAATATACCGCTTATCGATATTGGTGTGCTTGAATCTGTGATGATTGATGATGTTGCACTATTGTGTAAAACCCCTGGACTACACATTACACACACAAATATGGATTGCACGGGGAAATTGGTTAAGTCGTAGATTTTTTTTTGAAATGGTCTTAAAGTTGAATTTTGAACCCAAATGGTTTTGGAAATGGAATTAGGTTAAATATGAAAAGCTTTTGAAAGGGAGTTTTCAAAAATAAAAGTTATTTTGAATATCTTGGTAAAATTTTGAAATTTAAATAGTTTGATTTGAATTTAAATTCAAGTTTCGAAATTGAATTCTATGTTGAGAATTTTGGTTTGAAAAAGGGTATACAAGTTATAAACGTGTTTATATGTGTGACGCCCCACCTCTATGCTCATAATAACAAAGAGTATTAAAAGAAATACCGTTTGTTATTACAAAGAATAAGGCTGGATATGAGCGGCCATCCGTAGTTAGGCCTTACACTAGTATTGGTTACCTCGATAGGAGTGGTATATTTTTAATTTTTTTCATCTCTTATTTATTTACTCCCATCGACGTATCCAATTCCAGTATAAAACGAACTACGATGGTTCATAATATTTTAGGACAATATATATAATAACAACACAGATAGCTAAATGCGGAACACAGATAATAAAAAGTCTCATATATATATATATATATATATAACTGAAGTCAGTTACAATACATGTGATACAGTACATATGATAAAACTACAACTGTCGACACAGGATGTTACATATACAAGTACATTAACGTGAATAATATACATGAATATATATCATCCTATACAAATACACTGACTACTATAAAATGACAACGACTACTCCAAAAGATATGAAAAGACTTCATAGCTCAAGCAGCAACCCAAAGCAAAATATCTACAACCTTTAATAACTCAGTCTGACCCGAGTATTAAATTCAAAATAAAATAATACACGGGTCAGTCTAATTCAAACTCAGTTATTAATGCACGGAAGCAATAATAATTAAATAACAATTAGACGACAGTCAAAGTAAATTCACCTATCCAATCCTTAAATAAGGAAATCGGATAATGGTGAATATAACACATAACAGTGTTAATCAACAAACCAACAAATTCAAATTATCAACGAAGATAAATAAAAGGGTTATCAATGAAGATAATTTAGAAAACAACATAATTGCCTAAACGGTAATTAACAACAAAATCTAATTATTAAATAAATAATTAGAAACTCATAATCTAATTATCAAAAAGATAATTAGATTATCAACAAAATCATTAAATTAAACCAAATCAAAATACAATTCAAAATATTGAACTGGACACACAAAACAATTCAAACAATTGAAATATCAATTAAAACGTCAATACGGGTAGGGCTGCAGTACACGCACGCGTGTACTGCCTCGCCACTACGGCATATGGAATACGCAAAAGATCAATAAATCAAAAGAAAAATAGAATATCAATAAAAGCAATACCGTGTGGCTGCAGTACACGCTCGCGTGAACTGCCTTGCCACTACAGTGATGATATACACAAAAGCTCAATGAAAGTTCACAAACGAGCACAAGGTCAAACCGAAACACCAATTTCAACTCAAGTGTAATTAGAAAAACAAATCCAAGTGCATCAATGCAATGCAAACCAACAAGGGCAAACCGCATACAAACGAAACAGCAGTCACCAATGAATACAAGGGCAAACAGCAACCAAAAACTGCAGTCACCACAGGATCACACATGAAAACAACTTAATGCAGCCACCAACCCAAATGCAACAGGGTTTCAAATGAACATGACTGCATTGTGAAACACAAATAAGGTAAATGGTAACCAGTGGAGCAGTGAAACAACAATGGTGCAACAACTGAGTCTCCAGTAAACTAGGCTCCAAACCAAACTAATACAATTCAGTGCCAACAACATAAAACTGAACTGTGTACCAATGATAAGGCAACACAGCAAGGCACCTATAAAGGAATAGCAACAAGGCACAAAGGCCACAGGTTGGCAACAAATGAATTTTGCACGCAACCTGAACGTCAAATGTTTATAAAACCAATACAGTGACAACGCAAGCACATATAAAAGGATAGCAACAAGTCAAGGTCAAAGCACTAATGCATATAGACCTGAAGACTAAAAGAAGAATCAATTATAAATGGCAATGCCTCAACAAACACTGCAACATATTCATAGGCCATCAGACTGTAAAATAACATGAAAGACAGCTGAATACAATTGGATAAAACAGTACAGACTTGACTGCAACAACATGGTGAGCAAAATGCATGAAACGGTCAATGGTTAGACTGGTCAGTGCAAGTTCTAGTGCTTGACAATTTACAAACCGCAATTGCAACAGCATCTCTACCCAGAAACCAACTACCGATATCATATAGTATGGAAGTAAGACTACAAGAACCAGACTCGAGTAAGTCCAAACCACACATAAAAAGGCAAATGTCGAAGACCATAAAATCTCAACAAACATACATACATGGGTGAAACATCAAGTACAAAGAGCAACACCATGAACGCAGTGAACACAGTCAAGGCAGCAAGTAAATCAAGTGCATAGTATATATACAGTGTAGCTGAAATGGATCGAGCAAGTGCCCAAATAAAATATAATGCTTTTCCAGTATAAAACTACAGCTCGATATCAAAGCAAGGATGATGGCCGAAGATAATGCAAAGTTAGGGAATCACATACACAAACGAAGTGGCGAAGTCGAATGTAAATCAAGCCGTGGTGTCTACGAAACCAAGCCGTGCCATGATAACCCAGAAAACAAGAAAACAAATCCAGTCAAAAACATCGATCACCGAAACAAAAATCACGTATTCACAGCAAAGACAAACAGTGCCGTGATAACCAGGAAAACAAAAAAAAACAAATCCAAATCAAGTCAGGAATCACCAACGACGAAACCAAATCAAACGCAAAACATACTACCAAGTTGAATTAGATGAGAGTGAAAAATGAAAATCACTCACCTTGGTTTCCGAAGAGCACGAAACAAATTCGACAGCCGAAGTGAGCAACGAGAGATCCGAGTCGGCACCTCGAAATCGGTCGGCACCTTCAATTTTGCTCGAACCCTAGTTTTTGAACGAAGAGGAAGAGGCCGCCATTTTTAATTTTTCGTGCGTTTGGTTTTAGGGTTTCGAAATTGAATGAAAAGGGTAACGGCCTATGCTTTTTGATAATTATCACGGCCCAAAAACAAAAAGAAATGTGTGCCACAAATTCAATTTTAAAGCCCGCTTACCCTTTAACAACTTTTGTAAAAGAATTTCAACCCGATTTTAAAAACTCCAAACTGCAATTAGCAAACAATATTAATCGTCTAATGACGATAATAAATTAATTGCGAAATCCCGGGTTGTTACAGATCCTTATAAAAATTGCGTCCCCGCAAAGCTTTTATAAAAACTGGCCCAAAATAAATTATCACTAAAGAAATGCCGGCCCCTTTTTTCTTTTATTTCTTTGGCTTGCTTTTCTCTGTTAAAAAAATGACAGCCTCGTTTGTGTTCGTTCGTTCCTCTCTGATTTAGGGTTTCGCTAAATTGAAGCGCCGCTTGATATTGTTCAATTGTAGAGTTGGATGCTCTTTGATTTGGCTTGTTGATTGTTGCTTGCGGCATCTCCGATTTGTCGAGCATGTATGTTATAAAATTGGTACGTGATATTTCTTTTGATTTCAACTACGCTCGACTTTGATTCGAGTTGAATGATTATTCTTTGTTGCTTGAACTCGAATTGTTTCATATGCCGATGATGTTACGGTTTAAATAGTAATCGAATTCCTATAATTTTGTTCTTTTGAATTTGTCATTTAATTTGTCTCGGCCATTGATTTTTCTTGAATGCTTGTGATCTTTTCTGACTTGTTCATATTCGTATATTTCATGTTACTTGATTCTCATAGCTTCGATTTGCTTGTGATTGATTCCTTGCCTACCACGGCTTGATTTTGAACTATTCGATTCCGTTCGTTATGCTGTCGACTTTGGCCATTTATGTTAACCTGGACTTGTTCGATTTTTACTTGCCTTGGTCACCACGGCTTTGCATTTGCTTTGACTTCAGCCATTACGTCTCTAGCTTTGATTTGAAATTGCTGTTGAGTTTAATTCGATCTTTGTGATGTTGATATCGGCCACTCGACTTGTCATGAACTGCTCCTCTTTACTGCATATTATTGTAGCGTATATATTACTTGTTGTTCTACCTTAATTCAAACTCGATTCGAGTTATTGATTTATCGTTCTCTGTTTTTGCTCGAGTCTTGATTCTCTGTTACTTGTGCACTGGTTAAAGCTCTGTTAGTCTTCATGAAGCTTATCTACACTTTGATTCCATATGCTTGCTATATATATATGTATATGGTCTGGTTTGTTTGCCTACATGCCTTCATGAGTCTGTTCATTTGAACTGTGTTTTCATGGTTGCCATATATGTGAAGTCAAAGTTGTACATTCACTTACATACTTACATATGTTTGTATGATGTGTTATTCTTGTTGTTGCTTCGTTGTTACTTTGCACTTGTAGTCAGGTCTGCATTACTATCACATTGGCTTGTTCCTTCGAGTCAGTTTACATTTGAATTGTATACTTGAGTCTTTTTGAACTGCTATCTCATATATATATATATATAAGTGCATGCTGTATAGTTGCCTGGTCTGGTGCAGTGTGACTATGCCTGATGTTGTTGCCTTTGATCATATCATACATGTACCCTGCACATATGTACGTTTACTTATGTATATGTTATAAGTCGCAGTCTTGAATCTTGTGTCATTTGAGGTGTGCATTCATTTGTGATCTACACTTGATGTTGACATTGTTTCTCTGGAGTCGTGGCATTCATACTTCATATGGTCAGGTTCCTGTATACTTTTTGGATCACCATTCACTATTTCACACATGTATATATGTATGTTGAGATTTTCATTGTCTTCGACATTGCCTTTTCATGTGTGGTCTGCTTTGAATCTGGTCTTTGTTTCACTGGTGATTGTTTTGGTCATGATAGTGTTATTCTTGTCACTTCAAGTTTGTGTTGGATACAGCTTATAGCTCAGGTTTGACCTTGTGCTCGTATCGTGATTTCACTTGAGTTGAACCCGGCTTTTAATTGGGTTTGACCTTGTGCTCACCTATCCCTATAATTCTATCAAGTGTATATCGGTGCGCACGGCCTTGTGGCATGTACAGTGATACACTATGCATGTCACAAATTGTTCGTGCATGACGAATTCAAAATTAAATGATGATGAACAACCCAAATAACTAAGGCAAATAATATTTTCAAAATACATTTTATTTTACACTGCAAAAATAGTTCATTTTCAATTTTACTACGTTGGTGTATATTTTTACAGATAACTTAGGTGTTGTATTCAATCTAGAATGAAGTTGAAGATAAAATACAAGTGAATGAGTGAAATGTAGTGAGGTGCACATTGTAAATGAAAACTGTGATGTAATCAAAATTGTATTGTAAGTGAAATTGTGTATATATTGTGAGATCTCAAATTTGTACTATTCAAAATTGTAATAAATATTTGTTTGAATAAAATATCTGTTTGAATTTAAATTCTGTGTTATTTATTTTGTTCAGCAAATATTTATTTAATTATGTGAATAATAAAATAGTACATTAACAAATACATTTAAATGAATATGTGTGTGTGTATATATATGTTTATTATCATCAAATAAAAAATCATATACTTGCATATTCAACAATCTCCCCCTTTTGATGATAGCAAACATATATTTAAGATTCTGAATTTATTAAATGTATTTGATCATTCAATTTTCTCCCCCTATTTGAATGCCCCCTCTCTACACAAAGCTCCCCCTTCATATATGCATGAGGATAAATAAATGTACCTAGATGCAAATAAAATATTTGACCTTTATTTGTTACAAAATCTTAACATTTCTCTCCCCCTTTTGTTATCAGCAAAAGAGTGATAGTGTTAGAAAAATAGAGATATAGTAATAGACATTAATACAATATTAATACTTAATCGAGTATAAATATTAAATTTCAATAAAAAATCAAACAAAAATCATAAATACTCTGATTGACGCATATTCCACTCTAGAGTGATATGGATGATGTCGATATACAAAACCATATAGTTGTGTCTATTTTTGGTATATTTATAGCACAAATTTGAATATCTACTAACCATGCATTACCGTTAGGACTTTGAAATGAGATTAGTAGTATTCCCAATTTTCATTAAAATGAATTCAAGTATCTTTTGACCATGTATAACCATGAGGACTTTTAAATGGGATTAGAATCAACTGTCTATTTAATAATCAATTTTAATATGTGTTCCATACATGCATAACCGTGAGGACTTTTAAATGAGCATTGAAGCACATAATCAAAAATCCAAGTAATTCACCTACGCATAACCGTGAGGACTTTTTAATGAGAGTGAATACTTTGGATGTGTTTATCGCTAAAAATATAATAAAATGAAAGTGCATGATTTTCCGTTCAAAATACCACATATTGACATACTATATTGGATTTTGATGAGTGATGGTCGATAGAAATATGACGGCAATAGAGACGGTCATGGAATTTTTACCAAACAAAAAGATTTTATAATTCTTGTTTAAATTTCTAAAGAAATTTACTATTATACTGTCTCAAGATATAATATATGATTAATATCAACATTCATCACTTTTTCAATCACTATTTATCTTTTCGATAATCAATAGGGAGCGTAGTCATTTAAGATCAAATCAAAAAATAATTATAAAATCAAATTTTCAAAAATGACTATTCAACCAAAAAAATGATTTTCTAGAAGGGGTTTTATAAAAGAAAAATGTCTGCAATTTGAAAATTATTTGAAATGAAAAATATGTGGATTTTTTTCTTTGAAAAATGCGATGCAGCTAAAGAGTATCTCAGCGTAAATCACATCCCACTTGTAATTTTGTATCAACTAGATTACCAGTGTTATCTGCATCTGATTTTTCGTTTCACTCAAATTTATCATTCATTCAATGTCATAGATCAGACCGTGAAGTTGCAATAAATACCTTAAAATATTTACAATGAAATTCTTTTGAATTTAATCGTGCAAATTTACCAACAGTGATCATCGTGTGAGATCTATAAATATATTCACGTGATCATCAAAAATCAATACAAGACAATATCTCTTATCATCTAATCTTGCAATATCATTCGTCCAAAAACTATCGGCATATAAAGATAAGTGGCCAATTATCAGAATAAAAAACAAGAACAAGTCATATAAGAACATATCAGAATAAGTCAGATTCAAAATCATCATTTATTTTATTATCACATAACTGGATGAACTAAATCAGACTAGGGTGCAGATTATCACATTAAATGTATCGTTCAAGATGGATGTATCGTTACCTATTTTACCTTTATGATAATTTTTCGATGTTGCCCATTGTGATTCTGCCACCTTTGTACTAGGCTATGGAACTATGATTTGTCGCCCATTGTGTGTCTGGAACAGACAGAATCCAGAAAATACTATTGTTGTTCCTTAGCCTACAACCACACTTATACAACAAAAGATTTTTGTGGCCTATTTTTTTTATAGGTCCATAGTAGTTAGTGGCAATGGATTTTGAAAAAACCGAAGACTTTTTCTCATCTATTCTATCACACCTATTTTCAATAATATTCCAACATTTAACAATAACATATTTCAAACAAAATTCCATTTTTATTTCCAAATCAAAAAAAGTCTATTCCATCAAAAATAGGAGAAATAATATTGGACCGACCCTCGGTAAAAGTATTATTAAAAGAAGCCATTTTAAAATTCAAATTTGTAAAACAAAAATTGGTCGTTGAAAAATCAAATTTTTAAAAACAAAAATGGCTTTTGTTCCTAGCTCTGATACCACTTGTAGGATCGATTTCACCCTAGAGGGGGGTGAATAGGATGATGCTATTAATTATAAAAATTATTGCGGAAGTTTAAAATAATTTCAGCACAGATATTACCAGAATAATAGCAGCACAGATAATAGCAGAATAATAAAAATGAAAAATAGAACACACAGATTTACCCAGCTTCGGCAAAACCATGCCTACGTGCTGCTTCTAAGGTTTCTACTGGAAATTAAGTAGTCACATGCTTATACACGTAAACTCGCGACACCCACTACCGACTAACCTAACGCTACGCTCAAAACTCTGCCACAACTTAGTCATTGAGTTGTGAATTCTCGAACTACACCATCGTAGTTCGTTCCTTAGTTACATGACTAGACAATACACAAATTTAAAAAGAAAAATACAATTTAAAACAATTTAAACAAAACAAAACCCTAATTGAAAATATAAGCTTAAAAGCTTTTAGAAAAACTGGCTCAAAATAAATTATCACTAAAGAAATGTCGGCTCCTTTTCTCTTTTATTTCTTTGGCTTGCTTTGCTCTGTAAAAAATAGTAACGGCCTCGCTTGTGTTCTTTCGTTCCTTTCTGATTTAGGGTTTTGCAAAAATGAAGCGTCGCACAATATTGTTTGATTGTAGAGTTTGATGCTCTTGACTTGACTTGTTGATTATTGCTTACGGCAACTCCAATTTGTCAAGCGCGTATGTGAGAAAATTGGTACGTGATGTTTCTTTTTATTTCAGTTACGCTCGACTTTGATTCGAGTTGAATGATTATTCTTTGTTGCTTGAACTCAAATGGTTTCATATGCTGATGATGTTACGGTTTAAATAGGAATCGAATTCCTATAATTTCGTGCATTTGAATTTGTCATTTAATTTGTCTCGGCCGTTGATTTTGCTTGAATGCTCGTGATCTTTTCTGACTTGTTCATATTAGTATATTTCCTGTTACTTGATTCTTACGGCTTCAATTTTCTTGTGATTGATTCCTTTGCTACCACGGCTTGATTTTGAACTATTCGATTCCATTCTTTATGTTGTCGACTTTGGCCATTTGTGTTAATCTGGACTTGTTCTATTTTTACTTGCCTTGGCCACCACGGCATTGCATTTGCTTTGACTTCGGCCATTACGTCTATAACTTTGGTTTGAAAATGCTGTTGACTTTAATTCGATCTTTATGATTTTGATATCGTCCACTTAGATTTTGACTTCGACTTGTCATGAATTGCTCCTCTTTGCTGCATATTGCTATAGTACATATATTACTTGTTGTTCTGCCTTGATTCGAACTCGATTCGAGTTGTTGATTTATTGTTCTCTGTTTTTGCTCGAGTCTTGATTCTGTGTTACTTGTGCACTGGTTAAAGGTCTGTTAGTCTTCATATAGCTTGTCTGCATTTTGATTCCATTGCTGTACATATATGCATATGGTCTGGTTTGTTTGCCTCCATGCCTTTATGAGTCTGTTCATTTGAACTATGTTTGACCTTGTGCTCGTATCGTGATTTCACTTGAGTTGAACCCGACTTTTAATTGGGTTTGACCTTGTGCTCACCTGTCCCTGTAATTCTATCAAGTGTATATCGATGCACACAGCCTTGTGGCATGTACAGTCATACACTGTGCATGTCACAAGTTGTTCATATATGACGAATTCAAGATTAAATGATGACAAACAACCCAATTAACTAAGGAAAATAATATTTTCAAAATATATTTTATTTTACACTGCAAAAATAGTTCATTTTCAATTTTAATGTGTCAGGGTATATTTTTACAAATAACTCAGATGCTGGATTAAATTTGAAATGAAGTTGAAGATAAAAAAGGAATGAATGAGGGAAATGTAGTGAGGTGCACATCGTAAATAAAAATTGGGATGTAACCAAAATTGTATTATAAGTGAAATTGTGTGTATGTAGTGAGAGCTCAAATTTATACTATACAAAATTGTAATAAATATTTGTTCGAATAAAATATCTGTTTGAATTTTAATTCTGTGTTATTTATTTTATTCAGCAAATATTTATTTAATTATGTGAAAAATAAAATAGTACATTAACAAATACATTTAAATGAATATATATATATATATATGTTTATTATCATCAAATAAAAAATCATATACTTGCATATTCAACAGATATGCTAGTAGTGCAATCTATGTAAATCTAAGCTATACTTGGATATTATATGATTAGGGGCACCTTAGTGATACGCTGAAGGATGGAAACCGCATAGGATAAGCATGCATAGAGAGTTCACAGTAGGTAGCAAGGTAAGTGAAGGACTCTTTATTGAGATATGTTATGTGGGATAGCTAGCGACCTAAGTTGTTGGGTCTTTCCCGATTGTATAAGGAGTAGGAAAGTTCGCGTAGTTGTGTGAGCTCATTGAAAAGTTGGTTGGTTTTAATGCTTTATTTACGCATATTTTATCCGGTCTGCAAACGTAAGTTGAGCGGTTATGGCAGATGTTAATACCATAGGTATTGATTTTGATGACAACAACCATATAAATATAGGTACTGGTGTTTTTCCAAGTTGTATAGAATATTTTGTATGATGTTATATAGGTTTATATTGGTACAAGACTCATGAGTTTTGCATAATATTTTCCAAATTGATGAAGATATTTGATGACTCATGAGTTTAGAGACAAAGGCACAAAAGAGTTCAAGACTATAGATTATAGTTAATAGATATTAAATTAATTTGTCAAAGTCCTTGAATAACAAGTTTCTTTTCTTTGAATACTCTCTTATCAAATTATTTATTTTATTATCTAAATATTTATTTCTCCAAGTATATTTCTACAAATATTTTATAAGATTTTTATATATTAAAGTATTTATAAACTATGTTTAAATAATTTTGCAAGAATACAAAATTTTGAAACACCTTAAAATGTTATAGTTTTTCAAAACATATATAAGTATGTCGACATAGGCTACACAGGTTTGTCGACATGTGTACCGTTGAAAGAGATGTCTTTTGAATTTTGAATAATTGTGATTTTGGTTACATCTTTTCGCGAATAGACATGTCCCTTCAAACACTATATAAAGGGGACGGAAAAGTGAATTTTAATAAGTACTTCTCTATATTCTTCTTACTCCAAATTCTCGTTATATATTTCACAAAATTCACTTTCTATCTTTGAATTCGTTCAAATTCAATCTTTGCTTTACCATATTCATTCCCTATAACCTACTCACTGATTTGCAGTTATTCTTTCATCAATTCAAAGATCAAAGTGCTATCAAAGGGCTATAGGATATTTTGTATTCAAAGTACAACTATTTGTTTCTGGAATCAACAACTCTCTACTACTATTTGTATCGGTGTGATTGTTGCCCATTCAAATCAAGTGGGTATGATTATTGTCCATTTAAATCAAGTGGGTGTGCTTGTTGCTAGTTTAAATCAAGTGGGTGTGCTTGTTACCCGTTTAAATCAAGTGGATGATCTTTTTGCCCAATTAAATTAAGAGAGTCTACCCTGAGCTTAAGAAATTAGGAGGGTGTGTCTCGTTGCCTTGAAATTAAGACTGTATTCTAGTTTGCTTGCTACTTGTTTAAAGTAGGCGTTTGAAAAGAGACCTGTAAACATATTGTACAAGACTTTATATAGGAGTGGTTAATCCAAACCTATATAAAAACTCCTATTGTTATCTCTCTTACTTTCACTTTTACTACATTTATATGTGTTTGTGTAACTTCCTACTAATATATATATATATATATATATATATATATATATTGATTATCCGTGTTTGATTTAAAATTTTGTAGAAATTTAGAAAATTCTATATAAGTTATATAAAACTATTCACCCCCGCCCTTTAGTGTTAAATTAGCCTTAAAACCCATTCACACTAGAACAAGTTATATTACACGGTTTTCCACATTTGGTATTAGAGCAATAGGTTTTCAAAAACTCGTTATTTGATTTTTCAAAGTATAAATGGCTAGTAACACTGGTAGTGCATTTTTGACTCTTTTGACGACATTGTTGTAAAATCCTTATATTACCCTCAAATAGATTAGGAACTAATAATATTGGAATGTCACTTGATTATTTGAAAGCGTATAAAGTAAATTTGTAGGAACATGTATGTTATATGGCAGATAGCGAATAGATACTTAATAACCATACACCACTAATAAAAAAGGAAAAATGGATACTAGACAGTGGATGCTCACGATACATGACTGGAAATTCAAAGATCTTAAATGAGACTGTTTATCAAGATGGAAGAACATTAACTTTAGAGCAAACTCAAAAGGATATGTCATCGACATTGACAACATAGGTAACTCTAAAACTCCTATTATTTCTAATGTTTTGCTAGTTATGAATTTAAAACATAATTAGCTTAGTACTGATCAATTAAGTGATAAGGGTTTCAAAATTAAGTTTGAAAAATACATTTTCCACATCGAGAATAATATGTCTAGAATCATTTTTGAAGGACTTAGGAAACATAAATTTACATTTTAAGTATGAAAGTGTCTAATGATAATCTCTGTCTTTTGGTTGAAACTAGTGACTCATGGAGTGACGCCCCACCTCTATACCCACTCTAGCCAAGGACACTAAGGGGTAATGCAGTCAACTAGCACGGAGAATAAGGCTGTTGAGGAGCGACCATCCACGTAATTTCTTTGTACGAGCACCGATATGTCAAATAGTACAGCATGCATTTAGTTTCAGGAGGAAATCCGACATACCGATACAAACTCAAAGCTACTACCTGGTGGCTATATATATTCTTCGGAAACAAATATAGAAATAAGCATAACACAAATCAGTCACAGACATCCATATCACAAAGGCGGAAATAGATATGAATATATAACACATGAAAGTGTATAACAGAGTAGTGGTCAAACAAGATCCACAATATCACAAAAGAATAGCTACAAATGCTAGAAAAAATAATATGGATACATCAATGAGTCTATATCTCAAATGTATACAAAAAAACTACTAATCTAAGTAGTTAGCCAAAAGTCAAGGTGATAATCCCAGATGTGAAGTCAAGCAGAAGCACCTGTAACATCTCGGTCTGATCCAAGTATTATTTAATAAGAAAATAATAAACGGATCGGTCTAGCTATAAATATCAGATGAAATGATATAGAATAAGAGATATGACAAAAACTTATGATAACCATAAAACCATACTGTGATAAGTATGTAATTGAAAATCAATAAGAGATTAATCAATATCACAAGAATCTTCTCAAATATCAAAAAGAATGTCATACTCTTTATTTTTATTCACTAAAACCATAAGTATTGCTCATTATATCAATGCCAATCACAAAATTTAATGACACACAAATTCACCAAAGCATAAATATTGATAAAATTTATCAATGTAAATCACGAAAATTGGCGAAACACAAATTCTGGAAATCATCAATGGAAATCCAGAAATCACAAAAAGGGGGAGGCCTATCACAAAACGGGAGCATGAAAACTCACCAACACGTGTATCACAAAATGGAACTCTATTCCATGGTTACTAACCATTAATTTTGAGCCGAAGCTCCACAAAACGGCCCGAAGACCATGGGTCGCTACCTCACCAATTTGAGCTGAAGCTCCACAAAAACGGGGTTTAGTCTCCGTCGTAGATAAAGAGACATCGCACATTTGCTAGTCTAAATCACAAAAATGATCATCAACAATCATCAAGAAGTGTCAATTACAGTAAGCTAGTAAATATATAAGCTTAGCTTCATGTCCCATAACCACTAGCTTAACTTAAATATTTACGAACAAATTGTAGATCTCCACTCAAAAATTGTCACAAGAGATTCAATCGAACAAGTCCAAGAATTAACCGGTGAAGTAAACGCAATCGTTTCATATCCCTTGTTTTACTAAACCGTTTGATTAGATTTCTCGTACAAGTGAGGTAAAGGTTTGTAGATACTAGTATATTGGAAAACGGTTTAAGAAATGAGATTTGTAATAAAATAGTGTTGAAATCGTTTTGATGAAAGAGTTTTGATATTTACTACTAATATTAAAACCTTCATATTTTTAAAGTGAAAAATTACAAAAATGAATGTAGAAACAATAAATCACAAAAATTCACATTCGAAGACGTGAATAAAATCCAAAGAATTCAATTCCAAATCGATCAAAGTGAAAATACCCTTGCAACTTAACAGCCACGACTTACGACTTAACATAATTCAACACAAGAAATCAGCGGCTCAACACATACGACTCCACGGCATACGACCTAAGATGGTGCGACATAACCGGCCGAGCGACTTAAGAGCAGGTGTGAATTATACATGGCGCAACCTAAGTTGATTGCAAGATATAGCAGGTGCGACCTAAATCAGAAGGCCAAGCGACCTAATGGTTGCAACTTATGTGCAGGCCGACGTAACAAGCCGAGCGACCTAAGGAATTGGGGAATAAGGATGCAAGCGACCTAAGTGGTTGTAGGCCGAGCGACCAAAATGGGTAGTGGCAACGACTTATCATGGCGCGACCTAAGATGAACGTGTGACTTAACAGAAAGCGTGCGGCCTAACATGGGGCGACCTAGGTGGTGCGAGTTATACCAGGAGCGACCTAGCACGGCGCGACCAAATCAATGTCGAACGACTTAAGGAACTCGCGACTTAAGGAGGTGAGCGGCCTAAGGATGGTGCGACCTATATGCACGCGCGACTTAATGAGCTGAGCGACCTAACACGAGCGACCTAACTGCAGGCCGAGGGAAAATGGTGCAGGCCGAACGACCTAAGGAACAAAAGTGCCAAACTTTCTCAATTTGCAACCGGAAGAGCACGAACACTAGGGGATTACGCCCATCGGCTAACTGGTCCTCTTGGCTCCTCAATGCATCACCAAAAACGTGTTCAAACATCAAAGTTAGGATTTTTAAAGATTTGAACCCAAAACACTAAAAATTGGGATTTTCACCAATTCAATCCAAACCAAGAGAAAATGCATATAAAAAAGTGTTAGGAATTCATACCCAACAATTAAAGATAGTTATAGACAAAGATGTGAGATAAAAATCTCACCTTTTCACAAAATCAATGAAGGAGAAGCTTGAAAGCAAAGGAAGAATCAATCATACTTGAATCTCTGCACAAGAAGCTTGAATCAATGGCTTCTCTTTGAATTTGGAGTTAGATGTTGGATTTGCAAATGAACTAGGGCTTGGAGTTTTAATTTTCCATTCCTTCCTCCATTTTTGATGAAGCTTGAGTGTTAGGAAATGAAATTGAAGTTATGAAGGGAAGGGGGTTGAGCTAGAATTAATAGTTTAGGCTAATGGGCTAAACCAAACCCAAAGCCCAAAGTGAAAAGGTGGCAAAATTCCACTAACTCCAAACATATCAAAGTTTATACTCAAAAAGATCGCAAACGGCGTTTTGGACCCAATGGAAGTGGTTCCGAGTCCTAATTCGACCGTATGAAAAAAGTAACTTTTCGGACAAAAATCCGACTAACAATGAAATATTTAAATATTCAATCGTAAAATATGCGGGTTGTTACAGACTCCCCTCCTTAAAGAAATTACGTCCTCGCAATATTTAAGAAGAAAATATATAGTAACAACCATAAAAGCATAACAACACAAAAGAAATTTGAAATAAGAAATTCACCTCAAAGAGCACGAGAAAGTAAGTCCGGATGTGTTCGCTCGATGAACTCCCTAGATTCCCAAGAGCAATCCTTAAGATTTGAAGACCATTGAACTTTAACAAGCGGAACCTCTTTATTTCGTAGGCCTTTGACCTCCGAAGCAATAATACGAATAAGATGTTGCTCATAAATTAAATTAGGTGAAACTTCAATTTCTTCCACAACACTGTGCTCAAGAATAGACTCGGAATCTCGAAGGCATTTCCTTAATTGAGAAATGTGAAACACGTCATGAATAGCAGAAAACTGAGCCGGTAATAAAAGGCGATAAGCCACGGAACCAATACGTTCGGTGATAGGAAATGGCCCAATATATCGAGGCGCTAATTTTCCAGAACGAATGAAACGTACAACACCCTTCATAGGTGAAACACGAATAAACACAAGATCTTCCATAGAAAATTCTAGTTTCCTTCTTCGGTTATCGGCATAGGATTTTTGTCTACTCTGGGCTTCTTTCATCCTATGACGAATAAGGTCAATTTTATCTGTGGAATCAGAATAAAATTTGGACCTAAAACCAGCTTCTCACCGGCCTCAAGCCAACAAGAAGGAGATCGGCATGGCCTTCCATAGAGTGCCTCAAAAGGTGCCATACCAATACTAGATTGGAAGCTATTATTATAGGAAAACTCAACAAGAGTAATATGATCTTCCCAACTTCCACCAAAATCAAGAACACATGCACGAAGAAGATCTTCAAGAGTTTGATTCACATGCCCAGTCTGTCCATCGGACAGGGGATGATAAGCGGTGCTAAAATTAAGCTTCGTTCCCAAAGCTTTTTGAAGACTCTTCCAAAATCCACTAGTAAACAATGGATCATGATCACTAACAATAGAAGTAGGAACTCCATGCAATTTAACAATTTCTTTGATAAAGAGTTTGGCCAAAAGAGGTATGGTTCGATTAGACCGAACGGGAATGAAATGAGCGGATTTAGTAAGTCTATCAACTATCACCCATAAGCTATCATGACCCGAACGACAACGGGGAAGGCCGTCTATAAAATCCATGGAAATTTGTCCCCACTTCCAAAATGGAATTTCTAAAGGTTGCAATAACCCACCGGGCCTTTGGTGTTCGGGCTTAATGAGTTGGCAAGTCATGCAACACTTAACAAAGTTAGCAATATCAGATTTCATTCCCTTTCAATAATAAAGTCTCTTCATGTCCGCGTACATTTTACTACTACCGGGATGAATGATAAATTTAGAACGATGAGAATCTTCTAAAATGTCTTTATAAAGATTACTAGCATTTGGCATGATACGCCTACCAAACTTTCGAATACCACCGCGAGAATCAATATCAAAGTCTTTCAAACCTTCAATATTAATTTTATCCCTAAAATTTTGGCCAAGAAGAGTATATTCGGGATCTAGCCTTTGAGCTTCAATAATGCGGTCTAAAAGAGAAGGATGAGCCTCAAGGCTACATAAAACAAGAGATGAACATAAATCGGAAACACGATCTCGAATTTCACAAGTGGATAGAATTCCGAGATCATTCCATTCGGATATCATCATAGAAACAACCGCTTGTTGCTTACGACTAAGTGCGTCCGCAACACGATTTCCCTTTCCGGCGGTATAAAGAATATCAAGATCATAAGCTGCGAGAATTCGAGCCAACGTTGTTGACACAAATTAAGTTCCTTTTGAGAAAATAGATACTTCAAAGATTTATGATCGGTGTAAAGAATAAATTTTTCTCCCAAAAGATAATGACGCCAAATTCGAAGGGCGAAAACAATAGCCGCGAGCTCTAAATCATGAGTGGCATATCTAGTCTCGGCTGGCTTCAATTGCCTAGAAGCATAAGCAATAACACGTTCTCTTTGCATAAGAATGGCACCCAAACCAACGCGACTAGCATCGGTATAAACCATAAAATCTTGGTTTCCCTCGGGAATCACAAGAATAGGAGCATCGGAAAGGAGTTCTTTTAATTTCTGAAAAGAAGCTTCACATTTGTCCGACCAAATGTATTTAACTCCATTCTTTGTCAAACTAGTAAGAGGCACAGAAATTTTGGAAAAGTCCTTTATGAAACGGCGGTAATAACCTGCCAATCCAAGAAAACTACGGATCTCCGTCACACTCTCCGGTCTCTTCCAATTTTGAATCGCTTCAATCTTTGAAGAATCCACGGAAATTCCGGATTCGGAAATAATGTGACCGAGAAACTTCACACGAGATTGCCAAAAGTGGCATTTAGAAAATTTTGCTTTCAATTGATTGGTCCTAAGAGTTTCCAACACAATCTGAAGATGTTTTTCATGCTCCTCCTCGATTTTAGAATACACAAGAATATCATCAATAAAGATGAGAACAAACCGATCGAGGAAGTCTTTGAAAACTCTATTCATGAGGTCAACGAAATAAGCCAGAGCATTCGTTAAACCAAATGGAATAACAAGCCATTCATAAGATCTATAACGAGTACGGAACGATGTCAAAGGAATACTATCCTTTGCAATACGAAGCTGATGAAAACCGGTAGTTAAATCTAATTGTGAAAAGAATCTAGCACCACTAAGTTGATCGAATAGATCATCAATCTGAGGTAAAGGATATTTATTCTTGATAGTAAGATCATTAAGCTTGCGGTAGTCAACGCAAAGCCTAAGTGTATCATCGGATTTCTTCACAAAAATAGCCGAAGCTCCCCAAGGCGAGGAACTAGAGCGAATAAATTGCTTCGTCTCCAATTCGGATAATTGTTTACGCATCTCCTCATTTTCTTTATTGGACATACGATAAGGAGGACGAGTAATAGGTTGAGCTCCAGGGATGAGATTAATTTTGAACTCAATTACTCGCTTAGGTGGTAATCCTAAAACGGGCTCAAATATGTCGGAAAATTCACGAACAACGTGAATAAGAGAAAAAATATCTTCCTTATCATCATTATCGTCATCATGAGGATTTAAAGAATATAAAGATGCAACCAAGCTGGAATCCGAATCTTTAAGGTCAATAGAAATCTGCTTAACAGATTAAGGATGTCGAAGATGAATAGTCCGCTCAGGACATAGGATTTGGGCTTCATAGCGGTTAAGCCAATCCATTTCCAAAATCATTCCAAAGCCTAAGTAGCGCATAACATGCAAATTGGCTCGGAAAGAAAAATTACACAAAATATTCTCGACATCTTTACACAATAAACTGATCGTTGCGGATCCACCAACCGAATTCGCAATTCTCAAAGAAGTCATTAAACACAAAACATCCAAAGAAAAAGTATTAACAAGTTCTTTTGAAATAAAAGAGTGGGACACACCCATCTCAAAAAGAACTCGAATAGGATGACCACGAAATAAAATAATGCCATCAAGGATAGAATGAGAAATACCTTGACCACGAGATGTGTTGCCAGGGGCTTGAGCAACATTAAGCTTTCCCTCCTTCTTGCTTTGAAGTTTGGGACAAGTAGATAAATAATGATCCGGGCTTTTGCAATAGCGACAAGCACGAGGCTTTGAACACTTGTTCGCATAATGGTCCTTAGAACCACAATTGTAGCATTGCCCATTACTAGAGGTAGAAGTCTTTGCCACCGAAGTTGCTTGCTTCCCTTTCTTATTGGGGTAAGGACCTTTGAACTTTTTTTTTGTTTTTTTTGAGAGAACGGGTGTGTAGCGTGAAGCTACACAGCCGATTAGCATAATATCATATAAATAAAGGTCGACCAACAAGCCTGGTCGGTGGCCAAAAAAAACTTGATCAGAGCATATAGTTGCAGTTCGCTGATTGATAACAAAAAGTAATAATTCAGCATTAGTACATTAAACATAACTTCACACAAAAACCTAAAATGGGACACAACATCTAACTGCCTTCGTGTGTTGCTAAGGAAGCACTGCCAACAGACTCATCCGAAGGGGATCGAGCTGCAGGTAGACGAAATCTGAATGGTGCAGAGGAAGACGCCCCTGTCCAATATGCAAAAATATAAGAAATTTTATTACATAAACCGATGGCAGAACTGGATGGTTTGTCGAAAATGATGGCATTCCTTTCCTTCCAAATAACCCAGCTGAAGATAGCCAGGAGCGAATCCAGAAGACAATTCCGAAATCCATATTGCCAATATTCAAAAAAATCATTTATCAAGTGAATTTGATCGAGATTGTGAGCACAAACCGAAACCCAAATATGGAAGGAGATGTCGCATTCAAAGAAGAGATGGTGAATAGATTCAGTTTCTGATTTACATAGGACACAGATCTGATCAGACGTGATATTCAAACGCGTAAGCCGGTCTTTAGTGTTAATGTGCCCATGAATGAGGCACCATTGAAAAAATCTGATACGTGGAGGGACGTGACATTTCCAGACCCGAGCGAAGGTGAATAGGCGACCAGGATGATTAAGGAGTGAGTAAAACTGAGAGACAGAGAAACCATGAATGGGCGAAAGAGACCAGGTGTGACAATCATTTGACAGAGGATCAAGCGTGATAGGTTGAAGCAATCGCAGGACAGAAAGAAGTTCCTCAAGGATATCAAAGGAAAATAGAGATGATGGGCAAAGATACGTGAAGCCGTGGGAAACAGCGTCCGCCACAGTCAAAAGGGGAAGGTTGGAATGGGAGAAAAGGAGGGGGAAAGATCTGTAAAGAGGAGAAAGACTATGCCAGGCGTCGAACCAGAAGAGACAGTTAGCGCCGTTGCCGATATCCACCCGGATAAAGGTTTTGAAGCTGTCAGAAGAATCTAAGACACCAGACCAAAAGGGAGACGGTTTACGGAGAGGAGCGAAATGAGGAACAAGGAAGGGGTCAGAATTATAGTGCGAGGCTAGGATCCATTTCTTCCAGATGAATTTTTCCGGCGAGAGGAGTCGCCAGAACCACTTTACTAACAGTGCTTGATTGAAAGAGATCAGATTGGGAACACCAAGGCCCCCATGAGTTTCGTGCAAGCAGACGATCTTCCAACTAACAAGACATTTGATTTTTCCACCATTCCAGAGGAACGTCCATCTAATGGCGTCGATTTTTTTAGATACCCAGATAGGAAGTTTGTGAAATGAGAGCCAATAGGTGGGGAGAGCTGAAAGAACTGCTTTAACCAAAAGAAGTCTTCCAGCTGATGATAGTGAGTTGGCCTTCCAACCAGCAAGTCTGGTTTCGAGTTTGGCTATAAGAGGATTCCAATCTGATCGGTGTAACTTAGTGGGACGCAAAGTGATACCGAGATATGATAAAGGGAATGAGTTAAGACGACAGTTGAGGGTAGAGGCAATAGCTGGGCCAAGGTGGTTAGCATTGCCGAGCATAATAATAGAGCTTTTACTGAAATTGATAGATAAGCCGGAGATGAGTTCGAAAGAATAGAGAAGGACCTTGAGGCAGTGAATATGATCAGGTGATGGTGAAACAAATAGGATGGTATCATCTGCATATTGAATATTAGTGATCATAGGGATGGGACCGGAATTATGAGTGGAGCTAGGATGATGAATACCAGTTAGATTGTTGTTAGCAATAGCCAAGTTGATCATACGATTGAAGACATCAGCCACCAAGACAGAGAGGAGGGGCGAGAGAGGATCTCCCTGTCTAAGCCCCCGAGCTGATTTAATGTGTCCACCAGATATGCCTCCAACCTGAATGATTGAGAGGCCCGAAAAGAGGATACTCTGGATCCAATTACACCACATGGGAGGAAAGCCTCTGTGCTTGAGGAGATCTAAGATGAAATTCCAATTTACTGAGTCGAACGCCTTGGAGAAGTCAAGTTTAAGCAGAACACCCGGGATGTTATTCGAATGGCACGATGAGATAACTTCTTGTGTTGCAGCTACACAATCAAGGATATTCCTACCTTGAATGAAGGCCGACTGCTCTGTTCCGACCAGCTCTTCCATGTAAGGTTGAAGACGGTTAGCTAGAACTTTAGTGATGATTTTAAAAGTGGTGTTAAGCAGGCTAATAGGATGGGAAGCTGAGAGGGAATTCGCCCCAGCTACTTTAGGGAGGAGAATAATATTAGCATAGTTAAGCCGGGCTATGGACTGGGGATTGGAACAAAACTCTGCACACATATCTAGAATATCTTCCTTAACCACACCCCAGAAGTGTTTGAAAAAGAATGGGCCAAAACCATCCGGCCCAGGGGATTTATTATCATCCATGTCTTTGAGAGCAGCCAATATCTCGTCTTCGGAAAAAGGAGAGTCAATAGGGATAGACGATGAGTTGGGATATAAAAGATTCCAATCAATGGATGGGAGGGGAGCGGAGGGCGAGCCAAGGATGGATCAATAGTAGTTGGTAAAAAGGTTCGAGATATCTGCAGGGTTGGTGAATGGGACACTATCGTGGATAATTTCCGGGATAAAGAGGGATCTACGTCGACCATTGGCACATTTGTGAAAATAGGACGAGTTCTTGTCACCTTCTTTTAACCATTTGGCTTTAGATCTTTGTTTCCAGCCTATCTCTTCCTGCTTCAGTAATCTCTCAAGCTCCACCTCGAGCTCTAAGAGCTTAACTTTGTCTATATTGCTGAGGGAGACCGCTTCCTCCTGAATATTAAGGGCCAGGATGTCATTTTGAATGTCGTTTATACGTCTACGAAGGGAACCCCAGACAGACTTTTCCCAGGGCTTGAGTAGTTTTCTCAGTGATCTTAGTTTGCTAACTACACGCTCCGTTGCTGAGGTAGATCTGATAGGATAATCCCAGACCCTTTTGATATAATCTTCAAAGGATGGTTCCAGCAGCCAGAGCCTTTCGAATCTAAACAGACGTTTGGGTAAAGGGAGGGAGCCAGTATCAAAAACAATTGGGCAGTGATCAGATAGAATCGTGGAAAGACCCGAACAAATAGAAAGTGGATGGAGGTCCTCCCAAGAAGGGTTGAACAGAAAACAGTCTAATTTAGCAAAAGAAGGTGAAAGACGTTTATTGGTCCAGGTGAAGTGTCGATTGTTGATTGGAGGCTCAATAAGAGAACAGGAGTTGATGAAGGCATTGAAGTCATCTGAATCAGCGGAGATGTTTCCTGAGCTTCTTTCCTCTGGAAACCTGGTTGTGTTGAAATCACCACCAATAATCCAAGGGCCATGCAAAAAAGATGCGAATTCCGAGCAGCTATTCCAGAGATTTAACCTATCTTGAGGCACGAGAGGACCATAAAGATTCGAAATAAAATAAATTGTGTCGGATTGCATGTGTTTTAAAGCTACATGAAGGACGGAGGGATACGAAATGATTTGACGGAGAGACCAGATGGATTCATTCCACATGGTAATTAGGCCACCTTTAGAACCTATAGAGTTGGAGTGGGCAAAGCCTGTCAGATTGGGGACACCTAATTGTTTGATTTGAAAAGGACAAGGATCAGATAGCTTGGATTCTTGAATTAAAAGGATATCTAAATTAAGGGGAGACAGAGACAGATATATAGAGTGTCTCTTGGAGGGGTCCCCAAGCCCACGAACATTCCATGATACGATTTTCATTGGGATAAGGAGATTCTCTCCTTTTCTAGGGTTTGCATGGCCTCGTGTTGTTCATCAGTTATGGTTACTCCCATGCAACGTGCAAGTTTTCTATTTAGATTAGAGATAGCAGAAGAAAAAACTACAGTTTTATAAAAACAACATGTGTGGCCTAGCAAGGATCTGGAGTTTCTGGCACTCCTTCTGACCTGCGCCAGAGTAAGGTCAGATCTATTTGGATGTACGGGCAGCGGGGAGGAAGGTGGTGTCCAATTAGGGTTGAGAGATGTGTTGGAGCCTAGGATGGGAGATAGCGGGGGTAGAAAGTAGTGGTGTTGCGCAGGGTTGGGGGCAGTGGGGGAGGCTACAGGATGGACGGGCTCCTGAGCTTCATTTTCCGGGTTGGACTGTGCTGGGGATTGGTACGGCGGTGAGGTGGGTTCGTAGTTCATGGCATCAAAGCGTTCGTCTGAGGAGAGATCCTCTGAAGGAATACCAAGGGGGTCATTGAAACACTTCATATCTCTCTCATAATCCAGCCCCAAAAGATAGTTCTCAGGTCTGGTACTTGGGTGGCTGTGATCCCATCTCGAAACTGTGATGAGGTATTCGACATTGTTAAGACGAACTCTATAGGAAGAAGAGGAGGGGGCTCCCTCGAGAAATTGCATTTTGATATAGATCAGTCTACGGTCAAACTCCGACCAGTCACATCAATCAAACTCCGTGAATCTGCCTACTAGGTTGATAGCTGCGCGCACAGCGTCCGTGTTATACCTAAGAGTCTCTGGAATTCCTCTAACAGATGCCCAGGAGGGGGGTTCAAGGGTAATCTGAACCGGACGTTCATATTCTGGCCAAGCTTCCAGAAAAATAGTTCCACCAGCCTTGGAAATGATCTTTCTAGTAAGCGCCATTTTTCTGACAGAGGAGGAGGGGCAAGCTACCAGGAACCGGTTGTTGTCCAGGAACCAGATCGGCCATTCTTCGTGATTAAAGGCTATTTGCAGCACCCTGTTCAGCGTCTCAACTGACCAAGCGCCGTCAATAATGGTCGCTGTGATGTAGAGCGACATGTCAGACGCAGCGAAGTTTCGAGGAGGAAAAGAATGGGGAGTGGGAAATGTAGAAGAGTCTCGGTATGAGTGTGTGATGGGAGAGGGAGAGAAACGATTGGGTCTGGGGACTTTATCGGTGGGTCCAGTCTGAGGGGGAATAAATCGAGTAGGTGTCTTATCACGTGATGTTTCAATATCATAATCAATTGAAAGCGGATAAAAGTTATCACCAAAGGGGGAATGATTATTTGGAGGATTCGAAGAGTTTTTGGTAGGTCCCGATGCAGCAAATCTGGAAGGACAGTGGGAGAAATTATGACCAAAAAAACCACAACAGAAGCAAATCTTCGGGTCCCTACATTTGGACGCCACGTGTCCCGCGCCAGCACATCGGAAACATCTTCTTTTATTTTTTAAAAATTCTACCGTTTGGCGGCAAGAAACGAACTCCGGGAGAGGGCTCCTACGGTTGAAATGCTGGGGAGTCGGAAGTATCGGCCTAGGGCTAGGAGTAGCAGCCACCTGCGCGTACGTACGGGCCTTGCCAGAGCTGGCAAGACCAGGCGATCTGGCTGCAGAGGACTGAAGAGGAACAGTGAAGCTAGCGGATTTGGATAAAGGGGCCAAACTGGGCCGCGACTCTTGGGAAAGTTTCAAGGACCGACGACGATACTTTGGAGGCACGAAAGCAAAGTCGGAGAAAGAGAGAGAATGGGAACTGGACAGTGAAGCTTGAGAAGGTTTCGGGGACTGGCGACGATACTTGGGAGGCACGAAAGCAATGTCGGAGAATGAGAGAGAAGGGGAGAAGAGAGTTGAGGAACGAAGGGGATTGTCGGGCGCCATTATATTGAATGTGAACGAAGGGGAGAAAGAAAATTTGAAATTAAATAGAATATTTTTAAGGACCTTTGAACTTATTAGGCCTTTTCTTGTTGTTGAAGTTTGGTTTGGCACCCATAACTTCAACATCACTCTCCCTATCTGCCTCTTCAAGTCGAAGAGCGATATCAATGAGTTGATCAAAAGAAACTTCAAATTTTAGAAGTAATGGCTTCTTGAGATTTTTTTTCAAGCCATAGACAAATCTTTGGTTCTTCTTCAATGGGGTGTTTATATATTCGACCACGTATTTATAAAGTGACTCGAAGGATGTGACATAATCTGCCATAGAGGATTTACCTTGAACTAGGTCTATAAAACGACGAGCCAATGTCACCTTCTCAGCTTCTGGCACAAATTTTAATTTGAAGCCTTCCCGGAATTTCTGCCAAGTAAGATCCGCTTCAAATATTTCAGAAATAAGAAGCTCATACCAATCTAATGCTCTTTCTTGGAGTATACTAGAGGCCACCTGAACTCGGTGAAGATCAATAAGATTCATGCGAGAAAAGATTCGATCACACGTTCTCAGCCAAGCCTGGACTTCAATAATAGTTTCAGATCCTTTGAATGGCTTCCCACCCAAATTGGTATAATCATTGCACAAACGTGCAAATCCAGACTTAGGGTGAGTAGACTCCGCTTTAGATCCGGCTGCTTGAGCATTCCTCACTAGATCAAGAAGCTGCTGGGCAGACATAAATACTCCATCTTGGGGAGTAGCACTAGATTGACCGGCGCTGGGACGGTCAGGTCTAACCATTTCTCTTCCTTATGAAAGAAAGAAAGAAAGAAGAAGGATAAGGTTATTCACCAAATGAATATCAAGCAATCTTGATAGATAAATAAGGAATCATAAAGAAAATAGGATGAATCGGTAGAAGACTCGAATTAAATACTAAAGCATGACTCCTAAGATGGACTTAGGACAATGATCCTTGCTAGATTATTCTACATTGTTCCGAAGATTGGCTCTGATACCAAGCTGTGACGCCCCACCTCTATACCCACTCTAGCCAAGGACACTAAAGGGTAATGCCGTCAACTAGTGCGGAGAATAAGGCTGTTGAGGGGCGACCATCCGCGTAATTGCTTTGTGCGAGCACCGATATGTCAGATAGTACAACATGCATTTAGTTTCAAGAGGAAATCCGACATACCGATACAAACTCAAAGCTACTACCCGGTGGCTATATATATTCTTCGGAAACAAATATAGAAATAA
Source organism: Allium cepa (assembly GCA_030765085.1). Lineage (NCBI taxonomy): Eukaryota > Viridiplantae > Streptophyta > Magnoliopsida > Asparagales > Amaryllidaceae > Allium > Allium cepa. The sequence goes on along the minus strand of CM060928.1, from coordinate 846,134,778 downwards.
GCATAACACAAATCAGTCACAGACATACATATCACAAAGGCGGAAATAGATATGAATATATAACACATGAAAGTGTATAACAGAGTAGTGGTCAAACAAGATCCACAATATCACAAAAGAATAGCTACAAATGCTAGAAAAAATAATATGGATACATCAATGAGTCTATATCTCAAATGTATACAAAAAAACTACTAATCTAAGTAGTTAGCCAAAAGTCAAGGTGATAATCCCAGATGTGAAGTCAAGCAGAAGCACCTGTAACATCTCGGTCTAACCCGTTTATTATTTAATAAGAAAATAATAAACGGATCAGTCTAGCTATAAATATCAAATGAAATGATATAGAATAAGAGATATGACAAAAACGTATGATAACCATAAAACCATATTGTGATAAGTATGTAATTGAAAATCAACAAGAGTTAATCAATATCACAAGAATCTTCTCAAAGATCAAAAACAATGTCATACTCTTTATTTTTATTCACTAAAACTATAAGTATTGCTCATTATATCAATGCCAATCACAAAAGTTAATGACACACAAATTCACTAAAGCACAAATATTGACAAAACTTATCAATGTAAATCACGAAAATTGGTAAAACACAAATTCTGGAAATCATCAATGGAAATCCAGAAATCACAAAAAGGGGGAGGCCTATCACAAAACGGGAGCATGAAAACTCACCAACACGTGTATCACAAAATGGAACTCTATTCCATGGTTACTAGCCATTAATTTTGAGCCGAAGCTCCACAAAACGGCCCGAAGACCATGGGTCGCTACCTCACCAATTTGAGCTGAAGCTCCACAAAAAGGGGGTTTAGTCTCCGTCGTAGATAAAGAGACATCGCACATTTGCTAGTCTAAATCACAAAAATGATCATCAACAATCATCAAGAAGTGTCAATTACAGTAAGCTAGTAAATATATAAGCTTAGCTTCATGTCCCATAACCACTAGCTTAACTTAAATATTTACGAACAAATTGTAGATCTCCACTCAAAAATTGTCACAAGAGATTCAATCGAACAAGTCCAAGAATTAACCGGCGAAGTAAACGCAATCGTTTCATATCCCTTGTTTTACTAAACCGTTTGATTAGATTTCTCATACAAGTGAGGTAAAGGTTTGTAGATACTAGTATATTGGAAAACGGTTTAAGAAACGAGCTTTGTAATAAAATAGTGTTGAAATCGTTTTGATGAAAGAGTTTTGATATTTACTACTAGTATTAAAACCTTCATATTTTTAAAGTGACAAATTACAAAAATGAATGTAGAAACAATAAATCATAAAAATTCACATTCGAAGACGTGAATAAAATCCAAAAAATTCAATTCCAAATCGATCAAAGTGAAAATACCCTTGCGACTTAACAGGCACGACTTACGACTTAACATAATTCAACACAAGAAATCAGCGGCTCAACACATACGACTCCACGGCATACGACCAAAGATGGTGCGACATAACCGGCCGAGTGACTTAAGAGCAGGTGCGAATTATACATGGCACAACCTAAGTTGATTGCAAGATATAGCAGGTGCGACCTAAATCAGAAGGCCAAGCGACCTAATGGTTGCAGCTTATGTGCAGGCCGACTTATCAAGCCGAGCGACCTAAGGAATTGGGGAATAAGGATGCAAGCAACCTAAGTGGTTGCAGGCCGAGCGACCAAAATGGATAGTGGCAACGACTTATCATGGCGCGACCTAAGATGAACGTGCGACTTAACAGAAAGCGTGCGGCCTAACATGGGGCGACCTAGGTGGTGCAAGTTATACCAGGAGCGACCTAGCACGGCGCGACCAAATCAATGCCGAGCGACTTAAGGAACTCGCAGCTTAAGGAGGTGAGCGGCCTAAGGATGGTGCGACCTATATGCACACGCGACTTAATGGGCCGAGCGACCTAACACGAGCGACCTAACTGTAGGCCGAGGGAAAATGGTGCAGGCCGAACGACCTAAGAAACAAAAGTGCCAAACTTTCTCAATCTGCAACCGGACGAGCACGAACGCTAGGGGGTTATGCCCATCGGCTACCCGGTCCTATTGGCTCCTCAATGCATCACCAAAAACGTAATCAAACATCAAAGTTAGGATTTATAAAGATTTGAACCCAAAACACTAAAAATTGAGATTTTCACCAATTCAATCCAAACCAAGAGCAAATGCATATGAAAAAGTTTAGGAATTCATACCCAACAATTAAAGATAGTTATAGACAAAGATGTGAGATAAAAATCTCACCTTTTCACAAAATCAATGAAGAGAAGCTTGAAAGCAAAGGAAGAATCAACCACACTTGAATCTCTACACAAGAAGCTTGAATCAATGGCTTCTCTTTGAATTTGGAGTTAGATGTTGGATTTGCAAATGAACTAGGGCTTGGAGTTTTAATTTCCCATTCCTTCCTCCATTTTTGATGAAGCTTGAGTGTTAGGAAATGAAAGCGAAGTTATGAAGGGAAGAGGGTTGAGCTAGAATTAATAGTTTAAGCTAATGGGCTAAACCAAACCCAAAGCCCAAAGTGAAAAGGTGGCAAAATTCCACTAACTCCAAACATATCAAAGTTTATAGTCAAAAAGATCATAAACGCGTTTTGGACCCAATGGAAGTGGTTTCGAGTCCTAATTCGACCGTATGCAAAAAGTAACTTTTTGGACAAAAATCCGACTAACGATAAAATATTAAAATATTCATTCGTAAAATATGCGGGTTGTTACACATGGATTTGGCACAACAATTTGAACTTTTAAATTTTAAACATTTATCCAAAGTAGTCAGATATGAACTTGTTAGAGGGATTCCAAAAATGAGTTTTAATGTCAATAATCTTGGTGATGCTTGTCAATAAGAAAACTTCATACAAAATTTCATTTAAATCAAAAGACATGATTTTGACTACCCATCTCTTAGAACTTCTTCACTTAGACTTGTTTGGATCATCACATGTTCAATTAATAAATCACAATAGGTATTTTTATAATAGGTGATTTTTCAAGATATAATTGGACTATATTTCTTAAATGTAAGAGTGATGCATTTGAAATGTTTAAAATTTTGCTATAAAAATTCAAAATCAAAAGTCAATTAAAATTAAATAATATGAAGTGATCATGGAGGAGAATTCGAGAATGAAAATTTTGGGAACTTTTGTAACAAAAAAGAATTACACACAACTTTTATTAGATCTCCTCCACAATATGGAATTATAGAACGTAAAAATAGAACTATACAAGAATGCACTAGGACTATGGTTAATGATAGTGATTTACCCCAAAAAATTGGGCTGAAGCAGTTGCTGTAGCATATTACATTTTGAATAGAATTTTAATAAGACCATTAACCAAGAAAACACCTTATGATTACTTTTTGATAAAAAGTGAAAAGTCAATTATTTTAAAGTTTTTGGTGGTAAATGTTTTATATTAAATACACAAGATAATTTAGACAAATTTGTTGCAAAATCCGATAAAGGAATATTTATTGGATATTCAAATAGAAGTAAGGCATGTATAGTTTTTAATACTATAACTGACATTATTAAGGAAACTTTACGTATTTCATTTGATGAAAATTTTAAGGTAACTAATTTTAGTAATGATGAAGAAGAAAATCTTAATCCTAGTGAGAAATACTAAATTGCAAATAATGAAACTACTAGCAATGGAAATAATAGTACTGATAATTCAAATCCAAATAAAAGAATAAATTTTTTGAAAGACCGTCCTTAGGAAAACATTCTAGGATGTACAGAATCAGTTGTACAAAATTAAAAATCGATTAATAAGATGAGTAGTGTAGTATTTATTTGTAATAACAAATCTAAAAATCCAAAAGAAGCATCATTAAACGGTTCATGGATTCTTATCGTGTAAGAAGAATTGAATCGGTTTACTAGAAATAATGTTTGGGAATTAGTTCCACGACTAGAAAACAATCTGTTAATGAAACTAAGAGGGTTTATCAAAGTAAGTTAAATGAACAAGGAAAAGTCATAAGAAATAAAGCATGTTTAGTTGTACAAAGATATATCCAAGAAGAAGGAATGACTTTGATAAAACCTTTGCCTCTATAGCCAGAGAAGCCACAAAAATTATACTCGCTTTGCAATCCATAATAATTTTAAGTTATTTCAAATGGATGTCAAAAGTGCATTTTTAAATGGTTCTATTAAAGAACATGTATATGTTGAACATTCCCACTTTTTGAAGATGAAAAACTCTCTAATCATGTTTAAAAATTAAAAAAGGCATTATATGGTTTAAAACAAGCACCTAGATCTTGGTATGAAAGACTCAAATCATACTTAATACAATCTAATTTTGAAATGGGCAAAATAGATACTACGTTATTTATAAAAAGAGTTAACAAAGATATTCAGCTTATACAAATATATGTAGATGGCATTATTTTTGGGTTAACAAACGAACAACTAAATAAATATTTTTCTGATATAATGACCGAAGAATTTGAAATGAGTCACATGGGAGAATTAATATTCTTTCTAGGTTTATAAATTAGACAACTATATAATGGAACATTTATAAGTCAAGAAAAATACGCTAAAGAATTGGCAAAGAAATTTTTGAATGTCTAATATAAGCGATAAAGCAACACCCATCGCAAGTAGTGAGAAACTTAATAAAGAAGACAATTCAAAAGACATTGATCAGAAACTATAAAGAGGTAAGATAAGATCTTTACTCTACATCATAGCTAGTAGAACCGGTATCATGCATAGCGTATGTCTATATGTAAGATATCAGTCGCAGCCTAAGGAGGCACATCTTAGAGGTGTAAAACGCGTCTTAAGATATGTTAACTACACTTTAGACTATGGGCTTTTCTATCCAAAAGAAGATTCATTTGACTTAATATCATATAGTGATGTTGAAAATGTTGGATGCAAATCCAACCTAAAAAGCATGAGTGGAACCACACTTTTTGGGACACTCACTTATATCATGGTTCGGTAAAAGAAAAATTATGTATCTTTATCCATAACAAATGCAGAATATATATCAGTAGCATTAGCATGTTCACAGGTCAGCTAAATGCAATAAACTCTAAGAAATTTCGGTATAATTTAAAATAATTACCAATATTATGATAACACTATTGCAATAAATCTATCCAAAAATCCAACCCATCATCCTTGGATAAAACATATTGATATAAGACATCATTTCCTAATAGGTAATGCAAATAAAGAAATTATTACGCTAGAATTTATAAATACAGAAAATCAAGCAGCTGACATTTTAACGAAATCATTAGCACGGACTAATTTCATCAAATTAAGGAGAGAACTTGGAATATGTTCCTTTATGGAAATCTAGAAATAATACAATTTTTTTTCCAAAGAAAATTGAAAAATAAAATTGTTCTATATTTATCAACATACGCAGATACTATATATCGACATACATAGTAGTTTTCAGAAAAAAATTCCTTCCTTCTTTCAAAACTTAAAATCTAATTATATAACTGTAATGACACGGAATTTTCAATCCCGTTAATTCCAGATAGTTAGGGTAAAGAAGAAAAGATGTAGAAGAAGAAGAAGAAATAGAAAACAAGTCATAGAATCTCACATTCGCAGCGGATCAAAATATAATATCATATAATAACATTTATACAAAGAAGCTGTAACAGTTAAATTACATACAATACATTAGAGTGTTCAACCCTTACACAATAGATAGACAATCAAAAATTAACTTGTCCCAAAAAAATTCAATCTAATACACAGCGGAATACTCCATACGTTCCTGCCATCCAGCTCGCCTGTTGAGCTCCAGAATGTCCTCCTTGAAAATCTGTAATACTCGGTCTGACCCGAGCATTACATCAAAGTAACACCAAGGTCAAGCTGGAAACCAGCGTGAGTAAACCCATAATAATATGAAATACTAAGTTATAAAACTTATTTGCAAACCAGTATAACTCGTACCTTCCGACGGGTTCTCAAAATCCATCACTTATTACAAACAATATCCAATAACTATTACTTAGTTATAGGCCAAGTTACTTAATTTATTCAAATTCCAGCCTGTTTAATTTCACATATCCAATTTATAAAGAATTTATAAAGAATTTAGATTACAAATCGAAGTGGTTTCGGGTATTGCTGATACCCAACCCTGGTCTCTTCAACTTCAGTGTCATCTTTTATCGTAGTTGTCAAGTTTTAAAACAATACAATTTAAATTCAGGATTTCGATCCATACAATAATTTATCTCATATAGATAAACCATATTATCACTGTCCAGCCCAAACCTACCATATCACAGTACGTCACAAATTATCGGTCTAGTTATTAATCCAAACTCTTAATGCAATTCAATCTTCCATAAGTAAGTTTGATCAATTCTTAATCAATTTATTTAATCTCCAATTGAATTACTTACTAACCTTAATCATTTGGATTTCCTTAATCATGCTTACTTAACATTAATTAACTACAACCCAATTAATTAATCATTTTTTATTATCCATCTTACTTAACCAACCTTGATTAATTAATCTTTAATTACATTAAGTAATTAACTTTTAATTAACCTCATAGATTATTTAGCCTTACCCATTCATATTAATTAAACTCTAATTACTTCTCGTTAATTAATTAATTAAATTAGTTAATTATCCTCTAATTTCTATCATTTATTAATTATGCTTTAACTAATTACTTTTTAACAAGTAATCTTCAATCAGTCACATTCATTAATTAATCTCATTCAGTAATTACTTATATTAATTAATTCTTAAATTAATTACACCAAGTAATTAATCCCTAATTACTTGCATGATCTAAAAAAACTTGTTTGATAATTTTGGAAAATTTGATTTACATTTCTTTGGAAATCTATTCGTTTTATAAACTTTAAAGCTTGGTTATATTATTTACTTTTGAAACATGTTAACAATATTTTCTTAGTTTTGAATATGATTTCCTAAAAGTTATTAATCCAAACTCTTAATGCAATTCAATCTTCCATAAGCAAGTTTGATTAATTCTTAATCAATTTATTTAATCTCCAATTGAATTAATTACTAACCTTAATCATTCGGATTTCCTTAATCATGCTTACTTAACATTAATTAATTACAACCCAATTAATTAATCATTTTTTATTATGCATCTTAATTAACCATCCTTGATTAATTAATCTTTAATTACATTAAGTAATTAACCTCATAGATTAATTGGCCTTACCCACTCATATTAATTAACCTCTAATTAATTCTCATTAATTAATTAATTAATTATCCTCTAATTTCTATCATTTATTAATTATTCTTCAATTAGTTACTTTTTAACAAGTAATCTTCAATTAATCACATTCATTAATTAGTCTTGATTAATCTCATTCGTAATTAATTACTTTGTAATTACTTATATTAATTAATTCTTAAATTAATTACACCAAGTAATTAATCCCTAATTACTTGCATGATTTAAAAAAAACTTGTTTGATAATTTTGGAAAATATGATTTACATTTCTTTGGAAATCTATTCATTTTATAAACTTTAAAGCTTGATATATTATTTACTTATGAAACATGTTAACAATATTTTTTACTTTTGAATATGATTTCCTAGAAGTTTAAACCATAGAACTAAATTTACTTCACATTTAGAACCTGATAACCTATTCCCTGTTTAATTAATTAAAACTGGATACATCACAAAAAAAACCCGAGCAACTCACTTAAATTCTCGAGCAAAACAATGATACACTCGCGACCTCATCAATTTCGAGACAAACCCCAAATGTCACGAGTCTAAACCCGAGAATTTCCACATATACACGATCTAACTTCACCAGACACTGATGCGCACGCATGCACGTGCACGTCGGTTTGGCCGACTCCAACACCTCGCCAAAGCTACCTTCAAGTCGACGATCACCTCATCAACTCACTCGATCACCAGATTCGACAATTTCGCCCTCAAATCAAAATCGAACCAAACGACTCAAACCTGGAACTCACTCCGACCAAAAAACCTCCCATTTTCCATCGCCTCCGGCCTCATAAACACCCACCGATCAATCTAAAGCCACGCCACACTCCGACGAACCTTTACCCCAACTCACGACCCACTCTGGCGTCCCCTCGGCGACGAATTTGCCTAGAAAATACTAATTGCCCAAACGAACGTCGAAACCCTAAATTGCCTCCGTCTAACCACAACGATCAACAGTAAATTCGATCACCCATTTTTCCAGTGATCCACAACCCACTGGCCACCTCCAGTCCAAACCTCGCTGTAAGACTCCTTGCCGATCAACGACAATCGACCAAAATGCCCAAATCGATCACTATAGAAAATCTCGATTAATACAACACTTAAAATCATGATTTTATCACCTAAACTCATCATTCACGAACACAAACCCGATTATGGATTCAAATCATGAAATCAAGATGTTTGATTTTTCTCAAATTTCAAAAGTTCCATTGTAAATTCCATTTTAGGGATGAATACTCAACCATTAAACTCGAAATCATTTTTATAAATGATGTTACCTCATTTTAAACATTTACTCTTTAGAAATCAAAGCCTAAAATGGTTCCTAATGTCAGATAGGATTTTTTTTTTGTCTGAAGTTTTTGAGTCTGTGATAATAATAGGGACAAAATATATATACACACAGTCATATACACCTGTATATATAGGGCGGCTTCAATCATATTTCGGGAAGAATTATTTATGCAAACATATTACATCATATCCATATAAATTTATCAGTAATAGATTCAAACTATTTTTAAAGCAAAAGTTTACTCACCTTTATTTATGCAAACAGGGAACCTGAACTTGCTTTTGAAAACTGGAGATATCTTAATCTGATGCTTGATATTTGAGATGAACTTTATTTTGAATTATTCTTGAGTTTAAATTTGAATTTTTGCCTGATCTTTGAACTGCTTCAGGATTTAGAGATGAATCTCCTTGTTTTGATTACAGATTTTTGTCTTAGGTTTGAAATTAACAGGTTTGAGTATTTGGTTACTAATCAAAGGAAAAAAATGAGAGATATGGAGAGATGTGTTTATATAGATTTAATTTAGGATTTATTAAAATAGAGAAAATAAAAATAAAAATGGTGACACTTGCTTAAAAACCTAACGCTTGTCTTTTACCATTCATAATTCATTACACTTGTTATTAGAAAAAATTATAACCTAACACTTGTAATAGCATGAATATATTAAATTTTAAATGGTTTTAAAAACTTTTATAATAAATTTTCTAATTAATAAATACATATCTTAATTTTATAAATAAAATCCTTTAAAAGAAATGATATAAAACAAATTATATTCATAAAAAAAAAATGATATAATTTAAATCCAAAATATATATATATATATCTAAGATATATATCTATTTTTGAAATTTCAAATTCAAATTCAATTTAAAATCCAATTTAAAATATATTAAAAAATTCAATTTAAAATCAATTTAAATATATATATTTTAAACAAACACAAATTCAATTTGTAAATAATAATTCTATTTGAAATCCATTTATATATATATAGAAACAACACATTATTACTATTGTTTGAAAACAACATTTTTTCTAATTTTAAACAATTTATAAAGGAGATTGTCACATTTTAAATTGCTTGAAATTACCGGGATATCACAATAACCATCAAATTTCAACTCCATACCCGTTTTCTCATTTTTTTCATTCTGAAGACTCAAAATTAATTAATCAAAAATGGATTCACCTAATTCTAAACATCCAAGAAAAGAATCAAGCTTATTTCATGACTTCACGTTTAGTTCACGTTTTCTAAACTAGGCAATGTTGAAAAAGAATCAAAGGATGTTTCTCACAAGGTTTACTGAAATTCAAATAATGCAAATTTGCTTCAAATGAACTAGAAAAGCATAGGAGAATGTTAAGGAAATTGCAAAAACATCTATTGGATAATAAAGCAAATCCAATAATCATTGAAGAGGGAGACAAATAAATCTTGCAATCATAATCCTATGAATCAAAATAATGAAGTGGAAGATGAAGAAGAGGAGGATGACAACGATAATGAGGATGACGATGAAGTACATTACGCAGGAGAGGTCAATTACGTCGTTCATGGAAATTTAGTGGAACAAAAAGGAAATTTTTGTCTCACTATCCAAACTGCTTCATTCATAAATCTCCTATAATTAAATCAAAACATTAAATTGTATTTTGGGTATGCATATGTTTGGTTTATTTGCTTTGTGTGAACATATAGGGTTGTTTTAGTTTAGATACAAGGTTTAGTGTGTAATATTTAAATTTGACTACTTACACCTTAATTTGATAAGTTGTTTTGGTTTTTTCTATATAAATTGTTTATATGAACGATATGTCTTGATTATATGGTTGAAATAAGATGTAATTATAATTGTATATATATATAGTTATTTCTCAAAAAAAAATATAATTAGTATTGATTTTGATACCATACACAACATTATCACATTTCATGGTGCTTAATATGTCATATTTTAGGGGGATTTTATTTTTCTTTACCCGTTTTTATTGATGACAAAAAAGGAAAATATAAAATATAATACATGCATATACTTGGGGTGTTATTCAAAATAGGGGGAGTTAACCAATTTAGGGAGGGTTACATGATAATTTATATTAAATATATTTCCATGGTTGTCTTCATCAAAAAGAGAGAGATTTTTAATACCACAGATATTGATTTAGATGACAACAAACATATAAATATATGTATGGATGTTTTTTCAAGTTGTATAGAATATTTTACATGATATTATAGAGGTTTATACAAGTACAAGGTAATCAAGTCTGAAGACTGATTGGTGAAAAGACTAGAGATCAAGGTACAGAGATGATCAAATAATTGAAGACTCATGAGTTTAGAGACAAAGACACAAAGAGTTCAAGGCTATAGATTGTAGTTAATAGATATTAGATTTATTTATTAAAGTCCTTGAACAACAACTTTCTTTCTTACTCTTTATCAAATTATTTATTTTATTATCTAAATATTTATTTTATTTTTCAAAATATATTTCAACAAATATTTTATAAGAGTTTTATATATTAAAGTATTTAGAAACTATGTTTGAATAATTTTGTAAGAAGTTAGAATTTTAAAACACCTTAAAATTGTTTCTATTTTTTAAAACATACCCAAGTATGTCGACATAGGCTACATAGGTATGCCGACATATGTACCATGGAAGAGGTGTCTTTTGAATAGTTGTGATTTTTGGTTACATCTCTTCGTGAATAGACACGTCCCTTCAAACACTATATAAAGCTCTATAAAGGAGAATGGAAAAAAAATTAATAACTACTTCTCTATATTCTTCTTACTCCAAATTCTCACTGTATATTTCACAAAATTCATTTTTTATAATCTTCAAACTCATTCAATTTCTACTTTACCATATTCATTCTCTACAATCTACATATCGACTTCCAAGTATTCTCTTATCAATTCAAAGACCAAAATGCTATCAAATGGCTTTAGGATATTTTGTATCCAAAGTACAACTATTTGTATTTGGAATCAACTGTATATTATTATTTGTGTGGGTGTGCTTATTGCCTGTTCAAATTAAATGGGTGTGCTTGTTGCCCATTCAAATCAAGTGTGTAACATCCCATTTTAAGCCAAATATTAATTTAGAAATCAATATAAATTTCTAGAATTAATTTGAAATTAATTTGAATTTTTCAAAACAAATAGGATAAGTGTTGATTTTATATATATATATATATATGAATAGATTGTAATTTGAATTTGAATTTGAATTTGAATATTCAAATATAAGATATCTTAGAAAAATATTTGGATTTAAAAATAATATATATGTGATTTATATTAGTGTATAATTTAGTTTTAAAAAACATATTCTTTGAAATTTTATAAATATTAATATAAGAAAGTATATTTAAAAATAGAAATAATTTAATAAAACATATTAATATAATATAATACATATATTTTATATAAAAAAATATTCTCGTGAAAAAAGACAAGTTTTAAATTTTTAACACATAAATTAACAAGTGTAATAAGTCAAGTGTGAAAATTAACAAGTGTTAGGGTTTGAATATATGTGTTAACAAGTGACAAAACTTTCTATTTTTCTTTTATTTAAAATTTTTTTCAGGTTATGTTATACATCTATCTTTCACTATTCATTTTCTTTTCTTTTTCAAAATAACTTCAAACTAAAAAGAAAATCAAAACAAAAATAATAATAAAACAAGCTTGGATTCATCTTAAACATAAATCAAAGCATTTCCAGTAAATCAAGATCAAATTCAAGGTCAAAACATCAAAGCTCAACAACAACCTCGGTTTCAACCCGAGCATGATTTCAACTTCAACAACTTAAGCAAAGCAAGGATCATCACTAAAACAATAATCAGTTCAAAGTCAGACCAGTTTCAAATACCAGTTCAAAACCAAAACAAGATTTCCAGATTTTCAAAAGCAATAACCTTTTTTTTCCCAGGCTCTCTGTTTTCAGATATCAGGTGAGTAGACTACCTTGGTAAACTTTAAAACTGTTATGATTTATTGCATGTGATAATTCTCAAAAGTATATATGTACAAATGAAAAAAAATGACTACATGCATGTATATATATGTGGAAAATGGGCGTGCATGTCAGTTACAGGCATAGTTGCCTCTGTTTGGTTCCAGGTTTTAAAAACCTATTAAAAATTCAAGTTCACTATTTCTAATCCTCTTTAGGTTTCAAGGTTCAAACAAAACATGTTTTATAATCACGTTTTAAGTTTTGAAAATAATTTTAAGCAAATTAATTAAAGTATATTTTGGAAAATCAAGGAATACAAACAAACTCAAAATACGTTGGAATTTCAAACATCATGATTTCTAGTTTCAGGTACATCATCTGAAACATTTTCAAAAACGATGTTTTTTAAAAGTGGAATCATAATTTTTAAGTGCGTATTCACAGAGAACTTGCGGGTTGAACGGTTTTGGGTTTATTGGCAAATTCTGGTGATCGGAGTAATGATGGACCTCGTGATCGAAGCTGAAGCATACTTGGCAATTGGGGATCATCATAAAAATGCTCAGTGAATTTATAATTCATCGAGGTGGTGGTACAACGAAGGTTTAGGGTTTTAACCCGGTTTTTGGTCAATCCTGTTCTTGGAGCAGTTGTGTCGTCAATGTCGAATCGGACTACACCAGGGCAAGTGGAAACGAAGCATGGATCGTCGATGAAGGGATGGACGTGATGGCAAGGTTGCAGGTGGTCTGGATCGATGAGGTGAGTCGATTTTGTTGATCGAAGTTTGGGTTCAGGGATTGTTGAGTAGCTCAATCTCGGGTTCGTCGTCAATACGAGGTTCTGGGTGTTCTTGGTTCTCGAATGGGTTGACGTTGACTTGTGGAAGGTGGAGGCGATGGCTAGAATGTCGGCGATCGGTGGTGCACGTGCACATACTCCTGGTTGTTTCAGTAGCCAGAGTTTTAAGGAGAAAGATTTTCGACTCGAAGTTAACCTCGGGGAGACTTGGTTGTGGCTCGGGTTTCGGTTTGGGGGTTTACACGAGCTAAAAAAGTTTTAAATGTTTAATTAATTAATAATTAAGGATATTAATCATTAATTAAGGATAATTAATGAAAGTAATTATGTGATTAATTAACTATAATTAATTAAAATAATTGTAATTACTTAATGATAATTAAGCAAGGTTTGAAGGTAATTAAATTAAATTAATTTATTTAGAAATTAAAATTAAATTAATTGAGAATTGAACGACTAATTCATCTTGCTTATAGATGATGGATTATTATTGAATGCCTTGAATTGGTGGATACCTCTGATATGTGATTGTGATACTTTGCGATGTGAATTGTTGTGAATTGAACTGTGATGTCTGTGATATATTTTTGTGTGAATGTGAAAAACTTGGCCTGTAAAACGGCATTTGAATTTCAATGCGACCGGGAGTCGGATTCCAAATAGTTATCCGAAACCCAGATCGAATATTAAACGGTGAATCTTTTGTGACTTATATATCAACGTGTTTTAAAATAAGCGCTTCTTATTCGGTTAAGCCGGGAGAGGACATTATGTCATAAAACCCATTCCGAATAATGATACGACGAAATAGGAGTGCATTTGAAGATGGTGGTTGAAGATCGGGTATCTTCGAGAACGAAAGGATTACCTATCGATTGTCTCTGCACTGAGTTTCTCCAGTATAGAGATCTCCGTATGTGACGGAGAGTCCGGTCGAGATTGTGGATACAAGGATTTGCAAGGGCTTCTTCCTTTATTGGACAAAGTGTCTTCGGTTCCATTCATACCCAGGATGGACTTGTATGGATATATGTCTGACATTACACTTTGAGATATAAAGTTGATTTCTATCAAATGCATTTCTGTTTGGTGGCGAAGAATTTATTCTCTTAGCTTAATACCCTTCTTTGAGGCATACGAGCTTAGAGGTTATGTAGTTGATGGCTATTAGTGATATACTCCCAATTTGGTAGTGTGGCATGCTAAGTGTTGATCTTTTGTTGATTGAAGCATGACTTTTGTAAAAAGTGTAGCTTTGTGGAACGAGACTTCATCGAACCTCACACCATGGAAATGGTCGAAACAGGAAAAGATGCAGCAAGGTTATGAGGGTCGTGCCCTTTAGGGTATGTGCATTTCCTTCTGGATAAAAAGTGGTATTTTGGTATGAAGCCCAGATAATTTTCTTTGTGGTTGTTGGGTGTTGAGGGCCCCTGATAAAGGTCGGTTACAACCAGGGGATGACATACTCGTGACAGTTAGTTACCTAGTTACAGAGGTAACCCGGCCTTGTGTTGGCAGAGAGCTGGTTAAGTTCTTAGGGCGTCCCTCCAGAGGCATACCCATTCGGATAAAGGAAGTTCCTTAGCCTTGGCCATTTGTTGGAATCCAAACAAAACAATATGAGCCCTGTACGGTTTTAGTTGTATAATCTGTCATGCAACGTGGTGGTAACCTGCCATAAAACATGGTAGCTATAGTAGGTATACTATAATGGTAGTATGTTGGCTAAGATTTATATTATTCAAAATGTTTTCTACACTCTGCACTAATAATAATTTCAAAAGGATTTTCGCATATCAAGCACGTTTGACAATCATAAGGAGAAATCTCCTCAAATTGTGCAATTGCATTGTGTGTGTGGTGGGAGGCCTTATGGTAGTTTCATTTTCCAAAAAGCATAACAGATTTATTTTTAAATTGTTTTTGTTTAAACAACTATTTTGTTTACTCATATCAGTCCCATGACTGACCCGGAGTTTATTGTTCCCTTCCTAAACTATGCCTATAATTTTTCACAGAGTCAGGTTATCCATGTTCTAGAGCTAATTCAGATTGTAGATTCAAAAGTCTTCGAAGTCTTTGGAAGCTTTTGGTTTGGAGTCTTTAGTTTTGTAAGCCTTTTGAATCTGAAAGTCTTTGGAGTTTTGGAAGACCTTATTAAAGTCGAAGTATGTTGGATTCTCGCTCTCTCTTTTTGGAAGTTCTGTTGGTGTTGTTCAGTTGTCATGTTGTTTTTTCCGCTATGGAGTTATATTTTGTTGTTGTATCATATACATTCTACTCTGGTGATGGTATTCAATTATTGTAATGATGTTGTATCGATGTTGTATCCATATGTTGTGATCAATGAAATCATCTTTTGTTTCCGCTGTGTTGTATTCATCTAATGTTGTTTAAGCTCCACCGAACTAGAGTCTGACATTTGAACCTCCTGCATTCGAATACAAGTGAGGTATTGGATGTCGATTTTCGAACGTTGGATTTCGAGTCGTGACAAAGTGGGTGTGCTCGTTGCCCATTTAAATCAAGTGGGTGATCTGGTTGCCCGAATAAATCAAGAGAGTCTACCTTGAGCTTGAAAATCAGGATGGTGTATCTCATTGCCTTGAAATTGAGACTGTATTCTAGTTTGCTTACCACCTATCTAAAGTGGACGTTTGAAAGAAATTTGTACACATACTGTATAGGATTGATTAATCCGAACCGGTACAAAACTCCTAGTGTCGTCTCTCTTGCTTTTACTTTACCTTTAGTTTACTTTTGCTACATTTACATATCTATGACTGCCTGTTAATACATACATAAATACATATATCTATGTGTGTGCGTGTGTTTGATTAAAAATCCCAAAACAAATTAGAAAATTCTATATAAGTTACAAAATATTATTTGCCCCACCTTTCATGTTAAAGTGGCCTTAAGATCCATTCACACTGGTATAATTTGTACTACACCATCTCCCACAATATAGACTAGTCAGCTTATGAGGTAAAGGTAGAGATGGAGTCTAAAATTAGGTGTATTCACATCTTAGGACTTGATGGGATATGAAATAAAATTGAGGAAATGAAATTGTTCCACGTATGACGAGGAAAAGGTTTGTATGAGAGTATATGGGAAATTAAGGAGAGAATCCGAGTTTCCTATCATGAGCTCTCTTCCAATAAGTTTCTTTTTTGGTTAGTTTGTACCTTGCTCGTTAGGTCATCGTTTGTTTGCATGATTGCCTTAGCAAGCTAGTTGACATAGGCATGAATGTATGAACGTTAGAGTTGGTTCTATTCACGTCCTTATGACGTGTTTTGGTTGCTATGGTTTACCAGTGTAAATTTTACTATGTTGGCTTGTATATATATACATTCCAACCTAGGATAGAAACCTATAATTAGGTTTTCTAGCTTTTGTTAGATAATTTTAAATGTGTTATTCCTTTATATATGTGTTTACTAATTGTGTTTATGGATGTGGTTGTTTACTCATGCTTTGATATGGATGTTGCATATGGATGTATGGATGCATATAAAAATATATGTACTTGCCTATGTTAGGATGTTTGCATACATATTGGTTGTGTTGCATTTGCATTCATATAAGAGGTTAGTTTAGTTGCATTTTCACTCATTTCATATCATATCATCATAATTTATCTATTATATGCATTATATACTCGTGGTTGCATTTGAATTGTATGAGGAATGCTAGATGGAAGTAGTTTTGTTGGTTTCGTACGTGTGTTATGTTATAACATGAGTTGCATTATCCACCTTTGAGAATTTTGAGGACGAAATTCTTTTAATGGGAAAAATGTCACGCTGCAATTTTATGTAACTAAATAATTATGTTAAAAAAATAAAATCGTAAGTTTACACAAAAGACAAAATAGATTTTTTTTTAATAAGAGATGGAACTAGGCTTTGACGCCTATTCCATTACGTTCGGAATATCGTTTATAGTTATAAATTATATATAACTTGCTAAATTTGGTTAAACGGACTAGAAATTAGAAGAAATCAAACATAGTAGCATTTTCATAGTATATTGATCACAAGATTTTAGCCTAGATATTATATTTTTCAGCCTATAAATGGAACTCTAACCCTATTCCTTTTGTCGTGATAATCCTACCATCACTTATAAACCCTACTCACTAAATCAATTCATAATCCACTAAATCAAATCCAAATTAAACGAATCAATATATGGAATTGCTCATTGCGAAGAGAGCTATGCAAATAAATCAAATCTATCGATAAATTTGGCATTTTCAAGATGAGGAATTTCTGGACAGCTAAGAAGGAGGATTCACTTTAGATTTGAGGATGCACGGCTAATCAGTGAACAGGATTTACCATATTTGTGTATATAGTGAGATATAATAATGCATCCCTTATGATCGTAAATCACGTTATAAATTATGTAAATGAAATTCAAAAATTGACTTTTTTATATACAAATAAGATTAGGGTTTAGCACATCATGGCTAGATGGTTAAAAATATAATTGTTTTAATTGATTATAATTAGCCAAAGTTAATCTCCTTCTAATTAAAAAGTGTGAAACATAATAGTGCCCCAAACCAGACATGTTGTATATGAAAATTGTAGTTCACGACGACATGAATCCACTTGTAACACCCCATCTCTATACTCATACTATCCAAAATTATTACTGGTAATACTGTTAGATAATACGGAGAATGAAACTGTACGTGGTACACACATGAATATTCTCCTAGGCTAACTCCGGTACGTATTTCCAAAAAAAATCATAAACAACTCACTTATACGTACACGGTATTGGTACAAAATAACAAACACGTGTGTCTCTAGGATAGAACAATATCTTTACTACTAATAAAGAAAATTTGTTGAACTAATTTACTCGGTATATTTTTGAAATTAAAAAATTCCCCTGCTTTCCGTTTACATATTTGCGCTCAAAAATAATATCAACGTATACAATAACACAAGCATCCCGTGTGTGAAACGCGGGCCTATACTAGTACAATATAAAATAAATCATTGAGAACACAGAGTCAATAACGTAGCCTTAACATATATGAAACAAATATATACAAATCCATGCAAGTTATAAAATAGGTCAATCACCAACTATCTCAAAACCAAACAATGTACATCTAATACAACACAATGTCATACAATCATAAGGTAATATAATACACGGTGATATACAATAATATCTTATCCTCCATCTATGCTCAACATCCACATAACGGTCATCTGTCCCTGAAACTGTAATGTCACGGACTGACCGAGTATTATATAAATAATAAACGGGTCAGACTATCTAAATCCATGGTGAGAAAATAACAATAAACATGGTATTAAAAGTATAGTACGAATACGACTCAAAGTAACAACCATCATAAATCTCATAATAATACACCATACATGCATGCTCAATAATCAAAGCGTCAAATCTCAACTTGCAGTCCTAATAGAAGTAATAACTTCCAACTGTTAAGTCATGGGAGATACATTAAGAAATGTGGAACCTAAATAACTAAGTCCATACAAAATACAAAAATCAATAGCCAGAAATACTATTTTGACTTTCAGTCCCAATGGAAGTATATACTTCCGACCGTTAGTCCAAGGAGGTAGCAAGAAATACAAATCCTAATAACCACAATCCATACAAAATATTGAAGCAATATCCAACTAATTATCTCGACCTACAGCCCTAATGGAAGTGATTTCTTCCGACTGTTAAGTCCTTGGAGATGTCAAGAAATATAAACTCAAATCAATATCGAAGCCAATCAACCACTCAATACACAAAACCATATATCTCGACCCCTAGTTCTTAGAGAGGCAAAACTCTCGACTGAACAGTCCTAGCGGATAGAAACAACAAATAAAAAAAAAATGGAGACCTATCATTCATACGCTCTTATGAGAGAATGATAGAAAAGCTCGTAGCTTGTCTTTAATGTCATAAATAGACAACACGTAGTTGTCTCGGTTTAAGATATCTCAATTGACGGATGGAGATGCAGCTGGTCTCCAATGTCAACAATGATCATCTCTATTGAGGTGATAATATCAGATATCTCAAATATAATGGATCTACCTTAGTCATCTAGATCGGAGACTAACATACCATAGAACAGCTCTAGAAAATGCTAATGACCGCAGCCCGTTTCGTACAGTCTCTTGGTTACTTCCAAAATCGTGATACTTGTATCCATCGCATGTCATAAACACGTTGCCGGGCTATGCCGAGCATTGACCATGATTCCTACTTGCCCTTGGTAACAGACTGTTGGTCCTTAAGTAACGTCGGGACAATGGCTCTAATGAGAGAAATAACTCTCAGCCTACAAAACAACGAGGTGACATCACTTATCCGGAGCGCAACCCCGCAATCGGGACCGTTAGGATGGATAATTAGCAAATCTGGTGGGTCTAATTCACGCGCTCCCATAGTGGGGTGAACCCTATGACGTACATTCCCAATAAATACTCTCGACTATGTAAAGTCCAGATGAGAGTAATAACTAGTTCTCTCGACTCTACGAGTCATGATGAGAGTAACAACCACTGCTCTTGACTCGCTGAGTCCTGATAGAAGCATTTCTATATAACAAATCTCTGACTACTAGCCCTCAGGGTAGATAACGATACTCGACTAGTTAGTCCTTAGAGGAAACAAGAAAATATACTTTAGATGAGCTACGTCCTAATGAGAGTAATAATAAGTAGTCTTGACTCCACACGTCCTATTGATATCATACAACACAATAATTCCTCGATTATTAGCCCTAAGAGTAAATAATAATACACATGACTAGTTAGTCCTAAGAGGAAAAATTCATATTCCCCAACCTATCTCCGGCTTGTAGCCTCTAGAGAGTAATAAAACTCTTGACTATTAAGCTTTAAGGAGTCACCTCTATATGATCACAAATTCCTAACCCATTTCCAAAATATAAGTGACTTCTACTCACTAATAGAAATCGAATAAGTATTACATGAGTGCCCTATACTATTCGGTATTACTCGAACGTTTGCTAGAAGCTAGTAAATTACACTCATCAAATCAACAATTATTCTATAATATGAGTCAATTGAATAACCGGAAAAAATATTATCGACCGTCTCATACCATCCGGTACTACTAATTCATTTTTTCAGTATCCTCATTATATAGAATTAAACACAATAAACATTAATGTAGATCATTTCAAATCAATTCAAATACGAAAGAGGATTACATCTCAAACCCTTAAATTTATTTAAATATTTCACAATTTAATCCATTTTTCAAAGTAGATTGTATATTTTAAAAATATCCCCTTTCGAAAATATTTCTTGAATTCTTTTTAACAAATCAAATCAAGTAAACCAATTCTAATCCAATAAACATATAAGAAGTGGAATATATATATATATATATATATATATATATATATATATTAACGTACTTAAAATAGATTTTTATGATGAAAAAACTTTCTTTTTTAATTTTTTTCCCTTTTGATCCATTTTATTAAATTTCAATTTACAAAAGAATTTCCGTTTTGGAAATATTATTAAAAATTCCCTCGATTACACTTATGAAAATTCAATATAGTTCAATATATTGATAAATCTTTATTTTATTTTCAAATAAACTTTTATATGTAAACAACTTTCAAGAATTCATTTTATTTTTCCAACCATTTTTATTTATTTACAAATAAACTTCAATTTTAATTAAAACACCAAAAATAATTTATCGAAGCTTTCAAAAATAATTTGAAACCCTAAAATCAATCTAACGTCAAATATGTAAACCATGGGATAAATTTCTCCAAATTCACCAACAAATATTAATATAAATTAATATCTTGTGGCAGAGTCGAATTCCATTGAATGTCGACCATCTATAAATGCGCACACATGATCCATCTCGAACCAACAGTTCTAGTGAGAGGAAATACTATCAACTGAGTGGTCTTAGAAGATGTAAAATATACAAATCAAAATGCAATCGGACAATTTCTACTTTGCATTTTGGACAATCCAACATGTACAAAAATCCCAATATCAAATCCAAATCCTATCTAACATAACAACAATCAATCCAGTATCACATTTAATATTACAACAAACCAATCAAATTCCATGGCCAATATCACCACAACTAATTCGCTAACATCCCAAACAACCATTTTAAGTAAATGGATAATGGGATAAATATCATATGAATTGGAATATAAATATAGTTGGGAGTAAAAAGAGTTTATCTACCGATTTCCGAACGAAGACTTACAGGCTCCGCCTTATCCTTCGTCACCATTCGTTGCTTTCGAGTCGTCAATTGCCTATGACCTAGCAACCCTCACGTACAACATGCAGACACTAACTCCAGCACAGGTATTTGCGTGCATCCGAACCCGAAATCACGCCATCCAACAGCCGCCCGACATCACAAACACAAATGGACTCGCACTCCGCCAGAATCACACATCGCCAACCCCCATCAAGCCAAGAACGACGCAAGCTTGCCCCCATCGAAACTGCCTTGCTCGTGGGTATTTCTCTAGGTCGCAATGACCCTGCCTAGCCGCCGTCAACGTTGCCTTCTCGCCCTTCTCAAGATCGATCGTCGAGGCTGATACAGCCTCCAAGCATTAGCGCGACTCACATAATTTTAATTTTTTAATATAATCGAAGATGGGATTTGAATTTGAGGGATTAGGGAAAACTACAGGAAAACAGGCTCAAGAGGGTTTGTAGGTTCGGGTTTTAGGATTGAGGGTGAATGAGGACCCAAAACAAGGAAGAAAATGGACTACGGCCCAACTGAAATATTTTTGGGCCTTGATTTAATTTGATTCGATCTAGTTTTATTTTTCATTCAAACTTAACTTTTAGTTCTTGATATTTATTTGTAAATATACTTCAATTCATTTCAAATTAATTTACACTACAATATATTGAATATATTTCGATAACCGCTCAACTTCATTTAGTACAATGTGTGCTTATTAATTTATCACTATTTTAATCAAATAACCATTATTTACACTTGTAAAAATATTTTGTATTCGATAAAACAATTTATACAATCTCAAAAATTATCCAAAAAGAATTTATTAATTTAATTCAGTTTATTAAATAAAACTCTTATACTAGTTTGAATTTAATTAACTAAATATTTATTTTCAAAATATTAATTATCAATTATCGAATTCAAGCAATTTTTATATTTAATTAAATTTATTTATTTTACTACGTATAAATCTGGGTTGCTGCACCACTGGGTGTGTTCATTTGTTGATTAGATCTACGGTTTGACTAGAAAACATATTGGAAGTTTCGATCAATATGGATCACATGTTTCAATTCAATGATGAAACGGCGGTGAGACGACGATGGGGGGTTGGGGATGTGAGGAAGAGGTCGAGTAGGTTGCTATGCTGGTGTTTGATGGCTTAAATACAGTCGAAGATCATCAGAATTTAGCCTCAAAGTGCGACGGTGGCGTTGGCTATTGATGCGGTGGAGTGGTGTCGGAGCCTAGCGAAAAGGGCGTTTGGTGATGGGGTTCTTTGGCATGGTCGGATATGGCGAAAATAGCTTGTGGCGGCAGCCGTGAAGGACAAAATGTGGTGTTGATAAGAAGCTTCCATGACATTGAGATTTTTAGGATACTGTAATAGAAAACCCCTGTGGAAATAAAAATAAAAATAAAATAATATATTCAAATTAAATAATTAGGTATTGGCCCTCATCTTTATGTGTTTATAACTCTCGCGTATGACCTCCATTTCGCATGCGGTTTATGGCATTGTGATTATGGAGAGACAAGGAACCATTTAGTATATTGTTTGCTATGGTTTGAGATAGTTTAGAAAATGGTCTAAGTTAGGAAAGTTTGTTGTACATTGTTCGTATTTAGCAATGTGATCGTCCGAGGAGTCGTGTCCTCAACATACAATAGTCTGAGGAACTGACTTCTCGATATATATACGATGGTCCAAAAAGATGAGTCTTCAATACATGATAGTCCAAGGAGCCGAGTCCTTAATATATGATAGTCCGAGGAGCTAAGTCCTCAATATACGTTATAGTTCGAAGAGTCGAGTCCTCAATATATGATAGTCCGAGGAGATGAGTCCTCAATATATGATAGTCCGAGGAGATGAGTCTTCAATACATGATAGTCTAAGGAGATGAGTCATCAATGTATGATAGTCTAAGGAGATGAGTCCTTAATATATGATGGTCCAAGGAGATGAGTCCTAAATATACAATAGTCTGAGGAGCCAAGTCCTTAATATACGATGGTCTGAGGAGTAGAGTCCTTATTTTTGGTTTGGCGTCACAATACTTTCGAAGGAGTCGACTCTTTAGTATATGATTTGACGATAGCGGCTTGAGACTTTAGGGTCAAATCATGGGCACATGATTAGGTATGAGCTAGATTTTAGTGAGACCTTAGCATAAGACGTCACTATAGTTTATATTATGTTTAATTGACTTGTTGGGTGCAGGTGACACAGGTCAAGGTATGGTTTTCGAGCATAAGTGTTGTTTTACCAGCTTATTAGTATTATACACTTACATAACATGTTTCACTAACCGGATATATGTCTGACCACCTCTATCGTTTCTTTTTTCGTCATACTCTGATGGATCGATAGAGAGGACTGGTAATGACTTGGAGGCATGATAGTACGGTGGAGACCCATACATTTATCTATTAGCTATCTACTATTTTATCTCATTTATTCCCAGACGTTAGGAAATTTTTGTTACTGGTGTAGGGAAATAATGCAAGTAAATTATATTTGACGTTGTATTATTTTGTTCATCTAGGGTTATTCTATTATTGATTATATTTTATTTTATTCCTTCCGCCGTGAGTTTTAGAAAGTGTAGAATAGTGTAGATAGCACTATGATCTATTTTATAATTTACTCAAAACGATTCATTATCTGTGAAGTCTGCAATTCTAGTTTCACTTTTATACATGGGTCGGGATGTTGTAGATGGTGAGCTGTTACAAGTTTATTTCAATACTTGTGCCATTTGGAGCCTAACAGCGAGAGCTTTGTATTCTACAACATTGTTCATTGTCTTGAATTCAAGTAGAATCGCATCATATGGTTTCTGTCGATCTGGAGTGACGAGTACATATCCAATACATGCCCATATTCATTTGATGCACCATTGATATAGAGTTGCCAAAAATATGAGGGATCTTCCTGTTTCTTCATTTTGTCGTGTTGTTGGTGTTGTGGATTCTGCAATGAAAATATTTAAGGCTTGACCTTTGATTGCCTTACATGGGAAGCAAAAGATGTTGTACTAACTTAGTTCGATGGTCCATTTTAAGAGACGGTCATATGTTTTTGGCATTTTTAGTATTAGTTTCAATGGCTTGTCCATCAGAACTTTGAAGGAATGCACATGGAAATATGGTCATAGCTTGTTGCCCGTAAGCAGTAAGTTATGAGCTAACTTATCTATCAAGAAGTAGTTTAGTTCAGCTCTAGACAAATGCTTGTTAGATATATTGTTAGACATAATGGCCATTGTACTCGCATCACTATTTGGGCTCATAGTCTGAATAATTTCAGTTAAGTACACAAATAAATTCTCGCTTGAGTCTGGCTTTTAGAGTATAGGTGGATTAGCTAAGTGATCCTTTAAAACTTTGAATACTGCTTTGAACTCTTTCGTCCATTCGAAGCTTTTGCCCTTCTTGATTTGATTAAAGAATGGAATGTTTTTATTGGTGCCTTAGAAATAAATCTACTCAAAGTTTTCACTTTCCTATCCATACTCATGACATCTTTAGACTTTCCTGAAATTTTCATTTTCCTGATGCCTTTGATGTTTTAGGGATTAGCTTATATTCCCCTTACACTCACAATGTATCCTGAAAACTTTCCTACCTAAATAGTAAAGGTACACTTCAAGTGGTACGATTTCATTCCCTAAAGCCTTAGTGTTGCGAAAGTCTCTTCCAAGTCTTTTACATGTTTGGAAGCTGCTTTGGACTTTACCAGCATGTCATCAATGTAAACTTTGACGGTCTTCCTAATCTAGTCCATGAACATCATATTAACTAGCCTTTGGTATGTTTCGCCTACATCCTTTAATCAAAATGGTATACCTTATAGTAGTATAACCGTTTGCCCATAATGAGACTAATGTGTTCCTGATATGGCTCGAACATGGCTATCTAGTTATAACCTAAATATGCGTCCTTGAATGTTAATAGTTCATGTCTACTAGTTGCATCAACCGGGTAATTGATTCTGGACAAGGGGAAACTGTCCTTGGGCCAAGCTTTGTTGAGGTTGGCGAAGTCTATGCAGTTTCTCCATTTTTCATTTAACTTTTTTACCAAAACTAGATCCGCTACCTACTTTAGATGATATACTTCTCAGATGAATCCAACTTCTTTTAACTTTTTAACTTATTTATAAAGAACGTTATATCTCTCCTAATCTAAGGTGTGCCTTTTTGTCCCATGGGATATGAATCTGGGACAATGTTGAGAGCATGGAAAATTATGGTTGGATCAATTCCTATCATATTTGGAACGAGTCCAAGCAAAAATTCAAAGGATCTTTTCAAAAAGTCAATTAATTCGATACGCGGTTCACTGCTTAGAATTTTTCCAGTGTTCACAATTTTAGTAAGATCTGTGAAGCTTAACTGGACATCTTCCAGGTCATCCAATGGTTTCAGATCATTTTCTTTTATTCCTAACCATAGCTCCACTTCATCTTCTATCTCATGTGGCTTTAATGCAGCTACACTTTCTTAACCTTGGGAAGAGTTAGACAAACATTGTGCAAATATTGAATTGTATTCATTCGTTCCTACCATATGCAAATAATCTCTTTTCGCTTTTCTTATAGATGTTATGGTTATAGATTGACCTATTTCAGTATCTGCCTTGGAAACTGGTTTCAATGCAGTTCTTTGAATTTGCTTATTAATCACATTTTCATTTTGTATAAATCAGGGGAAACGACAATATAATTTTAAACAATTTTATTGCTATGATTCAGAGTTACATTATACAATTCCCTATCTAACAATTGTTCTTCTCTCATATTACCCACTCCTGTTGGGGTATGCAACTTCATAATCAGGTCTTTTTAGGAGATAATTGCTCCAAGCTCTATCAGCATAAGTCTTCCTAGAAAAGCATTGTATGGGAATTGCCAATCTATAATCATAAAAATTACATAGAAAGATTTGTGTAGGGGTGTTGTTTTTATTGTAATAAGGAATCGAACCATGCCTACTGGAACATTCGTTGTATTGTTGAAGCCGTAAATTTGTTCTGGGCTTAGCTTCGGGACTTCAGCTATGAGACCCATCTTGTAGTACACAGCCAATAAAAAAACTTCTTTACCACGCAAATGGATATTTATATAGTTATCACCATATAATCCTAATGCGGGGAAGTAACCCATGCCGAGTTTGTTGAAGTGAAACTCCTACACCTTCTTGCTTTTGCCTGCAAGTTGGGGTCCTCCATGGATAAAAGTTGTGAAAATTTTTAGTTCCCCATTAGATCTTCATGAGGATCCGGTAGCTGATTTTGTTTTGGAGTAATTGCATTGTCTTCTGGAAAGTGCCTAAGAAACCCTTTTGCATTAACCTTCGATTTTGTTCTTCAAGTGGCAGCAGTTTTCGATGTGCTGGTCGTTCACCTTATGAAATATGCAGTAAGCATCGCCTTTTTTGTTTAGGCTTCTTTCCTTTATTTGGGACATTGTAGGCTAGCTCAGCTCTAGTCATTTCATAAATTTGCCTTGGAGTATGCGTTAGTGGGGTTTTGAAATATATTTGAACTCTCTTTGTCCTTTTATGGGCGGATTGTTGTAATTGTGTGCCCTTATTTCTTTTCATTCTGAGATGGGCAGTTCTTTATATGGTATCCCTTCAGCTGCTCTAGCTTCATCAGTACGTATATACCCGCTGGCCATTTCATGAAGGCCATCATACTCCTACAAGATTTTTTTATATTCTTATCCCATATTACTGTATTCTTTTTACCCTTGAATGAGTCGCCATAAGTAATTCCTCCTCATTGGTCACTCATATTCTCATCGCTTCCGACCTAAAGCATTTAATGTAACTAGTAAGCTTTCGTATCCCATTGCTTGACACAGGATAAAGTGTTGGGGTCTTGAGAGACTTCCCTTTTAGCATTGAATTATCTATGACAATTTGCTAATAGTTGTGCCTAAGAATAGATTTCTCCTAGTAGATATGTTCTAAACCATATGAAGACAGCCCTTGTGAGTTATATTGGGAAAAACTTGCAATGGCTAGTATGCCCACATTCAATATATCCATATGATATTCAAACATGCATAGATGGTCATCCAGATTGGATGACCTATTGTACTTTTCAATCATTGGGGCTTTGAAGCTATTGAGGAAATTCAATTTGATAATTGCTTCATTGAATGGAGAAGAGCGTCCCTCCCTCCTTTCTTTATTATTTTATCCACATAACTTTGCCAACTGCTATATACATGCTTTGAGCTCCCATATAACACTAACTTGTGATGAGCCGCCTTTGTAGAGAGAGGTGGCTTTATCTTCATCTTGCACAACATGGTTAATGTGCTTATTCCTATGTACGGGGTTAATATTTGTTGGCTTAGTTTTTCTGTTAGCGGTAAGCTATGGAGCTGTGGGATTGTCGCCTTTGGTCCCAAGCATAATTATCTAGCCTCAGCATTCTCATTGATGAGATTGTCGTATTGGTTCATTGTCTACACTAGTTGCCCAGTAGAAGAACATTAGCAGTAAGCTATGGAGCTGTGGGAATTAGATGGCTTGGGTGGAGGATTTTGGAACACCAACTTTTCCCAGTCATTCTATCATTGATTTAGATTACAAATGCATCGAGGGCCTCGAATATTGGGTCAGTTGTATTTTTCGTTGTGGGCTATACAAATGCATCGAGGGCCTCGAATATTGGGTCAGTTATATTTTTCGTTGTGGGCATATAGCTTTAGACGATTAGGTAAAAGTCTGTTACCAGTTTTTGCTGCTATGTGGTCAGCTTCTTATTGAGGAAGGGTAGAGGAATTTTTGGGTTGCATTATTTAAGTTTGAGAAATTGTGGAAATCAAAGATATGAGTCTTTCAAGTAAGGTTTGCTGGAGGCTTGACTCTCCTTTTAGCGCAAAATGTTAGTGGGATTTTTTGTCTCATAACGCCACTTAATTACGAAGCAATCACGGTGATGGACCCTTATGTGATCGGGAATCAACAATCTTACCTGAAATTAATTTTTCTTTAAAATATGGCAGTTATGTTGCTTGATGCCTATACAGTTAGGTAGATGCATTTTAGCTGTTTGTTAAAATGCCAATTTCAATTTAACCGCATTTCAAGTTAAATTAAACAAAATCTAGTACTGAAAAAAGGGAAATAAAATGCAGTAAAGTATAGAACAAATTTTTTTACATGGTTCGAATATTAAGGAATCCTACGTCCACGGATCATTGTTTTATCGTATATTTTTCTTAGTGGAGCTTTTAATGGCAGATATAGTACGAGTATTTTTAGTATGAAAATCAAAGAAACTGTAAAAGATCATTTTCTCTGTTATAATGTCCTTATATCTGTAATACCATGAACATCGTGGATTACTGACGTCTTGGTCCTGCATTTCTTCTCCACCATATGATATTTCCACATGCTGTCCATCCTGTAGCCTACCGATGTGTACACGGATTATTTACGTGGTCATAAGCACATGCAGTTATTTTATGGGGGTAAATTTGGTTGTAGGCGGGAATTTTTTAAATTTGATATTAATTGGGAAATTTGAATTTTGTTATGTGGGGTTCTAGAATTAGACTTATAATTGTGCCTAACTTGTGGACTGCTATGCATAATTCTTGTTTTGTTGCTTCTACATTGTTCATATGTAACATGATAGTTCATTCTAGATGTCGTCATAATGACGTAGTTTTGCCTACTGCAGCGAGATTTTTTGATAATCAAAGAGGAGGGAGAGTAGTTTGAATTTAAGGTGACCACACAGTTTGCTTTTTGATATGACGACGTTGTTTGCTTTGACATAATGGCGCAGTTTTCTTTTTGATGTGGCGATGCAGTTTGCTTTGATGTGATGACACAGTTTTCTTCTTGATATGATGGCGTAGTTTGCTTTGACGTAATGGTGGAGTTTCCTTTTTGGTGCAGTTTTCTTCATTGTAACATTGCAGTTCGCATTAATTGTGGAGGTGTCTTTGGACTCTTGGTTGACTGTGTAATCCAATTTTGAAGCTCCCTTACACATTTCAGCTTGTGTCATTCTATTATTGATACAGTTTACTTAGTTGGAGATTTCTATCCTTTGGTTAAATATGGCGTGGTACTTTCGTATGAATCAGTAATCTATGTGATCTTATGTGAATGCTTTCTTTAGATGTTGAGCTATTGGATTTTAAAACTTGCACAGTTTCCTTATAATGTGGAAGTGACCTGCTTGATTTCTCTTTATTCTGAGCCTCTTAATGACTTTTCTTATTTGGATCTACGCTCAAAAATATCATAAAGGCAAAAAATGGGCATAACATCTATATCATCTCATCTCATTGTCAATTTTATCTACTTTAGCATTGTGATCGATGTGTTGACCACCATTCTCTTCGAAGAGAGTTTGAATGCCATGATATCTAGATTTAATCTGTTACAATGTATAACAACTTAAAACAAAAATTGGGACTAGAATATCCATTCAGGTTTGAAATGGATGTTTGTTGGTTGAAGAAGAGGGTAAGAGTGACATATTGAAATATTTATGTTCTGCTTCGGTTTAAATCATTACTTTTGTAATTGGATTACGGATTAAACTAGAAATTCTTAACATCCAATTAGCTGTGAATGTTTAATTTCTGCTACTAATATTATAACTTTAATTGAAGAGGATATGTGAACTTTAACTTCCGGTACTAATATTATAACTTCTTTTATTTTTATAAAAATTCATCTATTCTAATAAAATTAACTCTCATTTTGGAAACAAATTAAATACTTTTAAATTACAATCAGTTGTGAATGTTTTTATAACTGATATTTTAATTTCATGATAATAAGATTCATTAACTTCTTCGTCAAAATGTATAGATTTGACCAAATTTCATTAATTTTGAATTTTTGATTCCATGGATTATAAGAGAATGATAAAAATATGCATTCAAGAAGAAGGGTATTTATTAACAAATTTTTAGGTAAAATGATGGTGTATGTTAGGTGATTTTCGAAAAAATGTATAGATACTTAAAAAATAACATTTGTAATTAAGCTTTGAAAATTAACACTTATGGCGGTCATTTAATGAATAGTAAATTATTTCTCAAAACTATCACCTATCATAAACACAGATAAGGTTGCAAATTGAAACATGCATGTAGGAAGTTCACAAAATACTCACAACTCTATATATGAATAGGCCTAGAAAAATTTACAATGAAATGAGTGGTAAAAGCTTCAAATTGTCTATTTATCTCGATAATTCAATTGTCTATTCGTGTTATTATTATTTCCAAATATCGATTATGATCTAATTCACAATTGTTGTGCCACTTATATTATTACAATTTTTCTCTCCAGATATTCACATTGTTTAGCTTTTCAAATGTGTAACTTTAAATTGATCAGCTATGGTCTAGTTTGATTTTCAGTGTACTTTCACAATGAGACCGAAGGAGAAGTAGAGAACACATTATCCCATGTCACGGGACTGCAGTTTTAAGGATTGTGTAATATGAAATAAATAGTAATGAATATTTTTAGTTGTTAGCGGTACTTACTTTAACATTGTTTGGTGTATAGCTAAATATGGAAAGAGAATATAACTGAAATATAGAGTTAAACTTAAAAGTAGTGTTAGAAGGAAGGATATATGTCAATAACATGTTGCAAAGGCTAAACATCTACTTACAATAAGTTTCTAAATTAAAACATCAAAGAATCCGTGAATTCTCACATGTAAATGAAGTCTAAAAAAAGTAACGGTCGAGTTAAAAAGTAGTTTTGTCATTCACACAATCTATCAAAATTGGGAAAAATGTATATCGGTGGCGTGAAAATGGTTTTGCCAACAATATGTTAATTTCAGTCTTCAATTAAAATTCATAAGTGACCTTTTTTTTTTACATTTATTGTGAACTTATTGTGTTCATAAGTTAAAAAGAAAACCATAAGAAATAACTCACTGTGTATCGAATAGCGATGTTAGGTACACCCAACATTAAAGTATCTATAAGCAATGACATGTTTGTTGTGCATGACTGAAGTTACCAGTATTTAGTAAAGTGCTTTAACAAAAGTTACATTTAAAAACAATAAGTAATGAATCTTATATTGAAAGTACACTGGTAGTAGAAAGTTTTTTTTTTGTTAGTCCTCTATTTCTAAAGTAAGAAATAATGGAAGAAAAAGAACATCCAACAAAGTAGATCGATAAATAAGATGATAAAATATTTTGGTTGTGGAATATTGACCAAATTTTGACATTATTTTCATGGAAAATTCAAAAAATAGGATTAAAGGATGTTTAAAATTAAGTCATGTAATATTGCTGGAAAAATCTACCAATATTAAAATAATAGTCATTATTGCAGGGACAGTCTACCTTATTCATTTTCTTCAACAACAATTCTACAAAGCATTCAACTTCGGAAAGGTTGAAGATAAAGTACAGAAAAAGTGGCAGTAATGAAGGCAAAGAATTAAGAGCTTCAAGAGTTTAAAACGTTATCTTAAATTCTATATTTGAATGCAAAACGGTGGGAACAAATTTAACCTATAGATCAACATTAATTTGAAATTTGAGCAAACCTTGGTATCCAACGTAAGTAATATCCCAATTCAAATATGGAAGTAGGTCTACCTTAAATAATGATCATTAATTCAAATGCAAACTTATGCACAACAACATGAAGAAATACCATTTAAACTTAGAAAGGAAGCCAAAGAAAAAAATTGTGGGATTATTAAAAGCGAATGTAGGAAAGTGTTAAATAAAGCATCATTCAAAATACTCTAATTCCAAATCAATGTGGAAAAAAACCTATCAGAAAGATAAATATAAATTAAGCAGTTACCTGATGTAAAATCGAAAATTAGTTTGTATCGAAAAAATGAGATTCTTGTGTAAAAGCAATCATCCACATACAATCTGATGCTAACTACATTAAAATTTGAGGATTAAAGTTTGTTGGAAACTCTAATTTATTTTAAAATTCTGAAAAATGAGAGAGAAGTAATATATGATAGTATAATAAGTTTAGGGTTTATTATTTTTCGTTTTATGCCTACCTCAGAAGTGGAATGCATGAAAATTAGAGAATTAATTCTGAAAATTTTGAGGAGGGAAAAAAAACAAACTATAGAATAGATGCTATTATTTGTAATAAAAAGAATTCAAAGCAACTATAGAATAGATGCTATTAAGATCGATTCCTGGAGACCAACCGTATAGGTTTTTCTCGGTAAAACTAGCATCGCTCAACGGTCTCTACGTTGAAGCAAGCACTCTCTTCCAAACTTGCAACTAAACCCTATAAACATTACAAAGCAATCCTCGCCCAAATCACTCCTAATCACACTCACTTCCATTTTCAAAACCCTGGTTCCTAAAATTACCCCTAGAAAATGAAAGAAGAATCGCTTGATAGGCTTCGTGCCATTGTTCGAGACTGCTTAAGCAAGCACCTTTACTCCGCCGCCATATTCTTCTCTGACAAAGTCGCCTCCGCCACCTCCGACGCTGCTGATATTTACATGCATGCTCAGGCTCTCTTCCTCGGCCGCCATTACCGCCGTGCTCTTCATATTTTGAACTCTTCTCAGATCGTTCTTCGTGATCTCAGATTCCGGTACTTGGCTGCCAAATGCCTGGTAATGCCTAAATCAAAGTTGTTTTTATAGAAATAATTGATAGCATCTCCGGTATTGAAAGATAGAAATAAATTTGAGTTTAACAGGAAGAGTTAAGGGAATGGCATGACTGTTTGGCTATGTTAGGAGAATCAAAGGTTGATGAAGATGGAAATGTTGATGCAAAAGATTGTGGGGGGATGTATCAGTATATGGACAAGGACAATGACGAAGAACATGAAATAAATGTATGTTTTTTTCTGATAGTTTTGTAGATTTTGCATGAATTTTGAGCAAAAGCTTATTTGTTGGGATATGTTGTACTGACTTTAATTATCCTGTTTAATTCCTAGATCACATCAGCTATATGTTATTTACGGGGCAAGGCATATCAGGCACTTGAAAACCGTTCACAGGCTCGTCTTTGGTATATAAACCTATTGTTTTTATTATTAAAATAAAATGCTTTATCGTAACTCTTCTTCATTTATGTCTCTGTAAAATGTATCACGCATTTTTTGAAGGGGAAATCATTTGGTTTATCATCACTCTTAAGAACTTACCACTTTGTTTGCTAATATTTTTTTAAAAAGAAATTAGTTTTTGATGGTGGAGTTGTGGGTGTGTGTATTGTCAATGCACTTACTGAATCCACATTTTTCTCTTTATGTTTCTTGAAAGGTACAAAGCAGCTGTCAAGGCTGATCCATTGTGTTACGAGGTATGCTCAGCTGATTGATCTTGCGCATTCATTTTTGTTCTCCGTGTGTTCAATTTGAAGCTTAATCCGTATGCAGTACAACTGACCAGTTTCTTAAAAAATAGTAAAGTTTGGAGCTGATCCCAATATCTTTGGCCTCAGATCCTAAGTCCTTACCAACAGGCAATGATTTTTGCAGACAAACTAAATATTAGAGTAATCCATATATAAAATTCATTCTTTTATTCAACCTAAAATGCTAAAATTTGGACAGCTGCTCATAAATCAAATGTGCAAAAGACTGATGGGTGCAAATGAAATAAGCCATGGTTTCAATACTTTATTTGTACAATGTTGAGAAACTTCTTCTACCACCGTATCAAATGTTAGTTATTTACATTTTTAGTATATTTTGGCATTCCAAGGCTTTCAAACATTGATATTTATCCAAGGTTTAAAATTCCACTTTCCGGTTTAGTCATTTGAAAATTTTAAATTATTGGTTTTATTACAGGAAAACATTTCACGAAATAATAAGATAATATATCGAGTGTTGCTATATTAAGCTATGTTTTGAAGTACATGATTTTAATATAATTTGAAGCATGTTTTGTGACACATTTTTTAGTACCAAGTCGAGTGTTGGTTCAAAAATAGTATAATTTAAGATATGTTTTTTCTTGTTTACCCCCCCCCCCCCCCCGGCGCTCGCGCGTGCTGGTTTACATGTTTGAGCATGTATTTTTGAATAAAAGTTGAATTTGAGTTGATCGAAATGAAAAATCATTATATTTTGCAGTTGATTCCTATAACTAAATTATAAAATATTTGATTCTTATGTAAGATTCAAAGCTATTATTGTTTTCGCTGAATTTTCTTTGTTAAGAACAAGATTTTTTTATCTTTATTTTTAATTATTGGTCTCAGAATCAGAATTTTGTTCTGATTCCACTCCGTTCCCAACCGAGGCCAGAAAGAAACTGTTGGACTTTTGGCGTGCTGATAGGAATTTTGAACCATATGTTTATCAAATATGAAATATACTATCATGCTTTTGGTGTGGCCTATTAGATACTTAAGACAACAACTTTACATCAGCCATGATCTTGCATTCTTATACTTCTGTATGTTTCCTTGTGTTGCAGGCTTTGGAATGTTTGGTTGACAATTACATGCTAACATGTGAAGAAGGTATTCAGATGGCTTTAGTAGCTCAGTCACTTACCAATTATGTTATATGATGTCATTGCGATGGATAATTTCATTACAATATTATGAGAAAAAGTAGTTTTATGAGCACTGGTTTACTCTGGAATAAGTTGTCACATGTGCATGTGATTAACTTTTTGAACAAGGATTTTGAGGAGAATAGCATTCATAAGGTGACATATAATGCATTGTATGAATAGATTCCCAGTTCCATTTTAGCAACAGTCAGACACTCCACTCTCCGTCTGAACGTTTATACAGAGTTCTATGTTCACGGATGTACAAAAATTTTGGTTTGAAACAGGATTGATGGATTGCTTATAACACCAGTGTTACATCGTATAACTGAAATTCTTCATGTGAATCAGATCTCTTTATGTTAAGAAACATCACACCTAGTTATAGCTGCAAATGATGGTTATGTTTATCGAAACAGAGTCCTTTATATTAAGAACCATACTTGTCAATGTTTCTTCACAGGCTCAAGTGCAAGTGGTTTATTTGTTTTATTTTAGTTTAGGTAATTTTATCTTCCTAGGGATGGGTGTTTAAGTGTATGCTCATAGTTTTTTCAGCATTGAGGTAACCGTCTGAGTTCATGTTTTTATTCTATCAATTTTGTCAAGCTTATACTGACTTATCAACAACCAGCTAACTCGTCATGCAATTCTGTAGACTTGTATTTTTAAAATTTGATACCACAGAGAAATAATTTGTATTCAAAGAGTCGATTTTCTTTCATTCTTATTTCACCTTTTGTATAATTTCAAATTAATAATATTTGTCATTTAATTCATAATGAGAAGTGTAATATAATTTGAATTTGTTATCTTCTGTTGACTAAAATGAATAAAAGTTGAAGCTACCTGATCTTCCTTGGGTGGCTATTCTTTATTTTTACTTTCATTGTTTATTATTTAAACTAACTTGTTCCGCATTCTAGCCCTCACTCACTACACTTATCAGTCTTTTCTGATTTTGCCAGAATCAAGGTTATTGTCGTCTCTGCGATTTGGTAAAGAGGATGGTTGGCTTTCCACATTTTATTCATGTTTAGTAATGAAGGTATATAATGGGAATCGATTTTAATATATTATACCTTGTTCATGCCTTTTCGGTTGTTTACATAGAGTAATTAATAAAAATAACATTCGTTTGATCCTCAGCATGATAAAGAAAATGTTGAAAATAAATTTTCAGAACTCGAGAGATGTCCCTGTGACATGTCTTCTTCAGAAGGAGATTCTGCGATGACATTGAAAAACAATTCCGATCTCCTTGTTTGCAAAGCTGAATACTATAATCAATGTGGAGAATATCAGAAATGTTTTGAGCTTGTGTCTGCGTAAGTTTAAATGAAATTTTTAAACGATTAATTGGCTTTTGCTAATATAGTACATATCATTCTACTTAGATTGTTTATTTTTAGGCTTCTAGCTAGAGACCCTTTCCATTTGAAGTGCATTTTGGTATACTTGGTCGCTGCCATGGAGCTTGGCCTGAAAAATGATCTCTACCTCATGGCTGGGAATCTAGTAAAGGATTATCCTCAAAAGTGAGTTGAAAGCCTCTTTGTCTCATTAACCATTTACACTGTTCCAACCGGAGTAATTGCTTCAAATGATAATTAATTAGCTTGTACATTTTAGCTTGGTGCTGTAGTTACTACTTTCGCTTGTTTCTTTCTAAGTTGCTTTCTTTCTTCTCATTATCTTTCAGAGCTCTTTCTTGGTTTGCAGTTGGATGCTACTACTACTGTATCGAGAAGTATGACCAAGCACGAAGACATTTTAGGTCAGTATCTAAACACTTTATAGGTTTGCTGTTTGCATGATTATATCTGTCTTCTTAGTTCAATGAAGTGTTTGCTTATTTTCACAACAATGAACTAAATTGTCGTTTCAAACGGTTGCCCCTGGCCTTTAATGATAGTTCTACCAGTTGACTAATATTTCGTGATATGGATGCTGTATGCAGCAAGGCAACTAACCTGGATGGAACATTTCCACCTGCATGGATTGGCTTGGGTAATTCATATGCTGCCCAACAGGAGAGTGACCCAGCAATGTCTTCATATAGGACCGCAGCTCGATTATTCCCAGGGTATCTTGCATTCAGTACTTTGATATGTCCTTTTGAATCATTGATGTTTGTGGAATAACAAGTAGTTTACCAATTTTACCAGCAATAACTTTAGATTAATTCAATAATGAATACATTGATGACAAGCAATATGGAATATATGCACAGTCTAACACCAATTGAATTGAAATATTTACCAGTTTAGACCTGTTGATGGATACTTCTGGATGGGGATAGCGCCGTATCCGTATTCGAAATTATTTTTCGGATTTGGATATCCGCGTCTGCGAATAGTGGACGAATATTAAATAATATCATATCCGCTGACAATTGATAATTCATAGTACATAAATCCATATGATAAAAATTATTATCTTAATAAAATAATGAATACATATACATGTCATTTACCATGCTACAATACACATGATATAAACTATTATCTTGACAAAAACCAAACTGATAATTTTCGAACACACATACCTTCTATTCGCATCTGTTTTTTCCTAATATTGGATATTTACCCATTTTTCGGTTATGGATGTGAACCGATACCTTCTATTCGTATCCGTTTTTCCTGATAATGGATATTTATCTGTTTTTCGGTTATGAAATTGGACGGATATCGGATATCTTGGGTACCCATTCACATGCTTGTCTCGGCAACCCAAATTCAATATATTTGGTAGTTTTGATCTAAAATTTGCAATGATGTAAGAAGGAGGGGGATATATAGATTATTATGCAAACTAGGGTTGATGATATAAAATGATATTTGACTTGTAAAAATAACAAATGAGGCCATCCTTTGAAGATGGGACCAGTTTTAGGTAGTTTATAAGAATTCCTTTAATTTACTATGTAATTTTATTTGCAGGTGCCACCTACCCACACTATATATTGGCATGGAATATATGAGAACACACAATTTCAAACTTGCAGAACAGGTACTTTAATATCTTGGTCAATGTAGTAATAAGGTTACGGTGAATTCCTAAGTTCTGTTGTATAAGTTTATTCATGCAATTGTCATACTTTGACTAACAACATGCAAATGTTCTTATCCAATTCCAAACTACTGTCAGCTGCTAAATTCGTTTGTTATTAAATGTTTATCTTCCACTCCCCTATTTCATCGATCATTAGGGTTGCAAACGGATGCGGATATCACCGAATCCGCATCCGCATAAATTAAAATCCGCATCTGCTATCCTTGGATATCTCAAAATCCACATTCGTATCCGAATCCGTAGATTTTTACCGGATATCCGAAAATATCCGGATTCAAAAACAGGAAACCACATCCGAAAGCTGAATTGAGCATAAAAACAAATAAACTACAATTCTTCAAATTTTCAAATAAAAAAACCCACAAAATATTGCAATGAGTTATGACTACATGCATAATTAATTAGTTCATACAATATTACAGTTTGAATAAACGTAGCAAAAATAAAGAACAAGCATTCAACTTAGTAAATAGAATTTTTTTTGATTACGTTGAATTTAGGTTTGAGTACGACTGAGGAAATAGAATGGTGCGAGTGAAATTGTGAAAATGGAGGCGGTTGAATAATTTAGACTTTAGCAAACAAGGTTTTTAAATGTTAAGAGCATTATAAGCCTTACTGTAGAAATGGGCAACAATTTTTTTTGATTAGTGTCCATTTCAAATGATAATAATAGAATTATAGAAAAAGTATTTAAGTTCGGACCGGACGGATATTTTTCGGATACGAATAAGCTCATTTCCGCATCCAAAAATATTTTTAAATATTGGATATCCGCATCCGCTTTTCTCATATCGGATATTATCCACGTTTTTGGATATGGATTTCGGATTTTTCGGGTGCCCATTGATGGGGCTATCAATGACTTAATCATGGTCACGGGTCTATTATGGCATCATAAGTGTTATATTGATTGAAGTTTCTTTATTTTCCTTGAATGAAAGCAATTTCAACTGTATTTGATGTGCACATTCACGGCCAAAAAGAAAAGAAAACAAACAAAAAAAACTTAGTGAACAGTGTAATTAATGTTTCATCTTGTGTTCATTAGAACCTGTTGGCACTCGGCAGATAAGATCTAAAGAGACTCATCTGCTTTTTAAATGCTAAAGCAAATAAACAGTGTGTAATGTCTCGTGCAGAAGTGGGCATAAATTTAGCCTTGTATCTAATCTTGTAGAATTATTTTCATTGGTTTTCAATTAACAATGAATAAACTTTCAAGTTTTTATGCCATCTAAGGCATAGGCTCATGTTTACCTTCTTTTTTTGCGTTGATCTTAATTATTACAACACTGCCATGCTATCTGTGTTGTTAAAGGTAAATGGGGAGTTTCTTCCTCATTACTATTGGAAAAGAAACTGGCTTTGTGCTAAAACATGTTCGCTTCAGTTTTTTCTGCAGTCAAAATCTATATGCCCTTCTGATCCTTTGGTGTACAATGAACTTGGAGTAGTTGCATATCATATGGAGGAGTAAGGAACTTCTATTCTCTTATGTTTTTCCATTATGCAATAAGATATATCACTATGATGCACTTTTATGATTATTTTGCTACGTTCACTTCATGTTTGCAGTTATCAAAAAGCAATTCAGTGGTTTGAGAAAACTTTATCTCACGTAGCAGCCTCTTCGCTAAATGAAACATGGGAACCAACTTTGGTGAATCTTGCTCATTCACAAAGAAAGCTAAAGTATGTGAATGATCATCTATACAGTTGCAGTATCTTTAGCTTCAATTTCATGATTGACTACCTATTTTAAATATCTGCGTTTGAACTCAGTATTTTGTGATGTCAGTAAATGGCTTCCTAATATTTCGTTCAATCTTTGTAGGATGTACAATAAAGCAATTTCCAATTATGAGAAGGCATTGGCTCTTTCATCTCAAAGTTTAAGCACATATGCTGGTCTTGCGTACACACATCATCTGATGGATAGATTTGGTGATGCCATAACCTACTACCACAAGGCTCTAAGAATGAAGCCAAACGATGTGTTCTGCACTGAGATGTTAACACTGGCACTAGAACAGGATTGCAAAACGATTCCTTGAAGAGAAGAACCAAATGAAGAATATTAAGCTCTTCATAAGGAAATTCAAACCGTTGTGCATAAATTGCCGGTTAGAGTCACCTTACGCCAAATTCATTTGTTTGACTTGCTGATTGCTAGCACCATACCATAGTCAGATATGACGTTCATGTGTCAATATAACCGTTGGAATCTCAGATTTTAGAGGTTGTATGACCCTACCTTTCAGTAGAAGAGTTCAATATTAAAAGAATGATGTAATTTATTCTGTGTAGCACCTGTAAAAGTCTTGCCTTGTAGTAAGTGTTAGCATTGTTTTCGTCTTTTTATTTTTATTTTTTATTTTTGTTACCATATTGATTGGCTCAGATTTAGCATTTTGTATCCTCTTTGTAATATTATTGTAGTTCCTATAGATTATTTGAAACATGAGAATCTGTTGCTTATCGGTAGTAATGTATTTTAAGCCTTGTTTTTTGTAAACTTTAAATGTGCATGTCTCATTGTCTTAATCGATGCACGTCTGCATTGGAAAATTTCCTGGTTCATCGTGGTTTCAACACCATTTGCTGAATGTGGTTACCGATGAAGATATTGTTTTCAACTTTAAATTCGTTGACATATGCCACTGAAAAATAGTAGTAAAAGCTTATTTGTAAACTTTAATGGCAAATGCCGCTGAAACATACGAGTAAGAAAAACTTTTTGTTCGGTTTGGTAAATGCTAAATTGTTATGATACCAGGTATTGCTTGATTTTATTTCAATTCAAACCCAAATAGATGAAGTGAGAAGTTCATCATGGAGACCGCACCACTCTAAGTATCAGACATGGTATTAAGCGATACAGGATAATTCATACATACATGTCATGTATATTTGAATCTTTGATACAAGATAGTGAAACATCCAAAAAAATCACTGCTACCTTTGATGGTAATTACAAATTAACATTTATAATGCAATACGCATTCTAAAAGCAATGTACTGCTGCCGATAACAACAATCTAAACAGCACAACCATGCTTAAAAATCAACGTGTGGCAAAACGAGAATTTTACAAAAAGCACATACATACATGAAATACAAGATTGCACAAAAATCAAATGAATTATGCACAAGAAAATTTGGCCCACTACAAAGTCCTACAAATATATTGCACTTTGAGAAAATAAAAAATTATCATTCCACCAAGACAATACAAAAACATAACCCATTCTTTAAATACATCACTACAATCTGCTCATTCAGGCAAGAATAACCACGTTGCTTGGCAAAATTCAACCTAAGCTTACAACAAACAAATTTCTCCACATGTTATAACATACAAAAATTTCCACCTTGGTCAATCCTTTTTTCTTCTTTTAAGCAAGCCCACTTTGAGTTCATTTTCTTGATATTCAATGTACAATGTACAACATAGGCACGGAGATTGTTTACAGATCAAGATGATATGGGCTCATATGGGTAAGAGAGCCATGGATGCTTCAGTGCCTCTGATGCAGTTGGGCGCTTCTTTGGGTTTACTTCGAGTAGGTAAGCAACAAAATCTATGAAACCTTGATCGCCCATAGGTAACCGATGTCTTAGTGATGACTTTTTTGGAACTAGGCATTCTAATCTATTGGTTTCCTGAAATGAGAAAAGTTTAGCCGAAATCAAACAACGATACAAAAGCTTATATGTTAAATGGATTTTGTGAACATAAAAGAAGGGAATCTGTATCGTTGGTACAAAATTTTAAATGTATCACCAGTGGAAACAAGGAACTTTCAACAATCTATATATAATGAGAAGTATGTAAATTGTAATTTAAGTACCTAATTTTACAACAGTGCAAATTGAAATAGTAGCTCCCTTGGAAGTATTATCATATGAAAATACATAATGAATTTCCATACATGCATATATCGACGCAATTTGACATAGAATTTCATAATTATAGAGTTGTTTATTACTCTTCATTTAATACATTGGTGGAACCCAGTGCACAAGGCTCTTGCACGATA
Source organism: Allium cepa (assembly GCA_030765085.1). Taxonomy (NCBI): domain Eukaryota; kingdom Viridiplantae; phylum Streptophyta; class Magnoliopsida; order Asparagales; family Amaryllidaceae; genus Allium; species Allium cepa. The sequence goes on along the minus strand of CM060928.1, from coordinate 846,092,478 downwards.
GTGGGCTCTGGCGTGGTCGATAATGTACACAGCCTTTCCCTCCCCATTTAATACAGTAATAGCAAAATTATGGAATTTTGTAGAAAACAGAACTGGTATTTTATTTATGGAGAGATTTTTGTAAAGTCGAATGGTAGACTTATTTGAACATTGATGATATGGCATCTTCTAGATGATTAAAAGTCCAGTCCTGATATACATCTAATTTATTCTAACTTCTAAAGGTGGACGGTGGACCTCACTTAGAGGTTGTGCCATCATAAAAGAAAAGATACAATGAGAAATATAGTAGATGATAAAAAAGATAGCATAGCTATTTTGCTTTATGACTAGGATCAGTTTTGAGCATGTTTTGGAGAAAGTGAAAAAGGTGATCATGTTGTAGGTAGAAAACCTACAACATATGATTGAATACTTTTGATCAGCACAATACTACTGCATACATTAAAGGCTTCGTGCTCGATATAAAAAATGCACCGGAGTCAACTTTTCAAAGCATGGCTCTTTTATTTTTTGGGCAATCTTGTCAATTGTATTTTCAATTCTGCAACAAGTCTGGTTACACACACACACGTTGACAGTGGAGTTCCAACCAAATATAGAATATTTTGCTAGTTCTAGGAATTAACCGATATACAAATCAAGCCATTTTTTTCATTAAAGAATTTTCTAACACTTGCTCAAATCTTATATTTTACTTCATATGAACATTCACAAGCACTCTTGATAAAAATTCATTGCAGCTTGAAGAATCAAAATTTGATTTTAGCTACCATAGTTTATGTATCCATATTTAGAGGTTAATCCCACAGAAATTTAAGGTGTTTTGAATCTTTTGTCATGAAAGCAATAGGAATGATGATACTTCTACAGCATCAGTGAATCTGACGGTCCTATAGCACATAAAATAAAGACGAACATACTTTGGATGCCCAAAAATAAAATAAAATGATGGTCCAACTGTGGTACATCAACTATAGATAAAACATGATTTGGATGAAAAGAACGACGATTAAACAAACAGAAACCTGAACAAGTTGCAAACGTAATTCCTGATAGTTATAGAAACAAACATAAAAAAGTATCTTCTAATTACGAGTAGGCCAGTTTGATGTTACAAATAAGGCAGCTAAAGTATTTTCACAGGATGCAGATTCGTACCCTGGACATGTGCTCTTGAACTTTTCTTATAAAAGACTAATTTCCAATGGCAACCCCTCAGTGTATGAGAAACTTTAAAGTGTAAACATAGAAGGAAGGACGAAAGTTACCTGATTTCTTTCATATATCATGTGAGTTTTTGTGAAGTATTTGTATGTATCATGTCCCTTTGCAAGCATGGCTTGGTCAATGGGACCAATGATCCCTATAACTCGTGCTAGAAGAGTAGCAGAGGAATCATTCTGGAACAAAACCTGCATAAAAGGAATCATTAAATAAAGATTTCGTAAATGATAGGTTATAGTAATTTATGGGTCACTGGATTGTATATTTGTATAAGAATTATAAGGTTGCTAAATTTTAAAGTTACTTATAGATCATTGGGTTATATCAGCATATGGAGCATTAAAGAGCCCTTGATAGGTTTGGTTTTGGGATGTTTTTTCAAAAACCCTTCAAAAAATTAAGGTTTCATGAAAGAAAAAAACCCGTCAAAAACAGGTTTCACGAAAAACTCATGTCAATGTTTCAGCAAAAATGTGCATTTTAAACCGCATATATTTGCATTTTAAACCGTAAACATTTGCATTTTAAAATGCAAATACGTGAGGTTTGAAATGCACATTTCGCTGAAAACATTGATGAATGTTTCGTGAAATTTGCTTTGAGAAGTTTTTTCAGGTATTAAGTTTGAAAATAAGGGACGGATCCTAATTTCCACTTTTATTTTTTGTGTATTACATAAATATTAAACAAATCACAAAAAGGATTATCGCACACCACTATTTCGGTGGTTAGACGCTCTGGCTTTGGTCCATGAGGTCATAGGTTCGAATCATGCGTAGGTTGATTTGCATTAACTATATATGATGTATAGATAAAATATTTAATATTCATCACGTTATAATATATTATTCTCCGTCTAAATTCCTATTCAATATTTTATCTTTCAAAAAAATATGAAACACCAGAATACAAGAAAAAACTGAATTTATTTACGTGTCCACTGCAAAGTTCAGCTAGGATGCATCCAAGTGACCATATATCAATCTTTGTATCATAGGGCAAGCCCATAATAACTTCAGGGGCTCGATAAGATCGAGACTGCACATATGAACATAAATGGTCTGTTTGAAAGCAGCTGCTGCCAAGATCAATGACTTTTATTTCGCATCTACTGTAGCTCTTTATCAAAATATTTTCAGGTTTTAGATCGCAATGTATTAATCCAAGACCATGTAAAAACTCAAGTGCCTCCAAACACTGGATTGTGATAGACTGCAGACACACATTAAGGAAAAGTAATTAGGTTTAAAGTGTAAAAAATGAACAAACGCAATTTTTTCTGGAAAACAACCTGCAACCTTGGCATGGTGAAATAAACTTCTCCACCTGATTCCCTATTGAATTTGTGAAATTCGTATAAATTTGCCTTGAGAAGTTCACAAACTATCAGCAAATGCTCCTGCAAGATTTATATTTAGCTCAAGTCACCGTATATCATTAAACTTTTTGTAAATATGCCAGCATCAAACATAAAGGGTGTGTATGACATTCTAACAAAAGAAACAATGGATATGCCTTGCATCATAGTTAGTTTTGCTGGTGTCAACTAAGCATGCAAAAGAAATGACACTGGAAGGTTTATAAAACATAAAGCATGCAACCTCAAACATCTCAGATATTGTACCCACTTTATCACCTTTGTAACATGGATTAAGCCAAAGTGTAGACTTTACTTCTGTAAAAGACTCACGTTACAACTACCACCTTTAAAGTAGTATATGAACGTAGTTCACTCGCAAGTTGTATTAGCAGTCTCATGTAGCACAAGTGTCATAGCTTATCGACCGACATATACTCTACATTCACAAACATATTAGCTAAGACATGTTGGATCAAGCATATTACCTAAGATATGTAATGACCAACACCCACAAACAGCACAGACATTATAACAAAAATTGTCATCCCCACCACATGAATTAGAGCAAGATGTAGACTTTTGTTTCTAAACAGACAGCGATGTCATTTGAAGGAATGGATTGGCATTTATACACTAAAAATGCCTCTATGTGGGACTATTCTTACTAGGGTGTTACAAATTTGTGAGCTCATGCTAGTTTAGGAAGATTTCATCCTCAATCAATGCAAATGGCTCAGGCAGGAAAATAATACTATAACTTATTACAAGCACGTGCCTAGTGCACCATGTTTCCTTGATCAAGAAATCCTACAGAAATCACAAATGAAGCTCGGCAAAGTAGCACGCACAAATGAACTAAAACTGGTCTAACCCTTAGATGCCTTCTTATCAAAGATCTTAAAATCCTACGACTTAAATCCCGTTTCAGATTAGATCTGTCCCTTTATGATCCGATTCAAACTCAATAAACAACATATGAGAGAAAAAGCAGTCAATCCATACCTATATATATATATATATATATATGTATGTATGTATGTATGTATGTATGTATGTGTATGTATGTATGTATGTGTGTGTGTGTGTGTGTGTGTGTATGTGTGTGTGTGTGTGTATGTGTGTGTGTGTGTGTGTGTGTGTATAACATTCTTATTCAGATAAACAGATCTGATTCTAATGTTTTCTAAACAAAGTAAAATAAAACAAGAGAGAAAACTGAGTTTTAGGTTTAGATGTAGAAGATCAAACATCAAAACCAATTCCAAAGTGTGAACAAACCATAAAATAAGTATCTTTCAAATCTAAGACTTACGATTTGAATCCCATTTTGATTTAATGTTTGAACTTTACGATTTACGATTTAAATCCTGTATTGAAAACCTTGGTTAGCAACCTACCCGTTATACTAGTTTTCCTCAAAAGCTAATAGAACAAAGGGACAATTGTAATATATTAGTATATTTTTTATGTGGAAGCGTCAGCGATGTTGATATCATTTCAACAAGTGAAGATGATAGAAAGAGAAACACAAGCTACCAAGCATTAAAGCACATACATTGAACTTCCTTCATATTGTTACTACCTACATGTTTAAACGGATACGAACAAAAATACATGGAAGGCTAAACTAAAATGCACCGCTAATATCAAACATCCATACAGTAAACATCTCAAGCTAAGCAAGAAAGTGCTTAAATATATAGAAATAAAAGTAAACAAAAACATTTGCTTACCCGATAATAAAAATAATCATACAAGCGCAATAGATGATATTTGTCACCAGGGTCATGTTTGTTAATGTATTTAAGAAGCTTAATTTCATCAAGACTTTGGTCAAAAAAGTCCTTATTGTTCTTAATTATCTTAACACAAACATCCATGCCAGTTTGCAGGTCATGTGCCTGAATGGCTTTGCTAAATGCCGCTGACCCAAGGTACTCAGTAACATGATAGCGTCCAGCGATTACTGAGTTTAAAACAACGTGAAAGTTTTTGACTTCCTCAAATCCCGTTCTACAAACAAATCAAATACATGTGTAAGATATCACAAGTTTATCATATAAAAAATTACTGAAGAAACAGAATATACCTATTTTTCCTATGCATGATCTTAAGATCGAATGTTTCGAATTCTTCCTCTTGAGCTTTTATTTGTCTCACTTGCTCCTGTAATGCAGCTGCTTCTTCGTCTTCTAAGTTTGTTCCAGGATATGTTTCTGTCACATCATCTGCTTTGCCAGCTGGTTCAGCATAATCATAATTAGATGATGAGTATGATGCACTTCCACTTCTTGATTTACTACCTTCACTTTGAGGTGATGGAAACGAAAAGGCAGAATCTGTATAATTCTTGTCATGGGTCAAGGCATTCTTATCTGATGTATGTTGAATCTTCTTTTTATCTACAATACTATTTATGCCAATACAATCCTCATGAAAATATTCTGCGTCACCTTCACTATTGCTTATGCCAACACCAACTGATCTAACAGATTCATGATGATGAACATCATCAATGATTGGATCATCATGGCTAGATTTGTCTCCTTTTCCATTACTTATTGATGATAATTTATTGGTTTGTGTTACAAAGCCCTGCCACATAGGCTCACCGCACATCAAGTCTAACTCTACATCAAAGTCAGTGGTTATGTTTTTATCAACCAATGCATCGCCTTGTGGGACGTTTTTTCCCAAGTGCTGCTCACCTGACAAATATGAGTCTTCTTCAACAAAAGACTGGTCATCTTCATCTTTTATTGGAATTTGGTCTTGATGTGCTGTACCCTTTTCATTGTCACTAGGATAGTCAATCTCATGAGCTAAGAACCAGGATTCATCTTCAATAGGTTGTCTTGTGTATCCGACATCATCATCGTCTTCATACTCATCGGAGTCCCAAAACTCATGTGGAACGTAGTCTTCTGACTCGTCATTAAGAGTTGTAAAACCAGATACCATATTAGATGTATCTTCTGTGATTCCTCGACTAACTGAAAGCCAATTGCTTCTAGATGTTCTTTTGCCACCTGATCTCAAAGAACATCTATCGTATGTTAGGAGTTAGAGATGTGATGTATAAAATAGAGAAAAAAAACATAAAAGTAACCATGCTAACAGAAACACAAATGTAACTGTATTGAAGGCGACGTTAGAGGATATGACTTAATACAAAAACTATAAAACATAAAATCATAATTGCAACATTACTGGATTATTAAAATATATAGGCCATGACCTACATCTAGATGACCAAAATGGCCATGGTCGGTCTTAACCCCTCAGAGTAAAGGGGCATATGTTTTTTGTTTTAATATTATGTATGTATAGATAAAGAAATGTACAAAGTATTCAATTTCATCAACCTCACTTGAGATCTTGTTTTTGCGAGATGAAACATCAAATCTCATTCATACCTTAACACTTCTACTCTCCTACAAATAACTAAAAATTAATCTTCTCATTTTAGTATTAAAATTACCTTTCTATGCAAACATTACAATTCTTATCTATATTTGTTTATAATAATTAATACATAAATCCTTATGTATAAATTATTATATAAAAAAAAAATACTTTCCAATGTAACTTACGAGTTAAAATGGACATTTATTATGGATTTATGTTATACATAAATCCATAATAAATGTCCATTTTAACTCATAAGTTACTTTGAGATAGTCCAAAGAAGTATTTTAAAATCTGAGATATACATCTGATATACACTCATCTCGTTCGAGATCACACCTGATATGAGATATTATGTGTGAAAATTCAAGATAAGACGCGATCAATATCCAAGATTTGAAACCTTGGAAATGTATTAATACTAAACTATAAGAGTTGGATAGCTCAGCGATCAGTGTATGGTGCCAACAACTTCAGGGTCAGCAAATCATGATTTATAGCTTCCCTTGTTCCTTTTTCTGGTTTTTCCATGCGTGCTTATCAAATACTTTCCCCCCCAAAAAAAAAACTTATCTCCCTATGTTCGAGCCTCATTTTTTTTCATCATCGGCCTAAAAATGTCAGGCTTCTGACATGTTATGAAAGCTTCTATGCCAAATCATAACAGAATGTTTAGGCCTCAGAAGTGAAGTAATGGTCGTAATATCATTCCAGCTGTAAATTGCTAGCCAGTGTCTGATTCAGATTATTGTTCAAATATCTTTAGTACACATTACAATGACTATAGACCAGCATGCATGAATTAGATTACAGAACATAGATAGTTTGTGGGTATGATTTACATAATATTATTTAGGCAATAAAGATAATTAATTCACAAATGACAAATTAATGGTACTATATGATCCAACAAATTGTTTGCAACAATCTCTTAATTCAAACAATCTTAAGCATACATACGATGCAAACTAAAGGAATAAAGTTTGGAACCAAATTACCAGAATTGCTTATATCCTGGCCAACAGGAACATCCAAAAAGGATCCAATCAAAAATGCATTGTCTGTACCAGACTGTTTCCCAGATCCATGAATATCGCTCTTTTCCTCCCAATTCATATTTACAATCTTGTCAATGGTCTTCAGTTTGACAGGTCGTAACCTTGGAAAATCCTCCCTATGATTCTCAATATTGAGTGGCATATCAAAATTCCTGCTATTTTTTTTAGAAATATATGGCATACTCATGGTATCTATTTGATCTTTTATAGTTACCCTCGCATCGTTCCTTTCTATTTTCTTCTTTCTATCAAGGTTTTCATCTCCCTTGCCTACATTACTATCGTAACTCGTGGATGCATCATTTCCATATAATGGAAAAACTGTTTTGACTGAGCACTCTTTCAAAAGATCTTCCTCTTTACTCACATTGTATATACTACTTTGATTGCTTGAAAGATCTGATTTTACTCCAATAAAATTCCTCTTAGGAAAATGATTTAGTTGTTCTGCTACCATGAGCTCGGATAAGCTGTTGGTTATAGCACCAGTATCATTTGAATTAATATCTGAATTAACATATATTGGATTAGAACTCCAAGGGTAGAGATCAGACTTTATAGCCTCTTTCTTAGTTCTTCCTGCATGTATATTCTTAACTATGAATTCTTGGGAGAAGTCATTGATTTGAGTGCCAACATCTTGTTTTGTTGAACAACAGATTGGTTTAGTTTCTAGTCTAACTTCCTTTTTCTGTTTTGAAAGTTTTTCTTCCAACGAGTCATCATAATAGGAGTGGATACCAAGTTCAGTTCTTAGGGCAGCCTCCGCTTTTTTAAATCTGTTTTTCCTTAAAAAGTCCAATACTACATACACTGTATCATCCATTATCTAATAATTACCGAGGACTAAATAGTTTATACTTTGTAGAGACACCTGCAACATGGAACATAAAATGTGTAGCAGCTTTCGGTTCAAAAGAAAAGCAAAATAAGAAAACCCTGCAATGTCAAATTAACTTGCTATTAGTTTGTTGTAAAAAAAACATATATACATAGTTGATAGCATATTTGGCAACTATTATGATCGTAGTCAAAACAGCTTAAAAGTTACTTATCTGTATTTGAGCGTTTGATAACAACTTACAAGGAGAAAACGTAAGTTAATTAGAAAATAATAAATCATAAGCAACAAACACTTGCTTATGATGCATTTCATCTTCTAAAGCAAAATTTCAACTTATCTATTCAAACACTCCAATTTTATTACGAGAGTTACTATCTACACACACTTGAACCACCCGTAACACCACTTAAATAGGAACTAAAATTAATTCGATGAAAATACTGCGAACATCCACTTCGGTCGTTTATGCAAAACCGAGTGAAGAAATAGTCATACGGTTTGCATGATCGAACAATGCAAATATAAAAATCAAAACCCTGAATATAAAAGTAAAACATAGTGTAGCTTCTCTTACATCAATTAATGGCAGAGATACTCAAAATAACAATGTAAGTAAGGCCTATTTTTGTTTTTGAATAAATTATTGTATGAATTGATTGTTTTATCTACTACTATTCAATGTATGCAAGGTATTTATTTTTGTTGTAATGTCGTTAAATTAATGTTGAATTTATTGTAGTTTCTGTTAATGTTTTGTTTTAAGATAGTATGTCCTATAAATTTCATTTTTGGTGGAAAAAAGGTTTCAGAATTGAACAGTTTCATAAAACCATTTTTTTGTTTATGTTGTAGTAGTTTGGAAACAGTTCCCAATATTTAGTTTGGGTAAAATTTTATTTGAAGGAGGAAATATAATATCACAACGTTGGTTTATTTTTGGGAAGAGCAGACACCGGAGAAAAAAATGAAAATTTAAATTGATGGTGTAGACGGGTGTGTGAAATAATTTAGTGGGTGAGAAAAAAAAAGAATGAGAAATGTATATTTGATGTGGGTAGATATTAACACCCTTTGTTATTCACTTAAACTATATGCAGATGGAAAATAAATAAATATATACGATAAAATAAAAGTTCCAAATCGGGCTTATCATATGTGCTATTCCATTTTATTTTTTAAGTAGCTGGTTCATATATTCCTTGTATCATATATGAACAAGGAACATATCACAGTTGAGTTAAAACATGAACAAACAAGCTTTTGCAGATATGTTCCAAGTTGTAAGAACTAAGAAGGGACTCAAACTTAATTGAATAAAATCATGATTTTAATATTTCATTACATGGTTGCTCTACCCTAGACTGAACTCTAATCAAGCTAAATGAAGCAGGCTGACTTCACATTCCAGAACCTTGCCATAATCCAAACTACCAAACCCCAATATCGAAAATAGCACAAAGAACAAAACTTTTCAATACTCCCAACTCCCAACTCCCATTAGGCCTCCAAGATTCAAATATTGGTTGAAAATAATCGTAAACCCTAACTCGCCAAATCGACAACCTCAAGTTTTCATACCCTAACTTTAGAGAAACTGTAAGAAGCTAAAAGCGCTTACGAGCAGATCGATGAGGTCAGTTCACATGTCCGATGAGCTGGTGGCAGAGCAGGTCACAGACTCACATGCGTGATGTGGCAGCGCGTTGTTGAATTGAAAAATCGCGGACCCAACTTATTTTTCAACTTATATATGAAAATATGGCTTTTTACCCTTTCAAGTTTCAAACCACCAATTCACTAGTTTACGCTACTAAAGTAAATAATAGCAAGAATTTCCGTACTAATTATTATTTTCAAACATTTCTCGAGCAATTATACGTTCTACCCTCTCCAAATCGTAAGGCACATAATTAATTTAATTCTCCGATCATTCACAGTGTTTTTTTCTTTTCTGTTATTTTTTTATTACAATCCACTATTATTAAAGTTTCCATTGCGAAGTAAAATTTACATTATCAGCATACGGTTATATTTACTATATTACCTCACTCATCGATTAGTTTTGACTTGCATCATATACACCGCAGCGTCTTCTCTATATTATTCAAATTTCGGTCGAAAATACACTGTCGATCGAAAAAGTAATTTTTTTTTTACACATAATTGGTAGTACATCGCCGATTGTTATTTAAGATAGTCGGTGGTATATAACTGACCAAAGCGTCCGAGTAAAATGAAATTGGTGCGGTGGTGTATTTAGCTCCACTTTTATTTTTTCTCTGTTTATGTTATACAATTTATTGTTTTAAATACAGCCATTTGAGACATCAAATATAATCACCTTAGATATCTTTTAGGTAACATGGATCACCTATACTTTAATTGTAAAATATAAGTCGTTATGATTTAAAGAAAATAAGATCTATTCATTTTGTCTCTAATAGAGTTAGAGGTATGCAATATGAGCAATTATGTAATTGTCACATATATCTAACTCGGTAATCTTTTTTTTCGAAATAAAAAGTTTTTTTTCTATTATATACTTGATATAATATGTTATGTTACTTAAAAGTATATTTAATAGAAAAACCGTACACGGTATGTTTTGTGATAGTAGTTACAATGTCTTGTAACCATGAGTCATATATCACAATAAAATATGCATATTATTTTAAGTATTCATAGTCAAGATGTATCGAGACTGGATATCGCTGTATTCATTGAGGCTAGAGTACGTAAAACTCTCTAACTGTTGGACATTGTATATTACTCATGGCTGTTGAGGGTAGCAGGGGGTTACATACTAATAGTTATTGGATAACAATGACTCACTCGATAGTTTTTATTGATCAATATAACTAAGATCAAATAGAAAATATCGATGTGACAGTATCACACAGTTCTCACGACTTGAGAATACCGTCAAGCTTCAATGTGGAAACTCGTCTTTGATTATAGTTAAATTATGGTATGACGTCTATCGAATGGCTATAGTTGGGTCGAGAAGAAGCATTGGAAGTGAGACACGATTCAAGAGAGAATTCGTATTCGTCTCCTCGGTTATACGAGGTTAGTATCAAAGTCAACTGAAGTCAACTCAAATCAAAGTCTCTGGTCAAAGCAGTTCGGTTAATAATAATTATTATCATTAAACCAATAATTCTGTGTTTGGACTATAAAGTTGAATTTGAACGATGTTGGAATTTTGATCATTACCAATTCCATAAGTCCTAATGTAAATATAGTTTTGATGAAGAGAATTGGTGTAAATAATTTTCACTGTTGGGTAATTCTTAAATAAAGTAAAATTGGATGTAGGATCAAATTAACCTAAGAGGGGGAGGTGAATATGGTTTATTATAAATTCACAAGTATAATAAAAGTTGCAACTAGATAATAACATAGTAAATGTAGAAATAAAAGCGATACATAGTTTTATCCAGCTTCGACAAAACTTGCCTACTGCTGCCTTCAAGGTTTCTATTAGGAATTAAACAATTGGCGCTTACAGATCCTGTAAACTTGCGACTCTCGCTAACTTGGTTGTTCTAACACTACGCTCAAAATCCTATCGTAACTCAGCCCCGAGTTATGAATTCTCGAACCGCACCCCGTAGTTTATACCTAGTTAAAAACTACAGTTTTACAAAATTAATAAACAAAATACAATAAAATTAAAGAAAATGAAACCCTAAACAAATTTTCCCAAATTAAGTTCATTTATTATAAAGAATACATGGCCCAACTAAAATATATTCTCCCCTTTCATTATTCAGCCGTACTCAATCCAGCCCGAATTCCTTTTGCTTCTTGCGATGTGATTTAGGGTTTCGATTGAAGCGTTATTTTTTGATTGAGTGATGGATTTAAGTTTGCCTCTCTTGTCAATCGAATGTTATTCTCGTGCGATGCTTGTTGCTTCAAGAGTCGAGTCGATTCTCCAATTTACTGATTCGACATGATTTTCGCCTTTTATGTATTTTCATGACTTTATTTTTCTTTTCTGCTCTTGAATTCGACTGCAATTGCCAATGATGATAATGGGTTTTTATAGTGGATTGATTCCACATATTTCGCGCAACTCTGATTTCATTTCGGCTTTGAATATTTCAAACTTCAATTTTGATTTTCAAGGTTGAACGTTGATTCTCTGGTTGATGGTTTTGGTGCGTTTTGACTTGATCAATATTCTCTGATATACATATGTTGAACTTTCTGTTTTTAAATTTCGTTTTTCAACATAGATTTTTGAATTTTGATCCATAGTTCTGACTTGGTCGTCACTTGATATACACACACACACGCACACACACATGCACATACACGAATATATTGATATATATATATATATATATATATATATATATATATATATCAATATATTCGTGTATGTATGTGTGTGCATATATTTTGACACTTGATTTAATTTCAACCTTGACTTTTGTTTTGAAAAGTTAATTTCGACCGCTCTTGACTATTTCTGATGAACTGAGACCGTGCTTCATAGAGGATGAATTTATGTGCACTTTGCAAGACTGGACCTGCTTGCTTGAGTTGTTGTAGGAGAATGTTTGGAGATGATATTGTAGCCAAAGTTGATCAAAGACTAGAAATAGCTTGTGTTTATATGGAGGGTGTTCATGAATCAGTTTGTGTGCATGTGCATGTAATTGTTTGTGCACTTGCACATTCATGTTTGGCTGCATCATTTTTTATGCACTTGCACTCGAACTGTATGTGTGCATTCACTATCCATGTCTGATCTAAAACCATGTGTAAGTTGCACTAGTGTGCATGCTGGTCTGAATTGAAATGATACAATTGCGTTGAGCCCGAGCTCACTTGGGCTTGACCTCGTGTACCCTTGCACTATGTTGAGACTTTGGTTTTAACCTTTTCATTTGTCCTTGAAATTTATTGATGCAAATGCATTTTGTGTGTGTATGACCTTATAGCATCTAGAGTGATATATTATGCATGTCATATGCTGCTCGTGTGCATTTTTCAATCCCAGTTTTAAAATATGAAAGCAAACAACCCGATTAACTGAGACAACATTATATTTAATCACATTCTTATTTTTGCAATTATTAGTCTGTTTCTTTTTGCCTTTTGCATCGTTATTTATTCAACAGGCGAAGTAGAATATTGGACATAACTTGGAGCAAGAAGGCAACAAATCAAATTCGAGTGAATGAGTGAGTGAAGTGAGTGCATGTTGTAGAGAGTGAAAATATTGTTGTATATGGAGTGTATAAATTGTGTTGTATACGAATGTGTAAAATTGTGTTGAAGCTATGTTGTGTGCTATTATAATAAAATATTTGTTTAAATGAAATTATGATTTGTTTATTTCAATATGTGATGTTGCAATAGTACTATAACAAACACTTATATATATATATATATATATATATATATATTTGTTTATTATCGTTGAACAAAAATCATAAAATGTTATATTCTACATTTGATTTTACCGAACCCATGTAAACGACAAATCTGGTCACAATGTCACACTACCTTCTAAGTGACATGCAAATATTAATATTAGAATTGTTTGATGTTAATTGCTGACTGAATTTACATCTAAAGGTCACACAACCAAAACATTGAATACTCTAGTACTACTTGATTTAATCAATTATAATTTATTTTAAATTAATTAATATTTATGAAATATTAATTATAAAATTTTATTTTATTTATGTTGATCAATATTAAATGGAGTGTATATAATAGTTATAAATAGATTTATCCATATACGATATCGATACACATTTAATGTTTTATTTATTGATCGGGCTTGAAGGGGTTTTGAGTCCCATATTGGACCATGAGGAGGCTGGCCAAACCAAGAGAGGGAGGGTGGAATTTTGAATTCAAAGGAGGATATTTGGTAAGTGGAAAAGAAGGATGTAGATGCTCTTTTCACTCCTTGACTCTTGCTATTTATTTATTATCTCCAACACTCATTATTTGATACTCTCCTTTTACTCCATTTTAGACCAGCCAAGGCGGATCTATAGTCCTGCTCTCCTCCTCAAAAAATTCAAGCTCCTAAACGCTAAATTAAATCAAATTCATACAACAATGGTAGCTACATTCTAGATTAGTCCCACTTTCTGGATTCTTGACTTGCTTCAAAGGAGTTCTTGATTCGGTATTTCAAGGTGTTTTATCTTGGCGTCAGACAATGGTAAATTATTTATTTACAATCACGTATGAATAAATATTGTTCGTCATGTCAGTTATATGTTATAGTTACTGTATCAATTACCATAAGCTGTACTTGTTGGTGCCGTCATCATTAGATGATAATGTATATATGTATGAATATAATATAAAAAATATTTTTATATCGAGGAAATTAGTTTAAAGGAAAAAGTTTAATAAAATTTAATTTTAACAGACGTTAAAATTAAACTTCCGTCTGTAGGACAAGCGCCAAAAATTGTCGTTCATTCGTACTTTTTTAGTTTCGTTTCTTCTGCAAACAAAATTTCTTCTTCATCAAACAATGGCAACCCAAACCGAAATCAATTTTCTTCCTCAAACTGATTTAAAAGAGCAATCGACTTCAGAATCTAAGTCGATGGACGTAAATTAAAATATTTCAATAAATCCTGAACAAATAAACGATGAACCTACGATTTCGAAAAGCAGGGTTTCCAATGCTACACATACAACAGTAAAGAGAAGGCGAAAAAGTAATTCATCAACGGCTGTTGATTCGAATGAGATTGACGAAGATACAAAGAGGACGAAAAAATCTAGGGCATGTAAAACTATGAATGAAGACGAAATGAAGAAACAACAGCTTACTGATGAAAACGTCTGCAGAAAAACAAAAACAAAGGTAAAACAGCTAATTATTTTTTAAAATAAAATATAATTTTGCAATGATAGTTCAACTAACATTTGATTTGTTATTGAATGATAGATCAATACATCATTTGGTTTCTTGCATGTATAATATTGAAATATGAGATGATGGATGAACATAGCATTAAATCTTTGACACATGATAGACAACAGTAAGATGAATATGTATAGAATGATAGAAAAATATAGCATTCAAAAAAATGTTAGACAAAAATAGAATAATAGAATGATAGTTGAATATATCACTTTATTTACTGTATGTGCAATGATGCGATGATAGATGAAAATAGCATTTCAATTTTTATAGATGGTAAAACATAATTGATGGATACTTATTTAATGATAGTTCAATATATCATTTGATTTGCATGTGTAATATTGAAATATGAAATGATGGATGAACATAGCATTCACTCTTTGACAGATGATAGAAAATAATAAGATAAATATTTATAGAATGATAGAAAAATATAGCATTGAGAAAAATGTTAGACAAACTTATCATGATAGAATGATAGTTGAATATATCATTTTATTTACTGTATTTGTTAGTATGGTATGATAAACGATAATTATTGAATGATAGTTCAATTTATCATTTGATTTACTGTATTGATAGTTATTGAATGATAGTTCAATTTATCATTTGATTTACTGTATTGATAGTTATAGAATGATAGTTCAATTTATCATTTGATTTACTGTATTGATATTTATAGAATGATAGTTCAATATATCATTTGATTTACTGTTTTGATAGTTATAGAATGATAGTTCAATATATCATTTGATTTACTATTTTGATAGTTATAGAATGATGGTTCAATATATCGTTTGATTTGTATGCATCATATTAAAATATAAGATGATAGATGAAAATATGATAGACAAACATAGCATTCAATCTTTCGACTTTAGAAGCATATATTGAAAAAAAGAAATGATAGACAGATATAGCATTTGGAAAAAGAATGATAGATGCATATATCACTAGTAAATTGTGCTTTCATAGTTGAAAAAATTGATAGATAAAAATAAGAAAGCATTTAAAAAATGAGACATAAAAATAATATTATAGTTTGTTAAATACCGAACTATTCATTCATAGTTTTTTGTATAGGGATCAAAAGGTAAAATATTGAAGAAAGCAAAAACAAATGAAGGAAAAAAACCAAAGAAAGTATCTCTGAAAAAAATTCAGTATAGATGTAGCTTACTGCCAATGATAAAAAATTACAAGAAAATTAAGAAAAAAGGAGGTTATCTTGTAGATCAATTAAATTATTTCAAACAAACACCCTTCGAAAAATCCATGCTAGTGTTTTTCAAATAAATTTTATCCATAGCTGCTTTTACAAAATCATCAACAACCTTAGATAATATCGTAGAAACATTTTCTATCAATGATGTAGCTTTTAAAGTAGGGAATATTTTTTCAAAAATCAAACCTGAAGATGTTTCAATTATCTTTAGCTTACCTTTGTCTGGAGTAAATATTTTTCCAGTACCGAAAATGAGTTTACAAATCCTTCTAGACAATTGCAAAGATTTTGTACTGAGAAACTTTGGAACAATAGAGCACATCACAAAGGATCTTACAATTTCAAAGATAAATAATGTGCTAGAAACACAACAATTTCAGCATGAAAATGATTTTCCAAAATTGCTTATAAATTTTGCAATGATAACATTCTTCTTTCCTGATAACCAAAGTTACTTACCATGGGGATATATTCCCTATATCCTAGATCAAACAAAATGAATTCAGTATCTTGGCCAGTTTCAATTCATCATTCATTGATTAGAGCTTTGACAACTTTCAAAACAAAGCCAAGAAACATACCAGGTGTAACGACCCGAAATTTTCAAACCCGAAAATTCCAGATAGTTATGAAAAAGAAGAAAGAGATAGAAGAAGAAGAACAGAAACACCAAACATCTCACAATCGCAACGGATAAAATATAATAATAATAAATAATAACAGTCTACAAAAGGATACCATATCTGTCGATTACATTTAATATACATCAGAGTTTCACATTATATACAATCAATGAATATTTACAATTATCATGTCTCAGATTAACAATAATATAAATACAGTTGAAATACTCTATACGATATTGCCATCCAGCTCGCCTCCTGAGCTCCAGAACGTTCTAACCTGGAAATCTGTAATACTCGGTCTGACCCGAGCATTACATCAAAGTAACACCCGGGTCAGGCTGGAAACCAGCGTGAGTAAACCCATCTAACATGGAATACCAAAGCAATCAACTTATATAAACCCGGGGTAACTTATATCAATTTAATAAATTTGCAATTTGCTATAGACAACACTTATTCCACACATCAATTTCTAAGTACCAAACTTAGATAAAATAATCCAATTTACTTAAATCATTTCACTCCAGCCTATTGATTTCACAAATCAATTTATAAAAATTCGAAGTAGTTTCGGGTATTTCCCAATACCCGACTCCGGTCTCTTCGAAACTCATGTTATCCTAACCCAAGTTATTCAAATGAAATACACAACATTTCATAACAGAGATATCAACTTATTCAAAACATCCAATACCATTCATCATCCATAAGCAAAACTTAATCACATATAAATCAATTCAATTAATACTAATTGAATTTCGAACCTCAATCACTTAGATTCCTTCATTTAACGTTAATTAATTCCAAATCAATTAATTGATCAACCCATCATTATTCATCTTAATTAATCACCCTGGATTAATTTTTTTCCGATTAAATTCAAGTAATTATCTTTAATTCATTACACGTTATTAATTATCCTTAATTCCCAATCAATAAGTAATCCTAATTGCTTCATAAATAAATTAACAATATTAATTACATTTATCCTTAATTACTTATATTGATTAACTTCTCATAAGTCACTTACATTGATTTATTTTCTTAACTAATCTATCTCTATTTACATCGTTAATTAAATAAATTAATGATTTCTTATTTACATTTCAATTTATTCTAATCCGATCTAATTACTCTTTTTATAATGGAAACTTAAAGGAATTTGAAACTAACTTTCGGAATTCACCTTATATTCCTTTCAAAACTCCAATTTATATAATTCGATATCTCAGGGTTCCGAAATATTCAAACAAACCACATCATTCAAACTTCAAATTACCAATACCATCCATCACAGAATATCAATCACCCCGATATATTATATACTACCATATATAATATAGCACATCAAAACAAACCAATCATTCAACCAATTATTTAAATTTACCCATTCAAATTTAAATGGAAATCCAGAAGCGTGAGGTTTACTCACCTTTGGTTTGTTTTTCGCAATCCATTCCCATATTGCCTTGGTTTTCCTGATGTTTGACCTTGAATGAACAATTAAATGATTTATTAATTTGAATTGACCGAACAATTTATTATTATTTATTCACTTAATTTAAACCAACAAATGTTCTTTTAAACTAATAGTTAAATTTTAACTTAATTTCCTTTAACCCAGTATATGATATTAGATTAAAAATAGAACAGAGTTGTTTTACATATCGTGCCACGATATATCGCCTCTATAATATACTCATATATATATGTAATTTAAATAAAATAAATTGGAAATAATTTACTGTGAACTATACAATTTATTCATTATTATTTCTTTATAAATTGAATACTGCATGTATCTTGACGAAATAAGTAAAATACATTACCTAACTGCTGCAGAAACCTCACCAGAGGCGAACTGCTCCACTAATGAGCCTCCGGTGTCGACCTTCTTTGCCACGAACTGACGTGCGAGTTCCCAGACCTAGCGGCCACCATTTGAAACCCCAGACGTCGCGCCACGAACGAGCTCCCTCCAAACTCACCGTTTCCCACCATGCTCGCATTGCCTAGACTCGAGACGCCCCCTCAACTGTTCGACCCTCGCGGACCACGCCGCAACTCCCAACGCAGCCCTGATTATCAAGTGCTCGCGCGCCTCTCCATTCGTCGCGATATTGATCGCCATAACCCAAATTCCCAGCCTTCACGAGATCGACACCATCCACTCGACCCTGATTTACCCACCACCGCGGCGATGAAGTTAGGATCGCATGAGCGCCTTCCATTACGGTTTAGGGATTTCGATTAATAGAAGAAAGAGGAAGGTTTATACGAATATGAATTCGTGCTTTAAGGAAGATCTCGATTTTTATTTCATTTTTTTATTACTAAGGTCGATTTCGTTTCTGTTTGTAGATTAGAGAGGGGATGAAGAATAAATATCGGTTTAGGAATATGGCTTCTTGAGTACGCTTGATATTATATAATTAATTATTGAAAAATATCTTGTGTTGTTAATAAAAATATTTTGACTTGTTGACTTAAACTATATTATATTATAAAACCTTCAAAACGTCTCGTTAATTGCCATTTAAAATTTTAAACCCATCTTAAGGAATGTCGTGAGGTGATTATAAGGTTTTACCCGCATTCCAAACACAGTGGAACGTGTTTCGGCAGCTAATTCGATTATATACACGAGTTACGGAAGTAAACGATCAATTTTAAATTAAATCGATTAAAATGGTTTCTAAGCGTTTTAAGCTGCCAGGGTCAAACGACAACTCCGATTGCTATGAAAATTGAAATCCGGTAATAACTAACTATTACGGATCCAATGGAATTGGTTTCGTCGAGTTCCGAGACTGTGCCTCGGAAGGCTATTTTTAAATATCGATTTAAACGATATATTTTCAAAATTGAACAAATCACCTTTCAATTAAATTTCAACCCTTCTATAATCTTGAGTATCATCATTATAGATTTTATAAGCCTTCAAATTATTTTAAACAGGCTTAGAATCTCAAATTCAACAATTTACCCAATTTCAATTATTAAATTCAATATTTAAACTATATAATTCGATGATTTAATTATCCAGAAAATATTGATATCTTGAATTCAAGTTAAAATTAACTTTTAAATATTTTAAAATCAACTAATTATTCCAATTTAAATTGTTAGAAATTCCGAGTCGTCACATTCCTCCCCCTTTAAAAGAATTTCGTCCCCGAAATTACTAATTAGGAAAAATGGTCCAATACCCGTTTATCTTTTTCAAAATTCACAATTCAACATCCTACCAACTATCTTTTATTAAAAACCCACTATCACCTTATCCAACTTTCCAAAACCTTCTATAGTTTCAATCAATACCCTTCTGCTCAATCAATTAAATTTCAATTTAAAATCAAATTTTGAATCATCAAAATTTTCTCAAAATTTTTCTAACTCTCTAAATTCTTGAAATTTTTTGCCAGCGTCTCCTTTGCGCGGCTAGCTCGGTACAACTACAAAAGGCCTCTACGGGCTCCCAAATTCCAAAAAGAAAACAGAAAGTCAAGTGGCTAGATCAAAAACCCAATCCCATTTCATACAGAAATTTAAATACATACCTTTTTGTCGGGCAATTCACATTTATCTTCTGATATCAAATCCAATTTCTTTTCCCTTATAATCCCTGCATATCCTACTTAACAATAATATCCAATTGTAACATTACAAATCATTTTATACATTCTCTTATATAGTGTAACGACCCAGAATTTTTAGAAATTAAAATTTGAATATTTAATTAATTTTAAATATTAAGGAATGAAATTATAAGTCAAATAAATTTTTATTTGAATTATTGGATTTAATTGAATAATTAAATCGATAATTTAATATGTTAAATTATGGAAATAATTGAAAATTGAGTTAAATATGATTGAAAATGATTTGTAAAATTTTATTTTATCATATTGAAGTTAGAACGATATTTTAGAACTTTCAAAATCGAATTAAAAGTTAATTTGTGAAAATTGAATATTTTAATATTTAAATCGACTAGTGAAAATAGTCAATTTTTGAACAGTCTCAGAATTGAACGAAACCAGTTCCATTGGATCCGTAATAGTTAGTTATTACCGGATTTCAATTTTCGTGTCAATCGGAGCTATCGTTTGATCGTGGCAGCTCGAAACGCATCGAATTATTTTTAATTTTTATTTGGCGAGTTAAAATAGCCATTTTTCAAAAAGTCTCGGATTTCGACGAAACTAGTTTCATCGGATCCGTAATGTGATATTATTGTAAGGTTTCAAATTTCAAGTCAATTGGGTTTACGGTTTGTCCGATACAAATTAAAACGCCTAGAAATCGATTTAAATCGGTTTAATTTAAATTGAGCGTTTATAGCCATAACTCGCACAGATGTCCGAATTAGCTTTCGAAACCTATTCCATTGTGTCCGGAACGCGGGGTAAACCCTAGAAACGCTGGTTACGGCGCGTAAATCGGAGTTCGGAATTTCCGGATGAATAGTGTTCGATTTTTTCCTATAAATATACCATAAATTCTCAAAAAAATTAAAAAAAAAAATAACTAAACCCTAGCAATGCACAGCCGCCTCCTACTCAACCAATGGCTAGAAACTCACGACCTTTCCCCCTCGATTACTCCAAATCCGTCGACAATTAGGCTAAACTTTCAACTAGAATATTGAAGAGGGCGATGAGAGCTTCGATGTGAATGGCTATGATCAAATATGGAGAGACGAGGAGGGAGCTATGGGGGGCCGTTTGCAGCGACTTGCGCACGCAACCCTAGGAGCATCAGGGGGCCGAGCTCAGGGTGCTTGGGGCCGAACATAGAGGAAGTTAGGGGCTACGCAATGCAACTACCTGATCGAGCTAGAAGTCGTTGTGGTGATCGAATTTATTAACCCTAGTTTTGTGTTTGGGTTCTTTTGTGCGGCCTGTACAAGTGCGTGCGTATGAAGAAGGAAGGGAGAAGGGGTGTTCGGCCCTGATGAGGAGGAAGTAGATCCAACGGTCCAGGGGGAGTTAAGTTGAAAATTATAAATAAAAATTGTAATTTATATGCTTTATAAAATCGTGTAACTTCAAATATTCATAACTTTTTCATACGAGGTCGAAAACGCGCGAAACCAGTTGCGTTGGAATCGTATGGACGAGCACTACGCGATGAAATTGGATTGGAGTCGTTTGGAGTTAGTGAGAATTTTGGGTAAAATTAAACGTCCGTTTAATTTTATTCGAAATAAATCGCTAAAACGAAATTTAAATCAAGGTGAGAACTTCTCACTCAATCGAATCAGTTTCGATTTTATTTTAAATAGTTAGATTTAAAATATTTGAATGCATGTTTGAATGATGATTGATATCTATTGATTGTTAAATTAGACATTATGCGCCGTTAGTAAGCGGATGTTATTTATTAAAAACATATACCGCGAATATTTCATAAACAGTGAAATTGGTATTATATATAATAGCAATATATATATATATATATATATATATATATATATATATATATATTGGCATATTTATATATTGGAGTTGTTGATTCCCCGCATTTTTGTTTAGCGGATGAGACCCTATTGCGCCATTATTAAGCGGATAATATTTAAAATCCCATATACCGCGATAATTTCGTACTGGAGCGAAATTGATATTGTGCTAATGTTTGTGGATGCAGGAAAACAGGTTGGAGGGATCCAACTGGATTCCTCAACAGTATTTATTTGATTTCAGATATTTTGATATTTGATGGATTATCATATCGATATATGATATCGTTGTTGTCGTGATTGGCTATTTGGTATGTAGTATCATTGGACCAAATTTGGAATTTTAAAATGGATTTTTAAGTGATTTTTGAAAGTATAAGTTATAAAATATTTTTTTTAATTGATCCATTTTAAATAAATAAACGTATAATTTTAATGTTATATAAAAATTATGATTTTTGAGAAAAATAGTTAAAAACTGATTTTTTGAGAATATGATGCTAATGATTTTATAAAATAGTTTAATCGGGATTTTAGAATTTATTGTGAAAAGTTTAAATATAGGATTTATAAAATTTAATTATTTTATAAATCAAAATGATGAAGTTTTTAAAGGAGTTTAAAGACGTTTTAAAAGAATAATATAAATTGATTTATATTAAGAGATTTATAAATGGATATTTATAAATTGAAATATGGACATTATAAAACGAGTTTTTATAAGTGTTTGAATGAAGTGAAAATGAATTTTGGTAAATGAATGGAATTCATAAAATTATAAATGGTAAAGTTATAAATGAAATTTATAAATAGTAAGATTTATAAATTTTGTGAAATTATTAAAGAATATACTTGGATGAATAATTGAATCTTATAAGTTATAAGATTTATAATTATGAAGTTCAAAGAAACGATTTTGTAAAATAATCGTTTTATAAGCATTTAACTTATAATATGAACCTTTGTTTTATAATTGAGTTATAAATCGAATAGGTTAATAAAGGAATTTATAAAAGGAAGTTGTTATAAATAAATAGAAATGGAATTTATAAACGTTGTTTTATAAATTCACAAACGACTTATTTTGATAAGTAAATTGTTATGATTTATTTATGGAGTTATATTCACGTTTTGACTGTGAATAATACTTTAAAATAAAATGAATAGAAATGATGAAATTGTTAATTGAAGTATATTCACGTTTTTGAATAGTGAATAAGATGTTAAAGAAATTGTTTTGAATGTGATATTTGAAATAGAATTAAAACGATCTAACGAAGTTTTAATTGTGTTGAGATTCGAAACCATAGATTTCGACATTTATTGTTGAAATAGACGTTTTCGAGAAATAAAAGGAAATGGTGGACTATAACACTGTTGTTATAGTAAATGATTTTCGAAAGGAAATGTTTTGTATAGTATTGGGATTTATATATCTATTTTAATTTCGAATCCCTATACTAGTGATTTTGGGTTGTCGTAACGATGTTCTACGCAACATTCGTTTTGGCCCAAATAAATATGTTTAAGAGAATGATCTCCTTAAAGAATGAAATATGTACTTAATTTCGATTTAAGTATATTGAATATTTTCCAAGTGTTGAAAATAAATAAAATTCGTGAATTACTTATTTAATAAGTATGGAAATGTTTTCCAATATAAAGCGAATATTTTGAGAATTTATCTTTTTGAAGATAAATTGAAAAGGAATATTGAAATGAGTAATTGGAATCGAATACTCATAGATATTTTGGATTATAAATTCACTATGGAATTTATGAATGAAAAGGAGAATTTGTTTAAAAATAAATATTGATTTATTTTTGAAGTATTGAAATTATATATCTAGTGAAGATATTTTGGAAAATAAATAATTTGGAAATTTTTTTGGAACTGGTGATGTTGTGCATATCCATTGATAGTTCAATAACCGACTATCAATATTTCCCTTTGAATGGGTAATTGATGTGATTTGTTTGAATTTGAATGCCACACTTATTTTTGAATAAGCGCTCACTATTCGGGTTAACCGGGAAAGGACCATGGGGTCGTATAACCCATTCCGAATATGTGATACGTCGTTGTGAATTGCATTGAAGATCGGTGTTGAAGACCGAGTATTTGTGAAAGCGATAGGATGACCTATCGATTGTCTCTGCACTGGGTAGCTCCTGGTATAGAGATCTCCTAAGTGATGGGAAATTCGATCAGGATTGTGAATACCCGGATTGCAAGGGCTTCGTAAGAAGTGCCTTCGGTTTTGTTCGAGCTCGGAACAGACTTGTATGGATTGTATGTCTGACATTACAAATTGAGATATAAAGCCGATTTCTTTCAAATATATTTCTGTTGGTGGCGGAGAATTTATTCTTTTAGCTTAACACCCTTCTCTGAGACGTACGAGCTCAGAGGTTATGTAGTTGAATGTTATCAGCGATATATTCCCAATTTGGTAATGTGACATGCTGAGTGTTGCTGTAAATGATCATTGTGTTGATTATTTGTGATAGGATCGTTTATTTGATCGTCTATCTTTGTGATCATTTCTATGATCATTTGTTGACCCAAAGCATGGCTTTTGTATAAAGTATGTTTTTGTGGACGTGACTTCGTCGAGCCTCACACCCCGTGAATGGTCAAAACAGGAAAGATGCGGCAAGGTTATGAGGGGTAGCGCCCTTTAGGATGTGTGCATTTCCTTCTGGAAAAGGGTGGTATCATGGTATGGAGCCCAGATACTTACTCATGTTGAAAACACTTTGTTATGATTGTGTGAATTGATTGCGAGCGCTCGGTGAAAAGGTCCCAAAGGACCGGGGGATGGCATATTCGGTCAGTTGTTACTCAGTTAGGGGTAACCCGGCCTTGTGTTGGTAGAGATCCGGTTTGGTTCTCGGGGATGTCCATCCAGAGGCATTCTCATGTGGCAATGGGAAGTTCCTTGGCCTGATCATTCGTTGGAAATCCAAAAAAACAATACGAGACTTGTACGGTATTAGTTGTAGAACCTGCCATCTAATATGGTAGCTATTAGTAGGCATAATATAATGGTACCTATGCTGGCTAAGATTTATATTCTACTTTCGAAATTGTTTCCTACACTATGCACTAATAATAATATGAAATGTTCTTTTTAAATGCGTATCAAGCATCTTTGACTATCATAAGGAGAAATCTCCTCCAAGTCTGCGTTTGCATTGTGTGTGTGGCGGGAGGCCTTATGGTAGTCCCATTTTTAAAAGCATTGCGAATTGACTTTAAAAATATTCCTCTATTTTGATTTTAAAGATAAATAAACTGTTTTGAGTTCTCACACCAGTCTTGTTAAGCTTTGGGCTATGTGATGGGGGGTTCTCGCTTCGCGGTTTGGTGGCGAACGGGAGACTCTTACTCCCACACATCCTCTTTTAGGGGGTTGGTTAGGTGTAACCTGAGACAGTCGAGAGGCTGGCCGTAAAAGCAAGTTTGGGATACCAGTTGTTGCCACGGTGGGGCTGGGATGGTTGAAAAGCCTACCGGTTGTGACTGCTGTCGACGGTTGAAAAGCCTAGATCTGACAATGTGGTATCAGAGCTTATGGTTAAGCGACAACCATGGTTATGTTGGGTTTTACTCATTAGAGATAGAGTCAGTAGTACTCTAGAATGAGTTTGAGTGTAATAATAGTTATGAGAGCGTATTTGTTAGTGAATATAAATTGTTTTATATTGTGATGATTGGTTTGTTGAGTGGCATATGAACCTTCGTCAGCGTGGTCTCGACAACTATGCCGAAGGGGTTTCTAAACACTTAAATAGAACAATTCAGCACAGTATGGTTTTAGAATTGGGTAAATGAAATAATTTTATCTTGAGTATATTTTATATAAAGAAAATAATTTTTCAGAATTATTAAAGTTTATATAAGTAGATTGTTAGTTGTTTGAATAATCTAAATAAAAGAATTATTGTATAAGCAAAATAATTATAAGAATTGAATTATAATTAAAGTCATTTACAATTGTGAAATAAACTTATATATATATAGAAGTGAAACTATATGGATATATTTATGAATATGGGTTATAAATAAAAATGAATGTGAACTAAAGTTATGTAAATGAAATTCAACTTTTGTAATTGAATAGAATGAATGGATTAAATGTTAATCAATTGAATGTGAATTAAGTTGATATGAAATAATGAATATAAGTGTTAATTCATTAAAATCTAATGTTATTAGAAGTTGAATAATTGAATAAAAATCAATTAATTAAACCAATTGTAAGCAAAGGAATTTGGTTGCAATTAATATACATTGATTGTTATATGGTTGTTAGTTGATTGATTGTATATAATTCATTAAGTATTAATGAAATTGGAAGTTAAATGAACCTTGAGTAGAATTGAATTTGATTTGGAAGTGAACCAACTTGAATATGAATTAGTGAATATAAACTAATTGAAAATGAATGTTGGTAAAAACATCCACGGTTAATGAATCAAATGTGATTTAAATTGAAAACCCAATTCATTGAATATTAATGAGAATATGAATGAATATTAATTGGTTATGGATGATAGTTGGTTGATGGTTGAATATATATTGCTTTTATTGCATTTGCTATGTTGGCATGTATAGTTATTATGTTGCTATATGTTGTATATTGATACTATTGTCTATATGCATGATTCTCATGTTGTTTGTTGAGTGATTAGTAGGTGCGGATCGCGTTTTCTTCGCATTTGGAGCTCGCTTTCGCGCTATATTAGCCGTATATGCTCGCTAATAAAATATAAGGTACATATCTCGGATTACATACCGTACTTTTACATTTTTTCCCTTCGGGATGCCTCATTACTTGATGAGATGTATATACTGTCATTTTTTTTTCGGATCGAGCCGCGCAAAGGAGACTATGGCGAATTTTTCCGGAAATTTAAGGCGTTAGAAAAATTTGAGAAAATGGGAAAATTTTGAAAACTTTAACTTTTATTTGGAATTGAAAGTTAAACAATAGTAGTTGTTTTTGAAAAGATAACTAAGTATGATTTGAAAAATTAGTAAAGTATTATAAGAAATTTAATTATGAATTTTGGAAAGTTAATAAATTCTATAACTTTTCTTACTTGTTAATTTCGAGGACGAAATTCTTTTAAGGGGGGAAGATTGTAACGACCCAGAATTTTTAGAAATTAAAATTTGAATATTTAATTAATTTTAAATATTAAGGAATGAAATTATAAGTCAAATAAATTTTTATTTGAATTATTGGATTTAATTGAATAATTAAATCGATAATTTAATATGTTAAATTATGGAAATAATTGAAAATTGAGTTAAATATGATTGAAAATGATTTGTAAAATTTTATTTTATCATATTGAAGTTAGAACGATATTTTAGAACTTTTAAAATCGAATTAAAAGTTAATTTGTGAAAATTGAATATTTTAATATTTAAATCGACTAGTGAAAATAGTCAATTTTTGAACAGTCTCAGAATTGAATGAAACCAGTTCCATTGGATCCGTAATAGTTAGTTATTACCGGATTTCAATTTTCGTGTCAATCGGAGCTATCGTTTGATCGTGGCAGCTCGAAACGCATCGAATTATTTTTAATTTTTATTTGGCGAGTTAAAATAGCCATTTTTCAAAAAGTCTCGGATTTCGACGAAACCAGTTTCATCGGATCCGTAATGTGATATTATTGTAAGGTTTCAAATTTCAAGTCAATTGGGTTTACGGTTTGTCCGATACAAATTAAAACGCCTAGAAATCGATTTAAATCGGTTTAATTTAAATTGAGCGTTTATAGCCATAACTCGCACAGATGTCCGAATTAGCTTTCGAAACCTGTTCCATTGTGTCGGAACGCGGGGTAAACCCTAGAAACGCTGGTTACGACGCGTAAATCGGAGTTCGGAATTTCCGGATGAATAGTGTTCGATTTTTTCCTATAAATATACCATAAATTCTCAAAAAAATTAAAAAAAAAAAACTAAACCCTAGCAATGCACAGCCGCCTCCTACTCAACCAATGGCCAGAAACTCACGACCTTTCCCCCTCGATTACTCCAAATCCGTCGACAATTAGGCTAAACTTTCAACTAGAATATTGAAGAGGGCGATGAGAGCTTCGATGTGAACGGCTATGATCAAATATGGAGAGACGAGGAGGGAGCTATGGGGGGCCGTTTGCAGCGACTTGCGCACGCAACCCTAGGAGCATCAGGGGGCCGAGCTCAGGGTGCTTGGGGCCGAACATAGAGGAAGTTAGGGGCTACGCAATGCAACTACCTGATCGAGCTAGAAGTCGTTGTGGTGATCGAATTTATTAACCCTAGTTTTGTGTTTGGGTTCTTTTGTGCGGCCTGTACAAGTGCGTGCGTATGAAGAAGGAAGGGAGAAGGGGTGTTCGGCCCTGATGAGGAGGAAGTAGATCCAACGGTCCAGGGGGAGTTAAGTTGAAAATTATAAATAAAAATTGTAATTTATATGCTTTATAAAATCGTGTAACTTCAAATATTCATAACTTTTTCATACGAGGTCGAAAACGCGCGAAACCAGTTGCGTTGGAATCGTATGGACGAGCACTACGCGATGAAATTGGATTGGAGTCGTTTGGAGTTAGTGAGAATTTTGGGTAAAATTAAACGTCCGTTTAATTTTATTCGAAATAAATCGCTAAAACGAAATTTAAATCAAGGTGAGAACTTCTCACTCAATCGAATCAGTTTCGATTTTATTTTAAATAGTTAGATTTAAAATATTTGAATGCATGTTTGAATGATGATTGATATCTATTGATTGTTAAATTAGACATTATGCGCCGTTAGTAAGCGGATGTTATTTATTAAAAACATATACCGCGAATATTTCATAAACAGTGAAATTGGTATTATATATAATAGCAATATATATATGTATATATATATATATTGGCATATTTATATATTGGAGTTGTTGATTCCCCGCATTTTTGTTTAGCGGATGAGACCCTATTGCGCCATTATTAAGCGGATAATATTTAAAATCCCATATACCGCGATAATTTCGTACTGGAGCGAAATTGGTATTGTGCTAATGTTTGTGGATGCAGGAAAACAGGTTGGAGGGATCCAACTGGATTCCTCAACAGTATTTATTTGATTTCAGATATTTTGATATTTGATGGATTATCATATCGATATATGATATCGTTGTTGTCGTGATTGGCTATTTGGTATGTAGTATCATTGGACCAAATTTGGAATTTTAAAATGGATTTTTAAGTGATTTTTGAAAGTATAAGTTATAAAATATTTTTTTTAATTGATCCATTTTAAATAAATAAACGTATAATTTTAATGTTATATAAAAATTATGATTTTTGAGAAAAATAGTTAAAAACTGATTTTTTGAGAATATGATGCTAATGATTTTATAAAATAGTTTAATCGGGATTTTAGAATTTATTGTGAAAAGTTTAAATATAGGATTTATAAAATTTAATTATTTTATAAATCAAAATGATGAAGTTTTTAAAGGAGTTTAAAGACGTTTTAAAAGAATAATATAAATTGATTTATATTAAGAGATTTATAAATGGATATTTATAAATTGAAATATGGACATTATAAAACGAGTTTTTATAAGTGTTTGAATGAAGTGAAAATGAATTTTGGTAAATGAATGGAATTCATAAAATTATAAATGGTAAAGTTATAAATGAAATTTATAAATAGTAAGATTTATAAATTTTGTGAAATTATTAAAGAATATACTTGGATGAATAATTGAATCTTATAAGTTATAAGATTTATAATTATGAAGTTCAAAGAAACGATTTTGTAAAATAATCGTTTTATAAGCATTTAACTTATAATATGAACCTTTGTTTTATAATTGAGTTATAAATCGAATAGGTTAATAAAGGAATTTATAAAAGGAAGTTGTTATAAATAAATAGAAATGGAATTTATAAACGTTGTTTTATAAATTCACAAACGACTTATTTTGATAAGTAAATTGTTATGATTTATTTATGGAGTTATATTCACGTTTTGACTGTGAATAATACTTTAAAATAAAATGAATAGAAATGATGAAATTGTTAATTGAAGTATATTCACGTTTTTGAATAGTGAATAAGATGTTAAAGAAATTGTTTTGAATGTGATATTTGAAATAGAATTAAAACGATCTAACGAAGTTTTAATTGTGTTGAGATTCGAAACCATAGATTTCGACATTTATTGTTGAAATAGACGTTTTCGAGAAATAAAAGGAAATGGTGGACTATAACACTGTTGTTATAGTAAATGATTTTCGAAAGGAAATGTTTTGTATAGTATTGGGATTTATATATCTATTTTAATTTCGAATCCCTATACTAGTGATTTTGGGTTGTCGTAACGATGTTCTACGCAACATTCGTTTTGGCCCAAATAAATATGTTTAAGAGAATGATCTCCTTAAAGAATGAAATATGTACTTAATTTCGATTTAAGTATATTGAATATTTTCCAAGTGTTGAAAATAAATAAAATTCGTGAATTACTTATTTAATAAGTATGGAAATGTTTTCCAATATAAAGCGAATATTTTGAGAATTTATCTTTTTGAAGATAAATTGAAAAGGAATATTGAAATGAGTAATTGGAATCGAATACTCATAGATATTTTGGATTATAAATTCACTATGGAATTTATGAATGAAAAGGAGAATTTGTTTAAAAATAAATATTGATTTATTTTTGAAGTGTTGAAATTATATATCTAGTGAAGATATTTTGGAAAATAAATAATTTGGAAATTTTTTTGGAACTGGTGATGTTGTGCATATCCATTGATAGTTCAATAACCGACTATCAATATTTCCCTTTGAATGGGTAATTGATGTGATTTGTTTGAATTTGAATGCCACACTTATTTTTGAATAAGCGCTCACTATTCGGGTTAACCGGGAAAGGACCATGGGGTCGTATAACCCATTCCGAATATGTGATACGTCGTTGTGAATTGCATTGAAGATCGGTGTTGAAGACCGAGTATTTGTGAAAGCCATAGGATGACCTATCGATTGTCTCTGCACTGGGTAGCTCCTGGTATAGAGATCTCCTAAGTGATGGGAAATTC
Source organism: Allium cepa (assembly GCA_030765085.1). Lineage (NCBI taxonomy): Eukaryota > Viridiplantae > Streptophyta > Magnoliopsida > Asparagales > Amaryllidaceae > Allium > Allium cepa. Next base: position 846,061,246 of record CM060928.1, on the reverse strand, counting down.
GATCAGGATTGTGAATACCCGGATTGCAAGGGCTTCGTAAGAAGTGCCTTCGGTTTTGTTCGAGCTCGGAACAGACTTGTATGGATTGTATGTCTGACATTACAAATTGAGATATAAAGCCGATTTCTTTCAAATATATTTCTGTTGGTGGCGGAGAATTTATTCTTTTAGCTTAACACCCTTCTCTGAGACGTACGAGCTCAGAGGTTATGTAGTTGAATGTTATCAGCGATATATTCCCAATTTGGTAATGTGACATGCTGAGTGTTGCTGTAAATGATCATTGTGTTGATTATTTGTGATAGGATCGTTTATTTGATCGTCTATCTTTGTGATCATTTCTATGATCATTTGTTGACCCAAAGCATGGCTTTTGTATAAAGTATGTTTTTGTGGACGTGACTTCGTCGAGCCTCACACCCCGTGAATGGTCAAAACAGGAAAGATGCGGCAAGGTTATGAGGGGTAGCGCCCTTTAGGATGTGTGCATTTCCTTCTGGAAAAGGGTGGTATCATGGTATGGAGCCCAGATACTTACTCATGTTGAAAACACTTTGTTATGATTGTGTGAATTGATTGCGAGCGCTCGGTGAAAAGGTCCCAAAGGACCGGGGGATGGCATATTCGGTCAGTTGTTACTCAGTTAGGGGTAACCCGGCCTTGTGTTGGTAGAGATCCGGTTTGGTTCTCGGGGATGTCCATCCAGAGGCATTCTCATGTGGCAATGGGAAGTTCCTTGGCCTGATCATTCGTTGGAAATCCAAAAAAACAATACGAGACTTGTACGGTATTAGTTGTAGAACCTGCCATCTAATATGGTAGCTATTAGTAGGCATAATATAATGGTACCTATGCTGGCTAAGATTTATATTCTACTTTCGAAATTGTTTCCTACACTATGCACTAATAATAATATGAAATGTTCTTTTTAAATGCGTATCAAGCATCTTTGACTATCATAAGGAGAAATCTCCTCCAAGTCTGCGTTTGCATTGTGTGTGTGGCGGGAGGCCTTATGGTAGTCCCATTTTTAAAAGCATTGCGAATTGACTTTAAAAATATTCCTCTATTTTGATTTTAAAGATAAATAAACTGTTTTGAGTTCTCACACCAGTCTTGTTAAGCTTTGGGCTATGTGATGGGGGGTTCTCGCTTCGCGGTTTGGTGGCGAACGGGAGACTCTTACTCCCACACATCCTCTTTTAGGGGGTTGGTTAGGTGTAACCTGAGACAGTCGAGAGGCTGGCCGTAAAAGCAAGTTTGGGATACCAGTTGTTGCCACGGTGGGGCTGGGATGGTTGAAAAGCCTACCGGTTGTGACTGCTGTCGACGGTTGAAAAGCCTAGATCTGACAATGTGGTATCAGAGCTTATGGTTAAGCGACAACCATGGTTATGTTGGGTTTTACTCATTAGAGATAGAGTCAGTAGTACTCTAGAATGAGTTTGAGTGTAATAATAGTTATGAGAGCGTATTTGTTAGTGAATATAAATTGTTTTATATTGTGATGATTGGTTTGTTGAGTGGCATATGAACCTTCGTCAGCGTGGTCTCGACAACTATGCCGAAGGGGTTTCTAAACACTTAAATAGAACAATTCAGCACAGTATGGTTTTAGAATTGGGTAAATGAAATAATTTTATCTTGAGTATATTTTATATAAAGAAAATAATTTTTCAGAATTATTAAAGTTTATATAAGTAGATTGTTAGTTGTTTGAATAATCTAAATAAAAGAATTATTGTATAAGCAAAATAATTATAAGAATTGAATTATAATTAAAGTGATTTACAATTGTGAAATAAACTTATATATATATAGAAGTGAAACTATATGGATATATTTATGAATATGGGTTATAAATAAAAATGAATGTGAACTAAAGTTATGTAAATGAAATTCAACTTTTGTAATTGAATAGAATGAATGGATTAAATGTTAATCAATTGAATGTGAATTAAGTTGATATGAAATAATGAATATAAGTGTTAATTCATTAAAATATAATGTTATTAGAAGTTGAATAATTGAATAAAAATCAATTAATTAAACCAATTGTAAGCAAAGGAATTTGGTTGCAATTAATATACATTGATTGTTATATGGTTGTTAGTTGATTGATTGTATATAATTCATTAAGTATTAATGAAATTGGAAGTTAAATGAACCTTGAGTAGAATTGAATTTGATTTGGAAGTGAACCAACTTGAATATGAATTAGTGAATATAAACTAATTGAAAATGAATGTTGGTAAAAACATCCACGGTTAATGAATCAAATGTGATTTAAATTGAAAACCCAATTCATTGAATATTAATGAGAATATGAGTGAATATTAATTGGTTATGGATGATAGTTGGTTGATGGTTGAATATATATTGCTTTTATTGCATTTGCTATGTTGGCATGTATAGTTATTATGTTGATATATGTTGTATATTGATACTATTGTCTATATGCATGATTCTCATGTTGTTTGTTGAGTGATTAGTAGGTGCGGATCGCGTTTTCTTCGCATTTGGAGCTCGCTTTCGCGCTATATTAGCCGTATATGCTCGCTAATAAAATATAAGGTACATATCTCGGATTACATACCGTACTTTTACATTTTTTCCCTTCGGGATGCCTCATTACTTGATGAGATGTATATTTGTGATATATATACTGTCATTTTTTTTTCGGATCGAGCCGCGCAAAGGAGACTATGGCGAATTTTTCCGGAAATTTAAGGCGTTAGAAAAATTTGAGAAAATGGGAAAATTTTGAAAACTTTAACTTTTATTTGGAATTGAAAGTTAAACAATAGTAGTTGTTTTTGAAAAGATAACTAAGTATGATTTGAAAAATTAGTAAAGTATTATAAGAAATTTAATTATGAATTTTGGAAAGTTAATAAATTCTATAACTTTTCTTACTTGTTAATTTCGAGGACGAAATTCTTTTAAGGGGGGAAGATTGTAACGACCCAGAATTTTTAGAAATTAAAATTTGAATATTTAATTAATTTTAAATATTAAGGAATGAAATTATAAGTCAAATAAATTTTTATTTGAATTATTGGATTTAATTGAATAATTAAATCGATAATTTAATATGTTAAATTATGGAAATAATTGAAAATTGAGTTAAATATGATTGAAAATGATTTGTAAAATTTTATTTTATCATATTGAAGTTAGAACGATATTTTAGAACTTTTAAAATCGAATTAAAAGTTAATTTGTGAAAATTGAATATTTTAATATTTAAATCGACTAGTGAAAATAGTCAATTTTTGAACAGTCTCAGAATTGAATGAAACCAGTTCCATTGGATCCGTAATAGTTAGTTATTACCGGATTTCAATTTTCGTGTCAATCGGAGCTATCGTTTGATCGTGGCAGCTCGAAACGCATCGAATTATTTTTAATTTTTATTTGGCGAGTTAAAATAGCCATTTTTCAAAAAGTCTCGGATTTCGACGAAACCAGTTTCATCGGATCCGTAATGTGATATTATTGTAAGGTTTCAAATTTCAAGTCAATTGGGTTTACGGTTTGTCCGATACAAATTAAAACGCCTAGAAATCGATTTAAATCGGTTTAATTTAAATTGAGCGTTTATAACCATAACTCGCACAGATGTCCGAATTAGCTTTCGAAACCTGTTCCATTGTGTCGGAACGTGGGGTAAACCCTAGAAACGCTGGTTACGACGCGTAAATCGGAGTTCGGAATTTCCGGATGAATAGTGTTCGATTTTTTCCTATAAATATACCATAAATTCTCAAAAAAATTAAAAAAAAAAAAAACTAAACCCTAGCAATGCACAGCCGCCTCCTACTCAACCAATGGCCAGAAACTCACGACCTTTCCCCCTCGATTACTCCAAATCCGTCGACAATTAGGCTAAACTTTCAACTAGAATATTGAAGAGGGCGATGAGAGCTTCGATGTGAACGGCTATGATCAAATATGGAGAGACGAGGAGGGAGCTATGGGGGGCCGTTTGCAGCGACTTGCGCACGCAACCCTAGGAGCATCAGGGGGCCGAGCTCAGGGTGCTTGGGGCCGAACATAGAGGAAGTTAGGGGCTACGCAATGCAACTACCTGATCGAGCTAGAAGTCGTTGTGGTGATCGAATTTATTAACCCTAGTTTTGTGTTTGGGTTCTTTTGTGCGGCCTGTACAAGTGCGTGCGTATGAAGAAGGAAGGGAGAAGGGGTGTTCGGCCCTGATGAGGAGGAAGTAGATCCAACGGTCCAGGGGGAGTTAAGTTGAAAATTATAAATAAAAATTGTAATTTATATGCTTTATAAAATCGTGTAACTTCAAATATTCATAACTTTTTCATACGAGGTCGAAAACGCGCGAAACCAGTTGCGTTGGAATCGTATGGACGAGCACTACGCGATGAAATTGGATTGGAGTCGTTTGGAGTTAGTGAAAATTTTGGGTAAAATTAAACGTCCGTTTAATTTTATTCGAAATAAATCGCTAAAACGAAATTTAAATCAAGGTGAGAACTTCTCACTCAATCGAATCAGTTTCGATTTTATTTTAAATAGTTAGATTTAAAATATTTGAACGCATGTTTGAATGATGATTGATATCTATTGATTGTTAAATTAGACATTATGCGCCGTTAGTAAGCGGATGTTATTTATTAAAAACATATACCGCGAATATTTCATAAACAGTGAAATTGGTATTATATATAATAGCAATATATATATATTGGCATATGTATATATTGGAGTTGTTGATTCCCCGCATTTTTGTTTAGCGGATGAGACCCTATTGCGCCGTTATTAAGCGGATAATATTTAAAATCCCATATACCGCGATAATTTCGTACTGGAGCGAAATTGGTATTGTGCTAATGTTTGTGGATGTAGGAAAACAGGTTGGAGGGATCTAACTGGATTCCTCAACAGTATTTATTTAATTTCAGATATTTTGATATTTGATGGATTATCATATCGATATATGATATCGTTGTTGTCGTGATTGGCTATTTGGTATGTAGTATCATTGGACCAAATTTGGAATTTTAAAATGGATTTTTAAGTGATTTTTGAAAGTATAAGTTATAAAATATTTTTTTTTAATTGATCCATTTTAAATAAATAAACGTATAATTTTAATGTTATATAAAAATTATGATTTTTGAGAAAAATAGTTAAAAACTGATTTTTTGAGAATATGATGCTAATGATTTTATAAAATAGTTTAATCGGGATTTTAGAATTTATTGTGAAAAGTTTAAATATAGGATTTATAAAATTTAATTATTTTATAAATCAAAATGATGAAGTTTTTAAAGGAGTTTAAAGACGTTTTAAAAGAATAATATAAATTGATTTATATTAAGAGATTTATAAATGGATATTTATAAATTGAAATATGGACATTATAAAACGAGTTTTTATAAGTGTTTGAATGAAGTGAAAATGAATTTTTGTAAATGAATGGAATTCATAAAATTATAAATGGTAAAGTTATAAATGAAATTTATAAATAGTAAGATTTATAAATTTTGTGAAATTATTAAAGAATATACTTGGATGAATAATTGAATCTTATAAGTTATAAGATTTATAATTATGAAGTTCAAAGAAACGATTTTGTAAAATAATCGTGTTATAAGCATTTAACTTATAATATGAACCTTTGTTTTATAATTGAGTTATAAATCGAATAGGTTAATAAAGGAATTTATAAAAGGAAGTTGTTATAAATAAATAGAAATGGAATTTATAAACGTTGTTTTATAAATTCACAAACGACTTATTTTGATAAGTAAATTGTTATGATTTATTTATGGAGTTATATTCACGTTTTGACTGTGAATAATACTTTAAAATAAAATGAATAGAAATGATGAAATTGTTAATTGAAGTATATTCACGTTTTTGAATAGTGAATAAGATGTTAAAGAAATTGTTTTGAATGTGATATTTGAAATAGAATTAAAACGATCTAACGAAGTTTTAATTGTGTTGAGATTCGAAACCATAGATTTCGACATTTATTGTTGAAATAGACGTTTTCGAGAAATAAAAGGAAATGGTGGACTATAACACTGTTGTTATAGTAAATGATTTCCGAAAGGAAATGTTTTGTATAGTATTGAGATTTATATATCTATTTTAATTTCGAATCCCTATACTAGTGATTTTGGGTTGTCGTAACGATGTTCTACGCAACATTCGTTTTGGCCCAAATAAATATGTTTAAGAGAATGATTTCCTTAAAGAATGAAATATGTACTTAATTTCGATTTAAGTATATTGAATATTTTCCAAGTGTTGAAAATAAATAAAATTCATGAATTACTTATTTAATAAGTATGGAAATGTTTTCCAATATAAAGTGAATATTTTGAGAATTTATCTTTTTGAAGATAAATTGAAAAGGAATATTGAAATGAATAATTGGAATCGAATACTCATAGATATTTTGGATTATAAATTCACTATGGAATTTATGAATGAAAAGGAGAATTTGTTTAAAAATAAATATTGATTTATTTTTGAAGTATTGAAATTATATATCTAGTGAAGATATTTTGAAAATAAATAATTTGGAAATTTTTTTGGAACTGGTGATGTTGTGCATATCCATTGATAGTTCAATAACCGACTATCAATATTTCCCTTTGAATGGGTAATTGATGTGATTTGTTTGAATTTGAATGCCACACTTATTTTTGAATAAGCGCTCACTATTCGGGTTAACCGGGAAAGGACCATGGGGTCGTATAACCCATTCCGAATATGTGATACGTCGTTGTGAATTGCATTGAAGATCGGTGTTGAAGACCGAGTATTTGTGAAAGCGATAGGATGACCTATCGATTGTCTCTGCACTGGGTAGCTCCTGGTATAGAGATCTCCTAAGTGATGGGAAATTCGATCAGGATTGTGAATACCCGGATTGCAAGGGCTTCGTAAGAAGTGCCTTCGGTTTTGTTCGAGCCCGGAACAGACTTGTATGGATTGTATGTCTGACATTACAAATTGAGATATAAAGCCGATTTCTTTCAAATATATTTCTGTTGGTGGCGGAGAATTTATTCTTTTAGCTTAACACCCTTCTCTGAGACGTACGAGCTCAGAGGTTATGTAGTTGAATGTTATCAGCGATATATTCCCAATTTGGTAATGTGACATGCTGAGTGTTGCTGTAAATGATCATTGTGTTGATTATTTGTGATAGGATCGTTTATTTGATCGTCTATCTTTGTGATCATTTCTATGATCATTTGTTGACCCAAAGCATGGCTTTTGTATAAAGTATGTTTTTGTGGACGTGACTTCGTCGAGCCTCGCACCCCGTGAATGGTCAAAACAGGAAAGATGCGGCAAGGTTATGAGGGGTAGCGCCCTTTAGGATGTGTGCATTTCCTTCTGGAAAAGGGTGGTATCATGGTATGGAGCCCAGATACTTACTCATGTTGAAAACACTTTGTTATGATTGTGTGAATTGATTGCGAGCGCTCGGTGAAAAGGTCCCAAAGGACCGGGGGATGGCATATTCGGTCAGTTGTTACTCAGTTAGGGGTAACCCGGGCTTGTGTTGGTAGAGATCCGATTTGGTTCTCGGGGATGTCCATCCAGAGGCATTCTCATGTGGCAATGGGAAGTTCCTTGGCCTGATCATTCGTTGGAAATCCAAAGAAACAATACGAGACTTGTACGGTATTAGTTGTAGAACCTGCCATCTAATATGGTAGCTATTAGTAGGCATAATATAATGGTACCTATGCTGGCTAAGATTTATATTCTACTTTCGAAATTGTTTCCTACACTATGCACTAATAATAATATGAAATGTTCTTTTTAAATGCGTATCAAGCATCTTTGACTATCATAAGGAGAAATCTCCTCCAAGTCTGCGTTTGCATTGTGTGTGTGGCGGGAGGCCTTATGGTAGCCCCATTTTTAAAAGCATTGCGAATTGACTTTAAAAATATTCCTCTATTTTGATTTTAAAGATAAATAAACTGTTTTGAGTTCTCACACCAGTCACATGACTGACTCGGAGTTTATTGTTTTCCTTCCTAAACTCTGGGTGCCCACCAATTTCCACACGGGCAGTTAAGAGTTAAGGTTTATCAGGATATTCTGGATATTCTGGAGTTGCCGGAGGCAAGATGGATGGCATGGCGTATTACTAGTTTATATAGTATTTCTTTTTCCGATGTTGTATGATGTTGTACACTCTGATGATACAATGTAATGAAATGTATAAAATGTAATAACTGATATAGTTCTTTGTTTAAAGATTATTCATTTATTATTATATGTTGTTCCGCTACGAATTATGAGATTCTGATGTTGTTCTGTTGTTTTCTGTTCCGTTCTATTTTTCTTTTCCCTCTATGTTCTCTATTCTCTTTTTCTTCTATTTTAAAATTTTCTATCTGTTCTATGTTTTTCTATTTTCTCTCCTCCCTATTTTCTATCTTTTTCTCTCTTTTTCTTCTTTTCTTCTTTCTTAAAACCCTCAGTGTTCGGTTTTCCGTCGTTCGATTACTCGGCAGTCGATAAAGTGAGTATCGATGTTGAATTTTCGGAAGTCGAAGAATCGGGTCCTGACATATAGGTTCTCATATTTACTTCTATTCAAATTCGTTTTTCCCGTTTTAATATGAATTCAACTTATTTCAATTTTGAATATTAATTTTTTTTATTTTCCATTTATAACTGAGTCTTATTAGTTCCATCTACTTATCTATTTCAGTTTCATATTTAAAATCATTTAATTGCTTAACAAAAATTTTCTAACTCCCAAAATTTTTGGAAAATTTTGGCAGAGTCTCCTTTGTACGGAGGAGCTTTTGCAATTTGACAAGAGATATAAATATATATACATCGACCCACCCGGTCGGAAAAAGCAAAAACAGTTCATATTTCCTATTTTTATTGTGTAGGCGTACCTTATTTAGCATTTTAAGCAAGCAGCTTATTTATTTTAACAATTAGTGCAATCCAAATCCAGCCAAATAGCCTTTAGGTACTTGTACTTACTTAATTCAAACATATAAGTACTATATATATGAAGTTTATAACATTTCTCTTACTTAAACAACTATAACACTTCAATTCTAAGAGAAATGCATTCAAAATAACTTCCATGAGCATTTTATATGTTTTCAAAACTAATTCAATTGTTTCCACCAATTTGTACACCATTTCATTCAATTTTAATGGTTTGCAACTCAATTTCTTACCTTTCATTGATTTTTAATCCAAACAAGCTTATATTCTCTTCAAATGATTCAAAATCAATTTCATTTAATCTCTATTGACTCATAGACTTTTAATTACTTTGGTTTTACGCCAAACAACAATTATTGTTATGCAATCTCGACGATATTCGGTTAATAAAGTATCTATTTTAGTTTATAACTATTTCAAATTAATTTCAACTCATTCTGAATTTAATTTCATTTCATTTCTAATTTATTAACCAACCATTTATTTAGCTCGACACCTTCTGTTCTTGTATACTTCTAACCATTCCCAAATTAATTCAATCCAAGCTTTTATTTAATGGGCTTTCACTCTTATTCGAAGCCAAGCTTTCATAAATTTTAAACTTAAGTTAATTTACTTTAACTTATTCCAACATCAAGCTTAAGTTTGCTTCTATTTGATTCTCATTTAATCAAATTCCATTAAATTCAGTTAGCCCCTCCATTTTAAATTTTAAATTTTAATTCACCTTCTCCATTTATCAAAATAATATCCAAGCACATATACCACCGAACTTAAGTTCAGTCTGATAATCTAATTCCAATTACAACTTCGATTTAGTTTTTATTCAATCAGACTTCATCCATTTATTATTCAATTCAATTAACCCATTTTAAAATTTTAACTTACTTAATTCATTATCGAATTTATTTTATTAATACAAGGCCATTGTTAATTTATTTTTATTCACTTAGGTTTTGTTTGCAACTCAAACCATTTCTATTATAATTCACTTTCATTTCATATGACAACACTTTCCAAGTCTAATTTACTTGCAAATTTCGTTAAATATTATTTATAACTCACTTGAATTTTATTTTTACAACATCTCCACTTATTTAATTTGTTATCAAATCCAAATCGAATTCTATTTATAATTCAAATTCATTTTCCAAACCCTATTATTAACTTACAATCCATTTATTTACCCGAGTTAACTTGTATTAATATGTTCTATTAAATAATTATTTAGCTCATTAGCTTACTTTCAATTTTTTTAAATCAATATTCGATTTTATTACAAAATCTGAGTTCAATTTTATTTTATATATAATTCCAGTTTGGATTTTCCCTTTTATTTTCCCAAAATTCGAACACGTCTATTTTAAAAAAAATTTAGAAATGCTTTTAAATCCACCTCATACTATTAAATAGCTTTTCATAAAAATACTTCTTATAACTCGATGTCTCAATCAGTCCATACTTGTTCTCATAGAAATTCAGTCATACGTTGATCAGGCGTAGAACTGAAAATCTATAAGCACTTGGTAAACCCGTTTTCAACACCCAGTGAAAATACTTGGAAAATAATCTTATTGAAAATATCGAAAGCAGTTTTTGAAAATAGAGGAAATATCTTTAGTGAGAATGCTCTGGAAATCATCACCCCCATCCATGGTCGCAGTTAACCCGATGGTTACGTTGCCATCCCGACAAAATCCATAGATAACTGTAGGCCTCCGCGCCCCTCAATTACGCCATGGAACCCGCTACAGATCGCAGCTACAACTGGGGTTATGTAAGGACCCGCAAATCCGTACTCCTTGAATAGATACTAATCTCCATTGATTAACTCAAGATGAACGGAAATACGAACTATTATGGTTAAAGAAGAAGAAAAAGATAGAAGAAGAGAGAACAGATAGAACAGAACAGAAAGAAAACGACAGAACAATATCAGAATCTTACAATCGTAGCGGAACAACATATAATAAATAAATGAATAATCTTTAAACAAAAGAACTATATCAGTTATTACATTACATCACATTACATTATCAGAGTTTACAACAACTACAACAAACAACAACAAATAGCGGAAAAGAAATACTATATACTAAATGATATGCCATGCCATCCAGCTTGCCTCCAGCAACTCCCGAATTCTAGAATATCCTGATAAACCTAACTCTAGACTGCCCGTGTGGAAATTGGTGGCCACCCAGCGTTTAGGAAGGAAAACAATAAACTCCGAGTCAGCCATGTGACTGGTGTGAGAACTTAAACAGTTTGTCTTTTTAAAAACAAAATAGAGGAATATTTTTAAAGTCAATTCGAAATGCTTTTAGAAATGAAACTACCATAAGGCCTCCCGGCACACACACAATGCAAACGCAGACTTGGGGGAGATTTCTCCTTATGATAGTCAAAGATGCTTACTACGCAAAAATCAAATCATTTTTGATATTATTATTAGTGCATAGTGTAGAAAACATTTCGAAAGTAGAATATAAATCTTAGCCAGCATAGGTACCATTATATTATGCCTACTATAGCTACCATATTAAATGGCAGGTTCTACAACTAAAACCGTACAAGGCTCGTATTATTTCTTTGGATTTCCAACAAATGGTCAGGCCAAGGAACTTCCCATTGTCACATGGAAATGCCCTGGAATGACGTCCCGAGAACCTAACCGGATCTCTGCCAACACAAGGCCGAGTTACCTTTCAAACTAGGTAACTGCTGACACGAATATGCCATCCCCCGATCGTAACCGATCTATATCCGAGGATCCTCGATTTCCAACAACCACAAAGTAATAAATTTGCAGCAACAACATAGGTTAAGTATCTGGGCTCCATACCATGATACCACCTCTATCCAGAAGGAATGACATACACTAAAGGGCGCTACCCCCGGTAACCTTGCCGCATCCTTCCTGTTTTGACCATTTCCGGGGTGTGAGGTCCGACGAAGTCTCGTCCACAAAGCTACGCTTTATATAAAAGTTGTGCTTTGATCATCAAATGCTCAACAGCACTTCGTATGCCACATTACCAATTTGGGAATGTATCACTAGTAACCATCAACTACATAACCTCTAAGGGTGTTAAGCTAAGAGAATAAATTCTCCGCCACCAACGGAAATATATATGATAGAAACCATCTTTACATCTCAAATTGTAACGTCAGACACACATTTATACAAGTCCGTTCCGGGATCGAACGGAACCGAAGGCACTTCCAAAGAAGTCCTTGCAATCCGGATATTCACTAATCACGTCCGGACTTCCCATCACATATGGAATCTATATACCGGGGTCATTCGGTGCAGAGACATTCGACGGTAATCCTTCCATTTTCAAAAATATCCGGTCTTCAACACCGGTCTTCAAATGCAATCCATAACGACGTATCACATATTCGGAATGGGTTATACGACCCAAAGGTCCTTTCCCGGCTAATCCGAATAGTGGGCGCTTATTCAAAAATAAGTGTGGCATTCAAATTCAAGCAAATCACAACAAATACCCATTCAAAGGTAATTATTGATGGTCGGTTATTGAACTATCAATGGATATGCACAACATCACCAGATTCCAAATAATTTTTCAAAAATATCTTTACAAGACATATAATTTCAATACTTCAAAAATAAATCAATATTTATTTTTAAACAAATTCCCCTTTCTTTTATAAATTCCATAGTGAATTTATATTTCAAAATATCTACTGATATACGGTTTTCAATAGATTTCAAATATTCATTTTCAATTTATCTTTACAAAGATAAATTCTCAAAATGTTTCATTTCATAATGGAAAAGCATTTCCATACTTATTAATAATAAGTAGGTCACAAATCTATTTATTTTCAACACTTGGAAAAATATTCAATGTACTTAAATCACAATTAAGTATATATTCTATTCTTTAAGGAAAGTGTTCTTTTAAACACATTTATTTGAGTCAAAACGATTGTTACGTAAAACATCGTTACGACAACTCAAAATCATTAGTATGGGGATTCGAAGTTAAGATGGATATATAAATCCCAATACTATATAAAACATTTCCTTCCGGAAATCATTTATTATAACAACAGTGTTATAGTCCACTATTTCCTTCTATTTCTCGAAAACGTCTATTTCAACAAATGAATGTTGAAATCTATGGTTTCGAACCTTAACACATTTTAAAACATCGTTAAATAGTTTTAATTCTATTTAAAATATCACATCCAAAACAATTTCTTTAACATATTATTCACTATCCAAAAACGTGAATATACTTCGTTAACCAATTTCATCATTTCTATACATTTTATTTTAAAGGATTATCCATTGTCCCAAAATCGTGGATATAACTCCTTTAAAAATTTCTACATTTACTTTATCAAATTCAATTGATTTGGATTTATAAAACAATGTTTATAAATTCTATTTCTATTTATTTTATAACAACTTCAATTTATAAATCTCCTTTATTTACCTATTCAATTTATAACTCAATTATATACCAAAAGTCCATATTATAAGTTAAATACTTATAATTTATTTGTTTACAAAATCGTTCTTTTAAACTTCCCAAATTATAAATCTTATTACTTATAAGATTCATTTATTTACCCAAATCTATTCTTTTAATAACTTTACAAATTTTTTAAATCTTACTACTTATAAATTCCATTTATAACTTCACCATTTATAATTCTACAATTTCATTCACTTATGAAATCCATTTACACTTCATCCTAACATTTATAAAAACTCGTTTTATAATTCCAATATTTTAATTTATAAATATCAATTTTATAATCTTTTATATAAATCAATTTATATTATTATTTTAAAACGTCTTTAAACTCCTTTATAATTTCATCATTTTGATTTATAAAATAATCAAATTTTATAAATCCTATATTTAAACTTTTTACAATAAATTCAGAAATCCCAATTTAAACTATTTTATAAAATCATTAACCCATATTTTCAAAAATCAACTTTTAACTATATTTCTCAAAAATCATAATTTTTATAACATTAAAATTATAACGTTTATTTATTTAAAATGAATCAATTCCAAAAATATTTTATAAAACGTATACTTTCAAAAATCACTTTAAAAATCCTTTTAAAATTCCAAAATTGGCCCAACGATGCCACACACCAAATAGTCAATCACGACAACAACGACATCGTATATCTGTATATGATAATCAACAAATATCAAAATATCTATAATCAAATAAATACTGTTGAGGAATCCAGTTGGATCTCTCCAACCTGTTTCCCTGCATCCATAAACATTAGCACAATACCAATTCCCTTTCCAAACGATATATCGTGGTATATAGGATTTAAAATATTATCCGCTATTATACGGCGCAATAGGGTCTCATTCGCTATATAATGCGGGAAAATCAACTCCAAGTACATAAATAATACCAATTTCACTGTACTGTGAAATATTCGCGGTATATGTTTTTAATAAATAACCTCCGCTTACTAACGGCGTATAATGTCTATTTTAACAATCAATAGATAATAATCATCATTCAAACATACAATCAAGAATTTTAAATCTAACTATTTAAAATTAAAATCGAAACCGATTCGATTGAGTGAGAAGTTCTCACCTTGGTTTCAATTTCGTTTTCAGCTTTTATTTCGAATAAAATTAAACACGCGTTTAATTTTACCCGAAATTCTCACTAGCTCCAAATGACTCCAATCCAGTTCCATAGCGTAGTGCTCGTCCATACGAACCCAACGCAACTTGTTTCGTGCATTTTCGACCTCGTATGAAAAAGATACAATATTTTAAAGTTTTACACGAATTTAAAACATATAAATTTACAAATTTCTTTTATATTTTTAAACCTAATAGATCCTAGCCGTCCATCTCCTTGATGAAATCCAGGCTGTCCCACGCAAAATGCTTCTTCCTTCTCCAGTGAACGCGCACGTCTCCAAACCCATAGCCGCCCCTTTTAGCCCTAATACCCGCAACTACCACATCGACTTCCAGGACGATCGGGATACACGGTTTCGAAGCTCACGACGAATGCTACCTTCGGCTGCAAGATGGTGGAACTCGGCCTCCTATTTTGCCTTGAAACTCGTGCCAACCGTGGAGCCTTCCAGCTCCAATTGCCGTCAATCCAAAGCTTCGCTTTCGATCTCTACCGTTGAGATCATAGATCTCACTCCCCTCTACAACATTGCAGTTAAAAGATTTCGCTAATTGTTGATGGATGAAGAGATAATTGAGGAAGAAGAAGATGTTATTTCGGCCATTGATGATAAATAGCGGTGGCCTGAAGAATAAAACCCTAGGGTTTGTTTCTTTTGCAAATGTGAATAAGGTTGGGCTTTTATAGAAAAAATTCCAAATTACTATTCATCCAAAAAATTTCGAACTCCAAACGAAGCGTGCCGGTTGGCGTTTCTAAGATTTACCCCGCGTTCCGAACACAATGAAATAGGTTTGGGAGCCAATTCGATCATCTGTGCGAGTTACGGCAATAAACGATCGATTTTAAATTAAATCGATTAAACTATTTTCTAGGCGTTTTGGCTTGCCCCTGACAAACGATAAATCCGATTGACACGAAATTTGAAACCATACAATAATATCACATTACGGATCTGATGAAACTAGTTTCGTTGAAATCCGAGACTGTTTGAAAAATGGCTATTTTAACTCGTCAATTAAATATTAAAATATTCAATTTTCACAAATTAACTTTTAATTCAATTTTAAAAGTTCTATAACATCATTCTAACTCCAATATGATTAAATAAAATTTTACAAATCATTTTCAATCATATTAAACCCAATTTTCAATTATTTCTATAATTTTCAATATTAAATTGTCGATTTAATTATCCAATTAAATTTAATTATTCGAAACAAAATTTATTCGACTATTTAATTTCACTTATTAATATTTAAAATCAATTAAATATACGAATTTTAATTAATAGAAATTCTGGGTCGTTACAGGTTACGTAGTTATCACAGCAAAAACCCATATAACTGTAGGCATCAGCGCCCTCGAATTTCGCTGCCAAAAATGAAACTTCTACACTCCACTTGACCATAGATTGCAGTCTACCGATGTTGCGTTGCTTTCCCGGCAAAATCAAGTGTAGACTGTTGGCACTCATCCTCCATACGAATTTCGCTATGGTCCCCACAATAGATCGCAGCGACATCGAGTTAGACCATCGTCACAGCATAACCCAAATGCCTCTGTAGGCATCAGCGCCCTCGACTTTCGCTACCCAATAATCCTCAGGAACTAGTTTTGTCCGGACTCCTCATAGGATCAACTTTAGAACCCCCCCGGGGCTCAAGGCAGCACCGCCTAGTGGCACTCTTGAGAAGTTCATTTCAAGGGAGCGTCTTTTTCCCCAGGGCCATCGTCAAAACACTTATATACTATACACATATAGTATCTTTCAAATCATACACCTAGTATGATCTCATACAAAGCTCTTTACAAAATCGATTATCTCAAAATCGATAATTCTCAAACTAGGCTTTTCATATTTCAATATTGATTTTACCCAAAAATCAAAAGCCTTTCCAAATTCAAAGGTTCCCAAAACCTTTTTCCAAAATCCCCAATAGATCCTTTATATATATATATATTCAAAAATATATATACTTTTTTAAAACCTTGGATCATTTCAAACTTGTATAAAATCCCTTTATACTTCAAACATTTCAAAAACATTTTTCTTCCAGCAATAAATTCAACAAGGGGAGGTTTATCTTATATAACAAAGATATACAACTTTGTTTATTCAAAACCAAATATCCCAATTTAATTTCTCTTTCCAGTATCAATTTCATTCAAATCCGTATGATGTACACATACCATCTGTACGCTATATCAATCTGATCGCTCGCTCGATCACACAATTTCACTTCTGAACTAGTATCGTCCACCCGACTTCCTAGCGCGGACACAGATCTGGTTTCTTGATTAGAAACCATCATTCTCCTTGCATAGCCATTACTATGATAGAGAACATCCAGAGCCAATCAACAATCTATATCCAGGTTCGCCGTCGAAAATCGAGTGCAAAATCCCACTCGGATCGATATAACTACCTCGAAATTCTGTGCTCGAATCTGGATCAAATCACTACGCGAATAGAATAATATACGTACACATCCTACGTATTTATTTTCATTGATTATTATCCAAATCAATTTCCTTTCCATTCACATTCACTTAAATTTTCACTCACTTATTCACATTTGCCTTAATCCCCATTTGGATTATCTCTTCAATTCTTATCTCAGTTGGGTATTTAAATCAATAACAGTTTGAACTCCAACCAGTTTATATTTGGAAAAGAGCTTGAAAATTTTAAAAATTGATAAGTAGTTGAAAAATAATTATTAGTTTGCAAAATAACTATAAAATAGTTAACTAATTGTAAAATAGTTGAAAAATAGCTAAATGGTTTCAGAACTTTTAGATAATTGCAAAATAGTTGTAAAATAGTAATTAATTTGTAATATAGTTGAAAAATAACAATAAATTTATAAATCAGTTGAAAATTGCTAATAGTTCCGAAATAATTATAAAACAAGTATAAAATAATTTGGCTTCTAAAAAAAATGCTGTATGTATTAAATAGCTTGAAAAAAAATAGATTTGTACTAAAACAATTTATTTTGAAAATAGTTTAGAGTCAAATTGTTCAATTCCCAATCTCCATTCTTATCAATTCAATTTAAATTTCCACTTTCATTTAAATTGACCCAATTCCAATTCAAATAACTCCAAAAAACCATTGGACTTGATTTATTCCCAATTCAACTTCAATTCTAATTAAATTCAAACTCAATTCAATTGGTACTAATGGAATCTAAGTTTCAACTTTAACCCATCTCGAATTATATAAATTCGAGTTGAATCCTCAAAGGTTGGTTTAACTCTTTAAACCAAATTAACTTTTATTAAAAGCTTTTAAACAATTTAATTTCTGAGTCCAATTCTCAAAATTCCATTTTAAATTATCTTTACTTATGTATTTCAAGGTTCAAACAAGAGTTCAATACAATTTTATTTTTAAAAATTTAATTTATTATTAAATTTTATCTTCCAGTTTGAAGCCAGTTCTTAAACAATTTAATTTACAATTCAATTATTCAAATTTATTTTATTTATTTTTTTATTTAACAACAATATGATGATATCATCCCATTTATTTAAAACATCCATCCATTTTCAATTTCCAGATCTCAAACCCGTTTTGAGATCACACAAACTCCCAATTCAAATTAACCATTTAACTTCCCAAGTTAAATCCAATTTCATCTTGAAATTTTCAATTCAAGTGTTCATTCAAACTTATTTAACTTCATTCAATTTACTTAATCCAGTCAACTCTACTCAAATTCGAATTCCCACTTCAAATTTCAAAATTCTTTCCCTCTTATAAGTTCAAAACTTACAACACTTTGGGTTTTACGTCACACTTAGGGAAAAATCAAAACTCAACACCTTAGAGTTTATTTGAATTATCTTTGATATCATGTATATCCATACATATATACATATTTATTTCTTGGCCCTCCCAGCAATATTTTAAAATTTTAAACCACCCTTGGTTTTAAATCCAAATCAAACTTCAAACAACCCATTGTTTTCAACAAGTCCCAGTTATCCAAATAATACTTATTTATTATTTTTCATTACTTTGAAACAAAATTTCCAAATTCTGGGACCAGATTTAGAATTTCATTTTCAATCCATTAAATTTTAATTTGGTTGTATTTCTATTTCTACTTAATTTAATTCCAATTCAAGATTTCAATTTGGTTGTATTATATTACTCGTTAATTTTAATTTCTATATTTTAATAACCAATCGTCCTAATATTTATTAGAATGAAATATTGCTTTATATACAAAAATATACTTTTATATAAAATCATTTAAAATCTTTATATAAGAAAATAACAAGTACGCGCTCATATATATATATATTCCCAACTCATTTTAGAGTACTACGGACTCTATTTAATGAGTAATCCCCACCAGAGCCAAGGTGCTCGCTTAACCTTTCAGGTTTGATACCAACTGTAACGACCCGAAATTTTCAAACCCGAAAATTCCAGATAGTTATGAAAAAGAAGAAAGAGATAGAAAAAGAACAGAAACACCAAACATCTCACAATCGCAACGGATAAAATATAATAATAATAAATAATAACAGTCTACAAAAGGATGCCATATCTGTCGATTACATTTAATATACATCAGAGTTTCACATTATATACAGTCACTGGATATTTACAATTATCATGTCTCAGATTAACAAAAATATAAATACAGCGGAAATACTCCTTACGATATTACCATCCAGCTCGCCTCCTGAGCTCCAGAACGTTCTAACCTGGAAATCTGTAATACTCAGTCTGACCCGAGCATTACATCAAAGTAACACCCGGGTCAGGCTGGAAACCAGCGTGAGTAAACCCATCTAACATGGAATACCAAAGCAATCAACTTATATAAACCCGGGGTAACTTATATCAATTTAATAAATTTGCAATTTGCTATAGACATTCCACACATCAATTTCTAAGTACCAAACTTAGATAAAATAATCCAATTTACTTAAATCATTTCATTCCAGCCTATTGATTTCACAAATCAATTTATAAAAATTCGAAGTGGTTTCGGGTATTTCCCAATACCCGACTCCGGTCTCTTCGAAATTCATGTTATCGTAACCCAAGTTATTCAAATGAAATACACAACATTTCATACCAGAGATATCAACTTATTCAAAACATCCAATACCATTCATCATCCATAAGCAAAACTTAATCACATACAAATCAATTCAATTGATACTAATTGAATTTCGAACCTCAATCACTTAGATTCCTTCATTTAACGTTAATTAATTCCAAATCAATTAATTGATCAACCCATCATTATTCATCTTAATTGATCACCCTGGATTAAATTTTTTCCCCATTAAATTCAAGTAATTATCTTTAATTCATTTCACGTTATTAATTATCCTTAATTCCCAATCAATAAGTAATCCTAATTGCTTCATAAATAAATTAACAGTATTAATTACATTTATCCTTAATTACTTATATTGATTAACTTCTCATAAGTCACTTACATTGATTTATTTTCTTAACTAATCTATCTCTATTTACATCGTTAATTAAATAAATTAATGATTTCTTATTTACATTTCAATTTATTCTAATCCGATTTAATTACTCTTTTTATAATGGAAACTTAAAGGAATTTGAAACTAACTTCCGGAATTCACCTTATATTCCTTTCAAAACTCCAATTTATATAATTCGATATCTCAGGGTTCCGAAATATTCAAACAAACCACATCATTCAAACTTCCAATTACCAATACTATCCATCACAGAATATCAATCACCCCGATATATTATATACTACCATATATAATATAGCACATCAAAACAAACCAATCATTCAACCAATTATTTAAATTTACCCATTCAAATTTAAATGGAAATCCAGAAGCGTGAGGTTTACTCACCTTTGATTTGTTTTTCGCAATCCATTCCCATATTGCCTTGGTTTTCCTGATGTTTGACCTTGAATGAACAATTAAATGATTTATTAATTTGAATTGATCGAACAATTTATTATTATTTATTCACTTAATTTAAACCAACAAATGTTCTTTTAAACCAATAGTTAAATTTTTACTTAATTTCCTTTAACCCAGTATATGATATTAGATTAAAAATAGAACAGAGTTGTTTTACATATCCTGCTACGATATATCGCCTCTATAATATACTCATATATATATATATATGTAATTTAAATAAAATAAATTGGAAATAATTTACTGTGAACTATACAATTTATTCATTATTATTTCTTTATAAACTGAATACTGCATGTATCTTGACGAAATAAGTAAAATACATTACCTAACTGCCGCAGAAACCTCACCAGAGGCGAACTGCTCCACTAATGAGCCTCCGGTGTCGACCTTCTTTGCCACGAACTGACGTGCGAGTTCCCAGACCTAGCGGCCACCAGTTGGAACCCCAGATGTCGCGCCACGAACGAGCTCCCTCCAAACTCACCGTTGCCCACCATGCTCGCGTTGCCTAGACTCGAGACGCCCCCTTAACTGTTCGACCCTCTCGAACCACGCCGCGACTCCCAACGCGGCCCTGATTATCAAGTGCTCGCGCGCCTCTCCATTCGTCGCGATATTGATCGCCACAACCCAAATTCCCAGCCTTCACGAGATCGACACCAGCCACTCGACCCTGATTTGCCCACCACCACGGCGATGAAGTTAGGATCGCACGAGCGCCTTCCATTACGGTTTGGGGATTTCGATTAATAGAAGAAAGAGGAAGGTTTATACGAATATGAATTCGTGCTCTAAGGAAGATCTCGATTTTTATTTCATTTTTTGATTACTAAGGTCGATTTCGTTTCTGTTTGTAGATTAGAGAGGGGATGGAGAATAAATATCGGTTTGGGAATATGGCTTCTTGAGTACGCTTGATATTATATAATTAATTATTGAAAAATATCTTGTGTTGTTAATAAAAATATCTTGACTTGTTGACTTAAACTATATTATATTATAAAACCTTCAAAACGTCTCGGTAATTGCCGTTTAAAATTTTGAACCCCTCCTAAGGAATGCCGTGAGGTGATTATAAGGCTTTACCCGCGTTCCAAACACAATGGAACGTGTTTCGGCAGCTAATTCGATTATATGCACGAGTTACCAAAGTAAACGATCAATTTTAAATTAAATTGATTAAAATGGTTTCTAAGCGTTTTAAGCTGCTAGGGTCAAACGACAACTCCGATTGCTACGAAAATTGAAATCCGACAATAACTAACTATTGCGGATCCAATGGAATTGGTTTCGTCGAATTTCGAGACTGTGCCTCAGAAGGCTATTTTTAAATATCGATTTAAACGATATATTTTCAAAATTGAACAAATCACCTTTCAATTAAATTTCAACCCTTCTATAATCTTCAGTATCATCATTATAGATTTTATAAGCCTTCAAATTATTTTAAACCGGCTTAGAATCTCAGATTCAACAATTTACCCAATTTTAATTATTAAATTCAATATTTAAACTATATAATTCGATGATTTAATTATCCAGAAAATATTGATATCTTGAATTCAAGTTAAAATTAACTTTTAAATATTTTAAAATCAATTAATTATTCCAATTTAAATTGTTAGAAATTCCGGGTCGTCACACCAG
Source organism: Allium cepa (assembly GCA_030765085.1). Taxonomy (NCBI): domain Eukaryota; kingdom Viridiplantae; phylum Streptophyta; class Magnoliopsida; order Asparagales; family Amaryllidaceae; genus Allium; species Allium cepa. The sequence goes on along the minus strand of CM060928.1, from coordinate 846,038,983 downwards.
GTTGTTCCATGCTCCCTATTGTAAGTACAACATTCTAACTTTATGTTCATGCATCTATCTCTATAAATTAAATTATACACATTACATGTTTTAACAAGTAATATTTTATTTGTAGTTTTTCCTATGTGAGCATGTAAATTTGATATCTCCATTAGCAAGATACTGTTCAAACTTACCTAGATTTGGGAGGTGGAATATTGCAAGCTTGAAAAAGGTGATCTCAAGAGAAGCATTGATGAACATGGACAATAGAAAGGTATTATTTATCACACTAGTATAACAAATATATGATGATAGATAAATATATCATAACATAGTGTATATCAACAGTTGTCACTTTTTTATTATACAATCATAATTTAAATGATAGATACATATATCAGTTCTGCACAAATACAATTTTCTACAGTTGCTACTAAAGAATGATAGTCAGATATAGTATCACATGAAAAATAACAACTATATATAAAATTAGTTCATCCATTGTATGTTACCTGATTCATTACTATTTATGTTATTACATAGATTTTTGTTGAAATAAGAAATCTGACTGAAGATGAAAAAGCACTTCTTCAACAAAAAAGCCAACAAAAATTTGTCCAGCTGGATAACAATGAGAATATTGGGATGCAAAAAATAGAAAATGTGGAAGAGACATCAAAAAACCAACTTGAGTCAATGCAGCAGTACATCATAGATTTGGAAAATAAATTGAAGAAAAGTGAAAAAGAATTAGAAAAGGGAAAATAGAAAAGAATACAAGCAGAAGGCACTGTCATACAACTGAAAAAAGAAATCAAGATTTTGAGATCAAAAGAAAAAAGTAGAAATAGAACCACCATCATTTGATCTCAAAATAACTCAGGAAATTAAAAAGATGCAGAAAGAGAAAGAACAACAGGATCAAAACAAACCTTCAGAGGCAACAGAAAAATCACCAGCAGTGCATGAAAAAACACAGAAGAAACAAGCTCTTTAATTTTGAGGGTTAAAAAGCGCCAACGAAGGAGTAAAATTGATTCTGATTGCCAATATAAAATTGTTCACAAAAAACAAAGAAAAATGTGGACAATGAAAACCAAAAGCAACAAGTTGAAACCAAGGAACGTCAGAAAGAAAATACAAATGAACAAAAACAAGAGGAACAAAATGAAGAATCAGATTATGAACATGAATCTGAAACTGAAACAGATGAACAAGTCACAACAATTGAAAATGAAGAAATTATTGACGTTGAGGCATACTCGCAATCAAATAAAACCTACAAGAGTAAGGATATCACAAAAAGCAGTATTCTACAATTATTTAATGAAGAACAACAAAACAAAATTCTTACTTTCTTCAAATTTAAAGAAAATGAGAAGTAAGAATTCTAATATTTTTCTTTCATTATATTTGTAATTAAATAAAATTGAAGGAAAATCAACTTGTCAATTATTGATTTTCAAATACAGCACTGTAGCATATGAAAAAGATGAAGGACACAAAGAAGGAATCACAATAGTTAAATCTATGCTGGAAGTTATTCTGTTCGAGGGGGTTACAGATGGACAGGTATGCATCAAATTAAAATTATGATAAATGTATAGGATGGGAGAATGAATAATAAAATTGCGTTCATAGTTTTTTAAGTGCATATAAGTGTATAGGATGAGAGAATGATAGTTAAAACTAGCATTCAAAGTTTCAAACTGCATATAAATGTATTGAATGAAAGAATGGGAGTTAAAAATAATATTGATATTTGTAAACCACATATAAACATATAAAATGTCCAAGATGACTGATTAAATGATCATTTGCATTTTTCAGTGCATACAACGTAGTAAACATGTAAATGAAAGTGAATACTAGCATTAATATTCTTGATCCAAAAAATAATAATTATCCCATGAAACTTACAACCTTTGTTGTTTGGTTTAATAGATTATTGATTGGTTTTATTACAATCAAGAGATGTATGAACACAGTTACTATTTCACCACAATGATGATGGTAAGTATAAGCTTTTCAATATAAATGTTAAAAAATAATATAAAGTATTCTAATACATATAAATGTGCAGAATGCTTTAACACATGACCAGCAAACTGTGATCAACGACATAGTTATACCAACAATAGATGTCACTGTCAAAGATGAATTTAGAGAGAAAATTTTCTTCCCTCTACATTACGCAAACCATTGGAGCTTGTTGATGCTAAATTATGAAACAATGCAGTGGAGTCATTATGATTCAACAAAACCAAAAACTAGATCAACAAGGACTTCAAACCCCAGCTATAACCAAGCCATCATTCTTGTAAGAAAAGTATATTTTTGAAATCACTCTAACATTAATATACAACACTAATTTTACTTCTTGCATAAAGACAAAACTGAATTGATGTTCAAGACAAAATGGGCAGAATTAGGAATACTGAACAAAGAATTTCACAAACCTAAAATGCTGCAGCCAAAAAGCCCACCACAGGATTCAGATTCGTAAGTAAATAATTTCATTTGTTCTCTTGTTTAAACTATCATTTCTATTTTTAAATTGCAGAATAATGCATGAAATATGCAAAATGATAATTAAAACTAGCATTGCTAATTGACAGTTCATTCATCTGCACTTATAAAACAAAAAGATTATGTATAAGCTGCACATTCCACACACAGCAATGTTGTCTCTATGAATGCATTGATTAATATTGTGATCGAAATATAAAGCTATGTTTTAGAATTCTAGAGTAAAAATTGCAATATTATTTTAGAATTAGGTTTTACTGTAATATGAACTAATATTTGTATATTTGAAACAGACTTGATTGTGCGTTCTTTGTCATGGTAAACATGAAAAAACTGGACAAGGATGATATACCAGAAAAATATCTAAAGGAAATGCTTAGAAACCTAAGAGCGGTAGTAGTGTATAGCATACTCAATGATGCACAATACAGTTGGTCACTGGAGAAACTCTGCAAAGATTCTACATAAAAAAAGCTGTTGCATTGTAACTTCGAAGAACTTTGGATATATTTGAACTGAGACATTTGTGCTAATTAAACTGATATGGAGTCTGATATGGAATCTGAGATGGAGTCTGAGATGAAGTTTTATATGTTTTCCAATAATTGAATTTTATTCTCGGTGTATAAACTGCTCAGATGAATTTGAACTTCTTCATTTGAATTTGATTTGATTATAGTTGTCTGATTTCAATACATGAACTACAATGTATAAACTATCAATATACTCAAGTGTCATTTTTATGTGTTTTTAAATGCTTTTATTGTATTTCTGATGTACCAAATAATGTTTTATACTGAAATGCTAGATAGAACTAGCATTATGCGAAAATACATTTCTCAATGATTGAATGGTGATCAATAATGTGTGAATTTATCCATATCGAATTTTTATATGATTTCCAATGTTTCAACTCCATTTCAAATGTGTTGACTATTGTTTACACTGTAATGCTAGTTATAACTAGCATTAAACTGAAATGATAAGCATATATAGGCAATTATGGATATGGTAAGTGCTGGGGTAGAAACATGGAGATAGTGGTTTTATTGTAAGTTAGGAAGGAAAACACACTGGGTTGTTGTATGGTGATAATGGAAGCGTTGCTTGATTAAGACAGTAACAAAACACATAAATTTTCTTAAATTTTTGAAGAACGAAGACAATTCCTTTTGTTGCGGCCAACTTCGTTACACTGACTGCATCAGTTTCTTTTACTTTGAGAATATCCAAATCCACCATGCCTCTTTGTAGATGGTGTTCCAGCACCACGAATTTCTTTAGGAGGCCTAATCAAAACATCATTTTCAGTAGCAATTGGCTTGTCAAAATCTGGAATTGGATTGATAGCATTAGCATATGAAGATCTGAAAGCATTAACAGTGAAATAGCCCTCCACAAAATCATAAAATGATAATCTACACTTGTTAATGCACTTAATTGCATGAGCACATGGAAAAATAGTAACTCTCCATTGATTAAAAGTGCATAAACGATTTTTAAGATCAACAACCTGTGACTTAGGAGATTTAACTTCAAACACAAATTCCGAAGACTTAAAAACATCCCAGCCAAAGCCATCATCTACTAACTTTGACAAACGTTCCTCCATAACAGGACAAAGATATGTTGTCCATAAACAACATTCCTCTCTTCGTCTCGCCATTTGCTCCATAACTTTCACACGAATACCATCCAAACAAGAAGTTATAGGCATAACTCTGTCTTCCAAAATCCATGAGTTGAAACTTTCTGCAACATTAGAAGAATACTCACCATAACGCTTTCCCTGAAAAAACAAATCCGCCCAATGGTCAAACGGTTTATCTCTTTAAAAAGTTTCTGTAGATGTACCCCCAATATCTTTAAATTTGGAAAGATATCGCTCAAAATCATACACATTAGAAGCTCTAGCATAAAGTTTGAACAACTCCACAATAGATGAATCACCTTTAGCCGCCTTGACAACAGTACCAATATTCTGTTCCGTGTGAAGTAAATAATAGCTATGATATGAAGAAGGAAATATTTTGGGAACACCTAAAAAAAGACCCCATTGACGATCAGACATAAAAACTAAAGACCGATCTTCATTAAGCATTCTTTTTAGATGGGATAAAAACCAAGACCAATTAGATTCATTTTCATGCGAAACAATACCTATAGCAAGAGGAAAGAAACCTACAAAATAAATAATTAATGACAGCTCAGTAATAAGAAGCATGAATTATATTAAATATCAAAACCATTATTAAAGGTTAACAATTTCTATTATACACAATTAAAGTAAATTCAAAATGATATATGAATATAGCATACGTTATTTAAAAGTCTTTTAGTTACTGCTGCATAAAACTTTAGTTCATGTTTTTGTAAACATTTCTACCATAAACATTTGTAGTATAACCAGGTCAATCATTTAATAAAATAAAGCCAACAATTCTTGTGTAAACATGGCTGCATTATAATTATGTACAACTTTGAACAATGATAGTTTAATATATCATCACTAGAAAAACAAATGAGTAAATAAAAAAAACTAAAATGAAACTCATACCTTGATTACCATTTTTAGAAGTAGCAGCTAATAAAACACCCGGCCTTCCCTTCAAAGCAGTTGCGTCTAAAAATATTAATGGCCGATAATGTTTAAATCCAAGTAGACAAGCACCAAAACCAATACAAACTCTCTCAAACTGATCAGTTGAACCATTAACTTCCGTGGCCACATAACTACTAGGATTATACTTTTGCAATGCTTCTAAATACCAATGTAAATCATTATATGACATAGCATCATCGCCATATATTTCTTTCAAAGCCAACTGTTTTCCGCTTGTTAGGGGCGTTTTCACCACCACCGAACCAAGGGCACGACCGGACCAGATCCAATCTCCAAGCTCCCATCACCGAATCAAAGCCCTGGAAGCACCACCGGACCGGCTCCACATCATTCCTGCCGAACCACCCACCTACTGAGCACTGCCGAATCACACTACCGAACCATCCTAACCGGACCAAGCCACTTCCCTACCGAACCAACTCCCCTCTCCTCCATCACCGGACCAAACTCACTCCAACCACTACCGGACCAAGTGGATACCGAACCAACATCGTCAGACCAGATTGCTTCAGCACGGCTCCACCAGCGGCTATATACATCCGAGACCCCTGCCCCCAACCTCACTCTATAAATAGAGGGGCAGGGGTACAACAATGGCAGACAAGTTTGAGAGCTCAAGCACGGATAGAACTTTCAAACAACTTTCAATTACTTGTAATCACAGCTTCGTACTTGTAATCTGAAGAGAAAAGGAGAATAACATATAAAGTGGACGTAGGCACGTTTTGGCCGAACCACTATAAATCTGTGTGTCTTTTACAGTTTAGTCCTCGCTTTTTATATATTTGCGTAAATCACCCAAATCACTAGAAGCAACATAAAATCAACTAATTCATACGACTTGGAGGTGTTTGCCCCTTTTTTTGTGCAAACATCTTTGGTGCTTTCACTGAGAACGGGAGCTCGAAGCTTCAGCTTCTCCCACTCAACCCTCTTCCTATCAACATCGTTCATTGCTTGGAAAACATGCCTCCCGAACGGAAGAAAGATGCTAACAAAGGAAAGAACATCGCAACTGGCAATATCGCAGATCCAGTGACCAGAGACCAAGACAATCGTCCAGTTCCAATAGCAAATTTAAATCAGGCAAATCCGACAGCCCCTGCTACGGAACTACCAATTACAAGGGCGGATCTGGATAGGGTTGTGGCTGAAGTAACTAACTGCTTCGCATCTCAACAAGAAGCCTTAGTGGATCAACTCATGTCACGCTTAAGGGATGTCGAAGAAACCAACCGCAACACTGAATCATGGGGTGAGTCCCAATCTGGAGGATCTAGGAGATGACAAGGGTCTTTCTTCTTCGAAGAGGCTAACAACAGAAACAGCTATGGTAGGAGCCGAGCCCGGACTCATCCCAAATTCCGACCCGAGGAAACGCTTGGAATCGAACCCAACGAGGGAGGTACCAGGCAAGGGTCGGATGTAGCTGAGCCCACCATGCTATCTAACCATAGAAACACCAAGGGACGGGGCCGAGCAGAAGTCCAGCCCGAAGCTGGACCTGAGGAAGTGCTGAGAACAGAACCCAGCAGGGGAAGATCAAGGCAATGGCCAACTATGGCTGACCCCAGCATGCCCCCAGAAGACCAGAGGTGGTCATCGAAGAATGTTAGGAGTGACAGACGATACCATCCCTACAAGTCGTCTGGACGGAATCAGTCCCCCAGGGAAGAACCAAACTCATTTCTATCTGCTCCAAGTTTTGATGAAAGGATGGCGCGATTGTTCAGACAATACCCACACAACGGGGGCAGAAACTAGATACCCTAAGCTTGAAAAGCTAGCATACTGTTTGCTAATCACGTCACGGAAACTGCGACACTATTTCCAATCTCATTCCATCAGAGTTTTAACCGATCAACCGCTAAGGCAGGTACTCCATCGCCCCGACGCTTCTGGGCGACTACTTAAGTGGTGCATTGAACCGAGTCATATGATATCACCTACCATCCTCGCACCGCTGTCAAGGGGCAAGTCATAGCCGATTTCATCGCCGAATTCACTACTAACAAAGGTAAGGAGCGATCTGAAATAGCAGAAGATATCTATTTGCACAAAAAAATGGACAAACACCTCCAAGTCGTATGAATTAGTTGATTTTATGTTGTTTCTAGTGATTTGGGTGATTTATGCAAATATATAAAAAGCAGGGACTAAACTGTAAAAGACACACAGATTTATAGTGGTTCGGCCAGAACGTGCCTACGTCCACTTTATATGTTATTCTCCTTTTTCTTTCAGTTTACAAGTACAAAGCTTTGTATACAAGTATATGAAAGTTGTTTGAAAGTTCCTTCCATGCTTGAGCTCTCAAACTTATCCGCCATTGTTGTACCCCTGCCCCTCTATTTATAGAGTGAGGCTGGGGGCAGGGGTCTTGGATGTATACAGCAGTTGGCGAGCCTGGGCATGCATCTGGCCTGGCAGAGTTGGTCCGGTTTGCTTTGGTCCGGTGGTTGGTTCACGTGGAGATGTGGTGGTTCGGTGGAGGGTGAGGTTTGGCTCGGCAGTGCTTGGTCCGGTGTTGTCGATTCGGTGGTTGGTCTGGTGTTGTTGAGGAGATGTTTTGGTTCGGCTGGGGAATGGTCCGGTGGTAGAGGCCGGAACTCGGTTCGGCAGGTACGAGAAGAGGTTGGTTCGGCTTTGAGGTGGAGAGGTGGCGTCTCCTTTTCCTTTTGGATCGGTGGTGGTGGAAACGCACCCAACATTTGCCCCCCAAAGTAGGGCATATGCCTGTATATGGCGTGCTTTGTTTTCTCGTGGTTTGGATGGTTTCATTCGGTTGTGAGTGCCGAACCGGTTGGTCCGGCTACCCTACGCTCGCCTATAAGTAGGGGCATCATGCCACTGTCATTCCTTCACCTTTCGAGATAGCCGAACCAATTGATTTCCGAATCAAAATCCCATTCTTGCCGAATCAGGTGAGATCTTATTCTACCGAATGTGTGTTTGTCCTCAACTACTGAATGGACTCGGGAACCTTGTGTACCGAATGAACATGAAAGCCTTGTTTTACCGAATGGGATAAGGAGTTTGAGTGCCGAATGGCCCTTTGATATTGTACTATCGGATGTGTTCGGGGACCCTGTGTACCGAATGAACTTGAAAAACCTTCGATTACCGGATGTCCTCAAAGACTATCAATACCGAATGAATTCGGGGGGCTTAAATGTCGGATGTCCTTTTGTGTTTTGAATCGTGAATGAAACTCCAGGCTACATGTACTTGTTCGTTTACATTTTCATATTCCTTGTTCTAACAATATGTCTTTCCGATGATGCAGATAATGTCTCACAAAGTGGAAACTCGATCAGATAAGAGAAAATCCAAGGGCGAAGGAGAGTCCTTCGCAGTGCCCCCAGCCCAATCAGGACCGGGACGACAGGGGCCCACCCCGAGATCGCTAGTGGATGTATATGGTCCTCAGGAGCTCTTGAACTCTCCTCCTAACTGCTTTCCTAGCTCCCTCCGAGAGGAGCAGCTTGATATTATATCCCGCTCCTTTGGGATTGATAGAACACTCATGCTGTTGCCGGGGGACAGAGTGATGCCGTACAATCCCCCTGAAGGATATTTTGCATATAGTAGGTACCATTGCATGTGCGGGGCCATTCCTCCGATCAATGCGTGGATAGTCAGCTTCATTACTTACCTGAAAGTGGCTCCTTTTCAGCTTCAGCCCAACTCCTACGCCATCTTAGTGTGTCTATTCGTTATCTTCCAGAGGAGATATGGGCGCCCCCTTCTAACCGGGAAATCCGATATCTATACAATCTGAGGGGCTACAAGAAGGGGTCTCCGTACATTAGTTTAGAGTCAGCCGTGTCCTTCAAGTCGGTCTTGGACTTATACTCGAAGTTTATCATGTTTAAGAAGGAATGGTTCTTCGTCAAGGACGACTCCGTTTCTTTTCGCCTTTTAACTTCTGGCTGTAAGTTGAATTCCACTTGTAATTTCTTTGTCCCGACTGCAATGCTTCTTCTTATGTGCTTTTATTTCTTACTAGCGACAGGTGGCTTTGCGGTTGTGGAGAATGATCGCCTGGTATAGATGGCCGCGGAGATAGAGGCTATCTATGGAAGGGACAGGTCGGCTTCTTACCTAATCAGGAATGCCACTCTCCTGGAGCACAACCTGATCCTGCCACGTCAATCCATGGTTAAGCAGAGAGATACAGCCGAGGAAAGGGCTGCTAAAGCTAAAGATGGGGCTACTGCGAAGAGCAGCAAGAGGAGGCCTTTTACAAAACCTCCAGTTGTCGGAGGTAAGAAGCTCAAGAAGTCCGACGGTCCTTCCCCTAGCACGTGCCCAATGACTCCGGGGGAGGAAGACGTGGAGGAGGATAGAGGTGAAGGCGAAGAAGATGATGTAGGAGGAGAGGCAGAAAGCGGAGACGACAGAGAAGGTGATGGTGGTGGTGATGGCGCCGGGGCTTTGCCTCATAGACAAGCAGGCGGGATTCAAGAGTGGACGGATGATGCCTTCCGCCAAACTTTTGAGAGGTTGGAGGAAGGATCAGCCTTGGTGGAGAAATCGAAGAGGTCTGATAAGGCCGGGTCCGGTGCCAGCCTATCTTCTGAGAGTATTTCAGCTAAGGCAACTCCGGCGGTTCAAGGTGAATTCTTAACTCCTTCTTTTAACTTCACACGCTTCTTGAGTCATAGTTTCATGCATGCTTGTAACACTTGGTTTTTATTTCAGGAGTGGGTAAGGTAGCCAAGACATCAGATATTCGGCACCGCCTTGAATAGTATAAGTTACTCAAAGCTTCCCCCAAACCAAAGCCGTCAGCTAGCCGTCCTGGAGATGCGGTCAGATATCGCCCTCTTCTCGTAGTTATTGAAGAAGATATGCAAAAGAGAAAGAGGGGCCGATCTTCGTTTGAACCTTCACCTGGCCCTCAGCCTCCAGCCCAGCCTATCCATGATATTACTGAGGAGGATACTGAGCTTATGCCTTCCCCACATCCGTCCGAAATCCAACCGTCACCCTGATAGACCATCCTGATTTGGTTCGCAACCCATTTGCCGGCCATCCGGATTTGGACTCGAGTTTTCAGGATATCTCTTTTGACGAGGCCACGGGTGAGCATCTTCTTCCCCGCAATCCCATGGTACGGGTGCTTGATGAGGATAAGTCCTTAGACCTCGATTTGCTTACTACTCGGATAGTTACCATGGGGGACGAAGCCAAGGCTAATATTGATCGGGTCGCGGAGGAGACCAGGAAGTTGATGGGGCATCATGCCCGTCTGGTCAAGGCTAGAGAGGAGATTGGGAGTGCTAATATTCGGTTGCGGCTAAAGGTTGCTGATCAGGCCAAACAGCTTGCCGATCAAGCCATTCAGATTTCTCAGCACGAGGCAGCCTCCAGGCGGTTGAAGGAGACTATGGAAGAGGCTAGTAGGGCAGAACTACGAAAGATGGAGGCCGCCTGCAAGGAGCGGATTGACATAGCCATTGCTACGGTGGATGAGGTTCGGAGGGCGGATCTCGAGCAGGTAGAGGAGTTATCTGGGAGGCTTGAGGCCGCAGAGCTTGCTCAGGCCAGGCTAAGGGAAGAGATCGAGAAAATGAGGAGGTCTCTCCAGGCTGACCGCTTGAGATATCGATCGGAGAGCGATGTTGCCATCGCTAAGTTGCTGTCCTCCGAGGGCCGGGTGAGGGAGTTTGAGGAGAATGAGGGGATGATGGACGAGATGTTGCAGGATATGTACTTCCGTACTTGAAAGTAGGGTAATCTATCCTGGATGGATGACTATCCCCGGGTCATGGCCAGGATATATCTCCGGGCTTTGGAGGAGGCCAAGGCCGATGCGATAAGGAAGGTGGAGCGGCATTCAGGATGGATGTGGTTACCGCCCAGTTCTCAAAGAAGGAGAAGGTAGCGGCGAAGGAGGGGATGCGGCTACTTGCTGCGGAGGAAGCCGGTGTGCAGTTGGGGGATGAGGACCAAGGAGCGGGTGTTGGTGAGTTTTCCCTTTTTAGCTTTTCATAACTTGATCATTCGTTGTCGGTTTAATGGACTCTTTTCCTGAATTGGACAGGTGGGGCCTCTGGCCATCATGCTGGGAGCTCCGATCCTGCAGTCAAGTATATTCGAAGAGCTGGTAGGACGAGGGTGGAGCACGGGTGCAGTTGGTTATTTTATTTGGTCTGCTTGACATTCCTGTACATGCTAGTTCAAAACATTAATGTACTCTTAAGTTGTAATTATGTTATTGAACGTCTTTATGTAAGTTTATAACATAAGCTGATTCTGTTATATTTTGAATGCTGTTATTATTTTGAAGTGTTGTATAAAAAACATAGTTATGCATACGCCTATGATTTAATTGTGTTCGATGTTAAGCTTTTGCTCGAAATATAATCTCATGTTTTGCAATGTTATGAATAAGTCATAGCTACATGATTATGTAGAAGAGAAAAGAGTACCGCCCTTCATGTTCTGGTTGCAGGGGGTAGCTTTGGACACTTGTGTAATTGACTATGGATGCGGTTGAGTGCCTTGTCACCCAGTTCGCGGGCTTAGATTCTCGTGAGCGAATGCCTCCTATTTAGTGTCCTGTACTTTGGGGACCGTTATGCAGGATACAAGAAAAGTATTTAAATGGAATGGAAATATAGAAAAAGTAAAACTTCCAGTCACGGAAGGCCGTCGATATGCTTAAGTTTGTGGCAAACGGGTTTTGTAGTCACTTTCCCTAGCTGTGGGTCTTGGAGACATTTGTCACCCGTCTTACGCCTCCCCAGGGAGTTTATCTTTTTTACCACAGCCGCACTTAAGACATATAAGAGCCGAGATCGCGCACAGTAACTACCCGAGCCATTATGGCCCGTAATCGTGGGTATTATTCGATTTACTATGGCCGGCTAGCGTGGGTGCCGATCGTCACCCGTGAACTACCCCTGGCTGGCCATACCTTATGTTGGGGCTTAAAGTAGGTTCACAGTTGTCGGCGAGCCGAACGCCGTAATGAGCTGCCATCGGCTATAGTCGGCCTTCGTGATGGCTTATAATCGGCTCATTACAGTTGGCTTTGAGGGCAGTCGCGAGCAATGAGTTAACCCGCAGCAGAAAGATGCTGGAGAAAAAGTATCTCATTGGCGAGTGCATAGAATCGCATAGTACCTGTTGGGTCTTGTCCAGGTGAGGTTGCGCCGCGAAGTTCCAGTACGGAAATGTCGTTATACATGATTTCGTTCAATAGAAAAGGATAACACTTAACAAGCAGCCAAGATATAAAGGAACAAGTTAAAAAGAGACAAGATTTTTGAAGTGGTTCGGCACGAAAATGCCTACGTCCACTGATTCTCTTTGTTAATTCACTTCATATGGGCAGTACAAGTTAAGAAAAGTATCGACGGAGGTGTTGGATGTTCCATGCCCTCTGGAACACCTCTCCGTCCACAGTTGACAAAATCTAAGCTCCGTTGTGGAGATCTTTATGAATTACATAGGGTCCGTCCCAGATTGGATCTAGCGCTCCGGGGAGCGGGAAGATCCGCTTGAGGACAAGATCTCCTTCCTGTAAGCTGTGGTGCTTGACTTTAGAGTTGTATTGTGCTGCTACTTTTTGCTTGTGAGCTACCGCTTTAAGTGCTGCATCATTTCTTCTTTCTTCAATTAGATCCAAAGACATGTGTAGGAGTTCTTCATTCTCTTCTGGGTTGTAGTGGATGCTACGGTGGGAAGGCACTATAGTTTCAACTGGGAGCATGGCCTCCGATCCGTATGCCAAAGAGAAAGGAGTATACCCTGTTGATGTTCTGTAAGATGTGCGGTAGGCCCAAAGTGCCGTAGGAAGTTCATCCACCCAAGCGCCTTTTGACTTTTCAAGTTTCTTCTTGATTAGGGTTTTGAGGATTTTGTTGACAACTTCGACTTGTCCGTTTGCCTGGGGGTAAGCCACAGATGAGAAGCTTTTGTGAATTCCGTGCTCTTGGCACCAGTCGGCGAATTCCTCGCTGTCAAATTGAAGTCCATTGCCCGATATGATTTTGAGTGGAACCCCGTACTTGCATAAAACATTTTTGATCAAGAAGTTAATAACTTTTGCTGAAGATATTTTATTTAGAGGCACCGCTTCCACCCATTTGGTGAAATAGTCAACTGCTACTATGGCATATTTGGCTCCGCCTCGGCCCACTGGCAGTTCGCCAATCAAGTCAATTCCCCATATTGCAAAGGGCCAAGGGCTGGTCATTTGAGTAATCTCGTTTGTTGGTAGTCGAGGAATTTTAGCAAATTTCTGACATCTGTCACATCTTTTGACGAAGTCTAGGGAATCTTTGTTTAAGGTGGGCCAGTAATATCCATATCGGAGTATCTTCTTTGCCAGAGTCTGGCCACCAGTGTGATCTCCGCAACTTCCTTGATGTATGTTGGATAAGATCTCCTTGGCTTCCCTTTCAGCGACACACCTTAATAAGGGATTAGAGAAGCCGCGTCGATAGAGGATGCCTTCTTGTATCGTGTAGCGGGAAGCTTTTCTCAAGATTTTCTTGACTTCGTTACGCCCGTCGGGCAGTGTGCCATCTTGTAAATATTTTCGGACAGGAGTCATCCAAGTTTCCTCTTCGATTGCAGCTATTATGTTCATTATCTCGTAACTCGGGGCTAGTTGCTGTGAGGTGGTTATTGTTCGGGAAGCGGCGCCGTCCTTCATGCTAGCTTGCTTTGCCAGTTCGTCGGCCTCCTGATTCTCTTCTCGAGTAATGTGTTTGATTAAATAGTGATCCAACTGATTGAGCAGCAGCTTGGTCTTCTTTAGATATGCTGTGAGTCGTTCTCCTCGAGTCTGGAATTCTCCCAGTATTTGATTTACAATAAGTTGAGAATCACTATGGAGACATAAAGAACCGACTCCAATCTCCAGGGCAAGTTCTAATCCAGCTATCACTGCTTCGTATTCTGCGTCATTGTTAGTGGCAGCGAACTCCAACCTTAGGATGTAGTGCAGCTTCCTTCCCCTGGGGGTGATTATCACAACACCTCCCCCCGAGCCTTGTTCATTTGATGCTCCATCAACGAAGAGATTCCACTTGATATTTTCTGCTACTTCAGATTGCTCCTTACCTTCGTTAGTAGTGAATTCGGCAATGAAATCAGCTATGGCTTGTCCCTTGATAGTGGTGCGAGGATGGTAGGTGATATCATATTGACTCAGTTCAATGCACCGTTAAGTAGTCGCCCGGAAGTGTCGGGGCGATGGAGTACTTGCCTTAGCGGTTGATCGGTTAAAACTCTGATGGAATGAGATTGGAAGTAGTGTCGCAGTTTCCATGACGTGATAAGCAAACAGTATGCTAGCTTTTCAAGTTTAGGGTATCTGGCTTCTGCCCTTGTGAATCTCTTGCTTGCAAAGTATACGGGTCGCTGTGCGTGGTTGTCCTCCCTCACCAAAGCGACGCTTAAAGCATGAGACGATACTGCTAGGTATAGGTATAGTTCCTCGCCTTCATTTGGAGTTGAGAGTACTGGTGGTCTTTGGAGGTGTTCGATCAAGTTAAGGAAGGCCGTCGAGCATTCGTCGGTCCATTCGAACTTTCCTTTGTCTTTCTTAAGAGCTTCGAAGAAAGGGATGCATTTGTCGGTTGCTTTAGAGATGAACCTGCTTAGGGCAGCCACCTTCCTGTTTAGGCTTTGCATCTCTCTTCGAGTGGATGGTATCTTGATATCTTGCAAGGCCCGGACTTGTTCGGGGTTCGCTTCAATCCCCCTGGCATGGACGATGAATCCCAAGAACTTTCCCGACGATACTCCGAAGGAGCACTTTAGAGGATTCAGTTTCATTCCATATTGGTGAAGTACTTGAAACATCTCGTTCAGGTGGTTTATATGATCGTGTCCGGCTGTGCTGTCCACGAGTTGATCGATTCGGGGGAGTGGGAAGCAGTTCTTCGGGCAAGCGTCATTTAAGTTGGAGAAGTCGATGCATGTTCTCCACTTCCCATTAGCCTTCTTTACCAGTACCGGATTGGCGATCCATTCTGGGTAGATGGCTTCTCGTATGAAGTCATTGGCAAGTAAGTTCTTTACTTCTTCCTCGAGGGCTGCTGATCGTTCTGCCCCCATGCTCCTCTTTTTCTGTTTCACTGGCACATTGGTAGGGTCGATGTTCAGTATGTGGCATGCTACGTTTGGAGAGATTCCTGTCATGTCGGCGTGCGTCCATGCAAATACATCCATGTTGTGGTGAAGAAAATCGACGAGTTGATCTTTCAACTCCGCTCTTAACCGAGACCCAACTCTCAGCAGTCTACTTGGGTCGTGTTTGTCTACAGCTACAAATTCCATAGCCTCTGCAGGCTTGGTGGTGGCCTCCTCCTCTTTGTCCCTGGGGTCTAATTCGTTGAAAGGATCGCTGGTATATCGAAGAGGAGGGGTTTTCTTTAATTGCTATGCTTCCAGGCTTTTCTTGCAGAGAGAAGTCTCTGCATCCTTTCCTTTATCCTTCCTGCGGTTATTACGAAGCTCAGTTACATAGCAATCTCGAGCGGCGTCTTGATCTCCTTCTATTTCTCCTACTCCGTTATCTGTTGGGAACTTCATCTTCAGGCACCATGGGGCTAGGACAATTTGGAAGTCAGACAAGGCTGGTCTTTCCAGAAAGGCGTTGTAGGCCGAATGGTTCTCTATCGGTACAAATGTTTGTTTTCGTACAGCGGAGCGGGGATGACTTCCTATTTCAACAAAAAGGTCCAGTTGCCCGAGGGGCACCTTCGCATCTCCAGTGAAACCATGTAGTGGTTTGTTGCAGGGAGACACATCCTTCATTGACAGCTTCATTTTGTCGAATGCATGCTTGAATAGGATATTCACCGAGCTTCCAGTGTCTACTAAAATTCGAAAAACTTTGGCTGGACCGAACCAGGCAGAGATGACCATAGGATCCATGTGTGGGTACTGTCTTCCCTCTAGATCACGCCTACTGAATGTGATGTCGTCACTCTCTTTCCGTTTCGGGTGGCGTTCTTCCATAACAGAATTAACGTAGCCTTCAGCGTTTCTAAGTGACTTACCGTATCTTTCCATCTCTGCCCAGCTTCTGTCGGCGATGTGCGGTCCTCCTGATATGGTATGGACTACTATTTTCTATTGACTAGAGCCGCTGGTGTTGCGATTTCCTCCGCCTTCCTCTGAGAGGGGTAACCCTAGGTTTTCATTGGCGGGAGCTGGAGTCCTGCTCTGCCTTTTTACATAGCGTTTCAGTCTCCTCCTTCTAATGTGTTCTTCAATCAAGTCCTGGAGATGGTGACATTCATTGGTGTCATGTCCGTGGGATTCGTGGAAGCGGCAGAACTTTCCAGATTTGAGTGCGTTATCTGACTCCTTCTTGTGCGTGGGGCGCTTGTATCTAACTTCGTCTTGAGTGGCTAGGAAGATGTTTTCGATCGTTTCATTCAAAGGAGTGTAGAGTCAAATCTTGGTCCAGGTCGATATAGGCATTTTTCCCTTTTCTTACCCCCAGCATTGTCTCTAGAGTCATTTCTCCGAACATTCTTTGTTGCAGCGGAAACCCTGTCTGTGGCTGTTTTAACCTATTGCCCTGACTGCCTCTCAGTGGCAGCGTCTTCAAGTCTCATATACTTTCCAGCTTCATGGAAGAAATCAGGTAAGGTAGCTGGCTTTTCCTTGGTTAGTCTTCTAGCAAATTTAGTATCCAGATGTACACCACTGCAGAGAGCCATTACGATAAGTTTCTCATCGGCATCTTGGACTGCGGCCGCCGCAGCGTTGAATCGGATGAGATATTGCTGCGCTGTCTCTCTGGGTTTCTGCTTGATATTAGATAAGGAATAAGCGTCCTTGGGTTGTTCCACATGAATGCGAAACTGGCTGATGAATTTTTCTTTCAACATTTCCCATGAGCTGATGGACCCTTGGGGTAGGTGGCAGAACCAGGAGGTAGCTAGGTCTGCCAAGAAGAGTGGGAAGCATTTACACAATACTCTCTCCGTTGCTCCGCTCATGAGCATATGCTGGGTGTATCTCTGTAAGTGTACGATGGGGTCAGAGGTGCCCTTGTAAGGTTCCATCGTTGTCATTTTCCATTCCCGGGGGGTGTGGCAGTTTCAATCTTACGGGTGAAGGGGCTGGTTACCCTAGCACCTATCCCTCGATCCCTTTGCTCCCGTTGGACGCACTCCCTGAACAATCGCGCCATTCTTTCATCAAAACTTGGAGTGGATAAAAATGAGTTTGGTTCTTCCCTACGGGATTGACTCTGTCCAGATGATCTGTAAGGATGGTATCGTTTATCACTCCTGACATTCTCCAATGGCTGCCTCTGGTCTTCCGGAGGCATGCTGGGGTCAGCCACAGTTGGCCCTTGCCTTGATCTTCCCCTGCTGGGTTCTGTTCTTAGCACTTTCTCGGGTCCAACTTCGGGCTGAACTCCAGCTCGGCCCCGTCTACTGGTGTTTCCATGGTTAGGTAGCATGACAGGCTCAGCTACATCTGACTCCTGTCTGGTGCCTCCACTGTTGGGTTCGGCTCCAAGAGTTTCCTTGGGTCGGAATTCGGGCTGAGCCTAGGCTCGGCTCCTACCATTGTTGTTTCTGTCATTAGCCTCTTCGAAGAAGAAAGACCTTTGTCGTCTCCCAGATCCTCCAGACCGGGACTCACCCTATGATTCAGTGTTACGGTTGGATTCTTCAGCATCCCTTAAGCGTGACATGAGTTGGTCCACCAAGGCTTCTTGTTGAGATGCGAAGCGGTTAGTTACTTCAGCCACAATCCTGTCCAGATCCGCCCTTGTAATTGGTTGTTCCGTAGCAGGGGCCGTCGGATTTGCTTGATTTAAATTTGCTGTTGGAACTGGACGATTGTCTTGGTCCTTGATCATTGGATCTGGGATACTGCCAGTTGCGATGTCCTTTCCTTTGTTAGCATCTTTCTTCCGTCCGAGAGCCATATTTTCCAAGCAATGAACGATGTTGATAGGAAAAGGGTTGAGTGAGAGAAGCTTAAGCTTCGAGCTCTCCCCTTCTCAGTGAAAGCAATATCAAGTGGAATCTCTTCGTAGATGGAGCATCAAATGAACAAGGCTCGGGGGCAGGTGTTGTGATGATCACCCCTAGGGGAAGGAAGCTGCACTACGCCCTAAGGTTGGAATTCGCTGCCACCAACAACGATGCAGAATACGAAGCAATGGTAGCCGGATTAGAACTTGCCCTGGAGATCAGAGTCGGTTCTTTATGTCTCCATAGTGATTCTCAACTTATTATAAATCAAATACTGGGAGAATTCCAGACTCGAGGAGAACGACTCACAGCATATCTAAAGAAGACCAAGCTGCTGCTCAATCAATTGAATCACTATGTAACCAAACACATTCCTCGAGAAGAGAATCAGGAGGCCGACGAACTGGCAAAGCAAGCTAGCATGAAGGACGGCACCACTTCCCAACAATAACCATCTCAAAGCAACTGACCCCGAGTTACAAGCCAATGAATATGATAGCTGCAATCGAAGAGGAAACTTGGATGACTCCCATCCGGAAGTACTTACAAAGTGGCACATTGCCCGACGGGCGTAATGAAGCTAAGAAAATCTTAAGGAAAGCTTCCCGCTACACATTACAAGAAGCCATCCTCTACCGGCGCGGCTTCTCTGGTCCCTTATTAAGGTGTATCGCTGGAAGGGAAGCCAGGGAAGTCTTGTCCAACATCCATCAAGGAAGTTGTGGAGATCACACCGGAGGGCAGTATCTAGCAAAGAAAATACTCCAATACGGGTATTACTGGCCCACTCTAAACAAAGACGCCTTAGACTTCGCCAAAAGATGCGACAGATGTCAGAAATTTGCTAAGATTCCTCGACTACCAACAAATGAAATTACTCAAATGACCAGCCCTTGGCCCTTTGCAGTGTGGGGAATTGACTTAATTGGTGAACTGCCAATGGGTCCAGGCGGAGCCAAATATGCCATAGTGGCAGTCGACTATTTCACCAAATGGGTGGAAGCGGAACCTCTTAAATAAAATATCTTCGGGAAAAGTTATTAACTTCTTGATCAAAAATGTTTTATGCAGGTATGGGGTTCCACTCAAAATCATATCGGACAATGAACTTCAATTTGACAGCGAGGAATTCACCGACTGGTGCCAAGAGCACGGAATTCACAAAAGCTTCTCATCTGTGTCTTATCCCCAGGCAAACGGGCAAGTCGAAGCTGTCAACAAAATCCTCAAAACCCTAATCAAGAAGAAACTTGAAAAGTCAAAAGGCGCTTGGGTGGATGAACTTCCTACGGCCCTTTGGGCCTACCGCACATCTTACAGAACATCAACAGGGCATACTCCTTTCTCTTTGGCATACGGATCGGAGGCCATGCTCCCAGTTGAAACTGTAGTGCCTTCCCACCGTAGGATCCACTACAACCCTGAAGTGAATGAAGAACTCCTCCACATGTCTTTAGATCTAATTGAGGAGAGAAGTAACGATGCAGCACTCAAAGCAGCAGCTCACAAGAAAAAGGTGGCAGCACAATACAACTCCAAAGTCAAGCACCGCAGCTTACAAGAAGGAGATCTTGTCCTCAAGTGGATCTTCCCACGCCCTGGAGCGCTAGATCCAATCTGGGACGGACCCTATGTAATTCATAAAGATCTCCACAACGGCGCTTATATTTTGTCAACAGTGGACGGAGAGGTGTTCCAGAGGGCATGGAACATCCAACACCTCCGTCGATACTTTTCTTAACTTGTACTGCCCATATGAAGTGAATTAACAAAGAGAATCAGTGGACGTAAGCATTTTCGTGTCGAACCACTTTAAAAATCTTGTCTCTTTTTAACTTGTTCCTTTATATCTTGGCTGCTTGTTAAGCTTTATCCTTTTCTGTTAAACAAAATCATATATAACGACATCTCCAGTCCGGATACTTTACGGCACAACCTCACCTGGACAAGACCTAACCGATACTATATGAATCTATGCACTCGCCAATGAAACACTTTTGCTCCAGTATCCCTCTGCTGCGGGTTAACTCGTTGCTCGCGACTGCCCTCAAAGCCAACTGTAATGAGCCGATTATAAGCCATCAAGAAGGCCGACTATAGCCGATGGCAGCTCATTACGGCGTTCGGCTCGCCGGCAACTGTGAACCTACTTTAAGCCCCAACATAAGGTGTGGCCAGCCAGGGGTAGTTAACGGTTGACGATCGGCACCCACGCTAGCCGACCACAGTAAATCGAATAATACCCACGATTACGGGCCATAGTGGCTCGGGTAGTAACTGTGCGCGATCTCGGCTCCGATATGTCTTAAGTGCGGCTGCGGTAAAAAAGATAAACTCCCCGCGGAGGCGTAAGATGGGTGACAAATGTTTCCAAGACCCATATCTAGGGAAAGTGACTACAAAACCCATTTTCCACGAACTTAAGCATATCGACGGCCTTCCGTGATTGGAAGTTTTACTATTTCTTATATTTCCATTTTATTTATAAAAACTTTCCTCCTATCCTCCATAACGATCCCTAAAGTACAGGACACAGAATAGAAGATGCCCACCGATGGAAATAGGAACTCACCACTAGATGACGTGACACTCAGCTGCATTCCATACTCAGCTACACAAGACATTCAAAGCTACCATATACAGCTAAAACTTGAAGGGCGGTACTTTCTTCTTTTGTATATAAATGCGTAGCTATAATTTATGCGCACATCACACTAGCGTTACCAAACATAAGTTGTTGTTTAAGCAAAAACTTAGCATTAAACACAGTTAAATCACTAGCACTTCAAAGCTATATTTCTTATGCAACACATCAAAGTAACAAAAGCATTCAAATATAGCAGAATCAGTCTATGTTATGAAATTACATGTCAAAAATAAAGCCGTTCATTACAAATGATATAATTGCAACCCAAAAGTACATTAATGTTTTGGGACTAGTATGCACAGGAATGCCAAGAAGGCCAAAAATAATCAGCTGCAGCAGGGCTCCGCCTCTATCCTGCTTGCCCTCCGGGATTTACTTGACCGCAGGGTCAGAACTCCCAGCATGCTGGCCAGAGGCCCCACCTGTCCGATTTGGAAAAAGAATCCATCAGATAAATTATACGCAATCAAGTTAAGGAAAGATTGAGAGGGAAGACTTACCAGCACCTGCTCCCTGATCATCATCATCTAGCTGCACGCCTACCTCATCTGCAGCGAGCAGCCGCATGCCCTCCTTAACCGCTACCTTCTCTTCCTTAGTAAATTGGGCCGTAACCACACCATCCTGAAAGCCGCACCACCTTTCTTATCCGCATCGGCCTTAGCCTCCTCCAAAGCCCGAAGATATATCCTACCCATGACCCGGGGATAGTCGTCCATCCAGGACAGGTTGCCCTGCTTCCAAGTTCGGAAATACATGTCCTGGAGCATCTCATCCATCATCCCCTCGTTCTCCTCAAACTCTTTCATCCGGGCCTCAGAAGCCGACAGCCGTGCGATGGCAGCATCTCTCTCCAATCGGTATCTCGAGCAGTCAGCCTGAAGGGATTTCCGCATCACTTCCATCTCCTCCTTCAGCTTGGCCTGAGCAAGCTCTGTGGCCTCAAGCCTCCCAGATAACTCCTCCACTTGCTCAAGATCCTCTCTCCGAACCACATCCACCGTTGCGATGGCCATGTCAATTCGTTCTTTGCAAACAGCCTTCATTTTTTGCAACTCAGCCTTGCTAGCCTCTTCCATGGTTTTCTTTAGTCGTCTGGAAGCCGCCTCATGCTGGGATATCTGGATAGCCTGATCGGCAAGCTGTTTGGCCTGATCAGAAACCCTTAGCCGCAACCGAATATTAGCACTTCCGATTTCCTCTCCAGCCTTGGCCAGTCGAGCGTGATGCTCCATTAGCCTCTTGGTCTCTCCAGCCACCCGATCGACGTTTGCCTTGACCTCATCCCCCATGGTCACAATCTGAGTAGTAAGCAAATCGAGGTCTAAGGACTTAGCCTCATCAAGCACCCGTACCATGGGATTGCGGGGAAGAAGATGCTCACCCGTGGCCTCGTCAAAAGAAATGTCCTGAAAACTCGGGTCCAGATCCGGGTGGCCGGAAATGGGTTGCGAACCAAACCAGGGTGGGCTATCGAGGTGACGGTTGGATTTTCGGACGGATGTGGGGAAGGCATAAACTCAGTATCTTCCTCAGTAATATCATGGATAGGCTGGACTGGAGGCTGAGGGCCAGGTGAAGGTTCAAACAAAGATCGGCCCCTCTTCCTCTTTTGCATATCTTCTTCAATAACTCCGAGAAGAGGGCGATAGCCAACCACATCTCCGGGACGGCTAGTTGACGGCTTTGGTTTGGCGGAAGCTTTGAGTAGCTTGTACTGTTCAAAGCGGTGCCGAATATCTGATGTCTTGGCCACCTTACCCGTTCCTGGAATAAAAACCAAGTGTTACAAGCATGCATGAAACTATAATCCGAGAAATATGTTAAGTTAAAAGGAGTAGGAAAACGCGTTTATTTTACAAACCCTGTGGGGGGGGGGGGGGTGGGATACTGCAATAAGTCCCGAATCTCATTCCAGGATGGGAGCTGGCCATAAAATATTACTAAGTCCTTATCATAAAGGGAGTCTGCGGAAGTTAAGAATTCACCTTGAACCGCCGGAGTTGCTTTAGCTGAAATACTCTTAGAAGATAGACTGGCGCCATCCCGGCCTTATCAGACTTCTTCGATTTCTCCACCAAGGCCGGCCCTTCCTCCAACCCCTCGAAGGCTTGACGGAAGGCGTCATCCGTCCACTCTTGAATCTCACCCGCTTGCCCAGAAGTCAAGGCACCAGCGCCACTACCACTCTGCCCTTCGCCACCGTTACCACCGTCACCTTCTCCATCACCTCCGCTCTCCTCCTCGCCTCTTTCTTCCACTCCACTTTCCTCCTCTGGAACATCTGGGCATGTGCTGGGAGAGGGTCCATCAGATTTCTTAAGCTTCTTTCCCCCGACGACTGGAGGTACCAAGAAAGGTCTCCTCTTGCTACTCTTCGCAGTAGCCCCATCTTTAGCTTTGGCAGCCCTCTCCTCGGCTGTATCTCTCTGCTTAACCACGGATTGAGGTGGCAGAATCAAGTTGTGCTCCAGGAGAGTGGCATTCCTGATCAGGTAAGAAGCCGACCTATCCCTTCATGAGATAGCCTCTATCTCCGCAGCCATCTGTACTAGGCGATCATTCTCCACGACCGCAAAGCCACCTGTCGCTAGAAAGAAATAAAAGCATATAAGAAGAAGCATTGCAGTCGGGAAAAAAAAATTACAAATGGAATTCAACTTACAGCCAGAAGTGAAAAGGCGAAAAGAAACGGAGTCGTCCTTGACAAAGAACCATTCCTTCTTAAACATGGTGAATTTCGTGTATAAGTCCAAGACCGGCTTGAAGGACACGACTGACTCTAAACTAATGTACGGAGACCCCTTCTTGTAGCCCCTCAGATTATACAAATATCGGATTTCCCGATTAGAAGGGGGGCGCCCATACCTCCTCTGAAAGATAACGAATAGACACACTAAGATGGCGTAGGAGTTGGGCTGAAGTTGGAAAGGGGCCACCTTCAGGTAGGTAATGAAGCTGACTATCCACGCATTGATCGGAGGAATAACCCCGCACATGCAATGGTATCGGCTATAGGTAAAATATCCTTCAGGAGGATCATACGGCATGACACCATCTCCCGGCAGCAGCATGCTCGCTCTGTCAATCCCGAAGGAGCGAGCGATGACATCAAGTTGTCCCTCTTTGAGGGAGCTCGGAAAGCAATCGGGAGGAGAGTTCAGAAGCTCTTGAGGGCCATATCCGTCCACTAATGACCTCGGGGCAGATCCATGTCGTGCTGGTTCCGGCTGGACTGGGGGCACAGCGGGAGACTCTCTTCTGTCCGTAGATTTACTCTGTTTTTCTGATCGGGTTTCAACTTTACGAGACATTTAGCTGCAACACCGGAAAAACATATCGTTAGAATAGAGGATATAAGAAAGCAAGTGTATGTACTCTGAAAATTTCACTCATCATTTAAAACGCCCAGAACTCCTAGTATCATTCGGCAAAGCCGATACAAAGGTCCATTCGGTATTTGGGGCCTCAAGAGTTCATCCGGTAATTCGATGACAGGCCCATTCGGCACTCAGCACCCAATCTCGTTCGGTATTCATCCTCCATGGGTTTCATTCGGTTGTCCATAATAAGAACTCATTCAGCAAAAGAGAACATACCTGGTTCGGTGCTTGGTTGTTCCACACATGGTTGGTTCGGCACTTACTCGGATTGATTCGGCTATCTCAAGACGATAAAAGGTAACAGTAACCTGAAGCCCCTATTTATAGGTGCAACTCATCGACCGGACCAACTGGTTCGGCATACCCAGGACCGAACGAAGCTATCTCAGCTGCAGGAAAACAAAGCGCGGCATATGATGGCATATACCCCACTTTGGGGGGCAAATGTTAGGGGCGTTTTCACCACCACCGAACCAAGGGCACGACCGGACCAGATCCAATCTCCAAGCTCCCATCACCGAATCAAAGCCCTGGAAGCACCACCGGACCGGCTCCACATCATTCGTGCCGAACCACCTACCTACTGAGCACTGCCGAATCACACTACCGAACCATCCTAACCGGACCAAGCCACTTCCCTACCGAACCAACTCCCCTCTCCTCCATTACCGGACCAAACTCACTCCAACCACTACCGGACCAAGTGGATACCGAACCAACATCGTCAGACTAGATTGCTTCAACGCAGGCCCACCAGCAGCTATATACATCCGAGACCCCTGCCCCCAACCTCACTCTATAAATAGAGGGGCAGGGGTACAACAATGGCAGACAAGTTTGAGAGCTCAAGCACGAATAGAACTTTCAAACAACTTTCAATTACTTGTAATCACAGCTTTGTGCTTGTAATCTGAAAAGAAAAGGAGAATAACATATAAAGTGGACGTAGGCACGTTCTGGCTGAACCACTATAAATCTGTGTGTCTTTTACAGTTTAGTCCCTGCTTTTTATATATTTGCGTAAATCACCCAAATCACTAGAAGCAACATAAAATCAACTAATTCATACGACTTGGAGGTGTTTGCCCATTTTTTTATGCAAACACCACTATAAGCATAATAATATGAAAGATTAAAATTGTACTCTCTTCTAAATTCCTTCATAATATCTTTTGGCTTCTTCATAGGAGCATCTCGAGTTTGATCAACAATCAAAGATTTAACAAATCTACTTGAAATATTAACTTTATTAACATCTCGAAGAACGCCTCCACAAGAATGATCAAAATTGTAAGTTATAATAAAAAACCGAGAGAGTAGACCGGGATTCGAAGAAGCATTAAGATAAAACTTACAACCATCCTTCAACCAAGAGCAATTAACCAAAATTCTATCTGGAGAATTTCTTATAAAAATCAAATCATAACCATTTTTTATTTGATATGCCATTAAAAACTCTCGAAAATCCTCAGCTCCGTTAAAACAAAAACCAAGAAAATCCACAATAGTTTTTTGACAACCTTTCTTCAACATATCTTTCAAATAATAAGAAGAATCAGCATGTGAATCACTATTTGAACCAAATTACTACCAATTGAAGAGCTTTGAACACTTGCATTGCCTAAACCACAGCCAGCAATATCAGCTTCCTTAACACATACATTTTCCTTAACAGTAAACTTAAAATATTGACTCTTCTTGAAAATTAGAAAACACACAATACTAATCAAATCTGAATCAGTATCAATGATTATATTCTTATTCTCAAGAACATAAGATATCTCAATAGAAAATGGACTAAGATGTCACCAAACTTCACAGATTTCAGTCCTAACACCAAACAAAGAGGAGCCGACGTGAGTCGAGCAGAATAACAATTCTCATTATGTTCAAAAATAACTAGCAAACTTTTTGCTTCATCATCATAGATATCAGTACTGCAAAAGAAAATAAAAAACCAGTTAACAAACTTACTTAATGTTATGACACAACAACAACAAAAAATGTTAAATTAACATAGCATAAAAAATCGAAATCCAATTAAGAGCTAAATAAAAGAAATATAAATTAATTAAAAAGAAGATGATAAATGAACATAGCACAATCAAATTACAACAAAATATGAATACAACAGCAAAGAATGCTATATAAATATAGCATAACGAAAAAAACTACATATGAAATTCACTTGTAAGATAGATGAACAGTAAAATTGTAAAATCTTAAACTATACTGAAGAAATAGAATAATACACAATAAAATCTTACCTTACCATTGAAACAAATCCAAAATAGGAACTGAAATCTGGAAGAAGACAAAATATACAACCTGGAAAAACAAAAAAATAATTACCAATCGAACGATATTTTATCAGAGAAAGA
Organism: Allium cepa; assembly: GCA_030765085.1. Taxonomy (NCBI): domain Eukaryota; kingdom Viridiplantae; phylum Streptophyta; class Magnoliopsida; order Asparagales; family Amaryllidaceae; genus Allium; species Allium cepa. The sequence goes on along the minus strand of CM060928.1, from coordinate 846,012,467 downwards.
TAAAAAGAATATCGAAACAAATAAAAGTAATATACCTGAATGTAACAAAATTGTAAAGATCCAGAGCACGATGAAGATCAACGATGAAAAAACACGACGAAGATCGATGAAAATCGAGAAGATCAAATGCAAAACGCGTCCTTGAATCGAGAAGATCGATGAACAAAGATCAGTAATATCAGAAAGAAGGTGGAGAAGAAATAAAGACGAAAATTTAAATTTTATAGAAGTTTTTCCTTAGAATTAAATAATAAAGCCCGCGTCCTTCAAACGAAAAAAAACATGCGTGTCCGTAGGCCCAAAAATAGAAATAAAAACTTCCTTCAGCCCATTTTCCTGTTTTATATACTAGATGCCCACGACCATAAAATAAAAAAAACCGAATATAATATATATTTAAAATGTTATTAAATAAAATCGTTTTACATACGAACACATTTATATAAAATATGTTTTATAAATTTGACTAATTCATAAATATTTTTCATACTTCATGAAAATAAAAAAAGGAATATTTTATAAAATATGTGTTTATATATATTTTATAGTTACTGTATGTAATAAAGACATGTGTAAATATTATAAATCAAATATGAAAATATTTTACAAATATGTACAAGTTTAAAATGGTTTTCGGAAATAAAAAAAAGTTATTATGTTGATATCCGTATGGAAATCGATAAATTTAAAAAAAATGCTATTTTAATCAAAACATTTTAAACAAAAAAAAATCTATTTATGTTTTATGGCCTTATATGCATAAGTACATATTTATATATATTTAGTGATTAATTTACATTCAAACATATTTATATGTGTATATATATATTATATACACTATTTATAGATATTAAATATATATATATATATTAAAAAATTATCTTTGATTTCAAAATGTATGAATATATATTATGTAAATATTTATTTAAAATTTAATATATTTATTTTGAATTTTGAAATTACTAAAAAAATACTAAATATTATATTATATCGATCTAGATCTAAGATTTAGATAAGATTTAAATAAATTTAGACTGCATAGGCCAAAAGATCTAAAATAAATAATTTTTTTGAAACTTACCCATTTACTCCTCTACTTGGTGGCCTAGTTCCAGAAATGGTATCAAAGCGAAATAGTCTATGGCTATGCAGTCTAAATTAGTAGTATCATGGCTAACTTATTAAGGCCTAACCATATAATAAGCTGTCTAGAAAAGTAGTATCTAAAATTAGGTTTGGATAATCAAGTACTTTGCCCTATCTGACTACTAGCCCAGCTCGAAAAATGAGCTCAAAGGTTATCCTGAACATAAAATGCCCAAGTTGATTTGGGCCTTAAGCTAATTTTCAAAATATCTTTTGAAATTAAAATAAAACTTCAAAATTTAAAAAGTTAAATTTAAAATAAATAAAGCTATTATTTTAAATTTAAAAAGTTATTATTTTAAATTTAAAAGGTTAAATTTAAAATACGTAATTATTTTATAAATGTTATAAAATTGTTTTCAAACCTGTTTTGGAAGTAAAATAAATATTTTTAAAAATTAATATTAATTTGTTTAATAAATTGAATAATTAATTAAATTAAATAGCATATATTGATATATGTAACATTATCATAAGATGTTAAGATAATATTTATAATTTTCAAAATTGAGTATAATTAATTATAATTATTTTAACTAAATGAATTAATTAAATGTTAGTGAATAAATAAAACAATACATATGTATAAGATATATGTATATAACATAAATGTAATAATGCACATATTTAATTTAAAATGTGTGAAAATGAATAAAATAAAAGTGGTTAAAATGTTAATTAACTGGTTCATTAAATAAGATTTAATTAATGAAATTAACATAAGATTATACATATATGGTTATATAAGTTAATTAAATTATAAAATGTTATATGGGAATTAAATTTATATAATATAAATGTATAATAAAAGGTGGAATAGTAAGAAACCCAAAATAGACTTAAGGAATAAATGCATACTAGTATGTATACCTTTATTTCTAATATGTCCAACACTTGAATCACAAGATTATTTCATAAGAAATACATTATTCTATAAGTCGATATCACTTAATTAAATTTATTAAAGATTATGAATCTTTAATATATTGTTATCCTCTACCATTTACATATTAATAGTTACATGCATACTCTTTAGTTGTTGAGCTTTCCTCCAACTAGGAATATTATGTGTAGTACTATTAATATATAGAATGAGTGTGAGAAATGCGGATTAAGGATCTTAAGGCTAGGATAAACACTAGAGGGGGGTTGAATACTGTTTTAGAGAATTATCAAATCTTTTTGAGTTTTTGTTAATTTGAACACAAATGTATACAATATTCAGACACAGATATAATCACATAATCAAACACAGATGCAAATATAAAGTAAAAGTAGTAAAGGAAAGAACACATCGGATTTTATACTGGTTCGGAGTTACCCTACATCTAGTTCTGCACACAAGTATGAATTTCCTTTCAAAAGCAATTGTAAAATTACACCCTCGATTTCAAGGCAACGAGGTACACCCTTCGGAATCACAATCCTCTGGGTAGAGATACTTGATTTCACGGGCAACAAGTTCATCCAATTGATTTCCAAGGCTACAATCACACCTTTTCTCGCTAGGTTGATTACAAAAAGCCTATAACTCTGAATAGCACTGAGGATCTTGTTGAGATAGTGATAAAGAATCAAACCAAAGATAATCTAGTTAGATTCAATGTTGATTTCGGCAGAGTAATGGTAAGAAAATGTATACAGAAATACGGAAGAAGAAGAGGAGCGAAAAACCAGAAAATCTATATTGAAATTCATGGAAACCAACCTCTATTTATAGAGGAACAACAGCCATGTCCATTCATGAAGAGTTATGACGAATAGACACTTCTTTTGAAATTTAAATTTTGAACTCAACTGACACTATGTCGACATGGGGTACTTGGGCATGTCGGCATCCAAAGGAATTTTTAATATTTTTTTTTCTTTGAAAATAACTTTTATCTTATTTTATAACTATTTTAAACTTTTATAAATATACTTAAATGTTGTTGAAATACATAAATAAATATATAGAATAATATTTTGGTACATATAAAATTTTACTATAATTTTATATTTATATATATAAATATTAAAAAAAAATATACTTTTATTTTAAAAGATAGTTTAAAACCAAGGATAATTTGATTTTGAAATTCAAGATTATTTTGAGGCTAAAAGTATTTGAAATCAAGATAGATGTTTTTGATTCTTTTAAAAGGAAGGTTTTGAAATCATTTTGAAAACAAGATATAATTTTGAAAAATCGTTTTGAATAAAAAGTTAGCGGATATAAAACAATGTTCCACTAGATTTTTCGTAGGTTCCATCCTACTTAGGGTTCCATCCCTTTAACAGGCTCGAAGTGGATTCCATTCCACGAATAGATTGGATTTTAAGAGGCCAGTGCTTTTCTAGGAGTTTTAACAAAAATCCTAATTAAAAAGTAAATTACTTGAAATCTTGAACTCTTGATAATCTTGATAGTCTTGTTACTCATGAGTCTTCAATCTTGATATCTTGAATCTTTATACTGTACAGTCTTCATTCTTGGTACCTGCATGGTTAAATCCTGCATATACATATATATCTAAACTTATACTGTTAGTATTTATATTTTATAATCTATTCTAAGGTTGTTGTCATCAAAACCATCATCTCAAGGACTAACACTCTCTCCATTTTTGATGATGACAACCTTTTTTTATTAAATATTATTCTATCCTAATAACTCCCCCTTAATCTATGCCTAACTACCCTATTTTATATTTCTATCCCTTTGTCATCAAAAAAATAAAAAATAACTCTAAACTCTATAACACCAAACTATAGAACTTCTCCTAAATCTAATACTCTATGACATGTGATTATAATGATAGTGTTATCATAAATAATCAACACTTAGGTCTAATAATAAACCTAAACCTAAACTACTAACTTTCTAAGTATATAATAACCATATAGTTATGTCTATTAATAGGGAAGAACACATATAATAATACAATTTATTCATTAATCATATAGTTATATTTACATTTTCGTGGGAAACGTAAGAAGGAACATACAACAATGCTAAAGAAAGAGAAGAAACTAATGTGTGTTTTTGAACATAGGAGATCTATGAATCGAACAGTTTGGATAGTGGAAACAAAAATTTCCACGTTGTTCGACAAGATTCCCATTTTTGTCGAAACACACTTCACTAACGCAAACGACATTGTCGTCATCTTCCGCATACGTTTATTCCATGGGTTCTTCTTCTTCCTCCTCGCTGGCCTCTTGTTCTTGATCTCCTGAAGAGTCTTCATCAATCAAGATTGGGTTAGCATGATTGTCCATTAGAAATTTTTGCAAATTTCTAAGGATCTTACCTTGCCTCTCTTGTTAGTTGGCCATTCGAAGTTGCATTACATGGTGTCATTGACTGAAGTGCATCCTTAAGAGAATCCTCCACTTTAGTCACACGAGTGAGAGTAGTACGTTGAAATGGACCAGAAGTAGGAGAGGGGAACGAAAAGGTTGATTTTATGTTTGATTTGGAAGAAGAGGCCATAGTTTAATTAATTTCAAAAGTTAGAATAGAGAGAGAACAGAGAGAATGATCAAAAATTCGAAAATAAGAAGAATATATAACCAATTATTTGAATTTTGGTGGGAAAATTTCAAAATTTTAAAAATGTTGTAGGTCGACATAGGGTAGAGGGGTATGTCGACATAGTTCTTGAATTTTTGCCTATTTAATTTATTTTGAATTAATTTTTAATTATACTTGTTATTTATATTTTTATATTTCAGTTATTGAACAAATACCTAATTCTCTTCTTAATTTAGTAAATATAGATTCATTTAAGGGTTTTGTTAAGATATCAGCAATTTGATTCTCAGAATTGATATAATCTAGAGTGGTTACTTCCTTACTTATATTATCTCTGAGAAAATGATGTATGATATCAATATGTTTAGTTCGAGCATGTTGAGTAATATTTTTGGATAAATTTATCGCTTTAAAATAATTTTGAAAACAAGATATAATTTTGAAAAATCATTTTGAATAAAAAGTTAGCGGATACAAAACAATGTTCCACTAGATTTTTCGTAGGTTCCATCTTACTTAGGGCTCCATCTCTTTAACAGGCTCGAAGTGGATTCCATTCCATGAATAAATTGGATTTTAAGATGCCAGTGCTTTTCTATAAGTTTTAACAAAATTCCTAATTAAAAAGTAAATTACTTGAAATCTTGATAAACTTGATATTCTTGTTACTCGTGAGTCTTCGATCTCGATATCTTGAATCATTATACCGTACAGTCTTCATTCTTGGTACCTGCATGGTTAAATCTTGCATATACATATATATCTAAACTTATACTGTTAGTATTTATATTTTATAATCTATTCTAAGGTTGTTGTCATCAAAACATCATCTCAAGGACTATCAGTAAGATAAATGCATATATTCGTTGAGCTTTCCTTAAGGTATGTACATTATACTTAGGCTGTCGCAAAATGGTGGGTACGAGTGAATAGTTTCTCTTTATTTGTTAAGCTTTCCTCAAGGTAAAGACGAGATTAGGACAAAGACCACAAGGTTATGAGTTGTATCTGATACAACCTATAATGGGTATCCATCATATGCAGGCATATTATTTGTTGAGCTTTCCTCAAGGCTAGAATCCCTAGGTATTTGGGTCCTAACTCCAACTAGAGAAGTCAAAAGACTTCTATGTTTTAACTTAGGGTTTTGAGAAATGTAAAATCTGGTGGGAACATTACTAGAAAAATGAAATGATAACATTTAACTTTTCTAATATTGTAAGAACATCTGCTATGTATAAATTAAAATAATCTACATCAATAATTTTTTGCATTAAATACAATTGATAAAATGTTTATCAGTTATAAATATACAAATGAACTTAATTAATATTGGCAAAAAATATATAAAATATACTTACCAATAAATTTTGCATGTTGACCTATGAAAGCACCTATTTATACAACTATTGATACGTTCGTAACTTGGTCACTTACGTATATACTTGTCTGATGCTATGTGTTGTCTTTAGCAAGTTTAGAACTCAAAAAGTAATGCAAGGACATGAATATTTGATTCAATTTTGATCACATATAAATGGTGAACGATTACCATTCGTAATGTAAAAAGCCTAAATGAAATTAGTTTATTTGAAATAAGCAAGTAAACCTTAGCATGAGATTGTGTATTCAATAAAATTTATTACAATGACGATCTTATTGTGTTAAATGTAACACATACTAAAAATTACAAGATGGATTTAAGAATTCGATCTTTGAAATGTCAAATTGATCGATTTACATAAAGTGCAATTTATTTGTTATCCTTAAATGTTAAGAATGACCAAATGCACCTTAGTTAGCTATGATATTTTAGTGAAGGTTTCCTTTGAATGGTCGACCATTTAGAAAGAAAATTGAACGTATGAGAGTGAATGTAACCGAAGACATGGTTGAGATGAAGAGAGTGAATAGTCATTTCTACTTCATAAAAAAAACATTAGAAACATAATTGTAAAATAATAATGGATACTTAACAAGGAATAAGAGATATGATATCCATTCCAAATGTATTTTCACATAGCAAAATGTTTTTATGAGATTTATTTCCTTGAATTTAAGATATTTGTTCTAAAAATTCTCGACTGTAATTGAAATAAATAGCATATATTAAGTGGTTGAATAGAGCTTCATATTTCATATGCTATTATAGTAATGTCAGAAATAGTAGGAGCATGCCATATAACACTTGTTGGTCGCATTAAGTTATGAACATTCATAAAACACACTAAAGAATATTTATAATAATAATTATCTTTCAGTGTTGACCGAAAAATAATAGATTAGTATTTCAATATGAATATTATGAATATTTTTTATGAAATAAAACTATAGCAGTTGTGTTTGTGCTGCGTTGGAAAAAACAAAAGTATCTAGATTTAATCGCAATTATTTTGGAATTATTGACTAAGCCAAAGTTTGAAGAAATAATTCTTTGATTATATGATTATGAATCATATGGTACTATTAAATTGTATATCAAACAATAAAGGGAATTGCATCCATTGAGTGGGAGCACATAAGAGTTGATGAACTCTTCGGGTTGATACATATAAATGTATGCAATCGTAAGTCTATTAATGCAAAAATGGTTTCACGCACTTTGTTATATTCATCGATAAGTTATCACAAACATGAACATGTATATTTGGTACACATGTAGCATATCTATGAAGCTCATTAAATATAAGATGGAAATAAATTAAATAACGTGTAAAAAAAATGGTTTGATTTGATCGAATAAGTAACTATTTTGAAAAGAGTTTTTGAACATACCCAAGAATGAAGGAAGATTCAATCTCAAAAGTCACTCCTCCCTATGATACATAATGATGCATTGATAAGGATTAATCAAACTTTGTTGAACAAAGTATGATTAATGGTGAGTGACGTTGAGTTAACTTCTTTTTGTAAGGACATGTACTTAAGAGTAGTACACAAGGTTAAAATTAATTTCGCCCACATACTAGTTTACAAAATCATTCAAGATAAGGGTTTATGAAACCCCAGCATATCCTAGGCCAAGGATTTGGCAGGTGGTGTGAGTCAAAAGACTACATGTAATAATTACATGTGAGAGATCTTGTATGAAATACCCAAAAAGGTGTTTAGGAACGATTCTCATTAAATGACCATTTTATGTTGTGAACATAACTTTTGTAGACTAATACCAAATCAGTTTTATATAAGAAAATCATAAATGTTTATGAATTCCTGGTCCGTTGCACCATGAAACAATTGTCGTTTCAAAAAAATACCAACTTCACACTAAAAGGATTTTCTTTTAGAATTTGTTGATAGTAAAATGGATTTGGATTTGATCAAGGTTAAAACCGACTATGAGGGATGAAATGAAATCAACCAAACCTAAATGAACACAACGCATTATAATATATAATAAATATTCTCGCGCATTAAAGAAAAACTATGAGTTTTTTATTAATTTTGAGAAAGATAATCCTCAACTGTCAATTAAACCATTAAGAGTATTTACTCTATGATATAACGTGAAGCGCAATTCCAAAATAGATTCTAAGTACGTTATCAAAATATGAATTATATATATTTACCCAAATGTATATGATCCATCGGCCTCAAATCAAGAGAAAAACTAATGCAGTTGGAATACAATGAGTAACGTTGATCAGAATAACATCATAAATTTTAATTATTTAAATTAGTGTAATAGATTCATCATTCAACGTGCTCAAGTTAATTTAGATTTGCTCATAAAATTATCACTTAGTACGACTTTGTGTTTGATACATACGTGTTAAAATAGAAAAGTCTAAATAATGATTTTGAATAGACCATTTACACATAACTACCAAAGTGTCTCGAAATCAATGGAAGTGATATTGAGTTTATGGTTTCTAGATATGATCCAAGAACGGATACGAAAGTATCGTTCGATAAGCATCAAAGTTGAACCTGTGTTTTAATGGAAATGTCAAAAGGTTTAATTTCAGTCAAAACGCAGAGGAAGAGTGTGTCGATGAGAAAGAATATTAAAAGGTACATAGATATTTCTAAACTATAAATAAACAACATGCTGCTAATTATTAACGATGTATTTATGTTAAATCAATAATAGTTTAGTTATTTAATACTCGAAATTGGATTGTAAATTATATCTTGTTAAAAAGTTTAATATGAAACATGAAAGATGAATTGCATATGCATTGGAAAAAAGAATTATCATACATGTTGTATTATCTACAATATCGTAATTTGCTCATGTATTTGATGCATGAAGCAAATATCAAATCCAAATTAATATCACTAAATGTTAATCTAGAGTGTTCTCAACAATTTATAAAATACTAGAGATTGTTTACAAAACAACAAACTCATTATGAAGGAGTATTCAGACTTAAACTTTATAAATGATATTGAGCATATGTTAATATAAAATTCATGTTCTATTATCTGTTAAGAAGCTATAAGTTAGAAATTTCCAAACATAACAAAAGGTCATGGCTAATTCAATAAAAATGCTAAGTACATTGCTCTTAATAGTGTCAAACGAAAAGTAGTGTTTAAATATAATTGCACAAATTTATAACCGAGCTAGGGGCGATTCTAAGTATTGAGAATACTACATCATTGTTATATGATAACAATGAAATAATAAGAGCTCACTAGAAGTCAAGAAACATCCTCCGAATAGTTCCACATGATAAAGGTAGTTTATCAGTATCGAATAGAGTTGTTTGATAAAGTAAATAATTAAAACAACATAGCAGATCAATTTACGAATGGTGTAACTCAATCGGTTCTCATCAAACTGATTGACGAAATTGAATTAAGATTCTATAATTGGCTCGAAGTGTAAGTGGGAGATTGATAGAGTTAGGTGTATGTCTTAGAGGCAATTATGTAACTATTACATATATCTAATTCATGACCAACTTGTTCGAAATAAAAGGTATTTTATTTATATTATATACTTGACATAATATGTTATGTTAATTAATTAATTTAATTAAAAGTATATTTAGTAGAAAATCCATATATGGTATGTTTTCTGATTGTAGCTATAATATTTTGTTACTATGAGTGATTTATCAAATAAAATAAACATAACCATGTTAAACATTAGTAGTCAAGATGCATCGAGATTTATATTGATGCATCCATTGAGACTAGAGTAAGCAATGCTCTCCAAACATTGAATAGTGTTTTACTCATGGCTGCTAGGGCACCAAGGGGTTACATACTAATAGTCGTGGATAACTGTATAATGATTAACTCAATAGTTTAAGTTGGTTGGTATAACTAAGGTCAAATAGAAAATTTGATGCGACAATATTACACAATTCCTCGTCTTGAGAATACTGTCGAGCTTCATTGTGAAACTCTACTTTGATCATAGTTAAATCATGGCATGTGTCCAACGAACGACTACAGTAGAGTTGAGAAGAAGCATCAGAAGTGGGACACTATTCGTAAGAGAATTTGTGTTCTCGGTTATATAGGGTGGGTATCACGTTCAATTGAAGTCAACTCAAACTAAAAGTCTCTGGATAGAGCAGTTCAATTAATAATAATTGTAATTATTTGTTGAAACGACAAAAATTTCTATCGATTAGAAAACCATCGTTAAAATATAATCGTTATAAAAACTGCAAGCGCACGGCGTACAATCGTCGTACGTACGCAGGTACTAGTCGATCAACAGGAAAGAATTAAATTCTAATAATACTCAATCAAATTAGCCCAAAGTTTTGAAGTGATTTTAAACTAAGAAATATAATAGAAAATAAACTAGAGCAAAGGTGAATAAAACTATGCGATCAATGAACAATTTAAAGGAAAATCCACTTCCAATCATTCATATAAATCAACATAAAATTCATTTATAATCTCTTATTAAAATATTAAGTAGAAAGGATTGATGTGTATATTATAAGTATGGTTTATTTGTGCTATTAATTAGCACAACTTAAACCATCAAACTCTAACATGCCATTCAAACCCACTTATCAAATATCATGAAAATGACATAAAATTAAAAATAAAATCTATTTTATGCATGATCTATTTATTATGAATTAGTAATATAGACCATCAAATTTTGATTCTACCTTAACTTTCATAATCAAAATCACTTAGGCATATGATCAAATAGATTATGTTTACAATGGAATAAGTATAGCTTATTTGAGGTGTCAACATAAACTATCAAAATTCACTAAAAAAAAGACATAAACCATCATCACTCAAAGTTTCCATTAAGCACGAAAGAGGGATAACAAATGAAATTATTATGTTAATTTAATATGTTTCATGAGAGCTTCATTACCTCTAAATTTCATTACTTGAAACATAAGGGGTATTTATACATGCTTAAAACCCTAATTCGTATTTTAGGGGACTACCTAAATTGCATTTGAGAAAGTGTAACCTCCAAGTAATCACTAAGGAAATAATTAATCCCCAATAACATGCCTTTAAGCCTCCATTAATACGTGCATGTGCTTTTAATTATGAACCATATGTTAGTGGGTATGTGGTTCCTCCATGTTGCATGAATTCTTTTATTTCCACTTTTCATTTGCCTTCAATATATGTGCATGCATCCATCCATGAAATCTCTTCATTTTTGCACTCCATTTTCTACAAATAAAAATAAAATGTACAAATAAATTTTCTCAAATTAAATCATACATAAAATTACCATTTCACCCTGAAGATAAATAAATGGCGATTTGAAAACAATTTAATTTTTTGTTTAAACATGTAAAGTACCCTAATATGCTCATATATTTGATTAAAAGAAGATTAAATATGGAAGTAAAAATATATACTTTCACGTGCACATCAAATACCTCCACATTTATCTTTTTATTCGTCCTCGAATAACTAAAACTAGGATAAATCTGTTTTCAACACGATTGAATTGAGCGTATGCAACAAGCCGTTAAACCTTTAGGTGTCCATAGTAGGACGTATGTTGTCCTGTGAGGGTTTTCAACGGATACTACTCACAAAACTCAGATGCGGTATGCAAATTCTAATGCCACTGCATGATGCAAGTTTTCGTAAATATTTACAAATGAGGAATTTACTTTTAAATTGGCATAAGTAAGTTAAATATAAGTTTTGATCATTATCAAGAAATTTTAGTCCTTTTACTCATCAAAACTTCCAACAAAAATTAAGTTATCATCACTATTAGACTCTAGTTTGGTTAGTTGTTTCGGTTGATAACATAGTGCAACTATGAAATGGATCTTTTAGTTGATTATCAAAGTTTTGCAAAGTCGCATTTCTATTTCTTTTAAATAACAAGCCAAATTAAATAAGTGAAAATAGCGCTTGTATTTCAATTGTTTACTGTCTTTATTTTGGAAAATATCAACATTATTATTTACACACCTAACTTAAATAAATTGAGGCCCGAAATACCGATCATGCACTGGCTTTTGGACTTACGTGAGAAGAGTAAAGAGCGTGGCGAGTGTACACACTTATGAATGAATACATGATTCTAGGTGTTTATTATTATTATTTTAATTTTATTTACGTGCACCTAACTTAGATAAACTGAGACCAGATATACCGATCATGCACTGTCTTCGGGCTTACGTAAGAAGGGTACAGAGCATGGAGAGTGTGGACACTTATGTGTGAACACATGACTCTAGGTGTTTCTTATTTTTATAATTTTTTTTTGAGAAGAGAGAGTTATGCAAATTCATCTTAGCACCACCTAACTTAGAAGATAAAAAATGTCATTGCCTTTACTTTAAATCAACCACTCTTTTAAACAAAGATTACAATTAGGACATACTTCATAATTATCACCCATGAACCTTCATATATATATATATATATATATATATATATATATATTGGTTAAACCATAGTTACTTGTACTCAAACTTTTATTATTATTTTTGTTGAGACAAGTAAATTTTCAATTTAATAACCAAAAACATATACTTAGACAATAGTGTTTCTTCAAAAGTAAATCAATATGCTAAAAAGAGAATTTGTTTTGGGATTTTATTTCGTGTTTTGGAAAGAAAATGCAAAAACAAAAAATAATGAAAAATAAAAATAAACATGAGACTCCTCCCCATACTTGGTTTGACTGTGTCCCCACAGTCAAAACGTGATATAATGAGTGAAACGGAGAAAAAAATATACATATTTACAAAGAGGGTTAACATTTCTTACCAGACGTAGTATGACTCATGAAGAATCATGAGCTCCTCCTCTCAATCACTCGACAACTCCAAGTAAGGTTTCAAACAAGGACCATTGACTTTAAAAATCGATCCATCCCTAGGATTTTCTATTTCTATGGCACCGTGTGGAAAACAGTATATACGACATATGGACTTGCCCACCTTTATTTTAATTTTTCGAGGAATAAATGAAGTCGAGAGTTATAAAAAAGAACCATTTAATTTGGCAAAAATATTTTCCTTAGGATTGACTTGTCATGGAAAACTTTTGTTCTTTCTTTGTAAATTTTCTCGTTTTCATACGGGTCGTTCCTAATCTCCTTTAATTCATTGAGTTACAATTTTCCGTTTCCACTAGCTTTTTCAAGATCAAAATTTATGTTCTTAATTGTCCATAATGCTTTATGTTCGAGTTCGATGGGTAAGTGGCACGCTTTACCGTATACAAGCCTAAAAGGAGACATCCCAAGATTAGTTTTATACGTAGTTCTGTAAGCCTGATGCGCATGTGTCAATTTTTGTAACCAATCTTTTCGATTTTTATTCACAGTTTTCTCCAAAATTTGTTTGATTTGGCGATTTGAAACTTCAAATTGACCACAAGTTTGAGGATGATAAGGAGTGGATAAACTATAGGTTATCAAGTATTTCTTCATTAGGGTTTCAAATGAACGAATACAAAAATGAGTTCCATTGTCACTTATTATTGTGTGAGGTGTTCCAAACCTCAAGAAGTTGTTTTATTTTATGAATTTAACAACAACTTTGTGGTCATTTGTTTTAAAGGAATGGCTTCAACCCATTAAGAGATGTAATCAATGACAAGAAGAATGTATAGATTTCCGAAAGAATTGGAAAATGCTCCCATAAAGTCAATAACCCAAACGTCAAAGATTTCGATCATAGGAATAGGGTTCAAAGGCATCATGTTTCGTCGAGAGATTTTTCCTAACATTTGACAATGATCACAAGTTTTACAAAATTCGAATGCATCTTTGAAAAGCATAAGCCAATAAAAACCACATTGAAGCACCTTTTTCGCTGTTTTCTTAGGACCAAAGTGACCACCACAAACTTAGTCATGACAAAATGAAAGAACCCTCTTGATTTCACAACCTGGAACGCAATGTCAAATGATTTGGTCAGAAAAGTACGTAAACAAGTATGGATCATCCCAATAGAAGTACTTGACTTAGGAAAGAAATTTATATTTATCTTGTTTTGACAAAAATGAAGGAGTTTCCTTAGTGATTACATAGTTCACTATATTGACATATCATGGATCGATGGAAACAAAAAGAAGCTGTTCATCGGGAAAGCTCTCGTTGATCGGTAAAGAAGATGGTGCGTTTGAAAGATGCGATAGATGATCAACGATGACATTGTCAAATCCTTTTTTACCTTTGATCTTATGGTCAAATTCTTGGAGTTACAGGATCCAACGGATCAAATAAGACTTAGCATTCTTTTTAGCGAAAAGGTACCTAAGAGCAGAGTGGTCGCTGTAAACAGTAATGTGTAAGCCAATCAAATAAGGTTAAAACTTTTTAGGGGCAAAAACTATCGCCAGAAGCTCTTTTCCATTGGTCGTGTAATTGAGTTGAGCATCGTTTAGAGTCATACTAGCGTAGTAGATGACGTGAAGAATTTTTTTAACACGCTATGCTAAGACAACACCAACTGCAAAGTTAGAGGCACCACACATTATTTCGAAAGGAAGATCCTAATTGGGTGAGCAAATGATGGGAGCGGAAATGAGTTCTTTTTTGAGACGTTCGAAAGCAAAAACACGGTCAGAATTAAAGTCAAATGGAACATCTTTTTCAAGAAGAGTCATCAGAGGTCGAGCTATTTTACTAAAGTCCTTCACAAAGTGTCGATAGAAACGAGGATGCCCAAGAAATGAACGAATATCCTTGATAGATTTGGGAATAGTAGATTCACAATTATGTCAATTTTTGCTTTATCTACCTCAATGCCTTTATTTGAAATAACGTGCCCAAGAACAATGCCATGTCTGACCATGAAATGAATTATTTTCCAATTCAACGTTAAGTATTTGTCCTTGCATCAATTCATAATCAACTCGAGATAGTGTAAGCACTCGAAGAGTTTCCAAAGATGGAAAAATCGTCCATAAATACTTATAAAAAACATTCGATCATGTTGGAAAAGATGCCGACCATGCATCTTTGAAAATTAGCAGGAGCGTTGCAAAGATCAAAGGGCGTATGTCGATATGCAAAGGTGCCAAAGAGACATGTGAAAGTCGTTTTCTCTTGATATTCGAGAGCGATTGGAATTCGGTTATAACTGAAATAACCATCAAGAAAGCAACATAATTCATAGTCGGCTAATCGTTCAAGCATTTGGTCGATGAAAGGAAGAGGGAAGTGATCTTTACGTGTCATAGCATTTAATTTTCGATAATCATTGTGAACATGCCAATCGTTTGAGTATGAGTTGGAATGAATTTGTTAGAATTGTTCTTGATAACGGTATGTCCATACTTTTTAGGCACAATATGAATTGGCTAACCATGAACTATCAGAAATGTGGTATATAATTTTGTTATCGATAAGTTTAAGAATTTCGCCTCGAACTGCATCCTTCATTTTTGGGTTAAGCCTTCGTTGCACATCACGAATAGGTTTGGCTTCGTCAACTAAGAGGATATGATGTTGAACAAGGGCGTGACTAATTCCCTTTATATCAGTAATCGACCATCCAATTGCTACTTTGTTTTTTGATAGAATTGAAAGAAGGGAAGCTTCTTGATCAAGAGGGAGAGTTGAAAGATTATGACATGAAATGTTTCATTGTCACCTAAGTATGCGTACTTAAGGTAATCAGGAAGAGGTTTGAGTTCAAACCTCGGGGGTTGCTCAATCCATGAATTCGGTTGAAGTTCTAACGTAACAGTGAGGGGGTCAAATGGAAGCGTGTTTTCAATCTCGTTAGGCTCGTCTTAAAACAGTTGTTCGTATTCGATCTCGTGTTCGTTGTTAAGGTCGCTTGTTTCGTAGTCAAAATTTTCTTCAATGGAACTAACTTCCATCATTTAGTCAAATCATTTGTTCAATTGGTTTTCAAGATTGAAGATGTTAAGATCCAAAGTCATGTTTCCAAAAGAAATTTTCATCGAATGATTTTGAAAATTGATCAGAGAATTTGAAGTAGCCAAGAAAGGTCGGCCTAAAATCAATTGAATTTGAGTCATAGGATTGTTCACGGGTTGTGTCTCTAAAACGATGAAATTGACAGGGAATATAAATTGACAAATTTTGATGAGTACATCCTCGATTTCTTCCATAGGTTTCTTTTTTGAACAATCGGCAAATTAAAGAGTTACTTTTGTCAGTTTTAGTTCACCCAAGCCGAGTTGCTGGTAAATTGAATAAGGAATCAAATTAACACTCATGCCCAAGCCTAGTAAGCACTTATTAATCGTCTTGTCCCCTATTGTGCATAAGTTAGTCGAACATCCAGATCTTTATATTTGACGAGAATTGATTGGGACAAGACTTCGCTAAGTCTGATAGCTAAGAAAACTTTTTTAGGTACATGAGTGTGTTGTTTTGAGTACATAAGTCCTTTAGAAACTTAGTGTAAGTTGGGACTTGCTGAACAATATCAAGAAGAGGAATGTTTACTTTCACTTGTTTGAAAATTTCCAACGTTTTTTCCATTTGATCAGAATGTTTCTTAGTTCGAAGGCAATGTGGAAATGGAACATGATACTCCGTAGGTCCGTCTACTTGAGTAGAAGAAGAATTTTTAATGGAATTGGATTGGATGTTTGGCACAGTATTTTGTTCTGAATCGCTTATCGTTTAAAAGTGTCAAGAGGAGCTTCAGGTAAATCGTTCGGATTAACAACGTTGGTTATCAATTTTTTTACCGGAATGAAAGTCATGATAGCATTCATTTGGTTGACATTGATATCTTGAACAACATGGGCTTGATTCGAATTTATGTTTTGATTTCTGAGATTCGGAACTAGATGACTTGGGAATGTGCCTCGTTCATGTTCACTTACAGACATAGCTAATTGACTCATTGGCATTTCAAGTTTAGCAATCGATTGACTTGCATTCTATATGTGCGAGGTTAATTTTTTTTCTTCAAATTGTTGTTTGATTGGAGGCTTTGAGTGGTTGCTTTAGCCAAAGTTTCAAGACTTTTCTCACATAAAGTCAATCATTTATCGTCTTGGGGAGCAAAAGATTGTTGCGGTTGATTTTGACAAGGAGGTACAAAATTTTATAGAAAATGGTTGGCTAAAAAGAAGGATTCGAAGCATTGTTTGAAATTGCTTGAAAATTGGGATGGACCAAATTCGTGTTAGAATATTTTGGTTCCATGCAAAGTTAGGATGATTTCTCCAACCGAAATTGTACGTTAGACAAAATACGTCATTCTTAACCTTATTAAAAGCATCGAGTTGTTCTATCGAATTTGGACACCAATCAGCTATGTGAATCAGATCGTTGCATTTATAAAACATTGGTTGAGAAGCTTGGTTCATTTGGTTGGATGAGAAAACGTTGTTGAATTTATTAATCATTGCATCAATTTTAACTTCCAAAGCCAAAGATGATCCCATCTAGTGCGCGCTCAATCATGAATAAATGGATTTTTTGTTAGAACTCCTATTGGGATGACTTTTCGGCCAAGTTTTTAAGGAATTGTCAAGCATTGTCGTAATATTAGTTGTCTTCGTACATCGATTCAAGCATGGTTCATGAACTATTTTCAACTCCATCATATAAGATTTGGCAAAAAGTCCAATTTCAAAATTATGGTGTGGACATTTTATTAAAAGCTCTTTAAATCTTTCAAAATATATTCTGAAAGGTACAGCCCTGAATTGATGAAAAAATTTAGTTTCGGATTTTGTTCATTTTTTCCAAGGGGTAAAACTTTTTTAAGAAAATTTTAACGATTTCTTTCCAAGTTTTGATTGAGTTCGACGGTAAGTTATACAACCATTTTTCAGTGTAATCAGTAAGGGCAAATTGAATTAACCGAAGTTTGATATCATCATCACATAATTGTTGGAGTTAATGATTGAACATACATGTTTGAATTTTGTTAAGAAGATATATGCGTCATCGTATTCCAAATTGCCAAATTTCGGGAGCATGACAATATGATTAGAATCAATTTTGGAGTGATTACCTGTCAGGGCGGGTAATATGATACAAGAAGGAATAGAAACTCTATCGAAAAAGAATATATCCATGAGAGCTCGAGGGACGTTTTTGTTCATCATCATTGGAGGATCATTTGTTCGAGTTAAATGTTTTTTGTTATGTCATGAGTCTAAGTACTCATGCACACGTGAAAAGGTCAAGTGGAGAAAGAAGTGAGAATCAAGTTTAAGAGAATGAAACAATATTTAGAAAATGAAATGAAGTGAAAAATTGTTTTTTATATATTTTTTAAAGAAAAATATTTACCAAAAAGAATTTATTTTTCAAATGGAAGATTTGATTTTTGTTTTTTTCGAATTGTTGAATGTTTTTTTGTTTTTGAAAAGACTTTTTTTTGAATTTTTGTTTTTATGAAAATAAACTAACTAAAGTAGAATGCTTCTATTTGGATTTTCGATTTTGTTTGATTTTTTCAAAGGAAAAGATTTGAAAAGATTTTTCTTGTTTTTGAATTTTTGTTTTTAATTAAAAACAAAGTTGAGTAAAATGTAAACTTTTTTTAGTTTTGGATTTTGTTTTTTTATATGCATGAACTTATGCAACTAAATGAATGCAAGGACTTAATTATAAATTTTCTGTCCGTAGTAGCTCCTAACCAAAAATTATATGATCATACTTTGTCTTAATCCAATAAAATAGTTTTTAGCTAGGTAATGGATAAGAGTTATCGGTGCACCATGAATCACCGTAGCAATGCAGCCGAAGGTTTAAGTACCTTCAGAGAAACAATCACTGTAAATTATCGAAACACCATAATATTTATATATGATTAATTGCTCCGCCGTAGCGTAGATACCAAGAAGTTTGATTGTCGAAAGAAGACAATTTTTCAAGATATAATTAAGTGTACTTTTGGCACAAGTCCTTATTAAGTTTCAAAATTCATGAAAAGTCCTTCACTAAATTTCAGTATAAATTAGGTCGCTTTTTTTATTCACGATTATTGCAGAGCATGATGCAACTTACAATGAAACTTTGAAACTTTGACAGGGAAAGTTGCTGAAATATCAGCACTTATTTATAAAAGTTGCTGACATTTCAGCAATAATTTTTCTTCGTTTCCAGAAAACAGGGACCCGCTTTACAATGAAACTTTGACAGGGATCCGCTTTACAATATGAAAGTATAATAGGGATGCCTCCCTAATTTCCACTATAATTAAGCCATAAATGAGCTCGCTCACCCTTAAGTCCGACGTCTAATTGTTATTATTAGTTAATATTTATAATGAAATGCAATTTGTGGGCCAAGAAGGGGTGATGAAATCATCCACCTTATTTGGATTTGGCTGTTGCCATTAGAAAAGAAAGTAAGATGAGATGAGTGCGAAATAGAAATTAAACATTATTTAACAATGCAACTGCGTATAAAATTCTAATTTTATTTTTAGATTTTTAGAATGCAAGCAACCAACAATGCAAGGAAACTAAATACAAGAGATGATAACATGATACCAGAGCGTGTAAAATTATTAGCAATTTTATTTTAAAGCAGCGATTTTTTAGCCCAATTCTTTTAGCAACCAAGCAAAGCAGTTGCTTTTTTAGTGAGCAATTCTTCTCCTTATGCTTTTGCAACCTGAATGAGTATTGAAAACGAATTTTTTTTAAGAGCAACAATGACAAATCTTTCTTTAAGAGAAATATAGACAAATTTCTTTTAAGAGAAACAAAGACAACAAATTTGTTTAAGGGAAATAAAAGCTAAATAAAAACAAATACAATTTTTTTCTTTTTCCTTTTTTAACAAGAACAATAATGTGAATGAGACTATAAACAAAACACTGGCAGGCACTGATGGGTCTGGAGTGATTTCCATGATGGTTTGATGAGTTTTTCAGTGGAAGAGAAGGTGTTCGACAGGTTAGAGAAAGTGTTTGAGGAAAAGTTTGAAGAAGCCGATACTCAAGAATGTGCACAGATATATTCGTGCATGAAAGTTAAGGTTATTAGAGGTTTCTTACCGAACAAGCAACTGAAGTGATACAAAAAATTAGTGGGAAATGTTCGGCATTTGAGTTTCTTTGAAGCAGCAACTTCGCTAGGGTTCAAACTGCCTTCAGTTTAATGTGATGCTACCAGAACGTAAAAAAATAGGGTAAATTGCAGAAGTTGCAAGAAGAAGACATAGCAATTTTCAAAGAGTGGCAAAGAAACAAAGGCTGATTCAAGAATAAGAATCAAGAACTGGAACTATAAATGCATATGAATCAAACAGAAACTAATATGTGATCAAAGATAACAAGAATGTTAAAAATACAGATTCACAAGCTAAATGCAGATTCAAGAATGCAAATGCAAACATACAAGAATTTAAGACTGAATCAAGAACAAGAAACAATGAACTAAAATGATAAATGCATACAAACTGAATAAGGAGGAAAAAACTAAATAGAAAGTAAAGCTACAAAAGATTAAACTAAGTTCTAGAATTCAAAAAAAGAAAGAAAAAGAATTAATGGAAGTACAAACTGGAAATAAAGGAACATGGATCTACAACATAGTAACAAATGAAAAAGTGATTTTATTGCTTTTATTTCTTCACACCATTACAACATCACAATACTGCCTATATATATATATATATATATATATATATATATATATATATATATATATATATATATATGCAGTTTTCACATAATGGACCAACACCAATACAACCCATTAATAACCTACCCAACTCATGAATCAAAATACAACTATATGTACGTACACCCCAATACAACAAAATACTATAACAGCCCATACATGCACAAGCCCACATACTCTTCATCAAAGCACACATCCACTTATACAATACTGCTTATACATGTGCAGTTTTTAACATTAGTGAAGTTTGCTCTGATGATCTTTGGTCTAAATGCTCTTCTTCTTTCATTTCTGCTATGGAGCTGCTGTTTCCTTTCCTGAGCATCTCAAGAAGAGTTTGGTTGTTACATCTCCCCTCTCCTTCAAGAATGGACCTTGTCCCAAGTCCAAGGTGGGAAATTTTCGAATAATTGGCCAATAATCCTCCCGTGTAGCTTCTTCTACAGATTTACCTTTCCATTTCACCAATATCTGTACAACTGCATCATTGCCTCTAGGTATCATCCTCCTATCAATTATAGCCTCTGGTTGCTCTACAATCTCATCAACAAAGCTAGGAGTATTATCTTGTATTATCACATCATTCCCAAGTATTTTCTTCAGTTGAAATACATGAAATACCGGATGTATCTTTGCTTCAGCTGGCATCTGCAACTTGTATGCAACCTTTCCAATTCTTTCAAGTATCATATATGGACCATAGTACTTTGGGGCTAGTTTGTGAGTTCTCTGGACCCTTGCAGTGATTTGTTTATATGGTTGGAGTTTTAAGTACACCCAGTCTCCTTGATTAAATTCTCTGTCTGTCCTTCTGTTATCAACATATTTCTTCATCCTACTATGTGCAAGTTTAATACTGTCCTTGAAGAACTCTATGATGATGTCTACAGAATACATTGCTTCCTCCACTTGCTCTACTTTGGCTGTGTTAGGCACATAGGATAACAAATTTAGGGGATCTACACCATACACTGCTTTGTAAGGTGTTGTATTGGTGGGATTCTTCCAAGTAGTATTATACCAATACTCTGCTACTGACAGCCACTTAACCCACTCCTATGGCTTATGACAGATGAAACATCTCAAATAACATTCCAGAATTTTGTTCACCACTTCAGTTTGGCCATCACTTTGTGGGAGATAGGCAGTGCTCAACTTCAATGTGAACCCTTGCAACTTAAACAATTCCTGCCAAAACTTGCTTGTAAAAATAGCATCTCTATCACTTACTATAGACTTGGGTAGACCATGCAATTTAAAGACACCATCAAAGAACACAGTGGCTGCTTCCTTGGCCGTGAAGGGGTGACTCAGAGGAAAAAAATGTGCATACTTACTCAACATATCAACCACTACAAATATGACTGTGTACTTGTGACTCTTTGGCAAGCAAGTGATAAAATCCATGGATATGTCAATCCAAATTCTTTCAGGAATAGGCAAAGGCTGCAGAAGACCAAGAATTAGTATATATTCTTCCTTATTCCTCTAACATTCATCACAAGTCTTGACAAAAGCTTCGACATCTCTTTTCATTTTCTTCCAATAGAAAACTTTTTTAATTTTTTGAGGGTAGCCTTGATGCCAGAATGTCCTCCCAGAGGAGTTGAATGATGCTCTTTTATCAGTGGAAGTAACAGTTCCTATATATTATGATCTATTAACAACTTACCTTTATGGTATATCACTTCATCCACTATCTGATATTTATTGTTAGGTGGGGTCTGATTTTGTAACTGTAGCAACTGTTGCTTGTACCATATTGAAGAATGCAAGGTCTTTTTAATCTCTCGGAACCAAGGTGCCTGTACTATGGATATAGCCTGCAAGTGTAAATCAATATCATGACTATACTCCTCTTCTACTGCATTCCTCCTAGACAAAGCATCCGCTACCACATTCTCTCTCCCACTACGGTACTCAACTATGTAATCAAAGCCATGTAACTTGGCTAGCCATTTATGTTGCAACCCACTGTGTAGCTTTTTTGTCAAAAGATATTTAAGGCTGTGATGATCTATCTTGATTACAAATTGCCTTCCTAACAAATATTGACTCCATTTTTTTGTGGCTATAATAATAGCTAGCAACTCTTTTTCATAAGTGGATAAAGCTAAGTTTCTTCCATGCAAAGCTTTACTCAAATATGCAATGGGTCTGTTCTTCTGAGACAACACCGCACCCACCCCATACCCACTAGCATCACACTCCAGAACAAATGGTAAGTTAAAATTAGGCATAGCTAGGATAGGTGGATTAATCAAACACTATTTAACTGTTCAAATGATTGTCTTGATATTTTATCCCACTTAAAAGAATTTTTCTTCAACATCTCTATCGTAGGCTTGGCTATTATCCCATAGTTTTTTATAAATTTTCTATAATACCCACTGAGTCCTAAAAATCCTCTCAGTGCTTTTAATGTTTGAGGTAGTAGCCAATCTAATATAGCTTGAATTTTCGTAGGATCAACAACTAGGCCTCTAGAAGAAATCACATGCCCCAAGTACTCTAAAGTCTCCTTAGCAAAACTGCATTTGGATAGCTTTACCACTAATTTATTCTCTTGCAAGACTTGGAAAGTTTGTTCAAGATGTTGCAGATGATCAATTCAAGTTTTGCTATATACTAATATATCATCAAAGAACACTAATATAAACTTCCTCAAATATGACTTAAAAATATCATTCATCAAAGATTGAAATGTAGAAGGAGCATTGACTAAACCAAAGGGAATCACCAGAAATTCATAATGGCCATGATGTGCTCTGAAGGCAGTCTTGTGAATGTCTGAATCATACATGCGTATCTGATGATAGCCTAATCTCAAATCAAGCTTAGAAAACCAATTAGAGCCCTGTAGTTCATAAAAGAGGTCATCAATCAAGGGAATAGGAAATTTATCTTTGAGAGTATGAGAATTCAAGCTTCTGTAATCAACACATAATCTCCAAGCGCCATCTTTCTTTTTAACCATCACAAAAGGGGAGGAGTAAGAACTAGTACTAGGCCGGATAAGTCCAGTATCTAACATGTCCTCAATAATCTTTTCCAGTTCATTTTTCAAATGATAGGAATGTCTGTATGGCTTCATACAAATGGGTTTGGTGCTAGGCTGAAGTGGAATTTTGTGATCATGGGTTCTTTGAGGTGGGAAGGGAGGTTTATCAGTGGAAATCATAGGGAATTGGTGGAGGAGTTCAACAACGGCAGAGGGAAGATTGGGGTCTGGTTCATGGATTGGTGGCATATGAAGGCATAACAACATGGTTTGGGCATGGGTACTCTCCTTATCCATAGTCATTCTATCAATCATCTTCACATCTTCTGGCTTAATGCCTTGCCACATATATAGCTTGTTATTATATTGAAACTTCACCTGTAAGTGCTCCAAATTCAAAGTGACTTCACCCAGACTCCTCATCCACTGAGCACCAAGCACCACTTGACAGCCCTCTAAAGGCAAGAGAAGTAGTTAAACTGGCATTTTACACCCTTGGCATTTCAACAAAACATCTTTACAAATCCTTGATCTAGTTAATTTCTCCCCATTAGCTACTGTCACTTCATACACTTTGGACTCATCAATTTTTAATTTGAGTTTTCTTGCCAATTCCTCACTAATAAAGCTATGTGTGGACCCTGAATCAATCAAGATTTGCACCGGTTTCTTATTGATAACTCCTTGAACTTTGATAGTGGATAATGCTGGAATACCACACATGGCTTGCAGGGTTATAGAAAGTGTTTTCTTCTACTGTAGTTTTATCTTCTGTTTCACCACTCTCCTCTGATACAACATCATCATTTGTTTCTTCATTTTTGAGTGTCATCACTCCTTCTAGCATATACACTCGGGGAGTAGGACAGTTATGGTCCTTATGTCATTTTTGTTTGCAGCCATAACATAAGCCTTGTCTCCTCATTTCAACAATTTCAGCAGGAGTAAGACCCTTAGTGCGAGCTGTATTCTCAACAGTAGTGTTTCCTTCCTTGGGTTTTGAGGTGGTTTGGTGGTTTGGAGTAGATGTAATGGAGGGAGTGGTAGTGGTCTGGTTGTTCTTAGGCAAAGATAGGTTGCCGCTTTTATGGCCTTTCTTTACTTGCATATATTTACATTTATACATTTTGGCTAAAGTTACAGCCTCTCTGAAATCATGGGGTCTAGATGTCAACACATCATATCGAATTTCTTCTTTCAATCCATTAATGAAACGGTCTAGCAAGAATTTTGGGGGGAGGGGGGGGGGGGGTAATGTCTCAATCAGAGCCTGCAACTGCTCAAACCTACTTAGGTATGCTCTAACAGTAGTGTACTGTTTTAACTTGGATAAGGTCTCATAGGGACGTTCCATTTCCTCTGTGTTGAATCTTACCAAGATCTCTTCTTTAAACACAAGCCACAACTCATAATTTTCTATTGTATTAGTATACCAGTGGTACCATTGTAAAGCCTATTTTCTCCATGAAAACGAAGTAATCTCGACCCATTGACTCACATCAGTGTGATGAAATCGAAAGTATTGCTTCACTTGTCTCAACCAAAATCGGTAACAATCTCATCACCAGTGAATATAGGAAAATCCAATTTCATGGTGGGAGTGGGTTGATGGTAAGCCGGTGGATAATTTGATTGTGATATTCAAGATTAGAATAATTGGGGCAGTAGTTTCTTGGTTGAGGAGGTGGTTCTTGTGGTCGTAGAGATGGGTTCATTTGCGTCTATGTATTTCTTAGAAGAAAATGGAGGTTTCTTGGAGGTGGCATAACAGGTCTGGTTGGAGGAGTTAGGTTTCGTGGTGGTTGATGAGGTACAGGAAGAACAGGAGGAGGGATATATTGATAATATGGGTGCGTTTCAGATGGTTGCTGCGGCGGTGGTACGTAATTGGAAGTGATGGGTGCTGCACTATTATTTATCGGAGGTGGGGCAGCAACAGGAGGAGGGGGCGGCGGCATTGATGATGAGGTCTGCTCTCGATGTTGTTGCCGTGCCAAAGCATTCAAAACATTGCCAAATCCTTCAACTTTTTGTATGAGACTATTCAAAAGCGCGTCATTTTTGTTGTTGTACTCGTGTTGCCGCTACCATTGATGATCGGATTCTTGATCTTGGATGGCTCCTTGTTCATGGTTTCCAGGATTGTAAGGATCGATCTGAGGGTTAGAGTTGGGATTCCTCTTAGCGGCTTGCTCTGATACCAAATTGGCAGGCACTGATGGGTCTGGAGTGATTGCCATGATGGTTTGATGAGTTTTTCAGCGAAAGAGAAGGTGTTCGACAGGTTAGAGAAAGCGTTTGAGGAAAAGTTTGAAGAAGTTGATACTCAAGAATGTGCACAGATGTATTTGCGCATGAAAGTTAAGGTTATTAGAGGTTTCTTACCGAACAAGCAACTGAAGTGATACAAAAATTAGTGGGAAATGTTTGGCACTTGAGTTTCTTTGAAGCAGCAACTTCACTAGGGTTCAAACTGCCTTCAGTTTAATGTGATGCTACCAGAACGTAAAAAAATAGGGTAAATTGCAGAAGTTGCAAGAAGAAGACAGCAATTTTCAAAGAGTGTCAAAGAAATAAAGGCTGATTCAAGAACAAGAATCAAGAACTGGAACTATAAATGCATATGAATCAAACAGAAACTAATATGGGATCAAAGATAACAAGAATGTTAAAAATACAGATTCACAAGCTAAATGCAGATTCAAGAACGCAAATGCAAACATACAAGAATTTAAGACTGAATCAAGAACAAGAAACAATGAACTAAAATGATAAATGCATACAAACTGAATAAGGAGGAAGGAACTAAATAGAAAGTAAAGCTACAAAAGATTAAACTAAGTTCCAGAATTCAAAAAAAAAAAAAAAATTAATGGAAGTACGAACTGGAAATAAAGGAACAGGGATCTACAACATAGTAACAAATGAAAAAGTGATTTTATTGCTTTTATTTCTTCACACCATTACAACATCACAATACTGCCTATATATATATGCAGTTTTCACATAATGGACCAACACCAATACAACCCATTAATAACCTACCCAACTCATGAATCAAAATACAACAATATGTACGTACACCCCAATACAACAAAATACTACAACAGCCCATACATGCACAAGCCCACATACTCTACATCAAAGCACACATCCACTTACACAATACTGCTTATACATGTGCAGATTTTAACATTAGTGAAGTTTGCTTTGATGATCTTTGGTCTAAATGCTCTTCTTCCTTCATTTCTGCTATGGAGCTGCTGTTTCCTTTCCTGAGCATCTCAAGAAGAGTTTGGTTGTTACAAACACTCACCCAAATCACACATTCAAACAGTTAAATAGAACTGTTTATATCCATACAACTCGAAATTGAGATTCTCAAATCACAATTCAGCAAAACACAACTCAAATTTTAAAATTGAAAATCACACTCCTCAATCTAATCGAAAATTGAAACTGCGGGTTGATGGAAGAGGTTGCAGGTGAAGTTTGTATTCAGATATGCGGTGTCTGTGATTCCAGGCGATTGCCCTTTTTTTTGAGGGTTTGGGTTGATGGTCTATGTTACAGAGGAAGGCTTGTTTTGATTTAAATTTGCAGTGAGGTGCATATGAACTTTGGTGGCGTGGTTATGGTATCAAGTTGCAGTGGCAGCGAGGAGTTTGAGATTATGGTGCAGGAGATTCAGTGCTTGATTGTTGAAGTCGTTTGAACTTTCAGTTGAGGTTGGAAGGCGTTCATGTGGGTGAAGTAGTAGCCGTAGGAGGTAATTTGATGTTGTTTATGTGGTGATTTACAGAGGTGATGGAGGCAGGGCGTATTTGGTTAAGGGTTGTGGATGTTGTAGGAGGGTGTTTGGAGTTGGTTGTAGAAGTAGGTGACAGTGGTGATTGTAGAGGCTGAAGTTGTGGTGTGCGGTTTGTGTTGTAGATGATTGTTGTAGTAGGATGTCTGGGTGTTGGAGATGTATGATGATGGCGACTGGAGATGGTTGCTGTTGGTAGTGATGTATTGGTGTGTGCATGTTTGTAATTTGAAGTTTGGCTAGGATATTTGACGGAAATTGGAATCTTCGGTTAGATGGTGATGAAGGTTGAGCAGTTTCTGGCGATGATGTTGTAATTGAGCAGTTTGGTGAATAGAGGGGTGGAGTTGCGGTCAGAAGTTTTGATGCTGTAAAGGATGTATGCACGGGTGGT
Source organism: Allium cepa (assembly GCA_030765085.1). Taxonomy (NCBI): domain Eukaryota; kingdom Viridiplantae; phylum Streptophyta; class Magnoliopsida; order Asparagales; family Amaryllidaceae; genus Allium; species Allium cepa. The sequence continues at coordinate 845,984,599 of CM060928.1, read as the reverse complement.
TGGATGTTGCCGTGGGGTTTGTTTTGGGTTTATTGGTGATGGCAGGGTTGGCAGGTTGATAGTTAGTTGTATTGTTCTTAATGGTGAAGGGGAGTTGGTCAGTGGACATGTAATGGAGTCGAATTGGCAGTGGGGAGGAACTGTGCAAGGTGGCGAGTGGCAATTGTTACGATGTAGTGAGTGGAAGTTTCAGGTGAAGTGAATTCTCTGTTTTGATGGTTAGGAAGGTTGCTGGAGTTGATGAAGGCGATAATATAAGGATGGAAATTTTGTATGGAGATGAAGATGGTGATGGTGAGGAAGGCATGGGTGTTGGAGAAGGAAGAAGGAGACGTGACTTGGGTGCAGTTATAGAAGCAAGTGAGGGAAATATAGTTGTTGTGATGGTGAAGGAGTTTGGAAGGAGTGATGGATGGCAGTTTGGAGGAAGTAGCAATTTGTTTGCTTGGGGATGAATATGGTTGCGTAAGTAGTAGTGGGATGAATGTGAGCAGCAAATGATGGTGGTGGCAGTTTGGGAAGTGAAGTGAGGTAGTTTGTAAAGGAAGGTGGTGTTGTGATGGAAGTGGAGGGTGGCCGTGAAGTTGAGGCAGTGATGTTTGTTTGGTAAGTACGTAATGTAGTGGAGTTAAGGAAGTATATGAAGCAAGACACTGTTTCTCCACAGCAGTAGGTTTGGTCGTGATTTCTGGAGGTTTTGGAGAAGGTTGGATGGTTTGGTGAACTAGTTATGGGATGCAGTAATGTAAGAAGAGGAATGTGGTTTGTAGTGATTGAAGAAATGTAAACAGAGAAGTTTGAGGAAATAGTTTATAACAGAGAATATGTAATGCAAAATATTTTTTAGGGTTTGCTAGTTTGGAAATTTGGGTTGAATTGATAATCTCAATTGTTGAATTAAAGGATAGAGGTGAGTTAATCATTCACATCTAAATATTTGTTTGATGAACATCATTTTTTTGAATGATTGTTGATTTAATCATATGCAATTTGGTTGAAAACTTGTGTGATTATTGTGTTATTGTTTGCTGGAAATTTGTTTAAAAGAAAGTCACTGCAGTAAAACAACGATAATTTATGGTACAATAATCCAAATTGACTCAATCTTTTTGTGGTAGAAATTAATTTCAATTAGCTACAAGTTTTCTTTTAATCATATTTCGAAATTCTGCAGTTAAATTGGATGAAATTGAGTTTGAAACTAATGTGATAGCTCAGCCATATAAAAATTTTGAGTTAATACCTGAGAGTGAAATGAGTATAACTTTTGATTGCTAAATCCAATTGTGATGAATCTTTTTGCAGTAGAAAGATAATTCTCTAAGGAAATTTTTTTATTTTAATTACTTTCTCATACTTTGAATATTTCTTGGTCAAAATAAAATTTTTAACAGAGTAATAGTCTCTGCCCTGTCAAATTTCTGTGCTAAATATTGTTAGTAATTTAAGCATAACTTTCTCATTTCTCATCGAATTTTGATATCATTTACAACTATTAAAAGTGCTACAACTTTAATTGTAAGTTTTTGCAAATTATATGACTTAAAGGGTCGAAATTGGGTTTGAAACTGAGATACATGCTCCACTCTGTCGATTTTCAAAATTGAAACCTAAAAATAAAATTAGCCATAACTTTCTCGTTTTTGAACGAAATTTGATAATTTTGGATGTACTGCGAAGCACAAATGATGTACTAAAAGTTTCATGTTTTGAGTTTTCTTAAATTTTGATGTTAGTTTGGTCAAAAATGGGTTTGATTTTTGCTATCCCGAGACCAAAATGACAGAGGTATTGCAATTAAGACCCCTGAACTATTTTTATCATAACTATTTTGTTTCTTACCCAAATTCAATGATTTTGGATGTTCTAGAAAACTTAGGCTTCTAGCTAAAAGTTTCGTGTTTTAAGTTTTATGAATTTTTGAGTTTAATTTGGTCAAAAATGCATTTCTTTTTCGCTGTCCGGAAAGCAAAAGACAGCGATAATAAATCCATACTTGATAATTGTTTCGGGTATATCTTTTAACTTGTAAGCCCGAATCAGGTGATTCTTTTTTTGAATTATATCTATGAAATTGATCTTCAACTTTTATGTTTTATGATTTATCAGAATATATGACCTACATGGTCAAATTGGCTCTTTAAGCCGCAGCCCTGTTGTTATGCTAATTATTCACAGTTTTGTAATTTTAGACCTGAGAATTAAAATTGCCGTAACTTTTGGCTCGAATGTCCGAATTAGATGATTCTTTTTCTGACTTCGAGCTATAACAATCATATTCAACTTTTATGTTTTATATTTTCGCAAATTCTGAGTTAAAAAGGGGTGAACTTGCAAAAGAAGCCGCTAGCTTGAGTTCTTTTGCAAAGTTTGGCATTTTCCATTGAATTGTTTTTGAATTCGATGATTTCGAGCATTTTTTTTTGAGATGGTTATAAAAGGCTAACTCCTAATAAAAGAAAAGTCGACATTAATGTCAATTCGCACTATGAATTGACGGTTTCATTTGGGTTTTATCGTATGTTAATTTTACTGAATTTTCATCGATTTTTGCTGTTTCTGTGCACGTGTTTTCTAAACCATTTTCGAAATGATTTTTTTTTAAAATGAAAAAGCTTTCAAATTAAATGTTTTACAAAAATTTATAATTATTATATATATATAATACACACTTTTGTACTATTCGAACGTATGAGAATGAGAATTAAACGATTTAGTAAAACATGTGGTATGGGACATGTGCGCTTACTATTTCGGTTAATTCTGGACTTGTACGATCGAAGCTATTTGAGATTAATGATTCTGAGATGTTTTACCATTTTATGGAATATTTTGAGTTTTATAATTCCTATTTATTGGAATTATTTAAGATGGCCAAGATTTGGCAAGTATTATGGTTTGAGATCTCCTATGTAGGAGTATGGTCGATGTGAACCATCACGATGTTTTATTTACTTGCCAATGATATAAGTCAAGTCTTGAGTATATGATTTCATATTTTGAGATTTATGGTTTATAAGGAACCATCACGATGTTTTCACTTTTCGAGGAAATGAGACAAGTTACGATGTCATTTATCACTTGTAGATGAGATGAGACGAGTATGGTGTCTTTTTATCACTTGCCTATAAGACGAGGCGGGATATGATTTTCAAAGTTTTATGATGTTCCTAGTGTGGCATCGACTAGCGGCTAGTAACCGCTAAGTGCAGTGGTATGAGACACACGTTAATACTTTTCGGGTTCCTATCCGTGAGTTTGTGACACATTCACGATGCTTACCTAGCAGAACTGCTTTGAGAGGTGTTAGCGACCTTGTCATAAGGACGAACTGCTTTGGAAGGTGTTAGCGACCTTGTTAGGGCTGACAAAATGGCTTGGAAAGTGTCAACGACCTTGTCACGAGGACGGACTGCTTTGGAAGGTGTTAGCGACCTTGTCTAAGGCTTCGGCCGTCTGAGTTTAGCACGTGCAGCATTGCTCCGGCATTGTAATCAGGGATCTGGCAAATCCGGGTTTTTTTTTTAGTTTTGAGTTCGCCATTTTTGGCGCATTAGTGTTAAGATTTTCTGGGTTTTGAACATGCATCAAATTCTTTATTGAGTTTGATATTTTATGAGTTTGAATTCGTATCAAGTTCCATTAGGTTTTTAAGATTGAGATGTATGTGTGAGATTTAGCTGTCTTGGCTTACTTATGAGTTTAAGATCTCACATTCTTATAGAGTTATCTTGTGTTGCTTTTATGACTTCTATTTGTGATTGAGATGAGTTTTCTTCTTTTTGGAGTAATGGTTCATTGAACCATTTGAGTTTTTCTTGAGTTTTATATGAGTTGATTTGAGTTCATTATGGGTTATCGCCGATGATATGAGGCACTTGTGTTTTATTTGAGCATTGAGTTTGAGTTACCTCTTTCGAGGTATTTAGTCACTTAGGTAGCGTTTGTTACTTAAGTATTGAGCTATGAGTTATCTAATCCTTCTCCTCATTCGAGAAGAAGTATCACTATAGCCATTCTGCTTCATATTATCGATATTGACTGATTTGTGTAGCTAGACTGACCCGTGTATTTATACTCGGGTCAGACCGAGTTGTTTCAGGTATCATCTATTAGGCTTAGCTTAAAGTTGATGTTGGACATTAGCTTATCTATCTCTTGAGTAATTTATTTCTTCCACATACTCTGATGTATTTACATTTGATTCAATGTATATGGTGTGGTCGAGTACCACCTTTATTGTATTCATATTGTATTGTACCAAACATGTATCAGTGTATATGTATATATATGATGTTAATTACTGTTCTGTGATGTGCTTTACATTTAGTTATTTTATTTTGTTCTGATAGATCCATTAACTACCTATAGTTTTGGATTAAGCATTTACTGGGTATGTCGATCCATTTGAGTAGGAAAAAAAATTATATTGCATTTATCGACGTATTCAGTAGATATTTAAGACAAAATTATAGATAGTCGCCCTTAACCAGCCCTATTCTCCGCTTTAGTAGAAGGAATTACTTGTTAATTCTCTTTACTAAGGTGGATCTCGGGGTGGGGCGTTACACATAGCGGGTTTCTTTTCATTTTCTTTATGGAAATAACTATTTTTAAGATCTCACACTGGTCGCATGACTGACCTGGAGTTTATTATTCCCTTTCTAAACTTTAGATGCCCTTAATTTTCCACATGGGCAGCCTAGAGTCAGGTTATCAGTTATTCTGGAGCAAAGTCAGAAAAGATATGCTGTAGAGATTTGGAGGCAAGCTGGATGGAGAGGCGTATCACTTGTATATGTTATATTCTTTTTCATTGTTTTGTTGTTATAAACTCTGATGATGTATGTATAAACTGATATAGTTCTTTGTTTTAAAGATTATTCATTTATCTATTATATGTTGTTCCGTTGCAAAATGTGAGATTCTGTTATTGTTTCTATTTCTTCTTCTATTTTCTTCTTCTTAAACCCTAAAGGTTCGGTTTTCAGGCCTTCGACTGTTCGGCATTTGATACAGTGGACGTATTGATGGCAACTTTTGGGCGTCGAAAAATTGGGTCGTTACAACATTACATAACTTAAGTATGACATAAATACAAGAACAAATAATATTCATAACATGAAGGGAACATAACTTATATCATTAACTTAAAACTTTTTCAACTGGTTTTCAAATCGCTTACCAATAATCAAAGGTGTCATCTTTTCAATGCATAAACCAATCCAACAACCTTTACATTTCAATACATATACAACAAGCAATATCAACTACTAAAATGAACAATGTTCAACCTAAAAACTTGTAGTTTTAAAGGAGAGATTTTACACACAGATATGCTTCCAACTTTTATCAAAAGCGACCCGAGATACTTCCAACTAACAAGGACACCCTCTTTCTCCTCCTTTCCTTACTCAAAGGCTTAGCCCAAAGGTATAGTGCATGCGGCCAAGGGTGGTGAAGCTCGATCTTGAAAGGTGGAAGGACTTCGGATTATTAATGAATTCACAAAAATTAAACTCAAAAATAGGTAATTTTCAAACTGTTTTTGGACAAGTTACTCATAGAATATGGAAAATTTGAAAAGGGAAAAAATTCTTGGATATTCTCTTCTCTACAATTTCAAAGAAATGAGTCACTCAATTTGGATAATTTTTTAGGGAGATATGGTCAAAAGAAGAAGAGGTATTTATGGACTTGAAATTTTGAGTTCCAAAATTCTCTGTAAGGAAATGAGATTTGACATGGTTAAGCGCAAAATTTGGAGAAGTGGTACACAATAGAGTTGTAGCCACTAGAATTTGATGCAGTTTGAAATAAAAATCATCCATTTCATTAAGTTATGAGAAAGATATAGCAGAAGTAAAAGAGGTGAAATTGAAGAAGTAAAAGAATTACCTAAATGCCCTTGTCCTTTACCATCCACTATCATATTGCCACCTTACCTAGCTTCGTTCACCTCATGTACTCATGCCCCCATTTGATACTCCTCCCTCCATTTCATGAGAAAACATGTTTAAACATCTTTAAGTCCTCTTTGTACTTAAGTTGCCAAAATGATTCAGGTGATGTGACATTTATATTTATATTTTAAAATTTATATACTTAGATATGAATACATATGTGCATAAACTAGTACACTCGTATATACATATGCTAATTCATTTATAAATGTGTAGGCTTATGCTAAAGGGTTCACAACATTTCCGATAACTTTTAGCCGACGTAAAGTCGAAAATTTAGAAAACAAATTCCGATCACATCCTAGATCTTTCTTCGAACTAAATATTTTTGTAAATAAATTTGGAAAACTATTTTACCGCTATTATCTATTTTTTAAAAGATTTTTATTTTAATTATAAAACCTATTATTTGAAAATTAAAAATTAATTAAATATTCTCAAATTAAGGTTGTGAAATTCTGAATCCTTACAAAGAAGAAAGAAGACAGAAGAGGAGAGAGAAGAGAGAAAGAACACCAAACAACAGAGAATCTCACAACGTAGTGGAATAAGGCAAAATATAATATCAATGATCTTTACAAAAAAAACTGTAATATACATACATCAAATCAGAGTATACAAATAACTAATCATCAGCCTGGCAAGTTATAACAATATGTCCTTACAAATGCTGCTAACTTAAATAACCAATGCTACAGAAAATAAACATATATGTAAATATGACTTGAAGACCACCAGCGTGTTTTGGAAGCTCCAAAGCATTCGAACTGAAGCTATATATACTCGGTCTAACCCGAGCAATAGAAGGAAATAACACCCAGATTAGTCTACTAAACCAGTATGAGAAAACACGTCCCAAATGGATTTAAAGCTATAAAACCTTTCAAAACAAAGGTATATCGTAAGACCTTGCCGTACATAAACACGGATGATTTTTTACATTATGATAACCAAAATAGATCATATCAAATTCTCTGACATTATAATAGTGTCTAGGGTATAAATACATATCAATCATAGCCGAAAATGATACATTTATTTAATTCCAACATAATAGGTTTACAATTAAAACCATAAAGTGTCATATTGAATAATGGATTCCATATAATGACAAAGTAAAAGACTACCTTCTTGACAGTACATATCTAGAAAAATGCACTGAGGCATCAACAGATGGTCCTCTACCAACACAGAACCAGCCTACAATTAACGTAGATAGTACCACATATGACATCGCCCCGATCGTTACCGACCTTTACCAGGATCCCAAAGCATACAACATACCAGACATAGATGGTAATCTAGAAAGGTGATGACCATATCCTAATGGAAGCATCCAAGTTAGCATGCTGCATCTACCATGTTTTTGTCATTTCCGATGTGTGAGGCTTAAGGTATTTTACCTTTCATAGAATAAATCTTACTTTAAGTGTCACATTGCCATTTCCAATGACATACTAATTGATTTCCATAAAAGTATAGCCCTTGAGTTCATATGCCTCCGAAAAGGGTGTTAAGTGTGAGAGGGGTTACCTCCTACACCACCAAAAAGATCTATGTTTTAAAAACAAATATACGTGGTTCTTAGAAATGCAATGTCAGACATCCGTCCATACAAGTTGTCCAGAAACAAGATAAACCGTATGCACTCTTCTAATACATCCTGTGGGGAATCAACCTTAGGATTAGTAGCGAACTTTCCTTGCATCGAACATTTTCACAATGAAGCACTACTGCCACTATATACATGTATACATATATATATATACATATATATATAAGATGGAATCGCAGGGCTAGTGGCAAGCAGCCCTACATCATGAAGATCTCCTTCTTCAAAAATCATCTTCTTCCACAAATCTGCACTTTCAAATGCATACATTGGTCCGAAGTGGTTTTTGAATAAATCAAATCCCGGTCACTCCGGTTCAATAATCGATAAGAGGCCATCAACCTCATATTTAAATGAAGTCTTGTAGACTTATCACATTTCCAACTCTCAACTTGCTATCCTTCGGCTAGGAAGTAAGCTCGGTAGTTTGTGTACCATAGTTACTCCGCTCCACTAGAATCACCATTCTTAACACAAAAAGATAAACAAACCTACTCAGTTGGCCTCTTAGTAAGTGCACGACTAATCAATTTCGATATCAAGTCAAGAAACCAAAAATGGCCAAAAATACAATCTAGCACACAAGCAGTCACTAGGCATGTTTAATTAATCTTTTATTAATTAAATCACTTTCCAAATATTTTCTCAAAATTTATTTGGAAAGATATATTCTCAAAACCATTTGAACCTTTTGATATTTGTACAACATTTCCATATACTCATTTCAAAGATATAAGTATATTCACAAACCATTTCATTTTCAACACTTAGAAAATATCTCTATATACTTAAATCTATAATAAGTATATTTACAAATCTTTTGAGGAAAGCTCACTTTATGGGGTTAAAACGAATGTTGCTAAAATATCGTTACAACAACCCAAAACAATAGCAAAGGGATTCGATATTTATATTTATATAAATCTCATATACTATACAAAACATTTCTTTCGAAAATCATTTACTATAACAATAGTGTTATAGTATATTCCTTCCTCGCTTTCTCGAAAACATCTATCAGAACAATAAATGTTGAAATCTGTGTTTTCATCCCTTAGTACATTTCAAATCACTTTTTAAAATCTTTTAATTGCATCGAAAAATGTCACTTTCAAAGCATTCCTTCAAAGATCATTTTAACTTTTAAAATGTGAATATATTTCCTCTATAAAAATCCATATCCAAATCTCAACATAAATCATTTACATATTTATAAAACTAGGTTTATAAGTCTCCATTTTATTTTACAAAACTTCTCTTTATAAAATCTCTTTATTTATAAAATTCTATCTATAAATCTGTTCCCTCATAAATCTCATTTATTTATAAAATCCCATTTATAAATCTATTTACCAAATATCAATTGCAAATCCATTTTTAATATTTATAGAACTCCGTTTATAAATCTAATACTTTATTTATAAAATATTACATTTATAAATCTTTTATATAAACCAATTCAAAAATAATTATTTCAAACTATTTCTATCTTTTTTAGAACTATATTTCCTTTATAATAAAAGATGGACTTATTTATTAAGTTTTTAAACCTTTATAATAGAGTTCAAAAATCTCTATTTTAACATATTTCAAAAAGTAACAGTTTATAATACCAAAAGATGTACTTTTTATTTTATTTAAAATAAACTCCTTCTTTCAATAATTCAAGAATAACTATTAAAACTATAATTTATTTCAAAATCACTTTAAAATCCTTTTAAATCAAAATCTTCACTTTATAGTATTCTAAAATGCTAAAATAAGGCCAAGTGCTACTATAGCACTAAATAAGAAAAATCATGTCCATCTCTTCAAATATGGCATCCAACAAATCATATATCATAATATGTGTGTGTGTGGGTATTAAAATCAATAGTGGTGATGAATCCTGTTGGATCCCTCCTACCTGTGCTCATGCATCACATATAGTATATAATCATATAATATGGGTCATCTGCTACTAGAGGGTACATATGAAAGGTTATTCGCTCCAAGGCGGGAGCAAATCTAAACCAACCGATAAAGCAGTAAACCATCCAAACAAGCACCAAATATGCATAAATAAAAATATCCTCGCTTAAAATATTAGTGGTTCCATAAAGGTGAGTTAACTCACTTTATAAACCGATAACGCCGATTACTCAATGCCGTAATTGAATGATGTTTGGTTTATCCTTAAAATTCCTACAATCTCAACTCTAAGCCAATCCAACTGGAGACGTAGGTATCATCGCTACGAGTCCAATGCAATCAAATCCAACCTCATATGGACAACATACGAATTAGTGAACATTTGAAAATAATTAAATTTTAATTAACTAAATTAAAATAGGTTTAAACGTTAATTAACTCCCTTTATTTCCCTCGTTACCCCCATGTGACCAAACCCATCCATTTGCCTTGTTCTCTCGACCGCTGCTGCGGCTTAGGACATCGGGCTACCTTCGTCGACCAATCGTTGGTTGCCCCATCCATGTCATGCCCGATGCCGGTAGTCCGACCCCCATAATGCCCAGTAGCTTGCCAAATGCATCAAAACTCAAAACCTATACAAATCAAGATCCATGCCACTTCGAGCCTCCAATCGACGATGGCCACCACCGATGTATTCCCCCTAGCCCACACGCACAACTTTCATGTTGACGGTTCGTCTGAAACGGCTTCGATTGGCTAGAGCAATCTCTTCCATTGGATCATGATGGCTAGGGTTTCAGTTTTTAACAAAATAGAGAGAAGTGAGGCCCTTCTATAGAGAATCTAAAAAACACTATTCATTCCTAAAAAAAATTGAACTCCAAATGAGGCTTGCCGCTTGGTGTGCTATAGTAAATACCCTCATTCCAAACACAATGGAACCTGTATCGAAGCCTAATTCCCCCATATATAGAAATTAGCTTTCAAAATCAAATTATACTATATTGAATTCCAGTAATTAATTTCTATAGATTTCGAGCTCGCATAACTAAACGATATATCCGACCACCATGAAATTCATTGTCGTATAATAATTCAGAATTTCAGATCCAATGGCATTGGTTTCTTCAAAATCTAGTGTCCAGAAAGGCTATTTTCACACATTAATTAAAACAAATTATTATTAAAACCATTCTAATCACATTTAGTTCAAATTTAAAAGTTTACTATCTTCATTCCTATTTAAACGGAATTTAAATCAGCTTTCAAAATCATTTTTATTCACATTAAATCCCCATATTTGAAACTTAGGCTATTTGACTTATAAAATTAACTTTTTAGTATTTAAAATTAATTAAATATTTCAAATTCAAATGACCAAAATCCTAGGTCATTACAAGTATTTGCAAAGTGGTTTTAATAAATGAATAAACTAATTAAAGGGGATTAGTGGCTGCTTATGTTCTTAATCGTGCTTGATTTCTAATGAAATTAAACCTCCAATTGGATTGATTATTTATATGATAGTTAAATAACCGACCATCAAATCTTGACCAAATATTACTCTAGAAATATCTAGAAGAGACACGAGAATTATATTGTACGGTCATCTTTGGTGATGCTATATTGTACGTATAAACTCGTTTTATTCTTCTATGACAAATTATAAGGAAATATATCTATTTAAAAGGTTAGTAGGTGATCTCCACTCTTATGTATTATCTGTTTATTTTCAAAATAACAGGAGTTGAGTTTATCGGAATCTATCAATTGGTTTTGGAGTGATCGATAAGCAGGGTGTGTATTTATATAAGATGACTCGAAATCGTAACCACTCCAAAACTATATATGTGTTCGACGCTTTGGAAGAGGTTTGAGGCTAGTTCGAGTTAATGGAATCGAAGACAGAATTCTTTAAAGTGCAAGAGATACTTTCTCCTAATCCTGATGGTGATTCTAAAATGGATGTAATGGAAGGTAGTGCCTTCGGTTTTTTCATATCCTGAACAAGTTTTATGGATGAATGCTAGCGTTGCATTATTATTTGGATGGCATTATTAGCATTCCAAGTGGGCTTTGCTAAGAGAGGAAAACGGTAATTGTGACCTCACAAGCCTCACAACCCGATAATGAATAAATCATGGGATATGCTTCAGATCTATGTGGTTTGTTGCAATTAGGAGCATCATTCCTTCATCTAGAATCGATATTTATGGATTTAGTATTCGTGCGCATGGGAAGAGTGGGGCCATGGGCAATTGGTTTGCAGCCTTGGTGCACAGGGATTATGTAATTCGGTATTTCGTGTCAAAGGGGTAGCCTACTCTGATTTGCAAAGGTACATGTGAGGCCCTCGGTGCATTGTCTAGAGATGTATGTGGCGGCGGCACCCTAGTAGCCTTGACACGAATGAAATTCAATTTTCAATATGTGCCTTTACGGACTTAGTTATGCTCATCTACTAGAATGTGAGATGCAATCATTTCAGTTAAATTATATATTTATTTGAAACCCTAGACATTATTATAATACCACATGATTTCTATAAAATGGTTCATTATCATAAGGTAAAAGCCCATCCATGATTTTTGTGCGGCATGGTCTTATAAGATACATTTATTTTTGTAAATTTTTATGATACTATCAATCCGTTTGATTGTGTTTCTCACGCTAGTTTACCAGATTGATTTGGGCATTATTTTCTTATAATGATCGGGTTAGAACAAGCATATTTCCATATTTAGTTATGGATGCTTTGGAGCTTCAGAAGAAAATCCGGATGCCTATAAGATGTATTCTCGTATTTTCTTTTATTTTTGTTGTATTTCTGGTTCTGTATTTATCAGCATTTGTGAGGACAGGATGTTATAATAATCTAGGATGATGATAGGTTAGTTACTCTGCTTGATGTATATATATTATACCTTTCCTTTTGTAAAGATCATTAGTATATTGTATATTTCTCATCATGTTGTGAGATTCTGTTCTATCCTTTATTTTATTTTCACCCCAACAATTTGACTTTTTAACACTCGATGCTCGGCACTGAACACCGTCGATGCATTAGTGTCTACTTTTGAGGGTCAAAAAGGTCGGTCATTACACGTGGTATCAAAGCTTAGGTTGGGCGAACACCTAGGCCTTTATGGGGTAAACACATTAGAGATAAAGTAAGTGACACCCTGGAATGAGTTTATTGTATATATATATACATACATACAAGATCGTATTTGTTAGTACTACAAAATTTGTTTTATATTGTGTTGATTGGTCTGTTGAGTGGCTTATGAATTCTGGTCTATGCATTCGATCAATGTTGGCGATAGGGGTTTCAAAACACTTAAACAAAACAAACCGACATCGTATTATTGTAAAATTGGTAAATGAAATAATTATACCTAGAATTATATTTTATACATAAAAGATAGATTTATAAAGATTTATATAGATTTATGATATATTTGTTTGTTAGGAAATGATAATATTCAATTATTACCATTTATTATTTGATTGGTTATGCTCGGCCAATTTGTGACCAGTTTCACCTTTTCACTGCATGGGTTGGGTAGATAGTAATTGTGGAAATATTAAATATGAATATCTTATGAATTAAGTTTCACGATTTGACTATAAGGCGCTCGGTGATAATGTTGGGTTAAAGTTTAATTTAATTAAAAGTTGTTTAGTTTAATCTAAATAAAGATATACATTTGTAAGTGAAATTATATAAGTATAGTTTATAAATGTGGTTCATAAATAAAAAGGATTAAAACTTAGAATTTGAGAACGTAAATCCCGATGTTTTAAAATTTGTTTTTCAAAGTTTTAGGAAAAATAATAATAGTATTGTTTGAAAGTATTTATGAATAGAAAAAAGAATTTTAAAAGAGATAGAAAGCACTGAACTCACTTCTATCGTTGAAAAATAATACTGGTGATGACTGCATCATCATTTGTGTCTATTTTTGAGTATCTAAGTAGGGGAATGTTACAAGAGTAATTTTTTATAGAGTTGTGTTAGTAAAACAAATTTTGTTTCAAATTCCAAAAGTATGATTTGATATACAAAAAGGAGATATAAATATTATTATTATTTCAAAATGATTTTAAATAAAAACCTGGTGTTCAATTTCTAAGTTTTTCAGCTAAGTGATATTATAGATTCACGTATCCTTTCCATTAGGGTTGTTTGGTTTTTCCATCTCATTTTGATATTTATTTGGTAGTTTTCATTTTTTGAAATAAAATGAAATTTTCGATGATTTTGTACAATCGAAGATTTCCAAATTAGTTGAGAACTTGAAGCTAATTGTTTGAGATAACACAAAAGTAGAGTTATGTAACTCTAGAATGAAAAGATAGTAAGCTAAAATAAGTTTTAAGTTATTAAACATGCTGGCTAAATAAAAAAAAAATGATATTGTATACATACTCTCAGGATATAGTAGTATATTATACAAGTTAACTTAAGTTATGTTTTCATGGAATATTTCTATAAATGAATTTATGAATTAAAAAGAAATTGATATAAGTAAGAACTAAGTGAAAAAGTACATAAGTTGTACGTAGATCATTTCACCGCACTGTTATTGATCCAAGATTCAAGTACACGACCTTAAGGTGATTCACACCGGCCTGAATAAGGATTTATCACTCGAATCTTGATGGCGAACACTTAATGAGGGTTCTTGATATGTCACCAATGTTTTCTACCATAATATATGCCATGTAAGGAGAATAGAGGTTTCTAATCAAGAAGCTGATTGGAGTCCGCACTAGGGAGTCGGAAGAGCAATAACAGTTCGGAAGAGAAGTTTATGTATTCAGGTAAGTGACCAAATTACATATTGTTTACGAATGATCTATATACATCATACGGGCATATGGAAATTGTTAAGTATTTATGTGTGGGCCTGTTTCTTTCTGGGTTTGATAATGATAAAATTTCAAGGATGACATTCTTTTAAGGAGAGAAGAATATAACGACCCATATATTTTTAACGTTTCGAATGGAAATATTAATTTATTTAAATATTCAAATTTGATATGAATATAGTAAATAATAAGAAAATCAGTTTTTATTAAAATGACTTGATTTTTAATGACATGTTTTTAAATGAATTTATAAGATTTTTTTGTAATTTTAATTTGGAAACTATTAAAAATTTTGTTTGACATACTTTACGAAAAATATTAGTATTTTTATGATTTTACAAAATTTGATAATCAGTGTATTTTATTATTGTTTTGTGGTCGTTTCACATTTCTGTGTGCAATCATATTTTTATCTTTGTTGTTGTGGTTCATACGCAAACGAGAAATTATGTAGTGAAATACCGCATATCTTCTTTTCAAAACCTTTTCAAATCAAATCAAAATTTGAATTTTTCAACTTGCCTTGATGTGATTTGATTTGGAAGAGATGGTTAGGATGGAGTATGGGTTTTGGTTGGCTTAACTTTAAAGAAAAAAAATTTTGTTTTGGTTATAAGTACATCAATACTCATCCCTTCTCTTTATTTCACCTCTACCTTTGATTTTTCCTTTTCTCCCTCCTTTTATTTCCTTCCTCCTGTAAAAAGAAACAATACCATCTTCCACCTTCAAAAATAATTATCTCATAAATAAAATCGAAATTAGCAAAATCTTCCAACATCAAAGTTGTGTGTAACGATTTCTAATATCTTAAAAAAATAGCCGCTCAAAGTTTCGTCGAGCGTGGTGGTAGGAGTTGACCAAAAAAAGTGGCGGTTGGATTTTGATCGTTTTTCAACAGGCATGAATTGGAGAATGGAGGGCGTGGCCATGTTCGTCTCTACAAGAGGATATATTTTGTAACAACCCTAAATTTGATTAACATTACTTAGGATATTTAATTAGATAATTAATATAAAATAATGTGTGATGATAAGGAGAATGAGATTTGCAAAATAATATGAGTCGAGCCATAATTAATGAGATAAGAAGATTGGTTATAACTTAAATAAGGAGGATTTATATGGAGGGCAAAATAGCAAAAGCCACTATTTTATAAACATAAACCCACACATTTTCATCTCTCACATTCACATTTACTTCATACAAACCAAAACCAAAGTAAGGCTGGCCATTGCTAGGAGATAACATGGGAAGAAAAACCTAGGAAATCGAGATAAAGCTTAAGAGAAATCAAATCTAAACTCAAATCACAAGTCTCACTATTAAATCAAGGTGAATTATGATTATCCATCTCAAATATGATTGTTTATTTTTAGTTTTATGAATAAACCTAAATCCTATGTTTGTTATTATGCCATGATGTGAATGGTTAATGCTTATATGCTTATTGATGATTTATTAGATTTATTTATGAAATTAGTTAATAGTTTAAGTGTGCAAACCTGTCATATGACACCTATACGACTTGAAATTTAGATGTAATGTTAGAAACATTATTTTAGAAGTGGCATTTTAACTTTAAAATTTTTCAAGCGAGTATGAATATTTTATGAATTTCCTAAGCAAGGAAAATGGTTTATGTAGAATTTTAATTATTAAAAATAATTAAATTACTTTTTTGGTCCCAAAATTTTTACATGTTAAAGAATATGTTAATTCTGATTTATTGTGATTTTTGAGGATTTGTCCCACGTGTCTATGAATTATTATGAATTTATTAGGCCAGAAAAGCTTAATGATTATATTAAAACTTAATATAAAATTAATGGTTTGCAAATTATTTACGGAATGATAACTTTGATCTATAGTAGTTTTTGAAAAGGATTTGATAAAGAAGTTTATTATCCAATTGTAACGACCCATCTTTTTGGACAGTTTAAATTGACGATAAACCACACACATCAGACTTAAACCATTCAAAGGGGAAGATTGTTATGGGGTAAATAAGAAAAGGTAGAGGAAGAAAGAAAAACAAACAAAGAATCTCACATCGGAATGACAAAATATATAATCAAATAAATAGTTCATGAAGTTGTTTTATAAATATCATTTGATTACACTTTTTCAACACAGAATCAAAGTTACATACAACAGGAATCAATAAATGAATAAATGCGTCAGAAAAACATGATGCATCAGAATAAATAAAATAGAAAATAATAATATACGATCTTTATCTTCGTCCTCCAGAGATAAATAGTCTTTAATACACTGAAAAGTTCAAACGGACCCGAGCGAATTAAAAAGACAAAACACTCGAGTCAGAACTAAAAGATGTTATGTAAGTTAAATCAATAGTAAATAAATATGAGTGTAACGATGTGAGAGCTGTTTAAAGGGTTTGACATCTCCTATCCAGTGTCTAACATGAGTGCAATAACTTAAAAGATGTTCAGGATTTCCATCTCTTAAGGATCCGTTAACTTATCTACTATGTAGTACAATACGCTATTATAATATTTCTACAGTAAAGTATTAAAATAGCGTTAAGGCATTACCCATATCCCCCTTAACACATTTTATATATTCCTATAGTCTATATAGTACCGTAAGCTCCACCAAATCGGTGGTTTACCCAAAGGGCACTCCATATGTATGGTACAAAACAAACTCATAGTGGGCGCGATAAGACATGTGATAAGGCACACGAGACAATGCCATGGTAGGATTATACCATTTGCACTCCCGGACTGGTGGTAATGCATAGCAGCTACTACCGCCCACCTCGGAACACACTCTCATAATCCAATCAAGGGGTGGCTACCAAATCAATAACAAAGTCATAATATAGTATGAAGAAATGTGCCCGATAGGAGGTGAGACCTCACTTGGCCCAGTATAGCTACTGTTTTAGCCATATAAAGCTGACTCACGGGAGTCGGGGATACGTTAATACCTTAGACAGAATCGTTTGCCAAACCATCCTACTTCATTCTGGAATCTCCACCATGTATACAGCTGTTAAAGTGGTTTTCGCTATTTGTAGAGAGTATGACAATATCTGATCCCTTTAACAACCAAATGCTTATTTCACACTGGATGGTTCTTTTAGATTTCCAAAAATGATTCAAAACTGATATTAAAATATCATATTCAGTTCAAACCATATCACTTTCTAAATCATATTCACTTTCGAAATCATATCAACAAAATAGGTTAAAATTCATTTCAAAATCATCATACTCAATCAAATATTTCATTTCACCAAAAAGTATCACCTAAATCACAACTTAGTTTTCAACATCATTTAACCATATTCGCTTTTAAATCAAGGATTTAAATGTAGCAGTCCAACCATGCACCGTTTATTTGTAGAAAATAGTTTAGATAGTTTTTAAAATAATTTAAATAGTTTTAATAGTGTAAAATAGTCAAAATACTTTAAAATACTTTAAGATAGTTTAAAATAGACTAAAATAGTTTAGGCGGATTTAAGATAGTTTTAATAGATTTAAAATAGATTAAATAGATTTAAATTAGATTAAATAGATTTAAAATAAATTAAATAGTTTTAAAATAAATTTAAAATAGATTAAAATGGTTAATTTGATTAAATAGTTTAAAATATTTTAAAATAGATTAAAATAGTTTAATAGTTTGAAAACCTTAATAATCAGGATTTTTAAAATAATATTTCTTTACATAAAATATATTAAAATGGATTAGTTGAAATTAATATCAAACTAGACTATTTCTTTCATTTCAACACATCTAGTCCATGTCCAGCTTTCAAATTCTAATTTAAATCCTTTAAACAATCCATTTTAACCAATTCCAATTTCAACATTAAAGTTTGGATTTTCGAAAATATTTCAGTTTATATGAATCCAATTTTTATATCAAATTATTATTTTATTGAATTCAAAATTTTAAAATCATTTAATTTAACCAATCCGGTGTCCGTATATAATTTTCTACCCTATGGTCAAGTGATACGGATATCTATCATTTCAACCTGCAATAATTTCAAATTTTACGGATATATATCATTTCAACCCGCAATCTCGAAATAAGTTCAAAATCCATAAAATCGCTCGGTTTATCATTTCAACCCAGAACAATTTTTCCCTAATCTATTGACTATTTGGGTAGTATCATTTCAACCCATAGTGATTTACTAATAATAAGCTAAGGGAATTTGCACTATGATATCAATA
The DNA here is from genome assembly GCA_030765085.1 of Allium cepa. Classification (NCBI taxonomy): domain Eukaryota; kingdom Viridiplantae; phylum Streptophyta; class Magnoliopsida; order Asparagales; family Amaryllidaceae; genus Allium; species Allium cepa. The sequence goes on along the minus strand of CM060928.1, from coordinate 845,966,015 downwards.
TATATAAAATAAAATAACATAACATCCAATCATCCAACACCAACAATTAAACATGCATCAAAATCATCATTCAAATCAGCCAATAAACAACAACAATTAACTAGTTATCATTAACAGATATTTTACTGGCGACTTAAAATTCAATATTAAATTAAATGGCGATTAAATTCAATAAAGTTAGATTTTACTGGAATGACAGTTTAAATATATCGAACAATAATCGACCAATTTCTAATCACATCATTGATTTAGTTTAACTAATATAAGACAATTTAGTAGTTGTGAGTGGGTTAAAACGCCCACCTTCTGATTTCAAATAGATTTGAAATCCAAATAAAGGCCCAGAATTGAACAGTCTTGAATTCAACCAAACTAGTTTCCAAAAGTCTGAAATTCTAAAATTATCACAACGTAAGAAACCGTGTCCAAATCCAAGCTCATATGCAAAAGATATGATCGTTAGAACGATTGTAAATTAAATAAAAATTAAAATAAATAAAGAAAAATAAATTTAAACGTCACCCAACACGTTATTTCCACGCGTGCGTTCCCAAACCCTACAGCCCTAAGCCGATCGACATCTACACGAAGTCGCCACCATCTCCTTGCAGTTCGCCGCCGCTACAACCATTCAGACCACGATCGTGCAATGCAGTTGCCTCCCCCAATCCACGCCGGACCCCTTCCTGGTGGCACGATTACCCTAATCGTTCCCCAGTGGACCATCATCGCCAACTTAGGGGTTGAACTCAGATGAACTCGGCTATCCTTGACACGAATGAATACAATAAAACGAATCCTCTCATCATCCTCTCCACAGCAGCACCTTCAGGTCATCGTAAAATCGACGATCCACTGTTGGATCGCGAAAACCTAATTTCGAAGGCCGAGGTTCATCCTCAATTTCTGGTCAAACGGCGCATCCAATTGAAAAACGAATTGCTGCAGTGGATTACGCTCATCGAGTGCTTTCCAACAATATATAATTCGATATAGTTTTAAGGAGTTTGATTTTTCAATTTGAATTTGAAATTGGAATTTTGTTTCTGCCATTAGAAAAAAGAAACAGGCAGATAGAATTGTACATATAGAATAACTGAATCGGTGATAGGGTTAGAGAAACAAAAATCTATTTATATAAACAAGGCCCGATAAGAAAGAATGAACATATTGAATTGGTTCGAAACGACAATAACAACCCAAAAAGCCCGTTCAGCTTCCGAAATGAAAGTGGATCGTCCTATATATCAAAATAGATGTTTTCGATATTTTTAAACTCAATGAAACATGTTTCAAGTCCTAATTCTATCGTATGAAGAAGTTAACTTTTAAAACTAGCTTAATTCAATTGAATTAATTTAAATTGATTTCTACGTATTTCAAGCCCGCATTATCAAACAACAAGTCCGATTGCTACGAAACTTGAAATCCTACCTTAATTCACTGTTATGAATCCGATGAAATTGCTTTCGTCGAAATCCGAGACGGTGGCCAAAATGGTTATTTTCATATTAATTAAATAAATTATTATTAAATTAATTAAATCACTTTTTCAGTTCCAATTTTATAATTAACAAAATTTATCATTTTTGATTACTTAGTAACTTAAAATATTTTAAAACAAGTTTCCATATCAATTCAATGATGAATATTGCACTAGTTACAGTGTTCAGTTTCAATAGCAATAAATTCAATTGATTATTTAATTAAATTCCAATAAATCCATTTATTTGATCTTTCATCTTATTATTCAATCCATTATCATCTTATGGATATTGTTAACATTAGTTTATATCTTATTACATTAAAAATATACCATTATCGTCTTTATTCATATTAATGCAATATTTAATTACATTTATTGTTATTTATTTCCAATTTAATTTCAACAAATTAAATAAATTGGTAACAAATAACAATTGTCGCCTTTTACTTGATTTAATCACATTTACAAGTTTATTATCTACAAACAAATTTTATACCTAGTTACACAACATTGATTTTATATAATTACAATTTATTACACATTATTTCACAAACTAATATAACATTTAATTTATTTCCTTATCTACAATTTATAACCAATTATAACCTTTCAATCATTTCAATAAATTGGAATTATATTAAATTAATTAACTCAAATTAACATTGTTGCATTCCATTCTGGTTATTATTCTCATTAATAAATCAATTTTTTTCTTCCAATATTAACACATACACCTTATTAAATTAAATATTTTTAATCATCAAAAATTACGGGCCATTACACTCTCCCCCGCTCAAGACTTTTCGTCTCCGTAAAGGAAAAGAAGGGAAAAGAAGGAATTAATATATCTTATTCAAAGTATTCAATTTATAAATAATTAATTTACATAGATAAATAATTTAAATAAAATATATCAATTTAGAATCAATTAAACCTTTTCTTATTAAAGTTCGGTAAAAGTTCGGAAAACATTTCTACTTTCACAAAATTTTCTAAGTCCAAAATTCATGGAAAATTTCGGTAGAGTCTCCTTTGTACGAAGAGGTATAGAAGAAATAATAATATCAATAATAACCATATATATCATATTCCAAAATAAAATATCCCAAACCATGGGAAAACAATATAATTTCGCTATAAAACCGTAATCCGAAAATGTACATATTTGTCGGGCAAACAACGCTTATTTTGTGAAACCAAAAGCAGTAGTTATTACTTCCATAAACATGTATTTCAGTTATATAGTCCCAAGAAGTTAGTGATTATGTAAAAGAAAAATATTGAGTTGTTTTAATCAATAACAAACAAGCCAACACAACATAACAATAGTCACTTGCAAACAAATCACATAATCAAAACAAATCATATAATCATCATATGCAATCAAAGTAATCAATCATACATCCATAGCGACCAAAACAAATGATTTATTCGGCTTTAGAAACTTTTACTCGTATAAAATGATAAATAAACTACTAAGTATACCATGAACACAATAGTCTTAGATAAAATTTAATAGATTATTCATACATTTTTATACAGTTAGATGTATCCTTTTCCGACCATCCCATATGCCAAAATAAACAACAATTTCAAATATTATTTACGTTTATTCTTATTACTTCCTTTTATATCATTTGTTGTTCATCCTTTTGTATCATTTGTTGTTCATTCTTTTCATTCATACAATGATTATTTTCTTTAATTTACATTTAATTCTTACAAAATTCAATTCCCACTCATTCGTACAGTACTTATTTTCATTTGTTTCCATTCATTACTTACAAAATTCATTTTCCATTTATTCATACAATGTCATTTTCATCTTTACATCTGATTACTTACATAAGTTATTTCCATTCAATTATTTAAAATAATCAATGAATTTAGTATTTTGGTATTACATACTTTTCATTACAGCTTAATTCACATTTATTATTTGATGATATACTTGATTTCCAACAAATAAGTCATTTCATACTTAATTATTTCTACCTTGAATTTGCATTTAATCTTTCCGTTTATAATGTAAATTGAGTACTAAATCTATCTCTCGACCGTTTCAACATTTCGGAAGTTATAATCATTCATTTAATATAGGATGTACCTTTACAATTCAATCTGATTATACATAGCCTAAAATATTAGCTTAAGTTCATAACCATTTACTTAAAGCATTCATGTTACATTCAATTACTAGCATTTCAACTTATTAACTTAAGTATATAACATTTTATAACATCAAAATTCTTATTTATAGAAGTAATTCCATTGAACACCTTCATTATTAAAGTTTTACTTGTATAATATTCTATTACATGTTTCTATTAACATTTCAACTTTTATTTTTTTTTAAGTTATATGTGTGTGTGTATATGTATGTCTTTTAGAATGTAACTGAATGTTACACAAGCTTATCTTATTCATTTTAATTAACAAAATGTTCGATAAATACATCTCCTAAATTTTCATATCTCCAAGCTATAAATTTTCATTCCTTATATATTCCATTAATCACTTAACATCCAATTTCTTATTTTTTTTTATTTTGGAAGTTTCCAATTATTAAAAGGTTAAGATTTCATTCATTACAATATTTGAAACTACTAATTTACAAAAACCTAAGAAAAAAATACCGGGTTCCATTTCAATGAATTTAAAATAATACATATATAATCCTATCTTTTATATATATCAAATCATATTTGGAAATTAAAATTAAGATTTTTTTATCAAAACAAACGTGTAGCAAACTACTACAGTGGTCTTTCCACTTTGAAACTCGAAAATGAACGTCGATGGTGCGTGCACTCATCACTGAAATTATTTTCCAACGACAAGGAAGGGAGTACAGAAATTATTTCATTTAAAATTTCCTTTAAAACTTTTCTTTCAAATCACATTGGAATATTTATATCCAAAATACTTTTAAATAATACTAATATCATATTCCAAAATCTTTCGAAAGAATTTTTCAAAATCCTGAAACTTAAGTTCCCAACTTTCCAATTTATATTCATTTTATGTATAATCTCATTTTGCAACCAATATTTATAAATTAACATATCACACACCACAATATCCATTAATAAAAATTATACTTTTATATACAAAATATAATACTAGGTAAATTTATTTTATTTACCTATATTTCAAAACCATTATTGTGTCAGTCTGCCCTATTAAGTATTTAGAAATCTCTATTGATGTCATGGCGTCCTATGTACCGACTAGAATTTATAAATACTAAACAAAATAAATTAAAACAATACAAAACCTTTTATAACACTAACAAATATGCTCTCTTATACATATACACTCAACGACTCATTCTAGGGTATTACTACCCTATTTCCAATGAGTCAGAACCCACAAAGCTAAGGTTATCGCTAAACCTCGCTCTGATACCAAATGTAATAACCACCTATTTGAATGGTTTAAATCGACGGTAAACCACAGACGTCAGACTCAAACCATTCAAAATGGAAGATTTTTATGGGGTAAATAAGAAAAAGTAGAGGAAGAAAAAAAAACTGAATCTCACAAAAGAATGACAAAATATAATAACCATATAAATAGTTCATGAAGTTATTTTGCAAATATCATTTGCTTACACTTTTCAACACGGAATCAGAGTTACATACAACAGGAATTGGCAAATGAATAAATGAAGTGGAACAACATGATGTAGAGGAATAAATAAAATAGAAAATAATAGTATACGATCTTCGTCTCTGTCCTTCATAGATAAATAGTCTTCAATATAATGAAAAGCTCAAACTGACCCGAGCGAATTGAAAAGACAAAACACTCGAGTCAAAACTAAAAGATCTTATGTAAGTTAAATCAACAATAAATAAATATAAGTGTAACGCCGTCAAAGATATTTCCGGGGTTTGAGATCTCCTATCCAGTATCTAACGTGAGTGCAATAACTTAAGAGATGTTCGGGATTCTCATAACCTAAGGATCCGTGAAACTATCTACTATGTAGTACACTACGCTGTTAAATATGTCTACCGCAACTTAAAGTATTAAAATAGCGTTAAGGCGTTACCCATATACCCTTTAACACATTTTATATATTTTCGTAGTCTATACAGTACCGTAAGCTTCTCCAAACCAGTGGTTTACCCAAAGGGCACTCCATAGGTATGGTACAAAACAAACTCATAGTGGGTGCGATAAGGCATGTGACAAGGCACGCGAGGCAATGCCAGAGTAGGATTCTACCATTTGCACTCCCGACTGGTGGTAACGCATTGCAGCTGCTACCGCTCACCTCGAAACACACTTCCATAATCAAATCAAGAGGCGGCTACGAAATCAATCATAAAGTCATAATATAGTATTGAAGAAATGTGCCCGATAGGAGGTGCGATCTCACTTGGCGCGGTATAGCTCCTGTTTTAGCCATATCAAGCGGACTCACGGGGGTTACGGTATTACCTCATACAGAATCGTTTGCCAAACCATCATGCTTCATTCTGGAATCTCAACCATGTACACGGTTGTTAAAGTGGTTTTCGTTATTGGCAGAGAGTTTGACAATATCCGATCCTGGTCTCTTTAACAACCAAATGTTTATTTCACACCGGATGGTTCTTTTAGATTTCCAAAATCGATTCATAAGTGATATCAAAATAACATATTCAATTCAAACCATATCACTTTCAAAATCATATTCACTTTCGAAATAATATCGACAAAATAGTTTAAATCTCATTTTAAAATCATCATATTCAATCAAATATGTCATTTACCAAAAAGTATCATTCAAATCCCAACTTAGGTTATAACATCATTTAACTATATTCGCTTTTAAATCAAGGATTTAAATGTTGCAGTCCAATCTTGCACCGTTTTTTTAGAAAATAGTTTAGATAGTTTTTAAAATAGTTTTAATAATGTAAAATTGTTTAAAATACTTTAAGATAGTTTAAAAATAGATTAAAGTAGTTTAGGTGGATTTAAGATAGTTTAAATATATTTAAAATAGATTTAAATTAGATTAAATGGATTTAAATTAGATTTAAAAGGTTTAAATTAGATTAAATAGATTTAAAATAAATTAAATAGATTAAAAATTAATTAAATAGTTTTAATATAAATTAAGTAGATTTAAAATAGATTAAATAGTTTTAAAGTAGATTAAAATGGTTAATTTGATTAAATAGTTTAAAATAGTTTAAAACAGATTAAAATAGTTTAATAGTTTGAAAACCTTAATAATTAGGATTTTTAAAATAATATCTCTTTACAAAATTTATATTACAATGAATTTATTTGAAATTAATATCAAACAAGACTATATCTTTCATTTCAACACATTCTGACCATGTCGAGCTTTCAAATTCCAATTTAAATCCTTTAAACAATTCATTTAAATCATTTCAAATTTCAACATTAAAATTTGGATTTTCGAAAATATTTAAGTTTATATAAATCCAATTTTTATTCCAAATTGTCATTTAACTAAATTCAAAAATTTAGAATTTAAAAATCATTTAATTTAACCAATCTGTTGTCCGTACGTAATTTTCTACCCTACGTTCAAGTAATACGGATATCTATCATTTCAACTCGCAATTATTTTAAATTTTACGGGTATATATATTATTTCAACCCACGATCTCGAAATAAGTTCAAAATCCATAAAATCGCTATGGTTTAACATTTCAACCCATAACGATTTTTTTCTAATCTATAGATCGTTTGAGTATGCATCATTTCAACCCATAGTGATTTACTAACAATAGGCTAAGGGATAAAATAACATAACATCCAATCATCCAATATCAACAATTAAACATCCATCAAAATCATCATTCCAATCAGCCAATAAACAACAACAATTAACTAGTGATTTAAAATTCAATATTAAATTAAATGGCGATTAAATACAATAAAAGTCATATTTTACTGGAATGATAGTTTAAATATATCAAACAACAATCAATCAATTTCTAATCACATCATATATTTAATTTAACTAACGTAAGATAATTTAATAGCTGTGAGTGGGTTAAAATGCTCACCTTTTGATTTAAAATCGATTTGAAATCCAAATAAAGGCCCAAAATTAAACGGTCTCGAAATTCGACCAAACTAGTTCCAAAATGTCCGAAATTCTGATATGATCACAATGCAAGAAAACACATCCAAATTCGAGCTTAAGTGCAAAAGATATGATCATTAGAATGATTGGAAATTAAATAAAAATTAAAATAAACAAAGCAAAAAAATTTACGTGTCACCTAACACGTTCTTTCCACGCATGCATTCCCAAATCCTACAGCCCTAAGCCGATCGACATCTACACGAAGCCGCCACCATCTCCCTGCAGTTCGCCGCCGCTACAACCACTCAGACCACAATCGAGCGACGCCGTTGCCTCCCTCAATCAATGTCGAACCCCTCTGTGGTGGTGCGATTACCCTCATTCGTGCCCCAATGCACCGTCGTCGCCAACCTTAGGGCTCAAATTCTGATGAACTTGGTTATCCTTGACACAAATGAACACCATAGAACGACTCCTCTCATCATCCTGTCCACGGCAGCACCACCCAATCGTTGTAAAATCGATGATCCACCGTTGGATCGCGAACACCTAATTTCGACGATCGAGATTCATCCTTGATTTCTAGTCAAACGATGTATCCAATTGAAAAAAAATTGTTGTAATGGATTAACTTCATCGAGGGATTTCCAACGATATATAATTCGATATAGTTTTGAGGAGTTTGATTTTCGATTTGAATTTGAATAGGGTTTGAAATTTGAAATTTGTTTTTGTCGTTAGAAGAAAGGAACGGGCATATAGAATTTTACACACAGAATAACTAAGTGGTTCCTAGGGTTAGAGAAACAAAAATCTATTTATGTAAACATGGCCTAATAAGAAAGAATGAACATATTGAATTGGTTCGAAACGAAAATAATGATCCGAAAACCCGTTCCGCTTTCGAAACGAAACATGATCATCCCATATATCAAAATAGTTGTTTTCGATATTTTTAAACTCAATGGAATAGGTTTCAAGTCCTAATTCCATTATATGAAGAAGTTAGCTTTTAAAATCGGCTTATTTCAGTTGAATTCAGTTAAATTGATTTCTACACATTTCAAGCTCGTACGATCAAATGACAAATCCAGTCGCTATGAAACTTTAAATTCTACAATAATTTACTAGTATAGATCCGATGAAACTAGTTTCGTCAAAATTCGAGACAGTGGCCAAAATGGCTATTTTCACATTATTTAAATAAATTATTATTAAATTAATTAAATCATTTTTTAATTCCAATTTTTTAATTAACAAATTTTATCATTTTTGATTACTTAGTAACTTATAATCTTTTTAAAACAAGTTTTCATATCAATTCAATGTTGAATATTGCACTAGTTACAGTGTTCAGTTTCAATAGCAATAAATTCAATTCATTATCAAATTAAATTCCAATAAATCCATTTATTTGATCTTTCATCTTATTATTCAATCCATTATTATCTTATGGATATAGTTAACATTAGTTTATATCTTATTACATCAAAAATCTATCATTATCATCTTTATTCATATTAATGCAATACTTAATTACATTTATTGCAATTTATTTCCAATTTAATTTCAACAAATTAAATAAATAGGTAACAAAAAATAATTTTCACATTTTACTTGATTTAATCACATTTACAAGTTTATTATCTACATACAAATGTTATACCTACTTACACAACACTGATTTTATCCAATTACAATTTATTACACATTGTTTCACAAATTAATATAACATTTAATCTATTTCCTTATTTACAATTTATAACCAATTATGACCTCTGAATAATTTCAATAAATTGGAATTACATTAAAATAATTAACAATTAACTCAAATTAACATTGTTACATTCCATTTTGATTATTATTCTCATTAATAAATCATAATTTTTTTCTTCCAATATTAACACCTACACCTTATTAAATTAAATATTTTTAATCATTGAAATAACGAGTCGTTACACCAATAGCAATTTGATAAAGCATTGGAGTTAGCTAAAAGAAATCACTTTTTAAATAAATAGATAAAACAGTTTTTATGCTAATAACGAGATTGCCACGGTGTTATTATTTAATGTTGACATCCATCTGTGTCACAACTATCAATGTCGCATATTCTATATTAGCTATAGCAATGCCGCTAGTATTGCTTTAAAGATAAAGATATTACGGCAACAACACTACCTATTTTATATCGGCCATGGTAATCCGCAACTTTTCGCCATGGTTTTAAACAATGCCACATCTTTTCTATGCATGTGTTTTGTACGCCGCCTATTTTCTATGCCGCATGTTTTCTATATCACATGTTTTTTATGCCGCATATCCCCGTGCCGCATATTTTATACTAACGTCGATTTTATAAGGTAGTACTGTCGAATTTTGATATTGATATTAAACGACATAAAGCGACATATATATATATATATATATATATATATATATATATATATATAATTTCAGCATTATTGCTTTAGGCATCAATGTCGTATATAAACCTTTTTTCGACTTCGATATAAATGGCAATGATGTCGCGTATTTCCTATATCGACATAAACGATATTATTGACTCTATCATATTGATGTCGAAGATCATCAATGTCAACATTCCCATGTTTTCAGGTTTAAAAGCTTTATACTATGCATCGCTTATATTAGGTGACCTATATATTTATGATATGCGACATAAATGGTTTTAGCCATATGTTTTATTAAATCGGATGCTTTAACATGGTTTTGATATAGAGGGGTGCAACGATCCCATAGCAGCTATATCAATGTCGCACTTTATCAATTCAAGTGGTTTTATTATATAGGCTTCATAACCTAAGGTTTTGAGGTGATTTCAAAATTCATCAATGCTATTTTATAAAAGTGTATGTATCTTGGAATAAAACTTTGTATAAATTAAAGGGCTATAATTTTCTTGTTTTTAAGTATGATTTCAAAGGGTAAATCAATTATAGATATATATGCTTTTAATAAAATAAAGAGGGTATTTAGCCCAGAATTTTACTAGTGAAATTATTACTCTTATCACCATTGGATAAATTATGATGGGATAAATTGACACAAGGATTAGTGAATAGAGATTCCAACAATGGGACTAGTGTAGGGTAGCGCCATATACTTCAACTGTTAGCCCTTGTTGATAGTAGTCTGTAATTTCAATGCATACGGTTTTGTTAAGGGTAAAACTAAAAGTAGATTTACGCATAGAAAGGAATATAGCTTAGGTAGGTTATTGGTTGGCTTTTAAAACCAATAGGTTCATAGTGAGCCTAGAAAAACTATGAGACTGACAAATCGTCAGGCGAACACTTAGATGATTACTTTTGGATGGATAGTACAGTTTACCCTAGCGGTAAACTGGAGAATTTTGGTATATCTGGTAGGATCGAGACAGCCTTTTAAGTTTGTAGCAACCTTGGAAAAACTATGAAGTCGATATAGATAGTTAGTTAATTGAGACAAATTAGTCAGGTTTACTTATGTAGCATGCATGCATTTAATTATCTTATGTTTATGTAACCATTGTGATTGCAGGAGCATGATTGTGATAGCTATATTATCAAAGGATACTAGTGAGGGGAAAACTCATACTGTTTAACGGTGTGGCCTCACTAGATACCCATTATCGAGATGGCATATTGTTATTTACACCAAACTTTTTGTCTGACCTGAAGTTTTTGTTTTTCCCTTTTAACTCTCCGGTACTTAATTAAGTAGTTCAAGAGTAAGGTTTCCAAATTTTTAGATTTGATGAATAAAGCTTTTGAAGATGTACAGGAGGCAGAGCTAGTTGTATAGGAGTCTATTTATGTCTATTGTGTTATCATTTTGTTTGAATGTAAATAATGGCAGAAATTGTATTTGTCTAGTAGTAAAATCGGTCAACCAAGGGAGCGTCTTTATATGTCTCTCTTGAAGTATATTGTAACAATTATATTTTATGTAAACCTGGACAATTTTTTGGGATTATATGATGAATATGGAAATTAATTACTGAAATATGCGTTTTGAAAATTTTTCATATTCCCATGCTTTGATATTAATGACACTATAAACTGATCTCATTTTTTCACTAGAGAATAATACTATTGATGACTTCAACATCAGTAGCGCTTATTTTTTAGCCTTAAAATAGGGGATATTACATTTTTAGAGGTGGTTTCATGATTTTAGGGGGTCGTAGTTGGTAGTTGAACGTCTTTCATTCAACTCGAGATTGCCGATGATGTGATGGTCAAGGGGAGAAGCGGCAGTGCTGGAGCGTGAGGACAACGCATAGCCGTTGGCAGTGATTAGAGCTGGTCTGATGGACCACGGTGGTGGCATGAGCTTGATTAGAGTTTGATTGTGGTTTTTTATTTGGGTTCGAATTTGTGTTCGTGGCGGCATCGAGCTTGACATAGGCTGTGCTGGAGGAGTTGTGGCCTATGGTGCATCAGGCGGTGGAGGTTTAGATGGTTTTTCAATGGCCAAGGTGGTGGTGTTTGGAGGAGAAGGGATAGGGTTTTGCGCAATTTTTAGGTATAGACGTGATTTGAATTAAGAGGGAGGGAAACTATACATTCAAGGCGGGTCAAGTGTGTTGGCCCTTGGGCCATTATTCATTTGTGAGAATAATATAAAATTTAATTGTTTTAAGTTATTTAAACTATGTGTGTTGAATTATAAAATGTGATATCGTGTTCATTTTAAATCTAATTAACCCATGGATTTTTGCATTATATTCATTTTGACGAGTACAACACTATGATATAACTTGTTAATAGTTTTAACGAAGCATAAATATTGGTAAAATAATAGTGATTAAATTTAATTACGTTGATTTTAATAATAACGTGGTTAAAATATTCACACTTCATTTATGATATTTATTTAGTAGATTAAACATTTGATTGGATTGATTGTTTATTTGATAGTTAAATAACTGACTATCAAATCTTGATCAAATATAACTCTAGAAATGTCTAGAAAAAACATGAGAATTATATGGTACAGTTATCTTCGATGATGCTATACTATACACATAAACTTGTTATGTTCTTCTAGAAGAAATGATAAGTAAATCCATCCACTTAAACAGTTGGGAGGTATTTTCGCTCTTATTTATTATTTATTTATTTCCAAAAGAACTGGAGTTGAGTTTATCGGAATCTATCGATTGGTTTTGATGTGACCAGTAAGCATGGGAGTGTAATTATAGTAGATGACTCGAAACCATAACCAATCCAAACCATATACGTGTTTGATACTTTGGAAGAGGTTCGAGACTGGTTCAAGTTAATGGAATCGAACATGGAGTTCTTTAAAGTGAAAGGGCTATCTTCTACTAATCCTAAGGGTGATTCCAAAATAAATGTAGTAGAAGTAGTGCCTTTGGTTTGTTCATATCCTAAATAACTTGTATGGATGAATGCCAAAATTGCATTTTTGTCTGTAGGGCAGTGTTAGCATTCCATGCGGGCATTGCTAAGAGAGAAAATAGGTATTTGTGACCTCATAAGCCTCACAAACCAGTAATGACTAAAACATGGGATATGCTTCAGAGCTATGTGGTTCGCTGCCATTATGAGCATCATTCCTCAATCTAGAATGATATTTATGGATTTGGTATGCGTGCACATGGGAAGAGTGGGGCTAGGGGCAATTGGTTTGCAGCCTTGGTGCTTGGGGGATGGTGTAATCCGATATACCATGTTAAAGGGGCAGCCAACTCTGATTTGCTAGTGATCCATGTTAGGACGTCGGTACATTGTCTAGAGATGTACTATGGAAAGCGATACCCCAATAGCCTTGTCATTGGTGGAATCCAATTTCCAATACGTGCCTTTATAAACTTAGTTGTTCCCAATTACAAGGATGTGAGATGCAAGCATTTCAGCTATATTATATATTTATTTTAAACCCTAGATATTATTAAAATGTCACAAGATTGATATAAAATGATTTGGTTATCATTTGGTAAAAACTCGTTCGTGTTTATGTGTGGCATGATCTTACAAGATACCTTTATTTTTGAAAGAATTTTATAATATTATAGATCCATTTGATTGTGTTTCTCATGCTAGTTTAGCAAACTGATTTGGATGTCATTTTATTATAATGCTCGAGTCAAACTATTCAAAAGACAGATTACTAATGAGATTTTTCAAATGAAATATGATTCAAAAGAACAAAATACAGAATCTCGTAGCGGAAGGATAAAATATAATACATAAAATAAATACATAAACAGTTCATGAAGCTATTTTTCAAAAAAAAAAACAGAATTTACATTTTTTTTAGGCAGAATAGACAATTGCTATAATAGTAGTAAATACGGTCCTCGACTCTATCTTCGTCTTCAGAAATAAGTTTTTTCGCTAAACTAAAATACTTGATCTGACTCGGGCGGAAAATAAAACCAAAACACTCGAGTCAGGATTAACATTCTTATGTAAGTAAGTCAACTCAATTGAAATGTATAGATAACTCAATAAGTGAAATGCTCGGGTTTAAATACTGATGTTCATGTTTGTTTCCAGTCGATTCATTATTAAATTCAATTCAGAATTCAATTTTTCACTTAAATCTATTTCACATTCCATGATCCAAACCGAACCATATATCAACATTTCCAATCTTCGACTTAATTAAATTCATATTTCAGCTTTCACATCAACTTAAGGTTTAACCGTTTAAATTTCTCATTAAACTATTTACCTCAATTAAGTCCAAATTATCCTGTTTCATCATTCAAATCAAATTCTTTAAATTTCAACATTTACTTTTAAAATCGATTACTTAGAAATTTCAAATTCATATCTTTCACATGTCAGTTTTTTTAAAAATTAATTAAACCTTTTAAAGTTTAACTTGAAATTTTATACCATTATGCTAATTAAATCTATAAATTGAATCCATCCAATCTCTACATAAATTTTAAACTAATTGATAAAATCAAATCAAATTTAGGATTAACTTAAACCTTTCTATTAAAATCTATCAAGCTAAAATCAAACAAAAAGTTTAAATCTAAAAATCCAACTAAAACTTTCATTAAATCAATTAAATTTCAGTTTCATAATTTCAAGTTCAAACATAAATTTAAACTTACAATATTCCATTATCTCTGAATAAATTTATCAAATCCAAAGTGATTTTATATTAGATATATATCATTTCAACCCAAAGTGATTTTCGTAACTATAAGGGAACTTGGAGCGTGAGAACAATAATAACATAAATAAAATAACATGTCAATGACCAACATGCATGCATAACTAACATATCACATGTGTCACATATCATAAGCAACATAAATGAATATTTCAAAAACTAACATGTCATATACTAACATAACATATAAATATATAACATGACATATATACAAGGAACTTGCAAGGTGGTTTACAATAACATAAGACGGCATATCGTATTTTTTTCTCAAAAATAACACATTATTTCCACATAGCATTGGTGGCATATTATTAACATAGCATGTGCAACATATGATTTTATTAACATAGCATTTTTTTTTCAACGTAGCATATGTGACATATTTCAACATGGCATATATAAATTTTTCCTAACATAACGTATTTTCTAACATATCTTATGTGACATATTCCAACATGGCATATATAAATGTTTTCCTAACATAAGACATTTTCTAATATATCATATGTGACATATTTAACATGCATATGTGTCAATTAGTCAAATCAACATAACATACTATTTTTGATATATAAAACAACATGTGCATGTGAATATTATAACACAAATTCAAGGGGACATAACAACATATCACATATTCCTATCTAAAGCAAACATTTATCATAATATTTCAATTGATGTTTATTTACCTAACAATAAAAATGTTAATCATGAGTGATTGCTCACCTTTTGAGAGAGAGTATTTGACAATACAAATTGATAGATCGTGGTTAAAATCCAAACACGACAAGCTAATCAATCCTACCTAAAGCAACAATCCAAAAGCCAAGCAAAGCACGACAGCGCAAATCGAACAAATTGTGTTTTCTTTTTCCTTTTTATAAAATAGAGGAGGAGAGGAGAGGCCAGGGGTTCGGTAAGGGGAGAGAGGAGGACAGGTTTTGAAGAGAGGAGGGATGGAGTTTGGGGATTTGTGATTTTGGAGTTTTGGAGTTCTGTAGATTTGAGGAAGTAGAAGAAGAGTATGCAGACAGTTTCTCAATGAGAAAAATTTGCACGTACTTGTTTAATCACATAGGAAACAGAAGGTAATGAGTGCAAAAAGGAAGGGTCCAAAGTCTCTTAGAGTTCCTAGGGTCTTTTGGTTTACTAAGGAGCTTATTAGTCTAAAACATACCTAATAAGACTTAGCCAAAAACAGAACACAAATATACAATGCAAATTTATGTCAATTTTTCATAGTAATTTATATTTTTAGAGCAATAGGAATTTGATTTTGACGAAACTAAAAATGAAGAGGAGATTAGAATTCAGTCTAGTAGTTCAAATTTAAATTTTCCAACCAAAAGTCAAACTTTGACTAAGCTTGATCAAAATTTGAAATTTCACAAAGAAATTTTATTCTATTATATTGGGTCAAATAAAACACTCAACATCACAAATTCAAAAAAAAAAAAAATTAATTTTTTATTTAAATTCAAAATACTGCCATTCTAAAGTTGTTGAAAGTTACGGATCGTTACACTTTATTTTAATCAAAAGATGTAATATCAATTAATGCAACATTAATTTGTTTCCCCTTATCATATTTAAAAGGTTAAAAGCCAATCAATTCAATATATATATTCAAATTAAATGGTGGTTACAAATTTCTAATTTATTGTTACAGACATATTTATAACTCCTATAGTCGTTATTAAATAGTTGTAACGTTAATTGCATTAACAAAAGACATCCATCACTTACCAATTAATTGTTTTACCTCATTCCATTATTTGAAATCAACTTGGTATGTTACCATTTAAATCATGAATTTTATTTTCCTTAAATAAATATGCAATTTATCGTCGCTTATAATTTCCTTTATTATCTAATTCATGCCATTAACTTTGCATCCAGTTCCCGTTTAATACTACAGACAAGCCTATGTTGTCATCCTTTCATAACTTATCGGAATTTGTTATTTAATAATTTGTTCAAGTTCATATTAATAAATCACAAAAATAAAACATCAAATTTTTATTTCTAACCAAATTCTATTCAATAATTATAATTACTATTTTTTTAAAAAAAATTGCTCGAATTTACGACTCGTTACACTCTCCCCACTCAAAAACTTTTCGTCCTCGAAAAGGAATAAGAAGGGATAAAGAAACTAATATATTTTTTCCAGAATAATCAATTTATCAACAATTAAATCTTTCATATTCATGTTCAATAAAAGCTTTAAAATATTTTTACTTTCACAAAAAATTTCTAAGTCCTAAATTTACGAAAAATTTCGGTAAAGTCTCCTTTGTACGGATAGGTCCAGAAAATATTAATTTCAATAATTGCAATATATATATATATATATATCATATTTCAAAAATAAAATACCTCAAACCATGAGAAAAACAATAAAATATCATTGCAAAACCGAAATCCGACAACATGCCTATTTATCGGGCAAAAAAACTTTATTTATGAAACCAAAAGTAATAGTTATTGCTTCCATAAACCTGCATTTCACTTATATAGAGTTAGAATTATGTTAAAGATTATATATTAGTTGCTTCAATTAATAGTGCGAGCAACATACAACATATATAGTAATCATCTTCCCAATTCCCTGGGTACACGACACTAAAATTCCTCCTATCACCTTTAAAAATCATCTTTTTCCATTACGAATGCAGCGATATAATCCATTCATACAATCGTGTTACTCAAATTTTAACTAAACTCGAGTTATTTACTGTGTCATATGTTTTTCTCCTTCTATACTTCATATTATCTAACAAAATAAATTTTAAAATAATCTATACTCGTAAACAAACAGACTTTGTTTTGATTTCAAATTTTAAAACTAACTAGATGGCTTGGTATTGATTTTTGAAGTTGATGTTTAATAGTTTTATTCAAATAAAATATGAAACAGGGGAAGAAGAAAAACCTAGTGGGTTTTTTTCCTTTTGAGTTATAGGGTGTTGAAACATGTTTTATCCCACCTATAAAAGTGTTGAATAACTTAACACATGCTTACATACCAACATACATGAGTTTATCCAAATTTACATACGTATACACATGCTTACATAGTTTACAAGTAAGTGAGAAAATAGGTTTTAATCATAGTTAAAAAAAAGATGATGAGCTGCTCTTGATCTTCTTATGTTTCGATTTACTTCTAGAGCTTGGGTGCTTAGTTCCTATAGGGTTTTGAAATGGCAGATTCGTCTTTTGTTTTGTTTATTTTTCTTTTGAATAAATGGATGAAAGAACAAAGAGGCAATGTGAATGGGCAAGAACACTTGGCCTGCATATACATATATATAGGGGAAGGTGACAGGTTGTTGAGGCTGAAGCCTATCCTCCATGTACAGGCTAAATTTTATTTCATTTTTCCTTGTTTTATTTTGATATGAAAATAGTTTGACCTAGTATGATTTCATATGAAAAAAAGCTTTGATATTTCGAAAAGTGGATTTGATATAATATAGGCTTGAGGGGATGTGTATTTAATGCCATGTCCCTTTATGTGTTTATATGTACATAGTCATCTTTGAATATACATACTATATATATATATATATACTATATATATATATAAACAAAGTTTTGTCTTATTTCCCCTATACAAACATATATATACACCAAGTTACATGTTTATCTATGTATAGATATTTATATTTCCTTGTGCATCTTTATACACACACACACACACACACATACATATACTTATACGTAATTTCCTTTTTTACAATTTCCATGTATATTAGTTCATATGGAAAATATACATATTACCTATATACTTGTTCATATATTTAAACATCACAGGCTTGTATATTCTTGTTTATCATATATATATATATATATATATATATATTTGTACATTTTATACATATTCTTCGTATATTTTACTTATGTGAATTCTGTCCTTATATATGTATGTTCTCCTACTATACAAATTTTCATATATATATATATATATATATTATTTCATATGAGAATTCATTCATATACTTGTATATGTATATACTTATATATATATATATATATATATATTCAAACATCATAAAGTTTGTATATATCTATCTATATATGTTTATGGGCATTTTATCTTAATTTAAATTGTGGAATTCCTATATACATATAATTTATTTCTCTATAAGATTCATCATACTCCAGAGATTTTATAATTTAATATTTAATATAGTTTTTAAATTAACTTACACATCCAGGTATCAAAATTTTTATTTGTTTGACTTATAAAACCAATATTTCAAAAATTAAGAACAGTTAATCACCCAATTAACAAACGCCAAAAATCCGGGTCATTACACAAATCATCATTTTGACTTTTAACATTTGGTCAGTATTATTATATGTTATTAGAATGAAATTTGATATTATACAAATTTATCTGATTCATTTTGCTTAATTAGAATGTTCACTACTGTAACTTGTTTAAATTATCTTTACTATAAATTTTAGAGTTGCAAACTTCAACACTAAAGTTTCTCAATCATTTAGCTTAGATTTCTTAATTCTCTTATTTTATAAGTTTTGGTTGTTCAAATATTTTATTTTATTCAAATAATTTGAAGATTATTAATTAACAGAACTTAAAAAATTTAAATACCAAGTTCAATTAAAATAAGTATATATATGCTTATATCTTTTGTATATCAAATCATACCTTTGAAGTTTAAACCAAAATTTGTTTATGAAAACAATTTCGTAGTAAAGCTTCTCAGAAGTCTCCCCCACTTTGAGAATCAAAAATGAACGTCCATGATAATGCGCAGTCATTATTAAAACTATTTTTTAGCGAAGAATAAGGAAGTACTGAATTAATTCCTTTAAAATTTATTTAAAAACAATTTGTATTCATATATACTTTTAAACAATACTGATATTACTTTCTAAACCTTAAAAACATTTTCAAAAGCACCAGAATTTAAATTTCTCAAATTCTCAATTTTATATTCATTTTACTTGCAAATTATATTTTATAAATCGCATTTATACAGTTTTTTTTTCTTATAATCATATGATAGCTAATAGTTTAGGAATATTGACTAATGAAACAATAAACGATAATGATCAATATTACCATTTCTAACAACCAATTCACACTATATATACCATAATGATTTCTGAAAATTATTCCTTTATATACAAAATAATCAGGTTAAAATTATTTCATTTACCCAATTTCAAAGCAATATTATGTCGAATTGTTCTATTCAAGTGTCTAGAGTCCCTATCAATAACATTAATTACCTGTATTGACTAGAATCCATAAGCTGCTCAACAAATCAACCAACACAATATAAAACTATTTTTATATTCACTAACAAATACGTGCTCATATATATTAATACACTCAAACTCATTCTAGGGTGCTACCGACCCTATCTCTATGAGTTACCCAACAAAGCCAAGGTTAATGCTAAACCAAAGCTCTGATAACAGCTATGACAACCCACACTTTGAAAGGTTTAAATCGAAAATAATTCACACATGTCCGACTAAAACAATCCGAAAATAGATAATCAACGGGGTTAATTAAGAAAAATAAGAAAAGAAGAAGAAAAAAACATAGAATCTCGTAGCGGAATGACAAAATATAATAATCAAAGAAACAGTTCATGAAGCTGTTTACTATACATTTGATTATAATTTATACAACATTTATCAGAGTTATATATATATATATATAATAGAACAATTAAAATAATGCAGTAGGAAACATCATTCAGGAATACTAATAGTAATAATATACCAAATCTTCATCTTCATCTTCATCCTCTAGAAAATGAACTTCAATGCTGAAAAATTCAAGACTAACCCAAGCGAAATGAAAAGACAATACACTCGAGTCAGGACTAAAATATCCTTATGTAAATCAAATCAATATCAATATAACATGAGTGTCATGGCATTAGAGATGTTTATGGAATTTCACATCTCCTATCAAGTGTACAACGTGCGTGCAATAACTCAAGGGATGTTATGGTATTTTCCATCTCTTAAAGATCCGTTGAAATATTTGTATATAGTAGAATACGCTCTATATACAATGTCTAGTCAATAAAATAAATATTTTTCTTAGCGTTAAGGCTTTACATCGATCCCCCTTAACGCATTTTTAAGCATTGTCATATAGTTTGCATATAAAACACTAGTAAACCGTCTGTGGATAGGGATGCACCATGATACAACAACACTAAACCAAAATCGTATGGGTCTCGTATAGGAATAAAAGTATGACAAGGCATATGAGGCAATGTCCTAGGTAGGATAGTACCAGCTTACCCTTCTCGACTTGTGGTAACGCATCATAACTATGATCACCCACCGCGTCCAACACTCCTAATGTCATGACCCTTCTTCCACTAACCAGAAAGACGTATCATGAATTAAGAAAGAAAGAGATAGAAAGAGAAAGAAAGAGAAGAAAGAAGAAAATAACAACAGAATCTCAACAGCGTAACGAATAAATTATATTAATAACAAAAGTATTACATAGATATACAACAACTATCAGAGTTACACAGATTATACAACACATACTAGACAGTTATAAACACATATCTAGTTATTACAACACAATACAAAACAACTCACACAAACGACTCAGAGATACCAACACAGCGGAATACTAGATAACTATAACGCAGAAGCCTCCTGCTCCATTTGCTTCTCCATAATTCGTCAAAGCTAACCTGAATCCCTTGGCTACTCGTAAAAATTTGAGTACCCAAGAGTTTAAGAAAACAGAAATAAACTCCGGGTCAGACATGGGTCTGGTGTGAGTAACAGGTTAAAGTTGCTTAACTTCTAAAACCTTTTGAAAAGAAAGGTATCACGTAAGACTTCCCACACATAAACATGGAAAAGTTTTTACCTTACGCTAACCAAAACATTTGATAGGAAATCCAGTGATATTATAGTAGGTCTAAGGTTTTCAAGTAAATAAGAAATAGCCGAAATTGTTACATTCATTAAATTCCAGCTACTAGCCACAAAAGTGGGTAATACAATCAAAACCGTTGGCACTTATTGGATTTTGGATTTCATACAATGGCTGGGCTACTGGGGTACCGCCCGTCACAGTACGTGGCCTAGATCACCGTACCGAGGAGTACGCCCACTCCCCTGCAACACAAGGCTGGAACCATCCCTTACTGGACAGTCCCGAACAAGACAACCCTGGTAGTTGTCGCGAATCAACCGCCCACACAGCCGAATAAAAAGTGACCTCTAGACAAGGGAAAATCTTGTCCTGAAATGGGCATGACCCACCTAGCCTTGCTGCACCTCCCCTGTTTTAGCCATTCCCGGTTGATGAGGCTTGAGGCTACGATTACCTTTAGAGAACACATCTCTTAGAATGCTCATCGTCCACCTGATGATGTTCTGAAAGCATTCAATCCATACAAGTTCGTTTCGGGTTCGAACGAAACCGAAGGCATTATCTTGTTACACTCATTTTGGAATCACCCTCAGAATTAATGACGATAACCCTTGCACTCTGAATCTTCATCTTCACTTGAGATTCACGACCAATCGTTAATTTGGATCGATGTGGTTTTCGGATATCCAAATATGGAAACCCGATCCCGGTCTCATCGAATCCAAAACGCCATCTTTTAGGTCCAAGTTGTTTTAAGTTTTAAAACAATCCAATTAAACTATCTATATACACATAGATAGATAATTCAAATCATCACAATAGATAATCATCACCACAGATAATCCATATTATCATTATCAGAAGATAATCCAATTCATCATCACAATGCAACCAATGCATCCATATCACACAACATTACTAATCTCATATCTGAGATTCAAACCATTCAAGGAAATCTATATCATCCATATATAAACAAGGATTAATAATCACACCATATATAATTAATTTAAAATGAATTAAATTAATTACATCATCTCTAATTAATTTAAAGTAAATTAAATTAATTACCTCAATCTATAAATCCTGCTTATACAACCATTGATTACAAACCAATCAACTAATTAATTAACCACTAGTTAATCATTCTTGATTAATCACCCTTGATTAATCATCCTTTAATTAAATTCAAGTAATTAATTTCACAAATTAATTATTCTTAATCAAATATAGTAATTAATCTTTAATTACTTCATTAATTAATTAATTATAATTAATTACATTAATGCTTAATTAATTACATTAATTAATTACATTAATTAATTACTTTAATCACTTATTATTGATTAATTAATCTCGATTAATTAATCTTAATCACATCATTAATTATATTAATGATTCCTAATTACGTTTAAATAAATTAACTTCATTAAGTAATTAACCTTAATTATTAATCACTTTGATTAATTAACTTCAGTAATTAACTATTCTTAATTATTGCATTGAGTAAATTGATTACCCCTAAATTAATTATATTTAATAATTAATTAATTATTAATCATCCTTGATCAATTATATTAGTAATTAATTACCCTTAATTATTTTCCAAATGAATTAATCAATCAATGCTTAAATTAATTACACCAAGTAATTAATTATTAATTACTTTCACAAAGTAATTATCTTCCATAATAATTACACAAGCAAATAACCCCAACTCTTTCATACTTCAATACATTCAGTAATTACTCATCTTAATTACTTCTCTAAGTAATTATCCTTCATTAATTACTTACCAACCCATCAATGATTATTCTAAATTAATTAAACTTAATTAATTAATTTAAACTAATCCAATTAATTTATTAATTACAATGAGTAATTAATAACTTTAATTACTTTCATAAAGTAATCATACTTAACCAAATACCATAATGATTATCAAATTTAATTAATCTAATTAATTATCAAAATTAGTTACATTAATTAATTAATAAATAATCCCAAGTTAATGACCTTCATTAACTTATCAACAATTTCCTTAATTACCTTACTTAAGTAATTAATTTAAATTAATCACAAATTAATTAATACTTAATAATCATTTAATTAATCACTAATTATTTAATTAATTAAGTTTTTAACTCAATTAATCTTAACCTCCTGATTAATTTCTAATCATTAATTAAAATCTTAACTTATTCAGTTAATGATCTTATTTCCAAATTAATTAATCTTAATTAATTAACTCGACCTTAATTAATTGGTTCATAATCCTTATTTAATTAATTAACCATCTAATTACCTTACTAATTTAAATAATCAAAAACATTAAATCTTTGATTTATTTTAAAATATAAACATTCCTTTTTAATGATTACATTATCATTAACAAACAAATTTAAAACAACTTACTTTAAAATTTATTTTCAAATTACATTTTAAATTTTAAATTTAAAATGAAGTCAAACTTAACTTTATCAAAGTTTTAAAAACATTTTAAAACTCTTTAAAACTTACACTAAATAATTTCTTATTTTATAAAGAAGTTTAGAGGAAATTTAAACCCACATTCATTTTAAATACAAATCCAATTTTAAATTACCTTAAACATTCAAAGTTGTTTTAAGTCAACTTAAATTTAAAAACTTCCTTTATTCCTGAATTATGATTCAAGTTTGGATTTTGATTCCAGATTTAAAACTTATGTTTTAAATCTTCTATTTTAATTTAAAGCTTTATCTTTAATTTTAGATTATTTAAACCTTTTTAAAGTTGCTTAAACATTTTAATTAATAAAATTTAAATTAAATTTTAAAACTGGAATTCAAATCTCAGTTTGAAAACCATATTTTAAATTTAGTTTTAAATTCTTGTTTAAAACCTGCATTCAGATTTTAAAACAAATTGAATTGGAAAAATTATGCAGGTTTCTCTGAAACTTGTAACTTCAAAAATACCCGAGTCCCCTATATTTGACTTCGGGTACGACCCTGAACAACTTCGAGTAACAACTCGAATTACTCGAGTGTAACAACCCGGTATTTGCATCAATTAATAATTGACATTTTGACGATTGATATTGACACAAACTTCTATTTGAAGTTTTTAAATTTTGAATTAAAATTGATTTATAAATTGTTAAAAGAAATTTAGGACTTTAAATAAATGTTTTCTTTTTTATTTTATTTGGCCTTATCCCCTCTTTATATTCAAACCGGTCCCCCTCTTCCCCCTTTTCATTCGAAACCCTACAACCCGTCCCCTTTATTATTTTTAAAAAAAAAACCCTAGTAATGATCGAACGAAGAAAATTATGGCGGCCCCCTTTCCCATTTCTCGTTCGCCCCTTCGTGTTGCTCGCGACTACTTCAATTTGGTCGAGCCGCCTTCGCCTTCAAAGCAAAGGTGAGTTTGCTCACATCTAATTCTTGGCTCTAGTTATTTGTGTGTTTGGTTGCTTGAATTCTTGGCTGATTATTGCTTCGAATTTTAGTGATTTCGATTTGAACTTGCGTGAGTTTTACTCACATCTATTTCTACTTGGTTGTTGGTTGTCTCGGCACTGTTTTGTTGAGATGTTGATGTTTTCGATTTTCGTATGGATGTTGGAGATGATTTCTGGTTTTGGCAATTTCGTATATTTGTTTGATTTGATATCCACGGCAATGATTTCACGGCTTTGATACGTTGACTCTCGACTTCACTTCCTTATACATTAATGACTTCGGCCATATGAATTTTTGTGTAACGAGTTGGATTAACTTCGTGTCCACCACGAGGTTGCCTTCGAGTGACTTCGACTTGTACCACTGCAGACATTCTCAGTCTTGTTTGATTACCTTAGCTACTGTCTTGATTATGATCCCTTTGAATTTGAAGTGGTACTTGTTATAAGCTTGACTTGATAATGTGTTCGCTTCGAGTTGCTGCCGTTTCCACTCTTGTTCATGCAGTTATATGTGCATGTTAACAATTGATGTCCACTGTTCATGTCCTTTGCTTGGTGCCTTTTTGCAGTTTTGTTCACTTTTCTGAACAGTTCTGGTTGCATACCCATTCCATGTTTGTAGTCCACACTGTCACATGATGTCCTTATTCTTGTTCGAACTGTACTATTGTTAAATTGTTTGGTTGGAGTCTCCCCTTGTGTAGTTATGTTCATGCCTGAACATACATGGTTGATTTACTCTGGATTGATACATTTGGTTCACATGAGTCTGCATTTTAGTGTACACTTGATTGAGTCTTGTTAACTTTGTAAATACTCCTATCTGGTTTCTGAGTCCTCATATCTGATCTGTTTCACGTATATTGGTTTGATGTTCATGCAGTCAAGTTTGATTGAGATACACATCCATGCTGCTAGTAATTGCAGTAGTATATTATCACATGTATATGTGCCACTACATATATACATGTATGTGTACCGGTCCATGGTTTCATATGACTGTGATCTTATACTTGAAACTGTCTTTGTACATTTCTTTGTTATCTCTGAAACCCTATTCATACCTGAACTGACATGTGTATGTATACATGCGTATATATGCATACATGTGTATCTTCATGTATGTTGGCTGGTTGCCCCTGATGCTGCATTTTTGCTGTGTTGATCATGTTTCTTGTAGCATTTGGGTATCACTGTTTTGTTTCGACACACTACATGTTAGCATTGGCTTGTCTTGACTGCTTGACCATATGCATGCATTCATATAGTTGTTGGGTTTGGTCGAGCTGCCTGATTCACTGCAACCATATTATTGCAGTATATTTGCTTTAGTCTGGGACCATTGTGAGCATTTCTTTGTTGTTCACTGCCACTTTGGTTACTTCATATATATGCAGACACTTGAGCATATTTTATTGTTTCACTGCCACTTTTGTATTGCGTATTTAATATGCAGATACATGGCCATTTACAATCTGTAGCTTTTGTATTGATCATTGTTGCTGTATTTCTGTGTACATGTACAGTTTCATTGTTGCAATGATATTTTGAATTTTTGGTCGAGGCCATTAGTACTTGTGTTGAATCTGATTTTTGATTTGACCTTGTGCACTCGAGTTGGCGAGGCAGTGCACATGTATGTACGTGTGTACTGCAGCCACACCGCCTTGTTTCCATTGGTATTTGAACCTTCATTGATTTTGGTTCGTTGATCTTTTGGGTACATCATCACTATAGTGGCAAGGCAGTGCACGCAAGCGTGAACTGCAGCCACACGGTTTGGTTTTGTGATATTCTATTTAGTTGTGATTTATTGATCCTTTGCGTATTCCATATTCCGTAGTGGCGAGGCAGTGCACGCGTGCGTGTACTGCAGCCCTACTTGAATTAATATTTTAATTGATATTTCAATGGTTTGAACTGTTTTGTTCATTTCAATTCAATATTCTGAATTGCATTCTGATTTGGTTTAATTACTGTCGTCTATTCATTATTTTATTATTATTGCTTTTGTGCACTAATAACTGAGTTTGAATTAGACTGACCCGAGTATTATTTTCTTTTGAATCTAATACTCGGGTCAGACCGAGTATTTCAGGTTGTAGATATTCTGCTTTGGGTTGCTGCTAGAGCTATGAAGTTCTTTCATATCTTTTGGAGTAGTCGTCGTCATTTGTCGTAGTCTGAAAAATTGTATAGGAAGATATGTATTCATGTATATTATATACGTTAATGTACTTGTATATGTAACTTCTTGAGTCGACTGTGGTAGTTGTATCATATGTACCGTGTCTTATGTATTGTATCAAATGTATTGTAACTGACATCAGTTATTGTATATATGAGACTTTATGTTTTATTTGTGTTCCGCATTATATTATCTGTGTAATATTTTATATTTTATGTTCTAAACTATTATGAACCATCGTAGTTCGCTTTATACTGGTATTGGGGTATGTCGATGGGAGAGAATAAATCAGAGATGAAAAATTTAAGAATATTTATATATATATATATATATATATATATACCACTCCTATCGAGATAACCAGTACTAGTGTAAGGCCTAACTATTGATGGCCGCTCCTCAACAGCCTTATTCTCCGCGCTAGTTGACAGCACTACACCGTGGTGTTCTTGGCTGGCGTGGGTATAGAGGTGGGGCGTCACAGCTTGGTATCAAAGCTTGGGGTTTAGAACAAATATAAAACATAACTTAGATAGTACATGTGTTACAACTATTTGTCGACGTTTTATCTCTCATATTTGCAAATGATTGTCTTTGATTGTTAGGTATGAATTCCTAACGCTTATTCATATGCATTTGATTTTGAATTCTTGTGTTTTCGGCTTTGATTTGATTTAGCCGATGATTGATTTTGTTCGAACCTCAGCGATTCTGAACTTGATATTTTATGTTTTCCTCGGCTTGATTTCCATTCGACTTCGGTCACTTTGTTTTTGAGAAATCTAATTTCTTGATTTCCAAGACTCTGACTTTGTTTGCCGTTGAATTCTTTGTTGATGATGTTGAATCGTTTTGTACTCTATTATGGCCATTACTTGTTGACTTCGGCATTGACTTGATTTTCATTTTTTATTGAAGTCATTTATTCATTTATGCTCGTTCTACTTTGTTTTTCTAATTGTTAATCGATTCTTCTTTTCCGATTAGTTATCTTTTTTGTCGACTTTGATAACTTCTATTTCTGGAATTTTTAGGTATTTCTACTTTGATGGATTTAGAATCGAATTCTTTGGATTTTATTCACGTCTTCGTATGTGAACTTTAGTGAATTGATTTGGTTTCCAAATTTAATCGATTCTTGTTAATTCCCCGATTTGTTGCTACCATTTATTAGCAACTTTGATAACATTTTCTTCGGGATTTTTGTGAACATTCCTTTTGATGGATACAGTATCGATTTCTTTGGATTCTATTCACATCTTTGTATGTGAATTCTTGTGCTTGATTGTTCCTACAATCATTTTTGTGATTTGTCACTTTAAAAATATAAAGGTTTTCTATACTAGTAGTAAATATCAAAACCCTTTTCTCCAAACGATTTCAAAACTATTTTACTACAAAACTCTTTTCCTAAACCATTTTCCAATCTATTAGTATATACTAACCTTTACCTCACTCGTATGAGAAATCTAATTAAACGACTTAGTAAAACGAGTGGTATATAACGCTTACGTTTACTTCGCCGGTTAATTCTTGGACTTATTCGATTGAATCTCTTGTGACAAATTTTATTAGTGAAGATTTACAGTTTGTTCGTAAATATTTAAGTTAAGCAAGTGGTTATGGGACATGAAGCTGAACTTTTATATTTACTAGCTTAGTGTAATTGACACTTCTCGTTGATCTTGACGATCGCTTTATGAATTAGACTAGCAATTGTGCTATGTCTTTTTATTTGCGAGGTTAGACTAGACACCACTTGTGTGATTCCATTCACACATACCTTTCTGCTTTTTGGTTAGTCTTGACCTCAATCTGTGTGATTCCATTCACACATGCTTAGTGTAATTGACACTCCTCGTTGATCATGATGATCGTTCTGATGGTCAGACTAGACACCACTTGTGTGATTCCATTCACACATATCTTTCTGCTTTTTGGTTAGTCTTGACCTCAATCTGTGTGATTCCATTCACACATGTGGGGTAGCTCCCCTTGGTCTTCGGACCATCATGTGATAGGCCTCTTTCTTTTTTCTGTGATTTCCAGATTCCTTATGTTGATTTCTGGAAATTTTATGCTTCACCTATTTTTGTGTACTGGTGAATTCATATGTTATTGATTTGTCATGAGTACAAATTTGAGGTCTGATACCTCTTTGGATCTTTGAGAAGATCTTGTGATATTGATTATCTCTTATCGGTTGATCTCCTGTTGATCATTATTTGCATACTTATAGTCGTATGTCAGTATGGATATTTCATATTTATGCCATACCTCTCGTCGGTTGATCTCCTGTTGATCATTATTTACATACTTATAGTAGTATGTTATTATGGATATTTTATGTTATGCATTGCACGTGTTGGTGATTTTCATGCTCACGTGTAGGTGAGATTCCGTGCTCCCGTTCTCGCTTTGCGTTGCACGTGTTGGTGATTTTCATGCTCACGTGTAGGTGAGATTCCGTGCTCCCGTTCTCGCTTTGCTTTACATGTGCTGACGATTTTTCATACTCCGTTCGAGTTTTCATACTCGCGTTCGAGTTTTCATACTCCGGTTCGAGTTTTCATACTCCGTTCGAGTTTTCATACTCCGTTCGAGTTTTCATACTCCGGTTCGAGTTTTCATACTCCGGTTCGAGTTTTCATACTCGCGTTCGAGTTTTCATACTCTCATATTGTGATTTCTGGATTTCTTGTGTAGATTTCTAGAATTTGTGCTTCACCAATTTTTGTGATTTCTATTGATAAGTTTTATCAATTTTTGTGCATTGGTGAATTCGTGTGATATTGACTTGTTATGAATATGAGTTTAGGGTATGATACCCCTTCCTATCTTTGAGAAGATTCTTGTGACATTTTTGATGAATGAAAATCCACTTATCGAAGTTGCTACTGATGTCGCTGTTTTAATCACGTGTTTTAAAAATTGTTTTCAAAATTTTTACGATTTGCGCTTTCAAAAGAATGAGGAAGCGAATTAAACGTTTCAGTAAAATCGAGGACTATGACCCCTTTCTTTTGCTGATTCGCTTAATTCCGGACTTGTTCGTTTGAGAATGTAAATTGTAATTTTATAAATAAAATGGTTTTCAATTTTTTTTACAGTTTACGCTTTCAAAAGAATGAGGAAGCGATTTAAACGTTTCAGAAAAACCGAGGAGTATGACCCCTTTCTTTTACTGATTCGCTTAATTCCGGACTTGTCCGTTTGAGAACGTAAAATGTTATTTATTTAAAATACACAATTTTGCACTTTCAAGGAAACGATGAAGTGAATTAAACGATTTAGTAAAACTCGTGGTTATGGGTCATGTGTGTTTGCTATTTCGGTTAATTTCGGACTCGTTAATTGAAAAATTTGTGATTTGAAATTTGATTACCGTTGTGGTAATTTCTGATTATCGTTTTGATAATTGGATGTTTATGATTTCTTATTATCGTTGGTGGTAATCAGATATTTGCTGTTTCTGATTATCGCTTGTGATAATCAGATATTTGAGATTTAATCATCGTTTGTGATAATTAAATATTTGTGATTTGAGATTTGATTATCAGTTGTGATAATTAAAAATTTGTGATTTGAAATTTGATTACCGTTGTGGTAATTTCTGATTATCGTTTTGATAATTGGATGTTTATGATTTCTGATTATCGTTGGTGGTAATCAGATATTTGCTGTTTCTGATTATCGCTTGTGATAATCAGATATTTGAGATTTAATTATCGTTTGTGATAATTAAATATTTGTGATTTGAGATTTGATTATCAATTGTGATAATTAAAAATTTGTGATTTGAAATTTGATTACCGTTGTGGTAATTTCTGATTATCGTTTTGATAATTGGATGTTTATGATTTCTGATTATCGTTGGTGGTAATCAGATATTTGCTGTTTCTGATTATCGCTTGTGATAATCAGATATTTGAGGTTTAATTATCGTTTGTGATAATTAAATATTTGTGATTTGAGATTTGATTGTCAATTGTGATAATTAAATATTTGTGATTAGAAATTTGATTACCGTTGTGGTAATTTCTGATTATCGTTTTGATAATTGGATGTTTATGATTTCTGATTTATCGTTTTTGATAATCAGATATTTATTGTTTCTAATTATCGCTTGTGATAATTAGATATTTGAAATTTAATTATCGTTTGTGATAATTAAATATTTGTGATTTAAGATTGATTTTCGATTTTGATAATCGAATACTTGTTGATTTGATTATCGTTTTTGATAATCGAATATTTGTGATTTGAGATTTCGAATTATCTATTGATAATTAGATTTTGTTGATAATTTGTGAATTTCTTTTATGAAATTAAAAGAGTTCTTTGGCGTTTATATTGTACTACGCCAGTGTACCGGCTCAATTTTTTACTATTCATAACGTTTTCTACGTCTTCTGGTTCCGGAAATGCCTTATGGATTTCCGATCCTTATTCTTGAGCAACCTTCTATTCACATCATTGCTTCAGAGGTTCAGCACCCTCGAAATAAAGATGTTTTTCTCGTGAAAGCTCAGTGGTTCTCAAATCCTATGGGTTTCACTTTGGAATCCAAGTTTATTCTTTCATGCTCTTGTGGTTGTTACCTTTTGTCCAGTTATTCCTTATGATTGCGAGGACGCAATTTCTTTAAGGAGGGGAGTCTGTAACAACCCGGTATTTGCATCAATTAATAATTGACATTTTGACGATTGATATTGACACAAACTTCTATTTGAAGTTTTTAAATTTTGAATTAAAATTGATTTATAAATTGTTAAAAGAAATTTAGGACTTTAAATAAATATTTTCTTTTTTATTTTATTTGGCCTTATCCCCTCTTTATATTCAAACCGGTCCCCCTCTTCCCCCTTTTCATTCGAAACCCTACAACCCGTCCCCTTTATTATTTAAAAAAAAAAACCCTAGTAATGATCGAACGAAGAAAAATTATGGCGGCCCCCTTTCCCATTTCTCGTTCGCCCCTTCGTGTTGCTCGCGACTACTTCAATTTGGTCGAGCCGCCTTCGCCTTCAAAGCAAAGGTGAGTTTGCGCACATCTAATTCTTGGCTCTAGTTATTTGTGTGTTTGGTTGCTTGAATTCTTGGCTGATTATTGCTCCGAATTTTAGTGATTTCGATTTGAACTTGCGTGAGTTTTACTCACATCTATTTCTACTTGGTTGTTGGTTGTCTCGGCACTGTTTTGTTGAGATGTTGATGTTTTCGATTTTTGTATGGATGTTGGAGATGATTTCTGGTTTTGGCAATTTCGTATATTTGTGTGATTTGATATCCACGGCAATGATTTCACGGCTTTGATACGTTGACTCTCGACTTCACTTCCTTATACATTAATGACTTCGGCCATATGAATTTTTGTGTAACGAGTTGGATTAACTTCGTGTCCACCACGAGGTTGCCTTCGAGTGACTTCGACTTGTACCACTGCAGACATTCTCAGTCTTGTTTGATTACCTTAGCTACTGTCTTGATTATGATCCCTTTGAATTTGAAGTGGTACTTGTTATAAGCTTGACTTGATAATGTGTTCGCTTCGAGTTGCTGCCGTTTCCACTCTTGTTCATGCAGTTATATGTGCATGTTAACAATTGATGTCCACTGTTCATGTCCTTTGCTTGGTGCCTTTTTGCAGTTTTGTTCACTTTTCTGAACAGTTCTGGTTGCATACCCATTCCATGTTTGTAGTCCACACTGTCACATGATGTCCTTATTCTTGTTCGAACTGTACTATTGTTAAATTGTTTGGTTGGAGTCTCCCCTTGTGTAGTTATGTTCATGCCTGAACATACATGGTTGATTTACTCTGGATTGATACATTTGGTTCACATGAGTCTGCATTTTAGTGTACACTTGATTGAGTCTTGTTAACTTTGTAAATACTCCTATCTGGTTTCTGAGTCCTCATATCTGATCTGTTTCACGTATATTGGTTTGATGTTCATGCAGTCAAGTTTGATTGAGATACACATCCATGCTGCTAGTAATTGCAGTAGTATATTATCACATGTATATGTGCCACTACATATATACATGTATGTGTACCGGTCCATGGTTTCATATGACTGTGATCTTATACTTGAAACTGTCTTTGTACATTTCTTTGTTATCTCTGAAACCCTATTCATACCTGAACTGACATGTGTATGTATACATGCGTATATATGCATACATGTGTATCTTCATGTATGTTGGCTGGTTGCCCCTGATGCTGCATTTTTGCTGTGTTGATCATGTTTCTTGTAGCATTTGGGTATCACTGTTTTGTTTCGACACACTACATGTTAGCATTGGCTTGTCTTGACTGCTTGACCATATGCATGCATTCATATAGTTGTTGGGTTTGGTCGAGCTGCCTGATTCACTGCAACCATATTATTGCAGTATATTTGCTTTAGTCTGGGACCATTGTGAGCATTTCTTTGTTGTTCACTGCCACTTTGGTTACTTCATATATATATATGCAGACACTTGAGCATATTTTATTGTTTCACTGTCACTTTTGTATTGCGTATTTAATATGCAGATACTTGGCCATTTACAATCTGTAGCTTTTGTATTGATCACTGTTGCTGTATTTCTGTGTACATGTACAGTTTCATTGTTGCAATGATATTTTGAATTTTTGGTCGAGGCCATTAGTACTTGTGTTGAATCTGATTTTTGATTTGACCTTGTGCACTCGAGTTGGCGAGGCAGTGCACATGTATGTACGTGTGTACTGCAGCCACACCGCCTTGTTTCCATTGGTATTTGAACCTTCATTGATTTTGGTTCGTTGATCTTTTGGGTACATCATCACTATAGTGGCAAGGCAGTGCACGCAAGCGTGAACTGCAGCCACACGGTTTGGTTTTGTGATATTCTATTTAGTTGTGATTTATTGATCCTTTGCGTATTCCATATTCCGTAGTGGCGAGGCAGTGCACGCGTGCGTGTACTGCAGCCCTACTTGAATTAATATTTTAATTGATATTTCAATGGTTTGAACTGTTTTGTTCATTTCAATTCAATATTCTGAATTGCATTCTGATTTGGTTTAATTACTGTCGTCTATTCATTATTTTATTATTATTGCTTTTGTGCACTAATAACTGAGTTTGAATTAGACTGACCCGAGTATTATTTTCTTTTGAATCTAATACTCGGGTCAGACCGAGTATTTCAGGTTGTAGATATTCTGCTTTGGGTTGCTGCTAGAGCTATGAAGTTCTTTCATATCTTTTGGAGTAGTCGTCGTCATTTGTTGTAGTCTGAAAAATTGTATAGGAAGATATGTATTCATGTATATTATATACGTTAATGTACTTGTATATGTAACTTCTTGAGTCGACTGTGGTAGTTGTATCATATGTACCGTGTCTTATGTATTGTATCAAATGTATTGTAACTGACATCAGTTATTGTATATATGAGACTTTATGTTTTATTTGTGTTCCGCATTATATTATCTGTGTAATATTTTATATTTTATGTTCTAAACTATTATGAACCATCGTAGTTCACTTTATACTGGTATTGGGGTATGTCGATGGGAGAGAATAAATCAGAGATAAAAATTTAAGAATATTTATATTTATATATATATACCACTCCTATCGAGATAACCAGTACTAGTGTAAGGCCTAACTATTGATGGCCGCTCCTCAACAGCCTTATTCTCCGCGCTAGTTGACAGCACTACACCGTGGTGTTCTTGGCTGGCGTGGGTATAGAGGTGGGGCGTCACATCGAGTATGACCCGAGTGCAAATCTTCTGCAAAACCCAAACAAATCCCTGACAGCATTCTTCACCGTGCATATGCACGGTGGTCTTGGCCACCTCCGGCCACCACCCAGATATCGAGCAAGTCGCCGACCATCACTGGAACACAACGCGATCCTCTAATAATCATCATCTACTCGAAATTAAATTCGAGTCCCCCAAACCATTTCCTGGAAACAGTATTGCAACCAGAACCCCAAAACCTGGAAAATCTCTCATTCACTCTCCTCCGGCCATTAGAGGCTATGGGACTCTGACCACCTCCTCTTCACTACCCCAGCATCCGTCTCTCCCAAAATTGTTGCACTCGATCAACGAGAGCATCCATGCCGATCAAAATTTCCCACTGCCCAATAACTAGGTTTAGAAACTTCCCCCTTTTACACTTCCCAGTAAGAACAACAATGCACATAAATCCCGACACTAAAAATTGTAATTTTGGTTTTAAAAATCACATTTTAGTTTTAGCTTTTGATTCATGTACCTGAAACTAAGAAACAATCAAATTGGATTTTGTCGGATTTCAGTTTACTTTGTTATTTCTTTGTTTCCAGTAAAACTACAGATTCTTTTAACTTAACAAAATTTTAAACTAAATTTTATAATGAGTTAAATATACATTGTTCAACATTCATGTATTATTAGAGATTGATTCAAGAGTACTTAAGTTTTTACTAAAATATGGATCTTGACTTAGAAAGACTGAAATAACATAAAACTGTATCCATGCTCAAATCAATTTACACACAGAAGATACACAATACAATGTTTAGCACAAACAAGCATGCATTTCTTAACCATACTTAAGTTTTTAAATTTATCAGGTTACTTACAAACATACTTGTTTCAGTCATCAATCAGGCAACAAATTTATACTTAAGTAAAAAAAACAAGAGTTACTCACAAACATACAAATCAACATGCTATCAGGTATATAAACACAAGGCATACTCATTTCAGCCATAAAACAAGCAACATATTATACTTAAGTTTTATTTTAAGAAAAAGAAGTTACTCACCTGAAACAATGAGGACAGAGCCTATTTTGAAAAACTGTTTTGAAAGCTTTTACTTCTGATTATAACTGAGTTGCAGACTTTTACTTGAAGTTGAATGGCATGCTAATAAAACTTTGTTGAAAACATAAAACTTGACTTTGAACTTGCATGCAGGCCTGATTCCAGATACATTTTGCCTTGACTTGAATTACAGATTCCACTTTATTCCCAGGTTAAAAGAATGCAGAGACATATGCTTGATTCCCAGATTTAATAAAAATGCAGGGGCTTTCATTTTGCTTTTGAAAGTAATTACAGAGGATTTGCTTGCTGTGATTAAGGAAGGGTTTTAGATTTGATTTATTGAAAATGAATTAAAGGATATTGATTTGGTTTTTTTTAGAGTTTTGGAAACAAATTTGTTTCAGATTTGATTCAGCTGAAACTTTGTCTTCTTAACCTTGAAAAAAAAAGAACATTAGGAAAGAAGAAGATTGAAAAAAACACGCTTTTATATAAGTGTAATTAATTTATTAAAAATGAAAAGAAAATTAAAAATAAAAGATACTTGTTACATTAATCTCTTAACTCTAGTGCACTTGTCATTATACCCCTCAATATTATAACATGTATCTTAAGTAATTTAATTTATTTTTATTTAATTTAAAGATAAATGAATCCTCTTTTCTTTATTTATTAAATACATATATATAAATTATTTCCATAAATAAATGAATATGCATTGAAATAAAACAATTTATATGAAAATGAAAACTTACTTATAAAATTTAGATGTGTTTATTCTTTTGAATCCAAAATAAATTCTAATTCTAATACTCCTTAAATTTAAAAATCCAATTTAAAGCGAATTTATTTTAACATACTTAATTTTAAAAAAATTTGTCTTTTAAGATCTATCTATATTTATACATTTATTTTTATTTGAAAATAACATATTTATTAATATAAATAATTTATTAAAAGAAATTATACATTAATGTTCAATATATAAATGGTATTTTAAATTTTCATATATAATTCCAAACTATATTTATTAAGCTATATTTAAAAAAGAAAATAAAAAAAA
The DNA here is from genome assembly GCA_030765085.1 of Allium cepa. Lineage (NCBI taxonomy): Eukaryota > Viridiplantae > Streptophyta > Magnoliopsida > Asparagales > Amaryllidaceae > Allium > Allium cepa. The sequence goes on along the minus strand of CM060928.1, from coordinate 845,928,896 downwards.
CTTTTGTTTATCTTATTAAAATTTAAATTATGCTTTAAAATGTATTTAAACAATTTAAAACAATTTATTTAAGTATATTAAAACCAAATAGTTATTTGTTAAATAGTTTTGAATAGTTATTTATTAAATAAAATAATAATTTCCAAATTATCAAAATGAATATCAGAATTTAAAAACAAGATTTTATTTGTTTATTAAACTTCAATCAAAACTTATCTATCTATAATATATATAAATATATATATACACACACACATTATAAATAGAAAGCAATTTATTAGCTTTTAAAAGATAAAATTCGCCAATTAAACATTTTTTTAATTGGATTATTAAATGAAGTAAATTTTTATTAACAGAATTTATCAAATCAATTTAATTTTAAATACATATTATTAAATTGATATTGCCAAAATTTCCGGGATATCACACCTAAAATCCAAGGGTGTGCACCAATCAATCACAATGTAAATGATGGTAATTCGAAGAAGTGTGTCTGCTCGAGGAAGTTAGCATGCTTGACTGGTACGGCTCCTATTTTAGTCATTTCAAATTGACACAAGTACCAGACCAATCTATCATCGTTCTCTTTCTTCAAATCCAGCAAACATACGCCAAATCTAACCACTTTGTTTTGGTCCATCACTCAACATACACAGTCGTTAAAATGGTTCCGGTATCGACAGAGTGTGCCCATATCTGGCCCGGTCTCTTTAACAACCAAACGTCATTTTACACACCGGTTGGTACTTTTACATTTCGAAAAAAGTTCATACTTGATATCAAAATATCATATTCACTTCAAAATCAAATCCATTTCAAAATCATCTTATTTACGCAAAGTAGACTATTTTAATTCAAAATCATTTTCGCCTTAATTTCTCGATTTCAGTTCCAAAATTGTTTCAAATTTCCATTTAGGTAATAACTTCATTCGACTAAATTCATATTTAAATTCAGGATTTAAAAATAAACATTCCACTCTTAACCAGTTTGAACTTTTTTGAGAAGTAGTTTGAATGGTTTTAAAATAGTTTAAATAATCAAAATAGTTAAACATAGTTTAAATGGTTAAAATAGCTAAAGATAGTTTAAATGGTAAAAATGGTTAAAAAAGGTTTAAATGGTTAAAATAGTTAAAAATAGTTTAAATGGTTAAAATAGTCTATTATAAAATAGTTTAAATATTAAAATGGTTTATATAGCAAAATAGTTTGGAAAATCCAAAATAATTTTAATATTCAAAAAGATAGAATTAAATAGTTTGTATCAAAATAATTTATTTGAAAATAGTTTCAAAGTCAAACTGATTCAATTCCTAAATTTTCCAATTCAAATCACTTTGAAATTTCCTTTTCGATTTTTATCAATTCCGAGCTCGATTTTCCAAACATCAACTCAAAACACTTAAATCAAATTTACTTCAATACCTAATCTGAAATCCAAATCCTCAAATATAATTCAATTCCAAGCTCAATTTCGAAATAGTTCGATTTCCATAATTTAATTTTTCATTTTTCCTAAAATTATATCATTTGAATAAAATTCAAATCAAAAATCTTAAAATCATTTAATATAACTAATCCGGTGTTCATATATAATTTTCTATCCTATGGCCAAGTGGTCAGTTATTTCAATTTAATTTCAAGGATGGACATATACCATTTCAGTCCAAATCATAGTGTCATAGGTATATATCTTTCAACCTATTTCTTAATTTGTTCGAAATAATTAAATTCACAGTTTTATATATAGTAAATAATTTACCAGGTGATAACATAATATATATATATATATATATATATAATAAATAAACATCCAATCATCCAAAAATCAATCAATTGGCTTCCATCACAATCAATCATCCAAACGGTCATAATAATTCACAACAATTTCATAAATATTAATATCGGGTATTTTACTGACAATTAAATCCCAATTTCAAATTTAACCGTCAATTTTAATTTTTAATAGTTAATTCGAATGACAATTAAATTTATCAAACAACAGTCAATAAATTTATATCACTTCATAATTTTGAATTTAACTAGCATAAAAAAAATTAGTACGTTGTGAGAGTTATAAAACACTCAACTTGAGTTTTCAATTTATATCAAATTGAACGACGTTCGATTGAACCTAAATTTTAATTAGCTTCAATCATCTCCAAATCAGTTTTAGAGTATAGTCCTCGTCGTCGTGATTCCATTACCACTTGTTTCGCTTGATTTGGACTTCGTATGACAAATATATACATTTTCAAATATTCGCGTTTTCATATATATTTAAATTTACAAATTTCCTTTTAATATTAAACCTCCAACCATCTTAGCCATTCAATCCTTTGGAATGAGATTTGGCCGTTCATACTATCTTCCTCTCATGAGAGTTATTCATGTTCGCTCCAGGTCAAGAACCCACCAAGCTGTTTCAATCCATCGTCGCGACCACCACTTCGATCATCTATACTGTGACGACCCATCTCCTCGACCCTTAGAAATTGACACTAATATATGCCTGGTATTCACGTGTCGTAAATCCAAGTGTCGTAGAGGCAGATTATCAGGGGTGTAAAAGAAAATAAAGATAAAAGATAACACAATGATAGAATCTTACATTGCATTTAACGTTTAAATTATACATGATTGATCAGATCAAATACAAATCCAGCGAGATTGTTATAATTGTCAATCCGTACATATGCTGGAAAATACATACTACATAACACAACAGAAAATAGGTAGATATCTACATAAGATACTCTAGCTTCTTGGCTCCAAAAAAACTTCTCCAAATGCACCTAAGGAATCCTAACTACATGGCTGCCCGAAAAATAGGGCACCCTGAGTTTAAAGGAAAAAACAAACTTCGGGTCAGTCATGAGACTGGTGTGAAAACTCAAAGTATGATGTTTTGAAAACAAAAGGTATCTCATAAGACCACGCCGCATATAAACACGGAACGGATTTTTACCTTATGATAACCACAACTCTTTATTACATAAAATTTAGGGATATTATTTTTAATGACATTCTTGAAAACATTTGCAAATAAACTTATTAATCTTAGCCGAAATGGTTACCCATATAGCATTTCGAGGCTATTCATTACGCCAATACAAACAAAACCGCTTGTTCTCATTGGAGAATGGATTTCCATACAAATGACCAGTGAAGGGACTGCCTTCTCCTCTAGATGGATGTCTCGAGGCACAGAACATCTGTCCTCTACCAACACAAGACCGGCCTATCTCTATAACTAGATAGTACCGAATATGTTATCCCTCGGTCGTTATAGACCTTTATCCAAGAGCTCTTTTCGCATACATCCACATTAATTTACATCTCGAACGTCATAGCAGGAAGAAATATATCTAGAAGGGAATGATCATACCCTAATTAGGAATGAACCACTTAGTCTTGCTGTATCTAACCCTGTTTCGGTCATTTTCGGTTGATGAGACTTGAGGCAACGATTACCTTTCACATATCACATATCACATCTCTAAATGCAACATTGCCATTTCTGTCGACTACTAATTTTCTTCCACAAAAATACAATCCTTGAGCTCGTACATCTCAAGGAGGGTGTTAAGCTAAGAGAAGTTGCCTTCTCCACTACCACTAATATACGTTTGTAAAAACCAATGTTCGTAATCTTTAGAAATGCAATGTCAGACAAACGTCCACACAAGTTGTCCAGGAACAGAACAAACCGAAGGCACTCTCCTATTACCACTAGTAGCGAATAGTCCTTGCAATCCGAAAAATCTTCATAATGAAGAGACCACTACTATAAATAACTCTATATGGGAGCTACCTAGAGCATGTTAACAAGCAGTCCTCACGCCATGAAGATCCACAATCTTTAATAATCATCATCTTCAACATGTCTTCAGTTTCGAATGTATACATTGGTTCGAAGTGGTTTTCGGACAGGAATCACCCAATCCGACCCCGTTTCCTCCGAAATCCAATCATCGATAAAAATGATGTAATTATGTGATTGTTTTTCAATTCGTTTATTTTTCTTTACCAAAATATCTTCGAGGGATATATATTTTCAAAATATTCTTTTAGTGAATATAGAATCATTTAAACCTGTTTTTGAACATTTCTCAAATCATTTTTAAGAGTATCTTTATTTGAGAAAATAGGATTATAGAAATCATTCTACTTTTATCCAAAATCAACTTTCATATTCAACGAGAGCTATGGGCAGAACAACAGTGAGATCACCTTTTAAATTCCATGAATATGACAAGTTCTCTCTTCGGATTTTAATAACGAGTATAAGAAGATTATTTATATAAAATCCAGTTGAGCATCCGGGCTTTCCTTTCGATATGTTCCACCCCTCGCCTAAACAAGAAAATCGAGGCGAGGTAAGTTCAGGTATCTGATTGCTCCATCTCTACCCTTAGTTACACATCTTGTTTTCACTTTTAGATCTCACAGGCGGGACAAATGTACTAGCCGTTTCTGCACACTCATTTTTCCTTTTTAAATCACTTAACTATTTGTTTAACCATCGTTGAAATAATTTTGAATTGTTCTAATTTCTTTGAAAATGCTTCATTATTTACTTAAAAATGTTTACATAAGACTTGGGAAAGAATTGTTTAGTTCCAACCTTTGTTTCAAAAGCGTTGCGAAAAGCGTTGCAAAAAGCGTTACAAATAGTGTAACAAAAAGTGTTTAAAAGCTATATTCTTCAAAACGAATTTTATATCATTTAGATAACCATCTTTTAAACTTAAATCTTCTTCAAAACTTTTTAAAAGATTTTTAGAATTTATTTCATATTTTAAAAAAAATTATTTTATCAATTTTCGACTTTGGTCATTTAGTGCAAAAACTGGATTTTTCTTGAAAAATAATTTTGCCGTATTCCAAAATATACATGATGAAATCTTGATTTTCCTTTTTATATGAAAGATATGGATATAAGGATTCAAAAAATTCTTACTCCGAAGAATTCCGAACTATATTCCACTACATATGTTCATTTGAACTTGTGATGCAAAAACACGGAATATCGTTACGTGACGCGTCAATTTTTAGGCGTATTTTGAGATTCATAACCAAACTTTGCTGAGATAAGTTTAAACACGTAGGAATCATTTCTAAAGCATATTCAAACATTTTTCAAAGGTATAAATGATTCCATATCATATTTTATTTCTTTTGGAAAGTGATTTTCATGTGATTATACGTCGTGTAAATTCGTGACTTATTTCAATATTTTCATGTAATAAACAACATATGGAAATAAATATCATAACCAAACATCCAAACAGACATATCACAACATCACAACCAAATATTTACATATAAAATAGGAGTTCTCACCTTAGTTGCAAATGCACTAACTTTAAAGTGATTATAACTTTCCTAACTTTAATCGGGTGCTCACGAATGCTTGTTTTAAGGCTTCTAGGTGGATTGAATTGACTTGTGGATGTCTTTGGAGCTTTAGGCCGTGAGTTTCAAGAAGGGTTTGGGCTCAGCTAGATGGTTAAGGAGGACGTGATCAATAAGAGGGTAGAGGAGGAGTTTTGAAGTGGTTCGGACGGAGTTTTGTTGATATTTTTCTTTGTTTCATTTTTTTGAAAATATTGTGGAATTATTTAATTATGGAAGGAAGCCATTAAATAATATAAGTGGGCTTAAGAAAGTAGATAAGAAATGATGCAAAAGTGAAGAAGAAGTGGATGGGTATTTATAGTAAATATTTGAGATAAAAAATATAGATTTTTATTTTTACTTAAATAACCTTCCTTAAGAATTAAGTAAACTTATTTAATTCGAAACTTTCCATCCACATCACGTCACACTTTTAAGATTCAAACATTCAAGAGTTAAGTAAAGAATAAGAAAGATTACATTACTTTATGTCACATGTGATGTGACATGTGTTTTGCCTTTTTTAGTTTACTTTTGCTAATTACTTTCTAGAATTTTCTAAGTGCGATTATTAAAAGTAACCTTATTTAGTTAATTTTTAAGTACCTTTATACGTTAACATATTTATTAAATTGTGTATATAAAGGTGTAATAACGTTGCGATAACTTTAAATCAACAACATGTTGATTCTTGACAAAAAATTCATGGTCATATTTTAACGTTTTAGTTAAACTATTTATTTATGTAAACCAAATTTAAAATTAAATTTGTAAAATATTATTTAAAAATATAAACACTCATAAATAAATTAAAATAATTTATTAAACCATTTAAACTTACTTTTCTGAAATCAAGATTTTTTCACTTTTGTCGATACAAGCAAATGTTACTATTTTTATGTATATTTCTATTTCCAAATCCTATAAAATATTGTTCGAATCATGAAACCCTTTATATTTTATATTTAAAATCACTTTAAATGTCATTTTTAAAAGTGGTTAAATTTGGGTTGTTACATTCTCCCCTACTTAATAGAATTTCGTCCTCGAAATTAGATAAGAAGGAAATAGCTCAAAAGGAAATATATATTCAATAAGATGAAATATATACAATAAGTAATTACACAACATGCGGTGAGTACATTCAAACGATAGATAAAGTCTGTACATTGATTCTAAACTCGAGATATGCTTTTCTCATTCTATCTTATGTTTCCCATGTGTAATCGTCAGCATCCCTGCTCCATTGAACTTTGACCAATTGTAATACCTTCCTTCTTAATTATTTTTCATCTTGATCCACGATTCGAATATGCTTTCTAATAACCGCTATGTTTGGTTCTATCTCTAAATCATCCTGAGCAGCCGTTTCTATGATTTTTTTTGGGGTCATATACATGCTTCCATAAATGTGATACATGAAAAACATTGTGTACACCAGACAATCTTTCAGGCAATTACACTCGATAATCTAGTGGGTCGCTTCATTCGAGAATGGGAAAAGGTCTAATATATTGAAGTGTTAACCTTCCAGCTCTTCCAAATCTTATTACTCCTCTTAGTGGAGAGACTTTCAAAAAGATTGAATCTCAGACTGAGAATTGCAGATTCCTACGTCTTTGGTATGCATAACTCTTATGCCTACTTTGGGATTCTTTTAGCTTCTTTCTAATCATATTAACTTTCTCTGAAGCTTCTCATATCATATTTGGGCCAAGCACAAACTGATCTTTGGATTCTATCCAACATGTTAGCGATTTACATGGATGACCATATAAAGCTTCATACGGTGCCATGCTGATACTAGCTTGATAGCTGTTATTATAGGAGAACTCTACTAAATGTAAATGATTTTCCCAGGAGCCTCCAAATTCCAGAATACATGCTCTCAAAAGGTCTTCCAAAATAGGGTTGACTCTTTCCTTCTGTCCATTAATTTGTGGGTGATATGCAGTGCTTATACTCAACTTCGTTCCCAAAGCTGTCCGTAGTGCTTTTCAAAACTTAATAGTGAAGATTGGATCAAGATCACTTACTATACTACTTGGAACCCAATGCAATCAGACAATCTCCTATATATATATATATGTATATCTGCAAGGCTTGCTGTAGTTCTTGTTGGCTTAATTAGAATAAGGTGTGCACTTTTGGTTAATTGGTCTATGATAACCCAAATGCCTTCATTTTCTTTCCTTGTTCGGGGTAATCCATCAATGAAATCCATGGATATTTGATCTCACTTCCAAGCTAGAATCTCCAAAGGTTGAAGTAATCCTACCATCTTCTGTTTGTCACTTTTGATTCTTCGGCAATTTTCCCAACAGATGACATAGATAAATATGTCCCTCTTCTTGCTTCTCCACCAAAATGAACGCTTTATGTCCTTGTATGTCTTATGAATCCCCAGATGAATGCTAAGTTTGGCGGTGTGGCATTTAGCTAATATTTCTTGCTTAAGATTTCCAATATTTAGAACACAAATTCTTCCATTTAACCGCAATACTCCATTATTATCTATTTTAAAGCTTGAATCCCTTCCTCTGTCTATATCTTCAATAACCTCCATTAGGAATCGATCTTCTTTTTGCTTGCTAGTAATTTTCTCCTGAAGAGTTGAAGTTACTACCAAATAAGAAGTAGTAGCTAACTTCCTACCCAATGAATTAGCTACTACGTTGGATTTCTCGGGTTATATAGAATATCTAGATCATATGATGCGAGAAATTCTAGCCAGCGTTGTTGTCTCTTGTTCAAATCCCACTGGGTGAAAAGATACTTCAAAGATTTGTGGTCTGTGAAGAGTTCGAATTTTTCACCTAAAAGATTGAATTTTATTTACTAAGTTCAATTCAAAGTTTTATCGAAATAAACTATGAAAAATTCTTATCCGGTAAATAATGTCTTCATATCTTTAGAGCGAACACAACAGCTAATAATTCTAAGTCATGTACTGCATAATTCTTCTCATGCATCTTTAGCTGCCTATTTGTGTAAGCAATCACATTCCTATCTTGCATTAAAACTGCACCAACTCCTTCTCCACAAGCATCTATATAAACGGTTAATCCACCATTTCCATTTATAATTGCTTAAACTGGAGCGGTTTTCACTCTCTTCTTTAGTTCTTGGAATGTTTCTTCACACTTAGGAGTCTAGATAAATTTAGCATCCTTCATTGTCAACTTCGTTAGGTGATAGGAAATCTTAGAGAATTCTTAAACGAATCTTCTGTAATATCCTACCAAACCTAAGAAGCTACGAATCTCTTTAGGAGTTTGTGGTTGCTTCCAATCTTGAATAGCTGCAACTATCCCTAGATCTACTGAAATTTCATCCCTTGATATTATATGTCCAAGGAATCTTACCTAATTCTCCCAAAAATGGCACTTTGAGAATTTGGCTTTAAGCACATTATTTCTCAATATCTTCAACACAACTTCTAGATGCCCTTGCTTGTTCTTCTTTTGTCTTTGAGTAGATAAGGATATCATCGATAAAGACTAACACAAATTTGTTTAGAACATCTCTAAACACTCTATTCATAAGGTCAACAAAATAAGCGGGTGCATTAGTTAGCCCAAAAGGCATAACCAACCACTCATAGAAATTATTCGGACCTTTGAATGTAGTTAGATGGATGCAATCTTCTACGATCCTTAACTGATGGAATCCTATAGTTAGGTCCATTTTAGAAAAAACTCGAGCTCCGTGTAACCGGTCAAACAAATCATCTATTCGGGGTAGAGGATACTTGTTCTTAATGGTTTGCTTGTTCAGATCTTGATAGTCAACACACAATCTCAAGGATCCATCTGACTTAGCAATAAAAACTACCGCTGCTCCCCAACTTAAACGGTTGGGTCTTATCAATCCTTTCTTTAATAACTCTTGGGTTTGGTTATTCAACTCATCCCTTTTTTTGGAGCCATCCTTCTATCTTGTTATTTGATTGGCATCGCATCAGGAACTAAATCGATACAGAATTCGATTTCTCGATGTGGGGCCAAATTTTTTACTTCCTCGTTGACATTTGAAAATTCTTTAACAACAAGTATCTAATCCTGTCTGGGATTTAACTAAAGCATAAATAAAACTATCCCTTCTTGGACTAGGACCTTCATAAGGTATTTCTATGAGTTTCCATAACTTTGTTTTCACTGCAACCGTTCTTTTCAGACACTCTAGAATAGCTTTATTTTTAGTTAACCAATCCATACCAAGTAAAATTTTGAATCAAGTAAAATCTAAGACGAAAAGATCAAAAGGAAAGTGATGGGGAGGATAGGAAATTGGGACCTTTTCGCAGTGCATACAAAGATTAGTGGAACCTCCTATAGGATCTGTCACATAGATAGGGTCGTCAACAATTTTAGGTTCAAGTTCTAATTCTTCTACAGTTGTTTTAGAAATAAAACTATAAGGAGCTCCTGTATCAAATAATACTCTAACTAAAATATCTTTGATAAAAATATTACCTTCCAACACTCCTCTTTCCTTTACATCTTTGGAGGTTGAAGGCTCATCCTTGATAGCATAAACTTTGGCTAGTTCTCCTTTCTTCATTAAGGGACAATCCTTAATCAGGTGCCTTGGTTTATGTCAATAATAGTAGAGATAATTCTGAACCATAGGAGAGGAAACAATCTGAGCTTCGGGATCCCAACAATTCTTCAGATATGGCCTTTCTCTTTATAATTGTTACAAGTGATGTCTTTAAAGTGGTTCTCTTGAGATCCTCCTTTGAGTTTTCCTTGCCACGGCTTCTTGCCATTGAACTTCCTCGTTTTTCAGTTATTGTTGTACTATGGGTGGATCAATCTTACGCAAAGCTTCCTATCTGTATCCCATGTCTATTAAGTCTAAAAATAGTTCTTTCACATGCCCAGTCATTCTGACATGGTATTTCTTCTTCATTCCACAAATAAAGTTTTCATTCTTTTTTAGGATGTATCTATCAATCTAGGCCCAAAACGAGATAATTCGTTAAATTTATTAACATACTCCTCAAACGACATCTCCTCCACCTGTTTAAAATCCATAAATTTTTGGTAAAGACGGGGCTTTCCTGCTTCGGGCATAAATTAGTTCTCCTGAACTTCTTTGAATCGTTCGCATGAGAAATCATCTTCTGACTCATTCTGAGTAATAGATTCCCACCAAACTAGAGCTCTATCTTGTAGTTTTTAAGAAGCTAAGAATCTCTTACACTCATCTTCAATATTCGGTCCTTTGAAAATTCTTTCACAAGAGTGGACCCAAGCTTGTACTTTAATGATGGTTTCTGTTCCTTCAAGGCTAGTATAGTTTTTGTATAAAATTTAAAGTTAATTTGGGGCTACACCAAAACTACTACTTCCTCGACTACTATAGCTGCAGGAGTTTGACCATTTGTGGTATATAGTAAGAAAAAGAACTTTAGATTATATAGACGAGATATCTTAGGGAATGCCATACAGTATGAATATACTTATTCAAGTTAAAAGTTTCAATTATGCGCTCTCTTAGACTAAACTCATTATAGGGAATTACTAACCCTATCTATAATGAGTCATACCGCAACAAAGCCAAGGTTCTCGCTTAACCTTCAGATTTGATACCACATGTGATGAGCCATCTCCTTGACCCTTAGAAATCGATACTAACACATCCACGGTATTCACTTGCCGTAAATCCAAGTGCCAGAGAGGCAGATTATCAAGGGTATAAAATAAAATAAAGATAGAAGATAACACAATAATAGAATCTTACGTCACATTTAACATTTTAATTATACATAATTGATCACAGTCAAATACAAATCCAGCGGGATAGTTATGACTGTCTATCCGTACATACATTGGGAAATACATTCTACACAACATAGCAGAAAATGGGTAGATATCTACATAAGGTACTTCATCTTCCTAGCTCCAAAAAAACTTCTCCAAAATGCTTCTAAGGTACCCTGAATACACGTCTGCCTGAAAAATAGGGCATCCAGAGATTAAAGGGAAAAACAAACTCCTGGTCAGTCACGAGACTGGGGTAAGAACTCAAAGTACGATGCTTTGAAAACAAAAGGTATCTTATAAGACCATGCCACACATAAGCACGGAACGGGTTTTTACCTTATGATAACCAAAACTCTTTATTACGTAAAATTTAGGGATATTATTTTTAATGACGTTCTTGAAAACGTTTGCAAATAAACTTATTAATCTTAGTCGAAATGGTTACACATATAGCATTTTGAGGCTATTCATTACGCCAATACAAACAAAACCACGGGTTCTTATTGGAGAATGGATTTCCATACAAATGACCAAGTGAAGGGACTACCTTTCGATGGGTACACCTCTAGATGGATGTCCCAAGGCACAGAACATCTTCCCTCTACCAATACAAGACCAGCCTATCTCTACAACTAGATAGTACCGAATATGTCATCCCCCGGTCGTTACCGACCTTTATCCGAGAGCTCTCTTCGCATACATCCACAATAATTCACATCGTGAACGTCATAGCGGAAAAGTTATATCTAGAAGGGAATGATCATACACTGATTGGGAATAACTCACTTAGCGTTGCTGTATCTAACCATGTTTCGGTCATTTCCAGTTGATGAGGCTAGAGACAACGATTACCTTCCACATATCACATCTCTGAATGCCACATTGCCATTTCCTTGGACTACTAACGGCCTTCAACAAAATACAATCCTTAAGCTTGAACGTCTTAAGGAGGGTGTTATGCTAAGAGAAATTGCCTTCTCCGTCACCATTGATGTACATTTGTAAAAACCGATGTATGTAATCTTTAGAAATGCAATGTCAGACAAACGTCCATACAATTTGTCTAGGAACAGGACAAACCGAAGGCACTCTTCTACTACCACTAGTAGCAAGTAGTCCTTGCAATTCGAAAAAACTCCACAATGAGGAAACCATTGCTATAAATATCTCTATAATGGGAGCTACCCAAAGCATGTCAAAAAGCAGTTCTCATGACATGAAGATCCACGGTCTTCAATAATCATCATCTTCAACATGTCTTCACTTTCGAACATTACATTGGTTCGTAGTGGTTTGCATATAGGAATCACCCAAATCCGACCCCGGTTCCTTCAAAATCCAATCACTGATAAAATTGATGTAATTAGGTGATTGTTTTTTGATTCACTTATTTTTCTTTACCAAAATATCTTCGAGAGATATACATTTTCAAAATATTGTTTCATTGAGTACGGAATCATTTAAACCTCTTTTTGAATATTTCTCAAATCATTTTTAAGAATATCTTTTTTTTGAGAAAATAGGATTATAAAAATCATTCTACTTTTATCCAAAATCTACTTTCATATTCAACGAGTGTTATGGGCACAATAATGGTGAGATCACCTTTTGAATTCCATGAATAGGATAAGTTCCCTCTTTGGATTTTAATAATGAGTATAAGAAGATTATTTCTATAAAATCCAGCTGGCGCATCCGGGCTTTCCTTTCGATATGTTCCACCCCATGCCAAAAAGAGAAAACTATGGCCAGATAAGTTCAGGGTAGTGGTTGTTCCATCCTTAACCTTAGTTACACACCTTGTTTTCACTTTTAGATCTCACAGATGGGACAAATATACTAGTCATTTCCGCATACTCATTTTCCCTTTTTAAGTCACTAAACTATTTGTTTAACCATCTTTTAAATAATTTTGAATTGTTCAAATTTCTTTCAAAATGCTTCATTATTTACTTAAAAATGTTTGCATAATACTTGGGAAAGAATTGTTTAGTTCCAACCTTTGTTTCAAAAGTTATTGAAAAGCGTTGCAAATAGTGTTACAAAAAGTGCTTTAAAACCTATATTCTTCAAAAGGACTTTTATATCATTTAGAAAACCATATTTTCAACTTAAATCACTTTCAAAACATTTTAAAATATTTTTAGAATTTATTTCATATTTTTAAAATGATTATTTTATCAATGTCCAACTTTGGTCATTTAGTGCAAAAACTGGATTTTTCTTCAAAAATTGATTTTTCTATATTTCAAAATCTTGATTTTTCTTTTTTATATGAAATATATAGATATAAGGATTTGGAAAATTCTTACTTTGAAGAATTCCGAACTATATTCCTCCTCGTATGTTCATTTAAACTTTTGACGCGAAAACACGAACTACTGTTACGTGACGCGTCAATTTTTAGGCGTATTTTAAGATTCATATCCAAACTTTGCCGAGACAAGTTTAAATACGTAGAAATCATTTCTAAGCATATCAAATAATTTTCAAAGGTATAAATGATTTCATATAACATTTTATTTTTTTTGGAAAGTGATTTCCACGTGATTATACGTCGTGTAAATCCATGACTTTTTCAATATTTTCATGCAATAAGCAACATATGGAAATCAATAACATAACCAAACATCCAAACAAACATATCAAAATATCACAACCAAATATATACATATAAATTGGGAGTTTTCACCTTAGTTGCAAATGAACTAACTTTAAAGTGATTATAACTTTAATCGGGTGCTCACAAATGCTTGTTCTAAGGCTTCTAGGTGGCTTGACTTGACTTGTGGAGGTCTTTCGAGATTTAGGCCATGAATGTCAAGGAGGGTTTGGGATCGGCTAGATGGTGAAAGGGGGCGTGGCAATAAGAAGGGGGAGGAAGTGTTTTGAAGGGGTTCGGATGGAGTTTTGTTGATATTTTTCTTTGTTTTATTTTTTTGGAATGTTTTGGCATTATTTAATTATGAAAAGAATCCTTTAAATGATGCAAGAGGGCTTAAGAAAGTAGAGAATAAATGGTGCAAAAGTGAAGAAGAAGTGGATGAGTATTTATAGAAAATATTTAAGATAAAAATATAGATTTGTGTTTTTACTTAAATTACCGTCCTTAAGAATTTAGTAAACTTATTTAATTCAACACTTACCATTCACATCACATCACACTTTTAAAATTCAAATATTTAAGAGTTAACTTAAGAATAAGAATGATTACTTTATTTTATGTCACATGTGATGTGACATGTGTTTTGTCTTTTTTAGTTTACTTTTGCTAATTACTTTCTAGAATTTTCTAAGTGTGATTATTAAAAGTAACCTCATTTAGTTAATTGTTAACTACATTTACATGTTAACATATTTATTAAATTGCATACATAAAGATGCAACAACATTGCGACAACTTTAAGTCGACAAAACTTTGATTTTTGACAAAATGTTTTATGGTCATATTTTGACGTTTTAGTTAAACTATTTATTTATGTAAACCAAATTTAAAAATAAATTCGTAAAATGTTATTTAAAAATATAAACACTCATAAATAAATTAAAATAATTTATGAAACCATTTAAACTTATTTTCTTAAATAAGGATTTTGTCACTTTTGTCGATACAAGCAAATGTTACTATTTTTTTGTATACTTCTATTTTCAAATCCTATCAAATATTGTTTGAATCAGAAAACCCTTTATATTTTATATTTAAATCACTTTAAATGCTACATTTTGAAGTGGTTAAATTTTGGGTCGTTACATATACAATGATCAGCCACCTCCAATCGAATGGTGCGACCTCCATCCACCCTAGACCCAAGCCATGGCCTGCTCGATCTGCACTACGTCTCGATAATTGAGCTTGAATAGCATGCTTTCATGGTGATTTGCAGCCGCCTTGATTCGTTGTAGCCCAGATCCACCGTTGGATGTGTGTATCTCCTCATGCTTTATGATATTGTATTTGATGGCGAGGCCTAAAAGTGCTTGGATTGGGAGGAATCGAAAGTGGAAGCCTAGATATTTTCGGCATTGAAGAATAATGGGGGTGGCAGCT
Source organism: Allium cepa (assembly GCA_030765085.1). NCBI lineage: Eukaryota > Viridiplantae > Streptophyta > Magnoliopsida > Asparagales > Amaryllidaceae > Allium > Allium cepa. The sequence goes on along the minus strand of CM060928.1, from coordinate 845,913,675 downwards.
GTTATTTAGGAGATTAGGGTTTGTATACTTGTATAAATATAGGTTTAAATATATTATTTTAATATTATTTCGACTACTCATGCGAAATTTTGGACGAACTCCAATCGAAGCGTGTCGCGTAGCATTTATAATGTTTTACCCCTATCCCGAATAAAATAGAACATGTTTTGAGGCCTAATTCAATCGTATGTAGAAGATAGCTTTTTGAATCAAATTAAAATATTAAATTTTCGATATTAATTTCGACGCGTTTCTATCCCGTACGACATACGATAACTCCAAATGCTAGGAAATTTAAAATTCGATAATAATACACTATTACGAATCCAATAAAACTTGTTTCATCGAATTATGAGAATGCGGCCAAAATGGCTATTTTTACTCGCTACTTAAAATATAAAATTTTCAAATTTTAAATCAATCGCTTAAATTCAATTTTTAAGTGTTGACAATCTTCATCCATATTCAAATAACATCTGAATTAACTTTTAAAATCATTTCATTCATATTTAATTTAGGATTAAGTTATTTATATAATTTTCAAGATTAAATTTTAAAAAATTTAATTGCCCAATATTCAATAAATTTCAATATTAACTTTCACATGAATTTTTAGTTATCAACCAATTACTTCATTTACATCTAATGAATTTGACATTTGTTATTCAATTCAACTATTGATTATAACACATTTAACACATGGCATTTCCTTACAATACTTGTTATTATTCAAATCTTCGAAATTTGTTTATTTTAAAATCTTGTTCAAGTTCATATTCAATAACTATATTAATAAATCATTAAAAAAAATTTAACCATTTTTATTCATTAATTACACTAAATTAATAGTTAAATAGTTAAAAATAAATGTCATTACAGATTGGACTTTTTGTACTCATTTTATTTAAGATTAAGGTTTTATTTAGTCTATGACCTTCCAGTAATTTTAACTTTATTGTGATATGGTATTTAGAATACATAATCCTATATTTCATTTAATATCAAAATTTGTAATTATATTAGATTCTTGAAACTAACGGCATGGCCACTTAGGACTTGAAATCAAGATTATATTATTTTCAAATATTATATATTAATCTTCAATATAAAATAAATTGATATTCATTATATTTTACAAACTAAATTTTCATATGAAATCTCCATTTATATGGCATGTTTTATTTATACCGATATTTTAGTACGCATGCGATGCATCCCATTCATTTTTATATGTTTTTGGTAGTGGTTAAAATTTTGGAATTAGGGAATTATTCAATTATATATGATTCTATGGCATGTAACTGGTTGCAAATCAATTAACAAATTGTGAACGAAATGGTGATGTCAACACAGAATAAGGAATTTTGTACCCTTTAATTACGTAGTGGTACATAAATAATACCTTTTACAATATGGTTGTTGATTAAACTTCTTAATACTCCATTTACAGCGATTCTGGGAAACTAGACCATTAATCTCTAAATTTATATAATTGTAGGTGATATTATAATTCTTTTGGTTCTCTTTATCATTAAATCTACCTTTTATTTAGTTATAATTACAAATTTAGATTAGTTGAAATTAACATTTAAGGACTCTTAGCAAATTGATTTTACTTTTTGTACTTTATCCAAACTCTTAACTTCAATGGTTTAACATTTACTAACATACCAGGAGAAATAAATTTGTATATTAATATATTAGTGTGAAGTACCATAGCTAAATATTTGGTGAGATCATATGCACTACCTTCTTGTGCAAATGGACAAACTAATCTTTAGAAAGTGAGCAATCTAATTCTACTTTTTTGCAAAGAAAAAGTTGAACCCATAAAAAGTTTGGATGGAGGCTTTGAAACTTTTCCCATGGTTTATGAGCTAAGTATAATAAAATTTGATTTTATTAATACTAATCTTAAACCATTTCTTCAAACGATTACATTTTCAATCAGTGAAGGTTGTATCAGGTTGCAATAAACTTTTTGATGAAACTTCTTCAGTGTTACAAGTAGGTTGAGCTGACTGATGAAAAACAGGTTTGAAAACATTATTCTTAATTTTTACATCATCAGATTGAAGAAGTCCTGGATGTTTTAGTATCAACAAAGTTTATCCTTAGTAGTATATAGGCATACTACAGACATAATCAGATAGAAGATGGTGCTGCCTCAAAATTTAATTTATAAGTTTTTGTTACATGCTCTAAAATGATATTATTGAATCATATTAATTTATGAGGTTAAGATAATGATTTGATTCTATTGAATGCAATGTACCTTATGACATGGTTAATAGCTGTAGTGAATGCCAACGTTGACACTCATGTCAAAAGTTGCATTTATCTCTCTCGATGTCCTATCTCCCAAACTTACAACTTATAGTATAAGTAATCTCATACAACATTAAAACTTAGTTTCCCTTCATTTACTTTGAACTCTTTATTTTATTATGAAGGAGGGATTAAACTTATTGTGATGTGCTAATAGAACAATGATTTTATTAAATAATAGTGGTAATGGATGGTGATTAATATTTTGAATGTTTGATTCATAGATCTTGGAATTGAAACTCATTGACATCAATTAGTATATGTTCAGAAAAACGTAAACATATCTTCATAGAGTATTGTGTCTATTTTTATTAATTTATACTTAACATTGGCATATATCTTACATATTTAAAAGTTGTAGCTTTGTTATATAACACATCAGACTATACGGGCTTCATTAGATTAATAATGTATTAATTGCTATGTGGATAGATATTGGTTTACAATGATATGTACTTCGATTATATGATTTTGTAATAAAGAATTAAACTCGATAGTCCAAAAAGGTTGCTCATTATGTGTAATATATTATAGTGTAATTATTGTCTATGATCCAAGTTTTTGCATCTTTCATTCCATTTTAGTTAGCAATCATCAATCTAATATTAACCTCTTTTAGAGGTAGATGATGAAATTAGGTATTTATATCCACATGACTAAAATAGAATTTTATAAACAAAATATTTTACATTGGATTAAAATATAATACCGTAAATAATAATTTTCTTCATATGGGACTTAATACTGTAACTTAATTCATTGGTTTATTTACTTGATTTATTTGAAGGATCTTTGTAAACAACATGCATGGTTATATCTTTGCCTTCATGCCACTTTCATGAGCATAAAAATTGATACATTTATTTTATTGCATTGACTAGAATATAATTTGACATTTCTACTAAAACAATTGCTAAACAAAATCACCTTTTGGACAATATCTTAAGCATTTGTCAAGAAGTGAGAAATAGTCAATTTAATTGTCGATAATCCTACAATAACACAAAGGTTCAACAACAATTACAAGAATAAATATAGCTACGGCCCGTGTGCGAAGCATGGGTTCGCGCTAGTTTAATACTACATTCAAACCTATGTTATCGTTCTTATATAACTTATCAGAATAAATTTGTTTCGGTTCATATCAATAAATCACATAAATAAAACACCAATTATTATTCCTAATCAAATTCTATTCAAAAATTATAATTAATATTTATTTTAAAAATTATTTGAATTTGTGAGTCGTTAGAATATTTTCAGATTTAGTGATGGTGGCTTTAGAGTTTTAGGAGACGAGCCGGATGCCTCCAAGATGTATTCCCGTGTTTTCTTTTATTTACGTTGTTTTTCAGGTTTTGTGTTTATCAACATTTGTGAGGAAATGATGTTTTAACTATCTAGGCGATAATATGTTAGTTACTCTAATATACATACATACATACATACATACATATAAATACATACATATATATATATATATATATATATATATATATATATATCTCACGGTTTTTCTTTTGCGAAGATCAATGGTATATTATATATTTCTCGTCATGTTGTAAGATTTTGTTCTATCTTTTATTTCTTTCACCCCGATAATCTGTTTTTTAGCACTCGGATACTCGACACGTGAATATCATGGATGTATTAGTGTCTAAATTTTAGGGTCAAAAGAGTCGGTTTTTACAGCCTCCTCATTTTCCAATACGAGCCTCAAAACCACTTCAAGCCCGATCAATAAATAACACATTTAAATCCAATTTAAATGCGTATCAGTATCGTATGTCGATATGTGTATTTATAACTATTATGTGCATACTATTTAATATTTATAAACACAAATTAAATAAAAATTTATAATTAATATTTCATACATATTAATTAATTTATAACAATTTATACTTAATTAAATCCGTAATGACCTGCGTTTTTCGACGGTTTAATCGACGATGAACCACACACGTCAAACTCAAACCATTCAAAATGGTAGATTATTACAGGGTAAATAAGAAAAGCAGAGAAGGAAAGAAAAAAATACAGAATCTCGCAGTGGAATGACAAAATATAATAATCAAATAAACAGTTCATGAAGCTGTTTACAAATAAAATTAATTAAACTTTTATAATACAAATCAGAGTTACAAACAACAAGAATAAATAATAAATAAATGCATTGGAACAAAATGATGCAATGGAATAAATATAATAAATAATAATAGTACAAAATCTTCATCTTCATCCTCCAGAAAGCAGTCTTCGATAAACTGAAAAGCTCAGACTGACTCGAGTGAATTGAAAAGACAAAACGCTCGAGTCAGAACAAAAAGATCTTATCCAAATTAAATCAACAGTAAATAAATAAGAGTGTAATGGCGTCAGAGATGTTTACAAGTTTTGACAACTCCTATTCAGTGTCAACCATGAGTGCAATAACTTAAGAGTTGTTTGGGATTTACATCTCCTAAGGATCCGTTAGTGTATCTACATACATAGTACAATACGCTATTATAATAGTGTCTACAGTAAAGTAAAGTATTAAAATAGCGTTAAGGCATTACCCATATCCCACTTAACACATTTATATATAACATTGTAATCTATACAGATACTGTAAACTCCACCCGTAGGTGGGCTATCAAGGAGCACTCCATAGGCACGACACAAAACAAACTTGTAGAAGGCGCGATAGGGCATATGAATACAGCACTCGAGGCAATGCCTGGGTAGATATACCAGTTGCCGATCTGGACTGGTGGTAACGCATAGCAGCTACTACCGCCCACCTTGAAACACACTCCCATAATCAAAATCGAGGGGTGGCCACCTATTCATCACAAAGTCATAATATGGTATCAAAGAATTGTGTCCGATCAGAGGTGCAATGGCCCGACATGGCTTCTGTTTTAGTCACATCTAAGTTAACTCACTGGAGTCAGGGTTATGTAAATACCTCATACATAATCGTTCGCCAAACCATCCTACTTCATTTTTGGAATCTCCACCACATATACGGTTGTTAAAGTGGTTTTTGGCTTTGGCAGAGAGTATGACAATATCTAAATCCAGTCTCTTTAACAACCAAACGTTTATTTCACACCGGATGGTTCTTTTACATTTCAAAAGTCAATACATAATTGATATCAAAATATCATATTCTCAAAACCATATCATTTTCGTAATCACATTTACTTCCGAATTATATCACATTTGAAATCATATCACTTCCGAATTCATATTTCCAAAAATAGATTAAATCCTCATTTAAAATCATCATATTCCTCAAATATGTCATTTAAATCCCTACTTATATTATAACATCATTAAACCTTATTCGCTTAAAAATCAAGGCTTTAATTAAAAATATTTCCACTTTACACCAACTGAAATTTAGAAAATAATTTAGATAGTTATAAATAGTTTAATTAGTTTACATAGTTTTAAATGGAGATAAATTAGGTTGACAAGTTTTAAAATAGATTAAATAAATTTAAAATAGATTAAAATACTTTAAATAGATTTAAAATTATAACGACCCGGAATTTTGGTCATTTGATTTTGAACATTTAATTTATTTTAAATGTTGAACTTGAATTATTAATTGTTTTTGAATATGAAGATTTTGGTTGAATTAGTAAAATGGGTTAAAATTTCAAATATAGCGATTCATTGGATTTGGTAAACATAAATTGAATATTGAAAATTGGGTAAATATGGGAATCTGGAATAAATGGACATGGAAATGATTTCTACAAATTTATTTAAATTCTATTTGGATTGAAATGATAATATGGACTTTGAATGGGATTTAAAAGTCGACAAATTTAAAACTGAAATTTATATATTAATTAAATGGTGAAATTAATATACAATAATAGTGTAAATAATTGAAATTTTATTTAAAATGAATCAGAATGATTTCTAATATGAATATAAGCTCTATGTGATATATAATGGAGTTAGTAAATTTTTTAAAATCGAAATTTTAAACGATTTAGTCCATTTTGAAAATCGCTCGATTTAGTCGACGCGTTAAAATAGCCTTCCGGAAGACAGTCTCAGAATTCAAGGAAACTAGATCCATTGGATTCAAAATAGTGTATTATTACTGAATTTCAAATTTTGTAGCGCTTGGAGTTGCCGTTTGGTCATACGGGATAGAAATGCGTTGAAATTAATATCGAAAATGTAATGTTTTAAATCGATTCAAAAGGTTATCTTCCACATACGATCGAATTACGCCCCGAAAAATGTTCCATTATGTTCGGAACAGGGGTAAAACATTATAAACGCTGAGCGGGACGTTTCGTTTGGAGTTCGTTCGAAAAAGCACGTTAATTTTGGAAATAATACTAAAATAATATATATGCACGTACATATTATCACGCAACACAGTAAACCCTAGAGCGAATTCACGCGGTCACCACAGTTAATTTTAATGGCCGAAAACACCCGTTGTTCGTCCATGTTTATCTCTCGATCCACTCACTTTCATCAGAAATTTCCAATTAGAGAAGTGTCGAGCTCGTCGAGCTCTTCGCATCGGACGGTGGGTTTTTGTCGTAAATGCCGGAGTTCGCCAAGATAAGGAGGTTTAGGATTTGCATTCAAGCACGGTTATCGAGATGTGAAGGGCACCAAATTCGCTATGGTTAATGGCGTAGGTGCGACATTCGTAGGCGAAGTCAATGGTGGTCGCCAATCGTCCACTAGGCACATGATAAGGGAGCATTTTTTATCAATAGGACGGCGGCATAGGTTTCCTCAACCTGGATAACGCGCATGAAGAAGAAGATGATGAGCGGCTTCATTTTTTCCAGCAAAATCATAAGGCCAAGATTCATTCTCATGTAAAATAAAAAGAATTTATTGATACACTTATCTTCAAAACTTATAAAATGCATAATTTTCGCATATGTTGTCAGAATTGGACGAAATAAGCGATTTCAGAATCGTAGCGATGATTACTACACGCTGGAGCAGATCGGGAACCATTAGAGCTAGCAAAAATTTAGGTCAAATCGAACATGCTCGATTTAATTTAAAATTGGAGCGTTTGCCGAATTAAAAATCAATATGAGTTAATCTCACTTAATTTTGGACTGCTAGCTTTAATTTTAAATAGTTAAAATTTAATCGATGATTGATTGGTTAAATTGATACATTTTATCAGTTGGATGTGATAATATATATATATATATATATATATATATATATATTGGAGTGATTGATATTCCCGCATATATATAGCGGATGAGACTCTATGCTCTCCGTATAATAGCGAATGACCATATCTACCGCGATATTCCACCTCAAAGCGGAATTGGTATCTTTATTTTGTGCTAACATCTGTGGATGCAGGGAATCAGGTTGGAGGGATCCAACTGGATTCCTCGAAAATGTCGAATTTAATTTTGTATATAGTGATATATGTCCTATTGGAATAATCTCTGATAGGTTATTGTGTGATTTGGATTGATTGGATGTTGTGGTAGGTTTTGACCTAGATTTTTGGTTTTTTTTAAATACCAGTAATTTATGTTTTGAATTGGAAAAGAAATTAAAAAAGGGATTTTTTTTAAATTAAATATTTACAAAGCATTTTGGGTTAATTAATTAGATTAAAAATGAAGGTTTTGGGTTTTGTACTTAAAAAACTTTGGATATTGTAAACAGAGATTTTGGAATAAAGGTATATAAAAAGGATTTTTAAAAATAAATGTTTAAATGTACTTGTTTAAATGAAAGGGTTTAAAAATTGAGATTTTATTAATATTTTTGAAACATAGAAGTGAATTTGGAAATAAGTATAAACATTGGTTATACTGGACTCGAGTGGATTTCCAAATGTATGAAACAAAAGCGAAATCGAGGAATTTGGGCTTGCTTTAAAAAGATGATTTTTTAATTATTAATTTGGTAAATTTAAAAGTGTTAAAATATGCTGGAAAATAGTTATTTAAGTATTTTAAATTGTTAAAAACATATGTAATTATTAATTAGTTATTTTATAATGATTATCAAAGATTTATTATTATTTAAGCATTAATCGACATTATATTTTTTTTAGAGATAATTATTAAATATTAATATGGCTTTGTATAACAACCTTTATCTAAGTATTTTGGCTAAATTAAACTTGAAAATTTATTTTATAACTTATAAGTATTATTTTGAGATGAGTTTTTAAATAAAGTTTTTGGAAAGTAATGATATACTCACGTGGTGTAAACAGGAGGCAGTGAGTGCCTGCAGTTAAGTTTTGGATTTCTCTGGGATAGAGACGTAACCATTTAGGTGTGATCCATGGTTTGATACTATAATGGTACTTTCCTTATTATTTTAAAAAGGTTTTCAAATTTTTTGAAAAGGATAATTTGTGTATTTACTAAATTCGATAAGGTAAGTATGTATAATTTAGATAAAAAGATTTATGTATTTATAATTAAACTAAAAAGAGATTTAATGTTTACAGTGGAAAACGGAATATTTGGTTGAATTGATTGTTAATTTGTTAGTTAAATAACCGACTATCAAATATGGACCTAAATATAACTTTAGAAATATCTAAAAGAAGCACGGGAATTATATAGTACAGTTACCGTTCGGGGTGCTGTACTGTACGTACAAACTCATTTCGTTCTTCTACGATGTTTATAATTAAATCCGTCCACTAACAGTTAGGAGGTGATCCCTGATTTTATCTTCATCTGTTTATTTCCTAAAGAACCGGGGTTGAGTTTACCGAAAATATCGAATGTCGTTTCAAAGAGACCGGGATCGGATTTTCTTCATTACAGCATGATAGGGGGTTCTCGCTTCGTGTTTGGTGGCGAGTAGGAGACTCTTACCCCTACATGTCCCTGAGTGCTTGATTTTCTAGGTGGTTGCAGTCGAGAGGCTGGCCGTCAAAGCAAATTCGAGGTACACTACCTGCCACGGCGGAAAGTGGCCGCTGTAGATGGTTGAAAAGCCTAGACTGTGACATTATGGTATTAGAACTTAGGTTGACGATATATGTGGGCTTTGTTAGGAATTACGCATTAGAGATAGAGTAAGTAGTACTCTAAAATGAGTTTAATCATATTAACAGATATGACCGCTATCACAACCCATCCTTTCGACCCTCGAAAGTCGACATAAATACGCTCATCGTACAACATGCCGAGCGATCGATTTCCAGGCAGACAGATTGTTGAGGAAAAAGAAAGTAGGTAGAAGGAGAAGAAACTAAACAAAAACAGAATCTCACAGCGGACAGAAATATATATTATATCAATAGCTCTTTACACAAATCAAATCTGTAATATACATATCACACATCAGAGTACACAAATCAACAATTACCAGCCTGGACAGTTATAACGTCCTGTCCTCACAACTGCTGGTAATTTCAAACAACACTATAGTGGAAATAAACAAATACGAGAATACATCTCAGTCTCCAGCTCGCATCCTGCCTATAGCATCCTAACCTGAACCTGAAATATTCGGTTTGACCCGAGCATTATAATAAAATAACACCCGAGTCAATTTGGAAAACAAGCCTCAATTTGAATTATTAAAGTTACAAAATCCTTTGAAAATCATAGGTATCTCGTAAGACCACGCCATAAATAAACATGACGGGCTATGATAACTAAAACATTTCATATCAAAGTCCTCTGATATTATAATAGTGTCTAAGTACAAATACTTATTCAAATAGCTGAAATTGTTACATTAATTAAATTCCAGCATACTAGGCTCTACAATCAAAACCGCAAAAGCCACGTATTGAAGAATGAATTCCATACGAATGACTAGGCACTGGGTACCACCTATCACAGTATATGTCTAGAAACATTGTACCGAGATTGAACCTATCGATCCCTGCCAACGCAAGACCGTACTATCCCTGACCTGGATAGACAAAATATGCTATCACCCCGGGTGTTCCCACCCTTTCCGAGCTCCTTTCACACATAGTGATAATGTATGAGGTTATCTAGAAAGGTGATAGACATACCCTACTTGGGTGCTACCCACTTAGCCTTGATACATTTCCTCTGCTTTTCAGTCATTCCCGGTTGATGAGTCTAGAGGCTACGATTACCTTTTTAGAAATGTTCACTTAAAATTCTTATTGTCCTCAATGACAATGTACTGATAGCATTCATCCATACAAGTCCGTTCCCGGTCCGAACGAAATCGAAGGCACTATTCCCACTACATCCATTTTGGAATCACCCTCGGGATTAGTAGCAATTAGCCCATGCACTTAACTGCTCCATCTTTGACTCCATGCTTTTGTCATCGTTACGAAAACGTACTTGTTGGATCGAAGTGGTTTTCGGATCACAAATCCGATCCCGGTCTCTTCGAAACAACATTTGATATTTTCGATAAACTCAACCTCGGTTCTCTAGGAAATAAACAGACGAAAATAAGATCGGAGATTACCTCCTAACCTTTGGTGGACGGATTTCCTTATAAACGTCCTAAAAAACGAAACGAGTTTGTACATATACTATAGTACCTCGAACGTAACTGTACCATATAATCCCCGTACTTCTTCTACATATTTCCAAAGTTATATTTAGGTCCAGATATAATAGTCGGTTATTTAACAATCAAATAAACAATCAATTCAACCAAATATTCCATTTTCCACTGAAAACATTAAATCTCCTTTAAATTTAACTTTAAATACATGAATCTCATTATCTAAATTATACATACTTATCTTACGAATTCAGTATATTCATAAAATATCCCTTTTTAACAATATTTATAAATCCTTTTTAAAAAAATGTGAAAAGTACCACTGCATTATCAAACCATGGAACACAGCTCAACGGTTACGTCTCTATCCCAAAGAAATCCAAGACTTAGCTGCAGGCACTCACTGCCTCCAATTTACGCCAAACGAGTATACCATTACTTTCTGATAACTTAATTTTAAAAATTATCTCAAATAATGCTTGCAAATTCTAAAATAATTTCTCAAATTAAATCTAGGAAAAATACTTAAATAAGAGTAATTATACAAAGCCATACTAATATTTAATAATTATGTTTCAAAACAAAATGCTGACTAGTTCTTAAATAAATATATCCTTAAATCATTATAAAGTAACTAATTAAAAATTAAATATGCTTTAACAATTTAAAACAATTAAATAACTATTTTTTCAGAATATTATAACACTTTCAAATTTTACAAAATTACTAATTAAAAATCCCCTTTTTTTTTAAAGCAAACCCAATTTCCTCGATTTTAAAACCCTTTATATTTAAACACGTACCATTTAAGGATTTATCATTTAAAAATCCTTACTACATACCTTTATTTCCAAAATCCCTATTTACAATTCTTTATCGATTTAAAACATATTTTTATTGGTATTCTAAAACACCAAAAATCCAAGTTAACTAAAATAACAATTAATCAATTCAAATCACACAATAACCTATCACAGATTATTCAACAAAACATATATCATTATATATCAAATTAAATTTAACATTATCGAGGAATTCAGTTGGATCCCTCCAACATGTTTCCCTACATTCATAGACGTTAACACAATATAAAATACCATTTCCACTTCGAGGTGGAGTATCGCGGTATATAGGGTCATCCGCAATTATGCGGGGCGCATAGGGTTTCATCCGCTATATATATGCAGGAATATCAATCACTCCAATATATATACTACTATATATAATATCACATCTAATTGATAAAAATGCAATAATTAACCAATCAATCATTTATAAATTTTTAACTATTTAAAATTTATCACTAGCAGTCCAAATTGAGTGAGATTAACTCACCTTGAGTTTTTACTTTGCCAAACGTTTCAATTTTAAATAAAATCAAACATGTTCGATTTAACCTAAAATTTCCACTAGGTCTGATCGATGAAAAACCTGCTCCAGCACGTAGTGCTCGTCACTGAGATTCCGATGCCTCTAGTTTTGTCGGATCCCGACCTTGCATAACCAAGATATGAATTTTATAAATTTGAATATATATTATATAAATTTATTTTTAATTTTCTTTTAATATTTACCATTAGAAAATTTTCTGTCATTGGTTTTGAGATAATGGATCGTGACCACTCTATGCTCGCTCCCACTTGTTCGAACCAGTGAAACGGACCCATCTGCCCAACGTTGATCGTGATGTCCACCCATCTCCGACCACGAGGCGACGATCCATCACCACCTACGCATGCGCCAACGCCAGCCCCATCCATGGACCACCGCGGCTGAGCTTGGCATCCCCTTGGAATCGCAATTCATGCACAAATGGCCGGGGTTCATGGCTATCTTCTGGCTCTAAAGGATGATGATCACAAAGATCCACCGTTAGATTGGAAGATCGTGTCGAGCTCTACAACTTTGTAGTTGAGAGTTTCTCGTATAGATGCGTGGATGGAGAGATAAATGAGGGAGAAGGCCGGCCATTTTCGACCATTAACTTGTTTCGTGGCAGTTGCATGATAGAAGACTAGGTTTGCTATCGTGCACACACATATATATACATGTATACGAATTATTTTAATATTATTTTCACTTTTAACGTGCTTTTTCAAACGAACTCCAAACAAAGCATGTCGCCTGGAATTATAACGTTTACCCCTATTCCTAACACAATTGAATATGATTCAGGGCATAATTCGATCGTATGTGAAAGATTTCTTTTTAAATCGAATTAAAATATTAAATTTTCGACATTTATTTCAACGTGTTTCCCTCCCGTATGACCAAATGGTAAGTCCAAACGCTACGAAATTTGAAATTCAATAATAATACACTATTATGGATCCAATGGAACTATTTTCGTTGAATTCCGAGACTGTGCCTTGGAAGGCTAATTTAACGTGTCGATTTAAATCAAGCGATTTTCAAAATCGTTGAAATCATTTTAAAATTTCAATTTTAAAAGCTTACTAACTCCATTATAATTCAAATAGAATTTATATTCGTGATAGAAATCATTCCGATTCATCTTAAATCAAAATTCAATTATTTATATTATTTCCATATATTAATTTCCACTATTAAATTAATATTAAAATTTCAAATTTTAACCTATCGACTTTTTATCCCATCCCAAAGTCCAATACTATGATTCTAATCCAAATAGAATTTAAATAATTTTAGAAATCATTTTCCACTTCCATTTAACTCTAGATTCCCATATATTTTTTTATCTCTAACGCTCTAATAGATTGTTTGCACTTGGACATATCATTGTAGTAGACCCAATTATTGTTTCAAACCTCATAAAAGGATTGGCATACTTATCTATGATTTGTAGGGGTTTGAAATTTTTTATCCTAGGTGTTGAATTTGACTACAACGTCTATGTTTTGGGACTCTCAAGGTATGGGATGATCTGAGGGATGGATTAGTTATCCAAATATGGAGCTATATTAGACTGCAAGAGGAGAGTCGTTAGACTTGAGACTTGCAGTGGTAGGACTCTAGAGGTATTTTGTGACCTTCAAGGGTCAATCATGTTAAGTTTTCTCTTTTCCCTTGATTCATCTTCAATAGAGCTTAATTCGGTTCCTATCGTCAGGGAGTTTCCCGATGTCTTTGTGGAGGTTATGGAACAACCCCCTAGGAGAAAGATTGACTTCAGGATTTATTTGATCGAAAATGCTAAGCCTTTAGCATTACCTGTGAGGCACATCGCACCTAAGGAGAGGAAAAAATTAGGCAAGCAGATCCATGAGCTTTTGAAAAAGGGATTCACAAGAAGGAGCATATCGAAGTGGGGGTGCCAATCGTCTTCGCCACTAAGGCGGATGGTTCTCTTCGACTTTGCGTGGACTGTAGGGAATATTAACTTACTATTTACCAAATATAATTAATCGCCATATTTGGAATTTCAAACCATTTCGAAAATTCTTCCATATTCAAAACCAATTAATAATTTAAATTCAACATTTTAAAAATAAACTAAATGTTCAAAACCAACGACTAAAATTCTGGGTCGTAACATTCCTCCCTCCTTATAAAAATTTCGTCCTCGAAATTGCTAAGGCAGGAAAAATACTTCCAAACCCATTAACCTTTCTAAACCCACTTTGTTACAATCCTACATTCACTTCCCTACCCTTTTTAGTTTACCCAAACAATTTATTTCCATTTCTAACTGAAAAAACTTGATTTCTAATACTAATCCAAAAATCAACTTTCTAGTCAACAAAAAATTTCAAATTTTTCTAACACCCTAAATTTCTAAATTTTTTTGACAGTGTCTCCTTTGTATGGGGAGCCTTTCACAATATCACAAGAGAGATAAATATACATACATTGATCCACATGGTCGGAAGATAATATATATATATATATATATATATATTATCATTCTTTATTTTATCGCATAGGCGTACCTCATATTAGCATTTTTAAGCGAGCGGCTTATTTTATATGCATTTACGCAACCCAAACTCTATCCAACAGCTCCTTGTACCTATACTTACTCAAAATTTAGGATGTTAGAAAAATTTCGAAGATTTAGGGTGCTAGAAAATTTTCGAAAATTTAGGGTGTTAGAAAATTTTGAAATTTTTGGAAATTTTTTGTTAACTAGAAAGCCGACTTTTGAGTTGTATTGGAAATCAAGGTTTTTGAAATAGAAATGAAAGCTAATTGTTTGGATAAAACTAAAAGGGTTAGAAAAGTGAATATAGGATTTTAATTAAGTGGGTTTTGGATAAGTTAATGGGTTTAGAAGCATTTTTCCTACCTTAGCAAATTTCAGGGACGAAATTTTTACAAGGGGGGAGGAATGTAACAACCCGGAATTTTGGTCGTTTGATTTGAACATTTAATTTATTTTAAATGTAGAATTTGAATTACTATTTATTTTGAATATGAAGATTTTGGTTGAATTAGTAAAATGGGTTAAAGTTTAAAATACAACGATTAATTGGATTTGGTAAATATAATTGAATATTGAAAATTGGGTAAATATGGGAATCTGGAATAAATGGACATGGAAATGATTTCTAAATTCTATTTGGATTGGAATTATAATATGAACTTTTGAATGGGATTTAAAAGTCGATAAATTAAAATTGAAATTTATATATTAATTTAATGGTGAAATTAATATGCAATAATAGTGTAAATAATTGAACCTTGATTCAAAATGAATCAGAATGATTTCTAATATGAATATAAATTATATGTATGTAGAAATCCGTATTTTTAGCTATTTTAAATTATTAAATTTAATGTAATTATCAAATAAAAATGGTTAAAGATAAAAATTTAACAATTTTGAATGTAAGTATTTGATATGAACTTGAATAAAAATTTGGAATAAACTTATTTGAGGTTTTGGTGATAATAAGATTGAAATGAAATTATACATATTAGCTGGGTTCATGATCAATAACTGAAGCTAAATAATAATTATGAATTATTTAGATAGAAATAAAATTTTGAAATAGACTGATTTCAAAGATTTAAGTAGTAACAAGTATTGAAATATAAATGCTACTTATTGAATGTGTTTACCATCAATAGTTGAATTAAATAATATATGTTGAATTCATTAGATGTAAATAAAGTAATTGATTAATAACGAAAATTCATTTAAAATCCAATATAGAAATTTGTTGAATATTGAACAATTAAACTGATTAAATTGAATATTTGAAATTAACTGAATAATTGAATAACGGGAGTTGAATAACTGTATAATGGAATATAGTTGTTTTATAATTTTTTTTTAAAAGTTAAGTCTTATAAGTTCATTTTCAAATATTTCAAAAGGTAGTGAATTATTGAATAATCAAAATTGTTTAAATCTAATATTGCAAATATTTGAATAATTGAATTTTGAATATGATGTAATTGAAAATGAAATTGGAAGTTGATATAAATTTTATTTAAACAACGGTGAAGATTGTTAACATTGAAAATTGGATTTAAAACTGAACAATTAGAAATTGGAAATTTTATATTATAATCGAGATGTTAAAATAGCGATCTGGGGCACAGTCTAGGAATTTGACGAAACTAGTTCTATTAGATCCATAATAGTGAATTATTATTGGATTTCAAATTTCGTAGCGTTTGGATTTATTATTTGGTCGTACGGGCTGGAAACGCATTGAAATTAATATTGAAAATTTAATATAATAATTGGGTTTAAAAGGCTATCTTCCCCATACAATCAAATTAGGTCTCGAAACCATTTCCATTGCGTTCGAAATAGGGGTATAACATTATAAATGCCAGGCAGCACATCTAGTTTGGAGTTCGTTTGAAAAGTATGTAAAAATTGAAATATATTAATAAATTAATACTATATACATATATATACACTGTTTGCACAGTAACCCTAGTTTTAGCCGTCGCCGTTCTTAGATTTTAATGGCCAAAATGAGGCAATCTTCTTCCATGATTTCAACTCAATCCTTCCACTTTTATCCAAATCCTCCAACTTGTGAAGTGTAAATCTATTCGAGAGTTAGACATCCAACGGTTGAGATTGGAAATAGCGTCGTGGATCGTCTCGATTTTGCCCGCATTCATCTTGGGTTCGAGCATGTTGTTCAAGAGTTTGGGAGCACCGAACTCCTTGATTTTTGTAGTGAAGGGGGAGGTGGTGTTGAGCTTCGAGGGGATGGTCTCGGATGAGCGTGGAAATGGTCGTGGTGGCCGCGAGTTTTCCGTAGAGAGTGGCGGCATGGGTTTCATTTAACCCTGGTTTGAATGCGACGAGAAGGAAGAAAGGAAGGGCAGACGTGATTTTCTCTGGAGGAATGAACGGACACGATCTTTGGTAATAAAAAAAGGAAAAATTGTTTTAAATTGTATAAATATATATACAATCTTTAAAAATTCATATCTCATCCATATGAGATCGAACTTGGACGAAACTAGCGGCGTCGGAATCATAGAGACGAGATCTACGCTGCAGTGCAGATCCGAAGATGTTTAAAGCTCATTAAAATTTTAGGATAAATTGAACGTCGTTCGATTTGATTTAAAATTGAAAACTCAAGATGAGAGCTTTATAATGCTCACAGCATACTAGAATATTCTCACGCTAGTTAAATTTGATAATATGAAGTGATATTATTTTAGTGGTTGTTATTTTGATAAATCTAATTGTCATCTAGATTGTCGTTGAATTTACCGTTAAAAATTGAAATTGACAATCAAATTGGAATTGGAATTAAATTGAAATTAAATTTCCTGATATTAATAACTATGAAATTGCCATGAATTATATTGTCTATTTGGATGATTGATTGCGATGGAGCTGTTGGTTAATATTTGAATGTTTGGATGTTTATTTGTTTATATATCTTCTTATCACCTTGTAATTTATTTACAGTGTATAAAACTGTAAATTGAAATTTTACGAATAAAGTAAGAAATAGGTTGAAATGATGTATACCTATGACATTGTGATTTGGGTTAAAATGATATATATCCCTGAAGTTAAATTGAAATAACTAATCACTTGGCCTTAGGATAGAAAATTATATACATACACCGGATTGGTTAAATTAAATGATTTTAAATCTTTGATTTGAAATTATTTAAATGGTTTTGATTTAAAATAAATAAAAACCAATTTGTGGAAATCGAATTAATCACGAATTCAAGTTTGAAGTGTTGAAATAAATTTTTTGCCAAAAGAAATTGTTAAATAAATCGAGGTTGAGATTTTGAAGTTTAAATCAGAATATGATTGAATTTCATAAATTGATTTATTTTAAAAAGATAGAACTTTTATACGAACAGTGAATATCACTAAGTAAAGTGATATAAAACGATATTTTGAAATTGAGCTCAGAATTTTCTTATATTTGAAAATTGGATTTCAAATTTAATATTGAAGTTAAATTTAATTTAAGTGATTTAAATCGATATTTTAAAATCAAACTCGAATTTATATAAATCAAAATGATTTAAAAATATGAAAATTGAATTGAAATTAATTCAAATTGGAATTGAATTGAATTAATTAGAATTGGGGTAGAAATTGAAATTGATTTGAATATAAAATGGAATCGAAGTTATTTCGAATTGAGAAGTTGGAATTTAATTGGTTTGACTTTGAAACTACTTTCACGTAATTATTTTAGTATAACTGTTTAAAATCTACATTCTTTAAATATTTAAATTATTTTGGTTTCCAAATTATTTGGCTATATAAAACATTTTAATATTTAAACTATTTTATATTTAACTATTTTAACCATTTAAACTATTTTAACCATTTAAATTGTTTTAGCTATATTAATTATTTAAACTATTTTAAAACTATTCAAACTATTTTTCAAAGATTCAAACTGGTCAAAGGTGAAATGTTTATTTTAAATCATGGATTTAAATATGAATGGGGTTAAATGAAGTTATAACCCAAATGTAAATTCGAAACAATTTTGGAATAGAAATCGAGATGTCAAGATGAAAAGGATTTGAATTGAAATTGAATATTTTGAGTAAATATGATGATTTTGAAATGGATTTGATTTCGAAGCGAATATGATATTTTGATATCAAGCAGGAACTGTTTCGAAATGTAAAAGTACCAACCAGTGTGAAAAATGACGTTTGGTTGTTAAAGAGACCGGAGCCGGATATGGGCATACTCTCTGTCAATACCGGAACCACTTTAACAATTATGTACACGGAGGAGACTCCAGAACAAAGTGGTTGGATTTGGGATCGATTGCTGGATTTGAAGAAAGAGAATAATGATGGATAGACCCCAGCACTTGTGCCAATTTGAAATGACTAAAACAGAACGGCTTGACAGGGCAAAGCGGGCTAATTACCCCGAGCGGATATCCATTCTTCGATTTTCTTGGATTCGGTCCATATTATTAGTCTTGATGTCAGTTTCGATTGGTGCACCTTGATTGGGATAGCCTCCCTTTGACTCGATATGGATGGATGGACGCGGTGGGCGGTCATGGCTATGATGTGTTACCACCAGCCCTGCGACCCGAACTGTTAGTATCCTACCTTGGGCGTTGCCTCACGTGCCTTGTCATACTTTTATCCCTAAACGAGACCTATACGATTTTGGTTTAGTATTGTTGTATCATGACGCATCTCTATCCACCGACCGTTTAACTGGTGTTTTATATGCAAACTGTACGACAATGCTTAAAAACGCGTTAAGGGGGATTAATGTAAAGCCTTAATGCTATTTTAATATTTATTTCACTGGTTAGACATTATTGATGTAGCGTATTCTACTACATATAAATATTTTAACGGGTCCTTTAGAGATGGAAAATCCTGTAACATCTGTTGAGTTATTGCATGCTTGAGATGTGAAATCCGGTAAACATCTCTGACGCCGTTACACTCATGTTATATGCGATATCGATTTGACTTATATAAGGATATTTTAGTCCTGACTCGAGTGTTTTATCTTTTCATTACAATTAGATCAGCCCTGAGTTTTTTTAGCTTTATGAAGATTCATTCTGGAGGACAAAGATGAAGATTTGGTATATTATTACTATTAGTATTCCTACATCATGTTGTCTGCTGCAATATATTTTATTCTGATATATATGTATAACTATGATAAATGTTGTATAAACTATAATCAATGTATAGTAAACAGCTTCATGAACTGTTTATTTGATTATTATAATTTATCGTTCCACTGTGAGATTCTGTGTTTGTTTTCTTCTTCTTCTCTTATTTTCTTATTTAGCCTCATTAACAGTCCACCCTTTCTAATGGTTTGAGTTGACATGTGTGGTTTAGTGTCGATTTAAAATTTCCAAAAAAGGTGGGTCGTTACAATGTGATTAATAATCGAGTTAATAAATTTTTCAAAATTAAAATTTTAAACGATTTTGTTAATTTTGAAAATCGCTCGATTTAATCGGTGCGTTAAAATAGCCTTCT
Organism: Allium cepa; assembly: GCA_030765085.1. NCBI lineage: Eukaryota > Viridiplantae > Streptophyta > Magnoliopsida > Asparagales > Amaryllidaceae > Allium > Allium cepa. The sequence continues at coordinate 845,893,443 of CM060928.1, read as the reverse complement.
AGGGAACATTCTCGAAATTCGATGAAACTAATTTCATTGGATCCCTAATAGTGTATTATTATCGGATTTCAAATTTCGTAGAATTTGGAGTTACCGTTTGGTCATACGGGATAGAAATGCGTTGAAATTAATACAGAAAATTTAATATTTTAAATCGATTCAAAAAGCTATCTTCCACATACGATCGAATAGGCTCCGAAACATGTTCCGTTGTATTTGGAATTGGGGTAAAATATTAAAAACGCAGGCGGCACGATTCCGTTGGAGTTCGTTCAAAAAAGCACGTTAATTTTGGAAATAATATTAAAATAATATACATGCGCATATATATATATTCATGCAACACATTAAACCCTAGACTGAATTCACGTGCCTGCCACAGTTAATTTTAATGGCTGAAAACACCTGTTTTTTAACCACTTTTATCTCTCGATCTACTCACTTTTATGAGAAACTTCCAACAAGAGAAGTGTCGAGCTCGTCGAGCTCTTCGCATCCGACGGTGGGTTTTTGTCGTAAATGTCGGAATTCGCCAAGATAAGGAGGTTTAGGGTTTGCATTCAAACATGCTTATCGAGACATGGAGGGCGCTGAGTTCGCCATGTTTAATGGCGTAGGTGCGGCATTCGTAGGCGGAGTCCATGGTGGTCGCCGATCGTCCTCTAGGCGCATGATCAAAGAGCATTTTTGATCAATAGGATGGCGGCATAGGTTTCCTCAACCTGGATAACATGCGTGAAGAAGAAGTTGATGAGCAGTTTCGTTTCCTCAAGCAAAATTGTACGACCGAGATTCATTCTCTTGTAAAATAGAAAAAAAAGAATTTATCTATATAATTATCTTCAAAACTTATAAAATGCATAACTTTCACGTACGTTGTCAGAATTGGATGAAACAAGTGACGCAGGAATCGCAGTGACGAGTACTACACGTTGGAGCAGATCTTAGAATGATTTGAGCTAGCAAAAATTTTAGGTTAAATTGAACGTGCTTGATTTAATTTAAAATTGGAGCGTTTGGTGAATTAAAAATCAAGGTGAGTTAATCTCGCTCAATTTTGGACTGCTAGCTATTATTTTAAATAGTTAAAATTGATTTGATGATTGATTGGTTAAATTGATGCATTTTATCAGTTGGATATGATAGTATATATAGTAGTGTGTGTATATATATATATATTGGAGTGACTGATATTCCAGCACATATATAGCGGATGGTACCCTATGCGCCCCACGTAATAGCGGATGACCCTATATACCGTGATATTCTGCCTCGAAGCGGAACTGGTATTTTTATGTTGTGCTAACATCTGTTGATGTAGGGAATCAGGTTGGAGGGATCCAACAACATTCCTTAAAAATGTCGAATTTAATTTCATATATAGTGATATATGTCTTATTGGAATAATCTATGATAGGCTATTGTGTAATTTGGATTGATTGGATGTTGTGGCAGGTTTTGACCTAGATTTTGGGTATTTTTTTAAAAATACTGGTAATTTATGTTTTGAATTGGAAAATAAATTTAAAAAGGGATTTTTAAAGTAAATATTTATAACGGTATATAAAAAGGATTTTTAAAAATAAATGTTTAAGTGTACTTGTTTAAATGAAAGGGTTTAAGAATCGAGATTTTTAATATTTTTAAAAGATGGAAGTGAATTTGGAAATAAGTATAAAAATTGGCTGTACTAGACTCGAGTGGGTTCCCAAATTTATGAAGCAAAATTGAAATCGAGGAATTTGGGCTTGTTTTAAAAAGAGGACTGTTTAATTATTCATTTGGTAAATTTAACGGTGTTAAAATATTATGGAAAATAGTTATTTAAGTATTTTAAATTGTTTAAAACATATTTAATTATTAATTAGTTACTTTATAATGATTATCAAAGATTCTTTTTATTTAAGCATTAGTCAGGATTTTTTTTTTAGAGATAAGTATTATATATTAATATGGCTTTGTATAATAACCTTTATCTAAGTATTTTTGTCTAGATTAAACTTGAAAATTTATTTTAGAACTTATATGTATTATTTTTAGATGAGTTTTCAAACAAAGTTTTTGGGAAGTAATGGTATACTCGCGTGGCGTAAATCGAAGACAGTGTGTGCATGCAGTTAAGTTTTCGATTTCTCTAGGATAGAGACATAACCATTGAGCTGTGATCCATGGTTTGATACCATAGTGGTACTTTCCATATTATTTTAAAAAGGTTTTCAAATATTTTGAAAAGGATAATTTGTGAATTTACGAAATTCGATAAAATAAGTATGTATAATTTAGATAAAGAGATTTATATATTTCAAATTAAATTAAAATGAGATTTAATGTTTTCAGTGGAAAATGGAATATTTGGTTGAATTGATTGTTAATTTGATAGCTAAATAACCGACTATCAAATCTGGACCTAAATATAACTTTGGAAATATCTAGAAGAAGCATGGAAATTATATGATACAGTTACCGTTTGAGGTGCTATACTGTACATATAAACTCGTTTCGTTCTTCTAAGACATTTATAAGGAAATACGTCCACTAATGGTTAGGCGGTGATCTCCGATCTTATCTTCGTCTGTTTATTTTCTAGAGAATCGGGGTTAAGTTTACTGGAAATGTCAAATGTTATTTCGAAGTGACCGAGATTGGATAAGTTATCTGAAAACCACTTCGATCCAACGAGTACATTTTCGAAATGAAGACAAGGGCATGGAGTCGAAGATGGAGCAGTGAAGTGCAAGGGCTAATCGCTACTAATCCTGCGTGTGATTCCAAAATGGATGTAGTAGGAGTAGTGTCTTCGGTTCCGTTCGGATGGGGAACAGACTTGTATGGAAGAATGCTATCAGTACATTGTCATTGGAGGAGAATGATCATTCTAAGTGAATCTTTCTAAAAAGGCAATCGTAGCCCCTATCTTAATCAACCGGGAATTACTGAAAATCGGGGGGGATGCAGCAAGGATAAGTGAGTCGTACCCAAGTAGGGTATGTCTATCACCCTTCCAGATACCCGCGGATATTATTACTACAATGTATGGATGGATCTCGAGGGAGGGTGGGAACACCCGGGGTGATAGCATATTCGGTCTATCCAGCTTAGGGGTAGGTCGGTCTTGTGTTGTAGGGGATCCCGGCGTGGTCCTTGGTACACTGTTCTAGACGTATACTGTGATAGGTGGTACCACAGTGCCTAGTCATTCGTATGGAATCCATTCTCTAATATATGCCTTTACGGTTTTGATTGTAGAGCCTAGTATGCTGAAATTTAATTAATGTAACAATTTCAGCTATTTGAATAAGTATTTGTAATTAGACACTATTATAATATCTTAGGATTTTAATATGAAATGTTTTGGTTATCATAAGGTAAAAACCCGTCGTGTTTATTTATGGCGTGGTCTTACGAGATACCTTTGATTTTCAAAGGATTTTGCAAATGTAATAATTCAAATTAAGTGTATTTTCTCACGCGTGTTTTCTAGACTGACTCGGGTGTTATTTTATTCTAATGCTCGGGTCAGGCTGAGTATTTCAGGTTCAGGTTAGGATGCTATGGAGCTCAAAAGATGAGCTGGATGGCGAAGACGCATTACTCGTACTTGTTTTATTCCGTTGTAGTGTTTGTTTGAAATTATCAACAATTGTGAGAACAAGTTGCTATAACTGTCTAGGTTGGTAATTATTGATTTGTGTACTCTGATGTGGGATATGTATATTATAGTTTTGATTTGTGTAAAGGGCTACTGATATTATATGTTATTCAGTTCGCTGTGAGATTCTGTTTTGCTTAGTTTATTCTTCTTCTACTTATTTTCATTTCCTTCAACAATCTGTCTTTCCGGCACTCGATCGCTTGGCATGTTATACGTTGAGCACATTTATGTCGATTTTCGGGGGTCGAAAGGGCGGGTCGTGAAAAAAATAGTTTAATTGGTTTAAGATGGATTAAATAGGTTTATTATGGATTGATTAGATTTAAAATAGATTAAATGAATTTAAAAATAGAATTAAAATAAATTAAATAGTTTAAAATAAATTAAAATAGTCTTAAATAGATTAAAATAGTTTAATATAGTTTAATAAAGTTCAAATGATTTAAAATAGATTAAAATATATTAAAATAAATTAAATAAATTAAAATATATTAAGATAGGTTAAATAGGTTAATTAGTTTAAAATAGGTTAAATTAGATTAAAATAAATTAAATATTTCAAATTGATTTAAGCTGGCTTCATAAAAATATTAACTTATTTTTATAATTGAAAATCTTAAAATTAGAATATAAAAGAACATTTACAGTTTATATTGAGATAATAAATTTTAGAATTAACATCATATTTAACAATTTCTTCCATTCTAACATTTCAATAACTTAATTTCGATAAATGTCGTTTATACTTCAATTATAACTTCAACATTTCAATTTAAACCAGTTCCAATTTCAACATTTAAAACTCGGATTTTCGAAAATAATTCAGTTTATATAAATCAAGTTTTCTTCAAAATCTGAATTTAAAATCTAAGGATTTAAAATCATTTAATTTAACCAATCCGATATCAATATACAATTCTCTACCTAATGCTCAAGTGATACGGATAATCATCATTTCAATCCACAATTTAAAATTCTACCGGTATGTATCATTTCAACCCGAAATCCCAAAAATTTAATTTCAATACATGAAATCGCTCAGTTTATCATTTCAACCCACAACGATTTCTTTCTAGCCTATCACATCGTTCGGGTGTGTATTTTCAACCCATAGGGAACTTACGGTCTTACAATAATATAAAATATAACATCCAGTCATCCAATATCAACAATCAAACATCCATTAAAACCATCATCCAAATAAATTAATAAACATCAATAGCTAACTGATTATCAATAACAAGTATAAAGTAACGAATTAAAATTTAATATTAAATTAAATGACGATTAAATGCAATAAAAGTCATATTTAACTAGAATGACAATCTAAATATACCAAACATTAATCAATCAACTTCTATTCACATCACAAATTTAATTTAACCAATATAAGATAATTTGGTAGTTGTGAGTGGGTAAAAACACTTACCTTTGATTTTAGCCCATAAAAATCCAAACAAAAGCGCAAAAACTCAACAGTCGCCAAATTCAACTAATCAATTTCATGTTATCCGGAATTTAAACATGAATCCAGCAGAAGAAATCGCGCATTAATCAAAGTTTATATACAAAAGATATTCATGTTATAAGAATATTATTAAAATAATAATTAATACGCATAAAAAAATAAGTAAATATTAATAATTACATTTCTCTCAAGATGAGGCATAAGATAAAGATTGAAGTACAACTAAGATGAGGACATGACGTGTATGGAAAAATGAAAAAAAATTATGCTTTCATGAAAGGAAGCTTTTGGATTTGCAAGAATAAGAGCTTTTGAATATGAGGTGTCAGGAGGAACAAAACGCAAATGAAGAAAAAAGTTGCAGGTTATTTATTATTAGAAAATGAAGGTAGAGGGACAAAAATAAATGTCACGTTTTATTCCGAAAGCTCCAGACATTAATAATACATAAGTAAATGTACATAGGAATGAAAAAGTTTGCAAACCAAAGAAAAGTAAAACTTTGTATACGTGAAAGTGAGGTGGCAAGAATTAAATACAACTTAAAAGTCTATGCCCGGGTATTAAATAGAAGGAGAAATGAGCGGTTTAATAATAAGGTAACTATTTTAAAACGTTCATGCAAAAATTAATAATAAAAGAAATAAAGGGACCATGTACATAGCATAACCTTTTGAAATTCAATTTTTTTTGAACCATAAGCAAATTAACTTCATTAACTCAAATAATATTTAAATTTGCAATCATATAGGTTTTTATCTACGCATAATAAAAAAATTATACCAACCTTAAAAATGAAAACATTCAATTTGGTTTTTCCAAAATGATCCTTTATTTCCATTAAAATACCCTTTTTGTTTAACATAAAATGTGCATTTCTTTTATTAAATCTATTAATTGCAATAAACATTTTCTTTTCATTTAATTGAAATATTTGAGTTACATTAATTGCAATTACTAACAATGTTAAATTTCAAAATAGGCAACTATAATGGATGAAAAATAGAACAATTATTTATTTAAACACGCTTATAAATTTTTTGTTTATACACAAGAGTAATAAATAACTCTGAAATAGATTATTTTCCTATTCTTGTAATCAACAGTTCAAATAAACATATATTTATTCCTTTAAAACAAATCATTCTATTCTATATTTTAATGAAATTAAACCTGCATTCACAAATGAAACATTCATTTTATTTGATGTAAGTGTTCTTTCCATTAAATCAAACTTTCCTTATATTTTCACAAAACATAAGCTACTTTAATTACACCTATTAATTTACAATTTAGTATTCTCTTTTCTACTAATTGAAGATTTTAAACTAAATTAATTACAGTTGATTAAGTTTCAAAATAGACTAAATGAATGTAATGAGAAGTAGAACAATTATTTCTTATTTAATAGCAATTTAAACATATTTATACACTATTGGATACAAACAGTAATTACACATTTCTTACTTAATAATAGTTTTTCATCTCTGCAATCAATCTTTCAGATACCAAATATTTCAAATAACATATGTTTACTCCTTTACTAAACTTATTCATTTTTATTCTTTTATTTTGATTCACAGTCTACTATTAAATCAACCAATACCTTATGAAATTGTTAACATGGTTTTCTTTCTTGTTATCCTCATTTTCTACAATTGACGCCATCTTACATTAGCCACAATATTTAATTACATTAAATTCAAATTTATTATATTCTAATTCCAATAAATTGATTTAATTAGATTTCAATCTTTTATTCAATCAATCATTACTCTATAGACATAGTTAACATTTGTTTATATTTTGTTACATTAATATTCTCCAATTTCATCTTAATTACCATTAATGCAATATTTAATTACATTTATTTCAATTTATTTTCAATTTGATTTCAACAAGTTAAACAAATATATAACAAATAACAATTGTTACCATTAGCTTAATTTAATCACATTTATAAGTTGATTGTTTACAACAAATGTTATGATTATTTACACAACACTAATTTTATTCAATTACAATTATTACATACTATTTCATTTGTTAATACAACATTTAAATTATCAATTACTCATTTAATCTAGTTACCAATTAATACACACATTATTACAATTAATTTACAATCTATAACCAATTATAACTTTTTAATCATTTTAATTAATTGGAATTACACTTAAAGCAGTTATCAAATACCTTAAATTAATACTATTACATTTCAGTCCAGTTATATTCTTACTATTAAATCACAAAAAAAAAATTCTTCCAACATTAACTCACAAAACCTTATTAAATTAACTAATTTTAATTATCAAAAATTACGGGTCGTTATACTCTCCCCCACTCAACTTTCCGTCCTCGAAAAGGGAAATAAGCAATTAAGAAATCAATATATCTTATTCAAAATATTAAATTTATAAACAATCAATTTACATAATTAAATGATTTAAATAAAATATATCAATTTAAAATAATTAAATCATTTTATATTCAAGTTAACAAAAGTTTGGAAAACATTTCATAAAATTTTCTAAGTATAAAATCCATGGAAAATTTCAACAGAGTCTCCTTTGTATGGAGAGTTCTAGGAGAGATAATAATATCAATAATAACAATATATATATATATATATATATATCATATTTTTTAAAATAAAATATCCCACACCACGGGAAAAACAATATATTATCGCTAGAAAACAGTAAAACATATCTATTTGTTGGGCAAACAACGCTTAATTTATGAAACCAAAACCGGTAGCTAACGCTTCCATAAATCTGTATTTCACTTGTATAATCCAAAGAGGTAAATAATTATATAAAAGTGAAATATTTAAGTTGTCTCAATTAATAACAAAACAAACCAATATCACATAACAACAATCACTTGCAACCAAAAGCATACAATCATCTCATGAAATCAATGTAATCAATCATACATCCATAGCAACCAAAACAAATGATTTGTTCGGGTTTAGAACTTTTAATCGTATATAATGATAAATAAACTACTAAGTATACTATACACTCAACAGTCTTAGATAACGTAATAGATTATTTATACATTTTAAACAATTTAAATTATCACTTCCCAACATCCCATAAGTCAAAACAAACAAAGAATTAACATATATTTTAAGTTTATGCTTTTAATCCTTTTTTTCACATCATTTATTGTTCATTTTTTTTCTTTTTCCTTTATTCATACAATGATTTTTTCTTTAATTCACGTTCATTACTTATATTATTTTAATTCTCATTCATTCATGTAAGGCTTATTTTATTAATTTACATTCTTTATTTACATAAGTTATATCCATTTCAATTATTTGGATCATAAATGAATTCATTATTGAAGTATTGTATATATTTTATTTCAGTTTACTTCACATTTACTATTTAATTTGATTTTCCTTTTTATATAAATATTCATTTATGAAGCAACTCATACCTATAAAAGATTTTCACCTTTCACTTTTATTTCTTTCACATATAGTATCCACTTTTACTATTTACTCTAGTTATAACTGGCTTCAAACATTACCTAAGTTTATAATCATTTAATTACAGTATTCACTTTTCTATTAATTATAATTACTAGCATTTCGAATTATTAACTTAAGTTTATAACAATTTATAACATCAGAATCCTTATTTATAGGAAAATTCTATTGAACCCTTTCATTTTACTTAAGCTTTACTTGTATAATATCCTATTACATATTTCAATTAACATTTCAACTTTTAATATTTTGGTAAGTTATATATTGTTCTAAGAGTGCAATTGAATTTTACACAAGTTTATTTTATTTACTTTAGCAAACAAAATGTTTAATAATTACATCTTCAAAAAATTTATTATTCTTAAACCTGTAAGTTACAAATTTCCAATTTCTTATCTATTTCATTAGTCATTTCAACATCAAATTTCTTATTTTCATTTTAGAACTTTCCAGTTATTAATATAGTCAAGATTCCATTCCTTACAATAATTTCAATTTCTAATTTGCAGAAACTTAAGAACTAAACAACCGGGTTCCATTTCAATCCCTTTTAAAATAATATATATATATATACACACACTCATAACTTATATATATATATATATATATCAAATTAACCTTCAAAATTAAGATCGTTTATCAAAATGAATGTGCAGTAAAACTACTACAATGGTCTTCTCACTTTGAAACTCGAAATTGAATGTCGATGATGCGTGCACTCATCACCGAAATTATTTGCAAACCGACAGAGAGGGAAGTACAGAACTTATTTCCTTTAAGAATTTTCTTTTAAAGCATTTCTTTCAAATCATTTTGAAATATTTATATCAGAAAATACTTCTAAATACTACTAATATTATATTCCAAAATCTTTCGAAAACCAATTTCAAAACCTCGGAACTTAAGTTCTCAAATTTCAATTTATATTCATTTTAATTATAATATAAATTTGCAACTAATGTTTATAAATTTCACTTCTTAACAAACAAATATATCACAACCAACTATATCTTTTATAAGATTATTCTTTTATATACAAAATATAATACTTGGTAAAATTATTTCATTTACCTATATTTCAAAACAATATTATGTCGGTCAGCCCTATTTAGTGTTTAGAAATCCCTATCGATGTCATAGCGTCCAATGTACCGACTGGAATTTATAAATACTAAACAGAACAAATAAACACAATACAAAACCTTTTATAACACTAACAAATACGCTATCTCATATATATGCAATCAGCAACTCATTCTAGGGTATTTCTACGCTATCTTATGTGAGTCAGACTCCATAAAGCTAAAGTTATCGTTAAACCAAAGCTCTGATACCAACTGTAACGATCTACATTTTTGGACAGTTTAAATCGGCGATGAACTGCACACGTCAGACTAAAACCATTCAAAAGGGCAGATTATTATGGGGTAAATAAGAAAAGTAGATAAGGAAAGAAAACAAATATAGAATCTCATAGCGGAATGACAAAATATAATAATCAAATAAATAGTTCATGAAGTTGTTTACAAATAACATTGATTAAACTTTATAATACAAATCAGAGTTACATACAACAAGAATAATGAATAAATAAATGCAGCGGAACAACATGATGCGGCAGAATAAATATAATAAATAATAATAGTACAAAATCTTCGTCTTCATCCTCTAGAAAGCAGTCTTCGTAAACTGAAAAGCTCATACTGATCCGAGCGAATTGAAAGGACAAAACACTCGAGTCAGAATTAAAAGATCTTATGCAAGTTAAATCAATAGTAAATAAATATGAGTGTAATGACATCAGAGATGTTTACGGGTTTTGACACCTCCTATCTAGTGTCAAGCGTGAGTGCAATAACTTAAGAGATGTTTGGGATTTACATCTCCTAAGGATCCGTTAAACTCTCTACATACACGATACAATATGCTACTATAATAATGTCCACATTAAAGTATTAAAATAGTGTTAAGGTGTTACCTATATCCTCCTTAACACATTTTATATAATTCCGCGGTCTATGCAGATACTGTAAACTCCACCCGCAGGTGGGCTATCAAGGAGCACTCCATAGGTAAGACACAAAACAAACTCGTAGAAGACGCGATAGGGCATGTGAACACGGCACTCGAGGCAATATCAGGATAGATATACCAATTACGGATCCGGACTGGGGGAAACACATAGCAGCTACTACTGGCCACCTCAAAACATATTTCCATAATCAAAATCGAGGGGTGGCCACCAAATCATCACAGATTCATAATATGGTATCGAAGAAATGTGTTCGATCGGAGGTGCGACCTCACTTAGCCCGACGTAGCTCCTATTTTTTTCACATCTAAGCTGACTCACGGGAGTCGGGGTCACGTAAATACCTCATACAGAATCATTCATCAAACAATCCTACTTCATTTTTGGAATCTCCACCACGTGCACAGTTGTTAAAGTGGTTTTCCGTATTGGTAGAGAGTATGACAATATTCAATCTCGGTCTCTTTAACAACCAAACGCTTATTTCACACCGGATGGTTATTTTACATTTCAAAAGTCAATTCACATATATCATATTCTCAAAACCATATCATTATCGAAATCACATTTACTTTCGAAATTATATCATATTTGAAATCGTATCACTTTCGAATTCATATTTCCAAAAATAGATTAAATTCTCATTTAAAATCATCATATTCCTCAAATATGTCATTTGAATCCCAACTTATGTTATAACAACATTAAACCTTATAATCTTAAAAATCAAGGCTTTAATTAAAAACATTTCCACTTTACACCATCTGAAATTTAGAAAATAATTTAGATAGTTATAAATAGTTTAATTAGTTTACATTATTTTAAATGGGGATAAATTAGGTTGAATAGGTTTAAAATAGATTAAAATATTTTAATTAGATTTAAAATAGTTTAAATGGTTTAAGATAGATTAAATGGGTTTATTATGGATTAATTAGATTTAAAATAGATTAAATGAATTTAAACATAGATTAAATAGAATTAAAATAAATTAAATATTTTAAAATAAGTTAAAATAGTTTTAAATAGATTAAAATAGTTTAATATAGTTTAATAAAGTTTAAATGATTTAAAATAGATTAAAATATATTAAAATAGATTAAATGAATTAAAATAGATTAAGATAGGTTAAATATGTTAATTAGTTTAAAATAGGTTAAATTAGATTAAAATAAATTAAATAGTTTAAATTTATTGAATTGGTTTAAAATAGATTAACTTATTTTAGTAGTTTAAAATCATAAAATTAGAATTTAAAAAAACATTTACAGTTCATATTGAGAAAATAAATTCTGAAATTAACATCATATTTAACCATTTCTTCCATTCCAACATTTCAATAACTTAATTTCGATAAATGTCGTTTATACTTCAATTACAACTTCAACATTTCAATTTAAACCAATTCCAATTTCAACATTTAAAACTCGGATTTTCGAAAATAATTCAGTTTATACAAATCAAGTTTTCTTCAAAATATCATTTAACTAAATTCAAAATTTAAGGATTTAAAATCGTTTAATTTAACCAATCCGATGTCCATACATAATTCTCTACCTTATGGTTAAGTGATATGGATATTTATCATTTCAATCCGCAATTTAAAATTCTACGGGTATATATCATTTCAACCCAAAATCCTAAAATTTAATTTCAATACATGAAATCGCTTGAGTCTATCATTTCAACCCATAACGATTGCTCCCTAATCTATTAGATTTTTCTAGTATGTATCATTTCAACCCACAAAGAACTTGCAGTGTTATAATAATATAAAATATAACATCCAGTCATCCAATATCAACAATCAAACATCCATCAAAATCATCATCCAAATCAATCAATAGCTAACTGATTATCAATAACAAGTATAAACTGACGAATTAAAATTTAATATTAAATTAAATGACGATTAAATGCAATAAAAGTCATATTTAACTGGAATGACAATTTAAATATATCAAACATTAATCAGTCAACTTCTATTCACATCATAAATTTAATTTAACCAACATAAGATAATTTAGTAGTTGTAAGTGGGTTAAAACATTCACTTTTGATTTTAGCCCATAAAAATCCAAACAGAAGTGCAAAAACTCAACAGTCTCCAAATTCAATTAAATCACTTTCATGTTGCTTGGAATTTAAATATGAATCCAACAGAAGAAATCATGCGTGAATCAAAATTTATATGCAAAGATATTCATGTTATAAGAAATATCATTAAAATAATAATTAGTACGCATAAAAAAATAAACAAATTTTAATACTTACGTTTCTCTCAAGATGAGGCTTAAGGAAAAGATTGAAGAACAACTAAGATGAGGACAGGACGTGTACGAAAAAATGAAAAAAAAATCGTGTTTCATAAAAGAAAGCTTTTGGATTTGCAAGAATAAGAGCTTTTGAATATGAATTGTCAGGAGAAACAAAATGCAAATGAAAAATTAGCTGCAGGTTATTTATATTTAGGGAATGAAGGAGGAGGGACAAAAATAAATGTCATGTTTTATTTTGAAAGCTCTAGGTATTAATAATGCATAAGAAATTGTACGTAGGAATGGAAGAATTACGTGAAAATGAGGTGGCAAGAATTAAATGCAACCAAAAAGTCTATGCTCGAATATTAAATAAAAGGAGAAATGAAAGGATTAATAATAAGGTAACTATTTTAAAACGTACATGCAAAAATTAATAACATAAGAAATGAAGGGACCATGTACATCGTGCAACCTTTTGAAATTCATTTTTTTTGAAACATAACCAAATTAACTTCATTAACGCAAAGAATATTCAAATTTGTACGCATTTTAATTTTTATCTATCCATAATAAAAAAATTATACTTACTTTAAAAATGAAAACGTCAAATTTGGTTTTCCTAAAATTATCTTTTATTTCCATTAAAACACCTTTTTTGTTTAACACAAAATGTGCGTTTCTTTTATTAAATCTATTAATTGCAATCAACGTTTTCTTTCCATTTAATTGAAATATTTAAATACAATAATAGCAATTACTTACAAAGTTAAATTTCAAAACAAACAAATAAATGGATAAAAAATAGTACAATTGTTTATTTAAACATGTTTATAAAATTTTTGTTTATACACAAGAGTAATAAATAACTCTGAAATAGATTATTTTTCTATTCTTGTAATCGATCTATAAACGAAAATACAGTTTAAATAAACATATATTTCTTCCTTTAAAACCAATCATTCTATTTTTTATTTTAATGAAATTAAACCTACATTCACAAATGAAACATTCATTTTGTTTGATGTAAGTGTTCTTTCCATTAAATCAAACTTTTTTTATATTTTCACAAAACGTAAGCTACTTTTAATTACACCAATTAATTACAATTCAGTACTCTCTTTTCTATTAATTGAAAATTTTCAATTACATTAATTTCAGTTGATTAAGTTTCAAAATGGACTAAATAAATGTAATGAGAAGTGGAACAATTATTTCCCATCTAATAGTAATTTAAACATATTTATACGCTATTGGATACAAATAGTAATTACACATTTCTTACTAAATAATAGTTTCTCAACTCTACAATTAATCTTTCAGCTACCAAATATTTCAAGTAAATAAACATATGTTTACTCCTTTTCTAAACTTATTCATTTTTATTCTTTTATTTGGATTTACACTCCTACTATTAAGTCAACCAATATCTTATGAAATTGTTAACATAGGTTTCTTTCTTGTTATCCACATTTTCTACAATTGACACCATTTCTTACATTAACCACGATATTTAATTACATTAAATTCTAACTAATTATATTCTAATTCCAATAAATTGATTTAATTAGATTTCAATCTTTTATTCAATCAATCATTACTCTATAGACATAGTTAACATTTGTTAATATTTTATTACATTAATATTCTTCAATTTAATCTTAATTTCCATTAACGCGATATTTAATTACATTTATTGCAATTTATTTCCAATTTGATTTCAGCAAGTTAAATAAATAGGTAACAAATAACAATTGTCACATTTAGCTTAATTTAATCACATTTATAAGTTGATTGTTTACAACAAATGTTATAATTATTTACACAACACTAATTTTATTCAATTATAATTCATTACATATTATTTCATTTGTTAATACAAGATTTAAATTATCAATTACTCATTTAATCCAATTACCAATTAATACACACATTATTACAATTAATTTACAATCTATAACCAATTATAACTTTTTAATCATTTTACTTAATTGAAATTACACTTAAAGTAGTTATCAGATACGTTAAATTAATACTATTACATTTCATTCCAATTATATTCTTACTATTAAATCACAAAAAAAAATTCTCCCAACATTAAATCACAAAAGCTTTTTAAATTAACTAACTTTAATTATCGAAAATTATGGATCATTGCAATATCTGGCAGTAATAAGAGTATTCAACGTTTTGGTTGTGTGCCTTGTAGCTGTAAATTCAATTAGTGATTAATATCGAACAATTCGAATATTAACGCTCACACATCAGTTAGTAAGTGGTGTGACATTATGGCCAAATTTATCTCATGCATGACTTCGGTAAAATCCAATTTTACTTTATTTAACTGTTACCTAGTAGGCAAGTAGCGACAATTATTTACACCAATTTTCTTTGTCAAAAGTATATCGCATTAGAACTTATGGAATTTCATAGTGGTCAATATTCCAATATCATTCGTATTTAACTTTATAGTCCAAACAGAAAATCCTTGGTTCAATAGTGATGTGCACGTAAAAGTGTATTTTTACTTTCATATTTAGTCTTCTTTTAATTAAATAAATGAGCATATTAGGGTATTTTACATGTTTAAACCAAAAATTAAATTGTTTTCAAATTGTCATTCATTCATCTTCATTTGGTGATAAAATGGTAACTTTGTGTATGATACAATTTGAGAAAATTTATTTGCACATTTTTATTTTTATTTAGAAAATGGAGTGAAATATGAAGATGTTTCATGGATAGATGCATGCACATATGTTGAAGGCAAATGGAGAATGAAAATAAAATAATTCATGCAACATGGAGGAGCCCACATACCCACTAACATATAATCCATAACTAAAAGTACATGCACATGTTAATGGAGGCTTAAAGGCATGTTAGTGGAGATTAATTATTTTCCTAATGATTACTGGAAGGTTGCACTTTCTTAAAGGCATTTTAGGTAATTCCCAAAAATATGAATTAGGATTTTAAGCATGTGTAAATGTCCCTTATGTTTCCAGTAATCAACTTTTTTATTTCATGCATACTATAGCCACAAATCATTGATAAATAAAATGTTTCTTTAATGGCTTTTAGCCTTACTCTTTACCTTCTTGCATTTTTATTTCATGCTTACTTTTATTGCTCTTTTATCTATGCTCTCTTATTTATTTTGTGCTCCTTTTATTTCATGTTAGTAGCATAGATTTTATCATTGTAATTAATTTAGTTTTATTTCATGCAAGTAGTTAGCTCTCTTTTCTTGTAATTAGCTTTAATTTTTCTTTATTTATGTTGAAATCATTTTATGTTAACATGTTTTCAAATATGAGCAGCTAAACCCTTTCAATTTAGAGGTAATAAAGCTCTCATGAAACATATTAAATTAACACAGTGATTTCATTTGTGATCTCTCTTTTGGGCTTAATGGAAACTTTGAATGGTGATGGTTTATGTCTCTTTTTAGTGAATTTTGAATGTTGACATCTCACATAGGCTATACTTATTTCATTGTAAACATAAACTATTTGATCATTTTCCCAAATGATTTTGATGATAAAAGCTAAGCTAGAATCAAAATGTGATGTTCTATACTAATTCATAGTAAATAGATCATACTTAAAATAGATTTTATTTTCAATTTCATGTCATTTTCATGAGAGTTGATAAGTGGGTTTGAATGGTGTGTTAGAGTTTGATGGTCTAAGTCGTGCTAATTAATAGCACAAAAAACCATACTTATTATAAACGCATCAAATATTTTAACGAGAAATTATAAATGAATTTTGTGTTGATTTATATAAATGATTGAAAGTGGATTTGTCTTCAAATTGTTCATTGATCACAAAGTTTTATTCGCTTTTTCTCTAGTTTATTTTCTACAATTTTTTTTAGTTAAAAATTACTTCAAAACTTTGAACTGATTTGATTGAGTATTATTAGAATTTAATTCTTTCCTGCGAATCGACCTGTACTCGTATACGTACTACGATTGTATGTCTCGTACTTATGGTTTTTATAACAATTATATTTTAATAATGGTTTTCTAATCGATAGAAATTTCCGTCGTTTCAACAAGCTTTTAGTGTCGTTACCAGAGAAAGCAATTTAACTTTTATCTTACTCTTCGAATAATTTTTGTTTTATTTTATTTTGTGTTGTTTTCCATAATAAAAAAATTCACAATGCATTTGCATTTGTTTGTTTTGTGCATTGGTATTTCTTTTGTTAGTTCCATTAAAAAAACATTGCAGCTGATTGCATTTCAATTTGCATTTCATTGCATTTTCAATTTGCTGCATTAGATTTTAGAGTTCTGTATTTTTTGTGCATTTCAGCTTTGTGCCTTTCTCTCATTGTTTCTGTGCAATCATTCTAACTATTTTTCATTTCTGCTATGTACATTTCTGTTATTCATTTCTGTTTCCATCTCCATATTGACCTCATCTCCATATTACATTTCAGTACATTGCATTGCATTTCATGTCATTAAATAGATTTTCACTTTAAGTTAGATTTTGATGGAGAGATTGGTATTAGATTGAAGATTACCTAAGTTTATACTTAAATCCATGTTTTAAAACATCCATTCTTCGTTTTATTTTTGATTAATAGAGCATAGATTGGGAGAATGAGAAGGCTGCCATTATTTTTGTGCTTCAGAAGTTTTTAACTGAGAGGAGAGAAGTGAATGAACGTACAGACTTTTCTCCTCTTTCTCATTCTTTAGTAACATGTTAGGGTTTAATTGTAATAATGGACTTAAACCCAACAAGTAATTGAAATTAACTTGTGTTATTATTCAACCACTTATTTCATGTTACAATGCATACAAACGATGAAATTTACACTATTTCAAGTTCCACTTCTTAAGAATTATGAAATTCATTACTCATGATAATAAAAACGTTTTACACCCAATTAAAATATTATTTACATAATTAGAACATATTAATTATCATATTTCCCTATTTAAAGAAAATAGCAAATTTACATTATTAATTACAAAACTCATTGTAATTAACACTATAAATTACACAAAAATCACATTTTTATGTTATAAAATTCTATCTCATTTCAAATATAATTTTATGCTCAACTTATATTTTTAAACCCAATTCCATCATTTTATTAAATATATCCCATTTTAAAATTAATTACTTCTTTTAAAAAATATATTAAATGAAGTAAAGAGCAATAATTAACAAAATTATTGCATTAACTCTAAATAAAACACATTTTCCTCATTTATTTATTAACTCAAACCATCTTAATAAAGTTTTCAAAATTCTATTTTCTCATTTTATCCTCAAATATATTGTTTATTCCTAATAAACAATTTAAATTCCTCTTTAATTATTGATTTAAACTATTAAATTATAACTGTCGTTATAATTAAATATTTTCGGGTAATCGCTAAAACCAAGGTTTTCACACTATGCTTTTGGAAAATGAAACTACCATACGGCCTCCCGCCACACACACAATGCAAGCGTAGAATTGGAGGAGATTTCTCCTTATGATAGTCAAACATGCTTGATACGCAAAATCCTTTTTAATATTATCATTAATGCATAGTGTGAAAAACATTTCAAAAGTATAATATTAATCTTAGCCAGCATAGACATTTCGTACTATGCCTACTATAGCTACCAATTAAACGGTGGGTCACCACCATAAGTAAAATGCAGGTTATACAACTAAAACCGTACAAGGCTCGTATTGTTTCTTTGGATTTCCAACAAATGGCCAGGCGAAGGAACTTCCCGGGCCACATGGGTACGCCTTTGGAGGGAAGCCTCGAGAACCTAACCGGATCTCTGCCAACACAAGCCAAGTTACCTCATGCTTCTGGTGCAATGAAATTGTAACTGGATAACTCCACATACGAGTATGCCATCCTTGATCGTTACCGACCTTTATCCGGGGATCCTCAACCACAAAGAAACAACCACAAAGTAATAAATTTGCGACCACATAGGTTAAATACCTGGGCTCCATACCATGATACCACCTTTTTCTAGAAAGAAATGGACATACTCTGAGGGCGCTGCCCTCAAAACAACAACATTGCTGCATACTTCCTGTTTCGACCATTTTCGGGTTGTGAGGTCCGATGAAGTCTCATCCACGAAGCTACGCTTTTCACAAAAGCCATGCTTTGATCAACAAATGATCAAAAACACTTTGTATGCCACATTACCAAAATTAGGAATGTATCACTAGTAACCATCAACTACATTACCTCTGAGCTCGTACATCTCAGAGAAGGGTGTTAAGCTAAGAGAATACATTCTCCTCCACCAACAAAAATGTATTTGATAGAAACCATCTTTACATCTCAAAGTGTAACATCAGATACATATCCATACAAGTCCATTCCGGGATTGAACGGAACCAAAGGCACTTCAAAGTATCCCTTGCAAATCCGGATATTCACTAATCACATCCAGACTCCCCATCACAAAGGGTGATAAAATATCTATATCGAAGCAACTCAGTGCAAAGACATTCGATAGGTAATCTTTTCATTTTCGAAAATATCCGGTCTTCAACACCATCTTCAAATGCAATCCCATTTTGTCATATCATTATTCGGAATGGGTTTTATGACACAAAGTCCTCTTCCGGCTAATCCGAACAGCGAGCGCTTATTTGTAAAAATAAGTGTTACATTCAGATTTCAAGTAAATCACAACAAATTTCCACTTTGACCTTTTTAAACAAAAGATCCAACACAAAGATTCGATATGGATATCGGATATCCATTTGGAATCCGACCTCGGGTCGAATCTAAATTCAAATGTCATTTAAAGGCCAATATTGATAATCGGTTATTTAACTATCAATCAGTATTCACAACAATCACCAAATTTAAATAATTTTCCCAAATTATTTATTTTCAAATTATCTTCGCAAGATATATTTTTAACACTTCAACACTTTGAAACCAAATTTCAAATCACTTTCCTCACGTGGAATAAATTTCCAAATATCTATTTACTTCCACTGAAAATTTGCCGAGTCTGAATACTTCAAAATGATTTAAATCACTTATCCAAAATATATGTTCTTGGAGACATTTAAAATAAAAACTATTTTTAAACACTTTTTTAAAACTTTAGTTATGAAATTTAATATCAATATCTCATATTAAAAACTCAAGTCCAGATAAATTTAAGAATAAAATTATTAGATAAAGTGTAATTATTAATATAACCATTTTCTAAATCAAATACCAATTCAATATTTAAAATAACCCCTTCTATAATCAACTTAATAATATTCACTTTAAAGATTTTAAAAACAATTCCCGAAAATAATTTTTTCCAACAATATTCTTTCTTTTAAAAACCAATTCTAGAACTTTTAATTTATACTTTAAAAGCTACTTTGAAAACATACTCAGCTTTCCAGGGAAAATATACTTTCCATTTCAAAATGGTTCATTTAAATCAACAAATAAATTTTTCTTAATTTATTCCAATTTACAATCTAAATACACAAATTTCTTTCCACGCTTTTAAAAATAAACCAGTATTTATTTTTAAAACAAATTTCCCTTTCCTTTACAAATTCTCAATAGGAATTTAAATTTCCAAATATCCACTGATATATGATTTTCAAATCGATTTCCAAATATTCACTTTCAAACACCATATCAAATTCCAAACTGATTTCCAAATTTATTTTCAAAACACGAAATCAAATTTTCAAATCGATTTTCCAAAGATTTATTTTTAAACACCAAATCAATTTCCAAATTGATTTCTAAATTTATTTCCAAACACTAAATCAATTTTCAAATTTATTTCTAAAATTTATTTCAAATACTATATCAATTTCTAAATTGATTTCTAAATTTATTTCCCTTTTAAAATAAACACTTTTATTTTTACCAAACTATTTTAAAATCCGAATTTTAAATAAATTCTTTAATTTATAAACAAAATTATTCAAAACCCATTTATTAAAATCTTTTCCCATATTTTGGAATTTATTCAATAGAATTTTAAAAATAAAACTTTATCTTTTTAAAATTCCTTCCTTTAAATTTATCCAAAAAATGAATTTACTTAAAATTTTCCACTTAAATTTCCAAAAATCAAAATTTATATTTTTGGTATCCTACGATATCAAAAACATATTGGTCAAACCATAGCCTTCAATGATTTCAATCACAAAAATAATCATACACAGATTATAAATAAATCAACACACAACATATGAAACAAATTCAAATATTTTAGGAATCCAGTTGGATCCCTCCAACCTGTTTCCCTACATCCACAGATGTTAGCACAACAATTAAATACCAATTCCGCTTCAAGGTGGAATACCGCAGTATATGAGATTATATAATATCATCCGCTATTATGCGGCGCATAGGGTCTCATCCGCTATATAATGCGGGAAATCAATCACTCCAAATATATATGTATATATATACCTATACTATCACAATCCACCAATAACTGAAATTTCAACTATTATAATTTGAGTGAGAAAATCTCACATTTGACTACGCATGCAACCCATTTCAAATCCAGTTTGATCCTCTATGATTTTTAGACCTTGTATAAATATTTATACAATTTATTAATATTCAAAATAATCGAACAATCAATTTCTTTTCAATAGATTAAATTGGTTAACACTTTTAATTTAAACAAATCTAATAATTAATAGATAAATCAAATTATCCAAATTATCTTATTAAACAAATTTCCTCTTACCAATTTATTTAATTAAACGAAATCCTCTTTTTAAAAATCCTTTAGTATGAAAAATAATTTAAATTAGCAATTAAATGAGCATATTTTTTTTTGAACTTCATATATATTTATAAAAACTATTCTTTATAAAATCAAATCTTTATATAAAATTCCTATTTTTATCCAAAACCTTAATTTTTTTTTCTGTTAACTGAATATATATATTCATGTTTTTTTGTAAATAGGAATTAAAATTAAAATACACATTTTATTTTCATTTAATTTGAATAAAAATTAATAGCATTACCTTCTTGCTAACGAACGCCGTTCGATCCCTTCTCAACTGCTCGAATCATTACTCCGACCATTGACCTCGAATCCACAGCCCTCATTCTACATGCGACTTCATCCATCAACTGCTCGATCCTCGTGTCGCGGCAACGCTATCGCAATTTGCTAAGATATGCCGAAGCCTGTCGCGAAGCCCAAATCGCTTCGCCGACCTCGTCGCCGCCATCCTTGCATCGCATGCGTGAGGAATCACAGCTCGAGCCTACCTACGCCGAGCTCCAGACCTTGCGATCAAATTGCCTCCTTGTACGCGACCGATAAAATATTATTTCGCCATTTTTATTATATTTCTTGAAGTCGATTTTCGGAGTGGAAGGAAGTGATTTTAGGTTTCGGCCATTTTTAAACGAGAAAAGGAAATTGATTTTTTTCCTGGCTTCGGCCATTATTTTGATTTGAATTTTTTTCTATCAGCCATTTTATTTTTGAATTTCGTTTCCTTCTTTTTTACTTTTTTGGCTTCGATTATACGAAGATGAAACATGTAAAAATTTATCAATTGCATAAGAATATTTATATTCATTTAATTTAAATTCAAATTCAAATTGAAATTGCCTCGATAAATGCAACTTACAATCTCGAACCCCAATCAGGACATGCCGCCAGGCATTTATAATGTTAAACCCCTATTTCGAATGCAATGCAAAAGGTTCAGAGTCCAAATTCGATCGTACGGAGAAGATAGCTTTTGGACCAGTTATTATATTGAATTTTTGATTTAATTTTCAACGCATTTTCTTATCGTACGGCCAAATGATCACTCCAAATACTACGAAAATTGAAATATGATAATAATACAATATTACGGATCCAATGGAACTAGTTTCGTCGAATTCCGAGACTGTGCTCTGGAAGCCTATTTTTAAATATCAATTTGAATGATAAGCTTTCAAAATTGAACAAAACAATTCCAAATCCAATTCTGAATCTTCCATTACCTTCAGTATTATCAACATAAATTTTCTAAGCCTTCAAAATATTTTTAACCAACATAAAATTTTAGATTTAATAATTTATCCAATTTCCAGTTGTTAAATTCAATAATTAATTATCCAAATAAATAATGATATTTGGAATTCAAGTCAAATTAACATTAAATTTTTTTAAAATCAATTAAATATTTCAATTTCAAACGTTAAAAATTCTGGATCATCACAAACATTGATTTAAATCTTATTTATCTTTATTATTACCATTATTTTCAATAACCTTAAACGGTTGTCAATCTCATTCAAACAATATATAAAGTATATTCTAATTATTTTTCTCATTAATAAATCATAAATTTTACTTCTTAAAATATTAAATTTCAAAATCTTATTTTATTTAATATTTTTAATTATCAAAAAAATACGGGTCATTACAGAAATAATCAGGCAATACATAAGAGTGGGGATCAACTCCTAACAGTTTAAGTGGACGGATCTCCTTATCAATTATCCTAGAAGAACAAATGGGTTTATATATATAGACTTGCACCACCAATGGTAACTGTACGATATAATTCTTGTGTTTCTCCAAGATATTTCTAGAGTTAAAATCCTACGGTGTTAAGTAGGGAATTACTTCCCCACCAACAAAATTAAGAAGGATTACATATTTAGGCCAAGATTTAATAGTTGGTTAATTAACTATCAAAGAATTAAACATATATCACATTTTCCATGGAAACCACTAAGCCTCATTTAATTAAATTCCCACTAATTTGAATCTCTTTCTGGAATATTTATTTAATTATTTTTATACCTATCTTACCGTAATAAGTATTTCCAAGGACCATTCCTTTCAAAACTACTTAATTTTTTTTCAAAATATATATGAAAAGTACCATTCAATATCAAGCATGGATCGTAGTTTACGCAATGGTTACATCTCTATCCTAGAGAAAACATAGTAAACTGTTACAATCTCTACCCTTCGAATTATGCCATGAAAATCAACCATTTCTTTCAAAAATCTCTTTATTTCCATAAATGTTGCCAAATCTATTTATAAAGCTTATAAATTCTCGATTTTAATTTAGAAAAATACTATTTTATAAATGTCAAACCATTTATAAATTCCCCTTTTTAAATCACTAAACCATTTATAAGCCTTTCCTAAAATCATTCAATACCCAACTTATTTTCCAAGTTCGACCTTCTTCCAAAAATATAACTCCTTTAACAAATCCTTTTATAAAATATCATTTATAAAATATCTTTTGTGAAACACTATAGGAAAACCCTTTTATTTAGTAAAAAGTCCTTTTATGAACAGGTTATTACTTATAAATACCTTTATTAAACAATAGTATAACTTGAAAATCATTTATAAACTTTAAAACCAAATTTGGTTAAAGAACTTAAGTTAGCTCAAAAACCCATAAATTCAAAAGTGGCTTAGCAATCCCAATGATACTAACTTAAGTGACCATTTAATTTCAGTTCACTTAACATTTATTTACATAGATCAATAGGTATGTAAATTCAATTTATATGCAAAATAGGGAATAACATGTCAATATAAATACCGGCATGTGGAAATCCAAATAACATAATAGTAGGATGGTGATTTTTCCTACTAAATAGATGTATAAACAATCCAATCAGTTTATAGCAGAACGGGAATTTATTCTACTATCAAATGTCCAAACAACCAACTTATAGCAGAATGGAGATTTATTTTGCTAACAAATATCCACACAATCAAACCATTTACATAAATCTTTCACAATTGTTTGTCTACTTAATGGTATCGACATTTGAATCCCTTATGTTCGAAACCATCTTTAAAAAAAGAAGTACCTTTAAACAATTTGATTCTTGAAAAACAAAGATTTAATACTTAAAACAATATAAAATGATTAATTACAAGTTAAACTCTTATTAAGTCAATATTAATCGTTATTAAATTGAACTTAATTTAATTATAAATTAATAATAACTAAAACCTTAATAAATAATAAATTAAAAGCTTTACTAATAATTAACTAATAATTAATATTAATTGATTAATTTTTTTATCAAAACTTAAATAATAAATTAAACCTTTAATAAATAATTATTTTAAATAAAAACATTAATTAATTTATCGTAAAAATAAATAAATACTTGATTAATTAAACAAATAAAAAATTGACCTTATATTTGATTAATAATTAATTAAAAACAAATCATATATTTAAATCATAATTAATTAATAATTAATCTTAATTTTAAAGGATAATTAACCCGTACTTATCTTTATTTAATTAAGATTAACGAGCCTTGTGTTAGAACCTCTAATCTATGATTTCGATGACAACAACTATACAATCATACACATACAAAATATTCCATCTAATTACAGGTAAAAACTTTCAGAATTCAACTTGAAGACGACTAACAAAGGAGAAGAATCATCGGTACTAGAAAAGCTAATATAGAGTGTTATTGTTATAGATATATATGTATATAGCTTGTAAAATCTCCTTTAATAGTTTTTCAACGCAAACATTGCACTACTAAACTTTTTAAGTCATCATTGTCTCAAGTAGGCTAAACTGTAGATATTATCATATGTCAGTCGTCTGTCATTATATATCAGACGTCTGACGATGGTCTGTATTTTTAAACAACTAATACATATCAGAAATCTGTCAATATAGCTCAAACGTCTGATTAAAAAAATATACATATATACATAGATGTCTGAATGTTATGGACACACATCTGTGCTGTGTAACGGACAAAAAACAAGAACAATCACTTGCTTTATTCTAATGGTTGCTTCCATATCTTTTCATCGCATCTCTTCCTCCTCAATGATTATAACCTTTAGACTGAAATAGAGAACACTAACGGATGCTACTCTTCAGGAAAACTCTTCAACATCTATAAATATATAGTGATTCTAGGAAACAAATTACTTGAATTTTTTTGAATCTCATATCTATACTCTTTGCATACTCTAATTTCTAAAAGCAAACGATATATCATTTTTATCACTTCCTAAAAGAAAAGCTTCACGTATACATACTACTCAAATGAGATTATTGGAAGATTTGTATCGTGCAGTCAAAATTAGTGTTTCTCAGAACACATACTTTTTTCAGAATTTTTTTTGTATCAAGCCAAATCCTTTGGGCAAAGCGAGGGTTGTTTACTAGTTAAAGCCGAAGAAGAGCTTCGGGACAGGACATAGGGCGGGAGGTCCAAACCAGTATAAGAACTATGGTCTGGTTGTTTCTTTACTTTTATTTACTTTACTCTGCTAGTTATAAGTTAGCTTTTTATTACACTTGCATATTAGATATACATACATAATCCATGCACTCTTTCATTTAGTATCAGAGCACGGTTGCCTCAATTCACAGTAACACGTAATTGAAATTTATTTAATATGGCAAGTTCATTTCAAGAAGGATAATCAATTGCACATCCTTCACTGGATCTAATTATGCTTACTAATCTACACGTATGCATATTTCTATGGAAGCAAATGGTCTAGAAATTTGGCAAGCAACAAAAATTAAATATATAGCACTAGAAAGAGATATAAGCACTTGGACAGATGCTCAAAAGAACACAGCAACAAACAATTCTAAAGCCATGAATGTTTTATTTTGTTCACTTGACAAAAATGAATTTTCATGTGTCATGTTGTGCACTACTGCATATGATATATAGCGTACACTACACATCACACATGAAGGCACTAATAAAGTTAAACAAACAAAGATTTCCATTTTACAAAATTAGTTTTCTTCATTTAAAATGAAAGCAAATGAATCTATTGGTGATATATATGCTAGATTTTAGACTATCTAACACGATCTCATGGCACTTGGAGTCAAATTTATAGATTTTGATTTAGTTAACGTATTTTAAATTCCTTAACTAATGAATGGGAACAAAAGTGTTAGCCATCGAAGAGGCAAATGACTTTTCTCAACTAAAAGTTGAAGAATTGATAGGAAATTTGATGTCATACGAAGCAAATTTGTAGGCAAGAAAAGAACAAAACAATGAAAAGGAAAATATAGCCTTTCAAGCCAACGATAATAATTCAGACTTAGATAAAGATGAGATCGTATTTATTGCCAAAAATTACAACAAGTTCAAGAAATTCAAAAAGATGACGAGATCCCAAATCAGAGGAAATTCAAATTCATCCAACCAAACTTCGATCAAATGTTTTAGGTGTAATAAGTTTGGACACATGAAGAAACAATGCTAATAACTCAATGATGACAAAAGGAAAAGCAAGTTCGAGAAATTCAAGAAAAGAAAATAAGCTTTTAAGTAACTTGGGATGACATAGATTCATCTTCATCATCAGACACTGACAACAATAGTGATTCTGAGCAAGCAAATGTATGCTTTATGGAAAACACCGAGGAGGTTTGTCCTGATTTTATTTATAATGAAATTTTAGAATAAACATGGAATTAGATGACAAATATAGAGAAAATAAAAAGTTAAATGAAGAATATGTTGCTAAAATTAATCGAATGGAACTCAAAATAGAATTATTAAAAGATGAGAAAAACATTTTAAAAGAAGAATTAGAAACTACACTAGAAATATATAAGAATCTATCTATTTAAAATGATTCATTATAATGTGAAATAGGAAGATTTAAACATGAAAATGATGATATTAGAAAAGAAAACGTTGTATTAAAGAATGATCTAGAAGCATTGAAATCCAAAATTTCTTGTCTTAACGCTAAGTTAGACAATATTACTAACAATGTTTCGAAATTCAATAAAGGAAAGCAGAACTTGGATAACTTGATCAAAATTTCTAAACCTTCTGGAAATCAAAATAGATTAGGATTTAAAAAACTTCAAAACATAAAATCTATAGCTCGTTATATAATAGGTTCAAGAAGTGGGATACTAAAGAAAAGGTGTCTAAACCTAAAATAATTAAAATATGGATCTCAAAATACAATAACAAACTAATTAGACAACGAAACATAGATAAGTATCTAAAAAATGTTTTTCATGATAAAAATTACTCTTTTAAAGGTCCCAAACCCCTTTGGATATGGCAACCTTTTCTTTTCGAACACTTAGGACCCTAGCAAAGGAAGTGGGTACCAATTTAACTGTTTTTATCTTGTAGTTACCCAAAAGTAAATCAAATAACATGAGAAATGGATGTTCGATCACGGATGCTTCAAATACATGACTGGAAATGCACAAATATCATCAAATATAACATACAAAGATGGTGGTACTATGACTTTCAGAGATAATTCAAAAGGATTTGTCATTGGAATTAGAGATGTCATCAATGTTGTTATGTCCACTTCACCTGTTATTACAAATGTTATTTTAGTTGAAAATCTAAAACATAACCTATTAAGCATTAGTCAACCTTGTGACAAAGGATTCAAAATTGATTTTGAAAAGAATAAATGCAAATATTTGATCAAAACAAAATTTTGATTTTTGAAGCATTAAGAAAAAGAAACATCTATGTGTTAAATATGAAATTTAATAACTCGAGTGATTTATGCCTTGATGTAGATTTTAATGATCCATGGATATGGCACAAACGATTATGTCACATAAACTTTAGGTCTTTAAACAAACTAGCTAAACACAATTTGGTTAGAGGTCTTCCTAAAATAAATTATGTAGTTAGAAATTTGTGTGACACATGTCAATATGGTAAATCGAGAAAGAGTTCTTTTAAATCTAAAAAGGAAATTTCTACCAAACAACCCATAGAATTATTACATCTTGATTTATTTGTACCTACTCAAATACAGTCTATAAATCATAAAAAGTGAGTATTTGTTGTCATAGATGATTTTTCACGATATAAATGGACACTATTCTTAAAACATAAAAGTTATACTTTTGAAATATTTAAGATTTTTGCTAAAAGAATAAAAAAATTAATGAATCTTAAAATAAAGAGTATAAGAAGTGACCACGGAGGTGAATTTGAAAACAAAATTTTTGAAAATTTTTATAACAAAAAGGGAATTACACATAATTTTTCATTTCCACAAACACCACTACAAAATGGTGTTGTGGAAAGAAAGAATCATACACTCCAAGAATGTGCACGAATTATGCTTAACAGTAATAATCTACCTTTTTTTTTAGATAGAAGCTGTAGCTACTGCTTTTAATGTATTAAATCGGGTTACATTACGTCCTTTAACTAAGAATACTTGTTATGAAATGTTTTTTTGGTAAAAACCCATAGTATCATACTTTCGAAAATTTGGTTCAAAGTGTTTATACTAAATACTAAAGATAATGTTGAATTTTTTTATTCAAAAGCCGACGAAGGAATCTTTATTAGATACTTAGATCGTACCAAAACTTATAGAGTATTAAATAAACGTACTAGTACTATAGAAGAAAGTCTACACGTTTCTTGTGACGAAATTTTTTCCATTAATAAAAACATTGATGATGATGAGATTTTAATAAAACCATCTGAAAATAACACAACTATACATAATAATAATAAGAATACTTTTGACAGTGATAATACATTATGATCACCACCTCTTATTCTGAAAGACAATCTAATTAACAATGTAATTGGTGATATAAATACAAAAGTTTCTACCAGACATCAATTGAATCAAATGAGCCACATTCCATTTATTTCAAATTTTGAACCTAAAAGCTATAAGCATCAAATAATGAATCATGGATTATTGCGATGCAAGAAGAACTTAATCAATTCAAAAGAAACGAAGTATGGGAACTTATATCGAGATCTATGGATCAATCCGTAATCGAAATAAAATGCGGTATATAAAAATAAAACCGATGAAAATGGAAACACTCTAAGCTTATTAGCATAATGGTATAATCATGAGGAAGGCATTGACCATGAAGAGTCGTTTTCTCCAATCGCACATATAGAAGCCATCCGAACGTACTTGCTTTTGCATGTCATCATAACTTTAAACATTTTCATATGGACGTAAAAAGTGCCTTTTTAAATTTTTTTATAAAAGAATAGGTTTATTTTGAGCAGCTCCATTGTTCATACATGAAAATTTTCCTAAATATGTATATAAATAAAAGAAAGCTTTATATGGTTTAGAACAAGCACCTCGTGCTTGGTATAATAGACTAAAAACTAATTTAATAAATTCTGGTTTTCAAGTTTCAAAAATAGAAACAACCTTATTTATAAAAAGAAATCATAACGATATTTTAGTTGTTCAAATATATGTAGTTGACAAAATATTTGGATCAACTAATGAAAATCTATGTAACGAGTTTGTAGATACCATGAAAAATCAATTTGAAATGTCCCATATGGAAAAATTAATTTTTTTCTTAGGATTACAAATTAAACAATTATAAAATGTTATTTTTATAAATCAAGAAAAATATTGTGACAATTTGTTAAAACATTTTAGAATGGAGAAAACATCAAGTAAATCAATACCCAATTACCCATTTAGATAAAGATGAAAACGAAAAGGATTTTGATCAAAAATTATACTGAAGTATAATAGGATCACTATTATACTTAACGACTTGTAGACCTAATATCACAATGAGTGTGTGTCTGTGTGCAACATTTCAAGCACAACCTAAAGATTCACACTATCAGGCAGTTAAACGTATTTTACGTTACTTAACCAATACTATGAATTACGATCTTTTTTATCCTAAAGACAACTCTTTTGAACTTGTATCCTACAGTGATGTGGATTTCGATGGTTGCAAAACAAATAGAAAAAGTACAAGTGACACCTCTCACTTTATTAGTCACTCTCTAACCTCTTGGTTTAGTAAAAAATAATAGAATTGTGTATCACTTTCAACCTGTGAAGCAGAGTATATTGCTGCAGCCTTAGCTTGCACTCAAGTTATATACATGCAACAAACACTTAAATATTTTGGAAAAATAATTAACAAATCTCCTATATATTGCGATAACACTAGTGCTATAAACCTATCTAAAAATCCAATAAATGATTCTCGCACAGAACATATAGATATTCGTCACCATTTTTTTAAGAGATAATGTTGAAAAAGAAATAATAACTCTAGAATTTGTAAATACCGAAAACCAAATAGCCAACATTTTTACAAAATAACTAAGCGAACAAACTTTTATTAGGTTAAGATGAGAGCTAGGTATTATGTCCTTAAATGATTTATAATGCAGTCTTAAAATATAAATTTTTATAATGCATGTCTTAATTTTACCGACAACCATTTTTTAACTAACATTTCATGTATTTTCATGGCTGACATTTTCTAATAATTATTAACCTCTTAATCTTTCATTTGTGGCTAAATTATCTAATAATTATTAACCTTAACTTAATTTTCCAAACATAGCATATAAATTGAGTATATACATGTACCTAACCAAAAAATTTATACAAAAGCTTTTAATAATTAAATAAAGAATCAGATTTCTAAGCAAACATATAAAAATGTCTTCTAATCATGATCCCACCTATTCTGCAATTGACTACGCCTCCCTATCTTCCGGCAACACGTACGTTTCTCCCGTAGAGGTCACACCTACATCATCTCCATCTCTCCACATCATTCCTTCACCGACTTACCATATTGGCTTCTCTCCGAAAGGTAAGAAAGCTAAGCATGGAATCGACCTACAATCATCCTCTCTCACCGACAAAGTCGACGACATTCATCGTTACCAACAAGAAATGATAGGATTTCAAAAAGAATGTATTATGAACAACGCTGTCAAGAAGCTCGTCTAAACTTTCTTGAAAAATTTATCCTTACCATATGTGGTCATTCACCAACAAGAGACTGCTTACATCAGAGGTCTCCACATGCATGAGAAACTCCTCTAGGAGCACAAAAGATCACTCCAATAAAGTAATAGGGAGAAGGGACATTGCACACAGAACACGGTCTTGTTCACCCTTACTGGTCTCCTCTTAGGTCATCAACCAAGCACACCAAGATCGAACTAAATTCATGAAAGAAACAAAACTATCATTCTCCTGATTCTCCTGCTGACTACTGAAGAAGTATTCCTAAAAAACGGACGGTTAATATATATATATATATTAAATAAATATGTTTATTCATAATCATTTGTAATTCTTTCATTTTAATAAATTTTGCTTCACATATAGCAAAGTACACAGAGGTAATAAATTTTTTTAGACGATCAGACGTTTGATAAAAATACCCATATGTTTGAAAATATGACCGTGAATATTACTGTTTCACCAACAGCCGTCTAACAAATCATCAGTCGTCTAAATTCATGAGTAGAATTATTTTTTTCAGCATAGACATCTGACCTTAATACCAGACATCTGTGAATTCTTTCTATCCAACAAAAAAACATACGACTTCAGCATAGACATCTGTCCTCAATACTAGAGGTTTGTGAATTCTTTCTATCACACAACAAAACATACGGCTTCAGCGTAGACATCTGAAGAACAACCTAGACGTCTAACGAAAATCTATGGAAAAATACGTTTTTTCATAGACAAACGTCCGGATTCCTACTCAAACGTCTGTATAACCTTTCTTCCTACAAAATGGTCCATTATCAGACATTTGAACTCTAAAAATAGACGTCTGACTTCACCTTTTCCCACACCTTTTCATCTCTCTATATATTATTTTTTTATCTCTCCATCATTTTTCCCCATTTTCTATCTCCAAATCCTCAAAAACCCTAAATTGAAAATTCAATTTGCCATTTCAAATTTCAAATCAATGGCTCCCAAGGCTAAAACTCCGATTGCAAAACGTCAAAAAGCCACTGCAGCAGTTTACAACCTCCTTTTCAATAATTTGTCACCTACAATCACATAGAGGAATGAATTATGGAAAAGGAAAATGGCAAACAGAAATAACAAGAATTGGAGAAGAAGCCTATCCACACCGGTCCATTCAATTTCACTCTCTGTTTCATCCACTACAATATAATAGATCTACTTGAGGATGCTTAGCTCTACCACCAGTCCACTATGATGTCAACGTTGGGAAGATTGAACAGCTAGCGGTATTTCTCTTTTTAATTAATCTTTGTTCGTCATCTCGCTCTTTATCTTCTTCGTCCCCAACACCACCACCCTCAGTGTTTCATTTAGGAGCATCTTCAGGCGCAGGGCCTTCACAAGAACCACCACAACATTCTTGTCATGGCAAGGCGCCAATTTGTCTTGATATCGAAGAAGTGTAGGTATATCATTTCCTTCAAAGGATCCTCAGGCTCTTCAAGACCCCCTAGACTATAGTTACTGCATCTCATTCCAGGGACTCTCTATTCAAGAAGATGAGGAGTACAATGACCAGTCTCAATGGCAACGTGGTGCATATGATCAAGACTCATCTAACTTCTGGGGTTACTAACACTATGAGTAAGTTTTTCTTTTATTTTTCAATTAGGTGGCTTTTATTTATCCTTATTTTCAGTTCTTCCAAACAATGTGCCTGTATGACTATTAAAACTTCTCTGTGATTGTATGTGAATTTCTGTTCGTTATATTATCCATAATTCTTTCTTTCTATATTTCTTTCTAATAATGTCAAAGGGGGAGAAATATCATACTACATGAATATAGGGGGAGGAATCACGTTCAGGAGGAGTTATATGTTTATTCGATAAAGTGATTGTATAGTTGTCATCATTGAATAGGGGGATAATGTTAGAACCTCTATTCTATGATTTCAATGACAACAATTATACAATCATACACATACAATATATTTCGTCTAATTATAGGTAAAAGCTTTCATAATTCAACTTGAAGACGACCAACAAAGGAGAAAAATCATCAGTATTAGTGTGACGACCCAGAATTTTCCAACAATTTAAATTGGGGTTGTTAATTGATTTTAAAATATTTAAAAGTTAATTTTAACATGAATTCAAGATATCAATATTTACTTGATAATTAAATCATTGAATTATATAGTTTGATATTGAATTTAATAATTGAAAATTGGGTAAATTGTTGAATCTGAAATTTCTAAGCCTGTTTTAAATAATTTGAAGGCTTATAAAATTTATAATGATAATACTGGAGATAATAGAATGATTGGAATTCAATTTAAAGGTGGTTTGTTCAATTTTGAAAATATATCGTTTAAATCGATATTTAAAAATAGCCTTCCGAGGCATAGTCTCAGAATTCGACGAAACCAGTCCCATTGGATCCTTAATAGTTAGTTATTATCGGATTTCAATTTTCGTAGCAATTGGAGTTGTCGTTTGACCCTGACAGCTCAAAACGCTTAGAACTATTTTAATCGATTTAATTTAAAATTGATCGTTTACTCCCGTAACTCGCGCATAAGTTCGAGTTAGCTTTCGAAACACGTTCCATTGTGTTCGGGACGCGGGTAAAACCTTATAATCACCTCATGGCATTCCATAAGAGGAGTTCAGTTTTTAGCTAGCGTCAACGAAACGTTTTGAAGTTTATAATATAATTAAATTTAGCTAGCAAGATATTTTCCTTTTCAGTGTCGTGTCCAAGAAGCTTTCCACCCTCCTCTATTTTTATTCACGTTCCCTCCTCTCTTTTCTTAAGGCAGAAAAAGATCAGAAAAAAAAAATTCTTCAGAGAAAATGGCTTTTTTTTTTCTTCAATCGACCGCTTCTATTTCTTCCTTCCTTCACCAAACCTCGATGTTTCGAATCTACCTACAGTTAAACCAAATCTAAATAATAATAATAATAATAGAATGGCCGAAGCATGGCGACGCGGGCACATCCAGGCTCGAACTCGAGTTGGGGGAGGATGGGGCAGAGTCGCGATTGCTCGAAGGGGGGGTTTAGGGTTTCGGTTGTTTGGGTAAATCGCTGCGCGCGATGGTTGTTTTGTCGAGGCTGCTTAGATTGGGTAGTGCTTGTTCTGTTTTAGATGCTCGGCAGCTGGGGGGAGTTCGAGTCGCGTGGATTGGCGGTGGGTGGCGATTGTTGACGCAGTCATGATTTTTGGGTCCTAGGGGCTGCGATTCGCGAGGGTGATGGCATGGCTTGCTCGAGGATTCGATTTTTGGGTTGCGATCGTACGAAGAAGGCGGTGTGGGGTTGTCGCGCCTTCGAGTTGGGTTTTCTTTGGCGACGGGCGCGGTGGGGGTTTTCGGTGAGTAATTTTTTTGCAGTTCTGTTGTTTAAACCTAAACTTACAGAAGAAAAATTAATGATGAAATGAATTGTTTGTTACTGATCTAGGATAAGTTGACCCAATCTATTTCAAAACTCTGAGGTTATTTGTTTAAACAATTTTGATAACTGTTTGTTCAAAACTGTTCACATAATTTCAAAATTTAAGCCAACTTTTAATTACATCATTAATTATAGATTTAGAAAAATCAAGTGAGATAAGATTTGTTTTAAATAAAATAAAATAGGACTTTAAAATGTTGTGGGATCTATAAAAGAGTAGATTTTTTATTTTTAATGTCTAAAGGCTCTTTTGATATGTGTAGATCCGAAGAAAAGTAAATATACCTATTCACAGTTCACTTATGGGTTTAATTCTGAAATAGTGAGAATTTGTTTGTTTAATTAAATCTAAATTATATCAGTTACCAAGTTATTAGTTTAAATCAAATAAAATAATAATAAATGGTTCGATCTATTCCAAATATTAATAAATCGTATAAATGTTATATAAGGTTTGAAATTTGAGAAGAGACAAGCTGGATTTTGAAACGGATGCTAACAAAATCAAAGGTGAGTAAATCTCACTCTGCTTTGATTTTTATTTAAATTTAAATGGTTAAATTTAAATGATTGGATGAATGGTTGAATTGTTCGGATGTGTACTGATGATCTAGTGATTTTAGATTTGGTTGTTTCTCGGGTCAATTGTGGTTTGACTCAAGGTATTTGGGTTTAAATGGTTTTAAACTTATAGCATAAATGAGAGAATGGTTCTGTTTAAATCAAATATGGTTTAATGATATAATTTAAATGAAAAATTAATTAATTAAATTAATTAATGATTTGGGTAAACTAATTAAGTTATATTAATTTGGAATGATCATTTGATGGTCTAATAAGTAATTATTTATTGTAATCAATAAAATACAATTACTGGTGTGATAAAACGAGAGATAAATTAAGGTAATTAAATTAAGGAGAATTAATTCATTTAATGAAGTAAATGAAGGGATAGATAATCACAGGTTGGGTTAAATCAAGAAAAATTAAAGTTTGCGGTTCAATTAATGATTAATTATTTGATATAATTAATTTAGCCGAGGATAAATCGAAATATAATTGGAAATCATAAGCTTATATAATTTATATTGTAATTAAAGATTGATAAATTGGAATTGATTTATCCGTAACAACTGATATATGAAGAACTAATTAAAATAAGTACTTAAGAATTAATGCAATTAATATGGTTAATAAATTCATGAAGAGATTGAGATTACTTATTGATTTTTAGTTAAGTATAATTAATATTAGGAAGTTAATTAAAGATAGATGCTTGAATGGAATTGAAGGATAATTATTTCGGGTTGATTAATCAAGATGAATATTGACAGGATGATTGAATTATTTGATTTGAATTAAGTAATTGACAAGATAAGGAATCTAAGGATTGGAGGATAGAAAATTCAATTAGAATTAATTGAATTAGTTTGGAAGTGATAAAATTTGCTTATGAATGATTGATTGGTATTGGACGCTTTGAATGAGTCGATATCTTTGATATGAAGTGTTGTGTTTATCATTTGGATAACTTGGGATAGGATGGTATGAGACTCGGAGAGGCCGGGATCGGGTATTGGGAGATACCCGAAACCACTTCGAATTTTTATAAATTGATTTGAGAAATCAATAGGCAGGAATGAAATGATTTAAGTGAATTGGATTATTTTATCTAAGTTTGGTACTTAGAATTATATGTGGAATAAGTGTTGTCTATAACAAATTGTGAATTGGTTAAATTGATATAAGTTACCCCGGGTTTAAATAAGTTGATTGCTTTGGTATTCCATGTTAGTTGGGTTTACTCACGCTAGTTTCCAGCCTGACCCGGGTGTTACTTTGGTGTAATGCTCGGGTCAGACCGAGTATTACAAATTTTCAAGTTAGGACGTTCTGGAGCTCAGGAGGCGAGCTGGAGGCAATATCGTATAGAGTATATCCGCTGTATTTATATTATTGTTAATCTGAGTCATGATAATTGTAAATATTCAGTGACTGTATATTATGTGAAACTCTGATGTATATTAAATGTAACCGACAGTTATAATATTCTTTTGTAAACAGTTATTATTTATTATTATATTTTATCCGCTGTGAATGTGAGATGTTGTTGGTTTTGTTGTTCTTCTTCTTCTATCTCTTTCTTCTTTTTCATAACCATCTGAAATTTTTGGGATCGAAAATTTCGGGTCGTTACAATTAGAAATGCTAATATAGTGTATTATTGTCATAAATATATAGCTTGTGAAATCTCCTTTGGTAATTTTTTAACACAAACGTTGTAAAACTTTTTAGGTCTTCATTATCTCAAACAGGCTAAACTATAGAAAATAGCATATATCAAACGTCTCTCATTATATATTAGACATCTGACCATGGTCTCTGTTTTTAAACATCTAATACATATCAGACATCTGTCAATACAGCTCTGACATCTGAATCTGGCAACTTGTTAAATACACACACACACACACACATAGACGTCTAAATGTTTTGGACAAACGTCTGTGCTATGTAACAGACAAAAACAATGAACGGTCACCTGCTTCATTCTAATGGTTGCTTCCATATCTCTTCATCACATCTCTTCCTCCTTAATGATTGCAACCTCTAGGCTGAAATAGAAAACACTAACGGATGCTACTCTTTAGGAAAACTCTACAATATCTATAAATATGTAAAGATTCTAAGGAACAAATTACTTGAATTTTCTGAATCTCATATCTATACTCTTTGCATACTCTGATTTACAAAGCAAACAATATATCAGTTTTATTACTTCCTAAAGAAAAGATTCACGTACACATACCACTCAAAGGAGTTTATAGGAAGATTTGTACTGTGTAGTCAAAATTAGTGTTTCTATGAACAAATACCTGTCTAAGAAAGATTTTTGTATCAAGCCTATTCCTCCGGGCAAAGCGAGGGTTGTAAACTCGTTAAAACTGAAGAGGAGCTTCAGGACTGGACGTAGGACGGAAGGTCCGAACCAATATAAAAACTTTGGTACGATTGTTTCTTTAATTTAATTTACTTTACTCTGCTAGTTATAAGTTAGCTTTTTATAATACTTACATATTAAATATAAATACACGACCCATATACTCTTTCACCATGTTTAATACTTAATAATTATTAGTCAACAAGCTTAATTAATTATTAAAACTTAATTAACTTTATAAAAAATTATTAAGTTTATAAAACCGTTCCAAAATAATTTTTAAGTATGAAACTGAATTTTCAAAAATGTAGACCTTTATCGAAACTTCATCCATAACGATTATCGCTATGGGTGTTATACTTGCAAATGTTTTAGCTTTTCACTTTGGAAACTTAATACTAGAAAGCTTAACAACTTTTCCAAACAAAAAAATAAATATTTTGAAACCAAACCGCTAAGTTTTAAAATCGATTTTGATTACAAACCAAAACTCATAATCTTCACAAAGGACTCTTCATTGATAGACAAATCTAATTGTTAACTTTTCTTAGCACAGCAACCACATAATTACGTCCATAACAACTTAGTCATACTACAGACCCAGACAAACAAGATCACACTTCTACATCTTTCACAAAAATCTGGACTTTAACATTCAAGCACATACTAACTTAACTACATGCATTCACATATATAAGCAACAGATATATGCATCCAAACCATACAATAATCCAACCAACGACATTATATATATATATATATAACCATATAAACAATATATATAAAAAAGAATATTCTTTCCCAAAAGTTTAATTCTCATCAAAATTTGCAAAACTCTTTCAAAAACTTGAAATACTTTAGAACTTGCAAAACTTGGAAAACCACAAAATCAACTCGAAAATGAACCATCTTCCGCACGATTTTTGGCCATGTTATTCTCGGAATTTTAATATGTGTCAAAAGAAAATCTCTTAAAAATTATTTTATCTATCATTTCAAAAAATTATCACCCAGTTTGGATTTATTTTAAGGGAGGTATAGTCAAAAGAAGTAATACTATTTTCGGGCTTGAAAATATGGTTCCGAAAATGTGACGCCCCACTCCGAGAGCCTCGTTAACAAAGAGTATTACATAGATAATACTGTCGGCTAACGCGGACAATAGAGTATAATGGAAGCGACCATGTGCAATCTCACCTTAACTATTCACTAAATAAGTCGAAAAGTAGAAACACATTAGAATTCGACCTATTCAATAAATATTTAAAGCAAAACTACAATGGCTATAGGATCTATCAGAAGAAAATATAACAACTCAAATGTAATATACATCACAGAACAGTCAATCATAATATACACATACACCGATACACAACAGAGTATACAAAATAATACATGTCAGGTGGTACAGGAGACCACAATATACAGACGAGACGAAAGAGTATAAATCAAAGTTACAGCAGATAAGGACTACAAAAGACGCTATAACAAAATGAAGCTAGCGAATAGTCCATGCGGAAGCAAAATAGGCTAAGTCTCCAAAAGCACCTAACCTGAAACATCTCGGTCTGACCCGAGTATAAAATACCCGGATCAGTCTAGATAACAAATCAGTTAGATTAACTGAACAATAATAAATCTGCAAGGTCATACAGTATAACAAATATCTCTAGAGGAGATACACAATCATCAACAAGAAATGAATCATATAGAGCAAGCCTCATATCATTGGCAACATATAGAAACAAAGGATACAAATATCCCAAAACAAGCCAGAAGGCAAATAACAAATACCCATAAGGTATACAAGTTCCACAAGGTAATCGCTATACTCCATGCGGCTCACAAAGACCAACACCGAAGGGCAATACCAAGGGAATATACATATCAATGAAACATCATGAAATTTTTCTCGAGCTCAGTACTGTACAAACAAGGATCCATGAGCCCAAAGACTCCAAACCCAAGTATCACCCATGCGGCACATAAGGCCAACATCAGAGCGAAACTATATAGGGCAACAAACCCGAAGGCACACACCCGAAGGCAACATACCCGAAGGCAACAAACCTAGGGAGACAGTCCGAAGACACTATCCCAGAGGCAACAAACCGTAGTGGTGAAGGTCGAAGACCCAGTACTGGACACCACTAACTGGCGGAATGTGTCACAACTCTCGAAAAGGAATCCGAAAAGTGTTAACGTATGTCCCATAACCACTCGTTCGCACTAAACGGTTTACTATCCGTCAGTCCCTTTCACACTCAAAGCAGTACAAAGTTTACCTCATATCATCGACAAACCAAACCCGAAGGTCAAAACAATCAATCGAATAGGTCAAGGATTAATCGGAAGGATAAACGCACAGATTCATGGTCCGTGTTTTGCCCAACCATTTAATCACCCTCCCACTTCGTTCGAAGTGCGAAAGTGTGTGTGTTTTAAATAGAATTTATAAATTAGAGAAACGAACTTTTAAATGCGATTCGAGAGATTATTTCATAAAAACCCGTGGATTAAAATTAAAAGGAACCATCAAAGTCAAAACAATTGATAATCATACATAGGATCATCATGAATCAATTCAAATTGAAAATTCAATCCCAAAAGGCAAAGTGGGCTGAAACAGCAGGTTCAGTCGACTGAACAGAGTTTTTCAGTCGACTGACCCTGTACCTGGAAATTTTCTAGGTTCAGGAAACTTTCTGTTTCCAGGTTCAGTCGACTGTGCAGAGTTTTTCAGTCGACTGAATCATGCCTGGAAACTCTCGGGTTTCAGGTTCAGTCGACTGTGCAGAGTTTTCAGTCGACTGAATCTTGCCTGGGCTGTTTTCCAGCCTTATTCAAATGAAGAGCAAACTCTCCCAAAATGCAATCGGACGAACATTGGCTCTAAGGGCTTATGCCAATCGACAACCCGGCCCTATATGTTCCTCGATGCATCACCAAAACATGATTAAAACATCAAAGTTAGGATTTCAAAGATTTTAACCCAAAACACTAAAAATTGGATTATTCCTCAATTCAACCCAAACCAAATGCAAGTGCATATGAACAAGGTGTTAGGAATTCATACCTAACATCAATGAAATCAAGAGAAGTAGATTTGAGTTCAAAACTCACCTTTTTACACAAAACAAAGAAGATGAAGAAGCACAATTGCAAGGAATCAACCAACTACACTCCACTTCAACACTTCAAGCTTCAATCTAGAATCAAAGAAAGTATTTCCTAGGTTAGGGTTAGGAAAATTACAGAAATTGAAGAGGAGAAGAGATGGAGAAGATGGAGATGAACTTACCAATGAGTTCTCTATGAATTTGGAGCAAGAAATCAAGATACAAAAGAGAAACTAGGGCTTGCTAATTTCTAATTCTCTTCCCTTTCCCCCATTTCAGTTTTTAGCTTAAGAAAGAAATGAAATGAAGATGAAATGAAGAGAAGGGTTGAGCTAGGGGGTTAAGTGGGCTAGTGGGCTGAACCCAATCCCAAACCCAATAGGAAAAGTAGCCAAAATTTCACAAACTCCAAACATATCAAAGATTATACTCAAAAAGATCGCAAACGCCATTTTGGAACTAATGGAGGTGGTTTCGAGTTCCAATTCGGCCATTTGCAGAAAGTAACATTTCGGACCCCAAAATCCGAATAACGATGCTATATTTAAATCAAACATTTAAATATAAAATCGTTAAATATGCGTGTTGTTACAGAAAATGAGTCAGAAAGAAATATATTTTTGACCCAAAAATATCGAA
Source organism: Allium cepa (assembly GCA_030765085.1). Classification (NCBI taxonomy): domain Eukaryota; kingdom Viridiplantae; phylum Streptophyta; class Magnoliopsida; order Asparagales; family Amaryllidaceae; genus Allium; species Allium cepa. The sequence goes on along the minus strand of CM060928.1, from coordinate 845,851,634 downwards.
ATTTGGAAAAGTGGTTCAAGAGAAAGTTATAGTCATTAGAATTCTACATGGTTGAAAAAAATAAAATCTTAATTTGGTAAATAAACAAGGAGGATATGACAAAAGGATGAGGAGGAAAAATTGGAAGAAGGAAAGGGCTATTTATAAGCAAGAGAGAAGGTGAATTACTTAATTACCTATAACGACCCGTAATTTTACCAATTTGAAAATGAGATATTTAATTTATTTTAAATATTCAGATATAGAATTTTCAAACATAAATTATTAAATTTTATGTGATAAATAAGAATGATAAACTTATTTTTAGAATTTGATTAAAAAATCACGAAGTTTGGATTTTCGTCGAAAAGTAACAAAAGTCAGTTTTTGATAAAATTTAATATACACTCGAATAATTGTTGGAAATGGTAAATAAATCTTTTTAATGGTTATATAATAATAATATAAATTTGATTTATAATGATTTTGTAAACATAAGTGCTTTGTTTGTGAAAATTGACAAATTATGCGCACGTTGATAAATCAACGTCGTATTTTACAATTGGATTTTAATATTATTTAATATGATTTTATAACTAAAATAAACTTTTTTTAATTTATTAAAAATGATAGGAAATTTATTTTCATGTTTTGTTTACATAAATAAATAGTTTAACAAAAACGTCTGACCGTAAAACTTTTTGTCGAAAATCAACGTTTCGTTCAATATAAGTGGTCGCAACGTTGTTGAACCTTTGTTAGCATATTTTAACATATATTTTATACATTTTAATAGCTAAACCTGTTTATTTTACTAATTACTATTAATAAATTTCTAGAACATAATTAAGAATGGTAAGTAAGGAAAAAGTCAAAAAAGTAAACATCAAATCAAATAACATCAAAATTAAAACAAATATTCGCTTTAATCCATTTTTCCCTCCAAATACATTCCTTAGGTATTAAGTAAAAATAAATAAAGTAATGAAGTGATGGATGATCGTGCGTGTTGAAAAAATAAGTTTACTTAGAGGTTAAGTAAGAGCATTTTGTCATTTCAACTTATAATATTTTATTCCAAAACATTTCCTATAAATACCATCATACATTTTCTTATTTTTTCACACCTTCTCTTCTCTCTTTTCTAAAGCTCTCTTCTTCTTTTTTCTTAGAATTTTAATGACTTCTTTTCTTCCTTTACTAATTTTTTTAAAAACATATCAAATCATTTTCAAACTACACCAAACTTTGCCAAAGGCCTTAGGATATCATTTGAACATGGTTTAACGCCTAAAAAGTTGAAGAACGGTGAAGTATGGAGAAATATCCCCTTGGCGTAAGAATTGGAGTGGTGATGATGGCCGTAAGCTTTATAAAGGAAGAAAATGAGTTGGACGATGTTTTGATGGAGTAGAAGAATTGACTCGTTGAATGAAGGTAAGAAGAAATCGGGTTGAAAATATATGAGCAAATCTCACTTTGATTTCACTATAATTTAGTTGCAAGTTATGTTAAATTTTTGCTTGAAAAATTGCATGGAAATGTTGCTAGATCGCTTGATATATTACTTGATATTAGTAATAATATTATCATGGCTATTAACTATATTTTGATTGATAATATGGATGGTGAATGTTAATTATATGGACGTTTGATCTGTTGAAATGATTCATGTTTAATACACGTCGAATATCACAAAGGAAATCACTTTCCTTTATAAAATGAAATGGTGTATATGAGATTGTTAACCCCTTTAAAATGATTTAGAAATGTTTTATAAACATTTAAAAATGTCTTGACAAAGTTTGAAAAGAAAATAAAAAATTGAGTTAAAATAAGCGCGTCGCATAACTGCAGTTTGCGATTTCACGTCGGAAAAGATAAATGAAAGTACGTGATGGAAATGGAGTAAAAAATCTTTGAAATACGAATTTTCCAGATCTTTATAACCATAGTTTTCAAATGGAAAATAAAAACTGAGATTCCATCTTGTTGATTTTAAGTTATGTCTAAATCAAGTTTTCAGAAAAATCGAAATTTTGCAGTTAAGTGACCAAAGCTGAAAATGCTCAAAATTAGTATTTTTAATTGTTTAAAAAATATGAACTAAGTTTGATAAACATGTTAAAATGTTTTAAAAGAGATATGAGTTATAATTATGGATTTCCAAACGATAGAAAAGTTATTGTTATCAAATAAGCTTCTAAAAGCACTTTTCGTAGCATTTTTCTACACCAGTTTTACTAAACTTTAGAAATGAAGAATTAAACTTAACTATCTTTCCCGAACCTTTTATAAGTGTCCTTTTAAAAAAATTAGTATTTTAATGATGATTTAGAAGTTTAATAAGATTTTAAACGAATGGTTAAGAAGAATTGTTTATAACACTAAAACAATATAATTGAAATCATTTCCTCGAATGTAATAACAAACCGAGTATGGAAAAATGGCTAGTACATTTGTCCCGCCAATAAGATCTGGAGAGATAAAATAAGGTGTGTAACTAAGGTTAGGAATGGATCAACCAGTGCCCTAGACTTACCTGGCCTCTGTTTTCTCTTTCTAGGTGAGGGGTGAAACAGATCAAAGGGAAAGCCCGACTGCTCTAAATGAAAAGATCATATTTAAGTTTTTCCAAAATAAAAATGATTGAGCAATGTTTTTCAATAATATAAAGAATGTTCTAGTCAAACTGTATATTAAGTTATGAAGAGGGAAGTTTTGTACTATCGGCATAAATTTAAGAGTTGATTTTCACTGTTATTCCATAAATAATACAAGTTGAATACTAAAATTAATCTAGGTAAAATTTATCCAATCTTTTGCTTAATATAACTAGTTTTGAGCTTACAATAAATTATGTCTTAAATAACGTTGTTTTTGACCTAGTTCAGAATGTGTTCGAAAAACAGAATTTTATTTGATTAGAAAGTAAATGATGTGAAGATTTCCAAAGTTATAAGGATTTTGATTTACCGGTAAAAAGTTAAAATGAAAAGAGGCTTAACAAATCTTATGTATACACATTCACATTTTTACCGATGATCGGATTTCGAAGGGACCAAGGTTGGGTCTGGGTAATTCCTATCCAAAAACCACTTTGAACCAATTTAGGTTTCGAAGTAAAACATGTTGAAGATAAGATCATTGAAGAGGAAGATATTCATGATGTAGGGCTACTTGCCACTAGACCCTCGGGGAAATTTACTATATCATGTATATTTGCAGTAATGCTCCGTTATGAAAATCTTTGAATTGCATGGACTGATCACTACGATCCTAGGGTTGATTCCTAAAACAGTCGCAGTAGGAGAAGTGGCTTCGGTTTCATTCTATCCTAGAATGAACTTATATGGATGAGCGTCTGACATTGCATTTGAAAATCACATTAATTGATCTCTATAAACGTATCATCTGCTTGGTGGCAGAGAAGACAACTTTTCTTAGCTTAACACCCTTTCATGAATACGAGTTTATGAGTTATACATTTGTAGAAATCAATTGTGTGAATATGGAATAAAAATATAGCATTCAAAGAAGAAGAATGTCATGCTATATGAAATGGTAATCGTTACCTCAAACCTCGCACCCGAAAATGACCAAAACTAGGTAAATGCAACAAGGCTATGTGGGTCACAACTATAAGGGTATGATCATCCTCTTATAGATATATTTCTACCTGTTATGACGTTCGGGTTTAATATGGTGTATGGTAAACAAGCGCTCAAATAGGTTGGTAACGACCGAGGTAATACCATATTCGGTACTATCTAAAAGGAGGTAGGCTAGTCTAGTGTTGGTAGAGGACCACCAGTTGGGCCTCGGTACATTCCTCTATCGATGTACTGCCAGAAGGCAGTCCCTTCACTCGGTCATTTGTATGGAAATTCATTCTCCAATAAGTACTTGCCAATTTGTTTGTAGAACCCACTGTTTGGCTAATATGCTGGAATTTAACCAATGTAATAATTTCGGCTAAGATTATAAGTTTACTCGCAAATGTCTTCAAAGAATGTCATTAAAAATAATATCAAATGTTTTGATAAAAATGCTTGGTTATCATAAGATAAAAATTCATCCGCATTTATGTGTGGCATGGTCTTATGAGATGCTCTTTCTTTTCAAAAGGTTATTTGTCACCAGTCTTTGATCTATGACACTGTCATTTAAAATTTGTGTTTCTCACGCTAGTTTGCCATATTGATCCGGATATATTTATACTTGGGTTAGATTTGACTAGTTTCAAGGTTAGCTAAAGACGTTGGGAGTTTCCAGAGGAGAGCTGGAGACCTTTATCATATATGAACGTGTTCTATTTCCATTGCATTTGTTTGATGTTTTTTTGTCCATTGTAAATAAAAGTATTCTAACTGCCCAAGCTGAAATTAGGTTAGACTCTGATAAATGTTTTAAAATATTTTCCGCTGTAAAGATCTTATATTGAAATAATATATGTTTATCCTTTCAATTGAGATTCTTTTCTGTTTATTTTTCTTTCCTACCTTTAAAGATCTATCTGTTCGTTCAATTTGGGTTGGATATGTGTAGTTTATTGTCACCTCAAAGGGTACAAAAATTTAGGCATTTACGTTTGGTATTAGAGCTTAGGTTGAGTGAATACCTAAGCCTAATAGGGGTAGAAGACTCGTCAGGGATAGTGTGATGACCCGGAATTATCGAGCATTTAAAAATCGAAATATTTAATTGATTTTAAATATTCAATAGAGTAATTTTAACTTGAATTATGAATATCACAATTTATTGATGATTAAATTATTAAATTAAATAATTCGAAGCTGAGTAAAATGTTGAATCTGGAGTTTTAAGCCTGTTGAAAATGATTCAAAGGCTTACAAAATTTATATTGATAATACTGAAGATAATAGAAATGTTAAGATTGAATTTAACAGTGATTTGTTCGGTTTTGAAATTTTATCGTTTTAAATTGAATTTAAAAATAGCCTTCCGAGGCACAATCTCGGAATTCGACGAAACCAGTTCCATTGGGTCCGTAATATTGAATTATTATCAGGTTTCAAATTTCGTATTGATCGGAGTTGTTGTGTGAGCATACGATAAGTAAACGCGTTGAAAATTAAATATATAATTATTTATATAACCTAAGTCAACAAACATATATTGTTTTCCATCAGCCGAAAATATATCCACATCAAAACTTTTCTCCACTTCAGCTTTTACGTTCTTCAAGGCACTGTAGCCTGAAAAATTTTCACGTCTGTCTCCCATTTTCAAAACATCATCTGTTTTCCCTTCTCCTTTAATTAAAGCACACATCTTTTCTTCACAGTGGTAAATGCAAAAAAATAATGGTCGTGCCTCTTGAAATCAATCTGAGTTTCCCTCTTTTGGAAATGGCCGGCGAATTTTTTTTTCAATCCTCTTCGAAATCAAAATGTTCAAATAGAAACCCAATCGCGTTCCTTCCCTACAGTATTCTCCATTTCGAACGTATCGAATCGCGATAGGCTCGTATCTAGTTTCGTGTGTGCGAAAGCAAAGAACGATGGGGTGAGGCCGAGATGTTGTTCGAATTGGGGCCGCGACAGCGTGGATCGTGAAAGCTAGGCGTGGGTTTTCTATCAGTAGGGGCAAAGATAGATTGATCGGAGGCGAGCAATGGTTCGTGGAAGCAAGTTGAACTCGTAAGGCTTAGGGGAATCTCGCGATTTCTTAGGGTGCTGCAAGTTTTGGGACACCCAAGTCGAGCTAGGGTTTTGTCGAGGATGCCCTAATGGAAGCACAACATTCGACGTTGAGATGGGGACGACTTCCCTTGCATCGCGTGAGTAGCTTTCAGTAAAGGCCGACATGGTTACTGGGAGTTGGGGATCGTTGGTCGACGAGTTTGTTCTGAGGAAATAAGGTATAGCTGCGATTTGTTTTCTCAATTCAAAATTTCTTTTTATATAGTTGTTCAAGAAAAAAAGGTTAATATAAATATATACATATATATATACACACAAGATTCGGGTAATATAAGGATTTCATTTTAGAATCTAATGTGTATATATATATATGTGTGTGTGTCTCTAGATAAATCAGAAGTGTATATAATTAAGATCTAGAGATATAGAAATTTTAAAATGGGAGGTTTATATAAAATCCAGGTTTTTGAAATCTATGGTTCATTTCTATAAGTGTAAGTAGTTTCAAATATATATATGTATAAATACCCATTTTTAAATTTACTAGTTTATTTATAAAAAAAATGATGTATTATGGTTATTAACTCATTTAATAACTTACTTAAATTTTTAGTTACTAAGAATTGTTTATTTTAGGAAATTAGTTTGAAATAAAATTATTAGTTTAGATTAAATTAATAAATGATAATTGATTATTTAATTAGTTCAGATGTTAATAAATCACGTAATGTTATTCAAGGTCTAAAATAGAAAAACAAGCTGGATTGAAAGTGGATTGGAATGGTCTGCAAATTTTAAGTCAAAGGTGAGTTAATCTCACTCAGCTGAAAATAATAATTTAAATTTAATAGTTAAATTTAAATGATTGATTGGATGATTGAATTGTTTGATGTGCTATAGTATGGTATATTTTGGGATTGGTATTTTATGTTGTGCTAACGTCTGTGGATGCAGGGAACAGGTTGGAGGGATCCAACTGGATCCCTCAACATTTATTATTTAATATTCTCTGTTGTGATTACTTGATATTCAATGCTGAATATATTGGAATATTGAATGATATGATTTGATTGGATATATATTGGGTATAATGAATTACCAAAAATATATAAATTGGATTTTGGGAAGAAAATAAAGGACGTAAATTTGTAAACGAAATAATCTTAGAGAATTTAGTAAATTAAGAATGGATTGAGAAAGAAATGGAAGTATGTTAAATACTAATAAATAACTTAGAATATGAAAATAAAAGAATTTGAATTAAAAGTAATTAATGAATTGTAAAATTATGTGATATTAATTTAAAGGAATAAAGAATTATTTTAAAACTTAAAGTTTTAAATTTATTTAAAGGAATAAGAAGTAAATTGTGAAATTTAAATTGGTATATCAATTAAAAGTATTTAAATCATAATTAAGGAATAAAATCTGAAATTAAAGGATTTTTGAATAAATGAAGTAAACTGGAAATCAATTTGGAATTGATTTAAGGGTTGAGATTGGGTATTTGAAAGAATAAATTCAGGTGGGAATTTATTAAAGGAATGAGAAATTTTGTTTAAAAATAAATAGTGATTTATTTTTAAAGGTTGTGAAGAGAAGTATATTTCTCTGGATAGCCAAGTACGTTTAAGTAAATTTTTAAATATAAGATAAAAGTTTAAGGTTGTTTTAAAAAGCATGTTTTAGAAAATTTATTATTTATGAATGTTTAAAATTCTTAAGTAAATATTTATTTTCAAATCTATTATTGTAATAATTATTTAAAGGTGACTTAGCATTTTGTTTTAAAAAGTGAAAACTAGTTTTATATTTATAAAGTAAACATTATTTTCAGATATTCATATAGTATGTATCCAAATTTTTTGAAATAGTTTTTAAATTAAAGGTTTAAAGTATATTCGAATAAAGTATTTTTAAATTATTTTAAAAATCTAAAGTTTTGTGCTTGGTGATTTCAGTGGAAATAGAAATACTTGGAATTTATTCTGAGAAAGGCAAACAGTTTTGAAAACTGTTTTCAAGGAGTTTGAAAAGTGAAATTATATCTTGTGAAGATATTTTTGAGATAAATAAATAATTTGGAAATTTATTTATTGTGTGATGGATGTTGTGAACATTAATTGATAGTTAAATCACCGACTATCAATATTGGCCAAATGCGTTGATCGTTTCGAAGAGACCGAGATCGAGATTTATTTCTCGAAAACCACTTTGATCCGGTTTGTACGTTTCGTGAAAAAGATTTTGGATTCGAAGATGAAGCAGTGAAGTGCAAGGGCTAGTCGCTACTAATCCTGAGGATATTTCCAAAATGGATGTAGTAGGAATAGTGCCTTCGGTTCCGTTCGAACCCGGAACGGACTTGTATGGATGAATGCTTGCGAAACATCGTCAGACGGACGATGGGCATTCTAAGGGATATGTTCTTTAAAGTTAACGCTTAGCCTCAAGCCTAATCAAATGGGAATGACTGAAAATCAGGGGTTATGCAGCAAGGCTAGGTGGGTAGCACCCTAGCAGGGTGAGGTCATTCCTGTCTAGATGTCCCTTTTTATTTCGGCTTAGTGGACGGTTGCTGATCCCAACCGCGGGGTGATCTCACTCGGGATTATCCAGTAAGGGGTAGTCCCGGTCTTGTGTTGCAGGGGAGCGGACGTACTCCTCGGTACGGTGATCTAGGCCTCGTACTGTGACAGGTGGTACCCCGGTGCCTAGTCATTAGTTGGAAATCCATTCTCCCTACGAGCCTTGTACGAGTTTTGTTTGTATTACCCACTCTATGGCTAGTGCTGGAATTTAATGAATGCAACAATTTCGGCTATTTTATAAATATTTGTATATAGACCCTATTATAATATCAGAGGATTTCTATAAAAATTGTTTTAGCTATCGTAAGGTAAAAACCCGACATGTTTATTTTTGGCGTGGTCTTACGAGATGCTTTTGTTTTCGAAGGATGTTGAAACTTTAATAATCAATTGAGTGTGATTTTCTCACGCTGGTATCCCAGACTGACTCGGGTGTTATTTAACTATAATTCTCGGGTCAGACCGAGTATTATAGGATACAGGATATGATGCTGTGGAGCTCAGGAGCCGAGCTGGACGACGATGCGTATTTTCGTACTTGATTTATATATATTCCGTTGTGTTGAGTAGCTGTGTATCCTGTTTTATATTATTGATGTTTGTAGAATTGTGATTGATGTACTCTGATGATGCAATGTATATACAGATATATTTGTTTTCATGTAAAAAAATCATTTATTATATTTTATATTTTATTCCGCTGCGATGGTTAGATTCTGTTGTTGTTTTCTATTTCCTTCTTCTACCTCTTCTTCTTTAACCCAAATGGTTCATATTTCTGTACAACTTGAGTTGATTAAGGTAGAATAGTGTTGATTCAAGGGGTATGGATTTGCGGGTCGTTTCAGATAGGGTTAGTAATATCCTAGGATGAGTAACTCATTAGAGATAGAGTAAGTGCATTCTAGGATGAGTTGAGAGTATTATATATATGAGCGCGTATTTGTTAATGTTATAAACATTATTTTTGTTTTGAGAAAGATTGGCAAATGAAATAATTTTACCAAGGATTATATTTTGGATGTAAAAAATATTTTCAAAATGATATAGTTATATTTGGTAGTTAAAGGACGATAATATTCTATTATTATCACTAATTGATTGATTGTTTGATATAAAAATTTAAATACAAATGCCCTGTGAATTAATTTTCACAATTTGATTATAAGGTATTTGGTAATAATATTGGTTTAAGGTTAAGAAATTTAAGATAAACAAATTTATGAGCACATTTTACAAATAATTTTTTTTGTAAAAGATAAATGTGGAAGGTATTTTATATAATTTTTGAGAATTTAAAATCTTGGTATTTTGGAAATGAATTTTGAAGTTTAAAAGGAAGTTGTGATGATTTTAAGAAATGGATTTGTAAACGGGGTTTTTATAAAAGTGTCACCAAAGATAATTCTGGATCACAAACTAATAGGATAATATGGGATTACTAACGATTTTCGATAGTCAAAAATTTCTGAATCACATCTACAAAGAGCAAAGAAATTTATGAAAACTTTTGGTAAAAGATAAACAACTGTGAAATGCCTTGAGTAAATGAAAATAGATAAGTATAATTTATAAATAAAAAGGATTTAAATGTTGAAAATTTGAGGATTTAAATACCGATGACTTTGAATTTTTTTCTTCAAAGCTAAGAATAATAATAGTATTAAGTAAGAAATAAGTTTTATAACTTATGAATTAGAGATGATAGTAAATTACACGTTTTAAATTTGTGAAATGCCCTGATTTAAGTAAAACCAATTCAAAATTTGAGATATATATATATATATATATATACTCTTAGGATATAAAGGTGTATTATACAAACATAGATTTAAGTCATGAACTATTTATATACTTAAGTAATGTTGTAAGAGACAATTCAAAAAAATGGAATTAGTATGAAGTGAATGGTTATAAAACATAATTTTTAAAGGGTTGATTAATCCAAAGTTGTGTTTGTAGGTGTTTATAAACTTTAGTAAAATTTTAGGGATGGGTTCCTAATTGTTATTAGTACCAAAGAAATTGTACTAGGGAAAAATTGAATGTAACAATAAAGGATGTGAATAAAAAGAATTTTCGTAGTTAAGAAAAAACCAACAGGAATAAATACGTAAGTTGTACGTAGATCATTTCGTCGTAGGAATTTGACTTAAGATTCATGTTCGAAACTTTGAGGTATTTACACCGATCCGAGAAAGGATTTATCACCCGATACTTGACGGTGAACATTGATGAGAACTTATGGTTGGGTACTTAATTTTTCTATCATAGTTGAGAACTATGTAAGGAAAGCAAATATTTCTGACCAAGAACCCTGATTAGAGTCCGCACTGGAGGATCGGGGGATCAATACTAGTTCGGAAGAAAATTTGTGTATTCGAATAAAGGATCAAATCAGATATTTTATACAAATGACTTGGGCACATCTTATGTTCTATTTTATGAAATACTGTTTTACGAAAACTCTTTTGGATTTTAGGTTCGATTTAATTTCATGGGCGAAATTCTTATAATAAGGGGAGAATGTAACGACTCGTAATTTTACCATTTTAAAAATAAGATATTTAATTTATTTTAAATATTCAGATATAGAATTTTCACACTAAAATAATCAATTTTTTTTTAATAAATAAGAATGATGAATTTATTTTTAGAATTTGATTACAAAATCAAGAAGTTTGGATTTTCGTCGAAAAAAGGCAAAAGTCGGTTTTCGATAAAATTTAAAATACATTCAAATAATTGTTCTGAACGGTAAACAGAACTTTTTAATGGTTATATAATAATATAATAATAATATAAATTTGATTTATAATGATTTTGTAAACATAAGTGCTTGTTTATGAAAATTGACAAATTTTTTCGTATGTTGACAAATCAATGTCGTATTTTTACAATTAGTTTTAATAAAATTTAATATGGTTTTATATCTAAAATAAACTTGTCTTATCTTAATTAATTAGAAATGATTGGAAACCTATTTCCAAGTTTTGATTACATAAATAAATAGTTTAACAAAAATGTCAAAATATGACTGTAAAACATTTTGTTGAAAATCAATGTTTTGTTCAATATAAGTTGTCGCAACGTTGTTGCAACTTTGTTAGCATGTTTTAACATATATATTATGCATTTTAATAATTAAAAAATTTACTTTTGCAAATTACGATTAATAAATTTCTAGAATATAATTTAGAAAAGTAAGTAAGAAAAAAGTCGAAAAAGTAAACATCAAATCAAATAACATCAAAATCAAATCAAATCTTCACTTTAATCTACTTTTCCATCCAAATACATTCCTTAAATATTAAGTAAAAATGAATAAAGTGATGAAGTGATGGATGATGGTAAGTTTTTATAGAGTTTGGATGATGGTACGTCCTAGGGGTAACTCTGTAGTATATTGTAAATCAATAACTCCGAAATCAATTCTCCTTCAAAAAAGGTGTTTCTTCTTTCTATTATATATTTGTTATAATCTGTTATAAATAATTAAATATTTAATTAACAACATATATAACAAAAAACCCATAAATGGTATTATTTTGTGATAGTGGTTACAGAGTGTTGTAACCATGAGTAATTTATCACAATAAAATTGAATACGCCATTTTAAATGTTCCTAGTCAAGATGCATCGAGACTGGATATCGATGTATCCGTTCAGACTAGAGTATGTAATGCTCTCCAAATGTTGGGCAGTGTATTACTCATGACTACTGGAGGCACCTAAGGGTTACGTACTGATAGTTATTGGATTATTATGGAACGACTCACTTGATAGTTTTGGTTGGTTAATATAATTAAGGTCAAATAGAAAATATCGATGTGACTAATTTACACGGTTTTGTTGAATAGGGGATACCGGCGATCTTCAATGTGGAAGCTCCTCATCGATTATAGTTAAATCATGGCATGATCTCCATCGGACAACTATAGCTGGGTCAAGTGAAAGCATTGGAAGTGAAACACTATTCGAGTGAGGATTCGTCTCCTCGATTATACGAAGTTAGTATCATGGTCAACTGAAGTCAAAGTATCTAGCCATGGCAGCTCGGTTAATAATAATAGTTATTATGGAACCAAGGATTTTGTGCTTGGACTGTAAAGTTGAATGTGGATGATATTGGAATTTTGAGAATTACCGATTTCCACAAATCTAAAGCTATATAGTTTTGATGAAGAGAATTGGTATAAACAATTATCACTATCGGGCGTCGGTTATAATAAGAAAATTAGATTTTACTAAAAGGTGTGTAAACGATAAATTCAGCCAAAATGTTACACCGCCTGCTAAGTGACGTATGAACGTTAATATTCGAATAGTTCAATATTAATCGCTGATTGAATTTACACCTTTGAGTCGCACAAACGAAATGATGAATGCTCTAAATGTACCACATGATTTAATTAATTTATAATCGTTGTAAATTAATTAAATTAATTAATATTTATGAAATATTAATTACTAAATTTTATTTAATTTGTTTGAATGCCCTTAACATTTAATAAAGTGCGTATATATAAGTTATAAACGCGCGTATCGATATATGATATCTTTAGAGTGCTCAAATTTGATTTAAACGAGATAAATACTAATAAGGGGGCTTTAGATAAATTAAATTAAGGGGATTTTCACTTCAAGGGCTTATTTGTGTAGGGTAATAAGTTTTAAGGACACTACTTCTGAAAAATTAGTTTTAAGGATATTTTACAGGAAAAAGATAAAAGAATTTATCATTTTCAGTTATATAGAAATAATGATAAAAGGATTTATCATTTTTCTGTATAACTTAAAAAGATAAATGAATTTATCATTATGCTGTAAATTGTCCTTAAAACTAATTATTCAAAAGTGCTGTCCTTAAAACTTATTACCCTGCAAGTAGAAGCCCTTTAACCTAATTTCCACTAATTAGTGTTTGTGAAATATTAATTATCAAAATTTTATTTTAATTTATTAGAATAACATTAGCATTTAATAGCGTACGTAGATAAAAGTTATAAACATGCGCACATTTGCATTGGATTTAAATGGGAATGATGCTAATGAGATTTTGGAAAATTTTGAGGACTAACATGGCACCATCTATGGCTAGCCATGCATGTAGAGGAGAGAGAGGATTCGATTAACATTTAGAAAGGAATTAATAGGGGAAAGTTTTTGTAATGACTCTCAAATTTGAACAATTTTAGATTAAGTATTATTTTAATTTAAGTTAAATTTTAAAATTTGAAGTTGAATAACGAATTAAAATATTGAGTAATATAGTTTTCCAAATTCAATAAAAGGGAAATTTTGTGAAATTTCATTTTTTGCTCAAATTTAGTCAAAATTTGAATTTGAGTTGAAAATTTAAAATTTGAAATTTGAAATTCTAATTTTTTTATGATACTAGACTAAATTCTAATCTCCACTCCGCGAGTACGGACATTGTATTTGTGTATATTTCTACCAGTATCTTATATTGGATATTGGGTTTTGGGTTGTGTTTGTTGGGCTAGAATCTTAAGGGTCCTTTGATTGGCTATGTAGCTTTCAACCAACAGATGTTTCTCTTATCATTTGCTCTAGAAAACAAATTACAGTCACGTGCTCCACCTTCATCCTCCAATCCTTAAGCCAAACCCTAGCCTCTCTTCCTCTTTCAACTACCTCCTTTCTCTCTCTCCTCTCTCTCTTCACCTTCTTCCCCTTTCCACCGTCGTACCCTCTCACCCACGGCCACCTTCCACCCCAAGGTCGTGCGCCTGCTCCTCTTAGCTCACACACCTACCCTCTAGTCGAACCACACCCATACCCTCCTCCACCCCACTATACACTTACCTGAATCACCACTCGGCCTCCTTTTCTCGACCACCACACCCACACACACACCAAAGTCACCTACCCATGCACCAAGGCTGCACCCCTCCACTATAACCATGCACCACCCTAGCTAGGCCAAGCCCAAATCACCTTAGGCCGAGCCATTTTGCCTTTTCCTCTCCTCTTTTATAAAAAATGGAACTTTGTTTCAAAAATTTCGAAGCTTGGTTCATTTCGTGCTTGTGGATTTGCTAGTTAAGATTTATTTTTATTAATGCTTTGTTTCGTAGTCGTGGTTGTTACTTTCACTAACCACGAAAGATGAGAATCACTCATGACTTACATACTTATGAAAAGTGAATGAAAAACACTTGAATTGTCATTGGAATTTGGGTATTATACTATATATGATTTTCATATGATATTATATGCGGAAATGATCATTTGTGACATATGAATATATATATATATATATATATATATATATATATATATATATATATATATATCTGTGTGTGTGTGATACATGACACTATTGATATGTTGTTATTTTATGTGTATGATATATGACTTTTGTCATGTTTATATATATTGATATCATGCCGCAAGTTTTCTTAGTTTGTGGTTAGGAAAATTACTATGGGTTGAAATGATACATACCAGAATGTTCTTATAGATTGGGGAAATTTTTATGTGGTTAAATTATACATACCCGAGCGATTTTATTGGTTTTGAATTTTACTTGAGATCTCAGGTTGAAATGATATATATTGGAAAATTTGAATTATTGCGGGTTGAAATGATATATATCCGTACCACTTGACCATGGGGTAAAAAATTATATATGGACACTGTACCTCTGTTTAAATTATTTTTTAGATTTTAAAGTATGTTTGATTTGTAAATTTGATTTTTAATTTAATTTAATGATTTTATTTAAAAATTTGTATTTGGAAAATGATTTATTTTATATGTTTAAAGTTTCAAATTATAAGTTAATATATGGTTTTGAATGTAAATTTAAGATTTAACTTATAATTATATTAAGTTTTAAAAGTATATTTAAATAGTTTAGAATTTAATTTAATAAAATACTTAATATAGTTTTTAGAGATTTATTTAAATTTTAACTTAATATAATAAAAAAGTTTAATTTAAAATATTTTATTAATATAAATAAAATTAATTTTAATTTAATTTTTGATATAAGTTTTAAAATTTATTTAAAAATTTAAATTTAACTACATAATGATTTATTTTATAACTTTAATAAATATATTCTAAAGATAAGTCTAAGTTTAAGATTTTATTAGGCTTTATTATTATGTAATTTCAAGGATATAATAATGTCATTTAATATTGATTTGAGAAATAAAACTTAATAACTTGATTTTGTTAATATCAATGAATTTAATTATTTAAACTAAGTGTTCTCAAATGATAAATATATTTGAAGTTAATATTTAGAATTTGACATAACTTAAATTATTTAAGTATGTTTTATAAATGAACACGGTGTGAAAATATAACGATTGGTTGTTAAAGAGACCGGGGTCGAATACTGGCATACTCTCTGTGTAACAACCCATATTTTTAACAAATATGTTTAATTCAATTTATTTAGAACTTTGATTTTAAATCATTTAAAAAATTGGAATTTTCGAATTTTCCAATGTATTTTTTGATTTTGTTTATAATTATTTTTCCAAGAAAATTTATATTTTGGTCAACTTTGGTCAAACTTTGACTTTCACTTGAACTTTTAAATTTGAATTTTAAATTTCCAATCTTTTATCTTGAAGCTGAATTTGATTCTGATGTTCATTCTATTTTTCATTTTGTCAAATTCTGTTCTATACTTTTAAAATCTGATAAAATTCAGCGTTTTACATGCAATTATTTTCAGTATTTCTATTTTCATTTTTTTGGGCTTTGATCTTTTATTAGATTTTTGGGCCTGTTTTCCAAGTGGGCTTGGCTAACGGGCTTAGGAAATTCGTAATAGACATCTCTTTATCCATTCACATGAAGAGATGCCTATTGAGAAGTCATTCACGTACAAAACACTTCTCTCTTCTCATTTGCTTCTTGAACAAAAAATTTTCTCAATAAGTTTCCTCCTTCCTTTTTTCTTTTTCATTTTTCCTTTTGTTTCAAGCTATGTTCGGCCACCATCATGCTCCTCCTCTTGCCGACCATCTCTCCACCATACCATCACCTATGATCGGCCTTCAGCATGTCATCACCATCCCTACCTATGCCGTGACCCATAGATCCGAACACCATAACCAAATCAAGCTTCAAACAGTAGCCGAGCACCACCATATCATCCACTTCCTCATCCCCTAGCCTCGGCCAACACCCATTCATCCATCTCCTTTGCCTTGCCTGACCACTTCTACCTCCAAGACGTACCATTTCTTATGTTCCTTGACCTGATCCAAGCCTTAGCACCCTTAGCCGAACCATTGTAGCCATAGGCCGAACCCAAAGCTCACATGCCCTTTGTCGTTTTGCCTTCCACTTGACTTTTGGTTTGCCACCACTTCATCTACTCCATAGCCATGCCTTTTTCCTAATCATGGACAAGCATATGTGCTTCTAAACTATAGTGGTCGAGCATTACTTGGTGATGGTCAAGTCTACTTTCAAAGTGGCCGAGCCCACTTCCATTGGTTAAGCCATTTTATTCCACTTTGTTCATATTTTGGCATTGTTTAATTCAAATTCTTTTGTGTCGAATGTATACTTATATATGTTTGTATTTGTTTGTTTGCAAGATTTGGATCTTGGCTCTTCATCCACTCAAATCTAGTTCGTGCTTTGTCATGCTTTTCAGAGTTTGGTTGTGTGTCTTGAATTGTCATCTCTAGCTTTAGAAGGTGAGTTATCACTCTCGACATTCGTACTTATATAATTGTGAAACAATGACATGTGAATGTGTAGTAGTAATATGCTATGATGATATAAGCTCATATATGCTATGATGATATAAGATCATATATGCTATGATGATATACGTTCATATTTATGCTTGTTACATGACTTTATATGATGTTATAACCTGATTATATACATGTTACATCACCTGATATGATATGCTATGTTATACTGTTCATTCTATTTTCTGCTTCTCACGTTGCAAGTTCCCTATTAGTATAAAATCACTATGGGTTGAAATGATACATACCCGAATGGACTTTAGAATAGGGAAAAATCGTTATGAGCTGAAATGATAGGCTCAAGCGATTTTTATTTTATTTGACTTAGGATTGCGGGTTTGAAATGATAAAACCAAAATTTTTATAAATTACGGGTTGAAATGATACATATCCGTATCACTTAACCTAGGTTAGAAAATACTATACAGACCTATGGTTAATTTTTAAATAATAGTTTTATAAAAATTTATATAGTATTTTAAAATTTTAAGCATATGGAATTTTAACTTAAATTTTGGAATAAATGAGTTAAATAATATATATTTTTAAATACGTTAAGATTTTATAAGTAAATAAATGATGGTTAAAGATCAAATTTTTAAGATTTTATCTATGATGTAAATTTAACTCAATAATATAATTTAGATTAATATGGAATTTAAATTTAACCCAGTCATTATGATATATTTTATTTATGAAAAGGATATGTTTTATATTATTAAATAAATTTAAATACTATGATAAAATTGAAATAGTATGTTTAAAAATGTTATGGTGGAATTTGTAGCATTTTCGAAATGCTATGTTATATTGTTTAAAGTGTTATACTACTTTAGCTTATGTTTTAAAATGCTGTATTTTCTAAAGATAACATTTTTGAAATGCTATTATATAAGGGTCACATTTTTCAAGTGTCATGATTTCTAAATTATTACATTTTTAAAGTGCTATGACTAAGTATATTGATTTGGAAGTATCACCATTTTTGAAATGGATATTATTTGGGAAGAGTAATAGCATTTGGTTTTTAATTGGTTTTCAAATGGAAATGTTTGTTTTGAAATGTAAACCATTTGAAATAACCATGGTTTATAATAACATTTGGTTGTTAAAGAGACCAGGATTGGAAGTTGTAATACTCTCCGCCAACTCGAAAAACCACTTTATCAACTGTGTACGCGGTGGAGTTTCCAAAATAAAGTAGGATGGTGGCGACGTCCTATTGAGGTATATATGTGGACCCGACTCCCATGAGTTGGGATAAGGTGGCTAAAACAAGAGCGATTCCGAGCCAATGTGGTAGCTCCTCTGATCGGCCACACTTCTTCAATACCATTCTATTACTTTGTGATTGATTGGTGTGCACCTTTGATTTTTCTTGGAGTGTGGCTCGAGGTGGGCCGTAGTTGCGGTTATGCGTTACCACCAGTCCGGATGCGTAATTGGTATATATACCCTGGCATTGCCTTGTTGTGCCGTGTCACCTGCCCTAGCATGCTTTACTACGAGTTTGATTTGTGTCGTACCTATGGAGTATCCTCTGGTGGCTTCCCGATCGGGAGGGACTACGGTACTATATAGACTATTGGCACTATAAAATGTGTTAAGGGGGATATGCTAACGCCTTAACGCTATTTTAAAAATATATTATACTTTACTTTAGACATTATTATAGTAGCGTATATTACTACATAGTAGATAGTTTAACGGATCCTTAAAGGATGGGCGGTCCCAAGCATCCTTTAAGTTACTTGTGCATTCTCTATTACAGTTCACTTAAGATGGTTTATATTATATAAGTATGTATGTCCTGACTCGAGTGCTTTGTGTTTTGCTTTACGCTCGGGTCAGCCTGATATCACAGCTTTGGATCACCTTCCGGAGCTAGGAATTGCTAGAGATTATCTATCTATCTTGTTGTCTATCTATTTCTATTCAGCTTATGTATTAGTGGATATATATGTATCGGGATTTCCTATTACTTACTTTCAAACTATGGTATTTTGTACTTCCTTTGAGACTATGTTTGCAGTAGCTTCATGAACTACTATGGTTATTTTATTTCCGTCGTGAGACATTATGATATTCTGTGTCTGTGATTTTGTGATTGGTTTTATTTGCTCCAAATTATATTACAATCTATTGTTTTGAATCATTCTAGTCCGACATGTGTGGTTTTATTGTCGAATTTGAATGGTACAAAATAGTGGGTCATTACATTTGGTATCAGAGATTTGGTTTTAGGCAAACCTTAGCCTGCGAAGCAAAAAAAATTCATTAGAGATAGGGTAATAATACCCTAGAATGAGCGAAATCAATCTTAGAATCATTTCTCCGTGAGAGAACATATTTTAAAGTATAAAATGATTTTTTAGATGATTTTTAAAGGATTTCCAAAGATTATTTTGATATAAACCTTTCTTGTTTTGAAATTAAATTTTTCTTAACTTCTTTCCTTTCCTTATACACCTTGATAGTAATTTCTTGGTTTAGGATATTCATTCTAGTTGAACCTTGTCTTATCTTATCTTATCTTATCCTTTGTCCTAAAATTCATTCTTGATTTTTTAAGGATGAATCGAAGGAATGCCAAAGGTAGGGGTCGTGGTGTTGCCCCAGTTCCTGAGACTGTTGCACCCGTTAAGTTCACTATTCTCTATAAGGAATTCACTGAGCTTGGTGGTACCAAGTTTTCTAGATCAGAAAGCATCATTGAGGCTCTAAAGTGGTTGAAGGGATTGGAGAGGATTTTCTCCGGTCTTGAGATCAGTGATGCTGAAAAGCGTTAGTTGGAAGCTTGGCAATTGAAGGAGGCAGCCTTGGATTGATGGGAGACTGTTACAGCTTACACTATTGAGGATGATATTTCTTGGGAGCAGTTTAGGTATCATCTTGTGTTTATTTTGAATTTGGTTCAGTTTTCTCTTTTGAAATCATTCTTATGTTTCGTTATCGTGCTTTAGGGATGCTTTTGTGGCAAAATGGATGCCCGAAGTAGGGAAGTCTCAGCTTTATCGGGAGTTTATGGATCTTAAGCAGGGTGACATGTCATTTGCTGAGTATGAGCGGAAGTTCAATGAACTTTCTAAGTTTGGCCTAATCTGAATGATACCCCACTTAAGAAGAATGAGAAGTTCATAGTTGGTGCTCGCTCGGAGTATTATGATCGTCTCATCTCTCATGTGCATAGCCCTTTCACTGGTCTGATGGATACGGCCATTAGATTTGAGAATCCTACTTCTAAGGATCCTCCAGTTGCTCATGCCGCTTCATCTTAGCCTTTCTCTGGTAACCCTAAGAAGAGAAACCCTAACTTTCATCAGTAGAAGAAGAATTGAAACAAGACTCCAGGTTTGGGATCTTCTTCTTCTCAGAGGCATCTTATCGACCTATCTTCCTTCAAGTGTGATCAGAAGGGACATTATGCTAATAGTCACCCTACTTCAGTTGGTGCTGCTGTTCCTCCAGCTCAGTTGACTAGGCGTGATCTCTGCCATATTTGTCTACAGTCTGGCCATTTCAAGCATAATTGTCCGACTCAGCAGAATGGCAAGCCCTATGGTATCTTTAATGTTACCTCTGCTTCCTCACCTGCTCCACCTACACCTGTTCCACCTGCTCCTACTACTAGTGATACTCAAGGTACTCTTCAGGGCACTTTTTCTCTGTTTAATTTTCATGTTCGTGTTCTATTTGATATTGGAGCTTCCCATAATTTTATTTCTGTGGATCTTTGTGATAAGTTTGAGCATCTCCTTTCTCCTAAGTTTGCTCCTAAACCTTTGTGTGTTAAAAATCCTATTGGTGGTCCTGCAAACCTTAGTAGGATTTGTAATCGAGTGAAACTTTTCTATTCTGATCACCGTTTCAGTGGTGATTTCGATGTTCTGGGTTTTGATGATTTTGATCTATTGCTTGGAGGTGATTGGTTGAAGAGGCATGAAGCTGTTATCTCTTGTAAAACCCGGACTATTTCTCTTGTTGATGATTTTGGTAATTCTTTGGTGATTCAGTGCCGTTTGCCTCTGGATTTTGCTGGCAGCTTTATTTATTTTCTTGATTCTTCTTCTGGTGATATTCATTCGACTCATGTGGACAAACTCTATCCCGATGTATTTGGTGAAGTCACTTCTTTTCCTTCTAAGCGGGAAATAGATTTCCATATTGATCTTATTCCTGGAGCTCGACATGTAGTTCTTCCTCTCAGAAGAATGGCACCCCATGAGAAGGTTGAGTTAGGAAAGCAAATTGAGGGCTTGTTCTCCAAGGGTCTGATTAGACCTAGCCATTCCAAATAGGGAGCAGCGATGGTTTTCATCACTAGGTACGATGGTTCTTTGAGAATGTGTGTTGATTATAGGGAGCAGAACAAGCTCACTATGAGAAACAGATATCCTATGCCTCACATCAGTGATATGTTTGATCAGCTCCATGGAGCTACTGTTTTCTCTCAGCTTGATCTTGCCATAGGTTATCTCCAGCTCAGAGTTGCTGAGGAAAGTATTGCTAATACTGCTTTCTGTACTGAGAATGGCTTTTATGAATGGTTAGTCATGCCTTTCGATTTGACTAATGCTCCATCTTTCTTTGTTGATTTGATGAATCGTGTTTTTCGTGATGTGCTTAACAAATTTGTTCTAGTCTTTGTTGATGATATTCTCGTCTTCTCTAAGTCAAAGGATGAGCATGAGTCGCATTTAAAATATATTCTGGAGATTCTTAGAAATCACTAGTTGAAGGCTAAATTATCAAAATGCCATTTCTAGAAGGATGAAGTTCGATTTCTCGAGCATATTGTTTCCAGTAATGGAGTTTCTGTTGATCCAGTTAAGAATGCTGCGATCAATGTAAGTTTTTATCTCTCTTTTCTCTTTGCAATTTAATCATTCTATCTTTTCTGTGGTCCTTATTTCTCCCTATTCTGTTACAAGAATGGGAATCTCCTAGGACTCCATCTGATATTCGTAGTTTTCTACGCCTTGCCCGTTATTATCGGAGATTCAATAAGAATTTTACTCGGATTGCTGCACCTCTCACTGCTTTGACTCGTAAGAATTCTAAGTTTATATGGAATGATAAGTGTGAAGCTACATTCAATGAGTTAAAGCGTAAGCTTACTTCCGCACCAGTTCTTACTGTTCCAAATAAAAATGAGGGATTAACGTTATACATTGATGCTAATCGTGAGGGTTTAGGAGCTATTCTGATGTAAGATGGGAAAGTCATTGCTTATGCCAGTTGCCAGTTGAAGACCCATGAAGCCAATTATGCAGCTTATGATTTGGAATTGCTTGCTGTGGTTTTTTGCTTTGAAGCTTTGGAGGCATCATCTTTTGGGTGCTAAGTTTGAACTCTTTACTGATCATCATCAGTCTTTTGGGTGTCAGGTTAGGTGGTTTGAGTTTCTTGCTTCTTATGACCTAGACATCAGCTATACCCCTAGGAAAGCTAATGTTGTGGCCGATACTTTGAGTCGGAAGACGGCGATGTTGTGTCAGCTCATTGTTTCTTCTTCTCCTCTTATGGATCGTATCATGGCTAAGCAGGATAAGGACGAGATGCTTAGGCTTATGAAGGAGAATGTCCGTAGTAGGGTTGGTGGTGGTAGTATTGATGGTAGTGGAGTTCAGATCGATGATAGAGGGATTTTTAGGATTAATAATCGGATTTGTGTCCCGAATGTTGATGGATTGAGGCAAGAGTTACTTCGGGAAAATCATCGATCCAGACTTTCTATTCATCTGGTGTGATGAAGATGTATCAGGATTTATAGAAGCTTAATTGGTGGAGAGGTATGAGGCAAGATATCTCTATTTTTGTTAGTAGGTGTGCGACTTGTTAGCAAGTCAAGGTCGATCATCAAAAGGCCCTTGGTTTATTGCAGCCCCTTGAGATTCTCAATTGGAAATGGGAATAGGTTTCTATTGATTTTGTTGATGGATTACCGAGGACTGGGAGGGGTAATGACAGTATTTAGGTTATTATGTATAGATTGACCAAGTCATCTCATTTCATTTCGGTCAAGTCTACCCGTTCTGCTTCTAGTTTGTCTGAGATCTACATGAGGGAGATTGTTCGTCTTCATGGTGTTCCTATCAGTATTTTTTGTGATAAAGATCCCATTTTTACTAGTCCTTTTTGGAAAGCTTTACAGGAATCTTTGGGTACTCACTTGAATCTGAGCACTGCTTACCATTTGCAGACCAACGATCAAACAGAAAGAGTGAATCAGATTCTAGAGGATCTTCTTCGTGCCAGTATTCTTGATTATGGAGGATCTTGGGAAGATCATCTTCATCTTGTTGAATTCATCTATAACAACAGTTATCGGGTATAGTTTCAATTTTCTATTTTAATCTTATCTTAATCTTTTATCTATCTTATTTCGTCTTTAAATCCAGGCTAGTATTGCAATGTCTCTGTTTGCTTCTCTTTATGGACGACCTTGCAGATCTCCATCTTGCTGGATTGGATCCGGTAATCATTTGGTTCTTGGTCCTGATATGATATTGGAAGCTTTTGAGAAAATTGAGGAGATTTAGAGAAAGATGAGGAGTGCTCAGGATAGGCAGAAGAAGTATGTTGATCGGTGTAGGAGGAGTTTAGAGTTTTCTGTTGGTGATCAGGTTTTTCTTAAGGTCTCTCCCTTAAGGAATGTGATTTGGTTTGGTCGGAGAAGGAAGCTTGCTCTAGGTTTGTTGGTCCTTTATGTACTCTAAGAGGATTGGTTCTTTAGCTTATCGTCTGGATTTGCCCGAGAAGCTTTCTGGAGTGCATAATGTATTCCATATTTCGCATCTTCGTCGGTATCTGCATGATCCATCTTTAATTATCCACCCTTCTGCTCTCGAGAGTTTGGATATTGAGCCTAATCTTACTGCCAAGAGGAAGCCACTTCGTATTATCGATAAAGGTACAAAGCAGCTGAGAAGGAAATCCATCAACCTGGTCAAAGTGCAGTGGAGTACTGATGTTCGGGATTGTACTTGGGAGAAGGAGGATAGCGTGCGTGTTTCAAATATGGAATTGTTTGTTTCAGGTACTATTCGCTATTCTATCTTATCTTTCTTTTTTTACCGTGTCTCGTTCCTTTTCGAGGACGAAAAGTTTTGAGTGGGGGAGAGTGTAACAACCTATATTTTAAAAAAATATTTTTTATTCAATTTATTTGAAACTTTGGTTTTAAATCATTTAAAAAACTGGAATTTTGAAATTTTCCAACGTATTTTTGGATTTTTTTTATAATTATTTTTCCAAATATAATAAAATAAAGATTTCTAAATTTTTTATATTTTCGTCAACTTTGGTCAAACTTTGACTTTCAATTGAATTTTAAATTTCCAATCTTTGTCCTTGAAGCTGAGTTTGATTCTGATATTCGTTCTGTTTTTCATTTCATCAAATTCTGTTTTTATACTTTTGAAATCCGATAAAATTCAGCATTTTACTCGCAATTATTTTCAGCATTTCTATTTTCTATTTTCTATTTTATACTCTATTTTCAATTTTCAATTTTTGTTTGGGCTTTGATCTTTTTATTGGATTTTTGGGCTTGTTTTGCAAGTGGGTTGGCTAATGGGCTTAGAAAATTCCTAATAGACATCTCTTTGTCCATTCACATGAAGAGATGCCTATTGAGAAGTCATTCATGTACAATACATTTTTCTCACTTCTCACTTCTCATTTTCTTCCTGAACAAAAAATTTTCTCAGTAAGTTTCCTCCTTCTTCCTGTTTTTCGTTTTCATTTTCCCTTTTGTTTCAAGCTATGTTTGGCCACCACCATGCTCCTCCTTATGCCGACCATCTCTCCACCATACCACCACCTATGATCGACCTTCACCTTTTCATCACCATCCCTACCTATGCCCTGACCCATAGATCCAAACGCCATCACCAAATCAAGCTTCAACCCCTAATCGAGAACCACCATATCATCCACTTCCTCATCCCCTAGCCCCGGCCAACACCAATTCATCCATCTCCTTTGCCTTGCCGTGACTACTTCTACCTTCAGGCCGTACCATTTCTGATGTGCCTTGACCTGATCCAAGACTTAGCACCCATGGCCGAACCATAGTAGCCATAGGCCAAACCCAAAGCTCACATGCCCTTTGACTTTTTGCCTTCCACTTGACTTTTGGTTTGCCACCACTTCATCTACTCCATAGTCGTGCCTTTTTCCTGATCATGGCCTAGCATATGTGCTTCTAAACCATGGTAGCCGAGCATTACTTGATGATGGTCAAGTCTATTGGCCAAGCCCACTTGCATTGGTTAAGCCATTTTATTCCACTTTGTTCATATTTTGGCATTGTTTAATTCAAATTCTTTTGTGTTGAATGTATACTTATACATGTTTTTATTTGTTTGTTTGGAAGATTTGAATCTTGGCTCTTTATCCACTCAAATCTAGTTCATGCTTTGTCGTGCTTTTTGGAGTTTGGTTGTGTGTCTTAAGTTGTCATCTGTAGCTTTAGAAGGTGGGTTATCACTCTCGACATTCGTACTAATACAATTATGAAACAATGACATGTGAAAGTGTAGTAGTGATATGCTATGATGATATAAGCTCATATTTGCTATGATGATATAAGTTCATATATGCTATGATGATATAAGTTCATATATATGCTTGTTACATGACTTTATATGATGTTATTACCTGATTATATACCTATTACATCACTTGATATGATATGCTATGCTATACTGTTCATTCTAATTTCTGCTTCTTACAATGCTAGTTCTCTGTTAGTATAGAATCACTATGGGTTGACATGATACATACCCGAATGGACTTTAAAATAGGGAAAAATCGTTATGAGCTGAAATGATAGGCTTAAGCGATTTTTATTTTATTTGACCTGGGATTGCGGGTTTGAAATGATAAAGCCCAGAATTTTTATAAATTACGGATTGAAATGATACATATCCGTATCACTTGACCTAGGTTAGAAAATACTATACAGACCCATAGTTAATTTTTAAATTATAGTCTTATAAAAATTTATATAGTATTTTGAAAATTTAAGCATATGGAATTTTAACATAAATTTTGGAATAAATGAGTTAAATAATATGTATATTTTTAAGTAAGTTAAGATTTTATAAGTAAATAAATGTTGGTTAAAGATCAAAATTTTAAGATTTTATCTATGATATAAATTTAACTCAATAATATAATTTAGATTAATATGGAATTTAAATTTAACCAGTCATTGTGATATATTTTATTTATGAAAAGGATATGTTTTGTACTATTAAATAAATTTTAAAACTATGATAAAATTGAAATAGTATGTTTAATAATGTTATGGTAGAATTTGTAGCATTTCCAAAGTGCTATGTTATATTGTTTAACGTGTTATACTACTTTAGGTTATGTTTTAAAATGCTGTATTTTCTAAAGATAACATTTTTGAAATGCTATTATATAAGGGTCACATTTTTCAAGTGTTATGATTTCTAAATTATTACATTTTTAAAGTGCTGTGACTAAATATATTGATTTGGACGTACTACCATTTTTGAAATGGATATTATTTTGGAAGAGTAATCGCATTTGGTTTTAAAATGGTTTTGAAATGGAAATGTTTGTTTTGAAATGTAAACCATTTGAAATAACCATGGGTTATAATAACATTTGGTTGTTAAAGAGACCGGGATCGGAAGTTGTCATACTCTCTGCCAACTTCGAAAACAACTTTAACATCTGTGTATGCGGTGGAATTTGCAGAATGAAGTAGGATGGTGGCGACATCCTATTGAAGTATATACGTTGACCCGACTCCCATGAGTTGGCATAAGGTGGCTAAAATAGGAGCGATTTCGGACCAATGAGGTAGCTCCTCTGATCGGACACACTTCTTCGTTACCATTCGATTGCTTTGTGATTAATTGGTGCGCACCTTTGATTTTTTTGGGTGTGTGGTTCGAGGTGGGCGGTAGCTACGGTTATGCGTTACCACCGGTCCGGATGCGTAATTGGTATATCTACCCTGGCAACGCCTAGTTATGCCGTGTCACCTACCCTAGAGTGCTTTACTACGAGTTTGATTTGTGTCGTACCTATGGAGTATCCTCTGGTGGCTTTCCGATCAGGAGGTACTACGGTACTGTATAGACTATTGGCACTATAAAATGTGTTAAGGGGGATATAGGTAACGCCTTAATGCTATTTTTGAAATATATTATACTTTACTTTAGACATTATTATAATAGAGTATATTACTGCATAGTAAGTAGTTTAAAGGATCCTTAAAGGATAGGCGGTCCCAAGCATCCTTTAAGTTACGTGTGCATTTTCTATTACAGTTCACTTGAGATGGTTTACATTGTATGAGTATATATGTCTTGACTCGAGTGTTTTGTGTTTTGCTTTATGCCCGGGCCTGAGTATCACAGCTTTGGATTCACCTTCTGGAGCTGGGAATTGCTGGAGATTATCTATCTATATAGTTGTCCATCTATTTCTATTCAGCTTATGCATTAATGGATATATATGTATCGGGATTTCCTATTGTATTTACTCTCAGACTCTGGTATTTTGTACTTGTTTTGAGACTGTGTTTGTAGTAGCTTCAAGAACTACTATGGTTATTTTATTTCCGCTGCGAGTTATTCTGATATTCTGTGTCTATGATTCTGTGATTGGTTTTATTTGCTCCAAATTATATTACAATATATTGTTTTGAATCATTCTAGTCTGACATGTGTGGTTTTATTGTCGAATATGAATGGTAAAAAATAGTAGGTCGTTACACTCTGTCGATACCAGAATCATTTTAACAACTATGTATGTGCTGGAGAATCCAGAACGAAGTAGGATGGTTTGGTGAACACTACTAGAATGAGGTAAGAAACACGGCCTTGACCTTCAGGTTATAATTAAAATGACTAAAACAGGAGCTATACCAGGCCAAGTAAGGTCGCTCATCCTATCAGACACGCTTCTTTGAAACCATATCTTTTGATTTGTGATTTATTGGTGCACACCTTGATATAGGAGTGTTGTCTCGAGGTGGGCGCCAGTTGTGGCTATGCGTTACCACTAGTTCACGCGTGCAAAATAGTAGAATCTTACCCTGAAGGCATTGCCTCGCGTGCCTTGTCATATTATCCTTATCGAGCCCACTACGACTTTGGTTTGTGTTGTACCTATGGAGTGCTCCTTGATAGCCCGCTAATTTATGGTGGAGTTACAACACTATATAGACTACAACACTTATATAAAATGTGTTATCCCTGATAGCCCACCAGTTTACGGTGGAGTTATAGTACGATATAGACTACAACACTTATATAAAATGTGTTAACGGGGATATAGGTAACGCCTTAACACTATTTTCAATATTATACTTTACCGATAGACATTAAATATAATAGCGTATCTTACTACATATAGATAGTTTAACAGATCCTTAAAGGAAGGTTGATCCCAAGCATCCTTTAAGTTACTGATGCATTTTGTTGAACAATTCACTTGAGTTGATTTACATATATAAGTATGTTAGTCCTGACTCGATTGTTTTGTTTTACATTATGTTCGGGTTAGCCTGAGTATCACAGCCTTGGATTCACCTTTTCGAGCTAGAGATCTACAAGAGATTTTGCTATCTATCTACCATTTCCTATTTTAGTTATTTTCCCTTTCAGCCATTTGCTTTTGCATTAGTGGACTTATGTATTTGGATTTCCAGTTGTATTTGCTTTCAGACTCTGATATTATGTATTTTCTTTGAGACTATGTATTTAGTAGCATCATGAACTACAATATTTTATTTATTTTACTACGAGATATTCTGTTATTCTATGTCTGTGGTTCTGCAATTGTTTTTTATTTACCCAAAATTAATTAATAATTTGTTGTTTTGAACAATTCAAGTCTGACATGTATGGTTTTATTATCGATTTGAATGATTTGAAATAGCGGGTCGTTACAGTTGGTATCAGAGCTTTGGTTTTAGGCAAACCTTAGCCTATGGGGTAAAAAATTATAGATAAGGTAGCAATACCCTAGAATGAGTAGAATCGATCTAAGAATCATTCTTGAGAGAGAGCGTTTTTTGAAAAGTACAAAATAGTTCTAAATGGTTTTAAAGATTTTTTGGATATAAAAAAAATTATTTTAAAAATTTAATCCTTTTCCTAGAATTTCCTTCCTTCGAATCCATCTTGTTGGTTAGAATTCTTTGATTATAATTTTCTTTAAGCCTGAATCTTTACCCTTGTCCTAAAAATCTATTCTTCAATTTCCAGGATGAATCGTTGGAATGCCGGAGGTAAGAGTCGAGGAATTGCCCCAGCACCAGAACCCGTTGCACCAGTCAGATTCACAACCCTGTGTAAGGAGTTCACTCAGCTTGGTGGAATGAAGTTTACTGGAGTAGAGAGCATCATTGAGGCTCAGCAGTGGCTGAGGAGTTTAGAGAGGATTTTCACAGGTCTTAAGATCACCAACGCTTAGAAGCATCGGTTAGCTGCTTGGCAGTTGCAAGAGGCAACCTAAATTGGTGGAGGTCTGTTACGGCCCACACTATTGAGGGAAACATCACTTGGGAGCACTTTAGGTATAAACCTTGAGTTGGATTCAGGTTTGGTTATCTCTTTGGAATTTTCCTTAAGTCTTGCATATCATATTCAGGGATTCTTTTGTAGCTAAATGGATGCTCGAAGCTGGGAAGTCTCGGTTATACATGGAACTTATGGAACTTAAGCAGGGGAGTATGACGTTTTTTGAGTATGAGAGGAAGTTCAATGAACTGTCCAAGTTTGGTTCTAGCTTAATTGGTACCTCACTTAAAAAGAATGAGAAGTTTATAGCTGGAGCTCGCCCGGAGTATTATGATCGTTTGATTGCTCATGTGCACGGCCCTTCTATTGGGTTGATGGATATGGCTATTGGGCATGAGAACCCCACTTCTGAGGTAGCATCCATTGTTCATACCCCTCCGTCTTGGCCTTCTTCTAGCAGCTCCAAGAAAAGGAAGTTCAACTTCCAACAATAGATGAAGAATTAGTAGAAGACTCATGATTTATGATCTTCTTCTCAGAGGCAGCCTATTGATTTATTTTCTATTACTTGCTTCAAGTGTGATCAGAAGGGACATTATGCCAACAACTATCCTAGTTCAGTCGGAGCTTCTGTCCCACTAGTTCAGATGACTAGGCATGATCTATGCCGTATTTTCTTGCAGCTAGGCCACTTCAAGAAGGACTATCCCACTCAGCAGAAGGGCAAGGCATCTGGAATCTTTAAAGTTTCCTCTTACATTCCTACCGGTGATGATACTAAGGGTACAGTTTAGGGTACCTTTTATTTGCATTTTCATCCTATTCATGTTTTATTTGACAACCGTGCATCTCATAGTTTCATCTCTATTGACCTCTGTAATACGTTTAAGCTTATTCTTTCACCCGAATATGCAACTGAATCCTTATGTGTGTCTAATCCTATTGGCATCTAGCGAACCTTAGTAGGATTTGTAAAAGGGTGAAACTCTTTTAAAACAACCATCATTTTTCTAGCGATTTCTATGTTCTTGGTTTTGATGCTTTCGACATTTTGCTTGGAGGTGATTTTCTGAAGAAATTTGAAGTTGCTATGTCTTGCAAAGCCCGAACAATTTCTTTAGTTGATGATAAGGGTAATCCTTTGGTGATTGAATGTCGTATGCCTCAGGATTATGCTGGTAGTTTTATCTTTTCTCTTGATTCTCATCCTAGCAATCTTGACTCTATCCAGCTGTCCAACTTTTTCTCGATGTGTTTGGTGAAGTCTTTTCTTCACCTCCTCAGCGGAAATCGAATTCTGCATTGATCTTGTTCCTGGAGCCATGCCTGTAGTTCTTCCTCCTTGTAGGATGACACATAAGGAGAAAGACGAGTTGAAGAAGCAGATTGAAGGTTTGTTTTCTAAGGGTTTGATTAGGCGTAGTAACTCAGAGTGGGGAGCAGTAGTGATGTTTGTCACTAAGTCAGATGTTCTTTGAGAATATGTGTGGATTATAGGGAGCTGAATAAGCTCACTCTGAAGAATAGATATCCTATGCCTCGTATCAATGATATAATCGATCAACTCCATGGAGCTAAAGTGTTCTCTTAGCTTGATCTTGCCACCGATTTCCACCAGCTTAGAGTGGCTGAGGAAAGCATTCCCAAAACTGCTTTTCGAACTAAGAATGGTTTATATAAATGGTTAGTTATGCCCTTTGGCTTAACTAATTCCCAAGCATTCTTCGCCGACCTTATGAATCGTGTCTTTCGTGATGTTCTTAACAAGTTCATTCTGGTTTTCGTTGATGATTTTCTAGTCTTTTCTAAGTTAGAGAAGGAGCATGAATCACATTTGGGTTTTTTTCTTGAAACCCTAAGGAGTCATCAATTGAAATCTAAATTCTCGAAATGCCATTTCTGGGAAGATGAAGTCCTATTTTTTGGACATACTAATTTTGAAAATGGAGTTCCAGTTGATCCAGTTAAGATCGCTATGATCAATGTAAATCTATCCTCTTTCTTCTTTTGTAACTTAAGTATCTTATCTTTCTTTGTAATCCAAATTCCCTATTCTATTTCAGGATTGGGAAAAAATTAAGACTCTTTTGGATATTCGTAGCTTCTTAGGCCTTGCTGGTTATTATCGGAGGTTTATATAGAATTTTGCTTAGATAGCTACACCTGTCATTGCTTTGACTTATAAGAATACCAAGTTTATATGGAATGATAAGTATGAGGTTGCCTTTGGTGAATTGAAGCGAAAGCTTACTTCCGCACCAGTTCTTACCGTTCCAAATGGAAGTGAGGAGTTAACGGTTTACACTGATGCTTATCGAGAAGCTTTGGGAGCTGTTTTGATGCAGAATGGGAAGGTTATTGCTTATGCCAGTTGTTAGGTGAAGACCCATGAAGCCAATTATGTAGCTAATGATTTGGAATTGGTAGATGTAGTGTTTGCTTTGAAGTTATGGAGGCATCATCTTTTGGGAACTAAGTTTGAGGCCTTTACGGATCATCGGTCATTGAAGTATATTTTCACCAAAACGCATTTGAACCAGAGGCAAGTTAGATGGCTTGAGTTTATAGCTTCTTATGACCTCAACATCAATTATACTCCCGGGAAAGCTAATATAGTAGCTAATGCCTTGAGTCGAAAGAAGTCTATGTTATGTCAGCTTATTGTTTCTTCCACCCTTATGGATCGTATTGTTGCTAAGCAAGATGAAGACAAAATGCTAAGACTTACTAAGGAGAATTTTCGTAATAGGGAAGGTGGTAACAAAGATGGAATGTGAGTGTAGACTGATAATAAGGGATTTTGAGGATTAATAATCGAATTTGTGTTCCTTATCGAGCTCACTACGACTTTGGTTTGTTATGTACCTATGAGTGCTCCCTGATAGCCCACCAATTTACGGTGGAGTTTACAATACTGTATAGACTACAACACTTATATAAAATGTGTTTAGGGGATATGGGTAACACCTAAACGCTATTTTTAATTTTATACTTTACTGATAGACATTACATATGACAGCGGATCTTACTACATATATATAGTTCAATGGATCCTTAAAGGATGGGTGATCCTTAAAGTATGTTAGTCCTGATTTGAGTGTTTTTTTACTTTATGCTCGGGTTAGCCTGAGTATCATAGCCTTGGATTCACCTTTTGGAGCTAGAGATCTGCTGGAGATTTCACTATCTATCTTCCATTTCCAATTTCAATTATTTTCCCTTTCATTCATTTGCTTATGTATCAGTGGACTTATGTATTTGAATTTCCAGTTATATTTGGTTTCAAACTCTGATATTATGTATTTGCATTGAGACTATGTATTTAGTAGCTTCATGAACTACTATGTTTTATTTATTCCACGGCAAGATATTCTGCCATTTTGTGTCTGTGATTTTGTGATTGATTTTTATTCACCTCAAATTAATTAACAATATGTTGTTTTGAACAATTGATGTCTGACATGTGTGGTTTTATTTTCGATTTGAACTGTTCGAAATAGTGGGTCGTTACAGTTTTAAGGAAGGAATAGAAAAAGGTTTCTATCATTCCTTTAAAACACATCGTCCTTTATTTTTTTAATATTGATTTTCTTCCTGTAACAATCATCCCTCTAGCTATTCTATTGGAGAATTTCGAATTTTCATGGCTGCCTAACCTCTAAATTTCCAAAATAAAATATCAAATAAAAATAATAACAAAAGGTGGTTCTAATCTCTTAATTCTTGCAAACTTCGAAGATTGATTCATAGGATCTAATAGCCTTTGATTCATTATTCAAGGTGCATTCTCTTGGCAACATCTAGAGGTAATAATTCTAATTTTATATATTCATAATTCAACTTGTTTATGTAATTTAGATCCATCATCTATTTCATCTCATCTGTGTATCTGTTTATTTGATCAAAGAGATTAGATCTCTTTTGCTCCATCTTAATTAACAACATATGTATACCATGTTATTTTAATTTGAATTTGAATCCGTTTTAAGATATATTTTGATTGTTTCCCAATTCATATTATCATTATCTAATCTACATTATATGATCCCATATTTAATTATTTTTCATATTGCTTAATTGTTTAGATCTGAAAACCTTTGCAACATATACATATGTGTTTGATTTTCCCTATCTATTTCGTTGTTGTTTCAAGTTTGTTATTTAAAAAAAAACTTTTTAATAAAATATAAGTCTTAATCAATGAAATATTTCTATTAGTGATTTAAATAGAAAATATATGCAGTTTATTTATGTTTGCACATATGTTTTCTGTTCATTATTTTAAATTCAATCTTTTGGTTTATGCATCCTTCCGTTTAAAGTTATAAAAAAGATTTCCTTTATAGACATAACTGGACTTTATTGTGAAATATCGCATACCCTTGGATTTCCTTCTAATTAAAATTAGGCTTTAGTTGTTACTTTATATTGGAACATATACTAAATTATAAATTTTAACATAAAGATGTATTAAGTGTAAAACATTATTTACAATGATTTTGTATGTGTATACATACACAAACATAATTTATGTGCATGTGTATATATATATTTAATTTGCATTAAAATTTATAAGATGGACTTTTATGTAAAAACATAATTTTTAATCGTAAAGCCTTTTAGTTTTGAAACTAGGTTTAAAATTGCTGTCCTTTGGGAGTTATAAAATTGATATTTAATTTTATCTTGTTTATATGTATATATATTGTATATAAATATTAATATATGTATATATATGTATTTTAAATAATACTATGGACAACAAAGACACATATGTAGGAAATATCATCTCTATACACTATCTGATTTGTTGCACTTACATCTTTTACAGTAAAGCTTATTTGGACAATAGTTACATTTTATGCCATGAGTAAACTAAAACTTAATATCATTTAATGACTCAATCAATTTAATTAGAGAGAGGGAAAGTGAGAATTGAAGGTTTCTCTCTCTATATAATGTTTATTATGCTTTCAATTAACTACTTGTTTTTAGGGAAAGAAATGAAAGATTTCCTTCCCTAAATTAATTCTTATAAATAATTGTTGAGTGTATTTGATACATTATACATTTAAAGTAAATTAATTTTAAACTTCCTTTTAACCAACTTTAAATAAAATAAGACTTTATTTAATGTTTTATTAGATTGGATCTAATATACATTTGGACACCATAGGCTCATTAACGATCCAAAATGGTAATTTTTTGAAATTCACCCATTTCTTCTACCGTGGGCTGGCCCAGTTCCAATAATGGTATTAGAGCCCAATAGCCTATGTGGTCTAAATTAGTCATATTAAAGCTAACTAAGTAAGCTTGCCCACTTAGTATGATGTCTAAAAAGGTAAATCTAAGATTGAAATTGGGTAATCAAGTACCCTGTCCTACCTAGTTACCAGCCTGGCCTAAAAGGTGAAGTGAGCCTTATGGTTGCCCCTAAATGAAAAGGCCCAATTTGAATTGGGCTTTGGACTAATTTTCAAAGTCGTTTTGAATACTAAAGTTAAGGATTTTAAATTTAATTGTTAAATTTAAAATGAAATATGTTTATTATAAAAGTTATAATATAACATAATTTTTCAAAATGTTTGAAAACCCATTCATATTAATTTCAAATTTCAAATTTATTAATAAGATTAATAGAATTAAATTAATTAAAAAAGTTAGTTAATTAACGAACATGTGCATGTATTATTGTTTCCCAAGGAATTGACCAGGCAACCTAGTACTCGGCATAGCAAGGACGCTCGGTCAGAGAGGAGCGCTCGGCATCAAGTATCGCTCGGCATCAGAAGAACGTTCGGCATTGAATGCCGTCCGGCCAAGACTAACGTTCGGCCTCCAAGGTGTACTCGGTGTAAAGTGTGTTCAGCAATCAAAGGACACTCGGCATCCAGAGCATGTTCGGCCAAAGGAGCGTTCGGCCAAAATAAACATTCAGCATAAGACCGTTCGGCATAAGGATATCGTTAGGCATTTAGAGGTCGTCTGGCATCGAGAGATAGTTAGGCACTGAATGCCGCTCGGCCAAATAATATCGTTCGGCCACCAAAGTTTGTTCGGCTTTCTACGAACGTTCGGCGTAAGAACGCTCGGCATCCCCGAACGTTCGGCCAGCTAGATGTTTCAGCATCCTCCTCAACACAACTGTTCCAACTGTTGCTCGGCCTACTCGTTCGGCACAAAGGTTTCTGTTCGGCATTCCATCGTTCGGCCTCCCTGGTCGACGCGCCGTGCCTACACTCTTTGGACCGAGTTATTCGACTACCAGGCCCACTAGGGAAGTCCAACCCACTATCATCTATAAATAGGGAGGCAGGGGCACAGAAAACGGGATCAGATTTCAGAGAACACAGGGGAGACTCTGCCTCATCCAAACCTCATCCAAGACTTCTACTTTTATTTCACAACTGTATTCGAATACTTAAAAGCGGATTGTATCTATAATCAAGTTTAAAGTGAAGAAATAAAGGATCAACTTCAAAGTGGACGTAGGCTACAACGTCGAACCACTATAAATTCTGTGTTCTCGTCTCCCGCATTTTAATTTATATTATCTTCTCTATTTTAATTTATCTTCTTCATTAATCTCTCTACACAAACTCTCTAAGGGTGTTAGTGACCAATTTTGGCGCTAACATTTTGGTGCTTTCACTGAGAACCGAATTCTCAGGTTGTGAGGATCTACTTTGTAGCTACTGGATTGCATAAATCCCCCGAAGAAGATCCGTAATTATTCATAAGGCATCTGTTGATTCTACTCAGAGTTACAACCAACGACTCTACCATGGGAAGACCACGAACAAGATCGACCTCCCAAAATGTAGATGCCCGCGAAACCGCTAGTGTTCAACAACTTAGACCTAACGATCAACAAGCAATTCGAGGCACGGGGCCCTCCATCCAAAACCAAGCGGAAGCTGTTTCACGAGCAGAATTGAATGACTTGATAAAAGAGCTTACGGAAAGCAGAAGGCAACTCGCTGAGCAAATGCAAGTTAATTCTGACCTCATGGCCCAACTTGCTCAACAGCAGCATCAGAATGCTGGAGGTAGCCCTGTCCCCTACTCCGAAGATGATAGCTCAACTTCAGCTGATGAACCTCCCAGGCGTAGACGCCGCAAGGATGAAGATGGCCAAGCAGGTGCCACTGATCGCTCTACTAGAAATCAAGCCCGTGGAGCGGAACCCAACCTTCCTCCTACCATACAAACCCCGGATTTGACAGCTATGGTCAGACAGTTGATGAGAGAGAATCAAGGTTTGACTAATGAAGATTGGGGAATGTCTAAGAGTCATACTCCCTTCACAGATACCATTCTACAGGCTGAATACCCAAGGAAGTTTAACATGCCCACCATACCCGCCTATGAAGGAAAAACTGACCCTAGACAACATGTAATGAGGTATGGATGGATGATGGATTCAGCAAGGGCCAACGACGCAACTAAGTGCAGGTGCTTTCCAATAACTCTGTCCAGAATTGCCACCATGTGGTTCACTCGACTTCCTCCACGGTCAATCTCAAACTTCGATGAATTAGCAAGGAAATTCATAGAATAATTCAGGATACACGCCACTCGACCCAAGGATTTGATGTCCTTATCAAGCGTGACCCAAGCTCCTGGAGAATCACTGAAAGCATACTTGCAGAGATTTCATGTTGCCGCTACTGAAGTGAGCAATCCAAACGACCATGCAATTTTGATGGCAGTAATGCGTGGAGTAGTAATGCGTGGAGTGGATCCAGACTCTGAATTTGGGGATTGGTTGGCGGGAAAGCCACCAGCTACGTTGGAACGTTTCTATTCGAAAGCCCACCAGTTCATAAGGAGGGAAGAAGCTCGGTGGATAAGGAAAGACAAGGCACCAGGGTCCGTTCAGGAGTCTGTAAAGGGCAACATCGCCATGAAAGCAACCGACGATAACCCTGGAAAGACTCAGGCCAGCGTCCAAAATAAGCCCGGGCAGTCTAAGGGAACTGGAAGTGGAAATCCTGGAAAGAAGAAGGAAACGGGGAGATGGAAGTCAAGGATCCCAACCTACAACGAATACACTCCACTGAATGCGTCTCTTGAAAACATCTACTTATCGACCTGCAACACTTTTCGATACAGAAAACCACGCCCTAAGGAATCAACAGAGGAGCAAAAGAGGACTGGAAAGTATTGCCGCTTTCACGAGTCTTATGGGCACAACACAGACGAATGCAGGCATCTCCACGACGCTATTGAGAAATTGATTAGGCAGAAGAAGCTGCAGGAATTCGTCAAAGATACGCCAGAAGGAAGACAAGAGACTTCAGACCCCGGACGTGGCCCAGCTCTACACCAACCAGAGAAACCTACTCGAACTGTGGGAATATTGATTATTAACACAATTGCTGGTGGACCTCATCCTGCGGATAAAAATTGGCAGGAAATGGAGCGATATGCTAATTCCTTGAGACATACAGAGCATGAGTGCTGTTCAACTGTGGAGGATGGAACTCCCGCAAAGCAGCAACGCACGATGCACGACGATATTGTATTCAGGAATAGAGACGCGGATAAGGTGGAAGCTCCCACCATCGATCCATTGGTCATATCCGCAACCATCGGAACGGCATTCGTAAGGAGAATCCTAATTGATTGCGGAAGTTCCGTTAACATCATCTTCAAGAAAGCGTATGACCAAATGAAGCTAGAGACTAAGGATTTGAAATCATCTAAAGCCCGAATCCATGGCTTT
Source organism: Allium cepa (assembly GCA_030765085.1). Taxonomy (NCBI): domain Eukaryota; kingdom Viridiplantae; phylum Streptophyta; class Magnoliopsida; order Asparagales; family Amaryllidaceae; genus Allium; species Allium cepa. The sequence goes on along the minus strand of CM060928.1, from coordinate 845,813,399 downwards.
AACGGCGCAGCCACAGACGCAGTAGGATATGTGGAGTTACCAGTTGAACTGGGACAAGGTGAACGCAGGAGAGTGTGAATCCTACCATTCATAGTGCTGGATGTTGATTCACCATACAACGTGTTTTTGGGACGACCAGCCCTCTCAGATTTCAGGGCAGTCTTGGCCCCATGGTGTCTCACACTGAAATTCCCGACAGACAAAGGAGTTGGCGTAGTGCATGGTGACCAAGCAACCGGACGTGCATGTTACGTGGCTGAGCTGAGAGAGGCCCAGCGCAGAGAAAAGGGGAAGACTGCGGACAGCATCGTCCGCATCCCGAATTCTGATGATTGACAATTAGCGCCCGAGCCCTGGCTCGGGCGACATTCTCGGATCGTTGGAGACATAGATCCGAGAGATGACAAAGGGGAACCCAAGGAACCAGACGCAGCACCGGCCGAACTAACAATTGATATTCCAGTTAGCCACAGCGACCCGACACGAGTTCTTAAAATTGGGTCACAGCTCGATCCCCTAATGGCAGAGAATTTATCTGATTTCCTCCGAGCGAATCTTGATGTCTTCGCCTGGACACACTCTGATATGCGTGGGATTTCCCCTGCAATTGCGAGCCATATGTTGAATATAGACCCGAAACACGTACCTGTGAAGCAAAAAAGGAGAGGCATGGACCCGGAAAGGTTTGTAGCTCTTAAAGAGGAGGTGGATAAACTCAAAGCCAATGGGTTTGTCCGTGACGCCCTCTACCCGGAATGGGTGTCCAACCCTATGTTGGTAAAGAAAGCAAACGGGAAATGGAGAACCTGCGTTGACTATTCTGATTTAAACAAAGCATGACCGAAGGATAGCTTCCCGCTACCACGAATTGATCAGCTGGTCGATTCGACTGCCGGGCATGAGCTACTATCTTTTATGGATGCATACTCCGGGTACAATCAAATCCCAATGCACATCCCGGACCAAGAACACACCAGCTTCGTCACAAACGTCGGACTGTATTGCTATGCAGTAATGCCTTTTGGGTTGAAGAATGCAGGAGCAACCTATCAACGCCTGGTGAACCGAATGTTCAAGGATCAGATTGGTAGAACAATGGAAGTCTATGTGGATGACATGCTCGTGAAGTCACGATAGTCAAACGATCACATCCGAGACTTGGCTGAAATGTTCGGTGTACTAAGGCACTATGGGATGAAGATCAATCCTTCAAAGTGTTCATTCGGCGTGGCATCAGGGAAGTTCTTGGGATTCATTGTGAATGCACGAGGAATTGAAACTAACTCGGAGAAGATCCAGGCCATCCGAGATATACAGGCACCTAGAACCATAAAACAGGTACAGAGCTTGAACGGAAAAGTAGCTGCGCTTAGTCGATTCATTTCCAGAGCCACGGATAAGTGCGTTCCTTTCTTCGATGTCATAAAGAAAGGAAAGAGAAACTTCGAATAGACGACTGACTGCGAGGAAGCATTCCAAGCCCTGGTAAGACACTTGGAAAGTCCTCCAGTGTTGTCAAAACCAATAGACCACGAGACGTTGTACGTATATTTGGCTGTGTCTCAGCACGCTATCAGTACAGCCCTAGTTCACGAAGAAGACAAGGTTCAAAGGCCGGTGTACTATGTTAGTAAACGACTGACGGGGGCAGAAAAGAATTATCCAAAGATCGAGAAACTTGCCTATTGCCTGGTGATTGCATCACGCAAGCTTCGTCCCTACTTTCAGGCGCACTCAATCAGTGTTTACACTGACCAACCCTTGCGACAGGTACTCCAACGACCGGAAACTTCCGGTAGGATGCTAAAGTGGAACATCGAGTTAAGCCAGTTTGATATCACCTACCTGCCGCGAAGGGCCATCCAAGGGCAAGCATTAGCTGACTTCGTTGCTAAGTTCACCATTCCGGATGAACCGAGTGAAAATCACAAAGTAATCCCTCCTGTCCGATGGAAGATGTTCACTGACGGGGCATCTAACGACCGTTGGTCGAGAGCTGGGATAGTTCTGATAACTCCCGAAAACCGATCGATTTGCTACGCTTTGAAGCTCGAATTTACAGCGACAAATAACGAAGCCGAATACGAAGCACTGATTGCTGGCTTAAGACTTGCCAATGAACTGAGGGTAAAGTCCATCGAAATCTTCTGTGACTCATAGCTGGTGGTATATCAGGTACGGGGAGACTGCCACGCGAAAGGACAGAGACTGGCTCCTTACCTTGCTCGGGTCCAGGAGGTACTAGTAAACCTGGAATATTATGACATTTCGCATGTCCCGCGCAAACAGAACAGGGAGGCCGACTCGTTGGCTAAATTCGCGAGTACTGGCGATGCACATCAGATGGGATTGTTCCCTGTCGAGACTCTGCTTGCTCCAAGTATAGACATGATGGAGATAGATCTCATCTTGGAGACCGAACTCGAAAGGGGATCATGGCTGACCCTGATCAAACAATACTTGCTATACGGGGACTTACCTGAGAAAAGAAGCGAAAGACGCCAAGTCCTTCGTAAGGCTTCGCGTTATGTAATGCAAGACGGGATAATGTATCGGAGGGGATTCTCGACCCCCTTACTGCGGTACGTGGCCCATGACGAGGTAAAACGGGTGTTGGAAGAAGTCCATGAGGGAGAATGTGGTGATTATACCGGGGGGCAAACTTTGGCGAGGAAAATCCTCCGCTATGGATATTATTGGCCGACTGTAAATCGGGATGCTGCAGACTATGCGAGAAGATGCGACAAATGCCAGATATATGCAAAGATTCCGAGAGGTCCACCAATGGAACTCACACAAATGGTTAGTCCCTGGCCATTTGCAATGTGGGGAATCGACCTAATTGGATCTCTGCCCATGGCCAAAGGAGGCGCGAAATATGCAATAGTGGCAGTCGATTATTTCACCAAGTGGGCGGAAGCAGAGCCAATGGCCACAATCACCACCAAGAAAGTCATTAATTTCGTTGTACGAAACATCATATGTCGTTTTGGCCTCCCACGGACCATCATAACAGACAATGGAACTCAATTCGAAAGCAAGGAATTCACAAAGTTCTGTCAGAGGTATGGCATTGAGAAAAGGTTCGCAGCAGTTGCTCACTCGAAGGCGAATGGGCAGGTAGAAGCCGTCAATAAAATCATCAAGTCCATATTGAAGAAGCGTTTGGAAAAGGCTAGAGGCAAGTGGGTGGATGAACTCCCAACAGCGCTTTGGGCCTATAGAACTACCCACAAGACCGCGACTGGCCACACACCATTCGCACTGGCGTACGGCACGGAAGCCGTGATACCCGTAGAACTTGAAGTTCCGTCACACCAGGTAACCTATTACGATCCTGCATCAAACCAGGATCTCCTATTGGAATCATTAGACTTCATTGATGAGAAACGCGAAGAAGCTGATTTGAGAGCAGCCTTATACAGACACCGAGTCGCTAAATACTATAATGGAAAAGTCCAGCCAAGAACTTTTAGGGTGGGAGATCTTGTTTTGAAACGAGTCTTTCCAACCCCTTCGCACATGAATCCCGCATGGGAAGGTCCATACGTCATCGAACGGAGGCTTGGAGAAGGAACTTTCAAGCTAACAACCGTCGATGGTGCGACACTCCCTCGAGCATGGAACAGCGAGCATTTGCGGCGTTATTACACTTAGTCTATTTCCTTTGTGCGGTAGTTGCATTTATTTCCAGTATGCTTTCTTCTCGGCATGTAATAAGATAATCTAGCTTGTTTTCATCAATAAAGGCTTGAAGCCATCTTTTCCATGAATGACCAATGTCTCTTCATATGATATTCCTATGATGCCCAATTAAAAACTATGATATCCTGGCTAGCGTACGAACGCTTATAATAAATGACAAAAAATCTCCAAGTCCCCAGAGTGCGGACTGGAGTAATCTAAGTCCCCAGAGTGTAGACTCGAGAATAAACGACAAAAAATCTCCAAGTCCCCGGAGTGCGGACTGGAGTACTCTAAGTCCCCGGAGTGCGGACTCGAGTATAAACGACAAAAAATCTCCAAATCCCCGGAGTGCGGACTCGAGTATAAACGACAAAAAATCTCCAAATCCCCGGAGTGCGGACTGGAGTACTCTAAGTCCTCGGAGTGCGGACTCGAGTATAAACGACAAAAAATCTCCAAGTCCCCGGAGTGCGGACTCGAGTATAAACGACAAAAAATCTCCAAGTCCCCGGAGTGCGGACTGGAGTACTCTAAGTCCCCGGAGTGCGGACTCGAGTATAAACGACAAAAAATCTCCAAGTCCCCGGAGTGCGGACTGGAGTACTCTAAGTCCCCGGAGTGCGGACTCGAGTATAAACAATTCAAAATCTCCAAGTCCCCGGAGTGCGGACTGGAGTACTCTAAGTCCCCAGAGTGCGGACTCGAGTATAAACGACAAAAAATCTCCAAGTCCCCAAAGCACGGACTGGAGTACTCGAAGTCCGGTGTATAGACTTAATTACAAGCAGTTCAGACCTCCGAGTTCCTTGAATAGGAACTACGACGCAAATGACTTGGATATGTCAAGTCCCCAACATACGGGCTATGAAATATCCTAAGTGCTTGAAGCACCAAGTGGAGACTGATCAAATCCAGGGAAGCTCCCAAGCCTTGTAAAGACGAACCAAGAAGTCTAAGTTACCCATAACAATTCAGATTTCAATCACAACCATAAAAGAAACTGAATAATAAAATTCTTTTGAGAAGACAAAAGTGAAGATCAAATTTTATTCACAAAAAGCTTCCCGTTACAAAAACGCTCCGAAGTCCGGAGCCAACAGCCTATTTACACAGTCTACAAAAGTTAGTACATGACTTAAACTAGTTCTCGTTGAACGGGGACGACGGTCATTTCTTGCCATTCTTTGACTTCTTCCCGGATGGTTCCTTCCCAGAGCGCTTACTCTTGAAATCCTTCTTTGACGGAGGGGTGACGACCGAAGACGTAGGGGGAACATCCATGGCCTGGGACTTGCCAGGAAGAATGATATTCAATGGTTTGTTCAAAGGATCGTCCAGGTCCACTTCACGCGGCTCGACCTTGACTGAGGTCGTATCTCTTTTCTCTTTCTCGAGTCGTTCCTTCATGCTCAAGTCGGATGTGTGCTTAGAGGCGCCTGTGATTCCTACTTCGAAACTCTCCGAGGAAGAGTCAGATTTGCCTTCATCCAGCGCCCCGATTACTTGAGCATCTGGACCAGGATCTCCGCCGACTTGAGTAGCCTCACTCGCCTTTATCTCCACCTCCTTGGCGGCATCGTTCCTCGGAGTGGGCTCGGGGTCAGAACAGCTTGCACAGAAGACATGAAAATAAACAAGTGTTAGAACACAACAACTTCTGAGGGAACGAGAAAGATCTTTGTGAAGCCCAGAGGTTACTTACCAGATGTCGGTGGGTTCTCAGTCGCCAGGGGTGTCCCGCCCTCCGGGATGGGAGATAAAACATGAATGCCAAGCCCGGGGGCTTCCGGGTCATAACCAACGTGCTGCTCGAAGGGGTCAAGTGTTGACCGACTGGTCGATTGGGTAGGCACGTGAACTGGGGGCACAACACCGGAAGGGTCCGTAGCTACCTCTTTCCCTTTCCTGGAGGGAGAACCTTTGCTGTAGAGGGCTTTAGCCGTCGATAAATCTGAAGGCTCCTTCCCCCTCAGGAATTCTTTTATCAATGCTTCTTCGTCGACCTCATCGGCGCCGCTCTCAACCTTCCTGATCTGAATCAGGGTCTCCCATGCCTCGGCCAATGACTCAAGGTAGCCGTCGCCCAGAAAAGTTAGATCTCGATGCATGAGAACTCGGGCATTGAACTCAGCGATAAGAGGGTCGAATTCGGTCTTTATCTCCTCCCTGCCTTCTTCCCTGGCCGCCTCGAGGCGAGAGTCGATGTCGACAGTTGCTGCCCTTTTACCTTCCTCACGGGCCTCATTCCTCAGTGCCTCGACTTTGGAGAGATCGTCTTCAAGTTTCCCCTTTAGGAGTCGGGTGGCGACAATCTCATCACAATAATGTTGTGCCTCAACCTGGGCAGCCATTTTCTCTTTCTTCTCCTTATCGAATTGCTCCTCGAGCTCCTTAACTCGCCTATTAAGCACATCTCGCTCCTTTTGGACGGAATCCTTCTCCAAGGCCAGAGCTCCGCTCCGTTGAACCGCTTCGTCAAGCTCTTTCTTATGAGTCAATTCAAGCCGAGAGACTGCCTCGGCGGTATCTCTAGCCTTCAGACGAGCAGCATCAAGCTCGGACTTGTAAGTAGCCAGCTCTTCGTCCTGGGCCTTAACGATATCCCTGCCATGGATGGCCTCGAGTTTTAGACGATCGATTTCGTGCTGGCACTTCATAGAGACTTCAGAAAGTTTCTCAGCCAGATGGACGAACGCGTCATGTTGCACATAGATGTCATTGGTACAGGCGATAGCATTTTGTTTGACATCTCTGGGAATAGGATGAATCGCCGGGAGGAACTTTAACCCATCAAAACAAATCTTCGAAAACTTAGCCTTAAGTTCGTTCAATCTCTCCGACACTGTCGGGTCTGTTACGGGAGAGGGAGGAGACGGCTTTGAAAGTTCGCCCTTCCTATGAGAATCTCGGGAGTGCCGGGTAGAAGAAGAGTCAGAGTGTTGGTCCCGGGGAGCATCAGAATGCGACCTCTTATGGCCACGTTTGTCTTTGCTTCGCTCCTGATAAGAAGAGGTCTCCTGGCGGTGTTCGGGCTGATAATAAGTTTTCTTCTGGGATGACGAGTCCCGGGCATGATAATCTTGGTCGTTGTCGCTGTCTCTGTCTCGGCGCTTCCGGAGGCCCGAGTCCCGACCAGACTGGCGTAAAGTCGACGAACCGCGAAGGCAGTCGTATCCGTGAGAGTGCCCCATGTCACCTGCAATCAAACAATAGCGAATTAGCGAGAGAGCAGAATGGTGAAAGAAAAGTAGGTGCAAAGTGAAATGCATGTGTCTGTGTGTGTCCTAGTGTTACCCCCCGACGGACCAGTGGCTTTGCTAACGGGAGTTTTTTCCCTTGGATCGGGGCCGGGACGCCCGCATCACCCCTGACGGGTGAGCGAAACTTAAACAGCTCCGGGTCATCGAAATCATAGTCGAGCAAGTCGTCGGGAATGGAGAGGTTCGATAAGCGTTTCAGAGAACTTCCAACGCGCTGTGAAGAAGCCTCTTTCTCTGGCTGAACAGGCGTAGCTTTGGAAGTCCCACCAACCTTCTCTTTCCTCAACTTGCACGCCAGCTCCTTTCTCCCCTTCGAAAGGGAAGATGGCGTTTCGATATCATGAACTTCAGCTGCAGGACCTAAATCCTTACCTCGCTTTTTAGGTGGCTCGCCTAGAATTTCCCCTTCTTCCGGTGCTTCAAGAGAAGGGCGAACGGATGATTCAGGAAATTTTTTCCCTCTGACGGGCACGGACTTGGGAAGCGATACGCCCTCTGGAAGGCTAACCCAGCGGCCAGGGGATAGCAAGCCGAACTTTGATAGTGACTCATTGGAAATGAGGGCTCGGATATCTCTCTCTTCAGCAGGAAGAGCTCTAATGGCGTCGACAGCATCGGTGTACCCCCGGCCCTCGGGACGGGGGATGAGATCTGAAAAAATAGAACAATGAGTTAGGAGAAGTTCAACCTCAATCGGGAATGGACATCAACTCAGAGAAAGGACTTACTTCCTTCAACCCACCGCCTCGCAAAGCCTTGGGGGCAGCGCACATAAAACCACTCCTGTTTGTACAGGGCGAATTTGCTACTCCACGCGCTAGTGAAAAGTTGGCACTTCCGATGTGGCTCAAGAAACATGTAAGAGGGGCTTTCTCCCCGTTTCTTGGTCATATAGATGTACCTTATATCGCAGGGAGTTGAAGGCCTGGAGAAGACGGCCATGAAAAGCACGTACGTGCCATAAATGAAAGCGTGACCATTTGGATGAAGTTTAGACGGGGCGACGTCTAGATACTGCAGCACGTCGCGAAGGAATAGATTGAAAGGTGGCATGCTACCAACCCAGCACATGAACTTGCTACACGCTCTATATCCCGCTGGGGGCAGATGTGGGCGGTCATGCCCCGACGGAACGAGCACGTCAGCAAACGGAATGCCATGAATAGAACATATCCGCTTAAGAGCGGCCTCAGTGACTCTCGAAGCCTGTGAGTCAACTGGGTCATCCAGTAAAATCGACGATTCCAAAGTATCGGGAGCCCAGTCATGAGCGGGAGAAACTGACGGGTCAGTTGTGTCGGGAGCCGTTCGCTTAGAAGACGGCCCAGGTTTGTCGGAAAGTGTAGCAGAAATGGATCTTTTGGACATCTTGAATAAATAGCAGACCCAACCAAGCACTTGTGTGAACTATACTCGAAAAATGATCGACGTTAGAATTAACAACGCAGATAACCCCCCCGTGTGGTGTGTGAACTAGTGAAATCAATCGTGCATAAGCATTTAATATAAAGCCTAAAAACATCGCTTCCGAAAACCGTCATCGCTGACCGTCTCCGAAAGCCTTCTGAATAACGACTGCACTAAGACACTAGAGGTAATTATCCAATTATGTCAAGTAAAGACCAGTTATGAAATTGAGCAAGGAGAGTATGTTCAGCATTTGTATATGTCCGGCATTTATGTGTGCTCGGCACTTAATTATGCTCGGCATGCTAACTATGTTCGACATGAAGATAGGTCCGGTATTTATGTATGATCAGCATGTTAAGTATATTCGGCATTTACTTGGGTTCGGCATTAAGGTCTGCTCGGCGCTTAGTTTGTTCGGCAGGATAGTTTGTTCGACACTCAAGTACGTTCGGTATGTTGGTTTGCTCGGCATGGAGGTAGGCTCGGCATTTATGTACGCTCGGCATAACAGTTTGTTCGGCTAAAGTAGTGGCTCGGCAAAACTACTATTCGGCCTACAACCATCGTTCAGCTCGACCTCAGTTCGTACTGAGTTAGTGTTGTTCGGCCAAAACATGATTCGGCCGAAACAACGCCCGGCCTACCTACTGGCTCACACTTCCTCCCTAACCTTCTGACCCATCGTTCGGCCGACAATATGCCATGCTGAACCAAAGTTGAATCGTGTCCTAACATTCAACACGGCCTCCATACTTTCCACTCTTCCACCCAACTCTTTCCCACGGCCTCATCTAATACACAGAGGCCGTGCCGAACCATAGCATCCCTCTCAAACAACGGAACGAACCCTATGAGGTGATCAACCCTCACCATACCTCCCTGCCTTAAGTCGCTCGGCCATGGGGACGTCCAAATCAGGGTTTGGATCATCCACCCGCATAGCTCGTTCAGCCACCGTTCTAACCTATCCCAACCGATCAAAACTTATCAAGGAAAGGAATCAGATGAAGGGATTTTACCTAGTTCGTGGATCGAGTGTTAGGAAGGGTTGAGAAGTCTGAAAAGTCTGATGGCTGGGGTAGATCGAGAGTGCAGAAGTGAAAGTAGAGAAAAAGGGGGAGGAAGAAGAAGTTGGGTTTTATAAGGGAGAAGAGGAAGTCGAAGGGGTTCTGACCGTCTCTACCGGCCAAAACGGTCATGTTCGGACATCTCGGTTCGTCCAGCTTGGGCCCACTTGGATCTACCGGCACTAGTATTGTTCGGCCCGAATACTCGGCATACAAACTCACTCGGGGTAACATATGTCGTTCGGCTTTCCCTGCTAATGACCGGCCTTCCCTACTGCGTTCGGCCAAGAGAGCCTTAAGACAAAGGTGGCGACCAAGGATCAAAGCGCATCACGTTCGGCCAGGTAATGCACTTTGGGGGGCAAGTGTTTCCTAAGGAATTGACCAGGCAACCTAGTACTCGGCATAGCAAGGACGCTCGGTCAGAGAGGAGTGCTCGACATCAAGTATCAGAAGAACGTTCGGCATTGAATGCCGTCCGGCCAAGACTAACGTTCGGCCTCCAAGGTGTACTCGGTGTAAAGTGTGTTCAGCAGTCAAAGGACACTCGACATCCAGAGCATGTTCGGCTAAAGGAGCGTTCGGCCGAAATAAACATTCAACATAAGACCGTTCGACATAAGGATATCGTTCGGCATCTAGAGGTCGTCTGGCATCGAGAGATAGTTAGGCATTGAATGCCGCTCGGCCAAATAATATCGTTCGGCCACCAAAGTTTGTTCGGCTTTCTACGAACGTTCGGCGTAAGAACGCTCGACATCCCTGAACGTTCGGCCAGCAAGATGTTTCAGCATCCTCCTCAACACAACTGTTCCAACTGTTGCTCGGCCTACTCGTTCGGCACGAAGGTTTCTGTTCGGCATTCCATCGTTCGGCCTCCCTGGTCGGCGTGTCGTGCCTACACTCTTTGGACCGAGTTATTCGACTACCAGGCCCACTAGGGAAGTCTAACCCACTGTCATCTATAAATAGGGAGGCAGGGGCACAGAAAACAGGATCAGATTTCAGAGAACACAGGGGAGACTCTGCCTCATCCAAACCTCATCCAAGACTTCTACTTTTATTTCACAATTGTATTCGAATACTTAAAAGCGGATTGTATCTGTAATCAAGTTTAAAGTGAATAAATAAAGGATCAACTTCAAAGTGGACGTAGGCTACAACGCCGAACCACTATAAATTCTGTGTTCTCGTCTCCCGCATTTTAATTTATATTATTTTCTCTATTTTAATTTATCTTCTTCATTAATCTCTCTACACAAACTCTCTAAGGGTGTTAGTGACCAATTTTGACGTTAACAATTATATATTGAGATATATGCTATGTTGTTTTAAACTGATTAAAATAACATAAGTATGCATGTACGTGTATGAATTGAAGTTCGAAATTAATATAATTTATTAAAATAGTTTAATTAAATAAGTTAATTAAAAGGTTAATTAATTAAATTGCATATGTATATGATACATGTGTTATACTATAATAGTTATAATGTATAATTATTCATGGATATATATATGTTATATCAAATTCAAATTAATTAAAGTGTTAATCAATAAAATTAATTAAATATGATTTATTTAATATAAACTAAATGTGGAACCTAAAGAAACCCATAATAGACTTAAGAAATAAATATGTACGTAATCGTACGTATATCGTGATTTCATATATTTTTGACACTTGAGTTGCGAGGGTAGTTCATAAGAATTATATTATTTCATAAGTCGATATCACTCAATTTAATGTTGTCCTCTACCATATATATATATATATATTGATAAATAACTTGCATACTCCTTAGTTATTAAGGAAACTCAAGCTAGAGATGTTATGTGTAGTATTACTAATATACTAAATAGATGAGGTAAGATAGCTTTATGTATTTGTTGAGAAAACTCAAGGTATGTATACTATAATTAAGGCATCATGTTATGGTAGATACGACTAAATAATTTTCATTTTGATTTGTTGAGAAAACTCACGGTCAAAGTGAAATTGGAACAAGGCACCAAGCGTTAGGGTTTGTATTTGATACAACCAATAAGGAGTTATCCATCTTCTGTGGAATTATGCCTTATTGAGCAAACTCAAGACCATAATTCCAAGACGGACGAGTCCTAACACTTTCTAGTGAAGTCAAAAGACTTTTATTTTTCGACATAGGGTTTGGTGAAATATAAAAGACTAGTGGGATATTATTAGTAAAATGAAACATAAAGTTTGACCCTACTAATATTATAAAAACATCCACTATGATTTGTCCTAATAATCTACCACTTAAACTTGCAGAAAATGTCAACTCCAAAACTGTTCTCCGAAAGCGACAAGCTCATTGGACCTAAATATACAAAACTTGATAAGATCAATTAAGATAGCATTAACTTACGAGCGCCTTTGAACTTCTGTTACATGTGAACCCAAAACTGAACCTGCTAATGATGTAGACCCTGAAGAACGACTTGCTTATTTAAAGATACAGTTAGACCTAGAGATCGCCTAAGTTTTCATGTTATCCTCCTTAGACAAACCATTGCAAAGGCAACACGAGAACATGTCTGTCCATGAGATTTTTAATAGTCTCAAAGCTGTTTTGGTGAACAGTGCTGCTCCGTAAGGTATGAACTTTCAAAGAAACTATTCAACACCAAAATGACGGAGGGATAGAAATAAGCAACAAAATGCAAGCAGACTTGATCCTTGGTTCTCTCACTTCTTAGTATGAACCATTCATATTGAATTACGACATGAACCAATTATATGTGAATCTCGTGGAGCTCCTCAATATGTTGATGTCAGCCGAGTCTTCATCTAAGGATCAAGATTCCGTACTTGCTGTGAAAGGTAATGCATCATCTTCGAAAGATTTAAAGAAGCGGAAAAGAGATGGCAAGAAAAAGAAAAGTAAGAAGACCGATGGAAAGGGTGAATGTTACTACTGCCAAAAGAAAGGTTACTGGAAAGGAACTATCCTGAGTACTTAAAGATTGGTAGGGAAAGGAAATAGAATGGTTCCATGGCTCCATCTGGTACATTTATGGTTCAAAATTGTTTTGCAATCAAAAAAATGTCTTGGGTTTTAGATATTGGATCTAGAACTCAGATTTGTGACTCATTATAGAGGCCTAGGAATTAGCGCCACGTGGCAAAAATAGAAATGAGCCTCCAAGTTGCTGAAGGATCTAATGTACATGCAATGATGGTTGGAGATTATCATTTAGTTTTGCCTAGTGGTGTAGTATTGATATTAAATAATTTCAGTTTTGTGAAATACTTTATTTGTGGTATTGTATCCGTGTCTAGATTATCTGAAACTTGATATGTTTTTCATTTTGCAAACAAGGTTATGAACATTAGTTTGAATGGAAATAAGATCTGTATTGATGTTCTTGAAAATGACATTTATGTGATCAATACTAATTACGTGTGTTTTGTCAATAAATCTTCTAACCATATAAATGAGAATTATCTTTGGCACTGTACTCTAGGTCATATCATTGAGAAACAACTTCATAAATTAAAAACCAAAGGTTTTCTTCTGTCACTTGATTTTGAATCATTTGATATCTATGAGTTGTGTCTCAAAGGTAAAATGACCAAGCACCCCTTCAGTGGGAGTAATGAAAGAGTTGATGAACTCTTAGAGTTGATACATAGCGACGTATGTGGCCCAATGCCTATAATTACCAAAAATAATAGTTCTTACTTTGTTACCTTCACTGATGACTTATCAAGAATAGGATATATATATATATATATATCATGAAGAACAAATCTGACGTCTATGAGAAGTCTATTGAGTACAAAAATGTAGTAGAAAATTAAACGAGCCATAAGATTAAAATTCTTCGATCAGATCGAGGAGATGAGTATGTTGATCATGATTTCCTACAATACTAAAAAGATAATGGGATTATCTCTCAGGTTACTCCACCCTATACTCCACAACATAATGGCATGTCGGATCGAAGGAATCAAACCCTATTATATATGGTTCGTTCCATGACGAGTAAGGCTAAATTACCTCTGTCCTATTGGGGATATGTGCTAGAAACAACAATACATATGTTGAATTTGTTACCCACTAAGTGTGTGCCCAAAACGCTATATGAAACTTAGTCTAATAAGAAACCCCAACTCAAATATTTGAAAGTATGGGGTTGTTCAGCATACGTTAATAAACGTTGGCTCGAATAAACTAGAAGCAAGATCGGTACTGTGTATGTTTATAAGATATCCTAAAAACTAGATGGGATATATATTTTACAATATCGAGGAACGAAAGGTCATTGTTTTTCGACACGCTGTCTTTTTAGAAAAGAAATTTTTGTTAAAAGAAATTAACTACGAATTTGTAGACTTGGATGAGACCCGAGAAACTGACACTAAGGCCGAAACAAAGGGAGAAACAAGTCTACCCGTATACGAAAACACGTAACCTATTAGAAGGTCTAGTATGGAATCTCATGAACTAGAGAAATACTACGGTTTTCTTGTGGATGGCAAAAAGGAGGACTGTGTCTTAGATGACGATATTCCTCTGACTTCCCAATAAGCACTGTAAAGTAAAGAATATACACTCTGGCTTGAAGCTATGAAATTGGAAATGGACTCCATGTACGAAAACAAAGTTTGGACTTTGTCAGGCATACCCGAAGGGATAAAACACATCGGCTACAAATGGATATTTAAGAAAAAATTAAATGCAGATGGAGAAGTGGAGACTTATAAGGTAAGACTAGTTGTGAAAGGATTTCGTAAAATCAAGGTGCCGATTAAGGCGAAACCTTTTCACCCATAGCTATGCTTAAATCAGTTTGGATTATGCTACCGATTGTTGCATTCTATAACTATGAAATATGGCAAATGGATGTAAAGACGGTTTTTCTAAATGGCGATTTAGAAGAAACCGTTTATATGTCATAGCCAGAGGGTTTTATGGTCAGTGGGAGTGAAGGCAAAGCTTGCAAGTTGTTAAAGTCCATTTATAGACTCAAACAAGCTTCAAGGAGTTGGAATAAGTGTTTTGATAAAGTAATCAAATAGTTTGGTTTTTATCAAAACACATAGGTAGTGTGCATATGTAGAAAGGAATAGGGCAATGCTATTGTTTTCTTAGTCCTCTATATCTATGATCTATTATTGATTGGCAATGATACTTCATTATTGCAACCAGCGAAGGGTTGGCTTTCCAAAAACTTCTCCATGAAGGATTTGGAAGAAGCAGCATATATATTTGGTATAGAGATCTATAGAGATTGATCTAAGAGGCTATCGAGATTGTCACAATCCCTGCACATAGACACCATATTTAATAGGTTTAGTATGGAGAATTATAAGCATGGAAGTGTTCGAATGCAATCTAGAATCGTTCTTTCTAAAAAGGTGCTCCTCATACCAATGAGCAGGTAAAGCGTATGAAAAGGATTCCCTATGCTTTAGTCATAGGATCCATAATGTATGCTATGCTGTATATTAAACCGGATGTGGCATATGCATTAGGATGCATAAGCGATACTAGTCTAGTCTGGAGAAAAACATTGGATGGCTGTAAATGGTATAGTTAAATATTTGAGAAATACTAAGGACTTATTCCTCGTATATGGAAATGGTGATCTCCTTATGAAGGACTATACAAATTCGAGCTTTCAAAGTGATATAGATGATATTAAATCAGTGTCCGACATGTATTTACACTGAATGGTGGAGTTGTTAGCTGGAAAAGTTCCAAGCAAGAAATAGTTGTGGATTCCATGATGGAGGTCGAGTACATCACCATCAATGAAGCAGTAAAAGAGATAGTTTGGATGCGCAAGTTTTGAGTGAGCTCGGACTGAGTCTTGATACCTGAAATCCTGTAATATTGTTTTGTAACAACAATGTGACGATACAAATTTCAAAGGAGCCAAGAGCATACAAGAAGTCATGACACATTCTACGAAAGTTCGACTTAATTTGAGTATCCATTGAGAAGAAAGAAGCGATTCAAAGGTTGGATACCAAGGACAACATAGTAGATCCATTGAGTAAAGGCCTTGCTCGGTTAGTTCTTGAGAAACTGATTGAAGGGATGAGATTGAGATTCCATAATTAGCCCCAAGCGCAATTGGGAGATTGATAGTGTTTGTGGCATGCTCTAGGGGTATTTCTATAGTTTATTGTAAATTAATAACTCTGAGATCAATTCTCGTTCGAAATAAAGGTGTTTCTTCTTTCTGTTATATATGTGTTATATTATGGTTTAAATAATTAAATGTTTATTAAAAATATATTTAACAGAAAATCCATATATGGTATGTTTTTGTGATAGTAATTACAAAGTGTTGTAACCGTGTGTAATTTATCACAATAAAATTAAATATACCATTTTAAAGCCAAGATGCAGCGAGACTGGATATCGGTGTATCCGTTAAGACTGGAGTACATAACACTCTCCAAATGTTAGGCAGTGTATTGCTTATGACTGCTGGGGGCACCAAGGGGTTACGTACTGATGGTTATCGGATAACTATGGAACGACTCACTTGGTAGTTTTCTATTGGTTAATATAACTAGTCAAACAAAAAAATATCGACTTGACTAATTTACACAATTCTCTTGACTTGAAAATACTGTTGATCTTTAATGTGAAAGCTCTGCTTTGATTATAGTTAAATCATGGCACGATATCCAATGGACGACTATAGTTGGTCGAGTGAAAGCATTGGAAGTGAAACACTATTCAAGAGAGGATTCGTCTCCTCAGGTATATGAGGTCAGTATCATGGTTAACTGAAGTCAACTCAAAGTCAAAGTCTCTGGCCAGTGCAGCTCGGTTAATAATAATAATTATTGTTGAACAGAGGATTTTGTGTTTGATCGACAGTAAAGTGGAATGTGGATGATATTGGATTTTGACCTTACAAATTCCACAAATCCAAAGTGATATAGTTTTAACGAAGAGAAATGGTATAAATAATTGTCACTATCAGGTACTGCTTATAATTTACTAAAAGATATGTAAGCGATAAATTTAGCCAAAATGTCACACCACTTGCTAAGTTACGTGTGAACTTTAATAATCGAATAGTTCGATATTAATCGCTGACTGAATTTACACCTTTCAGTCGCACAACCAAAATGATGAATGCTCTAAATGAACCACATGGTTTAATTAATTTATAATTACTATAAATTGATTAAATTAATTAGTATTTATGAAATTTTAATTTCTAAATATTATTTAATTTGTTTGAATGCCCTTAAAATTTAGTAATGTGCTTAAAATAAACGCATGTATCGATATATGATATCTTTAGAGTGTTTAAATTTGACTTAAACGGGATAAATACTAAAAAGAGGCTTTAAATAAATTAAATTAATTAGTATGTATGAAATATTAATTATTAAAATTTTATTTTAATTTATGTGAATAATATTAGCATTTAATAGTGTACGTATATAAAGGTATAAATGCGTGCACATTTGAATTGGATTTAAATGGATAGATGCTATTGAGATTTTGGAAATTTTTAAGGGCCCATGTGGCACCATCTATGGCTAGCCATGAATGTTGAAGAGAGAGAGGATTTGATTAATATTTAAAAAGTAATTAATAGAGGAAATTTTAAGGAAGCAATAGGAAAAGGTTTCAATCATTCCTTTAAAACATTTCTCCCTTTATTTTCTTTTAATATTGATTTTCTACCTGTGACAATCATCCCTCTTTATCTTCTATCAGGAAATTCCAAATTTTCATGGCTTCCTAACCTCTAAATTTCCAAAATAAAGTATCAAATAAAATTAATAACAAAAGGTGGTTCTAATCTCTTAATTCATGCAGAATTCGAAGATTGATTCATAGAATCTAAGAGTCCTGATTCATCATTCAAGGTGCCTTCTTTTGGCAAAATCTTAAGGTAATATTTCTAATTTTATATACACATAATTCAATTATTTTATGTAATGTAGATTCATCACCTATTTCATCTCGATCGTGGATCTGTTTATTTGATCAAATAGATTAGATCCCTTTTGCTCCATCTTAATTAATTGCATATGTTCACCGTGTTATTTTAATTTGAATTTGAATCTATTTTATGATATATTTTGATTGATTGCTAATTCATATTGTCATTATTAGATCTACATTATATGATCCCATATTTAACTATTTTTCATATTGTCTAATTATTTAGATATGAAAACCTTTGCAGCATATACATATGTGTCTGATTTGTCCTATCTATTTTGTTGTTGTTTCAAGTATGTTATTTAAAAAATTTAATTAAAATCTAATTCATAATCAATGAAATATTTCTATTAGTGACTCAAACAGAAAACATATGTAGTTTATTTATGTTTGGACATATGTTTTGTGTTCACTATTTCAAATTCAATCTATTGGTTTATGCATACTTCTGTTTGAAGTTATAAAAAAAGATTTCCTTCATTAACATAACCGGACTTTATTGCAAAATATAACATACCCTTGGATTTCCTTTTAAATTAAAGTCAGGTTTTAGTTGTTACTTTATATTGGAACATATACTAAATTATAAATTTTAACATAAAGATGTATTAAGTTTAAAACATTATTTACAATGATTTTGTATGTGCTTGTGTGTATGTGTGTGTGTGTGTGTGTGCGCATATTTTAAGTGCACGCATGTGTGTGTATATATATTTATATAATTTTAATTAAAATTCATATGATCGACTTTTAGTAAAATCATAATTTTTAATTGTAAAGGCTTTCATTTTCAAAACTAGGTTTAAAATTGCTATCCTTTTGGTGTTATAAAAGAGACACTTAATTTTACCTCATTTATATGTATATGTATATTGGTTATAAATGTAAATATATGTTTATGTATTTTAAATAATATTATGGGCAATAAAGACACATATGTAGGAAATATCATCCCTATACACTATCTGATTTGTTACACTTACATAATTTACAGTAAACTATATTTGGACAATAGTTACATTTTATGTCATGAATAAATTGCCAATTAATTTCATTTAATGACTCAATCAATTTAATTGGAGAGGGAGAGAGAGAATGGAAGGTTTCACTCTCCACATATTGTTTATTATGCTCCCAATTAACTACTTGTTTTTAGGGAAATAAATGAAAGGTTTCCTGCCCTAAATTAACTCTTATAAATAATTTTTGAGTGTATTTGATACACTATACATTTAATGTAAATTAATTTTAAATTTCCTTTTAACCAACTTTAAATAAAATAAGACTTTATTTAATGTTTTGTTAGATTGGATCTAATATACATTTGGACTTCATAGGCTCACTAAAAATCCAAAATGATAATTTTTTTGAAATTCACCCATTTCTTCTACCGTGGGCTAGCCCAATTCCAACAATGGTTTCAGAGCCCAATAGCCTCTGCGGTCTAAATTAGTCATATTAAAGCAAACTAAGTAAGCTTTCCCATTTAATACGACGTTTAGAAAAGGTAAATTCTAGGATTGGAATTGGGCATTCAAGTACCCCGTCTTACCTGTTTACCAGCCTGGCTGGAAAGGTGAAGTGAGCCTAAAGGTTGCCCCTAATTAAAAAGGTCCAACTTGAATTGGGTCTTGGATAATTTTCAAAGTCGTTTTGAATATTAAAGTTAAGGATTTTAAATTTAATTGTTAAATTTAAAATGAAATATGTTTATTACAAAAATTATAATATAACATAATTTTTCAAAATGTTTGAAAACCTGTTCATGTTAATTTCAAATTTCAAATTTATTGATAAGATTAATAAAATTAAATTAATTAAACAAGTTAACTAATTAACGAATATGTGCATGTATTATATATTGAGATATATGTTATGTTGTTTTAAATTGTTTAAAATAACATAAGTATACATGTACATGTATGAATTAAAGTTTGAAATTAATATAATTTAATTAAAATAGTCTAATCAAATAAGTTAATTAGAAGATTAATTAATTAAATTACATATGTATATGATACATGTGTTATACTATAATAGTTATAAAGTATAATTATTCATGGATATATATGTTATATCAATGTCAAATTAATTAAAGTGTTAATCAATAAAATTAATTAAATATGTTGTAATTAATATAAACTAAATGTGGAACATAAAAGAAACCGATAATAGACTTAAGAAATAAATATATACATAATCATACGTATATCATGATTTCGAACGTGTTTGACACTTGACTCACGAGGGTAGTTCATAAGAATCATATTATTTCATAAGTTGATATCACTCAATTTAATGTTGTCCTCTACTATATATATATATATTAATAAATAACTTGCATACTCCTTAGTTATTGAGCAAACTCTAGCTAGGAATGTTATGTGTAGTATTATTAATATATTGAACAGATGAGGTAAGATAGCTATATGTATATGTTGAGCAACTCAAGGTACGTGTACTATACTTAGGCATCAAGATATGATAGGTGCGACTAAATAATTTTCATTTTGATTTGTTGAGAAAGCTCAAGGTCAAATTGAAATTATGACAAGGCACCAAGGGTTTGGAGTTTATATGATACAACCAATAAGGAGTTATCCATCGTCTGTGGAGCTATGACTTATTAACAAACTCAAGTTCAGAATTCCAAGATGGACGAACCCTAAAACGTACTAGTGAAGTCCAAAGACTTTTGAGTTTCGACTTAAGGTTTGGTGAAACATAAAAGGCTAGTGGGAGCTTATTAGTAAAATGTAACATAAAATTTGACTCTAACAATATTATAAGAACATCTACTATGATTTGTCCTAATAATCTACCACTTAAACTAGCTAAAAATATCAATTCCAAAAATGTTTTCTGAAAACGACAAGCTCACTGGACCTAACTATACAGACTAGCAAAGATTAATTAAGATAGCTTTAACTTATGTATGCCTTTGGACTTCTGTTACATGTGAACCCAAAACTGAACCCGCTAATGACACAGACCCTGGAGAATGACTTGCTTATATAAAGATGCAATTAGACCTAGAGATTGCCCAAGTTTTCTTGTTGTCCACCTTAGACAAACCATTGCAAAGGCAACACAAGAACATGTCTGTCCTTGAGATTTTTAATAGTCTCAAAGCTCTTTTTGGTGAACAGTCTAGTTCCGCAAGGTACGGACATTCGATGAAACTATTCAACACCAAATTGACCAAATGATGGAAAGTGGACAATCACGTTCTAATGATGAAAGGCTATATTGATATACTTGCACAATCAGATGTAGAAATATCCAAAGAAATACAAGTAGACTTGATCCTTGGTTCTCTCACTTCTCAGTATGAACCATTCATATTGAATTACAACATGAACCAATTAAATGCGAATCTCATGGAGCTCCTCAATATGTTTAGGTTAGCCAAGTTTGCATCCAAGGATCACGATGCCATACTTGCTGAGAAAGGTAATGCATCATCTTCGAAAGGTTCGAAGAAGTGGAAAATAAATGGTAAGAAAAAGAAAAGTAAGAAGACCGATGATAAGGATAAATGTTACCACTACTACAAGAAAGGTCACCGGAAAAAGGAACTGCCCTGAGTACTTAAAGATTGGTAGGGAAAGGAAATAGAATGGTTCTGTGGCTCCATCATGTACATTTATGGTTCAAAATTGTTTTGAAATCAAAAAATGTCATAAGTTTTAGATATTGGATCTGGAACTCATATATGTGATTCGTTACCGGGGCTCACGAACTAGCGTCGTGTGACAAAAGGAGAAATGAGCCTCCAAGTTGTTGAAGGATCTATTGTAGATGCAGCGGGGGTATGAGATTATCATTTAGTTTTGCCTAATGGTGTAGTATTGATATTAAATAACAGCAATTTTGTGAAACACTTTATTTGTGGAATATATCTGTGTCTAGATTGTTTGAGACTGGATATGTTTTTCATTGTGCAAACAATGTTATGAACATTAGTTTGAATTGAAATAAGATCTGTGTTGGATCGTTCTTGGAAATGACATTTATGCAATCAATACTAATTATATGTGTTCTGTAAATAAATCTTCTGACAATATAAATGAAAATTATATTTGGCACTGTAGTCAAGGTCACATCAGTGAGAAACGACTTCACAAATTGAAAACCAAAGCTTATATTCCGTCAGTTGATTTTGAATCATTTGATACATGTGGGTCGTGTCTCAAAGGTAAAATGACCAAGCACCTCTTCAGTGGGAGTAATGAAAGAGTTGATGAACTCTTAGGGCTGATACATAGTGATGTATGTGGCCCAATGCCCATAGTTACCAAAAATAATAGTTCTTACTTTGTTACCTACGCTGATGATTTCTCAAGACTAGGATATATATATATCTTATGAAGAACAAATCCGACATCTATGAGTAGTTTGTTGAGTACAAAATGTAGTAGAAAATCAAAGGGGCTGTAAGATTAAAATCCTTCGATCAGATTGAGGAGGTGATTAGGATTTCCAACAATACTTAAAAGATAATGGGATTATCTCTCAGGTTACTCCACCTTACACTCTGTAGCACAATGGTGTGTTGGAGCGAAGGAATCTAACCCTGTTAGATATGGTTCATTTCATGGTGAGTAATGATGAATTTCCTCTATCTTATTGGGGATATGCTCTAGAAACAGTAGCACATATGTTGAACTTTTTACCCACTAAATCTATGCCCAAAACAACGTATGAGATGTGGTCTAGTAAGAAACCCCAACCCAAATATTTGAAAGTATGGGGTTGTCAAACATATATTAAGAATGTTGGTTCAAATAAACTAGAAGCAAGATCGATACTGTGTATGTTTATATGATATCCTAAAAACTCGATGGGATATATATTCTACAATGCCGAGGAACGAAAGGTCATTATTTCTTGACATGCTGTCTTTTTAGAAAAGGAATTTCCATTGAAAGAAATTAACAACAAAGCATTAGACTTGGATGAGATCCGAGAAACTAACATTGAGGCCGAAACAGGGGGAGAAAGAAGTTCACCCGTATACGAAAACACACAAATTTTTTGAAGGTCTAGTAGGGAATCTTGTGCATTAGAGAGATACTACAATTTTTTTTGCGGACGGTGAAAAGGAGGACTGTGTGTTAGATGATGATAGTCCTCTGACTTTCCAACAAGAACAGCAGATTAAAGTCTCTGCACCCTAGCTTGAAGCAACGAAATTCGAAATGGACTCCATGTACGAAAATACAATTTGGACTTTGTCAGACATACTCGAAGGGATAAAACCCATAGGCTGTGAACGGATTTTTAAGAAAAAGCCAAATGTAGATGGGGAAGTGGAGACTTATTAGGCAAGACTAGTTGTAGAAGGATTTCGTAAAATTCAAATTGTTGAATATAATGAAACATTTTCACCCGTAGTTATGCTTAAATCAATTCGGATTATGCTAGCCATTGTTGCATTCTATCACTATAAATATGGAAAATGGATGTAAAGACTGCTTTTCTAAATGGCTAAATCAATTTAATTAGAGAGAGAGAAAATGGAAGGTTTATCTTTCCATATAATGTTTATTATGCTCTCAATTAATTACCTGTTTTTAAGGAAAAGAACAAAAGGTTTACTTCCCTAAATTAACTCTTATAAATAATTGTTCAGTGTATTTGAAATATTATACTTTTAAACTGGATTAATTTTAAACTTCCTTTTAACCAACTTTAAATAAAATAAGACTTTATTTAATGTTTTATTAGATTGGATCTAATATAGATTTAGACTTCATAGGCTCACTAAAGATCCAAAATAGTAAACTTTTTGAAATTCACCCATGTCTTCCGCTGCGGGCTGGTCCAGTTCCAACAATTTTTGAAAAAGTAAGTTTACTTAAAGGTTAACTAAGGGCATTTTTGTCATTTCAAGTTATAATAGTTTATTCTAAAACTTTTCCCATAAATATCACCTTCCATTCTCTTATTTATTCACTCCTTCTCTTCTCTCTTTACTAAAGCTTTCTTCTTCTTCTTCCTTAGAGTTTTAATGGCTTCATCTCTTCTCTTCCCTAACTAACTTTCTTAAAACATATCAAATCAATTCCAAACTCCACCAAACTTTTCCAAAGAGCTTAGAATATCACGTAAACATAGTTTAGCACCTAAAAAGTTGAAGAATGATGGAGTATAGAGATATCCCCTTGGCCATGAGCATTGGAGCGGTGATGATGGTTGTGTGCTTGTGAAGGAAGAAAATGGTTTTGGATGATGTTATGATGGAGTAGAAGTGTTGATTCGTTGGATGGTCGTAGGAAGAAATCGGGTTGAAAATATATGAGTAAATCTCACTTTGATTACACTATAATTTAGTTGCAGGTTTTGTTTGGAATAATATTATCATGGTTGCTAACTATACGATTGATAATATGGATGATGAATTTTAATTATATGGATGCTTGATTTGTTGAAATAATTCAAGTTTAATACATGTCGAATATCATAAAGGAAATCACTTTCTTTTATAAAATGAAATGGTGTATATGAAATTGTTAACCTCTTTAAAATAATTTAGAATTATTTGATAAGCATTTAAAAATGTTTTGAAAAAGTTTTAAAAGAAAATAAAAAATTGAGTTAAAATAAGCGCGTCGCGTAACGGCACTTCGCGATTTTCACCGGAAAAGCTAAATGAATGTGCATGATAGAAATGGTGTCGAAAATCTTTGAAATAAGAATTTTTCAGATCCTTATACCCATAGGTTTCAAATGGAAAAGAAAAAAAAGGTTTCATCTTGGAGATTTTAAGTTATATCCAAGTCAAGTTTTTAGGAAAACTGCGCTTTTTTAGTTAAGTTACCAAAGTTGAAAATTCTTCAAAATGAGTATTTTTAAATTTTAAAAAATGTGAAATAAATTTGATAAACATGTTAAAATGTTTTAAAAGAGATTTGAGTTATAAATATGGATTTCCAAATGATAGAAAAACTGTTTTTATATAATAAGCTTTTAAAAGCACTTTTCTATAGCAGTTTTACTAAACTTTAGAAATAAAGAATTAAACTTAAATATTCTTTCTTGATAATTTTATAAATGTCTGTAAAAAATTAATTTAGTATTTTAAAGATGGTTTGGCAGTTTTTTAAGAGTTCAAATAAATGGTTAAGAGGAATTGTTTATAACACTTAAACAATATATTGCAATCATTTCCTTGAATGTAATAACAAATTGAGTATGTGGAAATGAATAGTACATTTGTCCTGCCTGTGAGATCTGGAAAGATAAAACAAGGTGTGTAATTAAGGTTAGGAATGGAGCAACTGATGCTCTAGATTTACCCGGCCTCTATTTTCTCTTTCTAGGCGAGGGGTGGAACAAATCGAAGGGAAAGCCCAAGTGCTCTAAATGAAAAGATCATATTTAAGTTTTTCCAAAATAAAAATGATTGAACAAGTTTTTTCAGTAATATAAATAATGTTGTAGTCAAACTTTGTATTAAGTTATGAGGAGGGAAGTTTTATACTATCTGCATATATTTAAGAGGTGATTTTCCACCGTTATTCCACAAATAATACAAGTTGAATACGGAAATTAATTTGGGTAAAATTTGTCTAATCTTTTACTTAATATAACTAGTTTTCGGTTTACAGTAAACGATGTTTTAAATAACATTGTTTTTGACCCAGTTAAGACATGTGCTCGAAAAATAGAATTTTATTTGATTAGAAAGTAAATGAAGTGAAGATTTCCAAAGTTAAATGGATTTTGATTTATCGGTAAAAAGTTAAAATGAAAAGAAGCTTAAAAAAAAATCCTATATATGCATATTCACATTTTTATCGATGATCGGATTTCGTAGAGACCAGGGTCGAATCTGGGTAATTCCTATCGCAAAACCACTTCGAATCAATTTACGTTTCAAAGTAAAACATGTTGAAGATAAGATCATTGAAGACGAATATATTCATGATGTAGGGCTACTTGCCACTAGACCCTCGGGGAAATTTACCATATCATATACATCGGCAGTAGTGCTCCGTTATGGAAATATTCAAATTACAAGGACTAACCACTACTGATCCTAGGGGTGATTACCAAAACAGGATATGGTAGGAAAAGTGCCTTCGATTTCGTTTAGTTTTGGAATGAACTTGTACGGATGAATTTCTAACATTGCATTTTAAAATCT
Organism: Allium cepa; assembly: GCA_030765085.1. NCBI lineage: Eukaryota > Viridiplantae > Streptophyta > Magnoliopsida > Asparagales > Amaryllidaceae > Allium > Allium cepa. The sequence goes on along the minus strand of CM060928.1, from coordinate 845,787,871 downwards.
TATCAATTGATCCCTATAAATGTATCATCTGCTTGGTAGTGGAGAAGGCAACTTCTCTTAGCTTAACATCCTATCATGAGACGTACGAGCTCAGGGGTTATAGTTTTATAGAAATCAGTTGTGTGATTATGGAATGGCAATGTGGCATTCAAAGAAGAAAGATGTTGTGCTATGTGAAAAGGTAATCTGTACCTCAAGCCTCACACCTGGAAATGACCAAAACAGGGTAGATGTAACAACGCTATGTGGTTCGCAACCATTAAGGTATGATCATCCCCTTCTAGATACATTTCTACGCACTATGACATTCCGGTTTAAATTAATGTGGTGTGTGGTAAACGAGCACTCAGATAGGTCGGTAACGATCAGGGTGATGACATATTCGACAATCTAGGAAGAGGTAGGCCGGTTTTGTGTTGGTAGAGGACCATCAGTCAGGCCTCGGTACATTCCTCTAAAGATGCAATGCCAGAAGATAGTCCCTTCATATAGTCATTTATATGGAAATCCATTCTTCAATAAGTGCCTGACATTTTGTATGTAGAACCCACTTTGTAACAACCCTAGATTTTGCTCATATTTTTAAATTAACTTTATTTTTATTTTAAGTTATTTTAAAAAAAAAATATTTCAAACATTTCATTTTTAAATATAAATGTTGATTATTAAGTGATTTATAGTTCAAACTAGTATAATTTGAATATTTTACTATAAAGTGAATTTCTGGTCAAATTGTTCAAACTTTGACTTCTAAACTTCAAATTTAAATTATTTTAAATCTTTAATTTTGTCTTTTATTATGAAAATAGATTTAATATCATGAATATTGCTTTTCGTTTCGTCGAAATTGGATTTAAATTGTGAAAGTTATACACTTTACAATATTGTGTGTATATAGGGTTATTTAACAATATTCTTTGTTTTAATTTATATAAATGATATTTTTACTTGATAAATCTTATTCTAATTTGTATATTTATGTTATATTATGTATATTTTGAATTTTAAATATTTTTAAAGTGAAGTCTGAATTTTTCCAAAGCTTATTGAATTTATTTTCTATTTTTAAAGCCTAGTTTCTATTTTCTTTGCTATTTTCTTCATTTAAATTATATTTAAATTAAAATTTATATATTTATTTGTGAATGCATTTTATTTTCATGTTATTATCTTTTTTATAAATATTTTTACAAGTCCATATAAATTTTCCAAAGTTCATTCTGTTTATTTTCCATTTTTCTAGACTAGTTTGCAATTTTGTGCTATTTTCTTATTTTTACCTTATATAATCAATAATTATTTATTTATATTTTATATTTTGTTGCATTTTCGAAATCCTTACTGAAATTATGATTTTATCAGTAATTTAAACTTATATAAATAAATAAAGGTAATGTGAAAAGGTTTTGACTTTTGGTTTCCAATGGCTCTTTATCTCCCACCTTTTCACATTTCAACCTTACTTTTCATTCAATTGGCCACATCTCCTCATTTCTTCAGCCGCCTATTTTTTTTTCTCATTCACGTAAAAAATTTCTCTTCCCATTTGAAAAAAATTTCGGCCTCCATCATCTCCGTGAGTTTGGTAATTTTTTTTTTCATTTTCAATTGTTTTTCTTCTTGTTTTTCTACTTGTTTATGTTGATTGTACTTGCCTTCTCTTCTACTTCAGGTTCGGCCCCACCACTCCAACCACCATGGCCGCCTCCTCCACCATCTGAACCGCCCACCACCTCCTCTCCAGCCCCAAGCCACTGGCCGTGCCCAATTGTTGATCAAACTCCACCTAAATCTACACAAACTTCACCTATATGCACAATAGCCAACACCTATGCCTTCATCATCTTCAACCTTTCTTTGGCCGCCACCAACTCCACCTCCACCACCCATGGATGACCTTAAACCCTCTACCACACCATCTCCAGCCCACTACAGAGATGGCCGTGCCTGGCCTTGCTTGGGCCGAGCCAATGTTGCCTTGAATTCATGATATTTTGCATTGTAGTTGTAATCCTTGCACATATCTCATGCATCATCACTTTTGCTCCATCCCATACATGTTTGGCCGACCTCTTATGAACCCAAACCAGATCCTTGTCCTTGCTTTAGTCGTGCTTTTCTGACCTATATCTGAAGCATATGATGTTGAAAGCAAGCGCAAGGTCTTTGGAGATGATTTATGCATTCATTCCTAGCATTGTTTATGTATATTTGTGTTGTTTTCACCACTACCCATCTTTGCACCATCAACAACCAAGTGTAGGCCGACCATACCAAACCAAAACCTGATCCAAATCTTGCCTTAGACCTGTAGTACACCTTATGGCTGAACCTGAAGGTTGTTGGAAGCAAGTGCAAAGCAATTCTGCTTTGATTCGTGCAGTTGATTCTATCTTATTCTATCGTATTTTGCATTAGAAAACTTATGTTATTATTATTGTTTTGTGTGACTTGTATTCAAGGGATTCGATACTTTGGCTCTTCCACTCATCTCTGTGTCGTGTTATCGTGCTTGTGTGGTTCCCTTTCGTGCATTCATCGTTGCGTCTCCAGCTCAAACCCGTAAGTTATTCTCACCTGACAATATGTACATATGTAACTAGTAAATTGACCCCTTCTGAATCTGTAAAAACGCATAACCATATCACATCTGCTATGTTATGATTATATGATGTTCACCCATGCTTAAACACCTTTTATATCATATGTTACTGTTATATTATGTTGTTCTGTTATTTTTATCATTTTATCACACTGCAAGTTCCCTTTAGATTAGAATCACTATGGGTCAAAATGATACATACCCGAACGGACTTTAGAACAGGGAAAAATCGTTATGGGCTGAAATGTGATAGGCCTGAGCGATTTTCAATTTATTTCATTTACTTGGGACTGCGGGTTTGAAATGATAAAACCCGGATTTTCTTTGTAAATTACGGGTTGAAATGATATATTACCCGTATCACTTTACCTAGCGTAGAAAACTATATACAGACCCGTAGTTAAAATATGTTTTTCTAAAATTTTTAAAATATTTTAGAAATGTAAATATTACTATATTTTGATTTAAACTTGATAAAAAAAATTTTGTAAAGTATTATTGATTTTCTAGGAATTTATAAGTTAAATAAATTATGGAAAATTTAGAAAATCTGAATGTAAGTTATTTTGGAAATTTTGATTTAATTATAATTGGAAATTAAATTAAATATGAAATTATGATAAATTTATGATAATTTGAATTTAAAATGAATTTAAAATAATTCTATAATATATTAATGATTATTTAAGTTGAAATTTGGAAATATAACTTAAATTGGAATTTATGAATTTGATTTAAAAGTGAAATTTTAAGTTAAGTTAAATAAAATGGAATTAAGTTATATTTGAAATTTTAAACTTAAGTGTTAAGTTAAAATTTAATGTAATGAATTTAAATTTGAATGTTGAAGTTTAATAAGCGAATTATTAATAAATATTGATTTTTGAAAGGAAACTTAACTTTATAAAATCATGAATTTAAGGAAAATTAAATGATGATTATAAATGTGAAAATGTATGATTTTATAAGTTAAAAATGATTTAAATAAAAATATAAGTGTTTGTGAAATTCTATTGAATATTCGAAGTTAATTAACAGCATTTTAAATGCCGTCTTTTGTTAAATTGAATTGTTTTGAATGTAACTTTCTGTAGCATTTTCCAAATGCTGCGAAACTTGAATTTTCATTGTTTTAACAAATTTAAGTGAATAAATGAACATTGAAAAGTTTAAATTTTTGGAATTTAATAATTTAATTATTAAATGTAATAACTTCATTTTTATGATTTAAAATGAAGTAATTTGTTTTGAAATATAACTATTTTGATAGATCAAAGTGATTGAAATGTGGTTTCGAAAAGATGTGATATTTTGGTATATTAAAACGATTTGAAATGTGGTTTTGGAAAGATATGATATTTTGATATATTAAAATGATTGAAATATGGTTTCGAAAAGATATGATATTCTGATATATTAAAACGATTTGAAATGAAGTTTTGGAAAGATATGATATTTTGATATATTAAAATGATTTGAAACGAAGTTTTGAAAGATATGATATTTTTGATATTAAACGATTTGAAAAATAGAGTTTTGAAAGATATGATATTTTGATATTAAAATGATTTGAAAAGAAGTTCTGAAAGATATGATATTTTGGAAATGAAGCTTTGGAAGGTTATGATATTTTAATATATTAAAACGATTTGAAACGAAGTTTTGAAAGATTTGATATTTTGATATTAAATGATTTGAAAAAAAATTAAAGTTTTGAAAGATATGATATTTTGATATTAAAATGATTAGAGAAGAAGTTCTGAAAGATATGATATTTTGGAAATGAAGCTTTGAAAGGTTATAATATTTTAATATATTAAAATGATTGGAAATGAAGTTTTGAAAGGATATGATAATTTAATATATTGAAATGGTTAGAAATGACTTAATATTTATTTTGGTAAATATTTGAATTTGGAAGATATGGTATGATGATATATTGAAATGGTTTGGAAATGATTTAATCTTTATGTTTGATAAAGATTTGGATTGAAATGATATTTTATTTTGAAGTATAAAATATTGTTTTAAAGTTATAACTACGGGATATAATAACGATTGGTTGGCAAAGAGACCGGGATCGGATATCTGGCATACTCTCTGTCGATACCGAAAACCACTTTGACAACCGTGTACGCGGTGGAGATTCCAGAATGAAGTAGGATGGTGGCGACGTTCTTGAGGTATATTACGTGAACCCAACTCCCGTGAGTTGGCATAAGGTGGCTAAAACAGGAGCGATCTCGGGCCAAGTGAGGTCATTCCTCCGATCGGACACATTCCTTCGATTCTATACTCTTACTTGTGATTGATTAGATGGCCATCCTTCGATTTTGGTTTGGAGTGTGTTCTGAGGTGGGCGTATGTGGCTGCTGCGTTACCACCAGCCCGTGTGCGTAATTGGTATATCTACCCTGGCATTGCCTTGTGTGCCGTGTCACCTACCATACCGAGCCTTTACTACGAGTTTGTTTTTCTCCCGTAGCCCGTGTGGTATCATCTGACAGTCACCCGGTGTGGAGATGTCATGATATTGGATGGACTGCTGGGACTATTATGTGTGAAGGGTGATATGGGTAGCCTGGAACGCTATTTAAAAGTAAGTTTATTTTATTGTAGACATTATTATAATAGCGCAATATTACTACATGGTAAATAGTTTAACGGATCCTTAGAGGATGGGTGGTCCCAGGCATCCTTTAAGTTACTTGTACTTTGTTATAGTTCACTTGAGTTGGTTTACATTATATAAGTATATATTGTCCTGACTCGAGTGTTTGTATTTTTATTTACGCTCGGCTCAGCCTGAGTTATTCACAGATTTGGATTCCACTTTCTGAAGATTGGAATCGCTGGAGATTATCTGCTTATCTAGTTTTATCTATTCCAGTTCTGTTGTTCTATTCAGCTTGTACTTGGTTATCATCTTGAGACTTCTGTTGTACTTTATTTCTTCTGTTGTATTTTATTTAACTCTGATATATTTGTATAGTAGCTTCATGAACTACTTTTTCCTTTACTTCCGCTGCATTATTAAATACTCTGTGTCTGTGATCTGTGATTATTATTTACTGTATATTCTGAGATTTGCCAAATTTTATTTACAACGCGGTATTTTGAGAAATTCAATTCCGGCATGTGCGGATGCGAATGTTTGAAAATACCGGGTTGTTACACACTTTGTGGCTATTATGGTGGAATTTAATCAATGTAAATTTTTTTTGCTAAGATTAATAAGTTTACTTGCAAATATTTTCAAAGAATGTCATTAAAAATAATATCAAATGTTTTGATAAAAAAAAAATTTTTTCGCAAGGTAAAAACCCATCCGTGTTTATGTGTAGGGTGGTCTTATGAGATGCTCTTTCTTTTCACACCAATCTTTGATTTATGACACTTTCATTTAAGATTCATGTTTCTCACACTGGTTTGCCAGACTGATCCGGTTATTTTTATGCTCGGGTCAGATTCGAGTAGTTTCAGGGTTAACTGAAGACACTGGGAGTTTCCAGAGGAAAGCTAGAGACCTTCATCACGTACGAGCGTATTCTATTTCTGCTGCATTTATTTGATAATTTTCAGCAATTGTAATGACGCGATTATAACTGCCCAAGCTGAATTTAGGTTAAACTCTGATATATGTTTTATAAGATTTTTCACCGTAATAATATATGTTATTCCATTTGATTGAGATTCTGTTCTTTTTATTGTTATTTCTTACCTTTAAAGATCCATCTATTCATTCAATTTGGGTTGGACATGTGCGGTTTATTGTCGACTCAAAGGGTATGGAAATTTGAGCCTTTACATACCCTTGTCCTTTGCCCTCTACTCATTTTCTTCCACCTCACCACCTTGTCCCACCCTTAACACTTCATGTTAAAACATGTTTAAACTTATTTAAGTACTTGGTGTACTTTATGTCTCTCCTGATGTGATAATATATCTTTTTTTTTCTTAATTATATTTTAAACTTTACATACAAGAGTGTATACACATGCGTACATACATTATACAAGCTAAATTATTTAAAAATGTATATGTTTGATTAATACAAAGAGTTCAAAACACCTTTGATAACTTTTATCCATGAAAAGTCAATAATATTGAAACCGAATTCCGGATGCATTTTCAATTTTTATTTGAGCTAAATATTTTTGTAAACAAGTTTTGAAAACTATTATACCATCATATTTGACTTTGTAAAAAAGTTAATATAGAGCCTAATTTGACTTTTGTTACACAACCAGTTTAGGTTGTAGCGAGAAATGAAAAAAGATTAAGGAACAAGATAGTCCAGTTAGTGAAAGTTCAGTGGGGAGACAATGAGAAGGACTGTACTTGGAAGACAGAGGATAGGATTCGAGATACTTATCCTGATCTGCTATGAGGGTATGTATATATTAGATTTATACAGATAATTCCTAGTCATGTAGACAAGTATTGTTGTTAGTAGTATTTACAGATGATTTTTATGTTTAGTATATATCCCTTACTGAATTTCGAGGACGAAATTCTTTAAGGAGGGGAGCCTATAACACCCCTAATTTTTGGTAACATTATTTAGGAGATTAAATTAGATGAATTAAATGGAATAATATAAATGTTAAGTGATAAGAAGATTGAGATATGAAATTATATAATTAAGACCGTGTTCAATTAACTAATTAAATGGGCTAAAGAATGGGTTATTTGTTAATTAATCTAAATAAGGGTATAATAGGAATTTATTGCACACAACCCTTACCCTTATATATTCACGTTCCTTATCATTTCATTTCCCATTCATGTCATTTTGAAATCAAAAATAAAAACGCAAAAGAAGAGAAGCTGGCCATAATCTAGGAGAAAAGAGAAGAGAATTCAAATCAAGCTAAGAATTAAAGTTAGGGTTATAAATCTTAATCGCAATCCAATTTCCTTATCTTAATCAAGGTGAATAATAATTAATTCCGTCTCTATTTTGTTTAATAATCGTATAATTTCGGATTTAAGGGTAAATTCATTTTTATGATGATTTGGATGATGATATGCTTGAATTAAAATTTGATGGATTTAAATAAGAAAGTTCAAATATGATTATATGCAGTTTTTGGGCAAACCCGATTTATATTGATTTTTAAATGCCATGGAAAATTTTATATTGTATAAAACATGATTTTGGAGTTGGGTTTTAATTTTGAAAATTTTCCAAGCTATGGAAAGATTATTATGAATATTCGTGGGAAAATATGATTAATTGTGTCGATAAATTTATTTTGAAAATATTTTAAGAATTTGGGTCTGAATTTTGATATGCTAGATAACACGGTTAAAGTGAATTTATAGAATTTTTTGGGATTTTTCCTAATTGATTTGCTATGCAAATTAAATTATTTTAGAGGAAGGAGTTATTTGCAATATTGGTTTTGCTTAATGGAAGGGTTATTTGCTAACTTAACCATGATTTAGATCTAAAATTAGGCGGTAGTTATTTTGGTAAAGAATGTGAAAAGTTGAGGCAACCAATTACCGGTTTACATGTGGCGGGTTAGTTAGATAAAATTTACTCAAAGTGGCATTAATCAGCTTTTGTTCAAAAAAGCAGGTTTCGCCTCTAATAGCGTACCTTTCGACTCAGAGCTTCTACCTTCAATCAAGTCAAAACCACACTAAGCCGAAACTAATATATAAGGTATCACTTAGATGGTACATAGTGGATAGGAGAAAGGCGGAAGGCATGTTGTCAAAACATTGCTTCCGATGTGGTCGATACCTTTGTTTGTTTTAAAAAGTGAAGCACCTATCTTTGTTTTATTTAAGCCTTGAAAGGAGTCAAAGCATATGTTTTGAAAGAGGTATACTACAAGGCTTTCGATGGGGTTGCCAACTTATGTTTTAAAGAATAATCTTTTGAATGGGTTTCTTTATTTACAAAATAATGCTTTCGAAAGAAGGGGTTCCGACCTAGTTGAAGCCCAACTGCCATTCTTTTGCCTAGCGAGTTTATTTAAGTCTTCAATGCCTTCAAAGGGTAGTTTTTTCCTAAATGCTTTCAAAAGGGTCCAAGGGTTCCAGGCAATGGCTTTGAAAGGGGGTTTTGACGATATCCTTCAATTTTTTATTTAAATTATTTTGAAGTTTTTGAAAGGGATGGTGTCGAAGCCATCAAGTTTTCCCCTATATTTTTATATGATAAAGGATGGTTTCGAAAGAGAAACTTTCTTTTATATTCACTTTGACCTAAATGATATTTTTAAGTATAAACCCAATGGTTTCGAAAGGAAGACATTCAATGGTTTCTAAAAGGAGACTTTCAACGGTTTTGAAGGGAAACTTCCAATGGTTTCGAAAGGGGGACTTTCAATGGTTTCAGAAGGGATACTTCCAAAGGTTTCGAAAGGGGCACATTCAAATATTATGAAAGGGGTACTTTCAAGGGTTTCAAAGCTATGCTTCTAAAAGATAATAAGTAATACTTTAATATATTCGGAAGGTTTCGAAAGAGAAGTTTTAAAGTATTTCGAAAGGCAAGGGCCTAATGTTTTGAAAAGATATTTATATGCTTTCGATGGAGATTATCCAGTGATGTCGAAAGCAAGGTTTTGACGGGTTCGATGGTCTTAGTTTTCAGAACAAGTAACCCAATCTCATTTTTAAGGAAAACTGTGGCGTAAATAAATAAAGTATTTTGAAAAGGAGATTATGAAGAAGTTTTCTTTGATTAAAGGGATTAACCAAGTTATTGTGTTTGCTTCTTCATACATGTATGTATGTGTATGTATATATATATATATATATATATGTGTGTGTGTGTGTGTGTGTGTATAGACACACACATATATATTATAGTGGACCCATTACTATATTTTGGGGAAGGGCGGAATAACCTGCTTGGTTGACCCATTAGTGAATATAAATTAGGTTAACTCCTGAATGAGTAGAATTACATCTGGGTGGTCAGGAAGACCATAATGTCGAACGCTAAAATGTTAGAGGAAGATATTGGAAAGGGTCAATAGTTCTCAATATGACCATGAAAACTTTATATTGGAAAAAGATATTGGAAGGGGCTAATAAGTTCATAGTAAGACTATGAAAACTATGTATAAATGAAGATGTCAAAAAGACAGGTTCATAGTTAGCCCATGAAAGCAATGATTGATATTGCTAAGGGCCATACGTTTATAGTGAATCCATGAAAACTATATCAGGATTAAAATATTAACTGATGTCAATAAGTTCCAAGTCAGCCTATGAAAACTAGGACAAGAAGAAAAGATATTGGAGTCACCAATAGGTCTTAGTCAACCCATGAAAACCAGGATAAGAGTAAAGATATTGGAGTTTCCAATCGGTTCTTAGTGATCCCATGAAAACTATGTAACTGGATAGGGAGTCCATAATCATTTTACCGGTTATTAGTCAGCCCATGAAAACTATTAGATTAATTGTAATCCTAGAAACTATTATTGAGACATATATTTAGAAACAAATGGGAATGGGTAATCCATAATTTATTCACTTGTTTTGCATATTATCCTATCATATCATATTGTTTTGATTTATTTTAATCATCGTGGATGCAGGAGCACAGTATATGGTTTTATGATACGAGTGAGGGGAAAACCCATTCCGCTAAGTGGCATGGTCTCACTAGATATCCAAATGATTTGAGATGGTAGATTATTATTCATACCAGGCTTTATGTCTGAATTGATAATTATGTTTTCCCTTAAACTCTCGAGTACTCAGTTGATTTTGAGTAGTTTGAGAGTTGAGGTTTTCAGGTAGCCCATTAGACGAATAAAGCTTCCAAAGACGTGAAGGAGGCATGATTGATATCTAGAGTTCTCTTTTTATTATTCCGCTATGTAGTTTGTAATGGAAAAGTTGTTAAATTGCCTATATATACTCTGATTATCCAAGGGGCATCTTCATATGTCGCTTTTAGCATATGTTGTAATAAATATATTTTCTCTGAATGTGGTTAATGGTTGTGGGATTATATAATGAATTGGAATTATTTTGAAATGGAAAGTGATCTTGTTTGATGTTTTAAATTTTTTCCACATCCATGTGTTTTTGTATATCAATGAATCTAACACCGCCGTATTTGGTCGTCGAGGATTAATAATTATGGATGACTGCAACATCCACAGCCGTTAGTTTTGGGCCTCTAAGTAAGGGGATGTTACAAGTTGGTATCAGAGCATAGTTTTATGAAACTTTAAAAGAAATTAAACCTAAAAGCTTCTTTTTTTGAAACATAATCCAATGAATCAGAAATATGATCGGGGTTTGGGATAACGTTATAGTAACATACTTGTATTTGATATATATAAGTACGTATTTCCCTCCCTCTTGGACTACTTTTTGTATCTTACTAAGGCTCGTATGCAGATTTATGAGAAAAAAGATATGGAAGTAGGAAATGGAAGAGTAAATCTCGGTGGAGGAAGCACCACAACCAATGGAAATGCTCGACCTAATACAAGGAGGAACCAAGTTCGACAGATTAATGCTAACTGAAATGCTGATGCCAATATAGGTGCTGGAAATCCACCAGTAGATATGGGGGTGATGTATCAATTCTTCATCAATGTGATGCAAGTAGAAGTTGCTACTGGAGTTGTTGGAAATGTTGGAGGAGCTAATCCTATGGCTCCAGTTGGGAATAATTATGCTAAGCTAAGCAGAGATTACACTAGTCTTAGTGGAAAGCCATTTATGCGGATGGAGGATGCCGTAGAAGTTGAGAATTGGCTATTGCATTGTGAGAGTATCTTTGCTGATTTGGGTTTAGTTGATGCGCAGAAGACAAGGTTGGCCTCTAGGCTGTTTCATGGGTCAGCACTTCATTAGTGGAATAGTGTTACTGTCGGGGTTCAAGAGGAGGAGTTGACTTAGGCTGAATTCAGAAGGAGATTTGAACATAGGTTTTTATCTGAGGTTGCTAAGTCGGCGTTGAAGAGAATGTTTATGGGTATAATTTAGGGTAAGATGTTGGTTATCAAGTATGCCACTAAGTTTGATGAGTTGTCTCGATATGGGTTTGCTACTATAGACACAGACATAAGACGAAATGAGAGGTTCACTCGGGGTTTGAGACCTAAGCTTGCTATGGCGACCTTGACACATATCCACGTTCCTTGTAATGTAGTGTTAGTCCATGAGATGATGGTTTTGATGACAAAAACCTTAGAATAGATTATAAAATATAAATACTAACAGTATAAGTTTAGATATATATGTATATGAAGGATTTAACCATGCAGGTAACAAGAATAAAGACTGTACGGTATAGAGATTCATGATATCAAGATTGAAGACTCATGAGTATCAAGATTATCAAGAGTTCAAGAGTTCAAGTAATTTATTTTTTAATTAGAAAATTTGTTAAAACTCCTAAAAAAGCACCAACATCTTAAAATCCAATTTATTCGTGGAATGGAATCCACTTCGAGCCTGTTAAAGGGATGGAACCCTAAGTAGGATGGAACCTACGAAAAATCTAGTGGAACATTGTTTTGTATCCACTAACTTTTATTCAAAATGATTTTTCAAAATTATATCTTGTTTTCAAAATGATATCAAAACCTTCTATCCTGATTTCAAATACTTTTAGCCTCAAAATAATCTTTAATTTCAAAAACAAATTATTATTGTTTTTAAACTATTTTTAAATATAATATATTTAACTTTTAAATATTTATACTTAGATTTTAAATATAAAATTATAGTAAAATTTTGTATATATTATTCAATATATTTACTTATGCATTTTAATAATAATCAAGTATATTTATAAAGTTTAAAATAGTGTTAATATAAAATAAAGGTTATTTTCAAAGAAAATCAAAACACCAAAAATCCCTTTGGGATGTCGACATACTCAAGTACCCCATGTCGATATGGTGTCAGTTGAGTTCAAAATTTAAATTTCAAAAGAAGTGTCTAGTCCTCATAACTCTTCACGAATGGACATGGTTGTTGTTCCTCTATAAATAGGGGTTGGTTTCAACAAATTTTAACATAGATTTTCTGGTTTTTCACTCCTCTTCTTCTTCCACATTTCTATATACAAATTCTTATCATTACTCTGCCGAAATCAACATTGAATCTAACTAGATTATCTCTGGTTTGATTCTCTATCACTATCTCAACAAGATCCTCTGTGCTATTCAGAGTTATAGGCTTTTTGTAATCAACTTAGCGAGAAAAGGTGTGATTATAGCCTTGGAAATCAATCAAGTGAGATAAGGTGTGATTGTAGCCTTGGGGAATCAATTGGGTGAACTTGTTGCCCGGGAAATCAAGTATCTCTACCTAGAGAATTGTGATTCTGAAGGGTGTACCTCGTTGCCTTGAAATCGAGGGTGTAATTGTAAAGATTGTTTTTGAAAGGAAATCCGTACTTGTGTGCGGAACTGGATGTAGGGTAACTCCGAACCAATATAAAATCCAGTGTGTTCTTTTCCTTACTGTTTTTACTTTATTTCTGAATCTGTGTTTGTTTCTGTGATCATATCTGTGTCTGAATATTGCATGCATTTGTGTTTAAATTAACAAAAACTAAAAAGATTTAACAATTCTCTAAAACACTATTCACCCCTATAGTGTTTATCATTAGCCTTAAGATCCTTAATCCGCATTTCTTACATTTGGTATCAGAGCAAGGTTTTCAAAGTTTCATAATCCGATTTTTGAAAAAGTTTTAAAATGGCTATGTTTGTTAATACTAGTTTAGAAATATTCAGATCATCATTGTCTTTTGAGTCTGCCTATAATCAGTGTTCAAATTCAAGTTGTCTACCAAAATTGTTTGATGTGCAGGAATCATGATTTATGGCTATTGACGAATCAATACAGAACAGACAAATTTCCAGATCAGAATGGACAAATTGATACTCGATAGTGGATGTTCTAGACACATGACTGGGAATCCAGATATGTTAAATGATATAATATACAAAGACGGAGGACTAGTTAACTTTGGAGACAATTCAAAAGGATATGTGATTGGCATCGGCAAAGTCGGTAACTTTGAAACATCTATTATTACTAATGTTTTGCTAGTTAAAAATTTGAAACATAATCTGCTAAGTATAAGTCAACTTTGTGATAAAGGATATAAAATTAAATTTGAAAAAGATTAATGTCACATTGAAGATAACAATTCAACCATAATATTTGAGGGAGTTAGGAAAAAGAATATTTATATTCTTAGTATGAAAATTTCAAATGATAACTTATGTCTTTTGGCAAATACAGGTGACCCTTGGATTTGGCATAAGAGATTTGGGCATTTGAATTTCAAACTCTTATCTAGACTATCAAAACATGATCTAGTTAGAGGTCTCCCCAAAATGAATTTTAAAGTAGATAGTTTATGCGATGCATGACAATTAGGAAAACTTAGAAAAAGTTCTTTTAAATTAATAGATATGATTTCAACTTCAAAACCTCATGAATTACTTCACCTTGATTTATTTGGTACATCTCAAATTCCGTCAACAAATCATAGTAAATATGTTTTTGTAATTGTGGATGATTATTCTAGATTTACATGGACAATATTTTTGAAACATAAAAGTGATACTTTTGAATGTTTTAAGAACTTTACAAAAAGGATTCAAAATCAACTTTCTCTAAAAAAATTATAACCATTCGTAGTGATCACGGTGGTGAATTTGAAAATGAAAAGTTTGAGGAATTCTACAATAAAAAGGAGTAACTCAAAAATTTTCATTTCCAAGAACTCCACAACAAAACAGAGTAGTAGAACATAAAAATAGGATGATCAAGAGTGTGCGAGAACTATGCTTTCAAACAGTAAATTACCAAAGAATTTTTGGGCAGAAGCAGTTGCTACTGCCTGTTATATTTTATATAGAATTTTAATTAGACCTTTAATTAATAAGACTTCTTATGAACTTCTTCACTCAAAGAAACCTAAAGTATCTTATTTTAGAATTCTTGGAAGTAAATGTTTTATTTTAAATACTAAAGATAACTTAGATAAATTTGATCCTAAATCCGACGAAGTTATCTTTATTGAATATTCTAATAGAAGTAAAGTGTATAGAGTATTTAATTTAAGAACTAACACCATCGAAGAAACAATGCATGTGTCATTCGATGAAAATTACAAAAATTTTGAAGATTCAAATGATGAAGATGATTTAATTACTCAAAATCAAGAGTCAACTGAAACTAATAATGAAATTAATCATCCTAATAAAGGACTAAACTTTCAAAAGATCATCCTATTGAAAATATACTAGGAGATATGCAATCTATAGTTAAAACTAGAAATCAACTAAGTCAAATGAGTAATGCAGCTTTCATATCAACTATTGAACCCAAAAATCCAAAAGAAGCATCAATTGATGATTCATGGATTTTGGCTATGCAAGAAGAACTAAATCAATTTACTAGAAATGATGTTTGGGAACCTTTTCGTAGACCTAAAAATAAAACTATAATTGGAACTAAATGGGTTTATAAAAATAAAATGAATAAACTAGGAGAGGTGGTTAGAAATAAAGCATATTTAGTCGCTCAAGGTTTTTGTCAAGAAGAAGGAATAGATTTTGATGAAAGCTTTGCTCCCGTAGCAAGATTAGAAGCCTTTAGGATTCTACTTACTTTCGCAAATCATAATAATTTCAAATTATATCAAATGGATGTTAAAAGTGCCTTTTAAATGGATTTGTAAAAGAAAAATTATATGTTGAACAACCACCACTTTTTGAAAATGAAAAATTACCTAATCATGTTTACAAACTTAAGAAAGCTTTATATGGTCTAAAACAAGCTCCTAGAGCCTGGTATGATAGACTATGATCTTACTTATTACAATCAAAATTTGAAATTGGTAAAGTAGATAATACTCTTTTTATTAAAAGAAATAAAAAATGATATTCAACTAGTACAAGTTTACGTAGATGATATCATTTTTGGATCAACTAACTTTGAAATGAATAAAGAATTTTCTGAAATAATGAAAAAAGAGTTTGAGATGAGTCATATGGGTGAATTAAATTTCTTTTTAGGATTATAAATAAAACAATTAGATAATGGTATCTTTATTAGTCAAGAAAAATATGCTAAAGACCTAATTAATAAATTTGGTTTGACTACTGGGAGTGGAAAATCCACTCCCATGGCAACCAATGAGTACCTTAGTAAAGAAGATCTCTCGAAAGATGTAGATCAAAAGTTATATAGAGGAATGATTGGATCACTACTCTATATTACCGCTAGTAGACCTAATATCATGCATAGTGTTTGTCTCTGTGCAAGATATCAATCCCAACCTAAAGAGACCCACTTAAAAGCCGTAAAATGTATCATAAGATATGTTAAACACACTTCTGACGATGACTTATTTAACCCTAAAATGATTCCTTTGACTTAATATCTTACTGTGATGCTGATTATGCTGGTTGTAAATCAGACCGAAAAAGTACAAGTGGAACTTGTCACTTTTTGGGGCACTCTCTGATTTCCCGGTTTAGTAAAAAGCAAAACACAGTTTCTTTATCAAAAACTGAAGCAGAATATATTTCTGCTGCTTTGGCTTGTTCTCAAGTAATATATATGCAACAAACTTTAAAAGATTATGGTTAAAATATTTCAAAATCACCAATTTATTGTGATAATACTAGTGCGATAAATTTATCCAAAAATACAACTCAACATGCTCGAACTAAACATTTTGATATCAGACATCATTTTCTCAGAGATAATATAAGTAAAGAAGTAATCACTCTAGATTATATCAATTCTGAGAATCAAATTGCTGATATCTTAACAAAACCTTTAAATGAATCTATATTTACTAAATTAAGAAGAGAATTAGGTATTTGTTCAATAACTGAAATATAAAATATAAATAACAAGTATAATTAAAAATTAATTCAAAATAAATTAAATAGCAAAAATTCAAGAACCATGTTGACATACCCCTCTACCCTATGTCGACATACAACGTTTTTAAATTTTTGAAATTTTTCCCACCAAAATTCAAATAATTAGTTATATATTCTTCTTATTTTCGAATTTTTGATCATTATCTCTGTTCTCTCTCTATTCTAACTTCTGAAATTAATTAAACTATGGCCTCTTCTTCCAAATCAAACATAAAATCAACCTTTTCATTCCCCTCTCCTACTTCTGGTCCGTTTCAACGTATTACTCTCGCTCGTGTGACTAAAATGGAAGATTCTCTAAAGGATGCACTTCATTTTATGACTGAAATCCAAGTAATGCAACTTTGAATGGCCAAGGAACAAGAGAGGCAAGGCAAAATTCATAGGAATTTGCAAAAGTTTCTAATGGACAATCATGTTAATCCAATCTTGATTGATGAAGACTCTTCAGGAGATCAAGAACAAGAGGCCAGCGAAGAAGAAGAAGAACCCATGGAAGATACGCATGCGGAAGATTACGACAAGGTCATTTGCGTTGGTGAAGTCATTTTGACAAAAATGAGAATCTTGTCGAACAACATGGAAATTTATGTTTCCAATATCCAAACTGTTCGATTCATAGATCTCCTATGTTCAAAAACACACATTAGTTTCTTCTTTTTCTTTACCTTTGTTGAATGTTCCTTCTTACGTTTCCCATGAAAATGTAAATATAACCATATGATTAATAAATAAATTGTATTCTTATATGTGTTCTTCCCTATTAATAAATATAACTATATGGTTATTATATACTTAGAATAGTTAGTAGTTTAGGATTAGGTTTATTATTAGATCTAAGTGTTGATTGTTTATGATAACATTATCATTATAATCACATGTCATAGGGTATTAGATTTAGAGGGAGTTCTATAGTTTGGAGTTATATAGTTTAGAGTTAGTTTTTTTTTGTTGATGACAAAGGTGGAGAAGTATAAAATAGGGTAGTTAGGCATAGATTAAGGGGGAGTTATTAGGATAGAAGTAATATTTTATAAGCAAAGGTTGTCATCATCAAAAAGGGGGAGATTATTACTCCGTGAGATGATGGTTTTGATGACAACAACCTTAGCATAGATTATAAAATATAAATACTAAAGTATAAGTTTAGATATATATGTATGTATGTATGTATGTATGTATGTGTAGGATTTAACCATGCAAGTACCAAGAATGAAGACTATACAGTATAGAAATTCAAGATATCAAGATTGAAGACTCATGAGTATCAAGATTATCAAGAGTTCAACAGTTCAAGTAATTTATTTTTTAATTAGAAAATTTGTTAAAACTCCTAGAAAATCACTGGCATCTTAAAATCCAATTTATTCGTGGAATGGAATCACTTCGAGCCTGTTAAAGGGATGGAACCCTAAGTAGGATGGAACCTATGAAAAATCTAGTGGAACATTGTTTTGTATCCGCTAACTTTTTATTCAAAATAATTTCAAAACCTTTCTTTTAAAAGCATCAAAAACATCTATCCTGATTTCAAATACTTTTAGCGTCAAAATAATCTTTAATTTCAAAAACAAATTATTCTTGTTTTTAAACTATTTTTTAAATATAATATATTTAACTTTTAAATATTTATACTTAGATTTTAAATATAAAATTATAGTAAAATTTTGTATATATTATTCTATATATTTACTTATCCAATTTAATAATAGTCAAGTATATTTATAAAGTTTAAAATAGTTTTAATATAAGATAAAGGTTATTTTCAAAGAAAATCAAAACACCGAAAATTCCTTTGGGACGTCGACATACTCAAGTACCCCATGTCGACATGGTGTAAGTTGAGTTCAAAATTTAAATTTCAAAATAAGCGTCTATTCTTCATAACTCTTCACGAATGGACATGGCTGTTGTTCCTCTATAAATAGGGGTTGGTTTCAACGAATTTTAACATAGATTTTCTGGTTTTTCACTCCTCTTCTTCTTCCACATTTCTATATACAAATTCTTATCATTACTCTACCAAAATCAACATTGAATCTAATTAGATTATCTCTAGTTTGATTCTCTATCACTATCTCAACAAGATCCTCAGTGCTATTCAGAGTTATAGGCTTTTTGTAATCAGCTTAGCGAGAAAAGGTGTGATTGTAGCCTTGGAAATCAATCAAGCGAGATAAGGTGTGATTGTAGCCTTGGGAAATCAATTGGGTGAACTTGTTGCCCGGGAAATCAAGTATCTCTATCCAGAGGATTGTGATTCTAGAGGGTGTACCTCGTTGCCTTGAAATCGAGGGTGTAATTGTAAATATTGTTTTTGAAAGAAAATCCGTACTTGTGTGCGAGACTGGATGTAGGGTAACTTCGAACCAGTATAAAATCCAGTGTGTTCTTTCCTTTACTGTTTTTACTTTATTTCTGCATCCGTGTTTGTTTCTATGATCATATCTGTGTCTGAATATTGCATACATTTACGTTTAAATTAACAAAAACTAAAAAGATTTAACAGTTCTCTAAAACACTATTTACCCCCCTCTATTGTTTATCCTTAGCCTTAAGATCCTTAATCCACATTTCTCACATGTAGTTGTGAAGATGGAAATCTGCCATAAGGAGAGGGTTGCTTATTGTGCTAGAGAGAAGCCAGTTGAAACCCAAGGTTCTTAGAAGAAGAATAGGAAGTTCTTTAAAAAGAAGGGAGCCTATAAGGGGGATGCTGCCAAGAACACAAAGGCTAATTTAGTTTACTATAAATGCGATAAGAACCAGTGTGAAAAGAATGTGAAGTGCTTCAACTGTGACCAAGTTGGGAATTATAAGAACCAGTGTTCAGAACAAGTTAGGGCGGACAAAGGGAAGGTTTTTGTTGTTGGACCATCATCTATTAAGCCAACTGTAGCTAAGAAAGGAAAGACTGTGATGGATGGTACGTTTTTTTATTCAGGGTATACCAGTTAGAATACTATTTGATACCAGTGCATCACATTCATTTATATCTCATTGTTTGGTTGATAGGTTATGCCTAGAACTCACAAACCTTGTTACTTCTTTAAGGTTTGCGAATCCAATAGAAGGGTATGCAACTCTAGGATTAAATGTGACCAGTTAGAACTTGATTTGTTGGGTTATAAGTTTGCATGAAATTTGTATGTTTTCGATTTCATAGTTTTCGAAATCATTTTGGGTATGGATTGGTTGAGAAGATATGAGGCCAGGATATTTTGCCAGGATGAGAAGATATCAGGTATGCCACTAAGTTTGATGAGCTGTCTCAATATGGGTATGCTACTATAAACATAGACATAAGAAGGAATGAGAGGTTCATTCGGGGTTTGAGAGTTAAGCTTGCTTAGACAACCTTGAAACATATTTGCGATCCTTGTAATGTGGTTGCGAAGATGGCAATTTTCCATAAGGAGATGCTTGTTGATTGTGCTAGAGAGAAGCCAGTTGAAACCCAACGTTCTCAGGGAAAGAATATGAAGTTCTTTAAGAAGAAGGGAGCCCAGAAGGGGATGCTACCAAGAAGAAAAATGCTGATTTAGTTTACTACAAATGCGATAAGAAGGGTCATTATGCTAATGAGTGCCGGTATGGCAAGGGGAAGAACGTTGCTGATAAAAAGAATGTGAAGTTCTTCAATTGTAACCAAGTTGGGCATTATAAGAACCAGTGTCCAGAACCAGTTAGGGCGGACAAGGGGAAGGTTTTTGTTATAGGACCATCATCTATTAAGCCAAGTGCAACTAAGGAAGAAAAGACTGTGATGGATGGTACATTTTTTATTCAAGGTGTACCAGTTAGGATACTATTTGATACCGGTGCATCATATTCATTTATATCTCAGTGTTTGGTTGATAGTTATGCTTAGAACTCACATACCTTGTTACTTCCTTAAGTGATGTGAATCCAATAGGAGGGTATGCAACTCTGGGGAAGAAGGCCGTAGATAAAAAGAATGTGAAGTACTTCAACTGTTACCGTGTTGGGCATTATAAAAACTAGTTTCCAAAACCAGTTAGGGCAGACAAGGGGAAGGTTTTTATTATTGGACCATCATCTATTAAGCCAACTGCAGCTAAGAAAGGAAAGATTGTGATGGATGGTACGATTTTTATTATGGGTATACCTGTTAGGATACCATTTGATACCGGTGTGTCACATTCATTTATATCTCAATGTTTGGTTGACATGTTATTCTTAGAACTAACATACCTTGTTACTTCCTTAAGGGTTGCGATCCAATAGGAGGGTATGCAACTATGGGATAAAATGTAATCAGTTTGAACTTGATTTGCTGGGTTATAAGTTTGCATGCATTCTGTATGTTTTCGATTTCGTAGATTTCGAAATCATTTTGGGTATGGATTGGTTAACAAGGTATGAGGCTAGGATATTTTGCCAAGATGGGGAGATATCACTAAGACACCCTGATAGTCATAACTAAATTATATTCTAAATGGAGAATTCTGACCGGAGTAGTTGTGCTTTGTTAAGTGCAATGGAAGCGGGAGAGGAGCTAAGTTGGGTTGGAGTAGCAAGAGAGTTTACAGATGTCTTTAAGCAAGTCACATGACTACCACTAACACAAGCTGTTGAGTTTCAGATAGATCTTGTGCCTGGAGCTGAACCTATGAGTAGACCACCTAGCTGGATGACACCTACTGAGATGAAGGAATTAAAGGTGCATCTAGTGGATCTAGAAGGAAGGAATTTTATTAGACCAACCATTTCGCCTTAGACAGCGGCCGCATTATTCGTGAAGAAACCCGATGAGTCGTTGATGATGTGTATCGACTATTGTAGGCTAAACAAGAGGACGATAAAGAATAATCATCCTTTGTCGAAAATTGATGATCTATTTTATCAGTTGTGTGAAGCTAGAGTGTTTTCCCAGTTGGACTTGGCGATAGGCTTCCATCAGTTAAGGGTGGCAGAGGATAGCATTCCTTTGACAGCATTTCGAACTAGATATGGTTTGTATGAGTGGTTAGTAATTCCATTCGGGTTGACGAATGCACCTGCTTTCTTTGGGGTTTTCTTGGACTTGTTGGCTATTACCGAAGATTCATCAAAGATTTCTCACGGATAGCAGCACCTTGACTAAGCTAACTAAGAAGGATGTGAAGTTTGTTTGGTCCGACAAATGTGAGGAAGCATTCCTTAAGTTAAAGCATTTGTTGACTACTGCGCCTGTTTTAGTAGCTCCAGATGAAAATCAAGGGTTGATGGTGTATACTGATGCATGTGGATCTAGATTAGGAGCTGTGTTGATGTAAAAGGGTAAAGTGATTGCCTAGACTTCATGACATCTTAGACTGCATGAAGTGAGATATCCTACTCATGATTTGGAGTTGGCTGCAGTGATCTTCGCATTGAAGATTCGATGGCATTATCTCTTAGGGGAAAGATTTGAGCTATACGCAGATAATAAGTCTTTAAGATATTTATTCTCTCAGAAGAGTTGAATATGAGATAGCGGAGGTAGCTGGAGTTTTTGGCAGCTTATGATTTTGGTATAGAGTATATTCCAGGGAAAAGTAATAAAGTAGCAGATGCTATTAGCAGAAGACATCAGAATGTGGTGTTAGCTATGTTGGCAGAATGGAAGGATTTAGAAGCTTTGACTATTTGTAATGTCCAGTTAAGATCAACTGCTAGTTCTAGTCAAAGTACTGCCATATTGTCCTATTTAGAAGTTCGACGATTACCGATCAAGAGAATTGCTTCTAAGTAGAAGGAGGACCCATTATTGGCCGAGAAGATCAGAAGGCTTGAGGTTTGAACCGAGATTTATGATCACAAAGATTTCTGTCTTGACCAGAGAGGATGATTAAGAAATAAGGGGTGATTATGTGTTCCAGATATTGAGAACTTGAGGAAAGAAGTTATTGGAGAATATCATCGATCCAAATTACAATTCATCCTAGAGGGACCAAGATGTATCAAGATATGAAAAGAGCTTCTATTGGGAAGGTACGAAGAGGGATGTTAGCTTGTAGGTTAGGCAGTGTGCAAACTGTCAATAAATGAAAGCCGAACATCAGAAGCCAAGTGGGTTGCTTCAGCCTTTAGAGATTCTAGTTTGGAAATGGGATTCCATATTCATGGATTTTATAGACGGGTTACCAAGGTCGAATAGAGAAAATGAAAGTATATGGGTTATAGCGAAAAGTTTGACCAAAAGTGCCCATTTCATTCTAGAAAATTCAAATAGGATGGCACCTATTTTAGCTAAGTTGTTCATGTAGAACGTAATTAGACTACATGGAGTTCCTAGTAGCATAGTCGGCGACAGAGATGCTTTGTTCACTAGCGAATTCTGGAAGAGTCTACAGGATGTGTTAGGCACTAAGCTTAAGATGAATATCGCATATCACACTCAAACGGATGGGCATACAGAGAGAGTTAATAAGGTACTCGAGGATTTGTTGAGAGCTTGTGTATTGGACTTTGGTGGATATTGGAAGGATCATCTACATTTGGTTGAGTTTTGCTATAATAATAGAATTGCCAGTATGTTGGTTGGAGACAGGAAACAGATTGGTCATAGGTTCAGATTTGGTTAGAGAGGCGTCAAAGAAGATTGAGTTGATCTGAGAAAGGATGAAGGAAGCTCAATCCAGGCAGAAGAGTTATGCAGATAAGAGGCATAAAGACCTAGAGTTCTTAATTGGAGACGGGGTTTTCATTAAGGTAGAACCGATGAAGGGTGTGGTACGATTTGGCAAGTCATGGAAACTAACACCGAGATATATTGGTCCGTTCCAGAGTGTATAGAGGATTGGAAAGCTTGCATACAGAGTAGAGTTGCCAAGCAGTATGGCAAGTGTCGATAATGTATTTCATTTGTTCATCTTCGGAAGTATGTGCATGATCCAGAGACTACTATTCCTTCGATAGGGTTGGAAGATATGGTAGTAGAGCCTAGTTTGATTTTTGTTAGACAACTAGTTCGGGTTGTAGTGAGAGATGAGAAAAGATTAAGGAACAACATAGTCTAGTTAGTGAAAGTTCATTGGAGCGATAACAAGAAGGACTATACTTGGGAGACAGAGAACAAGATTCGAGATACTTATCTTGATCTGCTTTGAGGGCATGTCAATATTATATACATATATATATATATAGATGATTCTAGTCTGGTAGACTAGTATAGTTGTTAGGAGTCGTTACAGACGATTGCTATGTTTAGCATTAAGTCCTTACTGAATTTTGAGGATGAAATTCTTTAAGGAGGGGAGCCTGTAACACCTCAAATTTTAAAAACATTATTCAGGAGATTTAATTAAATAAATTGAATGGAATAATGCAAATGCTAAGTGATAAGGGGATTGAGATTTGAATAAATATTAACAAGGTCGTGCTCAATTTACTACTAAAATGGGCTAAAGAATGGGTTTTTTGTTAATTAATCTATATAAAGGTATAATGGGAATTTGCCGCACACAACCCTTACCCTTATATTTTCATGTTCCTTAAAATTTCATTTCCCATTCACGTCATTTTGAAAACAAAAATAAAAATGTAAAAGAAGAAGAGCCGGCCATAATCAAGGAGAAAAGAGAAGAGAATTTAAATCAAGCTAAGAATTAAAGTTAGGGGAATAAATCTTAATCTCAATCCAATCTTCTTATCTTAATCAAGGTGAATAATAATTCATACCATCTCTATTTTGTTTTATGATCATATTTTTTCGGAATTAAGGGTAAATTCGTTTTTATGATGATTTGGATGATGATACGCTTGAATTAAAATTTGAATGATTTAAACAAGAATGTTTAAATAAGATTATATGGCAAAACCGTTTTATATTGATGTTTAAATGCCATGGAAAATTTTTACATAGTATAAAACATGATTTTGGAGTTGGGTTTTAATTTAGATAATTTTCCAAGCTATATAAAGATTATTATGAATTTTCAAGGGAAAATAAAACTAATTGGGTTTATAAATTTATTTTAGAAAATATATTGAGAATTTAGGTCTGAAATTTTATATGTTAGATATCACGATTAAAGTGAAAATATAGAATTCGCAAGGAAATATTATTATGAAATTTCATGGGAAAATATAACTAATTGGGTATATAAATTTATTTACAGAAAATATATTGAGAATTTAGGTCTGAAATTTATATTGTAACATCCTTGGGCCTACGTTCCCAATCTACGACACTTACGCATTAAGAGGACCCTGTAATGCCAACTCACACTGAAGACAACTTAGGGTATGCTACGTCCATGTCCAAGCTCAATGGCAATGCTGCCACTTATCGCACTGCACTGAGAATCCACCAACAGTCTTATGTATGCACCAAGGAACCCCCATTAGTGCCAAACTACACTGCGCCAAGCATCCACCAACAGTGTCGTGCATACAGGGAGGAACCTCCTGTTAGTTCCTTATGCTTATTGTACCTCAACGATCTAATCACCTTATAGCGCATATCAAATTCGCTCAACGAATAATGTCTAGGCCAAATTGCCCTTGTACACATCCTTCTATTTTCGTAGCATTCAAGGGTTGAAAATTTAGGAAATAATTTCCACGTAAATTTACTAATATGTATGTATGTACAATTTAATAAACTGGGCCTTGAGCCGAGGTTTAGTCTGTGCTTGAAAAACATTAATCGATAGACTGTCAGCTACTAAGCGATCGAGTGGCTCCATTGAGCCTATCGAATGGTCGAAGTTTATTATTGCAATTTTTTATTTTTTATTTATTCCGTTTATTGATTTAGTTTTACAGTAAACCCTAATTTGTTAATCTACAATTTCCAGTGTTCTCAATTTCAGTTTATAATAATTTTATAATTTCATAACTGTGTTAGTCATCAATTCTAATTAACTTAGGTTAAGAATGAACTGGTATTGATATGCCAATCTATACTCAATTTAAGAAAACGAGTGTGTTCGACCAAAATCAACTTTTATCCTACCAATTTTGCTTTAACCAAATTTAGATTAGACAGGGATCATATTCATATGGGTTAAATCGCCATCAAATTCCCAATCTACAATGGTTATTAGATAAACAGAGACTATAGGAAATGAAAAAAATTCTAGATCAAATAGGGTATAAACAAACTTAACTGTAGGTAAATCATTATAATAACTTTGAACCCACTCGCCTGTAGAAAGCTATTTGCTTTTTAATTCGCTTAGAATTGCCTCTGCTTGATACATCGAGCTCTCCTTTATTTTATTTTATTCCTCCTTTAATCTTTTTAATATAATTTTTAATTTTTTTGAAGAAAATTAATTTGGAAAGAAAGAAGATTGAGTTCCAAGAGAGACAGAGTTTTTTGTACGATTAGTATGAAAGTAGGGTTCTACTGCTAGATTAGGGTTCTATTTATAGGGTTTCAGATCATCGTCGGTCATTAGATCGGTTTATGTAAAATCCGGGACTTTCAGCTTACCCAATCCCAAACTTGGAACGCTCAATCGGTTGACCCTTGACCTTGGGCAGTCGACGTCAAGGGGTAGAACGATTAAAACAAGGGTGTCGACTGGTGGAACTTTCCGATTAACTATTTCATACGAGCTCCGATTATAAAAATTTATATAAAAATTATCCATAAAATCGCTACAAATGCAATTGTACAAGTTTCATAGCCAAATTCGAACTTTAGTGAAAATTCCATTTTTACCCTTATTATATTTAATTTAATTTCTTTTATTAAATTTCTGGTTAATTTTTGCGGGCTATTACATTCTTCCCCCATTAAAAGGATTTCGTCCTCAAAATCTCCAAGGACTAAAAAATGTAACTCATACCTACGGAATTTAATACTTACAACTATCTACTCATATTTTAACCATTGGCAACCATAGTCTGAAGTTCAAATTCTAATACAATATGTATTTTCAGGCATGGAATGCATATGAACCTAATGCTAAAATTTGGCGGCCTCCTGATCTAGTCAACCTCCTAATATGCAAGTGCTTATGCTATGTATCCAAATGTATGCAACATCCTAGGTAAATATACTGGCAATTCTACATGTATGCCCAACCATTCAATTCATATGCAACAACCATATTCATATAATTTAATAAAATAAAGAAGTGTTGGTGTGAGTGTATGCTAACTCTAGAATAAGTTTGCCTATGTTTGTAAGGATCAACTTAATAAATACATCCATTAGCAACCATCATCCAAAACATGTCATATTGACACGTTCACAACCATTCCTAGCATCCAATTGTCCCTATCTATGGGGTATATTAACCTAGAACATAAACACATAAGTAGTTTAGACTTATTTAACTAAAATGGAAACGTTCCAAAAAAGAGTTCTAGATGGATAGCTTAGATCTTCTCTTCAGGCTCTCATGTACTCTCCACTAAGTTATTTCCCTAATGAACCTTAACAAGCCTAATAACTTTACTATAGAGTCACTTCGCACCATGCTCAAGAATATGAGTGGGTGCACGATGACCAAACGACTCCCTTTCTACCTACACCTCGTCTTGCTGACATGGCTTGACTAAAGTGGTTGTATCATATAGACACTTTCGTAAGTGTGACACATAGAAAATGTCATGTACTCCCGCTAATTTTTTAGGAAGCTTCACCATATAAGCTAATTTCTATACTCTACCTATGATCGAAAAAGCCCAACAAATCTTGGGGCTAACTTTCTCGTTCGAATCTCATAACATGCTTATGCAGTGAGATCGTAAAAAAACCCATGCCACCCACTGCGAACTCCAACTCCATGCATCTCTTATCAGCATAAGATTTTTGCCTATTTTGCAAAGTTTTCATCCTTCTACGGATCAAGTCTACCTTCTCCGATGTCACCTTCACCATATCTGTTCCAAGAATGATCCTATCCATTGCATCCCACCAACAAGATGGTGATCTATAAGGCATTCCATATAACGCCCCAAATGGTGTCATCCCAATACTTGCCCTGATAGTTGTTATTATAAGTGAACCCTACTAGTGGAAAGTGATCCTCCTACGAGCCTCCAAACATCTAAAATAAATTCTTGAGTATCCAGTTTACCCCCTCTATCCATCCATCCATCCATCTGTGGGTAATAAGCGGTACTCAAACTCAACTCAGTATCTAAAGCCTCCTGAAGATTCCTTTAAAATTCACCGGTCAAAAGTGGATCTCAGTCGCTAATGATGCTTGAAGGAACTCCATGTAACCTAAACATCTCCCATACGTATAGTGCCGCCAAAGATGCAACTGCCCTTGTACTCCTAACCGGGACAAAATGAGTGCATTTGGTTAGTAGGTCGACTGTGACCCAAATACTCTAATTCCCCTTCCTACTTTTAGGTAGTCCATCAATGCGAACCATAGAAACACTCTCCCTCTTCTAGCATGGAATATATAATGGCTACAACAATCCTCCTGGTTTCTTATACTCTGCGTTAACCCTCTAGCAAGTAATATATCTAGCCACATACATTGCCACATGCCTCTTTATACCAGGCCAATAAAAGACATTCTTCGTAT
This sequence comes from Allium cepa, assembly GCA_030765085.1. NCBI lineage: Eukaryota > Viridiplantae > Streptophyta > Magnoliopsida > Asparagales > Amaryllidaceae > Allium > Allium cepa. The sequence continues at coordinate 845,759,867 of CM060928.1, read as the reverse complement.
GATGATAAATTATGTCTCCACCAGGACGAATGGTCATCCTAGAATGATGAATCTTGGCTAGTACCATGTCAATTAACTCTATAATAAGAGGAACTCATAATATACCATCTCTACCTAACCACCCCTTCGAGTCAATGGTATAGTGCCTCAAATGATTTGACTGCTCTCCTCTACCGAGCTTGTTAAAATATATCCAATAACTCCTTATCATGCTATTGACTTGATCAAATGCAGCCCATGAGTGTAGGCTGCACATCCATACCTGCTACCAAAGTGATGTCCGACAATGGTCGAAAACTGAACGTAGAGGTAAATTCCAAGTGCTTGCACTATAAAAACATAAAACTCAACATCGCATGCTTTCTACTCAAGGCATTTACTACGATATCGCCCTTGCCTGGAGTATATGAGATATCAAAATCATATGTTGCCAAGAACTCCATTCACCTCCGCTGCTTAAATTCAAATCCTTCTAGAAGAATAAATATTCAGGGACTTATGATCCATGTACAACTCAAACCGCTCTTCTAATATATAGTGTCTCCATGACTAGAATGCAAAGACAATGGCTGCCAACTCAAGAACAAGGCTATTGATAATTTCTCTCATGGACTTTCAACTATTGACTAGTATAGCTCGTCACTCTCCCTTCCCACATTAAGACTGCGCCTAACCCTATACTGTAAACGATGGTATACTATGAATGCCTTCGTGCCATCAGGTAATACTAGAACCTGTTCACTAGTTAACGACTCCTTCAGCTTGAGCATCCTCACACTTTGAGTTCCAGGAGAAAACCAAATTCTTCTTGGTAAGGCAGGTTAGAGAGGCATAAAATTTAGCAAAGTCCTTAATGAACTTCCTATAGTAGCCTGTCAAATTAAGGAAACTTCTCACTTCCATAGAATTCTTTAACACATGCAAATGATGTACTGTAATAACTTTACTAGGCTGCCAATCCATGCTCAGAGACAACGCGTCCCAAAAAGCAAGCCTCCTTACACCAAAAATAACATTTGGAAAACTCCGCCTTCAATTTATGCTCATAGAGAGAATTGAGAAGTTTTTCTAGATGATTCCTGTGCTTCTCCTCGTTCCTCGAATGGACTAGTATATCGTTAATAAATACCCCCATAAACTTATTAAACGACCCTCTAAGAACACTGCTCACTAGATCAAAAAATAGGTAGGCGCATTGGTTAGTCCAAATAACATGACAAACCACTCATAAAGTCTATCGGTGAATACAAAGTAGTCTTCTGAATACTATCCTCGGCTACACGTAGCTGACGAAGTCCGATAGGTAAGTCAAGCTAAGAGGACACCTTAGCTCCGACTAATTGATCAAAGAGATTATCTATGCAAGGCAATGGTAACAATTATTCCTTTTCATCTTATGGTAATCGATGCAAAGCCTTAAAGAACCATCCGCCTTGGTGACAAAGGCAACTGGTGCTCCCCACTCTGAAATACTTACCGCAATGAATCCCTTCTCCAATAGCTTATTTACTTGCTTATTCAGTTTGCATCTTTCTTTAGGAGTCATATGCCTCATGGATAAAGCAACGGTTCTAATGTTCTCACAAGATAAATCTAAAAATCGATATCTCCCTGGGCTGGGAGATCAGTAACTTCAAAAAAAGCATATATGTAACTCAACATAACTGATCCTCTATGATCGACAATAAACTCCATATTGCATTCACTACAAGTACTCAACCTAACAACCTTCCTATCAAAATCAAGGATCATCTTGTGCTTGGTCATCTAGTCCATACCCAAAATCAACCCAAACCCAGAAAATCCTTAGAAAAAATTCAATCGAACTCGACCCCCAAAATAAATAATTTCAAACTCTACAAATCATAGATTAATAAGCAAATCCTCCACCATGGTTTAATAAAATTACTGGGGTCTGTAACTATGCTAGTGTCTAAGTGCAACTCATCTACAAGTCACTTGAAATAAAAGAGTGTGATGCCCCAGTATCAAATAAGCTATGAACATATAATTCAGATAGGGTTAACACACCTTCAATTATGTCCTTCTTTCGCTTATTTGCTACTAGAGGTGCACTCGAGCTAGGAACAACATCCAGTGCATAAGCTAAAACTTCTTGGGTAAAGGTCATCTGTGGTGCCAAACACTCCCTCCTCACGTGACGAAGTTAAATGTAGTTGAAATATTTGATCTTTGAGATGTCTATCCCGCACTCCTTCGCAAAATGCCTCTTCATATAGCATTTCATGCATTTGAGATCCTACTTCTTTGTCTTCCCATTGGTCCCCATTATGCCAGTATGTTGGTTTTACTAAGATGTCTTCCATCTTGACTTCTTGGGCTCACTCTTCACCTCCTCCTCGGAAATGATATTTAGAAAGGTATCTCCACCAAACCCTCGAAAATCGTACCCATAGGAATGTAACTTAGGGATAAATCTTGAAGAGGTTGACTAAGCCCCTTTACAAACTTCTAAGCTTTTTTAAGAAGGGTATTAATCAAATCCAGACCAAACCTAGCCAACTCGTTGAACTGATTTACATGTTTCTTAACTGAAATCTCTTCTTGTTGCAAATTTAAGAACTTCTTCAACTGTACTCCCTGCTCTGCCATGGAAAGGAACTTTGTCTCAAATGCCTTCTAAACTCTCTCTAAGTAATCTCTTTCTCATTAGCCTCCGCCACTACCTTGTCCACCCAATTCAGAGTCTCTCCATATAAATGTTGACTAGCAAGCTATCTCCTAACATCGTCTCTAAGACCTATAAATCCGAAAATCCTCTCATGAGTATGATTCCATGCCTTTGAGTCCATATATGACTCGGCCCCACATATGGCTTCCCTTTTGGACTCACCAAGTCATTACATAGCTTGGCGAAACTAGTGATAGGTGGGTGGGAAGGAACTACAGTCGATGCTTGGTCCGTGAGTCTCCTATTAGGGTTAATCTTAGCTCGTCCTGTCACTTGTAGATATTGACAAATCCGAATTAGGACGTTCACGCCCGGAATCTCAACTGCATCACCTAAGCCACAACCAGTTGGATTACTCGTCCACTCTATATGTGATTTAGGAATTTATTAAAAAATTCTCCATAGGTAGTGACGCAGCTGATAAGTAGGCTCGAACAGTTTAGATTCAAACTTTCGCAACCTATCCAGGATCTTCCCACGAAATGATGATTTCGTGTCAAATAAACTGATAAAAGATAAATGACCAATTCCGTTGATCGTGACGATGCCAGAATCTAGCTATCTCCAACCCATTGATCTCGCAAGATACTGTGTTGAAAGATCTACAATTCGATCGTTGATCACTCGCAAGTGATACCAAGTTGGCTTTTACTTCGTTGATTCGCGCACGAATAACTCGAAGAAGGAAAGAAGAAGGAGATCACACTCAACTTCAACAATGGTGGAAAAAAGCTCACACACAAATTTTATTCAAAAATCAACTCTCCTTTTACATTGACATCACGCCTCTATTTATAGGAATTTACAACACGCTCAAACGACCCTACACAGGCGACTTAACATCATATGACTCACGACCTAACACATACATGTTACATCGACCCACGACCTAACAACATGCAATATAAGGAAAATACAACACGAGCGACTTAACAATACAACATAATGACAACGCGACATACGACTTAAAACAAAGCGACATAACAACAATACGAGTTACAACATGCGACATAACAACACAACACACATACGCGACTTAAGGGATGCGGCAGAAGAACTTTGCGACTTAAAGTAGGAAACTCAAGAAATGCGGCATAACTTCAGGAACGGCTTAGCGACATAAGAAGAATACGACCTAAGATAGTAGCACAGCTTCAGGCGACTTAGCGACTTAACGACTTAAGAATTCAGTCGACTTAAGGAAGCAGGTGACTTAAGAGAAGCGGCTATAGAGATGTGGCATAAGCATATAAGCGACTTAAGAGAAGCGACATAAGTGACATAACTTTCAAAAACGACTTAAGACATAAGCGACTTACGACATAAACGACTTAAGAGAACAATGCGGCATAGGTTTCTTAGCATAACTCGTTAGGTCGCTGGTTAGCATAACTCTCTCTTGGCATAACTCGCTATGTTGCTCTGGCGACTCAAGGCAAGCGACATAAGATGGACGACTTAAGATGGGCGACTTATCATGGTGCGCTGCATCATCTCCTCCCCTGGTTGAAAAGAATTCGACCTCGAATTTACACTTTCCTCTTCTTCGACATACTTATTCTCATGATATGGAATCAAGTGTTTGACGTTGAACACGTCAGCGGTATGGATATGATCCGGCAATCTTAACTGGTAAGCATTCTCATTAATCTTCTTTACGATTTCCAAAGGACCAATCTTTCTAGTAACTAGCTTGTTGTAAGCACCAATAGGAAATCGATCTTTAGTCAATACTGCATATACAAAATCTCCTTCTTTGAATTCAACATTTCATTGTTTAATATCTTGGGATTGCTTATATTTCTCATTCGCCTTAAGCAATCGTTCCTACACAACCTTGTGGCATTCTTGCAATTTATTCAAAAAATCACTAGCTCGCTTGATCACTCCTTTCTGCTGTGGTACTATAGATAAATCCAATGGTCCCTTAGGAATGGTTGAGTAAACAATCTGGAATGGACTGAACCCTGATTAACTGCATGGTTGTGTGCAAACTCAGCTTGACACAGCTTGGAATCCCAACTCTTCAAATTGTCGTTCACGAGGCATCTCAATAGATTACCTAGGGATCTATTCACAACTTATGTCTGTCCATCCGTCTGTGGATGATAAGCACTACTAAATTTCAGCTTTGTCCCGACCATTCTCCATAGACTCATCCAGAAATGACTCAGAAAACGAGTGTCTCTATCCGGTACAATCGATTTAGGCAACCCGTGAAGTCGATAGATCTCTTTGAAGTATAACTGTGCGACATTAACTGCATCTGCCGTCTTCTTGCATGCGATAAAATGTACCATTTTTGAAAACCGATCAACCACCACATAGATAGAATCATTTCCATGTTGCATCCTCGGCAAACCCAATACAAAGTCCATACTAACATACACCCATGGTTTAGTAGGTATAGGCAACGACATATATAAACCTGCATTTGTTGCTGTCCCCTTTGAAACTTGACAAATATGGCACCTCTGAACAAATTTTCAACTTCCTTCCTCATTAACGGCCAAAAATAAGACTTTGAAATCAACTGCATAGTACGGTCGCGGCCCACATGTCCTTCTTCATGTAATTCTTTGATAATTTTCATTCGTAGACTGCAATCTGGAATACACAATTGATTTCCTTTGAATAGAAAACCTTCAGTCAGCATATATCCATCCATGCTTCCCTGCTTGACTTCGTCTAGGATTTCGAAAAAATATGAATCTGAAGTAAGAAGTTCTGGAAGTAAGTCAAAAACCATCATTTCTACTTGCATGGTTGTTAGTAAACTCTCCCTCCGACTCAATGCATCGGCGACGCGATTAGTTACTCCCGACTTGTGCTTTATGACTAATGTAAGTTACTACAAATAAGCTATCCACGATGCATGCCTAGCTGCAATTTTATTCTGCCCTTGTAAATGTTTCAACGCTTCATGGTCCGTATACAAAACAAATTCTTTGTGGAACAAGTAATGTCTCCAATGCTTCACAGCCTGCACAATAGCATAAAACTCCACATCATAAGTATTGTATCTCATCTTTGCTCCAGAAAGTTTTTCACTGAAATAGGAAATTGGACGTCCTTTCTGACTCAACACTCCTCCAATTCCAACTTTCGATGCATCCGTATGTAACTCAAATAGTAACTGAAAATCTGACAACACTAGAATCGGTGCTGAGGTTAAAAGTTCCTTGATTTGCTCAAAAGCAGATCCTGCCTCTTCCGTCCATGAAAACTTCTTTCCTTTCATACAATCAGCAACAGGAGCCATTATGCTACTAAAGTATGGTATAAATCTTCGATAAAATGAAGCTAACCCATGGAAACTTCTGACTTCTGTTATAGTCTTGGGCTGTGGCTAATTTCTGATTGCGACTACTTTACTTTGGTCCACTTGTATCCCTTCCTCAGACACACCATAACCCAGAAATAAAACACTTGGCGTCATGAACATGCATTTCTTCGTTGCTGCATAGAACTGTTCTTGACAAAGAATAGTTAACACCTTTCGTAAGTGTTGAATGTGCTCCTCTGTATATCAAGATATCATCAAAGTAAACAACAACAAACTTCCCGATGTAAGGTCTGAAAATTTGATTCATCACCCTCATAAATGTACTGGGTGCATTAGATAGACCAAACGGCATAACCAGCCATTCGTATAATCCTTCCCGAGTCTTGAATGCTGTCTTCCATTCATCACCTGGTCTAATGCGGATCTGATGATAACCACTCTTAAGATCGATCTTCGAAAATATTAAAGACCCACTAAGTTGATCCAATAGATCATCAAGTCTTGGCATAGGAAATCTGTATCTGACAGTTATTTTGTTGAGTGCCCTGCTATCTGTACACATTCTCCATGAACCATCTTTCTTCGGCACTAACAAAGCCGGCACAGCACAAGGACTGAGACTTTCTCGAACACGCCCTTGCTCAAGCAACTCCTCAACCTGTCTCCTCAAGTCTTCATGCTCTTTCGGAATCATACGATAATGTGGCCTATGGGTAAAACAGCACCTGGCACTAGATCAATTTGATGTTGTATGTTCCTCAATGGCGGTAACTCCTTGGGTAATTCCGTAGGAAAGACATCTTCAAAATCATTCAACACCGGTCTAACCTCCGCAGGAATTTCAACATCTTCACTTGTCTCATACCCAATCAACATAAACAATTCAGCACTATCTTTCACTTCTTCAACAAATTCTCCTGTAGATAATAGACTAGTTGATTCCATATTCTTTTCTGACTTGCTTTCACTTTTTTCACGCTTCTTAGGAACTAAGGTAATTTGAGTTCCTTTGAACATGAAACTGTAGCTATTGGTGCGACCATTATGTTGTACAGCTCGATCATACTGTCATGGTCTTCCCAATAGTAGATGACACACATCCATGTCGACAACATCACACCATATATCATCTTTGTACTTCTTCCTAATAGAAAATGTAACAAATGCTCGTCTTCCTACTGTCACTTCTCCACCTTTCTTTAGCCATGCCAGTTTATAAGGTCTAGTGTGTTTTTCAGTCTTCAACCCCAACTTCGTGACGGCTTCTTCAGAAATAATGTTATCGCAGCTTCCCGCATCAATAACAAATCGAAAAACCTTTCCCAAGATAGTACATGTAGACTGAAAGATATTACTTCTCAGCCAACTAGAATCATTCTCATGCTTTGGCACTAAACAAGACATTCTTATCATCAAGTTACACCCTTCATCTCCTGACACAACTTCTTCATCTTCATCAAACTTCGATGGTTGAGAATAATCAACTTCAGCTTCGACATCCTCATACTCACATTACTCTGCAACTAATGTTCTCTTCTTTGGCTTTGTACATTCATTACTTTTATGGCCAAACTCCTGACAATTATAGCACTTGATACTGTTATTGACCTTTGCTTTAGCGGCTTCATTGACAAGTGGTTTACTGATTGCCTTGGAAACATTAGCACTGCTACTAGCACCCTTATTCTGGTTGTTAGAACCCACAAATACATCACCTCCTCGTCTCCCTTGTTTCTCCTAAGCTAGAGCTTTCTAATGTGCTTCTGCAACAGACGTTGGATTAAACATATTCACCATGTCTTGGATTTGCGTTCGTAACCCTCCAATATATCTAGCCATTAGCTGTTCCTCTATTTCCATGATATCATTCCTTGCAATCAATTGATAGAATTCATCTGCATAGTCATTCACTGTCTTCGTCCCTTGCCTCAAATTCTGCAATCGTTGATACATAAGAGATTGATAATTGTACGACAAGAAAGTTGCTTTCATCATCTTTCTCATCTTCTCCCAAGTGACAACTTTCGATTTTCCCATTCTCTCCCAAGTTAGTTTAGTTTGCTGCCACCAAGCTATAGCTCTTCCACTTAGTATTGTAGTAACTAATTGGACTCTACAATTCTCAGGCACATCTTTGAATTCCAAAATTTCTTCAACATTCGACAACCAATCAAGGAATTCTTCTGCTTGCATACCACCTTTGAATTCTGGAATTTCCATTCCATACCTGATTCACATTTACGATCATTTTTTGAATCCAGGTATTGATTTCTCACTTAGTCTCGATTTCGATAATGAATACTACCTCCATCACCATCCTCCTCAAAATCATATGTACTTCGATATTGATCCCAACCATCTGCATCTCTACGATCATGCATGTCCCTTCTACTCTGTCTTTCAACATCACGATATGGTTCATTGTTAAACCCATGTTGAGTTCTTTCCTCTTCATGTCGATACCCATGGTGGTCTCGCCTCATTGAAACTGAAGATTCTCTCCTTTCTCGATAAGACTAGGGTGACATCCTCCTTTCTTTCGAAACCGATGGTGAAACCCTGTTTCTACTCTGGTTCGAAACTGGTGACGTTCTCCTTTGATTTCGATTCATGTCGTTCATCATCTTTTCTAACTTTGCAATACCCTCATTGAAATTTTCATTGATACGCTGCTCCATCTGCTCAGCTTCTTGTCTTCTATACAAATCTTCAACATTCTGTAAGCGATTAGCACGTCTCAGAGGCATGATCACTAAACAATCTCGTTTCCGTCTCTAATCTAACTTTGATATCAATTTGACGCACGGTCTCTCTAGCTTCGATACAAATGATGCATCGATCTAGCTTTGATACCAAAAAAGTGATGCAGCTGATAAGTAGGCTCGAACAGTTTAGATTCAAACTTCCGCAACCTATCCAGGATCTTCCCACGAAATGATGATTTCGTGTCAAATAAACTGATAAAAGATAAATGCTTAATTCCGTTGATCGTGATGATGCCGGAATCTAGCTATCTCCAACCCGTTGATTTCGCAAGATACCGTGTTGAAAGATCTACAATTCGATCGTTGATCACTCGCAAGTGATACCGAGAATTGGCTTCTACTTCGTTGATTCGCGCACGAATAACCCGACGAAGGAGATCACACTCAACTTCAACAAAGGTGGCAAAAAGCTCACACACAAATTTTATTCAAAAATCAACTCTCCTTTTACACTGACATCACGCCCCTATTTATAGGAATTTACAACACGCTCAAAAGACCCAACACATGCGATTTAACATCACATGACTCACGACCTAACACATACATCTTACATCGACCACGACCTAGCAACATACGATATAAGGAAAATACAACACGAGTGACTTAACAATAAAACATAACAACAACGTGACATACGACTTAAAACGAAGCGACATAACAACAATACGAGTTACAACATGCGACATAACAACACAACACATATACGCGACTTAAGGGATGCGGCAGAAGAACTTTGCGACTTAAAGTAGGCGACTCAAGAAATACGGCATAACTTCAGGAATGACTTAGCGACATAAGAAGAATGCGACCTAAGATAGTAGCACGGCTTCAGGCGACTTAGCGACTTAACGGCTTAAGAATTCAGGCGACTTAAGGAAGCAGGTGACTTAAGAGAAGCGGCTATAGAGATGCGGCATAAGCATATAAGCGACTTAAGAGAAGCGGCATAAGTGACATAACTTTCAGAAACGACTTACGACATAAGCGACTTAAGAGAACAATGCGGCATAGGTTGCTTGGCATAACTCGCTAGGTCGCTGGTAGGCATAACTGCTGTTGGCATAACTCGCAATGTCGCTCTGGCGACTCAAGGCAAGCGACATAAGATGGGCGACTTATCATGGTGCGCTGCATCAGTTAGTATAGGTAAGAAATAAATGATAGCATTTTTCCGTATTATATTTATAAATCCTTTGAAAAACTTTATGTACACATATCCATTTAGAAACCCATTTTGAAAACCTTTTGAAAAATCCCTTTTTATATTCAAGTACATTATCTTAATATATACCTAACTCCTAAGGAATTTTAAACTAGGCTCTAATACGAAGTGTGACAACCCGTAGCTCCCAACACACCAATCTTAAGCCTAGGGCGACTTTCAAACTCGCGTCATGCCAAGAAATACAAGCTATCGGGTTTTTGAAACATTAAAGACTAGGAATATAATGATAAAGCCTAAGACATTATACACTTTCAGATATTATAGAGGAAGGTATAAAATTTAAATACAAAAAATAACCATCTTAGAAAATATCCCAAAAAACGTAGTCTCAAAACATATCTAATCCAAATCTATAGTTTACAAAACAATAGCATATAGTCTAATAAGCACTAAGTACGATACGTAATTAGATGGAAAGTAATGAAAAGTAAAAAATCAATGCCAATGCTAAGCATGTCTCTGTGTATACTAGATCTGGGCCAATCACCTGCTGCCCTATCCACTTCTGGTGGGAAAAAGGAAAGAAATGGATCAGGAAAAAGTCTGGTGAAGAAGTTATATATGGTAATCACGCGCAATTGAATTTATTTATAATCTATATGACGTAGGGTGGTCCACTTATATTTTTGCACTACTTACTAAGGTAGGTTTTGTTAATCTAAGGGATATAGTTCTAAATACACATACACCAAAGATCTTGTGAAGCTTTATACTTAGGGTAGAATAACTAATCGAACTTCAAAACTACTATGGACCGGCTAATAACCTGTGGAACTATTCCTAATATAGGATCGCGTATAGTATCATCCTTGGGACTATGTTCCCAATCTACAGCTACACTTGTCGTACTTATGCATTGAGAGTAGCCTGTAATGCCGAATCACACTGAAGACGTCTTAGGGTACGTTGATCCGTGTCTAAGCTCAACGATAACGCCGTCACTTATCACACCGCATTAGGCATCCACTAATAGTGTCACGTATCCATTGAGGAACCTCCCATTTGTGTCGGACTGCAATGCGCCAAGCATTAACCAAAAGTGTCGCGCATACATAGAGGAACCTCCTGTTAGTGCCTTATGCTTATTGCACCTCCACGATCGAACGACCTTACATCGCATGTCAAATTTGCAAAATGGACAATATATAGGCCTTAATTACCCATGTATACATCCACCTATTTCCATATCATTCAAGGGTACAAAATATAGGAACTAATTTTCCCATAAATGTAACACTATATATATGTGCACAGTTTTATAACCAGGGCCTTAGGCGAGTTTAGTCTTCACCTAAAAAACGTTATCCAGTCCACCACCGTTTACTGGAGCAGTCGACCTCTTGCTATTGACAGCTCTCGTGAGCCTGTCGAGTAGTTAAAGTTAATTTTTGCAAATTTTTATTTTCTTCATTCATTTTATTGATTTTATTTTACGGTAAACATTATCTTAATATGTGATTCCTAGTTTTCTCAATTTCAATTTATAATCATTTCACAGTTCCATAATTGTACCTCTCATCAATTCTAATTAACTTAGGTTTAGAATCAAATGGGTATTGATATATCTATCAATATGCAATTTAAGAAAAAGAATGCATTCAACTTAAATCAAATTTTGTCCAGCCAATTTTACTTTGTTAGACATGGATCATATTCATATGGGTTAAATTACTATCAAATTCCCAATCTAGTATAGGTATTAGATAAACAGTGTCTCTAATTAAATTAAAACAATTCTAGATCAAATAGGGTATAAAAAGATTTAATTACATATAAATCATCGTAATAACAACGAACCTCCTCACCTTTGGAAAGCTATTCCCTTTTTGGTTTTCTTGGAATCACCTCTACTTAGTTCGTCAAGCTCTCCTTAATTTTATTTAATTCCTCCTACTTTAATCACTTGAATTTAATTTTTAATTTTGTTTGTAAAGGAAATTGATTAGGAAAGAAAGAAGGTTAAGTTTAAGGAGAGACAGAGTTTTGTTATGTGTTGGGCAAGTTTTCCACCTACCACCGAATAAAGAGAGGAAAGGCATTATCGCCGGTCCATCTCCTTCTCCAAGTACCTGCCGAACCAGCCCTCTCCAAGTACCTCCAAGCATTGCCGATCCAAACCCTCTCCAACGCCTACCGAGCCAAAATTTACCTCCTCCTATCTGCCGAACCAAGTCCCATCTCACCACCCTTCACCAACAAACTACCGGTCCAGACCACCTCCAACCGAACCAAGCCTCACCCCCAACAACCACCGGTCCAGACCACACCGAACCAACCCACACCGACTCAATCCACCGGACCAGCCTCTACCGGACCAAGCTACATCATCTACCACCGGACCAAGGCGCTACCGGACCAAAGTACTACCGGACCAGGGCATTGCCGAACCAATGTCGTCAAGCCAGATTGCTTCAGCCCAGGCCCACCAGCAGCTATATACATCCAAGACCCCTGCCTCCAGCCTCACTCTATAAATAGAGGGGCAAGGGTACAACAATGGTAGACAAGTTGGAGAGCTCAAGCACGGAAGGAACTTTCAAACAACTTTCATATACTTATATACAAAGCTTTGTACTTGTAATCTGAAAGAAAAAGGAGAATAACATATAAAGTGGACGTAGGCACATTCTGGCCGAACCACTATAAATCTGTGTGTCTTTTATAGTTTAGTCCTTAATTTTTATATATTTGCATAAATCATCCAAACCACCAGAAACAACGTAAAATCAAGTAATTCACATGACTTGGAGGTGTTTGTCCATTTTTTGTGCAAACATTTTTGGTGCTTTCGCTGAAAACCGAGCTAGAGCTACAGCTTCTCCTACTCAACCTTCTTCCTCACAGCACCGTTCCTTGCTCCGACAACATGACTTCCAGGCAGAGGAGAGATGTTAACAAAGGAAAGAACGTCGCAACTAGCAGTATCCCAGATCCAGTGGCCCCGAATCAAGAGAATCATCCCGTTTTAACAGCGATACCAGATGAAAATCAGGCAATTCCAACAGACCCTGCCGCGGAACAACCAATTACTAGGGCAGATCTAGACAGGGTTGTGGTTGAAGTAACTAACCGCTTCGCATCTCAACAAGAAGCCCTGATGGACCAACTCATGTCACGCCTAAGGGATGCTGAAGAATCCAACCGCAACACTGAATCATGGGGTGAGTCCCAATCTGGAGGATCTGGGAGGCAACAAAGACCTTTCTTCTTCGAAGAGGTTAACAACAGAAACATCCATGGTAGGATCCGAGCCCGGACTCAGCCCGAATTCCGACCCGAGGAAACACTTGGAACCGAACCAGCGGGGGAGGTGCCAGGCAGGGGTCGGATATAGTTGAGCCTATCATGCTACCTAACCATGAAAACACCAGTAGATGGGGCCGAGCTGGGGTCCAGCCCGAAGTTGGACCCGAGGAAGTGCTGAGAACAGAACCCAGCAGGGGAAGATCAAGGCAAGGGCCAACTATGGCTGACCCCAGCATGCCTCCAGAAGACCAGAGGCAGCCTTTGGAGAATGTTAGGAGTGACAGACGATACCATCCCTACAAGTCATCAGGACGGAATCAATCCCGCAGGGAAGAACCAAACTCATTTTTGTCCGCTTCAAGTTCTGATGAAAGGATGGCGCGATTGTTCAGAGAATGCGTCCAACGGGAGCAAAGGGATCGGGGGATAGGTGCTAGGGTAACCAGCCCCTTCACCTGCAATATCGAAACTGCCATCACCCCCCGAGAATGGAAGATGCCAACGATGGAACCTTACAAGGGAACCTCTGACCCCATTGTACACTTACCGAGGTACACCCAGCATATGCTTATGAGCGGAGCAACAGAGGGAGTGTTGTGTAAATGCTTTCCACTATTCTTGGCAGATCTAGCTACCTCCATGTTCTGCCACCTACCCCAAGGATCCATCAGCTCATGGGAAATGTTGAAAGAAAAGTTCATCAGTCAGTTCCGCATTCATGTGGAGCAACCCAAGGACGCTTATTCCTTATCTAATATCAAACAGAAACCCGGAGAGACATTGCAACAATACTTAACCCGATTCAACGCCGCGGTAACCGCAGTCCAGGATGCCGACGAGAAACTTATCCTAATGGCCCTCTGCAGCGGTGTACATCCAGATACTAAATTTGCTAGAACACTAACCAAGGAAAAGCCAGCTACTTTACCTGATTTCTTCCATGAAGCTGGAAAGTATATGAGGCTTGAGGAAGCTGCCACTGAGAGGCAATCAGGGCAACAGGCTAAGACGGCTACAGACAGGGTCCCCGCTGCAGCAAAGGATGTTCGGAGAAATGACTCTAGAGACAATGCTGGGGGCAAAAAGGGAGAAAAGCGCTTATATCGACCGGGACCAAGATTTGACTCTTACACTCCTTTGAATGAAACGATCGAAAACATCTTCCTAGCCACTCAAGACGAAGTTAGATACAAGCGCCCCCCGCACAAGAAGGAGTCAGATAGCGCGCTCAAATCTGGAAAGTTCTGCCGCTTTCACGAATCCCACGGACATGACACCAATGAATGCAACCATCTTCGGGACTTGATTGAAGAACACATCAGAAGGAGGAGACTGGAGCGCTATGTAAAAGGCCAGAACAGGACTTCAACTCCTGCCAATGAGAATCCTGGACTACCCCCCCCCCCCGGAAGCAGGCGGGGGAAATCGTAACACCAGCGGCTCTAGTCAAGAGAAGATAGTGGTCCACACCATATCAGGAGGACCGCACATTGCCGACAGAAGCCGGGCAGAGATGGAAAGATACGGTAAGTCACTGAGGAACGCTGAAGGCTGCGTTAATTCTGTCATGGAAGAACGCCACCCGAAACGAAAAGAGAGTGACGACATCACATTCAGTAGGCGTGATCTAGAGGGAAGACAATACCCACACATGGATCCTACGGTCATCTCTGCCTGGTTCGGACCGGCCAAAGTTTTTCGAATTTTAATAGACACTGGAAGCTCGGTGAAAATCCTATTCAAGCATGCTTTTGACAAAATGAAGCTATCAATGAAGGATGTGTCTCCCTGCAACAAACCACTACATGGTTTCACTGGAGATGCGAAGATGCCCCTCGGGCAACTGGACCTTTTTGTTGAAATAGGAAGTCATCCCCGCTCCGCTGTGCGGAAACAAACATTTGTGCTAATAGAGAACCACTCGGCCTACAACACCTTTTTGGGAAGACCAGCCTTGTCTGACTTCCAGATTGTTCTAGCCCCGTGGTGCCTGAAGATGAAATTTCCAACCGATAACGGAATAGGAGAATTGGAGGGAGATCAAGACGCTGCTCGAGACTTCTATGTAACTGAGCTTCGCAATAACTGCAGAAAAGATAAAGGGAAAAATGCAGAGACTACTCTCTGCATGAAAAACTTGGAAGCATAGCAACTAAAGAAAGCCCCTCCTCTCCGATCTACCAGTGACCCATTCAATGAATTAGACCCCCGGGACAAAGAGGAGGAGGCCACCGCCGAGCCTGCAGAGGCTATGGAATTCATAGCTGTAGACGAACATGACTCGAGTAGACTATTGAAAATCGGATCCCAACTAAAAGAAGAGTTAAAGGATCAACTCATTGATTCTCTTCGCCACAACATGGATGTATTTGCATGGACGCACGCTGATATGACAGGAAACTCCCCAGATGTGGCATGCCACGTACTGAACATCGATCCCACGAAGGTGCCAGTAAAGCAGAAAAAGAGAAGCACGGGGACAGAACGATCAGCAGCCCTAGAGGAAGAAGTGAAGAACCTACTTGCCAATGACTTCATACGAGAAGCCATCTACCTAGAATGGATCGCCAACCTGGTACTGGTAAAGAAAGCTAATGGGAAGTGGCGAACATGCATCGATTTCTCCAACTTAAATGACGCCTGCCCAAAGGACTGCTTCCCACTCCCCCGAATCGACCAACTCGTGGACAGTACATCCGGACACGAACTCTTATCCTTTATGGACGCATACTCAGGATATAACCAGATCCCTATGCACGCCCCCGATCAAGATCACACTAGCTTCATCACTGACCGAGGATTGTACTGCTACAAGGTAATTCCATTTGGACTTAAAAATGCCGGAGCTACTTATCAGCGCCTCGTCAACAAGATGTTTGCAGAACTGATAGGACGAACTATGGAAGTTTATGTGGATGACATGCTGGTAAATTCGAAGGAAGCCAACGACCATATAAACCACCTGGACGAGATGTTTCAAGTACTTCGCCAATATGGAATGAAGCTGAACCCTTTAAAGTGCTCCTTCGAAGTATCGTCAGGAAAGTTCTTGGGATTCATCGTTCATGCCAGAAGGATTGAAGAAAACCCCGAACAAGTCCGAGCTTTGCAAGATATTAAGATACCATCCACTCGAAAAGAGATGCAAAGCCTAAACGGGAAAGTGGCCGCCCTAAGTAGGTTCATCTCTAAAGCAACCGACAAATGCATCCCTTTCTTCGAAGCTCTAAAGAAAGACAAAGGAAAGTTCGAATGGACTGACGAATGCTCGACGGCCTTCCTTAACTTAATCGGACACCTCCAGAGACCACCGATACTCTCAACTCCAGATGAAGGCGAGGAACTATACTTATACCTTGCTGTGTCGTCCCACGCCTTAAGCGCCGCTTTGGTGAGAGAAGACAACCGCACACAGCGGCTCGTATACTTTGTAAGCAAGAGATTTACAGGGGCGGAAGCCAGATGCCCTAAACTTGAGAAGCTAGCATACTGTCTGCTAATCACGTCACGGAAGCTGCGACACTATTTCCAATCTCATTCCATCAGAGTTTTAACCGATCAACCGCTAAGGCAAGTGCTCCATCGCCCCGACACTTATGGGCGATTACTTAAATGGTGCATTGAACTAAGTCAATATGATATCACTTACCATCCTCGCACCTCTATCAAGGCGCAAGCCATAGCTGATTTCATTGCCGAATTCACTACTAACGAAGATAAGGAGCAATCTGAAATAGCAGAAGATATCAAGTGGAATCTCTTCGTAGATGGAGCGTCAAACGAACAAGGCTCGGGGGCAGGTGTTGTGATAATCACCCCCAGGGGAAAGAAGCTGCACTACGCCCTAAGGTTGGAATTCGTTGCCTCCAACAATGATGCAGAATACGAAGCGGTGATAGCTGGATTAGAACTGGCCTTGGAGATTGGAGTCGGCTCTTTATGTCTCCATAGTGATTCTCAACTCATTGTAAATCAAATACTGGGAGACTTCCAGACTCGAGGAGAACGACTCACAACATATCTAAAAAAGACCAAGCTGCTGCTCAACCAATTGGATCACTATCTAATCAAACACATTCCTCGAGAAGAGAACCAAGAGGCCGACGAACTAGCAAAGCAAGCTAGTATGAAGAACATCACTATCTTCGGAGCATTAACCATCTCAAAACAGCCGGCACCAAGTTTCGAGCAAGTGAATCTGATAGCTGCAATCGACGAAGAAACTTGGATGACTCCCATCGGGAAATATTTACAAGATGGCACACTGCCCAACAGGCGTAATGAAATCAAGAAAATCTTGAGGAAAGCTTCCCGCTATACATTACAAGAAGGCATCCTCTATCGGCGCGGCTTCTCTAATCCCTTATTAAGGTGTATCGCTGGAAGGGAAGCCAGGGAAGTCTTATCCAACATCCATCAAGGAAGTTGCGGAGATCACACTGGAGGACAGACTCTGGCAAAGAAGATACTCCGATATGGATATTACTGGCCCACTTTAAACAAAGATGCCTTGGACTTCGTCAAGAGATGCGACAGATGTCAGAAATTTGCCAAGATTCCTCGACTACCCACAAATGAGATTACTCAAATGACCAGCCCTTGGCCCTTTGCAGTATGGGGAATTGACTTAATTGGCGAACTGCCAACGGGTCGAGGCGGAGCCAAATATGCTATAGTGGCAGTTGACTATTTCACCAAATGGATGGAGGCAGAACCTCTAAATAAAATACCTTCGGCAAAAGTTATCAACTTCTTGATCAAAAATATTCTGTGTAGGTACGGAGTCCCACTCAAGATCATATCAGACAACGGACTTCAGTTTGACAGCGAAGAATTCGCCGATTGGTGCCAACAGCACGGAATTCACAAAAGCTTCTCATCTGTAGCTCATCCTCAAGCAAACGGACAAGTCGAAGCTGTCAACAAGATTCTCAAAACCTTAATCAAGAAGAAACTTGAAAAGTCGAAAGGCGCTTGGGTGGACGAACTTCCTACGGCACTTTGGGCCTATCGCACATCTTACAGAGCTTCAACAGGGCATACTCCTTTCTCTTTGGCATACGGATCGGAGGCTATGCTCCCGGTTGAAACTATAGTGCCCTCTCACCGCAGGATCCACTACAACCTGGAAGAGAATGAAGAACTCCTCCTCATGTCTTTGGATCTAATTGAGGAGAGAAGAAATGATGCAGCACTCAAAGCAGCAGCTCACAAGCAAAAAGTTGCAGCACAATACAACTCCAAAGTCAAGCACCACAGCTTACAGGAAGGAGATCTCGTCCTCAAGCGGATCTTCCCGCGCCCCGAAGCGCTAGATCCAATCTGGGACGGACCCTATGTAATTCATAAAGATCTCCACAACGGAGCTTATATTTTGTCAACAGTGGACGGAGAGGTGTTCCAGAGGGCATGGAACATCCAACACCTCCGTCGATACTTTTCTTAACTTGTACTGCCCATATGAAGTGAAGTAACAAAGAGAATCAGTGGATATAGGCATTTTCGTGCCGAACCACTTTAAAAATCTTGTCTCTTTTTAACTTGTTCCTTTATATCTTGGCTGCTTGTTAAGCTTTATCCTTTTCTGTTGAACAAAATCGTGTATAACGACATATCCATACTGGAACTTCACAGCGCAACCTCGCTTGGACAAGACTCAACAGGTACTATGCGATTTTATGCACTCGCCAACGAGACACTTTTGCTCCAGCATCCCTCTGCTGCGGGTTAACTCATTGCTCGCGACTGCCCTCAAAGCCAACTGTAATGAGCCGATTATAAGCCATCAAGAAGGCCGACTATAGCCGATGGCAGCTCATTACGGCGTTCGGCTCGCCGGCAACTGTGAACCTACTTTAAGCCCCAACATAAGGTGTGGCCAGCCAGGGGTAGTTCATGGTTGACGATCGGCACCCACGCTAGCTGGCCACAGTAAATCGAATAATGCCCATGATTACGGGCTATAATGGCTCGGGTAGTTACTGTGCGCGATCTCGGCTCCGATATGTCTTAAGTGCGGTTGTGGTAAAAAAGATAAACTCCCCGCGGAGGCGTAAGATGGGTAACAAATGTCTCCAAAACCCATAGCTAGGGAAAGTGACTACAAAACCCGTTTGCCACGAACTTAAGCATATCGACGGCCTTCCATGACTGGAATTTTTACTTTTCCTATATTTCCATTCCATTTAAATACTTTTCTTGTATCCTGCATAACGGTCCCCAAAGTACAGGACACAAAATGGGAGGCATTCGCTCACGAGAATCTGAGCCCGCAAAATGGGTGACAAGGCACTCAGCCGCATCCATGGTCAATTACACAAGATGTCCATAGCTACCCCCTGCAACCAGAACATGAAGGGCGGTACTCTTTTTTCTTGTACATAATCATGTAACTATGACTTATTCGTAACATTGCAAAACACGAGATTATATTCCAAGCAAAAGCTTAACATTGAACACAATTAAATCATAGGCATACGCATAACTATGTTTTTTATACAGCACTTCAAAATAATAACAGCATTCAAAATATAACAGAATCAGCTTACGTCATAAGCTTACATAAAGACGTTCAATAGCATAATTACAACTTGAGAGTACATTAATGTTTTGGACTAGCATGTACAGGAATGCCAAGCAGGCCAAATAAAATAACCAGCTGCACCAGTGCTCCACCCTCGTCCTACCAGCTCTTCGAATCTACTTGACTGCAGGATCGGAGCTCCCAGCATGATGACCAGAGGCCACACCTGTCCAATTCAGGAAAAGAGTCCATTAAACCAACAACAAACGATCAAGTTATGAAAATCTAAAAAGGGAAAACTCACCAGCACCCGCTTCTTGGTCCTCATCCCCAAACTGCACACCGGCTTCCTCCGCCGCAAGTAGCCGCATCCCCTCCTTCACTGCTACCTTCTCCTCCTTTGAGAACTGTGCGGTAACCACGTCCATCCTGAAGGCCGCTCCACCTTCCTTATCCGCACCAGACTTGGCCTCCTCCAAAGCCCGGAGATATATCCTAGCCATGATCCGAGGATAGTCATCCATCCAGGATAGATTACCCTGCTTCCAAGTACGGAAGTACATATCCTGCAACATCTCATCCATCATCCCCTCATTCTCCTCAAACTCCTTACCCGGGCCTCGGAGGACAGCAACTTAGCGATGGCAACATCCCTCTCCGATCGATATCTCAAGCGGTCAGCCTGGAGAGACCTCCTCATTTCTTCCATCTCTTCCTTTAGCCTGGCCTGAGCAAGCTCTGCGGCCTCAAGCCTCCCAGATAACTCCTCTACCTGCTCGAGATCCGCCCTCCGGACCTCGTCCACCGTAGCAATGGCTATGTCAATCCGCTCCTTGCAGGCGGCCTCCATCTTTCGTAGTTCTGCCCTACTAGCCTCTTCCATAGTCTCCTTCAACCGCCTGAAGGCTGCCTCGTGCTGAGAAATCTGAATGGCCTGATCAGCAAGCTGCTTGGCTTGATTAGAAACCATTAACCGCAGTCGGATGTTGGCACTCCCAATCTCCTCTCCAGCCTTGACCAGTAAGGCATGATGATCCATCAACTTCCTAGTCTCCTCCGCAACCCGGTCAATATTAGCCTTGGCTTCGTCCACCATGGTAACTATCCGAGTAGTTAGCAAATCAAGGTCTAGGGACTTGGCCTCATCAAGCACTCGTACCATGGGGTTGCGAGGAAGAAGGTGCTCACCCGTGGCCTCATCAAATGAAATATCCTGAGAACTCGGGTCCAGATCAGGGTGACCGGCAAATGGGTTGCGTGCCAAACCAGGGCGATCTATCGGGGTGACGGGTGGATTTTCCGACGGATGTGGGGAAGGCAGAAACCCAGTATCTTCCTCAGTAATATCGTGAATAGGCTGGACTGGGGGCTGAGGACCAGGTGGAGAACCAAGCAAAGAACGTCTCCTCTTCCTCTTCTGAATGTCTTCTTTGATAACTCCGAGAAGGGGACGATAGCCAACTACGTCTCCAGGACGGTTAGTAGGAGGCTTAGGCTTGGCAGTGGCTCTGAGTAACTTGTATTGTTCAAGGCGGTGTCGAACGTCTGAAGTCTTGGCCACCTCGCCTGCCCCTGGAATAAAGAACAAGTGATATGAACATACAATGATCCATAATTCAAGAAATATGTTAAGTTAAAAAGAGTGATAAGGCACATCTATTATACAAACCCTGCGGAGGAGTAGGATGCTGCAATAAGTCCTGAATCTCATTCCAGGACTGAAGCGAACCATAAAATATTCCTAAGTCCCTATCGTAAATGGAGTCTGCAGAAGTCAAAAGTTCACCTTGAATCGCTGGAGTCGGCTAAGCTGAAGAACTCTTAAAGAATGGATCGGCGCCAGCCCCAGCCTTGTCAACCTCCTTTGCCTTCTCAACCAAAGCCAATCCTCCCTCCGACTCCCCAAAAGCTTGACGGAAAGCATCATCCGTCCACTCATGAATCTCTCCCGCTTGCCCGGAGGATAAGGCACCAACGCCACTACCACTCTGCCCATCGCCTCCTTCACCCTCACCTCTATCTTCCTCCACATCTTCCTCTCCCGGAGCAATCGGGCAAGTGCTAGGAGAAGGACCATCAGACTTCTTAAGCTTCTTACCTCCGACAGCGGGAGGCTTTGTAAAAGGTTCCCTCTTGCCACTTTTCACCGTGGCCCCTTCCTTGGCTTTGGCAGCCTTCTCCTCAGCCGTATCCCTCTGCTTAACCACGGACTGGTGTGGCAGGATCAAGTTGTGCTCCAGGAGAGTAGCATTCCTGATCAGGAAAGAAGCCGACCTGTCCCGTCCCGAAATGGCCTTTATTTCCGCAGCCATCTGGACCAGGGAATCACTCTCCACGACCGTAAAGCCACCTGTCGCTAGCAAGAAATAGAAGCATATCAGAAGAAGCACTGCAGTCGGAACAAGGAAACTGTAAATAAAGTTCAACTTACAGCCAGAAGTGAAGAGGCGGAAGGAGACAGAATCGTCCTTGATAAAAAACCATTCTTTCTTAAATATGGTGAACTTTGAGTATAAGTCCAAGACCGGTTTGAAGGGCACGACCGCTTCTAAACCAACATACGGAGACCATTTCTTGTAGCCTCTCAGATTATACAAGTATCGAATTTCCTGATTAGAAGGGGGGCGCCCATACCTCCTCTGGAAGATAACGAATAAGCACACCAGGATAGCGTAGGAATTGGGCTGGAGCTGGAGAGGGGCCACCTTCAGATATGTAATGAAGCTGACTATCCATGCATTGATCGGAGGAATGGCCCCACACATGCAATGATACCTACTGTATGCAAAATATCCTTCAGGGGGATTGTACGGCATCACTCCGTCTCCCGGCAACAGCATGCGAGCCCTGTCAATCCCGAAGGAATGAGAGATGACATTAAGCTGCTCCTCCCTGAGGGAGCTAGGAAAACAGTCGGGCGGAGAGTTCAGAAGCTCCTGGGGGCCATACCCATCTACTAGCGACCTCGGGGCAGGTCCATGACGTTCCGGTCTTGGCTGGGCTGGGGGCACGGAGGAGGACTCTCCTTCGCCCCTAGACTTCCGTTTATCTGATCGAGTTTCTGCTTTGCGAGACATTATCTGCAAACACCAGAAGAATAAATTAGAACAAGAAATATGGAAATACAAGCAAATAAGTTCAAAACACAAAGGTTGAGATTAAAGTCCATTCGGCATTGAAAGCCTTTAAGTTCATTCGGTAAAGCAAGGCGAGAGTTCGTTCGGCACTACTCTCCCCGAGCTCATCCGGTGATAATTCCATTCGGTATTCGAACACCTTATCTCATTCGGCATTCCAGCCCTCAGGCTCATTCGGTTCATCCGGTAAAGTAAATAATAAGTCTTCATTCGGTACACAAGGTCCCGAGTTCATTCGGTAGTACAATACAGAAGTTCATTCGACGGCAAAGGGTCTCACCTGGTTCGGCTAACACTTTGATTCGGCAAAGATGGGAGTTTGATTCGGCAAAAGGTTTGGCTCGGTTGGTAAGGAATAACGAAGGCACGTGGCCCCTATTTATAAGCAACCATCAACGACCGAACCAGATGGCTTGGAGTTAGAGACCGGATGGGAATAACCACGCTAAAACAAAGCACGCCGTATACAGGCATATGCCCTACTTTGGGGAGCAAATGTTGGGCAGGTTTTCCACCTACCAATGAATAAAGAGAGGAAAGGCATTATCGTCGGTCCATCTCCTTCTCCAAGTACCTGCCGAACCAGCCCTCTCCAAGTACCTCCAAGCACTACCGATCCAAACCCTCTCCAACGCCTACCGAGCCAAAACCTACCTCCTCCTATCTGCCGAACCAAGTCCCATCTCACCACCCTTCACCAACAAACTACCGGACCAGACCACCTCCAACCGAACCAAGCCTCACCCCCAACAACCACCGGTCCAGACCACACCGAACCAACCTACACCGAATCAATCCACCGGACCAGCCTCTATCAGACCAAGCTACATCATCTACCACCAGACCAAGGCGCTACCGGACCAGAGTACCAGACCAGGGCATTGCCGAACCAATGTCGTCAAGCCAGATTGCTTCAGCCCAGGCCCACCAGCAGCTATATACATCCAAGACCCCTGCCTCTAGCCTCACTCTATAAATAGAGGGGCAGGGGTACAACAATGGCAGACAAGTTGGAGAGCTCAAGCACGGAAGAACCTTTCAAACAACTTTCATATACTTATATACAAAGCTTTGTACTTGTAATCTGAAAGAAAAAGGAGAATAACATATAAAGTGGACGTAGGCACATTCTGGCCGAACCACTATAAATCTTTGTGTCTTTTACAATTTAGTCCTTAATTTTTATATATTTGCATAAATCATCCAAACCACCAGAAACAACGTAAAATCAAGGAATTCACACGACTTGGAGGTGTTTGTCCATTTTTTGTGCAAACATTATGATCAGTATGAAATTAGGGTTCTCATCATAGGTTAGGGTTCTCTTTATATGGGTTCAGATTGCCATTAGTCGTCGGATCGATTTGTACAAAATCCTGGTCGTTTGCGCTACCTAAACCTTAGCCTGGAACACTCGACCAATCGATCGCTTAACCTTAGGTGGTCGACTAGGGGTCGAGCGGTCAAAATAAGGGTCTCTACTATTGGAGCATTTTTTTATTTTAAAATATCTATTTTCCTATTTAATTATTTCTGATTTCAAACTTCTGAACGTTAATAACTTTTCATTCGAGCTCCGATTACAAAACTTTATATATGAAAATTGTCCAGAAAATCGCTATGAATGCAACGGTGTAAACTTCATAGTCAAATTTTGATGTTTGTGAAAATTCCATTTTTACCCTTATTATATTTTATTCAATTTTTTATTAAATTTTTGGTAAATTTTTGTGGGCTGTTACAAATCACACAACTGAAATGCTGAATACTCCGACTACCACCAGATTTAGTTAAATTATAATTATTATTTAGTAATTAAATTGATTAATATTTATAACATATTAATTATAAATTTTATCCGATCAATATTAAAAATGACATATTAATAAAAGTTATATGCACACGTGTCGATATATGATATTGATGTACATTTAGATTAGATTTAAATATATTTTATGCAATCAGGCTTAGAGTGGTTTGGAGGGTCATGTGGGCAATGATGGCTGGCTGTGTGGGTGGGTGAAAATGAGGTTGAATTAGAGTCAAACAGGTTTGAAATAGCAAGAGGAAATTGTTGATCCGAATCCACTTTTAGTTACTCTCCCTCCGCTATTTAAATGCTTTTGACCCGTAGCTTTGGATTTTGAATTTTTACTCGCTCCTCTCACATTTCTAGCCAGAATACCACCTCGCCTACTTTATTGTTTGCAGCAAATTAAACACAAAATTGAACAAAAAAAAGTACATCAATAGTTAGTGCTTTAATCTGGTAGTTCTCTTTGGAAGTTTTGGATACATATTCAAGGAGATCATCGATTTAACCTTTCAACGAGTTACATCTAGGCCACAGTGACGTATTAGTTTATTTACATTTATATACACACACACACACACACACACATACACACGCATATATATATATATATATATATATATATATATTATGCATGTATGTATGAATGTATGTGTCTATTTATACATGTATTATTCTTTCAAAAAAAATTATGTATGTATTAGATAAATAATTTTTATGTATGTATATATACCATTCGGCCACAAATAAAAAATAATTATCCTAAACTTTGAAATTAATTAAAAATTTAAAAGCTTTTAAAACAAAATCAATTTTAAAATATAAATACATACATACATATATATGTATATGTAATATACATATATATATGTGTGTGTGTGTGTGTGTGTGTGTGTATTGTTATCCTGCCTTTTGGCAAGGTCGTGACACCAAGAAATTGACTCAAAACCGAAGACAGTCCTACCTGAAGATCAGTTACACACTAGTCTACTATGGATACTGGCACATTTTGTTCGAGTATGGATCGAGCTACAATTGACAAGACAAGGTTAGCAAAGCTACGAGAGCCAGCGTTCCAAATTTCAAGTCAATTGGAGTTCGTATGCTCGAGATATTGATCGATCAAGGTCAAGGAAATCAAGTCTATTTGTATCCGTACAAATTCGTATCCATCCCTTCATAAAGCTTTATTTTTTATCCCTCAATCATTGATTTCCTTTGTATCCATCAAAACCAGAATACTTCATATTCATGGAGAGTTACCAACCATCAACAAACAACACTTTGTATCGATCTCATTTATACATGCTTCATATCGATCTCTCCATCAACTCAGTTCGTATTGATCGATACGAAACACACCACTAAAATGATCGATACGAAACAGCACTTCAAAACATCGATATGAAGTCGGAGTCTTCAATCGATATGAAAAGCCTAAGCTCATATCAATACAAATTGAAGTGAAAATTATTGATACAAAGTGGCCTCAGATATCGATGCAAAATAAAGTCAAAGTCACCGATACGAAAGGAATACATTAGGACGATACGAACGAAGCATGTAAGAGTGGAAGACTCGGTCTGTAACGACCTTGGAATTCCGACCCAATTTAAAATTTTAAATTCATTATTTCTAATATAAAATTAGAAATTTATATACGATCTCAATCAACGTCTAAACTTCGTTTATAAGATGCGTCTAGTGAGTTATGGGTATAGGAAAAGTTTCGTCGCAAAATATTGCATTAAATTTCGTTAGCGTTTTATTGAATACCGGTTCATTTTAACCTGCGAAAAATTTATCTTTCAAATCCAAATATTTTTACACAGTAATGTTGTAAAAATTTATCCGATCAATACGTCGAAATTCATTTCGTCTAATTCCATCGTCGCCTGCTTTATTTAATCTGTTTTGTCAAACGAACAATTTAATCGGTGTAAAATTCAATTTTTTATAAAACCGGCGTATCGCAGTTATCTGTATACCGTTGGAAGCGTCTCGTCGCGCTGATCAAAACGGTATATTCAATTGTGCGAATCGGAGTCCGACGTAAACCGTTGCGTTAATTAAACCATTTCGGGCGGACCGGTTAAACCGTATTCAGCCCAAACTAATCAACCTATATCCATTCGAAAATTTGAAAATTTATCTAGCTGTCGTTCATTCGTTAGAGGGTTCGTAGTTGGTAGGTGATACTTGGAATGGGTGTGACGGTTCGGGATTCAAAAATGAAATTTATTGATAAGAATTATAAAATTAAAGGGAAACGTACACATAGCCATTCATTGAAATCCATTGTTACATGTGCAAACTACTTTCTTCCTTCATCTTTATGTTTCTTCTTTCTTTTCAATTCTTCACTGCTAAAAACTGTAGAAACTTCAAAAAACAAAAGAAAAAATGAAATCAGCTCACGCACGAATCACTTCCAACGCCGACTTCCTTCACTTCACCACCTCCAGTCCACTACCGGCCGCGCCTATTCCCTTCGCCCATGCCCCTCCACCTCTGGCTACTCCCATGCACACCGCCCTACCCTACGTCCCTGAAACCCCTCGATGCTCCGCCCCACCTTCACTTCACGCCTCACCGGGCCGACCCATCACCTCCAGCCTCTAGTTCATCCACTCTTCACCTAAAACCGCCATTGTCCAGCCATCTCCTCATGCACGCGTCCTCCATTGCCTCAGCTGAACTCCGACCGAGCTCCGCATCACCATTCCCCTCAGCCCGCGTGCATGCGCACCGACCCCACACCACAACAGCCTACTCACCAGCACCACCTCCTCTTCCCTTGCGCACACGCCTTCACCATCGGATCCGCCTACCCAAAGCGACGCAGCTTTGCCTACCGGAAGTGCTGCTGCGTCGCACCGAGGCAGCCCCTCCATCACTGTCCTCCTCCGTGCGCATCACTTCCCATGTCCCCTGCATCATCGCGCCACTTCCCAGCCCTGGCCTCACGTGTGTGTGATGTGCTATGCATATTGTGTGCATGCATATGTGGAGATGAGTGAGTGTAGGGTATACACAAATGTGTATATGCGTGGGAGCTTGCATTTATAAAATGAAACAGTCTCGTTTCATAAAAAAAAAAGCAGACTTCGTTGTAAAAGTGAAGGTGAGGTGTACAGTCCTGCATCATGAAAGTGGAAAGAAAATGAATGAGCCGTGTTGATTTATAAAGGAGAGCGCGGTATCGTCACTTTCAAACTGTTGCAAAGAATATATATATATATGCAGTGTACATATATTTTGTTGACTGAATAAATAGTAACCACTCCTTTTACTGTTTGTACAATAGCAACCATTGAGTTCCTTTTGCAGCAGCATCAATCTCTCAGCTTTCGTGATTTTTTTCGTCATTGGTAAGCGCCTATATATAATTTTATATATGAACGTTCATTTGAATTAATATCGTCTTTCTTTTTTCGTTAATTGCAGTGTCCATTGTTCGTGTTGAACCGATTCCATTCATGCTTCTTCGTGCTTCACTGTCAATTTCTCTAACCACGAAAGGTGAATTAATTTTCACGACCTATATTCTTATACGATGATAATCCAGTTTGGTTGATAAATGATTGATTGTTTGATGTTGACATTGGACGTTAAATTGCTAATGTAGTAAGTGATAAATAATTTAAAATTGAAATTGACGTAGGATAGTTAGAATTGATATATATGTTGAATTTGATTAGACAATTTATATAATATGACCCCTTTAAAATATTTAATTAATTGACACGTTGAAATATGGTTAATTACATCTTGAACCATTTAAGTGTATGATGTATAAATTGATGTAGTATGAAACTGAATAATAGATATCAAGTGCATAAAATAATAAGCGTAATAATCTTTAATCTACATGAAATGATGGTGTAGATTCTATAAATAATTATATTAATTTGCATAAACAACAAATGTAAATTAATACGATTATTTCGGGATTATCTAAATAAATTATTGGATTGTTATTGATGCTTGCTATTGCTTGTTTATTTACGTTGACACCATCCCAGTTATCACACTGTAAGTTCCATTTACTATGCTTTGATTTTTGAATTGAAATGGAACCGGGTTGAAATGATAAATACCCAAATAAACTTGGACTTAGGATAGAGAATTGAATAAAACCCGACTGGTCAATAATTTGATTTAAAATAAAATAAAGATTTTTTGGAATAAATAATAAGTATTGAAATGAAGTTGTAATTTGAATTTTAGTGGAAGGAAAATGTTGATATTTAATAATCTGAAACAAAATATTAATAAAGTAATTGATGGAAGAACGTTGTTTTAAATTTAATTATTTAATAATTAAGTTTGAACTTATTTAATAATTAAGTTTGAAATTATTTAATAATTAAGATTTGAAATTATTTAATAATTAAGTTTGAAATTATTTAATAATTAGGTTTTGAAATTATTTAATAATTAAGTTTTGAAATTATTTAATAATTAAGTTTTGAAAATATTTAGTAATCAAATAAGATTGAATTATTTAAAAAATTAAATAAAATTGAATTCTTTAATAAGTGAAATTGAACTTCTTGAAAAAGTGAAATTAAGTTTCTTTATTAACTGAGTTTTGAAATTGTAACTAAGTAAATAAATAAGTGAAATTGAATTTCTTTAACAAGAAATAAAATGTGATTTATTGAAATTAATATAAGACTTGAAATTTAAAGAATTTGATTTGACAAATTTAATTTAATTAAATTTATAAGTTTGATATGATATAGAAAACTTAAATTGATTTAAAGAAATGGAAATTAAATAGAAAATGTTTTGAATGATAAATTAACTTAATTCTAATGATTATTGAACAAAATCCATCAATGAATTTAAATTGATTTGAATGTTAAATTGAATTAATTTAAAGGATTATAGAATAAAATTTATTTATTAATTTAAATCAATTTTGAATTGTTTTGAATAAAAATTGAAATTAAATTATAGAGTTTGGAAATGGTAAATTTGGAAGTTTTGAAACGTAAATTATGGAAATTGATGTAGAAAGACAAATGAAATGTTGGTTGACAAAATTATAATTGAAATTGAATTTGATTTGGTTTTTAAATATATTAAATGACCAATCGGTGTAATAATTACGGAAGTTATTAAAGAGACCGGAATCGGTTAGAGACCTACTCACTGTCTAAACCGAAAACCACTTTAATAACTATACGCGGAGTGTGATGCAGAATAAAGTGGTTGGAATGATGTACGTGATGATTGAAGAAAGAGAATGATAGTGGATAGCCTTGACACTTGTGTCAAATTGAAAATGACTAAAACAGGAGCTGTGCCAGGCCAAATGGGGTTAGCTACCTCGAGCGATCACACTTCTTTGTAAACTACTCATTACTTGTTATTGTTGGTGCGCACCCTTGAATTTGGAGTGTTGTTTAACGGTGTTGCGATCATTGCGGCGATGCGTTCTCACCGGTCCGGATCAGGCAAACTGTAGTTTCACTACCTTGGGTATTGCCTCATGTGCCTTGTCATACTTGTATCCCTATATACGCGACCAATACGAATTTGTTTTGTATTATACCTATGGAGTACTCCCTGATATCCCACTAGTTTGCGGTGGAATTTACAGTACTGTATAGTCTATAATGCTATATAAAATGTGTTAAGGGGAACAATGGTAACGCCTTAACACTATCTTGATATTTTACTTTACTGTTAGACATTATCTACTTATCGTACATTAATATGTATAGATAGTTTAACGTATCCTGAAAGATGTTATTCCATTCGTCTTTGAGTTATTGTTATTTCGAATTTGAACCATATTATCTATATAAGAATATATGTCCTGATTCGAGTGTTTGTTTGCGCATATACTCGGGTCAGACTGAGGATTTCTGTTGCTGTGCTGCTTGGAGTTGAAGGCTTGAAGACTATCATTATCTTTATCTTATCAGTATTGCTCTTTCCTATTTGGATATTATCGGACATCTATGTTATTCTCTTTCACTTATTTGAGACATTGTTTTATTTTCTTAGTAGCCTCATGAACTACTATTATGGCTATATTGTAATTCCGCTGCACTATTCTGTTATGTTATTTTCCATGATGATTCTCATTTATATTCATTTACTCCATTGATGATTCGTGTTTTGTACTATTTAAGTTGACGTATGGATTATTGTCAATTTAAATGGTACAAACATACGGGTTGTTACAGTTGGTATCAGTGCTTTGGTTCCCAAAAACCTTAGCCTATGGAATTTTAAAGCTCATTTGAGATAGGGTAATCATGCCCTAGAATGAGGAGAATCATTTCAGAATCCATATATTTTGATTCCATCCTTCTTATTGAATTCATTTGATTAGAATTTCCTTGAGATTCTATAAATCTCTATCTTTGAATTTAAAATCGCTTGGTATTCCAGGATGAGTACCAGAAGGAATACTAGAGGAAGGGGTAGTGAGAATGCTCCCGAACCACATGCCCCAGCTCCCAGTCAAGTTCTCTACTCTTAGTAAAGAATACACCCAGCTTGGCAGCCTCAAATTCTCTAGATCCGAGAGCATCATTTGAGCTATTGTTTATTTCAAATTTGAACCATATTATCTGCATAAGAATATATGTCCTGATTCGAGTGTTTGTTTGCGCATATGCTCAGGTCAGACTGAGGATTTCTGTTGCTGTGCTGCTTGGAGCTGAAGGCTTGAAGACTATCATTATCTTTATCTTATCAGCATTGCTCTTTCCTACTTGGATATTATCGAACATGTATGTTGTTCTATTTCATTACTTAAGATATTGTTGTATTTTCTTAGTAGCCTCATGAACTACTATTATGACTATGTTGTAATTCCCCTGCACTATTCTGTTATATATTTTCTGTGATTCTGTGATGATTCTCATTTATATACATATACTCCATTGATGATTCATGTTTTGTACTACTTAAATTGACTTATGGATTATTGTCAATTTAAATGATACAAATATACGGGTTGTTACAATTGGTATCAGAGCTTTGGTTCCCGAAAACCTTACCTGTGGAGTTTTAAAGCTCATTAGAGATAGGGTAACCATGCCCTAGAATGAAGAGAATCATTTCAGAATCCATATCCTTTGATTCCATCCTTCTTATTGAATTCATTTGATTAGAATTTCCTTGAGATTCTACAAATCTCTATCTTTGAATCTAAAATCGCTTTTAGTATTCCAGGATGAGTACCAGAAGGAATGCTAGAGGCGGGGGTAGAGGGAATGCTCTCGAACCACATGCCCCAGCTCTTGCAGTCAAGTTCTCTACTCTTAGTAAAGAATACAACCAGCTTGGCGGCGTCAAATTCTCTGGATCCGAGAGCATCATTGAAGCACAACGGTGGCTGAAAAGTCTGGAAAGGATCTTCACTGGGCTTGAGATTACTGACGCGCAGAAGCGTAAATTGGCCGCTTGGTAGCTTCAGGATGCGGCACAGGATTGGTGGGAGTCAGTCACCTCCCGTACTGATGAAGAAACTATCACTTGGGCTCAGTTTAGGTAGAAATCTAACTGAAATTTCATCCAAATAAATTCCTTTGATCTCGTCAAATTTTGACTCATCATTATATCACTTGTAAACAGGGATTCTTTTATGGCTCAGTGGATGCCAGCAGCCGGAAAGGCTTAGCTTTATCGATCATTTATGGACCTCAAGCAAGGTAATATGACTTTCTTCGAGTATGAAAGAAAGTTTAACAAACACTCCATGTTCGGACATGGCTTGATTGATACACCACTGTTGAAGAATGAGAAATTCATCCATAGAGCACGCCCAGAGTATTACGAACTCCTCACAGCTCATGTCCATGGCACTTTCACCGAGTTGATGGATTTTCTCTTAGGTATGAGGGAAACCCAAAGGGAACATCAGTCACCAAGGCTCCAGTTACTCAGCCATCCTCTAGTCTGACCGGGAAGAGGAAGCCAAATTTTGAGCAATAGAAGAAGAACTAGCAGAAGAAATCCAGGCTTGGCTATTCTCAAAAGAAGCCCATTGACATATCCTCTATCACCTGCTTCAACTGCAATCAGAAAGGTCATTATGCTAGTAGTTGCCCATCCCCAAAGGGTGCAGCTATTCCGCCACCGGCTCAAATGGCCAAGAGAGATGTTTGTCACATTTGCTTACAGCCAGGACATTTTAAGAAGGACCGCCTTACCCACAAGAGGGGCACTCCATCTAGAGTTTTTGCTATTAACACACCTACCGTGGAAGTTCAGGATGACCAAGGTACATTACAGAGTACTTTCATGTTGCATACTTTACCTATTAGAGTTCTATTTGACACTGGAGCAACACATAGTTTCATATCTGTTGATTTACGTAACAAACTTGGATTGGAACCTATCCTTGCATCTACCTTCTTATGTGTATCAAACCCTATTGGAGGGCCCGCTAACCTCAAAAGGGTACGCAAATATGTCATGCTTATGTATGGCATGCATCATTTCACTTGGGATTTCTTTGTACTTGGATTCGAGGCATTCGATATCCTATTAGGTATTGATTGGCTACGAAAGTTCGAAGCCGTTATCTTTTGCAAAGCTCGGACCGTCTCTCTAATAGACGACAGGAGTATACCATTAGTTATTGAAGATAAATCGCCTTAAGATAATGCTGGGAGTTTTATATTCTCCCTTTACTCTCATCCAAATGATCTAAACTCTACTCCGATTGTTCAACTATTTTCTGGTGTGTTTGGAGAAGTCAATTCTCTACCACCTCCGTGGAAAATTGAATTCCGCATTGACCTTATACCTGGTGCCCGACAAGTAGTTCTCCCTCCCAGGAGAATGGCTCCTAAAGAGAAGGCAGAATTGAATGTTCAGATTGAAGATTTATTTGCTAAAGGCTTGATTCGGTGAAGTTATTCAGAATAGGGTGCTGCAGTTGTATTCGTCACGAAGTCTGATGGTTCTCTCATAATGTGTGTGGACTATAAAGAGCTAAACAAGCTCACACACAAGAACAGATATCCAATGCCCTGCATTAACGACCTATTTGACCAGCTCCATGGAGCTAAAGTTTTCTCTCAACTCGATCTGGCTACCGGCTTTCATCAACTCAGAATCGCTGAGGAGAGTATTCCTAAAATAGCATTCCGCACTAAAAATGGTTTCTTTGAATGGCTGGTTATGCCATTCGGTCTTACTAATGCTCCAGCTTATTTCATCGACTTGATGAATAGAGTTTTCCAGGATTTTCTTAACAAGTTTGTTCTTGTTTTCATCGATGATATTCTCGTCTTCTCTAAAGATGAGAAAGAGCATAGGTCATATTTGGCGTTTGTTCTTGAAACTCTCTGCAGTCATCAGCTTAAAGCCAAGTTTTCGAAATGCCACTTTTGGAGAGATGAAGTTCAATTTCTTGGCCATATTGTCTCGGAGAATGGGATTTCGGTCGATCCAGCTAAGATTGCCATAATCAATGTAAGTTCTATCCTTACTTGTCATATCTCTATCTAAATTCG
Organism: Allium cepa; assembly: GCA_030765085.1. Lineage (NCBI taxonomy): Eukaryota > Viridiplantae > Streptophyta > Magnoliopsida > Asparagales > Amaryllidaceae > Allium > Allium cepa. The sequence continues at coordinate 845,725,686 of CM060928.1, read as the reverse complement.
AATCCTTTGAATTTGCAGGATAGGGAGACTCCCAAAACTCCTATAGATATTCGTAGTTTCTTGGGTTTGGCCGGCTATTATCGCAGATTTATAGAAAACTCTGCCCGTATTGCTGCACCACTGACCGCACTGACCAGAAAGAACGTAAAATTTATTTGGGGTGAAAAGTGTGAATCAACTTTTAATGAAATGAAGCGAATGTTGACTTCTGCCCCAGTTCTTTCAGTTAGTGACGGTAGCGAAGGATTGACCGTCTATATTGATGCCTGCCGTGATGGATTAGGAGCAATTTTAATGTAGAAAGGAAAAGTGATTGCCTATGCGAGTCGTCAGTTAAAGACCCTTGAACCAAATTACGCAACTCATTATTTAGAGCTTCTTGCGGTTGTATTTGCTCTTAAGCAATGGAGGCACTATCTATTAGGAATCGAATTTGAATTATTCACAGACCATAAGTCATTGAGATATATTTTCTCACAAAAGGATTTGAACCAGAGACAAGTCCGATGGCTCGAATTCTTAGCTGCATATGATCTTGATATTAACTACACTCCAGGGAAAGCACAAGCCATAGCCGATGCTTTGAGCAGAAATCAAGCAATGGCATGTTGTAATCTTATTGAAGGAATGTTATTCCAGCTCATCGTCTCCCCAACTCTTATGGATTGCATTATAGCCAAGCAATACGAGGACTCTTTGCTCTATCGCATCAAGGAAATAGTTCTCGGTAGAGTTGGAAATGCTAACAGTAAGATGGGTGCACAAGTTGATAGTAATAGAGTCTTGAGAATTGACAATCATATTTGTGTTCCCAATATTGATGGTCTAATACAGGAAGTGCTGATAGAAAACCATCAACCCATGCTTTCATTTCATCCCGGAGTCACAAAGATGTATCAAAATATGAAGAAGTTATATTGGTGGAGTGGGATGAAGCGTGATATTTCTACCTATGTTAGTAGATGCACAACTTGTCAACAAGTTAAGGCTGATCACTGGAAGACAGGTTTACTTCAACCTCTACAGATTCCAGGTTGGAAGTGGGAGAAAATTTCTATGGACTTCACTGATGGTTTACCAAGTACCAGAAAGGGTAACGAAAGCATTTGGGTGATTGTCGATAGACTGACGAAATCCGCTCATTTTATTCCATTCAAGACCACTCAAACTGCTTCGAGTTTGGCCGAGATATATATGAGAGAGGTTGTTAAAATTCATGGTGTACCATATAGAATCGTATGCGATAGAGATCCTATTTTCACTAGTAAATTCTGGAAAGCATTTCAGGATACTTTGGGCACTAAACTGAATCTGAGCACGGCCTATCATCCTAAGACAGATGGCCAAACTGAGAGGGTAAATCAGATTTTGGAAGACCTTCTCCAGGCTTGTATTATAGACTTTGGTGGATCCTGGGAAGACCACCTTCATTTTGTTAAATTCACTTATAATAATAGTTATCAGGTAAAGAAATCGAATTTCAAATTTGAATAAGTATATTTGAATTTGAATTAATTATCTTTAATAAAATCAGGCAAGCATTGGTATGGCACTGTTTGAAGCTTTATACGGACGATCGTGCATATCACCAGCTTGTTGGATCGAGTCTGGAGACCGATTAGTGCTTGGTCCAGAAATAATTATGGAAGCTTCCGAGAAAGTTGAAGAAATCAGAAAGAAGATAAAGACGGCACAAAACAGACATAAGTGCTACGCTGATAGAAGGAGGAGGGATCTCGAATTCAGTGTAGGAGACGAAGTATTTCTGAAAGTGTCGTCTTTGAAGAATGTTATTCAATTTGGAAGGAAGGGAAAGCTTGCTTTCAGATTTGTTGGTCCGTTTGAGATTACGGAAAGAGTTGGAACCTTGGCCTATAGAATTGCATTACCGGAGAAGTTTGCCAGTGTGCACAATGTGTTTCATGTCTCACATCTCCGCAAAGTTGTACGTGATCCATCTATGAACATTCTCACTACTCAGTGGGAAGAGTTAGTTATTGAGTCTGACTTGACTATTGAGCGAAAGCCACTTCGAATAGTCGATCGTGAAACAAAGCAACTTAGACGGAAGTTTGTCAATCTCGTCAAAGTCTAGTGGAGTGCAGATGAGCGAGATTGCACATGGAAAACTGAGGATAGTATTCGGGATTCAAACCTCGAATTATTAATTTCAGTTATAATTCAATTTTCTTAAAACTATCTTGACTTTTCTGCATGTTTCTTTCCTACTTCTCCTGCCCCGTTCTTTTTCGAGGACGAAAAGTTTTGAGTGGGAGAGATTGTAACGACCCTGAATTTCTGACCCAATTTTAAATTCATTATTTCTAATATAAAATTTGAAATTTATATACGATCTCAATTAACGTCCAAACTTCGTTTATAAGATGCGTCTAGTGAGTTATGGGTATAGGAAAAGTTTCGTTCAAAATATTGCAGTAAGTTTCGTTTGCGTTTTATTGAATATCAGTTCATTTTAAACTGCGAAAAATTTATCTTTCAAATCCAAATATTTTTACACAGTAATGTTGTAAAAATTTATCTGATCAAGATGTCGAAATTCGTTTCGTCAAATTCCATCGTCGCCTGCTTCATTTAAATTGTTTTGTCAAACGAACAATTTAATCCGCGCAAAATTCGAGCTTTTATAAAACTGGCGTATCGCAATTATCTATGTACCTTTGGAAGCGTCTCTTCGCGCTGATCAAAACGGTATATTCATTTGTGCGAATCGGAGTCCGACGTAAACCGCTGCGTTAATTAAACCGTTTCGAACGGACCGGTTAAACCTTATTCAGCCCAAACTAAGCAATCTGTACCCATTCGAAAATTCGAAAATTTATCTAGCTGTCGTGCATTCATTAGGGGGTTAGTAGTTGGTAGGTGAGACTTGGAATGAGTGTGATGGTTCGGGATTCAAAACTGAAATTTATTGATAAGAATTATAAAATTAAAGGGAAACGTACACGTAGCCATTCAATGAAATCCATTGTTACAGGTGCGAACTACTTTCTTCCTTCATCTTTATGTTTCTTCTTTCTTTTCAATTCTTCATTGCTAAAAACTGTAGAAACTTCAAAAAACAAAAGAAAAAATGAAATCATCTCACGCACGAATCACTTCCAATGCCGACTTCCTTCACTTCACCGCCTCCAGTCCACCATCGGTTGTGCCCATTCCCTTCGCCCATGCCCCGCCACCGCCGGCTACTCGCGCACCGCCCTCCCCTATGTCCCTGAAACCCCTCGACCCTCCGCCCTACCTTCACTTACGCCTCACCTGGCCGACCCATCACCTCCAGCCGCTAGTTCATCCACTCTTCACCTGAAACCGTCACCGTCCAGCCATATCCTCATGCGCGCGTCCTCCATTGCCTCAGCTGAACTCCGGCCGAGCTACGCGTCACCAATCCCCTTAGCCCGCGCGCATGCGCACCGACCCCACACTGCCCCAGCCCACTCACCAGCGCCACCTCCTCTTCCCTTGCGCACACGCCTTCACCACCGAATCCTCCTACCCCAAGCAACGCAGCTTCGCCTACCGGAAGTGCTGCTGCGTCGCACCGAGGCAGCCCCTCCATCACTGTCCTCCTCGGCACGCATCACTTCCAATGTCCCCTGCATCGTCGCGCCACTACCCAGCCCTGACCTCGCGTGTGTGTGATGTTTTGTGCATATTGTATGCATGCATATGTGGAGACGAGTGAGTGCAGTGTATGCACAAATGTGTATATGCATGGGAGCTTGCATTTATAAAATGAAACAGTCTCGTTTCATAAAAAAAAGCAGACTTTGTTGTAAAAGTGAAAGTGAGGTGTACAGTCCTGCATCATGTAAGTGGAAAGTAATGAATGAGCCATGCTGATTTATAAAGGAGAGGGTGTTATCGTCACTTTCAAACTGTTGCAAAGAATATATATATATGCAGTGTATATATATTTTGTTGACTGAATAAATAGTAACCACTCCTTTTACTGTTTGTACAGCAGCAACCGGTTGAGTTCCTTTTGCAGCAGCATCAATCTCTCAGCTTTGGTGCTTTTCTCCGTCATGGGTAAGCGCATATATATAATTTTATAAATTATATATGAACGTTCATTTGAATTAATATCGTCTTTCTTTTGTCGATAATTACAGTGTCCATTGTTCGTGTTGAACCGATTCCATTCGTGCTTCTTCGTGCTTCGCTGTCAATTTCTCTAACCACGAAAGGTGAATTAATTTTCACGACTTATATTCTTATACGATGATAATCCAGTTTGGTTGATAAATGATTGACTGTTTGATGTTGACATTGGACGTTAAATTGTTAATGTAGTAAGTGATAAATAATTTAAAATTAAAATTGACGTAGGATAGTTAGAATTGATATATACTCCCCACAATGAAGCCCTTCTCTAATAGCTTATTTCTTGCTTATTCAGTTTGCATCTTTCTTTAGGAGTCATATGCCTTATGGATAAGGCAACGGTTCTAATGTTCTCACAAGATAAATCTGAAAATCGATATCTCTTTGGGCTAGGTGATTAGTAACTTTTAAAAAAGCATATGGATAGTTCCTAACTTGCGGTACTAAATCTTACTCATCGTTTGTAGGTCTAAAGAATATATGTAACTCAACATAACTGATCCTCTATGATCGACAATAAAATCCATATTGCATTCACTACAAGTACTCAACCTAACAACCTTCCTGTCAAAATCAAGGATCATCTCGTGCTTGGTCATCCAGTCCATACCCAAAATCAACCCAAACCCAGAAAATCCTAAGAAAAAAATTCAATCAAACTCGACCCCTAAAATAAATAATTTCAAACTCTATAAATCATAGATAAATAAGCAAATCCTCCACCAGGGTTTGATAAATTACTGGGGTCTATAACTATGCTAGTGTCTAAGTGCAATTCATCTACAAGTCACTTGAAATAAAAGAGTGTGATGCCCGAGTATCAAATAAGCTATGAACATATAATTCAGATAAGGTTAACACACCTTCAATTATGTCCTTCTTTCGCTTATTTGCTACTAGAGGTGCACTCGGCTAGGAACAACATCCAGCGCGTAAGCTAAAACTTCTTGGGTAAAGGTCTTATGTGGTGCCAGACACTCCCTCCTCACGTGACGAAGTTAATTGTAGTAAAAATATTTGATCTTTGAGATGTCTATCCCGCACTCCTTCGTAAAATGCCTCTTCATATCGCATTTCATGCATTTGAACTCCTACTTCTTTATCTTCCATTTGGTCCCCATTATGCCAGTATGTTGGTTTTACTGAGATGTCTTCCATCTTGACTTCTTGGGCTCACTCTTCACCTCCTCCTCGAAAATGATATTTAGAAAGCCATCTCCACCAAACCCTCAAAAGTCGTACCCATAGGAATGTAACTTAGGGCTAAATCTTGAAGAGGTTGACTCAGCCCCTTTATAAACTTCTAAGCTTTTTTAAGAAGGGCATTAATCAAATCCAGACCAAACCTAGCCAACTCGTTGAACTGATTTACATTTTTCTTCAATGAAATCTCTTCTTGTTGCAAATTTAAGAACTTCTTCAACTGTACTCCCTGCTCTGCCATGGAAAAGAACTTAATCTCAAATGCCTTCTAAACTCTCCCCAAGTAATCTCTTTCTCATTAGCCTCCACCATTACCTTGTCCACCCAATTCAGAGTCTCTCCAGAAAATTTTGACTAGCAAGCTATCTCCTAACATCATCTCTAAGACCTATAAATCTGAAAATCCTCTCATAAGTATGAATCCATGCCTTTGAGTCCATATATGACTCGGCCCCACATATGGCTTCCCTTTTGGACTCACCAAGTCCTTACATAGCTTGGCGAAATTAGTGATAGGTGGGTGGGAAGGAACTACATTCGATGCTTGGTCCATGAGTCTCGTATTAAGGTTAATCTTAGCTTGTCCTGTCACTTGTAGATATTGACAAAACCGAATCAGGATGTTCACACCCGGAATCTCAACTGCTTCACCTAAGCCATAACCAGTTGGATTACTCGTCCACTCTATATGTGATTTAGGAATTTATTAAAAACTTTTCCAAGGTAGAATAGGTAAGAAATAAATGGTAGCATTTTTTCGTATTACACTTATAAATCCTTTGAAAAACTTTATGTATATATACACATTTAGAAACCCATTTTGAAAACCTTTTGTAAAATCCCTTTTTCTAAAATATTCAAGTACATTATCTTAATATATACCTAACGCCTAAGGAATCTTAAACTAGGCTCTAATACAAAGTGTGACAACCCGTAGCTCCCAACACACCAATCTTAAGCCTAGGGCGATTTTCAAACTCACGTCATGCCAAGAAATACAAGCTATCGGGTTTTTGAAACATTAAAGACCAGGAATATAATGATAAAACCTAAGACATTATACACTTTCAGATATTGTAGGGGAAGGTATAAATTTAAGTACAAAAAATAACCATCTTAGAAAATATCCCCAAAAACGTAGTCTTAAAACATACATAATCCAAATCTATAGTTTACAAAACAATAGCATATAGTCTAATAAGCACTAAATACGATAAGTAATTAGATGGAAAGTAATGAAAAGTAAAAAAAGCAATGCCAATGCTAAGCAGGTCTCTCCGTATACTAGATCTGGGCCAATAACCTGCTGCCCTATCCACTTCTGGTGGGAAAAAGGAAAGAAGTGGATCAGGAAAATGTCTGATGAATAAGTTATATATGGTGCTCACACGCAATTGAATTTATTTATAATCTATATGACGTAGGGTGGTCCACTTATATTTGTGCACTACTTACTAAGGTAGGTTTTGTTAATCCAAGGGATATAGTTCTAAATACACGTACACCAAAGATCTTGTGAAGCTTTATACTTAGGGTCGAATAACTAATCAAACTTCAAAACTACTATGGACCAGCTAATAACCTGTGGAACTATTCCTTTTATAGGATCGCATATAGTATCATCCTTGGGACTATGTTCCCAATCTACAGCTACACTCGTCGTACTTATGCATTGAGAGTAGCCTGTAATGCCGAATCACACCGAAGACGTCTTAGGGTACGTTGATCCGTGTCTAAGCTCAATGATAACACTGTCACTTATCACACCGCATTAGGAATCCGCTAATAGTGTCATGTATCCATTGAGGGACTTCCCATTTGTGTCGGACTGCAATGCGCCAAGAATTAACCAAAAGTGTCGTGCATACATAGAGGAACCTCCTATTAGTGCCTTATGCTTGTTGCACCTCCACGATCGAACGACCTTACATCGTATGTCAAATTTGCATAAAGGACAATATATAGGCCTTAATTACCCATGTATACATCCACCTATTTCCATAGCATTCAAAGGTACAAAATATAGGAACTAATTTCCCCACAAATGTACCACTATATATATATGTGCACACTTTTATAACCAGGGCCTTAGGCGAGTTCAGTCTTCACCTAAAATACGTTAGCCAGTCCACCACCATTTACTGGAGCAGTCGACCGCTTGCTATTGACAGCTGTCGTGAGCCTGTCGAGTAGTTAAAGTTAATTTTTGTAAATTTTTTTTGTTCATTCATTTTATTGATTTTATTTTACAGTAAACACCATCTTAATATGTGATTCCTAGTTTTCTCAATTTCAATTTCTAGTCATTTCACGGTTCCATAATTGTACCCCTCATCAATTCTAATTAACTTAGGTTTAGAATCAATTGGTATTGATATATCAATCAATATTCAATTTGAGAAAAAGAGTGCATTCAACCTAAATCAAATTTTATCCAGCCAATTTTACTTTATTAGACATGGATCATATTAATATGGGTTAAACTACTATCAACTTCCCAATCTAGTATAGGTATTAGATAAACAGTGTCTCTAGTTAAATTAAAACAATTCTAGATCAAATAGGGTATAAAAAGATTTAGTTACATATAAATCATCATAATAACAACGAACCCACTCACCTCTGGAGAGCTATACCCTTTTTAGTCTGCTTGGAATCACCTCTACTTAGTTCGTCAAGCTCTCCTTAATTTGATTTAATTCCTCCTTCTTTAATCACTTGAATTTATTTTTTAATTTTGTTTGTAAAGGAAATTGATTAGGAAAGAAAGAGGGTAAAGTTTAGGGAGAGACAGAGTTTTGTTATGATCGGTATGAAATTAGGGTTCTCATCAATAGGTTAGGGTTCTATTTGTATGGGTTCGGATTGTCATTAGTCGTCAGATCGATTTATATAAAATCTAGTTCGTTTGGCCTACCTAAACCTTAGCATGGAACGCTCGACCAATCAATCGCTTGACCTTAGGTGGTCGACTACTAGGGTCTGAGCGGTCAAAACAAGGGTCTCTGCTACTGGAGCTTTTTTTTATTTCAAAATATCTATTTTCTTATTTAATTATTTTTGATTTCGAACTTCTGAACGTTAATAACTTTTCATTCGAGCTCCGATTACAAAACTTTATATATGAAAATTGTCCAGAAAATCGCTATGAATGCAACGGTGTAAATTTCATAGTCAAATTAAGATGTTTGTGAAAATTCCATTTTTACCCTTATTATATTTAATTTAATTTTTTTATTAAATTTTTGGTAAATTTTTGTGGGCTGTTACAAGTCACACAACTGAAATGCTGAATACTCCGACAACCACCAGGTTTAGATAAATTATAATTATCATTAAGTAATTAAATTAATTAATATGTATAACATATTAATTATAAATTTTATCTGATCGATATTAAGAATAACATATTAATAAAATTTGTATGCACACGTGTTGATATATGATATTGATGTACGTTTAGATTAGATTTAAATATATTTTATGCAATCAGGCTTAGAGTGGTTTGGAGGATCATGTGGGCAATGATGGCTGGCTGTGCGGGTGGGTGAAAATGAGGTTGAATTAGAGCCAAACAGGTTTGAAATAGCGAGAGGAAATTGTGGATCCGAGTACACTTTTAGCTGCTCTCCCTCCGCTATTTAAATGCTTTTGACCCGTAGCTTTGGATTTTGAACTTTTACTTGCTCCTCTCACATTTCTAGCCAGAATACCACCTCGCCTACTTTATTGTTTACAGCAAAGTAAACACAAAATTAAATAAATAAAAATGTACATCAATAGTTAGTGCTTTAATCTGGTAGTTCTCTTTGGAAGTTTTGGATACATATTCAAGGAGATCATCGATTTAACCTTTCAACGAGTTACATCTAGGCCACAGCGACGAATTAGCTTATTTACATTTATATATACACACACATACACATACACATACACACACACATAGATATATATATATATGTATGTATGTATGTATGTATGAATGAATGAATGTATGTGTGTATTTATACGTGTATTATTCTTTCAAAAAAATTATGTATGTATTAGATAAATAATTTTTATGTATCTGTATATGTCATTCAACCACAAATAAAAAATAATTATCCTAAATTTTAAAATTAATTAAAAATTTAAAAGCTTTTAAAACAAAATCAATTTTAAAATATAAATACATATATATATACATATGTAATATATATATATATATATATATATTCTTATCCTGCCTTTTGGCAAGGCCGTGACACCAAGGAATTGACTGAAAACCGAAGACAGTCCAACCTGAAGATCGGTTATACACAGGTCTACTATGGATACCGGCACATCTTGTTCGAGTATGGATCGAGCCATAATTGACAAGACAAGGTAAGCAAAGCTACGAGGGCCAGCGTTCCAAATTTCAAGTTAATTGGAGTTCGTATGCTCGAGATATTGATCGATCAAGGTAATCAACTCTATTTGTATCCGTACAAATTCGTATCCATCCCTTCAGAAAGCTTTATTTTGTATCCCTCAATCATTGATTTCCTTTGTATCCATCAAAGCCAGACTACTTCATATCCATGGAGAGTTGCCAACCATCAACAAACAACACTTTGTCTCGATCTCACTTATACGTGCTTCGTATCGATCTCTCCATCAACTCAGTTCGTATCAATCGGCCATTGATCGATACGAAACACGCCACTAAAATGATCGATACGAAACAGCACTTAAAAACATCGTTACGAAGTCGGAGTCTTCAATCGATATGAAAAACCTAAGCTCATATCGATACGAATTGAAGTGAAAATTATTGATACAAAGTGGCCTCAGAAATCGATACAAAATAAAGTCGAAGTCACCGATATGAAAGGAATACACTAGGACGATATGAACAAAGCATGCAAGAGTGGAAGACTCGGTCACTCAACATGAAAAATGGGTTGATCTTAGAATATAGCGCCACGTCACTTCTATCGATACGCAAGTGATGGATACGAACAAATCGATAAGAAATGGCCTGACACAAAGGCGCTAGCTATGGGGATGTCAAACTTGGATCGATAATAACTCAAAAACTACAAGTCCAAATGCTACCAAATTGTCATAGGAGCTTGCGTACCACCTCTACTTGGTCTCTGATCGATCTTAGCCTAAATGAAGTCATTTTTTATTGATGCGAATTGTGTGCATATCGATCATGGGTCGTTCCCCCATGTCCAGGGATCAATCTGGTAGGTCCATCCACATGAGAGATAGAGTCTTCCTGGATCCGAGCTAGATATTTCCAACCTACACCTATAATTAGCAGTCCTAGGCCTTCATAAAAGGGACTTTTGACTCTTCTACACCGAGACTTTGTTGGAAACTCCATTGTGTCTCAAGTGTTTGAGATTGTACTGTTGTAATCAGTTGTAACCAGTTAGAAAAGTCTAGAAAAATAGCAAACTTTGCATAGTGGACGTAGGCTACAATGCCGAACCACTCTAAATTCTTGTGTTCTTACGATTCTGTTTGTCTGTTTTGGTGTATTTATTAGATTAACCTCATTTTCCATTTATATTATTCACTTCAATATCTTCAAATACATCCGAAGAGTGTTACGCCCAATTTTAATACAAACACTTTGCGGCTTTCATGGAGTGACCCAAATTTTCTCATGCTCATTGGATCTACTACCGTCATTGGATTGCAAGAATCTAATAAGAAGATCCAAATCAACGTCTAGTAGTTCTTCCATCCTATTCAGGTTGCATCAAATCTAGGAAGGAGCTACATCGTTCACCACGGTTACTACTAGGACCACCTCAACTACTACAGATGAAGAAGGACGGTATAGACAAAACCCTGCACATCTATCCGCTACAGGTCAGAACTCAGTTGGACCTTCAGATCCACAAGGCCCTTTCATTAGGGAGGAATTCCAAATGCTGATGCAGGTACTAACTCAGAGCCACTAGTAGCTCACCTAGTAGATTCATGCCAACACGGAGCTAACCAACCGACTAAATGAGGAAAGACGAAGGAGATCCAGAAGGGATCGTGCTTCCTGTTTGTCCACAGAAAGCTTAGCTTCCTCCGACTTCAACCAAAGATCTACTGGTCCACGGCTGGATGGAAGCTATATGCAAGCCCCCGGGTATCAGCGCACTCTGAATCTTGGACAAGCTAGAGCTGGTCCTTCTATAGGGCACCAAGCTGGACCCTCCTCCCGAGGAGGGGAACTTCCCTATCATCCCACCGATAGCTATGCAGTTGTCGTCGCTACCTTTAGAACCGAGCAGATCCGACCCTTCGCTAACACAATTATGGTCTTGAACCCTATATCCCTAAAAATTTGGATCCAAGGAGGCGAGGCATAAACCGTCGACCGCGCCTGGACCATCCTCGCATTATGGAACGGGACCACACCTTGGCACAGAATGTCCAAATGCTAGACATTCCAACCATGATCCATCAAATGATGCACGAAAGTCAGGGCCTCACCAATGACGATTGGGGAATCTCCCGGAGTCATACACCGTTCACTGAGTACGTCCTCTATGCTGAACAACCTTGCCGATTCAGGATGCCGACTTTACATGTTTATGAAGGGAGTTCAGACCCTAACCAACACATCTTAAAGTAAAAATGGCATATGAATGCCACATGGGCTGACGATGCGATCAAATGTAGAAGCTTTCCTATCTCCCTTAGGGGTATCGCAACCATGTGGTGTACTCGCCTAATGCCTTAATCCATTTCATGCTTTGATCAGTTAGCTATGAAATTCGCCAACAGTTTCGCATGCACGTCACGAGGCCGAAAGATGTTAACACCTTATCTAGCGTCACTAAGGCTCCGGATGAGACACTTAGACGTTATCTAGAAAGATTCAATGCCACTTGTGCATAGATTAGTAACCCTAATGATAATTCCATATTGGTGGCACTGACCAAAGGATCGATCTTGATTCCAAATTTGGAAATTGGTTGGTTGGGAAACCCCCCGCATCACTAGATCGTTTCTATGCTAATGCGGCCCAGTTCTTGAGGCAAGAAGACACTAGACACTCTATAAAGCAGGATGATGTGGAGCCCAATGTAGAAGGCATCCAAACTAGCGTCAATGTGAAACAAGTTGGTGAGAGTTTCAGTAAAGTGCAGTTAAATATATAGAATAAGTAGAATCAACAGAAAGGCGATGGAAAAGGTAAGAAGCGAGATCAAAATCGTGGACCGCGACGTAGAGCTCCCGTGTTTGGAACATAACTCCCTTGAATACATCCCTGGAGAATGTTTATTTGCAAACCTATAATACTGGACAATATAAATAGCCAGCTCAGAAACAGTCGACTGAGAAGAAAATTCAATCTGGGAAATTTTGTAGATTCCATGATTGCTATGGTCACAATTCTAATGATTGTCGCCTTATACAGGATATCATTAAGAAGTTAATCCAAGATAAGAAGTTGGAATAATTTGTTCGGGAGTCGCAGGCCGGAGGTACGGCCCCATCAAACCAGAATCAAGTTCAGAATCAGACTAGACCGGAGGAACCCGCACATACTAGCAGGAGGTTGGTTATTAAAACAGTTAGTGGTGGTCCTCACCCAATTGATCAAAGCAGGAAGGAAATCGATTCGTATGCAATCTCTATTAGGCATACAGACTTCGAATGTTGCAGTAATCTTGATGATGGGGCTTCGGCAAAACAACAAAAGACAATGACAGAAGACATCGTTTTTCGAGACAAATGACGATAAACTCGAAGCCTCCACCATTGACCCACTAGTCATATTAGCTCAAGTAGGTCTTGCTTGGATGAAGAGGATCTTAGTAGATAGTGGAAGCTTCATGAATATTATCTTTAAATGAGTGTATGACCAGATGAAAATGGAAGCTAAGGACATAAAGCCATGCAAGTCTCGCATACATGGCTTTAATGGAAGTGCAACGGTACCCATTGGAGATTTTGGAATCTACAGTTTGTTGTGTTGGGCATTAACTCTTCGTATAATGCTCTTTGGCCAACCGGGCTAACTGAATTTCGGGCAACCATTCCCCTATAGTGCTTAACTCTTAAGTTCCCCACAGACAATGGGGTTGGAGTTGTATAAGGAGATCAGGCGACTGGATGTGCCTATTATATTGAGATGCGAGAGGCGTAGTGGAAGGAGAAGGGCAAGGACGTAGAGGAATCTCTCTGTGTCCATTTTACTGATAATTGACAGCTAATTCCTAGGCCTAGGCCCTGGTGTCACAATGAATTCTTAAAAGATCTTGATCCAAGAGATGATGATAATGAAGAGGAAGTCAAAGACAGTTAGGCTTCCCTAGCAGAGTTGATGATCGATGTTTCGATCGATGGCAATAATGTCTCCAAAGATAAAGGTCGGATCTCAACTAAGCCAACATATGAGAGAGTAATTGGTTGAATTTCTTCAAGCAAACCTTGATGTGTTTTCTTGGATGCACTCAAACATGTGCGGGACCTCGCTGGACATTGCGAGCCATGCATTGAATATTGACCCATGGCATGTCCCGGTCAAAAAGAATAGGCACGCTATGGATCCAAAGTGATTTTCCACCCTGAAAGAAGAGGTGGATAAACTCAAGACGTACAGGTTCACCCGAGATTCATTATATCCAAAGTGGGTATCTAACCCAGCGCTTGTCAGGAAACCAAATGGGAAATAGCGAACTTGTATGGACTACTTAGACCTAAATAAAGCTTGCACTAAAGACAACTTTCTGCTTCCCAGAATTAAACAGCTTGTAGATTCAACAGCCGGACATGAGCTCTTGTCTTTTATGGATGCGTACTACAACTACCATCATATACCGATGCACCTACCCAATTAGGAGCATACCGGCTTTGTCATCGATCCGAGACTCTATAACTATTTAGTGATGCCATTCGGACTTTAGAATACTAGGGCGACCTATCAAAGACTTGTCAATTGAATGTTTGGTAGTCAAATCGAGAACACTATAGAGGTTTACATGTACGATATGCTTGTAACGTCATGGCTCTCCATCGATCATGTCAAAGACATGGAAACAATGTTCAACATCCTCCGAGAGTACCGAATGAACCTCAAACCACTAAAGTGTCACATCAGAGTCGCATCTAGAAAGTTCCTCGAATTCATTGTCAACGCTCGAGGCATTGAAGCCAATCCTGAAAAGATCTGGGCGATTCGAAATCTCAAGACTTCGAAACTATAAAGCAAGCACAAAGCGACAATGAGAAGGTGGAAGCTTTGAGTAGATTCATTTCCAAATCCATCGATAAATGCATTCCCTTCTTCGATCTAATCAGGAAAGGAAAACAGAACTTTAAATGGACCGAGGAATGTGAAGCCGCATTCCAAGCATTGATTCAACAACTTGCGAAGCCACAATTCTGTCAAAGCCAGTTGATCATGAAAGACTATACATCTATTTGGTGGTTTTGAAAAATTCCATCAGTGCTACATAGGTTTGTGAGGAGGATCAGGTCTAACGACCAGTCTATTATGTAAGCAAATGACTCACTGGGTGGAAAGGAACTATCCAAAGTTAGAAAAGTCGCTTACTGCTCGTCATTGCCTCTAGAAAGCTCCATCCATATTTTTCAGCCCATTCGATCATAGTCTACATCGACCAGCTATTACGACAAGTCCTCATGCAGCCTAAGACATCTGGTAGGTTGCTCAAGTGGAACATCGAGTTGAGTCAGTTTGATATTGCTTATACATCGAGACGAACCGTCCAAGGACAAGTTCTGGCGGACTTCATTGCTAAATTTAGTATACCATAGGACTTGCCTGAAACTAGTGAATCGACCGAACAAAAATGGAAGCTATACACAGATGGCGCATCAAATGATTAATGCTCAAGTGTTGGAGTTGTACTCGAAACCCTGGAAGGTCGATCTTTATATTATGCTTTGAAGTTTGATTTACATGCGACTAATAATGAGGCCGAGTACAAGGGGTTACTCACAGGACTCAGGCTTGCCAGATATTTGAGAACTATTGCTGTGGAGATTTACTGTGATTTGCAATTGGTCGTATGCCAAGTTCAGGGAGAATACCAAGCTAGAGACTGGAGGTTGGCTGCTTGGCTCGCTGGAGTCCATGAAGTGCTGAAACAGTTCAATTATTATGCCATCTACTGCATACCCTAAAAGCGCAATCAAAAGGTCGATTCTTTGGCAAAACTGGCTAGCACCAGTGAAGCACAACAAATAGGACTTGTCCTTATTGAGACACTTACCTCTTTTAGTATTGATCAGATGGAGACGCACTGGGTGCACGAGGCAACGCCCGAAAAGGAGTCATGGATGACCCCATTTACAAACTATCTTGAACACGTAGCTTTTCCTGAGCGAAAAAATGAGAAAAGACACGTTCTCCGAAAAGCTTCGTGATTCATTATATAGAATGGAGTCATGTACAGGAGAGGATACTCTATTCCTTTAATCAAGTATATTGCCCACGAGTGTTACACGATGTACATGAAGGACAATGCGGCGATCACATCGGGAGGCAAGCCCTTGCAAAGAAGATACTCTAATACGAGTATTATTGGCCGACTGTGAATCGAGATGCATCAAACTATGCCAAGAGATGTGATAAATGCCAAAAGCATGCCTGAATTCCAAGGACCTCACCTATCAAAATCACTTAGATGGTCGGTCCATGGCCATTCGTCACATGGGGCATCGATATAATTGGATTTTTACCTCTGGCTAAAGGTGATGTGAAGTACGCCATCATTGCAGTTGACTACTTTACCAATTGGGCAGAAGCTGAGCCCCTTGCTACTATCACAATGAAGAAAGTACTCAACTTTGTTATCCACAACATCTTCTGCCGTTTTGGCCTCCAACATACGATTATCACTGACAACGGGACCCAATTCAATAGTTTCGAGTTCAATAATTTCTGTCAATGTTTCCATATTCATAAGAAGTTCTCGGCGATTTCTCACCCTCTAACAAATGGACAGGTTAAAGCTGTTAATAAAGTTATTAAGTCCATTTTAAAGAAACGATTAGAGAAGGATGGAGGCATATGGGTCAATGAAATTCCCATGGCCCTATGGGGATATCGGACTACCCAAAAGTCTACGACCGACCACACTCCATTTTCACTTTCCTACGGCTCTGAAGTTGTTATTCCAGTTGAATTGGAAGTACCTTCTCATCGTGGGACATATTATGACCCGAAGACGAACGCCATATTATATGCTGAATCACTGGATTTATTGGATGAGAAGCATGAAGAGGTTGATTTGAGGGCAGGCGCACACTGAAGTCGAGTTGTCCGATTATACAATGCTAAGGTCTGACCCCAAGCCTTTGAATTTGGTGATATCTTACTCAATAGAATCTATCCGGTACCTTAACATATGAAACCAACATGGGAAGGGGCGTATGTCATCAAACGGAGACTTGGAGATGGCACATTCAAATTATCAACTATTGATGGTCTCACTTTGCCAAGAGCTTGGAACAGCGAGATTCTCCATCGCTACTACACATAACAGACTTTGTTTATTTATGTAGTCGACTTTTCATTGGAAATTTGTTTATGCATTTCGAAGTTTGAACTTGTAATAAGGCAACTGACTTTTCCATACTTTCTTATTTCAGCAATAAAATGCAAATTCGTCGAGCCAAAGCGGCAAATTTAAAATGCATCTTGCGACCGTCACAATGCATGGAGAACTAAGTTCCATCTCACGGTGGGACTTATTCAAATAGAGAGTGATTGTGATACGACCGGTCACTCGCTAAGTGAAACCCCAGGCTCGAGAGAAAACAACTACACTGAAGCCAAAAAGGATTGATACATGACAATCCTCCAACAAACTCCGATTCCCAAAGTGCGAGCTGGAGTACAAATTGCAAATCCAGAATGTGGGCTCCAAGAGGGTGGACCCGTCCACCACAACTTCGCCTATGTACAATCTAAACTTAAGGAGGATAGATCCGTCTATCTACAACTTAGCTTACCTACTCAGTGAGGATGTGATTCGACCGTCCACGCCCCTGATCAAATTATCATTCTCGGAGTGCGAACGAGATTCCAAACACTTAGGCAGATGTGACTGATCGTCTGTCGATAAACTCCAGATTCCTAGAGTGCGAACTGGAGTATAAACATCAAAATGGGTGTGACTGACCACCCATCGACTAACTCTAAGTCCCCGGAGTGCGGGTTGGAGCATAAAAACAAATCAGGTGTGAACCGACCGCCCATGAGACAACTTTGAGTCCCCGGAGAGTGGACCAGAGTATAAAAACAAATTGGGTGTGACTGACCACCTACAAATCAATCTAAGTCCCTAAAGCGCGGACGAAAATCTAAATACCTAAAGGGTGTGAATGACTGCCCATAAAATAACTTAAGTTCATCGAGTGCGGACATATATTTAAATATTAAGCAAGCATGACCGACCGCCGATGCACAAGTGCAATCCACAAGGTATGGATGCGATAACCAATAGATGAGCGAGTGTGATCCGACCACTCAAACTCGTCTCATTTCAACTTCGTTTTGACTAAGTTAAGCTCAATTTATTGAAGGTGGAAAGCGACTGTCGACCGACCACTTCAATCCATCCCCGGGACCGGGGGCAAAACTCAAGTATCAACTGCTGATCGAGAAGGTTCAACATTGGGACTCGACGAAACGTTTGATTATGACCCGAAGCCACGACTTCGAGACTTAACAACCAAACTCAAGTCCGATTCAGAGACTAAAGCCTCACAAGTACATTGAATGGAAATTCAAGCACTAAAACACTTAAGCAAATAAATGAAGAGTTATGGTAAAAACAAAATGGAATTTCATTTCGACTATTCTTTGAAAGAAAAGGATAGGTACAAAAATTATTTCAAAAATTCCTATAAGCATGGGATGAACCCGCATCTATACAAGGCCTACATGAAGCAAAAAGAAATTCCTATCTATCCACCAAAATAAGAGACAAAAGGACACGCCTACTCCTTCGACTTCTTCTTCGGAGTCGATCCGTTCGAGCTACCACTATGGTGTCTTTTCGAGCTTTTCCCTTTCCTGACTGAGCCCCAGTATGGGGAATTATGATAGTCTCTTCCTCCGAACTCACGGGGATTGGAATACTTTTTGAATGCATGGTTACAGGAATAGGGGAACTTTCAATATGGGTGGACGCAGGAGGTACGCCAGTGACAACGATTGTACCACAAGGAGAAATCATACATAGAAAGGCCAGGCCAAGGCCTACCATACCACCCCTAGTGCTACTGGCCAGTGCGGCTGCTTCCCGTTCAGCATTGATCTCTGCCATTATCGCTTTCTCATGAATTGCTTGAGCGTCCACGAGAACGCTGCTAGTTGGGCCCAAGGAGCTGGCTATGAATACACCTTTGCCCATTATAAAAGGCAAGTCGTTAAGTGGATCACTCTGATGACCGAGGAGTTCTTCCATCATTTGTTCGTCGAGAATAAAAGTGCTCTCATGAACTTCCCTGGTCGATGTCGCGGCTGGAGTGGTCTTTGCCTCTATCATAATAACCTTCAGCTCATGATGCAGCTTTTGGGTTGTAGGAGGCTCGGTCGATGCAGATCGTATAACTGAATGGAGAAAAGAAAAGATACTAGTCATGTCCACTGATAATGCTCCAAACTTTGAATGAATACGATAAGTGTTCAGAATACCTTCCTCAGATTGGCTTGCGGGTGGAGCCGGAGTGCCTTCGGAAACATGCTCGTGAATCGGAGTCGAGGGTAGGTGATCGGGGTCATAAGCTAGAATAGCTGGAGGGTCTACTGTAGAAATAAGTTAGGGTTGAATTGATGCAGGCATTTCAGAACTCGCTCCATGATGTTCAACTCTAGACCCCTCTCCACTTCCAAGTGTTGAGCGGTAAGCTTCTCTTTTTCGTATATAACAATGGCCTCGTGGAAACTTTTCTCTCATCCTCGGTCAACACCCGATTCTCTAGCTCAAACTCATCAATAGATATTGTGTGATGATCCGCCTTTTTATCTTCAACCAAGTGGCAAAAAGCATTATACAGATGTGATGGGTAATCTTCGAGCTAGCTCAGGTTACGATGCTTCAGAACATTGACGTTATATGTGATCAGGAGATCTTCAATGACACCCACCAACCTGGCCTTTGCCGCTCTTACTTTTCCCTCAACCCTGGCCTCGGCTTCCTGAACTTTTAGCATTGCTGCATCTCTCTCATTCTTAAGCACCACAGCTCGCTCACATGCTTCCTAAGCAGCTTTATTGGCATCTTCTTTTTTTTTAACGACTTCAGCAAATTTGGTTTGAGTTCCTCGGGCTCTTTAAGCACGGCATCTCTTTCCGCCATAACGGTGGCCGTTCTTTAGGCCATCTCCTCGACCAAGGTCAGATGCTCCTGTCGCATCTGTTCTTCTTCTTGTTTGTCTCGTCGACTTTATCAAGGGTCACCGTTTTCGAGTTCCTCAAAGTGTCATTCTCGGTGGTAAGCACTTGCACTATGCGAACTTTTTAGGTGAGATATTACTCCATATTTTCAATTGTCCTCGCCCGATCAAAAGCCACCGCTGAAGCTTTCTCTACGGCCTTTATCCACTCTTGATATTAGTTATAGATGTCATATACATGATCATGCATAGTTTGTTCAGCCCCATCAGGAATTCGCTTCAAATTAGAGGGAAAGTGAAAGCCATTAAAGCAAATGTTAGGGAAATCCATTTTCAACTGAGCTATCTGGATGGCTCCCTGTCCAATGGGATCCATAGCTGCTAATGTAGTGTCGGCATAAGCACCTGTCCCAATTTTACAACACTGCTCGTTGGATCTTGGAGTTTATGAAGGCACTGGTTGGCATGAAAATTTTTAGGGTTCTTTGCCAGAACTAGAGGATTGTATTGAACCACTAGGTGGCGGAGAGCGCGACCGAGAACGGTGTCCATACTGCCTCTCCCTCTCCCCATCCCTTTCCCTCTTGTAGCACTCCTCTCTTAACTTGAGTAGCCACGATCGCTTTCTCTTTCGACCTCATGTATGCGAGATTCAGAATATGAGATAGATGAATGGCGCATAGAACGGAGGCTACCAAGCATGGATCCTCGTTTCGACATCATATCTATGAAAGGAAAAGAAAAGCAGAGTTAGTTATCTCCAAAGATTGAATAGCCTATGAATAGCAGTTGTATGGCATAGTAAAGTGTGTACATGCATATGTAAACCCCCCAACCAACTGGTTGTAATGGCCATACTCGAAGGAGTTGGCTCTCTTATGTCTAAGGCGCTTCAAATCCCCTCTGATCCGGTATCTTAATGCAAAGGCAGGTCATCCGCAATGGGATGTTCTTTAGTTCTTTGAAAGAACTCTATCCATGAAGAAGGAATATCTTGTCTGGAAACTGGAAAAGAGACCATGACAATTTTGCGCCTTAAGGATTTTCGAGCAGTAACTTTCCTCTTCTCTTCCTCTCTAAAGATCGAGGACTTTGCGAAGGCCCGGCTGCAGGCTCATCTCCAGCAAACATACTTCCATCACTTCCTTGTTCAATAATTACTATCTCAGAAGCTCTCATTCAAGTTTGCCTCACCGAAGCCGTCCTAAGAACTCCTACAAGTACAATGCTTTGATCTTTGTTAATAGCCTAGGGGCGACCAGATTCTCATTCGTAAGGACATCATCGATCTCTCTGTACTAGGCGGGCACCTCCGAAAGAACTCTAACTATCTCCATAAATTGAGCACCTTCAGGTCGCAGAATTGAACTGTAAAAGAAAGAAAATGTTAGACTCAACATCAACTGCTATTATCCAATTAATCAGCAAAGAGGCTAAGGCACTTACGTCTTGGTAGCCACCATCTGGCGAACCCCGATGGACACCGAATGTAGAACCTTTGGTTTTGAAATAGCTCAGCTTGCTCCAAGCCCCAACCATGATCGGATAGTTCCTAACTGCCTCTAAGAAAGTGAAGGAAGGATTATCTCCTCAACTATTTATGTTAAACAAATATCTGACTTCCTCTGGAGTTGGAGGTCCGAAAAGGTGCTCTATGAAGACGATAAATAAAATATTCAGTAGGGCATCCCATTCGGATGCAACTGGGATAGAGCGGTCCTTTAGAAAAGAAGAACATCTCGGATAAATTTGATTAAATGGAGGAAGTGTCCTAACTGCGCACATAAATCTATTACAGGCTGTGTACCCTTCCGGGAGAGTGTGATCTCTGTCCTCTGGCCCTAGTAATAAGACATCATTTATTGATAGCCTATACCTTTGATAAATCCTGCCCAGCATATCTTCAGAAATATTGGAAGGAACAGATTCGTGCGGATGTGCGATAAAAACTGCTCCCCGTAGTTCATCCAAAGCAAGGCTAACAATTTCGGTTGCGATAGCCGGCATCTCGATTACAGGAAGAGGTGGACTCTGAACTTCCTACGACTATGAACTTTTGGGTTCCATAGCTATTGAACCCAGTAAAAACCATTGTTAGATGACAATAAACTTGTGTTCCCTAGTGTGAAGTGTGTGAATGTGTTTTGCAGTGCAGTGCTACATAATACTAATAATTATACAGGATTTGAAAGATGTTCGAACGACAAGATTCGAAATTCAACCTAAGTGACCTTCATCGCTGACCATCACAATCATGTCATTTAGACTTCGAAGATCGATCCAAGTTAAAGTTCCTTAAGTTTTGTCAAGTTATATTTCCATCGACGATCTTCATACAGTCAAATATGCAATGAAACAGCTAAATCCAATTATGCAAGGCAGAAGCTCATTAGAGTCAAATGTTCAAGTATGCATGAGGTTTCGTATACATCAAGGTTCAGGCTTGGATTGATCACCATAATCCTAGTTCGTATTGATCAAGGAAAGGAAAGCTTCGTATCGATCAAAGACTCACTTGCTTATCGATCGCCCTCAAGGAATTCGTATCGATCGCATAGTTCCTTTTCGTATCGATCATGTTGTCAACACTTTGTACCGATGGCTTTCGATCGATACGATGTTCCATAACTCCGGACCGATACGAAGTCCCTCTTTCCACCCATCAATGCCAGATTGATATGAACTTCTTGTCCTAAATTGATACGTCTCCCATCGATACAAGGTCAAGGCCGAGAATCCCTTCCATGACTCCTTCGTATCCCTCCGTTCTCCATCTCCTCCAATCAACACAAAAACCATTCCAATCCTCTGCGTCCTTGCTCAGACAATCTTTGGCCTTCTCTTCACCAAGATTGGCCATGGTTATGAGTCAATTAGCTTTAAATCTCAAGTCTTATAGTTTCTAACGTGAAGTTATTGATTAATTACCAAATTTAGGCGGTTAATTCGGAGGATTAAGGAGTTAAGTGGATTGGAGACGAAAGCAGTTTCTTGTTATTGGGTTTGA
The DNA here is from genome assembly GCA_030765085.1 of Allium cepa. Classification (NCBI taxonomy): domain Eukaryota; kingdom Viridiplantae; phylum Streptophyta; class Magnoliopsida; order Asparagales; family Amaryllidaceae; genus Allium; species Allium cepa. The sequence goes on along the minus strand of CM060928.1, from coordinate 845,702,993 downwards.
AATTGATATGAACGGCTGGGGGTAAAATGAAAAACACGTGAAAAAATTTCTGAGTACAAAAGCATTTATATGAACGGAAGACTAGGCATATGATAATTCGTCTCCCAGTGCAGAATGAATGGTTGAAGCGGTCTGTAATATAACCGATACGAAGAGCCCTCTTCATACACTTCCACTAAATCGATACGAAATACCAATTCGTATCTAATGACCAATCAAAACAGTTTTAACATCATCGGTATGAAGCTTCCTTCGTATCCATTCATAACCTATATGAGATGAAGCAATTCGTATCCATCAAGTAATCGATACGAAACACGAAGTAAAGACTTGCTTGAACCATTCAGACCCATCATAAATTCATCGATACAAAATGGTAACTTCATATCCATTACTTTGAAGCCCATAGAAATTTGTATCCATCTATACGAAATATTTTAAAAGGCTAACTAATTGTATCGATCATCACCGATACGAAAATAGTTTTCCAACTTCTCAAATCAATCCAAGAGAGGATCGATACAAAGGAATACACTAAAATGACCATCAAGCGTTGTTACAACTCAAATTTCACATCGATCTAGGAAAGGATTGATATGATACTCGATTTTTAAAAAAAAAACTTGACAATGACTCGTAAACGGCAAACATTGACGGGAGTCAGGTTAACATACAGTTATATTTGACGAATTAACATTTAATTTTGAAAATTCCTTGAATGCTCACCTAGTGATAATTACAATGATGAACAACATATTGCTAACGCTCGACATTCAGTTACAATAGTGCACTGTACAATCATTCGCAGTCAACAATTCAGTGTTTATACTACTCGGAACCAATCAAAAGTTGCATCTTTTGACAAAAAGACAAGAACTTTTCAAAGAATTGGAAAGAACTCATCATAATAAAGATCACAGCTTTCCAAAGCACATCATGTTCTCACAAGACATACTTAGGAGGAAAATGTCATCATGCCTTTTGGCAAGGCTTTGACATCAAGGAATTGACTGAAAACCGAAGACAGTCCGTCATGCAGATCAGTTATACATAGGTTTACTATGGATACAGGCACATTTCGTCCGAGTCCGGATCGAGCTACAATTGACAAGACACGATAAGCAAAGCTATGAGTGCCAATGTTCCAAATTTCAAGTCAATCGGAGTTCGTATGCTCAAGATATTGATCGATCAAGGTTAAGGAAATCAACTCGATTCGTATCCGTACAAATTTGTATCCATCCCTTCAAAAAGCTTTATTTTGTATCCATCAATCATCGATTTCCTTCGTATCCATCAAACCAAGACTACTTCATATCCGTAGAGAGTTTCCATTTTGCATCGATCATGTTTGCCCCACTTCGTATCCATCAACAAACAACACTTCGTATCGATCTTATTCATACATGCTTCGTATCGATCTCTCCATCAACTCAGTTCATATCGATCAGCCATTGATCGATAAGAAACATGCCACTAAAATGATTGATACAAAATAGCACTTAAAAACATCGATATGAAGTCGGTGTCCTCAATCGATACGAAGAACCTAAGTTCATATTGATACGAATTGAAGTGGAAATTATCGATACGAAGTGACCTCAGACATCGATACAAAATAAAGTCGAAGTCATCGATACAAAAGGAATACACTAGGTAGATATGAACGAAGCATTTAAGAGTGGAAGACTCGGTTACTCGGCATGAAAAGTGGGTTAATCGTAGAATATAGCACCACATCACTCTGATCGATACGCAAGTGATGGATGCAAACAGATCGATAAGAAATGGATTGATACGAAGGCGCCAGCCTATGGGGATGTCAAAGTTGGATCGATCATAACTCAAAAACTACAAGTCCAAATGCTAACAAATTTTCACAAGAGCTTGCTTACCACCTCTACTTGGTCTCTAATCGATCTCAGCCCAAATGGAGTTGTTTTTGATTGATACGAATTGTGTGTGAATCGATCATGGATTGATCCCATATGTCTAGGGTCGATCTGATAAGCCCACCCGCATGAGAGAAGGAGTCTTTCAAGATCCGAGCCAGATACTTCAAGCCTAACCTATAAGTTGTAATCCTAGGCCTTAAGAAAAGGGAATTTTGACTCTTCTACACTGAAATTCTGTTGGAAACTCCATTGTATCTCGAGTGCTTGAGATTGTACTGTTGTAATCAGTTGTAACCAGTTAGCAAAGTTAAGAAAAATAACAAACTTTCCATAGTGGACGTAGGCTACAATGTCGAACCACTCTAAATACTTGTGTTCTTACACTTCTGTTTGTCTGTTTTGGCGTGTTTGTTATATTAACCTCATTTTCCATTTATATTCTTCACTTTAATATCTTCAAATACGTCCAAAGAGTGTTGTGCCCAATTTTGATACAAACATACATACATACATATATATATATTTACATGATAGATTTTTCAAAAATAAATTATATATATTTAATTAAAATCCTATGTACTTATATATAATTTATTTTAAAATATAATACATGACCTTTATATAAAGTGTTATATATATATATATTATAAAGTATAAGTATATATAGTAAAATTATGTATATGTTTTGAAATTGGTTTTGTATAAAATAATAGTTTTTAATGTTTTTCTTATGGAAGTCTTTAAAGAAAAATCATATTTTGAAAACCGAGGAATTAACACGATTTTTTTATTAAATATTATTTTGCTGAATATGTGTATATATAATTACATTTAAAACATTCACACATATATGTGTGTATATTGTTGTTTTTCATTAAATTCCTCAATATTAATTTAATAAATATATTACTGTGTATATATACGCATTTCGCATAGAACATTATATTCATAATATATATGTGTGTGCGTGTGCGTGTGCGTGTGCGTGTGTGCGTGTGTATTTAAAAATAGTATATTGATTTGTATTTGAAATTAGTAGATATTTTGTTAGAAAGATCTAGATTTGAAATCTAAATTTTAAAATTTAAATTTGAACTTCAGTTCAAAATTATTTATAGTAATATTTACAATTATTTCTTTTACAATGTCAAATATATATATATGTGCGTGTGTGTGTACTTATATATTCATATTTCATATTGTATAAAACTATATATATATATATATATATATATATATATATATTAGACAACACTATGTGGATGGACTAATATGTCCGTTGTGGTGTAAATCACAACATTTATAAACGGGCATGTTAAATGATATACTCTATATATATTACACATACAGGTGCATAGACATATGCATATAATACACATGTTATATTATGTAATATAAATATAACTTTAAAGTAAACTTAATATACAAATTAGATATAATATCAATTTTATTTAAATTAATTTTGATCGGATCTAAATAATTTATACTTCATAGGCTCAATAGGATCCAAAATAGATTTTTTTTTTAAATTTACCCATTTAACTTCTATATGCTAGCGCAGATCCAACAACGGTATCAAAGTCCAATAGCCTATGAGGTTAAAATTAGTCATTTTAGGGCTAACCAATTAAGCTTATTCATTTTGTAAGGTGTGTAGAAAAATATTATTAGGGCTGGGTTGGATAATCAATAACCCTATCTAGCTGCCAGCCTAGCCAAAAGGCGGTTAGCCAAAAGGTTGCCTTAATATAAAAAGCCTAGTTTGAGTTAGGCATTGGAAAGTTTTCAAAATAAAATTAAAATAAAATTTAGATTTTAAATTTAAAAGTTAAATTTAGAACAAAAAATATATTATTTTATAATATAATTTTCAAAAGTGCTTTGAAAATATAATTATAATTTTCCAAAAAATTTAAAATATTATTTATACCAAATAATTGAATTAATTAATTAAACATTTATTTAATTAAAGTGCATGTATATGTGTATATAATATCTAATGATACATCTTACATTATCTTTAGTTGTTTAAGATGATGTAAGTATATATGCATATATGATTAAATTTTTTAACTAAATATGTTAATTGAAAGTTAATTAATAAATAATAAAATATATACCTACATCTATACATATGTATATATATCAAGATATATGTGTATAACTAGAAATGTTAAGTATAAATATTCAATATAAAATGTTTAATTGAATAATATAAAATTAATTAAAATGTTAATTAATTTGATTTAGTTAATATAATGTTATACATAAGACTTTTAAATAAGTAATTTAAAGTATAACAGTTATGTAATAACTAAAAATTATATAATATGAATGTATTGTTAAAGGTGGAACAATAAGAAACCCTAAATAGATCTAATGGATAAATACTTATATATAGTTTTTATACCATGATTTTTGATATGTGCAACACTTGAATCAGAAGGGCATTTCAAAAAAATACATTATAGATAATGACATTTACGTGATCAATACAAATTATGCCTGTGTTGTGAGTGATTCTTTGAGTGATAATATAAATAAAAATTATCTTTGACACTGTCGATTAGGTCATATAAGTGGGAAACTACATAAAATGAAAACCGAAGGTTTTTTATTATCATTTGATTCTGAATCATTTAATATATGTGAGTCATGCCTCAAATGTAAAATGACCAAGCACCACTTTAGTGGGAGCAATGAAAGAGTGATGGACTCTTGGGTCTCATACATAGTGATCTATGTAGCTCGATGTTTATAATTACTAAAGGCAATTGTTCTTAGTTTGTAACCATTACTGATGATTTCTCTAGACTGGGATATTTATCTAATGAAGAACAAATCTGGTATCTGTGAGAAATTTATTGAATATAATAATGATGTTGAAAATCAAAGGAATCAAAAGATTAAAATACTGTGATCCTATCGAGGTGGTGAGTATGTTGGATAAAAACACCAATAGTACTTAAAAGATAGTGGGAATATCTCGCTTATTATTCCTCATATAATACCACGTAACATTTAATAAGCAATTAACTAACAAGAAAAGAATTAATTATTAAACTAATAATAAGGGTAAATGTGGAAATTTTGTAAAAGTTAGAATTTGATCATAGAGGTTATGCCATTACGTTCATGGCAGTTTTCTAATCAATTTCCGCATGTAATGTTTTGACAACGGAGCTCAAACGAAAAAGTTATGAACGTTTGTAGTTTTCAAAAAATAATTTAAATAAAATTCAAATTCAAATAAATAACTAATGCTAAAATTTGAAATTAAAATACTAACATTAATTAGACTTGATGGTTGAGGAACCGTAAAAATTAACATTAACGTTAAAAGTTGATTAAGGAAATAAATAAATAAATAAAACAAAACGGCAGTCAAATATCCCTAAATAAACGCTACCGTCGACCACCTTCCCTAGGCCGGTCAATCGCTTAGGGAAGAGTCATCAACCGATGAACGTTAAGAGGGACTAGGATTTCAAAATTTTGAATGGTCCAGATTTTATTATTTTAAACTAACTTAAATCTGATGGTTCTGGTGCTTTCTAACCACCATAGGTAAGAACCTGGCCCCCTCGCTTTTATTCACATTGCAAACTAAGAAAACCTCCATCGGTCACTCTCTTTAAAGATTCAAAAAATTCTCTAAGGTTCCAAGAGTGACCTGTAACAGATTGCAGAGGGCTTAAACATATTCAAAAAGGCAGAGCTAAGGACTTTTTGTGAGTGAAAATCTTAGTCTTTCTTATTTTAGTAATTGTATAGTATAACTTGGATTTTATATATGCCTTTATGGAATTTTGTTTACGAAAACAACATGGTAAAACCCTAAAATTTCCCTAAAGCGAAATGTCAATTCTTAAGTTAATTATTCTATATTAAAATAACGTAATTGTGTAAATATTGCAATTTTAATGTTTCACATTCTATTCCAATTTTTATCTTTTTCTCCAGAGCTGACTAAGGGTTTTGAAAAGAAATTAGTTTGGAAATGGTGTGCAAGATATGGGTTATATTTATTGTAGTTTGCACTACCTATTTTCGCAATTTAAATAGAAATTCCCTGTTTCAATTTTATACAAAGAAATAGAATATCGTGTAAAAGTATTTGAATTGTAAGTTTCTATTAATGTTGATTCCGCTATTGTAGTATAAAATAAGTTTGGTATGGATACTATATTATACAAGTCTAATGATTGAATTGTGGATATTGGATAAATTGGATATTTTGTTGATATGGAATTGAACTTGTAAAAATTTGATGTTTTGACATTTAAACATTAGTTTAAGACGCAATCTTCGCATGCCTAGAAATATTTTAGGCACATATGTGTGTATATATGTATGTGTGTGTGCATGTATATATTACCATAAGTAACATATAATCATTACATATTAATTACGTAGTTAATAAGCTATTTAATTATCATTAAATCCCCTTTAGAAAATAAGTTAATTGTAAAGGAAAATAAGAGTTTTCTTATAAGGCCTTGATTTGGAATACAGTGAGATTATGATAATATGTTAATAAAGTGTTGTAAATTATGACTAAGTTATGTGGATGTGAGGTCAGTCAAAAGTAACGGAAGTCTGCCCAGCTAATCGGGCTACTAGAATAGTGATTCTGGGGCTAATGTGAGAGATCGCCTATAATAAATACCCATAGAAAGCACAAGGTTAGTCCCAAGCTTTATACGGTGAACTCGCCTGGCTAATCTGGCTACCGATACCTATGAACAATCGGACTAATGCGAGAGGTCATAGTTGAGTTATGGATCATAATACAGAGGACCTGCTTTGGGTTTGAAGGTGTTAACGGTTGATTGAGGTCCCGCCTCTTCTCTATGTAGGAAGTATTAAATGGTCAGGGTTAGCAGTTAGGCACGGTAAAGGATATCTCAAGGAGGGTTCGCTTCGGATTTGAGGTAACAAGTGGCTATTTCTGGGTCCGTCTCTTCATAAAAAAAGTACTAAGCGGCGTGAATTGAATCCGTGCAATGCCTACTAGATAGTCCCTGAAGGAATCCACATTGGAATAGGTGTTATATGACGGGGATCAGTCTTGAATGAGGTATTAAATAGTCAGAATTTTTCTAGTCCCCATAAAAAAGGTATTAAGTAGTTAGGTGTTATCTCTTACATTAAGGACATTATTGACGATTGATACGGTTATTGGGTCGAAAGTGTAATCATAATGGAATTGGACTGGGAAAGCCATAGAGCTTATAGTTGAAAAGCTTACAATATAGTTAGGATATGTAAGTCATATTCTTATTTAAATTATACTGCCCAAGTACTATTTTAGATAGGCTCAAGATTTTTATTCACCAGCTCTCGTCATTATGACATAGGTTATATATGATGACGCAGATTTTCGAAGATGGTGGCGTAGACGTAGACTTGTGGTCGTTATTTAGCTATCTATGTCATTTTTGTATTTCTGATGTACCCATATAAACATGATATAATTTGAGATATTATACTATGAATATTTGGTGTTGTTATTTGGGATTATGTTGTTTGTTTTTTACATTTGAATTTTTAATAAATGGGTGCTGTTTTGACATTATATTTTATCCTTCCGCAGCGAAATTATAAATGTATAGATCGATAGCTCTGTGTATTATTCTTCAAATCAATTTTACCAATAATAACCAGCTTTGGAATGAGTCTAAGGTTCAATGGGCCTAGTAGGCCCGTTTGGAGGTAGGCTGTTAGATTTGGTATACCTGAATAACAGGAATAGGTATACGTATAAGTAGCGTACTAGTTGTTTTTGAAAGTATTTTTCAAAAACCTTGCTATCTAAGCATATATACACACGCTTATTTTTGAAAAGCCTAACTCTCTAAAGTCCAACTATAGAAGTAGTTGCGATTATATTTCAAAAGAATGGGTGAGAAAACTATGAGTTAGGACAATAAATAGAGTTAAATTTATACTCCTACCTCGATTATCACACGGGGTAGAGGTCATATGGTAAGGAGTGGACTAAAAAGAGTATGACAGCAACACATAGAAGCACCTCAGAAGCTGCATAGTACTTGACTCCTTTGTTGCGAGTAGAGTGCCATATGATTTCTGATGGATTGCCAATTAAAGACATACATTTCATCAAGGAAGATGGGAGATAAGAACCTATATGCAGCAGGCATCCAAAAGTAAGGAATGATAGGAGTGAAGCAAGATGTGAGGAAGGATTAGAGCAAGTTCCCATAAGAAGGTGTATATTAATCATCATAAAGAGATGATTAGATTTTTATAAAGATTGAGTAGGGAAGAAGGAAAGTTCAATAGAAGGGGAAATTAAAGTCAATTTCTAAATCCAACCTCATGTGAAAGAATTTGATAAAAAAATTTTGGAAAATTCCTTAAAATATTTTGAATAGGTTTTTCAAAGGATTTATTAGGAAGTTGTTGTTTTGAAAAAGTAAAATAATTTGGAAATTCATAATTTAAAATTTTTGTTGAGTCAAAAGTTTATGATTAAAAGGTCTAAAAGGGTTTTCTCATTTTTGAAATTCTTAGTTTAAAAAATGATTGAGTCAAAAAGTATTCGGTTTAAAGATTTCCGATAAAGGGATTTTTCGTTTTTGAAATACATGTAAATATAGCATAAATTGGACTTGATGATTTTTCCTATTTCATAAATTTGAAAGTGCTGTTTTTTAAATTCTTTCTAAAAAGGAGAATAAATGGAAATGGAATTTGATTAAAATGATGTAGAAGCCATTTAAGTAGGAGAAATATAAATAGAGGCAATATTGGGAGATTTGGATAGAAGTAGATTAGGAACTTAAATTAAAGAGGATTACTAATCTAGTTAGAAATAATATAGAAATATGATAGGAAAATCATAGGATAGAAGTTATCCTTATCTACTCCACTTTTTGTTGTTTAAAGTTATCAAAGATGTTTTTGGAATAAAAATGATTAATCGGTATGATAATTGAGTTTTTGAATGAAAATTTTTCTTTTAAAGAAGAAAGTCTTTGAATTAAAAGTCTTTGAGAAGGGAAATTATTTTTCTAAGCAATTTTTGAGTTTTTCAATTTAGGGTTAAGGATAAAGTGGCAAATATTTTGAAAAATTGTGTTCATTTATTTTAAATGCTTTTGAGATGTTGAGTTCAAATATTTTTGGAAGATTTTGTTCAAATGCTTAATAAAAAATAAAAAATTAACAAAATAAAATATTGTGTTCAAATGCTTTTGGGAATTCGATTCTTCAATTTTTTTTTGCACGTTGGAAATTCTTTTGGAAAATTTGTTTAAAAATTTTCTTTAGAAATGAGAAGAATTTTCAAATGCTAGATACTAGCATAATGGGGGTTTCTAAGTTTATACTTTCAAAGATAAAAGTACTTCATGATTGTGAACTTTAGTTTTATAAAGAATTGCAAAAACCAAACCAAATTTTTTATAAAGTAGATAGGGATCGCTAACTAGGTAAGATAGGGTAAAGGTTTTAGAATATGAATAAACTAGGAATAGTATGTACAATCTGATCTGAAAATATGAAATCGGTCCTAAATATTTAATTGTAAAATATTGATAAAGTTATAAATATATTCCAAAGCTACAATTGGGTTGTAAATTAGGTTGCCCTAGTTGATTTGGAATGTGAATTTTTATGTTTTGATTTAGTGGAGCATGTTTTGTGTAATTTCCATATATTATCCAATTCCAAAATATGTATAAAATCATGTCATTTGAATTAACAAGGGATATACCAAAAAGGGGTAGAGATGTGTAAAATATGGATATTCTTTTCTATAGTTTGCACTGTTTATTTCAATAAAAGAAAATAAATAATTTCCTGTAAATTTAAATGGAGCAAAGATATCGCTTTTGGTTAATTTATGGAAAATTATAATGTTAATCCTTTCTAGAAGGATAACTCCAATAAATTAAAATGTAAAAGGGGATGTTCAGATTTAAAAGTAATAGCTAGAAATAGGAATACATAAATATGTATAACCGCGCTTACCAATTAAAGATATATATATATATAGCGTAATTTATGGCAATATTTGTATTAGTTATTTACAATGTAGTAATTATAGAACTGGGATTTATGGACATTAATTCTAGACTTAATGGGTAATAAATTTGTAATGAATAGGGAGTTAAAAGAATTAAGTGGGGACCAATTATGGAATCTAATATGGTTTTTTTTATGGAGGAATTAAATAGGTATAATAGGTGGATTTTGAAACTAGTAAATAGATTAAAGGATTTGAATGAGGACTGATAAAAAAACTGTCCAATTTTAACATTAATTACCAATTATTACAGATAACAGACGTTTATTAAAAACTAGGAAGGATAATTAAGGAAGGTGGGGGATAGTTGAATGACATACTAGGAATGTCCATCTTAATTTAGTAAAGAAAATTAGGACCACAACATCATTAATACCAGTTGATGATGAATGGCAGCTTCCAGCAAAATTTTCTTTTAGAGGTTTTGGGTTCTAATCGCTAAGTGTCTCCCTTAAGTTATTGGAAAAGCATACTATATGTTATAAAATATATTCTTGTTTATCATTGGGTTGATTTTATGGACATGATTAAACTACCAGATACACACACACGTATACATATAACGGAATGGCGCAAATAAGGAAATTTCATAAGAACACTTAATTGAATAAACCATAGGTAAGACTGGAAATTAATAAGAAAATTAGGTTAGTAACTAGGAATAAAGAATGCTTCAATCTCAAATAACTTTAGGATTTTGGGGAAAAAAATTACCTTGCTGAATGACACCATTTAAGAATGGCAGTTCACCTCAGAGGAGATAAGATGAACAGAGATATGAAGCAATTTTTATGTTGGCCAGGAATTAAGAAGATGATAGCCAAATTTGTTTCTAGATGTTAAATGTGCCAAAGGGTAAAGGCTAAGCAAGGAAAGCCCGGAGGATTTTTATTACCATTAAAGATTCCAACATGGAAATGGAGCATATATCGATGGGCGTCATAGATGGGTTGTGTGACGACCCAAACTCGATGTCCGATAAATGACATCAAATTTGCATCGCCGGAGCTTATAACAACAATTAGATGAATATAAAACAGCGGAACAGAATCAATATCATAAATATCATCACAGTTACAACATAAACTAAATATCCATACTACAACGGAGTATATAATACATACTCCACAACTCCAAATACAACATCATGATAATACAACAGTGATCATATATCCAAAAGTCCTCAAATGAAAGAGGTGATAACGAACTCCCAAAAGCTAAACACCTGAAATCTCCAAAAGCTCCTAAGATATCCCCAAGTTAAGAGCTCCAAAATACAGCTTACTCCAAATACGGAAACCTGCTACTAGGCTGCCCGTGTGGAAATAATGGACACCTAGAGTTTAGGAAAGAAAACAATAAACTCCGGATCAGTCATGGGACTGGTATGAGTAAACAAAACAACAGTTATTTTCAAAGAACTAGATTTATAAAAGAATTTTCAGAATGCTTTTAAAAATGGAACTACCATAAGACCTCCCGCCACACACACAATGCAAACGCAGAATTGGAGGAGATTTCTTCTTATGATAGTCAAATATGCTTGGTACGAGAAAAAGAATTCTTTAATATTATTATTAGTGCATAGTGAAGAAAACATTTCGAAAGTAGAATATTAATCTTAGCCAACATACGATCATTATCATATGCCTACTATAGCTACCATCTAAACAGTGGGGCGCCACCATAAGTAAATGGCAGGTTCTACAACTTAAACCGTACAAGGTTTCGTATTGGGAATTGGATTTCCAACAATAGACAGGCTAAGGAACTTCTTGGGCCACATGGGTACGCCTTTGGAGGGACGACCCGAGAACCTAACCGGATCTCTGCCAACACAAGGCCAGGTTACCCCTAACTGGGTAACTACTGACACGAATATGCCATCTCCCAGTTGTAATCAACCTTTAACCGGGGCCCCAGCAACAAATCACAAAGTAATATATATATATATATATATATATATATATCTGCGATATCAACATAAGTTAAGTATCTGGGCTCCATACCATGATACCACTTCTATCCAGAAGGAAATGCACATACCCTAGGGGTGCTACCCCCAATAACCTTGCCGCATCTTTCCTTTCGACCATTCCGGGGTGTAAGGCTCGAAGAAGTCTCGTCCACAAAGCTACGTTTTTCCCAAAGCCATGCTTCGATCAATAAATGATCAGCAACTCTCAGCATGCCACATTACCAAATTGGGAATATATCGCTGATAACCTTCAACTACATAACCTCTAAGGGTGTTAAGATAAGAGAATAAATTCTCCGCCACCAACGGAAATATATTTGAAAGAAATCTGCTTTATATCTCAACTTGTAATGTCAGACATACTATCCATACAAGTCTGTTCTGGGTTCGAACAGAACCGAAGGCACTTCCAAAGAAGTCCTTGCAATCCGAATATCCACAATCCCGATCGGATTCCCCATCACATATGGAGAACTCTATACCGGAGCAACTCATTGCAGAGTCATTCGGCAGGTCATCCTATCGCTCTCGCAAATACCCGGTCTTCAACACTGGTCTTTAAATGCTATCCATAACATCGAATCACATATTCAAAATGGGTTATACGGCACAAAGGTCCTTTCCGGGCTAAACCGAATAGTGAGCGTCAATTTTTAAAACATGTGGATATGTCATTCACAAAAATTCACAGGTTCGATGTGGGTTTCGGATAACAAACTGAAATCCGATTCCCTATCGCATCGAAGTTTAAATGCCGTTTTACGGGCAAACAGGGTTTTTCGCATTAATATAGGAACAAATCACAATCATAGTACAGTACATGGCAATTTATATCACACAGTATCACAATCATAACAGAAATATCAATATAGTGCACATCGATAGTTAATTTTTTTTTTCCAATGTGGTTCAAATAAATTTACCACAAAATTATTTTAAATCAATGATAAGAATTTTGGATAAATAAATTAAATCTTGATTAACTCGTTTTATTGTTTCAAAATTAGTTATTTTAATTAACCACTAAATTTGATTTGTCGACTTTAATTTATCTGAAAAACAAATTCTTAATTGACAATATAATTTGAACACTTAATTTTTTATTAAATCAATTTTAATTACAAATTTTAAATCATTCTAAATTTCTTTTCAAAACTATTAATAAAAATTGTTTACCTTAATCATCATTTGAAAATCTGGTTTACACTTTCAAAACTTATTTATTGTTACATTGAAATTTTAATGTAAATAAATTTTAAATTCTTGTTTTAAAATTAAATCGTTTAGTTAAAGGTTTAACTAAATTTCATTTTAAATTTTCATTACTTCATCAAAGAGTTAACAAAATTCTAAAACATTGTTAATTAATTTAACTTAAAATAAGTTTTTAACTAAAAGGAAAAAAATCAACATTTGTTGCTTTGTAAATGCCAAATTTACTTAAAAGTGATAACTTGAAAATTAGTTTGGGCTTAGCCCTTTATGGAAGCCAACCCGAGTGAAATAGGCTATACTCGAGCCCAACCCACGTTCTTCTCCCCACCCTTCCCTTTTCTTTTCTCTTTTTTTTAAAACTTAAGTGAAACCTGGAAACAAAGTTCCAAATATCCACTGACCCATCATCACCACTGTGCACGTGCACGGTGGTTCCCCCCACTCCGGTGAACTCCACCACCCCTAGCAAGTCAGTTTCGACCCGCTCTCGCTACCTAAATACAACGAAACCCAAACGAAGCTCGCAAACAAAATCGAGGCATCTCGATCAAATGAACCCATCAGCTCACCATCGGAAATCGAACTCGCGCCACCTCCTCTGGCCATCAGAGACGCCGTAACCTCTGCCACGTCACGTCAACACCCTAAACTACCTTCCTCCATCGTTGCGTGCAACTCGATCACCCCACGGTTACGCCATTAAAAATTTACAGAACACGAAAAAAAACTGGAACTAAAACCTAATGTGACCTCGTATCCAAATCTCACGTAATGAAAAAATTAATTGATAATTTTCCTAAGATCCTAAATGTTTCATCATGCTTCAAACCCAATTTTAGTATTTATTATTGATTCGATTGTCTGAAATTCGAAAAAATGTAATTTTGTTCATATACGAATTGCTCTGAGAGTACCAAACTAAAAATCTAACTTTTTGTTTTAAAATTCATGCTTTGCAGTATCGATTCAATAAATATTCTCGAATTAATATTTTACAACAATTTATTTTTTATCAATATTAGTGGAATATCTGTAAACCAAAGTTACAGTGGTGATAATCCACTGCATATTTAAATAAACTTTACAAAATCTTGTTTCGTGGATCAAACAACTTGATTATTTGAAAAACCAAAGCTTGTTAGTGGTTATCAGCAGATGGACTTTAGTTTTGAAACAAACATAAACCATGTATGAATTTTCGCAGAACATCACAATCATGGTTTCTTACTGAAACATGTACCAAACAGTTTATAAATGAAGTTTGCACTGTTTTAAGAAATTTTTTAAATCATTCTAAAGATTGAGTTTACTCACTTGTAAATCTAGAAACAGAGAGCACTTTGGTTTGGATAATAAATGCAGTTTTGATCTTTCTCTTCTTTTCTTTTCCTTTCAGTAAATTGTTTTCAACTTTGACAATAAAGTGATTTTTTTCCTTTTAATTTCTGATCTTTGCTAATATGTTTAAACGAATGAACTTGAGGTTGTGGATGTATAAATGTATGTAGAAGGTTGTGTACAGGCTTTGTACAACCCATGCTTTCCTCCTTCCTTCAAGGGTGGCTGAGGAGTAACGGGCATTAAATGAAATCATGTTTACAGTAGTCTTTACTTTAAATTCTTGCCAGTACAAGTTTGGTATGGCATATCTTGTTTTATGGGCTGAAGTGTAAATGCATTTAATGCTCATGCTTCCCATGCTTGTTTGATTTTCTTTTATATGTATAGTTAATATATTTTTGTTTATTCACTTCCTATGCAACTTGTTTGTTGACTTTGCTAAAATGAAAGTGTTTTGTTTTGTTTTTTTTTATTTTACAGTTTATATATTTTTTTCTTTTCATATTCTTTTATTATCTTGTTGTTTGATCTTTTGCTAAATGTTGTTTTGTTTCATTTTCTTAATTATATGACTATTTGTATAGGCCCGGTTTGTATATTTTCTTGCAAACTTGTTTTAGTTATTTTGCTAAATATAGGAAAAATTATTTTAGTTATTATTATTATTATTTTTATTATTTTAAACTTAACCATCAATATTTCTTTTTATTTAATTCCATATAAATATGTAATATTAATATCAACAATTTTTATTTCTTTTGGAATTCTCAAATTAAATTTTTAAAAGTTCAAACAATTTAACGAATTGAATTTAACAAAATTCTGGGATGTTACAGGTTACCTAGGAGCAAAAGAGGCAATGAAGCAATTTGGGTCATAATAGATAGATTCATTAAAAGTGCCATTTTATTCCCGCAAAAGCAACAGGACTGCTGCATCTTTAGCTCGAAATTTATTTTAAGGAGGTTAGATTTCATGGAATTCCAATTAGCGTTAGGGACTGTGGTGACCCCTTTAATTTTTACACATAGATTTTTTTTTACAAAATGAATATATAATTAAATCCCATAATGTTAAGTTTGAATATTTAGAAAATTCATACATTCTTTTCCCAAGATCCTGGATGACCAATATAATTATATCAGTTCATGATTCACCTTAAAATAGCTCTACATATTTGATGATATGTTTGCTTCTTTTGTTTTGTATGAGATGAAAATTTACAACAAGCACAATGCATAAGTGATTGAAATACACAGTGCACCTTTGTGTGTGTGTATATATATATATATATATATATATATATATATTTACTAAACTTCCTGCCTATACATGTATATGCCTGTAATCACCTAAAGTAATGTTTAAGTATTAATCTAAAAGTTTAACAGAGTTTTGGGGTGAAGACACTTTGAAAATACTTAGTTGCAGGCTTAAGCAAACAAAACTGATTTTTATTTCCAGGTTGAACCACTTATAGTTTTCACTACATTTCAAGACAGGATGGAATGCAAACTGGTGTGCTTGGAGTTTGTATTTCAAAAACTTGGAGTTTTTCTATCTTTTTCTTTGAACTAGAAGCATTTGCACAACCTGGATTTGTAGGGAACTGATTCCAGGCTTATATGGGTTTGACCCTTAACCATCTAGGCCAGTCATGATCCCATACTTACCACTTTCAAAACCATATCTTTTATGTAAACAAAATTTCTACAAATGTTTTTCCTATCACAAGTTTGCTTCTACCATATCAAAGTTTTTCTGAGAATTTACTTTCTTAGGCTTTCAACACAAAACAAAAATATTTCCAAGTCCATTTCTTTTATAACCCTTTTTATTTTGAAATCAAATGCATAAATATGAGTCATGCATTTTCTCAGAGTTTATGCATCAATCAATATCTACTACAGGCCATGCATAATCCATTTTATTCAAAATTTACAAGCTCGTTTTATTTTCTGGAAATCAGATATACTTGACTGTTTTTAATTGCCATCATTAAATCACAAAATAATTTCAAACCAAAGAAAACAGGGGCTAACATGCACACATATCATACTGATATGTTATACCCGTTTTCTCAGTTCCAAAAAAAAAAGATGACCAGACATTTATAAGAACATCAACTAATTACTTGCCATCAGAAATCATTCAACAACGGTTTAGCTAAATACATGTCATAATCCAAGCACTCAGAAAAATCTCCTTACAGTTTACTTTAACTACTAATGATAACCAGATCATTCACTACAAGCATCTGCAAATACAAAGCAAAGTTTCTCTTATTTACACTAGCAGCTAACGCTTCCTTCATCCATCAAGTCAACCTTAATTACCTGCATGCAATTCACTGAGCTGCCCCATTTAATTGAGACACCCAGATGATTGCAAAAGCAATCAAAAGGGTCAGTTTACACTGGTATGAACATTAATAAATTTTATACACATGTTTACAGTTTTGTTTTGTTTTTGAACTTATAACACTTGCATAATCTAGTAGTTTGTGAATTATGCACATCAGTAAAAATTGCCAGATAACTTCAAGAATACAACCATTCATTCAACAAATGTTCAACAAGCAATGCATTATTCATAATTTCATAAATAAACCGAGGTTTTGTTCTCCCAATTTCTCCCAGTTTTTTTTTAATCAGGGCATCATATTAAAACATATTTAATTCAAATCCCTGTCCAGATGTATATAGCTCAGAGATTTAAATCTCATACCCCATTTTATTTTATGGTCTAAATCCCCCTGTCAAATGAACACAAGTATGCATTGTGAAGGAATCACCCAGATTGTTTTATTTATTCCAACACACAAAGGCCTCAGGGTGCACTTGCACCATGCATATACTTCCTCCCACCTGAAGCAAGCAGATCATTGACTAACCCCAAATGACCAATTTAATTTTCTTTCATTTATTCATAGGGTTTATTAATTTAATAAGTTCCCCCTCCAGTTCTCTGCTTAATTCATTAAGCACCTGTTTATGAGTTTACTCATAAAATCTCCAACCCATTCATGTTTCAGAAAAACATAAATACTTTCTAATACAATCCTTTGTTATCCATTTAATTTTCTTACTACAGAGATTTACAACAGGTTTATGGGCTTTCCAAAATAATTTAAGCATCATGATCCTACTATATTATTGTAAAAATATGGACAGAGGTGTTTGTTAAGAAAATTCACCAAAAACTAAGAAATCCTCCTGCCTTATTATTTAGAAAATAAACATGAGCCAGATTTCTATCTTGCTGCCTATGTCCTAAATAATTTAAATCCATACTTGACAATAATAAGAATAGAATAAAAAAATGCTCAAACCATTTTAACTTGGAAAAACTGTCATACAAAACTCCAACCAGAAATGCACAACAAACATCCATTTCATCCATATCAAACCATTTCAAAGATTTAAATAATTCTTATAATACTTTAGGCTGCCTACCAGAGGACTTAATGCCATTGCATAAAATGGATTAATGCTCACCTAGTATTTTCTTTTACTATCTTGCTCCTCCACACAGCAAATCCCTTCAAAGCTACTTACCCATATTTCTCCTATTTATTTTTGTTTTATCTTTTTTTTTCTGAGATGATGATGGTCATGATGGTGTACAGGTTTTATAAAGCTATTTTAGGGTTTAAGGAAATGGGTAATTCCTTTGATACCCCTTTATTTTTCATGCACAGATCATACTTATGTATGGTCCTCAATTGGAATTACACTCATCTGATTTCCTTTAGTAGTTATTTCGGCATTCCGGCACTTTAATTACTGCATGCTATTTCCATGATCTCATTCTATTCATGCCATATGCATGTGACCTTTGCTTATTTTATTTTCTGCTCAGTTTTTAAAGAAACTTTAATCTTTTTGCACTTTCTACTTAGCCTCCTTTTCTTATACAATTCAGGTACACTGTCCTATATATTTAGGTGGTGTAAAAATTATTCATGCTATATTGTTTTTATTCCTCCCTTTAAAACAGCAACTCCTTTTTACATATCTATGTGATAAAAATTATACACACACAAGATTATTTATTTTCTTTTCTGGCAACATGATTATATAAGTCATTTGAAACTTCATAAAACTTCATTGTATTTTGCTTTTTAAATTAAATAGAAAATTTCCCTATATATTAAATACATGTGCTTATATAATTGTTTAGACATGGAACTATATTTGTTTTAAGTCCCAATTTTTGATCACCTTAACTCCTTGCATCTTTATCAAACAGAAACTCCTATGCACATTTTTATTTACTAACAACCTTTTCTGTTTTGATGCATCTTTTAATTTATTTTTATTTTAGGGTCATTACATACCCTCCCCCTTAAAGGAATTATGTCCCCATAATTTCTTTTAATTTCTCCAAATAAAAATACTAATCCATAGTCTGTTTTAATTCCATAACCCCATACTCACATTTTATGAAAGCAAGCAATGCATAAGAATATTCAGAAAATCATCATAAACTACTTAAACATACTTCTCCATCTGTAAACAAATTGGGGTATTTAGCCCTCATTTTGTCCTCCACCTTCCATGTACAATCATTGGTGTCCAAGCTCCATTGGATTTTTACTAGTTTGATCACCTTGTTCCTCAACTTTTTCTCCTCCTTGGCAATTATCCCTACTGGTTCATTTACATAGACCAAATTCTTTTGGATTTGAATTTGAGTAGGTGACTCCAGAATTTCTCCTTCATCATGCACCCATTTTCTCAATTGAGAAACATGAAACACTGGATGCACACCACTCAACTCCTCAGGTAACTTAAGTTTGTAGGCCATAGCACCAATTCTCTGCATAATTTCATATGGTCCTACAAATCTTGGTGATAGCTTACCAGATTTCCCAAACCTGGACACCTTTCTCATTAGTGATACCTTCAGAAAAACATACTCTCCTACCTTAAACTCCATTGGCTTTCTCCTTGTATCTGCATAAGACTTTTGTCTTGATTGTGCTGTCTTCATCCTATGTCTAATTAACTCAATCATGTTGGAAGTTTCTTTAACATGATCTGGTCCTAGTAGTATACCCTCTCCCATTTCCAACCAACAGGCAGGAGATATGCAGGGTCTCCCATACAAGGCTTCAAAGGGAGCCATTCCTATTGTTGACTGGTAGCTATTGTTATATGTGAACTCTGCCAAATGAATGTGATCCTCCCAATTACCCCCAAAGTCAAGAACACATGCTCTCAACAGATCCTCCAATATTTTGTTTACTATCTCTGTCTGCCCATCACTTTGAGGATGGTAGGCAGTGCTTAAGCATAGTTGAGTTCCCATTGCTTCTTGGAAGCTTTCCCAAAATCTTGAGGTGAACAAAGTGTCTCTATCACTTATAATGGTCTTGGGTATACCATGTAGCCTTACCACTTCTTTAATAAATAATTGTGCAAGCCTAGTTGCATTTCTATCTGACTTGACAGGGACAAAGTGAGCTGATTTGGTTAGTCTATCAACAATTACCCATATACTATCATTGCCTTTCTTAGTTCTAGGCAAACCATCCACAAAATCCATGGAAATACTTTCCCATTTCCACTGAGGTACCTCCAAAGGTTGCAACATGCCAGAAGGCTTTTGGTGATCTGCTTTAATTTGCTGACAGGTGAAACACTTTGCCACATATCTTGCCACTGCTTGTTTCTTTCCTGGCCACCAGTAGCTTCTTTTTAAATCATGATACATTTTAGTACCACCAGGGTGTATGGTGTACTTGGTTTTGTGATGCTCATTCATGATTTCTTCCTTCAATTCTGCAATGTCTGGTACACACAACTTCTCATTCTTTCTCAAATACCCCTTGTGATCTATTTTAAAATTTTCCAACTCAATGTTGCTAAGTAACATTTCCTTCTTCTCCTTCAAATTTTTATCTTGGTCTTGCTTGCCACCAATTTTCTCCACTAGATTAGATTTTACTGTAATCAATCCTAGTGTACCATATTCTACCATGTCTTCATGCTCTCTAGAATTCTTTTCATTCTTTCTATATATATCTGCCTCCCGAAGCATTACAAGGTTTTTAAATTTATCAATTATTACACTTGCTAACCTAACTTGATGCCTACTCAAGGCATCTGCTACCCTATTGGCTTTTCCAGGGGTGTACAAAATATCTAGATCATATGCAGCTAGAAATTCCATCCACCTTGCTTGTCTCATATTCAAATCTTTTTGAGAAAATAAATACTTCAATGCTTGATGGTCTGTAAATAATTCAAATTTTTCTCCAAGCAAATAATGCCTCCAAAGTTTTAATGCAAACACTATTGCATCTAATTCTAGATCATGAGTTGCATATTTGGTTTCATTGGGTTTAAGCTGTCTTGATGCATATGCCGCTACCTTGCCATGTTGCATAAGCACTGCACCTAACCCAGACCCACTAGCATCAGTATATACAACCATTCCTTCATTTGCTTCTGGGATTTGCAAGACAGGAGCTTCCACCAGTGCTTGTTTCAATTTCTCAAAAGCTTGTTCACACTGCTTAGTCCACACATATGGTTGGTTCTTCTTTGTCAACTTGGTCATTGGTGTGGCTATTCTTGAAAAATCCTTGATGAACCTTCTATAGTACCCTGCCAATCCCAAGAATGATCTCACCTCAGTCACTGTTCTGGGTCTACTCCATGATTGAACTGCAATCACTTTGCTTGGATCCACACTTACCCCTTGCTGTGACACTATGTGTCCTAAGAATTTTACTTCATGTTGCCAAAATGTACATTTTGAATACTTGGCTTTTAATTCATGTTCTCTAAGTCTGGATAATACTAGGTGTAGATGCATAGCATGATCATTTTCTGTATTTGAGTAAATTAATATATCATCTATAAATACTAGAACAAATTTATCCAAAAAGTCTCTAAAAATTCTATTCATCAAATCTACAAAATAGGAGGGAGCATTGGTCAAGCCAAATGGCATTACTAAAAATTCATATAGGCCATACCTTGTGTTAAAGGCTGTGTACTCAATGCTTTCCTCTGCAACTTTCATTTGGTGAAATCCAGAGGCTAAATCTAACCTTGAAAATATTTTAGCTCCATGCAATTGATCAAATAGATCATCTATTCTAAGCAGTGGGTACTTATTTTTAATGGTTTCCTTGTTTAAATCCCTATAGTCTACACACAACCTCATTGTTCCATCATGCTTCTTAACAAAGAGCACTGGGGAACCCCAACTGGAACTACTTGATCTTATGAATCCGTTCTCTTCTAATTCTTCTAGTTGATGTTTTAATTCTACTAACTCTTTTGGACCCATCCTATAAGGCTTCTTAATGATTGGATTTGTTCCTGGCATTAACTTAATTTTGAATTCAACTGGTCTATTCTGAGGAATCCCTCTCACCTCTCCAAACACATCTATGTATTCATTAACTACTGGAATTTCCTCTATTTTTAATTCCTTTTGAATTTCGTTTATACTCCAAATTTTATTAAAACATGTGTTCTTTGCTATTTCACTTAGAACTGTAATTCTTTTGCCTTCATTTGTCTCCAAAGAAATAGTAAGATTTTCTAAATGTAAAATTGCTTTATTTTTCATTAACCAATCTACCCCCAAAATAATCCCAATACCAGGATAATTTAAAGTATATAGATCTGAATCAAAGCCATAACCCCCTATGATTAATTTCATACCCATACACTTCATCCCTAATATACAATGACTCCCTATGGGGCTGTGTACAGTTAAGGGTTGTTCAATAGAAACACAAGCAAGTGCTAACTTCTTTACAATTTCCAAAGATATTAGTGAACGTGAGGCACCAGTGTCATATACTACTGATATTGGCTGGGTATTGGTTAGAATTATACCTTCAAGTTGCCCAACATTTCCAGTGGTGTTTGTTGCCAAAGCTCCTACCCTTGCTGTTTTCTTATGAGTCTCTGGGCAGTCCTTCTTTAAATGTCCTATTTTCCCACAGTTATAGCAGCTTCCTTTAGGTATTTTAGGGTCAGGGCATTGGTTACTATAATGTCCAGCTTTTCCACAATTAAAACAATGAGTAAATTTCATGCTTTCAGGTGCTATTGCTCCTTCCCCTTTCTTAACTCCTTTACTTGCATTTCTCTTGTCATAAGGTTGCACTTTGTTCTGACCTCCCCTCTTCTTATTGAGCTTCATGTTCTTGAATTTCTCTCTTGTGGTATCATGTTGCTCAAAGGAGAGAGTTAGATCAATCACTTGATCAAAGGTTTTGTCTTTGTATGGCAACATTGCCCTGGATAGATTGGGGTTCAAGCCTTGAATGTATCTTGCATTCTTTGCTTCTGCATTCCCTATCAACACCATTCCATATTTGGACAATGCTTCAAACTTCTGAGTGTACTCATTTATACTCATGCCTCCTTGCCTTAACCTAATAAAGTCTTCAAGCAGTGTGGCTTTGGCAGATGCTGGGATAAATCTGGCCTCAAGCATGTCCTTGAAATCATTCCAAGTAATGTTATTCTCTGGCCTTCCTACTGTCACAACCTCCCACCAATCCAGTGCAACCCCCTTCAATTTCCTTGAAGCTATTTGTCTTTTCCTTTGGTCACTGATTTGCATATCTGTAAAGACCCTCTCCATAGTCCTTATCCACATTTGAACACCCATAGCTCCTTCAATGCCTTCAAAATCCTTTCCTCCCAAATTGGTACAAGTCTTAAGCAGTTTGGAGAGCTCCTCATGAGGATTGTCTTGCCTTGGTGCCATTCCATCCCTCAAAGCCCTCACAAAATCCTCCATGCTTATCACAGGTGGCTCACGTGATGGTCCTGCACCTGTGTGATGTCTTGGTCCTACCATAATGCTATAGATATAATTTTTAAGTTAGTTTATTTACCCCTATTATTTTTAGTATCTTTACTTTGTTTATTTTATTTAAGTGCACTCTGTGCATGTATCACAAACATACATTTTATTTTGACATAAACAAAAGCATCCAATCCCAATAATTCAAACAATGCATTCAAACATCCATATGCATACAATAATATTTACTATGTTATTTAAAACATAGCTCTGATACCAACTGTGGTGACCCCTTTAATTTTTACACATAGATTTTTTTTTTACAAAATGAATATATAATTAAATCCCATAATGTTAAGTTTGAATATTTAGAAAATTCATAGATTCTTTTCCCAAGATCCTAGATGACCAATATAATTATATCAGTTCATGATTCACCTTAAAATAGCTCTACATATTTGATGATATGTTTGCTTCTTTTGTTTTGTATGAGATGAAAATTTACAACAAGCACAATGCATAAGTGATTGAAATACACAGTGCACCTTTGTGTGTGTGTGTGTATATATATATATATATATATATATATATATTTACTAAACTTCCTGCCTATACATGTATATGCCTGTAATCACCTAAAGTAATGTTTAAGTATTAATCTAAAAGTTTAACAGAGTTTTGGGGTGAAGACACTTTGAAAATACTTAGTTGCAGGCTTAAGCAAACAAAACTGATTTTTATTTCCAGGTTGAACCACTTATAGTTTTCACTATATTTCAAGACAGGCTAGAATGCAAACTGGTGTGCTTGGAGTTTGTATTTCAAAAACTTGGAGTTTTTCTATCTTTTTCCTTGAACTGGAAGCACTTGCACAACTTGGATTTGTAGGGAAGTGATTCCAGGCTTATAAGGGTTTGACCCTTAACCATCTAGGCCGGTCATGATCCCATACTTACCACTTTCAAAACCATATCTTTTATGTAAACAAAATTTCTATAAATGTTTTTCCTATCACAATTTTGCTTCTACCATATCAAAGTTTTTCTGAGAATTTACTTTCTCAGGCTTTCAACACAAAAAAAATATATTTCCAAGTCCATTTCTTTTATAACCCTTTTTATTTTGAAATCAAATGCATAAATATGAGTCATGCATTTTCTCAGAGATTATGCATCAATCAATATCTATTACAGGTCATGCATAATCCATTTTATTCAAAATTTACAAGCTCGTTTTATTTTCTGGAAATCAGATATACTTGACTGTTTTTAATTGCCATCATTAAATCACAAAATAATTTCAAACCAAAGAAAATAGGGGCTAACATGCACACATATCATACTGATATGTTATACCAGTTTTCTCAGTTCCAAAAAAAAAAAGATGACCAGACATTTATAAGAACATCAACTAATTACTTTCCATCAGAAATCATTCAACAAAGGTTTAGCTAAATACATGTCATAATCCAAGCACTCGGAAAAATCTCCTTACAGTTTACTTTAACTACTAATGATAACCAGATCATTCACTACAAGCATCTGCAAATACAAAGCAAAGTTTCTCTTATTTACACAAGCAGCTAACGCTTCCTTCATCCATCAAGTCAACCTTAATTACCTGCATGCAATTCACTGAGCTGCCCCATTTAATTGAGACACCCAGATGATTGCAAAAGCAATCAAAAGGGTCAGTTTACACTGGTATGAACATTAATAAATTTTATACACATGTTTACATTTTTTTTTTGAACTTATAACACTTGCATAATCTAGCAGTTTTTGAATTATGCACATCAGTAAAAATTGCCAGATAACTTCAAGAATACAATAATTCATTCAACAAATGTTCAACAAGCAATGCATTATTCATAACTTCATAAATAAACCCAGGTTTTGTTCTCCCAATTTCTCCCAGTTTTTTTTAATCAGGGCATCATATTAAAACATATTTAATTCAAATCCCTGTCCAGATGTATATAGCTCAGAGATTTAAATCTCATACCCCATTTTATTTTATGGTCTAAATCCCCCTGTCAAATGAACACAAGTACGCATGTTGAAGGAATCACCCAGATTGTTTTATTTATTCCAACACACAAAGGCCTCAGGGTGCACTTGCACCATGCATATACTTCCTCCCACCTGAAGCAAGCAGATCATTGACTAACCCCAAATGACCAATTTAATTTTCTTTCATTTATTCATAGGGTTTATTAATTTAATAAGTTCCCCCTCCAGTTCTCTGCTTAATTCATTAAGCACATGTTTATGAGTTTACTCATAAAATCTCCAACCCATTCATGTTTCAGAAAAACATAAATACTTTCTAGTAAAATCCTTTGTTATCCATTTAATTTTCTTACTACAGAGATTTACAACAGGTTTGTGGGCTTTTCAAAATAATTTAAGCACCATGATCCTACTATATTATTGTAAAAATATGGACAGAGGTGTTTGTTAAGAAAATTCACCAAAAACTAAGAAATCCTCCTGCCTTATTATTTAGAAAATAAGCATGAGCCAGATTTCTATCTTGCTGCCTATGTCCTAAATAATTTAAATCCATACTTGACAATAATAAGAATAGAATAAAAAAAAATGCTCAAGCCATTTTAACTTGGAAAAACTGTCATACAAAACTCCAACCAGAAATGCACAACAAACATCCATTTCATCCATATCAAACCATTTCAAAGATTTAAATAATTCTTATAATACTTTAGGCTGCCTACCAGAGGACTTAATGCCATTGCATAAAATGGATTAATGCTCACCTAGTATTTTCTTTTACTATCTTGCTCCTCCACACAGCAAATCCCTTTAGAGCTGCTTACCCATATTTATCCTATTTATTTTTGTTTTATCTTTTTTTTTTCTGAGATGATGATGGTCATGATGGTGTACAGGTTTTATAAAGCTATTTTAGGGTTTAAGGAAATGGGTAGTTCCTTTGATACCCCTTTATTTTTCATGCACAGATCATACTTATGTATGGTCCTCAATTGGAATTACACTCATCTGATTTCCTTTAGTAGTTATTTGGAGATTCCAGCACTTTAATTACTGCATGCTATTTCCATGATCTCATTCTATTCATGCCATATGCATGTGATCTTTGCTTATTTTATTTTCTGCTCAGTTTTTAAAGAAACTTTAATCTTTCTGCACTTTCTACTTAGCCTCCTTTTCTTATACAATTCAGGTACACTGTCATATATATTTAGGTGGTGTAAAAATTATTCATACTATATTGTTTTTATTCCTCCCTTTAAAACAGCAACTCTTTTTTACATATCTATGTGATAAAAATTATACACACACAAGATTATTTATTTTCTTTTCTGGCGGCATGATTATATAAGTCATTTGAAACTTTATAAAACTCCATTGTATTTTGCTTTTTAAATTAAATAGAAAATTTCCCTATATATTAAATACATGTGCTTATATAATTGTTTAGACATGGAACTATATTTTTTTTAAGTCCCAATTTTTGATCACCTTAACTCCTTGCATCTTTATCAAACAGAAACTCCTATGCACATTTTTATTTACTAACAAGCTTTTCTGTTTTGATGCATCTTTTATTTTATTTTTATTTTAGGGTCATTACAGGGACCTCTTATTTACTAGCGAATTTTGGAGGAGTTTGTTGTTAGCTTTAGGAGCTTCGCTTAATCTTAGCACTGCTTACCACCCATAGGTCGAAAATTAAATTGAAAGGGTAAATAGAACCTTGGTAGTCTTGTTAAGAGCTCGCATCATGGACTTTGGAGGACATTGGGAGCAACACTTACCTGTAGTTGAATTCGCGTATAATAGTCACCAAGCGATAATTAGTATGGAAACCTATGAAGTGTTTTATCGGAGGCCATGCAAATCACCAAATTGTTGATGGGAACCCACTAACAAAATTCTACTTGGACCAGATATAATTCGCGAGACTTCGAGAAATGTAGAGCTAATTAAACAGCTAATGAAGGTCGCGCAAGACTATCAGAAGCTGTATGCGAACAGGCAAAGACAAGAGTTAGAGTTTGAAGTAGGGACATGGTGTTTTTGAAAATTTCCCCACTTAAGGAGGTCGTCAGATTTGGAAAGTCGAGAAAGTTTGCAGCAAGATTTGTTGGGCCTTTCCCAATTTTGGAAGAATAGGAAGACTTGCTTATCATGTGGAGCTACCAAATAAGTTGGCAGGAGTCTATGACATTTTCTTTCTATGTTTTTCACTTGAGAAAATGCCTTCATAGCACAACCACTATGGTAGAGCCTAATCAATTGGGGGACATTGTGATAGAACTAATAGCATCCTGTGCCACCGCATGCATTGTGGAGCACAGAGGTAGGAAGTTCTGCAACAAAAAACTAGGCTAGTTCGAGTACAATGGTGGAAAAATCCGACGAAAAGCATATGGATTTCTCATCATACGCTTTTTACTGGTAAACTTTTATCTGCCGTTGGCTTGGTTTTCTGGCAAGCAACACTTACTGGACCAAATGCTTGGTTCGACATTTGATAAATTATCGAACCAAACATATGGTCTGGCATACTGGACCAAATGTTTGTCCTACATCCTATGGTATGTTTTTCCAAGTATCTGGTCCGGCATCCTCAGATACGCCTGATCAAATATTTGATCCGGCATCTTTTGGCATGCCGGACCAGATGTTTATCCGGCATCCTATGGTATGTCGGACCAAGTATCTAATTCGACATCCTCAGATATGTCGTACCAAATATTTGGTCTGGCATGACACATCCATTATCGGACCAAACATTTGGTCTGGTACACAAGCATGTCGGATCAAATGTTTTGTCTAGCAAGCAAGGGACTCCAAGGTGGAAACATCGAACCAAGGCAAAGGAGGACAACCAGGCTAGGCAAGCTTTCTGACCCAAATGCCAATCCAACTGTTGCTGCCCAAATGCTGATCCAACTAGTCCTACTCAATGCCAAACCAAACTTAGAAAGTTATAACTTCCTTCTTCGTACTTCACAACTCCACTCTATAAATAGCGGAGCTTCTCAATAACATTGAGGACAGATTTTTAGAGAAAAAGGGAGAAAACTCTGCTGAAAATCCATCACTTTGGCTACTTAAAGTTTTTACTCTTTCAAATAATCTTGTACTTGTAATCAAATCAAAGAGAGAGTAATAAGACGAAAAGTGGATGTAGGCACATTTAGGCTGAACCACTATAAAAACTTTGTGTTAGTTACTTTCCTTATCAGCTTTTCGAACTTTGAACATGTGAACTGTCTCTGCGCTTGTTGAAATTCATTCCATTACGTGTTAGAACATTTGAAAACCCCAAATCAATCAAATCAAATAAAACTTAACTAAAAAAATCAAATTTAGAGGTGTTTGTCCAACTTTTAAGTAAACATTTTTGGTGCATTCATTGAGTGCAAACAGCGTGGAGAACCGAACACTTCTGTCCACCATCCTTCCAAACCTTAACTCAACTTTAGAACATGGCTCCCTCTAGGCGCAACACCGATAAGGGTAAGAGCGCGGCCATAACAAATACACTCTACCCTGTCCAAGAAGATCAAGAAAACCCGGCTACCCACTCTCAATGGACAAACTCAGCTGTCACCTGAGAATATTTTGTTAAGGATGTGAATGAGATGATTAACTACTTCGCTGCCTAAAGAAAGCTTTAGTGGACCAACTCATGATATGCTTGAGAGGCACGAAGGAATCCACTCACAACATTGAAACTCGAGGTGAGTCTCAATTCGAAGAGTCGCGTAGACGGAACATATCCCCTGCAAATGAAGAACTCAATCAAGAAGATGCAAGAGCTTGAAGCCGAGCCAGGATGTAGCCCGAAGCCGGTCCAGAAAGAGCATCAAGAGCTGAGCCAAGTTAAGGGGGCACCAGGCAAGGATCGATTATGGATGACTCTGTCATACTTCGAGCCAATCATCTCCAATCCAGTCTCAACCAAGGTCCCAGACGCCATCAAAAGGAAGCCCCTACTTCTCCTAGGGATTCCTCAAAATACAAGGAGAGGATGGCATGCCTCTTCAGGGAATATCTCAAACGTGAACAATTCAAAAGAGGGATAAGGGCAAGAGTGTCCAGCCCCTTCATCAGGGACATAGAAGCGACAACCACTCCTCGAGAATGGAAGATGACTACTATGGATCCCTACAAAGGCACATCCGACCCAATCATCCACTTATAGTGCTACACCCAAGACATGCTCATGAATGGAGCAACAAAGGGTGTGTTGTGTTTTTCGCTGTTCCTCTCAGACTTAGCAACCATATGGTTTTGCCCCCTGCCTCATGGATCCATTAGCTCTTGGGAAATGTTGAAGAACAAATTCACAAGTCAACTCTGAATCCATATGGAACAGCCCAGAGATGCTTATTCCTTGTCAGGCATAAATTAGAAAGCTAGAGAGCTGCTGTAGCAATATCTTACCTGTTTCAACACTGCCGCATCAGCAGTACAAAACGTGGATGAAAGGCTTATACTGATGGCGCTATGCAGAGGCATCCACCCCAATTCAAATCTTGCAAGAAGGCTGACGAAGGAAAAGATTTTAACTCTTCAACAATTCTTTCATGAAGCCGAAAAATACATGAGATTGGGAGACACGACGGCTCACAGACACAGCGAGCAACCCACAGGAGGTTCTAGCGTCCAAGGAAACATGAGTGCCCCACTCCAAGGAGGTGGAGTAAGCCAAACAACGAAGGAAAAAGTAACAATCAAGGCAACTCGAGAACTGAAAATGGCAATAAGCAACGATATAGACCTGGACCGAGGTTCGATTCATATGCACCTTTGAATGACACTGTGGAGAACAATTACCTAGCTACTCAACATGAATTAAAATAAAAACGTCCTCCCTATAAAAAAGAGTCAGAAACCGTAATTAGAACAAAAAAATATTGTCGCTTCCACAAGTGTCACGGGTATAACATCGATGATGTCAGCATTTGCGGGTTCTCATTGAGGAGTACATCCAAAAAAAGAAACTGGAAATGAACGTGCAGCAAAGACACAACCTCTCGCTCCAGTCCATGAGGGACATGGGCTGCAACCATAAGGAAAACAACAAAGAAGGAGCAGGAACAGGTCACTCAAACCGGGACAGAATAGTTGTCCATACCATATCTGGAGGCCCACATGTGGCCGATGGAAGCTGGGCCAAAATGGAGAGGTATGGACAATCTTTGAAAGATTGGGAAGGATATATATTCCATTACTGAAGGACGCATCACAAAATGGAGAGAAAAGACCAGCATAACCTTCAGCGATGAAGATTTGGTTGGAAAGCAGTATTCGCATATCGATCCCATGGTTATCTCCACCCGGATCGGCTCGGTAGAGGTGTAACGCATCCTAGTTGATACAGGAAGCTCAGTGAATATGTTTTTTCAAACATTCCTTCAAAAAAATGAAATTATCCATGAAAGATGTATCCCCGTGCAATAATCCCTTACACGGGTTCACATTTGAGACCACGATGCCACTTGGACATTAGACTTGTTTGTTGAGCTGGGAAGTAACCCCCGATCCATCATCTGAAAGCAAACATTCGTGTTGGTAGATGGACACTCTACTTACAATGCATTTTTAGGGAGGCCTACATTGTCAGATTTCCAGATGGTCTTGGCCCCATGGTGCCAGAAGATGAAATTCCCAACTGATAACGGAATAGAAGAGGTAGAAAGCGACCAAGACGCGGCTCGCGATTGCTATGTAACAGAACTCCACCAAAACAAAAGGAAGGAAAAAGGTAAGAGCGTAGGGGTCGTCGTATAGGCCGAAACTCCAGAAGCATAGCAATCAAAGAAAGCTCCTCCTCTCAAATATACTAGTTACACTTTTAATGAGTTGGACCCCAGAGATAGAGAGGAGGAGGACAACGCCGAGCCCGTGGTGGTTATGGAACATGTGATGATAGACGAACATGACTAAATAAGGCTTTTAAAGCTAGGGTCTAAGTTGAACCAGAACCTAAAATCTGGCTGATAGGATTTCTACGCAAGAACTTGGATGTATTCACATGGACCCACAAAGACATGATGGCAATATCCCTAGAAGTAGCTTGTCATGCCCTCAATATTGACCCATCCAAAATCTCGATCAAACAAAACAAAAGAAGCATGGGGATAGAATGGTCGACTGCTCTTAATGAAGAGGTGAAGAACCTGCTCGCCAACGGTTTTATCCGCGAAGACATTTACCTAAAATCGATCTCCAACTCGGTTTTAGTGAAAAATCCTAGGGGAAATGGAGGACCTACATTAACTTCTCCAACCTCAATGATGCTTGCTCCAAAGACTGTTTTCCTTTGCCCCGAATCGACCAGCTGGTGGACGGAACCACGGGATATGAGTTATCGTCATTCATGGATGCGCATTAAAGATACAACCAGATCCCGATGCATGTGCTGGATCAAGAACATACTAGCTTCATTACGGATCTAGGCCTATACTGCTATAAGGTCATGCCCTTTGGGCTTAAAAACGCCGACGCTGCCTATCAACATCTAGTTAAAAAGATGTTTAAGCAGCAAATTGGTCACTCTAGGGAAGTCTATGTCGACGACATGCTTTTCAAATCAAGAAGAGCAACATGTCATTTTGGCCACCTAGACGAGATGTTCCAAATATTACACAAATGCCGAATGAATCTGAATCCTCTAAAATGCTCTTTCGGGGAGTCTTCGGGTAAATTCTTAGGTTTCATTGTGCACAGGAATAGAGGCGAATCCTGAAAAGGTAAAAGCTTCGAAAGACGTCAAAATCCCAACCATGCGGAGGGAAATGCAGAGCCTAAACAGGAAGGTAGCTGCTCTAAGCAGGTTTATATCCAAGGTTACGGACAAGTGCATCCCGTGCTTCAAAGCCCACAAAAACGACAAAGGAAAATTTGAATGGACCGATGAGTGCTACTCAGCCTTTCGGAGTCTGCTAGCTAGAACACCTACAGAAGCCTCTAATACTCTCTACTCCACTAAATGGAGAAAACCTCTGCATATACTTAGCTGTATCCTCCCCTGCACTATGTGTCGCATTAGTGCGAGAAGATGATCGTATCCAAAGATTGGTATACTTCATTAGCAAGAGATTCACGAGGGCAGAAGCTATACAACCAAAGATCGAAAAATTGGTTTACTGTCTGTTGATAACATTCAGGAAATTACAAAACTACTTTCAATAGCACTCCATTAAAGTTCTAATGGATCGACCTTTGAGGAAATTCCTACATAAACCGGACACATCAGGGCAACTGTTAAAATGGTTCATTGAGTTGAGCCAGTACGACATTACCTACCACCCATACACTGAAATTAAGGGACAAGCCCTGGCTGATTCCATAGCTGAGTTTACAATGCAAGACGAGGAGGTTGCGGCAAGGATTGAGGAATCTGTCAAACGGAATATGTTCATTGATGGAACATCGTACGAGCTCGGCTCGAGGGGAGATGTCATAATAGTCATATCCCAGGGAAGGAAATTAAGCTATACATTAAGACTAGAGTTCGTTGCAACCAATAACGAAACTGAATAAGAGGCAATAATAGCCAGCTTAGAAATCATTAAAGAAATAGGAGTTAAACCAATATGTGTGCAGCGATTCACAACTAATTGTTAACCAGATCCTTGGAGAAATCCAAACTCACGGACAAAAGCGTGCATCCTACCTCAAAAAGGCCAACACCCTCCTTGACGAGATAGACTAGTATGTAATAAAGCACATCCCGCGAGGGGAAAATCAAGAGGTGGATGCCCTCGCCAAAGGGGCTAGCATAAGAACTGAACCAATGCCTGGGGCAACCCCCATCATGAGAAAATTCGCATTGAGTTTCGAGTGTTTGCAAATCACAGCGATCACAGAAAATAGGGAGACATGAATGACCCCCATCGTCGGCTACTTACAAGAAGGAACCTTACCAGCAGATAGAAACGAAGTCATGAGAATCTTGAGGTGGGCATCCCGCTACACCATCTAGAATGGCATGTTGTACTATCGCGACTTTTCCAATTCGCTATTAGGGTGTGTCGTCGGGAACGAAGCAAAAGATATACTTAACAACATACATCAAGGAAGTCATGGCGACCACAACGGAGGGAAAACTCTAGCCAGAAAGATCATATGTTATGGATACTTTTGGCACATAGTGAACAAGGACGCGACCGAGTTTCTAGAAAATGTGATAAATGCCAAAAAAAATTCAAAAATCTCGAGATTGCCACATACCGGTTTAATCCAAATGGTCATCCCCTGGCCCTTTGCTGTTTGGGGAATTGATCTGATCGGGGAACTCCCCATGGGTCGAAAAGGAGAAAAATACACTATAGTGGCAATGGATTATTTCACTAAATGGGTGGAAGCAGAGCCTTTAAACAAAATTTCGTCTACCAAATTGATAAACTTCCTATATGTACCATCCTGTGTAGGTATAGGGTGCCGTAGAAAATCATATCGGATAACGGACTTCAATTCGACAGTGAAGAATTCTCCAATTGGTGCCATGAACATGGGATTTCCCAAAGCTTTTCGGTTTTAGCATATCCCCAGGCGAACGGACAAGTCGAAGCAGTGAACAAGGTGTTAAAGAAAATAATTAAGAAGAAAAAGATAGAAAAGTCCAAGAGGGAATGAGTCAACGAATTTCCTACTGCATTATGGGCCTACCAAATTTCTTATAAGACTACGACAGTGCATATTCCATTCGCATTGGCATACGGAATCGAGGCCATGCTCCTTGTCGAAACAGTCGTCCCCTTGCACCGTAGGATACATTACAATCCAGATGAAAACGAGGAGCTCTTGAACACGTCACTTGACCTGATCGATGAAAAAATAAACACTGCATGAAGGAGACTTGGTACTCAAATGAGTCTTTCCACGACCCGCGGCAGTAGATCCAATTTGGGAAGGGTCGTTTGTTATTTATAAGGATCTACACAATGGAGATTACATCTTGTCAACATTAGATGGAGAGGTGTTTGGGAAAGCATGGAATTTCCAACACCTCCATCACTATTTCTCTTGAGTTGTAAAGAAACATGTACTAGAGCAATAAAAGAAAGACAGTGGACGTAGGCATATTTCGGCCGAACCACTATAAAATCTTGTGTCCTATATTACTTACCTTATTTAAATGATCCATCGTTTAATTATTTTATCTAATGACTATTCCTATTGCGAACAATCATAGACACTCACTGGCAGTGGTGGAAGTAAGATAGCCACGGTAAAGGGCATGAAACAAGCCTTGGCAAATTCACTGCTGACGATCGACATCCCTAAGTCGGCAATGAAGTACCGACCATAGGCCACGAATTAGTCACAATTTATAGACTGGGCAGTTCATTATTAGTGTTCAGCTTGCCAGCAATTACGAACAGGTTATAAGAGCCACAATTAAGGCATGGCTGTAGCCAGGGGTAGTTCGCACTTGACGATTGGCATTACACACGCCGACAACAACAAATCGAATAATACTCACGACACGGGCATTAGCCAGAGTAGTTACCGTTCATGATCGGCCTTGAATATAATAGTGCTTTTATAGCTCTCAACATCTCCAAACACTATAACAATTAACTAAGTCGTAATCAGTTCACAAATAGACATAGCAGACTATGAAAATCATACATCACAAAAGTCATCCGAGATAAACATACTAAAAATCGAAGTTGAACAGTACAACGCTAAATTTTTCTCATACAAAGCTTATCATTTATATTTATATTACATATGAAGAACGTCTATACATCCTACAAAAATACATGCAAAGAAGGGGAAAGGAAACCTCCTCGACTAAGAAGGGGGGACATCCTTGCTGCTCGGCCCGCTCCCTCCAGTCATGTCCTTCGGGAACTCGGATGGCTCAAGAAACTCACCTTCCTTTCACGAAGGCCCAACTTTCCCTGAAGACATGCCTGCACAATGCAGGTATAAATATTCATAAGTTTTGCAATCCAGAATACGTAATGGCAGAGCTAAAGTAAAATGATGAGATACCTGCAACGACGTGACGTGGATCACCAAGCCCCTTGAGATCCGAGTCGTCCTCATCATCCTCATCCTCAGCCAATAGCTCTTACCCCTTGGCAATGGCTTTGATCTCCTCCACTGTGAATCGGTTGTTCACTATCCCAACGTCGTACACAACCCATTCTTCCTGCGGGACTAAGGCCTTAGTCTCCTTGATAAGCTGAGCATGGATTACTACCATCACCTGTGGGTAGTCATCCATCTACTGAAGGTTCCATTGTTATCAGAACATATAATAAGTATCCTTCAGCATTTGGTTGACTGTGTCACAAAAATCATTGGATTTATCAACTTCGATCTGTAGGGCCACCCTCTTATTCATGTACTGCTCCTTATCTCTCCTCAACTGAGAACGTTCCACTTTTAACCTGTTGATCTCAGCATGATATGAGTCCTTCTCCTTTTTCCACTCACCCCGAGACTCCTTTAGCTCAGCTAAGGTCACTTTCGATTTCTTTATTTTCCCCTTAAGGGAGCGGATTTTCTCCAAATCCTTCTGCCGAGCCTCATCCATTGAACCGATAGCCATGTTAATCTGTGTCTTGCATAGGTCGGCAGCCTCTTTGCATGCCTCTTCCTTGGCCTTTGTTATCTCGGAGGCATGGGATGCTTCATCTTCCTCTAACTTAGCCTCTTTCTACCTGAGTTCCTTGTGAAGATGCTCTATCTCTAAACAGAACCACACATTGGTACTCCCTACTTCTTCACAAGCTTTGGCCAGAAGGGAGTGATAATCAAAATTGTTTCTGGTCTCATCTATAATCTAGACCGTCCTCATTGTCAAATTAGAAAAATCAAGAGTCTTCGCCTCATCTAGGATTCAAACAAAGGGATTTCGAGGTAAAAGGAACTCGATGTCAGAATCCGCCGCATGAAGACTTGCATAGTTGGGATTTATATCAGGACGACTCTCAAAGGGATTTCGCATCGGCTGTTGATAAATCGAGAAGAAAGGATCAACATTGCCCTCTCCTAAGTCAGCTGGCACTCCGTGCACTTCAGAACCCATTGGATAGTGATGGCGCCGATGGGAGGAAGTTTGGGAACCGGGTGAGGTGGCTTTCTAATAAGGGGACCTCGCATGTTTCTACGGCGACTTATGGCTCTCTCCTTTATCCGCGCCTGATGGGGTCTCCCTAATATTCTCTTGCACAGTTTTTCCCTCCTGAAAATCTGTCTTGGAAGAAAGGGAAGCCATTTTCATCTATTTGAACTGCTCAAGTGCCTGGACGCTTCATTCCTCCTTGGACTCCTCCTTTTCCCTGGAATACAAGCAACAACATTAGAACTAAGAAATGGAGAGAGCATAAAAATAAAAACACTCAAGACACTAGGACACTAGAAACTACTACAAACCCTTAGGATAAACTGGATCATGTGAAAGGGGTGGTCTCACTCCAGAAGGGAATACACCGAGATGGGACGACACTCGAAGGAAGGAGAACACACGGCAACTAGGATTCATTTGATTGAGGAGAAGGTGGAGGCTAGGATCCGTCAAATAATAAAAAGTTCTCAAGAATTATCTCAAAGTCCATATAGTAATCAAAAGTACCAAGGGAAAGCCCGAATTCCTCGTTGATTCCCGCTCCACCTTGTACCGGAGGAGAAGATATTCTGCTCAAATTACCCGAAGCCACATTTTTTTGGGAATAATCAACGACAGGAGTCGGCGCTAGGACCGGCATGGGTTGTTCCAACTATTCGGGCCACTCTTGCACATCCTAGGCATTCTTTAAAGGATCCATGCCCAATCCCTCGGTGCTTATAATATCCATGTCTGGAGATATATGAACATTCCCTTCCATTTCTTTAGAGTTGTTCTCCGATCCTTCCTCCTCTTCACTTTCTCCTCCTAAATGAGAACCTCCCTTTTCTTCAAGGGAAGGAGCAACTCGAATACATAAAGATTTCCCCGAGCGGGGAGGACAAACTGCGCTCTTCTTATATCTCGGCTTCTTTGGGGCTTCAGCCACACTACCCTCTTCATTTGGGCCCTTACCTTTGTCTCTGTCACCCCCGTCTCCTCCGTCTCCCACTGCTCTCTCAGTAGAATTTGGCTTAATCATGTACATGGACTTTCTAGGGCCGATCAAGTTGTAGAATCAGAGGGATGCATCACAGAGTAGGAATGAAGCTTCCCGCTCGGCCTCCGGGATAGCCAGTATTTCCTTAACCATCTTTTTTAAGCCATCATCGTCTGCCTTCACACAACCTGAAAGTTATGGAGCAATAAGATGATAAGCCGAAAGAAAGCTCAGAAAAGATAATACGATAACTTACAACCAGAAGTAAAAGCATGTTGAGCCACGGTATCGTCACGTATAAAGAAATATTCC
Organism: Allium cepa; assembly: GCA_030765085.1. Classification (NCBI taxonomy): domain Eukaryota; kingdom Viridiplantae; phylum Streptophyta; class Magnoliopsida; order Asparagales; family Amaryllidaceae; genus Allium; species Allium cepa. The sequence goes on along the minus strand of CM060928.1, from coordinate 845,665,347 downwards.
CTCTTGGACATACTAAACTTGGAATATAGATCCAGGACAGGCTTGAACTTGTGGGCAGACTCTAGGTTGATAAAAGGACCCCCTTCTGATAACTCCTCACGTTACACAGATAGCTGATCTCTCTATGGGTAGGGGGTCTCTGACATTGCTTCATGAATATCAGATATAAACATGTTAGGATTGCATAAGAATTCGGTTGAAGTTGCATTGGAGTGACCTTCAAGTATATTGCAAAGTTGGCGATCCAATTAGTAAGCGAAGGAATCGCACTGCACATACAATGGTACTTGCTATATGCCATATACCTACCTAGGGGAAGCAAGATTTATCATCCGGACCGGGTAATATCAAGTCCTGACGATCTATCCCGAACGTGGTGGCTATGGAGTTCAGGTTCTCTATCGTCAGCACGCTGGGGTAACACTCGATGACCTAACCAGCATCTGATTAAGAGCATAGCCTTTGACTAAAGAGTAAGTAGAACTGAGTTTCCTAGGAGGATTGACTGAAGCATTAGAAGAAGAGGGACCAGCCCCGAGAGGCTATGAAGCCGTAAACTTTGAACGGAGCTCCTGGCCATAAGACATATCCCTGTGCAAGAAAATAAAAGTCAAGCGAAGGTCCAAATCATAAATGGAAGTTAAAACATGCACGGGAACCTCCTATCATCAAGCCTATTTGAATCCATACCCCAAACTAAGCCATCTCATGGAAAACCTACTTTTGGCTCGGCATACCCATAAACCATGTGTTCGACCTATCTGGTCCGACAATACCCTATGCCGAATGCTGAACCAAACTCACCACATGCCGGCTACTGACCCGAAGCATGCCCTCCTATGGCCTTACTTACACAGTATTTATTCTCTAGGCCCATGCTAGCTTATCTTGATGACATAAGGAAAAAAGAAGACTCCTCATTTCTAACACTATACTAGAAAATTAGAATACTGCCACTAAAGCCTCTACCAATAGCAAAATCAAGTACCATGAACAACAATATTAGTGCAAAAAGGCTAAATCCTTTCCCCTCTTTGAAACTTGCACCAAAACCCATGCTGATGGGCTCCAATTCATCGTATCTCGATCGTCTCCTATTTACAAAGAAGATGTACATAAGGAAAATGGACTCAAATCCTCTAAGTCAGATAAAATTCATAAGGAAAATAGACTTGATTCTTATAAGTCGTACAAAACAGAAAATCTAAGTCCAAAACCCTAGGTTGAGCAATCGATTTGAGTAGGCTTACCTCGAGCGGTGAACACACAGAGATGTTTGAATTCGAGCAATATAAAAAAGCTAGAATCTGACCTTAATGGATCGAAGTTTAATTAGAAGAATTTGATTAAGAAAACCGAAAGAAAAATAGAAAGGGGAAGGCAGTATTTAAAGAAGAAGAAGGAAGGAAGACAAATGATCGCGAGTTGTCATTCCGTGGTAGGAGCTCGATACCGGGACAAAACAAAGCATGTCGTGTAGTTACACAACAAACTTTTTAGGGCAAGTTTTGGCTCGGTTTTCTAGAAAGCGAAGAAGAAGGAACCAAAGGTAGACAAAGGTATAGAGAACAGAATTATCGAACCAGATGCTTAGTTCGGCATTTGCTAAAATGTCGAAACAAACATATGGTTTGGCATGCCAGAAAAGATATTGGTCTGGTATCTTACGGTATGCCGAACCAAGTATCTGGTCCGGCATCCTCAGATATGCCGGACCAAATATTAAGACCGGCATCTTCGAGCATGCCAGACCAGATGTCGGTCTGGAATCTTACGGTATGCCGGACCAAGTATCTGGTCCGGCATCCTCAGATATGCTATACCAAATATTTAGTCTGGTATCTTCTGGTATGCCAGACCAAATATTTGGTCCGGCGCGACACATCAAACACTGGACCAAACATTTGGTCCGGTACACAAGCATGTCGGATCAAATGTTTGGTCCGGCAGCAAGGGACTCCAAGGCAGAAACATCGCACCAAGGCAAGGGAGGACAATCAAGCCAGGCAAGCTTTTTGACCCAAATGTCGATCCAACTGCTCCCGCCTAAATGTCGACCCAATTGCTCCTGCTTAAATGACGAACCAAACTCAAAACGCTATAAATTCCTTCTCCGCACTTCACAATCCACTCTATAAATACGGAGCCTCTCAGCAACAACGTGGACAGATTTATGGAGAAAAGGGGAGAAAACTCTACTGAAAGTCCATCATTTCGGCTACTTAAAGTTTTTAATCTTTCGAATAATCTTGTACTTGTAATCAAAGCAAAGAGAGAGTAATATGATGGAAAGTGGATGTAGGAACATTCGGCTGAACCACTATAAAAACTCTGCGTTAGTTACTTTCCATATCTACTTTCCAAACTTTAAACTTGTGAACTGTCTCTGCACTTGCTGAAATTCATTCCATTACATGTTGGAACATTTTAAAACCCCAAATCAAACGAAACTTAACTATAAAAATCAAATTTAGATGTGTCTGTCCAACTTTTGAGCAAACATCTACAAAATTAGGTTCTGATTGCATCATGGTTGTTAGATTGGATGGAAAAAGATGGTTGCCACACTTTTCACATCACCTTGCAATCATATAAAAAAATTATGCATGTTTAGGATGCTTGCATACATGCCTATATGTCATGTTCATACATTCACACTAGGATTGACCACACCTATATGGTACGTCTGCATACATAATCACATTACACTTTTGGTTCAGTAGATGGTTGTGTAGATAATATGGTTGTATAACATGGATGCTTAGTGCGCATTACGAATCTATCCCTTAGGGATTTCGATGATGAAATCCTTTTAAGGGGGAGAATGTAAAATTCTATAAAAATTAATAAGAAATTAACTAATAAGAAAAGAATAAATTAATAAATTAATGATAAAGGTAAATATGGAAATTTTGGAAAACCATAATTTGGCCATAGAAGTTATGTCGTTGTGTTCATGGCGATTTTCAATTTTCACATATAATGTTATGGAAATGGAGCTCAAACGGAAAAAATATGAAAATGAGCTTAAAATAAACGCTACTGGTCGATGGCTTGGGAAAGAGCGATCGGTCGATGAACGTTGGTGGCTGCTAGGGTTTTCACATTTTGAACAGTCCAAATTTTATGATTTTAAATTAACTTAATTCGACGGTTTTGGTGCTTTCTAACCACTATAAATTAGAGCCTAGCCCCCTTCATTTTTATTCATGAATTATTTTGGGAAATAAGTGAAGATCTATCAGTCTCTCTCGTTAAAGATTCATAAATTTCTCTAGAGTTTTAGGAGAGATTTGCAACAGATTGAAGTAAGTGTAAACATATCCAAAAAGTAAGAGCTAAGGACTTTTTGTTAGTGGAAATTTTTGTCTTTCATATTCTAGTAATTGTACAGTATAACCTGGATTTGATATATGCCTTTGGGGAATTTTGTTTATGAAAACATCGCACTAAAACCCTAAAATTCCATTAAAGCGAAAAGTCAATTCTTAAGTTAAAATCCAAATTATTCTATATTAAAATAATGGAATTATGTAAAATTACAATTTTAATGTTTTACATTATATTTCGCTTCTTATCTCTTTCTTTGGATCCGACTAAGGGTTTTGAAAAGAAATAAGTTAGAAAATGGTGTGTAAAGTACCGATTCTTTTATTCGTAGTTTGCATTGTCTATTTCCACAATTTAAATGTGATTTCCCTTTTTCAATTTTATATAAAGAAGTTGAATAGTGTATAAAAGTAATTGAATTGTAAGTTTCTATTGATGTTGATTCCACTATTTTACTATAAAATAAGTTTGGTATGGACTCGATTTTTATATATATATATATATATATATATATATCGATTGATGCAACACCTCATGATTAAGCTAATGAACTAAAAAAATTAATAAATAAGTAATAATGCTAGAAATAGAATTTTTGCAAACTTTAGAATTTGGCTAATGAAACGAATATCATTAGGTTCATGGTGATTTTCTGATCAATTTTCATACATAAAGTTTTCTGATCGGAGTTCAAACGAAAAACTTATTAACTTTTGAATTTTTTGAATCGAAAATAATTACATATGCAATTATGGTAATAAAAATAAATTAAACGTCGGTTGGTAACATTAATGGAAATTTAGATATTAATAAATGTTAATGTCAAACTAAATCTCAAAGAATATATAAAGTGGAAAAGAAATGAATGAGATCAGTTAAACAAGGAATCAAATTAACAAAATCAAGATGCAGATTAACTAATGTCTAAATCAAAGTCATAGGTCAATCAATAAAGCACCCAAGTCAAACGGTAGCAGTCGACCCAAGGCAACAAGTAGTCGACCGACGAAATTTAATAGTCACTTTAAAACAAGCATGAACGAACGTGATGAACCAAAATACTTTACTTGCTTGTGATGTAATTGATGTGCGTTTTGATTAAAACAAAAATTTCATAAGACAAATCTAATGCTCTATGTCAACTCCAAACCCCTATAAATAAAAGTCTAGTCCTCACATCTCTTCTCATATTTTCTAGCTGATAGAGCGTCCATACCCTGTAATTTGACGCTAGTTATTTAATTAGTTGGTTAGTTAATTAATTTAGCTACAAAAATATAATTTGTGCAAACCATGGAATTTGATCATGAAATTTGCATCATTCCATTTATGTTGATATTCCGAGCAACTTTTATATTTGGAATTTTGCGATCTGAATCCAAACAAAGAAGTAACGAATGAAAAACAATTTCAGAACGGAAATTATTCGATTAGAATTAATTAACGTTTTATATTAATTAACGAGCCCACAGGTTGACCCACTACTGTGAATGATTGACCAGAGGCAGTCGACCCTTAGGGGTGGTCGACTGCTCCCTGTGTGGTGGCTAGGTTAGCCTAGGCCCAACTGTTTGAATTTAATATATTTCAATCTAACGGTTGAGGTTGATTCTTGCGCCTATGAATTCAGTCCTAACCTTCCATTCTCTTCTTATATTTTTCAGGAGGCAGTAGCGAAGTTCTACCATTTCTTTTTCTCCACTTTATTTCTAAATTATTATGATATTTGTATCTATATTCATATAAATTGGAGAAGAATATAAATCAAGTAAAAAAGGAGAAGAGAAGAGAATCAACAATATGCGTATTTGTGGTAATTTTTATATATTCGTACATTTGTATCTATTTTCTTCCCTAATCCCAAATTCTTTTCGGATATGTAATTCTAGTATATGTATATACATTTTTCATACATATTTCTTGGATTAAAAAGGATTAGAAGATGAATTTAAGGTTCTAATTCAGATCTAGAGATTTGGATCGCTTTTAAAAAGTGAGTGGGAAATGTTATATATTGTTTATGATTTTAATCTATTCCATTGGCACACATTTTATTATTATGCCTAAGTAAATTTTATTTGTAAATTGTAGGCTTAAATTAGTGTAGGAAACTATTACCTACGTACTCTTGTTGTAAATCTAATTTGAAATATGTTTACACCTAGACATAGATATCAGTCCCAAAGATTTTAGATTTTGAATGTTGTATATTTTTATTCCAAGTCTATACTTGAGTGTAAAATGGATTTTTAGATTATTGCCTAATTTGTGCTATGTTATATATTTTCCATATTTTAATTTGTGGAAAGAACGTTTATTTGATTTTATAAATTTGTTTACTTTTTCGACCTCTTAAAGGCGATACTGGATTTGACAAGGAATGTCCGCAAACAAAAACGGAAGACATGTGTAAAGTATAGATTTATTCTCTGTACTTTACACCGTCTATTCAAATTAAAAAGAAATTATCCATTCCTTGTAATTTCAAATGGAGTCAATCTTTACTTTTTGTGTTAAACCAATTTATGGAAATCATAGTGGAAAATTTTACTAAGGAATATAATTCCAGCAAATTAAATATGAAAAGCATATTATAGTTACATATTTATGACTAGAATGTATTTAGTTACAAATAGGTAATTTTAGTAGGCAGTTTATATGTATTTATTGCGTTAATAATGAAGAACATTGTTCATTTGTGCGTTATTTATGTTTAACGTTTGTTAGTTATTATTATATTTCGGGAAGGGAATAGTTAGGATTAGAAAAGGTAGTAATTCATATTAATGGAAAATAAATTAGGAATTCCTATCAATTAACTAATATAAAATAAAAGATTACCTAAATTAATGGGCAATTAATGAGAAATAATGGATAGTATTAAATTAAGGGTTACAATTAATAGTGACAAATGGATTAGTGTGACTTATAAAAATGGAATAGATACAAAAACGTTACTAATTTAAAATTAGCAATCGTACAGAAATGTCATAGGAAATGTCCATTAGGAATGGACAAATTGGTATTTATGAGCATTAAAAATGGGATTTATGGATAGATAAGTATTTAAGGTAAATCTTATTGTCTTAAATAAAAAGGGAACTAGTACGCTAGGTCCGATGTCAAACTAAAATAGTATAAGTAACGATTTAGGATGGTTAATTGGACTTAGTAGGTTAGTGATGCAAGGTCAGTAGAGTCACTCGATGGAAGACCGCCCTTCACTTTGAGACTACCAGCAGTCGAGTATACTTACTACTGATATGAGATATCACTAATCCTAGGACCCATGGTGATGTGAGAGATTTGACCTGCTTTATGAATTGAAAGGTATTAAATGATCCAAATTTCGAATAAGGAGCAATGGGGGATACCTCTAACAGGGTTTACTTCAGTTTGAGGTACTAAGTGGTTATCTTAGGGCATGCCTCCCTACCGAAAGAAGTAATACAACGAGGTTTCGTATTTATAAGAGTGATACTGGATATCTCAGGAGAGGTTCGCTTTAGGTTTGAGGTGTTAAGCGACTGTAAGGTTTGTCTCTTTTCTATAAAAGAAGTATTTAGTAGCCTAATGAGATTTCCAAGCAATGTCTGTTAAATAGTACCGGTGAGGAGACTGCCTTGGGGTTAGGCTGTGTGTGAAGTGGTCAGAGGCCTGTCTAGTCCTTATTAATGAGGTATTACGTGGCTTGGGCATAGTCTCTCACAGTGCTAAGATTTTAATAACAATGGATGCGCAAGTAGTATGACTATTTAAATTATAAGACCATATATAGTGGAATCTACCTCGGTTGAGGTTATAAATGGAAAATACCGCCTGTTTCTCTTTTAAAAATATTATATGGCACTAGTAGAAGCCCACTTCATATTTAGAGGTATCAAGTGGCTATGGACTTAGAAGTATTGGATGGTTGATAAGGCTTCGTCGGTATTATATACCTTAGGAATAACTAGGTAAGGAACCGTTTATGCAATGCAAGGTTAGATTGGAATCCTTAGTAGTCGTAATAATTAAATGGAAACCAATATGTATAAATTTATGTTATAGAAAATTTATTGTAACCACTCATATTTTTTATAATTAAAAGTATTAAATTTAATAAGATTTTGGAATTTAATATTATGGGAAATTAAAATTTATGGTTATAAATGAAATTTTTTTATTAGAATATGATTTAATAATATTGATTGAACGTAATTGACAGCTGTTTAAGGTAATTTCAATTAATGGTAATAATAAAGGTTTGATTAAAATCAATAATGTATCAATGGTGAAATTGTATATTATTTAATTGAAATGGGTTTTAGTATAGAATGTGAAATCAATTATTTGTATGTAAATTTATAATCCTTATTTGTAAACAATAACTTAATAAATATGAATTATTAATGTATAACAATTGATTTATTATCATCTCATTAATTAAATCAGTTTGAAATTAAATTGGGAATCAAATTTTTGGAATTAAATGTAATTAAATATTGAGTTAATATAATAAAAGTTGTTAATTGTAGAATTTGAGCAAAATAAAATGGAAATATGTTAATAAATAAATTGCATAAGCAACTGTTAATTTAATATTGGAACATGTAAATCAAAATAAAAGAATTTGTTGAAATTTAAATTATAATAAACTAGGTTTAATTTCTATTGTAATTTAATGTTGAAATTAATGTAATATTTAAATATTGGATTTTCACATGGAAAAATTAATTTTAAAATGATCATTAAATTTCTGTGTAATCGAGAATGATGAAAATGGTTAACTTTTAAATTTGAATTTAAAAACGGTTAAATTGATTTTTAAAATAATAATTCATTTAGTTAATGTGAAAAATTAGTCTGTTTGGGCAATGTCTTGGATTTTGACGAAACTAATTTCATCGGATCCATAAGGGTGAATTATTATAGGATTTCAAGTTTCGTAACAATTAGACTTATTGTTTGATCGTGCGATCTCGAAACGCGTAGAAATCAATTAAAGGAATTTAAATGAATATAATTAGATTTTAAAAGCTAACTTCTATATACAATGGAATTTGGGTCTGAAACTAGTTTTATTGAGTTTAAAAATATTGAAAGCCTATATTTTGATATATTGGATGACCTATTTTCATTTCGGGAACGAAACGGGCTTTTTGGGTCTTTGTTATCGTTTCGATCCAAATCGTCCGTTCCATCCATTTCTTATCCATCTCTGTCTATTTATAAGCTGTTGTAAACCCTAGGAGTCTTTTATTCTATTTTCTGTACGTACATTTTCTAACTTGTCTGTTCCTTCTCAATGGTAGACATCTCAAAACCCTAATTATTGATTCCAAATCTAACTCCAAAATTTAAAATGCTCAAACACTATCATATAATATATCATCACGGAGTTCTCGACGAACATAATCTATGTATGTAATTTATTTTTCGATTGGAGTCTTCATTTGTCTAGAAATCAGTGAAGAAGTCTCGGTCGTTCTTGTTAGGGTTTCACGATCAACGATGGATCATCGACAAATCGATGATTGGACATTGCTGCGAGGTAGAGGATGATTAGCAGAGTCGATCTATGGGGTTCGTTCTTGTCGAAGGTGTCGGATTTCGCCAGAAATACTAAAGAATGGCACGACGGTGGAGGTTCTTTTAGGAAAGTTGGAGGGTCGCACGGCCTGGTACAAGCGCTGCCGGAGGTGGCCAGGGAGGCGATGAGGACTGATTGGAGTTTAACCGATGGATCGATGTCTGGATGATAAACACATTGGCTATTGGATTGTTCAAAGCGGGTTTGGTGATGAAGGGTATTTATGATTATGCCCTTATATTATTTTTAATTTAATTTTTAAAATTCGAACTTCTAACTTCAATAACTTTTGCATACGTACTCGGATTCATGCGTGGTTTCTTCCATTGGGATCGTATCAAAATTCTAAACAATATAGAATTAGTTTGGTTGAATTTGGAGGTTGTTCAAATTCTATGCTTTTATTGGATTTTTAATCGGCTATAAATCAAAGCTGGGTGATTTAACACACTCGCGCAATACTAAATCTTCTTATGTTAGTTGAATTAAATTTATGAAGTGATAAAAAATTTATTGATTGATGTTTGGTGGTTTATATTGTTATTTGAATTTAATTTGAATTTATACTGAATTAAATTGATATTTAAATTAATATTGAATTTAATTACTTGATATTGATAACTAGTTGATTGTTGTGATTTGTTGGCTGATTTGGATGTTGACTGCAACGGATGTCTATGTAATGACATTTTGAATGAATGGATGTTTATACATACACACACACACACACACACACACACACACACACATATATATATCCCAGTTATCACCCTTTATATTAATTGAAAGTATATAAACCATTATTTGAATTATTTCAAATAAATTAAGAAATCAGTTGAAATGATATATACCTATGACACTTTGATTTGGATTGAAATGATGTATATCCATCCCTATAATTTAAATTGAAATAACTGGTCACTTGGCCAGAGGGTATAAAATTATATATGAACGCTGTATTGGTTAAATTTAATGGTTTAAAAAAAATCATGAGTTTGGATTTTGATTAAATGATATTGTCTTAAAGGAAAACTTTTGGATTTATATGAATTGAATTATTTTCTAATTTAAGCTTTGAAATATTGAAATTAGAATTGGTTAAAAGAAATTGTTTAAGCGAATTGAATTGGAAATGTAAAGTTATAATTGATATATGACTTTAATTTTGGAAATTGAATTATTTTAAGATTTGGACCTTAAAACTGAACAAATGAGGTTTAATTGGATTCAAGCAATTTAAATTAGTAAATTGAAATTGGACATGAAATTGATATAAATTGAAATGGTTTAAAATATTGATTGAATTGGAATTTTAAATCACTGAATTGAATTGTTGAATCGAATTTGAAGTAAAAAAAATGAATGTTTGGAAAACTGAAGTTAATTTGAATTGAAATTGAAATCAAGTTGAGTTGAAATGATATTGAAATTGAGTCAATTGAGTTGAAAGATTGGGAATAGAGTTTGTTGATTTGAAATAGGACATGGATCCGTATTTGTTGAAATGGAAAGAAACAGTTTGATTTGATATTCAAATAAATTATTTTAATATTAACTATTAAAATCTATTTTCTTAATGTTCAAATTATTTTGATTTTTTCCAAACTATTTTACTATATAAACTACTTTCAATACTCAGACCATTTTATAAGCTATTTTAAACTTTAAACTATTTAAACTATTTAAGCTATTAGACTATTTAAAGCTATATAAACTAGTTTCTAAAGTTTTAAACTGTGCAAGTTGGAATGTTTATATTTGAATAGTTGATTTAAATGTAAATGTGGTTAAATAAGGTTACAACCTAAGTTGGAATTTGAAATGATACTTTCAAGTGAAAATGACATATTTTGAGTAAATATGGTATTTAGAAATGAAGTGATATTTTAATGTGAATATGAAATTTTCATACCAAATGTGAACCGTTTTCAAAATGTAAAAGAACCAAACGGTGTGAAAAATGATATTTGGTTGTTAAAGAGACCGGGGCCTCTTGTTGGCATACTCTCTGTCAATATTGGAACCACTTTTACAACTGTATGCGTGTTGGATGATCCAGAATGTAGTGATTGGACTTGGTGAACGTTTGCTGGGTTTGAAGAAAGAGAACGATGATGGATGACCTCGGCAATAGTGCCAATTTCAAATGACTAAAACATGATGGCTTGTCGGGGCCAAGTGGGCTAGCCGCCCCTAGCAGACATACCTCTTCGTATTATATATTGATGTTGGCTTGATCGGTGCACCTTGATTTGATTTGATTTGATTTTAGGGGTGTTTGACGGAGTGGGCGGTCGTGGCTACGATGCATTACCACCAACCCTACGACCCGAACTGGTAGTATCCTACCTTGGGCATTACCTCATGTGCCGTGTCATAATCTTTATCCTTATTCGCGTCCACTACGATTTTGTTTTAGTATGGTACCTATAGGGGACTCATTGGCTACTGACGTTACTGGTTGTGCTACAGGCTTTTATAGACTACCTGCTTAAAAATGTGTTAAGGAGGATTAATGTAAAGCCTTAATGATTTTTTAATACTTTACATTACTGACAGACACTCTATATATATCGTATATTACTACATATAAATAGTTTAACGGATCCTTAGGAGATGGAAAATCCCATAACACCTCTTAAGTTATTGCACACACGTTATACATGGGATAGGAGATGTAAAATCCTCATAAACATCTCTGAAGCTATTACACTCATATTTACGTTTTGTTGATTTAACTTACATAAGAATTTTAATTCTTACTCGAGTGTTTTGTCTTTTCATTACGCTTGGGTCAACTAGAGTTTTTTAATGTTTGAAGACTTTATTTCTAGAGGATGAAGACGAAGTTTGGTATATTATATTTTTAGTATTATTCTGCGGCATCATTATTGGTATGTTGATAATTGTACTCTGATTATGTTGTAAAAAATTGTGTAATCAAATGTATATTGTAAAACGGCTTCATGAACTATTTATTTGTTTATTATATTTTGTCATTCTGCTATGAGATTCTGTGTTTGTTTTCCATCTTTTTGTAACTGTCTAATTTTTCGATGCCCGAAAGTCGACATCGATAAAACCACGGTATCCAATGCCGCATAGTCGAATGCCGGAAAACCGAACCGTTAGAGTTTAAGAAGAAGAAGATAGAAGAAGAACAGAAACAATAAATAGAATCTCACATTTTCGCAGTGGAACAATATACAATAGATAAATGAATATCCTTAAAGAAAAAACACTATATAAGTTTATACATACATTAACAGAGTGTACAACAACACAACAGCGGAAAAGAAATATTACATATACTAGTGATACGCCTCGTCATCCAGCTTGCTCCAGATCTCCACATCCACTCTTCTGACTTCGCTTCTGAATAACTGATAACCTGACTCTAGGCTGCCCGTGTAGAAAATTATGGGCATCCAGAGTCCAGAAAGGGAGCAATAAACTCCAGGTCAGTCATGGGACTGGTGTGAGATCTTAAAAATATTTATTTTCACAAAGAAAAGGAAAAGAAATCCGCTATGCTTTTGGAAAATGAAACTACCATAAGGCCTCCCCGCACACACACAATGCAAGCGCACAATTGGAGGTGATTTCTCCTTATGATAGTCAAACATGCTTGATACGCAAAATCTCTTTTAATATTATTATTAGTGCATAGTGGAAAACATTTGCAAGTATAATATTAATCTTAGCCAGCATGCGTACCATTATAGTATGCCTACTATAGCTACCATAATAGATGGCAGGTTCTACAACTAAAACCGTACAAGGCGCGCATTGGAGATTGGATTTCCAGCAAATGGTCAGGCTAAGGAACTTCTTATGCCACATGAGTACGCCTCTGGAGGGACTCCCCGAGAACTTAACCAGCTCTCTGCCAACACAAGGCCGGGTTACTTCTGTAACTAGGTAACTACTACACGAGTATGCCATCCTCCGGTCGTTTGTGACCTTTATCCGAGGATCCTCAACCACAAAGCCACAACTACAAAGTATAATAAATTTGCAGCAACAACATAGGAAAAATATCCGGACTCCATACCATGATACTACACTTTTCCAAAAGGAAATGACATACCCTCAGGGGGCGCTACCCCCAAATAACCTTGCCGCATACTTCCTGTTTCGACCATTTCCGGGGTCTGAGGTCCGACGAGGTCTCGTCCACAAAGCTACATTTTTCACAAAGCCATGCTTTGATCAACAAATGATCAGCAACACTTCGTATGCCATACTACCAAATTGGGAGTATATCACTAATAACCGTCAAGTACATAACCCTGAGCTCGTAGGTCTCAGAGAAGGGTGTTAAGCTAAGAGAATAAATTCTCCGCCACCAACAGAAATGTGTTTGATAGAAATTAGCTTTATATCTCAAAGTGTAATGTCAGACACACTTCCATACAAGTCTGTTCTGGGATCGAACGGAACCGAAGGCACTTCAAGGAAACACTTGCAAATTCGGATATTCACTAATCACGTCCGGATTCCTCATCACAAAGGGTGATAAAATCTCTATACCGGAGCAACCCGGCGTAGAGACATCCGACAGGTAATCCTTTCATTTTCGAAAATACCCGGTCTACAGCACCATCTTCAAATGCAATCTCACTTCATCGTATCATTATTCCGAATGGGTTTTATGACACAAAGTCATCTCCCAGCTAATCCGAATAACGAGTGCTTATTTTAAAAATAAGTGTTACATTTAGATTTCAAAAAAATCACAACAAATTTCCACTTTGATCTTTTAAATAAAATATCCATCACAATCACAAAGGTTCGATGTGGTTTTTGAATATCCATTTGGAATCCGACCCCCGGTCGCATCGAAATTCAAATGTCATTTAAGAGCCAATATTGATAGTCGGTTATTTAACTATCAATCAATATTCATAATAAACACCAGATTTAAATAATTCTTCACCCAATTATTTATTTTCAAAATATCTTCGCAAGATATAATTTTAACACTTCATCACTTTGAAAACAAATTTCAAATCACTTTTTACCTTTCAATCTTTTGAAAACAAATTTCAAATTGCTTTTCACACTTCAATCCTTTGAAAACAAATTTCAAATCGCTTTCCTCACGTGGAATAAATTTTCAAATATTTATTTAATTCCACAGAAAATTTGTCGAGATCAAATACTTTAAAAATAATTTAAATCACCTATCCAAAATATATTTGGAAATTTTTTAAATAAAACTATTTTAACACTTACTTAATTATTAGTTATGAAAATATTAGGCTAATATCACATATAAACTTTAAGTCCAAAACTAATTTTTAAATTAAAATTAGCAGATAGAGCATAAACAATTAGAAAACCAATTCCTAAATCAATCATCAATTAAATCATTGAATAATCATTTCTATAATTAACTAAATAAATCTTTACTTTAAAGATTTAAAACATTTCCCATAAATAATTTCTCTAACAATATTTTTTCAAAACAGTTTCTAGAACTTTAAATTTATACTTTAAAAGTTACTTTGAAATATATACTCGGCTTTTCAGGGAAGAATTCTCTTCCATTTCAAAATGGTTCCTTTAAATCAATTAATAAATCTTCCATGATTTTTTTCAATTCACATTTCGAATCCGCAAATTTCTTTCCACACTTTAAAAATAAATCAATATTTATTTTTAAAACTAATTTCCCTTTCCTTTTCAAACGCCCATTGTGAATTTTTTTTCCCTTTCAAATATCCACTGATATACGATTTTCAAATATTCACTTTTAACACCAAATCAAATTTCAAATTGATTTCCCAGATTTATTTCAAACACCAAGTCGATTTCCAAATCAACTCCCCAAAGATTTATTTTAAACACCAAATCGATTTCAAATTGATTTCCTAATTTATTTTCAAAACACCAAATCGAATTTTCAAATCGAATTTCAAAAGATTTTTTTCAAACACCAAATAAATTTTCACATTGATTTACTAAATTTATTTTCCTTTTAAAATAAATCTCTTTGTTTCTTTCAAACTATTTAAAAATCCGAATTTTAAATAATTTCTTCAACCATTGAATAATATCACCCGAAATCCATTTATTAAACCTTTTTCCCATATTTTGGAATTTTATTCAATAAGATTCAAAAATAAAAATTTATTCTTTTAAAATTCCTTCTTTTAAATTTTATCCAATTATCAAAAGTAAATTTTACTATAAATTTTCAGCTTGAATTTTAAAAATCCATTTTTTTCGGTATCCTACGATACCAAAAATAAATTCGGCTAAACTATAGCCTTCAATGCACAATATATTCACGCACATATTATAAAAAAATAAATACACATTTATTGAAACAAATTCAATCATTTGAGGAATCCAGTTGGATCCCTCCGACCTGTTTCCCTACATCCACAGACGTTAGCACAACAATTAAATACCAATTCCACTTCGAGGTGGAATATCGCAATGTATGGGATTTATAAAATATCATCCGCTATTATGTGGCACATAGGGTCTCATGCGTTATATAATGCGGGAAATCAATCACTCCAAATACATATATAATACCAATTCCACTTCGAGGTGGAATATCGCGGTATATGGGTTTAATATAGTATCATCCGCTATTATGCGGCGCATAGGGTCTAATTCGATACAACTGATAATCATTTATCATCATCCAAGCACACAATCAACAATTTTAAACTTAACTATTTAAATTAAATCAGAAAAAATATGATTGAGTGAGTAGATCTCACATTTACCTACGCATGCAACCCATTTCCTTCTCGATTTATTTCCTTTAAGATTTTGACCTTGTATAACAATTATACGATTTTGTTAATATTCGAATTTGTTGACAAATTAAATTTCTATTTAATAATTTATTTAACAAAAATTAAATTTAAAACTAAATTTCCTTTACTAAATTATTTTTAGCCACTAAAAAATTAAATAAGTTAATTGAAATAATTTAATCACCTTATATATCATTTTAAAACTAATTTGTAAGTTTAAAATCATGTATAAAATTTTCTCTTCAGTAATTAACCAAAAATAAGAATTTATCTTATGCTAAAGTGTTGTAATTTAGATCCATATATATATAATTCAAATTACATTAAAAACAAAGTTATTCTACACCTTACTGTAAATAAATTTCACTGTATAATATTTCTTTATATATATATATATTTCTAGATTTAAAATAATTTTGAAATTATCAAAAATTTAAAAACGGATGTACCTTGCAGAAACAAACGAACCCAGGCCATTGCTCGACTCGAGATCGCCGCCACCACTTATCGCGTACGCACGCCAGAATGCCCACAGTCGAACAACTACCACCATCCTCAATCGAACACCACGAATGAACAACCCATCGCCAGAGAATCCATCGCGAGCGCCCATGTCGATCGCCATCACGAAGCCCTAGCAGAGATGCTTTGTACTCGCTTGTTCTGATTTCGACTGTCGCCTCCCCAAAGCCCATAACTAGTTGCGACATCGCGCGAGCTTCTGACAATGAATCGAACGTGATTTCGATCTCGATTTGATTGGCTTGCCACGAACACGATTTGGGATTGAATTCCTCGAACCAGTTGATTCGATTCGATTCTTGATTTTAATGAATAGGCTTTGGGTATTGAATTGAAGATGAAGGGGATTATTTCTGATCGGCCATTGATTTATTTTAAAGCTTTGTGTTTTTACTGGGAACGAAAATGATTTTGGTTTGTTCGTTTATATTTTTTTCTTTTTTCTATTTTGAACGAGATTAAGTTTTCCTTCTAAGCAAAGAAAACAACGCGTGTTAAAATTAAAGACATGTGTTTCATGATGAAGGACATGTATTGAAAAGGGCAATTACGTGTTGAATCCACAAGCTACAGTATTTATATTCAAAATTCAAATTCAAATTTAAATCGTTTTGAATACCTCGACTCAAAATCTCGACCACCATTTGAAGCGTGCCACCAGGCGTTTATAATGTTAAACCTCTATTTCGAATGCAATGGAAAAGGTTACGAGTCCAAATTCAATCGTATGAAGAAGATAGCTTTTTCGGCCCAACTTTTATATTGAATCTTCAATTTAATTTCAGTGTGTTTACTTATCGTACGGCCAAACGATCACTCCAAACACTATGAAAATTGAAATCCGATAATAATACAATATTGCGGATCCAATGGAACTGGTTTCGTCGAATTCCGAGACTGTGCCTCAGAAGGCTATTTTTAAATATCAATTTAAACGACATAAATTCAAAACTG
The DNA here is from genome assembly GCA_030765085.1 of Allium cepa. Classification (NCBI taxonomy): domain Eukaryota; kingdom Viridiplantae; phylum Streptophyta; class Magnoliopsida; order Asparagales; family Amaryllidaceae; genus Allium; species Allium cepa. The sequence continues at coordinate 845,648,190 of CM060928.1, read as the reverse complement.
AATAAATCATTTTCAAATCCAATTCTGAAGCTTTTATTATCTTCAGTACCATCAATATAAATTTTCTAAGCCTTTGAAATATTTTTAATCAGCTTAAAACTGAAGATTTAATTTTTTACCCAACTTCGATAAATTAAATTCAATAATTTAATTGTCAAATTCATAGTTATAATTGAATTCAAGTTAAACTAACATTCAAATATTTGAAAATCAATTGAATATTTCAATTTCAATTGTCCAAAATTCAGGGTCGTCACACTTTTCCTTATTTTTCTTATTAAACCCCGTTGATAATCTACCCATTTGAATGGTTTGAGTTAGACATGTGTGGTTCATTGTCAATTTAAACCGTTCAAAAAGGTAGGTCGTCATTTTTATACATTTTCCAGTCACTAGAACATAATTCTGATTCCCCCCACATTACAACCCATATGATAGATTTAGATGATTAGGTCATTGAAGCTAGACATGTTTCATTAATGTAGAAGCCTTCTTTTCTCTCATGCTCGATGCTAATGTGATAATCTACTATCCCGGGAATACCATTAATTCCATGGTAGTAGTCAAAGTCAGTATTATTATCCTATTATTGTTTCCGTTATGAGTTTATAATTCTACCAATCTCTGATAATGCTCATGCCTATTTGCAGGTAACAAATTCAATAAATTATGCTTCAATGGACTTGATTTTCGATTTTTTCAAATTTAGGCTCATTAACGTATAGGTTGTTGCATTTGTTATTAGAGCTTAGGATAGTAGATAAGAGAAATTTGGATAAATTGAGAGAACATATTTGCACTTTTCGATCTAGTATTATTATATATTTTATGTTAGATCCTAAGAATTATGAATATAGAAGTAGCTGTAGTTTCACTAGAAAGGAATGGGCAAAGCAACTATGGGTTGGAAATATCTTAAAGTAAACATTTTTTGCTCACTCTGAAGTACCCAATAGAGTGCTAGCGATGCGTAGGGCGTTGTTGATAAAAAACATGAGTGCAACATATGGTGGAATCCCAAAGACTGGAGGTGTTCGACATAATGGTCAAAATCTTGCTGCCTTGTGATTTTGGATTTTGATGATAAGTTTCAGTCAGAGACATACATTTATCCCAGATGGACAAGAAATTAGAGCCTGCATGTCGCAATTGTCCAAAGCAAGTTCTTGCTAAGGTGAATCTAGTAATCATGCCTTTGATGGAAAACCAGATTTTTTATTTGAATAATTAATGTCGATTCCTTAGTCTAAAACCTGTAAGGGAATTTTTATAAATTATATTTTGGATATGCCTTAATTTTGAAAAAAAGATTTTCAAAGGATTTCTTTTTTTAAGGATATACTTTTAAAAATTTATGTTGGGAAAGTTTTGAAATTTTTATTTTCAAAGAAACATTTATACTACAAAGGATCAATTCTTGAAATCCTTAAATGTTTTTATATATCTGTAAAGGCTTGATTTTGATTTTTGGAAAGGAAATAGTTTTCCAATTTAGGATTGTGCTTCAAAAATGTTTTGGAAAACCTGAAATATAAATATATATAAGTTTTTTAAGGGTAGTTTTGGTATGAAATAACTTCTATTATTTAGAAACAAGTATAAATGAGCATATATTTAGCTCAGTGATTTTTCGGTTTATAAAATCGAGGTTTTTAAAACCATCTCTCTTTAAGGTACATATAAAATAGGAATGAGATTCAATTTTGTTTGGGTGTGTGGTTTGAAGTGTTGCTGTACCACCAACTATTCGAAGAAATATTTTGGTGCGAAGCAGGGAGGAAATAGAAAATGGAATATTTTCAGTTTTTTGGAATTTTTATTGGTCGTGGTAGTTTTGTTGGGAGTACTATCAATTGTTGGAGCATGGTTCAAGATAAGACAGCAGGCTTTGACACCGCCATGATGAGGATAAATTTTTTTCTTCGAATCGTGTTGAATTAAAGGAGATGGCATGAAACGATTACTATTATTTATATCGATCTTAATTGGGTCTAGGTTAAATTATGGCCCAAAGCCCGTCTATCAAGCAGTAAACCTAGGGTGGCCTACCAGTTAACTTGTTTTGGCACAACTTGAACCTGGAACGGGACTATAAAAGTTACGTTCGAATTCCCTTGGTTGCCTTCTTTCGTTCCTCCTAACTCAACAAGCCGAACCAAATCTCCATCATCCTCCCTCTTCTCATCCATATATCAGCCTCTCTCTTCCGTTCCTCCTTTGGCGATGTCGTTTCCCTAGGAACAGTAGCCACACCTCCCCTCATGCTGGTTTTGCACGTTAGATCTCGCCTCACCACCATTCTAGATCTAAACCCTATTCCCTCCCTTCGACACTTGTTAGCCCAAGATACCTTCCTACACTGCTGGTTCTTCCTCGCACCATTCTGGTCTCACCCCTATAGTGGCCACTTGGTTAGATCGAAATGAGCATAAGGTTTTCACCACTTTTGGCTAGAAGAGCTATTCATCGTGGAAGGATTTGCACTGATCCTTTGCTTAGAAACTTTTGAGTAGGAATGTTACCCATGCTGTATCCACCTTTTCGATGCTCTATTGGTGCAGAATTTCAATGGAGTAAATAGTTTGATTCGTTTGGAGATGAAGGATGTCCTGTTTGAGCTGATTAATGATGATCTTGCTGATATTTTGGAGGCATCCACGAAGGCTGCAGAATTAGATGACTTAGAAGTGGCTAGCTTAGAGATTTTGCAGCATATCTTTTCCCAAGATGTCGGTGTTTAGAAGATCGATAATCTACGTCTAACTGCCCATTTGGTTGTGCACATCATTCTGCACAACGTCATCACTAATATGGGAAGTTATGTCTGGATTTATCCCATGGTGCAAAAGACCAATTCTGCAAGTATTGGCGGCATAGCCACCGATTGGATGCATGCCCATATGATGCAATTTTTTGATCAAGGATTAGCACTCCATAGAGTCACTTTTCGCATTTTCACCTGTCCACTCTCGCCATTAGGTAATATGGGTGAACCTTCATGAAGAGGCAGTTTAGTAGAAGGTTCCTTCGGCCATTATTAGATCATTTCTTTGAAAGATGGAATTCCGAAGTCGTCAACAACTCTAACGGCACGAAATTGCGTATATAGCCACCATGCTATGACCATACAAGAGTCGTAGCAATGGATTGAGCTCCAACCGCGGAGCAAGGCATCTCGAAGCTTATAGGCATTATTTTAGGATTTATAGCGTTGTTGACTATTCCCTTCCAGCATTTATTCTTTTCTTTTAGGTTGTTTCGGTTGTAACTGTTAGTTGTCCCTCATAAAAGGCACGCATGATATTAGGGTTCCTATTTATTTATCGTATTATTGTTTCTGGACATGCAAATCACTCTTATATATATATGCATAGTGAAGAACCGGTATAAATATGGAAATCTCAAAAAGACTCTTGACTAACAATAAATGCAATATAAGAATAGAAGTTTAAAATAGCTGGAATTTTTTAGCAAAAGATAGGGTAAAGTTGTTTTGGTATCATAGGTCATTACTCATGTTCCATTAGAAGTTAAAATTTTTGAATAATAGAGGTGTTGGCATTTTTTATTATGTAAAATGTCAAGTTTTGTGGGTCAAGGTTGGTTGTGGGATTTGAGAATTTGGTTTATGCGTTTAGCGCATAACCGATTTCCAGCTACACTAAATTGTGGCTCGATTTATAAAACAATAATTGAGGAGAAAAATATTTTAAAAGTTTCCCCTTAATTTGAAAATTTTCTCTTTCGAAAAAAAAGTTTTGGGCTTGATTATTTTTGGCTCTTAAATAATTTTCATAATTTTGTCCAAAACTTGATTTCAAGGAAAAATGTTCATCTACATATTTTAGAATTTTATTTTTCAAATGATGTACAAATTTCAAAAGCGAGAAAGACTTTTTGTGAAATGTGTGATTTTGAAGGCCATATATTAAGCATAGGGAGACAAACATAGTTAGAATTTGCGAATTTAGTAGTGCAATGGGATTGACGATGTGATAAATGCAAGCAATAACAAGGGAAAAACTATTTTAGCCTTAAAATTTCTATTTCCGTGCATTGTCGATGACGCGTGCAAGTCTGTTTTTAGACTTAACTTTGTTATAGAGCTTGAAATAAGCATCCTTATGCATTTTGTACATGAAAATTTGGAGTAACTATAGGGTAGCAAGGAAATTTCCATTGTATTATGGGACTTGGAAGCTAATAGTTGGTAAGAATATTAAATTCTTCACCTAAATTGATTTTTCTTGGCATATGAGTGAAGTTTAAATAGCAATTTTTAGATGTGTTAGAATTTTTGGGTAGCAGGAATTGGATGCAAAATTGGTTGCTTTATACTTCTATTCATAGAAGTACGGGGGTTTTGGTTGGAAAGATTTTTCAAAAGCTACGTACATATAGAACTGCCGGTATATATATAGGTTGTTTGCATTATATTTATCAAAAATGTTTTTAAAGAAATTAATTCATATAGGAGGATCTAATTTAGAATCATTCTACATATATATTTTCTATGTGGTGATATGGTAATGCACTTTGCACTTGTGCACATTGGTTGCAAAATTGGATGTACACTCATTGGTTGTGTAGTTTAGGATAATTAAGAGTCGAAACCCTAACTTAATCACTGGTATGATTTCGGGGATGAAATTCTTTTAAGGGGAAAGAATGTATCACCCCATAGTTTGGCGTTAGTTATTTAATTTGTCAATCGGTTAATTAATTTAGCTCCAACAATGGAATTTGTTCAAACGATGGAATTTTACCATGAAACATGCACCATTGCATTCGTGTCGAAATTCTAAGCAACTTTCATATTTGGTGTTTCATAATTGGAGTCCAAACGAAGAAGTTACAGATGAAAAAAGAATTCGGAACGAAAATAATTCGATTAGAAATAGTTAATATTTTATATTAACTAACCCGCACCCACAAGTCGACCCACTACTATGAGCGATCGACCCTTAGGTAGGGGCGGTCGACCGCTCCCTATGTGGCGACTACCCGATAGTGCAGATTTAATATATTTTGATATAACGGTTGAGATTGATTCCTGCGCATATAAATTTAGGCCTAACCCTCCATTCTCTTCTCATATTTTTCTTGAGACAGTACGGAAGCTCTACCATTTCTTCTCCACTTTCTTTTAAATTATAAAAATAATATATTTATATCTATATTTATACATATCGGAGAAGAATAGAAATCGGATAAAAAAGGAGAATAGAAGAGAATCAACAACATATTAGAGGTAATTTATGTATATTCGTATATTTGTAGCTATTTTCTCCCCCAATCCCAAATATCTTCTCGGATATGTAATTCTAATAAATGGATATATCTATTTTATACATATTTCGTGGATTAAAAAGGATTTGGAGTTGAATTTAAGGTTCCACTTCAGATCTGGAGATTTGGATAGCTTTTAAAAGGCGATTGGAAAATTTATATATTGTTTATGTTTTAAATCTATTTTGTTGGCATACTTTTTATTTTCATGCCAAATCAATTTTATTTATGAATTGTAGGCTTAAATTAGTGTAGAAAATTATTGCGTCCATTTTCTTGTTTTAAATCTATATTAAAGTATGTTTTACACCTAGTTCTGGAAATCAATCCTAAAGATTTTAGGATTTGAATGTTGTATATTTTTAGATCTGTACTTGAGTGCAAAATAGGATTTTTGGATTATTGCCAATTTATGCTATGTTGTAGATTTTTCATAATTTAATTTATGGGAAGAACATCCATTTGATTTTTATAAATTTATTTACTTTTTCCACTTTTCATACAAAAGGTGATATTTGATTTAACAAGGAATACCCATAAACAAAAAGGTAAAAGATGTGTGAAGTATAGATTTATTCTTCATAGCTTACACAGTCTATTCCAATTATAAAGAACTTGTCCATTCCTTATAATTTCAAACAGAGTCAATCTTCTTTTTTTGTGTTAAACTAATTTATGGAAATCATAGCGGAAAATATTCCTAAGGAATTTAATTCCAATAAATTAAATATGGAAAGCATATTCTAGTTGCATATTTATGACTAGAATATATTTGGTTATGAATATGTAGTTTTATTAGGTGGTTTATACATATTTATTGTGTTAATAAAAAAACAGCATTTATTTGTGCATTATTTATGCGTAACGTTCGTTAGTTATTATTATACTTAGGGAGGCGAACAGACAGAATTAAAAAAGGTAGTAATTCATATTAGTGGAAAATAAATTAGGAATTCCTATTAATTAATTAATAGGACATAAAACATTGTAACCTTAATTATTGGGAAATTAATGATAAATAATGGATAGTATTAAATTAAGGGTTACAGTTAACAGAAACAAATAGATTAATGTGACTAATAAAAATGGAATATATATATATAAAGGTTATCAATAATAATCGTATGTAAATGTCTTAGGAAATGCCCATTATGATTTTACGGATAATTTGACATTTATGAGCGTCAAAAAGAAGATTTACGGATAGATAAGTATGCAAGACGTTTGTACCAAAATTATACACAACACTCTTCAGATGTAAATAAAGAGATTAGAATGAAGAAATTAAATGGAAAAAGGGTTAATCTAATAACCACACAATAAAAGTATGCATAAATAGAAAGAGATAAGTGTTTATATTGGTTAGGCGTTGTAGCCTACGTCCACTTTGAACAGTTTTCTGTTTATCGATGATTCTCAACTGATTACAACAGTACAATTCACTGGCACTCAAGTTACAATGGAGTCTCAGTAGAGTAACGGCATAAGAGAGTCAAAAGTCCTTTTTCAGTAGGCATAGGGGTGCTATTTATAGGAGTAGATCTGAAAATATCTCCCTCAAACCTCGATACCTCTTCTTACACGTGGGTGGCCCACCAGATCGACCAGGGGTTGTTTGGGATCGATCCCTGATCGATCCATGTGTACTTCCTATTGATCAAGGAATAGCTGAATGGAGCTATGATCAATCATGGTGGTTCTTCAAAGAAAAAACAAGCTTCTGTGAAAATTTCATGGCATTTAGACTTGTAGTTTTTGAGTTATGATCGATCCAAGATTAGATTTCCAATTTTACTGAGGGCTTCGTAACGATGCTTGCATATCGATGGATTTCATATCAATGATGTCGAGAGAGAATTCTATGTAGATCCATGTTTCATGCCTAAAGAATGTTTCCTTTGGTTTGACTGTGTCCTTCGTATCCATCCCACACATTGTCCTTCGTATCGATGTTATGCCCTTGCCTTCATACCGATGCTTGGCCCAGGTCTTCATATCGATCAAATAAGAGATCGATACGAAACATACAGCTGATGGATGGATGAAGTAGATGGATATGAACTGGGTGGATATGAATTAGATGGATATAAAGTACGTGGATAAAAACAGGATGGATACAAAGTATATGGATGGATGTGAGGCAGATGGATGTGAAGCTGATGGATACGAAGTGAACATGTTTCATGTGAACCTTGATCGATCCATCACTTGAGTATACGAACTCCGACTGACATGGAATACGGAATGTAACCTTTCATAGTATGTTTATTGTATGATGCTGATTGTAGCTCGATAACTAATCTCCGGCGCAGATTACTCTTAGTTTCTAGTCAAGTCCTTGGTGTCACGGCCTCGCAAAAAGGCGGGATAACATAAGGTCATATTGCCTTAAATAAAAAGAGAATTAGTAAGCTTAGTCCAATGTCAACCTAAGATAGTATAAGTAAAGACTTAGGATGGTTGATTGGACTTAGCAGTTAGTATTGGAGGTTAGTAGAGTCACTGGACGAAAGACTGCCCTTTACTTTGAGGCTACTAACAGTCGGGTGTACTTACCACTGATGTGAGATATCATTAATCCTAAGACCCATGATGACGTGCGAGATTGTACTTTCTTTCTTAATTGGAAAGTATTAAATGGTCCAAATTTGGAATTAGGAGCAGCGAGGGATATCTCTAAAAGGGTTTACTTCGGTGGGTAGTTATTAAGTGGCTAGCATAGGGCCTTCCTCTCTACCGAAAGATGTAATCTAATGAGATTCCATATTTAAAAGAGTGATACTAGATATCTTGGGAGAGTTTTGCTGCAGGCTTGAGGTATTAAGTGGCTACAAGGTAGGCCCATTTCCTATAAAAGAAGTATTAAGTAGCACAATGATTTTCCAAGCAATGTGAACTAGATAGTACTAGTAAGGAGTCCGCCTTGGGATTAGATATTAAATGGCAAAGGCCTGTCTATAATAGGTGTTAAGTGGTCAGAGGCCTGCGTAGTCCTTATTAACTTAGGTATAGTTTCTCACATTGCTAAGACTTTAATAATGATAAATGCGCTAGTGGTATGACTATTATAAATTATAAGGAAATATATACTGGTCAAAGGTCCCCGTATTTAGGACTAATAGACCAACAATGATGGCGCTAGAATTCCACCTTGGGAATAGATCTTAAATGACGGAGTCTACCTTGATTAAGGTTTTAAATGGCAAAGTCTACCTATTTCTCTTTTAAAAGTATTATGTGGCGATAGTAGAATCCCACTTTATATTTAGAAGCGTCAAGTGGCTAATGGACTTGGAACTACTGGGTGGTTGATAAGGATTTGTCAATATTTCGTACCTTGGGAATGGGTAGGTAAGTAATCGTGTGTGCAATGCAATGTTAGGTTAGAATTGCTAACCTCAATAGACATAACAATTAAATAAAAACCAATCAGTATAAATTTATGTTATGTACAGTTTATAGATTTTCCAGTTAGCAAAATGTTGTTCTGACTCCATCCTCATTACACCCCACAGGATAGATTTAGAGGAACCAGGTCACTAGAGTTAGACCTTTTTAGTTGTTGGAGAAGCCTTCTTTTCTCTCATGCTCGATGCTGATGTGACGATTTGCTATTTAAGGAATACGATTAATTCCAGGGTAGTAGTCATAGTCAATATTCTTATCCTATTATTGTTTCCACTATGAGTATAAATTTCTGTCAATCTTCGATAATGCTCATGCCTATTTGCAGGTACCGAATTCAACGATCTGTGCTTTTATGGACTTGGGTTTTGATTTTTTTTCAAAACTTAGGCTCATTAAGTTACGGGTTGTTATAGAGCAGTGCTATACCATTCTCTTTTCTCTTAATTTTCTAGATTTCTAAAAGTAAAATATTATATTATATATATGTATAGAAATGGAGAAAAGTAGGAAATATGAGAAGAGAAGAGTCGAAGTAATTCAGAATGAAAACAAAAGTAAATTCATGAATCTGAAACTTTAATTTAAAATGGATTCAATCCATTCACAGTTCTGTAGTTTTAATACATGTATGCTTTTTTATTTTGGATTTAAAGTAAGAGGGAGTTAAATAAAAAGGAAATGGATCTTGATCTAGAGAATTAGAAAGCTAATGCAAGGTGAGTGAGAAGTAATGTGTTTTATAATAAGATTAGATTTATATTGTTGAAATTTATTACATCTGTGTTTAAAAAAAAATTGGATATTTTATTGTAAATGTGAAAGAAGTAGATATAAATTTCAGTTTGGAATTTTTAGTTGAATTCTTGTATTAATTAGAATGCTAAATAACAAATTGGATAATAAATTATGTACGTGCAATAATTATGGAACAAATTTAATGAAATTGATTATAGAATAGATTTAATCGAAATTGATTATGGAATAAATTTAATGAAAATGTTTAAAATTCCAGATTTGATTATTATTGGGATTGATTGTAATTAGGTTGAGACTTGACATATTTTAATTCATTAGAATGAAAAATGGGTGATAATGTAAGTCTCTATGAATCATCCAAGTTACAAATAAAGGTGTATTGTTTGAAATAATAAGAAATGTAAACGTAAAAAAAGAGATGTATAAAATAGGGGAAATCCCATATATTGTACTGTCTCTTTCAATAAGGAAATAAAATATAACTCCTTGCAATTTCACACAAAACACTAATCCTTTTTAGGTAATTCATAAAGAATCATAACGTTAATATTTCATTTAAAAAGGGAAAGTAGTTCCAATGCGTTAAAGTATAAGGTCCTTAAGTATAATAAAAAGTAAAGTAAATTGGAACAAGAAATATAGTAAAAAGGAGAATTCAAAATATACAATTGGATAAAGGTAATTGGAAAGTAAAACTATGTAAGATTCATTGAACGTTAATGACACTTAAGCCAATAAATAAGAAATTGATAACAAATGATAGTAATTAAGAAAAGATATTTTTAAAAAAGGGTAAATGACCTTAGATTAAATATGATGTAAACGCGGAGGAAGGTAAGGAAATATTGTCAGTAGTGAATGGTAGAGGGACGGCAATTGAACAATAATGAAAGAAGATACATATAGATAATATATATATACAAACACGTAGCCTCACGTATGCGTTAATGACAGGTGTAAATTACATAAGTATGAAAATAACTTAAATCGACAAGAATGGCATTAGTCATTAGTATTGGTTGGAATGCGAGGTTAGTAGTCTTACACAATAGAGGTCAGCCCACCACAAGGGGATACCAGCAGTTGTGCATACATTATACTGATGTGATACATATCCAACCGTAGGACCCGTGGAGAGTATGTGCTTGCGTATAGATGAAGGAATACCCCAATAGTAAGAGGAGTCTGTTGCAAGAATAGGAAAGGTAGGTATTTTCTTTATTGCATAAGCAATCTAAATGGGATGGTGAGCAACTCGACGCTATGTTAGCAGGTGTAGTCACCATATTAGGAGTAGGAGCTACATAGGTTTGGCTCGTCATCGGTCCAGAGTGGTCAAAATGGAAAAGATAGGGTTACACCTGCCGGGCTATGCCTCCTACTAGGATAGGCCACGTTGGTCAATGCATTGCTACAGTTGTTTGCTAGTTTTTTGTTAGACCATAGCTAGTTAACCCATGATAGACTTCTTTCTAAAATGAATGGGGGTAGTCCATGGAGTTGAGTCTACAATAGGAAGTAGACAAGTTAAAATCCCCAAAGCGAAGCGAGATAGAATATGGCCTAATTGTAGTGCCACCATTATGACGCACTTATGGGAGGATCTACTTGATACGTGGGCAATTTGGCCTAGACATTGATGATGATGCCCAGCAGTACAGAATTACGGATACTAGCAGGGATAGTGTCTTAGTCAATTGAGGGACCGTTGTACATATATACATATAGGTACATAGCTGTAATCTACTATGGGTAGATGGGACGTATTTTACGTGTATGGGAAGTCGAGACGACTAATTAAAAAAATGACATAACAAGATATGGAAGACAATCGGCATAAACTAGTGTTATGCACGAAGTGTATAATTTACCAGTTACCAGAATATTTGTTCTGACCCCCTCCTCATTGCAATCCATAGGACATCTTGAAGGACAAGTACTGATGTAGGCATATACGGTGTTGACAAGGACACTTGTAACAACCCGGGAATTAGTAGCAATTAATTATCGTCACTAGGTGATTAAGTCGTTCGCTAATTTCTATTGGAATGCTATTAGGTTAAAATTCTTTTAAAAAAATTTGTTGCAACATGTTAAGGGCTTTAAAAATTTATCTCGGCCCACAATTTCTCAATGCCATTCCGTTCATGCTTCAGTTCGACCCGTTCCTTTTTATATTTTTTTTCTTTTGTCAAAAACCTAATCGAAATTAAAGGAGAAATATTATGGCGGCTCGATTTCAAAATCTTCGTTCACTTGTCTCTAGAAATTAGGGCTTTTCAGAGATCGAAGGCGCCGACTACTTGCTTTGGCAAACGATGCCTACTCTCCACTCGCAGTCGCTTCAATTCGTCGAGACTAAGGTGAGTGGTTCCACTCACATTCTAATTCAAATCTTATTACTTTACTTCAGCAGTTTGATCTGGTTTGGATGTTGGTGATTTCATTGATTTTCCAATTCACGTCCAATTGATTTTGTTTGAATGTTGTTGATTCTCTGATTTTTACACGGTTGTGAACTGTGACTTAATTTGACTCCTTGATTATTTGGGTTTTTCGGCACTGGTTGGTTTTCGTGGTCACCTCGGCTTCACTCGACTTTGGGATTTGATTCATTCGTGATGACCATGGCCTGATCTACTTGAACAGTTCGTTCTTGTTTTCGAACCTGCGATGTACTCGTTGGTCACGGTTCATTTGATTGCTGACTTGTTCTATTTTGAGATAGCACGGCTTTGAATTCTTTTGGCTTTGAGATGAAAAATTGACTTGTTCATTCTCGACTTTGACTTGTTCATTCTCGACTTTGACTTGATTTTTGTATTACTGTAACCTGTATGTGTGCACTGGACTGGAGTATATGATCCCATTGGTTATCTTTATGTTGATTTTGTTTCGGCCTTGATTTGAAACTGTTACTTGAATTTTTTTACTTGGTTATCAAGGTTTGAATTGTACCTTGTTTTGTTTTTCATTTCATTGGGTATGTTGTGGTTCTCTGCAGCGACATTCTGGCTCAATACATATTGTCACCCAATGTATTTCCAGTTTGCATTTGGGTTATATTGTCTTGAGTTCGAGTATATGTAGCGTTAGCTTGATCTTTGTTGAGTTTCCTATCCACTGTTATAGCCAAGTGGCTATGGGACAGTGTTGTTCTTATATCCCCTGTTCACTGTTGTAGCCTTGTTCTATCCACTGTTCACTGTGTTTTGGCTACCTGTGCATTGCTTTGACTGTCTTGTTTAATCACTGATACACTGCATTGATGCAATTGTATTCATTTGTATTTGGTGGAGTTCATTTGCATTGAGCACTTGGGTAAGTGATTTCACTGCATCTTCATTTACCAGTATATTTGAACCTAGTTCACTGATCTTGCTCCTCCCTGGTCATAACTTGATAAATTTAGTTAGAACAGTGGCTTTGTGATTTTAGTCATATATACATGAACGAAGTTGCAATGTTGCTTGATCACTGGTCTTCACTACACTTGTATATGATGGTTGCTTCGAGTACATATGTGTATATGAGGATAGTTTCACTGGTGATATTGTTTTCAAATTGAAGCTACATTGCAGTTTCCTTTATCCTTGCGTTTGCATTGTGTAAATATATCCAGGTTGGCTGCTGTGCACTCGATTTCGTTTTCCAATCTTGCTGCATTTTCAAACTATTGCAGTGTATATATATATAAGCCTGATTTATATTATGCTGTGCATTGAGCAATGCCTCTGACCTTTGTGCATATAAACACCATTTCATGTTGTTCCTTACTGTAACATGTTACCACTGTATATGTATCTTTGTTATACACTGCATATACATGTGTCATCTCTTTGCTGATGTACTTGAGTACGCATCCCTGATCATGTCACGATATGTATTTTTGACTTATGAGGTTTATGTGGTCGAAGTATTTTTGTTGTCCGTTGCTTGGACATTTGTGCTCTTTTGAGTTGCAGATCATGCTTTCAGATCACTGTCATGATTCATAGATGCCTTTGTTCATTTTGGTTCATGTGTACTTGAGACGTTGATTCTTGGTCGAGACTTGTTTTAGATGTCTTGACTAATTTCTTATACCTGTACATTCGTTAAATTTCACTTGTGTTGAACCCGGTATTTGGGTTTAACCTTGTGTTCGTTTGTGAACTTTCATTGTGTACATACGTGCACATTTTCCATGTTTGTCTGTTTTGACCATTGAGGCCGTGGCATTGGTAATTGAACCTTCATTGATTTTGGTTCGTTGATCTTTTGGGTACATCATCACTGTAGTGGCAAGGAAGTGCACGCAAGCGTGAACTGCAGCCACACGGTATGACGTGTATGATATTCTATTTTGTCTCGATTTATGGATCTTTTGCGTATTTCATATTCCGTAGTGGCGAGGCAGTGCACGCGTGCGTGTACTGCAGCCCTACCCGTATTGTTATTTTAATTGTCATTTCAATTGTTTGAACTGTTTTGTTTATTCAATTAAATATTCTGAATTTCACTCTGATTTGGTTTAATTACTGTCGTCTATTGGTTACTTAATTATTATTGCTTCTGTGCACTAATAACTGAGTTTGAATTTGTTTGACCCGAGTATTATTTTCTTTTGAATGTAATACTCGGGTCAGACCGAGTATTTACACGTTGTTGATATCTTACTTTGGGTTGCTGATAGAGCTATGAAGTCTTTTCATACTTTTTGGAGTAGTCGTTGTCTTAGTATAGGATGTTGTATACTCATGTATATTATTTATGATAATGTACTTGTATATGTAACTTCCAGAGTCGACAGTTGTAGTTGTATCATATGTATTGTATCACATGTATAACAACTGACATCAGTTATATATATATGAGACTTTCTGTTATATCTGTGTTCCACATTTATATTATCTGTGTTATTATTATATCTATTGTCCTAAACTATTATGAACCATCGTAGTTCGTTTTTATACTGGAATTGGGTATGTCGATGGGAGAAAATAAATAAGAGATGAAAATTAAAAATATATACCACTCCTATCGAGGTAACTAATACTAGTGTAAGGCCTAACTACGGATGGCCGCTCCTATCCAGCCTTATTCTTCGTGATAACAGACAGTATTCCTTTTAATACTCTTTGTTATTGCGAGCATAGAGGTGGGGCGTCACAGTTGGTATCAGAGCTTGGGGTTTATGGACATAATATAAAATATAACTTAGATGGAACATGTGTTACAACTATATGTCGATGTTTTATTATGCTTTGAGTCAAAACTAAAGTTTTGAAATTTGGATGGAATTTTTAAATATCTTTATTTAAAAATAAAAAGTGAAACTGTGTTTTGATGATTGATTGAGTGTGTTCTGTTTATCAGAGTGCGCAGCGGAAACAATGACTGTCTTCGCTGAGTACGGCTGATAACCTTTTTGATTTAAAAATCAAATTATGAAATTGAAATAAATTTCATTTGTTGTTTGCATAGCTGTGTTTATTTTGTTTTCTTTAAAAACTTCGAATCCGATTTGAGGATTCGAGGCGATTGCAGCTATGTGAATTTGTTGAAGTTTTGGCTGGTTTTCTTTGATGCTAATCACATGTTGATTAGATTTTGATTGTTTTGAATTATCTTCATTGAAGATATATTTGAATGATTTCTTTGTTCATTTTGCGGTATACGTGCAAATTTATGTTGCACGTTACTACACTAATTTTATGTTGAACCGATGCTTGGTTATGAAACGTATATTGTTGCCGTTATTCTTATAACGGGATTTTTACACCAATGCTATGTTTTGAAGCAAGGTGTTTTGTTGACATTTTTAATGAATGAAAATTCACTGATATTATATTTTGATGTGAATTATTTTGATGAGATTTTGACGTTTAAAATTTTTTGTCGCTTTGACTTCAATATCCGTCATATTTTAAAGTGGATTTTCAAGCGGTTATCCCGCAATGCTGATTTTGAGATCCGTTTCTACGGTGTTTTGAGAAGTACAATTTTCTTATTGAAATTGCCACTAATGTTGCTGTTTTTATCACGGATTTGCAAATCGTTTTAAAAATAAAATTGTTTTTCAAAATTTTTATAGTTTACGCTTTCAAAAGAATGAGGAAGCGACTTAAACGTTTCAGCAAAATCGAGGACTATGACCCCTTTCTTTTACTGATTCGCTCAATTCCGGACTTGTTTGTTTGAGAATGTAGATTATTTACTTTTATAAAATAAATGAAATTGTTCTCAGAATTTTTACAGTTTGCGTTTTCAGAAGAATGAGAAAGTGACTTAAACGTTTCAGAAAAATCGAGGATTATGACCCCTTTCTTTTACTGATTCGCTTAATTCCGGACTTGTCCATTTGAGAATGTGAAATGTTATTTTTGGAATACACAATTTTGCACTTTCAAGGAAACGATGAAGAGATTTAAACGATTTAGCAAAAGTGCGGAGTATGGAACCACACTTTTACTATTTCGGTTAATTCCGGACTCGTTAATTGAAATAATTGCTGTTTTGATGATTTTGATGATTTTACACGTTCAAGGAAACGATGAAGAGAATCAAACGATTTAGTAAAACACGTGGTATGGGGCATGTGCGTTTGCTATTTCGATTAATTCCGGACTCGTTAATTGAATATATGATGATTTTCATGTGCTTTCGAGCCACTATGTTGGACCTTCGGGTCATATGTTGGACCTTCGGGTCAATACCAGCACCGGACCTTCGGGTCATATGTTGGACCTTCGGGTCATTTGTTGGGCGCCAAAATTATGTTGGGTACTTGGTAGGCTTCGGCCATATGTTGATGCACATGCGGCGTAGCTAAAACTCGCCATTTGTTGGGATCGACCCACCTTTTATGTTGATTTTCTAGATCATCTTAATTGATTTCCAGATATTTGTTGTTTCCAATTATCTGCAGGTAATTGGATATTTGTTGATATGAGTTCTAATTATCATTTTTGATAATTAGATATTTGTTGATTTGATTATCATTTTTGATAATCTAATATTTGTTGATTTGATTATCGTTTTTGATAATCGAATATTTGTTGATTTGATTATCGTTTTTGATAATCGAATATTTGTTGATATGAGTTCTAATTATCATTTTTGATAATTAGATATTTGTTGATTTGATTATCGTTTTTGATAATCGAATATTTGTTGATTTGATTATCGTTTTTGATAATCGAATATTTGTTGATTTGATTATCGTTTTTGATAATCGAATTTTTGTTGATTTGTTGATTTGATTATTGTTTTCGATAATCGAATATTTGTTGATATGAGATTTGATTATCGTTTTTGATAATCGAATAATTGTTGAATTGAGAATTGATTATCGTTTTTGATAATCGAATATTTGTTGATTTGATTATCGTTTTTGATAATCGAATATTTGTTGATTTGTTGATTTGATTCTCGTTTTTGATAATCGGATATTTGTTGATATGAGATTTGATTATCGTTTTTGATAATCGAATAATTGTTGAATTGAGAATTGATTATCGTTTTTGATAATCGAATATTTGTTGATTTGATTATCGTTTTTGATAATCGAATATTTGTTGATTTGTTGATTTGATTATCGTTTTTGATAATCGAATATTTGTTGATATGAGTTCTAATTATCATTTTTGATAATTAGATATTTGTTGATTTGATTATCGTTTTTGATAATCGAATATTTGTTGATTTGATTATCGTTTTTGATAATCGAATATTTATTGATTTGATTATCGTTTTTGATAATCGAATATTTGTTGATATGAGATTTGATTATCGTTTTAGATAATTGAATATTTGTTGATATGAGATTTGATTATCGTTTTAGATAATCGAATAATTGTTGAATTGAGAATTGATTATCGTTTTTGATAATCGAATATTTGTTGATTTGATTATCATTTTTGATAATCGAATATTTGTTGATTTGATTATCGTTTTTGACAATCGAATGTTTGTTGATTTGATTATCGTTTTTGATAATCGAATATTTGTTGATTTGATTATCGTTTTTGATAATCGAATATTTGTTGATATGAGATTTGATTATCTTTTTTGATAATCGAATAATTGTTGAATTGAGAATTGATTATCGTTTTTGATAATCGAATATTTGTTGATTTGATTATCGTTTTTGATAATCGAATATTTATTGATTTGTTGATTTGATTATCATTTTTGATAATCGAATATTTGTTGATTTGTTGATTTGATTATCGTTTTTGATAATCGAATATTTGTTGATATGAGATTTGATTATCGTTTTTGATAATCGAATAATTGTTGAATTGAGAATTGATTATCGTTTTTGATAATCGAATATTTATTGATTTGATTATCGTTTTTGATAATCGAATATTTGTTGATTTGTTGATTTGATTATCGTTTTTGATAATCGAATAGTTGTTGATTTGATTATCGTTTTTGATAATTAGATAATTGCGTTTTTGCGAATTGCGATTTGGGTTTTATAATTATCTTTGTTGATAATTAGATTTTGTCGTGTGCTAATTATCGTATCGATAATTAGTTATCGCTGTTTTGTGATTTTGTATTCTAATTATCTAATTGATAATTGAATATTGCTGATGATTGCATTCATTCAGTTTTGTTGTTTTCTGATTATCTAATTAATAGTTAGATTTTGTTGAGAATTTGTGAATTTCTTTTATGAAATTAAAAGATTTCTTTGGTGTTTATATTCTCGACCTTTATTTTTCTAGCTTTACCAGTTTCTGTTAGAAAAATAATTGTTATTGAATGACACCTTTAATTATGAAAATTGTGGGGACGCAATTTTTATAAGTAGGGGAGTCTGTAACAACCCGGGAATTAGTAGCAATTAATTATCGTCACTAGGTGATTAAGTCGTTCGCTAATTTCTATTGGAATGCCATTAGGATAAAATTCTTTTAAAAAAATTTGTTGCAACATGTTAAGGGCTTTAAAAATTTATCTCGGCCCACAATTTCTCAATGCCATTCCGTTCAAGCTTCAGTTCGACCCGTTCCTTTTTATATTTTTTTTTCTTTCGTCAAAAACCTAATCGAAATTAAAGGAGAAATATTATGGCGGCTCGATTTCGAAATCTTCGTTCAATCGTCTCTAGAAATTAGGGCTTTTCAGAGATCGAAGGCGCCGACTACTTGCTTTGGCAAACGATGCCTACTCTGCACTCGCGGTCGCTTCAATTCGTCGAGACTAAGGTGAGTGGTTCCACTCACATTCTAATTCAAATCTTATTACTTTACTTCAGCAGTTTGATCTGGTTTGGATGTTGGTGATTTCATTGATTTTCCAATTCACGTCCAATTGATTTTGTTTGAATGTTGTTGATTCTCTGATTTTTACACGGTTGTGAACTGTGACTTAATTTGACTCCTTGATTATTTGGGTTTTTCGGCACTGGTTGGTTTTCGTGGTCACCTCGGCTTCACTCGACTTTGGGCTTTGATTCATTCGTGATGACCATGGCCTGATCTACTTGAACAGTTCGTTCTTGTTTTCGAACCTGCGATGTACTCGTTGGTCACGGTTCATTTGATTGCTGACTTGTTCTATTTTGAGATAGCACGGCTTTGAATTCTTTTGGCTTTGAGATGAAAAATTGACTTGTTCATTCTCGACTTTGACTTGTTCATTCTCGACTTTGACTTGATTTTTGTATTACTGTAACCTGTATGTGTGCACTGGACTGGAGTATATGATCCCATTGGTTATCTTTATGTTGATTTTGTTTCGACCTTGATTTGAAACTGTTACTTGAATTTTTTTACTTGGTTATCAAGGTTTGAACTGTACCTTGTTTTGTTTTTCATTTCATTGGGTATGTTGTGGTTCTCTACAGCGACATTCTGGCTCAATACATATTGTCACCCTATGTATTTTCAGTTTGCATTTGGGTTATATTGCCTTGAGTTCGAGTGTATGTAGCGTTAGCTTGATCTTTGTTGAGTTTCCTATCCACTGTTATAGCCAAATGGCTATGGGACAGTGTTGTTCTTATATCCCCTGTTCACTGTTGTAGCCTTGTTCTATCCACTGTTCACTGTGTTTTGGCTACCTGTGCATTGCTTTGACTGTCTTGTTTAATCACTGATACACTGCATTGATGCAATTGTATTCATTTGTATTTGGTGGAGTTCATTTATATTGAGCACTTGGGTAAGTGGTTTCACTGCATCTTCATTTACCAGTATATTTGAACCTAGTTCACTGGTCTTTCTCCTCCCTGGTCATAACTTGATAAATTTAGTTAGAACAGTGGCTTTGTGATTTTAGTCATATATACATGAACGAAGTTGCAATGTTGCTTGATCGCTGGTCTTCACTACACTTGTATATGATGGTTGCTTCGAGTACATATGTGTATATGAGGATAGTTTCACTGGTGATATTGTTTTCAAATTGAAGCTACATTGCAGTTTCCTTCATCCTTGCGTTTGCATTGTGTAAATATATCCAGGTTGGCTGCTGTGCACTCGATTTCGTTTTCCAATCTTGCTGCATTTTCAAACTATTGCAGTGTATATATATATAAGCCTGATTTATATTATGATGTGCATTGAGCAATGCCTCTGACCTTTGTGCATATAAACACCATTTCATGTTGTTCCTTACTGTAACATGTTGCCACTGTATATGTATCTTTGTTATACACTGCATATACATGTGTCATCTCTTTGCTGATGTACTTGAGTACGCATCCCTGATCATGTCACGATATGTATTTTTGACTTATGAGGTTTATGTGGTCGAAGTATTTTTGTTGTCCGTTGCTTGGACATTTGTGCTCTTTTGAGTTGCAGATCATGCTTTCAGATCACTGTCATGATTCATAGATGCCTTTGTTCATTTTGGTTCATGTGTACTTGAGACGTTGATTCTTGGTCGAGACTTGTTTTAGATGTCTTGACTAATTTCTTATACTTGTACATTCATTAAATTTCACTTGCGTTGAACCCGGTATTCGGGTTTGACCTTGTGTTCGTTTGTGAACTTTCATTGTGTACATACGTGCACATTTTCCATGTTTGTCTGTTTTGACCATTGAGGCCGTGGCATTGGTAATTGAACCTTCATTGATTTTGGTTCGTTGATCTTTTAGGTACATCATCACTGTAGTGGCAAGGCAGTGCACGCAAGCATGAACTGCAGCCACACGGTATGACGTGTATGATATTCTATTTTGTCTCGATTTATGGATCTTTTGCGTATTTCATATTCCGTAGTGGCGAGGCAGTGCATGCGTGCGTGTACTGCAGCCCTACCCGTATTGTTATTTTAATTGTCATTTCAATTGTTTGAACTGTTTTTTTTATTCAATTAAATATTCTGAATTGCACTCTGATTTGGTTTAATTACTGTCGTCTATTGGTTACTTAATTATTATTGCTTCTGTGCACTAATAACTGAGTTTGAATTAGACTGACCCGAGTATTATTTTCTTTTGAATGTAATACTCGGGTCAGACCGAGTATTTACAGGTTGTTGATATCTTACTTTGGGTTGCTGATAGAGCTATGAAGTCTTTTCATACTTTTTGGAGTAGTCGTTGTCTTAGTATAGGATGTTGTATATTCATATATATTATTTACGATAATGTACTTGTATATGTAACTTCCAGAGTCGACAGTTGTAGTTGTATCATATGTATTGTATCACATGTATATCAACTGACATCAGTTATATATATATTAGACTTTCTGTTATATCTGTGTTCCGCATTTACATTATCTGTGTTATTATTATATCTATTGTCCTAAACTATTATGAACCATCGTAGTTCGTTTTTATACTGGAATTGGGTATGTCGATGGGAGAAAATAAATAAGAGATGAAAATCAAAAATATATACCACTCCTATCGAGGTAACTAATACTAGTGTAAGGCCTAACTACGGATGGCCGCTCCTATCCAGCCTTATTCTTCGTGATAACAGACAGTATTCCTTTTAATACTCTTTGTTATTGCGAGCATAGAGGTGGGGCGTCACAACACTTGACCTTGGAAGTGTCAAATCTTAGTCGGTAGCTATGTGGCTTATTATATTTTTTTTATTTCGATGTGACTTGTATCATTGGTGCTCTTGTATGCATTTATTATTTTATTTGTAGGATACCAAACCGATCCATACTTCGGTGGATTTAGGTTTTCGATTTAGTGAAAATTTAGGCCCACTGGTGTGTGGGTTGTCATAATTGAATTGTGGATATTGAATATATGGTATATTTTCTTAATATGGAATCGGCTTTGTCTAAATTTGAAGTTTTGACATGTAAAAGTTAGCTTTGGACACAATCTTGGCACGCTTAGAAGTATTTTAGATGAGCACATGTGTGTATGTGTGTATTAACGTAAATAATGCATAATTATAATGTATTAGTTACGTAGTTAATAGGCTATTTAATTATCATTATATCTCCCTTAGGAAAGAAGTTAAATATAAGGTAAAATAAGAGTTTTCTCATATGGTTTTGATATGGAATACAGTGAGAGTGTGATAATATGTTGAGTAAGTGTTGTAAATTATGACTAAGTTATAAGAATGCGAGGTTAGTTAAAAGCACATGGAATTCCGCCCAACTAATCATCTATAACAAATGCACATAGAGGACATGAGGTTAATCCTAAATTCTTTTGGATAAACCTGCCCAACTAATCTGGCTACTTGTACCAATGAATAGTCGGACTAATGTGAGAAATAATAGTTGGGTTACATGTCATAATATAGAGGGCCTGCTTTGGGGTTGAAGGTATTAAGCGACTGATTGAGGGCCCACCCTTCCCTTGTAGGGAGTATTAAATGGTCAGGTTAATGATTAGGCACGATCTACACGGTTAAAGAGCTTAGTGGTTCCATAGTGATGGAGGTGCAAAACGTTATGGCTGGGATAAAGTGAGGATATATTGGAAAATAAAAGGGTGCAAAGAACTTCATTACATATAAAACAAAAATTTAAAGTTATTTTATTCTCATTCATACATCTTTTGTGTTGGAAAAGGAAATATTGTTTAATTTTATATAACAAAACTGAAGAATACCATGATTTATGCAGACTAGATTTGGTAAATGCAATAAATTTCTAACTTATATTAATCGTTTATGCCTTAAAATTAGGTCATTACTCTAATTTTGATGATTTGGTTTAAAAGAGGACTAGTCAAATTAATCTTTTTATATTAATGTTGCTAAAGCAGGTTCTAAAAAGCCTCGATTTAGCGGGTATAGAAGAATATAGCAGGGCTCAAAGTGAATCTAATGTTCATTAGCGCAAAGTTGAAATAATGTAGCGGCAGAAGAGTGCTATGCATTGTAGCAAGGATTTTGCGGGGCTTTAGTGGGGCTTTAACTGCACAGGGCATGATAGAGGATATCTTGTGAAGGTTTCGCTCTAGGTTTGAGGTATTAAGTGCCTATTGTAGAGTCCGCCTCTTCATAAAAAGAAGTATTAAGTTGCCCGAAGAGATTCCATGCAATGTAAGCTAGATAGTACCAGAAAAAAGTCCACCTTGGAATAGTTATTAAATGATGGGGACCAGCCTTGAATAAGGTATTAAATGGTCGGAGTCTATCTAATTCCTATAAAAAGGCATCAAGTGGCCTGGGTGCTATCTCTTCCATTGTTAGGACATTATTGAAGATAGATACGGATTATTAGGTAGAAAGAGTAGTGGTTATTGAATTGGACTGGGAAAGCCTTAGGGTTTATAGTTGAAAGGCTTACAATATAGTAAGGATATGTAAGACATATTCTTATTTAAATTATACTGCCCAATTATTATTATCGAAAGGCTCGAGAACTTTGTTCACCAGATACTATTGTTCTAATTTCCTACTCATTATGACATAGGTTAGACATGATGATGAATGTTTTCGACGACGATGGAGAAGACCAATACTTGTGCGGTTATTTAGCTATCTATATTATTTTTATATTCTCATGTACCCATTGAGACATGAGGTATTTTGAAATACTGTCGCAACGATTTATAAATTCGAACAAATTTTAAAAATATTAATTATATTGTTTTGTAGAATATGGTTAGAAATAAAGAATTTTCAATCATTACTGTAAAATCATAATAATAATAAATTTGTTAGAATATAAAACATGATCTTAGATAAAATTCTAAAACAACTAATCTTTATTGAAATGGAAGATGTTACCGTGTATTAGAATATAATTTAATAATATTGATTGAATGTAATTGACAACTGTATTAATGCAATTTCAATCAACTGTAACAATTAATGTTACTAAAGAATGGGATAAACAATATTCTAAATATGTTAGCATACAACAAGAAATCAATTATTTGGTAAGTAGATTTATACTCCTTGTGTAAACAATAAATTAATATATACGAATTACTAAGTTGTAATAACTGATTTATTCCCCATCCCATTGATTATTCTGCTTTGGAATTTATTTTGTAATCAATGGAATTAAATGTAATTGAAATGTTTCAAATAAAAGGAAAGAGAATATTAATTGTAATTAATGAACGTAATGATAGAACGTATGTTTGAATTAAAACAAAAGAGGAAGTTGAGGAAATAAAAGGGAACATATGTTTTAATTGAAAGAGAAATTTGGTGTAGTATAAAGAATATGTAAATGGAGATAAAAGGATAAAACTTTGTTTGAATTATTTGATGAAAATAAAACGATTAGTGTGTAACCAACATTCAATTGAAAATTTAATATCGAATAAATTGGAATTAAATCTTTTAATTAAGGTAAAGAGTAATAGATTGTAATTTATTCAGTTAAGCATAAGCAACATATGTTAAATTGAATAAAATGGACATTTGAATGAAGACAAACCAATGTTAACAAAATGAAGGTTCAGTTTAGTCAATTTTAAAATATATTATTATTTGAATTTAAATAAAATTTGTATTCAAAGAAAAATATATTTTAAAATATATGTAGTATGATTATGTAAATTTAAATAATAATATATTTCCTTGGTATGTTTTTCCAAATGTGAAAACATTTTCTAATGTCTAATGTGGAAAAAAGAAAAAAAAGGTTTATCTTCATAATAAAAAAAGAAAAAGAATAAAATTTGTATGCATATATGTAGTATGATTGTAATATAGGAAATCACCTAAGGTGCTATATTGGAAATGATTGCATGTTGGGTTATGTTATGGTAGAAAATTTATGTCACATTCGATGCTACATTATGTAATTAATTATGTAAGCTACATGCTATGTCATGTAATTAATTATGTAATAATTGATTATATAAGTTACATGCTATGTTCTCTAATTCATTATGTAAGTTACATGCTATGTTCTGAAATTAATTATGTAAATTACATGCTATGCTCTTTGATTAATTATGTAAGTTACATGTTATGTTATGTAATTTGTTATGTAAGTGATATGTTATTTATGCAATTTGTTATGTAAGTTATATGCTAAGAATAAAATTTGTATGCATATATGTAGTATGATTTTTATATAGGAAATCACTTAAGGTCTATATTGGAAATGACTGCATGTTGGGTTATTTTATGGTAGAAAATTTATGTCACATTCCATTCTATGTTATGTAATTAAGTATGCAAGTCACATGTTATGTTATGTAATTAATTATGTAATAATTAATTATGTAAGTTACATGCTATGTTTTGTAATTACTTATGTAAGTTACATGCTATATTCTGTAATTAATTATGTAAGTTACATGCTATATTCTGTAATTAATTATGTAAGTTACATGTTATGTTATGCAATTTGTTATGTTAGTGATATGCTATTTTATGAAACTTGTTATGTAAGTTATATTCTATTATGTAATTTGTTATGTATGATTTTGTGTTATGTTGTTTATTTTATGTAAATCATGCTGGAAGTTCCCTTAGTTTTGGGTATTCCCTGTGGGTTGAAATGATACATACCCGAATGATCTTTAGAATAGGGAAAATCGCTATGGGTTGAAATGATAAAGCCAAATGGTTTTTATTGATTTTGAAATTTAAGGATTGCGGGTTAAAATGGTATATACTCGTAAATTTTAAATCATTACGGATTGAAATGGTAAATATCCGTATCACTTGACCCTAGGATAGAAAACTATATACGGACACCGATGGTCTGTTTTTAAAGTGATTTCTGAAATTTTGAAAAGATGAATTTGGAAGAAAAAAGGGAAAATGATTTTTAAATTAAAATTAAGAATTTATTTTTAAACATATATGTAAATTTTAGATTTTAAAATTATTTGTTTAAGACTTCTAAATTTATAGGTTAAGTTTTAAAATGTAAAATTTAAGGTTTTACTTGTAACTTTATTTAATTTTTCATAATATAAGATTTAATTTAATAAAATTTAAAAAAATAAAATATATTATGTTTAAAATGTTTAAATTAATATATTTATTTTAATATATAGCCTATTTTAATATATAAACTATTTCTAATGTATAAACTATTTCAATCTATAGCCTATTTTAATATATAAATTATTTTTAATATATAAACTATTTCAATCTATAACCTATTTTTAAAATATAAACTATTTTTATCGTATAATAATTCCAATATATAAACTACTTTCAATATTCAAAATGTTTGAAGTTGGAACTGTTATGATTTAAATTTAATTGATTTAAAATGTGAATATTTTGATATGATGGTTTAACTTAATTTGTGGTTATGATTTTGAAAATGAATATGATTTCGAAAGCGAATATGATTTTGAAAGTGATATGATTTTGAAGTAAACATGATTTCGAAAGTGATATGTTTAAAATCGAACATGATATTTTGATATTAATTATGAAATGGTTTTGGAAATGTAAAAGAACTATTTGGTGTGAAATAAGCGTTTGCTTGTTAAAGAGACCAGGATCGGATATCGTCATACTCTCTACCAATACCAAAAACCACTTTAACAACTTTGTATGTGGTGGAGATTCCAAAAATGAAGTAGGATGGTTTGGTGAACGATTCTATATGAGGTATTTACACGACCCTGACTCTTGTGAGTCAGCTTATATGTGACTAAAACAGAAGCTATAACGGGCCAAGTGAGGTCATTCCTCCCATCGGGCACATTTATTCGATGCTATATTCAGACTTTTGATTGATTTTGTGGCCACAGTTTGATTTGATTTGGGAGTGTGTCCGAGGTAGGCGGTAGTAGCTGCTATGCGTTACCACCAGTCTAGGAGTTCAATTAGTGTATCTACCCTGGCATTGCCTTGAGTGCCTTGTTCACATGCCCTATTGCGTCTTCTACGAGTTTGTTTTGTGTCGTACTTATGGAGTGCTCCCTGATAGCCCACCTGTGGGTGGAGTTTATAGTATTTGTATAGACTACGGCATTATATAAAATGTGTTAAAGGGGATATGAGTAATGCCTTAACGCTATTTTAATATTTTACTTTAATGTAGGCATTATTTATGTAGCATATTGTATTATGTATGTAGATAGTTCAACGGATCCTTAAAGGATGGGAATCCTAAACATTCTTTAAGTTATTGCATTTCATTTGGACATTTCACTTGAGTTGGTTCACTTGCATAAATTGTTAATCCTGACTCGAGTGTTTTGTGTTTTGCTTTATGCTCGGGTCAGCCTAAGTATTACAACATTTGAGACTCACCGTTGGAGCTTGGAGCTTTGCTTGGAGATATATCTTTAATCTATTCATCTTTTCAGTTATCTCGGTTATTTTAATTTTTTTCCAGTTGTTTATGTTTAGACTTGTCATTTGCTTGTGTATTAGAGACTTCTTTGTATTTGGACTTAGGTTGTATTTGGCTTTAGACTTTGATGTTTGAGTAGTAGCTTCGTGAACTACTATTTATCTATTACACTGTGTATTGTTGTATTACTCTGTATCTGTGATTCTATGATTGATTTTTTACTGTATATACTAAGTTTTTCCAAATATAAACGACAATTTGTCGTTTTGAGCAATTCAAGTTTGACATATGTTGATTATTATCGATTTGAATTGTTCAAAATGGTGAGTTGTTACAATTGTACCATGAATATATAGTGTGTTATGTCAAATTTTGTTGTTTTTTGACATTTGAATTTTTAACTAATGGGTATTGTTTTGGTATTATATTTATCCTTCCGCTATGAGATTCTAAATGCATAGAAAAATAACTCTATGTATTATTCTCTAAATCAATTTTACCTACCAACAACCAACTTAGAATAGGTCTACGGTTCGATGGGCCTTTTATGGATCGAAAATAAGGCCCTTTCGAGGTGAGTTGTTACACCACGGTATACTTTGCAACACTATAGTGTTCCAGAGCGAAGGAAACGAATCCTATTAGATATGGTTCATTCCGTGATGAGTAAGGCTGAGTTACCTCTATCCTATTAAGGATATAAGCTATAACACATATATCGAATTTGTTACACACTAAGTTAGTGCCTAAGATGCCATATGAGATATGGCATGGGAAAAAACCCCACCTCAATTATTTGAAGGTGTAGGATTATCTAGCCAATGTTAAGAACGTCGGTCCCGATAAGCTTAATGCGAGATCATCTTTGTATAAGATTATAGGATATCCCAAGAATTCAAGTTATATATTTTCAAAAACATAAATTTTACTATTCCACGCACATTGTCTTTTTAGAAAAAGAATTTCTGTTAAAAGAAATTAGCAGTGAAGTTGTAGACTCGGATGAGATCCGAGAAACTAACAAATCCTGAACAAGTAAGAGAACCTAGTTCACCCATGTATGAAAAAATGCAACCAATTAGAAGGTCTGGTAGGGAGTCTCACACACTAGGGAGATATTATTGTTTTCTCATAGATGGTGAGAAGGAGGACCGCGTCTTAGGTGACGACACTCCTCTATCATTTTGATAAGCACTGCAAAGTAAAGACTCTGCACTTTGGCTTGGAGCAATGAAAATCAAGATGGATTCCATCTATGAAAACAATGTGTGGACTTTTTCTGACATACCCGAAGGGACAAAATCCATCGACTGCAAATGGATTTTAGGAAAAAGCTAAATGAAGATGGATAAGTGGAGACTTATAAGAGTAGGCTTATTGCGAAAGGATTTCATCAAATTCAAGATGTTGATTATAATGAGGCTTTTTCACCCATAGCAATGCTTAAGTCCATTTAGATAATGCAAGTTATTACTGCATTCTATTAATATGAAACATGGAAAATGGACGTAAAGATGGCATTTCTAAATGGTGATTTAGAGGTGACCGTCTACATGTCATAGCCCAAGGGTTTCATGGTTAGTGAAAGTGAGGGCAAAGCTTACAAGTTGTTAAGGTGACATAAACAAGCTTGAAGAAGTTGGAATACATGTTTTTATAAAGTAATCAAATAGATTGATTTTTATCAAAACATAGAGGAACCATGTGTATACTGAAAAGAAAAGGAAAATGTTATCATATCCTTGGTATTATACGTTGATGGTCTTTTTTTGATTGGTAATGACATTTCATTATTCCAATCAGTGAAAGATTGGTTTCTAGGAACTACTCCATAAAGGATTTGGGAGAAGCATCCTATACACTAGGTACAAAGATCTATAGAGATGGATCTAAAAGGCTGTTGGGATAGTCCCAATCCCTATACATAGATACCATACCGAAAAGGTTTAGTATGGAGAATTCCATGAGTGGAAATGTTCTAACACAATCTGGAATCATCCTTTCTAAGAAGGACGCTCCTTAATTTGATGAGATGAAAGGGAGTATAAAGAGGATACCATATGCTTCGACAATCGGTTCAATAATATATGTTATACTATGTACTAGACTGGATGTCTCATATGCATTAGGATGTGTAAATCGATACTAGTCTAATCCTGAAGGAAAGCATTGGACATTTGTAAAGTGTATATTAAAGTATCTAAAAAATACTAGGGACTTATTCCTGATATATTGAAATGGAAAAATCCTTATGAAAAGGTATATCAACTTTAGCGTTTCGAGTGATATTGACGATAATAAGTCGGTATCGAGTTACGTCTTTACTATTAACGGTGGAGCGATTAGTTGGAAAAGCTGCAAACAGGAAACAATAGTTGTATTCACAATAAAGGCCAAGTACTTCCTCCTCAATGAAGTACAAAAAGAAGAGGTTTGGATGTGAAAGATTTTAAGTGAGGTAGGAGTGGTTCCTGACATGGAGAATCCAATGGCATTATTTCATGACAACAATGCGACGGTGCCGATCGCAAAGGAGCCTAGAACATATAAGAAATCACGACATATTTTTTGAAAGCTCAATTTAATTATATGATTCGTTGAGGAAAGAAGGTCATGATATAAAAGGTAAATACCGAGGACAACGTAGCAGATCCATGCAAAAAGAGACTAGCATGGTCAGTTCTCGTCAAGATGATCGAAAGGATGAGACTAAGATTCCATAATTATCCCCAAATGTAAGTGCGAGATTGAAAATGTTAGAGGTATGCCCTACGGACAATTGTATTATTTTAAATTATTAACTCTATTATAAAATCTCATTTGAAATAAAAAAATTCTCTTTCTGTTATATACTTGTTATAATGTATTATAATTAACTGATTATTTAGTTTAAGTATATTTAATATAAAATCCATAAATGGTGGGTTTTGTGATAGTAATTACAAGGTCTTGTGATCATGAACAACTTATCATAATGTAATAAACACAACGTTTTAAATATTCCTAGTCAAGATTTATTGAGACTGGAAATAGATGCAATTGAGACTAGAGTATATAACGCTCTTCAAGTGTTCGGTAGTGCATTACTCATGGCTACTGGGGACACCAAGGAGTTACGTACTGATAGTTATTGGATAACTATGGAATGACTCACTCGACAGTTTACCGTTGGTTAATATAACTAAGGTCAAACAAATAATATTGATGTGACAATATTACACAATTCTCTCGACTTGAAAATACAATTGAGCTTCAATGTATAAACTTCATTTTGTTATAATTGAATCATGGCACTACATCCATCGATTAAATATAGTTGGGTTGAGTGGAAACATTGGAAGTGGAACACTATTCAATAAATTTGTCACCTTAGTTATATGAGGTTAGCATCATGCTCAATTGAAACTTAAACTCAAAGTCTCTGGACAAAGCAGTTCGATTAATAATAATCATTATTATTGAACCAAGGAATTTTTTTGGACTATAAAATTGAATATGGACGATATTGGAATTTCGACCATTACCAAATTGCATTAATCCTAATGTGATATAGTTTTGATGAAGAGAATTGCTGTAAATAATTATCACTACCGGGTAATGCTTTAAATAAGTAAAATTGGATTTTACCAAGGTTATATAGAATATAAATTTGGCTATGATGTCACATCACTAGATAAGGTGATTCGTGAATGTTAATATTCGAATTATTTTTTATTAATCGATGATTGAATTTACACCTAAGAGTCACACAACTAAAATGCTGAAACTCTAATTACCACACGATTTAATTAAATTATAATTGTTATAAATTTATTAAATTATTTATAAAATATTAGCTACAAAAAGTTTATTTGATTTCTATTGGTCGGTATTAAAATAATGTTTATACAAAAGTTGTATAAAGACATAACGATATACGATATCGTTGTACATTTAAATTAGATTTAAATATATTTTATCTTATCGGGCTTGAAGCAGTTTGGAGGCCTAAATGTGGGCAATGATGGCGGCCATGTTAGGGAGGGTGAAAATGGTGTTGAATTCGATTCAAAAAAATTTGAAATAGCAAGAGGAAATTTTGCATCCAGGTCCACTTTTAGGTCCTCTCTCTTCATTATTTAAATGCCTTGAACCCCCACTTTTGGATTTTGAATTTTTTTCACCCTCCACCCCCATTTCTAGCTGACTATAAGCCCTCACCTTCTCCATTTTTTCTTGCAATTAAAACACAAAATTAAATTTAAAAAACAGTACACTGACTGTTAGTGCTTTCGGTCTGATGGCTCTCTATGGAAGTTTTGGATATGGATTTAAGGAATCTACTAATTCAACATTTTAGCATATTACATCTAGGCCATAACAAGGTAATAGTTTTGTCTACATTCATATATGTATGTATGTATGTTTATCATGTCATTCTATTTCTTTAAATTGTTTGTATATTATCATGAATCCATATAGGTCTATGCCATCAATATTAGATGAATATATATATATATATATATGCATGTATATAAGTATAGTTATATGTATTAGATAATTCTTTTATATATATATATATGCATATATCAATCAGCTAGAAAATATTATTTTAAATATTGAATTAATTTATAACCTAAAAGCTTTTAAAACAAAATTGATTTCAAAATATAAACATAAGTACGTAATATATATATATATATATATATACATACACGATACATTTTTGGAAATAAATTATATATACATAATAAAAATCCATATGTATTTATATATATATTATTTTAAAATATAATACATAACCTTTATATAAAGTGTATATACAAAAAATAATATGTGTGTGTATTAAAATTATGTATATGTTTTGAATTTTTTATTGGTATAGAATTTTTTAATGATTTCCATGCTGAGATATTTAAATAAAAAAGCAATTTTGAAAATCGTAAGGTTTTAATAAAAAATTGGTTTAATATTATTTTGGCTGAATGTGGGTGTGTGTGTATTTACATTTAATACATATACATAAATGTATGTGTATTTATATATTGTTGTTTTATATTGAATTAATAAATATTAATTTAATGAATATATAAGTGTGCGTGTGTGTATTTCGAATAAAAAATAAAATTTTGTTATATATAAATATATGTGTATGTGTGTATTTTTAGAAATAATATCTTGATTTGAATTTGAAATTAGTAGATATTTTGTTACGCAGATCTAAATTTGAAATTTTATTTTGAACATAAGTACAAATTTATTTATATTAATATCTACAATTATTTCTTTTATAATGTCATATATGTGTGTGTGTTTGTGTATTGTATTAAAACCACATATGTATATATGTATATATGTATACATAAATATATATATATATATATATATATATATATATATTGATACAATACAACATATACATACACACACACATATATATATATTAGATAGCATATATTTATATGAGAGGGATAGTATGTCTGTTGTCGTGTGAATCCCAACACTTATAGGCATACTAAACTATGTACAAAATATATGTTGCATATGAACGTACGCGCACATGTGTATATGATACGCATGTTACATTATTATATGATATAAACATAAAATTAAAATAAACTTTATTTACAAATTAAATAAATTTCTATTTTATTTAAAATTAATTTCAAAAAGATCTAAGTGAATTTAGACTTCATAGGCCCAATAAGATCTGAAATGGAATATATTTTTTGAAATTTCTCATTTAACCCATTGCATGCTGCCCAAATCCGACATTAATGTATGTTCTAGGGGTAATTATGCACTTTGTTATGTATATCTAACTCTGTAATCAATCTCGTTCACAATAAAGATGTTTGTTTTTGTAAAACCCAGGTTTTCGGACCAGTCGGAATTACAGAAAACCCCTCCATTCTAAAACTATAAATGAAAACTACCAACTTATTACACGATATTCAACACTATTAAATATAGGATATAATTTCAATTGTACAAGTTATCAGAGTAATGAATTAAATCTACTAGGTGTGCTTTAATACATACAAAATACAAATACAAATAAATCTACCATTGCACAACTCTGATGAGAGAGACAGCAATAGCCATTCTTGCAAACTCAATAAACATGTCAAATGCGGAATAAAACAGTAAGCAAGAAAAATACATCAATGCACAATATATAGCAAACAGTAAACAAAAAAATGTTATATTAATATTGGAGCTGCATCACTAACAATTGTGACTGCCTACATACCCCTATCTAATTGGTATCCAAGTAGATACAGGATCAATCCAACATAGTTCGCCTATCACAAATAGGACTCCTTGAGAGCCTACAATGCACAAACAAATATGAAAGTCCCAAATTACATAGCATATATCATGTAAATGTAGGTTCCAAAATCTACCCACTTAGTTTAGTCCTCACTTTTAGATTTTCTTAAATTCAATTAACTTTAGTATTTTCAAAATATAATCATTTTTGAAAATATTTTCTTTGGACCAAACTCCTAATTTTTTTATTTCAAAACCTTTGAAAATATATATATATATATATAAATCTTTTGTATTAAATTATACTTTACTTCAGGATTTTAAAACAAACCACTTCTGAAATATTTATTTGGAAATATCAAAATACTACTATAAAAGCATACCAAAGTATATGCAACCAGATCTGGAGGTTTCTCCCAATAACAAGGCAACCGGGTCTAAGCCTTCATACAATCGATAAATAAGTACATCACTCTCTGTAAAATAACAAATCATTTTTTATATCCTGAAATGATAAATCATTTTCAGTAATATTCATAAATACTTTTAAATCAAAGTATTGTCGTTTTCGAAAACCTTTTGAAAGCATTTCCAAACATCAGGTTTTAGTCCTCGAAATTCTCTTTGTTTATAAAACACTTTCATAAACTATTTTTTATATAAATAATTTTATTATCACTTCAAAACATTTGTTCTCAAAATATTTCTATTACTTTCCAAAATAAATCATTTCAATTCAAAAGATAAAATATCTTTTATTTCCAAAATTATAACAAACGTCTTTTGTTATAATTCCCGCTTAACAAATAATTTTATTGAACACCACATAGTTAAACTGTTAAATTCTAATCACAAGTTGTTCGTGCTTAATCATTCTCAATTTATTGTCTACCCATTCCATGCATATAAAATAGTAGGTTGCTCAAAAATTGGTTGAGCCTAATTCAACCAATCAATCACTAAAATAAACATGACAATAAATGAAAATCAACGCTTAATTCTATCAAATATTTATAACACTTTTTATTTTATCTCGGGTTAAACGGTTTGATATTTATTTTGGAGCATCCGGGCTTTCTCTTCGACGTGTTCCGTCCGGCATCCTAGTTTCCTAGGATCTCATAGGCAAAACACATGTACTAGTCATTTCCACATACCCTACTTCGAAACCAAACCAATAAAAGCTCGAATTCCTCCTTCCTCTCCTCCTAACTCACGGCCATGGGTGGTTGGACCCCCTAACCATCTTGCCCTGACTCCAAACTTAGAAATATAACCTTCTAATGGTGAACAAATGACTTTGGTAAAGTTTGAAGGTGTTTTGACTTTGTTTGATATTGTTTTAAAAACTAAGTAAGAAAGAAGAAGAGAAGCAAAATCCATTGAAATAACTTAAAGAAAGAAGAAAACCAAGAGGTATGTGTTAAAATGAGAGGAAAGCTTGTGTATTTATATTAAAAGAATGAAGTGGTAAGTTATAAAATTAACCCTTTACCAAATTACCAAAATATTCTTCCTTAACTTTAAAGTAAACTTACTTTTTTTCAACACTTACCATCATACAACATTTCATTACTTTATGTCATTTTCACTTAATGCTTAAGGAATGTATTTGGATGGAAAAGTATATTAAAGTGAAGATTTGCCTTAGCTTGGCGAGATTTGATTTGATGCTTACTTTTTGACTTTTTAAATTACCTTACTTTTACTAATGACATTCTAGAATTTTCTAATGATACTTAGTAAAAGTAAACTTGTGTAACGACCCGTCATTTCTAACCCTTCCAATCAACAACATCCATACATGTCAGACTTGCATTTATAAAAACAACAGATTGTTAATTTTATATTTGGCAAAACATAGCATATATAGTAAATAAATCAATCATAGAATCACAGACACAGAGTAATATAACAATAAGCAGCGGAATAGCTAAATAGTAATTCATGAAGCTACTATAAAAAACATCAGGGTCTGAAATAAATACAATAGAAAATCCTAAGTACATAGAAGTCTCAAATACAACAGCAGCTGACATGCATGAACATAGATAACTGGAAATAACTAAAAAAACTTCAAAGCTGAATGATAAAATATAGATCTTCAAGAAATGCTCCAAACTCCAAAGGTGAGTCTCAAATGTTGTGACACTCAATCTGACACGAGCATAAAGCAAAACAAAAAACACTTGAGTCGGGATTAACATTCTTATTCAAGTAAATAAACTCAAGTGAAATGTCCAAGTGAAATGCAATATAACTTAAAGGATGTTTAGGATTCCC
Source organism: Allium cepa (assembly GCA_030765085.1). Lineage (NCBI taxonomy): Eukaryota > Viridiplantae > Streptophyta > Magnoliopsida > Asparagales > Amaryllidaceae > Allium > Allium cepa. The sequence goes on along the minus strand of CM060928.1, from coordinate 845,612,536 downwards.
ATCCTCTAAGGATCCGTTAAACTATCTACATACATAGTACAATACGCTATATAGATAATGTCTATTGTAAACTATTAGAATAGCGTTAAGGTGTTACTCATATCTCCCTTAACACATTTTTATATATTCGTATAGTCTATACAGTATCGTAATGGCACTTCATAGGTACGGTACAAGCCAAACTCGTAGAAGGCATGTGATAAGGCACGCAAAACAATGCTAGGGTAGGATTCTATCGCTTTACAGAACCGGGCTGGTGATAACTCATAGCAGCTACTATCACCTACCTCGAGACACACTCGCAAATCAAAGGTGCACCCAATCAAATTACAAAATAATAGAATGGTATCGAAGTAGCATGCTCGATCGAAAGTGCGACCTCACTTAGCCCAGGTATAGTTCCTATTTTAGTCACATCAAGCCGACTCGCGGGAGTCCGGCTGTGTTCATACCTCATATAGACGTCGCTTGTAACGACCCATAATTTCGCTACTTCGAAAATGAGAGATTTCGTTTGTTTTAAATTTAAAATGGTTTAAAACTTAAATAAACAAGTTATATATAATAGATAATAATAGAGAAATTATTTATTCTTATAGTTGATAATTTAAAAAGTATAAATTTGGATTTTAGAACAAATTAACAAAAGTTAAGTTTTGTTAAAAATAAATAAATGCTTAAATAAATAGGTTTAAATGTTTATTTAAAAAGATAAATCTTATTGAAAAAATCTAATATATTAAAATACTTATAAGTATGTTAATAATCGTTTTACAAAAATAACCAAATTTGTCGCATTTTATCAGTTTTACATACACCGTAAAATTAGAGATTTTGATATTATTTAAATATGATTTTAAAATATAAAGAGACATGTTTCAATTTATTTAAAGAAGTAAAAAGTTCATTTTAAATTTGGTTTACATAAATAAATAGTTTAACTAAAACGTCAAATATGACCGTAAAACATTTTGTCGAAAAACGACGTTTTGTCGATTAGAAGTTGTCACAACATCGTCGCACCTTTATTTTCTTATATAGAAACATATACTCAAATAGCGTAAGTATTAATTATTTCACTAATCAAGTTTACTTTTACTAAACAAGGTTAGAAACCTCTAGAAAACAATTAAGAAAAAGTAAGCAGAAAAGACAAAACAAGTACAAAAGTCAAAAAGTAAAACATCAAATCAAAGAAACATAATTATTACTTACTTTACTTGATATCTAAGTGAAAATGACATAAAGTAATGATTTGAAATATGATGTTAAGTGTTGAAAAAAAATAAGATTACTTTATAAGTACGTAAGGTTATTTTGGTAATTTGGTAAAAGGGATATTTTGATAATTTACCACTTCATTTTTTTTTCTATAAATAAGACCACCATTCTTCCACTTTCTTTTACACCATTTTCTACATTCTTCTTCTTCGTTGAAGCTCTCTTCAATGGCTTCTTCTTCTCTTCCATATCCTTACTAACTTTTTCAAAACCATATCAAATCAACTCCAAACACCACCAAACTTTGCCAAAGACCTTAAAATACCATTTAAACATGGTTTAGCGTCTAAGAAGTGAAGAAACGATGGAGGAAAGGGAAGAATAAGGCATGGCCGAACCTATGAGAAAGAGGAGCAAGTTTGTGAAGCTTCGGAGCGAGAAAAAGAGAAGGAAGTGCTGTCGGAATCAAAAGGAAAGTCTACGGAAAAGATTTGGTGAAGATAAGGGGATTTAGTGAAGTGTTGGAAAATATGAATGTTGGTAGGAAGTGAACGATTTGGTTAAAAGGTGAGTACTCATATTTACTAATAAATCCATAAATTATTTCAAGTGTGATGATTTAAAAGTTTAAATATGTAGAATGGTTAAATATTTGATAACTTGGTTGATTATATGAGTGTTTATGCGGTTGATAACTTGTTTGATAAATGATAAGAGAAATGGTTAGTAATTAACCATAGTTAATTAAATGAGAACTAAATCCATACAAATATGTGCATGGAAGTTATTTAACCTCTTAATGATTTTAAATAAGTTAAAATAGTTTAAATGTGGTTTAAAACAAATTTGAAGTTTTTCGGACAAGTTTCGAAGTAATTCACAAAATTGGTCAAAATCGAGCTCGTCGCGTAGCGGCAGTTTGTAAATTTCGACCCGTAACTTCAAATTGATGTAGAGAATGATTTATAAGTCGGATTTCTTCGAAATATAAATTCTTTGGTCCATAATGATAATAGTTTTACAACGAAGATAGAAAATCAATATTTCATCAAGTAGAGTTTGAAATATGTCCAAAACAATTTTCTAAAAACATCGCGGCTTTTTGCAATTCGGAATCCAAAATTTGATTTATTTATAAATGATATTTTTGAATGATTAAAAATATGAAATAAATTTGATAAATCATTTAACTTGGTTTAAAAGAGATTTGGAATGAAAATATGAATTTTCAAATATCTAAAAGTTGTTTAAATCAAGTAAGCTTATATAACACTTTCTACAACACTTTTATGCTGCGAATTCTATAACCTTTTGAATATGAGTTTAAACTTAACAATTATTTCCTCAATTTTTGTGAGTGATTTTAAAGAAATAATTAAGTAATGTAAAGACGATTTGGAAGTTTTAATAAGAAATTGAATAAATGGTTAAGACGAATTGTTTATACTACTTAAACAAAAAGTGAAGAAGATTGAATCTAATAACAAGCTGAGTATGCGGAAACGGCTTGTATATTTGTCCCGCATGTGAGATCTGGGAAGATAAAAACAAGGTGTTTAACTAAGGTTAGAGATGGAGCAACCAGTTCCCTGAACTTACCTGGCCTGTGTTTTCTCTTCTTAGGTAAGGGGTGGAACAGATCGAAAGGAAAGCCCGGATGCTCTAAAAGATCATATTTAAGTTTTTCCAAAATAAGAGAAATAAATTCTTTGAATGTTAAATAACCACTTAACATCTTTTTATTAATGATTAGTATAAAGGTACCGTGATCGGATTTGGGTGATTCATATCAGAAAATTAGTTCAAACTAATTTTTGAAATAAAACATATTGAAGACAAAGATCGTTAAAAGACAAAGATATTCATAATGTAGGATAATTTGCCATTAGTCCCTGGAGGTGAAACTTTCCATTAGTCCCTGAAGGTGAAACTTGCCATTTGTCCCTAGAGGTGAAACTTGTCATTAGTCCCTGGAGGAGAAATTTACCATATTTAAAGTGGCAGTAGTACTATGTTATCAAAATCTTTGATTTGCAAGAATATGATTTGAAGTTAAGAAAGAAATCTTTGATTAAGATTTAATGAATGATTTGGGAATATTTTCCCTAAGTTTAAAAGTTATAAGTTGAATATAAGATATCTTTGATTAAGATTTAAAAGAATGATTTGGAAAGGTTTTTCTTAGTAAAAGAGAAAATGATTTGGAATTACTCCAAGATTTAAGAAATGTTTAAATAAACCAAATGATTTGATAAATGAGGCTTAATGATTCCATATACATTTGAAAAGAAAATGGAATAACTTGAAAAGATTATATCTAAGAAAGATATTTGATTTAAAAGATGAAGTAATTGATTGATGATTGATATCCACATATGAACTTAACATCTTTTTAAAGCGATGCATGGCTTCGAAGGAATCAGAGTTGGATTTGGATGATTCCTATCCGAAAACCACTTCGAACCAATGTATACGTTCGAAAGTGAAGACATGTTGAAGATGATGATTATTGAAGACCGTGGATCTTCATCGCGTGAAGACTGCTTGTTGAACATGCTCTGGTTGGCCACCATTATAGAGTTATTTATAGCAGTGGTCTCCTCGTGATGGAGATTTTTTGAATTGCAAGGGCTTCTTGCCTAGTAATGGCCGAGGAAAGTGCCTTCGGTTTCGTTCAGTTCTAGAACGAACTTGTATGAATGTTTGTCTGACGTTGTATTCTAAATCACATTTGAGTGGTTTCTATAAACGTATATCAGTTGGTAGCGGAGAAGGCAACTTCTCTTAGCTTAACACCCTTTCCCGAGACATACGAGCTCAGGAAGTTATACTTTTCTAGAAATCAGTCGTGTGACGTGGAATGGCAGTGTGACATTCAAAGTGGAACCTGTTATGATCAAAGCATGGTTTTGTATGAAAAGCGTGGCTTTGAAGAAATTGAGCATAGCCTCACGAGCCTCACACCCCGGTTACGATGGGATTCTATGTGGTCAGATGCATGCTTGCATTTCGGATAGTAGTGATTTGGGTTATCAAATGTTCTAAGCCCTAGGTACTAGATACGTCTGGGCCTCAAGGCATTTATTGCCCCATGTGGATAAAGTGGTTAGCTTGAGAAAAACAGGAAACTACCGATTATCAGTTGTACTGTAGCAAGTATAGTTTCCAAGTGACTAGTTTGAGAAAAGCGATTAAGGCATCGTGGGAACTATGTTTGTTATGCTTGGATCAGAGAAAAGGTCACTAGTTTACTATCATGTTGGAAATCCAATCCCAATACGAGATTTACGATTTTGATTGTATTCCCAAAATAGCTGTAATGACTTGCAAACATTTCAGCTACCCCTTTTGGTATCATATATTCCGTTGACCTAGTCCGGGATATTACCTTAGAATTAGTCCAGATATTGATATCTTATTTGAATAAGTTTATTTGAAAAGTGTTTTCAAAAGAATGTCATTAGAAATAATATCAAATGTTTTGATATATAAAAGTGTTTTGGTTATCATAAGGTAAAAAATCGTCCGTGTTTATGTGTGGGCGTGGTCTTATGAGATACCCTTCTTTTCAAAGGTTTTGATAATATAGTCATTTTAAATTTCGAGCATCTCACGCTAGTTTATCAAGCCTGATCCGGGTATTTTTAATACTCGGGTCAGATCCAAGTAGTTTCAGGTTGAGTTGAAGACGATTGGAGTTTCCAGAGGAGAGCTGGAGATCTTCATCATCGTAATGGACGTATTCTATTATCCACTGTACTTAGTGTATTTTGTTTGATATTTGTCAGCAATTGTAAGGACAGATGTTTATAACTGTCCAAGCTGAATTTAGGTTAGACTCTGATATTGTATTTAAAATTTTCCGCTGTAAAGATTATTATTGAAATAATAATATATGTTATTCCATTTGTGCGAGATTCTGTTCTGTCTTTATTTTCTTTCTACCCTTAATGATCCGCTTATTCGTGCAATTTGAGTTGGACATGTGTGGTTTATTGTCGATTCAAAGGGTACGGAAAAACGAGCCATTACATCGCCAAACCATCCTACTTCGTTCTGCATTCTCCACCACATGCACAATTATTAAAGTGGTTTTTGGTATTAATAAAGAGTACGACAATATCTGATCTCGGTCTCTTTAAGAACCAAACACTTATTTCACACCGTGGTCATTTTATATTTCAAATAGTTCATACTTCATATCAAAATATCATACTCATTTCGAAATCATATCACTTTCGAAATCATATCACCTTCAAAATCATATTCACTTTCCAAAATCATAACCACAAAATAGTTTATATATTATAATAGTTTGTATATTAAAATAGTTTGTATATTAGAATAGTTCATAGTTAAAAGAGTTTATATCGAAATTAGCTTCAAATTAGAATTGTTGTTTCCAATTTCACAAATCAATTCAAATCAACTTTAGTTCCAATATTCAATTTAAATCAATCTCGGTTCAACAATTTTAATTAAAAAGGTCAAGGTTCAATTCAAATTCTCATTAAAACCATTTTAATTTATATCGATTTCAAATCCAGGTTTGAACTACAAATTTAAATCACTTCCAATTCTATAGGTTTCAAACTTTTAAATATTCAAACAATTTACAATAACTCAGTTTAATAAATTCATTTATATTTCAAAACTCGATTTTAATTTCTTTTGAATTTGAAATATTCACTTAATCATTTATAATAATATTTAAATAAAATCTCAAATTACAAATTTAAAACAAAAATTAAATATTCAATTTCAATTTTATTTAAATGTCCTCCTGCTGTAACTCCTTTCAGCGCTTCTCTCATCCCCTCCTCTGACCTCTTCATCTCCTTCTCTCATGCCTCGGTCCAAGAAACGCAACCTTCTTTCGAAGTTGCTTAGCCCTTCCTTACGTATGAGATCTGGTCGTACCTTTAATGTCGATGATTTCAGGCTTGATTCTCCTCATTGTGTCAACCCTCGGGCACAACTTCTCCAATTCTTGCTACCGCTAACTCTTTCTCTTCCCTGGATGAATCTGTTAGCCGTCTTGATCCTCTACTGTTGTCTAGGTCGCCTATGATTTCTGGTACGTCTTTTCTATCCCTTTTTCTTGCTACTGATCATACTAGTAATTGGTTGAATAGCGACGTGGACTCGGTTAGAAACAATTTAGTTATTAATTTGAGGAATAATGGGTGTGTTATTCCTGTACGGCAGTATGATCTGATACTTCCCTGATTCGACTGCTTGCGTAGATGGTGCTTGTGAAAATGGCATTAACACTGCTGCTCCTCTACAGGACCATGTTCCTGCTTTATCCTGATCAATTGGTAGTCTTGGGCATTCCATCTCTATGGAGCTTCCAACCAACGTGAATTTGGATGCTACTCCGCTTCTTTCAATTCTTGGCACTCAAGGTGTTTGTGGTAATGCCGCTGCAAATAGTGTTCCTCTGGCTGCTCCTGTGCTTAACAATTGGTCATCCTATTCAAATCTCTTCCAAAGAATGCCGATGCTTTCGCTCCTTGATCCTTCAACACTGCTTTTCTCGGTGACGTGAATGTCCCCCCTTCTGAAGTGCTCAAAACGGGAGTGGATTTTTGATCCAGTCACTTGGTTGGCTTTTCCTTAGGCTTGCCTCCTCCTTATCGAGATGTTCATGATCATTGCAGACGAGCTTGGAAATTCTTTGGTGGTTTCCATATGCAATACATTGAAACCATGTTCTATTTCAAATTCATACGTAAGAATGATAGGCTACGTGTTTTGGAGGTGGATCTGATAATCCTAGAAGGTAAGCCTTTTCCATCACCTCTTGGAGTTTGACAGTTAGCAAGGCTAGGGAATAAGTACTTTTTATTCCAATATGGGCCACCTTTACACATATCCCATCTGTCCTACAACCTCTCCTTGGTCTTAATTAGTTGGCTAGTCATGTTGGCAACTTCAGTTGCTTCGATTCTACTACTATGGATCGAAAGAGCCTAAGGTACGCTCATACTTTAATTAAAATATCTCCAGTTAAGCCTTTGCCTCCAAAGTTGATTGTGCGACTAGCTGAGGCGCATGACCACAAGATCAATGTCTAGTATAGTTGAAATCTAGATATATGTTCAGCTTATTAATCCTTTGGCCATTCTAAAGACTCTTGTTCTTCTATTCCTATTAATGCTTCCTAGTCTCCGCATGTCAGAGTACCTCTACCTCGGCCAAACTTCAAGTGGGTGCCTAAGCTCGGTGTTATGGATGACATTTCTGATCCTACTACCTCTATTGTTGTGGTTGAGTCCCCTATTATTGATATTATGCTTGTATGCCCTTAGATCTTATTCCTGTTGTCAATGATCATGGAGTTCCAGATTCTACTCCTATCCATGTAGCATGTATTGAGGATTTTAACTCTGCGATGATAGTGGACATTTGTCGTGATATCTCCTCTCTTGATAAAGTTTAAGTGCCTGTTAATTGGTCTTCACAGGAAAAGGCTTGAATTCATCCAAGCTTTAATATGAGATATAGCCCCTTGGAAGATTACTTTTTTAGATTTGTTTCTGATGATATCTTGGATCTACGATGTTCGTACTATAGCATTTCAGGCGACTCTTTGACTCCTTTTGTTGAGGGTCAATTAGCGAAAAGAAACGAATTCTTGCTTGCTGATCCCACATGGAATAGGTTCTTTATTTACAATCCTAAGTCTGTGGACTATGATTCTTCTCTTTCCTTGCAATTTAGAGCTTTTTCGCATGTCATTGGGATTTGCCTCGACGAAAGTGCGATTGGGTCCTTGGATGCGGATCCCTCCTCTTTTGAGGGCATCTAGTTGTTCTGCTTTTTACCAGTCTAGGTGCTTCTGCCTAGTTCTTGTGTTGTATTTTGTTTTTTTCCCAGTAGGTTGGTACTTTGCCTAACTCCTGTTCTTCAGTTTTATTTTATTACTTTGGTAACAAAAAGTGGACGATCCACTCCAAAACCGGTAGGTTGCGCGAAAAAGATATATTCATTTAATCAACTTTAATTAAAATCAAGTTATAAAATCATATCTTTAAAATCTCAAAATCAATAAGTTTCAAATCAATCTTGATTTAAATACCATTCTTAAACAAATTAAATTACAAATCATTTTCAATTTACCTTTCCAACCTTAATTTATCAAAGTTATTACAAAATCTATTTTAAAATATTAATATAAATTGTAAATAAATGATCTAAAACATATTATATATACGTAAAAGTCAAACTAAATTATTATTAAATTTTATTATATTAATTATTATTAAATTAAATCTTATTTTACTAAATATATTGTACAAAATCTTATTCATATATTTAAAAATAATAAAATTATAAGTAATATCTAAAATTTATATTTTTCAAAGTTTAACATATAAATTTAAAATTTTCAAACATATAATTTAAAAATCTATATTTTCACATACATTAAAATAAAATATTTATATTATATTTTTAAAAATCAATATTTATTTTGAAATCATTTCAATAATAAACCAACGGTGTCAGTATATAGTTTTCTATGCTATGGTCAAGTGATACAGATATTTATCATTTCAATCTGTAATAAATAAAATTTTATGAGTATATATCGTTTCAACCCGCAATCCCAAAATTTCAAATCAATAAAATCGTTTGGGTTTATCATTTTAACCCATAATGATTTTTCCTAATCTACAAGATCGTTCGGGTATGTATCATTTCAACCCATAGGGAATTCGTAACTATCAGCGAACTTGTAATGTGAGAACCTTTAAATAGTAATATAAAATGACATACATATCAACCGCAATAATAATATAAAATGACATATATATCAATTGCAAGCATATATCATAATTAACAATTTAAGTATAATATATACAACAGGTTATGGTGTCATATGTCAATTAAAATTGGTTAAATTTTTTAAATAATAACATATCATATTCAATAATTAAATAACAAACAATTCAAATTTAACAACATATTTCAATCTATATTTCATGTGAAATCAATTTGCTAAACATAAGAATGCTAATCGTGAGTGATTGTTCACCTTTCAAGGCTACAGAACAATGGAAAATGAACATGGCACCGATACAGATACGAACATGCATACGCACATGAAGGAAAATAAAAAGCTGTTGCGACAAAATCTATTATATAAAAATATTCAGGTTTCAAAAATATTTTATTTTCATCAAATTTAACTGATTTTAAATTTTAAATTGAAATTTCCCAAATGAACGAACCCTCAAATTTTCAAATAAAATTCTGCCACTTGCTATGTTACTATAGTCGTAAGTCAAATATCAAATTTTCTTTGCTAAAATCTTATTATATTTTCAAGAAAAATTATAGCTATATAAACATCGTTAAAATTTCCAGGTTAATACACTCTCCCCCACTCAAAACTTTTCGTCCCGAAAAGGAAAAAGATAAGAGAATAGAAAGAACGGAAAAGAAGGATAGATTCGAAATACATAGCACTAGATACAATAATTAATTCAAAATATTTAAATTCCATTTTTTGACATCATATTACTTACACTTATATTGTATACTATTCAATTACATGTTCATATTACATTTTTAACTTTTGAATATTTCAGGTAAGTCATATATGTTTTAAAATGCAATTTAATATTATACGAATAAATTTAATCCTGGTTCAGTTGTTTCAATTCCATTTCTCATTTTAGACACTCCAATTATTCAAAAAATTTGCTTCATTTCAATAATTGAAAACCATCACTTAACATAACACTTAAGAGTTAAATTTCCAGTTTCACTTCAAACCATTTTGAAATATATATATATATATATATATATATATATATATATATATATATATATATATTACATCATACTCAAGAAATTCAAATCAAATCCATTTTCCAAAACAAGAGTGTAGCAAATCTACTAAGTGGTCTTTCCACTTTGAGACTGGAAAATGAATGTCGATGATGCTGCAGTCATCATCGATATTATTTTCCAACGATAAAAGAGAAGAGTATAGACTTACTTCTTTTAAAATTCTTTCGAAACAATTTCCATTGAAAAATGCTTTCAAATCATATATTTTCTCAAAACTTTGAAAACCAAACTTTGAAAGCGCACCAGAAAATAAATTCTCCAATCTTTAATCTAAATTCATTACATTTGCAAATCAGATTTATAAACCATGTTTATAAAATTCATCTCCTTATAACAAACAACTATACTTAATGGTTTGGGAATGTTGACAAAGCAATAAGTGATAATGTAGTATTATCATTTCTAACAACCAATTCATTTAACTATCTAATTTCAAAAAATTATACCTTTATATATAAAATATAATCATACATAAAATCATATCATTTACCAATTTCGAAAACAAAATTGTGTCAGTTGGCTTTGTTCAATTGTTTTGGAATTCCTATCGACAGAGTTCACCAGATGAATCGATCGAAACCCAAAATTCAAACTTAACAACTCAAACAACACAATATAAAAAAATTTACATTAATTTCAAATATGTTCCGATATAGGATGATTCAAGAATGGATTTGAGAATGAGGATAGAGATTCAAATTTTGAGAAACCCCCTTCAAAGAAAATTCTAACTAAGAAGATAGGCTCCAAAGGAAAATAAGATAATAAATTTCATAAGGGAAAAAGTGGATAGACTTATACTAATCGCGGCAACCTTAACCGGGTCAAACGACTCTTAGAAAAGACGAGAATATCATCTACAAAAACCGAGAAAATTTATTGATAACATCGTGGAATACGTGATTCACGAGATCGAAAAAGAAGGAAGGAGCACTAGTTAATCCAAAGGGCGTGAATAACCATTCATAGGAACCATTCTCCGGGAGGAATGATAACAGGTCGAACTCCAGGAATAAGACCGATGCAGAATTCAATTTTCCGCTTGGAAGGAAGAGAAATGACTTCACCAAAGACATCTGGAAAGAGTTGGACAACATGAGTAGAGTCAAGATCACTAGGCTGAGAATCAAGTAAAAAGATAAAACTGCCTGCATAATCCTAAGGCATTCGACATTCGATTACAAGAGAATTACACTGGTCATCTACTAGAGAACGGTTCGGGTTTTGCAACAAATAAAGGCATCAAAATCGAGGACGTAGAAATCTCCGGTAAACCGATGCCGGTTGTGAAGGAGATTCATTTCTTTACAAATCATACTAAGGTTAGCGGGGCCTCCAATGAGATTAATCACACACAAGAATGAAGTTGCCAATTAAGGTTGCAAGATGCTCAAATTTATTACCGAGATCAACAGGATTGAAGCTGTGGGATGCTCCAGTATCAAAATGAACACGAACAAGAAAAGACACGAATGGAGTTAGAACAAGGGTAAAGTTTCGAAATTCAAAATAAATCCTAATCATATAGGATACTAACAAAGAATTTCAAGCTTGAACGAAAATGATTCTGCAATTAATTTTACACATTCTAAGGTTTCACTACCCTATCTCTAATGAGTTTTTACTCCATATGCTAAGTTTTGCCTAAACCGGAGCTCTAATACCAACTGTAACGACCCATCTTTTCAAACACTTCAAATCAACAATCATCCACACATGACAGACTTGAATTCCTCAAAACAACAGATTGTTAATTTTATATTTGGCAAAACTTAGCATAAACAATAAATAAATCCATCATAGACACAGAGTAAAATAATAATATAAGCAGTGGAATAGTTTAATAGTAGTTCATAAAGCTACTACCAAAAACATCAGGGTCTGAAATAAATATAACAGAAAAGCCCCAGTACATGGAAGTCTCAAATACAATAGCAACCGACAAATCTGAACATGGACAACTGAAAATAACTGAAATAACTGCAAAGTTGAATAGTTAAAAGATAGATCTTCAAGTAAATCTCCAAATTCCAAAGGTGAGTCTCAAATGTTGTGACACTTAGTCTGACCCGAGCATAAAGAAAAACACAAAACACTCGAGTCAGGGTTAACATTCTTATGCAAGTAAATCAACTCAAGTGAAATGTTCAAGTGAAATGCAATATAACTTAAAGGATTTTTGGGATTCCTATCCTCTAAGGATCCGTTATACTATCTACATACATTATACAATACATTAAATATATAATGTATATAGTAAAGTTAACTATTAAAATAACATTAAGGCTTTGTCTACATCCCCCTAAGCACATTTTTATATATTCCCCTAGTCTATACGGTACTGTAATTCCTTCGTAAATTGGAGAGCTGTCATAAGGCACTCCATAGGTACGGTACAAATCAAACTCGTAGAAGGTACAATAAAGCATGTGATAAGGCATGCGAGATAATGCCTAGGGTAGGATTCTATCGTTCTGTAGAAACGAGCTGGTGGTAACACATAGCAGCAACTATTGTCCACCTCAAGACACACTCCCAAATCGAAAATGCACTCAATCAAATCATAAAAGTAATACAATGGTATCGAAGAAGCATGCTCGATTGGAGGTGCGACTTTACTTGGACAAGGTATAGCTCCTGTTTTAGTCACATCAAGCTGACTCGTGGGAGCTGGGGCTGCATTCATACCTCATATATACGTCTCCAAACCATCCTACTTTGTTCTTGATTCTCCACCATATGCACAGTTGTTAAAGTGGTTTTTGGTATTAGCAGAGAATACGACAATATCTGATCATGGTCTCTTTAACAACCAAATGATTATTTCACACTGTGGTCATTTTATATTTCAAACAGTTCATACTTCATATCAAAATATCATACTCATTTCAAAATTATATCACTTTCGAAATCATATTTACTTTCGAAATCATATCATTTTCGAAATCATATTTGCTTTCCAAAATCATAACCACAAAATAGTTTATATATTAAAATAGTTTAAATATTAAAATAATTTATATATTAAAATATAGTTTACATATTAAAATAGTTTATATATTAATATATGTATATATATTTAAAAGAGTTTATATCGAAATAAGTTTCAAATTAGAATTGTTGATTCCAATTTCACAAATCAATTCAAATCAACTTCAGTTCCAAAATTCAATTTAAATCAATTTTAGTTCAACAATTTTAATTAAAAAGGTTAAGGTTCAATTCAAATTATCATTAAAACCATTTTAATTTATATCAATTTCAAATCCAGGTTGAACTACAAATTTAAATCAGTTCCAATTCCATAAGTTTCAAAATTTTAAATATTCAAAAATTTATAATAACTCAATTTAATAAATTCATTTATATTTCAAAACTCAATTTTAATTTTGTTTGAATATTCACTAAATCATTTTTAATAACATTTAAATAAAATCTCAAAATACAAATTAAATCAAAAATTAAATATTCAATTTTATTTAAATTTGAAAATTTTCATTAATCGCCCTTAATAAAAAATGAAGTTATAAAATCGTATCTTTAAAATATCAAAATCAATAAGTTTCAAATCAATCCTGATTTAAATACCATTCTTAAACAAATTAAATTACAAATCAATTTCAATTTACCTTTCCAACCTTAATTTATTAAAGTTATTACAAAATCTGTTTTAAAATATTAATATAAATTATAAATAAATATTTAAAACATATTATATAAATAAAAGTTAAATTAAATTCTTATTAAATTCTATTATATTATTTATTGTTAAATTGAATCTTATTTTACTAAATATGTTGTATAAAATCTTATTTATATATTTAAAAATAAAAAATTATAAGTAAAATCTAAAAATTTATATTTTTCAAAATTTAACATATAAATTTAAAATTTTCAAACGTATAATTTAAAAATCTATATTTACACATATATTAAAATAAAATATTTATATTATATTTTTAAAAATCAATATCTGTTAAAATCCATATTTCTAAAATCTTTGAAATCATTCAAAAATAGACCAACGGTGTCCATATAGTTTTCTATATTATGGTTAAGTGATACAGATATTTATCATTTCAACCCACAATAAATAAAATTTTACGGGTATATATCATTTCAACCCACAATCCCAAAATTTAAAAATCAATAAAGTCGCTTGGGTTTATCATTTCAACCCATAACGATTTTCCCTAATCTACAAGATCGTTCGGTATGTATCATTTCAACCCATAGGGAATTCCTAACTATCAGGGAACTTGTAGTGTGAGAACCATTAAAGACTAATATAAAATGACATACATATTAAGTGCAATAATAATATAAAATGGAAAATATATCAATTGCAAGCATATATCATAATTAACAATTTAAATATAATATATACAACAGGTCATGGTGTCATATGTCAATTAACATCGGTTAACAAATTTAAACAATAACATATCATATTCAACAATGAAATAACTAATAATTCAAATTTAACAACATATTTCAATCTATATTTCATGTGAAATCAATTTGCTAAACATAAGAATGCTAATCGTGAATGATTGCTTACCTTTCGAGTCTAGAGAACAATGAGAAACACTACAAGAAGACTTCGGTTTACCTACGCCAAAATGGCGTAGGCGAGGCGTAGGTAAATGCATTAACTACGTAACCCTTACGCCAATTTTGGCGTCGGTAAAACTTGCGTAGCTAATAAAATACCAACGCTTTACCTACGTCATCCGTTGGGTTGTTCCCTACGTCTTTCCTACACTATGATTTTTCTACGTCTTTTCTACTCCTCGTTATTTCTACGATTTCATGTACCTGTATATATTACTTGCATATATATCGACTACTTCACACTACTGGTGATATACAAAACATTATAACATTCTCTTTCTCAATAAAACTGTTCATATCCTGAACAAATTGATAGCTTTTGGAAGTGTGTTGAAGTAATTTCAAATTTTCTCAGAGGTAGGGGCGGAACCAATATAAGCTTTTTCACAAGGTTTTTGTGAATGCAGGGGACGCAGATGCAAACAGCATAACTAGAAGCTCAAAGAACACTATCCTCCATAAACCCGATGGTTCCAGTAGATTTCTTACTTCCGTTAAAATGATGAACTCCAACCTTGGCCAACATAGCGTAATATTCAATTAAAGATCTATGTAGAGGAGGACAACTGTTTGCAATGATAACCAACTTGGCTGCAAAGAAAATTTACAAACTTTTCATGTTAAAATGATGCTTCACAGTAGATGATGCATGACAGTAGGCTACTGATATAATGCACTAAAAGTATGATGTCGGACATCGATCGATAAAAGAAAGATTTATGATCAAGAAAATATGCACATGCCACATACCAAGACTGAAAATAATAACGAGTGAATTTGAACATTTAGTAAACAAGTTAAATAACAAATTGATGACCGTGCAATTTTACACTGACTACTTGTGATAGGGTACTTGGCCCATCCTTTCTATAGAAATCAATCTGGTTATCTATGGAGGCATTGTCATATTTTTTTGACAAGAATTCTGATTATCAAGCTTGTCTCTGTTTCATCACTTAGCTTGCAAACAAGCCTTCACTCAAACATTTATCAATCAACAATTCATATCTTCACCAATAAAGCATCTCATACAAAACAATAACAACATGAAGCATTGCTTGTATTTGGTGAAAATCCAGTTTAGCATTGAAAAGAAAAGGGGAAAATTTTTTAATACCAGATCAGGTTCAAGGTTTCATCATCCATCGACTATAGAACCTCATGACCCACCATTGGAAAGAAACTTGAAAGGAACCGTGCACAACTTGAAAGGAACGAACAGTGCTGTTAGTCTCAGACTTATGCCGCAAGATGGTTATGCCAAAACAAACAACGTCGAAGGTTTTTCTAATATTGTGACTTGGATCCATATCAAGGCTGAGATCCACATCAATGCGGAAGCAATGAAATCAATACCGAAGTCCAGATCAGGGTCGAAGCCTATCTTCATGTCGTAAATCATCAAGCTCACGCCAATATAGAGGACACCGGGTGTAAAGCTTCTTCTCAAAAGTCAATGATATCGCCTCAAGATTTACAGACATCGAAAATTAATTATTATGTGGATTAAAAGTTTCAAAGAGGTGATTTTTTCGAAATAAGCATATCCGATTTCAATTGATTTCAAAAGAAGCATATTCAGAGGAGGCGTGGTTGGAGTTGTAAGTCACTGCAATTTGGCTGGAAAGAGGGCGAATGGAGATGTGGATTGGGAGCAGCATATGCGAGATTCTATATAGAGGATAGAGGTGAAGCGATTCTTAAGTAGGTCGAGAGTGATGGTGGCGATTGATGGTGAGGGTAGAAACTAGGGATTAATCTAAGATAAGAGAGGAGGGAAAAAAATAAAATAGTGTTTAATTGGAGAAGACGATATCATAGAATATTGGAAAATTTTCAAACATAAACTTGTTTTTGAAAACAATAACGCAAATAACCCTGTTTTGAAAATAATTACAAACGTAGACCTGTTTTTGCCAGGTAGACGTAGGCGATTTTTCAAAATTCGCCTTCGGGCGAATTTTCAAAATGCGCCAACGGGCGACATTTGAAAATGCGCACGAAGACGAATTTTGAAAAATCGCCTTCGTTAAAACCCTGCACAAAACAAGACAGCCAGCAACCCTTCTCCCCACTTCCTCAAAATAAAACAAAACCGAACCCAAAAGCCCCAAATTCCTCAAAACCTTCCTCCACTTCCATTTCTTCAATTTTTAGACAAATTCTTTCACAAATTAGTCAATGGCAAGCACGTCTGGTATAGAACAAGAAATAGGTACGAATCTATACCCATAATTTGATATTTCTAATTTAGGGCATGAATTTGTTGCAAATTTACTTCATGAACAAAAATTGTGCTTGTAAAGTAAAGCATTTGAATATCACCGTTGATAATTTGTACACTTTGAACTTGTTTGAACTAAGGTAGTTGTATGTGTACAAAGTGCAATAGGTTACTTTGTAAAACATTTTAATATGTACAAAAAGTATGTTAAGCAATAGGTCGAGCATGAATTGTTTTTGCATAATTGTTTGGCTTCCACAACTTACTTCATTGTTTGTTTTCAAGCATATAGTTTGAGCATTTAATATTTTGAATATTGCATGTTTTGTTCTTTCATGCAAATAGTATCTATTTAATCAAACAACTTACTTCATCATGATATGTGTGTGTGTGCGCGCGCGCGCTGTGTGTTTTTCTTCAAACCATGTTGCGATAGAGTGTACAAAATGCAATAGGTTACAACTAAGGTAGTTGTAGTTTATAAAAGCCATATTAAAAATCTATATGAACGACAAGGAGTTTACGTGCATTCATACTACTTTGTGGGTTATGAGGTTGTCAATTTTTGGTTAGTGTATAATTTTTATCAAAATGAATTGATTTTTAATATTTATATCTTGTAGAGTATGTGGAGATGGAGCCCAGACCCGTTGATGGAAGGGTATTATTTCTTCAAGCACAGCATCGTACTTCTAACGATATATGGATGCAGGTGGTTTTTAAAAAAATATAATTTTGTGTTAGTTGGTATAATTCCGGCTTTCTAATTATATATTTATCATTTGTTCAGCGCGACGATCCAGATACAACTATTGATCACTCCACATCGGTGAAGAAGGTGAGTTCAAGTCATCCAGGAGTATTGGCTGAGATTGAGAGGGCTGGTTTTTTACACATAATGAAGTTAGGATACATCCAGCTTGACCACTATCTTATCACTGCTTTGGTAGACAGATGGCGACCAGAGACCTCCACTTTTCATTTCCCTGTTGGTGAGATGACGATTACATTAGCAGATGTTGCCGTGTTGTTAGATTTGCCTATTGAAGGCAATGCAGTGGCTTATGGAGGAGTGGCATATGACTATATGCAATTGTGTCATGATTTACTTGGTCTTGACCCACCCCCCGAACAAACAAGGGGCAATGAGTTTGTGGAAATCATGTGGTATAGACGTCAATTGTCGCACGATATTCCTGCTGATGCTACAGAGGATCAGATTCAGCAGCGAGCACGTACTATTATTTTGCACATCATTGTTTCTCGATTGATGTGCGACCATACAAAGACTCGGGTAGATCTGAAATGGCTACCGTATATTGCTGATTTAGGGGAGTGCGGTAAGTTTTCCTGGGGCAGTGCTATGTTATCTTATACGTATATGGAGATGTCCAGACTCTCTCTTTTGGAGAATAAATCTATTGGTGGCTGTCTGACACTACTACAGGTTTGAAACAAACTCCAATAATTTACTGTTTTACATTATTTGTCTCATTTTTGGTCTTAACCTTTTCTTATAAATGCAGCTTTGGTCGTGGACTTATCTTCCAATCGGAAGATTGTTAGTAACAAACGTTGTTGTCGATCAGTCGATGCCGCTTGGGTCTCGGTATTTTTTTATCCTTTCAAATAAATTATACAGTGCAATTTCCATGTGTAATATATTCTAACATATTCTAACAGGTGGGTAGGACCAAAAAAACGCGCCAAACTCCAAGACGGAGTGTGAAGTTCTATCGCAACGAGTTAGATGTGCTAGAGGATGACAAGGTTACATGGACACCGTACACACAAGATGTGCTCGCACAGCTTCCAGCCATGTGTACAGCTGCTAGATACTTGTGGACTGCGAGAGTACCACTCCTATCTTACACCCAGGCTGCATTTCACTTACCCGACAGGGTTATGAGACAGTTCGGCATGATGCAGCATATACCAGATGATGCGCCACCCTGCACGTCTACGTACAATGCAGAGGAGTATGTTGCCTACATTTAGTTGTGGAATGAGCGACATACAGCTACCCAGATTGAGAGGGATCCCACCATCACGCTAGACCAGTACAAAAGGTGGTACTGGAACATAACACGACGATATGTTCTTACGGCGCCAGTGGAGGCAGTGTATAGAAGTCCGTACGTTCCCAGAGCACCACTTGAGAGGAACGTGGTAAGCTGATGTTGTAAGTAGTATATCAATTAGTTATGATAGTTGTGTCTCTGGCTAATTTTCATTCAACTTTACAGGCAGCTGGTATAAGCAGGGCTTGAGAAGAAGCTGAAAAGCTTCGCAGACGACAAACCGACGAGGAGGGGAGGAGGATGTGCACTAACATCCAAAGGATTCTAGATGTTGTATTGTGCAGGAATAAACTTGATAGGCCAAGACCTCCATCTCCACCTCCAGCGCTTGTGTACACCCGACGTCGGCCTAGAGGAGGTGCGGGTTCATCGTCACAGGGCACCTCGTCCCAAGGTGCACCGGTACACGAAGAATTTGTTCCTGGCCCATCTCAACCAGCGCTCGCATTACCTTCGTCTTCCACTGCGCGCAGAGATCGGAGTAGCAGTAGCAGCAGTAGCGGTTCTAGACCACTGGTAACACGTCGGCAGAGAAGAAGCCTGCATGAATTTTATGATCTTCATGAGTAAATCCATATTGGTGCTGGATGCGAGTAGTTAGAGGCTGTTTGGATTTGTATTATCCGTACGAAGCAATATTGTTTGGCTTTGCAAAATGTTGTTTGGATTTGTAAAATTTGTGTTGTACCGTACGAAGTAATGTAGTTAGATGCATTTCGCTTAAATTTGAGATGTTGTATTTCATGAGCTGCATGTTAAATTTTTCCATTGAGCGACTGCTCTGTTGCCGTGTTGAATTTGTAAAATTTGAGATGTTGTATCTGCTGCTCTGTTTGCAGCAGCAGGTTTCTTTGAGCGAATTTTGAGATTTCGCCAGTAGGTGAAGAGACAAATGAAGAAGTAGAGAGTGAACTTGTTTGTGCTACGCGGGAAAATGTCGTACTCGAGAATCCCCAACCGGTTCAACAATCAATGCATACCAGGCTAATGACTGTACTTGCTCATCAAAACCCTAATACGTCAAGTTCTAGCATCAGTGGACGTTCGGTACTTTGCTATTGCGGAGTTGAATGTAACATTGTTGTTTCCAAAAGTCAGAGGAATGCAGGACGTCGCTTTTACGGCTGTAAAGCGTATATCGATGCACAGACGCGTCAGGGGGTGAATAGTTGTAAATTTTTTGAATGGTTCGATCCTCCAATGACCAAAAGGGGGGTCCAATACGCGCTTGAGATGCAAGCTACGGTTAGTCGCTTGGAGAGGATGAATATTGCAATTCGCAATGAAATGCTTGCGGGGTGCTACCGGTTACCACGAGATTGACCGTATGTTTTGATGTAATGGTCGTAAAGTAGTATAATGTGGTTGTTGTTTGTGTATGTTTGCCTTTTATCATCTGTCCGTCCTGTATTTTCTATTGATAGATATCTTGTAGTTCAACAGCGTAATAATCTGTTGAGTATTAGTGATTTCGGGTGTTTTTCTATTGGCGACTTTTGTAAATTCGCCTTCAGGCCATTTCTCAAAATTCGCCATAAGGCGACTTTTGAAAATTCGCCTAAAGGCGACTTCAGAAAAGTCGCCTTCAAGATAAAGTTTTATATCTAGTCAGCTTTTGCACTGGCCTCCTCATTTCCAAACACCAACTTTTCAGATCTGAAGAACCCATTTTCTTTCAGCTTACAATTCCAAACACCAAAACTCTATTTTCTTTCGATAATCAGTTGGTTGTTGAAATAGAGTACTTGCTAGTCTACGCAAACGTCTACGCTATATCTCTGTATACGAATTGGTAAGAAAATTACAAACCCTAGCTTTCTTACTTCCATTAAAATATTTTCGTACGCATGTACAGAAATTGTTTGGTCAACCAGAAATTATTTGTATGTAGAATGGCTAGAAATCTCATTCCAACACTTTGCTACTACGACGGTGAATTGATCGTCGACGAACAAAAAAACGGAAAGTATGTCGGCGGTTTTTGTAAACCAGGGAGAGTACGCAAAGGTTGCACACTATTTGAGTTGAAAGAATCCGTGTACAAAGCGACAAAAATAAGCGCAATCGAATTTGATATTGAGTTGGTGGTTAACTGGCCTACGGATTCAGGTTCAAAAGCAATAACACTTTCGGAAGATGAGGATGTTGAAGTTATGTTTTCTGCGGTTAAAAAATCCATAGAGTTGTACGTTGGGAAAGTTGCAAAAGAATATCTGCAAGAACATGTACAATCTCCTATCATTAGTACAGGATTAGGGCATTTTACAGAAATGTTGGAAACTGATAATCCTTCAGCAAGCTTAGGTTCTCCTACTTACAGTAATCCATATGTACATGCTGAGGGTCATGGTCATCCTCCCATAAACTATGGGTTCATGCATTACATGATGTCGCAACCAACTCCAGAATAGTACTTTCCATACTACACACCACCTACGACGCATCCAAGGTATTAAACTTAACATTGGAATTTATTTTTAAATTACAATTGGTAATACTTTCTTCTAACATATTCAGCTTCCAACAACAAATGCATCTACAAAATGTCTGTGCTGAACAACAAAATATTCATTTGCCGCAACCGTTATATCATACTCCATCAGAAATGTATGATATAAGTCAAAGGTTTGTTTAGCAATTTATTTGAGTAATGTTTCCTATCTACTCTAGTTTTGTACTAAAATACTGTTGTAAACAGATGCACAACTATTGAAGATACTGCTGTAGAATGTGGTGCTGGACCGTCACAACACTCGCATGATTCCAATATTGACACTGATATGCATGTTAATATAGATGGAGACACCGGTCATGTTCCTGCAATTGATAGTATGGCTGTTGCGACGAGGACTAACAATGATGCGTGTTGGATAGAACGAATGCAGGTGAACAATGAACCGTTAAACTACGACTTTCCGAATGTAGATGATGTTGAAGGTGATGGTGAAGAAGCTCAAATGGAAGTGTCGTTGGATGATGATCTATGTACTGCCCAAATGATGGCAAGATCGGTCGTTGCTAATCTACAATTTTCTGGGGGAAAATTTTCAACAGCGTGCATACAAAATGGATTTGCTGTTGGAATGGTATTTGAAAGTAAGCAAAAAATGCTACACCAATTAACCGAATGGTCAATTCTACATGGAGTTTCATACAAGCCGATCAAGTCGAATAAAACTATATACCCCGCTATCTGTAATGTTGACACCAACTGTCCATGGAGAATACATGCAATAGTCTCAAATAAATCGCAGTCTGGCTGGTGGGAAATCAGAAAGTTGCCTAGCGAACATACCTGTGTCAATCCTATAGTTAATTCCAACCACAAGCAAGCCACTTCTGATTTTCTTGTGTCAAAAATCATGTCATTTGTCAAGACCGATTTGGATATCTCAGCAGGTACAGTCCAAGTGCTTGTAGACGATCAACTGGTCATCAAAATTAGTTACATGAAAGCTTGGCGGGCATTAAACAAAACAATAGAAAGAATTTATGGTGACTGGGCCGAATCGTACGCGACTTTGCCTCAGTATTTCGAGGAAATAAAGAGAAGTAATCCGGGGACTGTAGGCCATGTGACCCACGATGAAGTTGGCGTATTTGATCATGCATTTTGGGCATTTGGCCCTTGCATTACAAGTTTTCTACACTGCCGGCCATTGCTATGTATTGACGGGACACACTTGTATGGTAAATACAAAGGGACGTTGCTTGTTGCTACTGCTGTAGATGCGGATGACTGTCTGTTTCCATTAGCTTATGCAGTTGTCGAATCCGAGTCATATGATAGTTGGGGTTGGTTTTTTTCTTGCATGCGTGAATTCATTCACAGTGTTTGCAATCGTCGTATTACTTTCATATCGGATCGGATGAAAGGAATTCTGAAGGCTTTACAGGAGAGGTGGCGAGAACCACACAAACATAGGTTCTGTGCACGACATCTTAAAGCTAATCTTCAAACGGCGGGTTTTAGGGATAAACGACTTACATCTTTATTTTATTCCGCTGCATGTGCTTCAGAAGTGGTTGAGTACAACAAAATCAGAGAAGAAATTAAAGCTACAAATTCACGAGCTCATGAATGGATTGAAAGAAATTTAGGGAATTTTGAAGAAAATTGGGCCCTGTGCAAAGACGATGGAGGACGCTTTCATGTTATGACCACCAATGCATCCGAAAGTTTTAATGGTGTACTAAAAGGTGCTCGATCATTACCTATAAAGGCGTTGGTTGCACGAACCTTCTTTCGATTGGTTGAATATTTCTGTAAGAGACGAGAGACGGCGGACGCTATTACAACACGTTTGACTCCAAAATGGGAAGCTAAAATAGCAGATCGAGCTATTGAAGCACGTCGTTGTAAACTAGTTCGCTTCATTCGAACCGAATGGCAAGTGATTCATTGCTACGGCGATGAATTTAAAGTGTTAATTGATGGTCCTAACTGCTCATGTACATGCAACATCCCCTTACTGCAAAAATTACCATGTGCGCATGTAATGGCGGCTTGTTCGGCACAGGATTACGGTGCTAACAGAGCACATCATGAGTTCGCATCAGATTGGTATTCTGTTCGGAGTTACAAAGCTTCATATCAGCCAGAGTTTCATCCCGTGCGTGATAAGAGATACTGGAGACCATACACCGGTCCACATATATTGCCTCCACCTACAAGAAGACAACCTGGACGACCTAAATCTACAAGGATAAAAAATGTTATGGACGAGCTTCAAACGCCTAAAACAAACAGGTGCAGCAAATGTGGATCGTAGGGCCATAACGTAAAGCGATGTACTGCGGCGACCTAACCTTCCTTTATCAAATGTACTGCGGCGACCTAATTATGCTTTCGGTGTATTCAACTTTAAAGACATGTAATTTCTATGTATCAAACTATCTAGTCATGTATCAAACCTAAATGAACTTTGCAATTGTAAGATTTGCAAGCTGATATGTACAAAAGTTGTTAGATTTGAAATTATATATCTATACGATTGTGATGTACTCAAGTTGAACTTTGCTTGCTGTCTTGTTTTGTGCAGGGTTCTAACAAAGGCGAATTTTCAGAACTCGCCTTCGTGCGAATTTTCAAAAGTCGCCCGTTGGCGAATTTTAAAAATGCGCCTGAAGGCGAGTTTTGAAAATTCGCCTTCGTCTACCTGGCAGAAACAGGCCTATGTTTGTAATTATTTTCAAAACAGGGTTATTTGCGTTATTGTTTTCAAAAACAAGTCTATGTTTGAAAATTTTCCTAAAATATTCGAGTGAACCGGGCTTTCCAAATGACAGCCGAAAATTTTCAATTTAGAGCCAAAATTTGATGAACTAATTCAATTCACTTCGCGTCGGAAAGACGTAGGAAATTTTCTTATGTCTTTCCTATCTCTTTACCTCTTTCTACTTATTTTTTATGCCTTTCCTACGCCCCGCCTTTTGACGTAGAAAAGACGTAGGAAAATTTTACGAACAAAATTGAAGTATTTTCTAGTAGTGTACTGCATGTGTAGGGATGACGTGGGAAATTTCTACGCCTTCCTACGACATACTTTTGGCGTAAGGAATTTCCTACGCCTTTCATACGCCAATCTGAAAATGTAAAAAATTAATAGAGGCGTGGAAATGGCGTAGAAGATTATCTATGTCTTTTCTACGGTATAATTTTGGTGTAGGAGGTTTTCTACACCTTTCCTACGCCCCGATTTTTTTTCTACGTATTGAAGTTGACGTAGGAAAGATGTAAAAAATTTCTTACGTCTTCCCTACGCCTTTACCTCTTTCTACCTATTTCCTACGCCTTCCCTACGCCCCGTCTTTTGGCGTAGGAAAGACGTTGGAAACTTTGCGTAGGAAATTGAAGTATTTTCTGGTAGTGAAATGATCACGACGCCTACACGGACACACACATGAAGGAAAGCAAAAAGCTGCTGCGACTAATTCTGGACAATGACAAAATGAAAGCAAAGCATGATGAATTGGATTCGACGAAAATTAATTATATAAGTGAACTCATATATATAAGCTATATATATTATTATTATTTTCTTAAAAACGATATTTATTAAAACCCATATATTTCTTTCAAAATTTTCAAATGAATATTTAAACATAATAAATATATTAAAGCTATTACAAAAACCTATTTTAAAGAGATTAACATAAATTTAAGTAAATATTTTAAACGTATTATATATATATATATATATATATATATATATATATCTTCAAACATTTATATAATACTCAAAACATATTATATATATACCTTTATATTAAAAAGAGGTGAGAACAGTGTTTTAAGAACCGGACCGGACCGCGGTTGGACCGTGCAAAACCGTCGGCCATTACCTCAGGAGGTCCGGAGAAGAGTTGGACCGCGACAATCTCAAACCGCGGATTGGACCCTAGAACCGTCGATCAAACCGACTTTTAAACCTTATCATCGCGATTATCGTTTCCGTTCCTCAATATCGTTTGCCCCCAAAAACTCACAAACCCTAGTTTAGCAAATACCCCATCGCCACCACAAATTCTGCCACCGCTGCCGCAAACCCAACACCACTGTCGGCAAGCGCCGCCACCGCTGCCGCAAACCCAATACCACTGCCGGCAAGCGGCGCCACTACTGCAACAAACGCCATTATTGAAAGCTTTGGATTCTGAAAATCGATTGCTGCAGCAAAATAATCAATGTTTGTTTTTTTTATAATAAATTTTTAGCAGTAAATTAAAATGCGTGTTTGTGCTTGGATCTGGTTGGTTTCAAGTGCTTGTGTTACAATACTAGATTCTGATATATACCAATATTTAGTACTTGATTTTTAAAGATGCAGATTAGAGTACAATTTTATTACCATTAACGTTTCAAATTAGATGTTACTGGAACTATTTTGATTAAACAATGGTAAAAAATGTATAAAAGATTGTGAAGACTAGAGTTTGATAGATGCGGATTAATAGTGAAGATTATATAAAAATTGTGTTGGAGTATTTGTGTGTTGGTGTAACTACTACTTCTATGATTAGATTTTTTAGTTTGTGCTATGCTTCTGTCAATTATTGTTTCGATGATTTCACATAACATTCTATGAGTTTTTATTGTTATATCTCATACTAATAAATATGTTAATTTGCAGTTGGGATCTTGTAATTTTTTATTTAAAAAAAATGCACGGTTCCGACGGTTTGATCGTTGAACTGTCGGAATTTTGAACCCTGAATCATTACTGTTTGATTCATTGTTCGGTCTTTAAAACATTGCAAATTGTTGCTAAGATTGGACAAGAAAGGTGATTGATTTTATGTTCAATTGCTTATTTTCTGATTGATAGAATACCACCTACTTTTGCCAATAGTTTTTATGTTCATGTAACTTTCATGTATTTGCCTATTTTCTAGATTTGAAAAATTAGCTAATTGTACAAATGTAACTTTGAGGTTCATACTTTCATCTATTTAACATGTTTAAATTATAAAAAATAAAAAATAAAAAATGCACGGTTTCAACGGTTCGATCGGTCGGACCCTCAGAACCTTGAACCTTGGATCGTCGCGGTTCGACTGAAGGTTCGGGCTTCAAAACATTGGGTGAGAAGAGCAAAGGGTTTGCTTGGCTACTAGCAGGTGAGTGTTGCAGCTAAGTGGAGAGGAGAGTGAGACATGGAGTGGTCGAAGCAGTATTGGCTACACATGTGTGCTCGGCTGGGAATAGAACTGCTCGGCTGTGGCGGGTCTGTTGTGTGCTCGCAAGGAGGGGTTGCTGCCTGGTTCGATGGGGTGTTGCAAGGAGTGACAGGGTGCTGTGAGGGGCCGGACTCGATGTCACTGCTGCCTTTGCCGTAAGGGTGGTACATGGTTCGGATCATTCATCATCGGATACTGGGGTTGTGTGTGTTCGGTTGTAAGGTGGAGTTGTGGTTGGAGGCACTTGGGTTGGCGGGTTGACGTCGGCTATCGAAGGAACAAAGCTGACAAGAATGGTTCAGGCAGGGGACGAGCTTAGGGTCGGAGAGGATTGGCAGCCATGGTAGATGGCTCGGAGGGCAGTGGGAGGAGCAGGGAATAGCATATGTATGTGTTTTTGGGGGGCAGTTCGATGGTTGGTGCTGGCGTGTGCGGAGTTGGAAGTGGGTGTATGGTCGGAGCAGGTGGAAGCAAAAGGGACTGGGTGCGTCATGGCTGTAGGTAAAAGAGGGTCAGGTAAGGGAAGGAGGGTCGAGGATGAGGGTGTTCGGCTACGTGCTTGGAGTGGTGGGTTGGCGAATCTGTGGCATGGAAAGGGTCGGCTTTGGAAGCGGCAGTGAGAAAATGTAGGGTGCATGATTCAATGAGAAAGAAGAAACGAGCGGGGGTTCAAAAACAAATACAAACAATATATATATTCAAATGAATATAACGTATGAAAAAAGGGAAGGGAATAATAGAAATGAATGAACCAAATATATTGAACATGTTAAATTATTAATAAGGCAAATAGCAATTGGTATTATACCGTGGATAATTGAATGGACGTAGAAACCAAAAATGTTCAAAAGGGTAACGATACCGCTAACTATTTCGTTAATTTCACTACGTACCGTACACCGAAATTCACAAATGAATATAATACGAAGATCGGCACGTCAAGATGAATAGAATGATATATAGATATGAGTGATACGATCATTCTATCAAAAGTCGATATTCGCTGCCAAACTGGTGCTAAAACGCTGAAAATAATATAAACGAAGCAAGAACAGTCCAAATTTGACGAAACGAATTGCGATGTCTCACTCAAAGAATGGTTTAAATTTTTATTATATAAAAATATTCAAGTTACAAAAATATTTTATTTTCATCAATTAACTAATTTTAAATTTTAAATTGAAATCTCACAAATGAACGAACCCACAAATTTTCGAATAAAAATCTGCCACTTGCTATGTTACAATAGACGTAACTCTAATATCAAATTTTTGTTGCTAAAATCTTATTATATTTTCAAGAAAAAAATTATACTTGATTACATTATAAAAATCGTTAAAATTTTCAGGCAGTTACGACTTGATTATTTCTAAAATGTGTGTGTGTGCGTGCGTGCGTGCGTCTATATATATATATATATATATATATATGTGTGTGTGTGTGTGTGTGTGTGTGTGTGTGTGTCTGTGACAAAACGTGTTAACAAATGCGCAACAATGTGGCGACAACTTATATTGAACAAAACGTTGATTTTCGACAAAACATTTTATGGTCACATTTTGACGTTTTTGTTAAACTATTTATTTATGTAAATAAAACTTGAAAATATATAAATTATCATCTTTAAATAATTAAAATAAGTGTATTTGACTTATAAAACCAAATTTAATAATATTAAAATCCAATTGTAAAAATACGACGTCGATTTGTCAACGTGCGACGAAATTTGTCAATCTTTATAAAACAAACATATATGTTTAAAAAACCAATACAAACCATTTTTATCATTTTATAGCATATCAAAATAGATTATTTATCATTCAAAACACTTATTTGATCATATATTCAATTTTATTGAAAATCGACTTTTGTCAATTTTACGACGAAAATCCAAAATATCTATTTTTTCTGCAAACCGATTGTAAAAGTAAATTCACCGTTCCTATTTATTACATAAAATATAATTATTTAAGTTTGAAAATTCTGTATCTTAATGTTTAAAATAAATTAAATATTCCATTCTCAAAGTGGTAAAATTACGGATCGTTATAATTTTCTTATATATACTTTGTTATATTGTGATATAATTAAAGTATAATAAAAAGAAAATCCTTGAATAAAATGTTATGTGATTGTAGTTGTGAACAGTCGCAATTATGAGTAATTAATCACGATATAAAATAGCATTTTGTTTTAAATATTACTACTCAAGATCTGTCAAAATATTATATAGATTTATCTATTGGAATGAGTACATAACGCTCTCCAAATTTTAGTTAGTATATTACTCAAAGCTGTAGGGGCACCAAGGGGCTACATACTCATTATTATTGATAACCATGGAATGACTCATTTGAGAAATTCCTATTAGTTGATAATAATTAGTCAAACGAGAGATCCTGGTGTGACGATGTTACATAGTTCCTTCGACTTGAGAATATGATGGAACTTCAATATAGATACTTCATTTTAATTATAGTTAAATCATGATATAGCATCCATCGAATAACTATAAATAGGCCAATTGAAGCATTGGGAATGAAGCACTATTCAATAAAAAATTCGTCGCCTCAATTATATTAGATTTGTATCTCGGTCGGTTACAATCAACTCAAAGTCAAAATCTCTAGCTAGAGTGGAATAGTTAATAATAAATGTTATTATTGAATTAGGGACTTTGTTTAAGGACTAACCAAGTTGAATGTGGATAATGTTGATATAGTGTTAGCGAAGAGAATATGTGTAAATTATTGTCACCATTGGTACCACGTGAAATAATGTGAAATATGATTATACTAAAAAGATTTGTAAGCACCAAATTTGGCAAACCATCAGACCACTGGATAAGGTGATGTGTGAACATTAACATTTGAAGTATTCAATGTTAATCATTGATGGAATTTACACCATTGAGTATCACAATCATAAGTGAATTATCCAAAAACCACGCAATTTAGTTAATTTACAAAGTGTTATAAATTAATTAATATTTAAGAAATATTAATTATCGGTATATTTGATGTTAATGGGTGTGATTAATAAGTAGGGGTAGCACCTAGAAGTGTTCTGGGAACTATTAGTGATTATTTGGATGTTTATATAAAAATTATATATGAATGTATCGATATGCGATATGTATATATATTTAAACAAGCTTTATATATATCAATGTACTTAAACAGGCTTTGAGAATTTTGGTCTATATACAATGGAAGCATGATTGGCCGTAGGGTGGAAATGAATGGTTCAAATATTTGAATCGCTACCCCGAAAAAGTATTTTTGATGGCACACATAAAACGCACCATAACTTATTGTAGCATTTTGGTGTATGCCGCTAAAAACACGCAATTAAAAATCCAAGATTTTCTATAGTGTTTTAGTAAACGCTACTAAATTTCTTTATAGCAAGATCTGGCAACACTCCTAAAACTTTTGATTGTAGCATTTGGAAAATGCCACCAAAAGGTACCGTTCTACTACAAAATAATTTAGTAGCATTTTTAAAATGCCGTTATAGAGGGTACAGTTTAAAACCAAACCTTGCAGCTACGTTTCTTAACGCAACCATATATATTTTGTTGCTTCTGCCGGCACTATTATTATTTGTAACCTTTTTCTTCTGCCACCACATACTTTGGTAGCGTGTTTCAACTGCATATTGTTTTTCTAGCATTTACTAAATGTTGCTAAAAAAAATTGATGTTCTGATCGTCTTTCCCACGCTTTGCTAGCTCATTCACTCTCGAATTCACTTTGTTCATAGGTTATATTATACCATAACAATATACCGTTCAATATGAAACTAACAAACAGTTATATGACTATCACATTCAAACAAACACAAAATACATAAACTACTGCACCAACATAAAAACAACTAGTACATAATCGTACATAGATACACAACTAGTACATAACAGTACATAAATACAATAGTTTGAAGATAAGAAGTTAATGTATAATCCATACATAGAGAAGTTTACATAACTGAACTGCCGTAAATAAAAAGTTATAATAGTTCTGCAACTGAAAGACCTTAATCAACTGAACTAAGAAAGTACCATATAGAACTGAACAACCCATAAGCAAGTACCGTAAACAACTAGTGGTGCAGCTGATAATTTCTTTGGAAAAGTTGATTTATCTGCAGACAAGTAATAATCAATCATGAGGGTCAAGTTAT
Organism: Allium cepa; assembly: GCA_030765085.1. Lineage (NCBI taxonomy): Eukaryota > Viridiplantae > Streptophyta > Magnoliopsida > Asparagales > Amaryllidaceae > Allium > Allium cepa. Next base: position 845,581,669 of record CM060928.1, on the reverse strand, counting down.
AATCAATAATGAGACCACTTTAGTTTGTCGAATATCAATGGGAGGTGCGGAGCAGCCAATAAATTATTACAGAGGAGCCAATAAATAATCATACCTAGGGAAAATTGAAATCTTATTCAACTGTGATGACTATTAATCAGAGCATGCATTACTTCGTAGTACAATTTTAAACTCAGTTGTTGGTAGAAAACAAGAAGATCGGTATACACCACCAATATCTATACCAAGTTCAAACTATGTCCAAATGAACAACCAAATTTGCTTACAAAAGAAAAGGCCAATGATGTTATAAGACAAGCTGACAAAAAGTAAGGAGGACAAATAATTCAGTCCATAAACCATTTAGAAATAAACTTAAAAATAAAACATTACCTAACACATGGATTGCAAAACAGGAAGAAATCAGTTCGTTAACTAATTCTTCCTCCTCCATAAAACAAAGTACCATCTTTATTTTAAGTTCAACTATTTCTTCTAAGCCAAAAAGCACCAGATTCAGAAAGTCTCTAATTACTACCATATCCATAAAAGTGCCTTGCCTTAGATTTTTCAAACTGATGATCCATCATATTCAAGTTGTTTCTATAATTTCCATGGTAATTTTTATTATTATGCCTTGATGTTAAATACCCAAGTTGATAGTAATTCCTAGTAGTACATGCATATAATGTTTAGATTTTATATCCATAGGGAAAGAATATTGATTATAAATCAAGATGGCTATACTATAATACCTAGTAGGATATGTACTTAAACTTTATGTTTGTATCATTGTTGGCTAAATTACATTTTTAATCATTGTTAAAATAGACTATATTTATTTATCCCTTTATCTTCTATTTTCATAGAAGAAATTAGACTATACAGAGATATCTGCACACACAAAAGTACACACACAAAGAATTACATACACACACAAACGCACAACATAGCATACACCCACACATTTACTCATGCACGCACGCACACATATTACTCACACATAAACACACACTAACACAACTACATAAACACACAACCATACATAAACACAACCACACATGAACACACACAAAAATCATAATACAAAGTCATACACGCATGCACACCATAAAATTGCATGCAACTGGGGAGTGTTGTGCGTTATAGTCCAAGTATTATGATGATCCAATAGAGTATAGCAAGGCCATTAAGCATGACGTTTAACTTTATCTTCTTATTTTCTATGCATCTAAGTTCAAGTTCAAGTGTGAGAAAACATGTCTCTTATATATGCTTTAAATTCAGTTGGTCTATTATTATTGTTTTATATATAATTGACATACATTTCATTTTGTTTCCCTAATGACTTTTGCGATCGGCCAATTTACGGTAGTACCAAAGTCATCTTCCATGCACATCAACTCGGATGTAGGTCTCATAGCACTACATTTAGAACCCTTACAATTTCAACCCAACTTTTAGAGCATCACGTCCTAATGGACAACAATGGACCATCGATATTGGATCAGTTGAAGCGATAATTCTTTCATCCACTACTTCGTCCATTTCACCCACATCAATTAACTTGCATTTATTATCATTTACCAACTTTGCAATCGGTTGGCGAAAAAAGATATTATTATGAAAAATATATACATACACATAAATGTTGAATATATATGCAATATTTATATTTTTGTACAGCTTAAGATAACGCAATGCCTTAAACTTTTGTTTTTTATATGCATTATTAAATAATGCAGCTGCCCTCAATCAGAGATACATCAGATATGTAATAAAGAGTTTCCATCATGTATTAATGCTATGGTAAGAAATTAAACCTCATCTTCTATGACGACCCGAACTCGATGTCCTACAAACAACATCAAATTCGTACCGCCGGAGCTTGCAACAACATTAGATAATAAATAACACAACGGAAAAAAAGATGATATCATTGATACAACATGAATACAACATCCGATACGTCAATTTAATACAATGATTATCATCAACATCAGAGAATATACACAACACAAAATATAGCGGAACACGATACAATATGAGAAGAGTCTTCACAGAATCTAATACTCCAATTCCAATCCAAACTCCAAAGCCAAAGCTCAAAGACTCCAAGCTCGAATCTCCACGTCTGCACAAAGCTACGCAAGGTCGGCCCGTGCACTCCAAAGACTCCAAAGAATACCAAATAGAAAGTTGAAGACTACCAAAACGATATCTACTACCTGACTATCTAAAAAACCCAACTCTAGACTGCCCGTGTGAAAAATTATGGACACCCAGAGTTTAGGAATGGAACAATAAACTCCAGGTAAGTCGTGGGACTGGTGTGAGCAAACAAAAACATTTGGTCTTTAAAACAAACAAAAGATTTTAAATTTTAAATCCGCAATACTTCTTGGAAAATGAAACTACCAAAAGGCCTCCCGGCACACACACCATGCAATCGCATACTTGGGGGAGATTTCCCCTTATGATAGTCAAACATGCTTACTACGCAAAATCCTTTTTGATATTATTATTAGTGCATAGTGGAAAACATTTCGAAAGTATAATATTAATCCTAGCCAGCATAGGTACCATTATACTATGCTTACTATAGCTACCACCTGTGGTGGCAGGTAAGACAACTACAATCGTAAAGGGCTCGTATTGGATGATTGGATTTCCAACAAATGGTCAGGCTAAGGAACTTCCTATTGCCACATGGGAACGCCTCTGGAGGGACGCCCCGAGAACCTACCCGGCTCTCTGCCAACACAAGGCCGGTTACACCCTTTTCGGGGAGTAAAACCTAAGATATGCCCCCCCGGTTGTTTGCGACCTTTATCCGAGGATCCTCTACACCAACAACCACAAAGAAAAGTAATTGCAGTAACCACATAGGTTAAATATTAGGGCTCCATACCTGATACCACCCTTTTCCAGAAGGAATGGACATACCCTAGGGAGCTACCCCTGAAACCTTGCCGCATCTTTCCTGTTTCGACCATTACCGGTTTGTGAGGCTTGATGAGGTCTCGTCCACAAAGCTACGCTTTTTCACAAAGCCATGCTTTGATCAACAAATGATCAGCATCACTTCGTATGCCACGTTACCAAATTAGGAATGTATCACTAGTAACCATAAACTACATAACCTTTGAGCTCGTACGTCTCAGAGAAGGGTGTTAAGCTAAGAGAATAAATTCTCCGCCACCAAGCAGAAATGTATTTGATAGAAACTAGCTTTACATCTCAAAGTGTAACGTCAGACACACATCCATACAAGTATGTTCCGGGTTCGAGCAGAACCAAAGGCACTTCCAAGAAGCCCTTGCAATCCGGGTATTTACAATCCCGATCGGACTTTCCATCACTTAGGGAATCTCTATACCGTAGCTACTCAGTGTAGAGACAATCGATAGGTCATCCTATCGTTCTCGCAAATACTCAGTCTTCACCACCGGTCTTCAAATACTATCCGTAACGTCGTATCATTATTCGGAATGGGTTATATGACATAAGGTCCTCTCCCGGCTAAATCGAATAATGAGCGTAAAATTTAAAAACATATGGATATGGGATTTTAGTTAAGTCACAACTTTAAACCCAAAACTTTTCTTTCAAATGGTTAAACAAATTACCATTTTAAATCTTTTAAACAAAAGGATCCATTTCACAAAGTTCGCCTAGTTCCACAAAGATTCATTCACAATTTTCAAAACAATTTCCATTTCAATTGGATCAATTCATTTATTCTTTAAATCAAAGATTTAACTTTTCTTACAAAACCCATTTCCAAATATTCATTCATAACTTGGAAAAACATTTCAATTCAAACTTGAAATTCCTTTAATACAAATTGGAAATTCTTTTCTTATATGAAAGCTTTTATTATTTGAAAACAAATAGTTTTTATTTCGAGAAAATCCAATTTCACTTATACAAGTTAAAGTCCTTGGATTAAATTCAAATTCTCAAAGCAACACTTCTAAAATGATTTAAAACCCATATAAACTTGTATATCCTTTTTAAATCATAAATTCTCAACATAGAATTCAATTTCAAATTTTGAATTCAAATTTAAATCAAATTATTAAATTTCAAAACTTTATTAAGTTATTCAAAATAACTTTCATTTTTAAAACACCCTTTCAAAAGCTTTTCACTTTAAATCCGATCCATTTCCAAAACCATTTGGATTCGAAAATTCAATTTTAAAACTATTTTAAAAATCTGTGACTTGACCGATTTCCACATGCAATCCATATTTATGTGTGTATAGTGTAGTCCAGGGGTTTAACACAATAGTGCAACATCATCAGTGATTATAGATGCAGTCACAGCAATATCGATAAGCGGTATATCCTATAACGCTTATCTATATACATAGCATCACAGATAGATAAAATAAATGCATTATAAATAAATAAATTACATTCATCACAGCTTGAATTAAAACAATTCAAATCACAAAGCATCACATAGTAGAGATGATAAAACAATTCACAGCATTCAATAGAATGAATACAACTATCCATAAATAAGGTTAATTGATTATCTGATTAATTAAAACCAGATTAATCACTAATTCTAGGTGATTAACATTAATTAATTACAGTTTATGCTAATAATTATCCTTTAATTATTTATTAATTAACCTTAATTAATGAATCAATTAACCCTTAATTATTAAGAATTAATCTTAATTAATTACCCTTAATTAATTATTCTTAATTAATTGATTAATTTACCCTTAATTCGTTATCATTTAATTAATTAATCCTAATTAATTTAAAATAAGTAATTATCCTTAACTACTTAATTAACTTTTACCATTAATTAATTACTTTTATTAACTAACTAACCTTTAATAAATCACTTCTTAAATTAATTACCTTAATTATATTAATCACATTAATTAACGATTCTTTAAATTAATTAACCTTTAAATACTTGATTAATCAATCTTTAGACCATTAATTATCCATTCTTAATTACTTTCACTAAGTAATTATTTTAATTAATTATTCATTAATTACTTGATTATCATTAACAATATAAATTAACTTACTTTTAAGTTAAAAATTTAAAACATTTGATTTATTCCTAAATCACTTTATTAAGTTTTGTTTAAAATAACTTGCTAAAAATATAAGTTTAAAACTTAATTGTTTTAAAGATCCTTTATTTCAAGTCCTTTAATTTATACCTTCTAACTCAACAATAAAATCATCATTTATAAAAGGAAATAATTTTTAGAAATATATTTAACTAATTTGTGAAAGTTTTAAAACTGGAAAGAAAAAAAACCCCAGCCAAGCCCGAGTGTTCCCCGAGCCGCTCCACCCTCTGCTTCGAGTTTTCCAAAAATTAACCCGTATGCCTAAAATTTTTGAACTTAAATTTTGTTTAAGTATTTTACTCGATACAGACCCTAAAATGCACGAGCTCGAATTCGAGCCATCGTATAGAATCCCCGAGGTTGTCTTCGAGCTTCTTCGTCTCCTCTCAACCATCACTGATACACGTTGATACATGTGCATATGTACACGAGCTCAGGCGACTTCCGACCATCACCAGTACCTCCAGCTAATCACCATCAACCTCGACGGTCAACTAGAACATCCAGAAAAGTCGAACTCGTTTAAAATCAGAATTCGAACTATCGACCCCACTAGGAACCCAACCTAGTCCACCCAAATTCACTCCACGTGGCCACCTCTGGCCACTGGAGATCTTGCGACACCCCCCACAGCTGCTCCACCACCCCACACATCTTTTCTCTAAGTCCGATCTACTCCGGTTCGCCCACGAATTCTCAAATCGATCGCATTGCCACCCAAACACACCCGACCCTTAAACCCTAAATCGCCCTCTTGCTACCACCGTGATCCACTATAAATTCCTTGAACAATTTTCCAGTGATCATCAGCATGCAAGCCACCTTCGACATTCATCTCGAATCGCCTCCCTCTGCCGAGCGACGGCAATTGGTAAAATGGAAAATTCCGGTTAACCCCAGATTCCCCATTGAATACAAACTTAAAAATTTTGAATTTTTTTCCTGAAATCATCATTTCCTACTACGAATCAAATTATGAAACCCAAACTTAAATTCGTAAGCACTGATTTTTTTCCTTTTTGAATATATTTACTGAAACTCCACTTTCCCAGAAAAATTACTCACTAATTTCACTTGTTTTTATTGTTAAAATTTGTATTACATCAACACGAACAAATTCCTTTCAAACGTCATAGGTTAAAAGAAATCAGGGGAAGAGGATTGGAATATTTAACTTGATTTTTTAAAGTTTGCAACTAAGAACAGAGACCTATTTCATATATACATACACATATCCCAGGCATTTGTATATCTATAAACATGCAAGCAAATTCACACCATTACTCAAACATACTTCATATCATGCTTCAACGGATCATCAAGATAAGCAAGTTTAGGGACTTATATATAAAAAGAAAAGTTTGCTCACCTTGCTTTCCTGAAAGAACAGAAACCAGAGTGATGATTTTGAACAGAGGACAGGAATTTCTTTTGAAATTTGAAGACTGATTTTTGAATTCGTTAAAGATGTTGTTTTGATCTTGTAGTTGTAATTGTCTCATGCTGATCTTATGACTTCCAAGCCAAAATTGAAAGGAGTCTTTGAATTTTCAGATTTGCTTGCTCTTTTATATTTCTAGGTTTTTTTTCCCCAGATTTTGGTTTTGATCTTGCAGCCTTGAACTGAAGCTCTTTTTTTTCTTTTCTGTTTTCTTATTTCAGGTTTTAAAAGTGAATGGCCTGGTTTAATTTTCAAAATTTGATTCAAAAGAAAACAAATTTCCTTTGCCACTTGTCCACTTGACTTACACTTGTACAATTATTTCTTTGCATGTTTTACAGTTCTTACATGTAGTGAAAATTGTATTTATACCCTTAATTCAAATTATTTTGTAAAATTTATTTTAACCCTTCATGTAAATATATTTTCATATTAACATATTTCTTAATTTTAAAATGTTTATGTCTTTAATATTTTTACCTTTGCACAAATAAAATTCTATCCCAATTATTTTTCACATTACAACCTTTAATTTAACTCACTATATTTATATACATATATATTCTTTTATACATTTTACATTCATACATTTCTTTATTATTTATTTTTGTACAACTTTCAAAAAGAAAGGAATGATTTAAATATTTTGATTTCATATTAACAAATGATCACTTTTATTTATATAAGTATATATATAAGAGGATTAAATCTAAAAAAAATATTTTGAAAATTAGTACATTAATTCTTTGAAAATTAATACATCTTCCAAATATATTTTAAATTTTAGAAAACAAACTATCATTAACTTTTTTAAAGCTTTTAAATTCTACTTTATTTTTAATACATTTTATTTTTGAATTAAATATTTGTTTATAAAATACTCATTCTTATTATTTCAAATCAAATTTCTATTTATCTTTAAATCAATATTTATTTTTAAATCCAATTTTATTTATAAAATTACTTATCCTTAAATTTTAAATCAAATTGCTACTTAAAATCCAAAATCTTTTATTTATTCTGGAAACTCCTAATTTATTCACAATTAATTTCACAAATTAATTCAAAATTAAATTAATTATCAAATTAAACTTGGCTAAATTTTAAGGATGTTACATCTTCTTTTACGACATTCACATGCTAAAGTGATACAATAAACATGCATTATTACCTTCTTTTTTTCTATGTGATTTTGTAACGAAATCATAGCATAATGCACACCCGTTTTCTACTTTAGGTATTTCATTCATTCATTTGTAAAACAAGTGTACAGAAAAAAGAAACAACGTCAACATGCAGGATCCACAATTATACTCATCATAAATGAGAAAAAGAAGAACCTGTCAACATTCCTTCAGTCGTCATGTATCACTGACCAAGACTATTTAAAGTTATTTTCTAAATTCAAGCTTCAATCCAATTTAAATCTCACATGGTCTCTTTTATAAATTAGCAGTTGCTTATCCCTACTTTCCATACAAACAACTCAACCAAACATCTCTAGTCATACTATAACTACAATGCAATAAACTCTCCTAAATTATTCAAATTCAAATTCAATTTCAAACAAAAGAAGAAAAAGTAAAAAGAATAACATGGAGATGGAGAAGAAGACAACGGTGCAAAAACTTATTCGTGGGAAAAAACTTCAAAATATAAATTGTAGGATACTTATTTACATATTATTATGGTTTCTTCGAGATTATGAATGTGGTTCTAGGTGAAGAATTTGCACCATTTCCATTCTTATTTCTATTTTCTTTTTCAACTTCAAATTTTGATTTTGGTCAAGCTACTTTCCAACCAACTGTACCTCTAATGCACGACATATCAGTTGTGGGTTGCCACAAGTAAGCATGTCCTTTTCTACATTGTCCACCCCAACCACGACGGCAGACGGTCTTGGTGAAATACCATTAAAAATATGTTCTGGATCAGTAGCGTAGATTCTTCCTTCGACAACTACCCCTTCACCCTCATTCCAACCATAAATCTTGCATCCATGGTCTTCGGAACTGTTGTTACTGTAAAAAGGAGATGTTTAAAGTAAAGGTTTAGTAATCAAATTAAAATCTTGTAAAGGACATACTTCTAAACTAAATTTGTAGAAGACCTGCGAGATTATTGTAAATTGTAAAAATTACCGTACTGACTTTATTCAAGCATCCTCGTAATGCCATCTTTATGCAATTAGTTGGCCATGCTACTACCTTATTCTCTACATTTGCTAACACTGACATATTGGGTGTAGGCCTCCACAAGTAAGCTTCTGGTTTAGCCTCTTAATCTATAATAACGCTATTGGCATTTGGTCTAATACGAATGCCATTGACAACCGCATTTAGGTCAGTGGTTAACACTCTCCCTACGACGATGACATCAGAGGTTCCATCCCAATTCAACCAAAATTATATTAATTATTCAACCAAAAATTAACAACCTCAATGCTCTACAATTATTCAACCAAATATTGTATTAATTACTGGATCAAAACTAAAATCCAAATGTTGATGCTTCAGCAATATAATTTTTTTTACCAATTCAGGTGTGCTCCCTTCTTTCGAACTTTCTTTACCATGCGCCAAAGCACTAATATTTGGATATTTTAATCTTAGCAACACTTAAGTGGATATGCACAATAAATTATAAATAGCTATTAAGTATTTTCAATCATTCTACAGTTGGCAATTGAATGAAATAGGCGAAATGACATATTCAGAGGAGTATTTTGCTAATGAAGCTATTAATTACTTTTTGCATCTCTATAATGATATTTCTTGCAACAATCAATGGCCTGAGGTTATATGTAAGAAAATTCTCCCTTGAAACCCTTAAATTATTTTTGGCATCTTTACAATGATACTGCTTCACATATTTTAATTGTTCTTAAATCTGCAAGAAACTAAAATATCCCTTATTTTATATTTTACATATATAAATTATTTTTAAAAGTTTACCTTCTTTTCTATCAGCATATGTACCATACTATACAATTCTGCTATTTGTTATTGACACAGGATGCTTATTTATCTCTGGACTATGACAAAGTTGCCTTCGTTAAGATGCAACCCTTGCCCGATGCCCTTAACCGTCTTGTTTATCTTGTCTCAATACATGTGCATGAAAATCTCCTTTGACATTCTGTGACGAGCTACACTGTGATTGGTTATCGAATTTCTTAATCTCCTACTATATAAATAAATACATAAAGATAATGTACAATGGTAAAATTATCATACTTTCAGACAATTTTTAATATAACAACAATAATAAAAAATTCCTGCAATAGTATTTACAGCATCCATGGTCACTGGTCCACCATTTTTTTTAACATGAGATTTAATCAAAACATCAACTCTAGTTACAAACGCTGGATCTAGATTTTGCTTTTTATGAATTTAGGATAACAATAAATAAATAAACAGACGGGTATTAAATACTCATTAAATAATGTTATTGTTTATTAACTAACCATATTTTCAGTCAATCCAACCATCCGCTATCGCTAGATGTGTGTGGAAGTTGTTTTTCCTTAATGGACGAATATTTCTCACTTCATTTCTAAAAATATTGGAAGGTGTTATAATTTAGTAACCAAAAGTATAATAGGAACATATTATATTCAGTGCAGAGTGAAAATATCGGAAGGTGCATTCTAAAGGAAAATGCCTTAGATGCAATATTTTTCGGTATTTGACTTACTATTAGACTGTGTACATGATTATGTGCATGTGGATGAAATATTAAAATATATAAACTATGACTAATGCATTTTCATATAGCTATGAATTTTATGACAATAACCAGTTAATAAATGAATGAAAAGTCAAATGGTGTACTCAAATAAGTGAATGTAATATACATTCCATTTACTCATGGTGACTTTATTAACAACATAATGAGTTTTATGAAGATTTTCTTTATAGTATTTATTGAAAAAATAAGTACATAACATTGACTTTCAAACGTAAATGCAATGTACGAATTGAAAATAATATATGAAAGAAAGAATGCAATTCTACAAATATGGCATTTCCAAACAATATCTTAATGTTACCTTAAATTTCAGACTTATTTTCGCCTTCACAAACTTTCTCCATTTTCTCATGCTTTTGATGTTAGCTGGTTAAAGGTGGACCTTGCTCGAGTTTTCTAAATATTGACCTTGCAACTGACTAGCAAGTAATTGAGCAGAAAGGTTTATATAATCTCTTAATAGAATAGAAGTAGTATTTACAAGCATATTGGCTATCTTATTTAATGTTTATTATATTAGGGGAAACGGTAAAATTCATTCTAAACTAGTCTATAAATTTTCACTTGAAATGCAAAAATGCACTACTAAAATACATGTTTTTAAGTAGAAATAGTGATTGTTATATAATATCCTAGATTTGTAGTATGCTCATTATCCAAGAAAATCTACGCTACTTGAATATAATTCAATAGAAGTAGTTATATTCCATTTGCCACTCAAAGACGGATGTGTTCAATTAGATAGAATTTGAAACTAAAATGTGCAATTGTTATTCTCTTCAAAATTGTCATATTTAGCACATGATAAAAACATAAATGATATAATACAAAATAATGTTCGTCGACTGCAAATTCAAATAACAATAGTATAAACAAGGCAAAAAGAACCATAACAATGGATAAATAGGCTGTCTGTAATTTTCTTATGAAAGGCGATTTTAGTGAACCAAAACTAATAGTCGACAACTTTCCTTTATATGAAAATGCCATTGCAAATTTAATAACCATGTTTAAGCAAAATATATAATCTACTTAAGTATGTCTTCGCAATCCTCTCTAACGTAACTAACATCTTCATCATCCATTTCGGTTATTTCATAATCTTCCATGACTTATAGATCTTCCTTGACACAATCATTTGTCTCTAAATCATTAAAACTTCTTAATGGTGCTTTCATTACAACATACCAATTAGGAAAGTCATTTTCCCTTGAATAAAATACTTGCCTTGCTTGAGATGCAAATCCGTATGGATCTTTTGAAAATTATGCATGGTCAAAATTAATACGAGTGAACCCATCATCATAAACTTTTATTCCATTTCCTTTATATACCCAACGACATTAAAAAATAGGATTATAAAACAAATGATAGTCTAATAAAACTTCAATATTCCATAACAACTGACTAATCAACCACTTGGGACATATCTTTTGCACTTACTCTACACATTTTAGTCGCATCAAAAGTCACTCCGCTGTTCTGAGTTTCTCCCTTTAAATCTTTTATATGAAAACATTGCTCATTGATAATATATTAATTGTAAGACAAGGCATCATTCTTCGGACCAAAAGCAATTTATCTTAACATATCATTGTGATCCAAGGAGTTAATTGCTATCTATGACAAATTCCATCTAGCATGAATATTTTATAGTAATATTATTAGTCAAATGAGAATTAATTTAAAATCTAACCAACCTTCCTTTTAATCCAATCGGTTAAAGAATTTGTATGTGTTTCACAAAGTAAGGTTGCATTTTTTTCTCATGCGTTGATCTATATTTTCTAATTCCTCCAAATGCAAACCAGTGTAGAACAAATGATTATGAATTATATTTAGCTTTACAAACACATCAAAATAATTAAAATATTGTAATATAAACTTACTCTATAAATGGTTCCACCGTAGCCATATTCATTAACACGGCTAAATGAGCACTTTCTTTCTCATTAACTAACAATGTAACTGTCCTCGACATTGAAATCGGACGTCCTTCAAGAATTACACCATTTTTATAATCTTCATTTCAAGCTTCTTTCTCCTCTATATATCCTGATTTTTTTAAAACTTCATTGAAATACCTCATGGATTCTTCTACTAGATAGGATTCAACAATGCATCCTTCTTGTTGTGCATAGTTTCTTACATAATCTTTAAGTCTCTTCACATATCTTTCGAATGGGTACATCCAACAAAAATGAACCGCCCACGCATTGGTGCTTCTTTTCCGAGATGAATTTACAAATGTACCATTTTATCAAAAAAAAGATGATGGAAAGAAATTTCGTGCTTGCATTAAACTTCAATAATCTCAACATTGATTTGTTCCAACTTCTCACTATCAAGAACACATTGACATAATTTGTTAAAAAAATAACATAAGCAAATTATTGCTTTTCTTACCTTCTTTGATATTACCCCTCTTAATGCTACTGGCAATAAGTGTTGCATTAATGCATGGTAATCACGTGACTTCAATATATTAATTTTGCAATCCTGCAACGAAATTCGGTTCTTCAAATATAAACATAGCTATCAAGTCCTTGGAAATCATACAATATTTTGCAAAATATTTTTCTCTTAGAATTTGACAATATATATGGAGCCGGTGGAAGATATGTTTTATTCCCATGGGCTTGTGCATGAAGCTCATGTCGAATTCCCCAATCCTCTAAATCCTTGCTATAGTTGGTTCTGTCTTTTGATTTATTACCATGCAACATCATGCCCAATATGTTTCACCATTGTATTTCTCCACATGGATCACATCTAAATTATTCAAACATTCAATATTATATGAACTTCCTAGTATAATAAATACTTCCCTAAATACTTTTAAAACATTTCCATATAAATTAGAGAAGATTGATAAAATGATTCAAATAAAATAAAGGAGTTCAAAAACCATTTCCAAATGAAATGGCATAAAAAATTCCTAAAATCGCTTTTAAAATCATCAGATCAAAATCATTTTCAAATCAAAACAACAAATCTTAGTATTTTAAAATACTATAATGAGGCCAATAAGTACCATAGCAGTTAACCAATTCCCTACTATCTATATCACTAAAACTGTTCAACTTTTAACAAATATCATTATGATACCGAATATGGTCAACTATCAAACTTTTAGCGTTCAACAATTTATATAACAAGTATATAACTAAAATTTAAAATCACAACGGCTTAGAATCCAGATTCTTCTAAAAAAATCTTTGTATTAAATTTTATATGACATCTAGCTTTTCAAAGCGAAAATTCAACAAAACCAAACAAGTAAATCATTTAAGCATAAAACAATAATTTATGTCAACTATATATCATATACCGTTCATCCAGAGGTGGGTTGACTCACCAAAATCCCAGTCGATGCTTATGCATTCCGGTTTAGATCTTAGCTCAAAATTCCACTTTCTTCAAACTTGATGAAATCAACTCTGCTGTGAACATATCGCTCCTACGAGCGCAAGGCAAAAGGCCGCGTCTTGATTGGACCTTGTATGGAAGAGATATTCATTTTATAAGTTTTTTAATATTAAAAATACAATCGAGTCAACTTAATCACTTATTTAAGTTAATTAGCTAACACCTGTGTAGTTAAAGTCCTTAGCGATTATATTGCAATGGAGGTACAAAAAATTATAGCATGGATATAGAGGAAAATTATGGAGGTGTAAAAAGCTTTATTGTATATAAAATCAAATATTTAATATTAATTTATTCTTATTCTCACATTGTTTGTGTAGGAAAGAGAGATATTGATTGATCTTATATAATAAAATTGAAGAATATCATATTTACGTAGACTGGATTAGGTGACGATAATAGATTCCTAACCAATATTGAGTAATCTTGCCTTAAATTTAAGTATTTTCTTAACTTTATTGATTTTTTTTAAAAAGAACTAGTCAAATCAACCTTTGTATACTAATGTTTCCAAAACGGGTGCTAAAAAGTCTTGATTTAGCGGGTATAGCAGAAAATATCGGGGCTTAAAGCAGATCTATTGTTTAATAGTGCTAAATTGAAATAGTGTATCAGTCGAAGAGCGCTATGCGCTATAGCGGAGATTTTGTAAGGCTTTAGCAAGGCTTTAACAACACCGCCCCACCCAAAATCCTTTCTTCCTTAAATCAAATTGTTGTATCCCCTCACATGCGCGCGCGCACACAAAGAAACCTAATGGTCGCTCCTTCCACCATCAATTTCTCTACCTTCGCTCCATTATTCAATGAACCATCGAATGCTATGAACTTCTCTTTGCCTCCTCGCCACAATCGACCTATCCTCATCACACTCGACTCATCTAGGCGATTTCCGACCTATTGGACCCCTCTTCCTCTGTCTCTAAATCTATTGTTCCACCATAAATTGCCATACCACTCCAAACTTCCTCCAACTACTCGTCTTCAAAAGTAAAGCTCGATGCCACTCTTTGATTCCTCTAACTCCTCTTAAATCATTGCTAAATCTAAATCCTAGTTCAACATCACCAATGTCGAGATCGGGTAAGGCATGTTGCACCCCCAAATCCTATATGGATTTGAATCCCTCATCAATACGAACTCAACGGATCTGATATTATGATTTTTCATTAACTATAGCTTGATATTTGAATTTAAACGAGGTGGCCATGTTTCTTGTTTATAGAAGAGGGAAAGTGAAAAGGAAAGAGGGAAAAAGGAATGAAGAAATGTAAAAGGGTGGAGGTTTGTTTATTTTACAATTTCTAACACTTACATACACAGTATCCCCTTCGCGTACAAACCGCAAATGATAGAAATAAAAATACGATCGGCAAATAATGTGACACTATCATAAACAAAATAATAAAATACGATGGGTAACTTATTTTGTGAAATTTCAAAAATACCGACTTTTGTCGAAGTACGTCCAACGATATTTTAAATATTTTCCAAATTAAAAATTATAAAAAAAAATCCAATAAATTCATTTAAAAATATGTCTGTAGAAATCAAGTCATTTTATTAACAATTGATTTCTTATTATTATTACATTCGAATTAAATTTGAATATCCAAATAAATTAAATATTCCCATTCAAAACGTTAAAAATTACATGTCGTCGCATTTTTCCCCTTAAAGGAATTTCTTCCCCAAAATTCCCAAAGAAAAAAGTCTCGACACACTTAAGCTGTTTAAAACCAATTTATTTAAAATGAGTAATTAAATTTTAAAGTCCATTATGTTGGGGAAAATTTCGACAACATCTTCTTTGTGCAACTAGGTCCGAAAAATTCGTAATATCAATATAAGCCCATATTTAGCACCTCTGATATCTAAGAACAACACAACAACAATATATGCTAATGATATACTTTATAGAGTGTATTTGACACATAGCAAACACACCCGTTAAGCATAAACATGTACCATTTGTCGAGGAAACAAACTCTACCCATGAAGCCAAAAGCAAGTAGCAAGCCTTTACTTCCATTTACCTGAATTTCGCTTACGTAACCCAAAACGAGAGTTAAACATGACAATTTAAATAATACACAACTCATCCATCATCTAAGCCTGTTAAATCATATAGTAATCCTCTCACATAAACATGTCATATCAAATCATGTAACTTGCATTTCTAATGTAAGAAGCATACAATATATTTAAGCTTGTACGATGTACATAGGTCATTCGTACACAATATCAATTTCGACCACTCGCTCGATCACATAAACTTATTTTCTGAACTAGTATTGCTCACTTGACTTTTCTAGTGTGGACTCTGATCAGGTTGCTTTATTAAAAACCCTCCATTCTTCTTGCATAGCCATATACAATAATAGAAAACTTTAGAATCTTACCAAAAATCTATATCAAGTGTTTGCCATCAACAATCGAGTAGAAAAATCCTTGTTGGATCGATGTATATCACCTTGAAATCCTGTACTCGAACCTAGATCAAGAAAAGTTATGCAAATAAAATGATATACCTATAGCGTACGTATTTATTCCATTGGTTTCTCAACTATACCAATTATTTTTAGTTCATTTTTTATTTTTAAATATAGTACATTTCCACTAATACTAAAATCATTTATGAACCATTTCATAACACATTGATTATGTTTATAAACATTCAAGGTTTAAGTTCATATTTGTATAATACTCCACTACATCTTAAGAGTATATATACAATATCTGATTTATTTTACTTAACCAGAATGTTTAACAAATTTAAAACTTGTTTTAACTTACCATCTTTTAATTCTAGATTTAAAAAACTCTACTTTTATAATTTCACAATACCAGTAAGCTTCAATTTCTATATCAATTCAGAAATTTTCGACTATCCAAAATCGTTGAAAATTCCAATTCATTTCAACAAATGAAAACCATCAAACAACATATCATAATGAGATGCTTAAACCAAACTACCCTATATGATACCATTGTTCATATAATAACTTAATAGAAAACTTTAGAACTAAATACCCAAGTTTTATTTAATCTATAATTGAAATAATAATATACACTTATAACTTTAGTATATCAAATCATACTTTTTGGATTTTTAAATCATGATCTGTTTTACCAAAACAACTCTATAGCAAATTTTATTATAGCATCCCTCACTTAGAAACAAAAAAATGAATGCCGTTGATCCTGCATTTATCATCAAATTTATTTTCCAGCAACATAAGTGAGTTCGATGCTTTCGATCTTTTTAATTAAAATAATTCTATTCACGAATACTTTCAAATAATATGATTATTGTTTTCCCTAAAACTTTGAAAAAACAATTTTTTTAGAAACACCGAGATCTAAGTTATCAAATTCTCAACTTAAATGCTTTTTATTTTTAAACCACATTTATATAATCTCCCTTTCTTATATAAAATCATTTCACAGATGTATATCTTTGTTTAGATTATAATGCACAACTTTTATTAACATCAAATTTTAACCCAACATTATCATCGAGTGCCTTAAGTCAAATTGTAAAACTTAATTCATGAAGTATTCGTTTCAATGTTCTCATAATTACTATCTACCAACATATGCAGTGAAAAGGTAAAACTACTAATAAACTGGTCGAGCAAATTTAAAAATCAACAAACGCTGGCCAATGCTCCTAACTAGATAAGCATGACTATTCAAACAATAAATGAAAGTTATTAAATATTATCATTTCCTAACAAATAAACACATCATAAATAACTATATCAATTTTTGAAAATTATTCTTTATATATATAATATAATTTATGCAAAATTATTCATTTACCAAATTTCGAAATATATCTGTTTTTTCCTTGTCTAAGTGTTTAGAAGCCCATGTCGATACAGTTGCACCTTCTATACAAACCAGAATTCATAAAAAACTCAACAGATCAATCAAAAAAATGTAAAACATTTTTATAATACTAATAAATACGCGCTCTCATCTCTACGCGCACACTCACTCAACTCATTCTAGGGTGTTACTAACCCTATCTCTAATAAGTTTACACCACTGAGGCCTAGGTGTTCACTCAACCTAAGCCCTGATACCACATGTAATGACCAGCCTTTTCGACCTGTAAAAGTTGACACTAATGCAATGATGGTATTCACAGGCTGAGCATCCAAGTATCGGAAAGACGGATTGTTAGGGTGAAAGTAAGAAAAGACAGAACAGAATCTCAAATTATGACGAGTAATATATAACATTCAATAGATCTTTACAAAAGAAAAATATATGATGCATGCGTCAATTAGAGTAAACTAATTGTTCATCAGTCTGGGCAATTATAAAGTCTATCCTCGTAAATGCTAATAAATACAAAATAATTAATGCAGCGGAAAATAAAATACGTGAATACGTCTTGGAGGCCCAGCTCATCTCTTGAAGCTTTAAATCATCCATAACTAAATTTGGAAATATGCTCAGGCTTCATTATAGGAAAATAACGCCAAGAGAAGTCGAGTAAACCACCATGAGAAATTCAAATCATATGGATTTTTAATGTTACAAAACCTTTGAAAATAAAGGTACCTCGTAAGGCCATGCTGCATATAAACACGGACGTGCTTTTCCTTATTATGACTAAACCATTTCAAAATGGAAAATCCAGTTATTATAATAATGTTTAAGGTTTAAAATAAATATTGAATTATAGCCAAATTGTTACAGGAATTACATTTAACATCAATTTAGTATACAACTAAGTCCATAATGGCATGTATTGGAGAATGGATTCCAACAATGACAAGTTAAGGGACTACCTTTCGTATAGTATACCTCTAGAAAAAAATGTACCGTGGCTACAAAACATTTGCACCTCTACCAACACAAAACCGGCCTACCCTTATTGGATAGTACCGAATATAGTCACCACCTCGGCTGTCAACTTGATAAACCATTTCTGTGGCCCCAATTATACATAATCCAAAAATATCAATCAAGATACAAATGATGATCATACCCTAATGGGAGCAACACACTAAGTCGTGTTGCATCTACCCAATTTAGCCATTTTCAGGTGTGAGGCTCGGGTTTACGTTTTACCATTTAACAAATTCTACTTGGAATACTAACAAGCAATAATGCAATGCTAGCATTCATCCATACAAGTTGTTCTAGGATTGAACAGACGGTGGGCATTGCTTCTACTACATCCTCGGGATTAGTAGCTTGTTACCCTTGCACTTCAAAGAACTCCATCTTTGATTTCCATTATTTTCAATATATCTTTAATTTGAATGCTAATGATGATTCGAACCGGTTTTCGGATAACTCATGTTTATCCAATTTTGGTCTCTTCGAATCGACAACGATAGTTTCAAAACTGGCCAAGATTTAATAGTCGGTTATTTAACTATCAAATAAGCAAAAATTCCAATCATAGATTAACTTCATATGGAAACCAACCATAGTTAAGCACGTAAGCAACCACTAAGCCACTTTAATTAATCCTTTCATTAATTAAAACCACTTTGTAAATTTTTGTATCAAAACCCGTTTACAAAAGATATATATAATTATACTACTCATTCATTATGCATTTATACTTTACAATGCATGGAAAACTATCCATATATTTATCTCATCGGTAGAAGTATATTCGGAAAATGCTACACTTTCAGTGCATAGAAAATACTTTTCCATTTTTTCAAATCATATTTAACCGGCAAACCAAATGTCATTTGAACATTGTTATTATAAACACAAACAACTTTCCTTTTGGAGTAAGTAAAAAGATCGTATGGAAATTAGACCAAATATACATACTACCACTTTCCAATTTCAAACAGTACAATCCCTTGATTAATAATGAAATCAGGCAAGTTAACGTACCATCCTTGCCTCGAAATACATTCTTAATCGTAGGATAGGGACAGGTTTTCCTACCTTGGAATTTGGCGTAAAGGATGAAAAGAATACTTTCCATACCACCATAAATTATAAAGATCATTTATGCAAATCAAATCTCATTCCTTTTATAAAACTCCTTTTGTAGTTCACTTTAATATTTATAAACTCCTTTTATAAAACTCTAAATTTATTTATATATTTATTGATTTCAAATTCCATAATTTTAAATCTCAAATACTTATAACAAATCTTCGGTTTCAAGATAGGACCAAATCTTTTCCATAAAACGATCATACACATATCACTGTAAATCCCCAAATGTGATTCATTATACCAAATTATAAAAATGATATCACTTCATTTTTTATAAAATATTATTTGTATATCCATTCTTTCTATATGATATTTTATGCAAAACATTTCACCAATATTTATTATAAAATGTTGTTATCTTCTTTTAAAGTAGAATTACTTATTACAAAAGATAAATTCCCATTTTATTTTCCTTTAAGATGAACATTCATTATTATATGAACTTTCTTGTGAAATAAATACTAATCGAAATGCTTTTAAAACGTTTCCATATAAATTAAGAAGGCTCACGAAAAGGTTGAAATAAAATAAAGAAGCTCAAAAACCATTTCAGAATCAAATGCCATAGAAAATTCCCAAAATCACTTTTAAAATCATCATCTGAATCAAAAACATTTTCAAATCAAAATAGCAAACCACAGTATTTCAAAATACTATAATGAGGCCAATAGCTACCATAGCACTCAACCAATGCTATTACCACCTTTATCGCTAAAGGGTTCAACTATTCACATATATCAATGTCATAACAATTATGGCCAACTACCAAACTTCTAGCATTTAATAATTTATACAGCAAGTATATAAATGAAATTTAAAATCACCACGATGAGGATTGCAGATGCTCTGCAAAATCCTCTGTATTTTATTTTATATTTCATCGCGCATTTCAAAGCAGAAATACAACCAAACCAAAATAATAAATCATTTAAGCATAACAATAATTTATATCAACCATATATCATACATTGTTTATCCAGAAGTGAGTTAACTCACTAAAATCCCAGCCGACACTTGTGCGTTCTGGCTCGTCTAAAATCAAACGGCTTTCGATTTTACCTCAAAATTCCACTTGCTCCAAACTTGATGAAATCAACTCCAGTGCGTAGATATCGCTCCTCCGAGTGCAATGCAAAAGACTGCGTCTCAATTGGACCTCATATAGAAGAGATTCATTTTAAAAAAAATTAGAATTTAAAAATATAATTAAATCATCTTAGTCACTTATTTAAGTTAATTACCCCACACTAAATCTTTTCTTCCCCAAATCAAATTACCATATACCTATACATGTACAAATGCACAAAGAAACCCAATGGTCGCTCTTTCCACCATCGATTTCTCCACCTCCGCTCTACTATTCAACGAACCGTTGAATGCTACGAATTTCTCTTCGCCTCCTCTCCAAAACTGACCCAGCCTCATCACACTCATCTCTTCCAGGCGATTTTCGACCTAATGGACCCCTGTCTCTAAATGTCGCATCCCACCGTAGGTAGCCACACCACTCCAAACTTCCTCCATCTACTTGTCTCCGCAAGTGAAGATCGATGCCACCTTCCAATTCATCTAACTCCCTTAAATCATTGTCAACTCTAAACCCTAGTTTGACGTCACTAATATAAAGCTCGGGAAAGGTACAATTGACCCCCAAAACATATATGGATTTGAATCCCTTGCTAATATAAACTCAACGGATCAGGCATTGCAAATTTCCATTAATCGTAGCTCAAGATTTTGAATTTTACAAGAAGTGGCCATTTTTCTTTTATGCGGGAGAGGGAATATGGAAAGGAAGGAGGGAAAAGGAATGAAGAAAATTAAAAGGGTAGAGTTTTGTTTATTTTACAATTTCCTACACTTCACTACACAATATCTCATTCGTGTGCAAACCGCGAACGAAAGAAATCAAAATAAGAACGTGTACAACAATGTAACATGATCACAAAACAACAATAAAATATACTAGTTAACTTATTCTATGAAATTTCATAAATACCGATGTTTTTCGAAATATATAAAACGATAATTTAAATATTTTCCAACTCAAAATTTATGGGAAAAACTTATAAATTTATTCAAAAATACGTAATTAAAAATCAAGTCATTTTATTAACAATTGATTTTCTAATTGTTGGTTACATTCGAATCAAATTTGACTATCTAAATAAATTAAATATTCCCATCCGAAACATCAAAAATTATGGGTTGTTACAATAGTATTAACTGAAATGGACGCAACATTGCTCATGGGCTTTAATACAGTCGTGAATTTATTCAACTATTCGAGTCATATGTCCGAGTATAAAATAAGCTAGTCGCATAAATGTGAAATAGTCCCTTGTTTAATGGGCAAAATAGGCAATTCACATACATCACTATTTTTTGTTTATATGCCAATGGAAGTAGTTCTCATAATGCAAAGTAAACTCTAATTTTGGCAAGAATTTAAGTGGCCATATTCAAATTGTCAACATGCAAGTCCAAATTCAAGTCCAAGCCCAAAGATAGTCATATGCATGTCCATTTACTCAATAAAAGTCAAAGATATATATGAGAAGGCATTATGTGATGAAAAGTTCATTATCCAAGTCCTTATAGGTATAGGGTTATAATTGTATAAAAAAAACCAAATCAATTTAGGGTTTACAACTAGTAATTTGAGAAGTAGAGAAAGAAATGACTCATCCTTCTCCAAGTAGTGAAGGGGATCTATTTATAGCGATAGAAGCAAGCGGGATTACTGCCACTTGTTCATCTAAGTAGACACCCGTTATCTCTTGGTATCACTGATATTCGATATCCCCTTTTGTTGTCGATATTCGACATCGTCCTAAGGTTTGTATTTCGGCATCTCTTTCTGCATATAAAAACACAAAGCTCTTTGCTAATGTTGAAGCCTATCATTGTAGTGAAGGTTTAGAAATGCCTATCTATAGAGACTCAACATCATTATCTTATTAGAATTATTTAATAATAGTTAGTATAGTAAAGGCTCGATATCCTCTCTTCATGAGTAAACATTCGATATGCTTTATTAGTGTGACATCCTTCCTTCATTACACAATTTATAACACTTTGTCTTACATAAGCTTGATATCCCCATTGTCCTTTAGAAAGTCGACACCTTCATGATATTAGACACTCGATGTATTTCTTCACCGTTAAGGCTTACTGATGAATGTTTGATGATGCTCATTGTTTCTTTGAGGTTGGCCATCCCATAGAGGTTTGATACCTCTTCGTGCTCAGTTTTAGATTCTCGACATCCCAATTACCATAAAGGTTTGACTTCACCTTCTGTACTAGGTGCTAGCCACCCTCTGTAGGTGTCAAGGCTCAATTTCTCCTTTGTGTTATGTGCTCGGCGCCCTTTTTATAGCTATAATAGTTTACCATTCTTATAGCGTTCAAGTTCGACAATCGTGTGTGATTCGATATCTTGAGTAGGAGCCAAACTATTGCCATCATATTAGATATTCGACACCATCTTATTGATGGAGTATTGTTAGTGATTCATTTGATCACTTATTCAAAACATAATATATTATCATACAGTTATTGGTTTGCTACATAACCATGTTCCTACGGGCTCGATATCTGCTTTTTGGGATGTCTCCATACCACCCATGTTTCTTTCAAGAACATTTAGCTGTCAGAAAGTATGTTGATAACATATATAGTTTATGAGCATATAAATATATGCTCATATGCGTAAAACGTGCTTGTGCAACATAGAATATGGTATACAAGGTTTTATATATATATATATATATATATATATATATATATATTGATATTTACATCTACTATGTATATACTTGACATACATACATACGTATATGCATACACACACACACACACACATATATATATACACATACATACATACATATATATATATATATATATTTGTGCGTGTATTAATTACCACAAAATAAATAATTTGAATTTTTAAATATACGTGTATGTATGTATATACTAATAAAATTAGTATTTTGTGTGTGTGTGTCATTTAAAATATCTTAATATTACCAAGTATAATAAACCAAATTATAATTTACAATGACTAAAATATAATTTAAACTCCGTAAACACACATAATTTAAAACTAGATTTAATATATTTATTTTTAAAAAAAATCTTTTATTTGAATTAGTAATAAGATTACAATACAATTAGGTTAAAACATAATATATATATAAATATATATGTGTGTGTATGTGTGTACATATACATGTACGCCAATGCCAAAATAGTAATATTTTAATTGCTAAAAATAAATAAAAGGACTAGGATATAAAATAGATTTATGTTAAATACAGAATTTGAAATATAAATGTATATATATTTTTGAATATGGTGTGTGTATATATATGTGTGTGTGTATAATTATGATTCAACAATAAAAAATCCTCTTTTAATTTAATTTCCAAAATCAATTATAAATAAAATTAGTTTTATATAAACTCGAATTTAAAATATTTTTATGTTAAAATCAATATATGTTTATATATATTCAAAAATAATTCAGATGAAAATGAACATTTTTCGTATAATTGCCAAAAGCAATTTAAAAGAAATAAAATATACAGGGAATTAGGCTGAAGGAAAAACCTGAGAACACTTCTAGTCTGAAGGACAGAAGTTTTAAAATTTAGGCTGAAGGACAAAAAATGATATATTCATATAGCATTGCACATCCATAATGCTATATTCATATAGCATTACACAGCTGCTTGTTTGTGTATGCAGAAACTTATAAAATTGTGTTGTATATAGCATTATAGATGTGTAATGCTATATGAATATAGCATTATGGATGTGCAATGCTATATGAATATATCATTTTTTGTCCTTCAGGCTAAATTTTAAAACTTCTGTCCTTCAGACTAAAAGTGTTCTCAGGTTTTTCCTCCAGCCTAATTCCCTCTTTTATATATACATATTGATATTGATATTTTGAACATTATAAAATTATCATTAATTCATGTCATTTGAATTTATTTTATTTTTTTGAGGAAAATGAGTGATCCTCTATGCTTAGGGAAGAGTACTCATGTAATTTATACTACTAAAAATGGAGCTGTTAACATGCCCAATATGAATAAAGTATAAAATAAAAAAACCCAAACCTAGAAATCTAAGGTACAAAATAAAAATACAAAAAATACCACAAAAAGAGAAGTGCTCTCGTCCCCAAAGTCATATGAAACCATCCAAACCAGTAAGCATGCTTGAATCTGGTAATAAACCATATAAAAAAGAGTTAGCACAATACATATATGTGTGTGACTATGCAAAATAGAAATACATTATTCTAACAATAAAAGACTAAGGACAATCAACATTATATTTAACACAATGCAAAGTGATCAGTTAATAATTTCTCTTTCAAACACAATGTTCAGCTTATAAAAAAGAGTCATCGCATTATGACCTAAAAAATGTTAGCAAAAAATATACGAAATTAAACATGAGTTACTTAATAAAGAAAATAGAAACTAGTTCGCAACTTCACAAATATGATCAATATCAGTAGGAGGCATTGAAACAACATGGATTTTGCAAAACTCAAAATAATGAAATGCAAATCGATTCTACCCACCTAAAGATACATATAGCAATATCAGAATTATACCACATCGCATATTTTAAATAAATAAGCGAGCTGCATAAATACAACATCTATGTCCATGGTATAAAACATCAATTGATATTATAATCCATATATGCTTACAAACATATAACACATCTGTTGCACTAAGAAAAAACATACCTAAGACAGAATATATAACAACATTTCCTCCTGACGGTCCTTCAAAGACCAAAAGCTAAGCAGGTGCAGAGCATAACCTACGCTCTCAAACTACAGAAAAATGCACTCCAAATTTACTAGCAATCAACAATAATAAACTATTCTACGAATACCATGATTTTTTAAATTTGGAAAATTTAACTATTATACTTAACTCATTTCCGACATTTCGACCTTATCTATCCCTCACCTAGGGATGACGCCAGGGGAGACGGGACACTGGTTGCTTCTGAACATCTCCTTAGTTTAAGAATCTTACATCCGGATCCCACGAATAGAAAAATCCAGTCTACTCATCGGCTTTTAGAGCCAAAATTAAATCACTTGATTTTGACAGCTTTTCTTTAAATCGTTTATTTAAACCTTTTTAAATAAATTATAAAAACCCAAAACATCTTTAAAACATTTGATTATTTATTTGCGAACATTTATAAAAGATTGGAAAAAGAATCTTTAAGTTGAAAACTTCATTTCTAAAGTAAACGAAACGGCAGCAGAAAAGTGCTGCGGAAAATGCTAAAAAAACTGATTCGATTTAAAACAGCTTTTTTAATATTTGAAAATTCATATTTTTCAATTCAAATCTATTTTAAACTATTTTATTGGATTATAGAATTTAATTTATATTTTTAAATATTTAAAAATATTCATTTCAAAGAATTTTATACTTTGGTCGCTTACTACAAAAGCGTGATTTCTCTAGAAATTTGATGTAGGCATATTTTAAAATCTACAAGATGAAATCTTGTTTTCTTTCCTTCATTCTAAAACTATGGATATAAAAATTTGGAAAATTCTTACCTCGAAGAACTCTAAGCTAAATTCCATTCCGTATACTCATTTGAATTCTTCGACGTGAAATCGTGAACTATCTTTATGCGACGCGTCTAGTTTTGACTCATTTATTGGTTTGCATTTAAAAATTTTCGAAACAAGTTTATATGTTCGTGAAACATTTCTACAACATTTTCAATCATTTTAGAAGGTATCAAATGATTCCACCATACTACTTTTCAAATTCATTCGGAAAGTGTTTTCCATGTTAAATAACGGCGTGTATATTGTGACTTGCTCAAACATTCACATGAGATAAACAATATATAATGATCAAAACCATAAACAAACATGCATACAATCATATCACATCATCACATCCACATATATATATATATATAATTAGGATCTCACTTTTGTTTTGGATTTCAATCGAAGAATCGGTTATAGCTCTGCTACTCGAGATTTTTAGCTCATGAATTCTTGCACACTCGTCTCTAAATGGCTTGGCTTGGACTTGGAGAAGAAGATGGTGCTCACGGCCTTGGGTTAGGGGAGAGGTGGGATCGGCTGTGTCATAGGGTGGGTGTGGCAGTGGGTTGGGGGAGGAGACAAAAGAGTTTCGGTGTGGTTTTGCAGTGTTTGGATGGATATTTATTTTAGCATATTTTTAAAATGAATATTGGCTTTATTTTATTAAGATTAGAAGTCATGGAAATAAAGAGAGAAAGCTTGGAAATGAAGAGATAAAGCTTGGAAATGAAGGAGAAGAAGTGTGGGAAAAAGTGAAGAAATGGTTTGGTATTTATAGGAAAAAGTTTGAAATAAATTATTATTAGGAAAAAGTTTAGTATACTTTTGTTTGACAAAATGTTGATTTTCGACAAAATGTTTTACGGTCATATTTTGAAGCTTTTGTTAAACTACTTATTTATGTAAATAAAACTTAAAAATAAATTTTTATATTGTTATTAAAAATAAAAACCTTATTAAAGTAACTAAAAAATATTTATTTAACCATTAAAACTTAATTTTCTAAAATCAGACTTTTGTCACTTCTACCGATATAAGCAACGGTTGTTATTTTTGTGTATTTTTCTGT
This sequence comes from Allium cepa, assembly GCA_030765085.1. NCBI lineage: Eukaryota > Viridiplantae > Streptophyta > Magnoliopsida > Asparagales > Amaryllidaceae > Allium > Allium cepa. The sequence continues at coordinate 845,554,273 of CM060928.1, read as the reverse complement.
CTCCAAATCCTATCTAATATTATTTGAATCATAAAATCTTATATATTTTATATTTAAAATAAAATAAAATATTATATTTTAAAGCGCTCATATTCTGGATCATTACATCTTCTTCGAAGCATCATAAAACATTTTAATGTCTTCCACTCTTATTTCCAAAGTTTAAAAACCTTAGTTTCATTCATTTTTGAAAAACTCTTAAGCCTTGCTTAAAAGCCTTCCATCCACTTTTACAATTCCTCCTTGCCAAAATAAGCCATATACCATCAAACCACGCTATAGCCAAGCCCACTACATGCCATGGCCGAACCATATAAACCCGCTTAGGGTTCAAAATCCAAGATCTATTGAAGGAAAAGGTAGATCAAGTGTTAGTCAAGGAGAAGTGGTTGTTCGACTTGGTTTGGTCACACTTTTGTGAGTAAAATCTCACCTTTAAAACTAATTTTTTTTAATATTGTTCATTTTTCTAATTCATAATTATTTGTTGTATACATATTGAAATGTAATGTGTAACGACCCGCTATTTTGGACCATTCAAATCGACAATAAAACCATACATATCCGACTTGAATACCGAATTGTTAATTAAAATTTGGCAAAACTTAAAATATACAGTAAATAAATCAATCACATATCACAGAGTAATATAATGCAGCGGAATAGATAAAGAATAGTAGTTCATGAAGCTACTATATACATCAGAGTTAGAAAAATACAACCGAATAGTTCAAATGCAGTGAAGTCTCCAATGCAACAGATGACTTCTCTGAGCCAATCAACTGGAAAGGCTGGAATCTGAATCGATAGTTGGATTTCCAAAAGAAGCTCTGAACTCCAAAGGTGAGTCTCAAATGATGTATCACTCAGTCTGAACCGAGCGTAAAGCAAAACACAAAACACTCGAGTCAGGATTAACATTCTTATAAATCCAACTCAAGTGAAATATCAATTGAAATACAAATAACTTAAAGGATGTTCGGGATAACCATCCTCTAAGGGTCCATGGAACTTTCTACAAGGTAGGAATATACACTATAACACCGTGGTCATTTCAGCTAAATTTATACTTCAAAACCAAATCTCATTTCCACTTCAAATAGTATTTATATACTAAATAATTTATACAGTAAAGTATTTTCAATTTCCTCAACTTAACAAATCGTTCCAACATCAACCCGACCTTCCCATTCAAATAAAATTCAATCTCAATTTATCAATTTAAATTCAACTCAATTTCTAAAATAAACACTTCAATTTATCGATCTCAAATTCGGATTTGAAATCACAAAAAACCCCCTTATGTTTCAATATATTTCAAAACTTTAAGTATTCAACGTTTCAACTAAATTTTTATTCAATTTAGTTTTCTAAATAATAAATTCAAATTTGGATAAACCTAAATTTCACTTTAATTCAATTTAGTTGCTAAATAACAAATTCAACTACGTTGATTTCAAATACAGATCTGAATCTCAACATAAACCATTTAAATTCCAATATAGTTCAAGGCTTTAATATTTAATATTCTATATACCAGTTTCATATAGATCTCGATTTAACCTCATTATTATTTAGTCTTGAAATACTCCCTTATTAGATTCAATATCATTTAAGTAACCTTAAATTACATTCTACTCAATATTTTCTTTAATTTATTTAAACGTGAAATATTCATTAAATCACTTAAATCAAAAATCCAGTTATAAAATCATACCCTTTAAATTTCCCATTCAAAATTTCAAATCAATTTAATTAAATAAATCCTTATTTAAATACCATTTTTATAAACCCAAATTTATCTCCCAATCTTAATTATTCAATTTTTTTACAACGGTAAATTTTGAAATATATATCTTAAATAATACTCAAACATATTATATGGATTAAATCAATCTCAATAATATTATTATTAAATCTATATATAAAATTTCCATTTATATATATAATATTTTAAGAACCAATATTTACTAAATCCCATATATTTCTTTTGAACTGTAGAAATTTATTTTCAAAATGTTTATATAGACCAACGGTGTTTATATATATTTCCTATCATATAATCAAGTGCTACGGATATTTATCATTTCCATCCGTACACTAAATATATACGGGTGGATCATTTCAACCCGTAATCCCAAATTCAAATAAAATGAAAATCACTTGGGTTTATCATTTCAACCCATAACGATTTTATCCTATTCTAAAGTCCGTTTGGGTATATATCATTTCAACACATAGTTATTTCTATACTAACATGGAACTTGCAGAGTGATAACAGATATGAAAATAATAATAACAACAGGCATATACCATCAAAAAAAAAGGATATGGTGTCATATCCCATAAGTGAACAGTTATAGATAATAGCATATATAACAATTTAAATAACTACAGTATCATATTTCAATTGTCGTTTCAATTGAAATCGAATTTAATAAATAAAAGAACGTTAATCGTGAGTGATTGCCCACCTTTCGAGGCTAGATAGATAGACAAAGAAGTTGAGTTACGAAATGCAAGCACGAATCCCAAAGCAAACTAGATAAGCACGAATTCGACGGATAGAGCTGATAACAGAATTAAACGAGAACCGTTCAAAACCGGATTGACGAAGGTATGAACATATACTTTTCCAATATTTATTAATATAAAATCAATTATAAACAATAGAGCCTTTCAAAATAAGTGGAGACTACAACTAAGCTAAATATGAAAGCAATATATGACAATTAACTAAGCTAAAATATGCACAGTATATAGTTTCAATATTTTAATAAAGTATGGGCTGTTCCTAAGGCTTCAGGTATCTTGTGCGTTGTTAATATAACTATTGCATGCATATGCACAATCAGTAATCCCTACAAATACATACCAAAGAATAACATTTTATTACAAAACAAGTTGACTACGTAAAAGGTGATCGGTTAGCATTTGTTTAGCATCTACTGAATTAGTTGTGTGATAAGGTTTGTCAAAATTTCTTATATAACCTTATATTCTATAACGACAGAATTTACAACCTTCACTTATGCTGCAAGACAGAACCTATATGTAGATTTTTTTTTTATATTTAAGCAGTATATATATAGATCAAACTTTTAACCAAGACATGCAAAACAAAGTATATATACTGTAACAAATTGTAACCATAGATAATGCCGACCTCACCTATAATAATATGCTTTAAACTCATATACATCTAACCATAGGACCACACAACTTTTATAACTTTAAATCAAATGTATATATATACTTATAACCAGTTATTTACAAAAGACATATCTTTAAACATATCATATATTTAAATACATATGCAAATCGGCTGATAAGATGAGTTTGTCTCACGTTTTATACGTGTACTAGCGTTATATATATATACATGACCTATACTCTTCTATAATACGTTCTAACGTTAAAAAAATACACATATATTAGCACCCAACCCAAATAAACACGTAACAACTAATCTATATGTAACAGGTGACAATTTATAAAAGTACTTCTATAAATGAAAAGAACCGGCAAATAAAGTAAAAATATAAACTAATATAGCGACAGACATGCCTTAATACAACAATATATATATGAATTTGCATGAACTTACCCACTTATATACCAAAGGGAAGAAGACCGAGCAAAAATGGGGAGAGAGAGAGATGGGGAGAGGCGCGGCTAAGATAGAGGAGGTGGCTATGAGGTTCGGCCTTCGGGTTGGTGGTTGCGCGAGGTGCTGTCCGTTGATGATGGGTTTGAATGGTGGCGTGGCTCGGTAGATCTCAGGCGCGAGGAATAACACAGAGAAGAAGAGAGGGATAAAGGCGGTGACACTCAGGTTACTAGTGGCGGTGATGTTGGAAGTGCACGACGTGAAGAGGAAGGCACGGTGAGGCTTCGAAGGGGTCACGCGAGCAGGGAGGCCGAAGGATGCTATGGCCAGGAATACAAAATTATCGAGGAGGGGTAGGCTTCGATTGTGGACTGCTTTGGGGTGGTAGATGGATCAGTGTTGATGCGGCAGGCGTCGTGAGGTGGCTATTGATCTCGAGTGGAAGAGAAATGTTCAGAGGAGTGGAAGATCTGGGAAGAAAGGAAGCAAAGGAAGAAGGAAAATGTTTTCGGCTAAAGGGAATATAAAGGAGGAGAGGAAAGTTTCAAGTTGAATTGGATCCGGGAAGTTAAGATAAAAGCTTGATTATTTACACGTGCTACAATATGATTTCTTTTGAAATCAACGGTCACTCTCCCTGAAATCAGGTAAGACAATTAAAGCAACTTTTTATTGCTGGCAGGTTATACGTTTATATTTATTAATTTCCTAGATCTTAATTCATATCTGATTATACTATGCAGATTTATTATTATTATCAAACGTTCAAAAAGTTATCACCCAAAATACAGAAATGACATATCAACGTCTAGAAGCATAGGTTTAGGAAAAATTATTAAAACAATAAATTTGATTGGACAGCACATTGAATATTGAAACGGAAGGAAAATTGATAAGTCATAAATTATGATACCGATACACAAGTCGTTCATTGTTTCGCCATGTACCTGACCTCAGAACACAGAGATAGATATACCGTTAAGATCAGTCCGACGAGACGATCAAAACAGTATATGGATATTAGTGGTACGATTGAATTATAAAATTTTGAATTTTCTACCAGGTGAAAGTGCAGCAAAAATATACACAAAATAAGATCGACGGAGCTAAAGAAGTCCGAATTTTTAAAAAAGAAAGACGACATCTCAGTCAGAAGATGATTTAGAATTTTTTTATGTAAAAATATTCAGGTTTGAAAAATAAGTTATTATCAACAATATTAGCTAGCTTGAATTCAATAGAATTTCACAATGAAATAAACTTTAATAAAATTAATTTAAAATTTAAAATCTGCTATGTTTAATTGGATGTAATTCAAATATTAAATTTTTATTTCAAACTTTTGTTATTAAAATTTCTAAAAAAATCAATTAATTACGTTTTAAAACTAATTAAAAATTATTAAAATTCTATGGGTCGTTACACTCTCCCCCACTCAAAACTTTTCGTCCCCGAAAAGGAAGGAGGTAGGAGAATAAAAACAACCAGAAAGAAAGTAGATTGAAAAACTAGGATAAACAATTAATTTAAGACTATATAAATTTTACTTGAAATATTCATTTGAAAACTTCATTTGCAATTCGATTATCTTTAATACTTTAAATTTTTTTCAAATCCATTGGAATTAAATATATTAAATAACACTTAATAAATATATGAAAACTATTTGAAAATAATTTATTTACCTGATTAGTTATATTTACAAGGAAGTTATTTGGAAACATTAAATCCAAAATTCATAAAAATTTTAATTTATCTCAAGATACTTTTCAAATATTATTAATAAATTAATAATCATTTTCTTTAAATATGTTTTATTTAACTAATAGCTTCAAAAATATTTATACCACTAAAATTTTCTATTAACCAATGTAGTATACAGATAAGCAATATTTAAAAAATTATATTCAAAAAGGAAAGGAAGGTGGATTTGGAAACAGAATCAAGGTGAATAACTAAACTGGGCAGATAAGGTAGATGCAAGGAATAGTATCGGGCACGAATAATTAATCTAGAACCATAAGAATTTAAATTTCAAATATTAATTCAAAATTTCTTTGTTGGAAAAAATACTTTTATAACAAATACCTTTATAATAATACTTTTATAATAAAATACTATTATATCGAAATAAATTTTCCTTTCGAAAATACTTTTATAACTCGATGTTTCAACAAGTTTATCCTCGTTCTTGCAGACTCTGGCCATGCGTTGATCAGGCGCAAAGCTAGAATTCTTCAAGTACTTAGTAGACTTGTTTCAACACCCAGTGAAAATACTTGAAAAACCTTTAAAACAGATATGGAAAGTACAATCCAAACAAAACAACCAAACCAAAACCTTTGTCCGACCATGGTTCGCAGATACACAATGGTCACGCCTGGATCCCCCAGGAAATAATCCGTATCCGTAAGCTTTCTCAGCCCTGCGAGTTACGCCATGATGACTAGCAGAGTGCAGGACACACAATGGTTACGTCTGGATCCCCTAGGAAACAATCCGTACCCCTAGGCTGTCTCAGCCAGGCAGTTTCGCTACTATTCGCGACCTACACAGATTGCAGGATACACAATGGTTACGCCTGGATCCCCTAGGAAACAATCCGTACCCCTAGGCCAGACTCAGCCAGGAAATTGCGCTATGCAGTCGCGAGAGAAAAAAAACCATGGGTTACGCCACGGTGGGAACACTCGAGTATTACATCCGAAAAACCAAAAATCAGAGAGAATAATATCGATAGAATGAATCCACGATGTGGCCACAAAGCGGATATCAAGCAGAAGGCACTTTCCATATCTTTACTTCGAAAATATATATCATATAGTACCTTTTCAAATCACTTTCAAATATCATACTTATATAAAGTCCATTATATATAGGATTCCCTTTTTCCCAAATCGAATACTTTCCAAATCAATAGTAGATCAAATCATACTTATATAGACTTCGATTATATAAAATAGCTTTCCAAACTGAGTACCTTCAAATCAATGGATTTCAAATCAACTTCATACTTATACAATCCATTTTATATAAGTTCAACCACTCCCAAATCAAGTGCTTAATAATATAAGGTTCTCAAATTTCAAATCATTTCAATATCAATTCAGTTTCAAAATCATATATGATTTCACCAAATTTTCTTCCAAATTAAATATCTAAATTTCAAAGTTCCCAAAATAATAGGTTTAGAAAATTATCCCATTTTCCAAATTGAAATAATTCAAGTCAAACAAATTCATTTCCAAAAATCACCATATAAGTACTGGTTTTTAATTCCAATTTAATTTCAAAACCAAATATTTTCCCAAAATCAATTATACTCAAAATGGTTTCCAAATTTATAATTATACCTTTTTTAAAACTTTTAAACTATCTATTTCTATGTGAAATATCCAATTTACCTTTCTGAAAACCATTATTCAAAAAAAATTTTAAAACATTTCAAAACTAAATTTATATTCTTTTTCAAACATTTTATACTCTTCGAATTTTCTTAGCTTTGAAAATTTAATCTCGATTTGGAAGTGTTCGAACATTCAAAATAGTTAGGGAAATCAAATTTTCAATTCAAGAGTTGAAAATCAACAATAAATCAATTAAATCAATTATTAAATCCGAAACTCGAGGACTGAACACCGTTCTCATTTTAAATTATTTCAAATATATACTTATATCTTTCTAAAATATCAAATTATACTTCGGAATTTGAAATCAAAAGCGGTTTTACAAAATCACATGCATAGCGAAGCTATTAAAGTGGCCTCTCCCCCACTCTGAAACTCGAAAATCCATGTCGATGATGCGTGCACTCATCACCGAAATTATTTTCCAGCGACATAAGTGAGTTCTGAACTTCTATTTTCTTGAAAACTTCTTTGAAATTTCTTCAAAATTATTGGAATTCATTTGAACTCATTTGAAACATTTCTTATTCGAAAAATACTTTCAAATCGTATTATTTTTATATATTTTCCAAAATCTTAAAACCAATTTCAAAATACCGGAATTCAATTCTCGAATTTCAAATTTAACCCTTCAGTTATAAATCATTTTTATATAAATCAATTCCTTTCAAAACTTTTATGTATAGAATAACTTTCCTTATTTGTTTTTATATAATCCTTATTGACAACATTTTCACTTTTTACATAGAATAAAATCATAGTTGGAAAAATAATAATTTTGATATATAAAACAATTTCAAAAATACAAACATACCCGATTATTCAAAGGGTGATTCAAGAATGGATTTCAAAGTAAACAGAGATTCAAATTTCATATCATAAGAAAACAGAACCATAAATATCTTAGTTTGCGAACTTCAGCTAAGAAAAAAATACAATAGAGTTCGCCGAATGCAACCTAACAACTGTTGAACAAACAGATCCACAGAATACCACCCTACATAAACAAAGCATCGATATTAATTCTACCGGGTGGGACTTCAACGGGTCCAGAACACTCCCCCTCAATATGGCCCCAACTTCTGCATTTCTTGCATAAATGCATGACACGCCCATCCTCCCTAACGAACTGCGGAAACGCAGCCTTCCTTCCGTACTTCCTCACAGGACAATTCCTGGCTATATGCCTAGGCATCCTGCAGTGATAGCAAATGGTTGATTGGTCGACTGATGCAGTGGGTGCAGCTTTTAATTTCTTTACCTTCTGGCAGCGACTGGGAAAGTGCCCCGTACTACTGCATTTAAAACAGAAGATCTTGGATCGATAACGGTTGCCCTCTTTCTTCTTTCCTTCATCTCTCTTCCCGCAAATGGCTGCGTAATGTCCCTTCTCCTGACACCAATAACAGATGACATGGTCATAAGGACCAGGTCCTGCCCTTTCCCTCCATAGCCTTTCCCACTTCTCCATTGCTTCCTCCTTTTCCTTACGGGCTAGTGCTCTTCGAGCTCGACTAGCTGCTTTCTGCTCTTCCAATTTTGCCATCTACAAAATAGTTTCCTATCATTCAAGGAGTCCAAAATCGAACAAGATAGAGGTTTCAAAATTTTAAAGGGAAACTTGACCAAAGGAAGTTTTCAAAACACAGTGGAAAGGGTCGAACGAAAATGAGGAAACGCAAATTCAAAATAGATGGTGGATATACTTCTATAAATCGCGGGCGACCTTAACCAGGTCAACCGTGCCTTCAGGAATATAATCGATGTGGAATTCCAAAACAAATCGACATATCAAGATATATCAGCATCGTAAACCGAGGATACGGAAATCTTTGGTGAATCAATGCCAATTGTAAAAGAGTTTTCACCCCTTTACAAACCATTTAGTGGAGTCATTGGATACTCCAGAATCAAAAGAATATAAATAGAGAGAGACAAGAATGAATTATGGAACCACAGGGAGCGTTCCAAAGTTCAAAGGAAATCGAGTCAAAAGAAAGAGATTCAACTCGAACGAAAGTGATTCTGTAAATAAATTTACCATACATGCTAAGTTTTACCTAGAGCCAAAGCTCTGATACCAACTGTAACGACCCGCTATTTTGGACCATTCAAATCGACAATAAAACCATACATATCCGACTTGAATAATTCAAAATACCGAATTGTTAATTAAAATTTGGCAAAACTTAAAATATACAGTAAATGAATCAATCACAGATCACAGAGTAATATAATGCAGCGGAATAGATAAAGAATAGTAGTTCATGAAGCTACTATATACATCAGAGTTAGAAAAATACAACCGAATAGTTCAAATGCAGTGCAGTCTCCAATGCAACAGATGACTTTCCTGAACCAATCAACTGGAAAGGCTGGAATCTGAATCGATAGTTGGATTTCCAAAAGAAGCTCTGAACTCCAAAGGTGAGTCTCAAATGATGTATCGCTCAGTCTGACCCGAGCGTAAAGCAAAACACAAAACACTCGAGTCAGGATTAACATTCTTATAAATCCAACTCAAGTGAAATATCAATTGAAATACAAATAACTTAAAGGATGTTCGGGATAACCATCCTCTAAGGGTCCATGGAACTTTCTACAATGTAGGAATATACACTATAACACCGTGGTCATTTCAGCTAAATTTATACTTCAAAACCAAATCTCATTTCCACTTCAAATAGTATTTATATACTAAATAATTTATACAGTAAAGTATTTTCAATTTCCTCAACTTAACAAATCGTTCCAACATCAACCCGACCTTCCCATTCAAATAAAATTCAATCTTAATTTATCAATTCAACTCAATTTCTAAAATAAACACTTCAATTTATCGATCTCAAATTCGGATTTGAAATCACAAAACTACCCCCTTATATTTCAATATATTTCAAAACTTTAAGTATTCAACGTTTCAACTAAATTTTTATTCAATTTAGTTTTCTAAATAATAAATTCAAATTTGGATAAACCTAAATTTCACTTTAATTCAATTTAGTTGCTAAATAAAAAATTCAACTACGTTGATTTCAAATACAGATCCGAATCTCAACATAAACCATTTAAATTCCAATATAGTTCAAGGCTTTAATATTTAAATGTTCTATATACCAGTTTCATATAGATCTCGATTTAACCTCATTATTATTTAGTCTTGAAATACTCCCTTATTAGATTCAATATCATTTAAGTAACCTTAAATTACATTCTACTCAATATTTTCTTTAATTTATTTAAACGTGAAATATTCATTAAATCACTTAAATCAAAAATCCAGTTATAAAATCGTACCCTTTAAATTTCCCATTCAAAATTTCAAATTGATTTAATTAAATAAATCCTTATTTAAATACCATTTTTATAAACCCAAATTTATCTCCCAATCTTAATTATTCAATTTTTTACAACGGTAAATTTTGAAATATATATCTTAAATAATACTCAAACATATTATATGGATTAAATCAATCTCAATAATATTATTATTAAATCTATATATAAAATTTCCATTTATATATATAATATTTTAAGAACCAATATTTATTAAATCCCATATATTTCTTTTCAACTGTAGAAATTTATTTTCAAAATATTTATATGGACCAACGGTGTCTGTATATATTTCCTATCATATGATCAAATGCTACGGATATTTATCATTTCAAACCGTACACTAAATATATACGGGTGGATCATTTCAACCCGTAATCCCAAATTCAAATAAAATGAAAATTGCTTGGGTTTATCATTTCAACCCATAACGATTTTATCCTATTCTAAAGTCCTTTCGGGTATATATCTTTTCAACCCATAGTGATTTCTATACTAACAGGGAACTTGCAGAGTGATAACAGATATGAAAATAATAATAACAATGGGCATATACCATCAAAAAAAAATAGGATATGGTGTCATATCCCATAAGTGAACAGTTACAAATAATAGCATATATTACAATTTAAATAACTACAGCATCATATTTCAATTGTCGTTTCAATTTAAATCGAATTTAATAAATAAAAGAACGTTAATCGTGAGTGATTGCTCACCTTTTGAGGATAGATAGATAGACAAAGAAGTTGAGTTACGAAATGCAAGCACGAACCCCAAAGCAAACTAGATAAGCACGAATTCGACGGATAGAGCTGATAACAGAATTAAACGAGAACAGATCAAAACCGGATTGGCGAAGGTATGAACATATACTTTTCCAATATTTATTAATGTAAAATCAAATATAAACAATAGAGCCTTTCAAAATAAGTGGAGACTACAATTGAGCTAAATATGAAAACAATATATGACAATTAACTAAGCTAAAATATGCAGACTATATAGTTTCAATATTTTAATAAAGTATGGGCTATTCCCAAGGCTTCAGGTATCTTGTGCGTTGTTAATATAACTATTGCGTGCATATGCACAATTTGTAATCCCTACAAATACATACCAAAGAATAACATTTTGTTACAAAACAAGTTGATTACGTAAAAGGTGATCGGTTAGTATTTGTTTAGCATCTACTGAATTAGTTGTGTGATAAGGTTTGTCAAAATTTCTTATATAACCTTATATTCTATAACGACAGAATTTACAACCTGCACTTATGCTGCAAGACAGAACCTATATGCTGACTTTTTTTTATATAAGCAGTATATATAGATCAAAATTTTAACCAAGACATGCAAAACAAAATATATATACTGTAACAAATTGTAACCATAGATAATGCCGACCTCACCTATAATAATATGCTTTAAACTCATATACATCTAACCATAGGACCATACAACTTTTATAACTTTAAATCAAATGTATATATATACTTACAACCAGTTATTTACAAAAGACATATCTTTAAACATATCATATATTTAAATACATATGCAAATCGGCTGATAAGATGAGTTTGCCTTACGTTTTATATGTGTACTACCGTTATATATATATATATATATATATATATATATATATATATATATATATATAAATATACACACACATGACCTATACTCTTCTATAATATGTTCTAACGTTAAAAAAAATACAAATATATTAGCACCCAACCCAAATAAACACGTAACAACTAATCTATATGTAACAGGTGACAATTTATAAAAGTACTTCTATAAATGAAAAGAACTAGCAAATAAAGTATAAATATAAACTAATATAGCGAAGTCATGCTTTAATACAATAATATATATATATATGAATTTGCATGAACTTACCCACCTATATACCAAAGAGAAGAAGACCGAGCAAAAATGGAGAGAGAGAGAGAGATGGGGAGAGGCGCGGCTGAGATAGAGGAGGTGGCTGTGAGGTTCGGCCTTCGGGTTGGTGGTTGCGCAAGGTGCTGGCCGCTGATGATGGGTTTGAACGGCGGCGTGGCTCGGTAGATCCCAAGTGCGAGGAATAACACAGAGAAGATGAGAGGGATAAAGGCGGTGACACTCAGGTTACTAGTGGCGGTGATGTTGGAAGTGCTCGACATGAAGAGGAAGGCACGGTGAGGCTTCGAAGGGGTCACGCGAGCAGGGAGGCCGAAGGATGCTATGCCAGGAATACAAAATTATCGAGGAGGGGTAGGCTTCGGTTGTGGACTGCTTTGGGGTGGTAGATGGATCAGTGTTGATGCGGCAGGCGTCGTGAGGCAGCTAGTGATCTCGGGTGGAAGAAAATGTTCAGAGGAGTGGAAGATCTGGGAAGAAAGGAAGCAAAGGAAGAAGGAAAATGTTTTCGGCTACAGGGAATATAAAGGAGGAGAGGAAAGTTTCAAGTTGAATTGGATCCGGGAAGATAAGATAAAAGCTTGATTATTTACACGTGCTACAATATGATTTCTTTTGAAATCAACGGTCACTTGCCCTGAAATCAGGTAAGACAATTAAAGCAACTTTTTATTGCTGGCAGGTTATACGTTTATATTTATTAATTTCCTAGATCTTAAATCATATCTGATTATACTATGCAGATTTATTATTATTATCAAACGTTCAAAAAGTTATCACCCAAAATACAGAAATGACATATCAACGTCTAGAAGCATAGATTTAGGAAAAATTATTAAAACAATAAATTTGATTGGACAGCACATTGAATTTTGAAATGGAAGGGAAATTGATAAGTCATAAATTATGATACCGATACACAAGTCGTTCATTGTTTCGCCACGTACCGGACCTCAGAACACAGAGATAGATATACCGTTGAGATCAGCCCGACGAGACGATCAAAACGGTATACGGATATTAGTGGTATGATTGAATTATAAAATTTCGAATTTTCTACTAGGTGAAAGTGCAGCAAAAATATACAGAAAATAAGATCGACGGAGCTAAAGAAGTCCGAATTTTTGGAAATGAAAAACGACATCTCAGTCAGAAGATGATTTAGAATTTTTCTATGTAAAAATATTCAGGTTTGAAAAATAATTTATTATCAACAATATTTGCTAGCTTGAATTCAATAGAATTTCACAATGAAATAAACTTTGATAAAATTAATTGAAATTTTCAAATCTGCTATGTTTAATTGGACGTAATTCAAATATTAAATTTTTATTTCAAACTTTTGTTATTTAAATTTCTCAAAAATTCAATTAATTACGTTATAAAACCAATTAAAAATTATTAAAATTCTATGGGTCGTTACATAATGGTAGTTGGCTTGGTTTATGCTTTGAAATTATGACACTTAATAAACGGTTTGAAAACTAGTTGAAAAAGTTTAAGTTAGTGATATAAGTTATGTTCCCTTCATGTTATGAATATTATTTGCTCTTGTATATATGTTGTATTTATGTTGTGTGATGTGATGTATAGCGACTATCGCTATATTGGCACTTTTGGAAAATACTACCTTTTTGAAACAATTTGGTTTATTCTGGAGCTTGGGTTTCATTTTACAATGTTAGTTAAGTTTTTGTATAATGATGATTTTAAAATCAATTTACTATTTTAATGATGATTTTGAAATTTAATCAATCATTCAATCAACGAGGATTAAGGTTATTTAATTAATTAGTAACGATGAGTTTAAATTTAATTAATACTCTGTTAATGATATTAAAAATTAATTATTCGTTTTATCTAATAATGTTTAAAGTTAATTAATTATTTAATAATGATGGATTAAAATTAATTAATCATTTAAATAATGGTGTTTTAAATTAATTAACCCTCTTCAATTAATGACTTGTAAAGCTAAATAATTAGTTTAAATTTAATTAATCTTTTCTTTCATGATGTTTAAAATTAATTAATCATTTTTAATTATTGATGTTTAACTTCTAGTTAGCTATATTTAAAATTTATTAATTAATTTAGTTAGGGACGATTTTAAAAGTGATTAATCCTTTTTAATTATGGAGATTTAAAGTTAATTAATCAAATTAATTAATGAAGTTTAAAGAGAATTAATCATTCTTATTGATGATGGTTAAAGATAATTAATCAATTTAATAATGATGTTTTAAATTATTAAATTCTTTTCATAATGGTGTTTAAAAGTTAATGAACCATTTTAACAAAGTTGTTTAAAGTTAATACTTGTAATGTGAAGCCCAAGCACGAATTCAGTTTTAAAAGTAAACTAATTTGTGAACAAGGGATCTCTTTCTGTGCCATTAAGTTAGCCTAATAATTATGAATGCTTTATAAGTAACATTTGTCTAGCAGAAAAAAAATCCTCCTTCTGCTATAATTATATTAAGTAGGTTATTTGGACATTTAATTATATGCCACTAAATTCATATTGGATAAGAGATGTTCTATTTAGATATAGAGTTGTTAATTGCCTTTGTATTTGTGATATCCTGGAATTTCAAGGATTTAAAATGTGATAATCTCTTAATTAATTATTTAAAATTAGTAAAAAGTGTTATTTTCAAATAATTTAATAATGAGTTGTTTTTAAATATAGTTATAAATAGATTTTTTTTGGAATAATTAGTTAAAATTAGATTTTAAATAGACCTATTATTTTAAATTTAATATGTGTATTTAAATATACGTGTGTGTATTTAAGTTATTCTTAAATAGAATTATTATTTAAAAATTAATAATGTATTTGTTTAAAATTGATATCTATGTTTATTAGAATTAATTTAAAATTGGATTTTAAATTGAATTTGAATTTGAAATTTGGATTTAAAATTTGAATTTAAAAGATATATATCTGTTTGCACAAAAAATGGGCAAACACCTCCAAGTCGTATGATTTAGTTGATTATGTATGGTTCTTAGCGATTTGGGTGATTTGTGCGAATATATAAAATAGATGGGCTAAACTGTAAAAGACACACAGATTTATAGTGGTTCGGCCAGAATGTGCCTACGTCCACTTTATATGTTATTCTCCTTTTCTCTTCAGATTACAAGTACAAAGCTTTGATTACAAGTAACTAAAAGTTGTTTGAAAGTTCTATCCGTGCCTGAGCTCTCAAACTTGTCTGCCATTGTTGGACCCCTACCCCTCTATTTATAGAATGAGGTTGGGGGCAGGGGTCTTGGATGTATATAGCGGCTGGTGGGCCTGGGCCGATGCAATTTGGCCTGGCAGAATTGGTCTGGTCGTGTCCTCCCTTGCTTCTGGTTCGGCAGTGGATGGAGGTAGGTTGGTTCGGTAGAGCTTGGTTCGGTGGGACAAGATCCGGTGGTGAGTGGATGGAGATTGGTTCGATGGGACATGATCCGGTGGTGGGTGGATGGAGCTTGGTTCGGTGGGACATGATCTGGTGGTGAGTGGATGGAGCTTGGTTCGGCTATGTAGGGAAGTTGGTTGGTTCGGCAATGCTTGGGAGTGGTGTTGGACTGGTAGGGCTTTGGAGAGTGTATTGGTCCGGCATTGTTTGGAGAGGAGATGGTTCGGTGAAGGTGAATCCGGTAGTAGGTGGGAATAGGTTGGCTCGGCAATGCGTGGAGAGGGGATGGTTCGGTAGTAGGCGGAAACATGCCTAACATTTGCCCCTCCAAAGTGGGGCATATGCCGCACTTTGTTTTAGCTTGGACAATCTCATCCGGCATTCTCATCCGGCCCTGTGTGCCGAACCAGTGGTCCGGTCGCTTCCATTTGCCTATAAGTATGGGAATTGTTCTTTCGTTATTTCTTACCAAGTGAAACAGCCGAATCGAATTCTTAACTGCCGAACAAATTGTAGTGCCGAACCAGTTTTGACTGCCGGATCAACTGTATACCGAATCGACTTAACTGCCGGACCAGGTAAACTTTCTTCTTCCAGACGATTTTTTAAGGTTGAACCTCCGAATGAACTTAGAGACTTTGATTTACCGAATGAACCTTGTGGGTTTTAAGTACCGAATGACACTTTCGTGCTTTGAATTGCCAAATGGAACGTGTGCTCGAACCATCGAATGGGAACGGGAAGTAAAAGTGCCGAATGAGCTTAAAAACCCCTGAATTACCGGATGAAACCGAATGAACTTTTTGCCTCGCTTTACCAATCGGGGGTTTGAGCGCCGAATGACCTTCCGGCTTTGAACTACCAAATGTTCTTCTTATATTTTGAATTACGAGTGAAATTCCGGACTACATATACTTGCTTGCTTATGTCTCTATATTCCTTGTTTTTAACAGTATGTTTCTCTCGTATCGCAGATAATGTCTCACAAAGTGGAAACTCGATCAGAAAAGAGAAAATCTATGGACATAAGAGAGTCCCCTGTGGTGCCCCCAGCCCAGCCAGGACCGGGACGACAGGGACCCACCCCGAGATCACTAGTGGACGGATATGGCCCTCAAGAGCTTCTGAACTCTCCTCCTGATTGCTTTCCGAGCTCTCTCAGAGAGGAGCAGCTTGATGTTATCTCCCGCTCCTTTGGGATTGATAGAGCACGCATGATGTTGCCAGGGAAGGGGGTCATGCCATATAATCCCCCTGAAGGATACTTCGCTAATAGTAGGTACCACTGCATGTGTGGGGCCATTCCTCCGATCAATGCTTGGATAGTTAGCTTCGTCACCTATTTGAAGGTGGCCCCTTTCCAGCTGCAGCTCCAGCCCAACTCCCACGCTATCCTGGTGTGCCTATTCGTGATTTTCCAGAAAAATTACGGGCGCCCCCCTTCTAACCGGGAGATTCAGTATCTATATAACTTGAGAGGTTACAAGAAGGGGTCTCCATACATCAGCTTGGAATCGGCCGTGTCCTTCAAGCCGGTCCTGGACTTGTATTCAAAGTTCACCATGTTTAAGAAGGAATGGTTCTTCGTCCAGGATGACACCATTTCGATCCACCGCTTCACCTCTGGCTGTAAGTTGAAGCCTATTTATAATTTCCATTTTGACTGAGATGCTTCTTCTTATGTGTTTTTATTTCTTGCTAGCGACAGGTGGCTTTGCGGTCGTGGAGAATGATCACCTGGTTCAGATGGCCGCGGAGATAGAGGCCATTTCGGGAAGGGATAGGTCAGCTACTTACCTAATCAGGAATGCCACTCTCCTGGGACACAACTTGATTCTACCACATCAGTCTGTGGTCAAGCAGAGGGATACGGCCGAGGAAAGAGCTGCCAAAGCCAAAGGAGGGGCCACGACAAAGAGCAGCAAGAGGAGACCCTTCTCGATACCTCCAGTCGTCGGGGGGAAGAAGCTCAAGAAATCTGATGGACCCTCTCCCAGCACATGCCCAGATGTTCCGGAGGAGGAAAGTGGAGAGGAGGAAAGAGGTGAGGAGGAGAGCGGAGGTGATGGAGAAGGTGATGGTGGTAACGGTTGCGAAGGACAGAGTGGTAGTGGAGTTGGTGCCTTGACCTCTGGGCAAGCAGGTGATATTCAAGAGTGGACGGATGATGCTTTCCGCCAAGCCTTTGAAGGGTTGGAAGAAGGGTCGGCCTTGGTGGAGAAACCGAAGAAATCTGATAAGACCGGGACTGGTGCCAGTCCATCTTCTGAGAGCATTTCAGCTAGGGCAACTCCAGCAGTTCAAGGTGAATTTTCGACTCCTCTTCTAACTTCACATGTTTCTTGGATTATAGTCTCATGCACTCTTGTAACACTTGGTTTTTATTCCAGGAACGGGTAAGGCTGCCAAGACATCAGACATTCGGCACCGCCTCGAGCAATTCAAACTCCTCAAAGCTTCTGCTAAACCGAAGCCCTCGACTGACCGTTCCGGGGGCGTAGTCGGCTACCGTCCTCTTCTCGGAGTCATTGAAGAGGATATTCAAAAGAGAAAGAGGAGGCGTTCCATGTTCGAACCTTCACTTGGACCTCAGCCCCCAACCCAGCCTATTCATGACATCACGGGGGAGGATACTGAGTCCATACCATCTCCGCATCCATCAGAGAATCCTTCCGTTACTCATGTTGATCGTCTCGGCTTGGCTCGTAACCCATTTGTGGGTCATCCAGATCTGGACCCGAGTTCTCATGATATTTCCTTCGATGAGGTTACCGGTGAGCACCTCCTACCCCGCAATTCTATGGTAAGGGTGCTTGATGAGGCTAAGTCTTTGGATCTTGACTTGTTGACCACTTGGATTGTGACTATGGGTGATGAGGCCAAGGCAAACATCGATCGGGTGGCTGAGGAGACCAAGAAGTTGATGGACATCACGCCCGACTGGTCAAGGCTGGAGAGGAAATCGGAAGTGCTAACATTCGACTGCGGCTAATGGTTTTCGATCAGGCCAAACAGCTTGCCGATCAGGCCATTCAGATCTCCCAGCATGAGGCGGCCTCTAGACGACTAAAGAAAACCATGGAAAAGGCTAGCAAGGCAGACTTGCGAAAGATGGAGGCTGCTTGCAAGAAACGAATTGACACGGCCATCGCAACGGTGGATGAGGTTCGGAGAGCGGACCTCGAGCAGGTAGAGGAGTTATCTGGAAGGCTCGAAGCCGCAGGGCTTGCTCAGGCCAAGCTAAAGGAGGAGATGGAGGCGATGAGGAGATCCCTTCAAGCTAACTGCTCGAGATACCGATTGGAGAGGGATGCTGTCATTGCAAAGTTGTCGGTTTCTAAGGCCCGTATGAGGGAGTTTGAGGAGAACGAGGGGATGATATGTTGCAGGATATGTATTTTCGTACTTGGAAGCAGGGCAACTTATCCTGGATGGACGATTACCCCCGGGCATGGCTAGGATATATCTCCGGGCTTTGGAGGAGGCTAAGGCTGATGCGGACAAAGAGGGTGGCGTGGCCTTCAGAATGGATGTGGTTACCGCTCAGTTCACCAAAGAGGAGAGGTGGCGGTGAAGGAGGGCATGCGGCTTCTTACCGCCGAGGAAGTGGGTGTGCAGTTGGAGGATGATGATCAGGGAGCAGACGCTGGTAAGTCTTCCCTTTTAATCTTTTCTTAACTTGATTACTTATCGTTTTTCTAATAGATTCTTCTCCTGAATTGGACAGGTGGGACCTCTGGTCAGCATGCTGGGAGTTCTGATCCTGCTGTCAAGTAGATCTTGGGGGGTTGGAAGGATAGAGATGAAGTTCTGATGCCGCCGACTATTTTGACTTGATCGGGGCATTTTTGGTTTTACTTGACGTTCCTGTATATACTAGTTCTAAAACATTAATGTACTTTCAGGTTGTAATTATGTCATTGCAACGAACGACTTTATTTTTAACATGTAACTTTATAACATAAGCTGATTCTGTCATATTAGGATGCTGTCATTATTTTGATGTGTAGCATAAGAAATACAGCTGTGCATGTGCTAGTGATTCAATTGTGTTTTGATGTCAAGTTCTCGCTTAAACTATAATTTCATGTCTTGCAATGTTAATGTGATGTGTGAATATATCAGAGCTACTTATTTGTACACAAGGGAAGAGAGTACCACCCTTCAAGTTTTTGCTGTAGACGGTAGCTTTGAATGCCTTGTGTAATCGAATATGGAATGCCATTGAATGTCCTGCCATCCAGCTGTGAGTTCTTATTCCCATTAGCGAGTGTCTCCTATTTTGTGTCCTGTACTTTAGTGATCGTTATAGAGGATAGGAGGAAAGTTTATATAAATAAAAAGGAAATATAAGGAATAGTAAAACTTCCAATCACGGAACGCCTTCGATGTGCTTAAGTTCGTGGCAAACGGGTTTTGTAGTCACTTACCCTAGCTGTGGGTCTTGGAGACATTCGTCATCCATCTTACGCCTCCGTGGGGAGTTTTCTTTTTTACCACAGCCGTACTTAAGACACATCGGAGCCGAGATCGCGCACAGTAACTACCCGGGCCATTATGGCCCGTAATCGTGGGTATTATTCGATTTACCATGGCCGGCTAGCGTGGGTGCCGATCGTCAACTGTGAACTGCCCCTGGCTGGCCACACCTTATGTTGGGGCTTATAATCGGTTCACAGTCGCCGGCAAGCCGAACGCCGTAATGAGCTGCCTCGGCTACAGTCGGCCTTCTCGGTGGCTTATGATCGGCTCATTACAGTTGGCTTTGAGAGCCGTCGCGAGCAATGAATTAACCCGCAGCAGAGGGATGCTGGAGCAAAAGTGTCTCATTGACGAGGGCATAGATTCGTATAGTACCTGTTAGGTCTTGTCCAGGTGAGGTTGTGCTGTGAAGTGTCCAGAATGGAAATGCCGTTATACAAGATTTTGTTCAACAGAAAAGGATAAAGCTTAACAAGCAGCCAAGATATAAAGGAACAAGTTTAAAAAGAGACAAGATTTTTAAAGTGGTTCGGCACGTAAATGCCTACATCCACTGATTCTCTTTGTTAATTCATTTCATATGGGCGGTACAAGTTAAGGAAAGTATCGACGAAGGTGTTGGATGTTCCATGCCCTCTGGAGCACCTCTCCGTCCACTGTTGACAAAATATAAGCTCCGTTGTGGAGATCTTTATGAATTACATAGGGTTCGTCCCAGATTGGATCTAGCGCTCCGGCGCACGGGAAGATCCGCTTTAGGACAAGATCTCCTTCTCGTAAGCTGCGGTGCTTGACTTTGGAGTTGTATTGTGCTGCCACCTTTTGCTTGTGAGCTGCCGCTTTGAGTGCTGCATCGTTTCTTCTCTCTTCAATTAGATCCAAAGATATGTGGAGGAGTTCTTCGTTCTTTTATGGGTTGTAGTGGATCCTACGGTGGAAAGGCACTATAGTTTCAACTGGGAGCATGGCCTCCGATCCGTATGCCAAAGAGAAAGGAGTATGCCCTGTTGATGTTCTGTAAGATGTGCGATAGGCCCAAAGTGCCGTAGGAAGTTTATCCACCCAAGCGCCTTTTGATTTTTCAAGTTTCTTCTTAACGAGAGTTTTAAGAATTTTGTTGAAAGCTTCGACTTGTCCGTTTGCCTGAGGATAAGCTACAGATGAGAAGCTTTTGTGAATTCCGTGCTCTCGGCACCAGTCGGCGAACTCCTCGCTGTCAAACTGAAGTCTATTGTCCAATATGATTTTGAGTGGAACCCCGTACCTACATAGAACATTTTTGATCAAGAAATTAATAACTTTTACCGAAGATATTTTATTTAAAGGTTCTGCTTCCACCCATTTGGTGAAATAGTCAACTGCCACTATAGCATATTTGGCTCCGCCTCGGCCCATCGGCAGTTCGTCAATCAAGTCAATTCGCCATACTGCAAAGGGCCAAGGGCTGGTCATTTGAGTAATCTCATTTGTTGGTAGTCGAGGAATCTTAGCAAATTTCTGACATCTGTCACATCTTTTGACGAAGTCTAAGGCATCTTTGTTTAAAGTGGGCCAGTAATACCCATATCGGAGTATTTTCTTTGCTAGAGTCTGCCCTCCAGTGTGATCTCCGCAACTTCCTTGATGGATGTTGGACAAGACTTTCTCGGCTTCCCTTCCCGCGACACACCTTAATAAGGGGTTAGAGAAGCCGCGCCGATAGAGGATGCCTTCTTGTATTGTGTAGCGGGAAGCTTTCCTCAAGATTTTCTTAACTTCGTTACGCCCGTCGGGCAGTGTGCCACTTTGTAAGTACTTCCGGATATGAGTCATCTAAGTTTCCTCTTCGATTGCAGCTATCAAATTCATTGGCTCGAAACTCGGGGATAGTTGCCTTGAGATATTTATTGTTCTGGAAGTGGTGCCGTCCTTCATGCTAGCTTGCTTTACCAGTTCGTCGGCCTCCTGATTCTCTCCTCGAGGAATGTGTTTGATTAAATAGTGATCCAATTGATTGAGCAGCAGCTTGGTCTACTTTAGATATGCTGTGAGTCGTTCTCCTCGAGTCTGGAATTCTCCCAGTATTTGATTTACAATAAGTTAAGAATCACTATGGAGACATAAAGAACCGACTCCAATCTCTAGGGCAAGTTCTAATCCGGCTATCACTGCTTCATATTCTGCATCGTTGTTGGTGGCAGCGAATTCCAACTTTAGGGCATAGTGTAGCTTCCTTCCCCTGGGGGTGATTATCACAATACCTGCCCCCGAGCCTTGTTCGTTCGATGCTCCATCTACAAAGAGATTCCACTTGATATGTTTTGTTATTTCAGATTGATCTTTACCTTCGTTGGTAGTGAATTCGGCAATGAAATCGGCCATAGCTTGTCCCTTGATGGCGGTGCGAGGGTGGTAGGTGATATCATATTGACTCAGTTCAATGCACCATTTAAGTAGTCGCCCAGAAGTGTCGGGGCGATGGAGTACCTGCCTTAGCGGTTGATCGGTTAAAACTCTGATGGAATGAGATTGGAAATAGTGTTGCAGTTTCCGTGACGTGATTAGCAAACAGTATGCTAGCTTTTCAAGTTTAGGGTATTTGGCTTCTGCCTCTGTAAATCTCTTGCTTACAAAGTATACGGGCCGCTGTGCGTGGTTGTCTTCTCTCACCAAAGCGGCGCTTAAAGCATGGTACGATACAGAAAGGTATAAGTATAGTTCTTCGCCTTCATTTGGAGTTGAGAGTACTGGTGGTCTCTGAAGGCTTTCGATTAGGCTAAGGAAGGCTGTCGAGCATTCGTCAGTCCATTCGAACTTTCCTTTGTCTTTCTTTAGAGCTTCGAAGAAAGGGATACATTTGTCGGTTGCTTTAGAGTTGAACCTGCTTAGGGCGGTCACTTTCCCGTTTAGGCTTTGCATCT
This sequence comes from Allium cepa, assembly GCA_030765085.1. Classification (NCBI taxonomy): domain Eukaryota; kingdom Viridiplantae; phylum Streptophyta; class Magnoliopsida; order Asparagales; family Amaryllidaceae; genus Allium; species Allium cepa. The sequence goes on along the minus strand of CM060928.1, from coordinate 845,531,221 downwards.
CTCTTCGAGTGGATGGTATCTTGATATCTTGCAAAGCCCGGACTTGTTCGGGGTTTTCTTCAATCCCCCTGGCATGGACGATGAATCCCAATAACTTTCCCGACAATACTCTGAAGGAGCACTTTAGAGGATTCAGCTTCATTCCATATTGGCGAAGTACTTGAAACATCTCGTCCAGGTGGTTTATATGATCGTTGGCTTTCCTCGATTTTACCAGCATGTCATCCACATAAACTTCCATAGTTCGTCCTATTAGTTCCGCAAACATCTTGTTGACGAGGCGTTGATAAGTAGCTCCGGCGTTTTTAAGTCCAAAAGGCATTACTCTGTAGCAGTACAATCCCCGGTCAGTGATGAAACTAGTGTGGTCTTGATTGGGGGCGTGCATAGGGATCTGGTTATATCCTGAGTATTCGTCCATAAAGGATAAGAGTTCGTGTCCGGCTGTGCTGTCCACGAGTTGATCGATTCGGGGGAGTGGGAAGCAGTTCTTCGGGCAAGCGTCATTTAAGTTGGAGAAGTCGATGCATGTTCTCCACTTCCCATTAGCCTTCTTTACCAGTACCGGGTTGGCGATCCATTCTGGGTAGATGGCTTCTCGTATGAAGTTATTGGCAAGTAGGTTCTTTACTTCTTCCTCGAGGGCTGCTGATCGTTCTGCCCCCATGCTTCTCTTTTTCTGCTTTACTGGCACCTTGGTGGGATCGATGTTCAGTACGTGGCATGCTACGTCTGGGGAGATTCCTGTCACGTCAGCGTGCATCCATGCAAATACATCCATGTTGTGGCGAAGAAAGTCGACGAGTTGATCCTTCAATTCCGCTCTTAACTGAGACCCGACTCTCAGTAGTCTATTTGGGTCGTGTTTGTCTATAGATACAAATTCCATAGCCTCTGCAGGCTCGGTGGTGGCCTCCTCCTCCTTGTCCCTGGGGTCTAATTCATTGAAAGGATCACTGGTATATCGAAGAGGAGGGACTTTCTTTAATTGCTATGCTTCCAGGTTTTTCTTGCAGAGAGAAGTGTCTGCATCCTTCCCTTTATCCTTCCTGCGGTTATTGCGAAGTTCAGTCACATAGCAATCTCGAGCGGCGTCTTGATCTCCCTCTATTTCTCCTATTCCATTATCCATTGGAAATTTTATCTTCAGGCACCATGGGGCTAGGACAATTTGGAAGTCAGACAAGGCTGGTCTTCCCAAAAAGGCGTTGTAGGCTGAGTGGTTCTCTATTAGCACAAATGCTTGTTTTCGCACAACAGAGCGGGGATGACTTCCTATTTCGACAAAGAGGTCCAGTTGCCCGAGGGGCATCTTCGCATCTCCGGTGAAACCATGTAGCGGTTTGCTGCAGGGAGACACATACTTCATTGACAGCTTCATTTTGTCGAAAGCGTGCTTGAATAGGATATTTACTGAGCTTCCAGTGTCTACTAGAATTCGGAAAACCTTGGCTGGATCGAACCAGGCAGAGATGACCATAGGATCCATGTGAGGGTACTGCCTTCCCTCTAGATCACGCCTACTGAATGTGATATCATCATTCTCTTTCCGTTTCGGGTGGCGCTCTTCTGTAACAGAATTAACGTAGCCTTCATTGTTTCTAAGTGACTTACCATATCTCTCCATCTCTGCCCAGCTTCCGTCGGCGATGTGTGGTCCTCCTGATATGGTAAGGACCGCTATCTTCTCTTGACTGGAGTCGCTGGTGTTGCGATTTCCTCCGCCTACTTCCGGAAGGGGCAGCCCTGGGTTCTCATTGGCAGGAGTTGAAGTCCTGTTCTGACCTTTCACATAGCGCTCTAGTCTCTTCCTTCTGATGTGTTCTTCAATCAAGTCCCGGAGATGATGGCATTCATTGGTGTCGTGCCTGTGAGATTCGTGGAAGCAACAGAACTTTCCAGACTTAATTGCATTATCTGATTGCTTCTTGTGCGGGGGGCGCTTGTATCTAACTTCGTCTTGGGTGGCCAAGAAGATGTTTTCGATTGTTTCATTTAAAGGAGTGTAAGATTCAAATCTCGGTCATAGCCTATATAAGGGCTTTTCCCCCTTCTTGCCCCCAACTCTATCTCTGGAGTCATTTCTTCGAACGTCCTTTGCTACTACGGGTGTGTTGCCATGAGCTGCCTTGGTTTTTTGCCCTGTCTGCCTTTCAATGGCAGCGTCTTCAAGTCTCATATATTTCCCGGCTTCGTGGAAGAAATCGGGTAAGGTAGCTGGCTTTTCTTTCGTTAATCTCCCAGCAAACTTAGTATCCGGATGCACACCACTGCAGAAGGCCACTAGGATAAGTTTCTCGTCGGCATCTTGGACTGCGGCCGCTGCGGCGTTGAATCGGGTTAGATATTATTGCACTGTCTCTTCGGGCTTCTGTTTGATATTAGATAGGGAATAAGCATCCTTGGGTTGTTCCACATGAATGCGAAACTGGCTGATGAACTTTTCTTTCAACATTTCCCATGAGCTGATGGACCCTTGGGGTAGATGGCAGAACCAGGAGGTAGCTAGATCTGCCAAGAATAGTGGAAAGCATTTACACAATACTCCCTCTGTTGCTCTGCTCATGAGCATATGCTGTGTGTATCTCTGCAAATGTACAACGGGGTCAGAGGTTCCCTTGTAAGGTTCCATTGTTGGCATTTTTCATTCCCGGGGGGTGATGGCAGTTTCGATATTGCGGGTGAAGGGGCCGGTTACCCTAGCGCCTATCCCCCGATCCCTTTGGTCCCGTTGGACGCACTCTCTGAATAATCGCGCCATCCTTTCATCAGAACGTGGAGCGGATAGAAATGAGTTTGGTTCTTCCCTGCGGGATTGATTCCGTCCAGATGACCTGTAGGGATGGTTTCGTCTATCACTCCTGACATTCTCCAATGACTGCCTCTGGTCTTCCGGGGGCACGCTGGATTCAGCCACAGTTGGCCCTTGCCTTGATCTTCCCATGCTGGGTTCTGTTCTCAGCACTTCCTCGGGTCCAACTTCGGGCTGGACTCCAGCTCGGCCCCGTCTATTGGTGTTTCCATGGTTAGGTAGCGTGGCATGCTCAACTACATCCGACCCCTGCCTGGTACCTCCCCTGTTGGGTTTGGTTCCAAATGTTTCCTTGGGTCGGAATTCGGGCTGAGTCCGGGCTCAGCTCCTACCATTGTTGTTTCTGTTGTTAGCCTCCTCGAAGAAGAAAGACCTTTGTCGTCTCCCAAATCCTCCAGACCGGGACTCACCCCATGATTTAGTGTTGTGGTTGGTTTCTTCAACATCCCTTAAGCGTGACATGAGTTGATCCACCAAGGCTTCTTGTTGAGATGTGAAGCGGTTAGTTACTTCAGCCACAACCCTGTCCAGATCCGCCCTTGTAATTGGTTGTTCCGTAGCAGGGGCAATCGGATTTGCCTGATTTCCATTTGCTGTTGGAACCGGACGATTGTCTTGATCTCTGATCACTAGATCTAGGATACTGCCAGTTGCGATGTTCTTTCCTTTGTTAGCATCTTTCTTCCGTCCGGGAGGCATGTTTTCCAAGCAATGAACGATGCTGATAGGAAAAGGGTTAAGTGGGAGAAGCTGAAGCTTCGAGCTCCTGTTTCTCGGTGAAAGCACCAAAAATGTTTGCACAAAAAATGGGCAAACACATCCGAGTCATATGATTTAGTTGATTATATATGGTTCTTAGCGATTTAGGTGATTTATGTGAATATATAAAATAGATGGACTAAACTGTAAAAGACACACAGATTTATAGTGGTTCGGCCAGAATGTGCCTATGTCCACTTTATATGTTATTCTCCTTTTCTCTTCAGATTACAAGTACAAAGCTTTGATTACAAGTAACTGAAAGTTGTTTGAATGTTCTATCCGTGCCTGAGCTCTCAAACTTGTCTTCCATTGTTGTACCTCTACCCCTCTATTTATAGAGTGAGGTTGGGGGCAGGGATCTTGGATGTATATAGCGGCTGGTGGGCCTGGGCCGTGGTCTGGTCGCGTCCTCCCTTGCTTCTGGTTCGGCAGTGGATGGAGGTAGGTTGGTTTGGTAGAGCTTGGTTCGGTGGGACATGATCCGGTGGTGAGTGGATGGAGATTGGTTCGATGGGACATGATCCGGTGGTGGGTGGATGGAGCTTGGTTCGTGGGACATGATCCGGTGGTGAGTGGATGGAGCTTGGTTCGGCTATGTAGGGGAAGTTGGTTGGTTCGGTAATGCTTGGGAGTGGTGTTGGACCGGTAGGGCTTTGGAGAGTGTATTGGTTCGGCATTGTTTGGAGAGGAGATGGTTCGGTGAAGGTGAATCAGATAGTGGTGTAGTTCGAGAATTCGCAACTCGGTGGCTGGGTTGTGGCAGGGTTTTGAGCGAAGAGTTAAGGCTAGTCGATAGCGGGTGTCGTGAGTTTACGTGTGTAAGCGTCTAACTGCTTAATTTCTAGTAAAAACCTTAGGGGAAGCACATAGGCAGAGTTTTGCCGAAGCTGGGTAAATTGTGTATCGTTCTATTTCTGCATTTATTATTCTGCTATTATCTGTGCTGCTATTTTGATATATCTGTGTTGAAAATATTTTATAAACTTCCGCATTAAATTTTTATAATTAATAGCGTCACCCTATTCACCCCCTTCTAGGGTGAAATCGATCCTACAAGTGGTATCAGAGCAAAGTACAAAAGCCATTTTTGTTTTCAAAAACCAATTTTTTTTAAAAAAAAATTGAATTTTTAAAATGGATTCTTTTAATACTGCTTTTGTTGTGGAGCAATCCATAGTTAGACCACCAATGTTCAATGGTGAATATGCTTACTGGAAAAATAGGATGAAAATTTTTCTGAAAACCACTGACACTTAGGATATTGTTGAGACAGGGTATAGAGCATCAACTATAATTGTAAATGATCAGGAAATAAATAAACCGAAGGATCAATGGACAGATCAAGAAAATAAGTTACAAAATACTAATGCCAAAGCTATGAATTCGATTATTTGTTTATTAGATCAGTTTGAATTTAATCGTGTCTCACATTGTCTAACTACACACAAAATATGGCATACACTCGAAGTGACTCACGAAGAAACATCTCAAGTCAAAGAATCTCGCATTGCCATGCTGAGTAGCAAATACGAGAATTTCATAATGGCCAAGGAAGAAAATGTCAAAGAGATGTACGCACGACTTTCCAATATCATATACAAATCAAAAGCTCTCGGAAAATCATAAACGGAATTGGAAATAGTTCAAAAAATCCTCAGAGTCCTCCCATGAAGTTTTGAAGCAAAAGTGACTGCCATTCAAGAATCGAAAGATTTAAAACAAATCAAAGTTGAAGAACTCATCGGAAATCTCACCACTTATGAGCTAGAAATGAAATTCAAGGAAGAGTGTGAAGGAGGAGATACTCGAAAGAAGTCAATAGCTCTCAAAGGGACAACTGAAAGTGATGATGATAACGATGATGATGGAGCAGCAGAGTTAGAAATGGTAATAAAGAAATTAAAAAGGTGGAACCGCAAATACAGAAATCCAGCTCTAAATCAAAAATTAAAAAGCAGAATAATCAAAGTTTTAGATAACACAGAACAGCGAAAAATCATCTGTCATAAATGCAACCAACCCGGACACATCAAGCCCAATTGTCCTCAAAATCGACCCGACTTTGAAAAGAAATCAAAAAGGAGAAATTTTTCAACCACGTGGAATACAAGTGATGAAGATAATCAAATTACTAGCAGTGAGAGTGAGAAAGCAGATATGTGCCTTCAAGGTAATATAACTGATAGTGACGATGACGAGCCAAGCGAGGTATCAAAACTCACTCATTCAGAATTATTTATATATTTCCACGAAGTAAATGGTTGTTTTGGACGACTTAGGGAGAAGTATGCCAAACTTGAATCACAAAGAGATAGTTTGAGAGAAGTAAATGAAAAGCTTGAACAATTAGTTAAAAACTATCAAAACAAGTGCCTTAAGTGTGATAAGTGTCCAACATTCGAAGAAGAAATTAAAAAATCAGAAATTAAAATTAAATCGCTTGAAAATGAAATTTTGATTTTAAAGGAAAGTGAAAATACTAGGGGAGAGAATTCAATTAAAAAGTGTACACAATTATTAAACGAAAATGAATCTCTCAAAACACAAGTCCAACAATTGTCAACAACTTCAGATAAATTTGCAAAAAGTGAAAAATCGTTGAATATGCTATTAGGAAAACAAACGGTTAATACAGTTAGACAAAGACTTGGATATAATCAATCTGAAAATGTTCGAAATGAAATTAATCAAGTCAATTCAATGTGCACAATTTGTAGAAAATTTGGACACAATCAAAATATTTATTGGTATAGACCCAAAGACGTAAAAACCATTCCAATTTAGGTTCTAAAAGGCACAAATATAAAATCTCTCAAAGTTAAACAAATTTGGGTGCCAAAAGGAACATATATAAATAGTTATGGGTCTCCATAAAATTATTTTTCAAAATCAATTGCCACTAACAACCATGGACCTATAAAAACAAATAGGTCACAAAAATCTTTTAAGGTGTAGGTGTGGTGGCAGGCTAAGGAACAACAATAGTGTCACTTGGATTCTGGTTGTTCCAAGGACACAACAAGCGTCAAAGCAAAGTTCCTTAGCCTAATACAAAGGTGACAGAACTACAATGGATAACAACGGAAAATATCGTAAAGGTAAAACAGATAATGTATATTTTGAACGATATATTAAATGTGATAATCTGCACCGTAGTCTGAATTAAATCAGCCAGTAATGTGATGATGAAATAAATGATGATTTTGATTCTGACTTATTCAAAATTGTTGGCCAATTATATTCATATGCCAAGAACACTATAAAAATCTCAAGAATCTTTGAACTACTTCATATGTAATAGTTTGAATTAATGATAGTGTTTTATTGGATGATAATACATTTGGTTATTTTACGGCTGACTCTATATTCATGATTTTTTATTATTTACACGGTTTCAATTCAAATTCAAGAGACTTTCAATTAGAAAGTTGTTAAAAAATGATTTTGAGATATTTTGTTGCGCACTTCATGATCTGGTCTATAACATTCAACTAATAATATTTTTGAGTGAAAAATTCAGATGCAGATTACACTGGTAATCTAATTGATAGAAAAATTACTAGCGGAACGTGATATATGATGAGACATTTAGTAACTGCATTGTTTTTCAAAGAAAATATCTGTATATTTTTCATTTCAAATAATTTTCAAATAGTAGAATTTTTTTCATAAAACCCCTTTTAGAAAATCATTTTTGACCTTGTTTTCAGATTGGTCATTTTTAGAAAAATTGATTTTATAATTATTTTTGAATTTGATTTTGAATGACTACGTTGACTAATCTGACTCTCTACTAATTATCGAAAGGATAAATAGTGATTGAAAAAGTGATGAGTGTTGATATTAATCATATATTATAACTTGAGACAGTATAATTATTAAATTTCTTTAGAAATTTAAACAAGAGTTATAAAACTTTTTATTGGTAAAAATTCCATGACCGTCTCTATTTCTACCATATTTCTAACGACCATCACTCAACAAAATTCAATATAGTTTGTCGATATGTGGTACTTTAAACAGGAATCATTCATTTTTCATTTTATAATATATTTTTTAAAATAAAAAAAATAAAAAAACCAAAGCGTTTAAAAGACCTCACGGTTATGCATTGGTGAATTGCTTGGAATTTATTATGTGCTTCCATGCTCATTTAAAAGTCCTCACGGTCATGTATGGAATGCATATCAAAATTGATTTTTTAAATAAACAAGTTGATTCTAATCCCATTTAAAAGCCTCACGGTTATGCATGGTTAGAAGATACTTGAATTTATTTTTAAAAAAAATAAAATTGGAATACTACTAATCTCATTTAAAAGTCCTACCGATTATGCATGATTGGTAGATATTCAAATTCCTGATATAAATATACCACAAATAGACACAACTATATGGTTTTATATGATGACATCATTCCCATCATTCTAAAAGTGGAATATGCGCCTAACATAGTATTTATGATTTTTGTTTGATTTTTTATTGAAATTAAATATTTATATTCGATTGTGTTTTAATGTTGCATTAATATCTGTCACTTTATCTTTATTTTTCTAACAATATTGATCTTTTGCTAATAACAAAAGGGGGAGAGAAAAGTTAAGATTTTGTCAAATAAAAGCAAGTAAAGGTTAAATATTCTCTATTTGCATCTAGGCTAATTTTCGTATTTTTAATTGTATGCATATATGAAGGGGGAGCGTTGTGTAGAGAGGAAGCATTCAAATAGGGGGAGCAAATTGAATGTTCAAATACATTTAACAAATTCAAAATCTTAAATATATGTTTCTTATCATCAAAAGGGGGAGATTGTTGAATATGCGAGTATATGATTTTGTTTGATGATAATAAACATATATATATATATATATATTCATTTAAATGTATTTGTTACTGTACAATTATATTTTTCACGTAATTAAATAAATATTTGGTGAATAAAATAAATAACACAGAGTTTAAATTCAAACAGATATTTTATTCAAACAAATATTTATTACAATTTTGAATAGTACAAATTCAAGCTCTCACTATACATATACAACTTTGATTACATTACAATTTCAACCACATCACATTTCAATTTACATAATTGTCCTCACTACATATCGCTCATTCACTCGTATTTATCTTTAACTTCATTCCAGATTGAATCCAGCATTTGACCAATCTGCAAAAATATACACTGACGTAGTAAAATTGAAAATAAAATATTTTTGCAGTATAAAATAAAATTTATTTTGTAAATATTATTTGCCTCGGTTATTTAGGTTGTTCGTCATCGCTTAATTCAAATTCATCATACACGAATAGCTTGTGACATGCACAGTGTATCACTGTATATGCCACAAGGCCGTGCACACCGATATATACACTTGATAAAATTACAGGGACAGGTGAGCATAGGTCAAACCCAAATCAAAAGCCGGGTTCAAATCAAGTGCAATAAAAAAATAATGTCACAATATCAGCACAAGTCAAACCCGAGCTCCAAGTTGGATTCAACTCAGGTGCGCTGCAAAACATCATAAAACTGTCGAGCTTAAAATTCAAATACAACCAAACAGAATGACACAAGATTCAAGACTGCACATATATACATATGAGATGACAATTTCAAAAGACTACAAAACCTCGACCAAGACCAGAACTCGTTCTGTAACCAGGTAAACCAGATCAACAAAGACTAGACAGCCATGCATGCATACATGTCAACCAGGCAGCAAACAAAGTTAATACAACAACAAAATGCAACACTGAAGCATACAAGACAACCGGGCTATAGAGATGAACCAGATAAGGCACAAGATCACAAGTTCACATATGTGACTACAATACAATGCACAAACATATATATACATATGTATATACACATGTACACATACATGTAGTGATAGCAAAACCAAAATGAATAAAATATACATATGCATCTAACTAAAGCAAATATACAGCACACATATGAATGCATGACAACCAGACAAGCTACCATGAATGACCAATCAGTTCACATCAATGCCCAACACAATTGAACAAACAATGTGAACATGAAGAAGGCTCATAGCGATATGCAGTAAACAACATCAAGACGCATGCAACATTTTCAGTGGAAATATATATATGGACACAATACAACAGAGGGTGCAACACAATACATGCATACACACATACAAATGTATGTTTGCACATATATGCAGACTTTAATAAATAGTTTAACAGAGAGGGCAATGCAATATGAACCAGAAAGTATGCAAGAGAAACTGTCTCGAAGCAAATGGGAATTAAATGCACAGACTCAAAAAAAGCGTGAAACAAAGGCACAGTCTCAACATCAAAGACCGGAGGCATACATATGGTTGCAGTAAAGGCAGAGCTCGAGGCTACCAAGTTAAACAATGAAAATTGCCTCAAAGCAATATGACACAGTTACAACATATACATCAATGAAACTCAAGTCAAATACTATGTAAATGTACAAAGACTCCAAGCATTTCAAACACAAAGCAAATCAGTCACAGTGCAGTTTCCAACAAAGACAGAATGCAACATGGAAGTAGTAACAGTGCCAAGTCACAAAGACAATGGTCAACATCAAGCATCAGAAAATGGCCAGAGTAAATCATTTCCAAAGTCAAGGCCAATTTCAATCTGAAACAACCAGGGTGCAAGTTTGAACAATTTCAAAAATCATGGTACAGCAGTCATGGGAAGGCAAGTAGAAATCGAACAAGTCAAATTCTAACATGCTACAGAGATGAAATAAATCAATATCGTCACAGCAAAGTCAAAGCCGTAATCAAAGAATATGATGAACAAGTCAGGGACATGGTAGTCAAGAATCGAGCAAGGAAAATTCAAAGCCATGATTATCAAGTAGCCAAGCAATCAAATATACGAAATTGAATAAGTCAGATATCATCTCATGCATCCATATGAAGATCGGCGGCCAAGCATATAATCAGACGAATTCAAACAAATATGTGCGAAGGAAAATCAAGGGTTTCGATCCCTGTATATAAACCCTAAACATCATCGGCAAAAGTGAAAATCTGAGTTCGAACAAAACAGATACCAAAAGTCAAATTAACAACTCGAATCTGATTCGAGTTCGAAGCAAAACAGATACAAAAAAAATTTAATCAACAACTCCAATCAAAGTCGAGCGTAACTGAAATCAAAAAACATCACGTACCAATTTTATACGAAGCATACACGCTCGAAAATTTTGAAGCTGCCACAAGCAACAATCAGCAAGCCAAGTCGAAGAACATTGAAGTCTACAATCGAAAGATATCAAGCGACACTTCAAATTAGCAAAACCCTAAATCTGGAAGGGGATTGAACAGCCATTATTAAGCAACGAATACCGGGCCGAAGACATAAGACAAAAGAAAAGGATTTCTTCTAATATTAATTGGGCCGGTTTATTTTGGGCTTAGAATATTTAAAATTAGGGTTTGTCTTGTTTAAATTGTTTTAAATTGTTCCTTTCTTTTAGACTCTTATAATTACTAGTCGTGTGACTAGGGGATGAGCTACGATGGTGTAGTTCGAGAATTCGCAACTCGGTGGCTGGGTTGTGGCAGGGTTTTGAGCGTAGAGTTAAGGCTAGTTGATAGAGGGTGTCGCGAGTTTACGTGTGTAAGCGTCTGACTGCTTAATTTCTAGTAGAAACCTTGGGGGCAGCACGTTGGCAAGGTTTTGCCGAAGCTGGGTAAATTCTGTGTCGTTCTATTTCTTCATTTATTATTCTGCTATTATCTATGCTGCTATTTTGATATATCTGTGTTGAAAATATTTTATAAACTTCCGCATTAAATTTTTGTAATTAATAGCATCACCCTATTCACCCCGCCCCCTCCCCAATCTAGGGTGAAATCGATCCTACAAGTAACTCAACCTGAAAACATCTTTCCTGAAATAAAGCTTCAACCCAAAAATAATCTGTAATCAATGCTCAAAGCTGTAACAAGTTCAAGAAGCCTGTAATATTTTATCTTCAAACTGGAATCAAGTTTGGAGTCATCATCATCTCAGTCAACCAAGCTTTTCAAGTTCAAGCATTCAAAGTTTTCTGGAATCAAAACAACAAAGCAATGCAAATTTTCAAATCCAATTTTAAAGCTCTTTGCAATTTCAAAAAGTGTGTAAACGTTTTAAACTAAAAACTTAAGTTGCTAATTATCTGTTGCTTGACAAATTGCCGTGATCATGATGTCTTGCATGTATATATATAAGTGAGCTATCTCTGTTTGTGAAAGTGAATGACTGTGCATGTATATTTGATTTATTCTTCTCTGTTTTTAAACTATAGAGAGTAGAAATAAAGGAAATATTCAAATCTTCTTATCAGCTCATTGGTAAGTCTTAAGTTTTGAACATGATATGTTTGGTTTAACACAAATTTAAGTTTAAAATTTTATTCAAGTAGAATAGATGTGAAAAACTTCTGGAATCAAAATAGCACAGTAGAAATTCTAAAACATGATTAAATCAAGTATTTTAATTCGCTGTTTTAAGTTTATATCTTGAATCATCTTTGATAAATAGGAATTTTAAAACAAGAATTAAGATTTTTAGTACTAGGATTAGTGTGCATTTTGGGATTGTCTGGAAATGGGTTTCTGGGAAAGTTCTGGTGGCCAGAGCATTTTTGGTGGCCGTGGCTTTGACTGGAGGAGGTCAGGGTGTAGGAGTGGTCAGGAAAAATGTCAGGTGAGGTCCCTGATCACTGTGGCGTCGGCGGCGTAGGATTTAGGATTTTAAACCTAGTTTGTTCGAACTGGGAAAAATTGGATCATTGCTGCTTCTATGGTGCATCGAGTTCAAGGGAACTTCGGGAATGGGTTCGTGGATGATTGGAAGTTGTGTGACCGTGATGGCGCGATGTCCGGTGGTCAGCATCGTGAGTTTGAGGTGGATTTGGTCATGGCAGTTGGTTCCAGTTTCAACTGGAATTCTCGATTTTGATTCGAGGATGGTGAGGGTGTTTTGATGATCGGAGAAGGTTGTGGTGATGATGGTCGTCATGCCGGAGGGTTCGTGAGTGGTCGGAGAAGTCGCTGGTGGTGGTGCATGTGCATAAGTGCAGGTTGTGTCTGTGGTTTGTGTGGTGGTTTGGGTAGGAGATTTGCTCGAAGAATGGTTCGAGATTTTTGGTTTGTGACTCGAGTAGAAACTCGAGTAGCCTGTATTGTTTTAACCTGAAACGGTTTTGTTGTTTCCAAGTTTTTCGAAATTTTAAATTTAAACTTAACTTTTGAAATTTATGAAAAGGAAATGGAACTTGGAATAGTTTGAGTGATTCACAGGTTCAAACTGAAGCAGTTGATTAAAGGAAATTTTTAAAAAAAGTTTTATAAAAAAAGTTTCAAATTTAATTAATGTAAGTTTTAAATTTTGAAATGAATCTTGTTTTTAAATTCTATCCTTTAGAGAAAAATAAATGTTTTCTTTAACATTTTATTAAGAAGTATGAAAATTTGTTAAATTTAAATTTTGTTAAAGTTATTTTAAAACTTAAGTAGAAATGAATTTTAAAGACAAGTTTTTGAATTTAAATTGAAATAGTTTTAAAACTATTACTCGTTAATGGTTAGAGCAATTAAAAGATGTTATTTTTTGTTAACCTTAATTTACCAAGTTAAATGACTATTTTAAAAATTAATTAATGATTTAATTAAGAAAGGTTAATTATTAAGACAAATGTTTTAATTATGTCAGTAGTAAGATAATGTTTTATCTTAAAGATAATTAAAGTTTAATATCTTGATAGTAATTAAATTAATTAAGGAAATTAGATATGATTAATTAATTTAATTAATTATGATTAAGGATTAATTAAGGAACTAAATTAAGAGTAATTAATTGATTCAATTAATTTGATTTAAATTAATAATTAAAGGTTATAAGTAAATTAATTAGAGGTTAATTAATTTATAATTAAGAATTATTAATTAGATAATTAGAAATTATTAATTAATGATTAGAGATTAATTAATTAAGTAATTAAGGTTGATTAATTAGTAATTAGAGATTAATTAATTTGTATTTAAAAAGTACTAATTTGTAATTAAGTTTTATTAATTAATAATTAGGCTTTATTAATTAATAATTAAGAAAATATTAATTAATAATTAAAGTTAATTAAGAATTAATTAACTATTATTTAAGGTTGATTAATTGTAATTAAGAATTGATTAACTGATTAATTAAGGATTAATTAATCTGTTATTAAGTTTTATTAATTGATAATTAAGGTTTATTAATTAATAATTAAGGATAATTAATCTGTAATTAAAGATTAATTACTTTATTTAAAGGGGTAATTAAGGGATGAATTACCCAATTGTAATTAATCAAATGAATATGTAATTAATTGGTTGACTAATTATGGATAATCTTGATGATTGATCAAGTATGAATACTTAATGAGATTAAATAGTGCAATTACTTAGGGTAAGTAATTAATGTATAATTACTGGGATGTAATTAATTAAAGGGAATTAGTTAATGGAAAGTAATTAAAGAATAATTACTTAGTAGAAGTAATTAAGGATTAATTACTTGGTGTAATTAATTAAAGGATTTATATAATTAATTAAGGAGTTAATTAATTAAGGTAAGTAATTACAGGATGTAATTACTGTTTATGATTAATTAAAGTTCATTAATGAAAGTAATTAATTAAGGATCATTAATTAATGTAATTAATGAGAGTAATTAAGAATAGATTAATTAAGATTAATTAATCAGTAATAAGTGATTATAAGATAATTAATTAATTGTAATTAATTAAGGATTAATGTAATTAATTATAATTAATGATGTAATTAAGGTTAATTACTTAATGTTTGTAGATTGATTAATTTGTGTAATTAATTAAGGGTTAATTACGTAATGTAATTAAAGGATAATTAATCAAGGGCGATTAATTAAGATGATGGTTAATCAATTGTTTTGTAATTAATTAATGGTTAAGCAAGCAAGATTTATTGTAATGAAAGTAATTAATTTATTTTATTTTAAATTAATTAGAGATGAAGTAATTAATTTCATTCATTTTAAATTAATTATAGATGGTGTGATTAATAGATCATTGCTTATGGATGGTTGATTGATATTGAATGCCTTGATTGTTTGATATCTCTGATGAGATATGTGTGATATGTAATATGAGATGATTTGGTTGAATTGTGTTGAATCATCTATCTGTGTATATGTGAATTATCTATCTATATGAATATAGATAATTATTTGAACTAAATTGTTTTAACTTTTAAACGACTTGGACCTAAAAGATAGCGTTTTGGATTTCGATGAGACCGGGATCAGGTTTCCAAATTTGGATATCCGAAAACCACATCGATCCAAATTAACGATAGGTCGTGAATCTCAAGTGAAGATGAAGATTCAGAGTGCAAGGGTTATTGTCGTTAACTCTGAGGGTGATTCCAAAATGAGTGTAACGAGATAATGCCTTCGGTTTCGTTCGAACCTGGAACGAACTTGTATGGATTGAATGCTTTTAGAACATCGTCGGGTGGACGATGAGCATTCTAAGGGATGTGTTCTGTAAAGGTAATCATAGCCTCAAGACTCATCAACCAGGAATGGCTAAAACATGGAAGATGTAGCAAGATTAAGTGGGTCATGCCCAAGTAGGACGAGATTTACCCCTGTCTAGAGTCCCTTTTTATTCGGCTGTGTGGACGGTTGCTAGCTACAACCACGGGGTTGTCTTGTTCGGAACTATCCAGTAAGGAATGGTTCCGGCTTTGTGTGGCAGCAGATTGGTTGTAATCCTCGGTACGGTGACCTAGGCCCCGTACTGTGACGGGCGGTACCCCGGTAGCCCTGCCATTGATGGAAACCCATTCTTCCTACGTGCCCTTACGGTTTTGTTTGTATTACCCACTTTTGTGGCTAGTAGCTGGAATCTAATGAATGCAACAATTTCAGCTATTTTCTACTTATTTGAATACCCTAGACCCTATTATAATGTCACTGGATTTCCTATCAAATATTTTGGTTAGCGTAAGGTAAAAACTTACCCATGTTTATGTGTAGGGAGTCTTACGTGATACCTTTTGTTTTCAAAGGTTTTCAAAGTTAAGCAACTTTAACCGTTTACTCACACCAGACCCATGTCTGACCCGAAGTTTATTTTGTTTTTCTTGAACTCTTGGGTACTCAAATTTTTACGAGTAGCCAAGGGACTCAGGTTAGGTTTGACGAATTCTGGATGAGCAATGGAGCAGGAGGTTTCAGCATTAGTAGATATGAATAGATGGTTCCGCTATGTTGTTCTCTGAGTCGTTGTCTGTATTGTATATTGAGTTGTATAACTAGACATGTGTTTATAACTGTCTAGTATGAGATGTATTAGCTGTGTAACTCTGATGTACACGATACTATGTAATATTTATGTGATTAATATAGTTTATTTGTTCCGTTGTTTAGATTCTGATGTTGTTTCTTCTTTCTTCTCTATCCTTTCTCTTTTCCATCCCTTTCTTTCTTCAAGATGATGCGACTTTTAGTGGAGTGAAAGTTGGGTCGTCTCAGTATTTGTGCTCATCTTTATTGTTATGTACTTGTCTTTCAAGTGTTGATCTGTACATTGTAAAGTGTTATTTACTTTAGTACTTATGCGTGTACTTAGGTTATTTGATGTTTGAATGGAAATGCTATCCCCTTTGAAATATTTTTGTTAAATCTTGTGCAAGGGTTTTACAAAGATAATTAATAATTAAAATAAAGGTGTTTTTAAAAATAAATTAATTATTTCAATAATAGTGTTTTAAAATTAATTATTTTTAATAATAATGATTTAAAATTAATTAGTTATTTTAATAATGGTGTTTTAAAATTGATTAGTCATTTTAATAATGATGTTTTAAAGATAATTAATTAATTAATAATGAGATTAATATTAATTAGTCATTGTATCAATGATATTTTCAAAATTAAGTAATCATTTTAACTAATGATGCTTAAGGCTAATTAATTATTTAAATATAGGTATTACAGTTAACTTATCATTTTGCTAATAATGTTTTAAGATCAATTTATTACTATAATAATAATGTTTTAAATTTAATTAATCATTTTGATAATTATGTTCAAGGGCCAATAATTATTCTAATAATAATGTTTAAAGTTAATTAATCTTTTTATGTAGAGTTGTTTTGAAGTAATAAATCAAGATTAAAGTTAATTGATTAAATAATAAATCATTAATTCAAAGTTAATTGATCATTTTAAATAATGATATTGAAGTGATAAATTTAGGTTTTGAAGTTAATCAATCATTCTGATAAATTTATTATTTAAAATGTTAAATCCTAGCACAAGTTTGGTTTTAGAAGTAAAGTTCGATTCGATTATGGAAAAGTAGCTCCATAAACAATATCACTTATATGGAAAGGATTTAGTCATATTTTTAACATTAAACGTCAAGGCATAGACTCATTTCCATCTTGAAGGTAAAAAATGTCATCAAGACAATGCCTAGAGGTAACACTACCTTAACTTGCCAGCTTTATTTTCAACTAAGGGATAGCACTTGTTTGGATTTGATGAGTAATAGTAAGAATATGAAATTTAATTTCCATGTACGATCATTTTAATTATCCTCGTTAGTTGATTTATTAACTATTGGTTCATCTTTCTTCGTGGTGTATCGTCACTATAAAAACGATTTGTTGCTCTTTTGAGCATTGTTGTCCTTTGTCGAAAATGACTAAACACAAAGCGTGAGTGGAGGCAAAGTTATGTGGATTGCTTCCATTAGGTATATTTACATGCACCCTAGATTGGATTCGATTTACGCATTGAGATGTGAAATACTTGGATTCTCGGCAAGGTTGGCGGGGCCCGACTTGGAGCTCCCTAGAAGAGTCGCAAGAAGGTGACCATCTCAAGTATATTTTCTAGAGGTATACTTTTTGGTACAGGAAAGCAACTCTCCTAGTAATTTGTTGAAAAAATTCCATATTATTTCCTTTCATTCAAAGTTTTTAAATTAACTTCTTTCTTAACTGTACCGAGAAGTGACTAAGGTTCTTCTCGATGTTTAATTATTTATGTTCATTCTTTAAGTTTAGATTGTAATCTATCTATGCTCATTTATTCTTATTTGGATTATAGTTCTGATTTGTTTCCAATTTCTTAATCTATACAAGTTAATCTTGTAAGGTAAAAACCCATTCCGCATTAGCGACGTGGTCTCACAGAATTATTATATGTTCACCCCCATTATTGGAGTATTCTCACGATAGTATTACCAGACTGATCCGGGTGTTATTTTATTTTAACGCTTGAGTCAGACCGAGCGTATTTTCTAGATTAGCTTTAGATGCTTCGGAGTTCAGGAGACGAGGCAGATGCCCAAGACGTATCTACATATTTCTTTATTTTTCCACTATTTTGGTTGTTGAATTTATCAACATTTTAAGGATGGATTATTACAATTGTCTAAGCTAATAATAGGATGGTGTACTCTGATGATTGTTTATAATAAAGTTCTTTCTTTGTAAAGACTTGATATATATATACATAATATATATTATATGTTACTCGTCACGTTTTAGTCAGATTTTGTAACGACCCAGAATTTAAGTCATTTGAAATTCGCATATTTAATTGATCTTAAATATTCACAAGTTAATTTTATAAGATGAATAAATTATATTTCGAATATAGCAATTTAATTGGATAATTAAATTATTAATTTAATATTTGAAATTGAGGAAATAATTGAAAATTGAATTTGATGTAAATAAAAATGATTTATAAAGTTGAAATAAATCATATTTGAATTAGGATGGTGATAGTAAACTTTTAAAATCGATTTAAAACTTAATTTGTAGAAATTGAATATTTTGATATTTAATTGACGTGTAAAAATTGCCATTTTTCATACAGTCTCGGATTTCGACGATAATTTCATCGAATTCGTAATGTTATACTATTGTAAGATTTCAAATTTCGTGTCAATCGGATATACGGTTTGTCCGGGGCAAGCTAAAACGCGTAGAAATCTGTTTAAGTGAATTTTAAATTTAAATATTCGATTTGAAAACCTATCTTCCAAATATGATCGAATTGACTCCCAATATATATTCCATTGTGTTCGGAATATGGGTAAACCATTATAAACGCCTGGAGGCACGCGTCATTTCGAGTTCGAAAATTTACAGGATGAACAGTGTCGTAGAATTTTCTATAAAAGGACTTGTTTTCTTCATTTTTGTAAAACCTAATCCATCTAGGGTTTACAGCCGCCACAATCAAAATGTAAGACCGAAATCTTCCAACCTTCATCCCTCAAAATCTCTCAATTAGTAAACATTCACGAAAATTTATCAATTACAAAGTTGTAAAGGGTGTCGTGATCTATCGATTCAACGGTTGTGATGGGTTATGGCGTGGCCGATTGTCGGCAATCTTCGTTTTAATTCGATTCAAAAAGTTATCTTCTCCATACGATCGAATTAGGACTCGAAACCTTTTCCATTGCGTTCGGAATAGAGATAGAACACTAGGAACGCCTAGCGGCACGCCTCGATAGGATGTCAAGATTTTAAGCTTTGAATTAAAGACAATTTAAAATTTAAAATTTGAATTTGATATTTATATGTACCCTAATCAACTCAGCCGTTTCTTTCCCCATCAGCCGCAATTATTTCACATCGCAACTTCTCCAAATCACTGTAACTTACCTTCTGAAGTACACCATCTTATATCCTTTCCTAAGCACGCAAAACGTCAAGTCATGTTTCCTCGTTCGTCTTTAAGATGCAAATGGCCTCAGAGAGTAACGAAAATAAAATCTCGACCCTATTTCTTCTTTAATGGCCGATGAAAATAAATTTTCGTTCGAATTAGAAACTTAAAAAAAATTGCGGAACGACAGTTCTTCTCCTAAAATAAATAGTTCGATTTATTCTCCTCATCTTTGAATCAAGATTCGCTCGAAAGAAAATTTATTTAAATCGAACTGCCGAATAATTGTTCGAACTCGAATTCGTGAGTTTCCTTTTTCATGCCGCGATTCGAAAATTGCAATCGCGTGTTTCCTTTTCGTCTTCCCTATCCTCAACCTAGAATCGAAGATGGTTCGGTTTAGAGAATGAAGGAGGAGTCTGAGTCGTCGTCGCGAAGTATGAGTGTGGCCGTGAGTTAGGGCTCGAGTGGGAAGCTTTTGATCGAGGTTGCGGTTTCAGTTGCGAATGGGTTTAGGATAAAAGCGAGGCTGCAGTGACAAAGTCTTGGGTCGCGTGGTCAGGTTGAGGACGAGAGAGGGTGATGGTGTCTAGACTGCAAGGGTTTGTGATCGTAGAGGGTCGACAGCAGGTATAAAATTTATAATATTGAACAGATATGTTTTAGTTCATAGATTTAGCATTTCATCCTTTGTTTAATTTAAGAAGGAGATGAAATTCATGTTTGCCTTGTTTTTATTTTTATTTTTAACATATATAAACAGAAATAGAAAATAGATTAAGAGTTTTGAAAAATATATATAAACTTATAATTAGTTTATAAACTATTAGGAAGTAGAATTGTTTTCTGTTCGAGTAGTTAACTATTTCTAACACCTAAATTCAATGCTACTTAACTTTAAAAACTCGAACTTAAATTATTTAGTTAAAATTAAACTATTAACTAATTCAGTTTTATAAAAATAGATTTAAAATCTGTATGGGTTATGTTATCGATATTTTTTGTAATTTCAAAAGGAAATTAAAGAAATTTGTAAAATTTAATTGTTAGTTGATTTATTTATTTAATGGTTATAAATTGTTTGATAAGTTAAAATATTAATAAATACACATATATACTTATTTCCATTTACTAGTGGGATTATTAAATAATGAATTATGGAAATTAATTTGTTCTTAGTCACTTAAAGAAAATTTATAAAATGGAAATAAATTGTTCAAGTTATTTCGAAATGTAATAAATCGTATGGTTGCTATACAAGGTCAAAATATGATAGAAGCAAGCCGGGTTGGGTCGGATTGCAAAACAAGAATCAAAGGTGAGTTAATCTCACTCAGTTGAAGTTGTATTTAAATTTAAATGATTAAATTTAAATAATTGTTTGAATGGATGAATTGATTGATGTGCTATAGTATGGTATATTTTGGAATTGGTATTTATGTTGCGCTAACGTCTATGGATGCAGGGAAATAGGTTGGAGGGATCCAACTGGACCCCTCAACATTTATTTAAATTATTTATTATTCTCTGTTGTGATTGTTGATATTCTACGATAAATTATGTTGGAATATTAAATGTTTTGGAATGACTGAATATATTTCGGTATAAAGAGCTACTAAAAATATATAAATTGGATTTTGGGAAGAAAATAAAAGAAGTGAATTTGTAAGCGAAATAATTATATAAAGTTTGAATAAATTAATAATGCATATGAAGAAATGAAAGTGATATTAAAATACTAATAAATAACTTCAAGTATGAAAAGATTTTGAATAAACAGAATTAATGAATTGTAAAATTCAAGGTTAAATTTATTTAAAAAGATAAAGAAGTAATTTGAGAAATCAAAAATTGGTATTTTCAGTTAAGAATATTTTAAATCATAATTAAGTAATAAAATCTGATGCCTTGCCAAAAAAAAAAAGTAATAAAATCTGAACTTAATGGATTTTGAAACAAAGGGAAGTAAATTGGAAATCAATTTGGAAATTGATCCAAGTGTTTGAAATTGGAAACTTAAAGAAGAATGTGAAGAGAAGTATATTTCTCTGGATAGCCAAGTACATTTTCAAAGTAAATTTTTAAATAGAAGATAAAAGTTTAATGTTGTTTTAAAAAGCATGTTTAGAAAACTTATTATTTCTAAATGTTTAAATTCTAAAGTAAATATTTTTCAAATCGATTATCGTAGTAATTATTTAAGGTAACTTGGTATTTTGTTTAAAAAGAAAAATGTAGTTCTATATTCTATTAAGTAGCTGTAGTTTAAATTCCAAAGTAAGTATTTTCTTTTAATCTATTATAGCAGTAATTATTTAATGAGTGACTTAGTATTTTTTTAAAAGTGAAAATCTAGTTTTATATTTTATTAAGTAACTTTATTTTCAAATATTCATATAGTATGTATTTTAATAAATTATTGAAGTAGTTTTAACTTAAATGTTTTAAAGTATCTTTCAAAGTAAAGTGTTTTAAATTATTTTAAAAATCTAGTTTTATATTGGGTGATTCCAGAGGAGACAGAAAATACTTGGGAAAGTTTATTCTGAAAGGGAAGATGGTTTGAATCTGTTTTCAAAGAGTTGAAATAGAAATATATCTTGTGAAGATATTTTTGAGATAAATAAATAATTTGGAAAATTATTTATTGTTGGATGGTTGTTTGTAAATATTAATTGATAGTTAAATAATCGACTATCAATATTGGACAAATGCGTTGATCGTTTCGAAGAGACCGGGATTGAGATTTATTTCTCAAAAACCACTTCGATCCGGTTGGTACGTTTCGTGGAAAATGATTTTGGATTCGAAGATGGAGCAATGAAGTGCAAAGGCTAGTCGCTACTAATGCTAAGGATATTTCCAAAATGGATGTAGTAGGAGTAGTGCCTTCGGTTACGTTCGAACCCGGGACGGACTTGTATGGATGAATGCTTTCAAAACATCGTCAGGTGGACGATGGGCATTCTAAGGGATATGTTCTAAAAAGGTAACGCTTAGCCTTAAGCCTCATCAACCGGGAATGACTGAAAATCAAGGGTTATGCAGCAAGGCGAGGTGGGTAGCACCCAAGCAGGGTGAGGTCATCCCTGTCTAGATGTCCATTTTTTCCGGCTTAGTGGGCGGTTGCTGATCCCAACCGCGGGGTGATCTCACTTGGGATTATCCAGTAAGGGGTAGTCCCGGTCTTGTGTTGCAGGGGAGCGGGCATACTTCTCGGTACTGTGATCTAGGCCACGTACTGTGACAGGTGGTACCCCAGTGCCTAGTCATTGGTTGGAAATCCATTTTCCCTACGCACCTTGTACGAGTTTTGTTTGTATTACCTACTCTGTGGCTAGTAGCTGGAATTTAATAATGTAACGGTTTCAGCTATTTTATAAGTATTTGTAAATTGACCCTATTATAATATCAGAGGATTTCTATAAAAATTGTTTTAGCTATCGTAAGGTAAAAACACGACATGTTTATTTGTGGCGTGGTCTTACGAGATGCTTTTGTTTTTCAAAGGATTTTTGAAACTTTAATAATCAATTGAGTGTGATTTTCTCACGCTGGTATTCCGGACTGACTCGGGTATTATTTAACTGTAATGCTCGGGTCAGGCCGAGTATTATAGGATACATGATATAATGCTGTGGAGCTCAGGAGACGAGCTGGATGACGATACGTACTTTCGTACTTATTCTCTATATATATTCCGCTGTGTAGTGTAGTTGTGTATCTAGTTGTATGTTATTGATGTTGAGCTGTGATTGATGTACTGTGATGATGTAATATATAAACAGAGATATTTGATTTTTGAGTAAAGATCATTATTTATCTATTATATTTTATTCCACTGCGATAGTTAGATTCTGTAGTTGTTTTCTATTTTCTTCTTCTACCTCTTCTTCTTTAACCAAAATGGTTCGTATTTCTGTACAACTTGAGTTGATTTAGGTAGAATAGTGTTAACTCAAGGGGTACGGATTTGCGGGTCGTTACACTTGGTATCAGAGCTTAGGTTGGTGATAACCTTGGCTCTGGTGGGAATTACTCATAGAATAGAGTCCGTAGTACTCTAGAATGAGTTTGAGAGTATTAATAGATATGAGCGCGTATTTGTCAGTGAATATAAAAAAAATATTGCGTTGATTTATCGGTTGTGTGTTTATGGATTCTGGTCGATATATGGGACGCCATGTTATCGACAGGAATTTCCAAACTCTTAAACAAGATCAACTGACACAATATTGTTTTAATAGGGTAAATGAAATAATTTTACCCAAAATTATTTTGTATATAAAAGAAATGATTGTTCGTAAATTATTATAGTTATATATGGATGCTTGGTTGTTAGGAATGATAATATTAAATTATTATTATTAATGTGTAAAATTGAATGAGAAATTGAAATAATAACCAGAGATTAAGGAATAAATTAGTAAATAAATGAGATTTGTAAATGTAATTCATAATTGAACAAGATATTAAAACCATAATTAAAAACTAAGAAACAAATTCATATATAAATGAAATTTGTAAATGTAATCTATAAATGTAAATTATAGTGTGATTAATAACTAAAATTAGATAAAATTTCAAAGTAATGTTTGAATATAAATTTAAAGGATTTGGAATTTGGAATTTAAATTCCATTGAATTTGGAAATGGTTCCCAAAGGTTGGGAAAAATAATATATATGTGAGAAATATTTTTAATCGGATGTGAAATCTTGAGAGATTTGGAATTTAAAAATATTGGAAGAATTTTAAAAGAGATAAAAGCATTGAACTTTTTCGGTCGCTGGAAAAAAATCTCGGTGATGACTGCAGCATAATCGATGTTTATTTTCAAGTTTCCAAGAGAGAAATTGCTACCAAATTGTTTTGAATTGGAATTGTTTGCAATGGATGAATTTGATTTTTAGAAATGCAAGGAATTTTGGATATAGAAGATTTCAAAGGGAATTTTGAAATGTTAAAAGGCTGTTTAAACTTTGGAATTTTAACTAAGAATGTTTATGGCATATAAAAAGTTTGACAACTTTTAAATTTGGAATTTGTTGAAATAATATTCAATGTTGTAAGTAAGTAAAGTGAAAACTGAATACTGGAACTTAAAATTTGAATCGTGTTAAATTATGTGAAATGGGAAAATTTAGTCAAGTTGGACTAAATAAAACAAAGTTTTGAGATTTAAAATTTGTAAGTAATTGATTAGTTACTATGGTATGCAACTAAAATGAAACTTAATATTGGATGATGCTTGATTTAAATATGTATAATGGGTGCAGAATAAGTTCAAATGAACTAAAAATAATTAATGTTTGGAAATAAAATTTATTGGTTGAAAATGAATTTGTGAATGAATAAATGAATCAGCTATTGAACTTATAAAGTAAAGATGATATTAATAAGAAGAAATTGGAAATTATAATCCGGAAATTAAAATTTAACTTAAGTGAATGAAAGTGAAGAAAATATATTTGAATTTATAATTTTGGAATGTAAATCCCAATATGAGAATGGAAATTTAACTTAAGCAAGTTAAATAGGATGAGTTGATTAAATGAGTTGTATGCATTGAAATTAATGAGATGAAATCAACTTTAAAAAAAATAAGAGGCGAATTTCTGGGATAAAATTTGATTAGGTGTTAAATTAAAAATCGAAGGCGAACTAGTTGATAAATTAATTGGTTAATTAAATTTGGAACTTGGATTAAATAGAAATTATTAAATGCAATTCAAGTTGAAATACTAACAAATCGAATGTGGATAATATAAATAGAGCTCGACACATATATTTTGAATGCTGTTAAGTGAAATAAAAACGAATTGAAACCGAAGTGACTTAAGTTGTGAGTAAATTCAATTCAAGTATAAATAAATGGAATATGACTTCGAAAAATATTATTCAAATGAGCTTGGGTTATGGAATTAGAAATGAATATGTGTATACATTAAAAAATTAGATTATGAATAAAATTGAACTGTGAATAAAAAAATAAATATAATCTCTAGTTAAGGGTAAGATGTGAATGTGGTTGACTGTAAATAGATGATGAAGTATGAATATTAAAAGTGAGTAGTTTATAAAAAAAAAGGGGGAATAAATAAGCCGAAATAAAATATTGTATTCTGAGATAAAAACCCAAACTTGGGATATAAAATAAGATTGAACTCAAGAAAATTTAATAAAATGGTTTACAAGATAAACGAAAAAGAAAATCAAGTATGGGATTATAATTGGAAGTGTTGTTGAATGAAAATTGAATTGGATTAAAATGGATATGGTGTGAAATATAAACAAATCCAATTCAAGCATAAATTGAATGGCCTTATCATTAATAAATTCACCAATGAATTGTTAATGTAAATTAAATTTAAAATGGATAAAAGAATAAACTAATCGAATAAATTAGTGAAATGGCTAGGATTTGATCAAAGGAGAATCAAATCAAGATTGTGAATAGGTAATAGAGTTTGGAAATAAAGCTTGAGTTGTATGGAACTAGATTAAAATAAAAATGAATTGAGATGAAAATAAATCCAATTCGAGTATGAATAAATTAAAACGAGAATGAACTTGAGTTATGAAATTGTGGTGGATTGAAGTAAATTAACTTAAGTTTAAAATTAGTAGAAGAATGGGATGATGTCGAGTATAATAAAAATAGTATGGAATCAAACTTTTTGGAAATGAAAGAAAATGCAATGGAAAGATTGTTAATAAATTAAAATGGGATGGGATTAAGTGTAAATTGAGTTGGAATCAATTTAAATAGTTATAAGCTTAAGTAATCATTTATTCACATTAATATTGTCGAATTTCATTAGAAAATTGGTCATTCGACATAAACGGAAGTAAACAAAATTATATGAATCAATAGCAGTTTAATAAATTGATTTTTGCATCAGTTGGAATGAATATGGGCTCGTTTCGTTTAAAAATGAGTTAAATGAAATGGTATATGATTTGAATGCAAACAATTTAAAACTAGTGTCGAAACGTTGCATATGTACTTATGAATGTATATCACATGCATTTCTTATGAAATCTATGTGTTAGCTATTTTAATGTAAGTGAAATGTTATTAAATTGCATATATTTGGTACTTGCATATTTAAATTGAGTAAGTACAGGTATCGGGAAGCCGTTTGGATGGATTGGATCACGCTAAATGCTAAATTAAATAGCCGCTTGCTTATAAATGCTAAATAAGGTACGCCTACGCAACAAAATATGGGTCGATGTATACATATTTATATCTTTTGTCAAATTGCAAAAGCTCCTCCGTACAAAGGAGACTCTGCCAAAAAATTTCAGAAATTTTGGGAGTTAGAAATTTTTTTGAAAATTTTTGGTTAACGACAAAACGATTTCAAACTGGAAATTGAAATTAGTGAATGAAACTACTTTAAAATAATAATATGAATCAGTATAAAAGGAAGATAAAAGTAAGTGTTCAGAGTTGAAAATAAATTGAATTCATAGGGGAATGGGAAAACCAATTTGAATACAAATAGATATAAACTAAAAGTGGTAAGGTGAAAATAAATAAAGAGGCGTATTAAATGCTTATACTAAACTTAAGAAAGGAATGGTGAGTTTTTAATTGGAAATTGATATTACAAATATATTCCAAGTTAGTATTTGAATGAATAAATATTGACATTTTATAAGGAAGTCGATAAAATGTTTGAATGCTGTGATTGGATATTATTGCTAAGTGGAATATACAGGTAATATAAAGGAAAAGAATATGGGTTTTGATTTCAGAAGATAAATTTGAATTGCTCGACAAAAAGGTATGTATTTAAATTTTGTTATGAAATTTGATTGGGTTTTTGATCGAGCCACTTGGCTTTTTGTTTTCTTTTGGAATTTCGGAGCCCGTAGAGGCCTTTTGTTGTTGTTCCGAGCTAGCCGCGCAAAGGAGACGCTGGCGAAATTTTTCGGAAATTTAGAGAGTTAGAAAAATTTTGAGAAAATTTTGATAATTCAAAATTTAGTTTTAAATTGGAACTTGAATAATTAAGTAAATAGTATTGTTTACAAATTATGGAAGGTTTTGGAAAGTTAGTAAGAATGATAGTGGGTCTATAATAAAAGATATGTATGGAAAGTTAATTAAACTGTTTGGCTTTGGAAAATAGTAACGGGCATTGGACCATTCTTCCTAATTAGTAATTTCGGGGAGGAAATTGTTTTAAGGGGGAGGAATGTGATGACCCGGAATTTTTAAACAAATGAAATCGGGATATTTAATTGATTCTAAATATTTAAAGGTTTAATTTTTAACTTGAATTCAAATATCACAATTTATTTGATGATTAAATTATTAAATTAAATAATTTGAAGTGGGGTAAAATGCTAAATCTGGAGTTCTAAGCCTGTTAAAAATAATTTGGAGGCTTATAAAATTTATATTGATAATACTGAGGATAATAGATGTGTTAAAATTGAATTTAACAGTGATTTGTTCACTCTTGAAATTTTATCCTTTTAAATTGAATTTAAAAATAGCCTTCCGAGGCATAGTCTCGGAATTCGACGAAACCAGATCCATTGGATCCGTAATATTATATTATTATCGGATTTCAAATTTCGTAATGATCGGAGTTGTTATGTGAGCGTACAATATATAAACGCGCTGAGATTTATATCGAAATTTTAAAATTTTAATTCGATTCAAAAAGTTATCTTCTCCATACGATCGAATTAGGACTCGAAACCTTTTCCATTGCGTTCGGAATAGGGATAGAACACTAGGAACGCCTAGCGGCACACCTCGATAGGATGTCAAGATTTTAAGCTTTGAATTAAAGACAATTTAAAATTTGAATTTGATATTTATATGTGCCCTAATCAACTCAGTCGTTTCTTTTCCCATCAGCCGCAATTATTTCACATCGCAACTTCTCCAAATCACTGTAACTTACCTTCTGAAGTACACCATCTTATATCCTTTCCTCAGCACGCAAAACGTCAAGTCCTGTTTCCTCGTTCGTCTTTAAGATGCAAATGGCCTCAGAGAGTAAGGAAAATAAAATCTCGACCCTATTTCTTCTTTAATGGCCGATGAAAATAAATTTTCGTTCGAATTAGAAACTTAAAAAAAATTGCGGAACGACAGTTCTTCTCCTAAAATAAATAGTTCGATTTATTCTCCTCATCTTTGAATCAAGATTCGCTCGAAAGAAAATTTATTTAAATCGAACTGCCGAATAATTGTTCGAACTCGAATTCGTGAGTTTCCTTTTTCATGCCGCGATTCGAAAATTGCAATCGCGTGTTTCCTTTTCGTCTTCCCTGTCCTCAACCTAGAATCGAAGATGGTTCGGTTTAGAGAATGAAGGAGGAGTCTGAGTCGTCGTCGTCGTCGCGAAGTATGAGTGTGGTCGTGAGTTAGGGCTCGAGTGGGAAGCATTTGATCGAGGTTGCGGTTTCAGTTGCGAATGGGTTTAGGATAAAAGCGAGGCTGCAGTGACAAAGTCTTGGGTCGCGTGGTCAGGTTGAGGACGAGAGAGGGTGATGGTGTCTAGACTGCAAGGGTTTGTGATCGTAGAGGGTCGACAGCAGGTATAAAATTTATAATATTGAACAGATCTGTTTTAGTTCATAGATTTAGCATTTCATCCTTTGTTTAATTTAAGAAGGAGATGAAATTCATGTTTGCCTTGTTTTTATTTTTATTTTTAACATATATAAACAGAAATAGAAAATAGATTAAGAGTTTTGAAAAATATATATAAACTTATAATTAGTTTATAAACTGTTAGGAAGTAGAATTGTTTTCTGTTCGAGTAGTTAACTATTTCTAACACCTAAATTCAATGCTACTTAACTTTAAAAACTCGAACTTAAATTAATTAGTTAAAATTAAACTATTAACTAATTCAGTTTTATAAAAATAGATTTAAAATCTGTATGGGTTATGTTATCGGTATTTTTTGTAATTTCAAAAGGAAATTAAAGAAATTTGTAAAATTTAATTGTTAGTTGATTTATTTATTTAATGGTTATAAATTGTTTGATAAGTTAAAATATTAATAAATACACATATATACTTATTTCCATTTACTAGTGGGATTATTAAATAATGAATTATGGAAATTAATTTGTTCTTAGTCACTTAAAGAAAATTTATAAAATGGAAATAAATTGTTCAAGTTATTTCAAAATGTAATAAATCGTATGGTTGCTATACAAGGTCAAAATATGATAGAAGCAAGCCGGGTTGGGTCGGATTGCAAAACAAGAATCAAAGGTGAGTTAATCTCACTCAGTTGAAGTTGAATTTAAATTAAATGATTAAATTTAAATAATTGTTTGAATGGTTGAATTGATTGATGTGTTATAGTATGATAAATTTTGGAATTGGTATTTATGTTGTGCTAACGTCTGTGGATGTAAGGAAAACAGGTTGGAGGGATCCAACTGGACCCCTCAACATTTATTTAAATTATTTAATATTCTCTGTTGTGATTGTTGATATTCTATGATGAATTATGTAGGAATATTAAATGTTTTGGATTGACTGAATATATTTGGGTATAAAGAGCTACTAAAAATATATAAATTGGATTTTGGGAAGAAAATAAAAGAAGTCAATTTGTAAGCGAAATAATTATATAAAGTTTGAAAAAATTAAGAATGCATAGGAAGAAATGAAAGTGATATTAAAATACTAATAAATAACTTTGAGTATGAAAAGATTTTGAATAAACAGAAAATTAATGAATTGTAAAATTCAAGGTTAAATTTATTTAAAAAGATAAATAAGTAATTTGAGAAATCAAAAATTGGTATTTTCAGTTAAGAATATTTTAAATCATAATTAAGTAATAAAATCTGAACTTAATGGATTTTGAAACAAAGGGAAGTAAATTGGAAATCAATTTGGAAATTGATCCAAGTGTTTGAAATTGGAAACTTAAAGAAGAATGTGAAGAGAAGTATATTTCTCTGGATAGCCAAGTACGTTTTCAAAGTAAATTTTTAAATACAAGATAAACGTTTAATGTTGTTTTAAAAAGCATGTTTAGAAAACTTATTATTTCTGAATGTTTAAATTCTAAAGCAAATATTTTTGAAATCTATTATCGTAGTAATTATTTAAGGTAACTTGGTATTTTGTTTAAAAAGAAAAATGTAGTTCTATATTCTATTAAGTAGCTGTAGTTTAAATTCTAAAGTAAGTATTTTCTTTTAATCTATTATAGCAGTAATTATTTAACGAGTGACTTAGTATTTTGTTTTTAAAAGTGAAAATCTAGTTTTATATTTTATATTAACTTTATTTTCAAATATTCATATAGTATGTATTTTAACAAATTATTGAAGTAGTTTTAACTTAAATGTTTTAAAGTATCTTTCAAAGTAAAGTGTTTTAAATTATTTTAAAAATCTAGTTTTGTACTGGGCGATTCCAGAGGAGACAGAAAATACTTGGGAAAGTTCATTCTGAAAGGGAAGATGGTTTGAAACTGTTTTCGAAGAGTTGAAATACGAATATATCTTGTGAAGATATTTTTGAGATAAATAAATAATTTAGAAAATTATTTATTGTTGGATGGTTGTTTGTGAATATTAATTGATGGTTAAATAACCGACTATCGATATTGGACAAATGCGTTGATCGTATTAAAGAGACCGGGATCGAGATTTATTTCTCGAAAACCACTTCGATCCGGTTTGTACGTTTTGTGGAAAATGATTTTGGATTCGAAGATGGAGCAGTGAAGTGCAAGGGCTAGTCGCTGCTAATCCTGAGCATATTTCCAAAATGGATGTAGTAGGAGTACTACCTTCGGTTCCGTTCGAACCCGGGACGGACTTGTATGGATGAATGCTTTCGAAACATCATCAGGTGGACGATGGGCATTCTAAGGGATATGTTCTAAAAAGGTAACGCTTAGCCTCAAGCCTCATCAACCGGGAATGACTGAAAATCAGGGGTTATGCAGCAAGGCTAGGTGGGTAGCACCCAAGCATGGTGAGGTCATCCCTGTCTAGATGTCCATTTTATTTCGGCTTAGTGGGCGGTTGCTGATCCCAACCGCGGGGTGATCTCACTCGGGATTATCCAGTAAGGGGTGGTCCCGGTCTTGTGTTGCAGGAGAGCGGGCGTACTCCTCGGTACTGTGATCTAGGCCAAGTACTGTGATAGGTGGTACCCCAGTGCCTGGTCATTAGTTGGAAATCCATTTTCCCTACGCGCCTTGTACGAGTTTTGTTTGTATTACCCACTCTGTGGCTAGTAGCTGGAATTTAATAATGTAACAATTTCGGCTATTTTATAAGTATTTGTAAATAGACCTATTATAATATCAGGGGATTTCTATTAAAATTGTTTTATCTATCGTAAGGTAAAAACCCGACATGTTTATTTGTGGCGTGGTCTTACGAAATGCTTTTGTTTTTCAAAGGATTTTTGAAACTTTAATAATCAATTGAGTGTGATTTTCTCACGCTGGTATTCTGGACTGACTCGGGTATTATTTAACTGTAATGCTCGGGTCAGACCGAGTATTATAGGATACAGTATATGATGTTGTGGAGCTCAGGAGACGAGCTGGATGACGATACGTACTTTCGTACTTATTTTATATATATATTCCGCTGTGTAGTGTAGCTGTGTATCCAGTTGTATGTTATTGATGTTGAGCTGTGATTGAGGTACTCTGATGATGTAATATATAAACAGAGATATTTGATTTTTTTAGTAAAGATCATTATTTATCTATTATATTTTATTCCGCTGCGATAGTTAGATTCTGTAGTTGTTTTCTATTTTCTTCTTCTACCTCTTCTTCTTTAACCCAAATGGTTCGTATTTCTGTACAACTTGAGTTGATTTCGATAGAATAGTGTTAACTCAAGGGGTACGGATTTGCGTAACGTTACAGTGAGGGTTTTAAAAATAAAAGAAATTTGTAAATTAATTATATTTAAATTCGTTCAATCTTTAAAAATTGATAAACTTTGTCATGCGAGGTCCGTTTCGTACGAAACGAACTGCGTTGGAACCGTATTGACGAGCACTACATGATGGAGCTAGATTGGGATTTGTTTGAGCTAGTGAAAATTTTGGTTCAAATTAAACGCTTGTTTAATTTTAATCGGAATCCATCACTATCGAACGACTACAAGTAATGTGAGTGCAACTCAATCTTTCTGACTCACTAATATTTTTATATAGGTGAGAAATAATTTATTTTACGATGATTGATGATTATTAGATGATATATGATATATTACCTATATATTGATTGATATTTGGATATACATCTCCTAGTGGAGTGGATAAACCTATATGTTCCTATGTATGAGCGGATGTCCCTTTGTAGCGCGTCGGCCTGGAAGCGAACATTGTACATATATTTCTAATATGTATATTTGTTGCATGTGACTGGTTGGAGGGATCCAACTGGATTCCTCACCTGCATTGATTTATTATAGATATTTTGATATATGCTGTTATCATATGATATACGATGTTTTGGTCGATGTGATTGATGTATTTGGCGATGTTGCAGCATTGGGCCTATTTTTGTAATTTTAAAATGTTAAAGTGATGATTTCCAAATTTAAAAGAATCTTCAAGTGATTTTGAAAATAGATGTTTTATTAAATTGTGAATTGTTAAGAATGAATTTATTTTAAATAAATAAATGTTATAATTTTTATGTTATAAAAATTATGATTTTTGTGAAATTTACTTAAGTATGATTTTTGAAGTTTATGTAAGTTTTAACAACGATTTGTAAATTATTAAAAGAATAAGTTTACTTAAATTGAGATTTTTGAGGTAATTATAAATGGTTTATATATAAGATTTATAAAATTGACATTCTATAAATCAAAGTAATATAATTGTAAAGGATTTTTGTAAACGTTAAATAGGAGTTACAAATGAATCTTATAAGTGAATAAGATTTATAATTTGTGAAGTTATAACAAGAATGATTTTATAAATACATGAATTATAAGTGAATTAACTTATAGTTTGGATTTTGGCATGTAATTGAGTTATAAATGGAATTTGTTAATAATGTGATTTTATAGGTTGAAGTTTTTATGATATATAAATGGAATTTATAAATATTGATAAGTTAAATGTGGAAAAGTATTAGAGGAGATATATTAGCGATTTTTGACAGTGAATTATCCTTTAAATTAAATGTTGTAATAATATTGAATTTGGGTAAATGAATTATATCCACGATTTTGGACAGTGGATTATCTTTAATAAATGTGTAGAAGTATTGTGTTTGGTAAACGAATTATATTCAAGATTTTGGATAGTGAATAATCTTTTGAAGTTAAATAAATGTTTTGGAAAGTGGAATTTTAAATGGATAAAATGGTTTAAAGATGTTTTAAAATGTGTTGAGTATCGAATTCATAAATTTCAACATTCATTGTTGAAATAGACATTTTCGAGAAATAAGGAAATGATGGACTATAACATCACGGTTATAGTAAATGATTTTCAAAAAAAAATGTTTTTGTATAGTATTGGGATTTATATATCTATCTTATTCTCGAATCCTTATACTATTGATTTTAGGTTGTCGTAACGATATTTTACGCAACATTCATTTTGACCCAAAACAAAAATGTTTAAAAGAATCTTTTCCTTAAATAATAAAATATATACTTAATTGTGATTTAAGTATATGGAATATTTTCTAAATGTTGAAAATAAATAGAATTGTGAATTACTTATTATTAAATAAGTATTTGGAAATGTATTCCAATATTGAAATATTGAAATGGTTTTGAGAATATGTCTTTTTAAAGATAATTTAAAGTGAATATTTAGCAAATGATTTTATTAATAAAAGATTAATTAAAAGGGCCTAATGATTATATATGGTGCTACATATTTATTTGTTTGCTTTGATAGTTAAATAACCGACTATCAAACTTGACCAAATTTTAGTTCCTCGATTTGATGTGGGAACTATTTAGTCGTACACTTAGTACGTAGCCTTCTGTGTTGGCTTGATTATCGTTTGTGTTGAGGATGTTGATTCGTATAGTGTGAAGTATTACTCCAATCTATCGAGCTTCCTTCTTGGCCCGATGGATAGCAAGTTGAAGTTGGAAACGTGATAAGTCAATGAGACTTAGTTTCTGTGTGAGGTTGAGAAACGCTTTTGCGTTGTTGGTGCGAAGAGATCGGATCGATTTATCCGAAAACCACTTCGAACCAACGTATATGCGACGATTGCGCAGGTTGCTTATTGATGATATTGTTATTCCGGATTTTCATAGTGGGTGACTACTTGTTGATCGTTTGGGGTTAAAATATCAATATACATCTAGTAGTTGTGGTCTCTTCATTATGAGATATCTAATGCAAGGACTATTCGCTACTAATCATAGGGATTTCCCAACAGGATGTGGTAGGAAAGTACATTCGGTTAGTCCTATTCCTGGACAAATTGTATGGATGATTGTTTGACATTGCATTTCTAAAGGTTACGTACATTGGTTTTTACAAACGTACATCAGTGGTGGCGGAGAAGGCAAATTCTCTTAGCTTAACACCATCCTTGAGACGTACGAGCTCGAGGGTTGAATTTTTATGGAAGGCAATTAGTAGTCAACGGAAATGGCCATGTGGCATTCAAAGTGGTGTGATTTGTGATTGTGAAAGGTAATCGTTACCTCGGGCCTCATTAACCGGAAATGACCAAAACAGGGTTAGACGCAGCAGGGCTAAGGGGGTCATTCCCAAGTAAGATATGATCATCCTCTTCTAGATATATCTTTACACGCTATGACGTCGTATATCTGATTATTGTGGTTTGTATGCTTAGAGGGCCTTCAGTAAAGGTCGGTAATGACTGAAGGATGACATATTCGATACCATCTAGTTATACAGATGGGCCGATCTTGTGTTGGTAGAAGGCAGATGTTTTGTGCCTTGGGACATCCATCTAGAGGTGTACCCCTGCGGAAGGTAGTCCCTTCACCTTGTCATTTGTATGGAAATCCAAACTCCACTACGTGCCTTCCATTTTGATTGTATTACCCAATTGGGCTATATGCTGGAATTTAATCAATGTAACAATTTCAGCTATGATTAATATTAATTGTATTTTAGACACCAGTATGATATCAGATGATTTGATATGAGATGTTTTAGTTATTATAAGGTAAAAACATGTCCGTGTTTATGTGTGGACTTGTCTTACGAGATACTTTTGTTTTGATAAAGGAAAAGTTTGGTAATTTAATAAATTCAGTTGAGTGTGTTTCTCACACTGGTTTACCAGACTGATCCGGGCGTTCTTCCCTTTTAATGCTCGGGTCAGACCAAGCATATTTACAGGTTTAGATTTGGTACTTTTGGAGCTTCAGTAGGAGAGCTGGAGATCTCCATTCCGTATACACGTACATGTTTTGCTTGATTATCTGCTGCATTGTTGCTTAGTTGTTTTATATTATCAACAAATGTGAGGATAGGTTATTATAACTGTTCAGGCTTATAACTGTTGATTGATTGTTGAATTTGATTGATGTATGTATATATTCAGTTTCTATTTTGTAAAGATCATCGATATGATATTATATGTTTTCCGTCGCGATGTGAGATTATGTATTGTTCTGTTTTGTTCTATCTTTTCTCTTTCTTCTCTTCTCTTATTCTCTCTTCTTTTCTTTCTCTTGACTTTCCATCAGTCTGTGCTTTTTGGGTCGGACATGTGTGGTTTATTGTCGATTCAAAGGGTACGAATTTGGGGGTCGTCATAGATTTTGTTCTGTCTTCTTCTTTCTTCACTTCAAACGACCTGTCTTTTGGACACTTAAAAGATCGACACACGAATACCGTAGATGTATGAAGTGTCATCTTTAGGTGCGAGTAAGGCAGATCATTATAGAAATCTGTACCTTTTCTTTTAGTTTTCCATTTCAAATTTAAAGGGCATGTTACTAAATAACAATTTCACAGTTATTCAGCACCTAACATAACAAGTTACAGGTAAAAGAACATGCAAGCAGACGCTAGTTAGAGGTAGTAAAAACTTTGTGCATATGCAAATGTATCACCTCTTCAATAATTAACTTTGTGCATATGAAAAAAAATTGATACATGAACTAACTCAACCCCAAAACAATAATTTTGACATAACAAATTTACCTTAGATGCTCAGTTTTCTCAACTATAGATTCCGATTGGAAAAAAGATATCTCTCAAGCCCATTAAAAATGAGATGACAATAGAAGAGGGATGGATAGAGGGTTGGGACAAAGCTTAGTTTTGGAGGTTCAACTCACGGTGGTCAACTCAAGGAGGCTCAAATCGCGAAAACTCAGTTCATGCTCTTGAGTGGAGGCGCATTTGCAAAATAGGGTTGTGAAATTTACGACGGATCGATGAGGGTGTGGAAAAGAATATGAGATTTGCTAGAAATTAGAATACGGCATTGGAGATTATCATGGAATTTTCGATGAAAGAGTATTCTAGATGTTGAAGTTAAAATGAAGACGGGTGCGATGAAAGTATTTTGTTTCCCCTCGAAACCTAGTTTTCCCTCTAAGCCTAGTTTTCTCACCACTTTCGTGAATAGGATTTATTAGTTTAGCTTTGAATAGCGTTTGCTATTTTAGTTTTTTTAATCTACTTTTAATAGCACATTAGGCGAAAACGTTATCTAATGGTGTTATGAATAGTGAGTTTTCTTGTATTAGGATATTTTAAAATGTTTAAAATATCATAAGTCTATATGTATGTATGTAATATGATTTTCAAAACTAATATAATTTAATTAAAATTATTTAGTTAAATAAAGAAATTAAAGGTTAATTAATTAAACAAATTAATTAAAGGTTAATTAACTAAACAAATTAATTAAGATTTATTAAATAAATTAAAAGTTAATTTAATAAATTAATTAAAGGTAAATTAATTAAATAAAAATATGCATATATAAGATATATGTGTTATTCTATAAGGGTTACAGTATATAATGATTATTAAATATAAATATTATATTATATTGATAAGAAATTAGTTAAAATGTTAGTTAATCAAAGTTGATTAAATAAGATTCAATTGGTATAACATTATACATAAGACTATTATATAAGTAATATGAAATATAAAACTTATATAATAATAAAAACTTATATAATATAAATGTATAATAAAAGGTGGAATAGTAAGAAACCAAAATAGATTTAAAGGATAAATACATACGTATAGTAGATATACCGTGATTTTAGATGTGTCCGGCACTTGAATCATGAGGGTATTTTATAAGAAATACATTATTCCATAAGTCGATATCACTCTATATAATTTGTTGAAGATTATAAATTTTTACTATAAATTTTTCCTCTATCATTTATATATTAATAGATTACTTGTATACTCTTTAGTTGTAGAGTTTTCTTCAAGCTAGAGATGTTAAATGTAGTACTATTAATATATAAAATATATGAAGTAAGATAACTACACGTATTTGTTGAGCTTTCCTCAAGGTATGTGCATTATACTTATGCCGTCGTAAAATGATATGTGTGAGTGAATAGTTCCACTTTACTTGTTGAGCTTTCCTTAAGGTAAAGGCGGGATTAGGATACGGAACCACATGTTAGGAGTTGTACGTAATACAACCGATAAGAGGTTATCCAACATATATGGGCCTATGATTTGTTGAGATTTTCTTAAGGTTAGAATCCCAAGGCATACGAATCCTAATACCCATTAGTAAAGTCCAAAGACTTTTATTTTTCGACTTATGGTTTGGTGAAACATAAAAGACTTAAGGGAGCCTTATTAGAAAAATGAAATGATAACATTTAATCTTTCAAATATTGTAAGAACATATGCTATATGATGTTATAATAATCTACATGATAAATTTATATATTTAATATGATCTGTAAAATGTTTATCAAATTAAGATATACAAATGCACTAAATTAAAGATTGATAAATAGAAATATAATATATACTTACCAAAAAATGTTTGTTGCGTGTTAATGTTTCAACACCCATGCAAGTGCATAATTCTAAAACTACTAAATACATTTGTAATTTAGTCGCTTACGTGTTTATTTGGTCGAGACATTGTACTGCATTCCATGAGTTCCGAACTCAAGCAATCGATATTATGGTTATTTAATCCACGCACTTTTGCTGTAACAATCCATATTTTCGACACCCAAATGTCGACACTAATACATTCACGATATTCATGTGTCGAGCACTCAAGTACCAAAAAGATGATTACTTAAAATGAAATAAAAGAAAGCAGAATAAGAAAGAAGGAACACAACATCAGAATATCACAACAAAACAATAACATATATATCAGAAACTCATACAAATTGTCACTCTAAGATATACAACATTTCAAAGTTACAATAAGTACTATCATCAGGCAGGACAGTTATAACAACATGTCCTCACATATGCTGATATATACAATATAGTAATGCCATGGAAATAAAAATGCTATGGTAGGTGAATGGAAGCATCCATCTTGTCTCCAAAAGCTCCTAAAAACAACCTACCTTTCTCAGACTACTTGAATGAGTACATAAGGAATTCAGGGAAAACAAAAACCAAGCGTCAGACATAAGTCTGGTATGAGAAACTTAAGAAATATATGTGACTTATATCAGCACCCTTTGAGACCACATGGAATACCATAACGGTTATCCCCTCAAACGAGCCAACCATCTACTAAGTACATACTTCGATATAATAGATAAAGTATAGGGTATAGAATATAAATAACAAGTAGTTATGTTGCGTGCATGTATAACAAAACAATAATAGTTATATAATCAAAACCATTAAGGCACGTTTGCATAGTTGTATAGGATTCCATGAAGGTGCTCTCTGTACTTCGAGAACAGTCCTCCTGCATAAGGATCAGAGGTATCCTTCCGAGCATTGTATATCTCTAAGTAAAATATACCATGGGAAAAACATAGTTGGTCCACACCCGAACACGTGGCACCATGTCACATCTCTCTCGCATGAATATCCATAAGCAACACTGGAATAAAGTGCTTACACCCTTTAAGTTAGATAAACCCCGTAGGCTATGCCTCTTTCTCTGGTTCATGTCGTTACCGATGGTGAAGTCACATTCAGCATCTTAACACACGAGCGGCAACCCAAATAGATCTCAACATACGAGCTCCACTCAAAAAAATCTCGGAACCACACATGGATTCCCACATTAGGATGGTATGGCTAAATTCATAGCTTATAGATCTTACCAGTAAAATACAATTTACAATCTAAGCGATACCTTTTAGGAACATTAATTACACCAATTCACCATTTCAACACTATCTCACATTAGGACTTATGAATTTCGTTTTTGTTAAGATTCTGATAACGTCCACATTCAACTCGGTTAATCCATAAACAAAGTCCTTGATTCAATAATAACATCTAGTACTAATCATTCTACTCTAGCCAGAGATTTTGACTTTCAGTGGACAGTGATACAAACCTCATACAATTAAGGGGATGAATTCTCGAATGAATAGTGTTCCACTTCCATTGCATCAACCTATACTCAACTACGGTTGTTTGATGGACTTCAGGCTATGATTTAACTATAATCAAAGTGGAGTCTCCATGTTAAACGTCAACGGTATTCTAAAGTCAAGAGAACTATATAATATCATCACTTGAGATATCCTTTTTGACCTAGTTTGTAACGTTTTTTATTTTCGACTTCCGAAAATCGACATCAATACGTCCACTGTATCAACTGTCGAGCAATCGAAGGCCGGAAAACCCAACTGTTAGGATTAAAGAAGAAGAGGTAGAAGAAAAAAATAGAAACAATATCAGAATCTCACAATCGCAGTGGAACAACATATAACAGATAAATGAATATCCTTTAAAACAAAGAACTATATCAGTTATTACATTACATTACATTATCAGAGTTTACAACAACAAATAGCAGAAAAGAAATACTATATATTAATTGATACACCACGAAATCCAGCTTGCCTGCAAATCTCTACAGCATATCCTGAATTCCAGAATGACTTGAAAAACTGACTCTAGGCTGCCCGTGTAGAAAATAATGGGCACCCAGAGTTTAGGAAGAGAACAATAAACTCCAAGTCAGTCATGGGACTGGTGTGAGAACTTAAACAGTTTATCTTTTAAAAACAAACAAACAAATATTTTAAATTAGATTCGCAATGCTTTTATAAAATGAAACTACCATAAGGCCACCCCCCCACACACACAATGCAAACGCAGAATCGGAGGAGATTTCTCCTTATGATAGTTAAACATGCTTGATACGCAAATTTCTTTGATATTATTACTATAAGTGCAAAGTGTAGGAAAACATTTCGAAAGTATAATATAAATCTTAGCCAACATAGACATTCCGAACTATGCCTACTATAGCTACCATCTAAACAGTGGTGACCACCATAAGTAAATGGCAGGTTATACAACTAAAACAGTAAAGAGCTTATATTGGATGAATGGATTTCCAACAAATGATCGGGCAAAGGAACTTCCCAAGTAAAATGGAACGCCTCTAGAGGGACGTCCCCGAATCCTAACCGGATCTCTGCTAGACAAGGCCAGGTTACCCCTAGCTGGGTAACAACTGACACGAGTATGTCATCCCCCGGTTGTAAACAACCTTTATCCGAGGATCCTCTCAACCTACAACTACAAAATAATAAGTTTGCAGCAACCACAAAGTAAGTATCTGGGCTCCATACCATGATACCACTCATAATGCAGAAGGAAATGACATACCCTCAAAGGGCGCTATCCTCAAATAACCTTGCTGCTACGATTCATGTTTCGACCATAACCGGGTTGTGAGGTTTGACGAAGTTTCGTCCACAAGCTACGCTTTTCACAAAAGCCACGCTTTCATCAACAATGATCAGCAGCACTCAGCATGCCACATTGCCAAATTGGGAGTATGTCACTGATAACCATCAACTACATAACCTCTGAGCTCGTACATCTCAGAGAAGGGTGTTAAGCTAAGAGAATAAATTCTCCGCCACCAATAGAAATGTATTTGAAATAAATCTGCTTTATATCTCATAATGTAATGTCAAACATACTATCCATACAAGTCTGTTCTAGGTTCGAACAGAACCGAAGGCATTTGCAAAGAAGCCCTTGCAATCCGGGTATTCACAATCCCTATCGAACTTTCCATCACAAAGGAAATCTCCATACCATAGTTATCGGTGCAGAGACAATCGATAGGTCATCCTATCATTCTCGCAAATACCGGGTCTTCAACGCCGGTCTTCAAATGATGTCCATTACGACGAATCACTATTCGGAATGGGATTCATGATCCAAAGGTCCTCTCCCAGCTAAACCGAATAACGAGCGCTTATTTTTAAAAATAAGTGTTCATTCAGATTTTCACAAATCACAACAATTTTCACTTTGATCTTTTAAATTAAAGATCCATCACAATCACAAAGATTCGATGTGGTTTTCGGATATCCACTTGGAATCCGACCCCTGGTCGCATCGAAATTCGAACGCCATTCAAAGGCAGATATTGATAGTCGGTTATTTAACTATCAATCAACATTCACTACAATTCTCAGATTTAAATAATTTTCACAATTATTTATTTTCAAAATATCTTTGCAAGATATATTTTCACACTTCAACCATTTGAAAACCAATTTCAATTTCTACAATGGAATACATTTCCAAATACTTATTTAACAATAAGTAATTCACTAATCTATTTATTTTCAATACTTAGAAAATATTCAAATATACTTAAAACACGATTAAGTATGTATTTTATTCTTTCAACGAAAACATTCTCTTAAACACATTCATTTGGGTCAAAAACGAATGTTGCGTAAAACATCATTACGACAACCCAAAATCACTAGTATAGGGATTCGAAATTTAGATAGATATATAAATCCCCTTAATTAACAAATTCTATTTATATCTCACTTAAATGCCAAAATTCAATTTATAAGTTAATTACTGATAAATCTTTTATTTTACAAAATCTATTCATTTTATAACTTCACAATTTATAAATCCATAAATTTCATTCACTTATGAAATCCATTTATACTTCATTTTAAAAATTATAAAAAATCGTTTTATAATTCCAATATCTTAATTTTTAAAATATCAATTTTATAAATCTTTTATATAAACCGTTTATAATAATTCAAAAATCCCAATTTAAACCATTTTACAAATTATTCAACTACTTATTTCAAAAATCAATTTCGGTTATATTTTCCAAAATCATAATTTTTATAACATAAGAATTATAACGTTTATTTATTTAGAATGAATCAATTCCAAAATTCAATAAAATATATACTTTCAAAAATCACTTGAAAATCCTTTTAAATTCAAAATCGTTACTTTAACATTTTTAAAACTCTAAAAATAGGCCCAATGCTGCAACAACACTAAATATAACAATCACGGCATCCAAACATCGTATATCAATATGACAACAGAATATATCGCAAATATCTGTAAAATAAAGCCATACTGTTGAGGAATCCAGTTGGATCCCTCCAACCTGTTTCTCTGCATCCACAGATGTTAGCACAATACCAATCCCATTTCAAGACGGAATATCGCGGTATATGGATTTATAAAATATTATCCGCTATTATGCGGCGCAATAGGGTCTCATCCGCTATATAATGCGGGAAAATCAACTCCAAGTACATATATAATACCAATTCCACTTCAAGATGGAATATCGCGGTATATGTGTTTAATAAAAAACATCCGCTTAATATACGGCGTATAGGGTCTATTTCAATACAGTAGATAACAATTTATCATTCAATTACAAAATGAAGCAATTTTAAATCTAATTATTTAAAGTTTATATCGAAACAGTTTCGATTGAGTGAGAAGTTCTCACCTTGTTTGAAATACAGTTGCAGTGTTTTATTTCGAATAAAATTAAACGCGCGTTTAATTTTACCTAAAATTTTCACTAGCTCCAATCAACCCTAATCCAGCTCCATCGCATAGTGTTCGCAAACATGAACGCAACGCAATTCGTTTCGTCCAAAACGGACCTCGTATGAAAGAGTTATCGCGTTACAAAGGTTACATAAATTTTAATATAATTAATTTACAACTTTTATTTTAAATTTTAAACCTTCTATCATCACAGCCGTTAATCCCTAACCCTACAGATCTGGGCCGCTCTTCCTTCCTTCTCCCCCTCCAGGTTATCACGCGTGACAAAACCCATAGCCGCCGTCCATGCTTCAATTAACGCGACCAA
This sequence comes from Allium cepa, assembly GCA_030765085.1. Lineage (NCBI taxonomy): Eukaryota > Viridiplantae > Streptophyta > Magnoliopsida > Asparagales > Amaryllidaceae > Allium > Allium cepa. Next base: position 845,487,645 of record CM060928.1, on the reverse strand, counting down.
TACGAGCCACTCCACGACGATCAAAGGCCGCCATCTCGAAGAGCTTCGCGTGACACCCCAACGGCCAGAGGCCGGCCCCACTCGATTGCACGCATGCCTAGAAAATTGAGCCGAAACCTCATATAAACGCGAGTAAAATTCTCCTTCATCGTTGCGTCGATCACGATCATCACCGTATGGATTTGTAGCTCTCACGATCCTCTACAAGTTCCTAGCTGAAAGTTTCTTGAATTGATGCGTGGATTAGAAGAGATTAAGGAGGGAAGAATCGAAATTTCCAGCCATTAACTATCTAACTGGCAGCTAGGGTTGAAGGTTAGGGTTTGTTGCAAAATGTGAAAATAGAGGTGCTTTTATAGAAGATTCTCAAACACTATTCACCTGAAATTTTTCCAAACTCCAAACGAAGCGTGTCGCCTGGCGTTTATAATGTTTTACCCCTACTCCGAACGCAATGGAATATATATCGGGAGCCAATTCGATCATGTTTGAAAGATAGGTTTTCAAATCGACTATTTAAATTTAAAAATTCACTCAAACCGATTTCAGTGCGTTTTAGCTTGCCCCAGACAAATCGTAAATCCGATTGACAAGAAATCTGAAATTTTACAATAATATAACATTACGGATCCGATGAATCTGCTTTCGTCGAAATCCGAGACTGTTTGAAAAATGACTATTTTTACTCGTCAATTTAATATTAAAATATTCAATTTCCACAAATTAACTTTTAATTCAATTTTAAAAGTTCTATAACATCATTCTAACTCCACTATGATTAAATACAACTTTACAAATCAATTTTAATCACATTAACCCCAATTTCCAATTATTTATGTAATTTCAATTATTAAATTATCGATTTAATTATCCAATTAAATCCAGATATTCAAAATAAATTTATTCGACTTACAAATTTTATTTGTTAATATTTAAAATTAATTAAATATATAAATTTCAAATGACAGAAATTCTGGGTCGTTACAAACTTCTCCCCTTAAAAGAATTTCGTCCTCGAGATTACCAAGTAAGAAAAAGTTACAGAATCTATTAACTTTTCAAACATCCATTCAAATTAGATTTCAAATTCACTTAAGTGCTTAACTTTCCCAAAATACAATAGTTAAACTTCTTATAAAAACTTTACTAAGTTTTCAAATCATACTTAGTTATCTTTTCAAAATTTTCCAATTTTCTCAAAAATATTCTAACGCCTTAAATTTTCAGAAAATGTCGCCAGCGTCTCCTTTGTGTGGCTCGATCCGAAAAAAAATGGCAATATATATATCACAAATATACATCTCATCAAAGTAATGAGGCATCCCGCAGGGAAAAAAGTATAAAAGTACGATATGTAATCCGAGATATGTACCTTATATATTATTAGCGAGCATATACGGCTAATATAGCGTGAAAGCGAGCTCCAAATGCGAAGCAAGCGCAATCCACAACTACTAAACACTCAACAACAATGAGAAACATGTATATAGAAAATAATATCGATATACAACATATACCAGAAGCAACAACTACATATGCCAATATAGCAAATGCAACAAAAGGCAACAAATCCAACAACAATTCCAATCATCAAATCAATACACATTCACTTCTCATTAATATTCAATAAATTGGTTTTTTTCATTTAGTCACATTTGATTCATTAACATTGGACTTTACTAACATTCATTTATTCATTTTCAATTAGTTTATATTCACTAATTTACATTCAAGTTAGTTCACTTCCACATTCAAATCAAATTACAAAGCTTTCAATTTTATCAATTCAATTTCATTAACACTTAATGAATTATATACAATCAACTTACAATCATATAACAACCAAATCATAACCAAATTATCAAATTCACATTCAATTTGGTTTAACACTTTTAATTTCCAATTGGTTTAATATCTAATTGACTTCCATTCAATTATTCAATTTCCAATTTACTAGTTTTCAATGAATTAACACTTACTTTCATTATTCTCTATCAATTCTTTTACATTAGATTGATTAACATTCAATCCGTTTATTAATTCAATTGCTAATTCATTTAACAAATTAGGTTGAATTTCTTTTATAAAACTCAAGTTCATATTCATCACTTCGCTATATTAATTTACTTCGATACCAAAATCAACTTCATTCAACATTACTTAAGTTATATTTCATTTTATAAACATCACTTGTTTAACTTAATTAAAATTTCTACTTATAAATCCAATTCAGATTCTAATTCTATTTAACTTTTACCAAAGTAAAACCTTTATTATTTCATATTATAAGTCCAAAACTTGGTTACTTATATTCAACAATTACTGCTTGGATTTTTAATTTCAAACTTGTTTATCACAACCAAACTTCAATTTTTTAATTTTCAATTTACTAGGGTAGCAAATCCATCACACAGAAACTCGAAAATGATACTGATGATGTCGCGGTCATCACCCTTATTATTTCCCAGTAACAGTAGTGAATTCAGTGCTTAATATTCTCTCAAAATTTTTCTTTTATTCATAAATCTCATTTATAAATCTTTTTCTTATATAATTTCACCATTTAACTTTTAATTTTGGAAAATAAAATTAACTTCATTCAACACTTTCAATTTATAGTTCAAATTCATTTTTATTTACAACTCATATTTATAAATATATTCATATAGTTTCACTTCTTATATATAAGATTATTTCACAATTGTAAATCACATTAATTATAATTCCATAGTCAATAATTCATTTGCTTATACAATTAATCTTTTAATTAACTTATATATATTCTTACATTTTCAACAACCAAACAATCAATTTATATACTCTTTAATAATTTCTGGAAAATTATTTCCTTCATATATAAAATATAATCAAGGTAAAATTATTTCATTTACCCAATTTAAAATGATACTATGTCGGTTTATCTCGTTTAAGAGTTTAGAAACCCCTATCGATACAGTTAGCTAGACTGCACCGACCAGAATCTATAAACAATCAACCGATAAGTCAACACAATATAAAACAATTTTTATATCGACTAACAAATACGCGCTCGTATCTATGATTACACTCAACTCATTCTAGAGTACTGCTGACTCTATCTCTAATGAGTAATTCCCAACAGAGCCAAGGTTGTCGCTTAACCAAAAGCTCTGGTACCAAATGTAACGTTTTGGATTTTCGACTTCCCGAAATCGACATCAATACGTCCACTATATCAACTGTCGAGCAATCGAAGGCTGGAAAACCCAACCGTTAAGGTTAAACAAGAAGAGGGAGAAGAAGAAAACAAAAACAATATCAGAATCTCACAATCGCAGCGGAACAACATATAATAGATAAATGAATATCCTTTAAAACAAAGAACTATATCAGTTATTACATTACATCATATTATATTACATTACATTATCAGAGTTTACAACAACAAATAGCGGAAAAGAAATACTATATATTAATTGATACACCACGACATCCATCTTGCCTCCAAATCTCTACGGCATCTCCTGAATTCCAGAATGACTTTATAACCTGACTCTAGGCTGCCCGTGTAGAAAATAATGGGCACCCAGAGTTTAGGAAGAGAACAATAAACTCCAAGTCAGTCATGGGACTGGTGTGAGAACTTAAACAGTTTATCTTTTAAAAATAAACAAACAAATATTTTAAATTAGATTCGCAATGCTTTTATAAAATGAAACTACCATAAGGCCTCCCGCACATACACACAATGCAAACGCAGAAACGGAGGAGATTTCTCCTTATGATAGTCAAACATGCTTGATACGCAAATTTATTTGATATTATTACTATAAGTGCAAAGTGTAGGAAAACATTTCGAAAGTATAATATAAATCTTAGCCAACATAGACATTCCGAACTATGCCTACTATAACTACCATCTAAACAGTGGTGACCACCATAAGTAAATGGCAGGTTATACAACTAAACCCGTAAAGAGCTTATATTGGATGAATGGATTTCCAACAAATGGTCGGGCAAAGGAACTTCCCAAGTAAAATGGAACGCCTCTAGAGGGCCGTCCCCGGATCCTAACCGGATCTCTGCTAGACAAGGTCGGGTTACCCCTAGCTGGGTAACAACTGACACGAGTATGCCATCCCCCGGTTGTAAACAACCTTTATCCGAGGATCCTCTCAACCAACAACCACAAAATAATAAGTTTGCAGCAACCAAAAAGTAAGTATCTGGGCTCCATACCATGATACCACACATAATCCAGAAGGAAATGACATACCCTCAGAGGGCGCTATCCTCAAATAACCTTGCTGCTACGATTCCTGTTTCGACCATAACCGGGTTGTGAGGTTTGACGAAGTTTCGTCCACAAAGTTAAGCTTTTCACAAAAGCCACGCTTCGATCAACAATGATCAGCAGCACTCAGCATGCCACATTACCAAATTGGGAGTATGTCACTGATAACCATCAACTACATAACCTCTAAGCTCGTACGTCTCAGAGAAGGGTGTTAAGCTAAGAGAATAAATTCTCCGCCACCAACAGAAATGAATTTGAAAGAAATCTGCTTTATATCTCAAAATGTAATGTCAAACATACTATCTATACAAGTCTGTTCTGGGTTCGAACAGAACCGAAGGCACTTCCAAAGAATCCCTTGCAATCCGGGTATTCACAATCCCGATCGAACTTCCCATCACAAAGAAAATCTCCATACCATAGCTATCGGTGCAGAGACAATCGATAGGTCATCCTATCATTCTCGCAAATACTGGGTCTTCAACACCGGTCTTTAAATGCTGTCCATTATGACGAATCAAATGGAGTGGCGTGGCTTCGGTGTGGTCGGCAGGAATACCGATTAACGGAGGTGATGGCTAGGAGGGTTTTTCCGATCGTGATGGGTTCCTGTGTGCGTTCGCTCTGTTCGATTTTGATTGCTTGGTGGGATCATAAATCTGGGAGGTTGAGAAGGATGGTGAGGTGGTGTGCAACTTGTCGAGAGTCGAGGCGTCGATCTACGGTGGTCGGCACGACCGTGCATGTGCACGCGTTTCCGTTCGTACCTGAGTTAGTTTGGGTTGTGGGAGTGATGAAGTCTTCTTGTATGTTTCTCGAGATTTTTGCGGGGTCGACTCAGGGTAGATAGTGAACGCGAATGACTCGTGTTGCTCCAGGGTTTGTCATTTATTTGGCTCGGGTTCCTAGTGTTAATGAACTTGTGTTTTAAAAAGCAAGAAAAAAATCCAAGTTTTTAAGCTTTAAGAAGAAGTTACATAATTTAAAGGTAAAAACAAATACAAGTTTACAAAGTTAAAAGTACAAATTATATAATTTCTAAGGAAATATAAATTAAGTTTTAAATGAATTTCCAAAGTTATAATATTTTAAATTGTTTGTATTGAGTGATTATTTAGTAAGTTAAATCCTATATGCTTTAAGATGAATTAAAAATTGTGAATAAATGGAGTAAAAATTATTTAATGTATTAAGAATGGTTAATTTATATAGTCAGGGTATGACTAATTAAGTAAAGGTTAATTAATTTGTGGAATCAATTTAAAGATTGATTTATTTATGGGATTAATTAATTAAGTTATTAATTAAAAGATGATTAATCAAGGATTAATCACTTAATGTGATTGATTAATGATAATTACTTCAGTTAAAGATAATTGCATAATGTCATTAATTAATTAGAGGTTAATTTGTTTGAAATTTGTAATTAATTAGTTGGAGATTAAAGATTATTTACGTGAGTAATTGAAGGATGGTTACTTAAATGGAATTACTTAGTGTAAGTAATTAAAAGATAAATTGTTAGGGTATAATTACATAGTGTAATTAATTAAGGATTGATTAATTTAAAGATTTATTAGGTTAGGCATTAATTTAAGTTAATCAATGAATGTGATTTATGAAAGGATAATTAATTAATAACTATAGAATAATTAATCAGGGTAATTAATTAAGGAATTAATTACCCGATGTAATTAATTGAGTTGATGTGGTTAATTTTAGTCAATTAATTAAGTTTAATTAATTAAAGGTAATCACTTGATGATTGGATAAATATAATTAGTTAAGGTAACTAATGAGGTATAATTACTTAGTAAGTAATTGGTGGGGATAATTACTGAATGTAATTAATATAAAGGAAATTGCATGATTGAAAGTAATTAAAGACTAATTTTATGGTGGAAGAAATTAGGTGATAATTACTCAGTGTAATTGAAGGATTAATTTATATAATGAATCAAGGAGTTGGTTTAATTGATGAAGTAGTTAAGGAAAGTTAATTTCTAATTGTGATTTATCAAGATTGATTAATGAATGTAATTAAAGTAAAGGTTAATTATTATGTAAAATTTAAGAATAATAAACTAATGAAATTAATTAGAGGATCATTAATTAATTAATGTAATTAATGGAAGTGATCAATTTTGCTTATTAATGATGGAATGATGATGAGTACTTGGAATTGGTTGATATCTCTGTTTTGAATTGCTTTGTGATATGATATGTTTGGAAGGACGATGATAATGTGATTATCAATCAATTAGGAATTGCTGTGTAAAAGTGTTATCCGACAATTAAAGTGGAATTGTATTTAATTGGATAACTTGGGTTTAGATGACATTGGATTCGAAGAGACCGGAGTCGGGTATTAGCAAATACGCGAAACCACTTCGATTCTTTATAATTTGATATGTGGAATCAATAGAATGAAATGGAATGATTAAAGTAAATTGGACAATTTAATCTAAGTTTGGTACTTAGAAATTAAGGTGTGATGTAAGTAATGTTTATAACGACCTGTGAAGTTGTAAATTGATAAGTTACCCTGGGTTTATATAAGTTGTATGCTTTTGTATTCTATGCTAGATAGGTTTACTCACGCTGGTTTCCAGCCTGACCCGGTTGTTACTTTGATGTAATGCTCGGGTCAGACCGAGTATTACAGTTTTTCAGGTAATGACGTTCTGCAGCTCAGGAGGCGAGCTGGATGGCAGGGACGTATGGAGAGTTTCCACTGTGATATTGTTGTATCTGGACATGGTTGTTTTGTCCAGTGTTTATGTATATGTGTAACTCTGATGTATTTAAATGTAAATTAACAGATATAGTTTTTTTTGTATAACTGCTATTTTATTTGATATTATATTTGATCCGCTGCGAATGTGAGGTTTCTATGACTTGTTGTTGTTTTCTTCTTCTTTCTCTTTCTTCTTTTCACTAACTATATGGAATTTTCGGATTTGAATTTCTGGGTCGTTACATCACATTTCGGTTATATTTCCCAAAAATCATAATTTTTATAACATAAAAATTATAACGTTTATTTATTTAAAATGAATCAATTCCAAAATTCAATAAAATATATACTTTCAAAAATCACTTGAAAATTCTTTTAAATTCAAAATCGTTATTTTAACATTTTTAAAACTCTAAAAATAGGCTCAATGCTGCAACAGCACTAAATATAACAATCATGGCATCCAAACATCATATATCAATATGATAACAGAATATATCGCATATATCTGTAAAATAAAGCCATACTGTTGAGGAATCCAGTTGGATCCCTCCAACCTGTTTTCCTGCATCCACAGATGTTAGCACAATACCAATCCCGTTTCAAGATGGAATATCGCGGTATATGGATTTATAAAATATTATCCGCTATTATGCAGCGCAATAGGGTCTCATCCGCTATATAATGCGGGAAAATCAACTCCAAGTACATATATAATACCAATTCTACTTCAAGATGGAATATCGCGGTATATGTGTTTAATAAATAACATCGCTTAATATACGGCGTATAGGGTCTATTTCAATACAGTAGATAACAATTTATCATTCAATCACAAAATCAAGCAATTTTAAATCCAACTATTTAAAATTTAAATCGAAACAGTTTCGATTGAGTGAGAAGTTCTCGCCTTGTTTCACATACAGTTGTAGTGTTTTATTTCGAATAAAATTAAACGCGCGTTTAATTTTACCCAAAATTTTCACTAGCTCCAATCAACCCCAATCCAGCTCCATCGCGTAGTGTTCACAAATACGAACCCAACGCAATTCATTTCGTTCAAAACGGACCTCGTATGAAAGAGTTATTGCGTTACAAAGATTACACAAATTTTAATATAATTAATTTACAACTTTTATTTTAAATTTTAAACCTTCCATCACCACAGCCGTTAATCCCTAACCCTACAGATCTGGGCCGCTCTTCCTTCCTTCTCCCCTTCCAGGTTATCACGCGCGACAAAACCCATAGCCGCCGTCCATGCTTCAATTAACGCGATCAATACGAGCCACTCCACGACGATCAAAGGCCGCCATCTCGAAGCGCTTCGCGCGACACCGCAACGGCCAGAGGCCGTCCCCACTCGTTCGCACGCATGCCCGGAAAATTGAGCCGAAACCTCATACAAACGCGAGTAAAATTCTCCTTCATCGTTGCATCGATCACGATCATCATCGTATGGATTTGTAGCTCTCACGATCCTCTACAAGTTCCTAGTTGAAAGTTTCTTGAATTGGTGCGTGGATTAGAAGAGATTAAGGAGGGAAGAATCGAAATTTTCAGCCATTAACTATCTAACTGGCGGCTAGGGTTGAAGGTTAGGGTTTGTTGCAAAATGTGAAAGTAGAGGTGCTTTTATAGAAAATTCTCAAACACTATTCACCCGAAGTTTTTTCGAACTCCAAACGAAGCATGCCGCCTGGCGTTTATAATGTTTTACCCCTATTCCGAACGCAATGGAATATATATCGCCAGCCAATTCGATCATATTTGAAAGATAGGTTTTCAAATCGACTATTTAAATTTAAAAATTCACTCAAACCGATTTCAGTGCATTTTAGTTTGCCCCGGACAAACCGTGAATCCGATTGACACAAAATCTGAAATACTACAATAATATAACATTATGGATCCGATGAAACTGGTTTCGTCGAAATCCGAGACTGTTTGAAAAATGACTATTTTTACTCGTCAATTTAATATTAAAATATTCAATTTCCACAAATTAACTTTTACTTCAATTTTAAAAGTTCTATAACATCATTCTAACTCCAATATGATTAAATACAACTTTACAAATCAATTTTAATCACATTAACCCCAATTTCCAATTATTTCTGTAATATCAAATATTAAATTGTCGATTTAATTATCCAATTAAATCCAGATATTCAAAATAAATTTATTCGACTTACAAATTTTATTTGTTAATATTTAAAATTAATTAAATATATGAATTTCAAATGACAGAAATTCTGGGTCGTTACATAGTTGTTATTAGCCAAAAGTAAACTCTCGAACTAGTCATTCCATGATTGTCCAATAATTATCAGTACGTAATCTCTTAGTGCCCTCAACAGCCATGAATAATACATTGCTCGACATTTGGAGAGCGTTATGTTTTCTGGTATCAAGTGGTGTATTAATATCCTTTCTAGAAACATTTTGACCATGAATAAATTCTACATTATGATAATTTTCTCATGATTATGACCCTTTGTAAAAAAAATCACATAGAATATTATTTAAGGATTTTGGTATTAATATACTATAAATTAATTACTTCATTAATTATATCACTATATAATATATTATTAGAAATCAAATACCTTTATTATGAATAAGATTGGTTTTCGAGTTAGAAATATGTAACAAATTGCAAGTTGCTCCTAGGGCATACTACTAACTTCATCGAGAGGTGTGATGTCACTATTATCTCTTTCCTTTAGATCCAGATATGATTACTCTAGATCTAATATTTTCTTTTTCTCCCATCTTTAAACACCTAGCAAACATATTTGCTATATATTTCATATGTATGTAATACAATTTAGATACATGAATATTTTGGATATATTCATATTCATTCAAATACCATACTTAATTAACATAGATTTAATAATAAAAAAAGGAATAATCTAATAAAATATGATTTTGTCAAAATAACTAAATTAGATTTAGTATTAAACATTAGACATCAAAGGCCCATAATGATCCAATTGGAGAACTTTTTTACAGTTTACCCATTTCACGTACTACGAAACGGACCAGGTTCATAAAGACATCACATATGAACGTTCGATGTTTAGAGCAATAATAGAACTAGAAGTAGAATCTTATGGACTATCTTCCAGTCTGTCATTTCAACAAACACAGTGTTGGCACCAATTGATAGAGTTAAGGATATGCCTTAGGGGCAATTATGTAATTTGTCACGTATATCTAACTCGATGACCAATTTTGTATGAAATAAAAAGTATTTTCTTTCTATTATATACTTGATATAATGTATTGTATTAATTAATTCATTTAATTAAAAGTATATTTAACAGAAAATCCATAAACGGTATGTTTTTTATAGTAATTACAAAGTATTATAACCATGAGTAATTTATCATAATGAAAATAAATGTACCATTTTAAATATTCCTAGTCAAGATATACCAAGAGTGAATATCAATACATCCGTTGAGACTAGAGTACGTAACGCTCTCTAAATATTGGGCAGTGTATTACTCATGGCTGCTGGGGGCACCAAGGGGTTATGTACTAATAATCATCAGATAGCTATGGAATGACTCACTCAACAGTTTTCTATTGCTTAATAGAACTAAAGTCAAACAGAAAATATCGATGTGACTAATTTACCCAGTTCTCTCGACTTGAGAAGATGGTTGATGTTTAATATGAAAATGTCGCTTTGATTATACTCAAATCATGGCATGACGTCCATCGAGTGACTATAGTTGATCGAGTTGAAGTATTAAAGTGAAGCACTATTCAAGAGAGAATTCGTCTCCTCGGTTATATGAGATTAGTATCACGATCAACTCAAGTCAACTCAAAGTCGAAGTCTCTGGCCAAAGCATTTTATTTAATAATAATTGTTACTATTAAACCAAGGACTTTGTATTTAGACTATAGAGTTGAATATGAATGATATTGGAATTTGACCATTACTAAATTCCATAAGTTCAAAGTGATATAGTTTTGATGAAGAAAGTTAATGTAAATAAAAGTCACAACCAGGTAATGCTTAATAAAGTAAAATCAAGTAAGCAATAAATTTAACCATAACATGACACCACCTACTTGGTGACGTGTGAACGTTAATATTCAAATAGTTCACTATTAGTCGCTGACCAAATTTACATATAACGCGTCACACAACTGAAAATGATGAATTCTACTTTGAACAAATGATTTAATTAATTTATAATTGTTATAAATTAATTAACATATTATTTATAAATTTGATTTTGAATTGATAAACGAATATTAATTGTATTTATAAAAGCATAAACACGTTAATCGATATACGATATCAATAATCGTTTTAAATAAGATTTAAAATGTAAAATATTCATTCGGGCTCAGATGGGTTTAAGGCCCATCATATGGGCTGGTAGGATCAGCTATAAGATTGGGTATATATGGCTTAAAATATGGGTTAGAGGGCTTGATAATGGATGGCTCAGATTAAAGCATATAGAGTAAAAGATAAGATCCTAAATTCTCTATTTCCATCCTCTATTTAAACATCTCTTTCTCCATTTAATTATGATCTTTTGGGAGCCTCCATCCCATTGCTTTTGTTGGCCGACTTTCCCCCTTTCATCTTTCTAGTCCTCTAAGCTCAAATCAAATTAATTTAGCTGCCATCAGATAGTTGGTGGTCGACGGTTCAAGGGCTAGCACTCTACTGGATCGGAAAACATTTATACGAGCATATAAAATCGTTTCAAGGTGTGCCTAAGGACTTCGGCTACAAGGTACATTTCTAGTTAAATTACAAACATTAGTTTATAATTATAATGTTCATTATTTGTATATAATATTGTAAGTTCGGTGGCAGTTCGAATGTGTGTATATATTTCCATAAATTTAGTTGGTTGTATGCATATGTATATATTATTAAAAAAAATTATGATAATTCATCTTTGTCTAGCACTACTCGGAACTAAAAAGTTTATTATTTAATTAATTTAATGTATAATATATGCATATATTTATCTAGTTAATAATTTAAATACTATATTATAAATGTGTATAATATGAAAATAAATTTCATATATGATGTTTAATAAATATAACAATTTCGAAAGAAAGAAAATATTTTTTGTCTTATATATTATGTTAAAAAAATATTTAAATCAATTTATCATATAAATTCACATATCCATCATAAAATATATTTTATAAAATTTTATCGATACATATTAAGTTCATAGCAGAAAAAACATTTATTTTATTTTTAAATATTTAAATAGAAACCTATAATTTAAAATTGGATTTGTAAAATGTTTTAAATTATAATGCTATATATTAAATTTTAAATTATAAAATTTTGTGTAAAACTTGTGGGAAATTTTTAATTTAAATTTCGTTTTGAAAAATATCTTTTCATTTTAAATAATTTTTTACCATTTTAGTGATATATATTTATTTGTTTACTTATATATTTAAAATTTAGAAAATTAAGAAAAACCTAGTTTATGCGCAAGATTAGTTCAATAAAAAAATTTAAATAAAATTTTTATTTTATTATTTTATATATATATATATATATATATATGTTATACATATTTAGATATAAGTATTTAACATATTCATTTATATATATATATATATATATAATTTATGCATTTGTACAAGTATCATTTTGACATTACATCAAAAACATTATTAATTATATTTTCAATAATATAAACAAACTTATAGAGTAATTAATATATGTACATTTTGTTAATATTATATATTTATATTCATATACAAATATTTATATGTCTATAACAATATTTAAATAAAAAAATTTAGTCCTTATATAAATATATACACACACATATATTGAAATATTATTATAAAAGAAAAAGTGTGTATATATACACATATTTAAACCCTACATTTACATATTGGATGAGCTAATGTCTGTTGCGATGTAAATCTCAACATCTATATATAGACATGTTATACATTACACGAATTGATATGTTACATATGCACACACTTACATATATGTGTGTGGCATGCATATATATTTAATATAACATAAAATTAAATAATACAATATCATTTTATAAATTTAAATAAAATAAAAGATTTTATTTTAGTAAATTTAGAAATGTTCTAAACAAATTAAACTTCATAGGCCTAATAAAGATCCAATAAGGGTATGAATTTTTTCCATAACTTCTACTACCAGCTGACTCAGTTCCAACAATGGTATCGAAGCCTAATAGTCTATGCGGTCTAAATAGTCAAATTATGGTTAACTATTAAACTCAAAACCCAAAGGTTATCCCTAATCGAAAAGGCCTAAATTTGAATAGGGCACTGGGCTAATTTTCAAAATTATTATAAAATTAAAATATAAGACTTTAAAATAAGACATGAATATATTATAAATGTTATAATAAATAAATTTTTGAAATGTTTGAAAATACTAAATATTAATTTCTAAATTTTAAATTTATTAAGAAGATTAATATAATTAATTAATTAATTAATTAATTAATTAAGTTAATTAATGAAAAGTATATACATGTGTTATATATGTTTGATATATGTTCTGACACTATACAGTTTAGACCTTTCAGGCATTTGAAAAATGCTATGTTATGTTTCTATAGCATTTCAGAGACCGCTGTTAGATACCAGATGTACAATAGCAGAACGCCAACAAAAGTTAAGTTTTGATAGCGTTTATAGTAATGTTGTAGAATGACATGATTTGAAACTAAATATTATTGCAGAAGAACATTCAGAATCAGAATCATCAGAAGAAGAATCACTAGGTGATGATTCCGAAGCTGATAATAATTATAATTACTATAAAATTTTATGTAATGGATTATTTGTCCTATCAAAAGAAGACAACCTTATCCTAGATATAATAGACAAAATATCAGACCCAGATGAAAAGAAAAATATATTAAAAAACTATTTAGAATCTTATCAAGATAAAATCAATGAGAAGACTTTAAAATTAAAACAACCAGAAACTTATAATAAAAAAGAAATTTTTGATGGAGTAAAAAAATTCAAGACCTAAAGTAAATTCAGTTAATCCGAATACTAAAGCAATAATGTCAGAATTAAAACATGAAATAAGAATACTTAAACAAGAAATTAAAGAATTAAGAGCTACAATAATTTTACTTGAAGAAAGATATCATGATAACAGCGATGAAGATGAGAACACATTACAAGAAAAAGAATTAAATAATTTAACATTTGTGAATATGTTAGATCGTGTTATTACACATAAATGGCAAACCAAAGTCACTATAGTAGTACATAAAGAATATTATTTTCAAGAAATTGAAATGATAGATTCAGGTGCAGATTAAATTGCATTAACGAAGGAATAGTTCCTTCAAGATATTTTACTAAAGCAACAGAAATTCTAAATGCCGCAGATGGCAGAAAATTATTGGTAAAATATAAATAACAAAATTCAGCAGTTTGTAATAAAGGAATTTGCCTTGAAATGCCATTTATAATGGTAGAAAATTTATCACATGATGTCATATTAGAAAACCCATTTTTACATATGTTATACCCAATAATAAAATATCTGAAAAGGATACAACAAGTACTGTGAATAATCAAGAATTAACATTCAATTTTGTTTCACAGCCAAAATATCATGAAATTGATACTATACAAAAAATTATAGAAAAGAAAGTTTGAAATAAATTATAAAAAGATAAGAGAAAATTTATCTTTCCCTCATTTTCAAAAGAAAATAAAAGACTTGCAAAATCATATAGAGAACACAATATGTGCACATACTCCTAATGCATTTTGAAAAAGAAAGAAACATATGATAAATCTACCGTACGAACCTGATTTTAAAGGTAGTCAAATCCCAACCAAGGCTCGTCCAATTGCTATGAGCCCAAGACACAGTGAAATATGTAAGAAGGATATTGATGAATTATTAAAAAGGGGACTATCAGACCCTCTAAGAGCCCATGGAGCTGCCCAGCATTTTATGTCGAAAATGCAGTTGAATTCAAACATGGAGTTCCTAGATTAGTTATAAACTATAAACCTTTAAATAAAGTTTTAAGATGGATTAGATATCCAATTCCGAATAAAAAAGATTTATTAACCAGGCTTTATTCAGCCAAAATAATGTCGAAATTCGATATGAAATCTTAATTTTGGCAAATTCAGATTGCTGAGAAGGATAGATATAAAACGGCATTTACAGCACCATTCGGACACTATGAATGGAATGAAATGTAATGCCATTTGGGCTTAAAAATGCACCGTCAGAATTTCAAAAACTAATGAATGATATTTTTAGTGCTTATACAGCCTTTACAATAGTTTACATTGATGATGTTTTAGTATTTTCAAAAACAAGGATTATGCATGAGAAAGTTGAGGATGATTCTGTTTATAGTGATGGTGGTGAATTGGGTATTGAGAAGGGGATGGGTAATATGGGTATTGATGGTTTGGAAGTTGCTGGTGTGTTTGGTTCTGTGTTTGGAAGTATACAGAGAATTAATGCTTAAAGTAGTTAGATGTGTTGAAATTCGATATGAAATCTGGATTTTGGCAAATTTAGATTGTTGAGAAGGATAGATATAAAATGGCAACTACAGCACCATTCAGACACTATGAATGGAATGTAATGCCATTTGGGCTTAAAAATGCACCGTCGAAATTTCAAAAAATAATGAATGATATTTTTAGTCCTTATACAACATTTACAATAGTTTACATTGATGATGTTTTAATATTTTCAAGAACAAGGATTATGCATGAGAAAGTAGAGGATGATTCTGTTTATAGTGATGGTGATGAATTGGGTATTGAGAAGAGGATGGGTAATATGGTTATTGATGGTTTGGAAGTGTATAGGGAATTAATGTTTAAAGTAGTTAGATGTGGCTCGCATTGCATTAGAGTGGGTGCGTAAATTGGTTTATGATTAGTCCCACATCGCAAGATATTCTAAAAGAGATCAACATATATATGGGATTGGTAGCTTGTAGCAATAAGGGATTTCTTTTGTTACAAATAAATGTTGCCATGAAAATATATATGCACTAGGAGATGTAGGGATATTCAATCATGACGTTGGCACCAAAGAGCTTCGTTCAGTGACCTTGCCTCTTCTACACTAAAACGAAGTGCGCACATAGCGGAAGATGCGAGGGGGTGCCGAAAATTATAACAACAATTTTTCAGTGTTAGCTTCTGCTGTAGAAGAATTCTTCGGGTAGGTATTTCAGGGTGATGATGGAGAGAAATGGTGTAGCCTGATGGGTGCATATAGGTTGTGTGATCATGTATATGATGATATTTATGCAAACGAACAAATTAATTATAATAATGATATAAATATACACAAAGATATGCATGGGTCCAGCTGCACTTTTTTAATTCCTTGTGTGCAAAACGAAAAGGAAGTATTCAATGATATCCCATGTGACAAGTATTCAGTATATCTAATTGAAAATATACAAATGAAATTGATCATGAACCTCTTTATATTTTAGAACCTGACTCATCTATCTCTATGGAAATCTGGCATGCTAACAATACAGCAGTAATTAAACCATATTGCACTTAATAACGAAGATTACTCTACAATGGGGAGGTGTGTGCGTGAAAGTAAACCATATTGCACATTTATTTATTTGTATACTTATAGACTTGCTTTAATTTTAGCAATATCAAGTTGTTTATCTCAAAAAACTGGCGCCATTTATATTGTAATGGAAAATGTACTGGACCACTACATGTATATGAGTCTGCCATAAATGTAGTATTTGGATTATGTCTCATAACATGCTTCAGACAATATTACTACCTAGATCAGACACTTGCAGCTAAGCAGAAACACTCCCAATGTGTTCTAAAACTATTCGCAAAGTTCAAATAAGAATCAAAATTAAACATCATACTTACAATTAGAGGTAAAATAGCATCTGACCAATCAACATACTTCAGCAACGATTACCTATACAGAAGAAATACAAAATCCATGATTAAAACACAAATTTAAATATTTATATATCTAAACATTCATATATCCCAAAATAAAAGCTTACAAGAACTTGACTCTACTACAACTTTCGCAGCAGGCCATGTTACTCTACAGCCAACTGCATCTGGAATTTTCACATTCTTCACCCAAACTTTAACTGCACCTGTTCCAAGTGGAACAAATGTACCAATTTATTTTGATCGATTGAAGCCACACGTCCTTCGGCAGCTATTTCTATTCCACTAACATCAATCAGCTTGCATTTATTTTTGGAACTGGATTTTGCACTCTATCAAGCAAAAATATGATTATATTGATACAATTTTAGTCAATAAATTAGATAACAAGTGGCAATAGATTCACTACAATGTGTATTTATAAACACATTATGGAAAGAGCTACTGTAGCACTGAGAATAGTAGTATACGCATAATATTGGAAGATAATAAAGTCAAAGCAATCTTAGTAGAATCATATACACACAATTAAAGAATAAGACAACTTCTATTGATGCAGGAAACATGCTGTATATATACAGTACAATAATCAATCACATATGTAGTGCTATAGTTTTAGGCAAAACTATATATTTGAAGTGGAAACCTACGTCAATTAATACTCTACTGTACTCTGGTTATATATTTGTCCCAACAATTTGTTTAAAGTTTTAAACTGTTAAAAAAAGGGAAGAAAAGGGAATGCAGGAAAAATAAATAAATAAAGATCTCTAAGGTACAAGACTCCACAGTGGAAGGTTTTTGTAAATCAATCAAATAATTACTGTCTGGTCTGTGTTATGCACACGGGCAGTTGAGTTGTGAAGTGTGTTGAAGTTTTAAAGTTGTCGTTTACTATTTGAAGTTGTACGTTTGTTTTAGTTTGTTATTTTTTCTACGATTTTTTCCAATATTGTATAATATATTCTGTGTTTTCTTAATATATTCATTTTCAACATGCAATGCAACACAACACAAGATACCAGAAATAATCTTTTTCATCTTAAATATTCTAATCCAATTTCAAACTAAAAGGTTCAGACCAAGCCAGTTGCCTCTTGTGCATACACCATAATCCACATAAGATTATATGAGGCAAGATTTCAGAAGTATTCATCACTTGTTCCAATTGATTTCACGTGACCAGGAGGAATATTCGTCTAACTATAAAAGATCCCAAAAATAATAGCTGAAAGGTAACCACTAAAGCATGTTTCTACTAAAAGACCTACAGTTTTTCATTGTTTTGAAGCCATTTAGTCATTAATCTTCTCCAAGACAACCAACTTTTACATTAAAATCAAACTAGAAGAAATCAGTGTCCAAAAGAGAATACTTTTTTGTCTAACTGAATTTCATTAGCGGCAACATAACAATGAATTATGTGCTTATAAATGAAAAAATAAATAAAATATCCAGTACATACACATATTTGGCCAGCTGCTACTTTTGTACTACACTTTATTGTTCCATATTCAACTGGGGCCAGGCATGTTTTTATTTACACTGAATGTATCTATTGCTTAAAAAATAGGTAATTTATTGTACGAATCTAACTTCCACTTTCATAATATTTGTCAATTAAGAGTTGAGCACCCTGTAATTTTAGTCTAAGTACACTAATTCCATGCTAAGGTTTAGTTTGGTGAACACATACGTGTCTCACCTTAGAAAAACTAAGATAATGCTTTTATCCAACCATTCTCCTCTAGCACGGATAGATATTGCAGTACATTGAACACCAACAAATCACACTTAAATAATTGTTCAACAGCTCAAATGGCCACACCAACAAAATCACACTTAAATAATTGTTCAACTGCCTAAATGGACATGTTATTTCACTCTAAATATGTCCACATTTATGAACTTTTAATATGATTTCATATACTTCCTCAAAAAGATGAGTAAAAGTAACCACTGGGAAAAAAGAATTTACATGGATGGCTCACTTTAAAATGCATCTACAGCAGTAGATGTAAACATGTACAAACTTTTCAAGTAAAACAAAACAAACATAGAACACAGTAATCAATTTTTTATTGAAATAGAACACAGTATTAATCATGTTTATTCAAAACTATCACAAATCTTGCATATCTTAGTGATTACAAAACCTCCAAAAATTCTTACACTGAGAAAAATACAGCTGATTTAAATTAAAATAAGACAGATTTACATTATCTTTCTTACATAACTTCACTTTTCACCTATACGGTTGAAGTACTATTAGAAGAAGCTCGTGCATGTGGTGTTAAAATACAATTGTAAAAATAGTATCAAGTTGTGAAGAGTAATCTACACTTGAATGCATGAATTCTTCAATTTTTAGTCTATTATCTCCATGAACTTTATTCAAAATTTCTACAATAAATGAATAAGTTAAATTATATCTCCTACAAGAGCATCTCCAGGCGTTGCAATTCAAAGCTGAATATTACGAAAATCACCTTCAGTCGTTCGTTCAAAGCTGAATATTAAGCTTAACATTCAATTTTCAATTCAAAAAATTGAATAAGGCTTGGGCGTCCAAGCCCTCTCCCCCCACCAGCGGGGTTTACGGAGGAAGGGGGCTGGCGCACATTAAATGGACGCCTGGCGCCTGAAGAACTCAGCCCAATTAAGGGCTGAATATTTAGTCTCTTGAATATTCAGCCCTTAATAGACTAGAGATGCCTTAAAGATTTAATAAACATAGAGATTGATCATCCACAGTTAGCAAAATCTTATATTCCCCAATAAAGAATTTTATTAGACGTTTTTATGTGAAGCTTTAATTAAGTAGCCAACTATGAAAGATTTTTTGTTTGTAACAAAGTAACCATCTATATCATTGTAACAGGTTTATGCCTAGTTATCTATCTTCTACATTTTTACCGCTGTATCCCATTTAGTAATTTTATTGATTAATTAATTCCAACAAGTCTGAAAGAGCAATGAGTAACTATTGTCAGTAAATATACAAAGCGTGCATGCTAGCAAGATATTGTAAAATATTGTAAAAAATATATACAGCTTTACATGTGTATCTATCATCGTATATACATAATCTATCGTGTGTGTATAAATAAAATGGTATATTAGTGCAAATATGTGCCTGAGTATGTTGACGTATACATACCATAATTGTTTGCATAAATGAGTAAATTTGCCTTCGATGTATTTGAAGTGGAGGACAACCTTCTACACAATCTTTAATGTTAGAATTTAAAGTGAGGTAGAAGTTAAAATTGACATTGTATATAACAATGGAAAGATTTTAAGAATTCTGCATTACAAAATATATTTTGCTGAATATGTCACCATAGTAATATTAGGGCAATACCTCCGTACTTACGTGCCATTTTCATAAAGGTTTAGAGAAAATTTTTAAGAGAGGAAGTCACTGTTACCAGTACTTTTACCATCTGCTTCAATTCATGTTCTCCCTTACCCGTCCACACAGATTAATCAACTCCTATCATCAAGTATCTGTTTCATATACACAGATAGTTCATGTTAAATACATGTCCATAGAATTGGCAGTGACAGGTTTAAACATGAAAAGGAATAATTACATGAAAAAGAAAAAGCAAAAATGTTGAAAGAAACTTGTTCGATAATTCATTTCATATGCTACTTGTTATTGGAAGAAACTTGGTCGATATTTTTTATCTGATTACAATTTATGCAAGTTCTTCAGAAAAAATAAATAATAAGAACAGAAATGCAAATGAATAATCCAATCCTGGCATGTCTGATTAAGCCAACGTAGTACCGCTGTTACACTAAGATTTCTTAGGTACGATATTTGCATATATTTTTACTCCACTATAGTGATGCTAAATTCTTAACTGAACACATTACTTGGTTAAAGTACTTTTAAACAAAGAGTGGTTTGTATACTTAAGTGACAAATTAACAAACATTTAATTTGCACCTCAATTAACCAAAAAAAGTACAGCTATCAATTATATTTTGTGGAACATTTGTAGTTACATTTAAGGTAACTCTACAGTTACAGTATAGGAGTAAAAACAACACAGTAATCTCACTATAACTATTTGGTAAATGCAATTTGAAAATCAGTTGAAATGTGCAATGGAACCATAGAAAGTCAAAGTCTGATAGAAAAAAAAGAATATCAATTCCTGAAAATTCAATGAATATACCATTTCAGTTTGTAATCTTAATTGGCATAGATCTAACCATGTTGAAGAATTTTGGATAAAGAAGAGAAAATACCTACGCGAGAGAGAAGAAGTGCAGACATGAAGAGGGTAAACCGTGGGATTAAGGGATTATGATGATTTGCTTTGTTACATTGATGATTGATGCTTAGGTTTTGTAATTCTGACGATGAGTAAGCGGATACAGGAGAAATTTCTGAAGCGTGGTTACATGGAAGAGGAAGAAACAGAGCGGTCGAAAATAAAAAAAAGTAAAATAGAAGAGGTGGTTTTGTAACCGTTTGAAAGGGACAAAAATATGCGCCCACGGAATAAAAAACCGCATTAAAGATAGAAGATGCACGAGGCCGGCCCAGGAGAGCGGGATACGGTTAGGTTCATATAATGTACACGGCCTTTTTCTCACAATGCGAAGAATCTGTTTCCGAACTCGAACCTGAACGTCCAGATAACCATGGGAATGATCTACCCATTGTGTCAAGGCTTCATCTCAATACAAAAACGCATTGTGGAGGGAAAATAGTTAAAGCGTTGTGGAGCGAGAAACAAATAAGGGAGGAAAACTGGAATGCCACATAAGCAAGGATTTGTTCTAGTTTCTTCCTACGTATAATATCAAAAACAAAAGTTGCAAACGAGTTTAAATAAAAAAATATTTCTTGAAGTTGGACATTATAACTTCTGACCAATAGATTTAATGTAATTATTTGCAGAATAAGATAAATGTAAACATTCATCGTCATTTACAGTGTGAGATATTCACTCTTTTTGTTCATAGCTAACGGTTTAGTATAAAAGCACTAACCACTGTCAAAAATTTTTAGTACTGCTACTATTGTAGAGAACTTGAATAAAATTCTAACACCACTTCAGTTCTCATGCACGATATGTTCTCCTTCGAACAAAACTACATGTGCCAAATTATGTTAAATACCTAGTATGCCTCAAAGTTTTTAGGATCACAAAAAATCTTTCAAGGATTATTCCAAGATAGGTAGAACCATGTACCTCCTTTTGTTTTTAAGATGAACACAGGAATTATGTGTGCCGAAATACATGTAGATTCTATCCACTATCTCACCTCCCCTTTGCCCCATTCTACAAAATCCTCTCGTTGCATTCATGCTCCGCCTTTTCTGCAACTTCATCTAATGCTAAAAGTGGTTTGCACTTTACCTTGGACTCTTACTTCATACCTATCCAGTCATCTAGATTTTTTGAATAGGATAATATAATGACCATTCCTCTATCATAGTAAGCAATCTCATCACGATTTCTTGTAATAACCTATACTCCTCTTAACTAATAGCATCTTTCACAGAAAGAAAAACAATTGAATCACTCCTGTTACACCAGTAGAATGGTCACATGTGCAATAATCAACCTATATGGGATACAAAAGCATATGGTAGGGCTGGAAACAGAAGCACCAATGCATTGAGACAAACAAATTCTACAACCATACCGAAGAAGAAAGTGGCGAGACCCATTGGAATCTTCATCTCTAAATGGTCAAAGCTAAAAGATGAAAATGAAAGTGTATGAAAAGTTGATTCAATAGATATCAATTTCAATATAAAAATTGAAGCCTGTTAGAATTAATATTTTATGTAATGCACCCTAAGATGTTGGACTTCTTAGTGTATATATATATTAATTGGTATTTATTATTTGTCCATTATGAAATAAGATTTAGTACACTTTCTCATATTTAATATAAGGCGGTGATCTTTATTTTGGGGTTATATATGATATATCTATATCAGCCACCATACAAATTAATGCAGTGTGTATATTTTTGAAAACTAACCTTCATCTTATATTATATAAATACAATGTAAATTTATTTAAGTGATTACTTTAGTTGCATAAAATGAGATTTACACTTCTACTTTCACTACAAGGGGAAACGCATTTTCCGACGGCCAGAATCCGTCGGCGGCCGTCGGAAGCCGTCGGAAAAGACTGCGTCGGGGAGCAGTATTTCGACGGCTTTCGACGGACGCTGCCGAACACATTTCCGACGGCTCTCGACAATTTTCGACGGCTTCCGACGGGCGTCGGACACCGTCGGAAGCCGTCGGAAATGTTAGCTACGGGCCGCCGGAAATTGTCGGAAGCCGACGAAAATTTGACATGTAAGCCGCCGGAAGCCGTCGGAAACCGTTGGAAATCTGCTGGTTTTTTTTTGTATTTGCTGCAAATAGAGCATTCCAACCACATTTCTCTTCCAAACACTACGATATCAATACCGCACAATCCAATAAAAAATAATCCAACCAAATATCCAAACCGAGACTACAAAATATTCAATAAACACACAAATGGATAAAATTAGAATAAAAATAAAATACAAAATATACATACCATTCCAACATTAACAATAATCCTAACAATAACTGTTCTATCATGTTGTTAATACACAAATTCATCAACATTCTCATGCATATCCTCATACAACTACAGAACCAAGTGTGTCATACATATACAAATCAACAATTAATTGCACCATCTACCAAATCATTCTAAACTAAAACAAAACATACCTGCACGAACGAATAAGCAAGCAATGAATCAATCTCCTCCAGATCCAGAGCCAGCCGAGGAAGGGAAGCGGGCACCAAACTGCTGCATGTACTCTCACAATTGTGCGGTCTGCAAGGCCTGTTGGCGGTACTGCTCCTCCAATTGGGACACTCTAGCCCGCAATTCTTCTACACCTGCTAAATCGCTCTGAGGTCTACTCCGCCGTCCCCTACTCTGACTACTGGACTGCAATAATTGAAAAATAAATAAAATCCAAGTTTATTATTTTGAAAAGGTAAAAATATCATATTTTCAGTATTTTAAGAAAAAGTAACTTATTTACCGCTAAATTGTCAAATCCGTATCGTCGACCATGCTCTGCTGGACTCATAACGGACTCAAAAATAACGTCCTCCTCATCGATCGTCAGCTGCTCTCTACCCGTATCAGCAAGGAGTTTCTACCGCTACTTCATAAACATCTCCTCCATTAAAAAATTAATAATATCATATCTTATTTCATCATAATTTAACAATTAAAACAATTACTAATACTGAATAACATGAAATATGCTTACATGGCTTTTGCTGGATTTATCGTCCTGCCATGTGTACGAAACAGTCCCGTCTGGATTAACATGCTCGACAGCATGCGTATGGGTGAACATGTCCATATAGCTGACAGGACCATGTGTCTCGGCTTCCTGAAGTTGATTGTTACATACAATTATTATACGTTTAAAATCATATAGCATAAACTATTTACATTTATTATTCAGTAAATTTACCAACTCCTGCCGATACTGCTAAAACGACTTCGATCCTCCACGATGAGTGACAGGATTCTTATTTCTATTTGCAGAGTTTCTATCCGACTCTGCCTGTACATTCAAAATTTGATACATTATTTTTCAATCACGTCAAATTAATAATTCAAAAAAAATTAGTATACTTGCCTTCGCCTCGTCCGTCTCCCAGTAACTCAACCAAGCTTGCCACACGCTCTCTCCCATCCACCACGGTTTCTTACCAGATTTTTTAATCTCAGATATCGTGTCCCTATAGTTCTTGCGCATCTTCTTCATCCAGTATTCTCGTGCCAGCATCATATCGTCTGTCTGGATGTCTATCTCAGCCTGTATTAAAAAAAGATTACACTTTAAACGATAAACAATAGAAAAACGACAAAAACGAATTAAAAAACAGAAAAATTATACATACTAGGACATCCTGCCATATGCACTCTATGATGTGAGGAGGGATGGTATCCCACCTCGGCCAGCACGCACTCATCCTACTGCGATAAGACGCTCTAGAGACGTCCAGCACAACCTTAGAGGGAAGTAGGTCGAACCCTCTGTTTTTAAGTACGATATAGATAAGTACGTATGTATATCATAGAAAAAATAAGATGCTGAATAAAATTTAATTCTTACCCATCTGCTCTAGGGACTAAGGATACAACTGCACGCTGTGGCTCTTGCGATGGGCCACTGCCATCGCCTACTGACGATCGAGAAGGAGCTCCTACCTCTATACGACATAATGATAAACCTGTGACATATACACATCATTATATAAGAGAATAAAAACATGATAATGAAATATATTTCGTATGAAAATGACATCAACGGTATAAATTGCTTAATTAATGACTGAAATGGAAATAGAAATGGAAGTGCGTTATACCTGATTCATAATGGGTGTACTCTTCCAACGATAAGCAAAGTTCATTGCATTTTTAATAAAAATTGCTATATAAATGACAAATGGAAATAACATAAAACATGCAAACAATAGTAAATGGATTTGGTTTCACAGTTACATTAATTTCATAATACATCAAGAATTCAACATAGTTACATCAATTGCAAATAAACATATTCAGATTTGTATCAGTCATCATCGTCTTCTGATTCAGATTCGGTCTCGTTTTCGATGATATTTTCCTCTGCACTGTCAAACGCTTGTACCAAAACATTTGATTCATCGATCAAGGGACCAAAATCTGTATGATCGTCTGTAATTATTATTTCGTTATTTTGCTCAAGATCTGCCTGATAAGCATGTTCGTCCGGAATATTCTTCTCATCGAATGTGAATCTGGCCTTTGTTTTAAAAACTGCAGACCAATCTGCTTTATCTCTTTTTAGAGACGGATAAGGAGCGTAATAAACTTACAATGCTTGTTTGGCTAGTACAAAAGGATCATACTTGTGATAGTGCGATGTATGCTTTATTTCGATAAGATTGTAATCGTTGTGCACATTAATTCCAGAACCTGGAACATTGCTAAACCGATTGCATCTAAATAGAAACACCTCCTCCGTGGGTCGTGAGAAATATGTCAGTTGCAAAATTTGTGTCAGAACGCCATAAAAATCATTTAAATGATTTTCTGGATCGTCACTACCTTTAACAAATACACCAGTATTATTTGTTAATTTTTCCGCACCATATTTTTTGGTGTTAAATTTATATCCATTGACGAAATATATTGGATATGTCTTGACCACTCTTTTTGGTCCCATCGCAAGATGTTTCAACCCTTCGTCAACAACACTATTTCTCGGCTCATAAACATAATTTGAAAACCAACCAGAAAATTCTTTACTGAGATCTCCGTTCGGATGTTCACGTTCATAAACACTGTTTATATAAACAAATTATTACATTAGGTTATACACGCGCATGCATTATAGAAAAGAATAAAACACAAATTATTATTTCAGATTACCTAACAAACGGTGCAACCTCAGCACAATTAAGAAGAATATAAGTGTGTGCTACATGAAGATCTCTATCGTCTAACCATATTTCTACACATTTTCCAAAAGGCCGACCATGTTGTCTAAAAATAGATAACATTGCTTGAGAGGACTCTTGTTCGTCGCCTTTGTCACTACGAGGAACACTTTGAAATGAAATATTCATATGGTCACTGAAATAGTGAGAGAAAAAGAACGAAGCTTCTTCTTTGGTGTATGATTTACATATCGAACCTTCAACCCGTGCTTTTTGCCTCACTTTTTTCTTCAGGTGATTCAAATATCTATGCAGAATTAATTTATATTAACTTCATCTTTCAAATGCAATTAAATTACGTTATAACATATTACATACCTCTCAAATGGATACATCCATCTATATTGGACAGGACCTCGAAGTCATGCTTCAGATGGGAGATGAACAGGTAAATGTTCCATCACATTAAAAAAACCGAGCGGAAATATTTTCTCTAATTTGCAAAGTAATATAGGAATGTCCACTTCAAGTTTACGTAAACGTTGCACTTTTAAAGTAGTCGAACAAAGCTCTTTGTAAAACATACTAAGCTCCGTTACTACTTTCCAAACTTTTAACGGCAGTAGTTCTTTGAACATTACGGGAAATAAATTTTGCATCATTATGTGACAGTCGTGACTTTTCATTCCGCTCAATCTAACATTTTTAAAGTCAACTCATCTACGAAGATTTGATGATATCCCATCAGGAAATCTTAACCTTTCCACCCATTTTAACACACCTTTAACTTGATTATTATCTAATTCGTAACAAGCTTTGGGTTTTTTTTACCGTCATTTGGTTTCATATAAAGCTCAGGACGTTTGCATAATTCTCCTATATCACGTCTTGATTTCAAATCATCCTTCGTCTTCCCTTTCACGTTCAAAATTGTGTTAAAAACATTATCAAATACATTTTTCTCATTATGCATCACATCTATGTTATGGCGAAGCAGAAGATGTTTCCAATACGGCAACTCCCAAAAAATAGTTTGTTTGCACCAGTTATGAACAACTAATTTGCCTTCAATTTCTGTTTGCTTGCCAGTTTCATATATCTTGGATAGCCCTTAACAAGTTCATATATATCTTCGCTTGACCATATCGTCGGTGGTTGTCTGGTTTCTACTCTATTAGCTAAAAAGTTTTTCTTGTCTCCTCTGAAGGGATGATTTACATGGAGAAAATATCGATGACAGTCAAACCATGAAATTTTCTTACCATGAGGTAAAGAAAACGCTCGTGTTTCATCCATGCAATATGGACATGCTAGACGACCGGCAGTACTCCATCCCGAAAGCATTGCATAGGCAGGAAAATCACTTATAGGTCTACAACAAAGAAGCAAACATACGAAAATTTTTCTTCTTGGACACACCGTATGTTTCTACTCCTTCGTTCCACAGTATTTTTAACTCCTCAATCAATGGTTGTAAATATACATCGAATCCTTATGTCAGATCCTCGGGGCCAGGAACGACAGCAGTAAGAAACATATATTGCGTTTTCATGCACATCCATGGAGGTAAATTATACGGTGTGACGATAATGGGCCATGATGAATATTTAGAACCAAATTGAGAAAATGGAGAAAAACCATCCGTACATAATCCAAATCTAACATTTCGACTCTACGCTGCAAAATTTGGATACGTTTTATCGAAATGCTTCCATGCTTCTCCATCGGCCGGATGTGTCAACGTACCCTCTTCCTCCATTCTCACGCTATGTCATCTCATATTAGACGCAATTACAGAAGACGCATATAATCTTTGAAGTCTTGGATTTATGGGTAAGTAGTGCATACGCTTGTACGAAACTTCCTTCCCCTTCTTTTTTCTTGATTTGTATCTCTCCTGGTTACAAACATTACAATTTCTAAGGTTTGCGTCTTCTTTCCAAAACAATATGCATTCTTTTAAACATGCATGTATTTTCTGATACGGTAAACCAAAAGCCGACATAAGTTTTTTAACTTCGTAGTGATTTTCACACATTATATTATCGGACGGCATATGTCTTTTTGCAGCTTGTACAACAGCCGTAAACCCAGCTTCAGTGATGTTGTATTTTGACTTCATCGCAATGTATTCTGCGATTACTGACAGCTGAGTGCCGCTTTTACAACCATCCCAAATAGGTTTCTTAGCTGCATCTAGTAATTCATAAAAAAAATTAGCTTCAATATTTGGTTCTTCAACATTTCCATCATCGTCGTCAACTTCAACCATAGGAAACATTGATCGTGCTGCATCTTCGACCATATTTTCTATACGGGTCGTTGAAACTATTTCGTTAACGATACTTTCAGACTCTACAGAAGTATTTGCTACAACTTCTCCATGCCGACCCCAAACATAATATTCGGATGCGAAACCGTGTTGGCACAAATGAACTTTCACAATATATAGTAACAAATACTTCAAAGGTCTACACCTACAACACGGACAACGAATTTCTGGATCGTTTCCGTTATTACTTAAAGCGAATTCAACAAACACGTTTATACCGTTATAAAAATTTTCTTTTATTGAGCCCCTCAGTCCTTTTTTTTGGTACATCCATCTCCTCCGATCAATAAAATAATCAATCATTTTTCCTATTTGACAAAATGAGAAGTTCAAAATTTAATATTTATTTTGAAGAATACAAATTCGAAAAAGATTATTTTCATGGTCGTATAATATTTTGAATTTAAAGAACAACTTCACAAATTTAAAAATATTTTCAAATAGGGCACATTTTATTTTTTAACGTAATGATTTAAAAATATATATAATTTTTTTTTCATTGGTCAGGCATCCTACTTCCCATTACAAACACAGTAAGCATTTACATTTCGTATATTACTTCGTCTCAAACGATTCAATAAAATTTCGGCAGCATTTCCCTTTTGTTCCCTGAATTGTACACAAATGCGTGTACGTAGGAACAAAAAAGAAAAGTTAGGCCGAAATTTTATGAACCGTTTGAGACGAAGTAGTATACGAAATGTAAATTCTTACCGTGTTCATAACTTGTCCAATACAGGGACAAATCCGACAAACATTGTACCAGATGAATATAAATGGTCGTTTTTCGAAAAAAACGACTATTTATACAACGATCATGTACAACACTCGTTAGACGGGGCCAAAAACTCTCTAAGGTATATTTGTCAGTTAACATGCGCGCATTTTACGAAAAAATACAGTTTTACTCACTATTCACATTTACAAAAATATATATTAATTTAACACATTTATTCGACGTATTACGCATCAACTTAAGGCTAGTTTAACATTTTTGTCATTTTTCAATACACATAATTATAATTTAGAGTAATGCATTTTTTTGTTTCATAAGTAAATACGTGCACAGTATAATACTCCTAGTTCATTCAATCATTTTATCTTATTCCAAATAACGTATACAATCGTCGAATTAAGGCATACACAACAATTTACATATACATGAACAACCACAAATTATACGTGTTTTTCACAATTTCACGATAAAAGATGAAATATGTATGTCATGTGATGCTATAAACCGTTATTACGCTATTGGAAACAATTACAATCACTAATTCGCACTAATTTATCAATTTATGCAAATCTAGAATTAGGGTAAAAACTGAAATTTTCACAAAAATAAGAGATTATACCTGAGATTAAGAGCAAGAGATGTTGAATTAACAGCGGGGAAGGAGAGAAAAATCACGAAATCAGCGATTGGAGTTGGAAAATGGGGATTTGGGTTTTTTCTTGAGAATTCGAGAAGCTGGAAAATGAGGAAGAAAGGCTCGGCCGAGCTGCAGATAATCGCGAATTTCCGACGGCTTCCGACGGCCGCTGACAGCCCATCGGAAGCCGTCGGAAAACGGCCGTCGGAAGCCGTCGCTCCCACCCGTCGCTATTTGGCATTTTTCTAGTAGTGTTTTGGGCATGAGTAGCTTTGTTGGTCAAAAAAGTTTTGAATATCAAGTTCTTATGTTCTTTGTCTCTAAAATCTAGTTTTCATATATATATATAGAAAAGAGTGTGGACTGATTATTAATCCAAGAATAAAAGATGCACTCTATTGTTATATGATGATAATGTAGCCAGCTTAATGAAAAGTATTCTTTAGCAAAATTTGAAAGTCTCTAGTCTCCCAAAAATTGAATACAGTATATGAACACTCACATGTGGTGTTATATTAGACAACTTAGAATTAATATAACTAATATTTTAGTAAATCCAGTTGATCACATATGTTAAGCATCTTTTTTATTATATATAGATGCACCATATCAAGAGAAACTTTGTTAGCTCAAATTAACAATTGCCTAAGTTTAATTGAGAATTGGCTAGTACTTTTTTTCCATAGGGAAATGTTTAAATTTTTACCTATTGAATGAGCTTAAAATTTCTTTAGTTCATTTTCCTAACACTACTATTGCTTTATTCGTACTCGGTAATCAAGCACGCAAGCAAGAAGCACCAGCAAAATCTACTAACCATCATGCAACTGACCTAGTAGGATTTTCAATGCACCGAAAACGCAGAGCTTAGAAAATAATAGGAGTATGCATTCGAGAATCTCGAAGAAACTAAATATACTCAGGTCTCAATAGTGCCTATCATTTGGTGAATTCAAGCTACTCAGATCCATTCACTACAACAAAATCCACTTTTAACTGCAGTTGCTCTCAGCGTTCTTCCCATGGATGCGGTTAAAAGTTATTTCAGCTGAATCATATTTTCTCATAAACGCTGAGAAATACTAGGGTTACTATACAAAAGTTATTTCAGCTGAATCATTTCCATATTTATATTTGTTTAACGAAGTAAGGTTTTCAACTTTGTACCTATAATAGATAGAAAATTTAGGTGTTCTTTTTCACCTACTTACTTTTCTTTTCTTTTCAATTTTTTTTTCTTTTTTTTTTACATTCGTACATCTCCATTAGCATGAGTATGGGTTGAGAAATATTAGTATAATTGCTAATTCATGTAATTTATTGTAACAACTTAGAATTTTGTCAATGAATTTTAAATTTTAAATTAATTTTTAAATATTTAAATAATTGGATTTTGAAATTAGATAACTTGAATTCAAATATAATGGACGTTTAATAATTGGTTTTAAAATATAAACTCTTTTATATTCAAATATAGTGACTATTTAATATTTGAATTGGGAATTAAATGTTAATTGAATGAGTTTAATAGCCTTATTTAACTACTTTTAATTAATAAATGATAATGGTGAATCCTTTCACAAATTTTTTTACAATAATAAATGGTTCGAATATAATAAATAATAGAAAAATCAAATTGTAATAAACAACTTGATTTCTAATGATGTATTTTTAATTTAATTTATAGAATTTTCACTAATTTTTAATTTGGAAAATATTTAAATTGTCGTTTGACGATATTTTGGCAAACGATGATATTTTGAGATTTCACGAAATGTAATAACCAGTATATTTTATTATCGATTTGAGATCATGTCGCATTTTTGAGCGCGACCGTATTTTTATTTTAGCATTCGTAGTATGTACTAGAATGGAACTCCGTGCAGTGTCGCGCTAGAAAATTTAATCGAAATAAAACATAAGTACGTATGCGCATATACACATTTTTCCTTATTCCCCGGCTTGTCTCCTCTACTTCTGTTCTTCATTTCCAATTAACAATAAAATGGCCACATATATAAAAATCGAAGTCAATTCCCACGCTCCTCTAAAAATCACAAAAATTATTTCTTTGATCTTGTTTAGACCTAGGTTTCAACAATATATACGGGTATTAAAGTGTGCGACATGGATTCTGAGAGCTCGGCTGTTTTACAGTAGGTTTAGAGGGTTTGAGTTTGTGCTAAATTCGAAGGGTATTGGGTAAAAAGAAGTTTAGATTCGAGTTTGTTGTGGTGTATAGCATCATTGTAGAGAGTTCGAGCAGGTGCGGCTACACGTGGGTGGAATCGGCGATGAGCTACAATGCTCGAATACAGCCATGTCGTAATTTTTTGGGAGCACGTAGAGGCATGGTGGTTGACATCGATGTGTCGGGCTAATGAATAGCAACCCATCGGCAAAGAGGCTTGTCGAATGGTGGCCTGGAGGTGATGTAATCGTGTGCGTGCACGTCATGGATGCACGGTCTCATGTGCAGGTTGGAAGAGGGTATTGGGGAAGAAGAGGAATTCAATTAATAAGGGTGATTAATGTTGTTAATTAAGTTGTTAAGTTATTAATTAGTTCAATTTAATTCTAAACCTTATAAATCGAATATCTTTTCCATACGAGGTCCAAATCGAACGTAGTTAATCACGTTAGATTCGTAATTATGTTATCTACATTTGAAATTGGATTGGTGGAGTTTGAAGCTTGTAGAATTTTGCGCTAAAATCGATTTCCCGTTTGACTTTAGTACAAGGCAGAACGCTTCGACGATAACTGAAATTTCTATGGGTCTACTCACCTTTAAATTAGCTATACAATATCTGTGATGCTATAAATTTATTGTTGAATGATTGGTTGATAGTTTAAATAGTGTTGTTTTTGTTTGATTGACTATTTGGTTGGAATCCTATTTTGAAAAACGGACGACATATTAGCTTAATTATTGTAAACTTATATGATTATATATATTGTATGTAACCATTGTTTTTGTAGAGAGACCTTAAAGGGGTTTCTCGCCAATAATTATTACTTATTTCTTTATGTTTCTTATTTTGATTTTTAGTTGAAATTAATCATGATATTTTATTAAAATAAGTGGCGTCATAGCAATTTTCATTATAACATCAATTATTGAATATCATCTCCTAAACCCTTCATGTGTGTCGTCTTGAACTTGTATTTTCACAAAATAGATATTTAAATTTTTTAACCATTTTTTTTAATAATATTTTAATTTAATTAATCATTTTAAATATGATTATTTGAATTTAATAAATTATTTTAATTAATACAACAACAACTAAACCATTATTCCCAAACAAGTTGGAGTCGACTAGAGATGGAACCCAAAACTAAAAGACAAGGTCAATTTAAAAGTCATAACAAAAGCAGCAGCAACAATAATAATAACCATTGTAATAATACTAAAATAAAGTCAAATAAGTAAACAAATAATAATAATAATAACCAAGTAAGATAAAAATAAAAATATATTAAAAAACCATGATGATAATGATAATAATATTAATGGCAATAATGTTACTAATAGTAACATTGATCAAAGACCAAACACTATGTCCTAGGCTCCTATTCATTAGTCCTACAATCTGAAACTTATAACACTACCCCTAAGCAAACCTTAAGCAAAAAAACTCCCAACTTAATGATGTTTAAAATTTATTTAATTATTTTAATTAATGATATTTGAACTTAAGTAATGATGGTTTAAGTTAATAAATCATTTTAACCAAAGAGAAATTGATGATATTTGAGTTTAATTAATCATTTCAATTAATGATATTTCAAATGTAGTAAATCAATTTATCATTTCAATTAATGATATTTGAATGTAATTAATGATATTTAAAGTTAATTAATTATTTTAACAAAAGTATTTAAGTCAATTAATTTATTTAATAAAAGTTAATAAAGTTAATTTAACGAAAGTGTTTTAAAGTGAATTAACTGGTTTAGTATTTAAAGTTAATTTACTCATTAAGTAAAAATGTGTTTTAGAAATAATTAACTGTTTAAATAAAGATAATTAATCGATTTATTAAAAGAGATTATAAGTTGATTAATTATCTTTCGGGATAATTAATGTTGGCTTAAATTTATAAAAGGGATTTTTAATTTGCTTTATTTTATTTTGAGAAAAAA
This sequence comes from Allium cepa, assembly GCA_030765085.1. NCBI lineage: Eukaryota > Viridiplantae > Streptophyta > Magnoliopsida > Asparagales > Amaryllidaceae > Allium > Allium cepa. The sequence continues at coordinate 845,453,334 of CM060928.1, read as the reverse complement.
TTATGTGGTTTTAAAACGTTATAAAAGGTATATAAATTATCCTAGGGATGGCTAACCTTTATTTAAAATTTAAAGTGCTTTAATTGATTCATTAGTTTTTTGGGATAATAAATATTGTTTTAAAATTTATAAGTAATAGTTTATAAACAAGAAGATCTTTTAAAAACAAGTATCTTAAAATAAAGCCAGGTGCAAATTGTTTTGGTTTTATAAATAACAATGTTTTGACATTTGTTTTAACCTTAGTTTTAAAACACTTAGAAAATATAATTTGTCCATTTAAAAAGAATATTTTAAATAGTGTTTATAATGTGTCTTTAAAAGTATTATGATGTGAAAATCATGCGCAAGTGAAAATAACCATCTTATCATTCTCGATAGTTGATTTATCGACTATCGGCTTTGATTATTCTTTCTTCTTTAAATTTCATCACTCTAAGACGATGTGTTGCTCGTTTGAGCCTTTGTCGGAAATGACTAAACCGAAAGAGCGAGTGGGTGCCAAGTAATGTGGGGTTGCTCCCATTAAGGTATTTTCACATACTCTTTCGGTTGTTGCGCATTGAAATATGAAATATTCGGATTCTTGGTAACAGCTAATGGGGTCCGGCTTGGAGGTTTCCTAGAGCCATTGGAGTTCTCAAGTATACTTCTAAAGGTATATTTTCGATAAGAGGGGGCACGCCCTCCTAGCCATTATTGGAAAAACTTCTCTTTTTCCCTTGTTATTAATTCAAATCTTTGAATTATTTCCTTAATTGAATTGAAAGCTGCCTTGTGCTCTTCTCTATGGTTAATTCTTATTGTCTATTATTTCAAGTTGGAACTTGATATTATTTATGCCCATTCATTATGTATAATATTTGTTCATTTCTACTACCTACCATTTTTATTTGGATTGTTTCTGTTGTTTATTCACATTCTTCCTTGATTGAACTGTTATTCTGATTTGTTTTTCATTTCTTCGTGTATGGATGTTATTCTCGTGAGGTAAAAACTCGTTCTGCGTTAGCGGCGTGGTCTCATGTAATTTTTATATTTTCATCGTATTACTTGAGTTTTCTCACGCCGGTTTTCTAGACTGACCCGTGTGCTCGGATCAAATCGAGTTTTCCCCAGGTTGGTTTTGGCAATGTGGAGTTATTGGAGAAGAGCTGAATGTTCACCGATCGTAGTGTTTTATTTTCAGTTGTATTATATTATATATCTATCAGCAATTGTAAGATCGAAATTTTATAGCTTTCCAGCTGATAAGGTTTCCTTTTAACTCTGATGTACTATATATTTTACAGTGCCAGTCTTTACCCATTTTATTATATTATATGTATTTGATTCCGTTGTGAGACTCTGATTTCCCTGCTCTCTGTTCTTTTCTTTTAATTTTACCCTAACAGTCTATCTTTCTGATAGTTGGATGTTCAGCATTTGAATACCGTGGATGTATTCGGTGTCGACTTTCAATGGTCGAAAAGAAGGATTTTTACATTTACCTTCATATTTCTCACAAATGCCACAAATATTTGCATTGTCCATATACATCCACATACAAAATAATGGTTATCATATGGTAGCATTCAACATTTGTTACCCTATCAGAAGTATATTCTCCCTTGAGCACACTACCTAAACATTATATTTTTCTAATACATATAGACTCCAACATTATTACATTATTATAATTCATTGCTTGTTTCTTTCACTATCACAATTTCAGCCCAAATGAAATTTATGAAAAAAAAATGGACATTTATTTGACCACAAACATGCGTTACAATCATGCTCAGATGCAAACTAACTTAGCACAGAGGGAATGGCCGTTTCTAAAAAACACATTCCTCCTCTCCTTTTCAGTCGAGCCGGATATAATGAAATTTGGACTCTTTCGAATAAAAATTTTGCAACTGAGTCGGAAAGAGTTCAAAAGACATACTTTGTATCAATAATTCAGGATCCGGCCAGAACCACGAGATTCCGACCATCTCGTATCGGTTCCGTCCATCACCGGGACGGGATTAGGTTAAAATCCCGTCACATTCAAACTGCGATAAAAAAAGCAATTTGCGAATATGATAAAAGAGCAACAGCCAAAATCAAATTGCGTTTAAAATCCAAATTCGAAAAAGCAAAACAAATAGAAAATCATCCCGTGCTTGTACAGTTAAAGCATAAATTTTTTGCTTATAAATAAACGATCGCAAATGTAAAATACCACTTGTGCTTCAGCAATCCTCCCAATTCGAGCAAGAAGAATCGTGGATTCGCCCAAATTCGAGAAAGCTTCGACCTCGCGGCGTTGTTCTTCGAGTTGGCAGGAGGGGAACGTGCTTCAATTTGCAATTTTTGATTTCCGTCTTCAACCCTAGCTTGCTTTCGAATGAAGGTGAATTTTTTTTCCCATCTTCGTTTTCTGTCTTCTGCCTTAGCTTTCAAATTTTTTTAATGCGTCTGTGTTTGGTCGTGAAGTGGGAGGAAGTGGAAAGAAATATGTGAATGTAAACAAACGGCCTTTGTTTTTTTCTTGGCCCTTGTTTTTTAAGCCTTGGCCTTGATATAGGCATTGTTTTTATTTTTTTAAGCCTTGCATTTTTTCTATTATATGTTGAACATGAACATTGTTTGATATTGCATATGCAAACGGCCTTGAATATGTTGAACCGACTTAAATAAGTCGACTGGCCTGAATATGTTGTACTGATCTGAACATTAGACTTGAATATGCTGATTTGAATATGCACTTGAATGTTGAACTTGAATATGTTGGACTGGAATATGGACTTGAACATTGGACATGGACATTGAACTTGACTCAAAATGTTGAACTTGAACAATGAATTCTGACGACTTCGATGAATGTTATTTATGCATTTGTAGTTTATTCTTGATTTGATTTGGAATATTAAATTGTTTAGCATTGACTTTTGTTTAATTATGTGTATATTGTATCGTTTATTTATAATCCCATGTACGTTATGCCAAATCCAAATAAAATTGATTGGAATTACGGTACTGCGATCGACGGCAATCTTCGAATAACAAAATGTAACTTTACAATAAACTAATTAATGGCAGTAGTGTGACACGTTTGAAAGAACATCTGGCGGAAGTGGACGGCGATGTATCAGCATGTCTAGTTGTACCTAAAAAAGTTAAACAACTTGTACGATCACATATCATTCAAAAGAGAATGAACGAAGCAAAGAATTCTAGACAAACAACGCTTACAAAAGGAATTAATGAGCAGACCGGACCAACTATCAGACAATGAAAATGAAGATGATGAAGAACTTCAACATGTCATGCGGCAAAGCAGAGATGCATTTAGAGATGAAGAGCTGTGCAGATCATATATTGTTCGACGATCGGGTGGTGGTTCAAGTCAAACATTGCACAGATCTCATATTATTGGAAAATCTATCAGAGGAGGCGACGATTTTGACAATGATGTTGATGGACGAATCGACTCATACATGCAAAAATGAGGAGGTAGAACTCAACCTTATATTAAATCTGCAATGAAAGGTATTAAAGATGCCCAAAAACATATAGGTCGAGCAATTTCTAAGTTCTTTTTTTTCAACCATATTCTGCATAACTTGTTAATGGTCCATATTATACGAGAAAGGTTGACACGATTGCAGAATGCGGTCGTGGAATTGATCCACCAACTGCATATGAAATATCACACCCGTACCTTGAAATGAAAATAGAAGAAATTGAACAATATATTAAAACAGTGCACAATTTTTGTGATGAATATGGTTGCACACTAATGTGTGATAGTTGGAGTACACAGAATCAACGAAAAATAATAAATTTTCTCGTGTACTCTACCCATGAAACGATATTCATCAAATCTGTGGATGCCACAGATGAATTCCAAAGTAGAGAATATATTTGAGGATTAATGGATGATGTCATCGAAACAATCGGTGAAAATAGAATAGTGCAAGTTGTTACGGATAACGGAGCAAACTACAAAGTTGCCGATCAATTATTGATGCAGAAAAGAAGGCATTTATATTGGTCACCATGTACAGCACACTGCATTGATTTGATTTTGGAAGATATTTCCAAAGAGCCATAGGTGACAACTATTATCACAAATTGTCAATTAATAACGACATTTATATACAATTATGGTTAATTACTTTCTATCATGAGAAAAGAGACCAAAAATAAAGAATTGATTAGACCGGCAGTAACATGGTTTGCAATACATTTCATTGCACTAGACTCTACTCATAAACATAAAGATGATCTAAGAAGAATGAATGCTTCGAGAGAGTTGACATCAAGAGTTCCTAAACTCAATACTAAAGATAAAAGAACAACAAATATTTTCTCTACATTGATTTACAACAACGCTTTTTGGACTGGTGCAGCTTCCATCATTCTTGTTTTTGAGCCACTTGTGAAGGTTTTACGAATGATAGATAGTGATGATAAAACAGATATAGGATATCTTTATAAGGTGATGGATCGAGCAAAAGAATCGATAAGAAAAAATATTGGAAGGTAGTGTCAAAAATGGTGGGACATAATAGACAAAAAATGGAAAAGACGATTACGTAGACCTTTTCACGCGGCAGGTAATTTGTTTTATCTTATCATCAAATAAACAATTAAATACATAACATTTCAATAATATGTTACACTTTTCTCATGTATGTTATTTTTTTAATTCCATCATTCAATACGGGGATGCAACAAACGATGGAGAAGTGTTAAATGGATTTAATAACGTCGTTGAAAGAATGATGCCGGATATTATAATATAAATTGAAATTTGAATTGAGGTAAAACTAACATATATAGTAATTGTGATAAATATTTAACATTTAAGGCATAAAATATTTAACCTACATCAACAGGTTGAAAAATATAGAATGAAAATTGGTGCGTTTGGTTCTGCAAAAGCATATGCAACCGTAAAGACATGTTTCCCTGTTAGCCCCTGAGAAGTTGGTTTTGATGACAACAACCTTAGAATAAGATTATAAAATATAAATAGTAATATTATTGTTTAGATATACATGTATATGCAGAATATATATACAGCTACCAAAGAATGAAGACGGTACAGTATAGAGATTCAAGAACTGATAAACTCAAGGTCAAAAATATCAAGATTCAAGACTCATGAGAATCAAGATTATCAAGAGTTCAAGATTTCAAAATAAGTAATTTAGTTAGGAATTTTGTTAAAACTCTTAGAATAGCACTGACATCTTAAAATTCATTTTATTCGTAGAACGGAATCCACTTCGAGCCCGTTAAAGGGATGGAACTCTAAGTAGGATGAAACCTACGAAAAATCTAGTGGAACATTGTTTTATATCCACTAACTTTTATTCAAATGTTTTACAAAATTATATCTTGTTTTCAAAATGATTTCAAAATCTTCCTTTTTATATCAAAAAGATCCATCCTGGTTTTAAAATACTTTTAGCCTCAAAATAATTTTTATTTTCAATATCAAATTATCTTTGGTTTTAAACTGTCTTTTAATTATAATATATTTAACTTTTAATGTTTATACTTAAATTTAAATATAAAATTATAGTAAAATTTTATATATACCAAAATATTATTCTCTATACTTATATATGTATTTAACTATAATTAAGTATATTTATAAAGTTTAAAATAGTTCTAATAAAAGATAGAAGTCATTTTCAAAGAAAAACGAATTACCAAAAGTAACTTAGACCTGTCGACAACCCCAAGGAACCTTGTCCATAAGGTGACAGTTTATTTCAAAAGTTTAAATTTCAAAGGAAGTGTCTATTCGTCATATCCTTTCACGAATGGAAATGGTTGTTGTCCTACTATAAATATGGGTTGTTTTAAACAAATTTACATTCATATATATTCTTTGATTTCACTCCTCTTCTTCTTCCACGTTAATTTATATACATTTTTACCATTACTCTACCGAAATCACCATTGAATCTAACTAGATCATCTCTGGTTTGATTCTCTATCACTATCATAACAAGATCTCAGTATTCAGAGTTATAGACTTCTTTGTAATTAATCGAGCGAGAAAAGATGTGATTGTAGCCTAAAAAATCAATCAGGTGAACTTGTTTTACATTAATATATATTCTCTGATTTCACTCCTCTTCTACTTCCACATTTCTTTATATACATTTTTACCATTACTCTGCCGAAATCACCATTGAATCTAACTAGATCATCTCTGATTTGATTCTCTATCACTATCTCAACAAGATCTCAGTGCTATTCAGAGTTATATACTTCTTTGTAATCAATCGAGCGAGAAAAGGTGTGATTGTAGCCTAGAAAATCAATCGGGCGAACTTGTTGCCCGTAAAATCAAGTATCTCTACCCAGAGGATTGTGAATTTGGAGCGGTGTACCTCGTGGCCCTAAAATCGAGGGTGTAATTAAAAGAATTGATTTTGAAAGGAAATCTGTACTTGTGTTGCGGGACTGGATGTAGGGCAACTCCGAACCAGTATAAAATTCGGTGTTCTCTTTCCTTTATAGCTTTTACTTTATATCTGCATCAAGCACTGGAATCTTGTTGACATAGTGATAGAGAATCAAACCAGAGATGATGTAGTTAGATTCAATGGTGATTTCGGCAGAGTAATGGTAAAAATGTATATAAAGAAACGTGGAAGAAGAAGAGTAAAATCAGAGAATATATATGAATGTAAATTCGTTTAAAACAACCCATATTTATAGTAGGACAACAGCCATATCCATTCGTGAAAGAATACGACGAATAGACATTTCCTTTGAAATTCAAACTTTTGAAATAAACTGGCACCTTGTCGACAAGGGCTCCTTGGGGTTGTCGACAGGCCTAAATTATTTTTGGTAATTTTTTTCTTTGAAAATAACTTCTATCTTATATTAAAACTATTTTAAACTTTATAGATATATACTTAACTATAGTTAAAATACATAAATAAGTATAGAGAATAATATTATGGTATATATAAAATTTTACTATAATTTTATATTTAAATTTAGTATAAATATTAAAAGTTAAATATATTATAATTAAAAGATAGTTTAAAACCAAAGATAATTTGATATTGAAAATAAAGATTATTTGAGGCTAAAAGTATTTTAAAACCAGGATGGATGTTTTTGATTTAAAAAAGAAGATTTTGCAATCATTTTGAAAACAAGATATAATTTTGTAAAACACTTGAATAAAAGTTAATGGATATAAAACAATGTTCCACTAAATTTTTCGTAGGTTCCATCCTACTTAGGGTTCCATCCCTTTAACGGGTTCGAAATGAATTCCATTCCACGAATAAAATGGATTTTAAGATGTCAGTGCTTTTCTAGGAGTTTTAACAAAATTCCTAACTAAATTACTTATAATGAAATCTTGAACTCTTGATAATCTTGATTTTCATGAGTCTTGAATCTTGATATCTTCGATCTTGAGTTTATCAGTTCTTGAATCTCTATACTGTACAGTCTTCATTCTTTGGTACCTGTATATATAACCTGCATATACATATATATTTAAACAATAATGTTAGTATTTATATTTTATAATCTTATTCTAAGGTAGTTGTCATCAAAACCAACTTCTCAGGGACTAACAATCTCCCCTTTTTTGATGATGACAACCTTTGTTTATAAAATATTACTTCCATCCTAATAACTCCCCCTAAAACTAATAAATCCCCCTTAATCTATGCCTAACTAGCCTATTTTATACTTCTCCCCCTTTGTCATCAACAAAAAACTAACTCAAAACTATATAACTCCCCCTTATTCTTGTACTAAAGTACCTGCATTAACAAAATATACAATGGAGTATATAATAAATAAATTAAAAGATAATTATACTGATAGACATGATAACTAATCAAAGATCATATAAATAACAATGTGTATTTATACATATTATGTTTTGCACACCAATTATCAATCCACACCAAAACCAAATCAAATCAATCCAAGCAATCAATTCAAATCAAATAAAGCAATCAAATAAAATCAAACATTACGAGGAACTTCCATCCAACCTTCTTCAAATATAGGGTCTTCTTTAATAGCATCCCAATTTTCATTTTTATTTGTGAGAGAGACCGAAGGATGTGCTTCATTATCATTTTTGTGCAGGGAGGAAATCATCCATCGTATAGTATCGAAATGCTTTTCTTGCTCCTTGATCATCTGGATTTGACTCAACTCTAAGTGTCGCTGATTATGAAGTATGAAAGAAAGAATATTTTCGAAAGAATTAAGGGTTTCTTCAAGATTCTCGGTCAAACTATGAATTGGATCGACCATATTTGTTTGTGAGAAGAAATATAGATAAAGCAGATAAGAAATGATTTTGACTGATGAATTCTGAAAGAAATATGCATTTATAGGTGTAGAAATTCGTTTGAAATGAATAGACACAAGCTAGTTATTCAAATTTCAAATTTAAAATGAAAAGTCATTTCTGATCAGTACTTATCGACAGGGTCTCTGGGGGTTGTCGACAGGGGCCAGTTAATTTGGATGACTCATTTTGATTTTGTGAATAATTGTGTGTGTATATATGTATAATATACTAACATTTATTCTGGAGATAGGATAAGCTAGATAACAGAAAAGTAATTCAATTTCATTTCATAATAGAACGATACAAGGATTAAACATTAAGAACTACACAAACATTCTAATCAAAACAAACTAAAAACAATACAACATGTCATGAAAAGTTAGAACTAGTTAGAGAATGACGAAGATGAAGATAATCCAAGCTTCTTGCTGGCTTTGGAGAAAAACTTGTTCATCTTGGATGACATTTTATCCAATTTTTTACTAATGGATCGTTTAAGAGTCAGTTGATTCTCAACAATGGTCTTTTGATTTTTTGAGTAAGGTTTTATTAGTTGGATTAGAGGGATAGTCGATACTTTCCAAGGATGTTTCACCTTCTTCTTCTCCTTCTATTTCCATTTCATCCCCTTCTTCTTCTTCTTCCTCCTCTTCCATCTCTTCATGAGCCAAACGCTCTTCCTTTTCGGCAAGAGTCTCATATGGTTGAAAGCATATGGAATTTTTCTAAGAGAAATGTTTGAGTGATTAGAAACTTTTCTTGAAACAAATAGTTCTCCTTTGAAATCTACTCCAAAATAATTAAAAATCCGAGTGAGATAGATTCCATGATACAAAGTGTTTTCACCAATTTCAAAAAAATGGGGACGAAGTTCATCCAAAATAACTTGCGCCCAATTAATATCATAACTTTCAAAAATAGCAAAAAGTGTTTTGCAAACTTTTGAAGTTGGATTGTTAAAACTCCCGATCTTGGGGTCAAAGTATTTTGTAAAAGAAGATTAACAATTCTAGCTTTTGGTCGAAAGTTTCGATTTATGAATTCAAAGTTATCATTTCCTTCGAAAATGTGATGAAATGTCTCACGATCATTTTCATCGATATTAAAACTAGAAAGATCCATTCCCGTGCTCTTGCAATTGAGAATGGTACTCAAAACATCACAATTTAAGATGATTCTAGTGCCTTTGACACTACTACAAATTTCAACATCATTTCCATTACAAAATCCACGGTTGAGATTTGCATAGAAAATTTTAACATGATTTGGATAACAAACAAAGTCATTTTGTGAAGCATCAACAAGACTAAAAATTTGGTTGTTTGCAAAAAGAGAATCGATTTCATAAGTAGAGAAATCTTGAAATAATGCAAACTTTCCGGGATGGACTTTTCCATAGTTAACATGGTTGATATATGCTTTTGTAGCCTCCGGATTATTGAAAAGTTGCTCTTTTATATTTCTGGAAAGTCTCATTGTGGAAGGGTTGCTTGAAGAAGCCATTAGAGTAGAGAGTAGAGAGTAGAGAGTAGAGAGTAGAGAGCTTGATATTTTGAAATAAGAGTTTGAATTTGAAAATGAAAATATATTTACAATCTGTAGGAGTAGACACTTGGAATATCACACAGGCTGAATATTTTGAACCCGCAACTAGTTTTGCACAGTGGACTGCTGAGCAAAAGACTGTCGCACAAAACAACTCTAAAGCTATGAATATTCTATATTGTTCACTTGATATGAATGAATTTAATAGAGTGTCAGTTTGTAAGTCTGCATATGAAATTTGGAAAACTTTACAAATTACTCACGAAGGAACAAGCAAAGTTAAACAGACCAAGATTTCCATGCTCACAAATCAGTTTCAATTATTTAAAATGAATTCTAATGAGTCTATTCCAGATATGTGTAGTAGATTTCAAAATATTGGTGCATTCCCTAATATCCTTGGGAAAGGAATTTCTGGAAGAAGATCAAGTCAGAAAAATCTTAAATTCTCTTACTCCATAATGGGATCAAAAGACACTTGCAATCGAAGAGGCAAATGACATCGGTACCTTAAAGATAGAAGAATTAATTGGAAATCTAATGTCGTTTGAAGTCCAAATGATTGGGAGAAGAGAAAAAAGCATCTGAAAAAGAAATCAATTGCATTCAATGCATTGACCGATGGATCAGACCCAAACAGCGATAATGATGAAGAGATAGCCTTTATGACCAAGAACTTTCGGAAATTCCTGAAATACAGAAAGATGAATAATCTCTCGAGAACCAACTATAAAAAGTCTGGTAATCAGAATGTGGTGCCAAACTATATCAAATGTTTCAACTGTGACGAAGCAGGCCATATCAAAAGAGACTGTCCGCATTCAGATAAGCAAAATCTTCCTATAAACAATGGTTCCACAAAGAAACGAAAACGTGCATTTACTGCTACTCTAGATGACTCAGACTCATCCTCAAGCAATGATGATCAGAAGACAGATAATTCAAATATGTGTTTCACGGCAGTTCACGACTCCGACTAATTCAGAAAAACGAACTCAGAAAAAGGTACATGTTTACAGTACATTGGTTGAAATTGCATGCTTAGGATTGCATGTTTGATTGGTTTACTTTGAATTGGTGCGTCGTTTGAATTTTAAAGTTTTTATTTTTATTATTACATTTTTACTATTATATTTTTACTATTATTTTATTATTATTATTATTATTATTATTAAATAGTATCATAATATTTTATGGAATATACTATAATTCTAGTAATATTCTTGATATACAGATAGACATTAGAAATAATAAATATATATATATATATATATATTAGAATACTTAAGAGAAATAAATCATGAAAATTTAAAGACACCTGTCGACAAGGGCCCCCCTCGTTGTCGACAAGGGTACAGAAATTTGAAATTCAAATTTGAATTCAAATGTTGAATTTTCCACCATCTTTTCACTCCATTCAAGTCTTTGAAAAATCACCTTTTGACCAGAGAACATGTACCTTGTGAACCTATTTATTTACTACTTCACTTTCATTTTCAAATTCAAACTCTTATTTCAAAATATCTAAGCTCTCTACTCTCTACTCTAATGGCTTCTTCAAGCAACCCTTCCACAATGAGACTTTCCAAAAATATAAAAGAACAACTTTTCAATAATCCGAAGGCTATAAAAGCATATATCAACTATGTTAACTATGAAAAAGTCCATCCCGAAAAGTTTGCTTTATTCCAGGATTTCTCTACTTATGAAATCGATTCTCTTTTTGCAAACAACCAAGTTCTTAATCTTGTTGATGCGTCACAAAATGACTTTGTTTGTTATCCAAATCTTGTTAAAAATTTCTATGCAAATCTCAACCGTGGATTTTATAATGAAAATGATGATGAAATTTGTATTAGTGTCAAAGGCACTAGAATCATCTTAAATTGTGATGTTTTGAGTATCACTCTCAATTGCAAGAGTCCGGAAATGGTCTTTCTAGTTTTAATATCGATGAAAATGATCGTGAGACATTTCATCACATTTTCGAAGGAAATGATAACTTTGAATTCATAAATCGAAACTTTCGACCAAAAGCTAGAATTGTTAATCTTCTTTTACAACATACTTTGGTCCCAAGATCGGAGAGTTTTAACAATCCAACTTCAAAAGTTTGCAAAGCACTTTTGCTATTTTTGAAAGTTATGATATTAATTGGACACAAGTTATCTTGAATGAACTTCGTCCCAAAAATTTTGAAATGGGTGAAAACACTTTGTATCATGTAATCTATCTCACTCAGATTTTTAATTATTTTGGAGTAGATTTCAAAGGAGAAGAATTTGTTTCAAGAAAAGTTTTTAATCACTCAAAAATTTCTCTTATGAAAATTCCATATGTTTTTCAACCATATGAGACTGGAAGGAGCGTTGGCTCATGAGGAGATGGAAGAGGAGGAAGAAGAAGAAGAAGGGGATGAAATGGAAATAGAAGAAGAAGGTGAATCCTTGGAAAGTATTGACTATCCCTTTAATCCAACCAACAAAACCTTACTCAAAAATCAAAAAACCATTGTTGAGAATCAACGGACTCTTAAACGGTCCATTAGTAAGAAATTGGATAAAATGTCATCCAAGATGAACAAGTTTTTCTCCAAAGCCAGCAAGAAGCTTGGATTATCTTCATCTTCGTCGTCCTCTAACTAGTTCTACCTTTTCATGTCATGTTGTATTGGTTTTAGTTTGTTTTGATTTGAATGTTCGTGTAGTTCTTAATGTTTAATCATTGTATCGTTCTATTATGAAATGAAATTAAATTACTTTTCTGTTATCTAGCTTATCCTATTTCCAGAATAAATGTTAGCATATTATATAAATATATACAAAATTATTCACAAAATCAAGCTTATACTATACGGTGGATGATTTCCTCCGCACAAAAATGATAATGAAGCACATCCTCCAGTCTCTCTCACGAACGAAAATGAAAATTGGGATGTCATTAAAGCAGACCCTATATTTGGAGAAGAAGGATGGGTAAGAAGTTCCTCACAATGTTTGATTTTATTTGATTGCTTTGTTTGATTTGAATTGATTGCTTGGATTGATTTGATTTGGTTTGGTCTGGATTGATGATTGGTGTGCAAAACATAATATGTATAAATACACATTGATATTTATATGATCTTTGATTAGTTATCATGTCTATCAGTATAAATGATCTCTTAATCTATCTATTATATACTCCATTGTATATTTTATTAATGCAGGTACTTTAGTACAAGAATAAGGGGGAATTATATAGTTTGAAGTTGGTTTTTTGTTGATAACAAAGGGGGAGAAGTATAAAATAGGATAGTTAGGCATAAATTAAGGGAGGGTTATTAGTTTTAGGGGGAGTTATTAGGACAGAAATAATATTTTATAAACAAAGGTTGTCATCATCAAAATGGGGGATGTTAGTCCCTGAAAAGTTGGTTTTGATGACAAAAACCTTAGAATAAGATTATAAAATATAAATACCAACATTATTGTTTAGATATATATGTATGTGCAGGATATATATACAGGTACCAAAGAATGAAGACTGTACAGTATAGAGATTCAAGAACTGATAAACTCAAGATCAAAGATATCAAGATTCAAGACCCATGAGTATTAAGATTATCAAGAGTTCAAGATTTCAATATAAGTAATTTAGTTAGAAATTTTGTTAAAACTCCTAGAAAAGCACTGACATCTTAAAATCCATTTTATTCGTGGAATGCAATCCACTTCGAGCCCGTCAAAGGGATGGAACCCTAAGTATGATGAAACCTATGAAAAATCTAGTGGAACACTGTTTTGTATCCACTAACTTTTATTCAAATATTTTACAAAATCATATCTTGTTTTCAAAATGATTTCAAAATCTTCTTTTTTAAATCAAAAACATCCATCCTAGTTTTAAAATACTTTTAGCCTTAAAATAATCTTTATTTTCAATATCAAATTATCATTAGTTTTAAACTATCTTTTAATTATAATATATTTAACTTCTGATATTTATACTTAGATTTAAATATAAAATTATAGTAAAATTTTATATATACCAAAATATTATTCTTTATACTTATGTATTTTAACTATAGTTAAGTATATTTATAAAGTTTAAAATAGTTTTAATACAAGATAAAAGTTATTTTCAAAAAAAACAAATTATCAAAAATAATTTAGGCCTGTCGACAACCCCAAAGAACCCTTGTCGACAAGGTGACAGTTTATTTCAAAAGTTTAAATTTCAAAGGAAGTGTCTATTCATCGTATCCTTTCACGAATAGACATGGTTGTTGTCCTACTATAAATAAGTCCTGTTTTAAACGAATTTACATTCATATATATTCTCTGATTTCACTCCTCTTCTTCTTCCACATTTCTTTATATACATTTTTACCATTACTCTGTCGAAATCACCATTGAACTAAATATATCATCTCCGGTTTGATTCTCTATCACCATCTCAACAAGATCACAGTGCTATTCATAGTTATAGACTTCTTTGTTATCAATCGAGTGAGAAAAGGTGTGATTGTAGCCTGGAAAATCAATCAGACGAACTTGTTGCCCGTAAAATCAAGTATCTCTTCCCAGAGGATTGTGAATCTGAAGCGGTGTACCTCGTGGCCTTGAAATCAAGGGTGTAATTGTAAGAATTGTTTTTGAAAGGAAATCCGTACTTGTGTTGTGAGACTGGATGTAGGGTAACTCCGAACCAGTATAAAATTCGGTGTGTTCTTTCCTTTATTGCTTTTATTTTATATCTGCACCTGTGTTTGATTCTATAATCATATTTGTGTCAGAATAATGCATACATTTGTGTTCAAATTAATATAAACTCAAAAAGAATTAGCAATTCCTTAAAACACTATTCACTCCTCTTCTAGTGTTAATTCTAGCCTTAAGATCCGTAATCTGCATTTCTCACATTCCCCACTCAATGGTGGTCAATAATTGAAAGAGAAGATGCTCCAAATTTAACACGTTTAGCGATGCATATTTTAAGTCAAACAGCTTTATCTTCAAACTGCGAAAGAAACTGGACTACATTTTCAATGATTCGTATAAAATTATGAAATTGAATAAAAGTGAAAAATCTAAAAAAAATTGGTATATGTGCATTACAACATGAAACTAAGAGCAAAAAATTCAAGACGCCGCGACACTGAAAATCAGTTGATCAATCTAGACTATATATTCCGTGAAGAGGATCCATTAGCAGAATGGACTACTGAAATTGAACCATCCTTATTGGACAACGACCCTTGGATGACCAATGCACTGAATGATGCAGTCGCTGCTGTTGATGGTATACTTGCACGAGCAACAAAGAGTCAAAGCAATAAAAATAGTAGCAGCTAGTCAAAATATTTAACAATCATGGTAATGCAGGTGGAAGTGACGTTGATTTTACAAGTAATTATGGTATTGGTTCTAGTGATGGTGGTGAATTATATAGACCAACTCAAACATATTCAAAAAGAAGGGGTGCGAGCGGCAATCCTAACGGAAGAGATAGTAATGTAAATATTGAATCTGAACATCAACATGATTACGAGCATCACAATCCATATACTTCAAGTGATCCATCAACCTATAGGTATTCTATTTCTGACTATACAGATGGTAACTCATATTATGGAACAAACGAAACATATAGTGATATCTCGAGTGATCAAAATAGTCAAGCTATATATACAACACAAAATGATGAATCTCGTCTTTTGATAATATGATGGCGACATTTATAGGCTTATGACAAATGCAATATGATTATTCATCATATTATACAACACAAGACGATGAAGAAAATTATGAAAACAATCCATATGTAGCTTCGAGAAATAGTTTCTGGATGTAGTAGTGTTGTATGTAGCATTATTATTTTATTGTATGCTATATTTCTATTTTAATTTGAATCCTTTATCGTTACATTTTCATTAAAAATGCAAAAATCCAATATCAAGACCGTAACCGAAACAAGCGAAATTAACCGGAACCAACAAAATTTCAAATGACCGAAACCGAGTTATCGAATCTTGCTTTGTATACAGTGTGAACTTCAAAATTTTATTTTGATTCCTACACAGACATGGAAACCCCCATTGAAATCAAATTATAAATCAAAACATTCATCAGCGGCGATGGGAAGAATAAAAAGGAATTAAAGATGTGGTCGTACATAGAAATAATTGATTGTGACTATCATAAAAAAAACGAGATTGAAATCAACTATTGCAAAACAAATTCATTTACCTATTCAACTACTTCCCTAAAACCGCTAGAAATTTCCACAACTGTTCCCCATATGCCCGAAAGGTTGGAGAGATAAAGTTGGTTACAAATCATTTTATGCAAGATAATAACTGTACATAATCGAGTAAGTATTATACCTCAATTTATCTATCCTCCACAAAATACACGACGTATTCTCCTAAAAGCACCTCAATTTATCTATCCTCCAAAAAATACACGACATATTCTCCTAAAAGCCCATAATTTGCTACGATAAACATCATAAAAGGATCATAATAGTTTTTTACTCCGTCGGAATCAAATTGAACCGAACTCGTAGATTATCAAATCCAAAGTAAATACCTTTAAATCGTCGACCACGATGAAATCATGTATCTTCTTGAGCCATCATCGTTGGAGGCAATATAATTTTTGGAAGTTTGCTTGCGTCTCATTTTTGGACGAGATACGTGAAGTTTTATGTTATTTTGGGACTTCTGTAATTAATTGAGTTTTTGGAGGAACAACTATTATTAATACAGATTTTGGGTGTAATTGGAAGTTGATAAGGGGAAATAATAACTACTATCCAATATGAATTATACACCTACACAAAAACAGAAATGGAAAAAAATGCTGCCAGTGAATTAAAATCGTTTAGTTTCTCCTTTCTTGTTTAAATAATAGATAGATAAATAATAGATAGATAGAAGCATACTTGAATGGATACAAATAAAACACATACTTTGTATCAAACCATCAAAATTGATGCTTTGGGCTGATAGAACTAAATGGCTACAAGTAAAACACGTCCTTGATTTCATTGACTCGATAAACATTTGCTTAGAGTTTATACATCATGCCTATTTTTAAAAATGATTATTTTTCAAAATGAGTATTGCAAAATGATAAAAGAAACTGGTTTTAAAAACTGAAAATTGAAAATGGTTTGAAAATAGCAAACCTTGGTCCTTGGATATTACATTTTTTCATATACAACAAATCATTAAATAGAACAATTTTTTAAACAAAGTCGTTCATTATGTTATGAGCGCAGTACTTTCTACAGAAGTATGTGTTATTATCAAATATTCCAAAAAATATGTCTACCTCAGTTCACATACTGACCATGTCGCCCAGATTACAACCTGTATAGATTGACACTGGGTTCTAAGCGTGGCAAAATTTGTTAACTGGTCTCATGTTATGTTGACTTGTGGAACCATTTATTGCTTCATTTGACATATGTTAGTTTGACTCGTACAGTTTTGAGGCCAATATTAAGAGCTCGGTCAAATACTATTAAGAAATCTTCACTTTTTCTTTTAGTTTGCTAGTTCAAATTCGAAGGGCATGGTCCTAAATAATAGTTTCGCTAGTTATTCAGCAACCAACAAAACAAGTTATAGGTAAAAGAATATGCAAGCGGACACTAGTTAGAGGTAGTAAGAACTTTATGCATATGCAAATGTATCGCCTCTTCAATAATTAACTTTATGCATATGAAAAAAAATTGATACATGAACTAACTCAACTCCAAAACATTAATTTTGACATAACAAATTTACCTTAGATGCTCAATTTTCTCAGCTGCAAATCTTGGTTGGAAAAAAGATATCACTCAAGCCCAGCAAAAATGAGGTGACAGCAGAAGAGGGATGGATTTAGGGTTGGGACAAAGCTCAGTTACCGCGGCTCAACTGGCGGCGGTTCAACTCGAGGAGGCTCGAATCGCGAAAGCTCGGTTCACAGCGCCTGAGTGGAGGCGGATTTGCAAAATAGGGCGGTAAGTCGATGTGGAAGCGGAGATGGATGTGAGATTTGGTAGAAATTAGATTGTGGCGGTGGAGAGTTTCATGGAATTTTCGGTGAAGAGTATTCCAGATGTCGAACTGAAAACGAAGACGAGCGCGATGAAAATGTTTTGTTTTCCGTGGAAACCAAGTTTTCCCTCCAAACAGTTCGCCAAAGGTGCGCCGCAGTGGAGAGGAGGCTTGGGTTCTGCTAAAAAGACCCGGATTTGATTCCTACCATGCGCTTTCCTATGCTATATAAATTTACCCGGGGTATGGAGGCTTGGATCAGCAGACGGCTTTACTATACCCTCCTCAGAAGTTTACCGATCCGCCGGGTTCTCCTGGATTTTCAAAAAAAAAAAGTTTTCCCTCCAAACGTGGTTTTCCTGTCGGTTTCGTGAATAGGAATAATTAGTTTAGCTTTGAAGAGCGTTTGTTATTTTAGTTTTTTTTTCAATCTACTTTCAATTGCATGTTAGGCGGAAACACTATTTAACAGTACTATAAATAATGAGTTTTCTTATAGTGTGATATTTTAAAAGTTTACGATATCATAAGTATACATGCATGTATACATCATGATTTTCGAAATTAATATAATTTAATTAAAATTAAATAATTAAATAAAGTTATTAAAGGTTAATTAATTAAACAAATTAATTAAAGGTTATTTTAATTAAACAAATTAATTAAGATTTAATTAATCGATTAACTAAAATAAAAATACACATATATGAGATATATGTTATACTATGAAGGTTATAATATATAATAATTATTAAATATAGGTGCTATATTAAATTAATAAGAAATTAACTAAAATGTTAGTTAATCAAATTAATTAAATAATTGATATAATATTATACATAAGACTATTATATAAATAATATGAAATATAAAAGCTATATAATAATAAAAACTTATATGATATAAATGTATAACAAAAGGTGGAATAGTAAGAAACCAAAATAGATCTAAAGGATAAATACATACATATAGTAGATATATCGTGATTTCAGATGTGTCCAACACTTGATTCATAAGGGTATTTTATAAGAAATACATTATTCCACAAGTCGATATCACCCTATCTAATTTACTAAAGTTTACAAATCGTTAATATAAAGTTTTCCTCTATTGTTTATATATTAATTGCGTACTCTTTAGTTGTTGAGCTTTCCTCAAGGTAGAGATGTTATGTGTAGTATTATTAATATATTGAATAGACGAGGTAAGATAACTGTACGTATTTGTTGAGCTTTCCTCAAGGTATGTGCGTTGTACTTAAGTCATCGTAAAATGATAAGTGCGAATGAATAGTCCTACTTTACTTGTTGATCTTTCCTCATGGAAAAGACGGTATTAGGATAAGGAACCACAGGGTTGGGAATTTTATAGGGTACAACCGATAAGGGTTTATCCAGCATTAGGCCTATGATTTGTTTAGTTTTCCTTAAGGTTAGAATCCCAAGGCATACAAGCCCTAACACTCATTAGTGAAGTCGAATGACTTCTATTTTTCGACTTGTGGTTTGGTAAAACATAAAAGACTTGTGGGAGCCTTATTAAAAAAATGACAACATTTAATCTTTCTAATATTCTAAGAACATATGTTATAATAATCTACATGATAAATCTATGCATTTAATATGATTGGTATAACATTTATCAATTAAGATATACAAACGAACTGAATTGAAGATTGCAAATAGAATTATAATATATATTTACTAACAAATGCTTATTGCATGTATGTTTTAATACACATGCAAGCGCCTAATTCTGAAACTACTAAATACGTTCGTAATTTGGTACCTTACGTGTTTATTTAGTCGAGACCATGTATTACATTTCATGAGTTTGAAACTCAAAAGCAATACAATATTTTGGATATTTGATCCATATATAATCGCTATAAAAATCCACATTTTCAACCCCCAAATGTCGACACTAATACATTCACGATCTTCATGTGTTGAGCATTCAAGTGCCAAAAAGATGAATTGTCAAGGTAAAATAAAAGTAAGGAAGCAGAACAAGAAAGAAGAAACATAACATCAGAATATCACAAGAGAACAATAACATATATATCAAAAGATAGTACAAACTGTCACTTTAAGATACATAGCATTTCGGAGTTACAATAAGTATTATCTTTAGCTTGGACAGTTGTAACAACATATCCTCACATATGCTGATATATACAATACGGTATTGTAAGGGAAATAAAATACTACAGTAGGTGAATGGAAGCATCCAATTTGTCTCCAGAAGCTCCAAAGAACATCGACGAAAATCTTCCTTTCTCGGACTACTCAAAGGAGTGATGAATTTAGGGAAAATAAAAACCAAGCGTCAGATATAAGTCTGGTATGAGAAACTTAAGAAGTATATGCAACATACAATAGCACCTTTTGAAACCACATGGAATAACATCACGGTTATCTCCTCAAAAGAGCCAACCATCTATTAAGTACATACTTTGATACGATAGATAAAGTCCAAAGTGTAGAATATAAATAACAAGTAGTTGTGTTGCGTACGTGTACAACACAACAATAATAGTTATACAATCAAAACCATCAAGGAGCATTTGCATAATTGTAGGATTCCACGAAGGTGCTCTCGGTACTTCGAGAACAGTCCTTCTGCATAAGGATCAAAATATCCTTCCAAGCATCGTATACCTCTAAGTAAAATATACCATGGAAAAAATATAGCTGGTCCACGCCCGAACACATGGCACCGGGTCACATCACTCTCGCATGCATATCTGTAAGCAACACTGGAATGGAGTGATTGCACTTTTTAAGTTAGATAAACCTCATAGGTTATGCCTTCTATCCTTAGTTTCTGTCATTACCTATGGTGAATTCACATTCAGCATCTCAATACACGAGCCACGACTCAAACAAACCTCAACACAAAAGCCCCACTCGAACAAATCTCAGAACCACATAGAATTCTCACACCTCAATAGATCTCGGAATCATGCATGGATTACCACATCTCGATAGATCTTGGAATCACACATGGATTCACAAATCCTGAACAGATCACGAACAACTACATGTGTTCAAGCATTTCAAACGGATCTCGAATTCCATATAGATTCCAGCATCTTGAACTAGTCATGAACCTCTTTCAAAGCATAGAACACGTATATGGTTTTGGAGCGGTTACGATTTCGAGTCATCTCATATATCTACACTCACCCACTTACCGGGTGCTTCAAAACCAATTGATAGATTTTTAGTAAACTCAACTCTGTTTCTTTTGGAAATAAACAGACAATACATAAGGGTAGAGATTACTTCCTAATCGAACGGGGTCAGATTTCCATATCATTTGTCCTAAAAGAGCAACACAAGTATACACGTATAGTCTATCATCATTGAATATATATATATACCACATAATTCACTTGTTTATTCTAGATATTTCTAGAGTTATATTTGATCAATTTCGATATTTGACTAGCCGACCATCAAGTTCAAAATAGACAATCATATATGGAAACCAAGTCTCGTATACTTACCAAGTTCTCGAACTTTTAATGCTAAGTACATGACTAAATACTTTCCACAATTTGAGTAAACACACAAAGCACGATCAAGTTACACAAGTGACCTCTGAACCCCTTTTTATTTAATTAATAATTTCTATTAATTAAAACTTATTTTATTTTTAAAACTTCCTTTTACCTAATAAAACTTCATTTACCAATCACTGCTATTCATTTGTACTCTTTCAATACTCCAAAAACTATTTATATACTTATCTCAAATGGTATAGGTATATTCACAAATCATTAACAACATTTCTTACTTAAACCTTTACTTTTTTAGCTTTTTCCAAAAGATTCCTTACTTATAATTTCCTTCAAAATATCTATTTTAAGGATCTCGGTACTTTCACAAATCCATTCAAAAGGTTTAAGACTAATGTTACTTAACATTATCACTACAAACCCAAAACCATTTCATTTATACTTATCTTCAAAACATTCTTTTAAAGATCTATCTACATTCATAAGTATAATAAAAAGGGTTAAAGACGAATGTTATCAATACATTGTCACAACAAACCCAAACCATTTTGTACTTATATTATCTTTGAAATAATATTTTAAAGATCCAAGTCAGTACCTGGTTAAGTTCGATAGTTGACAAGTCAAGTACCCAGTTAAAACAATCGTTTATAGAAACAACGGTTCGTATATATAACCCGTTTATGACATTTCAACTTATATTATCCCTCGTTTAAGAGTGAAGCCGTATATGTTAGAGCACGGTTGCATATCAAAGTCTTGTCTACACACTTCATTCTTGACTCTCACAGACAGACACCTCGTCGGCTTTTAGTGTTAAGTACAGTATTAATGATTTCCATAATTGAGTAAGAAATCAACACGATTAAAACATTTTCGACGTTCTCGACTTAAGTACTCTTCGGTTAAGAGGGAAGTCGGTAGGTTACAGCATTATTGCTTATACCCCTACTATAACATCAATCATAACCCTTACAGATAGATAAGCCTACTCCATCGACTTTTAGTGTTAAGCATAGTTAATTACTTTTTAAATAAGTAATTAAACAAAACATAATTTATCCACCAAGCAATTCATAACCCCTCTCTAAATCATTTGTTTATACTTTTAAAAAACTATCAAATACTTATAATGGATTTTAAAACATTTTTTCAAAATATTACTTTAAGATAACAAGTTTATAAAACACCATGAAGCTTGGAAAAACCATGTTTTCTATATATTTAAAAAGAAACGCTCTTCTTTAAAAATTCATAAGTAATTCTTAAAAATTCATAAAAATATCAAAACACTTTTAAATATTCTAATAAGAATTAGAAAATACCTGTAAAAATAATGAAAAAAATACTTAAATTTAAATATCTTTTCAAACCTTTAAATCCCAAAACAAAGGTTAAAAATGGGGCAGTTCTGCTTAAGTGTAAGTTTGGCCACTTTTCAATACGTTACTAAAATTTTTAACATTCAAACATTTTATAGCAGCAAACATATAAAACATCACAAATATGGGCAGAAAGACTTAAGGATCTCTCTATAAAGTCTCAAAGAAATTATCGGACACAAGGCAATTCCTAAGTGCATCTATAGTGACTATCGCTATAAGAGCACTTTCAAGTTCAAGTCCAACCAGACCAAAGTTCAACTACAACCTATATGCTTTATTTCAAAGCTATGCTATAAGCCATAAGTCCGTTCAAGTCCATGCATATGGATTACATATTCCATTTTCTTTAAAGCGAGAATCAAAACCAATATTATAACATATGTCAATATCAATTCAAACAACATATACACAATCAAACATGAACACATATACATAACATTTTCGTTCAAGGCGGTGGCTAAGCTCACCCTTAATCAAACAAACAAGAAAGGTCCAAGTCTACACTTCCTACCTCCACTTTATATCCACCTTTACTTCCTACCTCACCTTGCTTTGCACTAGCCTTTTTCCTTCTCCTTCTCCTATTTGCTCATGGACTACTGATGAGGAATGAGATTTGCTTTGATTTTTTTAAAGATCTAACATGGTAGATGGTATTGTTTTCCAAGGATCTACTCCAAGTTCGAGTTTAATTAGAGTCGTTTTGAATTTATTTTGCCTAGGAAATTTGTTAAGTGGAAGACGTGAAAAGAGTTTGATTCTATTTTCTAAATTTATAAAAGTGACTCAAGATGTATGCACCCTCTTATATAGGCTCAAGATGGTGTTGTCTAATATTCCTCTCACCCCTCCCCCCATCATGTCATGGAAGGCTTACCTCTCCATATGTCCATCACTTTTCCTTTACACCTCTTACCTTTAGCAAATTACCAAACTACCCTTATACACACAAATATCTTTTATCCATTAGAAGCTTCTGGGATTTTCCTTTACTTTATGAATCAAAGTGTGTTAATTAGCTCTTAATGGTGTTCATTAGCTTAGTACAAAATGATCGAAAAACTTATATCGATTAAAAATCTGTTTATCGATAAATTGTTTTTCAGTCACATTATCGATATTTCTATGAAGTATTTATTTTTGTAAAAAAACTTCAAAAAAAAAGTTTATCATCATTAGTTATTCTTAAAAAGGAGGTTCACAAGGTTATTAAATCAATTTAATAACATTTAACCCATGGTTCAAATATTTAAATAATTCAGATTTTTAAATACGAAGGTCTGAAATTCTAGGTCATCACAATCACATATAAATGTTAAATAGTCATACAATGTAATGTATAGTATTTCAATGAAATTAATTCATTTGAAATAAGAAAATAAATCATAGTACAAGATCAAGTATTCAAGTTGATTGATTATAGTAAAATATCATATTTTGTAAAATGCAACACGAGACCAAAACTACAATGTAGATATAAGAACTCAATCGTAGAAATGATAATTTGATCAGTTTACACAAGGTGCAACATATTTGATCTACTTAAATGTTAAGAACGATCAAATGCATTTTAGTAAAGAGTTCATTTTGTAGCAATTGATTTTTTTTGAATGATTCAATCGTTTAGAAAGAAAATTAAATGTACAAAAGTAGATGTGATTTAAGGTACAGTTGGGATGTAGATAGTGAATGGTCACTTATGTTCATAAAGAAACATCAAAAGAAAGAATTTTAATAGTGATGATTAATGCCTAACACTGGAATGAGAAAAATGATTTTTGTTCCAAAATGTATTTTCATACAGAAAATTATTTTCTTTGAAATTTATTTCTTTAAGTTCAAGTATTTAATCAAAGAACTCTTCGCTATAAACTAGTTGCAGTGTACAAAATAAATAATATATATTAAGTGGATAATGGATCTTCGAATTTAGTACGCTATTATAATAGCGAAAATAGTGGGAGCATGTCATATAACACTTATCGATTGCTTTAAATTATGAAAATTATTTTCGTAAAATATTCTGAACGTTATTTATGAAATAATGATTATTTTTGATATTGATTGAAAATAGACATTTATATTTCAATATGACTATTATGAATATTTGTTATGAAATAAAACTATAGTGTGGTAATTGTTTTCACAACAAAAGTGATGCATTGGAAAATACTAAAGTATCCAAAATTATTTACAATTATTTTGTAATTATAAACCAAGCCATAGTTTTGAGAAATAATTTTTAGTACATGATTATGAATCATATGATGCCGATTAATTATATCCCAAACAATTAAGGGCTATGCACTCATTTAGCCGGAGCATCGTAAGAGTTGATGGGCTCTTTGAATTGATACATATAGATATATGTAATCGCAAGTCTATTAATACTAAAACGGTTCCACGTACTACATCATATTCACCGATCAGTATTCACATATCTGGACATGTGAATTTAATACACATGCATAATTCTATGACAAGTCCATAAAATATAAAATAGAAGCAAATAATATAACATACGATAGAGATGATTTGATTTGATTAAATAGGTATATTGGAAAGAGTTCCATATATACCCAATATGAATAAGATTCAGTCTCAAAAGTCATTCATTCCTATAATACATAATGATACATTGATAAGGAGTAATCAAACATTGTTGGATAAAGCATGATTAATGAAGCCGAGTTAAACTATTTCTATAAGGTGTGTACTTAAGAGTAGTGCACAATGTTAAAATTAATATCATCCAAAGAATAGTTTACAAAACCATATGAGATAAGGGTTTATAAGAAATATATACATATTCCAGGCTAGGAGTCGGTAGGTCGTGCAAGTTGAAAGATTGCACATAATAATTGTACGAAAGAGATCTGTATGGAATGTTCCGGTAGAATTTTGGCAACGATTGTCATTGGATGACTAATTTATGTTGTGAACCTGAATATATTGTGAAGTGATGCAAAATCAGTTTATATAATACAATTCATAAAATATTTTTGAATGCACACTCAGTTGCATTGAAGAACAAAAGTTGTTTCAAGAAATACCAACTTCGTAACAAAGGAATTTCTTTAAGAAATTATTGGTATAAAATGAATTTAGATACTATCCAATGATAAAACCGATTACAATGAATGAAGTGAAATTAACCAAACCTAAATGTACACAACACATTAGAATGTCCAATAAGTATTAATGTACATTGAAGAGAAACTATGAGTTTCTTTTTTATGTCGAGAATAGATAATCCTCGGCACTCACTTAACCAATTAAGGGTAGAGCATCTACGATATAGTATGATGCGCAAATCCAAAATAGATTTTAGGTACCTTATCAAAATATAATTTTAACAGTTGTACCTATGGGATATGATCCAGTGGCTGCAAATGTGTCTTTAAAAGAAATTTAAATGTAGTTGGAATACAGTGAGTCATATTGATAAGAATAATACTGTAAATTTCAATTGTTAAAATTAACGTAACAGATTCACCATTCGATGTGCTCAAGTGGCTTTAAATTTTACTCACAAAAATTATCACATAGTATGACTTTATACTTCGGTACATATGTGTTGAAATGGTAAATTATAAATAATGATTTTGAGTAAATAGTCTACACATAATAATTAAAGTGTCTCAAAGTCAATGGATGCGATATTTATTTTGTGACTTTTTGAATATGATCCAAGAAATGATAGTAAGTATCATTTTATAAGCATCAGAATTGAATAAATACTTTGATAAAAATATCAAATAATTTTATTATTAGTAAAAATGCAGAGGAAGCGTGTATCCATGGGAAGAATGCTAAAATTTACATAGATATTCCTAAACCATAAGTAAACATTACACTGTTGATTATTAAGGAAGTACTTATGTTAAAATCAGCTTTAGTTATTTTAGTACTCAATGTTGGATTTGTAGATGATATCTTTTATAGTAAGTATAAAATATATTGGGACAGTCCCAAAATGATATGCAAGGACATCTTATTAAAATATTTAATATGGAACATGTAAGATGGATTCCTTATGCATTAACAATAGGAATTATCATACATGTTATGTTGTTTAATATATCGTGTTTTGTTTATAAATTTTATACATGAAGCAAATATCAAATTTGAATTAATATCACTAATTGGTTGTTTGAGGTGTTCTCATGTATTTATGAAATACTAAAAAATTGTTTACATAAACAACAAACTCCTTATGAACAAGCGTTCAGACTCAAACTTTCATAAATGATACTAAGTATAATTTGTCAATAATAATTCAAATTAAGAATATTTAAGTTGGAAATATTCCTAATGAAAGATTATGGCCGATTCAATGATAAAAGCTAAGTACATTGTCTTGAATAGCGCTTCAAGAAAAGCAATGTATATAAATATAAACGCATAAATTTATAACTGAGCTGAGGATGATTCCAAATGTTAAGAATCTCATAACATTGTTATATGAAAACAATGTCACGATAATGTTCGTAATAGAAATTAGAGCTCACTGAAAGTCGAGATACATACTCTGAAATTTTCCACTTGATAAAGATAGTTTATCGACATCGGAAAGAGTTGATTGACAAGGTAGATTATTGAAACATATAGCATACCTATTCACTGAGGAACTGGCCCAATTGATTTTGATGAAACCGATCGGAGAACTCCGAATAAGATTCCATGATTGATTTCAGTTGCAAGTGGGAGATTGATAGAGTTAGGATTATGCTCCAAGGGCAATCATTTATTACATACATCTAACTCGATAACCAATCTTGTTTAAAATAAAGGTATTTTCTTTCTATTATATACTTGATATAATGCATTATATAAATTAATTAGTTTAATTAAAAGTATATTTAATAGAAAATTCATAAATGGTACGTTTCATGATAGTAGTTATAGTGTGTTGTAACCATGAGTAATTTATCACAACAAAAATAAATATACCGTTTAAATATTCCTAGTCAAGACGCATCGAGACTGGATACTGATACATCAATTGAGACTAGAACACGTAACGCTCTCTAAATGTTGGGCAATGTATTACTCATGGTTACTGGAGGCACCAAGATGTTACGTACCGATAGTTAATAGATAACTATCGGATGACTCACTCAATAGTTTTCTAATGGTTAATATAACCAGGGTTAAACATAAAATATCAATTTGACTAGTTTATACAGTTCTCTTGACTTGAGAATACCGTCGATCTTCAATATGAAAGCTCCGCTTTGATAATAGTCATCTCATGGCATGACGTTCATCGAATGACTATAGTAGGGTCAAGTGGAAGTATGAAAATGAAGCACTAATCAAGAGAGGATTTATCTCCTCGATTATATGGGTTAGCATCATAGTCAACTCAAAATCAAAGTCTTTGGCCCTATGTAGTTAAAGCGTTTGTTTGTTTTATAACTATGGAGGTGCAAAAAGTTATAACAGGGATAAAGTGAGGATACAACAGAAAATAGCGGAGGTGCAAAAAACTTCATTGGATATAAAAACTATTATTTAAAGTTAATTTATTCTTATTCTCAGAACATATGTATATGAAAAATAAATATTTTTAATCTTATATAACAAAACAAAAGAATATCATGATTTAAGTAAACTAGATTTAGTACTACATTAGATTTCTACCTTATACTGATACTTATGCCTTAAAACTGGATCTTTTCCCTAACTTTTTAATTTGTTTTAAAACTGAACTAGTCAAATCAACATTCGTATATTAATATTACTAAAGTGGGTGCTTAATATCCAACTTAGTGGGTGTAGTAGAAAATACCGGGGCTTAAGCAGATCTATTGTTTAATGGTGCAAAATTAAAATAGCGTAGCGGCTGGAGAGTGCCGTGCGCTACAACAAGGATTTTACGGAGCATTAGCAGGACTTTAACTATACAGCCCAGGCTAGAGCATTTCAATTAATAATAATTGTAACTATTGAACCAATGACTTTGTGTTTGGACTATAGAGTTGAATATGAACGATATTGGAATTTTGACCATTACAATATTCCATAAGTTCAAAGTGATATAGTTTTGACGAAGAGAGTTGGTGTAAGTAAAAGGTACAACGCTTAATAGAGTAAAATTGATTTTACCAAAACCCAGTAAGTGATAGATTTGGTCATAATGTCACACCATCTACTAAGTGACATGTGAACGCTAATATTCGAATAATTCAATATTAATCGCCGACCAAATTTACACCTAACGAGTTACACAACCGAAAACAATGAATTCTTCTTTGACCAGATGATTTAGTTAATATATAATTGTTATAAATTAATTAAACTAAATACTATTTAAGAAATATTAATTGTAAATTTGACTTTGTTTTGATAAATGAATATTGATCATATTTTATAAAAGCTATAAGTACATTAATCGATATACGATATCAATAAGCATTCTAAATTAGATTTAAAAAGTAAAATATTCATTCGGGTTCAAATGGATTTAAAGCCCATCATGTATGCTCATAGAATCGGTTGCAACATGGGGTATAGGTGGCTCAAAACATGGGTCGTAGGGCTTGATAATGGATGGCTCGGATTAAAGGAGATAGAGTAGAAGATAAGATCTTAAATTCTCATCTTTCCATTCTCTATTTAAGCATCTCATTCTCCATTTGATTATGCCCTTTTAGGAGCATCCGTCCTATTGCTTTTGCTGGTTGACTTTCCCTTTCCATTTCTCTAGTCACTCAAGCTAAAATAAAATCAATTTAGCTCTTATCCCATAGCCGATGGCTGACGGTTCAAGGACTAGCACTCCGTTGGATTGAAAATCATTTCGAGGAGCATATAACATCGTTTCAAGTTATGCTTAAGCGCTTTGGCTGCAAGGTACATTTATAATTTAATTACAAACTAATTTATAATTATAATGTTTATTTATTTGTATATAATATTTTAAGTTAGGTGACGACATATATTGTCAAAAATTTAGTTGGTTGTATGTATGTTATATATGATCTTAAAAGTTGTGATAATTCATCTACATATAGAAATAAAAAAACAATTTTTTATTATTTAATTAATTTAATATTAATATATACATATATTTGTATAGTTTATAATTTAAATACTACCTTATACATAGGTAGAGTTTGAAAATAAAATTTCATATATGATGTTTAATAAATAGAATATTTTATATAATTTTTTTATATTTTATATATTATTTTAAAAAAAAAATTAATTTATCCTATAAATAATTATATAAATACATATATCTATTATAGACTATATTTTATATTTATAATTTTATTGATGCATATTAAGCTCATGGGCAAAAAACATTTTTTTATTTTTAAATATTTAAATAAAAATCGATAATTTAAAATTGAATATTAGAAAATGTTTTAAATTATGAAATCATACATACATACATATATTGTAACGACCCGATTTTTCGACGCTCGAAAAATCGAACCATTAGGGTTAAAAGAAGGAGGAGGTAGAAGAAGAGAAAACAACATAACAAAATCCTACCATCACAGCGGAATAAAATATAATAGATAATAACTGATCTTTACACAAAAGAAACTATATCTGTTTATACATACAACATCAGAATGCAACACCAGAGTTCAACAACATCTATAACACACAACTGGACAGTTATATTAACTTGTCATTACCAAACTGACAATACAACTTACAAAACAGCGGAATTATACATCAAGTACGTATGCTACGTCTCGCCATCCAGCTTGTCTCCTGAGCTTCACAGCATACTTTCCTATGCTCTATAATACTCGGTCTGACCAGAGCATTATAGCTAAATAACACCCGAGTTAGTCTGGAAAACCAGCGTGAGTAATACACTCAATTGGATTATTAAAGTATCCAAAATCCTTTGAAATCAAAGGTATCTCGTAAGACCATGCCACAAATAAACATGTCGGGTTTTTACCTTACGATAACCAAAATATTTTTATCAAAATTCGTCTGATATTATAATAGTGTTTATAGAAAGTAAAATAGAATCTAGCTGAAATGCTTGCATCTCACGTTTCTGCAATAGTTGGGCACGATCAAAACCGTACAGGTGCTTATTGGAGATTGGATTTTATACAATAGCAGGGCTACTAGGGTACCGCCCGTCACAGTACGTGATCTAAATCACCATACTGAGGATCCACCCTGATCCCTGCATCACAAGACCAGAGCTACTGGATAGTCCGAATAAGTTCACCCCGTGGTTGGGATCAGCAACCGCCCACACAGCCGAAATAAAAGGGACATCTAGACAGGGATGACCCTACCCTAATTGGTTTCTAGCCACTTAGCCTTGTGCGCACCTCCCTTGTTTTAGCCATTCCCGATTGATGAAGCTCGAGGCCATGCGTTGCCTCTTTAGCGATCGTATGGAGAAGACAGCTTTTTGGATCCAGTTATTATATTGAATTTTGATTAAAATTTCAGCGCGTTTATTTACCGTACGGCCAAACAATCACTCCAAACACTATGAAAATTAAAGCCCGGTAATAATACAATATTATGGATCCAATGGAATTGGTTTCGTCGAATTCCGAGACTGTGCCTCGAAAGCTATTTTTAAATGTCAATTTAAACGAAAAAAATTCAGCACTGAACAAAACACCATCAAATTCAATTTTAACGCTTCTACTATCTTCAGTGTAATCAATATAAATTTTATAATCTATTGTAATATTGTTAACCAGCTTAAAACTCAAGATTCACTGTTTTTACCAATTTCTAATAATTAAATTCAATAATTTAATTGCCAAATAAATAGTGATATTTGAAATTCAAGTTAAACTAACTTTCAAATATTTAAAATCAATTAAATATTTCAATTTCAAATTTCTAGAATTTCCAGGTCGTCACATTCCTCCACCCTAAAAATTATTTTGTCCCCGAAATTACTAGTTAATAGGAATGGTCCATAACCCGTCCACTATCCCCAAAACCAAACAGTTCTTAGCAACTTCCCAAAACAATCTTTTCTATTGAAGACACACTAACCCCCTTACTAACTTTCCAAATTCATCCATAAGTTCCAAACAATATCACTTACCCAAACATTCAAATTTAAATTTGAAATCAAATCTTAAATTATCAAAATTTTCTCAAAAATTTTCCAACTCTCAAAATTTTTGAATTTTTTTGTCAGCGTCTCCTTTGCGCGGCTGGCTCGGTACAACTATAAAATGCCTCTACGAGCCCCCAGATTTCAAAAGAAAACAAAATTCCAAGTGGCTAGACAAGAAAATCATCAAATTTCATACAAAAATCTAAATACATACCTTTTTGTTAGACAATTCAAATATATCTTCGAAAATCAGAACATCCATTTATCCTTTGCTTTAAATGCATGTATATCCTACTTAGCAATACTATCCAATTACATATTTCGAAATCATTTTATACCTTTCTTTACAATAGCTTCAATATTTATTTCGTTCAAGCCCGTACGACGTACATATATCATCTGTACGTAATACTCAATTTGATCGCTCACTCAATCACATAACTTTAATTCCGAACTAGTATTGTCCACCCTACTACCTAGTGCGGACTCAGATCTGGTTTCTTGATCAGAAACCATCATTCTCTTTGCATAGCCATAACTATTATGGAGAATTTTCAGAATCAACCAAAAATCCATATCCATAGTTCACCTTCGAAAATCGAGCGAAAAGTCCCAACTTGGATCGGTATAACTACCTCGAAATTTTGTGCTTGAATATGTATCAAATTGCTATGTGAATAAAATAATATACGTACACCCTACGTATTTATCCCAATTGATTATCAGCTAAATCAATTCTCCCTTTTTACTCACATTAATTTTGATTTGTATTCACTTATCCTCACATATTCCATTCCACAACTTACTTAGCCTTTATTCAACATTAACTTGGAATATTCTCCCAATACTAAATTTTACTTAAGAATTTCACCATTTCTTAAGTCAATATGAATATTCTATACGTTCCTTATATTTATTTTCACTTCACCACTTACACTTTCATTTCCATTTACATTTAACTTAAATTTTCAATTCCATTCTGAATTCAATCTATCTTCCATTTTTAATCTAATTCTAAATCAAGTTTTAATATTGAATTCGATCCACCTCATCTCAAACTCATTCTTAGTTAACCAATTTCTTTAATTAGTTTCATTTACTAATTTATTTAAATCCCAATGGATTTATTTTCAAACATTAAATTATTTTTAATCTGCTACGAATTAATCTTTCAACTTCAGTTTACTTTATTTCACCCAATCTAAATTAAATATCATTCCAATATTCAATTCCAGTTCATTTACTTACCTATTTGAATCAATTTGTTTACTCAATAATTTTATTTTAGTCCTTTATTTTATTTAGTCAAATCTTGACTAACTTCCATTCACACAATTCAAATTAATTCCCAATATTTAATTTAAATCCTATTTACTTACAAATGCAAATTCATTTGTCTATCCACAATTTTATTTCCAACTTATCTTTTTATTTAAGTAACTGTTTCTCTTATTTTCCTTAGACTTCTTTAAATTCACTTTTAATCCACTGTATTTAACTACCCTCTAATTCAATTTAAAATTTAAATTTCTATAAGTTTTTAATTTATTTCCATTCCATTTACCAACCTTCTTTAATTGGCTTATCTTTCCAACTTTATTCTCTAGTCACACCTACCTTTATTTAACCCATATTAAATTGAATCTTATTCCACAAATTTCAATAAAAAGTTTATTTCTAAGCTTTTACTTCTTTTAGTTCCCTCGAACAAATTTACAATTCACGTTTCTTGACACAATTTAAATTGATTCCATTATTCAACTTTAATTCTTGTTCTATTACTCACAAATTTAAATAAATTTATTCTCCCACAAATTTACTTTCAATAAAAATAAATTTTTAATTTTATTTACTAGATTCAATTACATTCCATTTTAATTCGAATTTTTAACTTCCATAAGTTTTCTAGCTTATTTATATTCCAATTAGATTTTTAATAAGATTCCAGATTAATATTAAACAATTTCTCAATACTTCAAAATCATCTTTGAAATCGATTATATCCAAAATCCTCAGGTAAATTTAATTATCTCTTTAAATTTCAAAACCAAACCCACTCCATTTCAAAATCTTCAGGCAGCAATTCCTCCCTTGGAAACTAGAAAATGGACATCGATGATGCTGCAGTCATCACCGAAGTTATTTTTCAGCGACCAAGGTGAGTTCAATGCTTTTGTCTCTTTAAAACCCCTTCAAATTTTTTTAAATTCCAAATTTCACCAGATTTCAAATTCAATTTGAAAAATATTTCTCATATAATATCACTATTATTTCTCCAAAACCTTTGAAAACCATTTTTAGACCCAAAGAAATTTAAACTTTTCCTAAAATTCCAAATTTCAGATTCTTTCAATTCATATTCAATATTATTCTGGAATTTTATTAAAATTATAAATCCCACTTATAATTCACATTTACAAATTTTATTCAGTTTTATAAATTATAATATATATTTTTTATTTCAATTTCCACACATCAATGATAATATTTTAATATTATTATTTCCTAACAACCAAGCAATCTTATATAACTATAATAATTTATAGAAAATTATTTCTTTTATATACAAAAATAATTTGGGTAAAATTATTTCATTTACACTATTTTAAAACAATACCATGTCGGTTTATCTTGTTTAAGAGTTTAGATATCCCTATCGATGACATGGCGTCCCACATATCGGCCAGAATTCATAAACACTCAACCGATAAGTCAACACAATATGAAAACAATTTTATATTCACTAATAAATACACACTCATATCTATAAATACTCTCAAACTCATTCTAGAGTTCTACGGACTATACTTTTAGTGAGTAATCCCTGCCAGAGCCAAGGTTCTCGCTTAACCTTCAGCTCTGATACCAAAATGCAACGACCCAATTTTTCGACGATCGAAAAATCGAACCATTATGGTTAGAAGAAGAAGGAGGTAGAAGAAGAGAAAGCAACACAACAGAATCTTACCATCGTAGCGGAATAAATTATAGTAGATAATAACTGATCTTTACACAAAAGAAACTATATCTGTTTATACATACAACATCAGAATACAACATCAAAGTTCGACAACATCTATAACACACAACTGGACAGTTATATTAACTTGTGCTTACCAAACTGCCAATACAACTTACAACACAGCAGAATTTTATATCGAGTACGTATGCTACGTCTCGCCATCCAGCTCGTCTTTAGAGCTTCACAGCATCTGTTTGCACAAAAAATGGGCAAACACCTCCGAGTCGTATGAATTAGTTGATTTCATGTTGATCTGGATGGTTTGGGCGATTTACGCAAATATATAAAATAGATGGACTAAACTGTAAAAGACACACAGATTTATAGTGGTTCGGCCAGAACGTGCCTACGTCCACTTTATATGTTATTCTTCTTTTTCTTTCAGATTACAATTACAAAGTTTTGTATACAAGTATATGAAAGTTGTTTGAAAGTTCCTTCCGTGCTTGATCTCTCAAACTTGTCTGCCATTGTTGTACCCCTGCCCCTCTATTTATAGAGTGAGGCTGGAGGCAGGGGTCCTGGATGTATATAGCAGCTGGTGGGCCTGGGCTGAAGCAATCTGGCCTAGCAAATTTGGATCGGTTTACCTTGGTTCGGTGGTAGGAGTATGGTGGTTCGGCAGTGGCTCGTGTACTTTGGCTCGGCAGTGAACAAGGTCTGGTTCGGTGGAGGATGGAGAGGTTTTTTGGACCGGTAGTTGGTATGGTCCGGTGGAGGCTGGTTCGGTAGTAGCATGGAGATGGAGTTGGACCGGTGGCAAGTGTACGAAGCTTGGTTCGGCGTGGCTTGGTTCGGCAGAGGTTGATTCGGCTAGGCATGGACATGGAGAGGCTTTCAACTGGTAGTTGGTTGGTTCGGTCAATGGTAGTTGGAGAAGCCTTGGACCGGTAATGAGAACTCGCCCAAAATTTGCCCCCCAAAGTGGGGCACATGCCTGCATGTGTCGCGCTTTGTTTTGCTGGGATAGTCTCGTTTGGTTTTAAGCACCGAGCCATCTGGTCCGGTCATTGAGGTTTGCTTATAAATAGGGGTCACGTGCCTTTGTTATTCCTTACCAAACGAGCCGAACCTTTTTGCCGAATCAAACTCTTAGTTTCGCCGAACCAAAGCGCTAGCCGAACCAGGTGAGACCCCTTTCCCACCGAATGAATTTTTATACTGTACTACCGAATGAGCTTGAAGGTTCGATTGCCGAATTTGTTTCGAAAGTTAGGACACCGAATGAGCTTTATACTAAGAATGCCGAATGAACACTGGTATTGGGAATGCCGAATGGACTTAACACCGGATGAACCTTTGTATCGGCTTTGCCGAATGATACTAGGAGTTCTGGGCGTTTTGATTTTTGAGTGAAATTTCAGACTATATACACTTGCTTGTTTATATCCTCTGTTCTAACAATATGTTTTTCTTTTGTGTTTGTAGGAAAATGTCTCGCAAAGTGGAAACTCGATCAGAAAAAAGAAAATCTACGGATAGACGAGAGTCCCCCGTGGTGCCCCAGCCCAGCCAGGACCGGAACGTCGTGGACCCACCCCGAGGTCGCTAGTAGATGGGTATGGTCCCCAAGAGCTTCTGAATTCTCCTCCTGATTGCTTTCCGAGCTCTCTCAAAGAGGAGCAACTTGACGTTATCTCCCGCTCCTTTGGGATTGGTAGAGCATGCATGCTGTTGCCAGGGGAGGGGGTCATGCCATATAATCCCCCTGAAGGATACTTCGCGTATAGCCGATACCATTGCATGTGCGGGGCCATTCCTTCGATCAATGCGTGGATAGTCAGCTTCATTACTTACCTGAAAGTGGCTCCTTTTCAGCTTCAGCCCAACTCCTATGCCATCTTAGTGTGTCTATTCGTTATCTTCCAGAGGAGATATGGGCGCCCCCTTCTAACCGGGAAATCCGATATCTATATAATCTGAGGGGCTACAAGAAGGGGTCTCCATACATTAGTTTAGAGTCGGCCTGTCCTTCAAGCCGGTCTTGGACTTATACTCGAAGTTTAGCATGTTTAAGAAGGAATGGTTCTTCGTCAAGGACGACTCCTTTTCTTTTCGCCTTTTAACTTCTAGCTGTAAGTTGAATTCCATTTGTAATTTCTTTGTCCCGAATGCAATGCTTCCTCTTATATGCTTTTATTTCTTACTAGCGACAGGTGGCTTTGCAGTCGTGGAGAATAATCGCCTGGTACAGATGGCCGCGGAGATAGAGGCTATCTATGGAAGGGACAGGTCGGCTTCTTACCTGATCAGGAATGCCACTCTCCTGGAGCACAACCTGATTCTACCACGTCAATCTGTGGTTAAGCAGAGAGATACAACCAAGGAGAGGGCTGCTAAAGCTAAATATGGGGCCACTGCGAAGAGTAGCAAGAGGAGGCCTTTCACAAAACCTCCAGTTGTCGGAGGTAAGAAGCTCAAGAAGTCTGACGGCCCTTCCCCTAGCACGTGTCCAATTACTCCGGGGGAGGAAGACGTGGAGGAGGATAGAGGTGAAGGCGAAGGAGGCGATGTAGGAGGAGAGGCAGAGAGTGGAGACGACATAGAAGGTGATGGTGGTGGTGATGGCACCGGGGTTTTTCCTCCTTGGCATGCAGGCGAGATTCAAGAGTGGACGGATGATGCCTTCCGCCGGACTTTTGAGGGGTTGGAGGAAGGATCAGCCTTGGTGGAGAAGTCGAAGAGGTCTGATAAGGCCGGGACTGGTGCCAGTCTATCTTCTGAGAGTATTTCAGCTAAAGCAACTCCGGCGGTTCAAGGTGAATTCTTAACTCCTTCTTTTAACTTCACATGTTTCTTGAATCATAGTTTCATGCATGCTTGTAACACTTGATTTTTATTCCAGGAATGGGTAAGGTGGCCAAGGCATCAGATATTCGGCACCGCCTTGAACAATATAAGTTACTCAAAGCTTCCGCCAAACCAAAGCCGTCAGCTAGCCGTCCTGGAGATGCGGCTAGATATCGCCCTCTTCTCGGAGTTATTGAAGAAGATATGCAAAAGAGAAAGAGGGGCCGATCTTCGTTTGAACCTTCACCTGGCCCTCAGCCCCCAGTGCAGCCCATCCATGATATTACTGAGGAGGATACTGAGCTTATGCCTTCCCCACATCCGTCCGAAAATCCAACCGTCATCCAGATAGACCATCCTGGTTTGGTTCGTAACCCATTTGCCGGCCGTCCGAATCTGGACCCGAGTTTTCAGGACATCTCTTTTGACGAGGCCACGGGCGAGCATCTTCTTCCCCGCAATCCCATGGTACGGGTGCTTGATGAGGCTAAGTCCTTAGACCTCGATTTGCTTACTACTCGGATAGTTACCATGGGGGACGAAGCCAAGGCTAATATTGACCGGGTCGCGGAGGAGACCAGAAAGTTGATGAGGCATCATGCCCGTTTGGTCAAGGCTGGAGAGGAGAATGGGAGTGCTAATATTCGGTTGTGGCTAAAGGTTGTTGATCAGGCCAAACAGCTTGCCGATCAAGCCATTCAGATTTCTCAGCATGAGGCAGCCTCCAGGCGGTTGAAGAAGACTATGGAAGAGGCTAGTAAGGCAGAACTACGAAAGATGGAGGCTGCCTGCAAGGAACGGATTGACATGGCCATCGCAATGGTGGACAAGGTTAGGAGAGCGGATCTTGAGCAGGTAAAAGAGTTATCTGGGAGGCTTGAGGCCGCAGAGCTTGCTCAGGCCAAGCTGAA
The DNA here is from genome assembly GCA_030765085.1 of Allium cepa. Classification (NCBI taxonomy): domain Eukaryota; kingdom Viridiplantae; phylum Streptophyta; class Magnoliopsida; order Asparagales; family Amaryllidaceae; genus Allium; species Allium cepa. Next base: position 845,414,721 of record CM060928.1, on the reverse strand, counting down.
GGAGGAGATGGAAGTGATGCGGAAGTCCCTTCAGGCTGACTGCTCGAGATACCGATTGGAGAGAGATGCTGCTGTCGCACAACTGTCGGCTTCTGAGGCCTGGATGAAAGAGTTTGAGGAGAACGAGGGGATGATGGATGAGATGCTCCAGGACATGTATTTCCGTACCTGGAGGCAGGGCAACCTGTCCTAGATGGACGATTATCCCCGGGTTATGGCTAGGATATATCTCCGGACTTTGGAGGAAGCTAAGGCCGATGCGGATAAGGAAGGTGGTGCAGCTTTCAGGATGGATGTGGTTACGGCCCAATTCACTAAGGAAGAGAAGGTGGCGGTTAAGGAGGGCATGCGGCTGCTTGCCGTGGATGAGGTAGGCGTGCAGCTAGACGATGATGGTCAGGGAGCAGGTGCTGGTAAGTCTTTCCTTTTGACCTTTTCATGATTTGATTGCTTATCTTTCGTGATTATTGATGGATTCTCTTCTGAATTATGCAGGCGGGACCTCGGTAGCACATGCTGGGAGTTCCGATCCTGCAGTTAAGTAGATCCCGAGGGCTAGCGGGATGGAGGCGAAGCCCTGATTCTTTGACTTGACTTGTACATATTTTGGTTGTTGTCTATGTTATTCCGCAACATTAATGTAACTTGTAATTATATTATTTGTAAAGAATGACTTTATATAATTTTATAACATAAGCTGATTCTGTCATGTTTGAATGCTGTTGTCATTTTGATATGCTGCATAAGAAATACAGCTGCGTGTTTATGCATGTGACTTAATCGTATTTAATGCTAAGTTTCTGCTTAAAATATTATCTCATGTCTTGTAATGCCAATATGATGTGTGAATAAATTAAAGCTACATATTTGTATAAAATAGAAGATAGTACCGCCCTTCGTGTTTTGGTTGTAGAGGGTTGCTTTGAATGTCTTACGTGAGTGAGTATGGAATGTATCCGAGTGTTCCGTCATTCGGATGTGAGCTCATATTTTCACAAGCGAGAGTTCCCCTATTTTGTGACATGTACTTTAAGGATTGTTATATAGGATAGGAGGAAAGTTTTTGAATGAAATGGAAATATGATAAACAGTAAAACTTCCAATCACGGAAGGCCGTCGATATGCTTAAATTCGTGGCAAACGGGTTTTGTAGTCACTTTCCCTAGCTGTGGGTCTTGGAGACATTTGTCACCCATCTTACGCCTCCGCGGGGAGTTTATCTTTTTTACCACAGCCGCACTTAAGACATATCGGAGCCGAGATCGCGCATAGTAACTACCCGAGCCATTATGGCCCGTAATCGTGGGTATTATTCAATTTACTGTGGCCGGCTAGCGTGGGTGCCGATCGTCAACCGTGAGCTACGCCTGGCTGGCCACACCTTATGTTGGGGCTTAAAGTAGGTTCACAGTTGCCGACGAGCCGAAATCTGTAATGAGCTGCCATCGGCTATAGTCAGCCTTCTTGATGGCTTATAATCGGCTCATTACAGTTGGCTTTGAGGGCAGTCGCGAGCAATGAGTTAACCCGCAGCAGAGGGATGCTAGAGCAAAAGTGTCTCATTGGCGAGTGCATAGAATCGCATAGTACCTGTTGGGTCTTGTCCAGGTGAGGTTGCGCCGTGAAGTTCCAGTATGGAAACGTCGTTATACATGATTTTGTTCAACGGAAAAGGATAAATCTTAACAAGCAGCCAAGATATAAAGGAACAAGTTAAAAAGAGACAAGAACTTTAAAGTGGTTCGGCACGAAAATGCCTACGTCCACTGATTCTCTTTGTTAATTCACTTCATATGGGCAGTACAAGTTAAGAAAAGTATCGACGGAGGTGTCGGATGTTCCATGCCCTCTGGAACACCTCTCCGTCCACTGTTGACAAAATATAGGCTCCGTTGCGGAGATCTTTATGAATAACATAGGGTCCGTCCCAGATTGGATGTAGCGCTCCGGGACGCAGGAAGATCCGCTTGAGGACGAGATCTCCTTCTTGTAAGCTGCGGTGCTTGACTTTGGAGTTGTATTGTGCTGCAACATTTTGCTTATGAGCCGCTGCTTTGAGTGCTGCATCGTTTCTTCTCTCTTCAATTAGATCCAAAGACATGTGGAGGAGTTCTTCGTTCTCTTCTGGGTTGTAGTGGATCCTTCGGTGGGAAGGCACTACAGTTTCAACTGGGAGCATGGCCTCCGATCCGTATGCCAAAGAGAAAGGAGTATGCCCTGTTGATGTTCTGTAAGATGTGCGGTAGGCCCAAATTGCCGTAGGAAGTTCATCCACCCAAGCGCCTTTTGACTTTTCAAGTTTCTTCTTGATTAGAGTTTTGAGGATTTTGTTGACAGCTTCGACTTGTCCGTTTTCCTGGGGGTAAGCCACAGATGAGAAGCTTTTGTGAATTCCGTGCTCTTGGCACCAGTTGGCGAATTCCTCGCTGTCAAATTGAAGTCCATTGTCCGATATGATTTTGAGTGGAACCCCGTACCTGCATAAAACATTTTTGATCAAGAAGTTAATAACTTTTGCCGAAAATATTTTATTTAGAGGCTCCGCTTCCACCCATTTGGTGAAATAGTCAACTGCTACTATGGCATATTTGGCTCCGCCTCGGCCCACTGGCAGTTCGCCAATCAAGTCAATTCCCCATATAGCAAAGGGCCAAGGGCTGGTCATTTGAGTAATCTCGTTTGTTGGTAGTCGAGGAATTTTAGCAAATTTCTGACATTTGTCACATCTTTTGACGAAGTCTAGGGCGTCTTTTTTTAAGGTGGGCCAGTAATATCCATATCGGAGTATTTTCTTTGCCAGAGTCTGCCCACCAGTGTGATCTCCGCAACTTCCTCGATGTATGTTGGATAAGATTTCCTTGGCTTCCCTTCCAGCGACACACCTTAATAAGGGATTAGAGAAGCCGCGTCGATAGAGGATGCCTTCTTGTATTGTATAGCGGGAAGCTTTCCTCAAGATTATCTTGACTTCGTTACACCCACCGGGCAGTGTGCCATTTTGTAAATATTTCCGGATAGGAGTCATCCAAGTTTCCTCTTCGATTGCAGCTATCATATTCATTATCTCGTAACTCGGGGCAAGTTGCTGTGAGATGGTTATTGTTCGGGAAGCAGTGTCTTCCTTCGTGCTAGCTTGCTTTGCCAGTTCGTCGGCCTCCTGATTCTTCTCTCGAGGAATGTGTCTGATTAAATAGTGATCCAACTGATTGAGCAGCAGCTTGGTCTTCTTTAGATACGCTGTGAGTCGATCTCCTCGAGTTTGGAATTCTCCCAGTATCTGATTTACAATAAGTTGAGAATCATTATGGAGACATAAAGAACCGACTCCAATCTCTAGGGCAAGTTCTAAACCGGCTATCACTGCTTCGTATTCTGCGTCATTGTTGGTGGCAGCGAACTCCAACCTTAGGGCGTAGTGCAGCTTCCTTCCCCTGGGGGTGATTATCACAACACCTGCCCCCGAGCCTTGCTCATTTGATGCTCCATCAACGAAGAGATTCCACTTGATATTTTTCGCTACTTCAGATTGCTCCTTACCTTCGTTAGTAGTGAATTCGGCAATGAAATCAGCTATGGCTTGTCCCTTGATAGCGGTGCGAGGATGGTAGGTAATATCATATTGACTCGGTTTAATGCACCACTTAAGTAGTCGCCCAGAAGTGTCGTGCGATGGAGTGCCTGCCTTAGTGGTTGATCGGGTAAAACTCTGATGGAATGAGATTGGAAATAGTGTCGCAGTTTCCGTGACGTGATTAGTAAACAGTATACTAGCTTTTCAAGTTTAGGGTATCTGGCTTCTGCCTCTGTAAATCTCTTGCTTACAAAGTATACGGGCCGCTGCGTGCGGTCGTCTTCTCTCACCAAAGCGGCGCTTAAAGCATGGGATGATACAGCAAGGTATAGGTATAGTTCCTCACCTTCATTTGGAGTTAAGAGTACTGATGGTCTTTGGAGGTGTTCGATTAAGTTAAGGAAGGCTGCCGAGCATTCGTCAGTTCATTCGAACTTTCCTTTGTCTTTCTTAAGAGCTTCGAAGAAAGGGATGCATTTGTCGATTGCTTTAGAGATGAACCTGCTTAGGGCAGCCACCTTCCCGTTTAGGCTTTGCATCTCTCTTCGAGTGGATGGTATCTTGATATCTTGTAAATCCCGGACTTGTTCGGGGTTCGCTTCAATCCCCCTGGCATGGACGATGAATCCCAAGAACTTTCCCGACGATGCTCCGAAGGAGCACTTTAGAGGATTCAGTTTCATTCCATATTGGCTAAGTACTTGAAACATCTTGTTCAGGTGGTTTATATGATCGTTGGCTTTCCTTGATTTTACCAGCATGTCATCCACATAAACTTCCATAATTCGCCCTATTAATTTCGCAAACATCTTGTTGACAAGGCGCTGATAAGTAGCTCCGGCGTTTTTAAGTCAAAAAGGCATTACTTTGTAGCAGTACAATCCCCGGTCAGTGATGAAACTGGTGTGGTCTTGATCGGGGGCGTGCATAGGGATCTGGTTATATCCTGAGTATGCGTCCATGAAGGATAAGAGTTCGTGTCTGGCTATGCTGTCCACGAGTTGGTCGATTCGGGGGAGTGGGAAGCAGTCTTTCGGGCAAGCGCCATTTAAGTTGGAGAAATCGATGCATGTTCGCCACTTCCCATTAGCTTTCTTCACCAGTACCGGGTTGGCGATCCATTCTGGGTAGATGGCTTCTCGTATGAAGTCATTGGCAAGTAAGTTCTTTACTTCTTCCTCGAGGGCTGCTGATCGTTCTGCCCCCATACTCCTCTTTTTCTGCTTCACTGGCACCTTGGTGGGATCGATGTTCAGTATGTGGCATGCTACGTTTGGAGAGATTCCTGTCATGTCGGCGTGCGTCCATGCAAATACATCCATGTTGTGGCGAAGAAAATCGACGAGTTGATCTTTCAACTCCGCTCTTAACTGAGATCCGACTCTCAGCAGTCTACTTGGGTCGTGTTTGTCTACAGCTACAAATTCCATAGCCTCTGCAGACTCGGTGGTGGCCTCCTCCTCTTTGTCCCTGGGGTCTAATTCGTTGAAAGGATCGCTGGTATATCGAAGAGGAGGGGCTTTCTTTAATTGCTATGCTTTCAGGCTTTTCTTGCAGAGAGAAGTCTCTGCATCCTTTCCTTTATCCTTCCTGCGGTTATTGCGAAGCTCAGTTACGTAGCAATCTCGAGCGGCATCTTGATCTCCCTCTATTTCTCCTACTCCGTTATCTGTTGGGAATTTCATTTTTAGGCACCATGGGGATAGGAAAATTTGGAAGTCAGACAAGGCTGGTCTCCCTAAAAAGGTGTTGTAGGCCGAATGGTTCTCTATCAGTACAAATGTTTGTTTTCGCACAGCGGAGCGGGGATGACTCCCTATTTCAACAAAAAGGTCCAGTTGCCCGAGGGGCATCTTCGCATCTCCAGTGAAACCATGTTGTGGTTTGTTGCAGGGAGACACATCCTCCATTGACAGCTTCATTTTGTCGAATGCATGCTTGAATAGGATATTCACTGAGCTTCCAGTGTCTACTAAAATTCGAAAAACTTTGGCTGGACGAACCAGGCAGAGATGATCATAGGATCCATGTGTGGGTACTGTCTTCCCTCTAGATCACGCCTACTGAATGTGATGTCGTCATTCTCTTTCCGTTTCGGGTGGTGTTCTTCCATAAAGAATTAACGTAGCCTTCAGCGTTTCTAAGTGACTTACCGTATCTTTCCATCTCTGCCCAGCTTCTGTCGGCGATGTGTGGTCCTCCTGATATGGTATGGACCACTATTTTCTCTTGACTAGAGCCACTGGTGTTGCGATTTCCTCCGCCTCCTTCCAGGAGGGGTAACCCTGGGTTTTCATTGGCGGGAGCTGGAGTCCTGTTCTGGCTTTTTACATAGCGTTCCAGTCTCCTCCTTCTAATGTGTTCTTCAATCAAGTCCCGGAGATGGTGGCATTCATTGGTGTCATGTCCGTGGGATTCATGGAAGCGGCAGAACTTTACAGACTTGAGTGCGTTATCTGACTCCTTCTTGTGCGGGGGGCGCTTGTATCTAACTTCGTCTTGAGTGGCTAGGAAGATGTTTTCGATTGTTTCATTCAAAGAAGTGTAGGATTCAAATCTTGGTCCTGGTCGGTATGAGCGCTTTTCTCCCTTCTTGCCCCCAGCACTGTCTCTAAAATCACTTCTCCGAACATCCTTTGCTGCAGCGGGAACCTTGTCCGGAGCTGTCTTTGCCTGTTGCCCTGATTGCCTCTCAGTGGCAGCGTCTTCAAGTCTCATATACTTTCCAGCTTCATGGAAGAAATCAGGTAAAGTAGCTGGTTTTTCCTTGGTTAGTCTTCTAGCGAATTTAGTATCCAGATGTACACTACTGCAGAGGGCCATTAGGATAAGTTTCTCGTCGGCATCTTGGACTGCGGCCGCTGCGGCGTTGAATCAGGTTAGATATTGTTGCACTGTCTCTCCGGGCTTCTGTTTGATATTAGATAAGTAATAAGCGTCCTTGGCTTGTTCCACGTGGATGCGGAACTGGCTGATGAACTTTTCTTTCAACATTTCCCATAAGCTGATGGACCCTTGGGGTAGGTGGCAGAACCAGGAGGTAGCTAGATCTGCCAAGAAAAGTGGGAAAGATTTTGCACAATACTCCCTCCGTTGCTCCGCTCATGAGCATATGCTGTGTGTATCTCTGTAAGTGTACTATGGGGTCAGAGGTTCCCTTGTAAGGTTCCATCGTTGGCATTTTCCATTCCCGGGGGGTGATGGCGGTTTCGATATTGCGGGTGAAAGGGCTGGTTACCCTAGCGTCTATCCCTCGATCCCTTTGCTCCCGTTCGACGCACTCCCTGAACAATCGTGTCATCCTTTCATCAGAACTTGAAGCGGATAAAAATGAGTTTGGTTCTTCCCTGCGGGGTTGACTCCGTCCAGATGACCTGTAAGGATGGTATCGTTTATCACTCCTGACATTCTCCAATGGCTGCCTCTGGTCTTCCGGAGGCATGCTGGGGTCAGGCACAGTTGGCCCTTGCTTTGATCTTCCCCTGCTGGGTTCTGTTCTTAGCACTTCCTCGGGTCCAACTTTGGGCTGGACTCCAGCTCGGCCCCGTCTACTGGTGTTTCCATGGTTAGGTAGCATAACAGGCTCAGCTACATCCGACCCCTTCTGGTGCCTCCCCTGCTGGGTTCGGCTCCAAGAGTTTCTTCGGGTCGGAATTCGGGCTGAGCCTGGGCTCGGCTCCTACCATTGTTGTTTCTGTCATTAACCTCTTCGAAGAAGAAAAACCTTTGTCGTCTCCCAGATCCTCCAGACCGGGACTCACCCCATGATTCAGTGTTACGGTTGGATTCTTCAGCATCCCTTAAGCGTGACATGAGTTGGTCCACCAAGGCTTCTTGTTGAGATGCGAAGCGGTTAGTTACTTCAGCCACAATCCTGTCCAGATCCGCCCTTGTAATTGGTTGTTCCGTAGCAGGGGCTGTCGGATTTGCCTGATTTAAATTTGCTGTTGGAACTGGACGATTGTCTTGGTCCCTGATCACTGGATCTGGGATACTTCCAGCTGCGATGTCCTTTCCTTTGTTAGCATCTTTCTTCCGTCTGGGAGCCATATTTTCCAAGCAATGAACGATGTTGATAGGAAAAGGGTTGAGTGGGAGAAGCTGAAGCTTCGAGCTCCCTCCTTCTCAGTGAAAGCACCAAAAATGTTTGCATAAAAAATGGGCAAACACCTCCGAGTCGTATGAATTAGTTGATTTTATGTTGATCTGGATGGTTTGGGTGATTTACGCAAATATATAAAATAGATGGACTAAACTGTAAAAGACACACAGATTTATAGTGGTTCGGCCAGAACGTGCCTACGTCCACTTTATATGTTATTCTCCTTTTTCTTTCAGATTACAATTATAAAGTTTTGTATACAAGTATATGAAAGTTGTTTGAAAGTTCCTTCCGTGCTTGAGCTCTCAAACTTGTCTGCCATTGTTGTACCTCTGCCCCTCTATTTGTAGAGTGAGGCTGGGGCAGGGGTCCTGGATGTATATAGAAGCTGGTGGGCCTGGGCTGAAGCAATCTGGCCTAGCAAATTTGGATCGGTTTACCTTGGTTCGGTGGTAGGATTATGGTGGTTCGGCAGTGGCTCGTGTACTTTGGCTCGGCAGTGAACAAGGTCTAGTTCGGTGGAGGATGGAGAGGTTTTTTGGACCGGTAGTTGGTATGGTCCGGTGGAGGCTGGTTCGGTAGTAGCATGGAGATGGAGTTGAACCGGTGGCAAGTGTACGAAGCTTGGTTCGGCGTGGCTTGGTTCGGCAGAGGTTGATTCGGCTAGACATGGACATGGAGAGGCTTTCAACCGGTAGTTGGTTGGTTCGGTCAATGGTAGTTGGAGAAGCCTTGGACCGGTAATGAGAACTCGCCCAACAGCATCATTTCCTGTACTCTACAATACTCGGTTGGACTCGAGCATTATAGTTAAATAACACCCAAGTCAGTCTGGAAAACCAATGTGAGAAAATACACTCAATTGGATTATTTAAGTTTCCAAAATCCTTTGAATTCAAAGGTATCTCGTAAGACCACGCCATAGATAAACATGCCGAGTTTTTACCTTACGATAACTAAAACATTTCTATCAAAATCTGTCTGATATTATAATAGTGTCTATAGAAAATAAAATAGAATCTAGCTGAAATGCTTGCGTCTCACGTTTCAGCAATAGTTGGGTACAATCAAAACCGTACAGGCGCTTATTGGAGATTGGATTCCATACAATGACAGGGCTACTGGGGTACCACCCGTCATAGTACGTGGTCCAGATCACCGTATCGAGGATCCATCCTGATCCCCTGTATCACAAGACCAGAGCTATCCCTTACTGGATAGTCCGAATAAGTTCACCCCGCGGTTGGGATCAGTAACCGCCCACACAGCCAAAATAAAAGGGACATATAGACAAGGGTGACCTTACCCTAATTGGTTGCAAGCAACTTAGCCTTGTGCGCATCTCCCATGTTTTAGCCATTCCTAGTTGATGAGACTCGAGGCTATGCGTTACCTTTTTAGCGCACATTCACTTAGAATGCTCATCTCCCTCCTGATAATGTTTTGAAAACATTCATAAGCCCGTTTAGGATTCAAACGAAACCGAAGGCACTACTCCTACTACATCCATTTTGGAATCACCCTCAGGATTAGTAGCGATTAGCCCTTGCACTTCACTGCTCCATCTTCGACTCCAAGCTCTTGTCTTCCTTACGAAAACGTTAAGCCGGATCGAAGTGGTTTTTGGGAAATTATTCCCGATCTCGGTCTCTTCGAAATGATCAGCGCATTGGCCAATATTGATAGTCGGTTATTTAACTATCAAATAACATTCAAAATCAACCATCAGATTTAAATAATTTCTCAAATTATTTATTATTCAAAATACCTTCGCAAGATATTTTCTACACTTCAATCTTTTGAAATCAGTTCAAATCTCTTTTCACTCGCGGAATAAATTCCTAAAATTTATTTATTTCCACTGAAAATCACAAAGTCCAAATACTTTTGATTTAAAATAAATTGAAATCACTTGATTCTAAAATATACTTTAAACATTAAATTAAACTACTTAAACACTTTATTCAAAATATATACTTTTAAAAATAATTAAAATAAAAATACTTTATAAAATATAAAACTAATTTCTTTAAATAAAAGTTAAGCCAAACTAATTTTTTTAAACAAGAATTACGAAATTCTAAACAAGTTCTTAAAATAAACTTACCCAAACTATCTTTTAAATAAAATTTACTTTATAAAACACAAATATTAATAATTATCTTTGTATAACATAATACAAATTAACCTTTAAAAATAACTACCACTATAACTAATTTAATAAATCTTTACTTTTAAAATTTTAACAACTTAATAATTATTTCCTAAAAACATTCCTTTAAACAACTTTAAAACTTTTAACTTATACTTAAAATTTTGCTTTGAAAACGTACTTGACTTTCAGTGAAATACACTTCTCTTTCACGCCCTTTTAAAAAATAAAACACTATTTATTTTTAAAACACATTTACCGATTCCTTTATAAATTCCTACCGTGAATTTATCCTTCCAAATATCCACTGATATCTTATTTCACTTTATAAACACAGTTCATAAATTTCATAGTCTCATCTTCTTTTAAACTCAATTTCGAACTCTAAATCAATTCCCAAATCGATTTTCAGATTTTACTCTATTTTAAAATAAATTCCTTTGCTTACTCCATTTTTTATTTCAAAACCCATTAACTTCATATTTTACTTCTTAATTATGATTTAAAATCTTATTTAACAGAAAATACCAATTTCATATTTTTCCAAATTCGTTCTATATCCTTTCCAATAAATTTAAACCTTTAATTTTAAAATAAATTATTTATTCCTTTAAATAATATCACTTGAGTTTTAAAATTCATTATTTCCCCTTATTTCAAAATCTCCTTTCCAATTCATTTATCCCAACCTCTATAATTACTTACCTTAGAATTTTCTTTTATGATTCTTTGAAAATCCAATCTATATATTTTGATAACTCGGCGTACCCAAATATTTTCAATCAAACCATGTCATTTAATATTTTTCTATTACCAAAATAATTTATCACAAAATACCATATAAACCATATCACAGGATATTAAAACAATCTAAATAAATTTTTGAGGAATCCAGTTGGATCCCTCCAACCTGTTCCCTGCATCCACAGATGTTAGCACAATATAAAATACCAATACCACTTCAAGGTGGAATATTGTGGTTTATGGGGTTATATTATCTCATCTGCTATTATGCGGCGCATAGGGTCTCATCCTCTATATAATGCGGGAAATCGATCACTCCAATATATATATGCTACTATATATAATATACCACATTCATGATGTATATATATAAGACTAAATTTAAAACAACTGTTTTATACTTTACTGTTATAAATTCTTTTATGGATAAAATATATGTACTTTATAAAATCCTATATGAGAAAATGAATCGTATAAATATAAATATCTCACCGTTGCAGACCCTACAAGCTGCTCGAAAACTCACGACCACCACTCGTTGTCCATCACGCGCCGCTTCTACAACTAATTCGAGGCCACAAACAGTACCAAAGTCGCCGACATGATCCATGCGACTACCTCCTCCCTTCACCGCGACTTGCATTCGACCACATGCTTGCCACAATTGAAGTTGTCAGTAAACATAAAACGGAACGACGATCCTCCAACCCCAAACTCCTCGTGTGTGCGCAGGGTCGCGCGTCCCCTTCCCTCGTCTATTTGAACGCGGCAACGCTCGCCTTTCCATCGCGATTTCAAGATACGCGATCCCTCTCGAATGACTGAATCTCGAAGTCGATCGGCGTCGAACGTGCCAAACATATATGGAGTAGATAGGGTTTTCGCTTGAATCTCGAATTCCCTTTTCTCTCATTATTTTCTCGACCGTAAAATTGGAAATCGAGAAGAATAAATTAGGGATGAAGGTAAGGTACATGGTTATCTTACGTTGATTTTCATTTCGTCCTTCTTCTTTTTTTTCTAAATATATTTTACCTTTAAAAAAGCGAATGACATTTGGAGCCAAATAAAGATAAATAGTTGACACGTGCTCTTAAAGATGGGAAATGTGTTTAATTTTGCCTGTTGAGTAAGAATATATATATATATATATATATTAAATTTTAAATTCAAATTCAAATCGTTCCGATTTCCGCAACTCAAAATCTCGATTTCCAATCGAGGCGTGCCGCCAGGCGTTTATAATGTTAAACCACTATTTCGAACGCACTAGAAAAAGTTTCGAGTCCAAATTCGATCATATGGAGAAGACAGTTTTTTGGACCCGGTTATTGTATTGAATTTTGATTAAAATTTCAGCGAGTTTATTCATCATACGGCCAAATGATCACTCCAAACACTACGAAAATTGAAACTCGATAATAATACAATATTATGGATCCAATGGAACTAGTTTCGTCAAATTTCGAGACTGTGCCTCGAAAGGCTATTTTTAAATGTCAATTTCAACGACAAAATTTCAACACTAAACAAAACACCATCAAATTCGATTTTAACACTTCTACAATCTCCAGTGTAATCAATATAAATTTTATAAGTTATTGAAATATTTTTAACCAGCTTAAAACTCAAGATTCGCTATTTTTACCAATTTCTAATAATTAAATTCAATATTTAATTGCCAAATAAACAGTGATATTTGAAATTCAAGTTAAACTAACTTCCAAATATTTAAAATCAATTAAATATTTCAATTTTAAATTTTCAGAAATTCCAGATCGTCACATTCCTCCCCCCTTAAAATTATTTTGTCCCTGAAATTACTAGTTAAGAGGAATGGTCCATAACCCGTTCACTATTCCCAAAGTCAAACAGTTCTTAACAACTTGCCAAAACATTCTTTTCTATTGAAGACACACTAACCGTCTTACTAACTTTCCAAATTCATCCATAAGTTCCAAACACTATCACTTACCCAACCGTTCAAATTTAAATTTGAAATCAAATTTGAAATTATCAAAATTTTCTCAAAAATTTTCTAACTCTCAAAATTTTCGAAATTTTTTGCTAGCGTCTCCTTTGCGGCGAGTTCGTTAAAATACAAAATGCCTCTAGGAACCCACATATTTCAAAAGAAAACAAAAGGCCAAGTGGCTAGACAAGAAAATCATCAAATTTCATACAGAAATTTAAATACATACCTTTTTGTTGGACAATTCAAATATATCTTCGAAAATCAAAACATCCATTTATCCTTTGCTTTTAGATGCTTGTATATCCTACTTAGCAATAATATCTAGTTACATATTTCAAAATCATTTTATACCTTTCTTCACAATAGCTTCAATATTTATTTCGTTCAAGCCTGTACGACATACATATATCATCCGTATGCAATACCCAATTTGATCGCTCACTCGATCATATATTTTACTTTCGAACTAGTATCGTCCACCCGACTTCCTAGTGCGGACTCAGATGTGGTTTTTTGATCAGAAACCATCATTCTCTTTGCATAGCCATTACTATGATAGAGAATTTTCAGAATCACTCAAAAAAATCCATATCCAGAGTTCGCCGTCAAAAATCATGTAAAAAATCCCAACCCGGATCGGTATAACTACCTCGAAATTTTATGCTTGAATCTCGATCAAATTGCTATACGAATAAAAAAATATACGTACACCTTACGTATTTATCCCAATTGATTGTTAGCTAAATCAATTCTCCCTTTTTATTCACATTTATTTTGATTTCTGTTCACTTATCCTCACCTATTCCATTCCACAATTTACTTAGCCTTTATTCAAATTAACTTAGAATATTCTCCCAGTACTAATTTTACTTGAGAATTTCACCATTTCTTAAGTCAATTTGAATATTCTATATGTTCCTTATATTTATTTTCGCTTCACCACTTACGCTTTCATTTCCATTTACATTTAACTTAAATTTTCAATTCCATTCTGAATTCAATCTATCTTCCATTTTTAATCTAATTCCAAATAAGGATTTAATATTGAATTCGATCCACCTCATCTCAAACTCATTCTTAATTAACCAATTTCTTTAATTAGTTTCATTTACTAATTTATTTAAATCCCAATGGATTTATTTTCAAACTTTAAATTATTTTTAATCTACTACAAATTAATCTTTCAACTTCACTTTACTTTACTTCACCCAATCTAAATTAAATATCATTCCAATATTCAATTCCAGTTCATTTACTTATCTACTTGAATCAATTTGTTTACTCACTAATTTTATTTTAGCCCTTTATTTTATTTAGTCAAATCTTGACTAACTTCCATTGCACACAATTCAAATTAATTCCCAATATTAGTTTAAATCCTATTTGCTTACAAATGCAAATTCATTTGTCTATCCACAATTTCATTTCCAACTTATCTTTTTATTTAAGTAACTGTTGCTCTTATTTTCCTTAGACTTCTTTAAATTCACTTTAACTCAACCGTATTTAATTACTCTCCAATTCAATTTAAATTTTAAATTTCTATAAGTTTTCAATTTCTTTCCATTCCATTTACCAACCTTCTTTAATTGGCTTATCTTTCCAACTTTATTTTCTAGTCGCACCTACCTTCATTTAACCCCCATCAAATTAAATCTAATTCCACAAATTTCAAATTTCAATAAAAAAGTTTATTTCTAAACTTTTACTTCTTAGTTCCCTCAAACAAATTTACAATTCACCTTTCTTGACACAATTTAAATTGATTCCATTATTCAACTTTAATTCTAGTTCAATTACTCACAAATTTAAATAAATTTGTTCTCCCACAAATTTACTTTCAATAAAAATAAATTTTTACTTTTATTTACTAGATTCAATTACATTCCATTTTAATTCAAATTTTTAACTTCTATAAGTTTTCCAGCATATTTATATTCCAATTACATTTTTAATAAGATTCCAGAGTCTTATTAAACAATTTCTCAATATTTCAAAATCATCTTTAAAATCAATTACATCCAAAATCCTCAGGTAAATTTAATTATCTCTTTAAATTTCAAAACCAAACCCACTCTAATTCAATATCTTCAGGCAGAAATTCCTCTCTTGGAAACTCGAAAATGAACATCGATGATGCTGTAGTCATCATTGAAGTTATTTTCCAGCGACCGAGGTGAGTTCAATGCTTTTATCTCTTTAAAACCCCTTCATTTTTTTAATTCCAAATCTCACCAGATTTCAAATCCAATTTCAAAAATGTTTCTCATATGATATTACTTCTCCAAAACCTTTGAAAACCATTTTCAGACCCAAAGGAATATAAACTTTTCCCAAAATTCCAAATTCTTTCAATTCATATTCAATATTACTCTGGAATTTTATTAAAATTATAAATCCCACTTATAATTCACATTTACAAATCTTATTCTGTTTTATAAATTATAATATATTTTTCTTATTTCAATTTCCACATATCAATGATAATATTTTAATATTATCACTTCCTAACAACCAAGCGATCTTATATAACTATAATAATTTATAGAAAATTATTTCTTTTATATACAAAAATAATTTGGGCAAAATTATTTCATTTACCCTATTTTAAAACAATACCGCGTCGGTTCATCTTGTTTAAGAGTTTAGAAATCCCTATCGATGACATGGCATCCCACATATCGACCAGAATTCATAAACACTCAACCGATAAGTCAACACAATATACAAAAAATTTATATTCACTAACAAATACACGCTCATATCTATTAATACTCTCAAACTCATTCTAGAGTACTACGGACTCTACTTTTAATGAGTAATCCCCACCAGAGCCAAGGTTCTCGCTTAACCTTCAGCTCTGATACCAAAATGCAACGACCCGATTTTTCGACTCCCGAAAAATCGAACCATTAGGGTCAGAAGAAGGAGGTAGAAGAAGAGAAAACAACACAACATAATCTTACCATCGTAGCGAAATAAAATATAATAGATAATAACTGATCTTTACACAAAAGAAACTATATCTGCTTATACATACAACATCAAAATACAACATCAGAGTTCAACAACATCTATAACACACAACTGGATAGTTATATTAACTTGTGCTTACCAAACTGACAATACAACTTGCAACACAGCAAAATTTTACATCAAGTACGTATGCTACGTCTCGCCAACTAGCTCGTCTTTAGAGCTTCACAGCATCCTTTCCTGTACTCTATAATACTCGGTTTGACTCGAGCATTAGAGTTAAATGACACCCGAGTCAGTCTGGAAAATCAGTGTGAGAAAATACACTCAATTGGATTATTTAAGTTTCTAAAATCCTTTGGATTCAAAGGTATCTCGTAAGACCACGCCACAAATAAATATGCCGTGTTTTGACCTTACGATAACCAATTTTTTTTATCAAAATCTTTCTGATATTATAATAGTGTCTATAGAAAGTAAAATAGAATCTAGCTGAAATGTTTGCATCTCACGTTTCAGCAATATTTGGGCACAATCAAAACCATACATGCGCTTATTAGAGATTGGATTCCATACAATGGCAGGGCTACTGGGGTACCATCCGTCACAGTACGTGGTCTAGATCACCGTACCGTGGATCCACCATGATCCCCTACATCACAAGACCGGAGCTACCCCTTACTGGATATTCCGAATAAGTTCACCCCGTGGTTGAGATCAGCAACTGTCCACACAGCCGAAATAAAAGGGACATCTAGACAAGGGTGACCTTACCCTAATTGGTTGCTAGCCACTTAGCCTTGTGCGCACCTCCCCTATTTTAGCTATTCTCGGTTGATGAGGCTCAAGGCTATGCGTTACCTTTTTAGCACACATTCACTTAGAATGCTCATCGCCCTCCTAACGATGTTCTGAAAACATTCATAAGCCCGTTTGGGATTCAAACGAAACCGAAGGCACTACTCCTACTACATCCATTTTAGAAGCACCCTCAGGATTAGTAGCGATTAGCCCTTGCACTTCACTGCTCCATGTTCGACTCCAAGCTCTTGTCTTCCTTACGAAAACGTTAAGCCGGATCGAAGTGGTTTTTGGGAAATTATTCCCGATCTCGGTCGCTTCGAAACGATCAGTGCATTGGTCAATATTGATAGTCGGTTATTTAACTATCAAATAACATTCAAAATCAACCATCAGATTTAAATAATTATTCAAATTATTTATTATTCAAAATACCTTCGCAAGATATATTCTACACTTCAATCTTTTGAAATCAGTTCATATCTCTTTTCACTTGCGGAATAGATTCCTAAAATTTATTTATTTCCACCGAAAATCACCAAGTCCAAATACTTTTGATTTAAAATAAATTGAAATCACTTGATTCTAAAATATACTTTAAACATTAAATTAAACTATTTAAACACTTTATTCAAAATATATACTTTTAAAAATAATTAAAATAAAAATACTTTATAAAATATAAAACTAATTTTTTAAAATAAAAGTTAAGCTAAACTAATTTTTTTAAACAAGAATTACGAAATTCTAAACAAGTTCTTAAATAAAACTTACCCAAATGATCATTTAAATAAAATTTACTTTATAAAATATAAATATTAATAATTATCTTTTTATAACATAATACAAATTAACCTTTAAAAATAACTACCACTATAACTAATTTCATAAATCTTTACTTTCAAAATTTTAACAACTTAATAATTATTTCCTAAAAACGTTCATTTAAACAACTTTAAAACTTTTAACTTATACTTAAAAATTTGCTTTGAAAACGTACTTGGCTTTCCAATAAAATACACTTCTCTTTCACACTCTTTAAAAAAATAAAACACTATTTATTTTTAAAACACATTTACCCATTCCTTTATAGATTCCCACCGTGAATTTATCTTTCCAAATATCCACTGATATTTTATTTCACTTTATAAACCAAGTTTATAAATTCCATAGTCTCATCTTCTTTTAAAATCATTTTCAAACTCTAATTCAATTCCCAAATCGATTTTCAGATTTTACACCACTTTATAGTAAATTCCTTTGCTTACTCCATTCTTTATTTCAAAACCCATTAACTTCAGATTTAACTTCTTAATTACGATTTAAAATCTTATTTAACTGGAAATACCAATTTCATATTTTTTCAAATTCCTTTTTTATCCTTTCCAATAAATTTAAACCTTGGATTTTAAAATAAATTCTTTATTCCTTTAAATAATATCACTTGAGTTTTAAAATTCATTATTTCCCCTTATTTCAAAATCTCCTTTCCAATTCATTTATCCCAACCTCTATAATTACTTTCCTTAGAATTTTCTTTTATGACTCTTTGAAAATCCAATCTATATATTTTGATAACTCGGCATACGCAAATATTTTCAATCAAATCATGGCATTTAATATTTTTCAATTGCCAATATAATTTATCATAGAATATCAAATAAACCATATCACAAGATACTAAAATAATCTAATTAAATTTTTGAGGAATCTAGTTGGATCCCTCCAACCTGTTTTCTGCATCCACAGATGTTAGTACAATATAAAATACCAATTCCACTTCGAGACGGAATATCGTGATATATGGGGTTATATTATCTCATCTGCTATTATGCGGAGTATAGGGTCTCATCCGCTATATAATGCGAAAAATCAATAACTGCAATATATATATATATATATATATATATATATAGTACACCACTTCCAATCAATTCATTCATTCAACCAAATATCCAAATTTAACTATTTAAATTTAAATGACAATCCAAATGAGTGAGATTAACTCACCTTAATTTTGTTGTTTGCAACCCATTCCAAACTGGCTTGCTTCCATGATTTTTAACCTTGTATAAACATTATGCAATTTATTAATACTTGAATTAATTTATTAATCCATTTCCACGTAATAAATTTTAATTGACTAATGATTTAATTAAACTATTAATTTCCCTTAAAACTACGCATACTTTAATAAAAATAAATTATAGATTTTTGAAACTACCTTTATAAATTCCTCAAACATTTTAAAATCCCTATATAATTTCAAGCTCATTTCTTTTTCTTTTGAAATCATATACATATACATATACTTATAAAAATAATTACAGGTTTTCAAAAATCTATATTTTTTAATATAAACTTCTAAATATTTTTAAATTTCCATGTTTTTTTTCAAAAACTTATCCGTATAAATTTCTCTATAAATAACCCCAGGGATCTATTTTACAGCATATATATATATATCCATGTTTTTGAAGAAAATAAGTTAGTTCATAAACTTACTGATTTTAAATTTCTCTGCTGATTATCAAAAAAATTCTGTATATATAAATAAATTTGGAAAATCTGCATACATTTTACAGTATATGTATATATTTATTTCCTTGATTTATATATATATATATATATATATAAGATTAAATTTAAAACAGCCGTTTTATACTTTACTGTTAAAAATTCTTTTCCGAATAAAATGTATATACTTTATAAAATCCTATTTTTCAAAATGAATCATATAAATATAAATATCTCACCATTGCAGACCTTACAAGCTGCTCGAAAACTCGCAACCACCACTCACTGTCCATCACATGCTGCTTCTACGACTAATTAGAGGCTACAAACAACACCAAAGTTGCCGACATCCTCCATGCGACTACCTTCTCCCTTCACCGTGACTTGCGTTCGACCACATGCTTGCCACAATTGAAGTTGTCGAAAACCCTAAACTGGAACGGCGATCCTCCCACCCCGAACTCCTCGTGCGCGTGCGGGATCGCGCATCCCCTTCCCCCGTCTATTTGTACGTAGCAGCGCTCGCCTTCCCATCGCGATTTCCTGATACGCGATCCCTCTCGAACAACTGAATCTCGAAGTCAATCGGCGTCGAACGTGCCAAACAGAGATGGAGTGGATAGGGTTTTCGCTTGATTCTCGAATTCCCTTTTCTCTCATTATTTTCTTGGCCATAAAATTCGAAATTGAGAAGAAGAAATTGGGGATGAAGGTAAGGTACATGGTTGTCTTACATTGATTTTCATTTCGTGCTTCTTCTGTTTTTTTTTTCTAAATATATTTTACCTTTAAAAAAACGAATGACATTTGGAGCCAAATAAAGATAAACAGTTGACTGCTCTTAAAGATGGGAAACGTGTTTAATTTTGCCTGTTAAGTAAGAATATATATATATATATATATATATATATATATATTAAATTTTAAATTCAAATTCAAATCGAAATCGTTTCGATTTTCGCAACTCAAAATCTCGATTTTCAATTCAGGCATGCCGTTAGGTGTTTATAATGTTAAACCCCCTATTTCGAACGCACTGGTAAAGGTTTCGAGTTCAAATTCGATCATGTGAAAAGGATAGCTTTTTAGACCCAGTTATTGTATTGAATTTTGAATTTCAGCGTGTTTATTTACCGTACGGCCAAACGATCACTCCAAACAATACGAAAATTGAAACCCGATATTAATACAATATTATGGATCGAATGAAACTGATTTCGTCGAATTCCAAAACTGTGCCTAGGAAGGCTATTTTTAAATGTCAATGTAAACGATAAAATTTCAAAACTGAACAAAACAACCTCAAATTCAATTTTAACACTTCTACTATCTCCAGTAATATATATATATATATATATATATATATATATTATAAGCTATTGAAATATTTTTAACAAGCTTAAAACTCAAGATTCACTGTTTTTACCAATTTCTAATAATTAAATTCAATAATTTAATTGCCAAATAAACAGTGGTATTTGAAATTCAAGTTATACTAACTTTGAAATATTTAAAATTAATTAAATATTTCAATTTCAAAATTCCAGAAATTACAGGTCGTCACATATATAAAATTAAAAAACATGGTCTACGCGCAGGATCGATTCAATAAATATTTTTTAAATAAAAAATATTTATAAATTATATTTTTTATTATACATATTTAGATATATAAGTATTTAACATATTCATATATATATGTATGTATGTATGTATAAATATAAATATATATATATAAACAATTTTTTATGTATTTTTATTAGTATCATTTTCGACACTACAGCAAAAAAAAATTATTTACTATATTTTAAATAATATAAACATATTTACAGTAACTAATATATATATATATATATATACATACACATTTTTTAATATTACATATTTATATTCATATATAAATATTTATATATTTATACAAAATTATAAATAGATAAATTTTAGTTTTTATATATATTGAAATGTTTTATTATAAAAGCAAAAGTATATATATACATACATTTAAATATTGGATGAGTTAACATATCCGTTGTTTTCGATGTAAATTTCTTCATCTATATACATGCATGTTATACCTTGTACAGATTGATATGTTATACATGCACACATTTATGTATGTGTATGTGGTACACATATATATTCAGTATAACATAAAACTAAATAATACAATATTGTTTTATAAATTTAAATAAAATGAAAATTTTTATTTAAATTATATTTTGAAATGTTTTAGGTAAATTAGACTTCTAGGTCCAATAAAGATCCAACAAAGAAAAAAAATTGAAAGTCGCCCATAACTTCCGTTGCGGTCTGGTCCAGTTCCAACACCAAGAAGTTCTAATACCAAATGTGAAGGAAAATTCGAATTCCAATTGATGAGAATCCCAAATCGACTTTTCTTGATAGAAGCAAGGATCTCTAAAGGCGGAAAGAATCAAATATGCAAATAATTAACTTCCACCAAACCTCATTTCACCAAAGGTCATAAAATAATACAACCATAGACATCAAAGATACAAAATAACTAAAATAAATGACCATGGATAATATTTTAGCGGTTCCGCTATCGATGTGATAGTGTACATCATATTTTGTGAAATAGTTTATATTAATGAAGAGAAATCACAAGAGATCGATTACAACAATTTTAATGAAACTGGATAAATGATTCAATTTTATGTAAATCAAAGCTCATACAATGGATTAACACGGAAGAGAAGTTTCTAATTAGGTTTTATACGAGCCTAATCAAGTCCCAAATGTTGGAACAAGATACTAATACATCACTGTGATAAATATTGGAAATATTAGAGTCAAAAAGCATCAAAAACAACTTAAAAGTGTTTTTTTTAAATCCATGACTAGTTACCGCTGAAATTCGGTGGAAAACGGTGATTGATCTCATACTATAACTTTGGGTTGCACCGATCATCAACTAGTTTCACCCCACCGATCCTTATTGTCTACTACAGGTTAGCTTGTGCAATAAATTTCCAACATCCATAGCTATCAAACCATAGACCTAGTTGATGAACCATTTTGGCCATTGTGAACTAGACGAATTTCTCTTAGATATGAGGTATTGTCATAGTTTCAATACTAAATATGTTATATTGATTAAAGAAAAAATTACACAAACATACAAGAAGATTAAAATGTCCTATGTAGGTTGCATTCTAAAACATACATTTTTATTAACCAAAAGGATGATATTCACATATGAACCAAATTTGCATAAATTTACAAAAATACACACACGTACACCAATTTTTTTTTAATCTATCTTCCAAATCATATAAAAACATGGTCATTCAATAATAAATGAAATGCTACTTGATTGCTACATTAAAACACGCACTGTTGATTTTCCACACCATACGGTGCTAATTGACGTTAGCATTACGAGATGAAGCAACATCTACTTCCTCAATCCAAATTCACACATTGCCATCTTCACCATTGCTCATATCCTTCATCATTATCGTCTGGTTTCACCATTGACATAATCACATCCATCTTCACTTATATCCCAATTTTCATCAACAATTTCGATCATCCTAACCTCCGACAACCTCCGTCGCAAACCACCTCCACCATCATTGCCATACCCACCTTCATCGATCACTAGTGGTCGCCACCAAAATCCTCCGTGCCCTCAGTCGCCATCGTCAAATTGGAAATTTCAATATCTTCTACATGAATTACATTCTGAAAATATATTCTAAATATTTGCCGAGAATTTAACGTGGAATAATTAGGCAGAACTAATCATTAAGCCCATTATCAAACGGACCGTTAAGGAGGTTTGCTTACTATCACTGTCCAAAATTAATTTTTCTGAAGCAAAAAAACGTGGATCTTGTCTCATCGCGGTTTCCCTAAAAACGTGGATCGTGTCTCATCGCGGTTTCCCTAAACTTCCTAATTTTACTTCGCGCATCAAAGATTCCAAATTCAAATCTATTATGATTTTCAAATTCTAAAATTTCAATTTCAAATCGACAATTTTGAATGCTTTGATTAATATTTAAATTTGAAATTCATATTTTCATATTCAAATCTCAATTTATTCTTTTCCAACATATTATCGCTTAATGTTTAAGTAATATTAACAAAAAATTTAAATGTATATTTCTTATTAAAGTTATACAATTGAACGGTCGGTTTCTTCACCGTTTTGCGGTTCTACTAGCATTCGTGTTTTAACCAAACAAGTCTAAACCATGCCGAAAGAGAAGTCAGACTAGATTAAAAAAAAATTACTAAGAATTAGGAATTTAGGGGACTTAGTATTTTTCTCTTCCTAAAATGTCACAAGTACGATTAGCCTTCCGCAGAACAAACCAAAAAAAAGGATAAAACGGTAAACCGCAATTTACCGAAAATTGTGTCCTACAGTCGGCGCACTAACACCGCAAATCCCGGCCCATGCCATTTCGCACCCAAACAGCCACCTCACCCCATTACACTGTCAAACTGGGCCCACACAAAAGCCAAAAGCGGGTACAAGTTCCTATCTCTTTTTGGCGGGAATACATCTTACCGTCCCAGCACGATCCTGCTCGTCTAAAACTCCACGTGTAATAATTGTACGGCTGAGATTTGTTTCTGCTACCTCTCTGTCTTTATTAAAAGCCTGCAAGCATAACAAACCCATTTCCCTGCCGCAATTAAATATTTCAAAATAATTGGTTCAAATCTTTCCTTCTGAAGTTATCATCGTTTCTTTTTCTGTAGTTTACAGTTTTAATGAAGAGAACAGTCAAGCCGAAATGGATAGAAACGCTGCTGAAGAAAAGTTTCTTTAGAGTATGCGAAACGCATAGACAGATTAGGAAGAGTGAGATTAATATCTACTGCTTGGAATGCGATTTGTGTCTCTGCTCGCATTGTTTGAACGGCGATTTGAGGCATAAGTTTCATAAATTGCTTCAGATTAGGCGGTATGTGTACCAGGATGTCGTTCGGGTTCATGATCTTCAGAGGTTTTTCGATTGTTCTCAGATTCAGGTAATATTTTAATTTTAATTATTTTTGGATTTGGTGATTTCCTACACTTCCTACACTTCTTTTTCTTATTTTTCTCAATAACGAATGAGATTTTATCGATTAACATGCATTGAAAATTATGCAAATATTCATTTTTTTTTGTGCGCTCAAACCGATCCTATTTTGTGTTTGGTGCATAGAAATTTATGTAATTTTAATATATTTTTATTCAAAGTTAATCATCAGTATATTAGCCAACAATTTATTAGTTATTTGCAGTTTCTGTATAACTCTGTTTGTTTTTAAGCATTGAGATTTACTGATTCAATATATTTTAAGTTTATTTGTGATTGAGGTTTAAAAGTATTTCTGATTTCATATTAATATAGTGTTAATTTGTTATGCAGCCTTACACAGTGAACAGTGCAAAAGTCCTGCTTCTAAATCCCAAAAGGCAATCCAAGCCGTTTAAAATCCAAGCAGGTGCAGCTCCATGCAAGATCTGCGGTCGATCCATTTTAGATCAAAACCGATTCTGTTCCATTTACTGCAAGGTGCTAACTATTTCTACCAGAGCTATTACTGTACACAGTGTTTGTTTTCCTCTTACAATCGCATTGCTAATTTCAATCATTGTTTCGTGACAAAGCATCATTAAGTATTAATCATTTTTATTATATTTGAGGAAAACAAACCAATCGACACTGAGCCTTAAAACATTACCAAATTGTTTATACCAGGTGATTGACGAGTCATCCTTTAAGATCCGTACGCCTGAAAGTAAATCCAGACCGTTCATTCAACCGAGTACACCTGATGTGAATGATCACTCACTCACTTCTAGTCATTTATCCTCTTCTTCGTCTCAGCCGTCTGTTTGCGAAGAAGACAATATTAGCCGTCTGATAGAGGAGAGTTTTGATGTAGTTTCAAATAGAAGAATTGTTAGGAAGGGAATACCAATCAGGTCGCCCCTGTTTTGATGTTTCGTTATGTGCATGTTGTTTTATGAGCAAGTGATAGTAAAAGAAAGTGATTTTGGTTTTGTTGAATTGAAAAGTAAAGTATTTTGTTCTCTTTGGTTTAGGGTTTGCTAAATTTGAATGGAAATAAATATACAAGTAATTTATGTCAAAGAAAAATGACTATGGGAATACAACACAAATATTTGCTTGGTATTCACATATTCACATCACAAAAATATCTTTCGTATTCACATATTCACAACAAAAAATTTACAAGTTTTTAGGAGCGAATATAAAAATTCAGGAGACTCCAAGTCTCAATAATGGATTTTTATAAGTTTTTAGGATTTTCAAAATTCTGTCATTTTGAAGTAAAATAGAGTAATATACCACCTCTCAAGTCTCAATAATGGTAATTCATTCATGCACCCTCTCTCACTTTTCGGTTTATCGACGTAATCCTGTTTATAAAGACGAGCGTTACAACATGCGCTTTGCGTGTGATGGTTACATTTATCATTTTATAACATTTAATATTTGTTATATTCTAATTTTAAGTAATAAGAGGATAATATTTGTAGAGAGACGCAAAGAGAGTTTATTTATTGGATCATATTTTTAAGTGATGAGATTTGGTAAAATTCGCAGAGAAACGTTTTGAATTTGTAAGGTGAGTATAATTGTTAGTCTTATTTATAAGTGATATTAAGTTTTGATAATATCTATGGAGGGTCATTTTTGATAGTTCACGCAGACACAAAAAAGTGAGACACTAAAGTAATTACAATTATTGATAAAGGTTCTAGGTTTTTGACGAAGTTGGATGTTTCGATAGTTTTAACTTACGTAATGGAATTGCATTTGAAGACGGTGATTGAAGACCCGAGTATTTCGTGAAGTACTGAATAAGTTTGTTCTTGTATTTATTCATGATATTCTTATTTATTCCAAAACCGAAGAAGAGCATGCCGAACATTTAAAAATAGTTTTGAAAATATTGAGGAGCAATATTCTTTTTGCCAAGTTTTCTAATATACCTATCATCCGAACTAGCTTCAGAACCTGCTGATAAGCCGACTCTAGGCTGCCCGTGTGGAAAATTAGGGGCATCCAGTGTTTAGAAAAGGAAACAATAAACTTCGAGTCGGTCATGGGACTGATGTGAGCAAACATAAAAACAGTTATTTGTATAAAAAGAAATCCGTTCATGCTTTTCGAAAATGAAAACGCAGTATGTTGGACTCTCTCTCTCTCTCGAAAGATCTATATTGATGTTATTTTTCCGCTGTTATGTTATATTCCGCTGTTTGTTGTATTTATTGGCTCTGATGATGTTGGTCACTTGTTGTAATCCATGTTGTGTTTCAATGAAAGTTATTTTGTTTCCGCTGTGTTGTTATCATTTAATGTGTTATAGCTCTAGCGAACCGGACTTCAATGTTTGAAACTCCGGCATTTGAATACGGGTGATGTATGGGATGCCGATTTTCGAAGGTTGAAGCCTGGATCGTCGCATTTGAAAAACTGAAAATTCTGGAAAGTTGTTGAAACAAAATGGAAATTTTTTCTCTTTAGGAATGTTCAACCTTTTAAATGTTTTTTGAATTTCAATAATTAAAATTGTTTAATGTTTCACAAAAAGAAATAATAACATCAGATGTTTTGGAACATAACTGTACTATTTTTTCCAATGTCTTTTTAAAGTTCTGAAATTGTTTGAAAAGAAAATGGTATAAGATACAAATTTGACTTTGCTTAAAAAGAAAGACTTGTTAAAAGAAAATTTTAACCCCTTTTAAATACAATCATTTAAAAAGGTTGTTACTATTTACATACACATAAACATATACTAGCGCTATTTAAACATTAATAAAATTAAATCGTGAAATTTACTTCAAAAAGTCACCTTATGTTTAAAAGATGATTTGAAAATAAATGATAATCAAACAACATATACATAATGAAATTTAAAACGGAACATAATTATTTTCAATTCTTTTTATCATTAATTACAAACAAATAAGACAAAAAAGTGTTAACCCGCCTTTTGGCAAGGACGTGGACAAGCGGATTTAATTAAATCGAATACTCGTTTGTCGAGGCTGTAATACGATGGGTTTGAGTCAACTGGATGGATAGACAATCAATTACGGATGATAATTATGATTACGAAGCCGGGGTTCGGCATAGCATGGTTCGGTCATTGGAGTTCTGCTAGGTAGTTCAGTCCAGATGGTGTGGTTCGGTCTCAGTGGCATGACACGGTCGTACATGGCTCGGTGTTGGAGTATGATCCGATCAAGGTAGGTCGGCTTAAGTCGATCAGCATCTTGTTTTGGGTTCGGCAAGCATTTGGAGACAGGCTCGGTAGTTTGGTTTTGGGTCGGTCATGAGCGTTCGGTCGTTGTGGTTTGGCATTTCTAAATCGGTCGTTTTAGAGTCGATCGGTAGGAAGGCTAGGAGACGATGGCGAGTGGGTCGGCATGTTGGAGTCCGGAGTGGGTCGGCATGTTGGAGTCTGGAGTGGGTCGGCATGTTGGAGTCTCGAGTGGATCGACATGTTGGAGTCTGGAGTGGGTCGACATGTTGGAGTCTCGAGTGGATCGACATGTTGGAGTCTGGAGTGGATCGACATGTTGGAGTCTGGAGTGGGTCAGCGTGTTGGAGTCTGGAGTGGGTCGGCGTGTTAGAGTCTCGAGTGGGTCGGCATGTTGGAGTCTCGAGTGGGTCGACATGTTGGAGTTTGGTGTGGGTCGGCATGTTCGAGTCTGGTGTGGGTCGGCATTTTGGAGTCTAGAGTGGGTCGGCATGTTAGAGTCTGGAGTGGGTCGGCATGTTGCATACTCTAGGAAAGAAGTGGTCGGCTGTATGGACTCGACTATGGTCCTAATGGGCTTGGATCACTCAGGAAGCCCAGTAACTCGGATTTTGCCTATAAATACAACAAGCGGGGCTTCAGAAAAAGGATCTTCATTCTGTTTCCCTTCTTTTTCCTCATTAAGGCTACACTGCCATAATTGTTTTGAAAACTCCGGATTGTAAGTGTAATTGATTCTCATATCAATAAAAATGAAAATTTTGGAGTGGACGTAGGCCAGAGTAAGCCGAACCACTCTAAATCCACTGTGTTTTCTGCTTTCTTTTTAATTTTTACTGCTCTTCATATTTATACTCTCCACATACACTCTATCTGTTCTGTGTGACTGTTAGTTGGTGCTTTCATTTATGTTTGGGTGTTAGTGAACAATTTTGACGCTAACATTTTAGTGCTTTCACTGAGAAGGCTAGAACTCAGGGAATCTACAGCTTGGACTTTGGATTTGAAGACTTAAAGACTTGGATTTGGAAAGCTATGGCAAGGCAATCGACAAGAAGACAAAGGAGTCAGCATGAGGGGAGTCAGGAGGCTTTCTCGGGAGCTAATCAGGCCTTGATTTTCATCACCAGAGACGAGATGGAAACAATAATGAAAAGACAAGAGGAGATGATGCAGAACCTACTTCGACAAATTAAGCAAGCTGGAGTGCAGAGTCAAGGGAACGCAACTGCAAGAGATGCTGGAAATAGGGATCGAGAGCACGGAGCAACCAAAATCCAGAACAGAGTAGGACCATCAGGAGCAGCACCAGGACTAGGGAGCAATCCCCCGGAGCATGTTGATCCAATCCCGGATGGAGTATCGAGTAGAGCTATACAACATGGTGTCAGTAGAGGAATCGATGCTCATCCAGGAGAGCGGATCCCAAGATTCCCTCGTGAACTCTGGGGGTAGATTGGAGTCAACGGACAAGGACTACAGCTCGACGAAAGTGATAGGTTGGCGGAGATGGTTAGGAGAGCCATAAGAGGAGGATTGGTAAATAAAAAATTTGGAAGATGTGAATAGGAGTCTCTTTGCTCCTGCGATCAGGCAAGCTAGAAACCCGCCAGATTTCAAACTACCAATACTGGAGATGTATGACCTGAAAACGGATCCCACTGTTCACTTGACGAGGTACATGAGGCATATGGAAGTGCTAGGGGGCATCGGAGGAGGTCATGGCACGATGCTTCCCTTTGTATTTGACGGATATTGCAGCATCACGGTTTAGACAGCTGGAGAATGGATCTATCGGCACATGGACAGAGCTGATTGAAAGGTTTATGAGACAGTTACGGGTCCAGATAGTCAGACCCAAGAACGTGATGACTTTAACATTGATGAAACAATGGAAAGGAGAATCTCTTATGGATTTTTTAACCAGATTCAATGCGGTGGTAGCTTCGGTAGATCGACCCGATCCATCGATGGTTTTGATGGCGGCAGTTTCAGGAATTGCAGATAATTCAGATTTTAAGATATCATTGGAACGGGACCCACCGAGGGATCTCTGGGAGTTCTACCGTGAGGCGGAAAGGTTCCTGAGATAGGAAGATGCGCAGACTAAGAGAGAAGGAAGAGAGGCTGAAGCTTATGCTATAAGGGGTAGAGGTCCACCCAGGGAGGATCCAAATAGAGATGATAAAGGAAAATGAATGACAAAGGTAGCACTTCGGAAAGGCCTCAGAGGTAGTCAGAGTTTTATTCTTACACAGATTTAGCCGAGACTCTAGAAAGGATTTACTTGGATACTCGAGGGCGCCTGTAAAGATCCGATTTTTTGACTTTCGAAAATCGACATTAATACGTCCACTGTATCAAATGCCGAACAATCGAACGCTGGAAAACCGAACCATTAGGGTTTAAAGAAGAAGAGATGGAAGAAGAAGAAAAAAGAAACAGATACAATAACAGAATCTCACATTTCGCAGCGGAACACCATATAATAGATAACTAAATATCTTTAAAAAGAATCACTATATCAGTTATTACATTACATCACCTTACATTATCAGAGTTTACAACAACAAACAACGGAAAGGAAATATTACATATATAAGTGATACGCCTTGCCATCCAGCTTACTTCTGATTTCCAAAGCAATTTTTTTTCGACTTTGCTCTCGAATAACTGCTAACCTGACTCTAGGCTGCCCGTGTGGAAAATTATGGGCACGCAGAGTTTAGAAATGGAACAATAAACTCCAGGTCAGTCATGGGACTGGTGTGAGATCTTAAAACAGTTGTTTTCACAAAGAAAATAAAAGAAATTCGCTATGCTTTTGGAAAATGAAACTGCCATAAGGCCTCGCGCCACACACACAATGCAAGCGCACACTTGGAGGAGATTTCTCCTTATGATAGTCAAAGATGCTTAATACGCAAAATCTTTGGATATTATTTTTAGTGCATACTGCAGAAAACATTTCGAAAGTATAATATTAATCTCAGCCAGCATACAACGTTTCGTCGTATGCCTACTATAGCTACCATGTTCAATAGCAGGTTACAGCCATATTCCATGGAAGGTTATCTAACTAAAACCGTACATGGCGCGTATTGTTTTCTTTGGATTTCCAACAAATGGTCAGGCAAAGGAACTTCCTAAACCGAAATAGGTAAGCCTCTGAAAGGATGCCCCGAGAACCTAACCGGATCTCTGCCAAAAGGCCGACGTTACCTCACGCTTTAACGAAGCTATAACATAGGCAACTAACACACAAGTATGCCATCCCCAGTCGTTGCCGACCTTTATCTGAGGATCCTCAACCACAAAGCAACATCACACAGTAATAAATTTACAGTGTCCACATAAGTTAAGTATCTGGGCTCCATACTATGATACCACCCTTTATCCAGAAGAAAATGGACATACCCTAGGGGCGCGACCCCTAAAAACCTTGCCATAACATTCCTGTTTCGACCACTTCCGGGTTGTAAGGCTCGACGAAGTCTCGTCCACAAAGCTAAGCTTTTTCACAAAGCCATGCTTCAATCAACAAATGATCAGCAGCACTTCGTATGCCACATTACCAAATTGGGAATGTATCACTAGTAACCATCAACTACATAACCGCTAAGCTTGTACGTCTCAAAGAAGGGTGTTAAGCTAAGAGAACAAATTCTCCGCCACCAACAGAAATGTATTTGATAGAAACCAGCTTTACATCACAATTTTTAACGTCAGACACACATCCATACAAGTCTGTTTCGAGTTCGAACAGAACCGAAGGCACTTCCGAAAAACCCTTGCAAATCCGGGTATTCACAATCCCGATCGGACTTTCCATCACTTAGGGAATCTCTATACCGCAGCTACTCAGTGTAGAGACAATCGATAGGTCATCATATCATTCTCGCAAATACCCGGTCTTCACCGCCAGTCTTCAAATGCAATCCCATTTCGTCGTATCGTTATTCGGAATAGGTTATATGACACAAAGGTCATCTCCCGGCTAATCCGAATAACGAGCGCTTATTTTTAAAAATAAGTGTTCATTCAGATTTCGATAAATCACAACAATTTTCACTTTGTTCTTTTAAATAAAAGATTCATCACAATCACAAAGGTTCGATGTGGTTTTCGGATATCCACTTGGAATCCGACCCTCGGTCGCATCGAAATTCAAACGCCATTTAAAGGCAAATATTGATAGTCAGTTATTTAACTATCAATCAACATTCACAACAATTACCAAATTTAAATAATTTTCCCAATTATTTATTTTCAAAATATCTTCGCAAGATATATTTTCACACGTCAACCATTTGAAAACAAATTTCAAATCATTTTTCACTCGCGGAATAAGATTCGCGATATTATTTATTTCCACTGAAAGTCTGCCGAGTTCAAATACTTTAAACAATTCAAATCACTTATCCAAAATATATACTTGGAAACATTTAGATAAAACTGTTTTAAAGCATTTATTTAAATATTAGTTATGAAAATATTATACCAATATCTCATATAAAATTTCAAGTCCAAGTTAACTTTAAAATAAAGTTAGTAGATCGGGTATAACTATTTAAATAACCATTTTCTAAAACGAATATCAATTAAATCTTTAAATAATCACTTCTATAATTAATTAAATAAATCTTTACTTTAAGATTTTCAAAATTACCCAAGTAAATAAATTTTTCTAAACATTCTATCTTTAAAACCGCCTTTACAACTTTAATCTATATTTATAAACTATATTGAAAAACATTCTCGGCTTTCCAGGGAAAGTACACCTTCCATTCTAAAATGGTTCGTTCAAATCAATTTATAAATCCTTCTGGATTTACTTTAAATTTATGTTCCAAATCCGTAAATTCCTTTCCACACTTTTAAAAATAACTCCATGTTTATTTTTAAAACAAAATTTCCTTTCCTTTACAAATTCCCATTGTGAATTCAAATTTCCAAATATCCATTGACATACGATTTTCCAAATCGATTCCCAAATATTCACTTTCAACACCAAATCAATTTTCACCTTGATTTCCAAATTTATTTCAAACACCCAAATCAATTCCAAATGGATTTCCCAAATATTTAATTTCAATCTCCAAAAATCAATTTCCAAATGGATTCCCCAAATTTATCATCTTTTAAAATAAATCCCTTTATTTATTTATTTTTTCCAAACTATTTAAAATCCATATTTTAAATAAATTCTTCAACTATCAACCAATATTACTTAAAACCCATTTATAAAAATCTTTCCCCATATTTTGGAATTTATTCAATAGGATTTCACTATAGCTTTTTTTACTTAAATTCAAAAATCCTATTTTATTTATTTCTGGTATCTTGCAACACCAAAAATATATTCAGCTAAATTTTAGCCTACAATGATACCAATACAATATAATCACACAGAGATTATAAATAATTTAACACACAACAAATGAAACAAATTCAAATGTTTGAGGAATCCAGTTGGATCCCTCCAACCTGTTTCCCTGCATCCACAGACGTTAGCACAACAATTAAATACCAATTCCACTTCGAGGTGGAATATCGCGGTATATAGGATTTATAAAATATCATCTGCTATTATGCGGCACAATA
Source organism: Allium cepa (assembly GCA_030765085.1). Classification (NCBI taxonomy): domain Eukaryota; kingdom Viridiplantae; phylum Streptophyta; class Magnoliopsida; order Asparagales; family Amaryllidaceae; genus Allium; species Allium cepa. The sequence continues at coordinate 845,382,008 of CM060928.1, read as the reverse complement.
GGGTCTCATCCGCTATATAATGCGAGAAATCAACTCCAAATACATATATAATACCAATTCCACTTCGAGGTGTAATATCGCGGTATATGGGTTTAATATAATAACCTCCGCTATTATGCGGCGCATAGGGTCTATTTCAGAACAAATAATAACAACCATCATCTAAGCACACAATCAACAATTTTAAATTTAACTATTTAAAATCAAACTGGAAATTCCAATTTAAAATTGAGTGAGAAGATCTCACCTTAGCTTTGCATATAATCCATTTTCATTCCAGATTGTTTTCTTCACTGTATTAGACCTTATATAAACAATTTTATACAGTTGATTAATATTTTGAATTAGTCAAACAATTAGTCACTAGTTATTTATTTTAGATAATAAATTGGATTTACACCAATAATTTATTTTTTTAAACACATTTTTCTTTTAATAAAGTATTTAACTAAAAAATTTACTTTCAAAACCAAATTTAATAGAATAACCTTTGGTAAAAATAATTAATAAGTTTTATTAAATAAAACTACCTTTATAATATATATATATATATATATATATATATTCTATTTTATTTTTGCAAAATCTTATATGTATATTCACTATTTTAGTAAAAATAGAAACTGGGTTTAAATTTCTGTTTAAAACATATTATAAATTTTATTAAATCCAGATCCATACATAGATATAAACTGCATTTAAATTCCTTACTGTAATTATTATTATTATTATTATTATTTCTCTGTTTTTACACAATTTAATTATACTTAGATTTAAAATAGAAATGAATTAAGGATTTACCATACTCGAGAAAACTATCATCACCACCTCACCTCCGGCCTCGAGACAGCTACTACTTTCCCCGATGATAACCTCCAGGCACCACCTCGCTACTGCCGGAATTGCCACCTCGAACTCCTCGCGAGCAAACCCTAAACCTAAAATGCAGCAGTTCCCCCCAACTCGGCTACGGACCCCAACACGAATGGTAGCTTCAATAATGCTCGCTACTGTCTCCTTTAGGTCGCCACCCTCGTCAACGCGCTCAAAGGAACCCCTACTGCGCCGCCACCCCTCCGTCTACATCAGCCTTCGCGACTTCGTGCTACCCCTTCCCGGCTTCGCTCGAGTTCGAGCTGCCCTAGTATCCCTCACGCAGAAAGATACCGGCCCCTCGTGCTCGCGAGACGAATCGCGACGTCACTGCCGCCATGCCGAGGCTTCGGCTGCCAACCCTAATCCTCGCGAGCTCTTCCTCAAAGAAGTTGAAAATCGCGACCCATCCCTCTTTCGAGTTCGATTTGGATTTCGAACTCGCGGTTTTTTTTGTCGGCCATTTTTTCTTAGCTTCGATTTTAGTTTGAATCTCGGCTGTAAATATTGAAGAGGGAAAGTGTGTAGAGGAAGGTAGGGTTTTGATTTTTTATAATTTTTTTGTTATATTCAAAATATCTCGTATTACCTAACTCGAAATCCCGAACTCCTATCGAGGCGTGTCGCTAGGCGTTTATAATGTTATAACCCTATTCCGAATGCAACGAAAAAGGTTTCGAGTCCTAAATTGATCGTTTATTTCAATTTGATCGTATGTGCGAGTTACGGAAATAAACGATCAATTTTAAATTAAATCGATTAAAACAGTTTCTATGCGTTTTGAGCTGTCAGGTTCAAAAGACAACTCCGATTGCTACGAAAAGTGGAATCCGATAATAACTAACTATTACGGATCCAATGGAACTGGTTTCGTCGAATTTCGAGACTGTGCCTCGGAAGGCTATTTTTAAACGTAAATTTAAATGATAAAATTTCAAAACTGAACAAAATAGTTCTAATTTCAATTCTGAAACTTCCATTATCTTCGGTATTATTAATATGAATTTTTTTAAGTCATCAAATTATTTTTAACAAGCTTAAAATTGAAGATTCAAATTTTTACCCATCATTAATAAATTAAATTTAATAATTTAATTGCCAAATTCATATTTATATTTGAAATTCAAGTTAAACTAACCTCCAAATATTTTAAATGAATTAAATATTTCATTTCAAATGTTAAAAATTTCCGGGTCGTCACATCCTTTCCCCCTCGTCCCGAAATTACTAGTTAGGAAGAACGATCCTTAACTCATTTAATATTTTCCAAACCAAATGTTTTTATCAACTTTCCAAAACAAATCTTTTTATTGAAAACCCATTATTAATTCAATTAACATTCCAAAACCCTCTATAGTTTCCAAACGACATTGTTTACTTAACCAATTCAAATTTAAATTTAAATTTTCAACATTTTCTCAAAAATTTTCTAACTCCCTAAATTTTCTCAAAATTTCGCCAGCGTCTCCTTTGCGCGGCTAGCTCGGTACAACTACAAAACGCCTCTACGGGCTCTCAAATTCCAAAAGAAAACAAAAAGCCAAGTGGCTAGACAAGCAAACCATCAAATTTCATACTGAAACTGAAATACATACCTTTTTGTCGAGCAGTTCAATTTTATCTTCGAAATCAAAATCCCAATTCCATTTCCCTGTACACATCTGTATATTCTGATATCCATAATATCCAATTACAACTTTCAAATATCATTTTGTATATTTCCTTACAGGAGTTTCATATCTACTTTTATTCAAATTTGTTTTCACATTACCATATGAATTCAATTTATCTTCAACTCTAAATATTGAATTTTATCTTTCAATCATAATTGATTCGTATTATTATTTTAAATTAGTTTCATTCACTAATTTTCTTCAATTTCCAATGTGAAATCGTTTGTCGCTAACAAAAAAATTTCCCAAATTTTTTTCTATCTCCCAAATTTTCGAAAAATTTTGGCAGTCTCCTTTGTACGGAGAAGCTTTTGCAATTTGACAAAACATATAAATATATATACATCGACCCACCCAGTCGAAAAAAACAAAAACAGTCCATATTTCCTATTTTTATCGCGTAGGCATACCTTATTTAGCATTTTTAAACAAAATCGGCTTATTATTAGCATTTTAGCGCGACCAAATCCAGCCAAACGGCCTTCATGTACATGTACTTACTCAATTTAAACACGTAAGTGACATATATAGGAAATTCATTTACATTTCACTTATTTTCAATAGCAAACACACAGTTTTCATAAGCAATGCACTCAAAATAATTCCCATAAGCAATTTATAAGGTTTCAATACAAATTTAATTGCTTACAGCTACATTCCATATCATTTCTATTCAACTCAAGTGATATGCAATTCACTTTCTTTCATTCAATTCATTTTTTTAAACGAAACGAACTCATATCCATTTCAATTGATTCAAAAATCAATTTTATTGGCTTTCATTAACTCATAGAATTTTATGCAATCTCGTTCACGTCAAACGACAACCATTTCACAATTTTACTTAAGTCGAGCTTTTTATCCAACATTTACTTAAGTTGTTTCTATTCAAAACTCATGTTCATTTTCCCTGTTAATAACTCCAATTTTAAATCCTTGATTTGATTTTTCATTTATCAAATCCATTCCATCTACTAATTAAATTAAAGTAGTTTTATTCACTTATCCATTTTAAATTTCAACTTTCCATTCTCAATTCATCTCGAATTTATTTTATCAATAACAGTGAAATTTTCAATTTATTTCTACTTACTTGAATTTATCTACAAACTTAACTCACAATTGAATGTTAATTTAACTAATTCAACTTTCCTATTTCATGAATTAATTAATTATCATATTAGTTTACTTGAATTCAATCTATTTTATCTTTATTTTTCCAAAGTTTGGGTTTTTATTCAACTTGATCCAAGTCAAATCTCATTCCAGTTTTCAATTCCAATTCATTTACTCATAAATGTTAACTCATTTTTTCATTCACAAATTTATCCCACACTTACTTTTATTTATCCCCTTTTCAATTTGAATCTTATTCCAATCAAATTTCAAATATTTTTATGAGTTATCAAACTTATTTAGATATCGTAACTTTTTAGAGACATTTAATCTTTTGAAATTTCAATCCAAACCCTTTAATCCGTATTTCAAATATTACTCTGGCATCTCATTTCTATTTATAAAACTCATTTATACATTCACATTACCATTATTTCTTATTAAATTTCCATACACTAATGATGACAATTCAATATCACCACTTGCTAACAACCAAGCAACCATATATTATAATAATTCACAGAAAATTTATTTCTTTTATATACGAAAATAGTTAGGGTAAAATTATTTCATTTACCCGATTTTAAAATAATACTATGTCAATTTATCTTGTTTAAGAGTTTAGAAACCCCTATCGATACAGTTGGCCAGACTGCACCGACCAGAATCTATAAACAATCAACCGATAAGTCAACACAATATAAAACAATTTTATATTCACTAACAAATACGCGCTCATATCTATTATTACACTCAAACTCAAACTCATTCTAGAGTACTACTGACTCTATCTCTAATGAGTAATACTCAACAGAGCCAAAGTTATCGCTTAACCAAGTGCTCTGATACCACTTGTAAAGATCCGATTTTTCGACTTTCGAAAATCGACATTAATACGTCCACTGTATCAAATGCCGAACAATCCAACGCCGGAAAACCAAACAATTAGGGTTTAAAGAAGAAGAGATAAAAGAAGAAGAAAGAAGAAACAGATACAATAACAGAATCTCACATTTCGCAGCGGAACAACATATAATAGATAACTAAATATCTTTAAACAGAATCACTATATCAGTTATTACATTACATCACCTTACATTATCAGAGTTTACAACAACAAACAACGGAAAGGAAATATTACATATATAAGTGATACGCCTCGCCATCGAGCTTGCTTCTGATTTCCAAAGCAATTTTTTTTCCGACTTTGCTCCCGAATAACTGCTAACCTGACTCTAGGCTGCCCGTGTGGAAAATTGTGGGCACCCAAAGTTTAGAAAGGGAACAATAAACTCCAGGTCAGTCATGGGACTGGTGTGAGATCTTAAAACGGTTATTTTCACAAAGAAAATAAAAGAAACTCGCTACGATTTTGGAAAATGAAACTGCCATAAGGCCTCCCGCCACACACAATGCAAACGCACACTTGGGGGAGATTTCTCCTTATGATAGTCAAACATGCTTAATACGCAAAATCTTTGGATGCTATTTTTAGTGCATAGTGCGGAAAACATTTCGAAAGTATAATATTAATCTCAGCCAGCATACAACGTTTCGTCGTATGCCTACTATAGCTACCATGTTCAATAGCAGGTTACCGCCATATTCCATGGCAGGTTATACAACTAAAACCGTACATGGCGCATATTGTTCTCTTTGGATTTCCAACAAATGGTCAAGCAAAGGAACTTCCTACACCGAAATGGATACGCCTCTGGAAGGACGTCCCGAGAACCTAACCGGATCTCTGCCAACAAGGCCGACGTTACCTCAAATTTTAACCAAGCTATAACATAGGTAACTAACACACAAGTATGCCATCCCCGGTTGTTGCCGACCTTTATCCGAGGATCCTCAACCAAAAAGCAACATCACGCAGTAATAAATTTACAGTGTCCACACGAGTTAAATATCTGGGCTCCATATCATGGTACCACCCTTTATCCAGAAGAAAATGGATATACCCTAGGGGCACGAACCCTAAAAACCTTGCCGCAACATTCCTGTTTAGACCATTTTCAGGTTGTTAGGCTCGACGAAGTCTCGTCCACAAAGCTACGCTTTTTCACAAAGTCATGCTTCGATCAACAAATGATCAGCAGCACTTCGTATGCCACATTACCAAATTGGGAATGTATCACTAGTAACCATAAACTATATAACCTCTGAGCTCGTACATCTCAGAGAAGGGTGTTAAGCTAAGAGAATAAATTCTCCTCCACTAACAGAAATGTATTTGATAGAAACAAGCTTTACATCTCAATTTGTAACGTCAGGCATACATCCATACAAGTTTGTTCCGGGTTTGAACAGAACCGAAGGCACTTCTGAAAAAGCCCTTGCAAATCCGGGTATTTACAATCCCGATCGGACTTTCCATCACTTAGGGAATCTCTATACCGTGGCTACACAGTGCAGAGACAATTGATAGGTCATCCTATCATTCTCGCAAATACCCGATCTTTACCACCGGTCTTCAAATGCAATCCCATTTCGTCATATCGTTATTCGGAATGGGTTATATGACACAAAGGTCCTCTCCCGGCTAATCCGAATAACGAGCGCTTATTTTTAAAAATAAGCGTTCATTCAGATTTCAACAAATCACAACAATTTTCACTTTTATCTTTTAAATAAAAGATTCATCACAATAACAAAGGTTCGACGTGGTTTTCGGATATCCACTTGGAATCCGACCCCCGGTCGCATCGAAATTCAAACGCCATTTAAAGGCAAATATTTATAGTCGGTTATTTAACTATCAATCAACATTCACAACAATTACCAGATTTAAATAATTTTCCCAATTATTTATTTTCAAAATATCTTCGCAAGATAAATTTTCACACTTCAACCATTTGAAAACAAATTTCAAATCACTTTTCACTCGTGGAATAAGATTCCCGATATTATTTATTTCCACTGAAAGTCTGTCGAGTTTAAGTACTTTAAATAATTCAAATCACTTATCCAAAATATATACTTGGAAACATTTAGATAAAACTGTTTTAAAGCATTTATTTAAATATTAGTTATGAAAATATTATACCAATATCTCATATAAAACTTCAAGTCCAAGTTAACTTTAAAATAAAGTTAGTAGATCGGATATAACTATTTAAATAACCATTTTCTAAAATGAATATCAATTAAATCTTTAAATAATAACTTCTATAGTTAATTAAATAAATCTTTACTTTAAGATTTTCAAAATAACCCAAGTAAATAAATTTTTCTAAACATTCTATCTTTAAAACCACCTTTACAACTTCAATCTATATTTATAAACTATATTGAAAAACATTCTCGGCTTTCCAGGGAAAGTATACCTTCCATTCTAAAATGGTTCATTCAAATCAATTTATAAATCCTTCTGGATTTACTTTAAATTTACGTTCCAAATCCGTAAATTCCTTTCCACACTTCTAAAAATAACTCCATGTTTATTTTTAAAACAAAATTTCCTTTCCTTTACAAATTCCCATTGTGAATTCAAATTTCCAAATATCCATTGATATACGATTTTTCAAATCGATTCCCAAATATTCACTTTCAACACCAAATCAATTTTCACATTGATTTCCAAATTTATTTCAAACACCCAAATCAATTTCCAAATGGATTTCCTAAATATTTAATTTCAATCTCAAAAAATCAATTTCCAAATGGATTCCCCAAATTTATCATCTTTTAAAATAAATCCCTTTATTTTTTTCCAAACTATTTAAAATCCATATTTTAAATAAATTCTTCAACTATCAACCAATATTACTCAAAACCCATTTATAAAAATCTTTCCCCATATTTTGGAATTTATTCAATAGGATTTCACTATAGATTTTTTACTTAAATTCAAAAATTCTATTTTATTTATTTCTGGTATCTTACGACACCAAAAATATATTTGGCTAAATTTTAGCCTACAATGATTCCAATACAATATAATCACAAAGAGATTATAAATAATTTAACACACAACAAATGAAACAAATTCAAATGTTTGAGGAATCCAGTTGGATCTCTCCAACCTGTTTCCCTGCATGCACAGACGTTAGCACGACAATTAAATACCAATTCCACTTCGAGGTGAAATATCGTGGTATATGGGATTTATAAAATATCATCCGCTATTATACGACGCAATAGGGTCTCATCCGCTATATAATGCGGAAAATCAACTCCATATGCATATATAATACCAATTCCACTTCGAGGTGGAATATCGCGGTATATGAGTTTAATATAATAACCTCCGCTATTATGGGGCGCATAGGGTCTATTTTAGAACAAATAATAACAACCATCGTCTAAGCACACAATCAACAATTTTAAATTTAACCATTTATATCAGACTGGAAATTCCAATTTAAACTTGAGTCAGAAGATCTCACCTTAGCTTTGCATGTAATCCATTTTCATTCAAGATTGTTTTCTTCACTGTGTCAGACCTTGTATAAACAATTTTATACAGTTGATTAATATTTTGAATTAGTCAAACAATTAGTCACTAGTTATTTATTTTAGATAATAAATTGGATTTACACCAATAATTTATTTTTTTAAACACATTTTTCTTTTAATAAAGTATTTAACTAAAAAATTTACTTTCAAAACCAAATTTAATAAAATAACCTTTGGTAAAAATAATTAAATAATTTTTATTAAATAAAACTACCTTTATAATATATATATTTTTTCTATTTTATTTTCGTAAAATCTTGTATGTATATTCACTGTTTTAGTAAAAATAGAATCTGGGTTTAAATTTCTGTTTAAAACATATTATAAATTTTATTAAATCTAGATCCATACATATATATAAACTGCATTTAAATTTTTTACTGTAATTATTATTATTATTTTCTCTCTGTTTTTACATAATTAAATTATACTTAAATTTAAAATAGAAATGAACTAAGGATTTACCATACTCGAGAAAACTGTCATCACCACCTCGCCTCCGGCCTCTAGACAGCTACTGCTTTCCCCGATGATAACCTCCAAGCACCACCTCGCTACTGCCGGAATTGCCACCCCGAAATCCTCGCTAGCAAACCCTAAACATAAAATGCAGCAGTTCCCTCCAACTCGGCTACGAACCCCAACACGAATGGTAGCTTTAATAATGCTCGCCGCTGTCTCCTCTAGGTCGCCATTCTCGTCAACGCGCTCAAAGGAACCCCCACTGCGTCACCACCCCTCTATCTACATCAGCCTTCGCGTCTTCGTGCTACCCCTTCCCGTCCTCGCTCGTGTTCGAGCTGCCCTAGAATCCCTCACGCAGAAAGATACCGCCCCCTCGTGCTCGCGAGACGAATCGCGACATCACTGCCGCCATGCCGAGGCTTCGGCTGCCAACCCTAATCCTCGCGAGCTCTTCCTAAAAGAAGTTGAAAATCGCGACCCATCCCTCTTTCGAGTTCGATTTGGATTTCGAACTCGCGATTTTTTTTTGTCGGCCATTATTTTCTTAGCTTCGATTTTAGTTTGAATCTCGGCTATAAATATTGAAGAGGGGAAGTGTGTAGAGGAAGGTAGGGTTTTGATTTTTTATAAAAAAAATTTATATTCAAAATATTTCGTATTACCTAACTCGAAATCCCGAACTCCTATCGAGGCGTGCCACCAGACGTTTATAATGTTATAACCCTATTCCGAATGCAATGAAAAAAGTTTCGAGTCCTAATTTGATCGTATGTGCGAGTTACGGAAATAAACGATCAATTTTAAATTAAATCGATTAAAACAGTTTCTATGCGTTTTGAGCTGTCAGGGTCAAACGACAACTCCGATTGCTACGAAAATTGGAATCCGATAATAACTAACAATTACAGATCCAATGGAACTAGTTTCGTCCAATTCCGAGACTGTGCCTTGGAAAGCTATTTTTAAACGTAAATTTAAACGATAAAATTTCAAAATTGAACAAGATAGTTCTAATTTCAATTGTGAAGCTTCCATTATCTTTAGTATTATCAATATGAATTTTTTTAAGTCACCAAATTATTTTTAACAAGCTTAAAATTGAAGATTCAAATTTTTACCCATCATTAATAAATTAAATTTAATAATTTAATTGCCAAATTCATATTTATATTTGAAATTCAAGTTAAACTAATCTTCAAATATTTAAAATCAATTAAGTATTTTATTTCAAATGTTAAAAATTTCCGGGTCGTCACAGCGCCTCCAGTATCGAAGGTCGGCAAGGAGGGAGCCTTCTGAATACGAGCGGGCATCGGAAAAACATTGCCTATTCCATAAGTTGGATGAGCACAATACAAACGACTGCAGACATTTGAAAGATATCGTTGAGGAGCATGTAAGGAATGGTCATCTACGGCAGGATGTACGGAATCGAGCTGTGGCAGTGGAACAGGAGCGGCCTCCGCCCACCTCGAACGAAGATGGAACCGGATCTAGGAATAGCCGGTTAGTCATCAACTAACTGGATTTATGACTTTGAATAAGTAATAGAATTCGAAGTAATATGGCTAAGTCGCTTAAACATGTGCGGGATCGAGAACGGCCCCTTAGCTAGGTCTGAGACGATGATAAACCGTGTTGCAAGTCTATGAAATCTTGTTTTTCTTTTCGTTTTTTCTGAAAAATTTAGTTTCTCCCTTGGATGTATTGACACTTGTTTGGCTATCCCTGGCTGTAAAAACTTTTAAATGATTGGATTTTCATTAATGTAACAAATAACACAGGTCTCGCGATCATGGTCCCGACCGGAGAGACGGGCAGTGATCGCAGATTATGAGTCCTTTCGCCGGAGAGCGATGGAATGGGCTCGAACACTATATGAAATTCCTCGGCCGGAGAGCCAAGGTATGAGAATACAAAGGTCCTCGGCCGGAGTGCCGAGGCCGGAGAATACAAAAATCCTCGGTCGGAGAGCAGAGACCGAAGAACAGAAAAGTCCTCGGCCGGAGAACAGAAAAGTCCTCGGCCGGAGAGCCGAGGCCAGAGAACATAAAAGTCCTTGGCCGGAGAGTCGAGGCCGGAGAACATACAAGCCCTTGACCGGAGAGTTGAGGTTGGAATAGGATAACGCTACCCGACGAAGTCTACGGATTCGAAGTTAAACCCGAAGAGGTCCCGGACTCAGACAAAATGATCCGGAGAAATCGTGGATTCGGTTAGTTGATTTCGGATGGATGTGGAATTGGATGAGGATTTGGTTACTAGATATGAATCAGATATCGACTCGAAGCAGTCGTAGATTTGGATAAAGATACGACAATGGAAATTGGATAAAATGGATTGGATTATGAATCGGAGGGTATGGTTATGGGTAACATATGGACTTCGGATATCGGATTTGAGGCTATTCGAAACACACCGTCCAATAGCAAGGCATGTTTTGGAGGGTAAATATTAACCCGTCTTTTGGCAAGGTCATGGACAGACGGATTTAACTAAATCGAATACTCGTTTGTCAAGGCTGGAATACGATGGGTTTGAGTCAACTAGATGGATAGATGATCAATCACGGATGATAAATATGATTACGAAGCAGGAGTTCGCCATAAAATGGTTCGGTCATTGGAGTTCTGCCAGGTGGTTCGGTCTTGTTGGTGTGGTTCGGTCTAAGTGGCATGGCTCGGTCGTACATGACTCGGTGTTGGAATATGGTCCAGTCAAGGTAGGTTGGCTTAAATCAATCAGCATCTTGTTCTGTGTTCGACAAGCATTTGGAGACAGGCTTGGTAGTTTGGTTTTGAGTCAGTCATGATCGTTCGGTCGTTGTGGCTCGGCATTTCTAGATCGTTCGTTTTAGAGTCGATTGGTAGGAAGGCTAGAAGATGATGGCGAGTAATTTGGCATGTTGGAGTCTGGAGTGGGTCGGCATGTTGGAGTCTCGAGTGGGTTGGCATGTTGGAGTCTCGAGTGGGTCGACATGTTGCATACTCCACAAAAGCAGTTGTCGGCTATATGGACTCGACTGTGCTCCTAATGGTCACCCAGGAAGCCTGGTAACTCGGATTTTTCCTATAAATACATCAAGCGGGGCTTCAAAAAGGGGATCTTCATTTTGTTTCCCTTCTTCTTCCTCATCAAGGCTACTCTGTTATAATTGTTTTGAAAACTCCGGATTGCAACTGTAATTGATTCTCATATCAATAAAAAGAAAATTTTTGGAGTGGACGTAGGCCAGAGTCAGCTGAACCATTATAAATTCACTGTGTTTTCTGCTTTCTTTTTAATTTTTACCGCTATTCATATTTATACTCTCTACATACACTCTATCTGTTATCTGTGACTGTTAGTTGGTGCTTTTATTTGCGTTTGGGTGTTAGTGACTAATTTTGGCGCTAACAACAAGTAAATTTTCTTTCATGATTTAAAAATTGATTAGTTAAGATATTTAATTATCTTTAATAATAGTTGTAATAGCTTTGGTGTCACACTTTTTTGTATCAACGTGAACTACCAAAAACGTCCCTTTATTTATTATCAAATCTTAATCGCTTAAGCATGGATCTAATATTAAATTTCATTTACAATCAAACGCCCCTAAAAGTAGGATCTAATAATTAAACATGCTTTACAAATTCAAAACGCTACTAAAATAGGATCTTTAATGAACTTTTTTTTACAAATTCAAAATACTTCTTTACAAATATACAAATCTTAATATCAATTGAAAATAAAAAAAATATTTTTTTGTCCGATTTAAACATATACAATTTATAAAAAAAAATATTCACGCGCGAAGCACGTGCCGTAACATTCGGGTTAAGAATATAAATGCAAATCAATATTTCGTAAACCTATTAATTTCTTAGGAATGGATTATCATAAATAGATATATTTGACTACATATTATCTTATACTACAATTGGTTTCATCGTTTTTTTCCTTTTTTGTTCAACCAACCAAAAAACATAATTGGATATTTTTTTTATTAAAAGTAGCGGTCAATGTTCTTTAATATGTTACACCGTAACACCAAATTTGAACTGCAAATTATTCTTTGCTATGTTAATCAAAGTTAGGATTACACAGTTTAAAAAATATGAAAATTTTAATTACAATTAAAGTCGAGAACTACTTAATTGTAACACAATTAGTTGGATTCATCTCGGTGAAATATTAAATTAAAGAAAGAGCGGTTATGAAGAAATTTTGTTTTTATCGTTTGAAGAAAGACTGAGAGAAGTTGAGTTGTGCCTTTGAAAAAAACAAAAAAAACAAAACTACGAAAATGTGAATGTAGATGGATGAGTGAAAAACATAAACGGATGAGTAGAGATGATAAGAAGGTGAGATGATAGATGGATGAGAGAAGAGTTTAGATAGGTATAAATAGTAACACTCTTTAAAAATAGGATTTTAATAAATAGTTTTTTTTTTCTGTTAAAACCTTTTCTAAAAAATAGATTTGCTTGAAAATATTTATTTCTTAATACTTCAATTTTTCAAAATATGTTTTTGTTCAACATATAAATATTTGAATTTTACCATTGTTTAAATGTTAAATTGAATTCGAAAAAATTCATCCAAGAAACATGTACACAAACAAACAAAGATAAATTTTCATTGGAAACTTTTGTAAAACACAAGTGCTAAATTACACAGTCCTCCATTCTTAAATAACTAAAGGCCCTCCATTCTTAACTAAGGGTCCATTTGATTTATAATTTTCAATTTTGGATTTTCGTACAATAAAATGCATTAGATTTTCAAAAACGATCAATCCGAAAAATGGTTTTATCATATAAAATTGAAAAGGTTTATTTTTTCTTCTGTCATTTTCCTTTCTCTTCTTTATTCCCCTCCTCACGTCGCCGTTGTCCTTCCACGTCCTCCACTCTTTTCTACGACATCCTTCTATTCCACATTTTTTTGAATACATGCTAAAAATACAAAACTTAAAATTCCGTTTTCAAACCAAACAAGCCCTAATATTTGGGGGTTTTTAGACTAAAGGAAAAGGTTAGAAAAAAATTTATTTTCAGGGACAAGAAGTTTGTTTTTTAGGCTGAAGGACACTTTTTAGTGTAAATTACAGAATGATAGTTGTAACTATCATTTTCAGTTTACACTAAAAAATGTACTTCAGGCTAAAAAAAGCAAACTTGTTGTCCCTTAGACTAAAATTTTTTACAACTTCTTCCTTGTGACTATTTACCTGTTTTAGAAATATGCAACTAAATTTACATTTAATTTTAAAAAATAAAAATTATCGAAAATAATCTTAAACGTAATTTAAAACGTGTTCCAAAGTTGGGTTTTTCACGTAGAATCAGATCCAAATTTCCGCAATTTTACGTCCATGAACATTGCAATGGGTTTTGACATAGACATATCGGTGCGGTAAATTCGTAAAGCTATCTTAGGTGTGCATGCAACATGTATACAACACAGGCAAATCTGGCCTATAGACAGATACATTTTACAATGTACAAGTAGAAGATACCAGGAGGATGATGCTCAAAATTACAATAAATACATCTATAATATCTATACAGCTACAAAATAATACATGGAAAAGAGACGCCATAAGCAACTGGCTAATCTCGTGCACACATAATGAATCGGGTTCTTTTAAGAATATAAAAATGTCATAATGTTAGTTAAAATATTAAAAGACACGTATGAAAGAATGGTGCTTTAAATTGTGGGATATCTTGTAGTTCTGTGAGAAATAAGCAATTTGGTGACGGTAGCAGGACATTTTTCCATAATCATTTCCATGCAACCGAGTCAATTTCATCCCTAGCTGATTTGTATAGTTTGAGCTTTTGAGCGATGGCCTCTCTCTTCTCCATTAAAGCTGGATCCTCATCTAGCATTGCTCCCAGTTGTTTTTTCTGCGGGTTTTTAAAAACAAACGAACAGGTATTACATGTAAAATAGTAATAAGAAGAGTGAGCAACATGCAACAGTAGCATTTCTTGTTTTTGTATAGAGCAATTTTGCTAGTTAGTAAAGTTGATAAACGATATCAAACAATTGATAATTTTTTAGCTTTAGGTACCATTCGCGGCAATACTATGCCACATCATACACGGCAACATGCCATTCCCCCCAAATGGTCATTGTGTTTACACTCCGCTCACTCCTCCTTCCTCCCTTTTCCTAATCCTTCATCAAATACTCCGTTCAAATTCCCCTTTCGTATCACCAAACACATTCCCCTTTCAATCTACTTTTCCGTTTAAATATCCCGCTCAAACGCACAACGGACCCTTAATGTTCAATCATTTTAGCGATTGGTTCCTTACTCTCTATAACAGACCCCTCTTAGCTGTGTCAATGATAGAAATAGTAGTGGAGGTCACTATACAAGGTCATTTTACTTGGAAATAATTGAAAAAATTGAAGCTAAAATGGCAAAATTGGCATATGTAGGGGGAAGGATTATTCATGATAAATAAAATAGTTTGTTTATTAACGATTCAAGGTTATAATATAATTGGGTTATGATAGAACTATAAAATACCCTTCACACACTGAACTAGTTATATTGTGTCACAGTGCAACTCTAGTAATATTGTATATGGGATCAGAAGACCTTTCAGCCTTAATTTGTGTCATTACACAAATTCTCCATACGGTGCAGCAGATTCATATTTCTATATAATGGTAAAGGGAAAATAAAGAAAACCAGACTTGTTGGTGAACAAGATATGAGAATCTATGGGCCGTTTGATTTCATTTCGAGCTTTGTGTTTTGCGTTTTCAAAGTTCGGTATAACATACGGGGAGGAGAGCGGAAGAAAATATTTAAAACTTTGAGTCACTACGACGATGGAGCT
Source organism: Allium cepa (assembly GCA_030765085.1). Lineage (NCBI taxonomy): Eukaryota > Viridiplantae > Streptophyta > Magnoliopsida > Asparagales > Amaryllidaceae > Allium > Allium cepa. The sequence continues at coordinate 845,366,578 of CM060928.1, read as the reverse complement.
GATGGAGGGGATGGAAGAGGACGGAAGTGATAGACCGTTTCTCTTACTTTTGTTACTTTTCAAAACATGAAAAATATTTTCTCATTTCGCATGCTGCCTTTATTTTTCAAATTGATTGTTTTTCAAAAAATACATATATTGATCGCTGTTTTGTTTGGATGAAAACCTAAATCTAAAAATGCAAACTCCCCGTGGCCCAAGTCCTGTAACGACAGTACAGTATATTTGATAATACATGAGTATATTTATTCGTTTTCTTTTTTTCTTTTTCTTTTTTTACTTGATCTTATATTTGATAATACATGGGTGTATTTATCAAAATGCCTTTGTTAGATAACTTATGTTAAAATAAAAAATTTAGTTCGATTGCTTATGTGTGCTAAAAAATGATTTATTTTTATACTCATATTATATTTTTTGAAGTTCCACCCTAATTTACAAACACTGAAAGAATTCATCTAGGCTTCAAAAAGTTTGTGCATCTCACCATGGGGCAAATGCATCATTTATAACTATGATGACTAGAACTAGATGTTACACTTGGCAATAATTTCTAGAATAATTCTGTTTGAAGAGCGAGTTTTCTAATATAATTTGATAAGGTTGTCTTTAATACCAAATTAGTAATGACATATAGGATACAGAATAATAGAATAGGAAATATTCTACTAGATTAGGCAATGAAACAACGTACATACCTCTCTGGCTCCTACTTGGGCGTAGAATGTATTAAGCAATGAACGCTTCGCCTCTCTAACTTGGCAATGCACAATTGCTTTAGGAATAGAATTCCTCAATGTTTCACAAACCATATTCACATAAGCTGTCACATTTGATCCTGGAAAAATATATCGGAGAAACAGTCAGACATAAAATCATCATCAGATCAGTGCACACATCCAAGTCAGACTTGTACATATTTTTCCATATCATCTAATGCTAAAGGGTATTGTTAATGATACTCCGTTTTTTGATATGATGGGGTCATTTTTTTTTATTTTTTTTTATGAGGAGTACTAATCAAATTAGCCTACTCATAAAATTATTATCACATTTACCTAATTGTCCGACCTTTTATTTATTATAGTTTTCCCTTAGCGACCGTGCAGTTAAAGTCCTGCTAAAGCCTCGCAAAATTCCCACTATAGCTTGTAGTGCTCTTCGATCGCTACACATTTTCAATTTAGCACCATTAAACAGTTAGATCCGCTTTAAGCACCGTCATTTTCCGCTACATCCGCTAAACCGAAGCTTTTTAGTACCCGCTTTAACAACATAAATATAAAAAGCTTGATTTGACTTCTTCTCTTTTGACCCAAACCAACAAAATTAGGATAAAAACCTAATTGTAACAAACGAGTGTTCAATGTAAGTTAAAAATATACTGTAATCATCAAATCGGGATTGCATAATCGTGATATTTCTCGATTTTGTTATATAAGATTAAATAATATTTTTCCCCCTATAAAAATGATGATGTAAGTGAGAATAAATTAACTTTAAATATTTGATTTTTTATCTAATAAAGCTTTTTGGACCTCCGTTATTTTCCGCTACATCTCTGCTTTATTCCTGCTATAACTTTTTGCAACCTTCACCGCTATAAAACCTCTAAGCGCTTCAACTGCACAGCTTAATCATCATTAAATTTTAATTCAAAATCATTAATCAAATAATGAAGGATTCAAATTTACCTAATTGCAATTGAAAAAACAATCTGATATTTAAAATTTTCAAATAATTCAGGGTGTCGTATGGTTAAGAATGATGCATTTTTTTTCGTTGAGTAGAGATTGTCGAATAAAAAAATCGATGGGGGTTGGTTGAACAAATTGTTTTAGTTCGGTAGATCCGTGCCAAACTATGCATTTTTGTGCATCGTCGAGCAATAAATTTTAGTTTGGTATGTTGCTGCCAAATTGTAGTGTTAATCTACCACCATAATTTTTTCAAAAAATGCAATTAATATATTTTTTAAGATATCAAAGAATAATTGTAAGAGTAAATTTAGAAGGATTTGATGTTTCAGGTTTTTACTGCAGTTAGTTTAGAGTTTCTATGTTTTTAATTAAGGGCGAAAGACGCAAAGCTATAAACTTTATTAATAGCATGTGTCAGTACCAATATCTTGCTAAAAAGGCCAAACTAGAAATGTGTGAAACAATTACTGTTATATATAAAAGTAAATATGTCCATCCAGAATAGACCAAATTCTTGCTAGTCTTTAAGCTTTTAATCTACATGTATGATTACATCTTGAACTATTACATATATGCATAACTATGCAAAGAATGTAATATGATCATAATAAAGAGAAAGTTATATACACCCAAGTTAACCACATTAATATTTCATTTCGACATACACATAGGGTTGCTTACCAGATTTGACAGTTTGGTTATGAGTCTCGATAAAAACTATAGTTAGAAGTGTTAAGCAACGATGTTGAAACTCCAACTTGAAATTAAACTATAGTTAGAAGTGTTAAGCAATCATGTTGAAACTCTAACTTGAAATTCTGGTTCAATGAACCGAACAAGTTGTACTCAAGCTCGACATAGTTTAGCCAATTACAGCTTGAGTTGGTTTGTTATTTTATGTAACGTCGTTATAAGTATTTAAAATTCACATATTATTAAGATACCATTAATTATTAAGTTTTGAAGCCAAAATGGGAAGAAGCCTAAACAAAATATTACACTGAAACCCGAAAACTCAAATCCATTAAACTATACGCTTAAAATCATTTTCGTGTTATTAAAAACCTAAACGGCAATAATCATTCTCTACACTCAATTCTCACTCAGTATTTATGTTTCATTGGCGTACACCAACCACTTTAGAGAACACCTGTGACTTTCTACTCTTCTAATTTTACTCAATGTAAAATCAGGTTAAAAAATAAAATAAATAAAATAAAATAAAAAATAATTTGATTTTTAATCTCTTTGTTGAATTGCAATAAAGTTCATCATGAGATCAACCTCGGCTCAAGTCTGATTGATGCCTTGTGTTTTCGGTAAATTTATCACGGTCTTCGAATTGACTTAAAGCGGAGAAATTAGACTACAAAATGATTAAAAATGAATCAAGGAGCTTGGAAAATGCCAAGACTGACAAAAAATAAAAGTTTGACCAAGTTTCAATGATGCAAAACATTTTGATACAAACATTTGTACTGATATGATAGGTACCGACATGATTGATACCGACATGATTGATACCGACATGATTGGTACCGACATGATTTGAAAACCATCGAGAATGACAAAAGGAAGGAGTACGCCAAATTTAACTAAGTTTTGGATAACAAAACATGTCGATACCGACATGATTTGAACTTTGATTTAACTACTTTGAAGGCTTGAGCTTTCACCGAGAACAGTTCATATCTGGTTTCAGAGAAGATGAAGCCGTCTACTAGAAAAGTTTTAGCTGGATCAAGTCAACCAAAGTGGGGATGGCCAAGAGGTGTATTCTAGATCAAATCCACCTTCTACGTAACCTGAAAGGAGATGGAAGGATGATGACAAGGATGCAAGAGAGACCGATGGCTGGCCAAAAAAGATGATGAATGGATTCTTCTATATGATGGAACAGCAAAGAGCAGTTGAAACTGCTAGAAATCAGAATCGGAGGTCATAAGGCGGACCACATGCACAAAGAAATGAAGCGGAACAAGTTGGGATCAACCTCCCATCACACCAATAGGTCAATACCAAAAGGTCCAAGCATGTCGGTACCGACACGTTTGATCAAGGGGGCATGGTCGATCTAAACGTTGAACATGAAAGGATGCGTCAAATGGATAATGTTGAGCCTCCAGGATCAAAATGCGAATATGTAACATGGAAGAGAACTAAAAGGTCCACATGGAAATGGAGGGCATGAGAAAACTATGGATCAAAGGCGTGCAGAACCTCAAAAATTCCAACTAAATATAAATGACAAAAGAGCTGAGACGATAAAACAGACGCTTCAGGATGGAGCCCCAGACCCGAGTCTGGAGGATGTGAATAGAAACATCTTCACCCTAAACATCTAATACACTAAAAATACACTTGATTTCAAGCTATCTTGAAGCCATATGGTTGGACGGATCTAGCGGTTGGTTTGATGAGATATATCCAGCACATGAGGGCATTGCGATCATCAGAGGAAGTGATGGGACGGTGTTTCTCGCTATATTTGACTGACTTGACAAACAAGCACGTGGATCAAATTAGTGCAGAAATTTATGAATTGGTTCAAAATGCACATAGTACGACCATAGAAAGTGATAACACTCTCGAGTGTGAAACATAGAAAATGCAAACCTTTGCGGATTACTTGACCAGGTTAACCGCAACAGCTGCTGCAGTGCAGAAACATGACCCTTCGATAGTCCTAATAGCGGTAGTTTTCGGAATTGCTAATAAGACTGAACTTAAGAAGGCTTTGGAAAAGGATCTGCTGCTGGATCCGACAAACTTCTACCATCAAGCCGAGAAATATTTGCGTTAGGAGGATGCAGAAAATTGTGAAATAAATGCTGTGGAGGATAGAGGACCATCCAAGGAAGGATCTAAAAAAGCTAAGGAAAAGAGAAAAGCTAATGATGAATTCAGAGCAACAAAGCAATAGAGGAAGCCCAAATTTTCCTCTTATATTGATTTGACTAAGACCCTAGAGAGGATCAATCTTGATACTCTAGGGGCAAATTCATTATAGGAAACCTATTAAGAGAGAGCCTATAGAATGAGAAAGAAAGTTTGAAAAGTATTGTCTATTCCATGAGCTGGATGGACACGGAACCAATGAATGCAAACATCTGCGAGATTTGATTGAAGAACATGTTCAGAGTAACCGGTTGCAACAATACGTGAAAAATCAGATAAAAGTGGCGCAAACCGCAGTGGTGCGGTAGGAGCGACCACCTGCCATGGCGAATTTTCGATCGTTGGTTATCCCAATGATTGGGATGGATCGAAGTTAGACTACACTTTACCTTTGCTTTAAATAACTACGAGGGATTACTACCGAGCTGCCTATACATGCACGAGATCCTGAACGGTCACAGGAGCAAGCTCTGAGTTAAACTCCGAAAGTAATCCTAGATTGGATTGGATGTCTTGATTTTTGTTTAATACATTTTGATTTGAATAAGGATATTTGAATAATCTGATGATAGATGTTGAATGAAATTTGATTTTGATATTTTTATGGATGCTAACGAAACTCAGTCGCCCTTAAATTTGATAAGATGAATTCATAGATTGTGATTCAATCCAGCCGAAGAGATGAGGTGATGAACCATGAAGTGCAAGTCCCCTTATCGAAGAGCGAGGGGATAGACTTGTATTCCCACATCGAGGAGTGAGCGGATGGACTCGTGTTGGATATTGAGTCCTTTCGCCGTAGAGCAAGCGTATGAGTTCAATCTAGATTTATGATTATACAATACAAAGAGATCCAAAATTAACTTCGATGTTCGAACACCTTTTGATTTGAAATGATTTGATAGTGATTATTGAATGATTGATAAATGTCTTTGCCATGATTCGACTGGGCTTATTTCCGATGAGATGTTAGGCGATAATAGATGATTAAAAGTAATGTTTCAATCAAGGGCAGTGCACCACTATGATTCATAATACGTGATAGCATGATATATGATAAACCTTGATAATTTAATCTCGAGGGAACGCGGAATAATATTGATTCATAATATGTCAAACCCCAAGAGAACGCGGATTGACTATGGTTTATGATTAACTTTTAAACAAGGACTTTAATCCTTAGCCATGACGTGTCTAAAATGACATTTGATTTGCAAATGAATTCGAAAGAACCAGATGATTCGCCATGATTGGACCAGTAGATAGCCATAGAGCACAATTGATGATAATTTGTCAGTCTCGATGTGTGTTCATGAGTAAAGCATGTTTTGTTTCCATAAAAGATACTTTGGGAGGCAAGCATTTTCGATAAATTTACCCGTCTTGAAATTGACTTAGATCAAAGAAATTGGACAACAAAATGATGAAATAATGAATCAAGAAGTTTGTAAGATAACAATATTGAGGAATTCAAAGATTTGACCAAGTTTCAGAAATGCAAAACATGTTGGTGCCGACATGATTGGTACCAGCATAATTTGTACTGACACGTTTGGTACCGGCATAATTTGAAAACCACCAAGAATGACAAATGAAAGGAGTGCGACAAATTTGGCTAAACTTTAGACAACAAAAATATTTGGTACCGACATGATTTGTTCGGTACCACCATTATTTTAGATCTTGATTTGGCTATTTTGGAGGCTTGAGACAACTATTTAGGAAAAATGAAGTTTTGACACAAAATCATGTCGGCACCTTGGCTCATTGACACAAAATAATTGAAGAGATTTTGCTGAATCACTATAAAAAGATTGCGTGTTTCCTTCATTTCAAATCGATTTCTTCATTTTTATTTGTTTAATTCGTTTTTGAGTGATATTGAAGTGTTGTGTCAATTTTTGATGCAACACCTTGGCTCCTTGACAAACCAGAGGTAAGCTAAAGATGCCTAAGAACCAACAAGTTGCGGTAACAATGGCTTGCTAGTTCAAATCTGACTTCTTGTTGATAAGCAACATTTTAATCTATGCAGATACATAGTGTATGCATGCATGCACGAAATGTGGAGATGCAATATAGTATGATAAAATGAAAGAGCATTTACGTAACTTTGACAATGGTTGAAATGAGATTCCAGTGAATCATATACAATCATTTCCATTATCAATATACATACATACATACATATACATATGTATGTTTGCGCAACTGACAAAATTGGTTAGACTAGAATAGTAAACCTCGCCTTAATTTAACATCTCATGACTAGTTTAATGCAGTAATTGGAAGCCAGTGTGACAATAACAAACATACAAGTGTATAAATGTGGGTGAAAATTACTGTGCTTAAGATTTTGATTAATACGATTACAATGTGCTTACCGATTCTCCTCAGATGATTGTCCCCATATCTATCAGAATTCGGCGGTGGTTCTTTTGAACCCTTAGGATTATCTGATAGAGGTTCAGTAGGAAGCTTCCGGAAAAACTCAACTGTAAGATACGTTGATTCCATTTCCACCAAACGCAGAACTGTTTTCTTGCCTTCGTCACGGAATCTTTCCAGTGATTCATTTGATGCAGCTGCTATGTCAGCCTGGAGAGTTGGGAATCGTTTCAATTCCTGTTAAATACAGTGTAACATTAGCACCGAGATGAATTTAAGCTCTACGTATATCATAGCTAAGACTAGTTTATTATTATTACTATGAATACATATATTTGGCAATGATACTTTGCAACCTAGTACAAACCTCTGTTTCACCAATAGATTTTCTAACAAGTTCCTTCAAAACAAAGTGCACCTGAAAATATTTTGCAGCAATAAACATATGAATTGTTTGATTACTTACAATATGATCACCAACAATATGATTAAATTTACCGCATCAACTGAAGCTTCAGCTGGACCCTTGAAGTAGCCTAAAGAGCTATCAATAAGTCTCCTATATCCATGTTCAGGAGCAATAAGATGAGGCTGGTACCCATCAGCCTCTGAAATCACTTTGCGTACATTTTGCAAAGAAAGATGTTTATCAAATGGAAGTTTCTTTAACGCGGCAGGAAGTTGATTATCAAATACTCCATATATGCGGTCACCGCCAGGTCGCCTACCAGAAATCCAGAATTATTAATTTGTGAAGTGCCATGAAAGGGAGAAAGCCTATACTTGATAGGAAGCTGAAAACACTAAAACCGGTCATGGTAGTCAGGGTTCTCAGAACGGGATTCAAAATCATAGACTATAATGTTCAAATTTAATATCAAAATTGGATTTAAAGCATAAATCGTTGATTCGAAGTAATCATATTTTAATATGAATGCAAACTTATATGCTAGAATTTTGTTTTATGTAGGTCTTTAAATGGCAAGTTTGTAGAAGCGTTGATTCTTTTTCTTCAAGGTAATAATTTACATTTACTAAATTGATTCGAATGTTTGAACTTTTGCTAGCCCACAATTAAAATAAGGGTATTCTTGGTTTACTTGTTGTTTCTCAAATTGTCTTATGATTATATATTTAGCAAAACCATGGAAGTTCTCATTCATAAGAAAAGAAGTTAAAGAAATATCAAAGATTTATGTTACAGCGATCGCAGACCAAGCATTTGTAACAAGTAGCTTTAAATTAATAGCACAGCAGGTAAAGTTGTATGTACCCTCCATCCAAGTGCTCTTTAAAGACACGATCAAATGCACGACACATATCTAGTATCGTGTACAATTGTGCCTGTGATAGATGTGAACAACCAAAATAATCAACAATCAGTCACAAATATATAATTGTTAATTTCAAAAAGGTCGCTCAACAGTTACCCCAGCATCAACACCAATAGGTCTTCCAAGTCGATCCAGTTCCGCCTCACATTCATCAATTGTTTTGTTTATCATAGCTATTATACTGGGAATTCGCGCTCTAATAACAGTTTCCAAGTGCTACAAAATAAGAATTATGACAAATACTGACTTGGTTACAATTTAATTCGAAAAAGTGAAAAGGTGGTGTAATAAACACTCACTTTAGATAGAAGCTTTGCAAGGTATTCAGAACCCATTTTACTTGCCAAATGTCCATAGTCAGGACTGCTTGCAAAATACTCTTGCTCTTTACGTCGGGCAAGTATCATATCGACATTTTTGTTGATATCTGCTTGTGAACGATTGACAATTCCTACCCAGGGATGTTGAAGACGATATGCTCTGCCTTCAAGGACCTATATCAAGCAAAAGGAAATAAAAGGCTTCAAATTAATGTGAAATGTCCTCCAAGGTTTTCAGATTTAAGGGTGCATTTGCGGATGGGACAATTGAAAGGAGAATTAAAGGGGTAAGTTTAGGTAACTGTGAATGTGCTTTTGTGTTTGAAAAGGAAACGAAAGAGATATTGATTGTTTTCTTATTAATATTTATTGTTATTAATTTGTTTTTAAGTATTTATTAAATAATTTTATGAGTTGGATGATAACCATGTCTGATGCTTCAGACATTAACGAACTTAAATTATAGCGCGTCACAACATGAAAAGCCAAAACAAGACACAATTATAACCATGGCTAGAGAAACCCGTCCCAGCATTTGACGCGTCCAACATGAAAAGCCAAAACAAGACACAATTCAGCTGCAACCGCACCCTACATTTAAAGTTCTTTTTTTAATTAAGAACAAGAGTGCTACTTTATTCAAGCAGAGCATTCATTTTGATATCACGGGATTCGAACTCATGACCTCTAGAACCCCAATTTAAATGGACAAACCACTTGTCACCTGAGCAACTAGTCATTAACTTTAGAGTTCAAATTTTAAATCAAAACTAAATTGAAAACATGAATCATAGATTCAAAGAAATCATATTTCTACCAGCACACACACACGCTAACATGTCAGAAACTGTTCTATGTAGGTAATTAAATGACATCTAAGTATGTCAAATAATAGATGCTTCTTTCCTTGGTAGTAATTTATATATAATGTTATAATTGATTTTGAGTTTTAGTCGTAAATCTAAATCTGGAGCTCAATTTTTTCTGTTATTCAATCCAATTTTTGTTTTGAATGATTTGTATCTTCAAATAGGTATTTCAATATATTTTTTTCAGCATGAATTGAATGATTTCTCATAATTGTGAACGTAATTGTGTTTTGAATGAGAATTTGAGGTTTCCAAGATTTGAAAGAACAGATTTAAAACGTGATTCAAATTACAAGATCAAAAAAATTTGTAATCCTTACTCCATAGATAAGTCAACAATATAACAAAATTGGGACATGTATATATATAAATGACAAAGAGAAGTGTGTACATCTAGAGCATTGGTACCCTGATCCATCAGATCAAGCTTAGTTAGAACCCCGAACGTCCTCTCACCTATAAGAAATAAAGCAAGTATTAACACCCTTTATCATTGAATCAAAAAACATGCGTAGAATTATATATCATACAACGTAAAAAAATTTAAACCTGTAGGATCAACTTCTCTAGCAAGCTTTATAGCATCTGAAGTAGCGATATCTTGATTTGCAGGAGAAATGGCCAATATGATGCTATTAGGCTATACATATCAAGATATGCCAGCATTAACTATAGCTCTGATCATTATCGTTACGTATTTCAATTTCTATGAAGTATGCAACACATGCACAAACACATAAACATACACAATACATTCATGATAGTAAATTTAAGTTTTTGTTAGGATGATAGAATGACAAGAATTCATCCAATGCTTGAAGGAAAAAGTATCGTGGGCAAACATTTGTGACTTCCTCACTAAGGTAAAGGAAAACAAACCTTGGCAACATAAGATCGCACCATATTCTCAATGTCCTCGACAATCGACTCGGGTTGGCCCTCTACAAAGATAAAAATATTTGCCAAACAATTAACATTGAGTGGCTTTTTAATGACAAACGAAGAGGATAAACAAAACTATGACTTTGTAATTTACCTACGGCAACCTTGGTGAGCCCAGGAAGATCTATCAATGTCAAATTTACAACTGCATCAAATGAAATTGATAAGCATGCAATTTCAGGAAAAATAAATCAAACGTCATTACTGATAATAACTGCACATCAATCGAATTTTCAATTTCAACCAGACAGGTCCAATTTTGAAAATATTTCATGGGAATACTCACAAACTAAAACAGCAAAAATATGTAGTCCAAATAATTCAAAAAATATTCAGCATACATGTTCTACTATAAAAGCTGAAATATACAAACATACATATTTACTAACAAGCAAATAGATAATCTGAGTTAGAATTGGGACCAACAACAGTCTTATTAGATATGTTTCTTCTTTTGCATTTTAATTTGACAACCAAATATAAACCCAAACCATAAACAAGTTTAACTAATTAATTATAAGCAATAGTATTCATGATATAGTGTTTTGCTGCTACTGCTTGAAATTAGTGCCCTATAAAAAATTATTTGTAGACACTGAAAATGAAAGACTATGTCATAAGATATCTTTGACCAAGAATGGGCCTATAAATTGAGTACATCTCCTAGAGGAACCGTTTATATCTTCTACTAGTAAAGAGAATAGGTTAGCATGATGAAACTATTATTGGTTTCTAAAACAACCTAGAGCTCAAATTGTTATAATGATTAAATATGCCCACTGAACAAAAACCATTTAGATTCTATTTAATTTTTAAATTTTCATCAAATTCATTAATTACCAATTATAGTATAATTCATAAACAAAAAAACAAAAACAAAAACAAACAAAATACTATTTGGAGAGTATACTCCTAGAAGAATGTCAGACTATTAAATGAGTTAAACAAACAATAAACAATGTGAAATACTCCTAGAAGAATGTCAAACTATTAAATGAGTTAAACAAACAATAAACAATGTGAAATACTCCTAGAAGAATGTCAAACTATTGAATGAGTTAAACAAACAATAAACAATGTGAAATACTCCTAGAAGAATGTCAAACTAAGGACAGACGAATGTAACGGATATATGTGCATAAACACCAACCATTTGGAGAGTATACACTCAAGTGGATAGGGACATTGGATATAGCTTTTGATTTGCCTGTGAGACGGTCGGTTTCATCTGCAATTTCTTTTCTGATTGCAGCTGCAATTCATAAAGTTAGGAGTTACATCAGTAATAAATCAACCTTTTAAACTTGTTGAATATGCACATACACACATTTCAGAGTAAAACTTCCATTAAGTTGACAAAATAGAAAATAGAAGTAAAAAGATTTAAGACCTCGCTCTTGAACAATAATATAAGTGACTATATATACATGAAATGAAACACCCAGTAAACAGAAATGCAGGTACTAAATGTGATCGTTAATTGAACAAAAATAAATGAAGGTCATAGTACGAAGTACAAACATCAGCTGCAGCAGAATCTGAAACATAACATTAAAGCACTAAGAACGTAAGATATGATTCTCACCAAAATCAGTAAACTTCCTCCTCGGAGCATGAAGAAACTCTCCATACTCAGCCCCAGAATCAATTTTATGAAGCTGCAACACAAGTGGCCTCCTCGTCACAATACCTAAATCACCACTCAAATTTCATAACTTAGGGGTAGATCCTATACAATTTTTATTTTATTTTCCCATTTCTACCGATAATATTCATAATTTTAAATTCGATCCACTTAAATATTAAAATATATTACCAGATCCACGAGGCAGGAAATCTCTCCCAACAATGCTTTCAAGAACGGACGATTTTCCCGAGCTCTAATATCCAATCGAGGCAACAAATTATAGATAGCTAGATCCACGGAAAAAAGGAGAAGAAGTAGGGGTATCGATATAAATCTACCTGACCACCGACGACAGCGACTGACGGAAGAGCTTCCCAGAGAGAACCGCCTTCGCTGCCTCCGCCGTGATCTCCGAGAACGGTGCATGCTCTCTGAATGCGATTTACTAGGCCGATCAGGCTCTCCATTGTCGTCATATTTTTATTGATTTAATCGTGATTTCGATATGATTTATTCTGGGGATGGAGGAGATCTGGGAGGAAACAAGAGACAGCAGACTAAAATTTTAAAAAAAAAATGGTATTTGTATGGTTATATTTGAAATTCTACACTTCAATGGTTTTAACAGATGATATGTTGCGGATTGACTATGGTCATGTCTCGGTAGACAAAAAGTATGTCATGCTTTTGGACGCGGATAGGATTATATCTGCGTCCGCATTTAAAATCATTTTTGAATATCGAATATTCACATCCGCGGATACGGACGGATATCGGATAATTATCCTATCTGCTGATAACAGATAAATCAAGAATTATAAAAAGAAAATTTTAGTTTAACATAAATATTTTTCTATCTCATCGATTATAAGTGTTAAAAATTAACAAATATAATAATAATAAATAGTTTCGAACATTTAAAAAACATTAACTGCATATAATTTAAACTATTAACTTAATAAAATAATAAATACATATATTTCACTGCACTAAAATACACATAATTTGAACTATAATCATGACAAAAACCAAACGGATAATTTTCTGATGCGGATGTCTTCGTATCCGCATCCGATTTTTCGAATATCTAATATTATCCGTTTTTCGGATGCGGACGGATTTCGAATTTTTCGAATATCCATTAACAACCCTAGACAAAAGTAGAGCTAGGGTGCCTCTGTCATAGTCTCTCTTTCTCATTTGGTTAGATTTGGTTGGAGTTCGTGTACATATTTTGAACCAAGCAACTAGTATTTTTAAATATTTACTTTGTATTGCTTTCTATTGATAGTAAGAGTGATGTTTCAAACAAAACACTCATTTTGATGTTTTAGAGACTTCAATCTATCATCTCTAAAACCTTTGTTTAATGTGGCATACCTTTAAACACTTGAGTTAGAGGTCCTTGATACTCTGTATTACTTGAAATGAGACGTTTGTATTAACACTAGTACACAATCTGTCTGTTGCGTCGTCTTATTTGCGACGATTTATGTAACGATTGTATTTTTAACCATTCGCATCCGCACATGCCGGACTTGAATTGTTCAAAATATCAGATTGTTAATTTAAATTTGGCAAAACTCAGCATATACAGTAAATAAATCAATCACAGAATAACAGACACAGAGTAATATAATAATAATGCAGCGAATAGATAAATAGTAGTTCATGAAGCTACTATATAAACATCAGAGTTAAAAATAAAATAAAGCAGAATATCTCAAATACGATGAAGTCTCGAATACAAACAGATGTCATCTCTGAACAAATCAACTGAAAAGCTGAAAGCTGATAGTTGGATCTCCAAGCGAAGCTCCAAACTCCAAAGGTGGGTCTCAATTGTTGTACCACTCAATCTGATCCGAGCGTAAAGCAAAACACAAAACACTCGAGTCAGGATTAATATTCTTATATCAATAAATCCAACTCAAGTGAAATATCAACTGAAATACAAGTAACTTAAAGGATGTTTCGGATAACTATCCTATAAGGATCCGTGGAACTAAATGTCATTATAACACCGTGGTCCTTTCAAAATAACTTATACTTCAAAACCAAAATATCTTTTCCATTTCAAATATATCTATTTTCAGATTATAGCACTTTCAAAGTTGTAACACTTTCGAAACCCAAAACACTTTGAAATCATAATTATTTGGAAAACCATAACTTTGAAATCATAACTTCCACCACTTAAACAGTTTAATAATGGTATATAAAATAAAATAGTTTATGAAATAAATAGTTTATATAAAATAATCATAAGTTAAATGGTTTGTATTAAAAATAGTTTTATATTAAAATAGTATATACATTAAATAATTTATAATGACAATATTTATAATTTTCTCAAATTTCACAAATTGGTTTAAATCAACTCAAATTCCAAATTCAAATTTAATTCAATTTCAATTTATCAAATTTAATTTCAATTCAGTTTCTAAATAAATAAATTCATATTATATCGATTTCAAATATAGATTTGAACCACAAAATAAACCATTTAAATTTCAATATATTTCAAAGCTTTAACTATTCAACATTTTCAAAACTAAATTTAACAGCTTCATATAGATCATGATTTAACTTCATTATTATTTAGTCTTTGAAATATTCACTTAATAAATTCAATATTATTTAAATAACCTTAAATTACGTTTTCTAAATATTCCTTCAATTTATTTAAATGTGAAATATTCATTAAATCAATTAAATCAAAATCACGTTATAAAATCATAATTTAATTAAATAAAATTCTTAATTAATCACAATTTCAATAAATTCAAATTTATCTTCCCAACCTAACTTATTCAAATTATTACAAAATCATTATTTTTATAAATTTAATAAATCTTAAACATATTGTATATTAATTGAATCAATCTTAATTAAATTAAATATTATTATTAAATCTATATATAGAATAACATTTATATATAATATTTTAAGAATTAATATTTATTAAGAGCATATATTTCTTCCCAAAATATTTTCAAAATATTTATATATAGACCAACGGTGTTTGTAAAAATTTCCTATCCTATGGTTAAGTGATACGGATATTTATCATTTCAATCCGTAATTTAAAGATCTACGGGTATATATCATTTCAACCCGCAATCCCAAATTTAATTCAATGAAAATCGCTTGGGTTTATCATTTCAACGCATAACGATTTTCTCCTATTCTACAGATCGTTCGGGTATGTATCATTTCAACCCATGGGGAGTTCTACACTAACAGGAAACTTGCAGAGTGATAACAGATATGATAGTAACATAACAGGCATATGTCATCAATAACTATATAATATAAACAACAGGGTATAGTGTCATATCCTACAAGTGAATAATTATAGATAATAGCATATATAACAATTTAAATAACTATAGTAGCATATTTCAATTGTCGTTTCAATTGAAATCAAATTTAATAAATATAAGAACATTAATCGTGAGTGATTGCTCACCTTTCGAGGCTAGAGAGACTTAACAAAGAAATGAGCTATGAATTCCAAAGCAACGCTAGATGGATACGATTCGATGAAGAAAACATGTACGACGGACAAAGCTGATAGATAGGAAACCAAGAATCAAAATCAGTTTGATATAACAGAAACAAAACGTAAATATGTAATATTATAAATTTTCTTAATTAATATCCAACAAAATCCTTATATTTAAAATTCAAAAATCAATGTTTATAATAAATTTAATATAAACTTACTTTGCAAAATAAATATTTTGACTCAAACAGATCATATAAACTCATTATAATATATACATACCTAGTAGAAGACTTGAAATATATAATATGACATGTTTTATATACCTTTAAAATAATATATATATATATATACACACACACACTTAAACAACACAAAATACTTAAAAATATACGAACACAGAGGCGGCTTGTATAATACAAAGTAGAACATATATACTGATGGGCACGTGTTTCCTACATCACATATTTAAACTGTTGCTATATTAAAATCAATACAGGGAAATCACTATATACGAAAATTTTTAAAACAGAACAAACATATCTTTATAATAATATAAATTACCCAGGTTATATAAATGCCCTATCAAGCCATATAACAAATTATGTACAGATTTATGTAAAGTTTTATATCTTTAACAAACAGAGCCATACATATAAATATTATATTATTATTATTACTATTATTTTTATAAATACCACTATATATATACACCAATACAAAAACAAACAAATGTACACATTTCAATTTTTCAACAAAACCAGACTTTATTTATTTGCATACTTTAAACAGTAAGATATAAACAAAAGAAAACAAAGCAGCTTATATAATAGACTCAAATAGTATAATATTCATATTGCAGACTAAATATAAGTGTATGTTCTAATCCAGACATAACGTATTGTACATACTTTCATATAATAGAACATAAATAGTATAACATATAAAATACCCTTTATATATTCTTTTATAACACACACAGATTATAGATAAACATATTATACAACTAAGTAACCTTTATCTGCGTAAATACTTCATATATATGGGCTTGGCCGTGAAAAGAGATGCAACTTTCAAACAAAATATATGTACTTACATAGTTATAGGAATTAGCAACTAAAATATATATACCTTTGATACTAAAATCACGTAAGTATATATATATATATATATATATATATATATATATATATAATTTATAATACACGTACCAAAAGAAACAAAGTCGTTCCCTTTTTTTTCTATGAGGCAGAAATAAAGAGATGGTCGGCTGTGCTCAGCCATCATGGCGACCGTCGCTTGGAAGGGGAGCACGGAGGGAAGGTGGTGAGGCCGAGGAGACGTGGAGGTGGAGAAGGAGACGAGACACTCGTTCGATTGGAGATGCGGGGTCGGAACAGGTGGAGAGGTGCGGTGCTCGGTTGGCAGGCTGGGTCAGGGAGGTGATGGGTTGCTCGAGTTTGGTGGTTGCGTGGATAAGGGGAAGGATAAGTTTGATAAGTTTTAGGAAGAAAAGCACACGCAGGCATGGGTTAAGTAATGAAGAGGTGGGCTTCAAACAGGAAGGAAGAAAAAGAAATAGGAGGAGAACAGCCGGCTTCCACTAATATAAGCTTTCATTTATTATTTTAAATATTTAATAAGAATAGCAATGAATATAAAGGAATAAGAATAGACCGTGGATAAAATTTGAAATGATAACGACCACTTACGCGAATTCAGAAATTAATAAAAGCAAACGGTTGTTTGATTTGAACCAGTGGGTAAGTGAATAGACACAAGAAAGCCAAAAGTTTTAAAACGTGTACCGGTACGACTAATTGTTTCACAGATTTCGCAGCATACCGGAACTTCAAAACACAGAAATAAATATACCATGGTGATCAGCGCGATGAGACGGACAAAAGGAAACAGAAATATCTGTGTCAGGACCTTCCTATCAAAAGTCCATACGGACACCGATATGCGTTGTTATTCCGTACGGAAAAATCCAAACGGAGCTAGAAACGTCCGAATTTTACAAAACAAATTTCGTAGTCTGATTTAGAGTGTTCTAAATAAATTTTCTCATGTTGACATATTAGGTTTCAGAATACTTTTAAATTCAACTGTTATTAACTGATTTAAACTGAATTTTTAGCGACTGATAGAACATCTACATTATTCGACGAAAATTTGCCATTTGCTATGTCTTGATAGACGTATTACAAATATTAAAATTTTTATTTCCAAATTCAAGTATTTAAAATTTCATAATATTCCATTTAAATATATTATTAAAACCATTAAAATTTATGGGTCTTTGCACTCTTCCCACTCAAAACTTTTCGTCCCCGAAAAGAAAGAAGGTAGGAGAATAGAAACAACCAGAAAAATAGATTGAAAGACAAAGATAAAAATTAATTTAAAACTATATAAATTTCAATTTAAATTAATTAATATTCAATAATTTGGTTAAACCCATTTATTATATCCATAATTCGTAAACTTATTAAATTTTATCCCAAGATACTTTCAAACATTATTAATAGATCAATAATCATCTACTTTAAATATGTTTTATTTAATTAATAACTTCTAAAACATTTATAACACTAATAATTTACTATTAAACCATGTAGTATATAGATAAACAATATTTAAAATTTATATTCAAAAAGGAAAAGAAGGTAGATTCAGAAAAATAGAATATAGGTGAATAAATAAAGCTGAGCAGATAAGGTAGTTTCAAAAGAACAGTATCGGGTACGAATAATTAATTTAGAACCATAAGAATTTCAATTTCAAATATTAATACAGAATTCCTTTGTTGAAAAATACATTTGTAATAAAATACGTTTATATCGAAACAAATTTTCCTTCCAAAATACTTTTATAACTCGATGTATTAACAGGTTTATCCTCGTTCTTGCAGACTTTGGTCATGCGTTGATCAGGCGCAAAGCTAGAATTCTCCAAGCGCTTAGTAGATCTATTTTAACACTAAGTGAAAATACTCGAAAAATCTTCAAAACCGATATGGAAAGTATAATCCAAACAAATCAACAGAAATGAATCATGGATCGCAGATACACAATGGTTACGCCTGCGTCCCCCAAGAAACATCCGTACCTTTTAAGCATTTACTGCCTTGCGAATTTCGCCATGATAACAAAAAAAAATTGTAGACCGCGGATACATAATGGTTACGTCTGGATCCTCTAGGAAACATCCATACCCTTTAAGCAATCTCTGTCTTGCGGATTATGCTACGACAACAAAACTTATAGGCCGCGGATACATAATGGTTACGCCTGGATCCTCCAAGAAACATCTGTACCCTTTAAGCAATCTTGCCTTGTGGATTATGCCACTAAAACGACCACAGATCGTAGATACACAATGGTTATGCCTGGATTCCCTAGGAAACATCCATACCTTTTAAGCAATCACTGCCTTGCGAATTACGCTATGCAGTCGAGTTCGTAAGACCATGGGTAATGCCATGGAATTCAAAGGACACTCGAGTATCATATCCGAAAAACCCAAATCAAAGAGAATAATATCGATATAATGAATCCGCAATGTGGCCATAAAGAGGATATCAAGCAGAAGGCACTTTTCATATCTTTACTTCGAAAATACGTATCATATGGTACCCTTTCAAATCAATTTCAAATATCATACTTATAAAAAGTCAAGTATATATAAGATTTCATTTTCAAAATGAATACTTTCCAAAATCAATAGTATATCAAATCACACTTATATAGACTTCGATTATATAAGATTTCGCTTTTCAAATTAAGTACCTTTCCAAACCAATAGTTTTCGAATCAACTTCATACTTATACAAATCAATTTTACATAAGTTTGATAACTCCCAAATCAAGTATTTAGTAAAATAAGGTTCTCAATTTCAATTCGTTTCAATATAAGTTCAGTTTCAAAATCATATAAGATTTCACCAAATTATTTCTTTCAAATTAAATATCTTCAATTTCAAAGTTTTCAAAATAATAGGTTTAGAAAATAATCCTAGTTTCCAAATCAACATAATTTAAGTCAAACAAATTCATTTCCAAAATCATCATATAAATACTGAGTTTAAATTCCAATCTATTTTCGAAACCAAATATTTTTCTCAAAATCAATTATACCCAAAACGATTAACAAGTTTATAACCATCCCTTTGAAACCTTTAAACTATTTATTTATATTTGAAAGATCCAATTTACCCTTTGGAAATTATTGTTCTATATATATATATATGTATAGTTTTGTAAAAGATGTTACTTAGTTAAAACATTTAAACTAAATTTTATTCAAAACATTTCAAAACTAAATTTTGTATTAGTATAATTCAAAACGGTTTCAAATTTATTTGAATCATATTACTACATAATTTAAACACACAAACCTAAACCTCGATTTGGAATCATATATACCTTATCAAATAATTTATACCTTTCAAAATTACTTATCTTTGAAAATTAAACCTCGATTTGGAAGTGTTCAAACATTCAAAATAGTCGGGAAAACCAAATTTCCAATCCAAGAGTTGGAAATCAGCAACCAATCAGTAAATAAATTTTAATAGATAGGGTTATACCAAATCAAATCCGAAATTCGAGGACTGAACACCGGCTCACTTCAAATCGTTTCAAATATATATACATATATCTTTCGAATATCAAATCATACTTCGGCATTTGAAATCAAGAATTTGGTTTCACAAAATCAATCGCATAGCAAAGCTACTAAAGTGACATCTCCCCCACTCTGAAACTCAAAAATCAATGTCGATGATGCATGCACTCATCACCGAAATTATTCTCCAACGACATAAGTGAGTTCTGGACTTCTATTTTCTTGAAAACTTCTTTGAAATTTCTTCGAAATCATTTGAACTCATTTGAAGTCATTTGAAACATTTCTTATTTGAAAAATACTTTAAAATCATAATATTATATATTTTCAAAATCTTACCAATTTCAAAATACCGGAGTTCAATTTCTCAAATATCAAATTTAAAACCCTTCAGCTATAAATCATTTTTATATAAATCAATTTCTTATAAAATTTTCAAAATTTCAAATCCTTTGGAAACTTCAAATTCTCATTTTTAAAAGGTATATAATCCTTATCGAAAACATTTTCACTTTTATATATAGAATATAATCATACTTATCAAAATAATAATGTCGATATATAAAACAATTTCTAGAATACAAACAAACATGATTTTTCAAAGGATGATTCAAGAATGGATTTCAAAACAAAGATAGAGATTCAAATTAGAGGGACTTTAATCAAATAGAATTCTGATTCGAAGATAGGCTCGAACGAAGATGAGATAATTAAATTATACAATAGAAGATGGATGTACTTATATAAATCGTGGGTAACCTTAACCGGGTCAACCATGACTTCAAGAACAAGGTCGATGCAGAATTCTAAAAAAAATCAACATTCGATCACCAGAGATAGAATTCGGCATAACAAGAGATAGCAACATCTAGACCGAGGATACAGAAATATTCGGTGAATCAATGCTTGTTATAAAGGAGTTTCACCCCTTTACAAATCATTTAGTGGGGCTATGGAATGCCCCAGAATCAAGAAAACAAAAATAGGAAGAGACAAGAATGAATTTCAGAACCCAAGGTTAGAAAGAAATCTGAATCAAGAGGGTGAAATTAAGGCTCGAACGAAGGTGATTCTGTAATTAAATTTACACTATATGCTAAGTTTTGCCTAAAACCTCGCTCTGATACCAACTGTAACAATCCGGTATTTTCAACCATTCGCATCCGCACATGACGGACTTGAATTGCTCAAAATATCAGATTGGTTATTTAAATTTGGCAAAACTCAACATATTCAGTAAATAAATCAATCGCAGAATAACAAACACATAGTAGTATAATAATAATGCAGCGGAATAAATAAATAGTAATTCATGAAGCTACTATGTAAACATCAGAGTTAGAAATAAAATACAACAGAATATCTCAAATACGCTAAAGTCTCGAATACAAACATATGACATCTCTGAACAAATCAACTGGAAAGCTGAAAGCTGAATCGATAGTTGGATCTCCAAGCGAAACTCCAAACTCCAAAGGTGGGTCTCAATTATTGTACCACTCAGTCTGACCCGAGCGTAAAACAAAACACAAAACACTCGAGTCGGGATTAATATTCTTATTTCAATAAATCCAACTCAAGTGAAATATCCACTGAAATACAAGTAACTCAAAGGATGTTTAGGATAACCATCCTCTAAAGATCCGTAGAACTAAATGTCATTATAACACCATGGTCATTTAAAAATAATTTATACTTCAAAACCAAAATACCTTTTCCATTTCAAATATATCTATTTTCAAATTATAGCACTTTCAAAGTTGCAACACTTTCGAAACCCAAAACACTTTGAAATCATAATTCTATGGAAAACCATACTTTGAAATCATAACTTCCACCACTTAAACAGTTTAATAATAGTATATAAAATAAAATAGTTTATGAAATAAATAATTTATATAAAATAATCATAAGTTAAAATGGTTTATAAAAATAGTTTTATACTAAAATAGTATATACATTAAATACTTTATAATATACAATATTTATAATTTCGTCAGATTTCACAAATTGATTTAAATCAACTCAAATTCTAAATAAAATTTAATTCAATTTTAATTTATCAATTTCAATTTCAATTCAGTTTCTAAATAAACAAATCAAATTATATCGATTTCAAATACAGATTTGAACCACAAAATAAATCATTTAAATTTCAGTATATTTCAAAGCTTTAAATATTCAACATTTTCAAAACTAAATTTAACAGCTTCATATAGATCATGATTTAACTTCATTATTATATAGTCTTTGAAATATTCACTTAATAAATTCAATATTATTTAAATAACCTTAAATTACATTTTCTAAATATTCCTTCAATTTATTTAAACGTGAAATATTCATTAAATCACTAAAATAAAAATCACTTTATAAAATCATAATTTAATTAAATAAAATTCTTAATTAATCACAATTTCAATAAATTCAAATTTATCTTCCCTACCTAACTTATTCAAAGTATTACAAAATCATTTTTTATACATTTAATAAATCTTAAACATATTGTATATTAATTGAATCAATCTTAATTAAATTAATTATTATTATTAAATCTATATATAGAATAACATTTATATATAATATTTTAAGAATCAATATTTATTAAAACCATATATTTCTTCCCAAAACCATAGAAATTATTTTCAAAATATTTATATATAGACCAACGGTGTGTGTAAATATTTCATATCCTATGGTCAAGTGATATAGATATTTATCATTTCAATCCGTAATTTAAATATCTACGGGTATATACCATTTCAACCCGCAATCCCAAATTTAATTCAATGAAAATCGTTTGGGTTTATCATTTCAACTCATAACGATTTTCTCCTATTCTACAGATCATTTGGGTATGTATCATTTTAACCCATGAGGAGTTCAACGCTAACATAAAACTTACAGTGTGATAATAGATATGATAATAACATAATAGGCATATATCATCAATAACAATATAATATAAATAACAGGATATGGTGTCATATCCCATAGGTGAACAATTACATATAATAGTATATATAACAATTTAAATAACTACAGCAGCATATTTCAATTGTCGTTTCAATTGAAATCAAATTTAATAAATATAAGAACGTTAATCGTGAGTGATTGCTCACCTTTCGAGGCTAGAGAGGGACTTAACAAAGAAATGAGCTACGAATTCCAAAGCAACGCTTGATGAATACGATTCGATGAAGAAAACAAGCACGACGGACAAAGCTGATAGATAAGGAATCAAGAATCAAAATCAGCTTGATATAACAAAAAACAAAACATAAATATATAATATTATGATTTTCTTAATTAATATCCAACAAATTCCTTATATTTAAAATTCAAAAATCAATGCTTATAATAAAATTAATACAAACTTACTTTGCAAAATAAATATTTTGACTCAAACAGATCATATAAACTCATATAATATACACATACCTAGTTGAAGACTTGAAATATATAATATGGCATGTTTTATATACCTTTAAAATTTTACACACACACACACACTTAAACAACACGAAATACTTAAAAATATACGAACACAGAGGCGGCTAATATAAATGCAAAATAGAACATATATACTGATGAAACACGAAAACAAGTTGGGTGGGGAACGTGTTTCCAACATCACATATTTATACTGTTGCTATATTAAAATCAATACAGGGAAATCACTATATACGAAAAAATTTAAAATAGAACAAACATATCTTTATAATAATATAAATTACCCAGGTTATATTAATGCCCTGTCAAGCCATATAACAAATTATGTACATATTTATGTAAAGTTTTATATCTTTAACAAACAGAACCATACATATAAATATTATATTATTATTATTATTACTATTATTTTTATAAATACCTATACTTAAAACCAATATATATACCAATACAAAACCAAACAAATGTACACATTTCCATTTTGCAGCAAAACCAGACTTTATTTATTTGCATACTTCAACAGTAAGATATAAACAAAAGAAAACCGAGCAGCTTATATAATAGACTCAAATAGTATAATATTCATATTGCAGACTAAATGTAAGTACATGTTCTAATCCAAACATAACTTATTGTACATGCTTTCATATAATAGAACATAAGTAGTATAACAGATAAAATACCCTTTATATATTCTTTTATAACACACACAGATTGTAGATAAACATATTATACAACTAAGTAACCTTTATATGCATAAATACTTGATATATATAGGCTTGGCCGTGAAAAGAGATGTAGCTTTCAAACAATATATATATATATATACACACACACACACACACACACACACACACACACTTACATAGTTATAGGAATTAGCAACTAAAATATATATACCTTTGATACTAAAATCACTTAATTATATATATAATTTATAATACACGTACCAAAAGAAACAAAGTCATTCCCTTTTTTTTTCTACGAGGTAGAAATGAAGAGATGGCCGGCTGTGCTCGGCCATCATGGCAGTCGTCGCCTGGAAGGGGAGCACGAAGGGAAGGTGGTGAGGCCAAGGAGACGTGGAGGCGGAGAAGAAGACGAGGCACTCAGTCGGTTGGAGATGCGGGGTCGGAACAGGTGGAGAGGTGCGGTGCTCGGTCGGTAGGCTGGGTTAGGGAGGTGATGGGTTGCTCGGGTTTGGTGGTTGCGTGGATAAGAGGAAGGATGAGTATGATAAGTTTTAGGAAGAAAAGAACATGCAGGCATGGGTTAAGTAATGAAGAGGTGGGCTTCAAACAGGAAGGAAGAAAAAGAAATAGGAGGAGAACAGCCGGCTTCCACTAATACGAGCTTTCATTTATTGTTTTAAAAATTTAATAAGAACATCAACGAATAGAAAGGAATAAGAATAGACCGTGGATAAAATTTGAAATTGCAACGGCCACTCACGCGAATTCAGAAATTAATAAAAGCAAAAGGCTGTTTGATTTGAACCAGTGGGTAAGTGAATAGACGTAGGAAAGCCAAAAGTTCTAAAACGCGTACTGGTACGACTAATCGTTTTACAGATTTCGCTGCGTACCGGAACTTCAAAGCACAGAAATGAATATACCTTGATCAGCGCGATAAGACGGACAAGAGGAAATAGAAATATCCGTGTCAAGACCTTCCTATCAAAGTCCATGCAGGCACCGATATGCGTTGCTATTCCGTATGGAAAAATCCAAACGTAGCTAGAAACGTCTGAATTTCATGAAACGAATTTCGCAGTCTGATTCAGAGTGTTCTAAATAAATTTTCTCATGTTGACATATTTAGGTTTTATAATACTTTTAAATTCAACTGTTATTAACCGATTTAAACTGAATTTCTAGCGACTGACAGTACATCTATATTATTCAACGAAAATTTGTCATTTGCTATGTCTAGATAGACATATTACAAATATTAAAATTTTATTTCCAAATTCAAGTATCTAAAATTTCATAAAATTCCAGTTAAATAAAGTATTAAAACTATTAAAATTTATGGGTCGTTATAGTTTAGGTAAAAACAATAGCAAATAGTATAATATGCGATGGTTCTTCTTAAAAACTATAACAGTTAGTATATGAGAAGCATAAGAAAATTTAATAAAAGCAATTTACGACAGTTTTTGTCTATAGCCGTAACAAATACGTTGTTATTTGTGACTGTTGTTTTCATAACCGTAGCAAATGTCTATTGCAAATGCGACTAAAAAATTAAAAAATAATTTGCGACGATTGTTTAATACAGCAGTAGCAAATTGCGACCGTTATGCTTCAACCGTAGCAAATGAACGTAGACTTTCCCAAGCACGCCCGAATTGAAATCTCGTATAACCTAATTTCATTTCCCTCTTCAGAAACACTAAATCTGCCGCTGCTTCATCTCAAATCGAACTGCCATTTCAAAGCATCGAAGATCAAATATCGTGTATTAACATCTCAAATTGAACTACCGTAATTCCTAAGCCTACCTCCGCCTCCATCTGCTTACCACTACACTAGAATCCTCATTTCGCAACGGCTGTAAGCCGTTGCAAAATAATTTCGCAACGGCTTTGAGCCGTTGCGAAATGGGCAGTGATAAAAATTTCGCAACGGCTCAAATCCGTTGCGAAATATATTTTTTGCAACGGCTAAGGGCCGTTGCAAAATATTCTTTAGCAACGGCTTGTAGCCGTTGCGAAATGTAGATGTACAACTGATGTTTTAAATATTAGTAACGGCTTTTATCCGTTGCTAATTGCTATTTTTTTTTTTAAAATTCGAAATTTATCTCTACAGCAGTGATAGTCATTTCATTATCATAATTAATACAAAAATTTGCAAATTTAACACTATCACAAAAGAAAGATTATTAAACCAAATATTTTTCATAGATTAAACACAAAAACCAAACATAACAAATGTTTGAAGTATAATGTTCAACATCAACACATACCACTATATAGTTCAACAAGTATACATAACATACATAGTACAACAGCCGCTTCTGTCTACAATTCAACTGCTACCACCATCAACAGTTCACTCCAACCCTCTACCTTCCTTTTGCAACATCAACATTTCCATTAACCTGCACATACAACCAGTGCATATAAACACTGCTACAACCTCAACTACATATCGCCCATAGCAGTTTCACTGTTCACTGCCAGCAGACACCCCCTACAAACAGTGCTTCAACTCCCCTCTGACCCATCCCATCACTGCATACTCCATTAACTTCAAACCTGCAACTAGCATCAACATCCAAACTACCCAACCTCTGCTCCTTCAATCACACAATCACTGTCATTACTACAGCCTATCAATTGCCATACTTTTTAGCATACCACTTCACTCACCTGCTTACCTCAAAACTAAACTACTTACCTGCTTACCTGCTTACTAATTGTAATCACCAGAAAACTCATCTGCCACAAGCTTCCAACAACTGAACACTCCACCATCCTTACAACACATACCATCCACACCATCATCTTACAACAACTGCCTTGCTACATTGCCTTGCTTCAATCTGCCATCATCATCTCCCTGCCATTTCATCAACAAACACAATACCATAACCTACCTCTACCCCTGCTGCCTTCACAACTTATAACATACTTCCCCAATACAACATTGCAAACTGCACATACTTGGCGCATCAGTGCACATTCACCCAACCATCACCAGCATTCCACTACCACTACTGCATCATCACCAACTCCTCTATCATTCACCAACCATTCACTGACCAGCTTCAATCATCAATCAAGCAACACATATACTAGCTTCCATATTACAACCTTATTTCTCTGTCACACTACATCCACCCACATTCATCTCTGCCTCTTCACCACCACAAACTGCCACACACTTCAACATCCTACCAAATACCCACCACTGCAGCTGCCCACCAGTACACAATCATCCTTAACTGCATACATACTTAACCGCTTCAACCCCTGCCAAACATACACCATAACATAGCCACATTCACCTACCGCCTTACCACTGCACATGATAAGCCTTTAATTATTCGTCTAAAGACTCTAAACACAACTATTTTCTTTCTAAAAATTATGAAAGACTAACAGTAACAAATCAAACCATACTTTGTTTTTTTTTAACTTTATTTAATACTGCTTTTATCGTTTAACAAAATAATTACTTGTATTTTAATATTATTACATACTAACTAGTTTGATTTTCATTCAAAATGAGGATGAACGGATTTTATTCAATGAGCTTATAATAAAAGTCTATTTTAGTTAATTTGTTTGTATCATGGCTTATAACTAATAAAAGTCTATTTTAGACTTTTATTATAACTAATATTTTTATTCAATGAGCTTATAATAAAAGTCTATTTTAGTTTAACAAAATAATTACTTGTATTTTAGTTAATTTGTTCATAGAAGCTAGCTTTGAATAGCTTTGAATTTGGTTATAACTAATATTGGTACAAGTGTTTTAAGTCCATAGTATTTTTGATTGCTGGGTCCACTAAGGTGGGAAATTTTGCTCTATCAGTGAGCTGAGGAATAGCCTGGAGAATACAAAACAGTCTTATTATTGCACTTTATCAATGAAAATTGTCAACTTTTCAGGTAAGTGCAAATGTAAAAGGCAAAGTTTATAACAAGTTTTACAGCATACCCAAGAGACTACAGTTTGACATTGAGTTGGTGACAATTTTTCTACTGGTTTTCTTCCGGTTAGAAGCTCCAACAGAACTACACCAAATGCATACACGTCGCTTTTTTCGGTTAATTTACCTGATAAACATTTAAGTACATATGGTCAATGAAGAAGTGTTGCAAGATAATGTCAAAATATAAAGAGTTACTAACCGTCGAGAAGGTACTCAGGCACTACATAACCAAGAGTGCCTGAGAGTTTGAGTTCGCCCTTTGTTTGGTTACATTTACTTACTGCAAGTCCAAAATCTGATATCTGTATGAAAAAGGAAGAATTAATATACCAGGGATTTCAAACTTTGAAGTAGTAATTTACCAGGCGAATGAAGCTTGGACTTAAATTCTGAATCCAGAAGGATATTAGACGACTTAAGATCCCTACGTATCACAGTTGGGCTACAGTTCTTATAAAGATGTTCTAATCCTCTACGTAGTATATATGACATAGAATTTTTGATTCAATAATATATAGGAAGCATGTCTCACAACAACTAATACATAGGTAATTATATCAAGGGATAACCTTGCTACATCCAGAGCTATTTTCATTCGCATATGCCAAGTTAAGGCCGACCCGTTAGATGACCCTACAGAGACACGAGAAGTAATGTTTAAAAAAAATTAATTTTTTTTAAAATGTTTTGGATATGCAAAATAAGAATTTGTTACTATGCATATTTTTTGTATTATAACACAATATATGTATTCTATTCAGATATGTATGTAATTTTACAGTTTCAGAATGATTTTCCACATAAAAGTTAAATATGCCTACGCGATTTTATAAATCATAAACCGGCTAATAAAACCTAATATTTCATTAATTCTTAAAAGCAGTACTCTCAAGACACTTCGTAAACAATGCTATATAACACTTTCAAGTGTAGCCTAAATGTAGAATTTAAAAAGGAATTGGGGTCGGACTATTTTTTGTAACATCCCATCATTCATCAAATATACCAACAATATTTGGAATGCAACAAGAATGAACTTACACTTTCTTTTGACGCAACGATAGCAAGAAAACCAGCACCCATTTCAATCTCCTGCAACCCAACAATAAACAACTCTACCTCAGCCACTGCACATCCTAACCACGTTTGTAGTTTGTCGTGCAACCCTCTGTATAGATTTGAGCAGCAATCGAAGACTTTTCAAGTGGGAAAAGTGCAGATGTAGGGGTCGGTGAGGGTGGCATGGAAGGATTAAAGCACGATGAAGTAAAGCAGAGAAGTAGAGGATGGAGGTGAGGAAGACGGTGCGAATAAAGGGGATACTTTTTTCTTTAAAACATTGCTAGATCTGATCATCACATGGCTACACTGAATCGGAAGAAAAGGAGACGTCTTTTAGGGTTTTCAATTATTTTTAGGGAAGAAGAAGAACTGAGAGAAAATAGCTTGTGGAAATAATACTAAAAGAATGCGGCCTCTGAAATAAATTGGAAGCCTGCCATATAAATTTGGGAATGCAGCAAAAACGTTTGCACCAAAAACATTTGTTGTTTAATCCTCATTTCTGTAACGACCCAGAATTTTGAACAATTTAAATTGAAAATATTTAATTAATTTTAAATATTTGAATAATGGTTTGGATTGAATTTCCATATAACTATGAAATTGGCGATTAAATTCTAAAATTTAACCTATTGAAAGTTGAATAAAAATTTGAATTTTCAATTTTGAGCTGATTAAAAATATTTTTAAGGCTTGTAAAATTTATATTGATAATACTGAAGATAATAGAAACTTCAGGATTGAATTTGAAACTACTTTGTTCAGTTTTGAATTTATATCGTTTAAATTGAATTTAAAAATAGCCTTCCGAGGCACAGTCTCGGAATTTGGTGAAACCAGTTCCATTGGGTCCGTAATATTGAATTATTACCGGATCTCAAATTTCGTATTTTTCGGAGTTGTTGTGTGAGCATATGATAAGCAAACGCTTTAAGAATTAATTTGAAATTTGATTTAAATTTTTGTACAAATCAAATCATCAGCCACCCTAGGGTTCTTTAGCAGACCTATTCCCTAAACCACGCAGAGAATCACGGAAAAAAAAAAGTAAATAAATTTTTAGTTCGATAAATTTATTTAAAGAAGAAAAATTGGTTTAAAGCTAATTTACAGCTAAAATTAAGAAATAAAATTTAATTGCTCGGTTTTATTTCGAATATTAATAAATTGCAAAAATTGTGTATACAAGGTCTAAAATGATGAGATCAAGCCGAAATTGGAAAATTAGTTAAAATAAAAATTTTGGTTAAGTAAATAAATTGAACGATAATTTAAGTGTTCGATTTAATTCGAATATTAATGAATTGTATAATTATTTATGCAAGGTATAATCTGTGAAGAAAACAACCTGAAAAGGGAATGGATTGCAAAATAAAAGAGCAAGGTGAGAACTTCTCACTCAAAAATTTAAAGTTGGATTTGCAGTTATTGATTGATTGCTTGATTGTGATAGTAGATATAGTAGGATATACTATATATAGCAATATATATATATATATATATATATATATATATATATATATTGGCATATGTATATATTGGAATTGATTTCCCGCCTTGTATAGCAGATGAGACCCTATTGCGCCGCCTATTAAGCAGATATATATTTTATAAATCCCATATACCGCGATATTCCACCTTGAAGTGGAATTGGTGTTGTGCTAACGTCTGTGGATGCAGGGAAACAGGTTGGAGGGATCCAACTGGATTCCTCACAAATATTTATATGATTATAGATATTGTGTGGTTATTGATTATCATATCGATATATGATATTTGTGCCGTGATTGACTATTCGATGCTGTTGCTTCATCGGATTCATTTTTAAAGTTAAAAATAACGATTTTGAATTTAAAAGTGTTTTTAAAGTGATTTTTCAAAGAATATGTTTTATTAAATTTTTGTATTGATTCGTTTTAAAATAAATAAACTTATAAATTTTTATGTTATAAAAATTAACATTTTTATGAAATATGACAGAAAGGTAATTTTTAAAATACATAGATTTTTATAAAATAGTTAAATTGGGATTTTGGATAAATTTTATTATCGGTTTATATAAAAGATTTTATAAATGGATATTTGTGAATTAAATTTATTGGGATTCGGAAACGGGTTTATAAAGTGTTGAGTTGATGTATAAAATGAATTTCATTAAAATTTATAGATTTATAAGTTGTGAAAGTTATCAAATGAATAGATGTTGAAAATAAAAGTTTTATAGGAAATTAACTTATAAACTGGCTTTTGGGCATTTAAATGGGATACTGATAGAAACAGTTAATAAAAGAAATTTTTTATAAGTTGAAATTGAAAGAAAATATATAAAGAAATCTTATGAGTAATAAGATTTAAAAATTTGTGAAGTTCAAAGGAACGATTTGGTAAATAAATAATATTATAAGTATTCAACTTATAATATAGATTTTGGTTTATAATTGGGTCATATAAATTGAATTGGATTTAATAAAAGAGATTAGTAAATTGAAGTTTATAAATAGAGATGGAATTTATAAACATTGTTATAAATTCGGAAATAAATGGAATTTGATAAATTGAATATAGAATTTGTTAAAGGAGTTATATTCACGTTTTTGAACAGTGAATATATCGTTAAATAAAAGGGATATCTTTTGGGAAAAGGATGTTCTAAATAGAATTTAAAACGATTTAAAGATGTTTTAAAATGCATCAAGTATCGAAAACATAGATTTCAACATTCATTGTTGAAATAGACGTTTTCGAGAAATAGAAGGAAAGGAAGTCGTAGATTTCAACATTTATTGTTGAAATACACGTTTTCGAGAAATAGAAGGAAATGGTGGACTATAACACTGTTGTTATAGTAAATGATTTCCGAAAAGAAATGTTTTGTATAATATTGGGATTTATATATCTATTTTAAATTTCGAATCCCTATACTAGTGATTTTGGGTTGTCGTAACGATGTTTTACGCAACATTCGTTTTGACCCAAATAAATGTGAATAAAAGAATGATTTCCTTAAAGAATGAAACATATACTTAACTATGGTCTAAGTATATTGAATATTTTCTAATTGTTGAAAATAAATAAGATTTATGAAATACTTATTATTAAATAAGCATGGGATTGTTTTTTCCAATATGAAATGGAACGTTTTAAAGAATTTATCCTTTTGAAGATAAATTGGAATTGAAAAATTAAAACCTATTGAAACTATAGATCAATAAATATTTTGAAGATATAAATTCACTATGGAATTTATAAATAAGAAAGGAAATTGGTTTTTAAAATAAACATTGTTTATTTTTGAGGTATGGAAAAATATATATCTTGTAAAGATATTTTTGTAGAAATAAATAATTTGGAAAATTATTTGGAATCTGATGATGTTGCTCATCTCTATTGATAGTTAAATAACCGACTATCAATATTTACCTTTAAATAGGTATTTGTTGTGATTGCTTGAATTGAATGCCACACTTATTTTAAATAAGCGCTCACTATTCGGGTTAACCGGGAAAGGACCATGGGGTCGTATAACCCACTCCGAATATGTGATACATCGTTATGAATTGCATTTGAAGACCGGTGTTGAAGACCGGATAATTGTGAAAACGGAAGGATTACCGTCGAGTTACTCTGCATCGGCTGATCTCCGGTACAGAGGTTTTATCACCCTTAGTGACGGGAAGTCCGGACGTGATTAATGAATATCCGGATTGCAAGGACTTCTTTGTAAGTGCCTTCGGTTCTGTTCGAGCCCGGAACAGACTTGTATGGATTGTATGTCTGACGTTACAATTTGAGATGTAAAGCTGGTTTCTATCAAATATACTTCTGTTGGTGGCGGAGAATTTATTCTCTTAGCTTAACACCCTTCTCTGAGACGTACGAGCTCAGAGGTTATATAGTTAATGGTCACTAGTGATACATTCCCAAATTGGTAACGTGGCATGCTGAGTGTTGCTGTGAAATGATCGTTGAATGATCATTTGTGATAGGATCATTTGTTTGATCGTTTATCTTGATGATCATTGCTTTGATCATTTGTGACCCAAGGCATGGCTTTGTACCAAAGCGTAGCTTTGTGGACGAGACTTCATCGAGCCTCACACCCCGGAAATGGTCAAAACAGGAAAGATGCGGCAAGGTTATTAGGGGGTAGCACCCCTTTAGTGTATGTCATTCCTTCTGGATAGAGGTGGTATCATGGTATGGAGCCCAGATACTTAACCTATGTGGTTACTGTAAATTTATTACTTTGTGGTTGTTGGAAATCGGGGATCCTCGGATATAGATCGGTTACGATCGGGGAATGACATATTCGTGTCAGTTGTTACCCAGTTAGGGGTAACCCGGCCTTGTGTTGGCAGAGATCCGGTAAGGTTCTCTTGACGTCATTCCAGAGGCGTTTCCATGTGGCAATGGGAAGTTCCTTGGCCTGACCATTTGTTGGAAATCCAAAGAAACAATACGAGCCTTGTACGGTTTTAGTTGTATTACCTGCTATGGAATGTGGCGGTAACCTGCTATTGAACATAGTAGCCATAGTAGGCATACGATAATGGTCGTATGTTGGCTAAGATTTATATTCTACTTTCGAAATGATTTTTCTACACTATGCACTAGCAATAATATCAAATGTTTCTTTTTTAATGCGTATCAAGCATCTTTGACTATCATAAGGAGAAATCTCCTCCGATTCTGCGTTTGCATTGTGTGTGTGTGCGGGAGGCCTTATGGTAGTCTCATTTTCTAAAAAGCATTGCGAATTTATTTAAAAAATTATCCTATTCTTTGTTTTAAAGATAAATAACTGTTTTAGTTCTCACACCAGTCACATGACTGACCTGAAGTTTATTGTTCCCTTCCTAAACTCTGGGTGCCCACCAATTTCCACACGGGCAGTCTAGAGTTAGGTTATCAGGTCATTCTGGATTCAGGTGTTGCTACAGTTATCTGGAGGCGAGCTGGATGGCGTAGCATATTATCTATTGTATATAGTATTTCTTTTCCGCTGTTTGTTGTTGTACACTCTGATGATGAAATGTAATGTAATGTGATGTAATGTAATAACTGATATAGTTCTTTGTTTTAAAAGATTATTCATTTATCTATTATATGTTGTTCCGCTGCGATTGTGAGATTCTAATATAGTTCTGTGTTTCTTTT
Organism: Allium cepa; assembly: GCA_030765085.1. Lineage (NCBI taxonomy): Eukaryota > Viridiplantae > Streptophyta > Magnoliopsida > Asparagales > Amaryllidaceae > Allium > Allium cepa. Next base: position 845,332,023 of record CM060928.1, on the reverse strand, counting down.
CTGTTCTTCTTCTTCTTTTTCTCTCTCCTTCTACCTCTTTCTTCTTTCTTCAACCATAACATTTTGGTTTTTCGGCAACGAAAAATCGCTATCGTTACATTTGGTATCAGAGCCAGGTTTCGATCCTGGGACCTGTGGGTTATGGGCAACGGCTAAGAACCGTTGTTATTTAGCAACGGCTCAGAGCCGTTGTTAATCTTCCGCGTTTGGGGGTTGCAAAACTGCTAATATGGTGTAGTGTACCTCTGTTTTAACATCTTAATCGCGTATTAACATCTCACTGCCTGCCTCCATCTCCACGTTTCTACTGCCCCCGATCTGAGATTACTAGTATGTATGCAACTTTGAGTTTCTTTTTTGTTGGTTTTGTGGAAATTTGCATATGGACGCGAGATTTTGAGTTATGAAAATATATGTAGGGTGTTCAGATTTTGAGTTATATTTGTTTTTGTTTTCTAATTTTGTTCGGACATATGAATTATTCTTTGGAAGATTCATTCTTTGAAAATATATAAAAATATATCCCAAAGATTTTGAGTCAAAAACTGAATTATTCTTTGGAACTCATGTAGTGTTGAGAATCATAATGCGTGTTTGCCATTTTAGAAATTAAGGCGAGTTAAATTACTCAAACCATTTATCTCCACACATCATGAATGCTTGTTAAACTTTGCTTGACTGACCTGTAGATTTGTATTCTTTTTCCCATGTTGTTTATTGAGTAATTGAGCCACCTGTACATTGAATATTTTGTATCATTACTTGCGTGTTTGTCTTTATTTTGGCCATGTGATAATGCTTGTTATTTTGCAAAACATGGTAATATAGACAGCAACCTAGTTTAATACATAGCTTGGTTGTTGAACACATTCATAGCTTGGTACCATGATATACATGCTTTTCTAAGGAAGCTGCTTTATCGCTTTTTGCTAATAAATGTAAACTCGTGCCTGTCAACTTGTGCCTAAAAGTCATCTTTTCATTTTAACTAGAAATGTGTTTTGCAACTATTTGTCATCAACAAACTTAAACTTAGTGCTATAAGTTATAAACAAGATGTTTAACAAAGTCGTGTAAACTAGTTTTAAAGAGTAATAACAATCTAACTTATACTTTTATGCTAGTGATCAAATGACAAAAAGTATATATATGAGTTTCAAAACTTTTATTTGTGTCATTCTATAGTATGACCTTTCTATAAATCACCTTGCACGCGCGCGTGTTGATTTGAATTAATACATGCCTTATTTAGCAAACTGCATTTTTAAATAAATAGAGGACCTGATGTCCATGTTTTGTTTTATAAGTTATAGTCTATTATTCTATTTCCTTTTGTCTAAATAAAAGACCCGACACATTATTCTTTTTGATATGGCAGCATATGGTTTGCCTTGCCTTACTTTCGTCCATATGCTTTGTTGCATTGTACTTGTTCATGTGTAAACCCAAGAAGTTATCCTTGCTTTGACTTATCGCACACTGTTATTTTATTTACATATCCTCATTGTTTTGTATTTTGGAAATGGTCCTTAATTTGCACTTCTCTTGCTGTACTTATGAACATGACCTGATGCTTGTTTCATTATTTGCAATGTTTTGTTCCTACATGTAAACAATTTCGTCCCCGCTACTGTTGAATTAACTGGATGGCTGCTCTATATTTTTGTATGTCTATTGTACATATGTATGTGTGTGTATGTATGTGTGTGTGTGTCTGTATGTGTGTGTGTGTATATACGAGTACTTTGGCACATGCGATACACATGCGCAAGATGAATTTGTGTTATAAAATACTATTTGTAAGATTTTTTTAATCTTATGAAATGACTTGATGTGTAGAAAATATTGCATTTTCTATGTGCATATATGCACAAATCAATAGTTTATCAAAACATGAATGATCTAAGTTATTTTAGGAAATAATCAATCAGGTAAAGAGAGCAGTCAACCATTACATCAATATGTAGAGATGTGTAATAAATATTAAAATTAGCATTTTTAATAGTTTGAAACTTAAAAAACTTGCATCATCTCTGTTTTAAATAGTAGTAAATTAGCCTGTTAATATATAAGAAATTTATCTTTTCAGCTACAAAGATCATACCTCTTATGATACTTTCTTCCGCATGAACGCTTAATATTTGTTGAAGTACAAAACTACCTGACGCTAGCATATAGATTTTGAATTATCATTTACCGTAATATTGTTATAAAATTTTGCTTAGCTTCAGTTACCTTGGTAAGATTTCCCAAAAATACAAGGAGGAAATATCTTGGACATAAAGGAGTGGGGAGGTCAAATATAACGCATAATGGATTAATGTAAACATATTTTATGGATTTGAATACACTTTACCAGGATAAATTTCAGCCATACCTTCCAACACTTCCAATGAGATCTCCATACATCCTCGGTTGCTTTAGGCTGTTATCGAAAAGTCCATCAATGGCTGATAGCTCCAAGAACATCTTTAGATACCCATCTAAAAAATACAAATAAAGAGCAATGAACAGTATCACATAAATGTATACTTACTTGCACACACATGTGTGTATGTGCGTGCACGCCTGCATGGGTGGACGCGGTCTGCATTATAAATAACTAAAATAATGACCAGTTAGGGAGAAATCTCGCAGTAAAATTTGTAACCCACCTTATAGATATAATTATTGCATAAACAATAGAATGGTTATGAATATAATAAAAAGCCGCCACTTAAGCTTCGTATCATTTTTTTTGAAAAGCCAGGAGAACCCGACAGGCCGGTAAACTCCTGAGGAGGGTACAGTAAAGCCGTCCGCTGCCCCCATACCACCCAGGCAAAATTTTATGGCACAAATGTAATAAACTAAAGAACTATGAGTGATCTGCTGTATTAATTGTTAGTTCTATAGTCTTCTTACATCGCCATGAATAACGAAGACCAAAATAGGAGTCGGGTGCACATTTCATCATCAAATCCAAAAAAGAAGAGCAAGAACCTAAAAGAGCTTATTTCAGGTCGAGAGAGTATTCACTCCAAGTTTATAGTATACTGTTGTACACATACATACATAGAGAAAGAGAGAGAAAAATCTTCTTGAAGCTATAATCATGAAGTTGTTTCTCTTATATAAGGTGTGTTTGCGACTTTTCTTACTCTGTTGCCATCAAATATTAGCGTTTGCAAAAAGATAAATGTAATTATCTTTTACTAAGAAAGAAAGTTTATTTATTAGTTCAGAGTTCAGCATATTCAAAAATTAATTCATCTATCATTTTATTTGAAAGCCAACTATTGACAAAATGATCAACTACACATAATGTGATACAAAGTCAAATGCAAAAGTATTATATTGAATAAATTTATTTATTTCCTTATTTGAAGGATAAAATTTAATATCTTCAAAGCTAAATTTTTCATTCTTTTTGAATACAAATCTAAATGTAGACAAATGGAAATACACATATATTAAAAATCTAGATGCAAATGAACAATTTTAATGAAAAGAAAAATTTACTTTACTTGTTCTGCTTTAACTTTATGTTTTGGTTAAGCTAATTTTAAGTAAAACATCTATATTGATAACTACAGTGGAATGCAATGACATTTAGCATAACATGTATCATAGACACGTATTATGTTGTGAATTGAATGATGAAGGTACTTGCATATTTTGGTGTTCCCAAGTAAATTAATATTACAAATATATTGTTGAATCACTAGTTTTGAGTCATGACAAAGCAATTTAGAAGAAAAAGAGAATACACGATTAATCTCGACAAAAAGAGACAATCAAAGCACTATGATGATATCGAGACTTTGAACCTATGCTTTCACTGTCTATTACTTATGGTTGAGTCTTAGAAATTTGTTAAAATCTATCCTCAAGTAGTCTGCGGTTTATTGTTCTCACCTTTTAAATCAAAACAGAGCTAATTGTGAAAAAATACTACAGCTAGTTGACTGGCTATAAACTACCAGTCGACTGAGTGGTGTACATACACAAGTATGCACTGCTTTTTTTTTTTAAATTGATGCATAGTTAGTCGACTAGCCAAGAACGACCAGTCAACTGACCCGAGTCCAACTGTCATTTTTTGAATAGACATCTTCATTCTACGAAAGGTTGTGTTCTTCCTATGAATGGAAATGGATGCTCTTTTGGTCAGAACCCTTCACTAATGGCAGTAACTCTCTGACTATTATATATACTTGTTCCCAAACACTTCACATTCACCAAAATTCATTCTAACTCTCTAATATTCTTCTTGTGCTCTCATACTTGCATTCAAACAGCAAACAAACATTTTTACTGCTTTGAATCTTCAAATAGACTTTTATAATCTTAGATTCTTAGCATTACCTTCTCTTCATATCTTCACATACACTTTATATACTTGAGGATTTGATTATAGGAGGTTTGTACTATCATAGACAAATCAATGTTATCAAGAACACACGTTATCAGATATTCTTTTGTATTAGTAAAGTCCTCTTCTGCTGCTGAGGCAAAAATACTGTTCTGCTGCTCAGGTGTCTGTTCTGCTGCTCAGATTGTGTATACCTATTCCTCCAGGTTAAGTGAGGATTATTGTTTTAGTGAAATGCCATTCCAACTCTCTAATATTCTTCTTGTGCTCTCATACTAGCATTCAAACAACGAATAAACATTTTTACTGCTTTGAATCTTCAAATAGACTTTTATAATTTTCGATTCTTAGCATTACCTTCTCTTCGTATCTTCTCATACACTTCATATACTTGAGGATTTTATTATAAGAGGTTTGTACTATCAGAGACAAATCAGTGTTATCAAGAATATACATTGTCAAATATTCTTTTGTATTAGTAAAGTCCTCTTCTGCTGCTGAGGCGGAAATCCTGTTCTGTTGCTCAGGTGTCTATTCTGCTGCTCGACTGTGTATACCTGTTCCTCCGGGTTAAGTGAGGATTATTGTTTTAGTGAACAGAATGAGTCTGGGACTAGACGTAGGACGGTGCTCCGAACCAGTATAAAAATCTCTGGTGTTATTTTTATTATATTACTGCTTTTATATTTTGCACTATTCACTACATTACTATACTCTGCATCACTATATCCATATTGCACGATCCTACACACATTCATTTGGTATCAGAGCAAGGCATCTTATAACCGTTACACAGTTATCTGATATCTTGCTAATATGGAAAACAACACCAGCACTACTACTAACACTAGTTTTATTGAAGGTCAATCCACTGCACGACCTCCATTTTTCAATGGTTTGACCTATAATTATTGGGCTACTCGTATGAGAATCTATATGCAATCAAATAGTTTTGAATCATGGAATATCATACAGAATGAATTCACTCTTCCTACCGGAGAATACTCCACATGGATAAACACACAAAAATTAGATGATACTGCTAATGCTAAAGCTACGAACATGTTATTTTGTGCACTAGATAGAAATGAATTTAATTGTGTTAGCATGTGTCAAACAGCTTATGAAATATAGAGAACGCTTAAAATCACTCATGAAGAAACTAACAAAGCCAAAAAAGCAAAATCTCCATGCTCAAAAATCAGTTTCAAAACTTTAGAATGAAACAAGATGAATCCATCAATGATATGTACTCTAGATTTCAAGATATTTATCATTCACTATTAGGATTAAGAGAAAAGTACACTGATTTTGATATTGTATCAAAAATCCTAAACTCTTTAACGGATGAATGGGAAAGAAAAGGCTTGGCTATTGAAGAAGCTAATGACCTCTCTACCATAAAACCTAAAGGGTTAATAGGAAATCTAATGTCCTATGAAGTGAATTTGCAGGCAAAACGAGTACAAGCACAAGACAAAAAGAACATAGCTTTCCACGCTGAAGAAGAAAAAGATGAAGATTCAGATCAAGAAGATCTAGCATATATTGCCAAAAATTTCAAAAAGTTCTTGAAATTCCGGAAAACAACAGAAACAATGGAAAAAGGAACTTTCCAAACAAACCATCATCTATAGTTCTAGAATGCTTTAATTGCCATAAGAAAGGTCAGATCCAGAAAGAATGTCCAGAACTAAAGAAAAAATACTTCAAAAAGGGCAGAAAAGATAAGAAAAAGAAAGCATTCTCTGTAATATGGGATGATTCAGATACCTCTTCATCAGATAATAGTTGTGACAGTGAAAACGAGCAAGCAAATGTCTGTTTCATGGATACTGAAAATGAGGTTAGTGATTTTACTTTTGATGATATGATAGAGATAAATTCAGAGCTTGTTGATACTTTGAAAAATCTCAAAAGAAAATATAAGGAGACTCGTAAACATCAGAACAAAGCAGAGTTCGAAAGGGATATGCTTGAAGATGAGAAGAAAATACTAAAGGAAGAAATCTAATAATTACAAGAATCATTCCCTAATATCAATTCTCAACTCACTCTTTTGAGTCAAGAAATTGAAACTCAAAAAGAGAAGAACGACGCTCTTGTTTCTGAAAATCATGAACTTAAAAAGTAAAATTGATAGAATTGGATAATACTAGTCTCAAAACTAAGTTAGAAAGCATCACCAAAAATGTTTCAAACTTTAATAAAGGAAGAGAAACTCTATCTAAAATTATTGATAGTTCTTAATCTTTTTCAAGTAGGAAAGGATTAGGATATGTTAAGAAAACAATAGCTCCACCTGAAAAGAAAATTAGGAAAAATGTTAATCCTACTATGGTGAATTCTTACCCAAAAAGCATAAAAGTTTGGGTTCCTAAAACAAACAAAAGTTTGATTAGGAAGAAATATATAACACCTTTTTAGAAACTGTTCATAAAAATAAAGATTACATTTTCAAATGGGATGCTAAACCCTCTTGGGTTTGGTTTCCTAAAATTTAACTCTTAGGACCCTATTAAAAAGGTGGGTACCAATGTTATCTCATATTTTTTGTAGGTCCCACTCAAGAAAAGAGGAAAATGGATACTAGACAGTGGTTGCTCAAAACATATGACAGGAGACAAAGATATGCTATCAAATATTACTTACTCAGATGGAGGCTCCGTCACATTTGAAGACAACTCCAAAGGCTATATCATCGGCAAAGGCGATGTGAGCAACAATGGTATTTAAAATTTACCTCTTATTTCAAATGTTTTAATAGTCAAAAATTTAAAACATAATTTACTTAGTATGAGCCAATTGTGTGACAAAGGATTCAAAATCACTTTTTATGAAAACAAATGTAGTATTTTTAATCAAAATCAAAATCTTATCTTTGAAGAAAATAGAGACAGAAATATCTATGTTCTGAATATGAAAATAAATCATAATTCAGATATGTGTTTAATAGCCAAAGAAAATGATCCTTGGTTATGGTACAAACGATTCTGTCATACTAACTTCAAAGCTATAAACAACTATCTAAAAATGATTTAGTAAAAGGTCTACCAAAAATGAATTTTAAAAATGATCATATTTGTGATGCATGTCAGTTAGGAAAATTAACTAAGTCATCTTTTAAATCTAAAAAGGTTATTTCAACTTTACAACCACTTGAATTACTACATATGGATTTATTTGGACCAACACAAGTACAATCCATTAATCACAGTAGATATATGTTTGTAATTGTTGATGATTTTTCTAGATATACTTGGGCTATTTTTATGAAAAGTAAAAGTGATACTTTGATAATTTCAAAACTTTTGTCAAAAGAATTCAAAATTTTAATGGTTTGAAAATCAAAAACATAAGATGTGATCATGGAGGTAAATTTGAAAACGAAGCCTTTGAACATTTTTGTAAGAAAAAGGAAATATTCCATAATTTTTCGTTTCCTAGAACTCCACAACAAAATGGAGTTATAGAACTTAAAAATAGAACCTTACAAGAATGTGCTAGGACCTTGTTAAATGGAAGTACGTTACCAAAACATTTGCAATAGCTTGTTATGTTTTGAATCGTGTTTTTATTCGACCACTAATTAAGAATAATCCTTATGAACTTCTTAATGGACGAAAACCAAATATTTCTTATTTTAAAGTTTTTGGTTCAAAATGTTTTGTTTTAAACACAAAAGATCAGCTTGGAAAATTCAATCCAAAATCCGATGAAGAAATCTTTTTAGGATATTCAGATCGAAGCAAAGCTTATCGAATTTATAATAAAAGAACAAATATCATCGAAGAAACACTTCATGTATCCTTCAATGAAAATTTTAAACAAATCCCAAGCATAAGAGATGATGAAGAATTCCCTGATAATATCACAAATACAGAAATTTCAAATCTTGAAAATAATGAAAACATTGTTCAAAATAACAATTAATCAAGATCTCCTCCTAGATTATTAAGAGATCATCCTTCTGTTAATGTCATTGGAGAACTCAATTCATCTGTTAGAACAAGAAGTCAATTAAATCAAATGGGTCATGTAGCTTTCCTTTCTCATATTGAACCTGAAAATATTAAAGAAGCATCTACCGATGAAAATTGGTTAATCGCTATGCAAGAAGAGCTAAACTAATTCAAAAGAAATGACGTTTGGGATTTAGTTCCATGGCATAGTGATCAATCTGTTATTGGTACAAAGCGGGTTTCAAAAATAAATCAGATGAACAAGGAAATATTACTAGAAATAAAGCTAGATTAGTTGCTCAAGGATATAATCAAGAAGAAGGGATTGACTATGAAGAAACGTTTGCTCCAGTCGCTATACTTGAAGCAATACGAATCTTACTGGCCTATGCATGTTTTCATAACTTTAAATTATATCAAATGGATGTTAAAAGTGCCTTTTTAAATGGTTTTATAAAAGAAAAAGTTTATGTTGAACAACCTCCCCTATTCGTACACGAACAATTTCCTGACCATGTCTATAAACTTAAAAAGGCCTTATACGGTCTAAAACAAGCACCTCGTGCTTGGTACGATCATCTTAAAAGATACTTAATAGATTCTGAATTTGAAATTGGGAAGGTTGATCAAACTCTTTTTATTAAAAGAAACAAGCAAGATATTTTAATTGTTCAAATATATGTTAATGATATTATTTTTGGATCTACAAATGAAAGACTATGTCAAGAATTTTCTAAAATAACGACCAATGAATTTGAAATGTCACATATGGGTGAATTAAATTATTTTCTTGGCTTACAAATAAAACAATTAGAAAATGGTATTTTTATAAATCAAGAAAAATATTGTAACAATCTAATTAAACGCTTTAGTATGGAAAACACTTCTACCAAACCAACTCCTACGAGTACAACTATACATCTTGATAAAGATGAAAGTGAAACAAGTATTGACCAAAAATTATATCGAAGTACGATTGGATCTTTCTATATTTAACAGCTAGTAGACCTAACATAATGATGAGTGTTTACTTGTGTGCACGATTTCAAGAAGATCCCAAAGAATCACATTTACAAGCAGTGAAACGCATACTACGGTATCTTAATAAAATGAAGGATTTTGGACTATTCTATCCAAAGGAATGTCCTTTTGAATTAGTTTCCTATAGTGACGCCGATTTTGGAGGAAGCCGGACAGATAGAAAAAGTACAAGTGGAACTTGTCACTTCATTGGACGGTCTATTGTACCTTGGTTTAGTAAGAAACAAAACTGTGTTTCATTATCAACATGTGAAGCGGAATATATTTCTGCAGCTCTGGCATGTGCTCAAGTTATCTACATGCAACAAACACTACAAGATTTTGGTTTTAATTTATCCAAGTCAACTATCAACTGTGATAATTCTAGTGCTATAAATTTATCTAAAAATCCTGTCAATCACTCACAAACAAAACACATTGACATTCGTCATTATTTTCTTCGTGATAACATTGAAAATGATTTGATAAATCTAGAATTTATTTCCTCTGATAAACAATTGGCACATATTTTTACAAAACCTTTAATGAAAATACTTTCGTCAATTTAAGACGAGAACTTGGAATCATCTCTTTTAAAGATTTATAAATTTTCATAATTTTACACACACACACACACACACACTATTTGTAGTTGTGCAGTTTTCATAACACAATTTGATAAAATATATATAAAAACTTTCATCAAATTTTTGACAAAATTAAAATTTTATGACTCTAGAGAGACTTGAACACATGATCTCTTGGTTATAGAATTACAATTGCTTCTTGCATTTAAGCTACATATGTTTCTTGTCTCAACTAGAAGCTTGATTCTAATTATTCTTGAAAATTTCGGTTAACAAAAACATGTAGCTGTTGGAGCTCGAACTCTGGTCACATGACTGGTAACTCTATGCTTTACCAGTTACGCTATATTCTATTTCTTGCTGAATCTTATACTTCATCAGCTCATAACCATTAATCTTTAAAAAATTCTCATCCATTCCCTTTATACGTTTTTTCTCTGGCCATTACTTCATTGCATTTTCTGACCATAAAAATTCTGCCCTATCTCCTCTATAAATATGCATTTTTTTCATATTGGTTGTCATCTTTACAATTACATATTCTCAAACATTAACTTCAAGCTCCTCAATATTTTTTCAATGGCCTCTCATGATTCGTATGACTCCTTCAACTCTAAGTTATCTTTTGCTACACCAACATCTTCTAGTAGCTATCATTCTTCAAGTGGCTCAACTCCGTCTTTGGCCACTCCTACTCCTAGAAATGAACCAGCTCAATATTACACTGGATATACTCCAAAAAGCAAGATGTCATGGAGATCACGTTTTTTCTCTCCAAAAACTAAGGAAAAAATAGATGACATCCACCACTATCAAAAGGAGCAAATCAATTTCCAAAGAGAGATGTACTATGAACAACGAATGAATTCCAAACGTCATAGCCTTATAGAATCGATTGCCCTCAAATTCTGTGGCAAATCAGCAAAGAATGACATTATTGAACCCTCAACATCTCATCGTCCACATTCATCTGGATGGAATCAATGGAAGCAAACTCCACAGCAACTTTCGGCATCTCCAAACTCTTAGGAACGCCAAAACTATTGGTCTCCTCTGCGATCTCATGTTGAGATCACCAAGGTTGAACCAGATGAATGCTTTCCTAAGACTCCAAAATTATCGATCTTCTTGTGTTTTATTGTTCTATATTCATTTTTATTTTTTCATGTATATGTTTGTTTTATTAATCTTTGAATAAAATATTTTTATAATTAACTATATTTCTTGGCTTCAGCCAGTCGACTGAAACATATAGTCAGTCGATTGTTCGCAGGGGTAAAAACTCTCGGGTTGGCAACCAGTCCACTGAGATGTATAGGTCAATCGACTGTTTACAGAGAAAAAAACTCTTGGGTTAGCAACCAGTCGACTGACCTACCCCGACTAGTCGACTGGCTATACAAAATAACTGATGTCTCCTCGTTTTGAACCCCTTTACCCTTCTTTTCACTTTACTTTCTTCATAATTTTTACTTCCTCCAGAACCCTAGCCCTTATTTTTTTCAAAAAACTTTCAAAAACATAAAATTAATGGCTCCTCCAAGATCAAAACATTCAAAACAAGCTTCTTCATCTTTTGTTGATACTCATGTTGCTCATTGGCTATACGACGCAATCGCAATCAAAAGATGGGAGAAGATGAAAAATTCTAGAATCTTTGAAGGCTCGTTCATGGTATGTTTTGATTTTGGAGCTTAATCTCTTCAAGAATTAATGCGGAGATGTGGATTAGAGTCGCTACTCGACTATAATTCAAATCGCCACAAAATTAACCATCTAATGGTAAAGCTTTTCTTTGCAAATCTTAATCTTGGCCACCATCAACCGTCCAATCCAAATAACTGTGTATGGAGTTTGGTCTATGGGCAACTAGTTTTCTTTTCTCTTGACCGAATGATGCATATCCTTCAATCTCCAAATGAAGGTATAGATTTAAATGATGTCGAATGCAATCCAAGACAAAGAGATAGAATTAGTCACATGTTCATGAGTGACGACATGACTACATTGCGTTCTAAGCTTCTACGACCTAAAGCAAGAATCTTGCACGAGACGCTTATGCGATCTATTCTCCCATGAACTGGCTCATATGAATTAATATATCCGAAAAATTTCAAAGCTCTCTATGCCATATGGGGAAATGTGCGCGTAAATTGGTTACGTCGTATTTTGGATGAATTTCTCACCTTCCCCAAGGGGAATATGCATGTTATTTACTTTGGAGAATATAACATGGGACTTCTTCTAGATGTTGGTGTTCGTTAACCTGATTCCGAATTCTCTACTGTCAGAATGATAAATATAAGGACCATCAGTCTTATGAAGCTACCAACAAGACCTTCACCTATTACCGCATACGAAGATCGGAAACATCAACAAACAAAACAACAAACTGGAGGTCCTACAATTAGAGAACCGGAAGCACATCAAGAAGAAGGCGAGATTCTTTTAGCTACCTCCTCCAGCACCCGTGAATCCATTAAAATCCTTTCCCGAAATCAACTCCTACTGGATTCAAGGCTAAAGAAAATGGATAAGAAGCTTGATAAAATCAAAGGCTTCTTCTCTACTCTATGGGATGCCTTATCCTGTTCTTCATCCACTGCTGCCACATCTGTCGCCCAAGGCGAGCGTCCAGCATCTCGATTTACATGGTCAACATCAGAGGAGCATACTAGTAGCGACACTAGTGGAGCAGGCTGTGGTGCTCAAGGCACTTCTAGACCAGGAAAGGAGACTGCATCAGAAGGAGATTATAATTGGGATCTTGATGAATAAGTTTTTGGTTGGTAAGTATGGTATGAACTATTGTTAATATTTGAAACTCTATTTTTAGTTTGACCATTTGTGTGTTTGTTTGCTTATTGTGAAACTTGTATTAATTAGTATCACCTTGGATTTTATTTCCGCACCTTGTATTGAAACTATTTTGCTATATCTCCTTTTTGTCAATGACAAAGGGGAGAAGAATTGTACTAATCATTTTGATGTAGGTATAAGAAGAGTCATATATTCAGGGGAAGTTTTTATATGTGTTCTTTAGGTTTATTATATACAAGTTTGTCATCAATCAAAAAAGGGGAGAATGTTGAATCACTAGTTTTGATTCATGACAAAGCAATTTAGAAGAAAAAGAGAATACACGATTAATCTCGACAAAAAAGAGACAATTAAAGGACTATGGTGATATCGAGACTTTGAACCTATGCTTTCACTGTCTATTACTTATGGTTGAGTCATAGAAATTTATTAAAATCTATCCTCAAGTAGTCCGCATTTCATTGTTCTCACCTTTTAAATCAAAACAGATCTAACTGTGAAAAAAAATACTACAGCCAGTCGACTGGCTTTAAACTACCAGTCGACTGCCTGGTGTACATACACAAGTATGTACTGCTTATTTTTTTTAAAATTGATCATAGTCAGTCGACTGACCAAGAACGACCAGTCGACTGACCTGAGTCCAACTGTCATTTTTTGAATAGACATCTTCATTCTGCGAAAGGTTGTGTTCTTTCTATGAATGGAAATGGACGCTCTTTTTGGTCAGAACCCTTCACCAATGGCAGTAACTATCTGACTACTATATATACTTATTCCCAAACACTTCACATTCATCGAAATTCATTCTAACTCTCTAATATTCATCTTGTGCTCTCGTACATGCATTCAAATAGCGAACAAACATTTTTACTGCTTTGAATCTTCAAATAGACTTTTATAATCTTCGATTCTTAGCATTACCTTCTCTTCATATCTTCACATACACTTCATATACTTGAGGATTTGATTATAGGAGGTTTGTAATATCAGAGACAAATCATTGTTATCAAGAACAAACATTGTTAGATATTCTTTTGTATTAGTAAAGTCCTCTTCTGCCGTTGAGGCGACAATCCTATTCTGCTGCTCAAGTGTCTGTTGCCTGCTTAGTACCTGTTCCTCCGGGTTAAGTGAGGATTATTGTTTTAGTGAAATTCCAGAAGGAGTCTGAGACTGGACGTAGGACGGTGCTCCGAACCAGTATAAAAATATCCGGTGTTATTTTTATTATATCACTGCTTTTAGTGAAATTCACTATATTACTATACTCTGCATTACTATATCCATATTGCAAGATCCTACACACTTTTATATATGACCTAATACAACGTTTTAGCATCAATTGGGTAGGTGTTTAAGAAGAAATTTTTATACATGAATAGTAGCAACGGCGCAAGACACCGTGTAAGGTCGTTGCATAAAATCTCATGTAAATCGTAATGTATGCTAACTACCATCATCCTAAGTATTCATAAATATAGTTCATGATTAACTAAAAGACAAATGATTAGCTAAATGAGAGTAATGGAGTCAACTAGGGTTGTTTGGTAATGGTTACCATTACCATTTTGTAAATACCATTTTTACTGGTAAGTTAAAGTTGTTTACCGTTACCAATTGGCTGATATACCGACAAACTGGTAATCGTTACACTAGTGATGATAAATTACCATTTGTTTAGAAAAATAATAAGTTGATATATTTTTACATCGAACGATGCTTCATTTTATATCTCATTGGTTCACTTAATAAAGGACATAGAAAAAAGTGTATTTATCATTATTTGAGTTGAATTACTGAAATAAATTGAACTATTTTCTTGCTTCTAAATGCCTCTAATACAACATCTTATATGAATATCAATGTATTATAAATGGACTAGTAAATTATCGTTACCATTGGTTTTGAAAAAATATTACTGATGTTTTACTGTAAAAAATGATAAATTTACCGTTACCATACCGATTATATTGGTATACCGACTTTACTTTAAAATGGTAAACAATGATTATTAATGGTATGAGAATGATAAATTTACCGTTACCATAACATCTCTAGAATTAACAATGGTTTTTATTTACATAAAATAGGTGACACTAACCACTTTGCAAACTATGGACCTCGATTATGATGTTCAACTAGGAATAATCGACCTTATCGTTCGCACCGTAATTCATTGTCAATCGTAGCAGTTGCACTAAACCCTGAATGAGAAGAAATAAAGACATAAGATTAGTACTTTTCAATGCTTGATAGTGCTAATTGCATGATTAAGTTCTACAATGATACATTGATTACAACCAATAAATAAGAAAACATTTATGCAACACATAATAAGTATTAAATATTTAAATTTTTAACAACTCCACACCATTCACACCATGTTGGAGCAGAACAAAGAAAAAGTTGTATGTTACAAAGGAATAAGTTGACTAAAGTATGAAATTTAATCTTGTGGATGAATAAATATTCACATTCCTAATGCATACAAAATTTTTAATTGTAAATAATTAAATAACTGCTTTTATAGAGTTTAACAGGCTAATTGACGAAATGATCTCCTTATCAGTTAGAATGCTCATTTTCCTTTCACCAAAGGTGCCTCTGTTAAATCTAACCCACATTTGAATGTAAGATACTCCAGCATATTAAAACAATGTAACTAAAACATGCTACAATCATGCATGAGATACACAATGGAGTAAAATATAATTCAGTTCATAGTTTGACAAATATATTGTAGTTTTACTATTAAATAATCATTTGTTGTATTGCAGTGGTTATCGATTATTATTTATCTTTTTATCAAACAATTGAAGCGCAATATATATAGCTTACATTTACGTATTTCCCCAACCAAATATTTAGGAAGCGCATAAAAGACTTCACTTGGTAAAGTATTTTGGAAAGTTTTTGGTTCATACAATATAAGTCATAACAGAGATTCATTACTAAAAAAGATGTAGTAAAAGTAATGATACTGTTTGAGGAAATGTGTAAAAATAATTAGGACAGCAGAGTGTAAAAGCTATTAATAATTTAGAAGTAAACTCTATTGTTAGTTGAAATTTGGAGAATTGATTCAAAATTCATCATAACTAAAAGGAAATGTAAATAAAATACCTTAACTCATAGCTCAACCACTTTTAACTCTAATTATTTCCCTAACGAAGTAATCATAACCATCTCTATCAATTCATATAAAGCAGCTACTCTAATCTCATCTGCCTTGAAAACTGGATGAAATTCCTAAAAGTATAAAACAAATCTCAAAACTTTATGATATTTGAATGTCGTACGTTAATCAAATAAAAATATTCCTGTTTAAGTAGTATTTACCATCCTAGTGTTGCTTTCTTTCTTAGAGTGGTCAAAAGCTTCCAATTCCATGATCGTCAGAAGCCAGTGGAAATTTAAATGGTTAAAGAAGATCTATATTATAGATTGAGATACCAAATTAGATGTTTGATCAAAATGTTTCTTATGAGGTTTGAATAGTTGGTTTCGGATCTTAGTGACCTTCAAACCAACCGTTGCTTAAATTTTGGATTTAATTTTTTTGTAGAATTGGAACACGAAAGGAAGAAGAGAGGGGTTTTGGACTAAAGGACCCTATTCTCAAAGCCCATGCATAAAAAGTCCCTATTCATAAATCCATGTAAATTAGGTCCCTATTTTGTTCTTTTTTTACCAAACCGTCCCCTCCTCGAAAATCAATCTAGCATACAAATCAGGGCAAAAGCATCATAAATTAGTCAAAAACTAAAAATAGGAACGTTATTTTCATAGCTTTTTCGAGGGGGGGGGCGCTTTTCTTCCATCATCTTTCAATTCTGAGGAGTTGGCCGTCGTTCCTTGAAGAAGAAATTGGTCGAGCGAAAATTGGGAACTGGGTGGAGAACGTGGGTGTGGAAGTAAGCTGAAACGTGTATATACTAAATAGACAAATTAGCCCTTCTTAATAGTTTTCATTTCAAATTAATGAATTTTCAAATGTTAATATTTAAGATAAAAATGAGCAATTTTGGCCTTGAAAAAGGGGCACGTGCGCATGTAGGAGGATTTTGTATTAAAAAACACTACTTGTAAGGTTGTTTTATTTTACAGAATGACCTTTACATGTACATAATGTTGCATTTTTCTCATATATGTACATGCACAAATCAATTGATTATCACAATGTGAATGAGGCTAAGTTATTTTAGGAAATAATCGAACAGAAAAGTAGAGTAATCAACTATTACATGAATATCTTGAGAAATGTAGCAAAAATTACAATTAGCGTTTCTTTTAGAGCAAAATAGTATATGCATACATTAACTTCCTTTTAGTGTGGAATAGTATATTCAAATGTACACAAAACTAAATATTTTTTCAATGATTGCTACCTCAAGATAAATAGACGTGATCTTGGAATGAACATGAGTTTGAGCACATAATGGAAAGCATATACGCGTAGTATAAGAGCAATAATCTAATTAATCCTAAAATAACAGTTATCACCCAACAAATTCTTAAAGTTGCATATGGTTTACTCTACTTAAAATAATAATAAAAAAGAAAACTAGTCGGTTCTTTCTATAATCCGTGTTTTTAAACAGGGTAAATATTAATTCAAAATAATTTCTGAAATCAAAATCATAAAGATAATTTTACTTGAATTTACCTTAACTATGAAGTTTTTTCTATCAATAATGATTTCCTATGTTTCAACTAATCTCATAATTCTGATTCTTTCAATCCTTTTTTATTTAACCTCACACCTGTTTCCTTAATACCGAAATCTCATATTATGACTCTTTTATTCTACATTTATTTAACCTCACCTATGTTTCTTTAATACTGAATGCACCTGTAATAGTTCAATCTTAGGTAGGTATTCATAAATGAATTATATATTATCCAAATATTTAATATATCCATGGATCAAAAGTAAAGAATGAACCCATAAACATTGAATAAAATTATGGGACATTGAAAAGTAGAAAATAACATATCTGGGACTGCAGTATCTTTTACCATTTTGACCAAAAGATTTAATATTATTATTAATGGATTTATTTAGTAAGCAGAAAGTTCTCCATTTGTGCAACATTATGATTCTTCTATGAAAACTTATCAATGTAAAACATATAAAGATGTGATGTAACTAACTATTCTAGGGTCATTTAAAAATACATATTGAATATTTCACCTAATAGGATGGAGGTTTCACCATTGAAACTCGAGAAGAACCTTTGGGATATTCAATAGTAATATGCACGTTTACCAAACTAATGTTGATATTGCATAGATGCATGAGCATCTTCGACATACATCAGTGTTGTGGTGATTGAAGTCTCTCAAGATAGCCTGCACAAAACGTCGACAACTGAAAAAACCTATCAAACAAAAACATGGTATATGATAATATGAATATATAGTGTAATCAAATGTGATGTATCAAACACATTTCATCAAGCACGTATCCTACAATACATCAAGGGGAAAACAATGCCTGAATAAAACTATAAAATACAGTAAAGCATCATGAAAATTATAAATCAATTCAACCCAACAGAACTAGACATACATGAATAAAACAACAAATGCGAAACCTTATGAACAAACAAATTACTTTGTCCTTCCAAAATCGAATAAGAAAGAGCATAGTTAAAGAAGATTACAGCATTTCATGAAATCATAATGTTTAAGATGGAGGTTATTACTAAATGTGAAAAATGTAAAAGTTGGATGAAAAATGAAGATACCTCAAATAGTTAGCTGTAGTAGATAAACTAGGCCAAACCGGTGAAGGAACTCGGAGATTGGACTACTGAATGGGGTGTTAGGGTTCAACAAACATGACCTAAAGTCTTCATCTCGATGTTCTTCACCGTGGGTGCCATAACGATGGGTCTGTCACCAAATTACACTAAGCATACAACTTGCTCATTCTGATTCCTCGTTGTTGGTTTACAGTATAAGATGATAAATTAATTTTGAAATTTAGGAGAAAGAGGAATGTTTGTGCCAAAATTGGTCACAAACACCCAATTGCCGATTAAAGCACCCTCTTACAATTCCAGGTCACAGATAGCAGAAATGTTGAGAAAATAAATGTGAAGAACACTCAAAATTTGAAAGGAAACACATAGAAAAACAAAGGTTTAGAGTGGTTCGGTGTGTTGCCTACGTCCACTATGAAATGGTTTATCTTTATTAACTTTTACTTGTTGGTTACAATGAATTACAACAGTGAATTTCGAGTACAACAGTGATTTTCGAACACAACAATGGTTTCGACAGAGTCTGCACGTAGGAGAGCCACTCAAGTCCCTTTTCTGTAGGTCTTGGGCTGCTGTTTATAGGCGTAGACTGCAAATATCTTGCTCAGATCTCGGAAGACCTCTTCTTGCATGTGGGTGGGCCCACACGATCAATCCCATGCAGTTTGCCCTCGATCTGTGACCGATACGAACGAACTTCGTATCGATCGATACTTCGTCCAATTGAGTCGAGATTTAGCATGAACATTTTTTAGGTTGTAAGCAAACTCCTATGAGAATTTGGTGGCATTTGGACTTGTAGATTGTGAGTTATGATCGATGCAAGTTTATACTTTTCGAAGGCTGTCTCCTTCATATTGATGGCATTTGTACCAATCCTTTCGCATCGATAACCTTGCACGCAATGTCTGATGACGTGCCGCTTGCTTTTAGGGTCGATCCATATTTTGTGCCGAATGATTGAGTCTTTCCTATTGATGCTCCTCGTTCGTATCGACCTATCTTGGTCCTGTTCGTATCGATGGGAAGCATTTATTTCATATTGATGGACAATGTTTTCTCGTATCGATCATTTGGTTGCTTATTCGTATCGATCGCAGGCCGATCGATATGAATTATACAAATGGAATCGACATGAACTAGCTTCGGTTGACTTCGTATCGATGACTCGTATTCCTATTCGTATCGATATGTTCTTGAGCATTTCGTACCGATGGAAGAATTTCGTTTCATATCGTTCATGGGATGCATGCTTCGTGTTGACCTTTAACCGATCGATACGAATTCTTGAGAGGAGGAGGAGCGATACGTGTTGTGTATTGGCGGTATTGGTACAAAATGCCCCTAGGTGATGAATACGTTAAAGTAGGCATGATAGATACGATTTGATGGGTGCATGATGGATACGAAGAGATGTGGTTGGCGACCGATACGAACCAAGCCACTATGCTTGATGGATATGGACCAGGTGGAGCCTTTGGTTGCCAATCGATCCATGGCTTTGACTTGAAGCAATGATCACTTTGACCGGAAGCAAACCTATCGGCGACTCGAAGCAGGTGTTGTGGTGACTCGAAATAGCTTGTTTCTCAATGACCCGAATCAAACCTTCTGAAAACTCAAAGCAGACATCAATATGGATCAGAGCAGACTCCAATCAACTTGAAATGACTCAACATTCATCAAAACCATATCTTAAACGCCTTGCACGGTTGGTCGTCGACCATGTTATGCTTTTTGCAGTTTTTTGGGTTAAGTTCGCAAGTACGTTGTCTCACCAAAAGGTGGGTTAACAAGGAAGTATTATTAGTATTATTATTTTCAACAGAGGAGAAAGGGAAGTCATATGGAAATAACTTAAATGGATTTCACCATACGGTATGTCGGTGGTCTGCACCGCTAATCAATCTCAAGGTATGGGACTTCGATTCCATTAAAAAAATTAGGCATTAAGGATCGATTGTAAAAGACAAATCTTTAGACATTGTTGAAAAACCATATTTTGAACTTTAAAAATGATTGCAAAGCTGATTTCAAAAGGTATTATGTTTTCTTTAAAAAAATTTACAGCTCAAAATAAAATATTTTGAACTTGTTGATTTTAAAGGAAATGATTCCCAAAATGAGAAATCTATTTTCATAGATCACTTGATTTGATCTCAAAACCATGGATTTTAGCTTTTAGGTAATAAATACATGATTCTTAGATATATAGTAATACATGATTTTAGCTTTAGTTGGAAGAACCATTTGATTTTATACTAGAGAACTACCAGAAAAAAGATACAGTTCCAGTTCCTGAAGTATTATGGTCATTCATGTTTTACGTCCCTTTTTCCATTTAAGAATTAAACAATTTTCAGAAGAAGTTGATTTTGTTTTGTTTTGTTTTGTTTTGTTTTTACGTTTGGTTAGAATTTCTTAAGAAGAAATCTAGGTGTGTACTAGAGAAGTAAGGATTAACAAAATGGGTCGTATACAAAGTTTAGAATGGGTTCAAATCAAGAACTACCATGTTTTCCCAAAATTTACCGCTTTATGGAAATTTAAAAATTGAAATTGTAGTTTTTTGCCGTAAATATCAAAAAATCGAGTAAATTGATCAATGTTGAAAGGTTTGGCCCAAGTAGATATGTGCGTGGCAAATAAAAATTGTGTAATGAGATGACAACATTTTTTTTGTAGACTTGTTTTTTTAAAATAAAAATAAAAATTGGAATTCTAGTTTCGGCGAACTACTAATTGGTTGAAACCGTCAGGGCTGCTTACTCTTCCTCTTTTGTGTAAGTTCTTTTTCCTCCATTCATATCTTTTTAAATACTTAACCATATAACTTGTATTTTCTTGTTTAATTGATGATTTTTTCCTCTATATCATTAATTATCGTCTAACATTCAGTTTACAAAATCCTGTATTCAGTTCATGTTTCTATACTGATGCTTAAGTTAAAACTATGTTAGAACCACCGTCTCGAAACTTTATGAATCCAAAGAAGTTTCAAACCTAATTTTTCTCTCTGGATCTGTCCAGTCCTTTTAGGTAATCATTATTTGATTTGATTATTCGTAACTAAGATAGTTTGCAAATCAAATAAGGTGTTGGAATGTGAAAAGGATGCAACCAATACACTGGTCTTTCTATGAAACAAATAGAAATTCAGTGGAATTCGCATTGGTCATAAATATATTGACCGACACAATGGTACCAACATAACTTTGTATCATGTATGCATTAAACGTTGATGAACTAATAGAAATGTTACTTTGATTGGTTCCTTGTAAAAAGTCTCAGAGTATGATTAGTTCAATACGATTAAGTTTTTACGAACTGTTGCCAATTCCTTTTGCAACAAAGCCTTTAAGAAATAAGGAAATCATGATTGAGGTGAAGTCAGATGTTCAATTCTAGGTCTGCATATTCTAAGTACCATGTTGCAGAATCAGATAACATATTGAGTAGGAAGAATAAGTATTCTATAGCGGATTCTAGATTGCTTAAAGCGTCTTTTTCAGGGAATGGTGTAGTTGATTTTAAAATGCATAGAGAGGCTGGTTCTAGTTTGAGTGAGCATAGTTCGGTGAGGAGAAGTGCTTATTTTCATAGAGTGAGCATTAGGGCTTCTAATTTCTCTAGCTCGAGCAAAGACAATGTTAGAAGCTCCACTAGGGCTTCTAATAGCTTTAGCTCGAGCAAAGACAATGTTGGAAGTTCTTTCTTTCTTTTTGTCCAGGGAATTGGATAGTGATAAGACTATATTAGCAATAATTCTCAGTGCTTCTCTATTCATTCATTACTAAGATATCAGTTGACTACTTATGTCTTTTTCCTAGAATAAAGGTTGAACTGTATGAAGTCGAACTCTCAACATTTTCCATCGAGTACTTGTTATATGTACTTTTGCTGTTTGTGATTATCGACATCAATTTTAATTTAAATAATAAGTTAAAATATGTAGCTTGATATCAATTGGAAATACACTGTTAAATGATATCTTAAAAAATTTATTATATTATTCGATTGTTATGTTAGTACAAAATTTTCATAAATTGTTTGACGACATAAGTTTCAAATTACATTGTTTGAAAGCTCATTTAACGTGAAACATATTTTTTTTTCTTGTGTAGTGTATCTCTAGCATTTGTACATGGATCGTAGTTGGATGTAAAACGTAAAATGTAGCAATGCCGAGTTCGTGAATGAAATTGAAGAGTTCATCAATTGTCTGTTGGATGATCAATAAAAAAGAAGGGTAGAAACTATTTTTTGTCCTTGTAGACTTTACAAAAATACGAGGAGGTTACGTAATATAGATCAGATTAAGGATCACAAATTCGTAATGGATTTAAGCAAAATTATACACAGTGGATATGGCATGGTGAAAGTTTACTTAGTACAACTAGTTCTAGTAATCATGGAAATGATGAGAATGACCTAAGAGATAATGTGAATAATGAGGTAAATGATGAGGATAATGAGAATGATCGTGTTCATGAGATGTTTTGCGATGCTGAAGAAAAGTTGATGGAAGAGCCAAAGTTGTGTGAAAGAATATTAATTATTGTTGAGAAACCTTTGTTTCCTGATTATGCTAAGTTTACAATGTTGTCTGCTATGCTCAAGCTTTACAATTTAAAAGAAAAATTTGGGTGGAGTGATAAAAGTTTTACATCATTGTTGGAACTTTTGAAAGACATGCTTCCAAAAGATAATGAGCTTCCTACTTCTAACTATGAGGCAAAGAAAATTATGTATCCAATTGGTATAGGGTATAAAAAGGTACATGCATGTCCAAATGATTGTATATTATATCGAAATGAATACGAGATCTTGCATGAGTGTCCTAGTGTGCTTGTTACAAAATACAAGGGAATGTTCGTAATAGCTCAGATAAGAAATGGCCTCCAGCAAAGGTGTTATGGTATTTTCTCATTATACCGAGGTTTAAACGCTTATTTGCAAATAAAGAAAATGCAAAAACTTGAGATGGCATGCAGTTGTGAGGAAGGATGACGGGTTATTAAGGAATCCGACCGATTCTCCGTAGTGGAGAAACATTGATACAATGTATCTTAGTTTCGGCAAAGAAATTAGGAATCTCAGACTTGGTCATTGCACGGGTGGCATAAACCCATTTGGCAACCTTAGTAGTCAACATAGTACTTGGCCGGTTCTTTTGGTGATTTACAATCTTCCACCTCGCTTGAGTATGAAGCGCAAGTACATTATGTTGTCTCTTCTAATCTCGGGACCATGACAACCAGAAAACGACATCGATGTATGCCTAGCTCCTCTTATCGATGATTTAAAACTTTTGTGGGATAAAGTTGTGCTCATGTTTGATGCATATAGTAAAAGTGATTTCACATTGTGCGCCATGGTTTTTTGTACCATAAATGATTTTCCTACATATGGTAACTTGTCTGGTTATAGTACAAAAGGTGCCAAAGCATGCCTAATTTTTCAAGATGATATGGTTGTTGAGCATTTTCATTTTTGCATGAAAAATGAGTACATGCATCATTGTAGATTTTCCCTCTCAATCACCCTTATTGTAAAAAGAAGAAGCCTTTCAATGGTGAGATAGAGAATGAAGTTGCTTGTTTGACATTAACAGGAAATGATGTTTATGAACGGGTCAAGGATGTTGAAAATGTATTTGGAAAAGCCTTCCCTCTTCCAAAAGGCTTATGGAAAAAAATCTATATTTTGAGAACTTCCATATTGGAGACACTTACATGTTAGACATTGTCTAGATGTAATGCATATTGAGAAAAATATTTGTGATAGTATCATTGGAACGCTCTTGAATATACCTAGTACGACAAAGGATGGTGAGAAAGCTAGGAAAGATATGTTGAAAATGGATATTCGGAAGGAGTTAGCACCAGTAGAGAAAGACAAACGTACTTATTTGCCTCTTGCATGTTACACATTGTCTAAAAAAGAGAAAACTAGTTTATGTGAGTGTCTTCGTGGTGTTAAAGTTCCAACAGGTTATTCTTCGAACATTAGTAGTCGTGTATCAATGAAGGATTTGAAATTGAACGGCATGAAGTCTCATGACTGCCATGTGTTGATGCAACGTTTGTTACCTGTTGCGATTAGAGGTATATTGCCTAAACATGTTAGACATGTTATTACAAAGCTTTGCATTTTTTTTTAATGTTATTTGTAATAAGGTGATTAATCCCGATATGTTGGATGATCAGCAAGCTGATGTTGTTGTTACCTTATGCCAATTATTTTCACCCTTCATTTCGTTGACGTTATGGTGCATTTGGTTGTTCATCTGGTAAGGGAAATCAAGATTTGTGGTCCGGTGCTTATGAGATATATCTATTCATTCGAAACGCATATGGGATATTTAAAAAGGAAAACAAAGAACAGATATAGACCTGAAGCTAGTATTGTAGAAGGTACTGTAGCGGAGGAGGTTATTGATTTTTTCACTCAATACTTAACTGGTGTTGAACCTATTGGATTTTACAAGTCTCGACATGATGGACGGCTTGACGGTCATGGCACAATTGGGTCAAAACTGATTTCAATTGGTGCTAAAATGATTCACAAAGCTCACTACTTGTTTTGCAACACCTTAGTGAGGTTCATCCTTACTTGGAAGAGCACATGATGATTCTAAAATCTCAAAACCCTTCAAAAACTGAAAGGTGGTTGACAAACGAACATAACCGCTCCTTCGTTGCATGGTTTAAAAACAAGGTAATGTGTTAACTGTCTCAAACAAATCATGATATTTTTGATACAATAAGATGGTTGGCATATGGGCTTTGACTTCCAGTCTACTCTTATGAAGGATATATCAATAGGTATGTCTTTTATATGAAGCGTCAGGATGAGAAGAGTAAAATGTAAAATAACGGAGTTAGTGTCGTGGCATCTTCAAGAGAATTTGCTAGTGCTAAAGATAACAGACCAATAAGTGTGACGATGTCATATATGTGATAATTGAAAATATTTGGGAGATTGAGTACAAGGACTTCACAATCCCTCTATTTCAATGTAAATGGACTGACAACCATCATGCTATATGAGTGGATGAGCATGGATTCACACTTGTTGACTTTGATCGAGTGAGTCATGATAATGATCCACTCATCTCAAGAAAAACAAGTTTTTTACGTGACTGACCTAACTGATCATAAGTGGTCTGTTGTTGTTCCCGACAAAAGTCCCATTGTTAGAATCAATGATGTGGTAGATGAAGAGTATAATCAATTTGATTAGAACCCACCTTTCTCCGTTGCCATAAGTCTACAAGAAAAAGAAGTTGATTTAAATGCAAATTATGCACGTTCTGATCATGATGAAGGGGTTTGGATAGTGGGGTAATTTTTTTCATGCTCTGTGGTGCCGCAAAATAACCTTATTATCAGTAAATGAATAAGGTTTGATGGTGTTCTAGAGAAGAAAAGATGTTCCATGGTGAACGCAATAAGTTGTTACCTTGATCATGCCGGTGAAAGTTTTGTTTGCTGATTTGGTTGTTCGTTCCCTTTTTGGCATGTTTTCCATGCAAAAAAATGAATTTTCAATTGGTGATTTCTTTGTTTATTGTCTAATTGCTGTGTTACAATGGTTATAGTCTCCATCACTGCTGTTCTTAGTGTTGCCTGAGGCTAATTCCAACTGTTTTGCACCATTTTGGTTTCCATGTTCAAGGATTGAAACCACAAACCAATAATTATAATGTATTTATTTTTTCTATCTTAAGTAGTGTATGTTTTAAATGTACAACATCTTACGTAAGAGTTAATAGGATTCGATATGTATCTAACTAATGATAGCTATGACTATTGTATAAAAATTTAATATACTCAAACTGCCAAAATCAAGATTCAACTTATATGCTTTGCAACCTAACGCTGTTAAAACCATTGACACTGCAAAGCTAGTTTGCATTTAAGAACAAAATATGTGCTAGGACTAATACACTTAAAAACTCATATGCATGAAGTTTCATCAAAATTTTCAAAAATGAAATCTGGGAACTATTTTCTTATGAACACAAATCTTCCTAATGTCTGAAAAATCCTCATGTACCTGAAAGTAGTACACAAATTTTTGTATTTATTTGGCATTTTTATACATTTGGAACTGTGAATAAATAATGCCGCTGAAAAATATTGTATACAAATAAATCCATATGACAAAAAATGTAATATCAAACCTACGTGCATATAAAAGAGCATGTACTCGAAACTTAATTCATATGACCTTTAAAATCCGTAAGTTTACTAAATTCTTAACCACTTTCGGATTTCATTTTCCTAAATAAAGAAAACGTAAGTTTACGGATTTTTTTTTAAAAATCTGTATTTTTTTGATTCTTTTAAACATTTTGAAAATTCTAATCTTTTTACTGGAAATTTGAAGAAAAAGAATAAGTTTTCAAAAATATTTGATTTTATTAAATAATTGGTATATACAAAGTGTTTAAGTTTTTATTTTAATTTTTTTAACTTCTGATTTTTCTTATACTTTAAACAAGTTCCTCTGCCTTATTAAAAAGTGTTTAAGTATTCTACTAAATTAACAAGTGGTGTTTTATGTATGTAATCAAGCAGCAAGTTTGTGGCTGCATATTCATATTGTTCATGATATCAACTTTCCACTTGTAGTCAAGTATTCAAGGTTCTGTACATTATTTTGTACATTTCATAAGTTTATGTACAATGGATAATCACATTTAAACATTATTGACTAGGTTATTACTTAGTTTACATGTATGTTTAAAAAAATTGAACAAAAACACTAAAGCCAACTTCCAAATTTCCTAATAGGATGTTAAATAGACTCAGAGAACATCCATACTAAATTTACTACTTTCTCGTTTTTAAGCAACTGCGCTGTTGCTTAGACACACACAACATCATTTTTTTTGTGTGAATGCTATTGCATAATGTAGAAGCTATTCGCAGCTAGTTGGTGGTAGCATGCCGATGTTGCCTTACTAGCAATTCAGTTTTTTTCAAGAATTTCCATGTTATTTAACAGTAATTGTTATTAACTTATCTATATCCACGAAATCAATAAGTTTATATCCTGAAATGTGTTTGTTTAACCATTTTGTTGCACATGTTTTTTATATATAATTATGAATGGGTATATACAATTAATTATTTATTAATTATGATTCATATACATAGGTTATCCATGACTATAACTATAATTCATGACATAAGTTGCTTTCCATTGTCATTTTTAAAACCATCATATTTCCATGCATACATTTAATATATGAATGGGTACATACATTTAATTGTATATTAATCGTGATTTAAGATATCTCTTTGATACAGGAATGATGGAAATAGAACAATATGGACAAAATGAAGAGCAAAACTCTTCTGCTTCGCAAACGTTTAAGAAGAAGAAAAGTGGTCCAACAACTAAAAAGAAATATAGAACAGAAGAGCCAAAATACATTAATTGGAGTGATAATGGCAAACCCATTGGAAAGTGGCCAAATTCTTTTAAGGCGTATATAGGCGAAGCATGTAAATCCAAAATTGACATCAATGTTAAGAATTGGGAGGACGTTAGTCGGGGGCTTAAGGACACTATCTAGGAAGATATTAAGGTATTATAAATTCATTGTTCACTTGTTAAATTGTCAATTTGATCTCCATGTTTTTCGATTCCATTGCAAATTTATATATTTTGTTTTTAGCATAAATTAAACAAGTTCTTAAATACCTGGCAAATTCTTAAACACTTGAGGTATTGAGTACATACATAAATTTGGTATAAGATAGATGAACATTTTATCTGTACATGAACCTTGAATACATATGACTTTCGAATTTTAATGGAAGATTTCTAAAAATTTTGTGTGCTTACATGAGAACTTTTAAACATCAAGACAGAATTGAGTTTCAAGACGTATTAAATTTCCCAAAAAAGCAGCATGCTCTGCTTTTAAATAAATTCTTAAGGATATTAAAATTAATTATGTACAAGTTTGAACGTGGCAGCTTTTGAGATATTAATATCTATAAATATTGATATCAAATATGCTGAGCATAAGCATTCATATATATAAAAAGATCAATGGTATCATATGTACCATTGGTCCTAAGTATATACATGTCCAAAAATACATATATGATAACAACTGTATGAATAATGTTTGCTTGTAGAAGTTTCTAAAAGGGAATATGTGGTTTTCAATATTTATATGAATTTTAGTAAAGTACTCTAGATCTCTGCTCTTTGTGATGTATCAAAAAGCCCGAAGCTTTTTAAGATTGATTTGAATATGATTTTGTAATGTGTGAGTTTCATATATACCATCCTTTGGGTATGTAAAGTTTTCAAAGATACAGGTTATAAGGGGAAATGCATAGCTTCATGCCAGTTTCAAATATATGTATATATGTTTTCAAAATGTATAATATGAATTGCTTCAAATTTATAAATGCATACCAGTTTTAACACAGTGTACCGGATTTATGAATATGCTAAGTTTTGAAAATATGTTACTTCCTAAATATGAATGAGTTCAAGTGTACCATGCTTTTGGTAATGCATATTACTAATTTTGAATATAAATAGTTTCAAAATTACAAACAAAATTTTGGGATACATGTCATGTACTTTTGAGTAGGCCATTCAATGGTATGGGTTTTGGCCTGAGCTCGGCCCGAACCCACCCGATTTATGCGGGTACGGGTTTTGGCTTTTACTACC
This sequence comes from Allium cepa, assembly GCA_030765085.1. Lineage (NCBI taxonomy): Eukaryota > Viridiplantae > Streptophyta > Magnoliopsida > Asparagales > Amaryllidaceae > Allium > Allium cepa. The sequence continues at coordinate 845,302,799 of CM060928.1, read as the reverse complement.
TAAGCCCGACTCAGGCCCGACCCGGGTCAAGTACGATTTTATCAAAATCCAACTCATTTAGGGCCGATTCGACTATAAGTTTTTCGTCGTATCAAAACATAAGCATATATGTTATTTGTTTACCATTTTGTTTGTTGACATGTAGATGTTTTTTCATACTTTTGCTATGATTTTGACTACATCATCATTCAATTTATATGTAACATTGTTTATATACAAATTTTAACAAAGTTGCAGGTTTAAAATACGGTTTTAACAAAAATATTCCGATTTAGGTATTTGGTTATTATCCAACGGGCTTAAAAAGCCCGACGGGCCTTGCTCGGATATTGGGTTGAAATACCCTGTGGGTTCGGGCCGGGCTCGAGTTTTAATTATTGTAATTGGATTCGGGTCTGGGTTTTACAATACCCGGACCGAACCCGATCCATTGACAGGCCTACTTGTGAGTGCACAAGTGATTTTTGTACTTACCTTGCTATTCATTGAAAGCAAAAATTAATAATTCATATATGTTAACTTGGATGTTTCTTTTGCCAATATCAGCCTTTATAGTTCATATATGTATGGTGTCATAAATTTCCATGTAACATGCACTATGTTTAATTAGTTTTTTCTTCTCGTTTTAATTATCTCAGATCGAGTATCACATCGATGACAAAATGATAAACATTGTGTTAAGAAGTGTTAATGAACGGTGGAAGGATTTGAAATCAAGATTGGCTAGTGGTTGGATTACGAAGACAAGAGAGCTTTTAGAGGACCACAAAGAGCCATACGAATTTTATGATAGTATTACACAAGCACAATGTGAAACATTTAAGAGGAATCACGAAACCGAGGAATTTGAGGTATATTTGTATCTTTTGTCTAATTTAACATTGTGTAGATAAATTTTGTTACTGGATCCGAAATTTGTATAAAAGGAAAAAGAAAAAAGAGCAATAGAAGTTAAGGTGTTAGAAACTGTATAGCTCTCACAATAGCGGATATTTTTTTATGCACTTCTGTTGTGCACTTTTTTCACTTCAGCACCATCAGTTCTTAGCATAATAAGCTTTAGTACACTTTTGCAGATCCTTCATATATATATATATATATATATCATATATTTCTTGTATCCAAATTCAATACCACAATCTTGTATTTATTAATGACATAAAATAGCAAATAAGAAAGAAGGCTAGAAAGAATCAGGCATGCAATGAGCATCCTCACTATTTGGGGCAAGTCGAATATGCTGGGAAAAAAGCTAAATGGATATTCGAAAGCCATACTTCATCAACCACATTACAAAGTGGGCCTATTTTGGATTGAAGTGTTGATTGGATTTTGGCAAGATCAAAGAAAGGAGTTGATGGAAATTATGAAATCCATAATGAGAAAACCAGGATAATTGCAGATAAAATAGTATCACTTTATCTCTTTTGGTTAAAATTTTCTAGAATATTGCAATAAAATTATGTAGAATTTTTTTGACAAAGTGATTGGAGAGAAAAAGCCATTGAAGGGACATGAGTTTCAAATAGGCATGATAATTTCTTAAATCGCGCTCTTGACAAAAAAGAGCATCCATGTCGAGTTAAGGGAATTGGTGGGATGGTCGGTATCAAAAACATATTTGGGAAGGGACATAAAAATGATGGTCCAATTGGTGTAATATCAGCAGATCAACTACATCTTATCACCCAGGAAATAGAGGCTAAAGTGAGCTAAATATTCGAGACTATGGTGGATACAAAAGTTGAACAGAAGATTGCATACATTTTTAACAGGATTGGTATGCACATGCCCAACGATATGATGGTCGACAACAACACACCATCAAGTGGTCGTCGTAGTAGCTGTCAATTAGTATAGTTGGACAAATTACAATCTATAAGAAAAACGCAAGTGACGGATCCATATGTTGACTTGCGGGTAAAAAATAATATAACCATTTTTTACAACATTTTAAAAGTACCCATGTGTACATACATACATACATACATACATACATACATACATACATACATACATACATATATATATCGATATTATTTAGGGAAAATATTCTAGATGAGCCTATGTGATGTTTATCTCCTTACAATCTAAAATTAAATGCTAGTAGTTTCATGAGCAATTTGGATAAAGAAATCATAATTAGGAATTTTGTAGCTAAGCTATGTGATTTTACGTCTTTTTGCACAATGTTCCGTTAATCACTGCTTTTGTTACTGGAAATGAACATGGGAGTTAACATCATTCAAAATATTCCAGCATGGAACATTTATAAATAATGTTACATTTTGTTTTCTTACTTTGTTACTATCAGTTCACTTCTGAACTTGTAGTAGGGGAATGCATTCTTTTTATGGGAAAATATGGCACATATTATTTTGAAAAGTCATAGTGTTGCTTTGAATTTTTGACCTGCTTGTACATGTTAGCCTTTTGATAATTCTTTATATCCATATTTAATTATAGCTTGCTTTGTATAGAGACATATACTTTCAAAAATTGCCTGTACACATATTTTAGTAGCTTGACTTTCACTATACATATTTATAATTCCATCAATGCATATAGCCTTAAAATATGTAGACTAACTTTTCAAACATATATGGTTTTCGATTTTTTGTGGTACATGCTTTTATTATTTAGCCTAGATTACATAAAACATACGTACAAAGTTAGAACTGTTGATTCTTTTCAATTTATACATACTTTTATTATGTAGCCTGACACCTTTTTAACACATGGTACCATATATGTATGTATGTATGTATGTATGTATAGTTTGACTTTTGGCATCTATTTGCAAATACACAGGAGTTTACTTGCCATTGCTCAAAAAACCAACATACTTGGTTTATATTTTCGAAAATATACTGCTGCTTGGTCATGAAATAAATTTTACATCGGTACATATTACATGTTTACATAACCAGCATTTTCATCTTGCTCTAGTATTTCCAAATGAGGTGCTGCCTTGTCATGTTTTGGAATGCATATATTTATTTCATCCTTGCCTTTATTTCTATGCTTTGATGTTTAGCATGGTACTGAATTGTTTGTTTTTAGTAGATGTTAATTGATTTAGTTTTGTACGTGTCATTCTAGAAACCAACTAAATGTCGTTTAGCTGTGAGTTTGGACTCCAAATTTGTCGTAATGGGTCATGGCATAGTACACCTTGCTTCAAGGCTTGGAGATCAATGTCATACTCAACTAATCTTGGCCTATCATGTAAACGTTGGGATTGATGCAGTGGAGCCTATTCATGAAGGAACCCCATTTCCGGTTCCAACTAAACGTCATAACACGATAGTAGAAGTGCTTAGTGTTTTTATTCAATGGCCTAAAAGTCTTGTGCTTCTAGGGGATAATGATATGGTAAATAAGTCATTTTTGGCATTTTGTTTGTTAAGCTTTGACATTTCTGTTTTGTTGTGTATAATAACCGTCACAAGATCCTGCATTAATCTTCGAGTTTGTCATGTGCAGGGTACACCTATTACGAGCAAATACAAAGTGGAAGATTGTATTGCTAAGGTTAAGAATAATAATGGAAAGGTCATGAATATGATGATAAATGAGTCTATAAAGCACAATAGAATCGCGGATGAAGAGATCTTCAAAAATTTGATGGTTAAATGCAGATATTTCCATGACTTGGTAGTTCAAGTGCCATCCGATGATGCCATCAATGCAGTTCAAGTGAATAAGGATTTATTTAAGTACGATAAGGACTTTGAAATCCATATCACGATGGATGACATTATCCATTTCCTTAGTATGACATGGTTGAATGAATCATGGTTGCAGATTTACATCATGTAAGTGTTTCTTACTTATATAAGACTACATTATATTATTGATTATATGTTTAAATAATGTGCAGGTGGTTAAATCACACGTGTAATGACCTCGAACTGGAGACTATCGGATTTATGTGTCCCCATAAGCTTTTCCAACCGCGGAGACATCTAGATGTGACAAATATATATATATATATATATATATATATATATATATATATATCACGAACACATGGCATGTGTCATAATCTAAGAGCTCACTCTTAGCCCCGCACTATGAAGGATATATACAATAAATTTTTAGTAACTAGAACAAGTTTGTTATTGATTTTAACTTCCTATAAATCTTATAATGCAGGAAACATTGTCTATTGCTTGTTTTATATAGAAAAGTATGAAGTTTATGTTTTTGATCCGCTGATCGAATGCAAACGTAGACTGGAAATTAAAGCGCAAGTGAACATGTATGTTGTATTTATTTTCTTTTTGACTTCATTTGGTTTCATGCTATCCTTTGTTTCACAGGATGGATTTCATTTGATTTCATACAACAAAAATTATAATTATGATAAATTTATAGAATTTAAATTCAAATATTTGGGAACTATCAATGCAATTCAAAAATTATAATTCTTTTCTTGTTTCAAACGAATGTCCCACATCGGTTGCTTTGCAAGTCTGTATATATTTATAAAACAAGTAGTTTATATTAGAAAGTTATTTTAGAAACATATATTTGCAAGAAAATGTAACAAATGAATCAAACATTTAACCCAAGTTAATGTAATTAATTAACACAGAGAAACATATATTTGCAAGAAACATATATTTTTCCCCTTTTCCTTTTTCACTTTTATTGTATATTCTTTGCACGCTCATGTTTGCATTCCTTTTGTTGTTTACAAGAGAAATAGTATTGTTGATTCAATATGTCAAATTCCAATTGCTACCTGTTGTGTTTAACTGTTGATTTATTATACTTGAACATTTTTTCTTGATTTAATTTATAAAGCAGCCGTTGTCCTAGTTAATAAGGCATGTACAAGTATCATCTTGGTTAATTCAAGTACTTACACATGTGGATACATATCTGGTTGAAAATACAAGTTTTTATATTAGAAATTAAAAATTGGTTGCACTGGTTTCGGAAGATGCAAAATATATAATTCTGAAAACATATTTTCTTGATTCAAAGCATTTAGCAGCATGTTCCGTTGTTTGAACTCATACAATAGTAGCATGGTTTCATGTTTTAATGTACACAGTAGCATATATGCTTTCTTGATTTAAGACATGTAGCAGAACCGCCAAGTTTTCTTGTTTAAACAACAACAACATGTTTCGTATTTTAAGTCACAGCAGCATGTTTCGTATTATAAGTTACTCAACAGCATGTTTCTATATTCGCATGTGCACCATGTGAGGTTTTAATGTGTGTGTTTGAAAGAGCTAGGTGAATGTGTTGTTGCATCATTTGTGTGGGAGTAATAGAGCAGTAGGTTATCTTACCTTAATGAACATGTATTCTTGCTCCGAATAATACACAATAGCATGTATTTTCTCACTTAAATATATGCATATACATGTAGTCACAACATCATGTTAGCATGATTCTCTTTCTTAAACTCAAACTAAAGCTTGTTGTTTGTACCAAAATTGGGCACAACACTCTTCGGATGTGTTTGAAGAGATAAAATGAGGAGAAAAATTGTAAAACGAAGCAGATCTAACAAACACACCAATAAACATATAAGAAAATGCATAGAAACACAGAGTTTTAGAGTGGTTCGGCGTATGGCCTACGTCCACTATGAAGTTTTATCACTTTATTGCTTGATACTTGAAGATTACAAGTTTTTTATAGCAAAGTACAACAGATAATAAGCTTAAATTCGAGATCAATGGCAGTAATGGCATTCTGGAGTGAACGTGGCAGAGTCCGGGCGTTCTTTTACTCTGAAAATTCTCCGACCCCTTTTCTGAATGACCAGGGGCTCTATTTATAAGTGCTGGAGGCTGATATTTCGTTGAAAATTCGGGAGACCACTTCTGGCACGTGAGGGGGCCCGCATGCCTGACCTTAGGAAATTGGGGCCCGTTCCGGGATCGATTCGAACTCAATTTCGAATAGATCAAGATTTGATCTGATTGAGCTGAAACTTGGCATGAACATTCCTCATGTTTCCAGTAAGATAATGTGAAAATTTCATAGCATTTGGACAGGTGGATTGTGAGATATGATCGATGCAAGTTGGTCCGTGATCGATACGAAGCAATTTCGAATCGATCAAGATTTGATCCGATTGAGCTGAAATTTGGCGTGAATATTCCTCATGTTGCCAGTAAGATACTGTGAAAATTTCATAGCATTTGGACATGTGGATTGTGAGATATGATCGACGCAAGTTGGTCCGTGATCGATACGAAGCAATTTCGAATCAATTAAAATTTAATCCGATTGAGCTGAAATTTGGCATGAACATTCCTCATGTTGCCAGTAACACACTGTGAAAATTTGGTGGCATTTGGACTTGTAGATCTTGAGTTATGATCGATGCAAGTTTGGATTTCTCAACCGTGGTCGATCAATATCTTGAGCATACCAACTCCGATTGACTTGAAATTTGGAATGTTGGCTTTATTAGCTTTTCTTGTCATGTCATATCAATTGTAGCTCGATCTGGACTCAGAAAAAATTTACCGACATCCATAGCAGACCTATGCGTTAACGATCTCCAGGACGAACCATCCTTGGTTTCTAGTCAAGTTCTTGGTGTCACGGCCTTGCCAAAAGGCGGGGTAACATTTGCCCCCCAAAGTACGTCTTGTGTGAACTTGACGTGCTTTGAAAAGCTGCCATCTTCATTCTGAAAAGTTCTACCCAATTCACTGAGTAGTTGCTATCTTTTCGTCAAAAGATTTTGCCTTTGGTTGATCTTCAGTGGCGTAGATGTCAAACTGTTGATTGTCAATGATCATGAAGTGTTTTGTTGTAACTGAGTGTTGAGCACTAGCGATTTGTTGTTCATCATTTTGATTGTCATCAGGTAAGCATTCAATTCCTGGTAACTTTGAAAATTGAGTGTTAGTTTGGCATACATGCACATATGTTAGGCTGACACCTATTCACGTTTGCACATTTGCAGGTCGTCATCAAGTTCTTTAGTTGTTGTTTGGATTGAGTTTGTATCGATCCTCTCCTGGATCGAAGTGAAATTTGAGTTGTAACAACGCTCGATGGTTGTTTTAAGTCCTTCCTTTCGTATCGATCCTCTCCTGGATCGATTTGAGATGTTAGAATGTACGTTTCGTATCGATGGATACGTAATATTAGGTTTTGGATTGATGGATATATTGCGCGAATGATTGAACCTAGATTCTACTGTGTTTATACTATAGTCCAAGTTGTAAGAGCTAGAGTTGTTTGATAAAAGATCAAATTATATTCATCTCATTTCTCGTGCATGCCCCCAAGTTGAGGGAATATTTCGATAAGCAGCAAGGTAGATAATGTTTGCTTCAATTTTGCACTTTATCCCATTGAACTGTGATATCGAGTTAACAGATGGAAGGCCGAGCCGTGCCATATTCTGCATTCTGTCCTAGTTCTTTCCTCTAGGTAGAATACTTCGTTGCCTCATCAACATTTACTTTGTTGCTTATGTCGTCATACTCCGGGCAAAAATTGAAGAGTGAATCGTCCAGTAAGATCCAATGTAGGATTGATACTTCCCTTATCGGATCGAGGGGAAAAATCGGTGGGTGGACAATTCTGTTGCACTCGTTGTGAATAGCTCGTTTAGTCGGATTATGGTAAGAGTCGAAGAATGGATGGTCGCATTGCATTCTTTCGGAGTTGGGTGATCAACCACGTCCGTTTCGATTTACGTTCTCCCGTTAGATCTACGGACAAAATCAGCTCAAATGCAGTCAGGTCATGCTCAACCAGTCTCATGCTCTTCCTGGCGGATCGAAGGAAGGCGACGGAGGATGAATGGTCAAGTCACACTCATTCGTGGTTCTATCCATGCTCTGGTGGTCGAAGGTATTCGATGGGCGCTCGTGTCACATCGATTTGTAATTGAAGAGGATCGACATTGGCCGTCGATTTAGCGACACAATGTAGAATGTAAGGACCTCATTGCCTATCGATCCATTGGTATGATATGAAAGGTGCAGATTGATATTGCCCGTCGATCTGGCGGTATGATATAATTGGCTCCCCGTAACTTCGCGCATCATTCTAATTGGTTAGCATTAAGGCCTCCTTGCAGTCATTGCCTTAAGTTGTAAAGGATGCTAAGCTAGCAATGTAGCGAGTCACCTTTCTCTTCTTTTCAATGATTTGTTATTCTGCCCACAGTCGCAGAGTTAGTTTGTGGACAGTCTAATTGTATCTGTAGCGAGTTTATATTCCTCCTGTCGACTTTTGGTCGGAGTTGGTGAAAGAATGGTTGGATCACATTCATTCATTTGTCCACGCTCTTAGTCGTACTCCGGAGATGAGAGTTAGTTGAAGGGAGATTAGTCACACCTATTTGATATTTACTTCCCTGTCCACACTCTGGGGACTAAGAATTTTAGCAGAAAATGGTCGAACCACATTTTCCTCGATTAACTCCTCTGGCACTAGTTAATGGCGAAAGTCGAAGTGTAGTCGGTCACATTGCGACAACTTTAATTTGATGTTCCTCCTTCTGAATTGGAGAAAGGAGCTAATTGGCGGATGGTTGGGTCATATCCGGCCACGTTGCATGCACAACCCGCCAAATCATTGGCTAGAGTTAGCGGATGAATGGTCATGTCACGTTCATTTGCGATAGGATGGGTAATCACATCCATTTAGAATAAGACGTTCAGCTAGGTCCGTTTTTCTAATCTGCATCTACCTGTCGAATCATGGAAGAAATTCTGTCTTGTTCGGTTGGAGTGCATCCCTATAAGATTATGTTGTAGGTCCCATGCCGGGGATAAGTGTTGATGCGTGAACGGTCGTGTCATTCCCACTTTATGCTAGATGGTCAGAGCATTCGATTTTTAATGATAAGTATGCCCCCATGTCAGGGGAAGATAGGAAAGCGGATGGTTGAATCACATCCACTTTTTGTCTACAGGACTTGTTGTGGGATCAGAGTTGATAGATGGACAGTCGAATCGCATCCCTAGTGATATGTATATTCCAATTCTAGCTTTGAGGACTGGAGTTGGTTGATGGGTTGTCAGTCAAATCCATTTGGTATTTATACTCCAGTATGCGCTCTCGGGACTAGAGTTAGTTGATGTTAATACTCCAGTTCGCACTCTGGGAATTTGGAGTTAGTTGATGTTTATACTCCAGCTCGCACTCTGGGAATCTGGAGTTGGCATGTATATTTTGGTTCACACTCCGGGAACCTGGAATTGATGCTTATACTCCACTTCATGCTCTGGGAATTTGGAGTTAGCATTTATGTTTTGGGTTCGCACTCCGGGAACATGGAATTGATGTTTATCCTCCAATTCATGCTCTGGGAACTTGGAGCTAGCATTGACGTTTCGGTTCGCACTCCGGGAACCTGGAATTGATGTTTATACTCCAATTCGCGCTCTGGGAATCTGCAGTTGGTATTTGTATTTTGGTTTGCGCTCTGGGAACCTGGAATTGATGTTTATAGTCCACTTCACGCTTTGGGAATTTGGGGTTGACATTTGTATTTTTTCAGTCCGCTCTCCGGGAACTTGGAATTGATGTTTATCCTCCAATTCACGCTCTGGGAACTTGGAGCTAGCATTGACGTTTCGTTCACGCTTCGGGAACCTGGAATTGATGTTTGTACTCCAACTCGCGCTCTGGGAATCTGGAGTTAGCATTTGCATTTTGGTTCGCACTTCGAGAACCTGGAATTGATGTTTGTACTCCGACTCGCGCTCTGGGAATCTGGAGTTAGCATTTGCATTTTGGTTCGCACTCCGGGAACCTGGAATTGATGCTTGTACTCCGACTCACGCTCTGGAAATCTGGATTTAGCCGATAGATGGTCATTCACATCTATTTGGGCTTTTTAAGAGTCCGTTCACACTCTGGGAACGATGGATTTGATGTTTATACTCCAATTCACACTCTGGGAACTTGGAGTCAACCGATAGATGGTTAGTCACACCTATTTGGGCTTTTTAGGAATTCGTTCGCACTTTGGGAACGATGGATTTGATGTTTATACTCTAATTCACGCTCTGGGAACTTGGAGTCCGTTCACACTCTGGGAACGATGGATTTGATGTTTATACTCCAATTCGCACTCTGGGAATTTGGAGTCCGTTCGCACTCTTGGAACGATTTATTTGATGTTTATACTCCAATTCGCACTCTGGGAATTTGGAGTCCGTTCGCACTCTGGGAACGATTTATGTGATGTTTATACTCCAATTCGCACTCTGGGAATTTGGAGTCCGTTCGCACTCTGGAAACGATTTATGTGATGTTTATACTCCAATTCGCACTCTGGGAATTTGGAGTCCGTTCGCACTCTGGGAACGATTTATGTGATGTTTATACTCCAATTTGCACTTTGGGAATTTGGAGTCCGTTCGCACTCTGGGAATGATTTATGTAATGTTTATACTCTAATTCGCACTCTGGGAATTTAGAGTCCGTTCGCACTCTGGGAACGATTTATTTGATGTTTATACTCCAATTCGCACTCTGGGAATTTGGAGTTAGTTGTAGGACTGTCGTGTGTCATTCCAGTTCAGCCTTTGATGTGATGGCTTGCCCCGAGCTGAGGTTTCACTTAGTAAGTGGCCGGTCGTATCACAGTCACTCGCTATTTGAATAAACTCCATTGTTCGATGGAACTTAGCTCTTCGTGTGTCGTGATTGCTGAATGTTGCATTCGGTGAATCACAGCTCTAGCTTGAAGAGATAGTAATTAATTACTGGAATGGAAAAACATGGCAAAGTCAGTGCCTTATTACAAATTCAAATTTCAGAATGTAAAGGAAATTGCAAAGTATTCATAGATTAAATAGAGCCTGTCATGTGTAACAGTGACGAAGATCCTCGTCGTTCCAGGCTCCTGACAAAGCGGGTCCGCCACTGATGGCGTTTATCACCAATCTTCCGTGGGGACAAGTGGAATCCTCCTGTCTCGGTCGATCGGGATCATTGTTTTGATTTGATGGGCCCGCTTCTCTAGGCTGCGGTGCCCGCACAAACTGTTCCAGCTTCCTTTCTTTGATCAATTTTTCAACGAGATCTTGTAAGTGACGACACTCGTTCGTATTGTGCCCGTAGCTTTCATGGAACCTGGAAAATTTTCCCGTCTGGATTTGCCTCTCTGACGACGGTTTTGCTGTAGGTTTTTGGTACTGAATTGTATTACAGGTTTGTAAATACAAGTTCTCCAGTGATATATTCAAAGGAGTATAACTGTTAAACATGGATTTTTGCGCTGTGGGCCACGATTTTGATCTTGTTTTCTATTTTGATTCACGCCTCTCTCCGTCGAGCTTGCTTGTTTTTAACATTCAACAGAACTTTTCCGGAGCTCTCACCGGACTGTTTGATTGCGACATTGCTTTGGATTCCTTTCGTGCTTGGCCCTGCATCAGTTTGCTTCCTAGACTGTTTCGCATCTTTCCTTCTCAGGAATTGAGCCGCCTTGGCGTGGAAACGGTCCAATGATGCAGGTGGTTTTCCAGCTAACCAGTTGCCAAACTCAGAATCGGGGTCGATCCCCTTAGTCAATGCCATAAGGATGGAGTTATCGTTCGGATTGCTGATCTCGGCACATGCAGTATGGAATCTCTCTAAGTAGTGTCTGAGTGTCTCTCCAGGAGCTTGAGTGACGCTAGATAGAGTGTTGACATCTTTTGGCCTTGCGACGTGCATGCGGAACTGTTCAATAAATTTTATGGCAACTGGTCGAATAAAGAGACGGATCGTGGATGGTCGGATCACATCCACCCTATAACAAGCGAGGTCGTTAGATGGACGGGTCCATCCTCCTCTAACTTGGTTAGGATACGGCCAAAGTCGTTAGGTGAAGGGATCCATCCTCTTCGAAACCGCAGTTATGAGTTTTATACCCCAACCCGCACTCCGGGAGTTTGGAGTTAGTTAGAGATTATCGTGTATTAATACTTTTTTGGCTTCGGTGTAGTGACTTGTCCCCGTGCCCAGGGTTTCACGTAGCAAGTGATCGATGGGATTTCGATTACTTTCCACTTATCTGCTATCAACGAAGGATATGGACGGTTGAATCACATCCATCTTCATTTGGATCCCGGTTCTGCCAAGCCTAAAGAGTAAGATTAGTGTTCTTGCAAGCTTTGAGCTCGAGCAGAGGAGAAGATGGCTGAACTACATCCACTTTGAGTTGTGTATTTTCCTTTAAGTTGGGGGCAAGAGTTGGAGAGTAGATGGTCGAGCCACATCCACTTTACGCTTTGCGCTCTTCCAATCGAGTTGAGGAAGAGAGTTGGAATGATGGCTCATGATGATTAGCGAGTAAGTAGTCGGTTGTTGATGTCTATAAATTGAGGGTTGGCCCCTGATGAAGTCGATTTAAGGCACGATTGTTCTACGGAATCACAGACGCAAACAGGGGAGTGAATGGTCAAATCATATCCACTTTAAACAAGTGTTATTAAGTAACCACAAGCGTCTAATGCAGGATCGGATGCATGGACGGTCACGTCCACCCTTGGTATGATTCTGATTCTACTGGGCATCAGAAGAAGCATGAGTATTTTGGCGAGCTTCAAGTACGAGATGGAGAGTGCATTGTTGGGACATATAACTACAAGTCTTTCTCAAATCTCCTAATTAAATTGCATAGGCAAATGGGTGGATGGTCGGTTGCATCCACTTTGTACTGGAGTCCCAACCTTGTCAGCCTCTTCTGCTTTAATGCCCTGCCCCCAAGTCAGGTGCATATAGCAGCCGACGAGTGGTTGAATCATGCTCGTCCTGATGATACCTCAATGATTTGAGCATAGTACACGGAGGTTGTTTTGCACCCATCCTTAAGTACTCGGTTACCTGCATCATTTGCAAGTAGTTTAATTCAAGTCGGTCATATTTCGCAACATAAACGAAATTGAAATAGAATTAATTCAAAAGAGATCGGATTAAATCTCATTGACGTGTGAAGCAGCGTCGTATGCTTGCTATTGCACTTCAGTCTAGCCCTTCTCTGTTGGAAGTCTAATGCAAGTGGCTCAGTTTGACCAAAGTTTGTGACTGATAGGGATCAGGGATTCTCGGCCCTTCGTTTTATAGGGCTCGAACATATTGTTAGAGTTATCCTTTTCGAGGCCGCCCTATGGAGTTGGCATCCACGGTAGCCATCTAAAGAAGAGGAGCTTCCTGATTTAGAGCATGGATTTTGCATTTGATGGCATTCATCATTCTTCATGGAATCCATGCACCATTCTCCCTTTATGAGATAGTGTCAGAGGTTGAATTTCCATAGTACACTGACATAGTCAGCATGCTGAATTTTTGCTACAAATTTTGCATGTAGGATGATTTCAATGAATGGGTCCTGACTAGGAGAGATACTAATGTCAACATTATCAAGTTCATTTTAAGGCTACAGGGTCTTGTATACTAGTGAATGATGTATGCCCGATTTCCCAACATTCGAGCGGTTGGTAATGTCGATTGGATGGTGAGTAGATTAAGATGGGCACATAGATTGGTGATTATTTCTAATTTTCACCAGGAATGAGGCTCGCATAAGATAGTTAGGAAGTCCTCTTAGAGTTGTATGTCATGCTTTTAGTCATATGGACGTGGAATGATTAAGATGCGGGCATATGAAGATGGTTCAGTGGTGTACAACTATGTTTTGAGTTGGCAGAGTAGACAAGGCAGGGTAGTCGTTATACTAGCCATCGCACCATAATTGTCAGTTTAGGAGTTTTAAAAGCTGGTCAATTGGAGGAAGTTGCAGTCCACCTTAGAAGCATGATACATCAATCAACTCTAGTTCTTGGCATATTAGCTAGGTTCTCCAGCCTCTGGGAGCACCAGTTGAATAGCATTTCAATACCTATTCCTTGATTGCAACTCAAAAATTGCTACTGTAATCTCCTACTTCCCGTCCAATCATGGAACGATCAGAATGTTCCTTTATTTAAGTTGAGGTTTGGATTAACCAAAGTGTTTGTACCAAAATTGGGCACAACACTCTTCGGATGTGTTTGAAGAGATAAAATGAAGAGAAAATTTGTAAAATGAAGCAGATCTAACAAACACACCAATAAACATATAAGAAAATGCATAGAAACACAGAGTTTTAGAGTGGTTCGGCGTATGGCCTACATCCACTATGAAGTTTTATCACTTTATTGCTTGATACTTGAAGATTACAAGTTTTTTATAGTGAAGTATAGCAGATAATAAGCTTAAATTCGAGATCAATGGCAGTAATGGCGTTCTGGAGTGAACGTGGAAGAGTTCAGGCGTTTGTTAACTCTGAAAATTCTCCGACCCCTTTTCTGAATGACCAGGGGCTCTATTTATAAGTGCTGAAGGCTGATATTTCGCTGAAAATTCGGGAGACCACTTCTGGCACGTGAGGGGTCCCGCATGCCCGGCCTTAGGAAATTGGGGCCCGTTCCGGGATCGATTCGAACTCAATTTCGAATCGATCAAGATTTGATCCGATTGAGCTAAAATTTGGCATGAACATTCCTCATGTTGCCAGTAAGATATTGTGAAAATTTCATAGCATTTGGACAGGTGGATTGTGAGATATGATCGATGCAAGTTGGTCCGTAATCGATACGAAGCAATTTTGAAGCGATCAAGATTTGATCCGATTGAGCTGAAATTTGGCATGAACATTCCTCATGTTGCCAGTAAGATACTGTGAAAATTTCATAGCATTTGGACATGTGGATTGTGAGATATGATCGATGCAAGTTGGTCCGTGATAGATACGAAGCAATTTCGAATCGATCAAGATTTGATCCGATTGAGCTGAAATTTTGTGTGAACATTCCTCATGTTGCCAGTAACACACTATGAAAATTTGGTGGCATTTGGACTTGTAGATCTTGAGTTATGATCGATGCAAGTTTGGATTTCTCAACCGTGGTCGATCAATATCTTGAGCATACCAACTCCGATTGACTTGAAATTTGGAATGTTGGCTTAATTAGCTTTTCTTGTCATGTCATATCAATTGTAGCTCGATCTGGACTCAGAATTTTTTTACCGACATTCATAGCAGACCTATGCGTTAACGATCTCCAAGACGAACCATCCTTGGTTTCTAGTCAAGTTCTTGGTGTCACGGCCTTGCCAAAAGGCGGGATAACACCTATTTCCCTATTTAGATTTAATGTATAGCAACAAGTTACAAAGTTACACACCAACTAAATTATATGCATGTACATATACGGGTCTTTCCTGTTTTGAGCTGATTTATCGTTGATTCATTTTTAAATATTGGTGGATGATTTTTGGTGAGTAGCTTTAAATGTTTTTTTATTTTCAAATGTGAATTTTATCCACTTTTGGATTTTTTACATAATTTCCTTTGAAAAATATTACTGAATCATATTCAATATTTAATTCAATTTCGTATTCCAATTTTATTTCAAGCAAGTATTTTTAAAACAGGTAGTTTATATCAGAAAGTTGCTTTAGAAACATATATTTGCAAGAAAATGTAAAAAATGAATCAAACAGTTAACCAAGTCAATGTAATTAATTAACATAGAGAATAATTGAATCTATACTTAGAATATCAAGATACATAGTTTTGTTGCCTCAAAGTACATGACATGGTTGCAAAATGATTCCAAAATCGACATGTTTGCCTCAAAGTACCTGACATGGTTGCCTTAAAGTACATAATTGAATCTATACTTAGAAATAATTGAATCAATATTTATAATTCTTTTCTTGCCTCAAAGTA
The DNA here is from genome assembly GCA_030765085.1 of Allium cepa. Classification (NCBI taxonomy): domain Eukaryota; kingdom Viridiplantae; phylum Streptophyta; class Magnoliopsida; order Asparagales; family Amaryllidaceae; genus Allium; species Allium cepa. Next base: position 845,287,087 of record CM060928.1, on the reverse strand, counting down.
CATGACATGGTTGCAAAAATGGAAATCGATTAGTTTAGTGTAATTAACATATTTTTTAGAATTCACCAAATGATTTTCTAAAAACCTAAAAAATAACCATTTAGCTATCCATGCTCCAACTACTGAAGATTGGTGAAGGAAAATTACAGTTCTACCTAAAAAACTAATGGATATGGCTTTATGTTAATTATAATTCTTATTCATGTCTATTACATTTTCTTGCATATATACAACACCTTTAAAGCTTATAAGGCATATGGTGGTATGTCTCGAGGAACTTACTTGAAATGGATAAATGTTAAGGTTATTTATTTTCTAACAAACAAGTAAAAACTTGTATTTCGTTTGAGATATAATCCACTTTAAACTTATTAATCAAATATCTTGTAATATTGCTATAGTGTCCGCAACAATCTGGATCAACGAATTGTGTATATTATGTGATGAGGTATATGCATGAAATAGTAAAAAACCACCATCAAAACAACAATCTAGTCGAGGTACCACTTTAATTTTTTTCCTTCATATATTATGTTAAGTAATTATATGATTAATGTTTTGAAACAATCTCTTAATTGTAGTACTTTGTACAAGTTGGTTCTTATAGCCAAAAAGAGATGGATGAGATTCGCGATAATTTAGCTGATTATATCATATATAACTGGATGTAGTTTTACTATATGCTATACTATGGTTAGTTTATTTCTTTTCTATTGATGTATGATAAATGGCATAAATATAGTTGATTATATCGCATAAATATGGCATGTTCCAACGACCACTCTCAATCTCCAATATAGCATGTTGCTTCTACTAACATACCGCATAAAGCTATTAAGACATGATAGGGATGTGTTAGTTTTTTTAAGTAAGCGTATATGTTTTCATAAAGAGCAACATCTTAGAATTCTGCTTTCTCTGTTTTTTGTGCTTAATCTTAGTGGAATCAGATGATAAAATATGTTCCTTAGTTGATGTCCATACTCCCTCTATCTCTTTAGCATTCATATATTATCATGATCTTATCTTTTTAGCAGTTTGCTCCCTAACTAAGAGTTTTCCCACAAAGTTAAAATATACTACAATATTACTCTTTATAATTTTCATCTTCTCACCTACTTCATTTTTTCTTTCCTGAAAAACAGAAAGACACATGGTATGTCTATAAGCAACATACTATTATATTTTTTCCTCGAATTTAATAATTTCTTTATCAAATTAACAATCCAAAAACATCAAATTAAAAATAATAATAACAACGATTCTAGGTTTCTGAACTACAAAATGGAAGTTGCAATGGATCACAGTAATGCATAGTTGATGATATTTTAAAAATCTAATATGCTTATATCATTTAAATGCATAAAATATAGCATTTTTACATATAGAATCCAAGTTTCTTTATTTTTCGAAAACATATAACGTTAAAAGTTCTATAATGCATGACATAAAATGTTTAAAAACATAGGCACATTTTATAGAAAAAAGATATGGTTTGAATTTCAAGAGAAAACGAAATCGAATTTGCATTGATAGATAATAAACGTTTGTTGACTGTTTCGATAAAATAGCCAACTAAAATTGTAATAAAACTGTGTAACTTTTATTAGAATTTAAGTCACAGGTGATAATTATATGTGTTAAGGTTGGAAAGTATAAAAAGCTACTTTGGAATTTAAGATGAATAAGGAAAGAAAACAGGGCGCAAGAAAAAAAGAAAGACATATTGTATGTAAATCATTTGATTTGTGCACTTTTGACACCTTGGGCACAACTCAATGTCAAGGGCACGACCATCCACATTGTTGCATGTAATACTGGTGGATGCGCCTAAATGATAAAACCTGGGCATGTTCCTTTTTGATTTCTTTCCTTCATCTTCACCTACTAGTGATTTTAACACTTCATAATGCTTTGATGAGCCACAGCTGCCAACCTTAAGCTTCTTTATTCCACTACCACTTAATCTTTTTAAAGCCTTCAGATTATCGATTAACCCATCCATGCTTACTCTAATACAGCCAACTGCACTTAACCACATAACCAAAAAAGGAAAAAGAAGAAGAAGATCATTACAATGATTTCTGCAAATAATTAAACAAACAAATGTTTCAAAAGAGGTGCAAAAATCAAGAAATACTCAGAGCTTATCCTTTATACCTAATATATAAACAACCTCTAAAAATCAGACATTTACATAGCTTGCCTATTGTCATCATGAACTGCTTCCCATTGCACAACATGTATGTATGACTTTCTATTTTTAGGCTAACCATAATCAGTTAAATAATCAGTTGGTTTAACTACCTTTTAATAAAAATATGAAGGTATATATTATTTGTCTACCATTTATATGCCTAAGTGTGTGTTTTTTCTTTTCTAAACTCTCAGGTAACATGATTAATTGTTGTTGGAACTTGGAACATGGAAGTGGCATTGAAGTTTATTTACCAGATCCTTTTTGCATGTTGCTTTATCAACAAATAGAATGACATTTTTTTTCATATACACGTCCAGTTTCTTCTTTGTTATACATTATGACACTTGATGACATGTATGTTAAATTTATCAGTTTTTTTGGATGTGATGACACAATTACGTAAGGCTATAATGATAAGCATTAGAAGATATTAATATTGCAAGTGTGTTATAAGATAATATATGCTATTAAATTATGTGAACTGATTATATATTTATTGTATTCATTGCCTATCATTAGATAATTATTTATATATTTTTCTATTACTGATATTTTGTATTGTCAATGCACCCGAGAAACTTTATATAAACAACTGCCGCAAAAAAAATTCTCTCTTTTTATGATGGTTGCAAGAGAAAACCATAGCAAAAAGCGATGTTTTTGAAACAACCCAAAGGTCTATTGCTATCATTATTACAAAGAACCGTAACATAGAATAAAGTTATTGCATCGGTTGTTTACAACAACCTCGCACAAGGCAACACTTTTGAACTCAAACGATAATATTTTGCTACTATTGTTGTAACGAACCATTGCAAAAAACCAACCTATTGCATCGGTTATTTAGGAAAACCGTAGCAAAAAAGAGTGTCTTGCGACGGTTAAACAACCGCAACAACAGGTTTATGCCGGTTCGGACATCTGTATTTGCCGCTGTTTCTAAACCATCGAAGCAAGAGTAAAACAACCGATGCAAATGACCTATTTTGTATTAGTGTAGAAAAGTAGCAGCGTATCTCTAGTTATGTGTAACAATCTATTGGATTGTAGCTATTAATGTACAACATAAGATGATTGATTAATACAACAAAAATTAGATTAGCCTTCCATAAAAACAACGTACAAATCGAAGCAAATAAGCATAAACATATAAATATACTAATAATTTCCATAATGATTCTAAATATGATCCATTCGATCCTTTTTTATCCTATTATGTAGTGTCGCATTTCGGTATGCTAGTTATTGATCCATGTGAATGCTGAAATGTTCTTTGGTCTATAGAATATTTTCTTGGTATAATTTTGGCATCTGGTTTGCACCATCGTATTCGTAGTGGCGGCATTCTTTTATCTTCAGTAATCATATTCTATAAAAGTATAAAGGTGAACATGATTATAGTCATTTTGGATTGCTTCCATACTCCTCAAGAATTACTAATCATTGCAAATCTAAATTGAAGGACGCTAAATGCTGTTTCTAATAGAGTTAAGGCATAACCTAAGGACTATTATGTAAATAGTTATATAACTTAACTCTTGTAAATAATCTTGTTTGAAATAAAATGTGTTATGAGTTTTATTTCTTTCATATGTCGCTATATAGAGATATAAATAATGAAATTAGTACATTATACAAACATCTATACTATAATATTATTATTGAGTTAGATTTCAAGAGCACAGAGGCCTCCTTCATATTTGGGAAATGAACAGTCACGTTTTTAATTTCTTTCTATTCCAAACTTTGAAATGTGATAACTTTTTGTACATTAGTTGGATTTAAGAATCAATTTCACTACTAAATCTCAAATTTAATATGCTTTTCAATGATATCCATTGTTGATAGCTAAAAATAATTTTTTTAACATCATAGTTTTTCGGATTATTCATATTATTAAAATTATTAAATCTATTTGACTTTGTTTCTTTTAACTAATCTATGTCATTGATCGTTTTGAAAATTTTCAGCCTCTGATTCTACTTTCACAAGTTGCAGTCAAGTCTAGTGAAATCCAACACTACCAAAATACAACAAAAATGTTAGATGGAATTAGAAATGGAACCATAAAGCTCAAAAGCATTAAATACAATTATATGCCTCTTATTATATTGAATTTGCTTTGACTGTAAAAGAAATACAATGATATTCTTCACATTAAAATAAATGTTGTTGAATAGTGGTTGTTAGTTCCAACACTTCAGACATAAAATATGTATGCTTTAGATTTAGCATATTTTTCACAAGAATCGTTCAAAATAGAAATAAATCTCTTTATCCTCTAATCTTATCATTCTACAATAATATGATGCTATATAATGTGTTCCTAGACATAGTCAGTTATGCGATCATCATCAACACTTGCATTCTCATGAATCATGTCAACGTTGCTTTTGGCATTTTTGGATCAATGATCAAGTGTAAACCAGATGTTGTTACCTGCACTGCTCTTATAGATAGTTATTACCGAAGCAGCAAATGGAATCAACGACATCAAGTATTAAAGGAAATGATTGATAAAGGTATCTCACCAAATGAAGTTACATATAATACAGCCGATGCACACAATAAATTTATATGTGTATAATTTATATTGTATTGTGTGGAAATTTTATCTTTGAAATCATTTTTGCTCGATATTTTGCAATTGTTTATCAAGCACCAGTACTATCTGTATTATTGTTTTCAAAGATTCATACACAAGTTTTAGACAAAATGCAAACCTATTTGAAAATTGATAAAAAAGATCACTATTTCTTGATCAATGAACCATATAAATCATTTAAACATGTTATGATGATAAGAGGTTGAGTGCGGTCCGTATGCGAAGCACGGGTTCGTACTAGTTACTATAAAATCCTTAGGAGAAGTATTTTATCGATTGAAGCAATATAAATGTGTTCGTAACCATAAGCAATGAATCGATATTTAAATAATTATTCCTTAAATATTCATAGTCAAGATATATTGAGAAAACGATATTGGTACATCCATCGAGACTACTGTACATACACTCTCCATATGATGAAGGGTGAATAACACATTATTGTTAGGGCACCAAAGGATTACGTACTTGTGGTTATTTGGAACAGTCATAGAATAACTCAACGAGAGTATTCTATAGATTAATACAATTAAGTCAAAATAGAAGATCTCATTGTAACAACGTGTAATAATCTTCAAACTTGATGCTACTATAGATCTTAAGTAGATAGACCGTACTTTGACTATGATCATTCAAATGGCATAGTGATCATGTTGAGGCCATAGTTTGGCTCACACCGAACTACTTGAAGTGAAACACTAGTCAAGAAAGGATTCATCTTTTTCGTTGTAGAAGGTTAATATCACTGTAATTGGTAGTCAACTTAAATTCAAAATCCATGGCCACAGTAGATTGGTTTAATCGATAAATGTAATCGAATTGAACCAAGGATCCATGTAATTAACTATAGATATTAATAGAGTTTTTTTTATCTTAGACCAAACTCTAAACATCTTAGTGATACAATGGCGTCGAAAACAAAATGTGCATAAAATATCGTTACAAGGTACATCTTAATTAAGATTAGAAATGAATTTCATTTAAATGATTTATAAGCAAGTGAATCTATACCCGATCGTGTACTTCAACAAAATCAATACAATCTTTGGTATTTAAATTGTTTAAATATTAACTGATGACCTTGTTCACACCAAAGAATTAACGCAACCGTGTTGTTAGTTAATTTCTAAGTTTGACCAATTTATGATCAATTTGCAAATTAATAATAAAACTAATACAAATGTTATATTTGATGTTATGACATTTAATTATTTATTTAAAGCCTTAAAATTAATTAAAATGATGTATAATTAGTATTTATTGGTTTAATTGAGATTCAATCTTAATAAATTAATTAAATAATTAATTTAACGGTCAAATTGATTAGGCGTGAAGTCTAGATAACCTAGATAAAAGGGGCAGGCCAAAATAGTGGAGAGGAGGGGCTGGAGACACGACCTTCAGATTTGGAGAGTGTTGTGATGACTCGGAATTTTGGGCAATTGCAATTTGATAATCTTCATTTAAAAATTATTTAAATCAATTCATTTAATTAATTACATTTAGTAATTAATCCCTTTAATTACTTCCACTAAGTAATTACTCTTTAATTAATTATCTTTAATTACTTAGATTAATTAACCCTTAATCAATCATGTAAATATCTATCCTTAATTAATTAAACAACTAATTATCTTGAATTAATAACATTAGTTAATCATCTTAGCCAATTAAGTAATTATACTTTAATTACTTTTATTAACTAAGACTCCAAATAATTAAGATAACTATTTATCTTAATTAAATACTTATTTAAATTAAATTAAATTAAATTAAATTAAATGCTTGAAATACAACATCATTTAGAGAATTCTTTGATTATTGATATAAATTAATTAATCATTATTAATTACATTAAGTAACTAACTTTTAATTGATTCACTAATTAATTATCTTTAATAAATCACAGCCTTAATTAACTAAAGATAAATTCTTTATCTTTATAAATTTCTAATTACATTATTAACTTAAATAAAAATCGTTGGTAATTAATTAATGTTAAAGCAGGATTTAAAAATAATCAAGTAATTAATTTAATTCGTTGGTGGTTAATTAAATTAATTAAAGATGGTGTGGTTGATTAATCTTGCTTATGAACGATTGAATGAGATTAAATGCCTTGGATTATGTGATATCTCTGATTTGTGATGTGGATTGCTTTGTGATATGAGATACTTTGGTTGAATTGTGATAATATGGATTATCTATATTGTGATAAGGTGAATTATCTTTCTGTGTGATTATAGATAATAAATTGAATTGTTTAAATTTAAACCACTTGGACATTAAAACGGCGTTTTGGATTTCGTTGAGACCGGAATCGGATTTCAAAATTTGGATATCCAAAAACCACATCGATCCAAATTAAATGTTAGGTCGTGAAATTTCAAGTAAAGTTTAAGATGAAGACTCGAAGTGTAAGGGCTATGTGTCGCTAAAACTCTAAGGGTGATTCCAAGATGAGTTTAACGGAGATAGTACTTTCAGGTTCGAAATAGCGATTCAAAGTGCAAGGGCTATTGTCGTTAACTCTGAGGGTGATTCCAAAATGAGTGTAGCGAGATAGTGCTTCGATTTCGTTCGAACCCGGAGCGAAGTTATATGGATTGAATGCTTTCAGAACATCGTCAATGGAGGACGACGAGCATTCCAAGATGTGTTCTTTAAAGGTAATCGTAGCCTCAAGCCTCATCAACCGGGAATGACTAAAACAAAGGAGGTGCAACAATTCTAAGTGGGTTGCGCTCAAGTAGGACGATATTTTCCCCTGTCTAGAAGTCCCCTTTTATTCGCCTTAGTGTGTAGTTGGTCGCAACAACTGCGGGGTTGTCTTATTCCGGACTATCCAGTAAGGGATGGTTCCAGCCTTGTGTTGCAGGGGATTGAGAGGGATCCTCGGTACGGTGATCTAGGCCCCGTACTATGATGGTCGATACCCCAGTAGCCCTGCCATTATATGGAATCCAATCTCCAATAAGTGCCGTACGTTTCGATTGTGCCCAACTATGTTGGAACGTGAGATGCAAGCATTCCAGCCATTTCTGTATTTTACTTGAAAAACATAGACCCTATTATAATATCACTGGATTTCCTATCAAATGTTTTGGTTATCGTAAGGTAAAAAACTTTTCCATGTTTATGTGTGGGAAGTCTTACGAGATACCTTTCTTTTCAAATGATTTTCAAAGTTAAGCAACCTTAACCCGTTTACACACACCATACCCATGTCTGACCCAGAGTTTATTTTCTGTTTTATTAAACTCTTGGGTACTCTAATTTTTACGAGTAGCCAAGGGATTCAGGTTAGCTTTGATGAATTCTAGAGAAAATTTGGAGCAGGAGGCTTCAGCGTTTAGATATCTGTATTTCCGCTATGTTACATCTCTGTGATGGTGTCTGTATTGTTCTAGAGTTGTATGATAGACAGATCTTTATAACTGTCCAATATGTGTTGTATTAGCTGTGTAACTCTAATGTATATGATACTATGATCTTATGCGATGAATTTTATTTTATTCATTCCGGTGTGAGATTCTGATGTTGTTTAGTTCTTTCTTCTCTATCTTTTCTCTTCTCTATCTCTTTCTTTCTTAATCATGATGCGTCTTTCTATAGAGTGAAAGACGGGTCGTGGCAGTTCTTTACATATAATTCATCAGAGTTACAACATTACACAAATGCAGGACAGTTAAAATTAACTTGTCCCAGATATAAATAATAATGCTCAGTGGTAAACTCCATACGTTCCTGCCATCCAGCTCGCCTCCTGAGCTCCAGAACGCCATAAATTGAAAAACTGTAATACTCGATCTGACCCTGGTGTTACTCTGACGTAATGCTTAGATCAGACCGAGTATTACCAGCTTTTCAGGTTAGGACATTCTGGAGCTCAGGAGGCGAGCTGGATGGCAGGAACGTATGGAGTTTACCGCTGGGTATTATTGTTTATATCTGGGACAATTTAATTTTAACTGTCTAGCATTTGTGTAATGTTTTTATTCTAATGAATTGTATGTAAAGTAATAATTACAGCTTTCTTTATAAATGATATTATTAGTTATTATATTTAATCCACCGCGAACGTGAGATTCTGTGTTTTGTTTTATGTTATTCTTCTACCTCTTTCTTCTTTATCCTAACAATTTGGAATTTTCAGAGTCGAAAATTTTGGGTCGTTACATTTAAAAAAAATAAAGGTTGGTTTGATTTAAAGGATTAAATCAATATTTAAAATTTAACTCGAATTTATAAGATTTGAGATGGTTGTAAGTTCGAAGTCTTCTGATGCTTGTAGAGTGGAGTTTATGATCTGGATTTTGGTAGATCTTGAGAGGATCATTTTATTGAGTAGAATCCAAAGATCATCTTGTTCTTAGTCCAGTTATGTTTTGAAAAGCATCAGCGTAGGTTGAGCTGATCAGAAAAGGATATAGGCAGCTAAGAATCGTCAGATAAGTTTTGCGGATAAGAGACGAAAGAATTTGGAATTCGAAGTTGGAAACTTCGTTTTTGTCAGGGTTCCTCTGATCAAAGAAGCAATAAGATTTGGTAGGACTAAAAGGCTAGCTCCAAGATATTTGGAATTTCTTTTCTGTGTTCTCGAAAGGATAAGTTCTTTGGCCTACAGGATCGAATTGCCAGCCGGATGAGCGGGATTCACAAGGTATTTCACGTACCTCCGAGGGAGTACGTGTATGGCCCATCACTGGTTATGGAATCAGCAGTTCAGAAGGATCTGGTGTTCGAGCTGGATTTGTCCGTGGTCTGATATTCCGTTCAGATTATAGATCGAGATGAGAAGGAGCGCATGGTTATAATGGTATAATTAGTTAAGGTTCTATAGAGCGAGTATCGTAGTGTTTGTATTTGGGAAACTCCAGATAGCGATAAGAAGGTCTATCTTGATTTGTGTCAGGATATTAGTTAGATTTGGTTGTTAGGTTGAAATGGTTGCTATGATTGTTAGTATTTGGCTGGGATGTATGCTTTGTTTTTTGAAAATTAAAATCTTTATTGGATTATTAAATTATATTTGCTTTTAAATTTCGGGGACGAAATTCTTTTAAGTGGCGAGGAATGTGATGTGCCGGAAATTTAGGCAATATTTATTTAATAATCTTTGTTAATAAGTAATTTAAATTGGTTTAATAATCTTCTTTTATAAATATTTAATTGGTAAATTTTGTCTTTTAAAGTTAATAAATTTGTTTTCCTATTTACAATATATATATATATATCAATATATATACATTATAAATAACAATTTTATCAGGTTTAAAAGTAAAAATTACCGATTAAATATTCATAAAAGAAGATTATTAAACCAATTTAAATTACTTATTAACAAAGATTATTAAAATAAATATTGCCTAAAATTTTGGGACATCACATTCCTCCTCCTTAAAAGAATTTCGTCCCCAAAATTTAGAAGAAAAGATAATTTAATAACCCAATAAAGATTTTAATTTTCAAACAGTAAAGCATACATCCCAGCCAAATGCTAACAATCATAACAACCATTTCAACCTAACAACCAAATCTAACAAACTATCCTGACACATATCAGGATAGACCTTCCTATCACTATCTAGAGTTTCCCAGATACAAACACTAGCATACTCGCTCTACAAAACCTTAACTAGCTATACTATTCTGACCTTGCGCTCCTTCTTATCTCGATCTATAATCTGAATAGAATATCAGACCACAGACAAATCCAGCTCGACCACCAGATCCTTCGAAACCGCTGATTCCATACCTGTGATGGACCATACACGTACTCCCTCAGAGATACGTGAAATACCTTGTGAATCCCAGTCATCCGGCTGGCAATTTGATCCTATAGGCCAAAGAACTTATCCTTTCGAGAACACAGAAAAGAAATTCCAAATACCTCGGAGCTAGCCTTCTAGTCCTTACCAAATCTTATTGCTTCTTTGATCGGAGAAACCCTGACAAAAACGAAATTTCCAACTTCGAATTCCAAATTCTTTCGTCTCTTATCTGCAAAACTTATCTGACGATTCTGAGCTGCCTATATCCTTTCCTGATCAGCTCAACCTACGTTGATGCTTCTCAAAACATAACTGGACCAAGAACAAGATGATCTCCGGATTCTACTCAACAATATGATCCTATTAAGATCTACCGAAATCCAGATCACAAACTCTGCTCTACAAGCATCAGAAGACTTCGAACTTACAATCCCAATCCGAAAAAACAAAACAGGTGCACTCGAAAACTACGTCTTCAGATTTCAAATGAATTTCCTGAAAGAGGCTGCAGTTGCTTCCATCCTAGAACAGCTGCTGCCTTGCTTCTGCTGCACAATTATGATCTGGAGTAGATGAGAATGCCGTCAATGCATCGAGCACAAACTTGATCAACACATCTTGGAAGACACGGTTCGTCAGATCCATAAAATAGAAAATACAAAAGATTTATGAAATCCTCAGTCTGTTCCACCGAACTCTCTCTCTAAGAACCAAGTCGATACAAAAACTCAATTTCCGATGCTATGCGAACCTTGACTTCTTCGAAGATATCCAGAAAAAATCTCTGACAACTTCGATAACTTCTACCTCCTCTTAAAAAAACTTGATCCTAAGAAAAAGATTACTCAGATGACCTCTGAACTATCGCAAGTCACTTCTGTGATCCTACCCAGTTCAGTTCCAAAGAAACTGGTCTCTCTTTACAAATATGAACCGCTTATGCTTAACCAATCCATTCAAAATAGGGTCAAATCCCTCAAGAACACCTCGCTAGTCGGAAGAAGCTGAAGGTCCAACCTGCTGCTTCTGAACTCCACCTCTAAGAAACTGCTTAGCCAAAGCCTTCCTACTGGCACACAAAACACTTCCGAGCTGCACTGCTGCCACAGATGCCAAAGGTTTCTAATTCATAAGCTCCTCGAACTTCATATCCATAACAATCAACTCCACAATCGAGCCTTTGAGATAAGCGGACATCTCTCAAGGAACTCGGGCCATAAACCAAACACAAAACATCTCACTCTTCTAAGGGGGTGGCAATGAGACCATGTCCGTAGTGAGGCAACTCATAGACCTTAGTCTCCTACAGATAAACTTCCTTGCTTTAGCTCATCCAACAGATCCAAACTCTTGCAACACCGCTCACACTAGTGCAATCCAAACTTGCACTTCAAAGATGGACTCCGAACCTTTTAAAAGTTTCCTTCATAGATTGATGAAATCCTTACTCCAAGCTGCAAAGCTTACTCGAGGCGGTATTAGGTCTACAGCCTCGACAGATGCTCTTCCAACCTCAACACTCAAACTTCTTCCATTGGTAGTTGTGTTACTCACCACTACCCTCTACCAAAGAACTTATGTTGGCAAACCCAAACAGGTAACCCAACAAAACAAGTGTATATATACACACAAATACGCTCTCTCTCAAGAACGATATCACTCCAAAGCCTAGGTATTCACTCAACCTAGCGCTCTAATACCAACTGTCATGATCCGTCTTTCACTCCATAGAAAGATGCATCATGATTAAGAAAGAAAGGGATAGAGAAGAGAAAAGATAGAGAAGAAAGAAATAAACAATATCAGAATCTCACAGCGGAATGAATAAAATATATTACATTACATAAGATTTTACACAGTATCATATATATCAGAGTTACACAGCTTATACAACACATATTAGATAGTTATAAAGATTTGTCTATCATACAACTCTAGTACAATACAGACATCATCACAGAGATATAACATAGCGGAAATACATATATCTAAATGCTGAAGCGTCCTGCTCCAAATTTCCTCCAGAATTCGTCAAAGCCAACCTGAATCCCTTGGCTACCCGTAAAAATTTGAGTACCCAAGAGTTTAATAAAATAAAAAATAAACTCTGGGTCAGACATGGGTCTGGTGTGAGTAAACAGGTTAAAGTTGCTTAACTTTGAAAATCATTTGAAAAGAAAGGTATCTCGTAAGACTTCCCACACATAATTATGATAACCAAAACATTTGATAGGAATTCCAGTGATATTATTATAGGGTCTAGAGTTTTCAAGTAAAATACAAAAATAGCTGGAATGCTTACATCTCACGTTCCAACATAGTTGGACATAATCAAAACGTATGGTACTTATTGGAGATTGGATTCCATACAATGGCAGGGCTACTGGGGTACCGCCCATCACAGTACGGGGCCTAGATCACCGTGCCAAGGATCCCTCCTGATCCCCTGCAATACAAGGCCAGAACCATCCCTTACTGGATAATCCCGAACAAGATAACCCTGTAGTTGGCACGACCAACACACACTAAGACGAATAAAAACGGACCTCTAGACAAGGGAAAATCTCGTCCTACTTGAGCGGACCCACTTCTCCTTGCTGCACCTCCCCTGTTCTAGCCATTCCCAGTTTGAGGCTTAAGGCTACAATTATTTTTAAGAACACATCTTGGAATGCTCATCGTCCTCCATTGACGATGTTTTGAAAGCATTCAATCCATACAAGTTCATTCCTGGTTCGAACGAAACCGAAGGCACTATCTCGCTACATTCATTTTGGAATCACCCTCAGAGTTAACGACAATAGCCCTTGCACTCTGAATCTCCATCTCGAACCTGAAAGTACTATCTCCGTTAAACTCATCTTGAAATCACCCTTAGAGTTTTAACGACACATAGCCCTTACACTTCGAGTCTTCATCTTGAACTTTACTTGAGATTTCACGACCTAACGTTTAATTTGGATCGATGTGGTTTTTGGATATCCAAATTTTGAAATCTGATTCCGGTCCCATCGAAATCCAAAACGCCGTTTTAATGTCTAAGTGGTTTAAGTTTAAACAATTCAATTTATTATCTATAATCACACAGAAAGATAATTCATCTTATCACAATATAAATAATCCATATTATCACAATTCAACCAAAGTATCTCATATCACAAAGCAACCCATATCATAAATCAGAGATATCACATAATCGAAGGCATTTGATCTCATTCAATCATTCATAAGCAAGATTAATCAACCACACCATCTTTAATTAATTTAATTAACCACCAATGAATTAAATTAATTACTTAATTATTTTTAAATCCAGCCTATTTAACATTAATTAATTACAATCCAATTAATTAATCACCCATTAATTATCCACCTTAATTAATCACCTTGATTAATTATCCTTTAATCACATTAAGTAATTAGCCTTTAATTAATTACACAAATTAATTATCCTTAATCATTTACAGTAATTAACCTTTTATTACTCTCATTAATTACATTAATTAATGATCCTTTAATTACTTCATTAATTAATTATAATTACTTACATTGGTCGTTAATTAATTAAATTAATTAAGTATACTTTAATTAATCACATTCCTTTAATTAACCTTAATTAATTACAAACAGTAATTAACCATCCTGTAATTACTTACCTTAATTACTTAACTCCTTAATTAATTATATTAATTAATCCTTAATTAATCACACAAAGTAATTAATCCTTAATTACTTCCACTAAGTAATTATTCTTCAATTACTTTCCATTAAGTAATTCCCTTTTAATTAATTACACCAAGTAATTACCCATTAATTACTTACACTAAGTAATTACACTTCATTAATTACATTAAGTAATTTTACTTAATTAATCATCAAGTGTTTATCTTTAATTAATTAAACTAATTAATTAACTTAAATTAATCACATTCATTTAATTAATTACATTGAGTAATTAATCCCTTTAATTACTTCCACTAAGTAATTACTTTTTAATTGATCATCTTTAATTACGTAGATTAATTAACCCTAAATTAATTATGTAATTATCTATCCTTAATTAATTAAACAACTAATTATCTTGAATTAATACATTAGTTAATCACCTTAGTTAATTAAGTAATTGTACTTTAATTACTTTTATTAACAAAGACTCTAATTAATTAAGGTAACCATTTACCTTTATTAAATACTTATTCAAATTAAATTAAATTAAATTAAATTAAATGCTTGAAATAAAACATCATTTAGAGAATTCTTTGATTATTAACATAAATTAATTAACCATTATTAATTAAATTAAGCAATTAACTTTTAGTTAATTCACTAATTAATTATCTTTAATAAATCACAATCTTAATTAACTAAAGATAAATTCTTTATCTTCATAAATTTCTAAATACATCATTAACTTAAATAAAAATCATTGGTAATTAATTTCATCATTAATATAATTACCTTTAAGACAAACAAGTTTAAATCTTTTAACTTTTATATTTAAAACTTGAACTTGTTTCAAAATCTTATTAAATGATTTTACTTTGGAACTTGGTCAATAAATCTTTGGAAAACTTATTCATTTTAAAACTTAATTAAATAAATTGCTTAAACACTTTATCACTTTTATAACTTTTAAACTTGGAAAATACATATTTTTGTTTTTCTTTAAATTTGTATTCTTATGTTTTATTAAACCATTTCATGTTTTACATTACTTAAATTTAATCTTCCATCTTAAACATGATCATTACTTCTCAAAACCTGTTCTTACTTTGTTTTGAAAACTGGATTCTTTTTTTTTAAACCGTACAAGTTTTATTACAAAAACTTAAATCTGGCAACAATATGAAAACAACCTGAGCCTAACACGACTCTTCCCCAAGCAAACCACGAGAAAATCGCGAAACCTTCCTGCTCCGAGTCAAACATGAAATCTACTCGAGAAAAATCTCGTTCTACCTGAAGCCTACAATCTACCTGAATCCGATGTGCACAACCCTCCAACCACCTCTGGCCATCTTCCCGACCATCGACAGTTCAACGCTGATGTCGCCTATCTATACTTCCACCCAGGATGATGATTTCGTTAGTCAATCGAAATCGAGACACTCGTTCCAAAAACTGGCACCACCACCATCGAAAAGCCACCCCTCACGGTCAATCCCGACCACAAAGAACTCCGCCGACCTCACTAGTGATTCGCCTCGACCTCCAGTTTCGACTTTCCACCATGTGATCACTTCCGATTCATCCCAGACGTTGCCATCGCCTCGAATATACAACCCACCCAAACAGGGGTCGAAACCCTATATCGCCGTCGCCTGGCTACCATAGCCAATGATAAATTGCTTCACCAATTTTCCTAAGATCGTCAACACTCCGGCCACCTCCAAGCCCAACCCTGTCATCCATTTTGCCGCCGATCATCGGAAAACACGATAATGCCCAAATTCAAGCATCTCCGACTATCTCAACAGTCACTCATCTAAAAATAACAATTTATATACCTAAATTCATGATTTAGCACTACAAATCAGATTCTGAAATCAAATCTTGAAAATAACGTTATCGATTTTTGTCATATTTCTGATCACTACTATATTTCTTTATTTTTTCCAATATTTACTAAATGTAAAATCTTGAAAGCATTTTTAAAATTAATGTTACCATGTTACAAACCTTTAAACTCAAAGATCTTGGTCTAAAACTCATTTTTTTGAAAGATATCAATTTTTTTGTTGTTAATGAAGTTACCACTGTACTTCAACAGATAAATGAACATCCTAATATACACAGACATATCACATATTGATATATACATACATTCAAATATATGCAAACGCTTCATGCTATACTACTTCAAGATCTCATTACATATATCAAGGTTAAATCTCAGACTTGAAAATTGTTTTTAAAAATTAAAATTTACTCACTGATTTAAAGTAGAGAACAAGTTTTGGATCTTAATCTGGAACTTTGATTAGATTGTTGAATTAATCCTTATGCTTGCTGTTTTGATTGAATATGTGTTGAATCTTGCTTGATTTTTGAATTGATTTCATGGTGAGTTGAATTGCAATTTGAAATTGGGACTTGAAAGCAAATGTTGCTGCTAAATCTGATTTCCAGGTTTGTACATTTATATTCATTTTACTTTTTTTAGAAAAGATGAAAGACAGAAAATGGTTTGAGAAATGATAGTGTTTTGCAAATAAAACAACGTGGTTTCTTCTTCTAATACTTATTTTTATAATTTAATTTAAGAGAAAAATGAATTGCCACTTGTTGATTCAATTGATACAAATGTCATTGCATGCTTAAATTATGTTACAAATGTTAAAAATAAGAAATTTTATGTTTAAACACTTGCCTTATAAATCTCTTATGCATTTTTATTTATGCAAATATGAATTTATGTTTGTTTATATATATTCAAAATATATTTATGCAAGTTAAAATTAAAAAGAAAGTATATTAAAAATAAAAAAAATATCCCTTTAATTAAATCTTATTTTAATTTTAAACTTAATAAATTGATACTATACATAAAATAAATTTATTTCAAGTATGAATTTTGAAGAAAACATATTAAACTCTTATTTGAAATTTTTGTCTTATGTATTAAAAATATAGAAGTAAATTTTTAAATAGCTTTTGTAAAGTTTTATATTAAATTCAATCATAACTTCCAAATTTCAAAATACATATTAAAATTTGAAAGCACTTTTAGTAAATTCAAACCAAAGCTTTCCTATTTTCAATATATACAAATATATATATATATATATACATTTTAAATAGAAAACATTTTTAATATTAGTTTTGAAAATTATTATAATAAATTTTTAAACACAACTTCAAATCACAATATATACATTAATATATATTATAATTTAAAAACATATCTTTTATTAAATTAAAATCAAAGAAAATAATTTCTAAATGAAGATTATCAAATTGCTATTGCCTAAAATTCTGGGTCATCACAAGTGTACGAAATGCGGATTATGGATCTTAAGGTAGAATTAACAATAGAGGGGGGATAGTGCTTAATTAATTTTATGAATCTTTTTGAAATCTTTTCAAATTAAATCCAAACAGATGCAATGCACGAACACAGAAACAATCACAGAATCAAACACAGATGTAAATACTAAATAAAAGTAGTAAAGGAAAAAACACACTGTAATTTTATACTAGTTCGGAGTTACCCTACATTCAGTCCCACACAATTTCTTATGTAGATTTCTTTTCAAATATAATGTCGATATTACAACCTCGATTTCAAGACCATGAGATACACCCCTTCTGTCTTCAAGTCCAGGGCAAAGTCTCTTTGTTTAATCAGGCTACAAGATCACTTAATTGATTTACGGACTATAATCACACCCAGTTGATTTACATGCCACAATCACATCGTTTCCAATCACACTTTGATAGAGAGAGACCCGATACACTTCGATCTTTTGATCTTTGACTATGAATGATCCTATAACTTTAAATAACATTGGGATCTTTGAGAGAGAGTGACAGAGAATCAAGCTAGAGACGATCGATTTTGATTCACTTAGTATTTCGATAGAGTCTTGTTATTAATGTTTGAAAATAAGAATGGAAGAGAAAGAGGGAGAAAAAAAAAGAAAACTTGTGTAAAAATTCATTGAAAACTACTGTATATATAGGAGAATAACGACCATGTCCACTCATGAAAGGTTATGACGAATAGACACTTCTTTTTAAAATTTGACTTTTAAATTCTAAGGATGCTTTGTTGACATGGGGGGTAGGGGCATGTCGACATCACTTAGTATAATTTGAAAATTGATTTTTTTAAAAGAAATTTTCTTTCTAAAGTTTGTCAAAACTATCTTATAACTTTGTAAACTATTTTGAATATACTTTATGATTATAATAACCTTTGAAAAGTGAGCTCACAAAATATAAAAGTAATAAAAACTAAATATATAAATATTTTGAGATTAAAGCTGAAACATTAAAAGCAGGAGATAGTTTTAAAACAAGAAATGATTTTAAAATTAATATGACTAAACATAATTTCTGAATTTAGACTAAAATATTTAAATAGAGAGAGAGAGATGTCTTTTAAAATGATAGTTTTGAAAAAAAATCTAAAAATAATTCATTTTGAAAATTTCGTGGATTTTATTCTACTAGAGAAGGTCGTAGGTTCCATCCTATTATTAAAGTGAGAAGGTGGATTCTATTCCACAGTTAAAATCCGAATAAAGATTTAAGTGCTATTATGAAGCATAAATCTAGACTCTATTACTTATCTTAATATCTTGAACTCTTGATACTTATGCGTCTTCAGTCTTGATTTCTTCAATCTTGAATTCATCGGTCTTGAATCTCTATACTCAGCCTTGAATCTTTACACTCAGTCTTGAATCTTTATAATGTACATCCTTCATTCTCAGTGCCTGCATATATATGTATATCAATCCTGCATATACATATATATCTAGACAAGAATATTAGTATTTATATTTTATAACAAGTCCTAAGGTCGTTGTCATCAAAACCATCATCTTAGGAACTAATAATCTCCCACTTTTTGATAAGTACAACCTATGTTTATAAAATCTACTCCAATAAACTTCGATTCTACTCCGACTCCCCCTTTTTCCAACAACTCCCCCTTAATCTACTAACTCCCCCTTAATCTAAGCCTATCTAACCTATTTTATAATTCTACCCCTTTATCATCAATAAAAACTAGACCTAAACTTCATAACTCCCCCTTAAACTAATACTATGGAACTAAATGCTAATAACGAAGTATAATAAGAGAAACATAAATCTAATTTTATAATATATGATGTTACATTACACACCCACACACACACATATATAATATAAATACAAATATATAAAAGTACACAAAATATAAAAACATTAATATAATAAAAATCTAACGAGAGTCCTTGACAATTGATGACTTGTGAATCGAGCAATTAGAATAATGGAGATAAAAGTTTCCATATTGCTCGACCAAGTTACCATTTTTATCGAAATAGACTTCTCCAACACACGTCATCATCCATTTGTGCTTCTTCCTCTTCCTCTTCTTATTCTTCTCATCCTCTAATGGATTATGACTACGTATGTTAGAGGAATCATCTTCAATCACAATAAGGTCTGCATGATTATCCAATAGAAATTTTTGCAAAATTTTAAGAATCTTGCCTTGTTTCTCTTGTTCCTTTGCCATCCTTATTTGCATGACTTGTAATTCAGTCAATATTTGCAGAGAATCCTTCATAATTTCCTTGATCTTCATTATTCGATCCAATGTAGTTCGTTGAAATGGACCAGAATCAGGAGAAGGGAAGGAAAAGGTTGCAAATTGGTTTGATTTAGAAGAGGAGACCATTATTTTATATTTTTCGAAGTTTTATTAAAGAGAAAATGAAGTAAGAAGACAAAAAAATTTGAAATGTTGTGATTATAGTACTACCAAACTGATTTTAGAGGAAAAATCAAAATTTCAAAATTTACCATTGTATGTCGACATGGGGTAGGGGCATGTTGACATCCCTTTGAAAATTTTGACAATTTTGTTTTTCTTTATTTATTTAAATATATATGTTACTATATCTATATTCTATATCTCAGTTATAGAACAAATACCTAGTTCTCTTCTTAACTTTATAAAGATTGATTGATTCAAGGGTTTGATCAGAATATCAACTATTTGATTCTCAATGTTGACAAACTCAAGGGAAATAATCTCTTTACTTATATTACCTCTGAGAAAATGATGTCTGGTATCAATATGTTTTGTTCTGCCATGATGAGTAGGATTTTTGGGTAAATTTATTGTACTTGTCTTGTCATAATAAGTTGGTGATTTTGAAATATTTAATCAAAATCCTTTAGGGTATGTTGCGTATAGATAATTTGAGAACAAGCCAAAGCAACAGAGATATATTCTGCTTCAGTTGTTGACAGTGGGATAGTATTTTGCTTTTTGCTAAACCAGGAAACCAGAGAATGTCCTAAAAAGTTACAAGTTCCACTTGTACTTTTTCGATCTTATTTACAACCCGCATAATCAGCATCACAATATGAGATTAAATCAAATGAATCATTTTAGGGTAAAATAGGCCATAGTCTAAAGTGTGTTTAACATATCCTAGGACACGTTTAACAGCTTTTAAATGGGTTTCTTTAGGTTGAGATTGGTTTCTTGCATAAAGACATACACTATGCATGATATCAAGCCTACTCGCAGTTATATAGAGCAGCGATCCAATCCTTCCCCCGTATAGCTTTCGATCAACATCTTTTGACATGTCTTCTTTATTTAAGGCTTCACTGGTCATCATAGGAGTGGGTTTTCCACTCGCAGTGGTCATACCAAACTTACTAACTAGATCCCTCACATACTTTTCTTGACTAATGAAAATACCACTATCTAATTGTTTTATTTGCAATTATAAAAGAAAGTAAGTTCACCCATATGACTCATCTCAAACTCTTTTGTCATTATTTTAGAGATTTCAATTCATTGTTTATTGATCCAAAAATTTATATCATCTACATAAATCTGTACAAATTGGATATCATTTTTGTTTCTTTTAATAAAAAGAGTATTATCTAATTTACCAATTTCAAAATTTGATTGTAATAGATAAGATCTTAGTCTACATACCAGGCTCTAGGAGTTTGTTTCAGACCATATAAAGCTTTCTTTAATTTGTAAACATGATTTGAAAATTTTCTTCTTCAAAAAGAGGAGGTTGTCAACATGAACATCCTCTTTAACAAAACCATATAAAAATGCACTTTTGACATCCATTTGAAATAATTTGAAATTATTGTGATTTGTGAAAGCATGTAGAATTCTAATGGCTTCTAATCTTGTTACGTGTGCAAATGTTTCATCAAAGTCTATTCCTTCTTCTTGACAATAACCCTGCGCGACTAACTGAGCTTTATTTCTGAGGACCCCACTTATTCATTCATTTTATTTTTATAAACCCATTTAGTTCCTATTATAGTTTTGTCCTTTGGGCTAGGAACAACTTCCCACACATCATTTCTGGTGAATTGATTCAGTTATTCTTGTATATAAAGAATCCGTGAATTATCAGACGATGCTTCCTTTGGATTTTTGGGTTTAATAGTTGATATAAAAGCTACATTACTCATCTTATTTAGTTGATTTCTAGTTCTAACAACAGATACAATATTTCCTAGTATATTTTCTGTAGGATGATCTTTTAAAAGCCTGATCCTTTTATTAGGATGAACAGTTTCACAATTTGTTTCATTTGATTCATTATTTAAAGTAACAAAATCATCTTCATCGTTTATTTGAACAAAATCATTGAAATTTTCATCAAAAATTACATGCGTTGTTTCTTCAATGGTGTTAGTTTTTAGATTAAAAACTCTACATGCTTTACTTTTATTAGAATATCCGATAAAGATTTCTTTATCGCATTTAGGATCAAATTTATCCAAATTGTCCTTTGTATTTAAAATAAAGCATTTACTTCCAAACACTTTAAAATAAGACACCTTTGGTTTCTTATTGAAAAGAAGTTCATATAGTGTTTTATTGGTTAGAGGTCTAGTCAAAATCCTATTCAAAATGTAACAAGCTGTAGCGACTACTTCGGTCCAAAAATTTCTTGGTAATTACTATCTGAAAGCATAGTTCTTGCACACTCTTGAATCGTCCTATTTTTATGCTCTACTACTACGTTTTGTTGTGGAGTTCTTGGAAAAGAAAATTATGAGGTATTCCTTTTTTATTACAGAAATTCTCAAAATTTTCATTTTCAAATTCTCCACCGTGATCACTACGAATAGTTTTTTCAAAAGAAAATTTATTTTGAATTCTTTTTGCAAAATTTTTGAATAAATCAAAAGCTTCACTTTTATGTTTCAGGAAAATTGTTCATGTAAATCTAGAATAATCATCTACAATTACAAAAACATGTTTACCGTGATTTATTGATTGAATTTTAGATGGACCAAATCGATCTAAATTAAGTAACTCAAGGGGTTTTGAAGTTGAAATCATATCTTTCAGTTTAAATGAACTCTTTCTAAGTTTTCCTAATTGACAAGCATCACATATACTATCTACTTTAAAATCCATTTTAGGTAGATCTCTTACTAAATCAAGTTTTGAAAGTCTAGATAAGAGTTTGAAATTCAAATGCCCAAATCTTTTATTCCAAATAGGGTCACTTGTATTAGCCAAAAGACATAGGTTATCATTTATACTGAGAATATAAATATTTTTCTTCCTAATTCCTTCAAAGATAATATTTGATTAATTATCTTCGATGTGACACTTCTCCTTTTAAAATTTAATTTTGTAGCCATTGTCACATAGTTGACTTATGCTAAGTAAGTTGTGCTTCAGATTCCTAACTAACAGAACCTCAGAAATATTAAGAGTTTTAGAGTTATCGACATTGTCGATGCCAATCAATATCCTTTTGAATTGTCTCCAAAGTTGACCATTCCTCTACCTTCATAAACTATGTCATTCATTATCTCCGGATCACTAGTCATGTGTCTTGAACATCCACTACTAAGTATCCATTTGTTTTTCTCGACTTGCACCATTTATCCATTGATTGTTGATTCTTCAAAAGCCATATAACACATCTCTTTCTTCTCAACACACCAGTTCAGTAGATAACTTGATTTTCTATAATAACAATATGTAGACTTATGAGACAATGATGATTTAGATAGTTTTGAACCGGTGTTAACAAAATCTCCAAAAATTACCATTTTAAACCTTTTCAAAATTCAGATTATGATGACTTTGAAAACCATTGCTCTGATTCCAAATATAGGAAATGCAAATTATGGATCTTAAGGCAGAATTAACACTAGAGGGGGGGGGGGGGTGAATAGTGTTTAATTAATTTCACAATTCTTTTTTAAATCTTTTTAAATTAAATCCAAACAGGTGAAATTCACAAACACAGAAACAATCATAGAATCAGACACATATGCAAATAGTAAATAAAAGTAGTAAAGAAAAGAACACACCAGAATTTTATACCGGTTCGGAGTTACTCTACATCCAATCCCACACAATTTCTTATGAAGATTTCTTTTCAAATATAATTTCGATGTTACAACTTTGATCTCGAGGCCATGAGATACACCCTCCCGTCTTCGAGTCCGGGGCAAAATCTCTTGATTTAACTAGGCTGCTTGATCACCTTATTTATTTACGCGCTACAATCACACCCAATTGATTTATGGGCCACAATCACACCGTTTCCAATCACACTTTAATAGAGAGAGAATCGATACACTTTGATCTTTCGATCTTGGATTATAAATGATCCTATAACTCTGAATAGCATTGAGATCTTTGAGAGAGATTGGAAGAGAATCAAACTAGAGACGATCGAGTTTGATTCACTCAAGATTTTGGCAGAGTCTTGTTAAGAATGTTTGAAAATAAGAATGGAAGAGAAAGAGGAGAGAAAACAAAGAAAACTTGTGTAAAAATTCGTTGAAAATATACTGGTATATATTGGAGAATAACGGTCATGTCCGTTCGTAAAAGGTTGTGACGAATAGACACTTCTTTTGAAAATTTGAATTTTAAATTGTACGGCTATCATATCGACATGAGGGATAGGGGCATGTCGACATCCCCTATTACAATTTGAAAATTGATTTTTGTTTTAAAAGGGACTTTCTTTCTAAAGTTTGTCGAAACTATCTTAGAACTCTGTAAACTATTTGAATATACTTTATGATTATAAAAACCTTTGGAAAGTGATCTTATGAAATATAAAAGTAATAAAAACTGAATATATAAATATTTTGATGTTAAAGCTAAAACATTAAAAGAAGAAGATAGTTTTAAAACAAGAAATGATTTTGAAATTAATATGACTAAAAATAATTTTTGAATTAAGGCTAAAATATTTAAATATATAGAGAGAAGTCTTTTAAAAAGATAGTTTTGCAAAAATCTAAAAATAAGTCATTTTGAAAATTTCATGGATTCCATCCCACTAAAGAGGTCGTAGATTCCATCCCACTATTATAGCGAGAAGGTGGATTGCATTTCACAATTAAAATCCGAATAATGATTTAAGTACTATTATGAAATTTTAACATAAATTTAGAATCTATTACTTATCTTGATATCTTGAACTCCTGATACTCATGAGTCTTCAGTCTTGATTTCTTCAATCTTGAATTCGTCAGCCTTGAATCTCTATACTCAGTCTTAAATCTTTATACTTAGTCTTGAATCTTTATACTGTACAGGCTTCATTCTCGTTACCTGCATATATATATATATATATATATATATATATATATGCATATACATACATACATATATATATAGACCAGAATATAAGTACTTATATTTTATAACAAGTCCTCGGGTTGTTGTCATCAAAACCATCATCTCAGGAACTAATAGAGAGAAGGGTGTTGGATGTTTGTAATCCAGTTGTTTATAAATAGCCAACCCCTTCATACTCTTCGTATACAAGCTACCCTAGCCTCCACTACAGAAATTTGATGATGCCATACAGATGAAGTTGCATTTCATGGTCAAGAAGAAAGAGACTAGAAGTTCGAAGAAGGAATTCACTAGCAACCTATGTGTCAGGAATCAACAAGATTATAATGAGGTAAATTCTATTTTAATAATTAATCCATATACACAGACACACACATGCATGCCCCCTAATTACATTCAACCATAAAATAAAATAAAAAAATCCAAAACTTAAATTTAATTTCTAATATTTAAATAATATGCAAATACATTTAAACATGTATCTATGTAAATTCAATTTGATTATATATATAAATTTTATTTGGTTATATATATACGAGATTTTATGGCACGTGCAACGTACATGCATAAAAGATGCTTATAAATTATAAATTTTATTATTTCTATGCAGTTCGACAAAAATAAAAATACTAAAAAAGTGTAATTTTTTATTGGAATAGGATTGAACTTGAAGTCTTGTTTATGATCCAAAATTTTCATTCAAAGATAGATATTAATTTTTGTTTACAGTAGGCTTTAAACAATTGATATCTTATTTGTATATAAGAGTATTTTTGGAACTATATGGTTGGACCAAAAAATTACGCTTTTATTTAATTACTAAAAGATATGTATATAAATTCAATTTGATTTTATGAAAAAATTATTTCATATGAATTTCATTGTATAAATATTTTTAAGTTTTAAATTAAGGGGAACTAGTTTAAAGGACAATTTTTTTTTATTTTTTTAGCCTCAAGAATACAACCTTTATATTTTAGCCGTAAGTATAAATATTCTTCCAAAATTAGTCATAAGAAAAAGCCACTAAAATTACCAACCATCACTCCTCGCACCACCACCCACCGCCATTACCTGCAACACTAACATCGCTACCGCTCCCAATACCACCATAATCGTCAAAATATGAAATTTTAGTAGCAAGTTCGACACTGCTAGTATGTAGTGTAAGTTTCCTTTTATTAAATAAACTAATACTATGCAATATCATTAATGTCATTATAAGCTAAAATATACATATAATTATACTTTTTTCAATTTAAATTTACTCCTTCATAATCATCATCAATGCATATCCTACTATACATAAATAAAGGCGCATTATTATTATTTTTTGAAAATTAATGAAAAACTGATATAATAAATTATCATTTATATCTACTATCTAAAAACTTATACTATCAAATGCGTATAAAACTGCTTTTATCAAATGTATATCTACTATCAAAAAACTGCTACTATCAAATGTATATCAAACCACTACTACCCAATGGGTATAAAACTACTATTATCAAATGTGTATAAAACTGCTACTATGAAAATGTGTATATAATATCATTTACTACTATTATCAAAAAACATAAAATATGTATAAAACTGCTAGTATAATTCATAAATACCATTAAATGTATATAAACTTCTACTATAATTCATAAATAAAATTAAATGTGTATAAACCACTACGACAATTCAAAAAAATCATAAATAGCTACTACAAAACATAATAAATGCACACTTCATCTATAAAATGGTACATTTGTTCAAAAACTGCTATTAAAATTCATGAACTGCTATAATAATTCATAAACTACTATTCATAAATACTATTAAATGTGTATAAACTGGTACTACATTCAAAAAAAAAACAATTACAATTCAGAAGCTGCTACTACAAGCATAGTAAGTATTAAAAAATAAAATATAATGATAATACAACTGTAATTTTTATTACAAGTAAAATGGAACAAACAATGTTGAATAAAACAGATACTATATAGTAAATTTTATTAGATTAAAAATATTATTAGAACTCGTAAATGCTACTCCAAAATAGCAATGTAATCTAAGATTACACACTCCACCTATAAAATGATATTACAAATCATAAAAATACTACCACAAATCAAAAAATGTTAAATACTTCAAAACTTCTACCGCAGTTCACAAAACTGATACTACAAAGTAGCATTGTTCTTCTCACTGAATTTTTGCCCTTCTACTATATTATCTTGGAAAGCTCGTCCTTCTAACTAAAAAATTAACAACATGTCATTAAAGTTAAAATATTAGTGAATTTTTTTATTCATACTATTTTCATGCCTAAATTATTTAAAATTTTATTCACCATTTTTAAAATTCGAATAAAATACATTCTCGGTTTCACGAATAAAAAATCCTTTTAAAGTTTTTATTTTGTATTTGATAAATAAATATATACATACAAAGATTATTATTTATAAAATAAATTATTAGCTCATGGCACTTAAAATAAAAATATTTTTATAGATTTTGAAAAATAAAATTAATTTAAAATTTGAATTTTAAATATATATAAAATTATCAAATGTATAGATATAAATAGTGTATATAAATTATTGTAAATCTAATAAAATAATATATTTTAAATATGTATACTTGTATAGATGCCGAAAGTATTAATATATATATATATTTAAATCCGAATAATATTATGTTATATATATGCTAATAAATAAAATTTCTGGCTGAATAGAATTTTGTTATTATTTATTTATATCAATGTGTGTGTGTGTATGTACACACACAAACACACACTTATATATGCATAAAAGTTACATCGTTACTATCCTATGACATTAAACCTATTTATTAACATAAATCCTAATGGTTAACTATATATCTATGACATATGTTCCTCGTGTATACCCTGGGTTATGTCATCATATTTAGTATAGTTGTAATGTTTACATAATGAATGTGAACATATTACTAAACTAAAATATTATATTAAATTAAACTAAACAAAATTATATTGATAACATATATATATATATATACACACACACACACTATAATTAAATTATAAAACTTAAAATTTTTAATATGTAAATCAACTAAATTAAAAGCAGAAACCCCAATCTCCTTTATTAATCACTACTAAATAGATAAGATCTAGTACAAATTAATAAATTAATTTTTTTTGAAACTTCCCACTTAGCCACTGCCAATACACCCGACCATCAATGGTATTAGAGGATGCACTATGTTACTTCACATGAATAATTAATCAAGACATATGGCAATCACTTCGAAAAACCAATTATATATGTCTAAGAAAATGTGCTTTAACTAAGGAGAAGGCTAGACTAGTTAAGGAATGTTCTTCTGAATGGAATCCATTAATTTGAATATTATAAATTAAAATTAAATTGTTTTAAATTTAAATAAACCATTACAAAATTTTATAAAGAGTTACAAAATGCACATTAAAAATTGTTTTAAATTTATATAAATTAAAAAGTTTGATGAAATATATAGATATATAAATATAAATGTTATATTTATAATTAAGTTAAAATGTTTAATTAATTAAAGGACGCCTACGAATACACATGCATACATACATACATACATACATACATATATACATACATGCATACATACACACGCACACACATATAGAAAGTGGGAGGTTTAGATAAATGAAAACGCATATGACTTAAAAGATTATTATTAGATGTAGAGACATATGATGTCATGTGTATATACCCATCTCCCTCATAATGTTGATAATACTCAACTACTATTATTTTAATTATAAATTTAAAATAATTGCTCTTCATGATTTATAATATAAATAGAATGCCTTTCAAGTTTATGGTTGTCGAGCATCCTCAAGTCACAATGTAATACCTCGTAATTTGGTGTTAGTTATTTAATTAGTTAGTTAGTTCATTAATTAGGCTCCAAAAATGGAATATGTGCAAATGATCAAATATGAATCACGAAATTTGCACCATTGCACTTGTGATGAAATTCCAAGCAATTTTTGTATTTGGAGTTTTGCGATTGGAGTCCAAATAAAGAAGCTACGGATGAAAAACGAATTCAGAATGAAAATAATTTGAATAAGAAATTAACGTTTATATATTAATTGTCTAGGGCCCATAGGTTGACCCATATATAGAAGTGGTCGATTAGGGGAAGTCGACCCCTAGGAAGGGGGCGGTCGATTGCTTTGTGTGTGGCGGTTTGGGTTAGCTTTGGCCCAACATTTCGGGTTCAATATATTTCGGTCTAATGGTTTTGGTTAATTCTAGCGCCTATAAATTCAGGCCTAATCCTTTCTTCTCTTCTCATATTTTTCTAGAGGCAGTAGTGAAGCTCTGCCATTTCATCTTCTTCACTTTCTTTCTAAATTATAAAAATAATATATATATATATATATATATATATATATATTTATATTTATATTCATACAAGTTGGAGAAGAATATAAATCTAATAAAAAGGAGAAGAGAATAAACTATACACGTATTTGAACTAATTTATATATATTTATATATTTGTACATATTTTCTCTCCCAATCCCAAATCTCTTTTCAGATATGTTATTCTAATATGTGTATATACCCTTCTATACATATTTCTTGGATTAAAAAGGATTCGAGATGAATGTAAGGTTCTACTTTAGATTTGTAGATTAGATCACTTTTAAAAGGTGATTGGAAAATTTTATATGTTGTTTATGATTTTAAATCTATTTCGTTGGCATATATTTGATATTTTTGCCTAAATCAATTTTATTTGTGTATTATAGGCTTAAATTAGTATAGTAAACTATTGCCTACATATTCTTGTTTTAGAATTAATTCGAAATATGTTTACACCTAGTCCTAGAAATCAATCCCAAAGATTTTAGAGTTTGATGTTATATATTTTATTCCAAATCTGTACATAGGTGTAAAGTAGAGTTTTTGGTTTATTGCCCAAATTTGTGCTAGACTGTAGATTTTCCATAGTTTAATTTGTGGGAAGAACATCCATTTGATGTTTATAAATTTGTTTACTTTTCCACTTCTGATTTAAAAGGGGATGTTTGATTTAACAATGAACACCCACAAATGAAAAGGGAAAATATGTGTAAATACCGATTTACTCTCTTATTTTGCACTATTTATTCCAATAAAAAAAGAATTATCCATCCTTATAATTTCAAACGTAGTAAGTTTTTCCTTTTTTGTTAAAATTAATTTATGGAAATCATAGCGAAAAATCTTCTTAAGAAATCTAATTCTAGCACATTAAATATGGAAAGTATATTCATAGTTACATATTTATGACTATATATATTTGATTATGAATAGGTAGTTTTATTATGTTGTTTATATGTATTTATTGTATTAATGAATAAGAACAACGTATATTCGTGCGTTATTTATGCGTTACTTTCATTGGTTATTATTTATTTAGGGAAGCGAATAGATTGAATTGGGAACTGTAGTAATTCTAATAAATAGGAAATAAATTAGGAATTGCCAAAAATTAATGGGAAATAATGGAAAGGATCAGATTAGGGGCAACAATTGGTTAACATGGGAATCATAGACTGTAATTCCAATTAATGGGCAATTAATGAAAATGTGTTAGGAGTTCCAATTAATAGGGACAAGTGGATTAATGAGACTGATAAAATTGGGAATAGATATAAAAATGTTACTAATTTAAAATTAGTAATCATACATAAATGTCTTAGGAAATGTCCTTTTGTATTTTGTGGACAAGTTTACATTTATGAGCGTTGAAAAGGGATATATGTGTAGATAAGTATTTAAGTTAAATCTTTTTGCCTTAAATAAAAAGGGAATTAGTAATCCAAGTTCAATGTCTACCCAACATAATATAAGTAAAAATTTAGGGTGGTTCATTGGACTAAGTAGGTTAGTGATGTGAGGTCAGTAGAGTTACTCAATAGAAGACTACCCTCCACTTTGAGGCTACCAACAGTCTGGTGCACTTACTACTGATGTGAGATATCACTGATCCTAGGACCCATGATGACATGAGAGATTGTCCTTTCTTAATTGAAAAGTATTAAATGGTCAAAATTTTAAATTAGAAACATTAGGGGATATCTCCATAGGGGTTCGCTTTTGGTTTGAGGTATTAAAAGGCTGTAGGGTCCGCCTCTCTGCTAAAAGGAAGTGTTAAGTTGCCCAGTGAGATTCCAAATATGTAAGGATCTCTCCGAAGGGTTTATTTCAGTATTGAGGTACGAAGTAACTATTTTATGGCTTGCCTCCCTATCGAAAGAAGTAACCTAATGAGATTTCGTATTTACAATTAAGAGTGATAGTGGATATCTATGGAAGGGTTCACTTCGGGTTTGAGGTATTAAGTGACTAATCTAAGGGTTCGCTCCTCTCCTAAAAGAAGTATTAAATAACTTAGTGAGATTTCAAGCGATGTCAGTTAGATAGTACTAGTGAGGAGTCCACCTTGGGGTTAGGTATTAAATGATAAAGGCCTTCCTATAAATAGGTGTTACATGGTCAAGGTTGTGCCTAGTCCTTATTAATGAGGTATTAAGTGGCTTGAGTATAGTCTCTCATGTTGCTAAGGCCGTACGAACAATAGTACCAGTGAGAAGTCTGCTTGGGGATAAGTATTAAGTGATGAAAGACCTACGTAGAATATATGTATTAAATGATTAGATGCCCACCTAGTCCTTTTAGAGGTATAAAGTGGCTAGGGTTTTTTCTTTTACATGGCTACGATTTAATGGTGATAGATGAGGTAATAGTTGGACATCAAATGTCGAAAAACCTTAAATAGTGGTTAAAGGACTTTGTAGCTAGGACCCACTGACCATTGACAACATTGTTAAAAAACCACCTTGAGAATAGGTCTAAAATGACGGGGTCTACCTCGTTTGAGATACTAAATAGCAGAGTCTGCCTATTTCTCTTTAAAAGTATTATGCGATGATAGTAGAATCCCGCTTCATGTTAGGAAGTATTAAATGGAAAATAGGTTTGGAAGTATTGGGTGGTTAATAAGACTTCATCAGTATTTGTACCTAGGGGATGGGTAGGTAAGTAATAATGTGTGCAATGCAAGGGTAAATTAGAATTGCTAACCTTAATAGACATAATAATTAAATGGAAAAGATCGGTATAAATTTATGTTATGGACAATTTATAAATTTTCTAGTCACTAGACCCCATCCTCATTACAACCCATATGATAAATTTAGAGAATCGGGTCATTGGAGCTGGATGTGCTTTGTTGTTAAAGAAGTCTTTTTTTCTCTCATGCTCAATGCCGATGTGACAATCTATCATCAAAGGAATACCATTAATTCCAAGGTAGTAGTCATAGACAGTATTTTTATCTTATTATTGTTTACGCTGTGAGTTTAGATTTATATCAATATCTGGTAATGATATGCTTATATGCAGGTACTAAATTCAACGATCTTTGATGGACTGGGGTTTCGATTTTTGTCGAAATTTAAGACCATTAAGGTATGGGTTGTTACATTTGGTATTAGAGATTATGTTAGTAGATTGGCGGAATTAGGATAAAGTGAGAGAATGTATTCATACTTTCTTATCTAGTAGTATTATATTTTTATGCTAGATTCTTAGAATTCCAACTATAGAAGTAGTTATTTTTCCACTTCAAAGGAATAGGCAAAGCAACTACGGGTTGGAATTATCTTAAAGTTAAGATTTTCATGCCGACTCGGGAGTACCCCGCGAAGTGCTGGCGATACGTAAGGCGCTGTTTATAAAGAGCATGAGTAGGACATACCGCAGAATCTTGAAGAATGGACGTGTTCAACTTTATGGTTGAGATTCTAGCTACCTTGTAATTTTGGATTTTGATGATAAATTCCAATCGAGACACACATTTATTCCAGATGGACGGGAAGTTAAAGTCTATATGTCGCTATTGTCCGAAGGCAAGTTTTTTCTTGAGTGCATTCATAGGTCACATCTTTGATGGCAAACCAGACTTTTATTTGGATAATTAATGTCAATTCCTCAGTCTAAAACATGTACGAGAATTTTTATAAGTATATTTTGGAATGCTTTAGATTTTGGGAAAATTATTAAATATTAATATATATCGGTAAAAGCTTGATTTTGATTTTTGGAAAATACAAGTTTGATTTTTAAGAGAAGCTTTGGTATGAATGGTTTCTACTATTTGAAACAAGTATAAAGGAGCATATAGTTAGCTCAGTGATTTTTCAATTTACAAAATCGAGGTTTTTAGATTTTCTCTCTTTAAGATATAGACAAATAGGAATGACATTCAATTATATTGGGGTATGTAGTTTGAAGTGTTGTTCTACACTGGCTATTGGAAGAAATATTTCCATACAAAATATGCAAGAAATAGTAGCTGGAGTATTTTTGGGTTTTTGGAAGTGTTGTTGGTCGCAACAGTTTTGTCGGGACTACCGTTAAGCATGGTTCGAGGCTAGATAGCAGGCTTTGACACCACCATGATAAGGACATGAATTTTTTTGGATCGTGTCGAATCGAAGGAGACGATACGAAAAAATTATTATAATTTAATCTAACCCTAATTGGGGCTGGATTCAATTAACACCCAAAGCCCATCTAATGGTTGACCACCTAGCGGTAAACCTAGAGTAGTTTGCCAATTAACGAGTTTTCGCACAACTTGAACTGGGAATGCGGTAAACCTAGAGTAGTTTGCCAATTAACGAGTTTTCGCACAACTTGAACTGGGAATTGGACTATAAAAGTCACACCCGAATTTCCCCAGTTGCCTTCTTTTGTTCCTTCTTCCTCAATAAACCGAACCTAATCTCCATCCTTCTCCTCCTCTAAGTATTGGCCTCTCCCTTCCGTTTCTCCCCTAAGCGACGTCTTTTTTCCCTAAGAGCAGCAACCCCGCCTCCACCTCGGGTTGGTTTTGCACATTAGATTTTTCCTTACCACCACTCTAGATCTAAACCCTATTTCCTCCTTCCGACCACTTCTTAGCCAAGACAACTTTACACACTATCGGTTTCCTTGCACCATTATGGACCCAAACCTCAAGAGCCCACTTGGCTAGACCTACATGAGTAGAAGGTTTCACTATTTTTGGGCTGGAAGTGCTATTCGTCGTGGTAGGATTTGCACCGATCCTCTGCTTCGAGACTTATGAGTGGGAATGTTACGCATGTCACATCTGCCTTTTCAATGTCCTATTGCTGTAGAATTTCGATGGAGGCAACAACTTGATTCGTTTGGAGGTGAAGGGTATCTTGATTGAGCTGACTAATGATGATCTCGTTAAGATTTTGGAGGCCTCCGTGAAGTACGCGAACTTGGATGATTTTGAAGTGACTTACTCAAAGATTTTGTAGCAGATCTTTTCCCAGGATGTCAATGTTTGGAAGTTTTATAATCTATCTAACTGTCCTTCGGGTTATGTGCATCATTCAGTATAACGTCGTCCCTAAGATGGGAAGTTATGACCGGATTTATCCCATGGTGCGGAAGATCACCTATGTTAGTATTGACAGCATTGCCGTCAATTAGACTCGCACCCTTTTTGTTCAATTTGTTGATCAAGGATTAGCACTCCACGGAGTCACTTTTCATATTTTCACCTATTCACCATCGTCTTTAGGTAATACAGGTGAACATTCGTAAAGAGGCTGTTCAGTAGAAGGTTCCTTCCACCATCACTAGATCCTTCCTTAGAAAGATGGAAATTTCGAAGTCGTCGAAAATACTAGCAGTGCAAACGCCACAAGATTGCGTGTATAACTGCCATGCTATGACCATACAAAGGTCACAACAATGGATCAAGCTCTAGTTGTGGACCAAGGTATCTCGTAATCTGTAGGCATTATTTTAGGATTTATGATATTGTTGTTTTTTCCCTTTCAGTATTTGTTCTTTTCTTTTACGTTGTTTGGATTGTAACTGTTAGTTGTCTCTTGTAAATGGCACATATGATATTATGAGTTCCTATTTATTTACTGTGTTATTGTTTTTGAAATGTAAATCGCTCTTATATATGCACAGTAAAGAAGTAGTATAAATATGAGAATTTCATAAAAAACGCTTAACTAATAGTAAATGCAATATAAGAGTGGAAGTTTAGAATAATTAGAAAATTTCGCAAAGGACATAGTAAAGTCGTTTTGGTATCTCGGGTCGTTGCTCATGTTCCTTAAAAGCTAATTTTTTTGGTAATTGGCCATGACGGATTTTTTTTAAATAAAATGTCACGTTTTATGTTGGAAAGCTAGTTGTAGATTTTTAGAATTTGGTTTATGCGTTTTGCGCATAACCGACTTTTGACTACGCTGAATTATGGCTTAATTTATTAAAATTTTTGACAAAGAAAACATTGTGAAAAGTTTCATCTTGATTTGGAAAGTTCTCTTTTGAGAATTTTTTTTAGGTTTTAGTTGTTTTTGGCTCTTAAATTATTTTTAGAGTTTTTGTTCAAAATTTGATTTCAAGGAAAAATATGCGTGTAAATATTTTGGAATTTTATTTTTCAAATGATGTACAAATCTTAAAAGTGGGATTTTGTGTGTGAAATATTTGATCATAAAGGTCCCGTGTTAGGCATAGAGAAGACGAATAGAGTTAGAATTTGTAGATTTAGTAGCGCATTAGGATCGGCGATGCGATAAATGCAAGCGATAACAAGGGAAAAACTGTTTTAGCCTTGAAATTTCTATTTTCATACCTTGTCGATGACCCGCATGAGTCTATTTTTAGACTTAACTCCATTTTAGAACTTGATATAAGCCTCCTTATGCATTTTGTGTGTGGAAAATTTGGAGTAAATCTGGGACAACGAGGGAGTTTCCATTATAATACGGGAACAGAAAGACTATAGATTGGTAAGAATGTTAAATTCATGATCTAAATTCTTTTTTCATGTATCGGTGTAAAGTGTACGAAGTGATTTTTCAACGCATTAGATTTTGAATGGTAGAAAATGGATGTAGAAATGGTTGCTTTATACCTCAATTCATAGGAGTATGGAGGTTTTGGTTGAAAAGATTTTCCAAAAAGCTGTATCTATATAGAACTACCAGCATACATATACATACATACATACATACATACGTACGTACATACATACGTACATATATATATATATATATATATATATATATATATTGCTTGCATCATGTTTTCAAAAATGTTTTTAAACCAAATGCATTTATATAGGAGGATCTAATTTAGAATCATTCTGCATACATATTTTATATATGGTGATATAGTAATAAACTATGCACTTGTGCCCGTTGGTTGCAAAATTGGTTCTTCACTCATTAGTTGTGTAGTTTAAGATACTTCGGAGCCAAAACATTACTTAGTCAACTGGTGAAATTTAGGGAATGAAATTTTATTAAGGAGGGAATAATGTAACACCCCGTAATTTCGCATTAGTTATTTATAGTTAGTTAGTTAATTAATTAGGCTCCAAAAATGAAATTTGTACAAACGATGGAATTTGATCAAGAAACTTGCACCATTGCGTTCGTGGTGAAATTATGAGAAACTTTCATATTTGGACCTTTATGATCGTAGTCCAAACGAAGAAGTTACGAACGAAAACGAATTTGGAATGCAAATAATTTGAATAAGAAATTAACATTTATATATTAATTATCTAGCACTCACAATTCGACCCGTATATAGGAGCGATCGACCCTTAGGAAGGGGGCGGTTGAACACTTCATGTGTGGCTACTAGGGTTGGCCTAGGCCCAACGGCCCGGATTTAATATATTTTGATATAACGGTTTTGGTTGATTCTACCATCTATAAATTCAGGCCCAACCCACCATTCCCTTCTCATATTTTTCTCGAGGTAGTGGCGAAGCTTTACTATTTCTTTTCCTTTACTTTCTTTCTAAATTATATAAATAATATATTTATATTTATATTCATACAAATTGAATAAGAATAGAAATCTAATAAAAAGGAGAAGAGAAGCGAATAAACTATATGCGTATTTGAGGTAATTTGTATATATTTATGTATTTATATCTATTTTCTCTCCTAATCCCAAATCTCTTTTAGATATGTAATTCTAATATATGTATATACCCTTCTATACATATTTTTGAATTAAAAAGCATTTGGAGATGAATTTAAGGTTCCACTTCAGATTTGAAGATTTGGATCGCTTTTAAAAGGTGAGTGGAAAATTTTACATATTATTTATGATTTTAAGTCTATTCCGTTGGCATACATTTGATTTTTATGCCTAAATCAATTTCATTTGTGAATTGTAGGCTTAAATCATTATAGAAAACTATTGACTACATATTCTTGTTTTAGCTTTAATTTGAAATATGTTTACACCTGGATCTGAAAATCAGTCCCAAAGATTTTAGAATTTGAATGTTGTATATTTTATTCCAGATCTGTACTTGGGTGCAAAATAAGATTTTTTGATTATAGGTCGATTTTATGCTTGGTTGTAGGTTTTCCATAATTTAATTTGTGAGAAGAACATCCGTTTGATGTTTATAAATGTGTTTACTTTTTCCATTGAATCAAAAGGGCAGTGTTTGATCTAACAAGTAAAACCAACAAACTAAAAGAGAAGAGATGTGTAAAGTACAGATTTGTTCTCCATAGTTTACACTGTTAATTCCAATAAAGAAGAATTAACCATTCCTTGTAATTTCAAACGTAGTAAGCATTTCCTTTTTTGTTAAAACCAATTTATGGAAATCATGGCGGAAAATCTTTTTAAGAAATCGAATTCCAACACATTAAATATGGAAAATATATTCTAGTTACATATTTATGAGTAGTCTATTTTTGGCTATGAATAGATAATTTTATTATGTAGTTTATACGTATTTATTGTGTTAATAAATAAGAACAACGTTTATTTATGCGTTATTTATGTGTAACATTCATTGGTTATTATTATATTTAGGAAAATGAACTTGTGGAATTGGAAAATGTAGTAAATCTTATTAATGGGCAATAAATTAGGAATTACCAGTAATTAATGGGAAATGATGGATAGGATTAGATTAGAGATAACAATTGGTTAGTATGGGAGTCAAAGACTGTAACTCCAATTAATAAGCAATTAATGGAAATGAGTTAGGAGTTACAATAAATAGAGACAAGTGGATTAATGGTACTAATAAAAAAGGAAATAGATATAATACGATTACTAATTTGAAATCAGTAATCATACATTAATGTCTTAGGAATTGTCCATTATGATTTTATGGACAAATTGACATTTATGAGCATTGAAAGGAGATTTATGTGTAGATAAGTACTTAAGGTAAATCTTATTGCCTTAAAAATGTAAATTGGTAAGCTAAGAACAATGTCTATCTAAGGCAATATAAATAAAGACTTAGGGTGGTTAATTGTACTTAGTAGGTTAGTGATGTGAGGTCAATAGAGTCACTCTATGGAAGACTGCCCTTCACTTTGAGGCTACCGACAGTCGTGTGCACTTACTACTGATATGAGATATCACTAATCCTAGGACCTGTGATGACGTAAGAGATTGGGCCTGCTTTCTCAATTTAAAAGTATTAAAGGTCCAAATTTAGAATTAAGAGCGGTGAGAGATATCTCCATAGGGCTTCACTTCAGGTTTGAGCTATTAAATGGCTGTAGGGTTCGCCTCTCTTCTAAAAGGAAGTGGTAAGTAGCCTAGTGAGATTCCAAATAAATAAGGATGTCTCCAAAACTGTTTACTTCAATGTTGAGGTATTAAGTGGCTACTTTAGGGCTCGCATCCCTACCGAAAGAAGCAAGCTAATTAGATTTCATATTTACAATTACGAGTGATAATGGATATCTCGGGAAGGGTTCGATTTAGTTTTGAGGTATTAAGTGACTGGTCTAAGGGTTCGCCTCTCTCCTAGAAAGAAGTATTAAGTAACCTAGTGAGATTCCAAGCGATGTCAGCTAGATAGTACCAATGAGGATTCCGCCTTGGTATTAGGTATTAAATAACAAATGCCTACATAAAATAGGTGTTAAATAGTCAGGGATCTACCTAGTCTTTGTTAATGAGGTATTAAGTGGCTTGGGTACAGTCTTTCACATTGCTAAAGCCATAATAATGATAGCACTAGTGAAGAGTCTGCCCGTGGATGGGTATTAAGTGATGAAGGACCTGCCTAGAATATAAGTATTAAATGGTTAGAAGTCCACCTAGT
The DNA here is from genome assembly GCA_030765085.1 of Allium cepa. Classification (NCBI taxonomy): domain Eukaryota; kingdom Viridiplantae; phylum Streptophyta; class Magnoliopsida; order Asparagales; family Amaryllidaceae; genus Allium; species Allium cepa. The sequence goes on along the minus strand of CM060928.1, from coordinate 845,247,989 downwards.
CCTTTTAAAGGTATTAAGTGGCTTGGGTACTGTCTCTTACATGACTACGATTTTATTGGTGACATATGCGATAATAGTTGGACATCAAATGTTGAAAGTTTTGAATAGCGGTTAGAGGTCTTTGTAGCTAGGACCAACCGACCATTGACAACATTGTTAGAAAACCACCTTGGGAATAGGTCTTAAATGATGTGGTCTATCTCAATTGATGTCTTAAATGGCAGAGTTTGCCGATTTCTCTTTTAAAAGTATTATGTGGTGATAGTTGAAGTCCGCTTCATATTTGGAAGTATTAAGTGGCAAATAGGTTTGGAAGTATTGAGTGGTTGATAAGGCTTCATCGGTATTTTGTACCTTGGGAATGGGTAGGTAAGTAATAGTGTGTGCAATGTAGGGTTAACTTAGAATTGCCAACCTTAATAGACATAACAATTAAATGAAAACCAATCGGTATAAATTTATGTTATGAATAGTTTATAGATTTTTCAGTCACCAGAACATTGTTCTGACCCCCTTCTTATTACAACCATAGGATATATTTATAGGAACAGGTCATTGTAGCTGGATGTCCTTTGTTGTTAGAGAAGTCTTCTTTTCTCTCATGCTCAATGTTGATGTGACAATTTGTTATCTAAGGAATACCATTAATTTCAAGGTAGTTGTCATAGCCAGTATTCTTATCCTATTGTTGTTTCCTTTGTGAGTTTAGATTTCTATCAATATCTGATGACGCTCGTGGTTATTTGTAGGTACCAAATCCAATGATCTATGCTTTAATGGACTTGGATTTCGATTTTTGTCAAAATTTAGGCCCATTAAGGTGTGGTTGTTATACATAGAATATCTAAATAGATTTATATTGTCCAAAGATTGGTAGGAATATCATGTAACTTTGTTGAGAACCCTCAAGGGTTATATAATTACCTTTAAACTAACAAAAAATGATGGATTTAAAGTATTTGATGTACATTATGATTTGACGAGCACCCTCAAGGTCATACAAATGATTATGAGCAAACAAAGGTAAGGTTAGGAATTATATACAAGATATAATTAGTAAATAATTAACGTTTATGGTGACTATAATTTGTTGAGCACTCTATAGACTATAGTAATATGATAGGTCCTAGCACCCCTAAAAGGATTTATGAAATTTTCGTATCTTTTTAAGTTTTTTAGTAGATGTAAAATCAAGTGAGATCCTTATTAGATAAATATAATAAACCAATATAATAAGTAAACCAATCTAATAAGTATGAGAACATATGTAATATTATCTAATTTACTTTAATGAATTCAGTCGATCAAATGACAACTATAGAGCTATTTATAGACAAAAGCACAATAACTGGTGTGAACTATATATACTAGTTGAGGGACACAAAAATTCACACACCTATGGAAAAATATGGTATACGGTTGCCAATGAACCAATGGCTAAACCCAATAAGGATGCCACACCCAAGAAAATTGAATTCTTCAAGAGTAGGTCATTATACTATAAGCTTGCCCAATGCTATGTGCTATCAACTATAAGCGTCGAGCTCTAAATGCAATAATAGAATATGGATGTTTGATCCATATTCCAACAACTACAAAAGTTATACGGTAAGGAGTCTCGTAATGCAAGGAATAAGATCTTAAGGGAGTTGCTCTATGTGAAGATAAGAAAGTGAAATCCTGTCTAAGATCGACTTAACATGATTGGATAAATTGAGAGACTAGATGAGTTGTGAATGTTGAAAAATTCCAACATGTGGGCCACATGTAAAATAAGATGTATTATTCTATTTTGGTGTAAATCTTAACTAAAGTGGTCCAATTGTGAATTAAAGTTAAAAAGTTTAAAGATATAATTGTCATGGTATTAATCTGTAGATACCGGTGCAATTCTAATTTATTTAAGAGCCAAACTAGAAACTGCAAACATTATAAATAAAGGGTTATAGTCCCCAAATTACAAAAGCTCTAGTTATTCTCCTAATATCTTCTAACGAAATAATCCAGATCATAGGTTTATGTCAATTTGGAAGATCATATCCAACTTTTACCTTTTCGATCCGTCTTTTTCTCTTAATCAATTCATGAAAGTAGCAACCAAGGATACAGATCTAATATAAGATCTAGGGATGTTGTCAATATGGAAAAATACCTTTCCAATGAGAAACTATGGATTCAGGTATGGCTTCCGCTAATTCATTCACTTTCCTCTCCTTGCTTCTCAATCAAATCAATATGGGTCACCTATATAGAACTGGGGTTTCATAATTAGTCTATCCTAAAGTATATTGAACTCCTAACAAGTGATATCAGAGCCACCCATCATCGATTTTTTGGGAAAAAAATTACGCATTTTTATGAGTATGTTTTGAATTGATCTTTTTTAGAAGTCCTGTAATTTCTTACTCAAGTTTTAGATCATTTTGGATTTGATTTTTTTTTTTTAATTTATAAATTAAAAGGAAGATTTGTAAAACTATTTCGATGTAGAAAGATAGATTTAAATGATTTGTAAGTCATTTTGAAATAAGTTTGAATTTTGAAATCATTAAATTTATGAGAAATAATCTAAATTCCTTTAAATTTCAGTAACAATTAATGTTGGTTAAAGCATTAACATGTTTATTATTGTATATTTTGTAAACAAGTTATGAATTCTAATGTGAGGAATATTTTGGATCTGATATATACAGTCATTTTCTTTATTGTTTATAAATGTTATAAACAGATATATATATAACTTAGAACCATTTATGCAAGTATAATAATCCTGTTCTATGATTATCTCGCCTTAATTAAATTTTGATTAAGTAATTTGGATATATATGTGTAAGGTATTTTGGTATTTTAGAAATTTTGATTAATTAGAAATAAAGAATGCTCCTTTAAAGTGTTTAAGTTTATTTTATTATTGAAATAAATTTTAACATGACACCAATTTACATTTTGGACCACATAACGGTCAATCGCATTTATTTTTATCATAAATACATTAAATGTGGTTGTTGTGGTAATAAATGAATTAGTTTGTTATCATAAATGCATTTAATGCGTTTGCTACAATAAATTTAATGATGCATCATGTTTGTATTTGCAACAATAAAAGGCATATGGTTTATTTTTTGATACATTTATGTCGTTTCACTTTCATGCTTTAAAGGAGCGACAATTTTCACATTTTGCCAAAATGCATAGTTATCGACCTTACTTAAGTATTCAAATAGTAAACTAAAGATAAAGTGACATGGTATCATTCTGTAAAGTTATATTATGGTTCAGATATACATCATAGCTACTACACTCTTTTATGTTATTTAGTACAACATTTACTATGTCATTTATGTATAATTTTATATGGCATTTAATTCTAGCCTTCATCCATGACATTAGTCATGTGATTTATTTATGATGTCTTGTTTCATATTTGGTTAGGGAATGTCATGAATGTAACCACATACTTGAAGAAAAAACTATAAAAGTTATGACAAAAATATGTTGTGTCATGATTATAATTTCAGTTTTTCTAGTGTCATATTGACTAAATGCATTTTAAGAGTGTTTTATAGCGCTCGAAATATATTGTACATACAATAAGAAATAAATTCTAATATATTTTCGGGGTCTCTTTGCAAACTGGTTGCAAATATTCTACATTCCATGTGAGCTAATTGAAATAACATGTCATTAGAGTGACCTCTTTTATTTTAGCTGTTGATGAAAATGTTTGATATTTGTGTGTATTTATTCATGCAGATATTAGCCATCCCAAAGGAAGACTAATATTTGGCCGAATCATCTACATATGTTTGACGATAAGTATGTGACAATTATAAGGCTTTACAAGTGATAACTAATAGGTCCAAAGGAAGATTGTTATTTGACTTGAATTTAATATCAGCAATCATTACAATATGGGTACCACTTCTGGTTAATATTACTGTACAAAGATTTGATATCAACGTTGTGCTAGGTATCTTGAGAAGAGACGTACCAATTATTTGGATTTACTATGGCTGACATTTGGATATAAGCATATACAGTGAGTCTTTATTTTTGTTCAATTTTCAACTATTTAACTAAAGTTTTTGCCAATTTTAATAATATTTTCATTTGGTTTGGAACTAAGTCTAGAGTTTAGTAAGAGAACATGTTGTTTACTCTTGACTTTGTGGATCCAGCTCTTGCAATTAGGAGGGTCACAACCACCCCTATTGTAGTTAAACGTTCTTATAATATTATAAAGAACATAGAGATGTGAAATAATTCAAACAACAAGAGTTAAAGGATTATAAGGTAAAATATTTCAAAAGCTTTCAAGGATGTGGTATTGTAGGGATAACCAATTTTAAGGAGTTCTTTACTGAAAATGAAAAGAGTTTTTCAAAATGATAAGGGTAAACAAGCATGTTTTGTAGTGCTTGATTTTATAAAGTCAAAACAAAGGAAACATAAAGGAGTACTATATGGAAAATATTGCTTCAAAAGTTAAAAAAACTTATTGTTTTTGTGATACTTTCTTTATTAACAGAATAACTATGAAGACCCACCTTTCTCTCAATGGAAAGATGCATCATCAAGAAAGAAAGGGATAGAAAAGAGAAAAGATAGAGAAGAAAGAACGAAACCACATCCGAATTTCACAGCGGAACGAATAAATTATATTAATCATAAAGTATTACATAATATACAACATCTATAAGAGTTACACAGCTTGTACATCACATACTAGACAGTTATAACACCTGTCTAGTCATTACAACTCAAATACAACACAGAGATACCAACACAGCGGAAAACTAAATATCTACAAACGTTGAAGCCTCCTGCTCCATTTCTCCTCCAAGATTTGTCAAAGCTAACCTGAATCCCTTGGCTACTCGTAAAAATTTGAGTACCCAAGAATTTAAGAAAATAGAAAATAAACTCCGGGTCAGACATGGGTCTGGTGTGAGTAGCAGATTAAGGTTGCTTAACTTTGAAAAACCTTTGAAAACAAAAGGCATCTCGTAAGACTTCCCGCACATAAACACGGAAATTTTTTTACCTTACGATAACCAAAACATTTGATAGGAAATCCAGTTATATTATAATAGGGTTGAGGGTTTTCAAGTAAAATACAGAAATAGCTGGAATGCTTACATCTCACGTTCCAACATAGTTGGGCACAATCAAAACGTACAGCACTTATTAGAGATTGGATTCCATACAATGGCAGCTACTATGGTACCGCCCGTCATAGTACGTGGCCTTGATCACCGTACCAAGGATCCACCCTAAATTCTCTGCAACACAAGGCCGGAAACACCCCTTACTGGATAGTTCCGAACAAGATAACCCCAGTAGTTGTTGCAATCAACTTCCCACACAGCCGAATAAAAAGGGACCTCTAGACAGGGGAAATCTTGTCTGACTTGAGCGCGACTCACTTAGCCTTACTACACCTCTCCTGTTTTAGCCATTCCCGATTGATGAGGCTTGAGGCTACGATTATCTTATCAGAACACATCACTTAGAATGCTCATCGTCCACCTATGATGTTCTGAAAGCATTCAATCCATACAAGTTCGTTCCGGGTTCGAACGAAACCGAAGGCACTATCTCGCTACACTCATTTTGGAATTACTCTCAGAGTTAATGACAATAGCCCTTGCACTCTGAATCTTCAACTCGATCTTCACTTGAGATTCACGACCTATCGTTTAATTTCGTTCGATGTGGTTTTCGAATATCCAAATTTGGAAATCTGATCCGGTCTTACCAAATCCAAAACGTCGTCTTTTAAGGTCAAGTTGTTTTATCTATATTCACAGAGATAGATAATTCACATTATCAGAAACAGATAATCAATATAATCACAATTCAACAAAAGCATCTCTTATCACAAATCAGCACATATCCCATATCAGAGATATCAAACAATTCAAGGCATTCAATATCATTCAGCCATTTACAAGCAAAGAATAATTAATCACACTATGTCTAATTAATTTAAAATAAATTAAATTAAATACTTCATTACTATAAATCCTGCTTACTTAACCATTAATAAATTTCAAACCAATTAGTTAATCATCCTTTAATCATCCACCTTAATTAATCATCCTTGATTAATTATTCTTCAATTACATTAAGTAATTAGCCTTTAATTAATTACACAAATTAATTATTCTTAACCATTTATAGTAATTAACCTTTAATTACTCCCATTAATTAATTAACTATAATTAATTGCATTAATTCTTTATTAATTACATTGATTAATTATTCTATAATCACTTATATTGATTAATTATCCATTAATTAATCAACCCTTAATTACTTCATTAATTATATTAAATAATGATCCTCTAATTTTTTTCTTTAATTATTTATATTTCTAATAATCATATTTAATAATTAATCTTTAGTTAATCTTATTCATTAATCAACTTTGATTAATCATATTTAGTTATTAACTACCCTTAATTAATTACATTACTTAATTAACTTCTAAATAAATTTTATTAATTAATTCTTAAATTAATTACACTAAGTAATTAATCCTTAATTACTTCAACTAAGTAATTATCCTTCTTATTAATTACACAAAGTAATTAAACCGTTTGATTAAACCTTAATTACTTCCATTAACTAATCATCCTTCAATTAATTACATCTACTAATTACCCATTAATTACTTCACTAAGTAATTACACTTTACAAATTACATTAAGTAATTATACTTAACCAATTCCACAAATGATTATCCTTAATTAATTAATCTAATTAATTATCTTAAATTAATCACATTAATTAATCATTTCATAATCCCTAGTTAATGATCATTACATTAACTCTTAACAATTCTTTAATTACTTTCCTTAAGTAATTAAACTTTAATTAACCATTATTAATTACAAATTAATTAATTTTTAATAACCAATTAATTCACCTCTAATTACTTAATTAATTGAATGATTAACTGTAACTTAGTTAATCTTTAATTACTTGATTAGTAAATTTAATTACAACCTAGTTACTTAATTAATAAATCTCTAATCATTAATTAATAACCTTTAATTATCTAATTAATGATCTTTAATTACAAATTAATTGACCCTTAAATTAATTAACTTACAACCCTTAATCATTAATTTATAAATCCTTAATCATTAATTAATTAAATTAATTAATTACCCTTTAATCACCTTATTAATTTGATGAAGCTCAAATCATTAAATATTAATTAACTTCAAGATAAAACATTATTCTTATCAATAACTTAATTACCATTAATATGTGCATTGAAACATTTTACTTTTAAATTTACTTTTAAATTTAAGATTTGAAATGATTAACAAATTTAACTTCAACAAAATTTAAATAAATTTACAAACCTTTTAATCAAATGTTAAAGAAACACTTATTTTGTATAAAATAAATTTACATAGGGAGAGTTTTAAACCAAATTTAGTTAAATTCATAACCTTGCCTTTTAAAATCTTTTTAAAATCTGTTTTAAAATGCTGCTTCGGGTTCAACCCGAAGGCTACTCGAGCCTTGACCCGAGAAAAACCCATTTCTTTCCTTCTTTTCAAGATTTTGCTTAAGTATTATTTGGAAACACAATTTCACTCTTGTTCAACTTGAGTCTCAACTCGAATCCCCTCACCATTTCCCAGATTGCTCCTTCGAGTCGACCCTCTATCCAAACCTCTAACATCCCCTGACTCCTGTGCACCTGCATAGTCAAATGCGGCGACAACTACCTCCGCCATGCCTCCATCTCAACGACGATCACCTAACCTTATGACCCTGACCACCAAAACCCCAACACAAACCCAAAATCGAATCCGAGGTACTCGATCAACCTGGAACCAAAAACCCCCACCTGAGAACCCCTCGAATCCACAATGCCGATCACCAGAGTGCTTGAGCCTCCAGCCACACCTTCGCCAACCTCCCCGCTACCAATTCCCAAAATTTGGTGGAACTCGATCCATTAGAGGCGCTGTGGTGATTACATCTCAGACCATGACCAAAAACTAGGGTTTAAAAACAATCTCGACCACCGTCGCCACTATAGTAACTTTCTCAACCATTTGACATTTTTGCCGAGCTCACACATCATTCCACTACCTCCCCAAGCACTTATATCATAAAAAACCACCCAAAATTCAAATTCTGATCAAAATCAAACTGGTCACTAAACCCGATACTAAAAATTGTGACTTCATTTTTAAAAATCAAGTTTCTAGATAGGGTTTCAGATTATATGCCTGAATCGATGAATTAGGATGTTTGAAATTTCACTTATCTTAAACTTGCACTGTTCTTTTGGTTTTCCAGAGATATTTCCAATTTATTTTAACTTAAATATAATTTTAAAACTTACTCTATGATTAAACAAACAGATTTTGTCTAGAACCCAAGTCCCAACAGAGATTAGATCAAGAGAACATGAACTTTGATCAAAAACTTGAGCTTGAAAACTAAGAGCAGAGATGTCTTAGGTAACAGGCATGCACACACATATATACATTCATATATTCACAAAAAATTCATATATACACAAAACATACTTTGTTTTAGAAATTCACATGCAACCAGATTTCATATACTTTAGTTTTTAGAAAAGATGTTACTCACCAGTAAAAATGATGAATAAAGCCTTCTTTTTGAAATAGCTGAAAAAAAATGCTTCTTTGATTTTTTTTATACTTGAATTATTGAAGAATGTGCTTTGTTACTGAAACTTGCAGAGATGACTAACATTTGGGACAGAGATGAAATCTGCTTTGATTCCGGGTTGAATAAAAATGTACAGGCTTTGTTGTTTTGAGAGGTTTTAAATTTGAAACAGAGACGAAATCTTGGTTTTGATACATGATTTACAGGCTATTGATTTTTTTTCTGGTTTGAGAAAATTTGATTTACAGGTTTTTGATTTAAACTCAGGTTTGAAGAAATGTTATAGGCTATAGTTTTCTTTTATTTTAGGCTGAGAATAGGAAAAAGAATAAAGAGAAGAGTAGATGAATATATAGGTTAAGTTTGTGATTTATTCAAAATAAAAGAAAAATCAAAACTAAAAATGTCACTTGTTTAAAACTTAACATTTGTCATTTACTCTTGTTTATTAATTAACACTTACTAAAACAAGCTTTTATATATTTACACTTGTAATCATGTAATTTGTATTTATTTTAATGTTAATAAAAAGCTTTTATACATAATTTATAAATTCTTATATATATATATATATATAAATTTCTTTAAAGAAAATATAATAAAACCAATTATATATACATAAAATCTTGTACATCTTATGCCTGACTAACCAATCCATCGAAGAAATGGATCCACTCTGCTGCTTCTAAACTCCATCTCTAGAACAATGCTTAGCCAGATGACCTTCCTGTCGGCACATAGCACACCTTCGAGCTGCACTGCTGACATAGATGCTAAAGACTACCTATCCAAATCTCTTCGAACCTCAAAGCCATATCATCCAATCCCACATAGAACCTTGAGATGGGCAGACATCTCCTCAAGAAACTCGGGCCTCAAACCATACACGAACACCCTGCTGAACCTAGTCTCATCACCGATGCAGATACACTACCTTAAACTTGCTCCAAAAGAAACATCTTCGAAAACATCCGTAGTCACTACGTCTCACCACGCAGCTGCTTCTTCCTGAAGTTGCCAAGATACCATTACTCGCTTCTGCACATCCGACAGATCCAAACTCTACTCATCCAAACTTGCACTTCAAAGATGGACTCTGAACCTTTAAAAAGGTTTCCTTCAGAGATTGGTGAAATCCTTACACCACTACAAAGCTTACTCGAGACGGTATTGGGTTTACAGCCTCGGCAGATACACTTCCAACCTCAACACTCAGACTCCTTCTATTAGTAGTCATGCTACACACAACACTACCCTACCTACTTCTAGAACTCATATTGAAAAACCCGAACTGATAACCCAACAAATAGGTAGAAATATACATACATACATACATACATACATATACATACATATATACATATATACATACATATATATATATATATTAAAATTACAAATAAACTCTCTCAAGGAAGAAATCACCCCAAAGCCTAGGTATTCACTCAATCTAGCACTCTTATACCAAATGAACGATCTTTTTCTCAACACAAAGACACATCATCATTAAGAAAGAAAGGGATAGAAAAGAAAAAAGATAGAGAAGAAAGAACGAAATAACATCTGAATTTCACAGTGGAACAAATAAATTATATTAATCACATAAGATTACATAATATACAATATCTATCGGAGTTACACAGCTTATACATCACATACTAGACAGTTATAATACCTGTCTAGTCATTACAACTCAAATACAACACAAAGATACCAACACAGCGGAAATATCTACAAACGTTGAAGCCTCCTGCTCCATACCTCCTCCAGAATTCGTCAAAGCTAACCGAATCCCTTGGATACTCATAAAAATTTGAGTACCCAAGAGTTTAAGAAAACATAAAATGAACTCTGGGTCAGACATGGATCAGGTGTGAGTACCAGGTTAAAGTTGCTTAACTTTGAAAAACCTTTGAAAACAAATGGTGTCTCGTAAGAATTCCTACGCATAAACGCAGAAAAGTTTTTACCGTACGATAACCAAACATTTGATAGGAAATCCAGTTACATTATAAAAGGGTCTAGGGTTTTCAAGTAAAATACAGAAATGATGGAATGCTTACATCTCAATTTCCAACATAGTTGGGCATAATCAAAACATATGGCACTTACTAGAGATTGGATTTCATACATTGGCAGGGCTATTGGGTACCGCTCGTCACAGTACGTGGCCTAGATCACTGTACCTAGGATCCACCCTAAATCCCCTGCAACACAAGGCCAAAACCATCAGTTACTGGATAGTTCCGAACAAGACAACCCCACCAGTTGTTGCAATCAACTACCCACACAATCGAATAAAAAGGGACCTCTAGACAGGGGAAATCTTGTCCTACTTGAGCGCGACTCACTTAGCCTTGCTGCACCTCCCCTGTTTTAGCCATTCCCGATTGATGAGGCTTGAGGCTATGGTTACCTTATCAGAACACATCCCTTAGAAATTTCATCGTCCACCTGATGATGTTCTGAAAGTATTCAATCCATAAAAGTTTGTTCCGGGTTCGAACAAAACTAAAGGCACTATCTCGCTACACTCATTTTGGAATCACCCTCAGAGTTAACGACAATAGCCCTTGCACTCTAAATCTTCAACTCGATCTTCATTTGAGATTCACGACCTATCGTTTAATTTGGATCGATGTGGTTTTCAGATATCCAAATTTGGAAAATCGATCCCGGTCTTGCCGAAATCCAAAACGCCATCTTTTAAGGTCAAGTTGTTTTAAGTTAAAACAATTCAATTCATTATCTATATTCACATATATAAATAGTTTACATTATCAGAAACAAATAATCTATATCATCACAATTCAACCAAAGCATCTCATATCATAGATCAACACATATCCCATATCAGAGATATCAAACAACTCAAGGCATTTAATATAATCCAACCATTCATAAGCAAAGATTAATTAATCACACTATCTCTAATTAATTTAAAATAAATTAAATTAATTACTTCATTACTATAAATCCTGCTAACTTAACCATTAATAAATTTTAAACCAATTAATTAATCATCCTTTAATTATCCATCTTAATTAATCATCCTTGATTAATTATTCTTCAATTACATTAAGTAATTAACCTTTAATTAATTAAAAAAATTAATTATTCTTAACCATTTACAGTAATTAACCTTAATTACTCCCATTAATTAATTAACTATAATTAATTACATTAATCCTTAATTAATTACATTAATTAATTGTTCTATAATCACTTATATTAATTAATTATCCTTTAATTAATCAACCCTTAATTATTTTATTAATTATATTAATTAATGATCCTCTAATTTTTTATTTAATAATTTATATTTCTAATTAATCATATTTAATAATTATCTTTAGTTAATCATATTCATTAATCAACCTTGATTAATCATATTTAGTGATTAACTACTCTTTAGTTAATTACATTACTTAATTAACTTCTAAATAAATTTTATTAATTAATTCTTAATTACTTCCACTAAGTAATTAGTCCTTAATTACTTCCACTAAGTAATTATCCTTCTTATTAATTACACAAAGCAATTAAACCTTAATTACTTCCATTAACTAATCATCCTTCAATGAATTACATCTAGTAATTACCCATTAATTACTTCACCAAGTAATTACACTTTATAAATTACATTAAGTAATTATACTTAACCAATTCCACAAATGATTATCCTTAATTAATTAATCTAATCAATTATCTTAAATTAATCACATTAATTAATCATTTCATAATCCCTAGTTAATGATCTTTACATTAACTCTTAACAATTCTTTAATTACTTAAGTAATTAAACTTTAATTAACCATTATTAACTACAAATTAATTAATTTTTAATAACCAATTAATTCACCTCTAATTACTTAATTAATTAAATGATTAACTTTAACTTAATTAATCTTTAATTACTTGATCAATAAATTTAATTACAACTTAATTACTTAATTAATAAATCTCTAGTCATTAATTAATAACCTTTAATTATCTAATTAATGATCTTTAATTACAAATTAATTAGCCCTTAAACTAATTAACTTACAACCCTTAATTATTAATTTATAAATCCTTAATCATTAGTTAATTAAATTAATTAATTATCCTTTAATTACCTTATTAATTTGATGAATCTCAAATCATTAAATATTAATTAACTTCAAGATAAGACATTATTCTTATCAATGACTTAATTACCATTAAAATGTGCATTGCTTTTAAATTTACTTTTAAATTTACTTTTCAATTTAAGATTTAAAAATGATTAAAAAATTAACTTTAACAAAATTTAAATAAATTTACAAACCTTTTAATCAAATGTTAAAGAAACACTTATCTTATATAAAAGAAATTTATATAGGAAGATTTTCAAACCAAATTTATTTAATTCAAATCCTTGCCTTTTAAAAACTTTTTAAAATCTGTTTCAAAATGCTGCTTCGGGTTCAACCAGAAGGCTACTCGAGCCTTAACCCGAGAAAAACCCATCTCTTTCCTTCTTTTCAAAATTTTGCTTAAGTATTAAAGTTAAAATCTTGAAACACAATTTCACTCTCGTTCAACTCGAGTCTCAACTCGAGTCCCCTCACCATTACCCCGAATGCTCCTTTGAGTCGACCCTCTATCCAAACCTCTGACATCCCCTGACTCCTGTGCATCTGCACAGTCAAACACGACTACAACTACCTCCGCCGATGCTTCCATCTCAACGACGATCACCCAATCTTATGACCCTGACCACCAAAACCCCAACACAAACCAAAAATCAAATTCGAGGTACTCGATCAACCTAGAACCAAAAACCCCCATCTGAGAACCCCTCGAATCCACGTTGCCGATCACCAGAGTGCCTCAGCCTTCAGCCACACTTTCTCCAAATCCCCGCTAATAATTCCCAAAATTTGGTGGAATCGATCCACCAGAGGCGCTGTGGTGATTACATCTCTGACCATGACCAAAAACTAGGGTTTAAAAACAATCTCGACTACCGTTGCCACCACAGTAACATGCTCACCCATTTGACATTTTTGTCGAGCTCACACATCATTCCACTACCTCCAGCGAAGATCACGACCTCCCCGAGCACTTAGATCATCAGAAACCACCCGAAATTCAAATTCTGATCAAATTCGAATTGCTCACTCAAACCAATACTAAAAATTATTATTTCATTTTTAAAAATCAAGTTTTTAGATAGGGTTTCAGATTATATGCCTGAATCGATGAATTAGGATGTTTGAAATTTCACTTATCTTAAACTTGCACTGTGTTTTTGGTTTTCCAGAGAAATTTCCAATTTATTTGAGCTTAAATATAATTTAAAACTTACTCTATGTTTATAAAAACAAATTTTGTTTAGAACCCAAGTCGTAACAGAGATTAGATCAAGAGAACATGAATTTTGATCAAAAACTTGAGCTTGAAAACTAAGAGTAGACATGTCTTAGGTAACAGGCATGCACACACATCTATACATTCATATACACGCAGAAAATTCATATATACACAAAACGTACTTTGTTTCTGAAATTCACATGCAACCAGATTTCATATACATAATTTTTTAGAAAAGATGTTACTCAACAGGAAAAAGGATAAACAGTGCCTTCTTTTTGAAATAGCTTTTGAAAACTTGAGTACTGAAAAAAAATGCGTCTTTGATTTTTTGTACTTGAATTATTAAAGAATGTGCTTTGTTACTAAAACTTGCAGAGATGACTAACATCTGGAACAGAGATGAAATCTACTTTGATTCCAGGTTGAAGAAAAATGTACAGGCTTTGTTGTTTTGAGAGGTTTTAAATTTGAAACAGAGATGAAATCTTGGTTTTGATATATGATTTATAGGCTATTGATTTTTGTTTCTGGTTTGAGAAAATTTGATTTACAGGTTTATGATTTAAACTCAGGTTTGAAGAAACGTTATAGGCTATAGTTTTCTTTTGTTTTGGGCTGAGAATAGGAAAAAGGAATGAGGGGAAGAAGTAGATGAATATATAGGTTAAATTTGTGATTTATTAAAAATAAAAGAAAAATCAAAACTAAAAATGACACTTGTTTAAAACTCAACATTTGTCATTTACTCTTGTTTATTAATTAACACTTGTAATCATGTAATTTATATTTATTTAATGTTAATAAAAAGCTTTTATACTTAATTTATAAATTATTATCTATATATATATATATATATAAATTTCTTTAAAGGAAATATAATAAAACCAATTATATATAAATAAAAGTAGAAATTAGCTACAAGGGCCTCTTTAGAAAGTGGAATTAGTTTCTAAGACACACAACTGAAATAATTATTTTCAAGGACAAAACACAAAATAATTAGTTTCTAGGGCCTAAAATCCTATGAAATTATGTCCTTGAAATTAATTGGACTACTGACTTTGTCCTTGAAAGTAATTATTCTGTTGACTTTGGCCTTGAATGTAATTTCTTTGAATGTGTGTCCTGGAAACTAATTGGACTGCAAAGTTTGTCCTTCTAGTGAAATGCCCCAAAATAAAATCTTATAGAAATATTTTTATAATCCAAAATAATTTAAAATATCTACCTTTTGAATTTCAAAATTAAATCCAAATTCAAATTAAATTTAAAAAATCCAAATTAAAATCAACTTATATATACACACACACATATATAACAACACATTTAATTTGGAAATAACAATTCTATTTTCTTAAAAATCTATTTATATCTATATATAAAAACAACACATTATTATTATTGTTTGAAAATAACAATTTTGTAAATTTTGAATAATTTATAAAAGAGATTATCACATTATTTATAAATTACTTATATTAGTAAATGAATTAATATATCACATGTAAATTGTATTTTAAACTTCTATATGTATTTTCAAATCATATTTATCAGGCAATATTTAAAAAGAAAATAAGACTAACCTTTTTATGTTAATCTTATTTAAATTCAAACTTAAGCTAAATATATTTTAAACAATTTAAACATTTGCCTTAAGTATTTTGAAACTATATAGTTAACTATTTAAATAACTTTGAAAAGTTTTATATTAAATTTAATCATAATTCCAAATTACCAAAATATATTAGAATTTGAAAACATGATTTATTTGTTAAATTCAAACCAAAACTTTTCTATTTACAATATATACAAATATATATACATTATAAATATAAAACATTTTATTAGCTTCAAAAGATAAAATTTACCAATTAAATATTTATTTGCTTTTAAAAGAATAAACTTTGCCAATTCAAATTAAAATTATAAAAGAAAATTATCAAATCAATTTAACTATTAATACAGATTATTAAGCTGATATTGTCCAAAATTCTGGGTCATCACAACAACCATTTTAAGATTATTTGTAATTATTATTTTTAAGAAGAAAATGGCCTCTTATTAAGCTCATTTCGCATTGTGGAAAGAAGAAGAGAGATTGAAGCATGATAAGACTGGAAGTACCCATTTAACATATATTGTAAATAAATGTATAAATAAGTATAAAGATGTCGCTAAGGATCTAAACTAAAGAAATAATATGTGGATATATTTATAACTGTTTATTTTATGAAATCTATGGATATATAAAATGGATTTTACTAGATATCATACATGTCGTGTTTAAAAAGATATGCATATTATTTTGAATTTGTTTGGTTTTTTTGTTATACTATCACTTAGATAGATTTCGGTTTCTAATTTTAATATGAACAAATTCGGTTATTATTGTCACTTAATAAATAATAAGATTAATCTCTCAATAAATTCATACATTATTGGAACTGAATATCTTGGAATTCATGATAAGTATCCTTATAAAGCCTTGAATTTTAATATGTGGTTATTATAATTATTTATCCACTTTACTAAATAATTCTAGATTGAGGCACTAAAGATAGCAAATACTTTATTGATATTTTAAGCTACTTAAAACTATAAGTTTTATAAACCCACACCAAGGAAAAAAAATTAAGATGGCAAATGCTACAATTTTTGAGGAAGTTGAGTTTGGGGGAGAAATTAATTATGGATCATTATCTCTAAAGAGAATCATTATCTTCAACTCAACTACAGTTACTTCTTCGGACAATGTATATGATTTGTTTCCTTTCATTATAAGAAGTAAATTAAGAACCATAATAAGACTGTTAAACAAAATTTTAAGGTATGTAACACAATCTTTAAGGAGAATCATTAACTTTTATTCAACTACAATTACTTCTTCCGATAATGAATACGATTTGTTTCCTTTCATTGAAAAGAAGTAAATCAAGAACCATGATTAGACAATGTTAAACAAAATTTTCTTTAAGTTAAGATTAATATTTCAAGAAAACAAACTCAACAACCTCAAGGTGCAAGACCACTAAGGAAATCCACTTGGAAAAGAAGAAATACTTCTGAATGATTATGTAGTATTTCTTCATAATGATAAAATAATGGATTGGCGAAGATATTTCTTTTGTCTTACATCAATCCATACAAGATGTTAGTTTGAAATGTGGATTTAAGGTATGAATGTATAGTATAAATATAAAAGGACAACAAAGATTGAGTTTTTCCCCTCTAACTTAAGTAAAAGATCATTGGTTATGAATAACTATTCAAAACCAAAAAGGATCGAGTGAGTAATATGGAAAGATACAAGGCTCTTTTCTAGAAAAGACTATTCTTAAAAGGAAAATAATTTTTTTAAAGAAACTTTCTCTTCGGTTTTAGTGAAAGACTCTTTAGAATCACTTAGGGATTTGTTGCATATTGTAATTTTGAGCAATATCTTACGGATATTAAAGTCACGTTTCTCAATGGAGATACTGACAAAACAATTTAAAAAATCCACTTATGTTTTACTCTTTTGAATTAGGGATTCAACTACACCATTGTTATTCATGTGGTGATATATGGGTTATCACATAAGAGCTAGGCAGATAAGTGCTTAAAAGGGTTTGGTATGAAAACTACGAATCAATTGATTCATTTTTGCCAAAAGAGACAAATGATGTCTTACATAACAATACATGAACATCCTTGAAACTAAATGAATGCAAAAGATTTCTCATGCATTTCTACCGTGGAGTCTAATACATGCTATGGCATATACACATATGGATATTGCATGTACTATTTGGTAGATATCTTATTGAATATCTTACTGACATTAAAATGGATCAATGATTAGTAACCAAAATGGTTATGAGATTTCTATAAGGAACAAAAGATTATACGCTCATAGATAAAAGATCGAATTGGTTGGAGATTATAAAGCATTGCGATCTGAATATTTTGGATGCCAAGAGTGTAAAAGATCCACTTCAAATAATAATGATAATTGTTTCCTCTATTTTGGAATTAGCGTTTATTTTCTACTATGGAACATCCAACGATGGAAAACGATTGCAAAATAAACTATAATTTATAGAGCATGCGTGACAAACTCCATTATGGAAGATCCGCTTACAAAAGAATTATCATCCAAAGTATTTCATAAGCATGTTACTCAATTGGTATAACTTTTATGTAAGGATATTTTGGTTCATAGAGAGTTTGTATTTGGCATAGTTATATGACACATTGCTTTATACTTTGGTTATAGACATTATCAAGTTCTTTTTTCTGATAAGAATTAAGTAAAAAAAATTTGTTAGCATTATAGGTTGTTCAAATATTGAACGTTTTGATTTCACTAAAATAGGACCAGTTGAAAATAGACATGTATAGATCACATCTCATGTAGTTTCCATGCTGATTGATCTACATCGTTTGATTATGTTTGTATATGTGACCACTGATAGGTTTAATTAAGCTAAAAGTAATAAAGTCGCTTTGATCTTTTGCCGACATAGTTAATGGATATGATTGTTTCAGAAACAACTTATGTTATAAATAACAAATTTTAGAGTTCATAAAGTTATATACATTTTATAAGGTTATTACATATACCGCTCAGAAGGAGATTATAGGAAAATTCCAACATGTGGGCCACATATGTAAAATAAAATGTGTTCTGCTATTTTGGTGTAAAGCCTAATTAAAGTGGTTAAATTATGAATTAAAGTTAAAAAAAACTTAAGGATATAATTGTCATGGTATTAATGTGTAGATACCAGGGTAATTCTAATTTGTTTAAGTGCGAAATTAGAAACTGCCAACGTAATAAACAAGGGGTTATGGTTCCTAAATTACACAAGCTCTTGTTCTCCTAATCTCTTCTAAGGAAATAATTCAGATCGAGAGTTTATGTCAATTTGAAAGATCAGATCAACTCTTATCTTTTAAGTCTATCTCTTTCTCTTAATAACTTCATGAAAATAGAAATCTTGGATTCAAATCTAGGGATGGTGTCAATATGGAAAATCAAACTAGATTTACTTTTCCAATCATCAACTATGGATTCAGGTATGGCTTCCGCTAATTCATTTACTTGAACTCCTAATAGTGAATTAGTCTTGAAACTAAGCTACAGACCGGTTTCATTCGTGGATAATTAACGTGTTGAATTTCGACATTCCCGTATACCATATGCGCTCGCTTCACCGTGTCTAGCCGGAGTCAATGGTCGAAGTCTCCCATGTCGGTGTCCCGATTAAACATCCCTCCATCGCTTCCATCGAGCATATAATCTGGTCTTGGCAAAACATTGTAACAAAAGGAATCCCCAATGTTATGTGCCACCAATCCCATATATATACCATGATTATTCTGAATATCCTTCGATGTGGGACTTTAACCATTCAATCCACGTACCCACTCCATTTTCAATGCGAGCCACACCTAACAATCTCCACCTTGGCGAGCATTGCTCAAGTCACCTTGGAGTTATACCGGATTCTCTTCGCAGTTAGATGAGGCTACTACTCCGAGTTCTCATAAGCAGGATGGAGCGACTGCTTAACCATATCTCCACCTTGACGAGCATCTCATGCTCAAGCCCCTTAGGAGCCATGCTTCAGTCATGCTACGTCATATCGGTCCCATCGAACCATGGAACTATGATAACATGTTGAGTTTCGGCATTCCCGCGTACCGTACGCGTTCACTTCACCATATCTAGATGGAGTCAATGGTCGAAGCCTCCCATGTCGGCGTCTCGATTGAACATTCCTCCATCGCCTCCATCAAGCATATAATCTGGTCTGGGCAACACATTGTAACAAAAGGAATTCCCAATATCACGTACCACCAATCCCATGTATATACCACGATTATTCTGAATATCCTACGATGTGGGACTTTAAGCATTCAATTCATGCACTCACTCCATTTACAATGCGAGCCACACCTAACATAACGTGGAAGTTTGATCCGTACAAATTGAACTTCAATATAAATTCTTTGAAGTGTATTGTCATGGACCTTCTTAGTATGTTAAGAACGGTTGAAGGTGTGGGAACTGGGCCAGTCGAAAGTAGGTCAAATAAGTAGATTTAAAAAAAAAAATCTATTTTGGATCTATTGAACCTATGAAGTCTAAAGGTTTATTAGATCTAATCTAATATTTGTTTTAAATCAAACCTAATTTTATTTAAATTTTTTAAAAGGAAGTTTTAATTTTATTTACACTAAGCATACTATTACGATGAGCGTATCAAATACACTCATGTGTGAATGATGCAAGTGCAATATAACATAAGTTTTACATAGGTAATGTATCAGTATATAGATGTTAGGATTTTCACTTATAATGTATACACTATTCATTTACATGTGCAATGATTTCCACAAAGCATTTTAAACTTAAATAATAAAGTTATGTATATATATATATGTAGGTCATAGTCTACTTATGCATTAAATTAAATAAATAACATAAATTACTTTGATAGATTTGACTAAAAGGAATTAAATTATGAATAGTAATGGTGCATTTAAGTGACATTAAAATAATGAGTAAAAGACATTTATGAGACAATTAATGAGAGGTAAAGAAGGAAATCTTTTGGCATTGCAATTTCATATTATATGAGAGGGTGAAATTGTAAGCTTTACATGTGCGAACCCGTGCTATGCATACAGGGACCGCCATGTAATTTATTTAAAGGTATATCTTCAAATTTGAGTCATATAAAGATGAAAGTGTATATTTGTGGATTGAATTTATTTAGATTGGTCCATTTCTTGAATAGTAGACTTGTTTATTTCTTAAACCAATAGAAAATGCTTATCATTAAATCTACTTAAATAATCTTGAAGTATACATAGTATAGCAATTTTTAGAGAATAATAGATTTAAAAAAAAAGACATTAACGTTTTATCTCAACTATTCCTTACTTGGTAGCATTACATTACCGAGCATGCCTATTAATTTAAGTGATGTATAAGTCGAACATATGTTCATCTTATATAGAATATAAATTCAAATTTTTATGCATTTGATATGATTATATGGAAAAAAGAAACCATGCTAAGTGTGAAATAGTATTTTAAAATTGATTTAAATAAACAATATCATAACATTTGAATTAGTACACTTATTGACACTAAGTAATACATATTGATTTAGAAAAATATTTTAGTGGCCTCAAAGGTTATATTTTAATTGATATAACATATTATAATTTGAGAAGTATAAATAAATAATAAATATTGTGTATTACATTACTCTTTTTTTGAATATACACAGGAGAACCTGGCGAACCATTAAAATCCCGAGCGGAATTAATTATGCATGTCCGCTTTAACTTATGACACCTGATGTGACAACTCGAAATTTTTGGAAATTTGAAATTGGAATATTAAATTAATTTTAAATATTTAAAAGTTAAATTCTAACTTGAATTTCAAATATCACGGGTTATTGGATAACTTAAATATTGAATTCAATAATTGAAAATTGGGTAAAATATTGAATCTTCAATTTTGAGCTTTTTAAAAATAATTTGAAGGCTTGTAAAATCTATATTGACAATGCAGAAGATAATAGAACTTTTAAAATTGAATTTAAAGGTGACTGGTTCAATTTTAAAAATATATCGTTTAAACCGATATTTAAAAATAGTCTTTCGAGGCACAGTCTTGGAATTTGACGAAACTAGTTCCATTGGATCCTTAATAGTGTACTATTATCAGATTTCAAATTTCATAGCATTTGGAGTTGTTATGGATCGTACAGTAGATAAATGTGCTAGATTTATATCGAAAATTCAATATTATGGCTGGGTCCAAAAAGCAATCTTCTCCATACGATCTAATTAGGACTCAGAACCTTTTCCATCATGTTCGAAATAGGGGGATGGCATTACGAATGCCTAACGGCACGCCTCGATAGGAGGTTAAGTTTTTAAGCTTTGAATTCAAGACGATTTAAGTTTAAATTTAAATTTAATTATAATATATACTTTGTTGGCTGGTCAATTTATCTCCCATTAGCTGCTATTCTGTCCTTTTTCAATCGCTGCAGCCATCCCTCTACATGCTTACATCTCATCCTTGTCTCCCTATTTCTTTTTAAAATCAACCAGCCGAAAGAGAAAATCGAGTTCGTTTTCCCCATTCTCATTTGAAACGTGAGTTTCTCCTTCACTTCCTCACTTTAGGTTGAATGGTAACAGTGGAAAAGTGGAAATCGCGGCTCGTAAATCAAATCGGTCATAGCCTAAATTGTGACCCTTCCTTCATCTAAATGCGGAGCTTCTTTCGATTCTTGTCGAATTCAATTGTTCTTGAGTCGAATCGACTACTTGTGGGGTCGCGCGTGCTCGCGGTGTCAAGCGAGGCAGAGGAAAGTTTTTCGTTGGCCTCGATGGAAGGATGGGTGTGCGTGTTTCTGGCATGGGCATAGGGGTCACGAGTGGCTGCTAGGACGTGCATGAGTTCGTAAGCCTGAGGCAATGTTGGGGAGTTCACGATTTGGGTACCAGTTGTGGAGAAGTGGGCATCAGCGGCAGTTAGGGATGGAGGTTGTGGTCGGTGACTAGTCGTAATCATGAGGCGATGTTCGATTTGGGAAAAAGGTGTTCTGGGTGGGATCTCCTTGACATGCATGCAAATCGATGGGGTGGTTGGGCTTGTAGTAAGGGTTAGGATAGAGCAGTAAGTTATTTCAGTTTATTTTATAAAATTTTACATATGTATGTATGCACATAAATCAGGAAACAGAAAGAAACATGTAGATAGACTAAATTTAAATGTATAGTAAGGTATAAAACAAATTAGTATTTCAGTTTAAAGGTTTATATATATATATATATATGTTTACGGTAATGGAATTCACTGTTATGTTATTTATAGTAAATATATGTATGTATTCATGATTTTTAAAATAGAATTTTAAATGTTGAAGAGGTTATTTAAAATTTGATTTTTGAAATCCATATATACATTTTTGTACCTATATATATATGTAGTCCTAAAGGAAATAAATATACATTTACATATCTTAATATACTAGCTTATTTTAAATAATGGATTTGGTGATAAATTTGTCCAATTAACCTAGTTAAATCATTTTAGCTAATAAGCAATTTATTAAAGGAAAATCTAAATTAAATTATTTAGCCACTAAAAATAATTTATTTAAAGGATAATTAGTTCTAATTAAATAAATAAATGGCAATCAATTGTTCGGTTATTTAAAATGTTAACAAACCATGTAATGTTTATACATGGTCTAAAACCGTGAAGAAATAAGTCGAGATTGAAGTGGACTGCAAATAAAGGAAAAATTAAAGGTGAGTTAATCTCACTCATTTGGATTACCATTTAAACTTAAATAGTTAAATTTGAATTATTGGTTGAATGATGAATTGTTAGACATATATATATATATATATATATATATATATATATTGGAGTGATTGATATTCCCGCATTATATAGCGGATGAGACCCTATGGGCCCCGCATAATAGCGGATGACCCTATATACCGCGATATCCCCCTCAATGTGGGATTGGTATTTTTATATTATGCTAACATCTGTGGATGCAGGGAAACAGGTTGGAGGGATCCAACTGGATTCCTCAAAATATTAGAATCTATTTTCATATTCAATGATATAATTTATTTGATAATCCATGATAGTTATATTGAAATTGAAGTTATTGATTGCTTGGTTTGCTGAAAATATTTGGGTATATTGATATATCAAAATATAAAGATTAGATTTTTGAAGGAAAATAAAAGAGACAATTTTAAGTAAAATAGTTTTAGAGAATTGGATAAATTAAAAGAACGAATTTGGAAAAGAATAAGAAGTTGATTTTTAAAATCCTATCGAATAAATTCTGAGTATGGGAAAAAGATTTTTGAATAAATGGTGATAAATGAATTTTGAGAATTTAAGTTATATTGTTTAAAAATTGAAGAATTTATTTAAATTCAGGATTTAAAATGGTTTGGGAGAAATAAAGAGAGGATTTTTAAATAAAGTATGAAATTAATATTTTAGATTTTGAAATAAAGTACGGGAAAAAGATTCTGGATAGACTGCTATGGAGCTCAGGGGAAGTGTTGGATGGCGAGACGTATCACACGTATCTGTCTTATTTCCGCTGTGTTTGGTATGCTATGTAGCAGCTTTTGTGGGGGAAAGTTAATATAAATGTCCAGTATTTTGCTATTGATGGTGTTGTACTCTGATAATGTAATGTATAAAGTAGATATAGTTCTTTATGTATAAAGATCAGTTATTATCTATTATATATTGTTCCGTTGCGATTGTGCGATTCTGATGTTGTTTTTGTTTTCTCTTTTTCTACCTCCTTCTTCTTTAACCCTAATGGTTTGTATTTCTGTCCACTTTGAGTTGATCTGATGGAGAATATTGTCCACTCAAAGGGTTATGGATTTACGGGTTGTTACAGTGGTATCTGAGCTGAAGGTTAAGCGAGAACCTTGGCTCTAGTGGGGATTACTCATTAGAAATAGAGTCCATAAGTACTCTAGAATGAGTTTGAGTGTATTAGTAGATATGAGCTTGTATTTGTTAGTGAATATAAAATTGTATTATGCTGTGCTGATTGGTTTGTTGAGTGGATTATGGATTCTGGTCAATACGAGTAATTAACGTTATTGATAGGGATCTCTAAACACTTGTACAGAACAATTCGACACGATATTGTTTTAAAATAGGGAAAATGAAATAATTTTTTCCAAAATTATTTTTGTATATAAAAGGAGTAATTTTTAGAAAATTATTATAGTATATACGGTTGCTTGGTTACTAGGAAATGATAATATTAAATTAATAAATTATTATCATTGTTGAGGGAAAATTGAATAAGAAATTAAGATAATAACCAAAGGTTAAGGAAATAAATTTATATAACGGAATGAAATTTGTAAATGTGAATTATAGATATGATTTATAATTGAAATAGAATAAAATTCTAGGGTAATGTTTGAATATAGATTGAAAGTATTTGAAATTTGAAAATTTGAGAAAATTTAATTCCCTTGGGTTTTAAAATGACTTTCAAAGGCTTTCCGAAGAATAATAGTGGTATTATTCGAAAATATTTTTTTGAATTCGGAATGAAATCTGATAGGATTTGGAATTAAAAATATTTGAAAATATTTTAAAGAGTAAAAGCACTAAACTCACTTCGATCTTTCGAAAATAACTTCGGTGATGGCTGCAACATCATCGATGCTCATTTTCGAGTTTCCAAGAGAGGGTTGCTACCTGAATGTTTTGAATGTTATTTGTTTGCAAAATTGGGTTTGATTTTGGAATGCAAGGAATAATTTTGTTTGGGTATATATGATTTCAAAAATGTTTTGAATGTTTAAGTAATTGTTTAAACTCTAAAAGTTTAATTAGAAAGTTTATGGAATATAAACGGGTTTGATAACCTATAAAATTTGAAAACTGTTGGAATAAAATTTAACTTAAAGAAGAGTTGAATTAAACTAGTGTGAAAAAGAGATAGTCAGAAATGTAAGCCAGTTAAATGTAGTAAATTAAAGGGATTAGTGAAGGGAATGTAAATAAGTTGGAAACTTATAGAAGATTAAAATTTGAATGGAAATGGAAGGTAATTGAATCTAGTTAAATAAAGGTGAATTTAAAGAAAAATATAAGAAGACTAAGTAAAGTGGTCATTGAAATAAAATTCATTAAATTGGAAATTAATGTGGGAATGAAACAAACTAATCTAAATCGTAAGTAAATGGAATTTAAACTAAATATTTGAAATTTAATTTGAATTTGGGTTAAGTAAAGTTGAAGAATTGTTCGAAGGTACTAAAAGAAGTAAAAGTTTGGAAATAAACTTTTATTTGAGATTTAAAATAAAATAGTAAGTGAAACTAATTGAAGAAATGGTTAATTAAGTATGTTTAAGATGAGGCAAATAGAATTCAATATTTAAAAATGAAAGGTAAATTGAAATAGGAGATCCAATTTGAATAAAAATAGATAAACTTCAGTGGTGAAGTGGAAATAAATATAAGAAGCATATAAAATATATATATTGAACTTAAGAAATGGATGGTGAAATTCTTAAGTAAACTTGGTGTTGAAAATATACTAAGTTAATATTTGAATGAGGATTTAATAAAGGCATGTGAAATGATAAGTGTGAATAAGTGTATGAAAATCAAAATAAATGTGAATAAAAAGAGAATCGATATAACTAATAATCAATTGTGATAGATACGTAGAATGTATGTATATTATTTTATTCGCACAGCAATTTGATCCAGATTCGAGCACAGAATTTCAAGGTAGTTATACCGATCCTAGTTGGGATTCTCCACTCGATTTTCGACGATGGACCCTGGATATGAATTTTTGATTGGTTTTGAAATTCTCTATCATAGTTTAGGACTATGCAAGGACAATGATGGTTTCTAATCAAGAAACCAGATCTGTGTCCACACTAGGGAGTCGAGTGGACGATACAAGTTTGAAAGTGAAATTATGTGATCGAGTAGGCGATTGGATTTGGTATTGCGTACGGATGATATATGTACATCGTACGGGCTTAAGTAAAGAAAATATTGAAAATTTTGAAAAGGGATTAAATAAAATGATTTTGGAGACTGTGACTGGATAATATTGCTTAGTAGGATACAAGTGTTTTAAAAGAAAAAGGAAATTAGAAATTTTGATTTCAGAAGATAAAATTGTATGGGCCGAAAAGATGTATGTATTTAAATTTTCATATGAAATTTGAGGATTTTCTGATCTAGCCACTTAGCCTTTTGTTTTCTTTTGAAATTTGGGGACCGTAGAGCCATTTTGTAGTCGTATCGAGCTAGCCGCGCAAAGAAGACGCTGGTAAAAATTTTCGAAAATTTAGAGAGTTGGAATTATTTTGAGAAAAGTTTGATAATTTAAAATTTGGGTTAAATTATAATTTGAATGGATGAGTAAATAATATTGGTTGGAACCTATGGATGAGTTTAGGAAGTTAGTAAGGGTGATAGTGTCTTTAATAAAAAGATTGTTTTGGGTGTTGTTGAAAACTGTTTGGCTTTGGGAAAAATAGTAAACGGATATCAGACCATTCTTCTTAACTAGTAATTTTGAGGGCAAAATTCTTTTAAGGGGGGAGGAATGTGTCAACCAGGAATTTTTGGATATTTGAAATTGGAATATTTAATTAAATTTAAATATTTAAAAGTTAAATTCTAACTTGAATTTCAAATATCGCGGGTTGTTGGATAATTTGAATATTGAATTTAATAATTGAAAATTGGGTAAAATATTGAATCTTCAGTTTTGACCTTGTTAAAAATAATTTGAAGGCTTGTAAAATCTATATTGATAATACTGAAGATAATAGAACTTTTAAAATTGAATTTAAAGGTGAATGGTTCAATTTTAAAAATATATCGTTTAAACCGATATTTAAAAATAGCCTTCTGAGGCACAGTCTAAAAATTTGACGAAACTAGTTCCATTGGATCCGTAATAGTGTATTATTATCGGATTTTAAATTTCGTAGCGTTTGGAGTTGTTGTGTGATCGTACGGTAGATAAACGCGCTAGAGTTATAACGAAAATTCAATATAATTGCTGGGTCCAAAAAGCTATCTTCTCCATACGATCGAATTAGGACTCAGAACCTTTTCCATCGTGTTCATAATAGGGGTATGACATTATGAATGCCTAGATGCCTCGATAGGAGGTCAAGTTTTTAAGCTTTGAATTCAAGACGATTTAAGTTTAAATTTAATTATAATATATACTTTGTTGACTGATCAATTTATCTCCCATCAACTGCTATTCTGTCCTTTTTTAATCACTGTAGCCATCCCTCCACATGCTAACATCTCATCCTTGTCTCCCTATTTTGTTTTAAAATCAACTAGCCTATAGAGAAAATCAAGTTCGTTTTCCCCCTTCTCATTTGAAACGTGAGTTTCTCCTTCACTTCCTCACTTCAATCTGAACGTCGATAGTGGAAAAGTGGATTTCGCGGCTCATAAATCAAATCGTTCGAAGCCAAAATCGTGACTTTTCCTTCATCTAAATGCGGAGCTTCTTTCGCTTCTCGTCGAATTCAGTTGTTCTTGAGTCGAATTGACTGCTTGTGGGGCCGCGCATGCTCGCGGTGTCAAGCGAGGTGGAGGAAAGTTTATCGTTAGCCTCGATGGAAGGATGGGTGCGCGTATTTCTGGCATGGGGATGTTGGTCACGAGTGGCTGCTACGACGCACGTGAGTTCGTGGGCCTAAGGTAATGTTGGGGAGTTCGCGATTTGGGTACCGATTGTGGAGAAGTGGGCATCAACGGCACTTAGGGAGGGAGGTAGTGGTCGGTGACTAGTCATAGTCATGAGGCGATGTTCGATTTGGGAAAAAGTGTTCTAGGTGGGATCTCCTTGACATGCATGCAATTCGATGGGGTGGTTGGGCTTGAAGCAAGGGTTTGGATAGAGCAATAAATTATTTCAGTTTATTTTATAAAATTTTACATATGTTATGCACATAAATCAGGAAACAAAAAGAAACATATAGATAGACTAAATTTAAAGGTATAGTAAGGTAAAAAACAAATTAATATTTCAGTTTAAAGGTTTATATATATATGTATATGTTTATAGTAAAGGAATTCATTGTTATGTTATTTATAGTAAATATATGTATGTAAACATGATATTGAAAATAGAATTATAAATGCTGAAGAGGTTATTTAAAATTTGATTTTGAAATCCATATAGACATTTTCTGTAAATATATATATAGTCCTAAAGGAAACAAATAAACATTTACATATCTTAATATACTAGCTTATTTTATATAATGGATTTGGTGATAAATTAATCCAATTAACCTATTTAAATCATTTTAATTGCTATGTAATTTATTGAAGAAAAATTTAAATTAAATTATTCAGCCACTAAAAATAATTTATTTAAAGGATAATTAGTTAAATTAAATAATTGAATGGAAATTAATATTTCGGTTATTTAAAATGTTAACAAGCCATGTAATGTTTATACAATTTCTAAAATCGTAAAGAAATAAGTCGAGAATGAAGTGGACTGCAAACAAAGGAAAAATCAAAGGTAGTTAATCTCACTCATTTGGATTACCATTTAAATTTAAATAGTTAAATTTAAATTATTGGTTGAATGATTGAATGATTGAATTGACTGGATGTGATATTATATATAATAGTATATAATATATATATTGGAGTGATCGATATTTCTGCATTATATAGCGGATGAGACCGTATGCGCCCCGTATAATAGCGGGTGACCCTATATACCGCGATATCCCCCTCGAAGTGGGATTGGTATTTTAACATTATGCTAACATCTGTGGATGCAGGGAAACAGGTTGGAGGGATCTAACTGGATTTCACAAAATATTGGAATCTATTTTCATATTCAGTGATATAATTTATTTGATGATCCATGATAGATTATATTGAAATTGAAGCTATTGATTGCTTGGTTTGCTGAATATATTAGGGTATATTGAGATATCAAAATATAAAGATTGGGTTTTTGAAGGAAAATAAAAGAGAGAATTTTAGGTAAAATAATTTTAAAGAGTTGGATAAATTAAAAGAATGAATTTGGAAAAGAATAAGAAGTTGATTTTTAAAATCCTATCGAATAAATTCTGATAACGGGAAAAAGATTTTTTGAACAAATGGTGATAAACGAATTTTGAGAACTTAAGTTATATTGTTTAAAAATTAAAGAATTTGTTTTCAATTCAGGATTTAAAATGTTTTGGGAGAAATAAAGGGAGGATTTTGAAATAAAGTACGAAATTAATATTTTAGATTTAAATAAGATTTTAAATCTTAATAAAGGAATGAATATGGAATTAATGGGTTTTGAAATAAATTTGGATAAGTAAAGGAATTTATTTTAAAACGAAGTTCGTTTTGGAACTCGATTTGAAAACCGACTAAGTGTTGAAACTTTGATTAAAGGAGAATCAGATTGTGAATTTAAACAGGGTTTATAAATAAAGTGAAATATTTATTAGTAGATAATTTGGAAGTATAAATTCACGGTGGGAATTTACAAGGAAAGGGTGATTTGTTTTAAAAGTAAATAGTAGTTTATTTTTAAAAGTGTGGAAAAGAAATTTTGCTGGTTTTGGACGTAAATTAGACTGGAAATAAATCGAGAAGGATTTATAAATGATTAGACGGTTGTATTGGAATGGAAAGTGTATTTTTTGGAAAGCCAAGTATATTTTCTAAAAAAGATTTCCAAGTCTAAATTAGAGGTTTTAAAGTTGTTTTAAAAGAATGTTTTAGAAAGAAATTATTACTTATTGGTTTTAAATTTTTTAAATGTAAATATTTATTAAGTTAATTATACACGTAATGTAATGACCTAGAATTTTGAACAATTTAATTAATTTTTAAATATTTGAATGATGGTTTGACTTGAATTTCAAATTATCAGAATGAAATTGGAAATTAAATTTTAAAATTTAATCTATTGAAAGTTGAATAATAATTTGAATCTTCAGTTTTAAGCTGATTAAAAATATTTCAAAGGCTTGTAAAATATATATTGACAATGCTGGAGATAATGGAAGCTTCAAAATTGAATTTGAAAGTGATTTGATTAGTTTTGAAATTATATCGTTTGAGTCGATATTTTAAAACAAAAAGCCTTCCGAGGCACAGTCTCCGAATTCGACTAAACCAGTTCCATTGGATCCGGAACATTGTATTATTATCAGATTTCAAATTTCGTAGCGTTTGGAGTTGTTGTGTGAGCGTACGACATATAAACGCGTTGAAATTAATCGAATTCGATTAAAATTTAAATTTGAAATTGGTCAACATCAGCTACTTCCCTTCCCATCACGACACAATAGCCTTGTTCCTCCCATACTATTGTCATCCTTAAATCACGCAACTCTCCTTTGTTTCAGCCTGGAATCAAGCTTTCCCCTTCCTCATAAAATACGAAGCCCCTCTTCTTTTCGTTTAAAATCAAACTCCTCTGGAAAAAAATGGCGGCCTCAATTGATCTTTGACTTCGTCAATTTCGTATATTTTGTTTGTTTGATTTTCATGGCATCGATTTGAACTGTGGCCACCACAGTGTTAAATTTTTATTAAATTTCGGTATTGATTTGTTCTATATCAACTTTGAATTCTGGAAGTATTACACTCGCACTTGATTGATTACCTTGGCCACTGTTTTGATCATGTCCTCTATGAACTTGAAGTGGCACGTGTTTTAGGTTTTTCACTTCGATGTCTGACACTGTCAAACTCGGCTCTGACTTGATAATGTTTTCGATTTTGGCATTGTTCAAACTTGCCTATTCTGGAATTGCTGTGCAACTCGTTTACATTTTTGGCTTGTTCGAATTATTGCTTGATGCTAGTTTTCGAGTTGCTATGTTACTTGATGACCATTTCCATTCTTTGGTTTTGTTTAAAACCGGTGCTTGCATGTGACTTCGGTCACTTGATTTCTTAAAATGTTGGTGATATTATTGAACTGTACCATACCATTGTATGATTTTGGTAGTCGATGAATTCTAATGGCTTCGGCCTTGGATTGAGATTGCTGTATATTTGTTGTTTCACTTTGTCAATGACACGCTGATGTTGAGACAGTAAAATTGAAATTTGAGTCTTCATTTGATAAGTGCTGCGCACTTGATTTTACGTTGTTGAATTTGTTTGACTATCGACCTGGTTCAATTTTCTTACTGTTTCATAACTCTGGCCATTTTTTTCATCCCTGATAGCATTTTCGACCTTTACTTTGGTTTGACTTTGTTTTATTGTTCCATGATTTTGGGTTTGTTCGAACCTGATACTGTTTGAAGCTTAAATGGTTGAAATGTATACGAACTTGGATTCTTTGCGTACTTATTTCTGTTTCAAGTCTAATACCGTTTGAAGTTTATATCTGTTGGGTCACTGTTATATGTTGATGTCGTTCTTTATTTCCTTTGACTCCGGTCAGTAGCACACGGCTTGTTCATGTGTCTTCGACTGTGACTCTAGATAGCACTGATCTGTCTTTATTCCACTTGATCCTTAGTGTAGTTGTTGTTGCTTCTGTACATTTTCCTGAGTCACTTGTAACTGCTGTTACATGTTGTTCGGTCTCGTTGACTTCGACTTTGTCTATGATTGTTGCATTTGGACTAGATTGTGCAGTGACATGAGCACACTTTGTTGTTCGGTCCGTTGTTGAGCTTGCATTTGATCTGGACATTCATTGGTTGCCATATTGGCTTCACTACATCTTCATTTACCTGTACGTTTGAGTCTGGTCTTGCATCATGTGTCGCCATTGTTATATATACTTTGGGTTCTGATTTGCATTCCAATTTCATTTAGTTGGCTCTGGACTTTGATTAATTGGCACTTCTTATACTAGCTGTATTCATGTGTGTCTGCTGCATTACGTAGTAGATCATCCCTTTTGCACTATGATTCCTCTAGCCTGTTTTCATTTTTCCTGGACTTTGGCCATTTTGATTTTTGACTGACTTCAGCATGACCTGAGTTTTGTTTTGACGATTTCACCGTGACTTCAGTTTTACCTTGCTATTTTGTTTCTTCTGATTTCTTTTTTTCTCCGGTCAGTTGCTTTGAATAGTTCGACATTGACTTCGACTTGGTCTTTTGGAGTTGTAGCTTGCACTGTGCATTCATGTGCTTGCTGTGTTGCCATATTGATCCCTCTGTTTGCTTTGGCTTCATTTGATTATGTGATGTTGCATCACTTGACGTTGCCCTGTTCCCTGACCTTTATTGCCTCTGTTCATTGGGCTGCACATGTTTCATTGGCACTTTGTTGCTTCCCTGACCTGTGCATTCCATTCTCGTGTGTTCATCCCTGTAGTATATCCTGATGCTTGATCATATGTTCGAATTGGTTGTTGTTCATGCCATGTACTTCAATAGACATATTTTTCAAAACTTGGCATTACTCTGGTGCCTCTGAGTCTGTTAGCACTATCTGTATATGTATATACGTATGCGTATACATATGTATATATGTATAGGATAGTTACATTGTCGTTTCACTGTTTTTCATGATATTGTTTCTATGAAGTTTTGAATATGGTAGCTTTGTCTGTAACTTGACTTTGTGAAAATTCAAGTTTACATTTGTTTTGAGAAGGCTTTGACCTGTAACTTGACTTGGTTTCTTTGTAGTCTCTAGTATAATTACTCCAGACTAGTTGCATTTCAATTGCTGGTTTTGGCATTGGTTGAATTCTTTGTATTGATTTCTTGCATTCACACTTCATGTTTTAACTGAGTCTGGCTCGGCCTCGACCTGAGTTGACCATTGAAGTGTTGCATTGTATTCAGGTTGTGGTTGCACACTTACTGTGCACTTTTCATATCATTTCCCTGATATTGTGCAGACCCCTTGTCACTGTGTTGCACTTGGTTTGCATATAGTCTTTATTGTGACCTTCCACTTGAGACAGTAAGTAGCTGTCTTGACCACTTGACTACATTTGGATTTGTTTTTTTGACACTTGTGTTGAATCCAGCTTAAACGCTCGGGTTTGACCTCGTGCTCGCGTTGCGATTTTATTTGAATTTTATTTTAGTTGAACCTGCCTTTTTCTTGGGTTTGACCCCGTGCTCGTTTGTGAACTTTCATTGAGCCTTTGTGTATTTCATCTCTGTATTGGCTAGGCAGTGCACGCATGCGCGTACTGCAGCCAATTCAGAATCTGCCGTTTTAAATCGATTGATTTCAACTGATGAAATTGTTTCGTGCTGCCAATTCAATATTTTTGATATTGTATTCTGATTTGGTTTGATTTGATCATTTTGTTGCTATCTAATTATCTATCTGATAATTAGATTATGAGTTTCTAATTATTTTCTTAATAATTAGATTTTGTTGTTAATTGCCGTTTAGGCAATTATGTTGTTTTCTAAATTATCTTCATTGATGATATTTTCATTTATCTTGTTGATGATTTGATTTTTCTGATTTGTTGTTTGACACTGTTAAGTGTTATATTTACCGTTATCCGATTTCCTTATTAAAAGGGTCGGATAGACGAGCATTATTGTGACTGTCGTCTATTTGATTATTATTGCCTCTATGCACTAAAAATCTGAGTTTGAATTAGACTGACCCGTGTATTATTTTCTTTCGAATGTGATATTCGGGTCAGACCGAGTGTTTTACAGCTTGAAGGTTTCCGGGCAGCGAAGTTAGAGAGAGAGGGGAAAACGCTCACTTTAGTTCGGGGATTTTGTACTTAAAGAAATATTCCGTTGCATAAATTCAATACATTGTAAACTCTGATATTTGTAAAAGAAAAGAAAAAAAATTCAATTTTGCGAAATATTATTATTCTGTGATTCTGTGGCTGATTCTGTTTAAACTCTATAAACTAAATAACAATCCATCATTTTGAACGTTTCAAGTTGGTTTAATTACCGACTAGGGGCGGTCAAAAGGGCGGGATGTTACAAAGTGGTATCAGAGCTTTGGTTTATACAAAGCTTAGTTTATGGCGTTTAATATGGATAGTCACTAGGATCACTTTAAAGAAAGCATTTTTCAAATCTAAAGAAGTATAAAATTGTTTTTTTTGAAAAATAAAAGGTATTTTGAAAATTCAAATCCTTTTCCGAAATCCCCCTCTCTAAATTTACGTTTACGATAGTTTCTCTTCGGTAAGGTCTCCTTAGATTTGAGTCCTGATCATTCGAAAACCCATTATCGAATTGCTGAGATTTATGAAAAATAAAATATAAGTTTAGTGAATTAATGAATTGGTTTAAATCAAATATTTTGAATATCTCTAAAGTAATAATTGGGAGATAAAATGACATGTCAATTTAGTTATAGCCAAGGGGATCATTGAACTATAACTTGGGAATTTGATTCTGAATTCTTTTGAAAATTGATTTCAAATGTTTTGAAGAACAATACTAGTAGTATATATATATATATATATATATATATATAAAAATTCAAGTAATTTTTCAAAATATTTTTGAAAATAATAAAATAATTTTTGTTTTTATGTTTCAAGCAAGGTTTGATACACAAGTATGTTTATATATGTATATTTCAAATGTTTGAAATAAAATCCGGAGTTGAATCTCAAGTTTGGTTGAATAATAATCCTATATATCAGGATAACGTACATTTGCAAATTGTCTTGGGGAAATGATTGAATAATCCAACCTTTGCTAATAGGGATTGCAAATTTTAATAGGAAATTTCGAAAACATCTTGTTAATTATAATGGCGAAAACCGAAGCACAAAAAGCAGCACGCCGTGAACAAAGAGCAATTGCCCGTAGAGAAGAAGATGTGGCACATGCGGAAATCGAAAGGAAAATCAACGAAGGGCAAGGACCTGGTCCCTATGATGATGTTATATGTTATCGAAGTCATAAAAAGGGACATTATGCCGTTATGTGCCGAGAAAAGAGAAAGAAAAGGAATGTGGATGACCGGTTCGCTTGTCCTAAGATTGTGTGTTTTAAATGTCAAGGGAAAGGGCATTTTCTTAGTCATTGCCCTGAAGTGAAAAGGAAGAAGCGCGCACTCGAATTACCAGTCGACAGATTGACAATCTGCTACCATTGTCGCTAGACTGGACATATAGCCAGAAACTACACCGAAAGGCAGCATGGAAAGCAAGCTATAGCCCGATCAGCTAGGGCGAAAAGTGTAAGGACGATAGATAAGGATGGAAACAACTCATATTTTTGCGAAAACTGTAGGAATTGGGGACATGTTGACTTTGAATGTGTTAATCCTCCTTTAATACAACTTGAAATAGCACAAACCAAAGAGGGAAGTTTGGCAAAGATGCATACTACCAGACAGGAAGTCGATAGTCCTCAATAATTCTGAATCTTGAACCAATCAGTATATTTGAAGCAATCAGTATATTTTCTAATACCATCTTTTGTAATCCAAAATCTTCTATGTACGTATTATAAAAGTATTAAGCTATGTATAGTTTTGTACGGAAAGAAATATTTTAATAAAATAGCGTCTTGGGAAGGAAATCTATTTGTCGACTTAACTGCATGAATCAAACTAGTTTTGATGTAAAGCTTATATTTCAAGTTTAGACTAATACCTAAAATAGTTAATGTGGAGATATGAATCTAATGGAACCAAGTCGATGAATGGCTTACTAAAGAACTAGTTGATTATTTTGGAAATAGAAAGCAAATGCAAGGTTTAAATGGAATTTAGATTTCAAATTTGAAGTTTGTCAACATGATGATCCATAATAGGTTTAATAGATTCAGTGATGAATTTGAATTTAAACGTGCAGAGAATTAAGTTAAGTGGAAAACTTAATGCTGGAAAGTTTGAAGTCGGTTTAAAACTAATATTGTGAAAAGTATGAGGAATTCAAACTATGAATTAAGTCGAAGTTGAAAAAGTGAAATGGGAAATTTGAACAATTAGTTCAACTTGAAATTTTTCAAAAAGATTGAATCTTGAGTTAAATTGAGTTTAACTTCGACACCAAAAACAATATAAGTTGAGCTTTGAATTTCAGATGGTCGGTTTGGATTGTATGTCTAACATTGTGAATTGATGACATAGCAATTGATCTCTATTAAATATATATCTGTTTGGTGGCGGAGAATTTATTCTCTTAGCTATATAAACCCTTCTCTGAGATGTACGAGCTCAGGGGTTATATATCGGTAGACATCATTATGTGTTGAGAATTGGCAATGTAACGTAAAATCCAAATCGAGTGTGAAGTCAATAATAAATTGAATTATGAATATGAATTGGGTTTGAGATAACCTCAAACTTCCAAATCGATTTAGAGGAATTTTTTTAAATTGGTAACGAGATGGAAAATTCAGGAATCCCCCATTTGTTATGGGTATGGGATACAGAGGTTTTCGGAACTTATATACGAGAATGCAGTAAATTCGAAAACCATCAGTTTGGAAAGTAATTGTTATGGAAATCTTATGTAAGTTTACATAGGTATGATATGTACGAAATGTGAAATGAAGTACTATATATATGACATTATTTTTTCTAAACTGAGGATATGGAGAAGTACCTTCCATTGAAAATTTATGAAGGTGTTGGAACTGGGTATGAGTGTCCATTTGAAATTCGTAGCTACGTAGAATTTCCATAAGTTGGAGTGTCCATTTAAATTGGAATCCTTCGTGACGGGATCATGTTGATCGATGATGATGTATACTAGCGTAATTCGAGGGGTGTGATGCCCATAGTTACAAGCGATTCCACTGGGATAGTGGCGTAACTGCCGTGTAAACTGCGATCTAGATGCCATAGCAAAATTCGAGGGGCGAGATGCCTATGGTTACAAGCGATTCCACTGGGATAGTGGCGTAACCGCCGTGTGAACTGCGATCAATGGCAACAACCATGGCGAAATTCAAGAGA
Organism: Allium cepa; assembly: GCA_030765085.1. Classification (NCBI taxonomy): domain Eukaryota; kingdom Viridiplantae; phylum Streptophyta; class Magnoliopsida; order Asparagales; family Amaryllidaceae; genus Allium; species Allium cepa. The sequence goes on along the minus strand of CM060928.1, from coordinate 845,210,527 downwards.
TGTGAAATCTACAGATTACAAGCGATTCTACTGGGATAGTAGCGTAACCGCCGAGTAACTGTGATCCATGGGGGAATGTGCTTTCCATATCCATTTTTAAAAGGATTTTTAAGTATTTTCACTGGGAGTTGAAGCAAGTATATTTAGTACTTGGAGATTTTTAGTCCTGCGCCTGGCCAGCGTATGCCTAATGTCTGTAAGAACGACGATAGGCTTGTTAAACTTCGAGTTAGTAAGTATTTTCAAAACTTTAAATAGCAAATCAATAGTCTGAAATTAAAATTACATAATTCCAACCTAATAAACTAAGGAAGAAGATCTTTAAAATGTCTTGAAAGTCCACAGCTTTGGAAAAGATGTAATATGCAAATCTCTAATATGAAGAATTTCAAGTTTAAATATGAGTGGTTATAAACCAAAATAGTGAATTGAAAACTAATTTGAATAAAATGAATTGGAATTTGTAATGAATAAGTAATTGGAACTAATTTAAAATAGTGCAGTAATAAAGGAAAGTTAATCGATAAAATTCAATATTCGGAAGATAAATTGAAATCAAATAGAATTGAAATTGTGAATTGAATTCAAATGAAATTTGAAATGTAAAATTGAATGAAAATGAACATATAACTTCAATAGGGAAGTAAAAGGGTATAAGAAGCATATATTGAAATTTTTTGTAATGTAATTGGCAAAATGATTTGAATATTGGAATTGGATACTACTACTAGCAGGATATACAGGTGTATAAAAGGAATTGGAAATTTTTGATTCGAAGATAAAAATTAAATTGCTTGACAAAAAGGTACGTATTTTGATTTCAATGAGATTTGATGATTTTCTTGTCTAGCCACTTGGCTTTTTCTTTTCTTTTTGAAATTGGGGGCCCGATGTGGCATTTTGTAGTCGTACCGAGTTAGCCACGCAAAGGAGACGCTGGCGAAATTTTTCGAAAATTTAAAGTGTTAGAAAAATTTTGAGAAAATTTTGAAAGATTAAAATTAAAATTAAAATTAAAATTTGAATTGAGAAGGAAACAATGTTGTTTGAAACTTATAATTGAAGTTGGAAAGTTAATTGAAATGATAATGGATCTTTAACGAAAAGATTTAGGTTAGTAAGTTGATAAAACTATTTGGATTGTGAAAAATAGTAGACGGGTTAAGGACCATTTTTCCTAACTTGTAATTTCAAGACGAAATTCTTTTAAGGGGGAAGGTTGTAACGACCCAGAATTTTGGACAATTTAATTGAAAATATTTAATTAATTTAAATATTTGAATGATCGTTTGACTTGAATTTCAAATTATCAGAATGAAATTGGAAATTTAATTTTAAAATTTAATCTATTGAAAGTTGAATAATAATTTGAATCTTCAGTTTTAAGCTGATTAAAAATATTTCGAAGGCTTGTAAAATATATATTGACAATGCTGGAGATAATGGAAGCTTCAGAATTGAATGTGAAAGTGATTTGATCAGTTTTGAAACTATATCGTTTGAGTCGATATTTTAAAAAAAAAGCCTCCCGAGGCACAGTCTCCGAATTCGACGAAACCAGTTCCATTGGATCCGGAATATTGTATTATTATCAGATTTCAAATTTCGTAGCGTTTGGAGTTGTTGTGTGAGCGTACGACATATAAACGCGTTGAATTTAAATCGAATTCGATTAAAATTTAAATTTGAAATTGGTCAACATCAGCTACTTCCCTTCCCATCACGACACAGTAGCCTTGTTCCTCCCATACTGCTGTCATCCTTAAATCATGCAACTCTCCTTTATTTCAGCCTGGAATCACGCTTTCCCCTTCCTCATAAAATACGAAGCCCCTCTTCTTTTCGTTTAAAATCAAACTCCTCTGGAAAAAAATGGCGGCCTCAAAATTTTCTCTGTACGCTCGTCTTCAAAGCTAGGGCTTGTGAAAGTCTTCGAAACCGATGCTTGAATGTTGATCGATCGAAAGGACATTCGCGAGTTTGCTTCGTCAATCGTTCGTCTCTTAAGGGCCACGGCTTCGACTCTTCATCTATTCGAACACACTGCTCCAATTCGCGTCAGGCAAAGGTGAGTAATTTTGTTTACTCACATCTAATTTCATTCCAGACCTTGTTTTCGTTTATATGTGTACGATCTCCTTTATTCGCGTTCGAATATATAATTGTTTGAATTTGTCAATTTAATTGCTCGGCCGTTCGATTATGTTTTGAAGTTGATGATTATTTTGGCCATTGGATTTCGTTTTGATGCTGGTGATTGATCTTTGACTTCGTCAATTTCTTATATTTTGTTTGTTTGATTTTCACGGCATCGATTTAACTGTGGCCACCACGGTGTTAAATTTTTATTCAATTTCGGTATTGATTTGTTCTATATCAACTTTGAATTCTGGAAGTATTACACGCGGTCTTGATTGATTACCTTGGCCACTATTTGATCATGTCCTCTATGAACTTGAAGTGGCACGTGTTTTAGGTTTTTCACTTCAATGTTTGACACTGTCAAACTCGGCTCTGACTTGATAATGTTTTCGATTTTGGCATTGTTCGAACTTGCCTATTCTGGAATTGCTGTACAACTCGTTCACATTTTTGGCTTGTTCGAATTATTGCTTGATGCTAGTTTTCGAGTTACTCTGTTACTTGATGACCATTTCCATTCTTTGTTTTTGTTTAAAACTGGTGCTTGCATGCGACTTCGGTCACTTGATTTCTTAAAATGTTGGTGATATTGTTGAACTGTACCATACCATTGTATGATTTTGGTAGTCGATGAATTCTAATGGCTTTGGCCTTGGATTGAGATTGCTGTATATTTGTTGTTTCACTTTGTCAATGATACGCTGATGTTGAGACAGTGAAATTGAAATTTGAGTCTTCATTTGATAAGTGCTGCGTACTTGATTTTACGATGTTGAATTTGTTTGACTATCGACCTGGTTCGATTTTCTTACTGTTTCATAACTCTGGCCATTTTGTTCATCCCTGATAGCATTTTCGACCTTTACTTTGGTTTGACTTTGTTTTGTTGTTCCATGACTTTGGGTTTGTTCGAACCTGATACTGTTTGGAGCTTAAATGGTTGAAATACTTACGAACTTGGAGTCTTTGCGTACTTGTCTCTGTTTCAAGTCTGATACCTTTTGAAGTTTATATTTGTTGGGTCACTGTTATATGTTGATGTCGTTCTTTATTTCCTTTGACTCTGGTCAGTAGCACACGGCTTGTTCATGTGTCGACTGTGACTCTAGATAGCACTGATCTGTCTTGATTCCACTTGATCCTTAGTGTAGTTGTTGTTGCTTCTGTACTTTTTCCTGAGTCACTTGTAACTACTGTTACATGTTGTTCGGTCTCGTTGACTTCGACTTTGTCTATGATTGTTGCATTTGGACTAGATTGTGCAGTGACATGAGCACACTTTGTTGTTCGGTCTGTTGTCGAGCTTGCATTTGATCTGGACATTCATTGGTTGCCATATTGGCTTCACTACATCTTCATTTACCTGTACATTTGAGTCTGGTCTTGCACCATGTGTCACCATTGTTATATATACTTTGGGTTCTGATTTGCATTCCAATTCCATTTAGTTGGCTCTGGACTTTGATCAATTGGCACTGTTATACTAGCTGTATTCATGTGTGTCTGCTGCATTACGTAGTAGATCATCCCTTTTGCACTATGATTCCTCTAGCCTGTTTTCATTTTTCCTGGACTTTGGCCATTTTGATTTTTGACCGACTTCAGCATGACCTGAGTTTTATTTTGACGATTTCACTGTGACTTCGGTTTTACCTTGCTATTTTATTTCTTCTGATTTCTTTTTTTACTCCGGCCAGTTGCTGAATAGTTCGACATTGACTTTGACTTGGTCTTTTGGAGTTGTAGCTTGCACTGTGCATTCATGTGCTTGCTGTGTTGCCATATTGATCCCTCTATTTGCTTTGGCTTCATTTGATTATGTGATGTTGCATCACTTGATGTTGCTCTGTTCCCTGACCTTTGTTGCCTCTGTTTATTGGGCTGCACATGTTTCATTGGCACTTTGTTGCTTCCCTGACCTGTGCATTCCATTCTCGTGTGTTCATCCCTGTAGTATATCCTGATGCTTGATCATATGTTCGAATTGGTTGCTGTTCATGCCATGTACTTCAATATACATATTTATCAAAACTTGGCATTACTCTGGTGCCTCTGAGCCTGTTAGCACTACCTGTATATGTATATACGTATGCGTATACATATGTATATATTTATAGGATAGTTACATTGTCGTTTCACTGTTTTTCATGATATTGTTTCTCTGAAGTTTTGAATATGGTAGCTTTGTCTGTAACTTGACTTTGTGAAAATTTAAGTTTACATTTGTTTTGAGAAGGCTTTGACCTGTAACTTGACTTGGTTTCTTTGTAGTCTCTAGTATAATTACTCGAGACTGGTTGCATTTCAATTGCTGGTTTTGGCATTGGGTGAATTCTTTGTATTGATTTCTTGCATTCACACTTCATGTTTTAGCTGAGTCTGACTCGGTCTCGACCTGAGCTGACCATTGAAGTGTTGCATTGTATTCAGGTTGTAGTTGCACAATTACTGTGCACTTTTCATATCATTCCCCTGATATTGTGCAGACCCCTTGTCACTGTGTTGCACTTGGTTTGCATATAGTCTTTACTGTGACCTTCCACTTGAGACAGTAAGTAGCTGTCTTGACCACTTGACTACATTTGGATTTGTCTTTTTGTCACTTGTGTTGAATCCAGCTTAAACGCTCGGGTTTGACCTTGTGCTCGCGTTGCGATTTTATTTGAATTTCATTTTAGTTGAACCTGCCTTTTTCTTGGGTTTGACCCCATGCTCGTTTGTGAACTTTCATCGAGCCTTTGTGTATTTCATCTCTGTATTGGCGAGGCAGTGCACGCATGCGTGTATTGCAGCCAATTTAGAATCTGTCGTTTTAAATCGATTGATTTCAATTGATGAAATTGTTTCGTGCTGCCAATTCAATATTTTTGATATTGTATTCTGATTTGGTTTGTTTTGATCATTTTGTTGCTATCTAATTATCTATCTGATAATTAGATTATGAGTTTCTAATTATTTTCTTAATAATTAGATTTTGTTGTTAATTACCGTTTAGGCAATTATGTTGTTTTCGAAATTATCTTCATTGATGATCTTTTCGTTTATCTTGTTGATGATTTGATTTTGCTGATTTGTTGTTTAACACTGTTAAGTGTTATATTTACCGTTATCCGATTTCTTTATTAAAAGGGTCGGATAGACGAGAATTATTGTGACTGTCGTCTATTTGATTATTATTGCCTCTATGCACTAAAAATCCGAGTTTTAATTAGACTGACCCGTGCATTATTTTCTTTTGAATGTGATACTCGAGTCAGACCGAGTGTTTTACAGCTTGAAGGTTTCCGGGCAGCGAAGTTAGAGAGAGAGAGGGGGAAAACGCTCACTTTAGTTCGGGGATTTTGTACTTAAAGAAATATTCCATTGCATAAATTCAATACATTGTATAAACTCTGATATTTGTAAAGGAAAAGAAAAAAAAATTCATTTTTGCGAAATATTATTATTTTGTTATTCTGTGGCTGATTCTGTTTAAACTCTATAAACTAAATAACAATCTGTCATTTTGAACGTTTCAATTTGGTTTAATTACCGACTAGGGGCGGTCAAAAAGGCGGGATGTTACAAGCAAAGTATTTTAAAGGTTTAACTAGTATTATGATTTAAAAGATAATTATTTATTATTTATACCTTGTAGAATAACTTTTATTTTAAATTTATTTTTGGCTTCAGTTTTACATGAGAAATTATTATATAATTTCATAACTAGTTTTTTAAATAACGTATTTTAAATAGTTTTTATTTTAAATGTTTTAAAGTATTTATTTTTGGACAAAGCCATTTACTTATTTAAAAATCTAAAGTATAATAACTTGGTGATTTTCAGTGGAAATAAAACAATTGGGTGGAAATTTATTCTGCAAGAGAAAAAGTGATTTGAAACTATTTTTCAAAGGGTTGAAGTGTAGAAAAATATCTTGCGAAGATATTTTAATAAATAATCTGGGAAATTATTAAGGCCTAATGGTTGTTTGTGGATGTTATATGATAGTTAAATAACCGACTATCAATATTGTCCAATGTGCTGATCGTTTCGAAGAGACCGGGATCAGGATTAATTTCCCGAAAACCACTTCGATTCGGTTTGAACATTTTCATGAGGAAGACAAGAGCTTGGAGTCGAAAATGGAACAGTTAAGTGCAAAGGCTAATCACTACTAATCCTAAGGGTGATTCCAAAATGGATGTAGAAGGAGCAGTGCCTCGGTTCCATTCAGACCGGGAATGGACTTGTATGGACGAATGCTATCAGAACATCGTCAGGGGGACGATGAGCGTTCTAAGTGTATGTGTGATAAAAAGGCAACACAGAGCCTCAAACCTCATTAACCAGGAATGGTTAAAGCAGAGGAGGGGCAGCAAGGCTAAGTAGCTAGCAACCAATTAGGGTAAGGTGATCCCTGTCTAGATGTCCCTTTTTATTCGACTGTGGGCAGTTGCTGATCCCAACCACGAGGTGATCTTATTCGAACTATCTAGTAAGTAGCAGCTCCGGTCTTGTGTTGTAGAGGATCCGAGGGGATCCTTGGTACTCTGATCTAGACCAGGTACTGTGACGAGCCATACTCCTGTAGCCCTGCCATTGTATGGAATCTAATCTTCAATAAGAGCATGTACGGTTTTGATTGTGCCCAACTATTGCTGGAACGTGAAATGCAAGCATTTCAGCTAGATTATATTTTACTTTTAATAGACAATATTATAATATCAGACGGATTTGATAAAAATGTTTTGGTTATCGTAAGGCAAAAACCCACCATGTTTATTTGTGGTGTGGTCTTACGAGATACCTTTGATTTCAAAGTATTTGAAAACTTTAATATCCAATTGAGTGTGTTTCCTCACGCTGGTATTCCAGACTGGCTCGAGTGTTATTTCGCTATAATGCTCGGGTCTGACCGAGTATTATAGAGTACAGATTCTAGATGGACTGTATGGAGCTCAGGGGATGTGCTGGATGGCGAGACGTATCACACGTATATGTCTTATTTCCGCTTTGTTTGGTATGCTGTGTAGTCAGCTTTTGTGGAGCAAGTTAATATAACTGTCCAGTATTTTGCTATTAATGGCGTTGTACTCTAATGATGTAATGCGTAAAATAGATATAGTTCTTTATGTATAAAAATCAGTTATTATCTATTATATATTGTTCCGCTGCGATTGTGAGATTTTGATGTTGTTTTTGTTTTCTCTTCTTCTACCTCCTTCTTCTTTAACCCAGATGGTTCATATTTCCGTCCACGTTGAGTTGATCTAATGGAGAATATTGTCGACTCAAAGGGGTACGGATTTGCGCGCTGTTACACCTGAGAGTAATTGACAAATTGTTTTAATGTTGTCATTAGTAATTGATCCCTGCACCAATTTATTATCTCTAATGTCATGACCAAATAAGCTACTGCTCGAGGACATCGTAGTTTAATCCATAAAACAACTAAATATTTCTAGCATTTATTTCAAATAATCGTACCACCATATAATAACCGAAATAATATAAATTGTAGCATAATTAAAAGCAAATATCACCATGAGAAATACGTATAGATATGCATAAAATGATGAAATTGCATTGAAAATAATTAGAAGGCCGAATGATATAAGAAAATATAATTAACAAAGTTAGTCATTAAAATATCATGTTGTTATATGCCATTATAAATGCTTGTAATATTTTAGCTTTTTTCATCCAACATCAACAAAATACAATACTTATAACCAAATACAATTATTATGCATGAAAGACAAAATTATAATTATGATTTAAAATATATCAAATAAATAATGTTGTACTTCAAACATAAGAAAATTTGTCAAAATTATCGTGTTACCCTTAAAGCAGAAGAAAATGTTATCATAATATTAGTTTGGTGAGTTTTTGTTTATGAAAATTATTTATAACTATAATTATTCTCAAAAAAGAATTATTTCACTAATCCTGTTACCAAATACACTTCCTGTTATATGTTTCCTCATTAAATTATGTATGTGAAATGTTGTTGACTGCTGATAAATGAAAAAAAAGAGTTAACTGATTACATATTAACTATGTGATTGATTAGAGTTAAAAAGACTTACTATTTTATTAATTCTCTCATTAAATTGACATTCAATTTAATTCTCAAATTATTTTGAATACAAATCGATTAAATTTAAAAGCAATCAATTTCTTTTATTTATTGCATGTTAATAATATTTGATATGATTCTTACGGTTTAAAAATAGTTCACTTAACCGTAATGAATAACTTTATCTTCAATTTACAATTATTTATTTATAGAACACTTCATGTTACATGTTTCCTTGAGTATTCATCCGAAATGTTAATGATGAAAGGAAACAAATAATAACAATTAATTTATTATATATTAATTAAATAATTTATTGGCATCAAAGAGAATTAACATATAATTAATTCCCTCATAAATATGAATTACAGTTTAGTTCTTAAAGTACTTCAAAGTCAATTGATCAAAATTAAAAGACACTAATTTATGTACCTTTTACATGATAATAATATTTGATATGATCGTTCCTACTTAAAAATAGTTCACCTATAACCATTATGGATAACTATATCTCTAATTTTCTAATTATTTATAAACATTTCCAAATTGCAAAGTTTAAAATAATATGAGATAAAACAAACTTCATAGAAATTCAAAAATAATTATCAAATTCTTGCTTTAGATCTTCAAGAATTCTATGATAGCCATAAATATGTGTTGCCTATGAACTTTACATGGTATATTAAATAACATAGCAAAAATATATTAAAAGCCTAGATTGATTAAAGAAGGGCAATTTTATAATTTACCAAAAAAAATTAAGACATCTAAGACAATGTAAAACATTTAAAAATAAATATGTTTCTAAGACACATATTTGAAAATAAAATTATTAACTTACACATTTACCTTTTCCTTAAAACATAATGTGAAATTCATTGTGTAAGTAATTTTGCATTTCATATATAATGTTTTTCTTTCAACTTGATCTTTTTTATACTCTTATTTTTAGAATGAAATAAAGATCAGCTGTACCTTAATTTGATCATACAAAAACTCACGATTTTTTCGTGCATACATCCAGACATGCCTACACACATACACAAATATATATATATATATATATATATATATATATATATATATATATATATATCAACAAACTAATAACTTCCTATAAAGTAATCGGAGGACCTCGAAATTGAAGTCATACCAATAAAAACAGAAATATGGAATTGAAATTTGGTATAAAATGTCAAAAAGAATAAATAATTTTATTTTATTTGTAATAGATTTTATATAACAACAGAAGCTTTCTACGGCTATTATGCACTTGAAATTTTGTTGATAAATGGAAATAAATAGAATGATTAACTGATTAAACAATTAACAGTTAAGTGATTTAGTATGTAATCAATTCTCTCATCAAATTGGATTTCGGTTTAATTTTAAAAATTACCGTAAATTCAAATTAATCAAAATTAAAAGCAGTTAGTTTGTTTTATTTATTGCACGGTAACATGTTTGTTATGACTATAACCATTATGATTAACTATGTCTCTAATTTATAGTTCTTGACCTTTTCCGAACTGCAAAAGAGTTTAAACAGCTTAACAAAAAAACTTCATAAAAATCATGGATAATTATATCATTATTGCATAAGATCACCATAACTTTGTTGATAACCATAATGTGTGTTGCCTATGAATATTTTATAGTCTAGTAAACAACACAATAGGAAATATAGAATAGATTGAGATATAAATAAAACTAAGAAAAAAGTGCAAAATTCTTTCTTTAGTTAAGGAGAGTGCATGATATGGTCTAAGAGTGAGTTGGAAGAGAGAAGATATATAATATTTTATAAAATAAATCGATAAATTAAATGAATAGTAGACTGATAGAAAATAGAGACACAATAGTATGTAAAATAGATGAAATGGATTTAAAGTAGGAAAACAAAGAGCTTTTGGCATTTTAAATAAACTGACTCGTTTTATTTGGAAGGTGTAAGAATTCTGATTTTAATGTGAGGACAGAATTTAGTAGAATACTGTAACAAACGAGATTTTCGACCCTCGACAATCAATACTAATAAATCCATGTGCCGCAGATCCAAGAGCCGGAAAGCTCGATTGTTAGAGGAAAAAGAAAATAAAGATAGAACAGAATCTCACATGAATAGAATAACATATATTATTTCAACAATAAAATTTGTAGTGTAAAATTTTAAATACAATATTAGAGTCTAACCTGGATTCATCCTGGACAGTTATAACCCTCTATCCTTACAATTTCTAAAAAATAAAAACAAATGCAAATTATGCAGTGGATAATAGAATACATCCATACATAGATGAAGATCTCCTACTCTCCTTTGGAAACTCCAAGCGTCTTCAACTAAACTTAAAACTACTTGGATCTGACCCGAGTATTAAAAATCCAATTATAAAAAAACTACGTCGATCAGTTGAAGTGCAACTAAGTTTGTTTATCTTTATAAAACAAGTATATAATATATATATATATATTTATAAAACTTTTATTAATCAATTATTATCATTTTATAACAATTTTAAAAGAGTTATTTGTCATTTAAAGCTAAAAATTGAACCTTTATCCATTTTTACCGAAAACCGGCTTTTGTCACTTTTTGATGAAAATTCAAACTCTCTTATTTTTGCAAACCAATTATAAAAATAGGTTCACCATTCTCATTTGTCATAACAAACATAATTATTTAGTTTGGAAATTCTACGTTTGAATATTTAAAATCAATTAAATATTCCATTTTCAAAGTGATAAAATCATGTGTCGTTACATACTCCTCCCTTAAAAGAATTTCGTCCTCGAAATTAAAACAAAACCCCAAAGTCGGTAATGCGTACGCAAAATAATCTTTAAACTCAATTCTGTATGATATATATAGATCATCCATATGCGGTATCTAATTCGTTCTTTTATTTGAACCACAACTTTATTTTCGAACTAGTATTGATCCTCCGATTCTCTAGTGTAGACTTTGACCGGGCTCTTTGATCAGAAACCTTCGTTCCCCTTGCATATCTCTCAACTATGATAGAAAACTCAAGTACCCGATCATAAACTCGTTTCAATGTTCTTCGTCAAGAGTCGTTTGATAAATCCTCTTTTGGACCCATGAGAACAACTTAAAGTTCTGTACACGAATCTTTGATCAAAATCGTGCAACGAATGATCTATTTACCTCATATGTACTTATTAACATTCAAAAATATTTATATAAACCTTTCATAAAACCTCTATCTTTTTTCTATATGCTTCTTTATATATAATCACTCTAAATATTTATTTTCAAATATTTTTCTTAAAGAAAAATATTTCATCCCAAAGAAATCATTTCAATTTTAAAAGAAAATTTATCTTTTATTTTCCAAAATTGCAATCAACTTCTCTCATTATAATATATATTCATAACCAACCTTGATATTATCAAATAATAATTCAAATTTGTCCTTTTAACTTAAGGAAAATTATATAGATCGAGTAACTCCAAAATAATACCAAGGAACTGGGTACTACCAATAGCATTCAATATTCCCTTAACAAGAAGGATAATAGTTGATAGAAGTGTTTACCATTCGAACATATCTCTTGCTCATTTTTAGTTATTTTTGAGCCACCCAAATTAGTTATCATATGAGACTTTATTACTTTTAGAATTTCTTTTCAAAAATCCTTTAGAGATTATTTTGTTTATATAACCCATTTTATAAATCCCTTTCATAAAATCATCTTATATTAACATAATTCCTTTTAAAATTTCATGATTCTTTTCCAAAATACTTGAAATTTAGTTTCTCAAAATTTGCATAGCATTCTATCATATTAATCTTTTTTAAATTATTTTATTTGCATAAAATACATTTTTATAGCTTATTTTATTATCTTATATAAATTCATTAACCTTAACCAAATATTATTTTCAAACATCTCATAGTCAAATTGTGAAAATTAATCCACAAGATGTTTTTTCAATCAATAAATGGTAATAACCGAATATTATCATTCCGTTATTTATAAACTGACACACCTAAATATTTATACATTTCAAAAGATATTCCTTTATACTTAAAATATAATCCTTTTAAATTTTAAAAAGATTAGGATAGGAGTTCTTAAAATTCCTTTTTATTAAACATATATCTGTTACACTTGAAATAAAATATATTAACCTTAAAAGATTTTTCTTTCTTCTTTTTCTTTGTTTTTCTTTTATCTGTTTCCTTTATTTTCCTATCCTTACATAGAACTGCATAATGCCCTTCTTTACCACATCTATAATGGAACAGGCATAAGATCCTAGTTTTAATTTCTCTTCTGCCTCATTTTATGCATGTATTCTTCATTCTTGTTATGGATTAGCCAATAACTCATCATCCGGCATAAAATAAGACATCCTGACCTAAATGATATACTAAGTTATTATTAGAAGTTTCATACCATTAATTTCTTGACTTATCCAAACTACTTGATTTATACTTGTTTGGATTTGAACTTGCCTTGACTGCACAATGATAAGAAGAATTGTTTACCAAGCTATCGATACCATTCGCCCAAGCCAACTTATAAGCGTTTCTTAGAAGATTATTCCCATCATCACCAAACATATCAAGACCTTATTCATGGAACTTTTCAAAGGGATAACACCTTATAAATTTTCCATGTCACATGAATATTTATACTTTTGTATACATAAAATATGCTCCTTTTAAAATGATGTGTCCATTTGCCTAATTTAAGTGTTTAGAAATCTCTATCGATAACGGTGATCAGGCGCATCTATTGGATTCTATAAACCACTCAATAGATAAACCAACACAAAATATTTTTTATATCAAATAACAAATATGCACTCATATATTAGTACTCTCAAACTCATTCTACAGTGTTACTAAACCTATCTCTAATGAGATACTCATTCTTGGGTATTACTAACCCTATTTATAATGAGTTTTACCCCACCAAAACCTAGCTGTTAGCTCAACTTAAACTCCAACACTAAATATAACGATCGAGATTTTCAGCCCTCGAAAATCGACCTAATACATCCACATGTTGCAAATCCAAGTGCCGAAAAGCCCGATTGTTAGGGGAAAAAGAAAATAAAGATAGAACATAATCTCACACGAATGGAATAAGATACACTATCTCAACAATAATCTTTACAGCAGAAAATTTTGAGTACAATATCAGAGTCTAACCTGGATTTAGCCTGGATAGCTATAACCATCCGTCCTTACAAACGCTGAAAAATAAAAACAAATGCAATGGATGTAGCGGATAATAGAATACGCCTATACATATATGAAGATCTCCAGCTCTTTCTGGAAACTACAAGCGTCATCAACTAAAGTTGAAACTACTCGGATGTCACCCGAGTATTAAAAATACCTAGATCTGGCTTGATAAACCAGCGTGAGATACTCAATTTTTTTAATGTTGACGTCAATCAAAACCTTTGAAAAGAAAGGTATTTCATCGGACTACCCTCATACATAAATACAGATGGGTTTTTACCTTACGATAAGCAAAATACTTTATCCTTAAACCATTTGATATTATTTCTAATAACATTGCTTTGAAAATCCTAAGTAAATATACATAAACTTAGCCAAAATTATTACCACTATTAAATTTTAGCAAGAGGCAGCTGAATGTTTACAAAGCATTATAGATATTTTGGGATGACAAATATTCAAGGACTACAAACAAAACCATAAAGCTCGTATTTGGAATTTGATTTCAACACGATAGAGAACTTGTAACGATCCGGAATTTCACTTCATTGATTTGTGAATAAATAATTAATTTCAAATATTTAATATATAGGTTTTATAATGAAAATAAAACTCTTTTTAATAATAAATAATGATGGTGAAATAGTTTTTAAAATGTGTTTACAAAAATATATAGTTCGATGAAAAAAGAAAATGTGATCGAAAACTGTTTTTCGAATTTTCGACCTTTTATCGTATAAAAGTTGTTTGAAATGTTGTGCACACTTTCTTAAACATATTTACACATAGACTAAATATATAATATGGCTTAAGATAGTATAATTAGTGTTAACTAAGTTAATATAATCATGATGTGATACTTTGGCAACTAAATAAAAAATAAATAGAAAATAGTCACACTAGGGGGGACAAGATGTGACTGTTTGACAACTGGGAGACAAAAGTACAAGTAGAGGCCTTTTCATGATTCCTACATGGAAATTTCAAAATTTTGGGGAGGGGAGGGGGCAAGATGGATGATGTGGCAAAGGGTTAGTGGAGGGCAAAGTACCAATGGTGTGATGGTAATTCAAGCATATTCCATTTATATAATAGAATTTTCACCATTTCATTTTCTATCTCCATTTCATTTTCTCTTTTTTCTCTTCTAAGAATTAATCTTCCTAAAAAGATTTTTTTAAAATTTTAATGGCTTCCAAATTTCTTTCTAGTTTCAAATTTTCAAAGTTTTTAAATTTCAAAATGATTTTAAAACTTGTTAATCCCATCCTTTTCATTTCAAAACTTCTCCTTTTTACCCGAAATGATTTCGGCCATAGCTTTATACAAACTAATCCAAAACAATATTTTCATTTGTGCAAACCATATAGAATTCCAGTGGCTACAACTTTGTAGTTCACCACTTTTTTTGGTTTTTAAAATAGCTAGGCCAAAATTTCAATTCTTTACAGAGTGTTTTTCATGCCTGAATTTTGTACCCGAAAATGGTCCATCTTCTTTGGACCATAACTTCCTCAATATTTAATCTTTTTGAGTAATTCATGTTTTTAAATGATATAGGAAAGAATAGTAAAATACTTTTATTTTGATAACTTTGCCAAAATTAAAGAGGAATGGGTTGGAAAACTGAGAGCAACCTGATATATTTTCAAGTTGATTTTGTTAATTTCCAAGCTTTACAAGTCCTAAGTGTTTTTGCAAAAGTTCGTCGAATTTTGGTGACTAAAACTTCAAATTTTTGGAAAAGATTCCACCTTTATATTTATGAAAGTTATGTGGTTATTCATATATGATGTTGATATTGGATTATGGTCGGGTTTGAATGTATATGTTATGTGCTAACTTGTAGTTTAGCATTAGACTTTAGAATCAACGATTTATATGATATGTTCGGATAAAGTTACGAGATTTGATATGTTTTGTATTTGTATATTCTTGGATATTTTTTTGGATGGTGACTTAGAGAAACAATTCTAAGTTATTACGCCCATAGCGATAGTCGCTATGGATGCAAGTCGGATTTTCAAAAGTTTCAAGTCTTCAGTTTCTTTAAAAAAATTGTGCTGGAAATATTTTTCAAACTAAGTTTGCGAGACTTAAGTTAATTATAACTTACTAAAGTATGTTTTCATTAATTAATTAATAATAATTAATAATTGATTAGGAATTAAGGTTAAGTAATTATATTAATTAACACTAATTGAATAAGTTAATCGTCTATTAATTAAGAAGTTAATTAATAGTTAATTAAGTTATAAAAGTAATTCATTTTTAATTAATCATGTTTAATTATATTAATTAATTATGTAATTTAAGTTAATTAATAAAATAATATTTAAAGGTTAATTATTTATTTTAATTATTACTTAATTAAAGTTAATTTTTTATAATTTTTAATTGATTTTGATTAAAAGGGATTTAAATTATTATTTAAGTTTTAGTAAAGATTATTTAAATTATTTAATTAAGATTAATCAATATTTAATTATTAAGATTTAAATTATTATTCAATAAGAGATTAAGATTTAATTATGTATTCAATAATTAATTATTGTTTAATTAAAGAAAAAAATATATTTCTTAGTTACTTAATTAAATTAAGCTATGATTTAATAAAGATTAGTTATGATTTAAATAAGGATTTAACTTATGATTAATTATTTTAAAAAGGGTTTTATAGGTTTTAAATCTTTTGATTTTAAAGGATCTTCTTTTTTTCAAAGATAGTTTTGAATATAGGTGATTTAAGCGTCGATACAATTAAGAAACCATATAACTATGAATGAGTTATAATGTAGATTGTTTGGTTGTTTAGACATGTGCTAACAGAATAAATCCCCATTCTGCTATAAATTAATTGATTGATTGTTTGTTTGAATGTTTGGACATGTGTTAGCAGAATAAATCCCCATTCTGCTATAAGTTAATTGATTGTTTGTTGTTTGGTTGTTTGGACATGTGTTAGTAGAATTAATCCCCGTACTACTATAAATTTGATTGAATAGTTTGGACATCTGTTTAGCGGGACAAATCACCACCCTACTATTATGTTATTTGGATATGAATATGCTAGTTAGTTCATATTGACATGTTATTCCTCGATTTGGAAATGAGTGTATTTATATATATGTTGATATATGTAAATAATTGTTAAGTGAATTGAAATGGAAACTGAATGGTAACTTAAAATAACACCAATGGGATTCCTAAGCCTCTTTTCGGATTACTAAAGTATGTTTTTGAATTAACTTCTTTAATCAATTTGGATTTAAAGGTTATAAATGATTTTTAAGTTTTATTTTTATTTTACAAAGTTATTTTTAAATAATATCTTGTTTTTAAAAAGGTGTTTGTTAAATGAAAGGTTTTACCTAAAGTAATTTGCAAATGACATCTTGAAAATGATATTTGTTTCATGGAGATTGACCAAGCAACTTAGTACTCGGCCTCCCTATCGTTCGGTCAAACTAGATCGTTCGGCATCACGTTACGGCCAGCATCCAAGAAGCACTCGGCATCCAAGTTCGATCAGCATCAATGAACGTTCGACATGACAAGGCCGTTCGGCACGAGCGCCTCGTTCGACATCAAGGAGCGTTCGGCATCGAGAAACATTCGGTATTGAATATCGTTCGGCTAAAGAAGAACGCTCGGCATTAGAATCGCCCGACAACAAAAGATTGCTTGGCCTCCCGAGTACGTTCGGCCAAAGACATCGTTCGGCTAAGGGATGTTCGGCATCCGTGAACTCTCGGCCTACATGTTACGTCCGGCTCCTGGAGCGTTTGGCATTCATACTCCACGCGGCATTCCAGCCTCATTCGGCCTGCACCCCTCACTCAACACTACATCCCATCCGAAACATATCTCGTTCGGCCATCACCTACCGTTCGTCATCCAGAATCCGTCGGCACCAATGGGTGTTCGGCATGAAGAGCGTCTGGCCTCATGTTGTTCGACATAAGGATAGAGGTTCGGCATGTTTGGGTCGGCACGTATGGCTTTTTCCATTCGGACCGAGATATTCAGATACCAGGCCCACCAGGGAGTCTAACCCATTTTCGTCTATAAATAGAGGGGCTAGGGCATAGTAAAGGAGGAGAATTTGGAGAGAACACTGGAGAAACTCTACCGCATTCAACCCTCATTCGAGACTTAAGCTTTTTATTCAGCAATTGTATTCAAGTACTTAGAAACAGATTGTATCTGTAATCAAGTATCAAAGAAAGAAATAAAGATCATCTTCAAAGTGGACGTAGGCTACTACGCCAAACCACTATAAATTTGGTGTTCTTACTTTCTGCATTTAAATTTACATTCTCTTCTCTGTTTTAATTCGCTTTCTTCATTAATCTCTCTACACAATCTTTCTAAGGGTGTTAGTGACCAATTTTGGTGCTAATATTTTGGTGCTTTCACTGAGAACTGAATTCTTAGGCTGTTAGGATCTACTTTGTAGCTACTGGATTGCATAATCCCCCGAAGGAGATCCAAAATCATTGGCAAGGTATCTGTTGATTCTACTCAGAGTTATAACCAACAACTCTACCATAGGGAGACTACGAACCAGATCGGCCTCTCATAATGCAGATGTCCATGAAACTGCTAGCGTACAACAAGTTGGATCTGGAAATCAGCAAACAACCAGAGGTGTAGGGCCCTCCACCCAAATCCAAGCGGAAGTCGTTTCTTGAACGGAGTTCAATGATTTGATAAGAGAACTCAAGGAAAGTAGAAGGCAGCTTGCTGAACAGATTCAAGCCAACACTAACCTCATGACTCAGCTCGCTCAATAGTAGCGCCATAATGCTGGAGGTAACCCTACCCCTTATTTTGAATCTGATAGCTCAACCTCAACCGACGAACCTCCTAGGCGTAGATGCCGTAAGGATGAAGGTGCACAAGCAGGCGCTGGGAATCAAGCCCGCAAAGAGATCGGACACCCGAATCTCCAAGACCCAAATCAGGCGGGACATCAACCCGCACGGTCCCGTGGAACGGAACCCAACCTTCCATCCTCCATACAAACTCCAGACTTAACAGCTATGGTCAGACAGCTGATGAGAGAAAATCAAGGCTTGACCAATGAAGATTGGGGAGTGACCAGAAGCCATAACCCCTTTACGGATGATATCCTATAGGCTGAGTACCCCAAGAAGTTCAATATGCCAACTATCCCAGCCTATGAGGGAAAGACTGACCCCAAGCAGCATGTGATGAGGTATGGATGGATGATGGATTCTGCAAGAGCCAATGATGCAACCAAGTGTCGGTGCTTCCCAATCACTCTGTCCGAAACCGCCACCATGTGGTTTACTCGACTTCCCCCGCGATCTATATCCAGTTTTGACGAATTGGCAATGAAATTCATAGAGCAGTTTAGAATACACACCACTCGTCCAAAGGATGTGATGTCCTTATCAAGCGTAATCCAAGCTCCAGGAGAGTCATTGAAAGCATACTTGTAGAGATTTCATGTTGCTGCTACTGAGGTAAGCAATCCAAACAACCACGCAATTTTGATTGCGGTAATGCGTGGAGTGGATCCAGATTTTGAGTTTGGAGATTGGTTGGCAGGAAAGCCCCTAGCTACGCTGTAACGTTTTTATTCGAAAGCTCATCAGTTTGTAAGGAGGGAGGAAGCTCGGTGGACAAAGCGAGACAAGGCACCAGGGCCCGTTCAGGAGTCCGTTAAAGGTAACATCGCCGTGAAGCAAACCGGCGATAATTCTGGAAAAGCCCAAGTTAACATCCAGAACAAGCCTGTGCAGTCTAAAGGATCCGGAGGTGGGAATCCCGGAAAGAAAAAAGAAATAGGGAGATGGAAGTCAAGGATCCTGACCTACAATGAATACACCCTGTTGAACGCATCTCTTGAGAACATCTATTTATCAACTTGCAACACTTTCCAGTATAGAAAACCACGCCCAAAGGAATCTACAGAGGAACAAAGGCGGACTGGGAAATACTGCCGCTTTCACGAGTCTTATGGACACGACACAGAGGAGTGTAGACACCTCCATGACGCGATAGAAAAGATGATTAGACAGAACAAGCTGCAGGAATTTGTCAAAGACCCACAGGACGGAAGGCAAAAAACATCAGACCCTGGACATGGGCCGGCCCCACACCAACCAGAACAGCCTGCTCGAATTGTGGGTAGTTTGGTTATTAATATGATTGCTGGCGGACCTCATCCGACGGATAAGAATTGGCAGGAGATGGAGCGATACGCGAACTCTTTAACACATGTGGAGTATGAGTGCTATTCGAATATGGAGGATGGGACTCCTGCAAAGCAGCATACACAATGAATGATGATACCTTATTCCGGAACAGAGATGCAGACAAGGTAGAGGCTCCTACTATCGACCCAATGGTCATATCTGCGACGATCGGGCAGGCGTTCGTGAGGAGAATTCTGATTGATTGTGGAAGTTCCGTTAACATCATCTTCAAAAAGGCGTACGACCAAATGAAGTTGGAGATAAAGGATTTGAAACCATCTAAAGCCAGAATCCATGGCTTTAACGGCGCGACAACAAATGTAGTGGGGTATGTGGAGTTACCAGTTGGACTGGGGCAAGGCGAGCGTAGGAGGGTGCGAATCCTACCATTCATGGTGTTGGACGTTGACTCTCCATATAACGTATTTCTAGGACGTCCAGCCTTGGCAGAATTTAGGGCAACATTGGTCCCTTGGTGTCTGATATTAAAATTTTCCACAGATAGTGGTGTTGGAGTGGTGCACGGCGATCAGGCGATCGGACGTGCCTGCTATGTGGCTGAGCTGAGAGAGGCCCAGCGTAGAGAGAAAGGAAAGGTTGCGGACCGCTCCGTCCATAGCCGAAATGCTGATGATTGACAAGTAGCGCCCGAGCCATGGCTCGGGCATTCTCGAATCTATAGAGACGTAGATCCGAGAGACGATGATGGGGAACCCAGGAAAACAAATGCAGCCCCGGCCGAACTAACCATTGACATCCCAGTTAGCCGGAGCGACCCATCACGAGTTCTTAAAATTGGGTCGCAACTCGACCCTCTAGCTGCTGAGAGCCTTACTGATTTCCTCCGAGTGAATCTTGATGTTTTCGCCTGGACACATTCTGATATGTGCGGGATTTCTCCTACGATTGCGAGTCACATGTTAAACATAGACCCAAAACATGTAGCTGTGAAGCAAAAAAGGAGAGGCATGGACCCGGAGAGGTCTGCGGCTCTCAAAGAGGAGGTGGACAAACTCAAAGCCAATGGGTTCGTCTGCGACGCCCTCTATCCTGAATGGGTATCTAACCCGATGCTAGTAAAGAAGGTGGATGGAAAATGGATGACCTGTGTTAATTATTCCGATTTAAACAAAGCAAGCCCTAAGGATAGCTTCCCGTTGCCTAGGATTGACCAGCTGGTCGACTCAACTGCCGGACATGAGCTATTATCATTTATGGATGCGTACTACGGATACAATCAAATCCCAATGCACCTCCCAGACCAAGAACACACCAGTTTCGTCACGAACATGTGATTGTACTGCTATGTAGTAATGCCATTTGGATTGAATAACGCAGGAGCGACTTATCAACGCCTGGTGAATTGCATGTTCAAAGATAAGATTGGTAAAACAATGGAAGTCTATGTGGATGACATGCTCGTGAATTCACGGCGATCAAACGACCACATCCGAGACTTGGCGGAGATGTTTGAAAAACTCAGGCATTATGGAATGAAGATCAACCCATTAAAGTGTTCGCTCGGCGTAGCGTCAGGAAAGTTTCTGGGATTCATTGTGAATGCCCGGTGAATCGAGGCTAACTCAGAGAAGATTCAGGCAATTGGAGATATATAAGTGCCCAGAACCATAAAACAGGTACAGAGCTTGAATGGAAAGGTGGCTGCGCTGAGCCGATTCATATCCAGGGCCACACACAAGTGTATTCCTTTCTTCGATGTCATAAAGAGAGGAAAGAGGAATTTCGAGTGGACATCCGACTGTGAGGAAGCATTCCGGGCTCTTGTAAGGCACTTGGAAAGTCCTCCGATATTGTCGAAACCAATAGACCACGAAATGTTGTATGTATACTTGGCTGTATCCCAGCATGCTATCAGCACAGCCCTGGTTCGCGAGGAAGACTGGGTCCAGAAGCCCATTTACTATGTTAGTAAACGCTTGACGGGGGCAGAAAGAAATTATATGAAGATTGAAAAAGTAGCCTATTGCTTGGTAATTGCAACACGCAAGCTTCGCCCGTATTTTTAGGCACACTCAATCAGTGTTTATACTGATCAGCCTATGCGACAGATACTCCAACGACCAGAAATTTCCGGAAGGATGCTAAAATGGAATATTGAGCTAAGTCAATTTGATATCACCTACCTACCGCGAAGGACCATACAAGGACAGACGCTAGCTGACTTCATTGCTGAATTCACTACGACAGACGAATTAAACGATCATAATGTCATACCTCCCGCTCGATGGAAGATGTACACCAATGGGGCATCTAACGACCATTGTTCGGGGGTTGGCATAGTTCTCGTAACTCCTGAAAACCGATCGGTCTGCTACTCTTTGAAGCTCGAATTCATAGCAACGAATAATGAAGCCAAGTATGAAGCGTTGATTGCCGGCTTGAAACTCATCGAAGAACTGGGAGTAAAATCGATTGAAATCTTCAACGACTCGCAACTGGTGCTGTACCAAGTGCGAGGTGACTACCAAGAAAGAGGGTAGAGACTTGCCCCATATTTGGTTCGAGTTCAGGAGCTGCTAGCGAATCTCGAGTACTACGATATTTCGCATTTCCCACGTAAGCAAAACAGGGCAGCCGACTCGTTAGCAAAGTTCGCAAGCAAAGGCGACGCACAACAAATGGGATTATTTCCTATTGAGACCCTTCATGCTTCAAGTATAGATAATATGGAGATAGATTTCGTGTTGGAAACAGAGATTGAGAAGGAATCGTGGATGACCTCAATCAAGCAGTACATGCTATTCGATATCCTGCCTAAAGAAAGGAGTGAAAGGCGACAAGTCCTTCATAAGGCTTCTCGTTATGTAATACAGGGTGGAATAATGTATCGAAGGGGATTCTCGACCCCACTACTCCGATGCATTGCCCATGATGAGATAAAACGAGTCCTGGAGGAAGTCCATAAAGGAGAGTGCGGCGACCATACTGGGGGCAGTCATTAGCAAAGAAGATCCTCCGCTATGGATACTACTGGCCAACTGTCAATTGGGATGCTGCAGACTATGTGAGAATATATGACAAATGCCAGGTATGTGCAAAAATCTCGAGAGCTCCGCCAACGGAGCTCACGCAAATGGTTAGTCCCTGGCCATTTGCAATGTGGGGGATTGACTTAGTTGGTTCTTTACCCATAGCCAAAGGTGGAGCGAAGTATGCAATAGTTGCAGTCGACTACTTCACCAAATGGGAAGACTCAAAGCCTCTGGCCATGATAACCACCAAGAAGGTTATTAATTTCGTCGTACGAAATATCATATGCCGCTTCGGCCTTCCACAAACCATCATTACAGACAATGGGACTCAATTCGAAAGCAAGGAGTTCAAAGAATTTTGTCGAAAATATGGCATTGAAAAGAAGTTTGCAACGGTTGCTCACCCGAAGGCCAACAGACAAGTGGAAGCCGTAAACAAGATAATCAAGTCCATATTGAAAAAACGTCTGGAAAAGGCTAGAGGCAGGTGGGTGGATGAACTTCCAACGGCACTTTGGGCCTACAGGACCACCGACAAGACCGCGACTGGCCACACTCCATTCGCGTTGGCATATGGCACAGAAGCTATCATACCCGTGGAACTTGAGGTTCCATCACATCGGGTAACTTATTACGACCTTGAATCGAACCAGAATCTTTTATTAGAATCGTTGGACTTCATTGATGAAAAACGCGAAGAAGCCAATTGAAAGCGGCCGCGTACAGACATTGAGTCACTAAATATTATAACGAGAAGGTCCGATCGAGAATTTTTAGTGTGGGAGACCTCATTTTGAAATAACTTTTCCCGATCCCGTCTCATATGAATCCCGCATAGGAAGGTCCATATGTCATCGAATGGAAGCTTGGAGAAGGAACTTTCAAGCTAGCGACTGTCGATGGTGCGACACTCCTACGAGCATGGAATAGCGAGCACTTGCGGCATTATTATACTTAGTCTATTTCTTTCATGTATTAGTTGCACTTATTTCCAGCATGCTTTTATTTCTAGTTCTTGGCATGTAATAAGGCAATTTAGCTTGCTCTTATTAATAAAGGCTTGAAGCCATCTTTTCCATGAATTACTAATGTCTCTACAAATGATGATCCTGTGACGGACAAATAAAATTATGTTATTCCAGCTAACGTACGAACGCGCACGGACACTTAAAATCTCTAAGTCCCCGTAGCATGGACTGGAGTACTCTAAGTCCCTGGAGCACAGACTCGAGTATAAACGATTTAAAATCTCCAAGTCCTCGGACCGCGGACTGGAGCACTCTAAGTGCCTGGAGCCCGGACTCAAGTATAAACGATTTAAAATCTCCAAGTCCCCGAAGCATGGACTGGAGTACTCTAAATCCCCGGAGCGCGGACTCGAGTATAAAAGATTTAAAATCTCCAAGTCCCCGGAGCGCGGATTGGAGCACTCTAAGTCCCCAGAGCGCGAACTCGAGTATGAACGATTTAAAATCTCCAAGTCCCCAGAGCGCGGACTGGAGCACTCTAAGTCCCCAGAGCGTGGACTTGAATATAAACGATTTAAAATCTCCAAGTCTCCGGAGCGCAGACTGGAGCACTCTAAGTCCCCGGAGCGCGGACTCAAGTATAAACGACTTAAAATCTCCAAGTCCCCGGAGCGTGGACTAGAGCACTCTAAGTCCCCAGAGCGTGGACTCGAGTATAAACGACTTAAAATTTCCAAGTCCTCGTAGAGTGGACTCAAGTATAAACGATTTAAAATCTCCATGTCCCCGGAGCGCGGACTGGAGTTCTCTAAGTCCCTGGAGCATGGATTCGAGTATAAACGACTTAAAATCTCCAAGTCCTCGGAGTGCGGACTGGAGTAATCTAAGTCCGCGGAGCGCGGACCCAAGAACAAATGATTTAAATGACCAGGTCCGCTGAAGACGGACTGGATGTAAATGACTTGAAGACATCGAGCCTTCAGCGCGCGTATTAGAAAATATTCTAAGTGCTTGGGGCGCAGAAGAAAAAACGGATACTTCAAAGCATTTCCGAGCTGTATGAAAATGGACCGAGAGGTCTATTATATTCACAACATCTTGGATTTGAGTCACAATCACAAAGAAAATTGAACGAAAAGAGCCACGGAAAGACAGAAAAACTAATTTTTATTCATCAAAGGCAAGTTCCCATTACAAATCCTTTGAAGCTCGGAATCAAAAGTTTATTTACACAAACTAAGAAAACAAAAGTACTTGCCTAATCTAAACTGACTCTCGCTGCACGGGAGTAACGATTACTTCTTATGATTCTTCATTTTCTTCGCCTCCGTTGTCTTCTCAGATGACCCCTCTCCTCCGCGTTTAACCTTGGTGCCCTTCTTTGATGGAGGAGTGACAGCCGGAGAAGTATGAGGGACATCCACCAGTTTAGACCTGCCAGGGAGAATGATCTTCAGCGGCTTATTCAAGGGAACGTCGGGGTCCACGGTTAGAGGTTCAACCTTGATCTTGGTCGTTTCTCTCTTCTCTTTCTCCAGCCGCTCTGTCATACTCAGCTCAGACGTGTGTTCGGAGGCGCCTGTGATCTCTACTTCATAACTCCCCTCGATGGGAGAAGAAGTCTTAGATTTGTCTTCATCTAGTGCCCCAATCACCTGAGCTCCGGCCCAGGAGTTTTTCCTGCCTAACTAGCCTCATCTATGTTCTCTTCCACCTCCTTGGCGACATCGCTCCTTGGAGTGGGGCCGGGATCAAAACGACCTGCGCGAAAGCATGGAAAACAAACATTAGAATACAATGGTCCCAAGAAGTCGACATTTCAAATCTCAAAGTGAAGAGTTATCTACCAGCTTCCGGCAGGCTCTCAACCGTCGAGGGGGTCTCACCCTCCGGAATGGGAGACATAATATAGACACCAAGGCTAGGGTCCTTCGGATTATAACCAGTATGCTGCTCGAATGGATCAAGTATCGACCGATCGGTCGATCGAATAGGCGCATGAGCTGGAGGCACGACCCAGATGGACTAGTAATAACTTCTTTCCCTTTCTTTGAGGGGGAGCCTTTGCAATAGATAGCTTTGGCCGCCGACAAGTCCGAAGGCTCATTTCCCCTGAGATATTCTTTTATCAATGTCCCCTCATCAATCTCTTCGATTCTGTGCTCAGCCTTCCTGATTTCTATCAAAGCCTCCCATGCCTCGGCTAAAGATTCAAGATAGCCCTCACCCAAAAAAGTCAAGTCTCGATGCATGAGAACACGGGCGTTGAACTTAGCAATTAGCGGGTCAAACATGCTTTTGACCTCTTCCCTGCCCTCTTCTCTAGCCGCCTTGAGACGCGAATCGATATCCACGGACGCTATCTTCTTGTGCTCTTCTCGGGCTTCACTCTTTATCGCCTCAACTGGGAAAGCTCGGCCTCAAGTTTTCCCTTTAAGAGTCGAGTAGTAACGATTTTGTCACAGTACATTGTGACTCTTCTTGGGCGGCCGTTTTCTCTTCCCTTTCCCTACGGAGCTGCTCCTCGAGCTCCTTGACTCGGAGGCTGAGCGCGTCCCTCTCCTTTTGAACGGAGTCCTTCTCTAGAGCCAAAGCCCCACATCGTTGAATCTCCTCGTCAAGTTCTTTCTTATGAGTTGACTCCGGACGAGTAATGGCCTCAGCAGTGTCCTTAGCTCTCTGATGGGCGACCTCGAGCTCAGACATGTAAGTGGCCATTTCTTCATCCTGAGCTTTAATGATATCCTTGTCGTGGATAGCCTCAAGCTTCAGGCGATCGATTTTATGTTGGTGCTCCACGGAAACTTAAGAAAGTGTTTCGCTAGATGAACAAACGCGTCATGTTGAACATAGACGTCATTCGTACAAGCAAGGGCGCTCTGTTTGGCATGTCCGGGAATAGGGTGAATCGCCGGGAGGAATTTCAGGCCATCGAAGTAGATTTTTGGAAATTTATCTTTAATCTCGGCCATCCTCTCTGATACTGATGGGTATATTGCAGGAGCGGGGGGAGACGGCTTTGAAAGTTCGCCCCTCCTATAAAATCTCGGGGCTGTCGAGTGGAAGAGGAGTCGGAGTGTTGGTCCCAGGGAGCATCAGGTTACGTCCTCTTATGGCCGCGCTTGTCTTTACTTTATTCCGCGTAAGAAGAGGTATCCTTGTGGTATTTTTGTTGATAATAAGTTTTTCTCCGAGATGACGAGTTCCGGGAATGATAGTCTTTATCGCCGTCACCATCCCTATCTCGACGTCTTCCGGAACCCGAGTCCCGTCCAGAGTGGTGAAGAACAGACGAGCCACGTAGGCGACCGAATCCATGTGAACGCCCCATACCACCTGTACAGAATTCAAATAACAGCGAATTAGCAAAGAGTAGCGTGACGACAAAAGTCTAAGCGAAAAATTGAAGTGCAAGTGTCCGTGTGTGTCCTAGTGTTTCCCCCCAACGGACCAGTCGCTTTGCTAATAGGAGTTTTCTCTCCCTGACTCTGGGTTGGAGCACCCGCGTCGTCTCTAATGGGCGAATGAAGTTTGAATGCCTCTGGATCGTCAAAGTCATAATTGAGTAGATCATCTGGAATAGAGAGGCTTGATAAGCACTTTAAAGAACTTTCTACGTGCTGCGAAGAAGCCTCTTTCTTCGTCGGGATAAGCGTAACTTTCGAAGTTCCGCCAACCTTCTCCTTTCTAATTTTGTACGTCAATCCATTTTTCCTCTGTGAAGGAGAAGATGACGTTTCGATACCATGCACTTCAACTATAGGATCTTGGGCTGGACCCAAATTCTCACCTTGTGCTTCGGGTGTTTCACCCTCCTTGGTTCCCCCCTCTTCTTGTACATTAGGGATGTTGCGTGGTGACGACTCAGCTAATTTTTTCCCTTTGTCGGAGACCGGCCTGGGTACAATAATGCCTTCGGGAAGACTTACCCGGCGACCTTCTTCTAACAATCCGAACCTCGATAGTGACTTGTTTGAGATAAGAGTTCGGATGTCTCGTTCTTCGGTGGGAAGAGCTCTAATAGGTTCAACGGCCTCAGAATACCCGCGGCCGTCGGGACGTGTATTGATACCTGAGAAGATGAAACAAGAGTTAGAATAGGCATAGCTTCGGCCAAAACATGAGTATCGTTCCAAGAAGAAGACTTGCTTCCTTCGACCCATCTCCTCGCGAAACCGGGGGGCAACGCCCATAGAACCATTCCTGTTCGTACAGGGAAAACTTGCTCCACGCCTCGGTTAAAATTTGGCATTTATGATGCGTCTCGAGGAACACAAAGGAGGGGCTATCTCTCCGCTTCTTGATCATATAAATATATCTGATGTCGCCAGGAGTGCGAGGCCTAGAGAAGACGGTCATGAAGAGTAGGTAAGTGCCATAGATGAAGGTGTGACCATTGGGTGCAACTGCGACGGGGCGATGTTGATGTAGTGCAACACATCCCAAAGAAACAAATTGAACGGTGTCACACTTCCAACCCAACACATGAATTTATTGCACGCTGTGTATCCGACTGGGGGCAAGTGTGGCCGGTCGTGCCCTGATGGAACCAGCACGTCGTCAAAAGGTATTCCATGGATGGAACATATTCGTTGGAGCGCAACTTTATTGATTTTTTAAGCCTGTGAATAGATAGGGTTGTCCAAGAAGATCGATGCCTCTAGGGCATCAGGGGCTAAGTTATGTGTAGGGGAGGTTGATGGATTTGAGATGTCTGCGACTTCTTGTAGAGAGGATGCTTTGGTCTGTCAGAAATCGTGGCGGAGCTGGATTTTTTCGACATCTTCAATAAATAGTGAATTTGGCTAAGCACCTATATGAACTATACTTGAAAAACGTTCGACGTTAGAACCAACAACACAAATATTCCCCCCAAGTAGTGTGTGAACTAGTGCGATCAATCGTATATAAGCATTGAAAAATTGAAAGTCACAGGATTAGTAATATAAAATTGAACTTCGAATCGTCGACTTTGAAGACCGTCGTCGCTGACCGTCTCCAAAAGCCTGCCTTATGGTGCTTACAATTTCGGATTCATAAAATATTGGAGAAAGTTACCCGATTATGTCAATTTAAGTCTAGATTTATGTCTACTGAAACTAGGAAGTTTATAGTTCGGATCAGTTCGATATACTAATATATTAGAGTCCTTGTCCTTGTTTTGTTATATGATTATACAAGGCAATTGATCGTTCGGCCTTGGTATGGTCCGACATCTATGTTTGTTCGGCCATGATATGGTTCGGCATCTATGTTTGGTCGGCCTTGGTATGGTACGACATCTATGTTTGTTCGGCCTTGATATGGTTCGGCATTTATGTTTGTTCGGCCTAGCTGTCGTTCGGCCAAGCTACCGTTCGACCTGAAACTTGTTCGGCCAAACTCTCGTTTGGCCTAACTACCGCTTGAGCAAGTTAGTGCTCAACAAAGTATCGTTCAGCCAAGATTCTGTTCAGCCGAAACAACACTCGGCATCCTGTCCAATTCACACTTCCTACCTAACCCACCGTTCCACTGCTGGGCATGTGGCGAGCCGTGCAGAACCAAAGCTATGTCGAGCCCCAACGCTCGGCACTCCGTTATCATTCGGTAAGTCATGTCAGAACATACTGTCCGGCATTCTGACCATCTCCTACTCCTCCTCTATTCTTTTTTCCCCAATCTCATTCGGCACAAGGAAACCGCGACGAACCACAATACATCTCTCCCTCGTATGCTCGTCTCTAGTCATTCCTCCTTTCCTCCTCACCATTTAACTCTAGAAACCCTTAGAATATCCTAATCAGGGTTCGACCCTTTCCTATCGCCTGAGGACTCGGGCATAAAAAACTCCTCTAGTTATGAAAAGAACTTTGATGGAAGGATCGATACCTAATTAGTAGATCGAGCCTTAGAAAGGATTGTAAGGCCGTTGGAATCTGATAACGGGAGGGGTTCGCAAGTTTAAGATCGCAGAAGTAAAAGTAGAAAAAGGGGAAGAAGGAAGGAGCCAAGTTTTATAGGGGAGAAGAATAAGTTGAAATGACGATAACCGATAGAACCGGTCAAAGCCACATCGTTCGGCATCAGCTTGGTCGGCATATGAGGGATGTTCGGCTTCGGTTATATCGTTTGGCCTCGGCTATACTGTTTGAAACACACTTCCACAACTGGTATTCACAAGAGAGCAATCCCTAAGTGTGATGGGCCAAGGTTCGAAGCGGAGCATGGGAGATACGTAATCCAAAGCGTACTACGTTCGGTCACGTAATACACTTTGGGGGGCAAGTGTTTCCTGGAGATTGACCAGGAAACTTAGTACTCGGCCTCCCTATCGTTCGATCAAACTGGATCGTTCGGCATCACGTTACGGCCGACATCCAAGAAGCACTCGACATCCAAGTTCGGTCTGCATCAATGAACGTTCGGCATGACAAGGCCATTCGGCACGAGCGCCTCGTTCGGGATCAAGGAGCGTTCGGCATCGAGAAACATTCGGTATTGAATATTGTTCGGCCAAAGAAGAACGCTCGGCATAAGAATCGCTCGGCAACCAATGATTGCTCGGCCTCCCGATACGTTCGGCCAAAGACATCGTTCGGCCAAGGAATGTTCGGCATCCGTGAATGCTCGGCCTACAGGTTACGTCCGGCTCCTGGAGCGTTCGACATTCATACTCCACTCGGCATTCCAGCCTCGTTCGGCCTGCACCCCTCACTCAACACCACATCCCGTCCAGCACATATCTCGTTTGGCCATCACCTACCGTTCATCATCCAGAATCGATCGGCACCAATGGGTGTTCGGCATGAAGAGCGTTCGGCCTCATGTTGTTCGGCATAAGGATGGAAGTTCGGCACTTGGTTGTTCGACATGTTTGGTTTGGCACGCAGGGCTTATTCCATTCGGACCGAGATATTCAGTTACCAGGCCCACTAGGGAGTCCAACCCATTTTCGTCTATGAATAGAGGGGCTGGGGCACGGTAAAGGAGGAGAATTTGGAGAGAACACTGGGGAAACTCTACTGCATTCAACCCTCATTCGAGACTTAAGCTTTTTATTCAGCAATTGTATTCAAGTACTTAGAAACAGATTGTATCTGTAATCAAGTATCAAAGAAAGAAATAAAGATCAACCTCAAAGTGGACGTAGGCTACTACGCCGAACCACTATAAATTTGGTGTTCTTACTTTCTGCGTTTAAATTTACATTCTCTTCTCTATTTTAATTCGCCTTCTTCATTAATCTCTCTACAAAATCTTTCTAAGGGTGTTAGTGACCAATTTGGTGCTAACAATATTTTATAAAAGGAGGTTTTATAAAGGAATTATGAAGAAAGATTTTAAACAGTTTAAAAAATACTAAGAGATTTTATAAATCATTTTAGATATTTTTGAAAGGCGTTTTAAATTAAGTTAGAAAAATTGTAAAGAGGTTTGAAATATGAAGTGAACTTATAAAAGAATTTTTGTAAGGAATAAGTGAGTGGTTTTTTTTAAAGTGAACGAGTTTTGTAGTAAGTAATGTTTGAAAGGGAATGGTTTGGCCATTTAATATGGAATGTGAGAAGAGAGAATTTTCCAAATGTTTTTGGTAAATGTTTATATTGTTTTCAAAGAAAAAGGGATGTAAGAGGTTTGGGAAAAGTGTTTTAGAAAAGATCCTTTGATAAAGTTTTATAAAGTGATTTTATTAATTAAAGATTAAATAATAAAGGCATAGAGGATCCCATATGGAATTGAATCAATGTTTGATTATTTTTTTATTTGATAGTTACATAACCTACTATCATATCCGGACCAAAATGTAAATTTGGAAATATCCAGGAGAAACACGAAAATTATATGGTACAGTTACCGTCGGTAGTGCTATATTATAAGTGTAAATTCGTTTCATTCTTCTTGAATAAATGATAAGGAAATCCATCCAGTAAGGGTTAGGGGGTGAACTACGCGGTTATCTTTTATCTGCTTATTTCCAAAAGAACAGGGGTTTAGTTTATCGAAAATTATCGAAAATTGTTTCGAAACGACCAGGATCGGATCTTTATCCGAAAACCACTTATCTAACTCAAGCGTTTATAACTAAAGACATCTTGAAGAATATGGAATCGAAAATGGAGCACTGAAGTGCAAGGGCTGCTTGCTAGTAGTCCTGAGGGTGATTCCAAATTGGATGTAGTAGAAGCAGTGCCTTGGCTTTGTCCTTATCTTGGACAACTTTTATGGATGAATGTTGGCACTGCATTGAAGCCTAGAGGGCAGTGTTAGCATTCTAAGTGGGATCGCTATTCAAAAATGCAAAACCTAGCCTCAAGCCTCATCCACCGAAAAATGACTAAAACCGGGCATGCGGCAGGGCTAAGTGGGTCGCTCCCATTAGGGTTTGTCATCATCTTTCTAGATTATACTATTTTGATGGTTTTGGTTGTGCATGGGAGATCTTGGTTAAGGTTGGAAGACCAGGATGATGACATATTCGGTACTACTAGTCAAATGGTAGGCCATTTCTACTTGGCAGGGTACAAGAGTTCTTGTCAGACCCCAATGCATTGCTCTGGAGATGTACCCATCAGACGTAGTTCCTTACTAGGTCATAGCATGGAATCCATTATCCAATACGTGCCTTTACAGTTTTGATTGTAAAGCTGAGTATGCTGGAATTGAATTAATGTAACAATTTCGACTAAGACTAATAAGTATTTGTACTTTAGACATTATTATAATATCACTGGATTTTCTATAAAAGTGTTTTGGTTGTCGTAAGGTGAAAACCCATCTGCGTTTATGTGTGGCATCATCTTACGAGATACCTTGGACTTTTAAAATGTTTTGAAATGTAATAATCAAGTTGTTTGAGTTTACTCACACCAAACCCATGTCTGGCCCAGTGTTTTATTTCCTTTTCGTAAAACTCTTGGGTGATCAAATTTTTATGAGTAGCCAAGTAGTTCAGGTTTCCCACGGATCCATTTTGGAGAAGCTCGGAGCAGGAGGCTTTATCGATAGCTAGTTATTATCTTGTTTTCACTGTATACTATATACTTTATATCTGATAAGGATAGACTGTTATAACTGTCCTAGGTTAGAATTGTATTTGTGTAACTCTGATGTATTTTTTTGAAATGACTTTGTAAAAGTACTATGTTGATTAATATATATTATTCCGTTGCGCTATGAGATTCTATAATTGTTTAGTTTCTTCTATCTTCTATCTCCTTTCTTTCCCCTAATAATCAGTCTTTTTGGCACTTAGTTGTTAGACATGTGAATACCGTGGATGTATTAGTATCAACTTCTAGGGTTTGAAAAGGTGGTTCGTTACAGTTGGTATCAGAGCGCAAGGTTAAGCGAGAACCTTGGCTTTGGTGGGGCAACTCATTAAGAGATAAGTAATGGATTGCCTTATTATTAGTTTGAGTGTATTACAAAAGTGCGCATTTTTGTTAGTAATATAATTTTTTTTTTCATATTATGTTGATTTATCAGTTAAGTAGATTATGAATTCTAGTCGATATGAAAAGTACACTTATATCGATAGGGATTTCTAAACAACTGAACTAAGCGAATCATCATAGTATTGTTTCGGAAAATGAGTAAGTGAAATAATTTTACCCAAAATATATTATATATATAAAAGAATGATTTTCAAAAAAAAATAGTACGGTATTTTAAGGTGTTTTTGCTAAGAGATAATAATATTTTATTATTATCATGTAGGGTTTGTTTAGTCATGCTCGTCCAGTTTGAGCATTGACTAATGTTAATATGTATAGTTAGCTTTCCCTTTTAAGATTTGAGTTTGGTAAATAGAAATTGGTAAATACTGAAACGAACGCCTTGTGAATTAAGTTTTACAATTTGACTAAAAGGTGTTCGATGTTATTGTGGGGTAAAATTGGATAAAAAGATGTTTACAAAAAAATAGAGGTTATAATATTTTGAAATAAATATTTGGAAATGGATTAAATAGGATGTGTCTTTCAATTAAAAAGAATTTAGATTTAAACTTGAGAACCAAATTCCCGGTGCTTTTGAAAAATGGTTTTCAAAGTTTTGGAAACTAATGATAGTTTTATTTTGAAATGTATAGTGTTGTTTTAAAAATGGGATTTTGAAATAAAGTAATATTTTTAAGTTAACTAGTTCGAGTGCGTAATGATCCGGATTTTTTAACGGTTAATTTGGAATATTTATATGGTTTTAAATACTCAATTTGAATTATAGATTGATTTTAAATATGAAAATTTGGGATAGTTCATAAAATAAATTCAGAATTTTAATATAGCGATTTATTAGATAATTTAATTATTGAATTTAATAATTGAATATTGGTTAAATTATTTTGTCTTGAGTTTTAAGGTCGATAAAAATAATTTAAAGGTTTATAAAATTTATATTAATAGTAATAAAGACAATAAAGTTTCAGAACTGAATTTAAAAGTGATCTATTCAATTTTAAAAATAGCTTATTTAAATTGACGTTTAAAAATAGCTTTCCGGGGCAAAATCTCGAAATTCGACGAAATCTGTTCCATTGGATTCGTAATAACGTATGATTGTTGGATTTCAAATTTCGTAGCGTTTGGAGTTATCGTTTGACTGTACGGGATATAAACGCGTTGAAATTAATATCAAAATTTCAATATAATAATTGGGTCCAAAAGCTATCTTCTCCATACGATCGAATTAGGACTCAAAACTTTTTCCGTTACGGTCGGAATAGGGGTATAACTGTATGAACGCCTAGCGGCACGCCTCGATAGGGATTGTAAAATTTTAGTTACCTAAAACGAGATAAATTCAATATTTAAATAATATATATATTGGTTAAATCATATGAACAGTTGAGTCCTCTTTAATTGCACGTCCCTTTTCCTTCTGTAACACACAACTTCTCTTTCTTTCTTTTTATATCGTGACCTCGTCTTCCTCTTTCAAAATCAAACGAAATTTAAAAAAAGAAGCGATCTGCAAATGGGAAAAAATATATAATCAATCAAAGGTAGGTCGCTCACCCTTCTATCTGTCCATCTATTCTATTCAATCACGAAAGAAAGCCGTTGTCGATTCAAAAAACAATAATCTTTTGCATGATCGAAAATCGATCGTGACTCACCTGATCATCGCGCGCGTGTTCTGGTGAGAAGTCGATGTGGGCGAAGCCTGGCATGAGTTAGGGTGGAGGGTTGGAGCTCGCTGCCGACAATGGACCTCGTGATGGGTGGTGATGTCTCGAGCGATAAGGGAACCGAGAAGGAGAGCAAAACCTATATATGTGTGCACGCCAAGGGAAGAGACACGATCAAATTGGTTCATGTTTGGGAAAGAGGTGCCAGCAGTCAATGGTCGAAGTGAGGAGCAGCAAGGGCGGCAGGCGTTGGCCGCGAGTTTCGGTGGGGCGGCCGTGGAATTTGGGTGCGATTGAGTCTATCGACGACCTAGAGATGTTGGAGCACATAAGTGTGATAAGGTAGTTAATTAGGTTTAAAACGTAATTGCTTTAAATTAATTTCATTAATTCATTTAGGTTGTTTAGAAATTCATTAATATATATCTCATTCGTATGAGGTCCAAAATGAATGGAACTTGTTGCATTATGCTCGTGGCATTTAATACCATGCAAGGAAATTGGTTTGGAATTTTTTGGAGTCAGCTGGGAGTTTAGAAAAGTTAAATTTGGATGTTCGAGAAAATAAAATAAAAATCAAAGGTGAGAAAATTCTCAATCATTTGGAAAAATTAAATCTGGATGTTCAGGGAAAATAAAATAAAAATCAAATGTGAGAAAATTCTCACTCATTTGGATTACCAAAAATTTTGGTAGAGCCGAAGAAGAGGTAAGCCAAGCCAATAAGGAAATAAAATTTAAAATAGTTGAAATTAAATTTTGGATGCTTGTTGAATTTATAAATTTATTGTCTGTTGAATGATAGAATATCTATAGTAGCATATATATTAGTATTTGGAGTGACATTCCTGCACATTATAGCGGATGAGACCCTATGCGCCCCGCATAATAGCGGATGACTCTATATACCATGATATCCTCCTCGAAGTGCGATTGGTATTATTTTATGTTGAATTAACATCTGTAGATGCAGGGAAATAGGTTGGAGGGATCCAAATGGATTTCTTAAATATATTGTTTATTTTTCATATATAGTAAAATATGATTTATGTAGAATAATCTATTATAGGTTATTGTAGTGATTGGAATTATTGGATGCTATTGTAGCACTTGCCTGAATTTTGATAATTTAAATACTATAAATATATTTTTAAAGTTTAAGGAATCGAAGGGAATTTGATATATATATATATATATATATATATATATATATATATATATATATATATATATATATATATTGGAACTGGAGTTATTTAAAAGAATTGAATTAGAAAAATATATTTGATTTTTTGGTTATACTTAACTATTGAGAATTAATAAATGGAGATTTTTAAAAATGAATTATATAAGAGAATTTATAAATGATATTCTGGAAATATAAAAAGGAGTTAAAATCAATATTGATAATAGATTGGAAGTATAAAGGGAATTTATAATAAATGAAATTATATAATTCGAATTAATAAATAAGATTTGTTTTATGAACATGTAAATTAAAGGGGTTATGAAATTTATAAATGATGTTTATAAATAAAGGAATTCGATATCAAATGAAAATTGGGAGAATATGTAAAAATGGTTTGAGAAAAAAATAGTAGATTCTATATTTTGAAATGAGAATGGTTAGGGAACCGACAGTGAATCGATATGTTGTGAAATTGAGAGGAAGTTATAAATTAAATTGGTTATTCAGATTTTAAAATGTATCTTTATTTTTAAAAAGTTAAATTCGTTTAAAAAAGGGAAACTTTATCATTTAAACTATGAAACCTTAAACTAGTTAGGATTGGAATACTTTGGAAAAATGGATTTTTAAATATTTAACATTTATTAAATAAAATTTTAGTTCCTATTATCAGCTTTGTAAATTGATTTGTTTTATTTAAATGAGTTATTGATGGTTCACAAAAAGTGTTTAACATTTTAAATAATAACCTAAATCATATGTTAAAAATAAAAATAATTTATATCCTTTAAAAATACTCATATATAAATAGTTTGAAATGATTGAATATTTATTTATAAAATTCTCTCAAGATGTGTAATCAGGTTTCAATTTAAAGATGAGATTTTATAAGAGAAATCTTATAAATGGAATTCTAGAGACTTAAGAATTTTTTTGATGTTTAGATGAGGTAACTTCAGAAAGAATTTGTATTCATTAAAGGAGTTGTAAATGGTTGGTTGAGATTGTGAATAAGTATAATCAGTTTGGAAATCGTAGGAAGGATTCATTAAAAATTTCGGATACTTATGAAATAAGTTATGGAATATTCCAAGTTTAATATTAAGATGATTTTGGAAAATTATACGCATAAATATTTTCCTAAGTATTGAAAGGGATTATGGAAATATTTTAGTGGAAAATATTTCTAAGTATTGAAAAACGGTGGAATATCCGGTTATGAATACAGATGTTGAAATTGTTTTCCAAATATAGAAATATTGAAAGAGATTGAATATATATCTCGGTGAAGATGTTTTGAAATAAATATTCGAAGAATTATAAAATAAGGCCCAGTGGCTACTCATGGATGTTTTATTGATAGTTAAATAACCGACTATCAATAATTGGCCAATTTCGTTAATCGTTTCGAAGAGACCGGGATCGGATTTAATTATCCAAAAACCATTTCGATCCGGTTTGAACGTTACGAATGAATACCATGAAGATGAAGAAGACTGTGATTCAGTTTGTCCAGACCCAGGACAGCTTGTATGGACAAATGCTATCAGAACATCGCCATCGGAGGATGATGAGCATTCTAAGTAGAATATTTTCTTGAAAGGTAATGCTTAGCCTCAAGCCTCATCAACCGAGAATGACTAAAATAGGGGAGATGCAGCAAGGCTAAGTGGGTCGCATCCAATTAGGGTATGTTATAATCTTCATAGATGTCCTCGGAAAAACCTATTTATTATGGATATGGGTGTGCATAAAAGGAGCGCTCAAAAGGTAAGGGTGGGAACACCCAGGGTGAATAACATATTCGATCTATCCAGGTTAGGGGTAGGACGGTCTTGTGTAGCAGGGAATCCTGAGGTGGTCCTTGGTACATTGTTCTAGAGGTACACTGTGGTGGGCGGTACCCAAGTGGCCCAGTCATTCGTTGGATTCCATTCTCCAATACGAGCTTACGGTTTTGTTTGTAGAGCCTAATATGCTGGAATTTAATTAATGTAACGTTTCAACTATTTGAGTAAGTATTTGTATTTAGACACTATTATAATACCATTGGATTTTCTATAGAAATGTCTAGGTTATCGTAAGGTAAAAAACCATCTTGTTTATGTGTGAATGGTCTTACAAGATACCTTTGTTTTTTAAAGGATTTGATAACTCTAAAAATTTAAATTGAGTGTGTTTTCTCATGCTGGTTCTCCAGACTGACTCGGGTGTTATTTTACTATAATACTCAGGTCAGACCGAGTATTACAGATTCAGGTTTAAATGCTATGGAGCTTAGGAGACGAGCTAGAGGAGTTCAAACGTATTTCGGTACTTGATTTGTATTTCCGCTATATGGGGACTAGTTGATATAAATGTCCAAATTGATGTATTGATTGTTGTACTCTGATGATTGTAAGTATAAAATTGTTGCAGATTCCTTTGTATAAAAATCTATTATTATATATTATATTTTGTTCCGCTGCAACTGCGAGTTTCTGTGTTTTGAGTCTTATTTTCTTCTACCTCTTTCTTCTTCTTTACCCTAGTTTGTCGCTCATTCATACGCTTTGGATTGAGCGAGGGAGAATTATTATAAACTCAAGGGTTGCGAAACTGCGGGTTGCTACAAAGTGGTTCAAAAATAACTTAAAATTGGAAAAGAGATGTGTTCGGATAGTAAACATTTCTCTTGAGTATTACCCTTGTTGGTAAGGGGATGTATGATACTGTTTGGTAATACCTAGTTCCTTAGTATCATTTTCGAGTTACTCGGGCTATATGTAAAATTGGTAAGGATTGAAATTATAGTTTCATTTCAAAATGTTTTTTAATAAAACCCGGGTATTTGGATCTTGTGTTTTCTTAGAGAGATAAATTCAAAGTGGAATGGTTAAATTAGATATGGGTATATACTCTTAGGCTGTAGTGGAGTATGAAACTAAGAGATATTTATGGAATGTTTTCATAAATGATCTAGTGGGAATATAATTAGTATTAGGGAGAACCAATGTAGTAATTTTGTAGGGTGGACATAGATCATTTCTCTTTCCATAGAGTTTAGATCTAAGATTCAAGTACATTACTTTGAGATATTTCAGCCGTTTCAAAACAAAGATTTATTGCTTAACTATTGATGGCGAGCACTTGATGTGGGACCAAATTTTTCTATCATCGTTACAACTATGTAAGGAGAACAAAGATTCTAAATCAAGGAGCCTGATCGTAGTCCGCACTAGAAAATCGGGTAAGCGATACTAGTTCGAAAGTGAAGTTATGTATTCGAGTAATGAACGAATCACATTTTTGTATAAGAATGAACTATATACATCCTGCGGACAGATGTATAGTGTTATGTGCTTTTGGGTTGGGTTTGAAATGTAATTTCAGGGATGAAATTCTTTTAGGAGGGGAAGAATGTAATGACCCAAAATTTCACTGCTTTAATTTGTGAATATTTAATTAATTTTAAATATTCAATATATAGGTTTTATAATGAAAATAAAACTCTTTTTAATAATAAATAATAATGGTGAAATAGTTTTTAAAATGTGTTTACTAAAATATATAGTTCGATGAAAAACAGAAAACGAGACCGGAAACTGTTTTTCGAATTTTCAACGTTTCATTATCGTATAAAAGTGGTTTAAAATGTTGTGCACACTTTTTAAATATACTCACACATAGACTAAATATATAATATGGTTTAAGATAGTATAATTAGTGTTAATCATGATGTGACACTTTGGTAGCTAAATAAAAAATAAATAGAAAATAGTTACATCAGGGGGGATAAGATGTGACTCTTTGGCAACTGAGAGACAAGAGTACAAGTAGAGGTATTTTCATGTTCCCTACATGAAAATTTCAAAATTTTTTGGGGGGACGAGGTGGATGATGTGGCAAAGGATTAGTGGAGGGCAATGTACCAAGGGTACGATGGTAATTCAATATATTCCATTTATATAATAAAATTTTCACCATTTCTTTTTCTACTTCCATTTCATTTTCTCTTTTTTCATAAAAATTAATCTTCCTAAAAATCATTCTAAAAACTTTTAGTGGCTTCAAATTTCTTTCTAGTTTCAAATTTTAAAAGTTCTTAAATTTCAAAGTGATTTCAAAACTTGTTAATCCCCTCCTTTTCATTTCA
This sequence comes from Allium cepa, assembly GCA_030765085.1. NCBI lineage: Eukaryota > Viridiplantae > Streptophyta > Magnoliopsida > Asparagales > Amaryllidaceae > Allium > Allium cepa. Next base: position 845,170,479 of record CM060928.1, on the reverse strand, counting down.
AAACTTCTCCTTTTTTACTGAAATGGTTTCGACATAACTTTTTACAAAAAAGTCCAAAACTAGATTTTCTTTTTTTATACCTTTTAAAATTTCAATGGATACAATTTTGTTGTTCATCACCTTTTCCAGTTTGAAAATAGATAGGCCAAAATTTCAATTCTTTATAGAGTGTTTTTCAACCCTGAATTTTATACCCGAAAATGGTCCATCTTCTTTGGACCATAACTTCCTCAATATTTAACTATTTTAAGTAATTCTTTTTTTAAACGATATAGTAAAGAACAATCTAAAACTTTCATTTTGATAACTTTGCCAGAATAAGAGAGGAAAGGGTGGGAAAACCGAGAGCAACTTGACATATTTTCAAGTTCGTTTTTTATATTTCCAAGCTTTACAAGTCCTATGTGTTTCTGCAAAAGTTCGTCGAATTTTGGCGAGTAAAACTTCAAATTTTTGGTAAAGATTTTGCCTTTATATTTATGTGAGTTATGTGGTTATTCATATATGATGTTGATATTGGATTATGGTTGGTTTTGGATGTATATATTATATGCTAACTTGTAGTTTAGCATTAGACTTTGGAATCGATGATTTATGTGATATGTTTGGATAAAGTTGTGAGATTTGATATGTTAAAGATATGTTTTGTATTTGTATATTCTAGGATATGTTGTTGGATGGTAACTTAGAGAAATAATTCTAAGTTATTACGTCCATAGCGATAGTTACTATGGATGCAGTTCAGATTTTCAAAAGTTTCAAGTCTTAAATTTCTGCAAAAAAATGTTTTCGAAATTTTTTCCAAACTAAGTTGCGACACTTAAGTTAAATATTACTTAATTAAATATGTTTTCATTAATTAATTAATTAGTAATAATAATAATTAATTAATAATTAATTAGTAATTAAGGTAAAGTAATTAATATTAATTAATACTAATTAAGTAAGTTAATCATCTGTTAATTAAGAAGTTAATTAATTATTAATGAAGTTATAAAAGTAACTAATTTTTAATTAATCATGTTTAATTATACTAATTATTTATTTAATTTAAATTAATTAATAAAATAATATTTAAAGGTTAATTATTTATTTAATCATTACTTAATTAATGTTAATTTTTTTATTTTTATTTAGTTATGATTAAAAGGGATTTAAATTTATTTAAGTTAACTAAAATTAATAAATATTTAATTATTAGTTAAGAATTAAATTATTATTTAATAAGAGATTAATTAAGATTTAATTATGTATTCAATAATTAATTATTGTTTAATTAAAGAAGAAAAACTATTTCTTAATTACTTAGTTAAATTAAGTTATGATTTAATAAAGATTAATTATAATTTCAATAAGGATATAACTTATAATTAATTATTTTAAAAGGCTTTAAAGGTTTTAAATCCTTTGGTTTTCAAAAGTAAATTTGTTTAAAGGTACTTCTTATTTTTAAAGATGGTTTTGAATATAGTTGATTCAAGTGTTGATACCATTAAGAAACCATACAACTGTGAATGAGTTATAATGTAGATTGTTTGGTTGTTTGGATATGTGTTAGCTGAATAAATCCTCGTTCTTCTATAAATTGATTGATTGATTGTTTTTTTTATGTTTAGACATGTGTTAGCAGAATAAATCCCTATTCTACTATAAGTTAATTGATGTTTGTTGTTTGGTTGTTTAGACATGTGTTGGCAGAATAAATCTCCGTTCTGCTATAAATTTGATTGAATTGTTTGGACATCTGTTTAGCAGAATAAATCACCACCTTGCTATTATGTTATTTGGATTTTTTGTGCTAGTTAGTTCATATTGACATGTTATTCCTTGATTTGGACATGAGTGTATTTACATATATGTTGATCTATGTAAATAACTGTTAAGTGAATTGAAATGGAAGCTGAATGGTAACTTAAAATAGCACCATTGGGATTGCTAACCCTCTTTTCGAATTACTAAAGTATGTTTTTGAATTAACTATAATTCTTTAATCAATTTGGGTTTAAAGGTTATAAATGATATTTAGATTTTATTTTTATTTTACAAAGTTATTTTTAAATAACATCTTGTTTTTAAAAGGGGTTAATTAAATAAAAGGTTTTATCTGAAGTGATTTACAAATGACATCTTGAAAATGATATTTTATAAAAGTAGATTCTATAAAGGAATTATGAAGGAAGATTTTTAAATAGTTTTAAAAATAGAAAGAGATTTTATAAATAATTTTAGATATTTTTTAAAGACGTTTTAAATCAAGTTTGAAAAATTCTAATGAGGTTTGAAATGTGAAGTGAACTTATAAAAGAATTTTTGCAAGGAATAAGTGAATGGTTTTTTTTTTAAAGTGAACGAGTTTTATAGTAAGTGATGTTCGAAAGGGAATGGTTTGGCCATTTAATATGGAATGTGAGAAGAGAGAATTTTCCAAATGTTTTTGGTAAATGTTTATATTGTTTTCCAAGAAAAAAGGATGTAAAGGGTTTGGGAATAGTGTTTTAGAAAAGATCCTTTGATAAAGTTTTATAAAGTGATTTTATTAGTTAAAGATTAATTAATAAAGGCATAGAGGATCCCATATGGAATTGGATCAATATTTGATTGTTTGTTTATTTGATAGTTAAATAACCAACTATCAAATCTGGAACAATACTTAACTTTGAAAATATCTAGGAGAAACACAGAAATAATATGGTACATGTAACAACCCGATATTTTCAGCCATTCTGTAACGACCCAGAATTTTGAATAATTTAAATTGAGAATATTTAATTAATTTTAAATATTTGAATGATGGTTTGACTTGAATTTCAAATTATCAGAATGAATTTAGCGATTAAATTATAGAATTTAATCTATTGAAAGTTGAATATAAATTTGAATCTTCAATTTTAAGCCGATTAAATATTTCAAAGGCTTGTAAAATTTATATTGATAATACTGTAGATAATAGAAGCTTCAGAATTTAATTTGAAAGAGATTTGCTCAGTTTTGAAAATATATCGTTTGGATCGATATTTAAAAATAGCCGTCCGAGGCACAGTCTCGGAATTCGACGAAACCAGTTCCATTGAGTCCGTAATATTGAATTATTCTCGGATTTCAAATTTCGTATTTTTCGGAGTTAATATGTGAGCACACGGTGTGTAAACGCATTGAATTTTTATCGAATTCAATTTAAATTTAAATATAAATTTAAGTCAACGTTAGCACGTTGCCTCCTTTACTCACGCCTAAAATCATGCCTACAATCGTGAAAAGAAATCGTGCAACCCATGTTCTCTCTGTTTCAAATAACCCTCTCCCTCTCTCAGAAATCAAAATCACCGAAACAATAAAAAATGGCCGCTACAAAGAAAAATAAAAATAAATCACCGAAGCCGACCCCCATCAGTTCCAGTTCGAACTCGAGTTAGGGTTCGCGTGGGCGTTCACGTGAAGGAGGCGACTCGCGATCGAAGTTTGCGAGGCAAAGGAGGGGGATGGATCTGGGATTCTCGAAGCAAGGCGCGCGAGATGATGGAGTGTCGAGCTTGCGCTCGAGGCTGCAGCGACGACAAGGCAAGGCGGCGGCGATTCACGTGGGGTCGGGCTAGTGGAGACTCGGCGTCGCGCGCGAGAGGAGGAGGAGGCAGAAGGGTTCTCTGGCCTGGGTTCGATTTTTTTTTTAAGGTATAAGATTTTGATTTTTATTTATATTGTGATATGTGAAGTGATAATGAAAGTGTTAGTTGAAATAAAATGTTAGCTGTATAGAAATTTTTGAAGTATTAAAGTAAATAAAATAAAGTCAGTTAGGTATAAAAAAAAATGCAAAGTTTAAAAAAAATGCAAAGTTTAAATGTTTGAGTTTATATGAAAATTTGATTTTTACCTATATGCAGTTGAAAAGAAGAAAAAAATAAATAATATGATTTCCTTTATTAGGTTGATAAAATAATTTAGTTAGGGTGTTTAATTCATTTAATTAACTTATTTAAATTTTTAGAAATTGTTAAGGAAGATTTATTAAAATTAAAATAATTAGTTAATTTAATCTATTAAACGATAATGGGTGATTTGAATTTTCGAATATTAATAAAATCATTGGCTAATTTAATTTACCTAATAGGAATTTAATTTATTGAATGAAATGAATTATTTAAAAGGAATTAAGATTAAAATTTAGTTTTTAATAAATTATTAAAAAAAATTTAATTTAAAGATATTGATTGAAAGTAAAATGTTTAGTTAAATAAATTTATTTAACAGGAATTTGGTTAAAAGAAAGAATTTAATCATTAGTTAGATAAATTTAATTATTTAAAAGAAGTTGTTTTAAAAAGGAATTTGTTAGTTAAAATAAAATTTTAGTTAAATAAATTTAATTTAAAAGGAAATTTAAATTTTTAGTTAAATATTTTATTAAAGAAAAATTTGATAGTTGATTTAATTAATAAAAAGGAAATTTAGTTCAATTGGAAATTTCTAGTTAGAATTATTTTAAAAGGAAAATTAGTTAAAATAAATTTTTGAAGACAAAATTGGTTTAAATAAAACTATCAGTTAATTTAACTATTAAAATGAAATCACCGATGAATCGAAACTATTAAATGAAAATTTATTATCAATCTGTTTGAATATTAATAAATTGTGTAAATATTTAAACAAGGTATAAATCAAGAAAATCGAGTCAAGAAGGGAAATGGATTGCTAATAAAAGCAAAGGTGGGAACTTCTCACTCAAATAAATTTATAAGTTGGATTTGCAGTTGTTTATTGATTGTTGCTTGATTGTGATATTAGATATAGTAGGATATATTATATATATAGCAATATATATATATATATATATATATATATTGGCATATGTATATATTGCAGTTGATTGATTTCCCGTATATTATAGCGGATGAGACCCTATTGCGCCATTAGTAAGCGGATAATATTTTTATAAAATCCCATATACTGCGATATTCCACCTCGAAGTGGAATGGGTATTGTGCTAATGTCTGTGGATGCAGGGAAACAGGTTGGAGGGATCCAAGTAGATTCCTCACAAATATTTATTTGATTTTAGATATTGTGATATTTGATTGTTTATCATATCGATATATGATGTTTGAAAGTCGTGATTGACTATTTGATGTATTGCATCATCGAATCCAATTTTGAAGTTTAAAAATAAAGATTTTGATTTTTATGGGATTTCTAAAGTGAGTTTTGAAAGTATACGTTTATAAAATATTTTTGGAATTGATCCATCTTAAAATAAATAAACGTTATAATTTTAATATTATAAAAATTATGATTTTTGAGAAATTCAGTTAAAAGTTGATTTTTGAAAATATGAGATTAATGATTTTATAAAATAGTTTAAACTGGGATTTCTGAATTTATTATAAAAAGTTTAAAATTAGGATATATGAAATTTGATTATTTTGTAAATCTAAGAGAATGATGAAATTATAAAGGAGTTTAAAAACGTTTTAAAAGAATGATATAAATTGATCCATATAAAAGATTTATAAATTGATATTTATAAAATTAAAATATTGGAATTGTAAAACGAGCTTTTATAAGTGATAGAATGATTTGTAAATGAATTTCATAAAGGAATGAAATCTATTGGATTATAACGGTAAAGTTATAAATGGAAATTTGATTATTTTATAAATCAAAATGGTGAAATTATAAATGAGTTTAAAGACGTTTTAAAATAGTAATATAAATTGTTTTATATTAAAAGATTTATAAATTGATATTTATAAGTTAAAAATATTGGAATTATAAAACGAGCTTTTATAAGTGTTAGAATGAATTGTGAATGAATTTCATAAATAAATGGAATTTATAAGATTATAACGGTGAAGTTATAAATGGAATTTTATAAACAGTAGGTTTATAAAATTTGTAAAGTTATTTAAAAGAATAGATTTGAATAAATAAATGAATCTTATAAGTTATAAGATTTATGATTATGAAGTTTAAAAGAATGTTTTTGTAAACAAATAAATTATAAGCATTTAACTTATAATATGGACTTTCGGTATATAATTGAATTATAAATCGAATAGGTTAATAATGGAAATTTACTAAAGAAAGTTGATATAAAATAAATAGAAATAAAATTTATAAACATTGTTTATAAATCCGCAACGACTTAATTTGATAAGTAAATTGTTGTAATTTATTAATGGAGTTATATTCACGTTTTAGACTGTGAATAATCCTTTAAAACAAATTGAATAGAAGGGATGGAATTGGTTAACAAGTATATTCACGTTTTTGAATAGTGAATAATATGTTAAAGAAAATGTTTTGGATGTGATGTTTTAAATAGAATTAAAACGATCTAAAGATGTTTTAAAATATATTAACTATCGAAGCCATAGATTTCAACATTCATTGTTGAAATAGACGTTTTCGAGAAATGGAAGGAAATAGTAGATTATAACACTGTTGTTATAATAGATGATTTCTGAAAGGAAATGTTTTGTGTAGTATTGGGACTTATATATCTATTTTAATTTCCAATCCCTATACTAGTGATTTTGGGTTGTCGTAACGATGTTTTACGCAACATTTGTTTTGGCCCAAATAAATATGTTTAAGAGAATGATTTCCTTAAAGAATGAAATATATACTTAATTTCGATTAGAGTATATTAAATATTTTCTAAGTGTAGAAAATAAAAAGGCTTGTGAATTACTTATAAATAAATAAGTATGGAAATGTTTTTCCAATATTAAGTGAATATTTTGAATTTATCTTTTTGAAGATAAATTGAAAATGAATATTTGAAAACGAATGGAAATCGTATATTCATAAATATTTTGGAATGTAAATTCAATATAGAATTTATAAATGAAATTGGGAAATTGGGTTTAAAAATAAATATTGATTTATTTTTGAAGAATGGAAAATATATATCTTGTAAAGATATTTTTGGAAAATAAATAATTTGGAAAATTATTTGGAATCTGGTGATGTTGGCATATCTATTAATAGTTCAATAACCGACTGTAAATATTTACCTTTAAATAGGTATTTGTTGAGATTTGCTTGAATTTGAATGCCACACTTATTTTTTTAAAAATAAGCGCTCACTATTCGGGTTAACCGGGAAAGGACCTTGGGGTCGTATAACCCATTCCGAATATGTGATACGTCGTGATAAATTGCATTTGAAGATCGGTGTTGAAGACCGGATATTTTTGAAAACGAAAGGGTTTCTTGTTGATTGTCTCTGCACTGGCTGATCCCCGGTATTGAGATCTCCATATGTGATGGGAAATTCGGGCGTGATTAGAGATTATCCGGATTGCAAGGACTTCTTTGTAAGTGCCTTCGGTTCTGTTCGAGCCCGGAACAGACTTGTATGGATAGTATGTCTGACATTACAAATTGAGATATAAAGCCGATTTCTTTCAAATATATTTCTGTTGGTGGCGGAGAATTTATTCTTTTAGCTTAACACCCTTCTCTGAGACGTACGAGCTCAGAGGTTATATAGTTGAAGGTTATCAGCAATATATTCCCAATTTGGTAATGTGACATGCTGAGTGTTGCTGTGAAATGATCATTGTGTTGATTATTTGTGATAGGATCATTTGTTTGATCGTCTATCTTGGTGATCATTTCTATGATCATTTGTTGACCCAAAACATGACTTTGTATAAAGCGTGATTTTGTGGACGAAACTTCGCCGAGCCTCACACCCCGGAATGGTCAAAACAGGAAAGATGCAGCAAGGTTATGAGGGGTAGCTCCCTTTAGGGTATGCGCATTTCCTTCTGGAAAAGGGTGGTATCATGGTATGGAGCCCAGATACTTACTCATGTTGAAAACACTTTGTTATGATTGTGTGATGATGGTGACGAGCGCTCGGTTAAAGGTCCCAAAGGACTGGGGGATGACATACTCGTGTCAGTTGTTACCCAGTTAGGGGTAAGCCGGCCTTGTGTTGGTAGAGATCCGGTTTGGTTCTCGGGGACGTCCATCCAGAGGCGTTCTCATGTGGCAATCGGAAGTTCCTTGGCCTGACCATTCATTGGAAATCTAAAGAAACAATACGAGACTTGTACGGTTTTAGTTGTAGAACCTGCCATTTAATATGGTAGCTATAGCAAGCATACTATAATGGTACCTATGCTGGCTAAGATTTATATTCTACTTTCGAAATATTTTCTACACTATGCACTAGTAATAAAATCAAAATTGATTTGATTTTAATGCGTATCAAGCATCTTTGACTAACATAAGAAGAAATCTCCTCCAAGTCTGCGTTTGCATTGTGTGTGTGGCGGGAGGTCTTATGGTAGTCTCATTCTTAAAAGCATTGAGAATTGACTTTAAAAATATTCCTCTATTTTGATTTTAAAGATAAATAAACTGTTTTGAGTTCCCACACCAGTCACATGAATGACTCGGAGTTTATTGTTTTCCTTCGTAAACTCTGGGTGCCCACCAATTTCCACACGGGCAGTCAAGAGACAGGTTAATCAGGATATTCTGGAATTCAGGAGTTGCTGGAGGCAAGATGGATGGCATTGGCGTATCACTAGTATCTAGTATTTCTTTTTCCGCTGTTTGTTATTGTTGTTGTACACTCTGATGATATGATGTAATGAGAAAATATAGTAACTGATATAGTTCTTTGTTTAAAGATTATTCATTTATCTATTATATGTTGTTCCGCTGCGAATTGTGAGATTCTGATATTGTTCTGCTGTTTTTCTGTTCCGTTCTATTTTCTATTTATCTTCTTTTCTATCTTCTCTCTCTCTTCTTTTCTTTTCTCTTTTCTTAAACCCCTAACATTTCGGTTTTTCGGCAACGAAAAATCCGCAATCGTTACATTTGGTATCAGAGCATATGGTTAAGCGACAACCATGGTTCTGTTGGGTATTACTCATTAGAGACAGAGTCAGCAGTACTCTAGAATGAGTTTGAGTGTAATAATAGATATGAGCGCGTATTTGTTAGTGAATATAAAATTGTTTTGAATCGGGTAAATAAGATAATTTTGCCCAAAACTATTTTTGTATAGAGAAGAAATGATTTTCTATGAATTATTATAGTATATGGTTGCATGGTTGTTAATAATATTAAATTATTATCATTAGTATATGGAATTAAATAAGAAATAAAATGGATTGAATTCAAGTAAACTAACTTGATAAATTATTGATTCATGGACTAATGAATTGGAATTTGAATTAGTTAAATTAAAGTTTAGTTGTGAGCTAAATTTGAAGATAAATTTGAATTTGTAATAAATTCAAGTAAGTAAAGAAATAAACTGAAATTCCCTTTGTTATTAATTAAGTAAATTCGAGATGAATTGAATATGGAAATTGAAATTTAATATGAATTAGAAAATGAAAGTTAATCGATAGAATTCAATATTTAGAATTGAGAATTGAATTCGAATGGAATTTAAATTGTAAATTGAATTGAAATGTAAAATTGAATAAGAATGGATGTGTAACTTCAATAGTGAAGTAAAAATGTATAAAAAGCATATATTGGAAATTTTGTAATGGAATTGGCAAAATGGTTTGAATGTTGGATTTGGATGCTACTACTAGCAGGTTATACAAGTATATAAAGGAATTGGGATTTTGATTTCAAAGATAAAATTGAATTGCTCGACAAAAAGGTACGTATTTCAATTTCAGTATGAAATTTGATGATTTTCTTCTCCAGCCACTTGGCTTTCTCTTTTCTTTTTGATTCTGAGGGGCCGTGGTGTCATTTTGTAGTCGTACCGAGCTAGCCGCGCAAAGGAGACGCTGACGAAATTTTTCGAAAATTTAGGGTGTTAGAAAATTTTTGAGAAATTTTGAAAGTTTGAAATTTGAATTTGAATTTGAATCGTTAGGTAAACAATGTTGTTTGAAACCTATAGTTGAAGTTGGAAAGCTAGTTGAAATGATAATGAATCTCTAGTAAAAAGATTTAGGTTAGTAAGTTGATAAAACTATTTGGATTGTGAAAAATGATAGACGGGATAAGGGCATTCTTCTTAACTTGTAATTTCGGGACGAAATTCTTTTAAGGGGGGAAGATTGTAACGACCCAGAATTTTGAATAATTTAAATTGAGAATATTTAATTAATTTTAAATATTTGAATGATGGTTTGACTTGAATTTCAAATTATCAGAATGAATTTAGCGATTAAATTATAGAATTTAATCTATTGAAAGTTGAATATAAATTTGAATCTTCAATTTTAAGCCGATTAAAATATTTCAAAGGCTTGTAAAATTTATATTGATAATACTGAAGATAATAGAAGCTTCAGAATTTAATTTGAAAGAGATTTGCTCAGTTTTGAAAATATATCGTTTGAATCGATATTTAAAAATAGCCGTCCGAGGCACAGTCTCGGAATTCGATGAAACCAGTTTCATTGAGTCCGTAATATTGAATTATTCTCGGATTTCAAATTTCGTATTTTTCGGAGTTAATATGTGAGCACACGGTGTGTAAACGCATTGAATTTTTATCGAATTCAATTTAAATTTAAATATAAATTTAAGTCAACGTTAGCACGTTGCCTCCTTTACTCACGCCTAAAATCATGCCTACAATCGTGAAAAGAAATCGTGCAACCCATGTTCTCTCTGTTTCAAATACCCCTCTCCCTCTCTCAGAAATCAAAATCACCGAAACAATAAAAAATGGCCGCTACAAAGAAGAAGAAAAAATCACCGAAGCCGACCCCCATCAGTTCCAGTTCGAACTCGAGTTAGGGTTCGCGTCGGCGTTCACGTGAAGGAGGCGACTCGCGATCGAAGTTTGCGAGGCAAAGGAGGGGGATGGATCTGGGATTCTCGAAGCAAGGCGCGCGAGATGATGGAGTGTCGAGCTTGCGCTCGAGGCTGCAGCGACGACAAGGCAAGGCGGTGGCGATTCACGTGGGGTCGGGCTAGTGGAGACTCGACGTCGCGTGCGAGAGGAGGATGAGGCAGCAGAGGCGATCGCGATTTCGAGGCAGAAGGGTTCTCTGGCCTGGGTTCGATTTTTTTTTTAAGGTATAAGATTTTGATTTTTATTTATATTGTGATATGTGAAGTGATAATGAAAGTGTTAGTTGAAATAAAATGTTAGCTGTATAGAAATTTTCGAAGTATTAAAGTAAATAAAATAAAGTCAGTTAGGTATAAAAAAATGCAAAGTTTAAAAAAAATGCAAAGTTTAAATGTTTGAGTTTATATGAAAATTTGATTTTTACCTATATGCAGTTGAAAAGAAGAAAAAAATAAATAATATGATTTGCTTTATTAGGTTGATAAAATATTTTAGTTAGGGTGTTTAATTCATTTAATTAACTTATTTAAATTTTTAGAAATTGTTAAGGAAGATTTATTAAAATTAAAATAATTAGTTAATTTAATCTATTAAACGATAATGGATGATTTGAATTTTTCGAATATTAATAAAATCATTGGCTAATTTAATTTACCTAATAGGAATTTAATTTATTGAATGAAATGAATTATTTAAAAGGAATTAAGATTAAAATTTAGTTTTTAATAAATTATTAAAAAAAATTGATTTAAAGATATTAATTGAAAGTAAAATGTTTAGTTAAATAAATTTATTTAACAGGAATTTGGTTAAAAGAAAGAATTTAATCATTAGTTAGATAAATTTAATTATTTAAAAGAAGTTGTTTTAAAAAGGAATTTGTTAGTTAAAGTAAAATTTTAGTTAAATAAATTTAATTTAAAAGGAAATTTAAATTTTTAGTTAAATATTTTATTAAAGAAAAATTTGATAGTTGATTTAATTAATAAAAAGGAAATTTTAGTTCAATTGAAAATTTATAGTTAGAATTATTTTAAAAGGAAAATTAGTTAAAATAAATTTTTGAAGACAAAATTGGTTTAAATAAAACTATCAGTTAATTTAACTATTAAAATGAAATCACCGATGAATCGAAACTATTAAATGAAAATTTATTATTCAATCTGTTTGAATATTAATAAATTGTGTAAATATTTAAACAAGGTATAAATCAAGAAAATCGAGTCAAGAAGGGAAATGGATTGCTAATAAAAGCAAAGGTGAGAACTTCTCACTCAAATAAATTTATAAGTTGGATTTGCAGTTGTTTATTGATTGTTGCTTGATTGTGATATTAGATATAGTAGGATATATTATATATATAGCAATATATATATATATTGGCATATGTATATATTGCAGTTGATTGAATTCCCGCATTGTATAGCGGATGAGACCCTATTGCGCCGTTAGTAAGCGGATAATATTTTTATAAAATCCCATATACTGCGATATTCCACCTCGAAGTGGAATGGGTATTGTGCTAATGTCTGTGGATGCAGGGAAACAGGTTGGAGGGATCCAACTGGATTCCTCACAAATATTTATTTGATTTTAGATATTGTGATATTTGATTGTTTATCATATCGATATATGATGTTTGAAAGTCGTGATTGACTATTTGATGTGTTGCATCATCGAATCCAATTTTGAAGTTTAAAAATAACGATTTTGATTTTTATGGGATTTCTAAAGTGATTTTTGAAAGTATACGTTTATAAAATATTTTTGGAATTGATCCATCTTAAAATAAATAAACGTTATAATTTTAATATTATAAAAATTATGATTTTTGAGAAATTTAGTTAAAAGTTGATTTTTGAAAATATGAGATTAATGATTTTATAAAATAGTTTAAACTGGGATTTCTGAATTTATTATAAAAAGTTTAAAATTAGGATTTATGAAATTTGATTATTTTGTAAATCTAAGAGAATGATGAAATTATAAAGGAGTTTAAAAACGTTTTAAAAGAATGATATAAATTGATCCATATAAAAGATTTATAAATTGATATTTATAAATTTAAAATATTGGAATTGTAAAACGAGCTTTTATAAGTGATAGAATGATTTGTAAATGAATTTCATAAAGGAATGAAATCTATAGGATTATAACGATAAAGTTATAAATGGAAATTTGATTATTTTATAAATCAAAATGGTGAAATTATAAATGAGTTTAAAGACGTTTTAAAATAGTAATATAAATTGTTTTATATTAAAAGATTTATAAATTGATATTTATAAGTTAAAAATATTGGAATTATAAAACGAGCTTTTATAAGTGTTAGAATGAATTGTGAATGAATTTCATAAATAAATGGAATTTATAAGATTATAACGGTGAAGTTATAAATGGAATTTTATAAACAGTAGGTTTATAAAATTTGTAAAGTTATTTAAAAGAATAGATTTGAATAAATAAATGAATCTTATAAGTTATAAGATTTATGATTATGAAGTTTAAAAGAATGTTTTTGTAAACAAATAAATTATAAGCATTTAACTTATAATATGGACTTTCGGTATATAATTGAATTATAAATCGAATAGGTTAATAATGGAAATTTATTAAAGAAAGTTGATATAAAATAAATAGAAATAAATTTATAAACATTGTTTATAAATCCGCAACGACTTAATTTGATAAGTAAATTGTTGTAATTTATTAATGGAGTTATATTCACGTTTTAGACTGTGAATAATCCTTTAAAACAAATTGAATAGAAGGGATGAAATTGGTTAACAAGTATATTCACGTTTTTGAATAGTGAATAATATGTTAAAGAAAATGTTTTGGATGTGATGTTTTAAATAGAATTAAAACGATCTAAAGATGTTTTAAAATATATTAACTATCGAAGCCATAGATTTCAACATTCATTGTTGAAATAGACGTTTTCGAGAAATGGAAGGAAATAGTAGATTATAACATTGTTGTTATAATAGATGATTTCCGAAAGGAAATGTTTTGTGTAGTATTGGGATTTATATATCTATTTTAATTTCCAATCCCTATACTAGTGATTTTGGGTTGTCGTAACGATGTTTTACACAACATTCGTTTTGGCCCAAATAAATATGTTTAAGAGAATGATTTCCTTAAAGAATGAAATATATACTTAATTTCGATTAGAGTATATTAAATATTTTCTAAGTGTAGAAAATAAAAAGGCTTGTGAATTACTTATAAATAAATAAGTATGGAAATGTTTTTCCAATATTAAGTGAATATTTTGAATTTATCTTTTTGAAGATAAATTGAAAATGAATATTTGAAAACGAATGGAAATCGTATATTCATAAATATTTTGGAATGTAAATTCAATATAGAATTTATAAATGAAATTGGGAAATTGGGTTTAAAAATAAATATTGATTTATTTTTGAAGAATGGAAAATATATATCTTGTAAAGATATTTTTGGAAAATAAATAATTTGGAAAATTATTTGGAATCTGGTGATGTTGGCATATCTATTAATAGTTCAATAACCGACTGTAAATATTTACCTTTAAATAGGTATTTGTTGAGATTTGCTTGAATTTGAATGCCACACTTATTTTTTTTAAAATAAGCGCTCACTATTCGGGTTAACCGGGAAAGGACCTTGGGGTCGTATAACCCATTCCGAATATGTGATACGTCGTGATAAATTGCATTTGAAGATCGGTGTTGAAGACCGGATATTTTTGAAAACGAAATGGTTTCTTGTTGATTGTCTCTGCACTGGCTGATCCCCGGTATTGAGATCTCCATATGTGATGGGAAATTCGGGCGTGATTAGAGATTATCCGGATTGCAAGGACTTCTTTGTAGGTGCCTTCGGTTCTGTTCGAGCCCGGAACAGACTTGTATGGATAGTATGTCTGACATTACAAATTGAGATATAAAGCCGATTTCTTTCAAATATATTTCTGTTGGTGGCGGACAATTTATTCTTTTAGCTTAACACCCTTCTCTGAGACGTACGAGCTCAGAGGTTATATAATTGAAGGCTATCAGCAATATATTCCCAATTTGGTAATGTGACATGCTGAGTGTTGCTGTGAAATGATCATTGTGTTGATTATTTGTGATAGGATCATTTGTTTGATCGTCTATCTTGGTGATCATTTCTATGATCATTTGTTGACCCAAAACATGACTTTGTATAAAGCATGTTTTTGTGGACGAAACTTCGTCGAGCCTCACACCCCGGAATGGTCAAAACAGGAAAGATGTAGCAAGGTTATGAGGGGTAGCTCCCTTTAGGTTATGCGCATTTCCTTCTGGAAAAGGGTGGTATCATGGTATGGAGCCCAGATACTTACTCATGTTGAAAACACTTTGTTATGATTGTGTGATGATGGTGACGAGCGCTCGGTTAAAGGTCCCAAAGGACCGGGGGATGGCATACTCGTGTCAGTTGTTACCCAGTTAGGGGTTACCCGGCCTTGTGTTAGTAGAGATCCGGTTTGGTTCTCGGGGACGTCCATCCAGAGGCGTTCTCTTGTGGCAATGGGAAGTTCCTTGGCCTGACCATTCGTTGGAAATCCAAAGAAACAATACGAGACTTGTACGGTTTTAGTTGTAGAACCTGCCATTTAATATGGTAGCTGTAGCAAGCATACTATAATGGTACCTATGCTGGCTAAGATTTATATTCTACTTTCGAAATATTTTCTACACTATGCACTAGTAATAAAATCAAAATTGATTTGATTTTAATGCGTATCAAGCATCTTTGACTAACATAAGAAGAAATCTCCTCCAAGTCTGCGTTTGCATTGTGTGTGTGGCGGGAGGTCTTATGGTAGTCTCATTCTTAAAAGCATTGCGAATTGACTTTAAAAATATTCCTCTATTTTGATTTTAAAGATAAATAAACTGTTTTGAGTTCCCACACCAGTCACATGACCGACTCGGAGTTTATTGTTTTCCTTTCTAAACTCTGGGTGCCCACCAATTTCCACACGGGCAGTCAAGAGACAGGTTAATCAGGATATTCTGGAATTCAGAAGTTGCTGGAGGCAAGATGGATGGCATTGGCGTATCACTAGTATCTAGTATTTCTTTTTCCGCTGTTTGTTATTGTTGTTGTACACTCTGATGATATGATGTAATGAGGAAATGTAATAACTGATATAGTTCTTTGTTTAAAGATTATTCATTTATCTATTATATGTTGTTCCGCTGCGAATTGTGAGATTCTGATATTGTTCTGCTGTTTTTCTGTTCCGTTCTATTTTCTATTTATCTTCTTTTCTCTCTTCTTCTACCTCTTTCTTTTTCTTTTCTTCTTTCTTAAACCCATAACATTTCGGTTTTTCGGCAACGAAAAATCCGCAATCGTTACACATTCGCATCCACACATGCCGGACTTGAATTTCTCAAAATATCGCATTGTAAATAATTTTGGAGCAAATGAAATACAATCACAGAATCACAGACACAGAAATATCAGAATAACTCGCACTGGAAATTAAAATACCATAGTAATTCATGAAGCTACTATAACAAACTCTCAAAACATAATACATAATATCAGTCTGAAAAAACATATACAATAGAAATCTCAATTACATAACAGTTTATCAATACCAAAGCTGAAATAGAACAACTGAAACTGAAGGGATTGATAACTAGACAAGAAGAATCTCCAGCGATTCCTAGCTCCAGAAAAGAAAGCCAAAGCTAAGCTGTAAATACTCAGGCTGACCCGAGCGCAAAGCAAAACACAAAACACTCGAGTCAGGACAATATATACTTATATAATGTAAACCAACTCAAGTGAACTGTAGTAGAAATACACAATAACTTAAAGGATGCTTGGGATCGCCCATCCTTTAAGAATCAGTTAAACTATAAATTAAATACATCTCGTGGTTAAAATTTCAAAATGTTATTTTATACTTCAAAATCAAATATCATTTCAAAATTCAATATCTTTCAAAATCCATTTCAAAATATCAAAAATATAATATCTTCCAAACCACATTCATTTTTATTTAATTTAAATACCATTACAAAACAAATTTCAAAATAGTTTATATTTCGAAACAAATTACCTTCTTTTTAAATCGTAAAATGAAGTTATTATATTTAATAATTAAATTATTAAATTTCCAAATTTTAGTCTTTAAAAATTCATTTATTCACTTAAATTATTAAAACAAATGGAAATTCAACTTTCGCAACATTTAGAAATTGCTACAGAAAGTTACATTCAAAACAGTTCAATTTAACAAAAGATAGCATTTAAAAATGCTATAATAGAGTTACATCAGTTTCAATAAAACTTAGTTAAATTCAACAATTATAACGTTTACAAAAATCCTATAATAGCCTTTAATTAAACTTAGCCATTTGGTTCATTATTATCCACTACAGCATTTACAAATACTGTATTATCATTTACATTAGAATTAATAGCATTTTAGAAATGCAGTTAATTAACTTCAAATATTAAGTATAATTTCACAAACAATTATATTTTTTATTTAAATCATCTTTAACTTATAAAACCATATAATTTCACAGTTAAAACAATCATTTAAATACCCTTATATTCATGATTTTATAAAGTTAAATCTCCATTCAAAAATCAAGATTTAATGATAATTCACTTATTAAATTCCAACATTAAATTTAAATTCATTAAATTAAATTTAACTTAACACTTATGTTTAAATTTCAAATATAACTTAATTTCATTTTTATTTACTTAACTTAAAATTCACTTTTAAGCCAAATTCACAGATTTCCAAATTCTGTTATATTTCAAAATTTCAACTTAAATATTCATTCATTTCACATTTTAACTTTATTCAAAAATCATTAATATATTATAAAAATAATTTTTTAATTCATTTAATTCAAAATATCATAAATTTATCATATTTTAATATTTAATTTAAATTCCATTTATCTCCAAATTATAATTTCCAAAATAACTTACATTTCAGATTTTCTAACTTTACCATTTATTTATTTCACTTATAAATTTTTAGAAAATCAATAATGCTTTACAAAAATCATTTTTAATCAAATTTAAATCAAAATATTATAATATTTACATTTCTAAAATAATTTAAAAATTTTAGAAAAACATATTTTAACAACGGGTCTGTATTTCATTTTCTAGCCTAGGTAAAGTGATACGGGTAATATATCATTTCAACCCTTAATTTACAATGAAAACCCGGGTTTGATCATTTCAAATCCGTAATCCAAAGTAAATGAAAATAACTGAAAATCATTCAGGCCTATCATTTCAGCCCATAACGATTTTCTCCTATTCTAATGTCCGTTCGGGTATGTATCATTTCAACCCATAGTGATTCTAGTCAACATGAAACTTGCAGTGTGATAAACTGACGAAAATAACAGAATAGCATGAAATAATAGTAACATATGATATAACAAGTGTAAAATAGGTGTGAACTTCATATGAATATAATATAGCAGTTATAACAAGATGACATGCATTTACAGATTCAGGTGATGTCAGTTTATCACTATATAAGTACATATTAGTCTGGTGAGATTTGCTCACCTGTTCAAAGCTGGAGATCGCTACCAAAGCAACAATACTTGCACTACGAAGGCACGACAACACCACTACAATTTTGAGAGTGGAGAGTCAAAGGTATACCCCTTGAAACATTTAAACAAAACAATACAATATATATAAGTTACAACACACTTTAACATCAATAACATTAAAAACAACACCCAAAACCATATCCATTTGAATTGCACTTGTTCTCAACCTCAGGTACTTCAGTTAGGCATGTGTTTGGCTCAGCTAGCACAGGGGATTGGTTCTGTTCTATGTTCACTATGGGTCGGCCTACATGTGTTGAAGGTGGGTTCATGGATCTAGGTGCATAAAACTTCAACACAAGGCAAAACAAGGCAACATACATCACCTCTTTGCTAAAGTTTGGCTCGGCCATAATCTATGGGGCTTGGCCAGTGGCTCCAGAAGGTGGTGGTTGATGTGGCAGAGTGTGGAGGTTAGGCCAGAGGTGGTGGTGGAGGTAGTGGCGGCTAGAGGTTGAAGAAGGAGGTGTTGGCAAAGGTGGCCCATCTAGTGTGTATAGTGATGGTTTTTGGTGGATTTTGTGGTGATCTATGCCTTGGGTTGGCTCGGTCTGAAGCGGAGGGGTACTAGGATGGGTGATGGTCGGAGGAAGGGGGTGGTGGTGGTCAGCCAAGGCCTGGAGGAGGAGGAGTGGAGCCATGAAGGTAGAGAACCATTGCAAAATCAATAGAAAAACATAGAAAAACAAGAAAGGAAGAAGAATTTACCTAAAAAACTTTGAACAAAAGTGGAAGCCGTGATTTTTTTTTGTTGAGAAATGTTTTAGAAATGAAATTCTCATGAAAAATTAAGAAGAGGCTGAAAGATAGGAGGAAATGCATGGCAAAAACAATTAAGGAGGAGGTTGAGAAAGTGAAAGGTCGGAAGATAAAAGGACCCTGGAATTTTAAAAGTTTAAAACCGTTCAAACTTCCACTAATCATTTTTAATTTATAATTACATAAAAATACTGATTATAAAGATAAATAAAATCAGAAATAAAGTAAATAAGTAAACAAAATAAATAAATATTAATTATATATAATTTAATTAATAAAACAACAAAAATTGCAAACTAGTGTAAAAAAATGGAAAGTAAACAGAATGAACTTTCGAAATTTATATGGACTTGTAAAAATATTTATAACAAAGATAATAACATAAAATAAAAGATGCGTTAACAAAATAAATATATAAATTTTAATTAAATATAATTTAAATGAAGAAAATAGCAGAAAAATAGAGAACAACCTTTAAAATAGTAAATAAATACAGTAAATTTTGGAATTTTTTTTATTATCACTTTAAAATATTAAAAGACAAAATATACATAAAATAACATATCAACACATACTAAAATAAAATATAAAAAAGAAAAATATGATTTATACTATTTAAAATAGGCAAAATTGCTAAATAAAACAAATTGTACTCAATATTGAAATATACATAACTTTCACAATATAACTCCGTTTTCAACGAAACGAAAAGCAGTATTCAAGTTATTAAATCTATTTTCATAATAAAAGATAAAGTTTAAGAATTTAAATATATAAATTTAAAATTTAAAAGTCAAAGTTTGACCAGTTTTGACCATAATTCCATTTTACAGGAAAATATTCAATTTATACCAGTTTGAAATTATAATTCATATAATAATCAAAATTTATTTTTAAAAATGAAATGTTTGAAATAAAACAAGTTTAAAATAATTTCAAAATGAAATAAATTTGAAATTAAAATATACATAAAAATCCAGGGTTGTTACACTCTCCCCCACTCAGATCTTTTCGTCCACGAAAAGGAAGGAAGCGGAGAAACAATTAGAATGAACAATAGGTTGGAAGAAATCCCGAAAGAATGTAGGAAAAAGTAGCTAAGAAGGAAAGCAGGTTGGAAGACAAGGGTGAACCACTATTAAACCATTATACATTTCAATTAAAATTTCATAACATTTTAAACATTTTATAATATGATGAATAGTCATTTGATTCAAATCTGATGGTTCATGGTAAACAATATTTAAAACATTTTAAATTTTTAGAAGGGAAAATAACTGATCAAAATATTCTTTATATAGTACTTTATCAAGATACTTTTATCAAAATACTTTTATAACTCGATGTCTTAACAAGTTTACTTTCGTTCCTGCATACTCTGGCTATGAGTTGATCAGGCGCAAAGCTAGAATCTCCAGGTACTTGGTAGACTTGTTTCAATACCCAGTGAAAATAATGAAAACACTTTTAAAAATAGATATGGAAAGTACAATCCAAACAAATCAACCAAACCGAAACAGTTGTCTAACCATGGATCGCAGATACACAATGGGTACGCCTGGATCCCCCAGGAAACAATCCGTATCTGTAAGCTTTCTCAGCCCTACGAATTACGCCATGATGACTAGTAGAGTGCAGGATACACAATGGTTACGCCTGGATCCCCTAGGAAACAATCCGTACCCCTAGGCCATGTCAGCCAGGTAGTTTCGCTACTAATGCGACCTACATAGAGTGCAGTATACACAATGGTTACGTCTGGATCCCCCAGGAAACAATCCGTACCCCCAGGCCAGCTCAGCCAGGCAGTTGCGCTATGCAGTCGCGATCATAAGACCATGGAGATTGCCATGGAATTCGATGGACACCCGAGTATAATATCCGGAAACCCAAATCAAAGAGAGAGAATAATATCGATGGAATGAATCCCCAGTGTGGCCACAAAGCGGATATCAAGCAGAAGGCACTTTCCATATCTTTACTTCGAAAATATGTATCATATAGTACCTTTCAAAATCACTTCCAAATATCATACTTATATAAAGTCCATTTTATATAAGATTTCATTTCAAATCAAATCTTTTCAAAACAATAGTATATCAAATCACACTTATATAGATTTCAATTATATAAGATTTCACTTTTCAAAGTTGGGTACCTTTCCAAATCAACAATTTTCAAATCAATAGTTTCAAATCTACTGCATACTTATACAACTCAATTTTATATAAGTTCGATAACTCCCAAATCAAAGTATTTAAACAATCAAGGTTCTCAATTTTAATTCGTTTCAATAATGTTTCAATTTCACAATCATATATAATTTCACCAAATCATTTCTTCCAAATTACATAAATTTAGTTTCAAAGTTTCTCAAATAATAGATTTATAAAATAATCCAAATTTCCAAATCAACAAAATTTATGTCAAACAAGTTCATTTCCATTTCAAACATATATTCACTTCAAAAATCATAATACTTTCAAAGTTATAAATCTTTCGAAACCAAATACTTGAAATCATTACACTTTGAGAATCATAACATTTTGAAATGATACATTTGAAATCATAAAACATTCCCTTAATTCTTTACATTTCACAAATTTATTCAATTAAACCAAAATCTAAAATTTCCAAATTTTAATTCCATTCAAACCATCAGTTTCAATTCAATTTAGTTTTCCAACAAAACCATTTCAAATATTATCAAATTCCAAATATAGATTTGATTTACAAAATAAACTATTCAATCTTAAATATGTTTCAAGGCTTAAATATACCATATTTCAAACTAAATTTTATAATTTCATATATCTCAAATTTTACTTCATTATTACTTACATATGTCATTATTTCGCAACATTACATTCGATCGCTCGCTTGGTCATACAAGTTCACTTTCGAACTAGTATTGTCCATTCGACTTCCCTAATGCAGACTTCGATATAGTTTCTCGAGTAGAAGCCATCAGTCTCCTTGCATAGCCATATACTATGATAGAGAATTCTAGAATCAAGCCCCAAAATCCTATCAAATGTTCGCCATCGAGACTCAAATGAAAAATCCTAACACGAAATGGTGTAATTCACCTCGAACTTGTGTACTCAAACTTGGATCAAATTAATTATGCGAATAAAACAGCAGACGTACAACTTATGTATCTATTTCAACTTGTTAAGTAAATAGTTTCATAAAGATGTTACTAAGTTAAAACATTTAAAACCAAATTTTTCTCAAACACTTGAAGACTAATTTTTATCCAAAACATTTCAAAACTAAATTTCATATTAGTATAATTCAAAATAGCCTTATTTATTTACTTAACAAAACAGTTTCAACTTATAAAAATCATATTATTTCATACTTGAAACATACAAACTAAACTTATATTCTTTATCTAATACCTTATACCTTTCAAAAAAATTTAGCTTTGAAAAGTTAACCTTGATTTGGAAGTGCTCGAATCTTAAAATAGTCGAAGAAATCATATTTTCAATCCAAGAGTTGGAAATCAACACTAAATCAGTAAATCAATTTCAAAAGTTAGGTTTCAAAATCTGAGACTCGAGGACTGAACACCGGCTTACATTAAATCTTTTCAAATATATATATATATATATATATATATATATATACAGATCTATCTTTTGAATATCAAACCATACTTCAAAATCTGAAATCAAAATTGGTTTCACAAAATCACTCGCATAGCAAAGCTACTAGAGTGGCCTCTCCCTCACTCAGAAGCTTGAAAATCAATGTCGATGATGCATGCATTCATCACCGAAATTATTTTCCAGCGACATAAGTGAGCTCTGGACTTCAATTAACTTTGAAAAACTTCTTTGAAATTCCTTTGAAATCATTGAAATTCATTCGAATACATTTGAAACATTTCTTATTTGAAAAAATATCTTTAAATCATATTATTATTATATATTTTCCAAAATCTTAAAACCGATTTCAAAACACAGGAATTCGATTCCTTGAAATTCAAGTTCAAAACCCTTCAGTTATAAATCATTTTTGTATAAATCAAGTTCTTATAAAATTTTCAAAATTTCAAATTGTTTCAAAATTCCAAATTTTCATTTTTGAAAGGTGTATGATCCTTATCGATAACATTTCACTTTTATATATAAAAATATGGCCATCCTTAATAATTTCGATGTATGCACAATTTCAAAATACAACCAAACAAAAATTTCCAAAGGATGATTCAAGGAAGGATTTCAAACAAACAAAGATTCAAAATAAGAGGAACTCTAATCAAATAGAATTCTAGTTCGAAGATAAACTCAAACGAAGATGAGATAATTTAATTACCAAATAGAGAATATATAAGCCTATATAAATCGCGGGCGACCTTAACCGGTCAACCGAGACTTTAGGAATATAATCAATACGGAAATCTAAGGCAAATCGACCTTCGTTCACCAGAGATAGAATCCGGGTAGAGCAGGAGATAGATAGCATCGACATCCGAGGATACAGAAATCTCCAGTGAATCAATGCCAATTGTAAAGGAGTTTCACCCTTTACAAATCATTCAAAGATTTACGGAATCACCGCTCTTTAGAGAGGTCATTCCAAAGTAGAGTTATGGAATGATCCAAAATCAAAAGGAAAAATGGGAAAACAAGACTGGATTCCATAACAAGTGGGAGCGTTCCAAAGTTCAACAAATCCTAATCGATAAGAATCCTAACCGAGAGATTTCAAATAAGGTGGATACAGAAGGAAAGAAGCTTAGAAAATCTTGGTTTTAAAATAAGAAGATTTTTATACAAAAATAATCTTTGAAAATACTTTAAAAATCATTTGGAAATCATTTTATACTTTGAAAATACGTTCTCTCACAAAGAAAGGATTCTGAGATTGATTTCACTCATTCTAGGGTATTTCTACCCTATCTCTAATGAGTTTTTGCTCCGCAGGCTATGGTTTGCCCAAAACCAAAGCTCCGATACCAACTGTAATAACCCGATATTTTCAGCCATTCGTATCCACATATGCCGGACTTGAATTGCTCAAAATATCGCATTGTAAATAATTTTGGAGCAAATGAAATACAATCACAGAATCACAGACACAGAAATATTAGAATAACTCGCAACGGAAATTAAAATACCATAGTAGTTCATGAAGCTACTATAACAAACTCTCAAAACATAATACATAATATCAGTCTGAAAAAACATATATAATAGAAATCTCAATTATATAACAGTTTATCAATACCAAAGCTGAAATAGAACAACTGAAACTGAAGGGATAGATAACTAGACAAGCAGAATCTCCAGCAATTCCTAGCTCCAGAAAAGAAATCCAAAGCTAAGCTGTAAATACTCAGGCTGACCCGAGCGTAAAGTAAAACACAAAACACTTGAGTCAGGACAATATATACTTATATAATGTAAACCAACTCAAGTGAACTGTAGTAGAAATACACAATAACTTAAAGGATGCTTGGGATCGCCCATCCTTTAAGAATCAATTAAACTATAAATTAAATACATCCCGTGGTTAAAATTTCAAAATGGTATTTTATACTTCAAAATCAAATATCATTTCAAAATTCAATATCATTCAAAATCCATTTCACAATATCAAAAATATAATATCTTCCAAACCACATTCATTTTTATTTAATTTAAATACCATTACAAAACACATTTCAAAATAGTTTATATTTCGAAACAAATTACTTCCTTTTTAAATCATAAAATGAAGTTATTATATTTAATAATTAAATCATTAAATTTCCAAAATTTTAGTCTTTCAAAATTCATTTATTCACTTAATTTATTAAAACAGATGGAAATTCAACTTTTGCAGCATTTAGAAATTGCTATAGAAAGTTATATTCAAAACGGTTCAATTTAACAAAAGATAGCATTTAAAAATGCTATAATAGAGTTACATCAGTTTCAATAAAACTTAGTTAAATTCAACAGTTATAACATTTACAAAAATGCTATATAGCCTTTAATTAAACTTAGCCATTTGGTTCATTATTATGCACTACACCATTTACAAATACTGTATTATCATTTACATTAGAATTAATAGCATTTTAGAAATGCAGTTAATTAACTTCAAATATTAAGTATAATTTCACAAAAAAATGTATTTTTTATTTCAATCATTTTTAAATTATAAATCATATAATTTTACTTTTAAAATAATCATTTAAATACCCTTATATTCATGATTTTATAAAGTTAAATCTCCATTCAAAAATCAAGATTTAATGATAATTCACTTATTAAATTTCAACATTAAATTTAAATTCATTAAATTAAATTTAACTTAACACTTAATTTTAAATTTCAAATATAACTTAATTTCATTTTTATTTACTTAACTTAAAATTCACTTTTAAGCCAAATTCACAGATTTCCAAATTTTGTTATATTTCAAAATTTCAACTTAAATATTCATTCATTTCACATTTTAACTTTATTCAGAAATCATTAATATATTATAAAAATTATTTTAATTCATTTAATTCAAAATATCATAAATTTATCATATTTTAATATTTAATTTAAATTCCATTCATCACCAAATTATAGTTTCCAAAATAACTTACATTTCAGATTTTCTAACTTTACCATTTATTTATTTCACTTATAAATTTTCAGAAAATCAATAATGCTTTACAAAAATCATTTTTAATCAAATTTAAATAAAAATATTATAATATTTACAATTCTCAAGTAATTTAAATTTTTTAGAAAAACATATTTTAACAACGGGTCTGTAGTTCATTTTCTAGCCTAGGTAAAGTGATACGGGTAATATATCGTTTCAACCCTTAATTTACAATGAAAACCCGGGTTTGATCATTTCAAATCCGTAATCCAAAGTAAATGAAAATAATTAAAAATCATTCAGGCCTATCATTTCAGCCCATAACGATTTTCTCCTATTCTAATGTCCGTTCGGGTATGTATCATTTCAACCCATAGTGATTCTAGTCAACATGAAACTTGCAGTGTGATAAACTGACGAAAATAACAGAATAGCATGAAATAACAGTAACATATGGTATAACAAGTGTAGATATAGGTGTGAACTTCATATGAATATAATATAGCAGTTATAACAGGATGATATGCATTTACAGATTTAGGTGATGTCAGTTTATCACTATATAAGTACATATTAGTCTGGTGAGATTTACTTACCCGTTCAAAGCTGGAGATCGCTACCAAAGCAACAATACTGACATTACGAAGGCACGAAAACACTACTACAGTTTTGAGAGTGAAGAGTCAAAGCTATACCCCTTGAAACATTTAAACAAAACAAAACAATATATATATATATATATATATATATATATATATATATATATAAGTTACAACACACTTTAACATCAATAACATTAGAAACAACACTCAAAACCATATCCATTTGAATTGCACTTGTTCTCAACTTCAGGTACTTCAGTTAGGCATGTGTTTGGCTCCGCTAACACAGGGGATTGGGTCTGTTTTGAGTTCACTATGGGTCGGCCTACATGTGTTGAAGGTGGGTTCATGGATCTAGGTGCATAAAACTTCAACACAAGGCAAACAAGGCAACATACATCACCTCTTTTCTAAAGTTTGGCTCGTCCAGAAGCTATTGGGCATGGCCAGTGGCTCCAGAAGGTGGTGTTTGATGTGGCAGAGGGTGGAGGTCAGGCCAGAGGTGGTGGTGGTGGAGGTAGTGGCGGCTAGAGGTTGAAGAAGGAGGTGTTGGCAAAGGTGGCCCATCTAGTGTATATAGTGATGGTTTTTGGTGGATTTTGTGGTGATCTATGCCTTGGGTTGGCTCGGCCTGAAGTGGAGGGGTACTAGGATGGGTGATGGTCAGAGGAAGGGGGTGGTGGTGTTCAGCCATGGCCTGGAGGAGGAGGAGTGGAGCCATGAAGGTAGAGCACCATTGCAAAATCAATAGAAAGACATAGAAAAACAAGAAAGGAAGAAGAATTTACCTAAAAAACTTTGAACAAAAGTGGAAGCCGTGATTTTTTATATTGAGAAATGTTTGAGAAATGAAATTCTCGTGAAAAATTAAGAAGAGGCTGAAAGATAGGAGGAAATGCATGGCAAAAACAATTAAGGAGGTGGTTGAGAAAGTGAAAGGTCGGAAGATAAAAGGACCCTGGAATTTTAAAAGTTTAAAACTGTTCAAATTTCCACTAATTCATTTTTAATTTTTAATTACATAAAAATACTGATAATAAAGATAAATAAACTATAAATAAAGTAAATAAGTAAACAAAATAAATAAATATTAATTATATATAATTTAATTAATAAAACAGCAAAAATTGCAAACTAGTCTAAAAAAAGGGAAAATAAACAGAATGAACTTTGGAAATTTATATGGACTTGTAAAAATATTTATAACAAAGATAATAACATAAAATAAAAGATGCATTAACAAAATAAATATATAAATTTTAATTAAATATAATTTAAATGAAGAAAATAGCAGAAAAATAGAGAACAACCTTTAAAATAATAAATAAATACAGTAAATTTTGGAATTTTTTTATTATCACTTTAAAAATATTAAAAGACAAAATATACATAAAATAACATATTAACACATATTAAAATAAAATATAACAAAGAAAAATATGACGTATATAATTTAAAATAGACAAAATTGCTAAATAAAACAATTTGTACTCAATATTGAAATATACATAACTTTCACAATATAACTCCGTTTTCAACGAAACGAAAAGCAGTATTCAAGTTATTTAATCTATTTTTATAATAAAATATAAAATTTAAGAATTTAAATATATAAATTTAAAATTTAAAAGTCAAAGTTTGACCAGTTTTGACCACAATTCCATTTTACAGGAAAATATTCAATTTATACCAGTTTGAAATTATAATTCATATAATAATCAAAATTTATTTTTACAAACGAAATGTTTGAAATAAAAAAAGTTTAAAATAATTTCAAAATGAAATAAATTCAAAATTAAAATATACATAAAAATCTAGGGTTGTTACAGTACACTTGCCGTCGGTGGTGCATACTGTATGTATAAATTCGTTTCATTCTTCTCGGATAAATGACAAGAAAATCCATCCACTGACGGTTAGGGGGTGAACTCCGCTTTTATCTTTTATCTACTTATTTCCTAAAGAACTATGGTTGAGTTTGTTGAGATTTGGTTTTGAATCATGACGACGAAGCCATCACTGCAACATACAGATTCGACGATTGTTACGACGAAAAGAGAATATATACTACATGGAGATAAGGCATCAAAATCGGTGCATCAACTTCTATATTATTTTGTTTTGAGTCTTAAGTCAGTATTGTTAAGATCTCTCCTCGTTTATATATATATATATTAGCATATATATATAATCTTCTTATTGTCAAATGATTTATACATATATAAGCATATAATATATATATATATATATATATATTATCAAAGTTTTAAAGTTAGAATCATATATATATATATATTATATACCTGTGTAAACTGTGCAAATTGCACAGATAATACCAGGTCAGTCGATTGACCTGGTAGGTCAGTCGTAGGTCAGTCGACTGACCTGCTAGTATCTGTGCAACATGCACAGGTGCACAAGTATATATATAATATATAATATATAATAAAAATAATTTGAATATTTAGTCGACTGAACCAAAGGCTCAGTTGACTGAATTTCTATAATGGCAATATTTTTTGAAAAGACATGATCATTCGTGAAAAGTTACGAATCTCTACGATGAGATTTGGATGCAATGCTTCAACCGAAACTCTTTGCCAATGGTCGCTGCTATTTAACAACTATAAATACATATCCTAACTTCATTCCAAATCACTCAATCTGCTTATCTCTCTTATCTAACTCACTTGAATATTCTTGCAACTACACTCTCAAATATTCAGCATTCTTAACTTACTTATTGCTTGAATTAGATTTATATATCATATTCTAAGCAATACTATTCCTTCCTAATCTTCATAAACTTCAATACATATTTATACTCGAAGAGAAGATCATAGGAAGGGTGTACTATAAATAGACTTATCCGTGTTATCCGAACACAACTAGTCAAATAATCTTTTGTATTTGTTGAAGTCATGCTCTGCTGCTTAGGCATGTAAAGTCATCTTTGGCTGCTGAGGCGAAATCCTATTCCGCTGCTCAGGTCCTTGTTCGACTGCTTAGAGGTTATATAGACTGTTCCTTCGGGTTAAGTGAGGGTTATAGTTTTAGTGAAGTTCCAGAAGGAGTGTGGGACTGGACGTAGGAAGGAGCTCCGAACCAGTACAAAAATCTCCGATGTTATTTTTATTATACTGCTCTTATATTCCACACTATTTACAGTATAACTATCATCACTATACTTTTTATTATTGTATATCCATATTACACGATCCATAGCACACTTTCATTTGGTATTAGAGCAGGATCTTCATATAACCATAACACAGTTCTCTGATTCTCTAATAATATGGAATCTAACACTAGTACTAGCGTTAACACTAGCTTCATAGAAGGACAGTCCAATGTACGTCCACCACTATTCAATGTCATGAACTATAACTATTGGGCTACATGAATGAGAATATATACGCAAGCAAATGGTTTTGATTCATGGAATATAACTCAGAAAGAATACTCTATTCCTACTGAGGAGTATTCTGCTTGGACAAATAAACAGAAACTAGATGCCACAGCAAATGCAAAAGCCATGGATACGTTGTTTTGTGCCTTAGATAAAAATGAGTTTAACCATGTTAGCATGTGAATCTGTATATGAAATATGGTGAATACTCAAATTTACACACGAAGGAACTAACAAGGTTAAACAAAGCAAGATATCTATGCTCAAAAGTCAGTTTCAAAGCTTTAGAATGAAAGACAATGAACCTATAAACGATATGCATTCAAGATTTCAGGATATCTATTATTCATTAGTAGGACTAGGAGAAAAATATTTCGATTTTGATATCGTATCCAAAATCCTTAACTCTTTAACGTAAGAATGGGAAAGAAATGTTCTCTCTATTGACGAAGCGAACAATATTTCCAAAATAACTCCGAAAGATTTAATAGAAAATCTAACGTCTTACGAAGTGAATTTGCTGGCTAAAAAAGTTCAAGCTCAAGATAAAAAGAATATAGCATTCCATATCAAACAAGAAGAATCAAATTCAGACAAAGACGGCTGAGCCTTTGTTGCCAAAAATTTCAAGAAATTCCTAAATTATAGAAAAGGAAACAGAAATAAAATCAAGAGAAGCTCAAACAGCAATAAACCACCATCTTCATCAGTTCTGGAGTGCTTTAACTGTCACAAAATGGGCATATACAGAAGGATAACCAGACCAAAAGAAAGAATATCGCAATAAAAGGAAGGACAAATTCAGAAGCTTTCTCAGTTACATGGGATGATTCAAACTCCTCCTCCTCAGAAAGCGAGAGTGACAGCGATAATAAACAAGCCAACATATGCTTTATGGCTAAAAATAATGAGCTTAGTGATTTAACTTTTGATGATATGATAGAGATAAACTCAAAAATGTTATATACTTTAAAAGTCTCAAAAGAAAATATGAAGAGGCTGTTGAAAATCAAAATAAGGCAGAATTCGAAAGAGATATGCTTAAAGATGAGAAGAAAATATTGGAAGAAGAACTTGAGAAAACTTAAGAATCGCTTTCAAATGTCAATTGTCAACTGATATTATCGAGTCAAGAAATTGAAACTCAAAAAGAAAAGAATGATGTTCTTGTTTCTGAAAATCATGATTTGAAAACTAATATCAAAACAATAGAACTAGAAAATTCGATTTTAAAGACCGAACTAGAAGGAATCACTAAAAATGTCTCGAATTTTAATAAAGGAAGAGAGAATTTATCTAGAATTATTGAAAATTCATAACCTGCTAACAATAAAAACGGACTAGGTTATAAAAGGAAAGTTAAGAAATCACAGTCCAATAATTTAAACAATTAAGTCTAATAAAACACCCATATCTTCAAAAAGAACAGTTTTTAAAACTATCAATATATGGGTTCCTAAAACAAATAACAAGTTAACAAGGAATCGATATATTAGATCATTCATAGAAAACGTTCATAATAATAAGAATTATATTTATAAATGGGATACTGAACCCACTTGGGTCTAGTTTCCAAAGATCTAACTCTTAGGACCCTATTAAAAAGGTGGGTACAAACGTCATCTCATATTTTTTGTAGGTCCCATTGAAGAAAATAGGAAAGTGGATACTCGACAGTGGTTGCTCAAAACACATGACATGAGACAATGATATACTGACAAACATTACATAATCTGATGGAGGTTCTGTCACTTTTGGAGATAATTCCAAGCGATATACCATCGACAAAGGCGATGTGAGCAATTACGGTACATCTAATTTACCTCTTATTATAAAAGTTTTATAAGTTAAGAATATAAAACATAATCTATTAAGTATAAGTCAATTATGCGATAAAGGATTTAAAATATCTTTCCCTGAAAATAAATGTAGTATCTTCGATCAAAATCAGAATCTTATTTTTGAAGGAGATAGAGAGAAACATTTACGTTTTAAATATGAAAGTTAATCATAACTCAGATATGTGTTTATTAGCCAAAGAAAATGATTCCTGGCTATGGCACAAACGATTCTGTCGTATCAATTTAAAACTATAAATGAAATTTCTAAAAATAATCTCGTAAAAGGATTACCAAAGACGAGTTTTAAAGTTAAAAATACCCGTGACGCATGTCAATTAGGTAAATTAACTAAATCTTCTTTTAAATCTAAGAAAGTCATTTCGACATTACAACCACTTGAATTACTTCATATGGATTTAATTGGACCGACCCAAGTTCAACCCATAAATCACAATAAATACATGTTTGTAATAGTTGATGATTTTTCTAGATATACATGGACTGTCTTTATGAAAAATAAAAGTGATACTTTTGAGAATTTCAAAACATTCGTTAAACGAATTCAAAATTTAAAAGGTACTAAAATTAAAAATATTAGAAGTGATCACGGAGGTGAATTTGAACGAATTGTTTGATAACTATTGTAAAAAGAAAGGAATATTTCATAACTTTTCATTTCCTAGAGCTCCACAACAAAATGGAGTTGTAGAACGAAAGAATCGGACGCAATAAGAATGTGCTAGAACCTCACTAAACGAAAGCATCTTACCAAAACATTTCTGGGTAGAAGCCATTGCAAATATCTATTATATATTGAGTCATGTTTCTATTAGACCTCTCACTAAGAATACACCTTATGAACTTTTTAACGGTAGAAAACCAAACATATCTTATTTTAAAGTATTTGAATGAAAATGTTTTGTGTTAAATACCAAAGATCAACTTTGAAATTCGATTCAAAATGTGATGAAGGAATATTTCTTGGATATTAGAATTGAAGCAAAGCTTATCGAATTTTCAATAAACGGACTAATGAAACGCTTCATGTATATTTTGATGAAAACTTTAAACATATTAAAGTTTTAACGATGATGATGATTTACTTGATTGTAACACGAATATAGAAATAAATAATTTAAGAGAAGATGAAAACATTATTCACAATTCTAGAGAAGAGGAAAACATTATTCATAATTCAGAAAATAGAAATATCACCAATACAATAAGATCTCCTCCAAGAATCTTACGAAATCATCCTATAGAAAATATAATTAGAGAAACAAATTCAAATGTTCGAACTAGAAATCAACTAAATTTAATGGGTCACGTAGCTTTTCTTTCTACTATAGAACCTAAGAATACTATGGAAGCATCATCCGATGAAAATTCGATTATTGCTATGCAAGAAGAACTAAATCAGTTTTGAACGAAATGAAGTTTGGGAACTAGTTCCCAGACTGACCGATCAGAATGTTATAGGAACTAAATGGGTTTATGAAAACAAAGCAGACGAATTACGAAATATAACTAGAAACAAAGCCAGATTAGTAGCACAAGGGTATAACCAAGATGAAGGAATAGACTATGAAGAAACGTTTGCTCCAGTCACTAGACTAGAAGCAATACGAATCTTACTGGCTTACGCATGTTTTAATAACTTTAAACTCTATCAAATGGATGTTAAAAGTGCATTTTTAAATGGTTATATTAAAGAAAATGTTTTTGTTGAACAACCACCTTTATTTGTTCATGAAAAATATCTAGATCATGTCTATAAACTTAAGAAAGCTTTATATGGTTTAAAACAAGCACCATGTCCTTGGTATGAACGCCTTAAAAGTTATTTAATTGAATCAAGATTTGAAATAGGAAAAGTAGATCAGACTCTATTTATAAAACATTCTAAAAATGATATTTTAATATTTCACATATATGTAGAAGACATATATTTGGTTCAACTAATAATAAATTATGTTAAGAGTTTTCCAGAATAATGACTAGAGAATTTCAGATGTCTCACATGGGAGAATTATGTATTTTCTAGGTCTTCAAGTAAAACAATTTTCAAAAGGAATATTCATATATCAAGAAAAACACTGTAATAATCTGATCAAGAGATTCGGAATGGAAAACATTTCTGCCAAACCGACACCTATGAGCACAACAACACATCTCGATAGAGATGAAAACAACAAGAGTGTAGACCAAAAACTGTATCGTAGTACGGTTGGATCATTACTATACCTAACAGCTAGTCGTCCAGATACAATGATGAGTGTATGTCTATGTGTAAGATTTCAAGCTAACCCGAAAGAATCTCACTTACGAGCCGTAAAACGAATACTATGTTATCTTAGTAAGACTAAAGATTTCGGACTTTTTTATCCAAAAGATTGCTCTTTCGAGTTAGTATCCTATAGCGATGCTGATTTCCAAGGATCACGAATGAACAGAAAAAGTACGAGCCATATGTGTCATTTCATTGGCAAATCATTAATATCGTGGTTTAGCAAGAAACATAAATGCGTCTCACAATCAACTTGTAAAGCAGAGTATATATCTACAACATTAACTTGTGCGCAAGTAATCTATATGCAACAAACACTTAAAGATTTCAGAGCTAATTTATCAAAATCAACGATTTACTGTGATAATTCCAGTGCAATTAATCTATCTAAAAATCCAGTAAATCACTCTAGAACTAAACACATAGATATTCGACATCATTTTCTACGCAACAATATAGAAAAAGATATGATAAATTTAGATTACGTTCCATCTTAAAATCAATTAGCTGATATCTTTACAAAACCGCTGTTAGAAAACAAATTTATAAAACTACGCCGAGAACTCGGTATAATGTCAATTAAAGATATATAAATAGTTCAAAAATGATAAAATACGAAATTTTAGACTAAACTCAAAAAGTAAATTTTTGAAAAAAATTCATTTTTCTGACCATGCTAAGACTCGAACCAGTGACCTGTTGTGAATAGCCCAGATGTCTTAACCACCTGAGCTATTGATTATTTGCATTAAGGTCTAAGTCGAGGCTTTTCTTTTGTGGTTACAACTAGTATAACACTTACTTTTATATACATATGTTTACTGTATATACAAACATTGACAAAAGTAAATTGCAATAACAGAAATCCACCAAACAATAGCAATGATCATCCTTAACTAACAAATTTGTTGTAACTAAAAACAACTCAATCCACTCAATTAATCCTTTTTATTCTCCATTATAGCCAATAAATAGGCATTCTCATTCACTACTACTCATACAAACAACTAATCTAAAAAATACAAAGTTCTACCACTATGTCAAACTCCTCACATTCAACTCGGTCTATAGAAATCATAACCTCCTCTGAATCCCCAACAAAACACCTGTTCATCACTCTACACAACTTTCTACTCCTCACGATCATACCAGATACACTCTGGAGAGAAAGAAAGGAAAGAAAATTATGTTTGACATCTCTCCAATGACTACACAAAAGATAAGTGATATACATCATTATCAGCAGGAGTCGTTGATGCTTCAGCGCGAAATGTATTACGAGCAGAAAATCAATTCAAGACGTCTAGGCATTATAGAACATATTGTCATGAAATTCTGTGGCGCTTCATCCCATCCAATTGACGATAAAGTGGTTACGCCCATTCTTCGTCCTACTACTTCTCCCCACCTTGACCACCGATCTTACCGAACTCATGGGATTGAAATGAAGCATCCAACGTTCTACGCAAAGAGCTGCAAGGCTACAAAACTCCTAGCCCTTCAAAATAAGAGAAGTTGTCATTGTATTTCATTTTTCGAATTAATTAATAAACCATGTAAAACGTTTTAGTATAAATAAAATTATATCTTCATGTATATATAATATAAAAAAAATATACACAAAAACTTCATAAAAATAGGCTTATTAGAGAAACTAGCACAAGCCAGTCTACTGAACCAGTGGGTTAGTCGACTGACTCTGTAATCAAAATATGATTAGAGCAGATTCAATCGACTGCCACATTGGGTCAGTCGACTGGGCCACAAGTTAAAATCTTTATCACCCAGATTCAGTCAACTAAATCAGGCCTTCAGTTGAGTGAACCAAAAGTTCAAAAATATCGAAAATTAGATTCAGTCGACTGAACAGTAGATCTGAGCCAAATTAACTGCTCCTACAAACTCAACCTCACCTTTTATCCTCCTAACTCACCTTTACTCTTCACTTTTACTTCAGATTTTTTAATTTCCCTCAAACCCTAAAACTTCTAAAACCAAATTTTTAACCTTAAAACTCAAATTCAATGGCTCCAAAAAGCAAAGGTCAAGCAACTTCATCCTCTTAACCTCCTACCGACAACCAAATCCAATAATGACTTTTCGAAGATATCGAGGTTAGACGATAGAGGAGAATGCAAGATTCTCGTATTTTTGAAGGTTCGTTTATGAAATTTGCTGATTTCTCTCCTTATCATATACAAGAATTGGCTCGTCGTAGCAATTTGGAGTCTTTAATTAATATTGATGAAAATGAGCACAAGATAAACCAAATTATGGTTAAGCTATTCTATGCCAATCTTAATTTGGGTCGCCAAAATATACAAAACCAAGTTGATTGCATATGGAGTTTAGTTTGTGGAAAACCGATATTTTTCTCTTTAGGTCGAGTGGCTCACATCCTAAAATCTGAAAATGATGAAATTGAATTAATGATGTTGATTGTGAATGGTTGTTCGTGATCATATAAGTCATTTGTTTTTAGAGGATGATATGCGCCAACTCATATCTATGTCCTTAAGGCCTAAAGATAGGATTATGCATCGCACGTTAATGAAAACTGTAACTCCGAGAACCAGAAGTTACCAGCTTGTTTATAAACACAATTCCAAAGCTTTATATGCCATCTTCAGAAATATCAAAGCTAATTGGCTTCGGTTAATTCTTGATGAGTTTTTCAGTTTCAACAATGGCCGCATGAATGTCATATATTACGATGAGTACATTATGCGCTTACTAAAAGAATGTGAGATTCTGAAACCCGACTCATCGGTCTCTACCGTTGGCTACTTAAACTCCCATACTCTAGCATTGACGAAATTACCAGTTGCTCGACCTCCTCCTATAATTTCCTTTGAAAAATGGACTAAACGCCAAATACCTCAAGATCAACCACCTCAACAACAAGGCGAAGCATCATCTCAACGTCCGACTCGCCAAAGATCTACTATTCATCAACAAGATGAAATTATGATTCCAAATCCGGGTCTTCCTCCACATGAGTCTATTTCCTTGATATACTGTAACCAACAAATTCTTGACACACACATCACTAGGGTTGAGAAAAATATCTTGTTAAAGTGAAAGGATTTTTCAAAAAGTTATGGCAAGCAATCTCGTGTTCATCGGGCTCTTCCACGTCTACACTAGGTGATTCGGGCAAACAACCCATCTTCACTTGGTCTTTCTCTTCCGACGATCAAGCTAGTAGTAGCAAAAATGGTGGAAATGGAGGTGGATATAGGTGGTCAAAGTTCTCATGG
Organism: Allium cepa; assembly: GCA_030765085.1. Taxonomy (NCBI): domain Eukaryota; kingdom Viridiplantae; phylum Streptophyta; class Magnoliopsida; order Asparagales; family Amaryllidaceae; genus Allium; species Allium cepa. The sequence goes on along the minus strand of CM060928.1, from coordinate 845,133,301 downwards.
TGATAGGGGTAAGCATATAATAAAGTAAATTGTTGCTTGTCTTAGTATTTTCTTTTTACGATCTACAAACATTAGTCTTTCATTTCAAAACATTAGAACATGGCATGTACTAAATAGTCAGTGTTTTGTATTTTTTTTTTTATATATGACGTTGTTACCTTAAAACTCTTGTTTGTGATGTTGCAATGTATGAATGCTTATTTCTTTTATTGCTATGATTTGAATATCTATACATGCATCATACGATCATTCATGCTCTTTATTCCTTTTTGTCAATGACAAAGGGGGAGAAAATTATCACTAACATTAAGAATGCAGGATATATATCGCCAAAGATTCAGGGGGTAAGTATTCATATTATATTATTAACAGTCGAAATCTATATCTATTTACAGGTTGTCATCAATCAAAAAGGGGGAGAATGTTAAGACTTGGTTTTGATTCATGACATGAAGCTATCACTGCAACATATAGATTCGACGACTATTACGACAAAAAGAGAATATATACAACATGGAGACAAGACATCAAAATCGATGCATCAACTTTTATATTATTTTGTTTTGAGTCTTAAGTTAATATTGTTAAGGTCTCTCCTCGTTTACGTATATATTAACATATATATATATAATCTTTTTATTTTCAAATGATTTATACATATATAAGCATATATGATAAATATTATCAAAGTTTTAAAGTTAGAACTATATAATATATATATATATATATATATATATATATATATATTATATACCTGTGCAAGCTATGCAAATTGCCCAGATAATACCAGGTCAATCGACTGACCTACTAGTATCTGTGCAACATGCACAGGTGCACAAGTATATATATAATATATAATAAAAATCGTTTGAATATTTAGTCGATTGATCCAGAGGTTCAGCTGATTGAATTTCTATAACGGCTATATTTTTTGAAAAGACATGATCATTCGTGAAGAGTTACGAATCTCTATGAAGAGATTTGGACGCAACGCTTCAACCGGAACTCATCGCCAATTGTTGCTGCTATTTAACAACTATAAATACATATCCTAAGTTCATTCCAAATCACTCAATCTTCTTATCTCTCTTATCTAACTTACTTGAATATTCTTACGACTATACTCTCAAATATTCAGCATTCTTAACTTACTTATTGCTTGAATTAGATCTATATATCATATTCTAAGCAATAACATTCCTTTCTATTCTTCATAAACTTCAAATGTACATATTTATACTCGATGATAAGATTATAGGAAGGTGTACTATAAACAGACTTATCTGTGTTATCAGAACACAAAAAGTGAAACAGTCTTTTGTATTTGTTGAAGTCCTGTTCTGCTGCTCAGGCGTGTGAAGTCCTCTTCGGCTGCTGAGGCAAAATCCTGTTCCGCTGCTCAGGTCCGTGTTTGGCTGCTCAGAGGTTGTATATACCTATTCCTTCGAGTTAAGTGAGGGTTGTTGTTTTAGTGAAATTCCAAAAGGAGTGAGGGACTGGACGTAGGACGGAGCTACGAACCAGTATAAAAATCTCTGGTGTTATTTTTATTATATTGCTTTTATATTTCGCACTATTTACTGTATAGCTATCATCACTACACTTTGTATTATCATGTATCCATATTACACGATCCATAGCACACTTTCAGAGCTTAACGAACATTGTCGAAAGTTATTTCGAAGAGACCGAGATCAGATGTGTTATCCAAAAACCACTTTGATCCAACTCTAACATTTCGAACTGAAGACATCTTGAAGAATATGGAATCGAAAATGGAGCATTTAAGTGCAAGGGCTACTTGCTACTAGCCCTAAGGGTGATTCCAAAATGGATGCAGTAGAAGTTGTGCTTTCGGTTTGTTCTTATCCTGGACAACTTGTATGAATGAATGTTGGCACTGCATTGATGCTTGGAGGGCATTGTTAGCATTCTAAGTAGGATTTCTATTCAAAAAGGTAAAACGTAGCCTCAAGCCTCATCAACCGGGAAATGACTAAAACAGAGCATGCATCTAGCAAAGTGGGTTCCATTAGGGTATGCCATCATCTATCTAGATTACCTTATTTTATGGATTTGGTTGTTCATGAGAGATATCGATTAAGGTTGGAAGACAGGGATGATGACATATTCGATACTACTAGTCAAGTGGTAGGCCGGTTTTGTGTAGCAGGGTACAAGATGTACTTATCAGACCTGGGTGCATTGTCCTAGAGATGTACCCATCCGAGGTAGTTTCTTACCTGGTCATAGTATGGAATCCATTGTCCAATACGTGCCTTTACGGTTTTGATTGTAAAGCCTTATATGTTGGAATTTAATTAATGTAACAATTTCAGCTAAGATTAATAAGTATTTGTACTTTAGACATTATTATAGTATCATTGGATTTTCTATAAAAGTGTTTTGGTCGTCGTAAGGTAAAAACTCATCCGTGTTTATGTGCGGCATGGTCTTACGAGATACCTTTAATTTTTAAATGGTTTTGAAATGTAATAATCAAGTTGTTTGAGTTTAGTCACACCAGACCCATGTCTGACCCGAATTTTGATTTTCTTTCCCCAAGCTTTAATTTATGAATGTCCTTGAAATTAATAGGATAATAAAGTTTGTTTTCCAATTTTAATATATATGAGTATACATGTTTGTTTGTTTATAAATATTTATTTAAAAGTATAATAATTTGAAAATGAATAAAAAGATTTAATACTTTATTTTAAAACTATATATACATAAGGTAATACATTTCAAAATTTGTAATAACACAAGGTTTAAAATAAATTTATAGATTGAGTTAAGTTGAGGATTTAAACATAAAATTTCTTGTTTGTGACATTTGTAAAAGAAGTAATGCAAACAATTAACATGTGTTGCTTAATAATAAATTGCATTTACAAGTGTTAAGGTAATGTAACTTGAAATATACAAGTGGCAAAGATAAAATTTCTTTTAATTTAAGTTCTATTAACATGCAAAAGAAGAAAATAACCAGTTTATTGTCAAATTCTTAGTTTGAACTTCTCAAAACTAAAATAGAAAATCTGAGAAACCAATCTAAAGCAATTAAATATGAAATTAAAACCAGGAAGTGAAATTCAAAGCAAAACAAAATCTGGAAAACAACAAACCTGAGAACAAAAGCATACAAACCAGAAAAGACAAACCAATTCAACCTGAAGCATTTCAACCCAAAGTAATATAAAGATCATAGCATCAAAATTCAGTGGTAAACAGGAATCAAAATTCAGATTAGAAAGCAACTTCAACAAAATCTGTTTTAACCTCAAGCAAAAATATGGAAATCAAAGTCTGGATTCAAAATTTTAAAACTGGAAAAAAATAAAAAAATCAGATCAACTTCAACAACCTGAATCAAAACCAATATCAAACAGGCTTGTGCTCTCTGCTCGATTTTTCAGGTGAGCAAACTTCTTTGACCCGATCATTGAATTTGTATAATGTGTTATGCTTGTTTCTGTAAAGTAGTGAAAAATTGGTTTGCATGGATGTAAATATTGCTATTGTATAGATAGATAGGCAGATGTTTAAACATGCATGCCTGTACCTATGCATTCACAAGGTTATGTTTTGGTTACAGGTTTTAAGAAATAAATTCAAAAAGAAAATCATCAATTACTCTTCATCTGATCTCCTATAAGATATATGTTATAAAAAATATACTTGTAATAACAAGATATTGGGTTTAAAATATATTTTTAAGGATGAATCTGAAGAACATTTAACAGGAAAGTGGAATTACAGTGAAATTTGAAACTATGTCAAAATCACAACCTAAATGATTCGTTGTTTCAAGTATATAATTTGATTTGTTATCGAAATCTATGAATTTTAAAATTATAACCATGATTTTTAAGCTCGAAATGCAAGTGAAATTGTAAGTTGAACAGAAAACACAGATTGGGTAATTTCTGATGAACGGGGAGACATTGAACTTCGAGATTGACATTGAAGATAACTCGAGTATTGGAGATTGTTGGAAAGATGTTCAAATTTTTTTAGTTGAGTAGAGTGTTGGATAGAGATCAAATTAAGGTTTAAACTCGGATTTGTGTTAGCATCAGAAATTTCATCATCGCTTCATCGTCGCTTCATCGAAGTCGACCAGAGTGGTGTGGATGGAAGCGTGATACTTCGGCGGTTACTTGAACGTGATCACGAATCTTCTGACCATCAAAGGCGACGGCACGAACCATATTTTAGCGATCGAGTTGGTTCTAGTAGAAGCACAATTTGTTCGATTTTGATACCCAACATATTCCAATGATCTGGGTGTTTGGAAGGGACAATGGCGTCGTTAGTGAGTTGTTGAGGGGGTCGGTGATGATCGATCAACGATCTGGTGGTCGTGCACGTTGGCATTGACGTATCTGGGTTGAGGTTGAAATTGAGGGTAGGGACGAAGCAGCAGGCTCGAAGTCAAACTTGAGAAAATTGGTATGTTGGCTCATGTTTGCCCTCGTGTTAATTGCGAACGACTACAGCAGTTTTAAAGAGGTTATGAAAAAAAATCGGGAATTTGAGATTTAACTCGAAGCAGGTCTTGGGAAAAACATGCATTGACTCGGGTTGAAACTCGAAGTCATCTTGGGGCAGTAGAATGATGTATTTTAAAAGTATTAAAATTCTTAATAAACAAGTTTTAAATTTGAATAATTTTTATTAACCCATTTCCTTTAAACTATAAATGTTTTATTTAAATTATGGGGTGTTAAAGTTTTTTTTTAAAAAAATTAAAAATATTATTTAAGTTTAAAGTATTTTATTATCCTTTATTTAATTGATAAGTTCATTTAAATAAATTATGGTATTGTGATTTAGTGGTTAATGATAATTAATTACAAGATTATTAAACAAGGTTTTGAAAGATAACTAAAGTAATTAATAAAGATAAAATGCTTATCCTTTAAATTAATTAAGTGCATAAGTAATTAATGATTTATTAATTAATATAAAAAATTAAGGAATAATTACTTAAAGAATAATTACTTAATAAAAAATTCAATTAAGGTTAATAAATTTTTAAAAGGTTAATTGAGTAATTAAGGGTAATTAATTACTTAAAGATAATTACTTAATAAAAGTAAATAGAGATAATAAATTAATGATTTAAAGATTGATAGATCAAGTGATTAAAGAATAATTAATTAACGATAATTAATTAAGGACAATTAATTAAATGGTCGTTAATCAAGGGTTAATTAATTAATTAAGGATAATTTATTTATTTAAATGATAATAATTAAGAGTTAATTAATTACGTAATTAACTTAAGGTTAAGTTAATTAATATAATTAATTAAGGTAAATTGATTAAAGAATAATTAGGTAAATAAAGGTTAATTATTTAACGATTAAGGGTTAATTGATTTATTAATTAAGGTTGATTAATAATTAAGGGTTAATTAATTTAGTATTAAAGGTTAATTAATAAATGATTAAAAGTTAATTAATTAAAATGGTTTGTAATTAATTAATGTTAATTAACCAAGATTAGTGATTTATTAACCAGGTTTAAGTTAAGTTAAAATCAGGATTGAGTGATTAATTCATAAGTAATTAAATTAAAAATTAAATTGAATTAATTAAGGATTAGATAATTAATCAATCCTGTTTATAAATGATTATTAAATGCTTGGATTACTTATGAATTGTATTGAATGCTTGAATGGATGTTATGTATGACCTGTGATATTCTATGATATGAATTGTTGAGTTGTATGTAATTCATTTATCTATGATGAATTTATATTATTTATCTGTGAATCTGTGAATAAAGATAAGCGTTACAGATTATACCGCTTATCGATATTGATGTAATTAAATCTGTGATGACTGAATGATGTTGCACTATTGTGTAAAACCCCTGGACTACACCATATACACACAAATATATATTGCACGAGGAAATATGTTAAGTCACAGATTTTTGGAAATGGTTTTAAAATTGAATTTTGAATCCAAATGATTTTGGAAATAGAATTGGGTTAAATATGAAAATATTTTGAAAAGAAGTTTTAAAAAGATACAAGTTATTTTGAATAACTTGATAAAGTTTTGAAATTTAAATAATTTGTTTTGAATTTGAATTCAAGAATTGAATTGAATTCTATGTTTGGAAATTATGTGTTAAAAAGGTTATACAAGTTATATAATGTATTTATATGGGTTTAAACCATTTTAAAAGTAGTATTTTGGGAATTTGAATTTAATCCAAGTATTATACCTGAAGGGATTTAACTTGTATAAATGTAATCAGATTTTTTCCGAAATGAAAACTATTTGTTTTCAAATAATTATAGGTTTCACATAATGAAAGAACTTCCAGTTTGTGTTATAAAGATTTCAAATTTGAAAGCGAATTTTTTTGAAAGCCGTGAATGAATTTTTGTGAACTTTGTGAAGTGAATCTTTTTGTTTAAATATTTGGAAATGGTAATTTGTTTAAACCATTTGAAAGAAAAGTTTTGGGTAATAAGTTGTGACTTAACTGAAACCCAATATCCATATGTTTTTAAATATTGCGCTCATTATTCGGTTTAGCCGGGAGAGGACCTTGTGTCATATAACCCATCCCGAATAATGATACGACGTTATGGATAGCATTTGAAGACCAGTGGTGAAGACCGGATATTTTCGAAAGCGAAAGGATAACTCGTCGAATGTCTCTGCACCGGCTGATCCCCGGTATAGAGATTTGATCACTTTTTGTGATGGGAAGTCCGGACGTGATTAGGAATTATCCGGATTTGCAAGGGCTTCTTTGGAAGCGCCTTCGGTTCTGTTCGAACCCGGAACAGACTTGTATGGATGTGTGTCTGACATTACACTTTGAGATGTAAAACCGGTTTCTATCAAATACATTTCTGTTTGGTGGCGGAGATTTATTCTCTTAGCTTAACACCCTTCTCTGAGACATATGAGCTCAGAGGTTATGTAGTTGATGGTAACTAGTGATACATTCCCAATTTGGTAATGTGGCATACGAAGTGCTGCTGATCATTTGTTGATCAAAGCATGGCTTTGTGAAAAGCGTAGCTTTGTGGACGTGACTTCGTCGAGCCTCACAACCTGGAAATGGTCGAAATAGGAATTTTGCGGCAAGATTGCAGGGGTCGTGCCCTAGGGTATATCCATCTCTTCTGGATAAAAGGTGGTATCATGGTATGGAGCCCAGATATTTACCTATGTGGTTGCTGCATACTTATTGCTGTGTGGTTATTGGTGTCGAGCGCTCGGATAAAGGTTGGTTACGACCGAGGATGGCATATCTTAGGTGTTACTCCCAGGAAGGGAGTACACCGGCCTTGTGTCGGTAGGGAACCATTTTGGTTCCTGGGGGCGTTCTTCCAGAGGTGTTCCATTTTTAAGGAAGTTCCTTAGCCTGACCATTTGTTGGAAATCCAATCATCCAATACGAGCCCTTTACGGTTTTAGTTGTATAACCTGCCATTTACTTATGGTGGTCACCACTGTTTAGATGGTAGCTATAGTAGGCATATAATAATGATTGTTTCATTATGGCAGTTTCATTTTTCAAAAAGCATTACGGATTTCCAATTTTAAAATCTTTTGTTGTTTTTTTAAAGATAAAACTGTTTTTGTTTGCTCATACCAGTCCCATAACTGGCCTGAAGTTTATTGCAATTTTCCACGCAGGCAGTATAGAGTTGGGTTTTTTAGATAATCAAATAGTAGTAGTAGATTTAGTAACCTTCAGTCTCTGGGAATCTCCTTTAGTCTTTGGATGACTAACCTTGCTTAGTACCACTTGATTTGGAGTTCAAGCTATTTCTAGATTGGTGCTTTGGTGATGGAGATCGTTGATGTTGGAGTTTCTTCTTTGGAGTTCAAATTTATGTTATCTTTTTTCGCCGCTGTATTTTTTCTTTGATATTTGTACCGGTATTTCCATTGTATCATTATTTTATCGGATATTGTTGTATCAATGATATTATTCATTTTTCTTCCGCTGTGCTGTTATACTTAATGTGTTATAAGCTCCGGTGAATCGGATTCGAACGTTTGAATTTACGGCATTCGAGTACAAGTGAAGTACGGGTGTCAATTTTCGAACGCGAAAATCCGGGTCGTTATAAAGAATGTGATCTGGGAAGAAGTTTTGCTCGAAGTGACACTCGGGGTTTCAACTGATTGGCTCGAATGGGTCTTCGAGTTCTTCATGTGTGTGTTGTTCTAGATTTTAAGTATAATAGTTTTAAAATTTAAGCAAGTTTAAAAAATAATGAAAAAAAAGATAGGAAGAAATATCGGGCAAGTCTCGAGTGGGTATCGGGTTTAACCCGAAGCAGTTTAATCAAGTTTTAAAAAGCAAAGGTTTTGAAATTTAAATGAATTTAGTTTAAAAACTTTCTTAAATAAATTCTTTTACAAATAATAAATGTTTTCTTTCACATTTTGATTTAGAAGTATATGATTGATTAACTTAAATTTGTTAAGTAATTTTTAGGTTATTTCTTAAAACTTAATATATCAAAATGATTGAGTGTTAATTAAAAAGATAAGTGTTTTTAAGTGTGTGATTAGGTAATTAATAAACGATATGATTTATCTTAAAATTAATTAAGGTTTTGATAATTAATGAAGTAACTAAAGAGTGATTAATAAATTAGATATTTAGAGATAATTAATTAATTGATTAGAGATTAATTAATTAAGTAATTAAGTTGTAATTAAGCATTACTTAATTAAGTAATTAGAGATTTATCAATTGGTACTCAAGGATTAATTAACTAGTAATTAAGAATTAAGTAATTTGTAACTAAGTTATATTAATTAATAATTAAGGTTTATTAATCAACGTTTTAGAGATAATTAATTACCCAATGAGATTAATTAAGGATAATTAATGAATATGATTAATTTAAAGATTACTTTTTTAAATTTAATTAATTACTGGAAGTGATTAGAGGATCATTAATGAATGTCAGAAATTAATTAAAGATTAATTAATGTGAATGGTTATGGCTAATTAATCTATGTGATTAATTGAAAGACAATTACTAAATGTAATTATAAGATAATTAATCAAGGAGGATTAATTAAGATGGATCATTAATTGGGTTGTAATTAATTAATGTTAAGTAAGTAAGATTAAGGTAATTCAAATAATAAAGGTTGGTGATTAATTTAATTGGAGATTTATTAAATTAATTGCGAATTATATCTAAAAAATCTTTCTTATGGATGATTGAATAATTTTTGATTTCTTGGTTTGTTAATGTCACTAATAGGCAATTTAGATGTGCTGTGATATAATGGGTTAAACAATAATATTGAGAGTTATCTATCGATGATGAATTGTTATGTCGTATGATATCCTGAATATGTATTGTATTGTGAAAACTTAACAATTTGGATTAGAGAGGATGTTGAATTCGAATAGACCGGGGTCGGATATCTGTAATATCGGAAACTACTTCGAATAGTAATCTAAAATTCCTTATAAATTAGATATATGAGAATAATCAGGCCGGAATGGAATAAGTCTAGTAATCTAGACATTTAATCCTGAGAACTGTTGTGTGTGATAAATGATTTACTATAATAGGTAAGAACTCGTAAAGAGTACGAGTTACTCTGGTAATTCATATAAGTTATATAGTTTGGTATTTCATATTATATGGGTTTACTCACGCCGGTTTCCATCCTGATCCGGGTGTTACTTTGATGTAATGCTCGGGTCAGACCGATATTACAAATTTTCAGATAAGGACGTTCTGGAGCCCAGGAGGAGAGCTGGATGACAGAAACATATGGAGTGTATTCTACTGTGACATATGGTAGTTATATGGGACATGTTGATTCTATCTATCCAGTATTTTGTGAAATGCTATAACTCTGATGTATTGATGTAAATTAAATGATACAGTTTTTCTTTGTATAACTGTTATTTTATTTGATATTATATTTTGATACGTTGCGAAAGTGAGATTCTGTGTTTCATTTTTGTTTCTTCTTCTATCTCTTTTCTTATTTCCTAACTATCTAGAATTTCCGCGATCGAAAATTTCGGGTCATTACAGGAAGTATGAAGAAATAAAATTATAAAGTTCCATATTTATAGCCTTTGAATTCTTAACGCTTAAGTTTTGCCAAATGACACAACACCTTTCCTTAACTTTTAAGTAAATGTGCTTTTTCAACACTTACCATCATCACATCATTTCATTACTTTATATCAACTTTATTTAATATTTAAGGGATGCATTTGAATGGAAAAGTGGATTAAAGTGAAGATTTGTTTTGATTTTGGTGTGATTTGATTTGACTTGTGTTGGAGTTGGTGAAAATATCTTCTTTAAGTACTTTTCTTTACTTAATTAAAAACTTAGCTTAATTAATCCTTATTTAATACAAATGAGGTGTTTATTTCTTTATTAATGTGTTTATATAATAACTATTCAGGTTGGAAAATGTTTACACAATTTATATTGGACAAAACGTTGATTTTTGACAAAAAGTTTTCCGGTCACATTTTCTGTTTTTACTCAAACTATTTATTTATGTAAAAAACTTGAAATTAAGGTTTCTAAAAATTTTAAATAATTAAAAAAAGTTATTTTAGCTATGAAACCATATTAAATAATATTAAAATCCAACTATAATATTACGTCGATTGATCGAAGTGCGACGAAGTTTGTTTATCTTTATAAAACAAGTGTATATATATACAAAAACTTTTATTTCATTTTATAACAATTTAGAAGGAGTTATTTGTCATTTAAAGCCAAAATCGAACGTTTATCCAATTTTATCGAAAATCGGCTTTTGTGACTTTTTTAATGAAAATCCAAACTCTTTTGTTTTCGCAAACCAATTCTAAAAATAGGCTCACCATTCTTATTTATCATATAAAACATGATTATTAAATTTGAAAATTCTATAGTTGAATATTTAAAATCAATTAAATATTCCATTTTCAAAGTGGTAAAATTACGAGTTGTTACAAATACATTAACAATCATCTTAAAGTAGAAGATAAAACATTATGGTATGAACTAAAAACACATTTAATCTGGGATGGACCATGTGAAAAAAATATCATAAGTATGATTTAAGTTATGGAACGGGAAAAGGGAAGAGTAAGGAGGAAACATATGGGTTAGTTTTCTCATGGAGGATGGGAGTAAAAAATGCATGCAATTACTATGTTAACACATATTTTACATATAAGTACAATTTTAGTTTAAGTGTTCAATAAAATTTAAAAGGAATATTTTATCATAAAATTTGAGCTATAAGTTATGAGAATTAACAATTTAGGATGAGATTGAAGGCAGTGAGAGATAAACTTTCCATATAACAGAATAAGCGCCACATGGTTAAAAAAGGATAATTTTTAGTTTTAAGTCAAATTGTTTGGAATCCAAATGGAAATTTCATTTTAAACCTTGAATGATTACGAAAGGATAATAAAGAAATGAGTAAGAATCGCCAATCAAAGGGTTTAATTTAAATATAATGGACTGAGATATAAATATAAGTATGGGGAAAATGCAAAATTATTCCTTTAATTAAGGAGAATACAAAATATGATACAAGAGTGAATTAAAAAAGATATAAATGCTTAGATCTTGAATTTCTATATATAGTAGAAAATATGCCTTTTGAACTCCCCTTATCACAACAACTTTTTTATCAATTCCCAAAAAAATGATCGAAAATATAATTTCTTATATAAGAAAATAAACAGAAAATTCGCTTTATAAAATAATATTTAGTGCATATGATAAACTTTACATAAGTTCTCTATTATTGGAACATATCCTCAAAACATAACCTCATACCTATCACACTTCAAAGTATGCACCATTGTCTCTTGTCTCGTAGTGTATCTTCTATGAATTAGAATAAAAGGTCATAATATAAAATAATAATTAGAGCAATGAAAATATGAATAAAAAGTTTGAATTACATTGTGTTTAAATATAAAAATAGCAACATGTACACATAAACCAAAGGATAAATAAACTAAGACATAAATGAAAAATACAAATATTAGAACGCAACTGAATAGGTACACAAATGATTTTTTTTAGAATCGATGAGAACTAATGCAAAAACATAATAGGTGCTAAAATAAATTATAAACATGTTTAATGGAGTTGTTATGGAAGTTGAATCAAAATCTCTTCTGATTGGTTTACTTTGACATTAAGACAATAGATATCCATAACCAAAGAAAGGCGCTTGCAAAATTTTTTGAAAGAGTGATATCTTTATTTTAGGTGAAATAAAATTAAACTATTACTAATTAAAATTAAAATTTATGAATAATGTTTAAAGATAAAACTATGCATCAACAAAAAAATAGGGTTTGTAACATCCTTAAACATCTTCTATTTAATTTTTTGAAGATGATCAAACTTCCTTGTATATCACATCTATTTCTAAAATTACACCCTAATTATAACATAGGGTACAAAATTTTCCATTTGTAGAGAAAAGACTAAACATCAACAGTTGTAAATTCTTCAATCGCATCTTTGTTTGGACCGAATATCTTTGTCATCGAGAAAATCGCTCAATTTTCCTTGATATCGGTATCTTCTCATAGCCTTTGTTTCATTTGACGGTTTGATATGAAGTTTGGCCAAATTAGTTGAGAAAGTAAGAAGCTATGGTTATTTGATAAATTCGTCTGTTAAGGAATGAATATTTCTTTAAGGCAAATAAATTACCTTATAGAACAATTTATATTTTTAGAAAACTTGTAATATATTCAAATCTTTCTCTCACTCTCACATACACATATGCACACATATACATACATATATATGTACATATATATTGACAAAAAAGTACAAAAATATCTTCTGAATTTTAATGTAAGACCGAAACATGGAAAAAAACCATTTTTAATGATTTTGAATAGGAAAATTGGGAAATCAAATCTGTGAAAATAAAAATTAGTCCTAGCTTTTAAATAAAATAGTGCATATGCAGTTTTAACTTGCAAATAAATTAACTATACAACTCATCACATTTTTAGAAAATCATATAAGGAGAACGAATATTCAGACATGTAGATGATTATCTATGTTTCACAAATAAAGTAATTATCATTCAACTCAACTAAAAAGAAGTTAGTATTCATGCATTTATATTATCGATAATATATACCCAAAAACATTGAAATACTATTAACATGTAGCAATAAAATGGTCGTTAAGTTCAAATTTCAACACCTTATCACGTAAAAGTTAAAAAATATATTTTAAGCCTTTGAATGAACGTAATTGGGATCATCTTGCAATATGTTTTTGAATTAATGCTTTACTTTCTAGTTATTACAAAATGGATACTCTACTTATATCATTTTTTGATGTAAATTGGCATTTATTGCATATAAGACAACATGATACTTTGTTTGACATGTATAGGAATATAAATATTCTAAATAAGTATAAGAAAATGTTATCATTTGCCCTAAAGGCACATGTTAAGGTTGATTAAATTACCCTAATAACCTCTCCTGAATTCCATCTATTTTTTATATTTCAAGGATAAAATAGGTATTTTCAACAAACAAATTTGTCCTCTAGTACATGATATAATTCTCAACATGTGCCCTTAGGGCACCCTTTAATAACGAAGGAAACATATAAAATGTGAGGGTGTTTTATGAAAACTTAGAGAAAATGACAATCTACATTTGTTGCATCCATATTATTCTAAATTTTCCATAGATTAATTATTAACGTCGAAAATTTTAAAGAACAACAATTTGAACATATTTTTAATGTATGTTTATGATACAACTATGTATTTGTACTAATTTTGTCATAAATATGTTAATGAAGACTATAATCGTATTCTTGCTGCACATTCCTACATAATCATGGTAAAGCAATTTGGTGAAAGAAGACCATTGAATCAATCAAGGATAAATTCTAATAAGATATTGCATTTAAAGTATTACCATACCATTAGTTTTACTTCCACATTGAGATTTATTAGTAAAAGCTTTTATAGTCGACCAACACGACAGTTCAAGTGGTTAGGCGCTTCAACTTTAGTGCGAAAAGTCACATACTTGAAACTTGTGTAGCGTGATTTGAACCACCTAAGACTTGTAGTAATGATACGTAGTACTATATAAGATCCAAATTTAGAATAAAAGAGTTTTTAACAAAGGAGTATATTTAAAATACTTAAGCATAAAATAATATATTATTAACAAATCAAATTTGCACTAAACAAAAGGCTATTCTAAATCAACTATTTGTTTAAAATAATTTCTAGTTTATAAAAGCAACAAATCAAAATCACATATTCACTTTCAAAGTTGGTAAACATACTTTCAAAACTAAGATATTCAAAAGAAATATTGGTATGCTAGCCATAGTTTTCATTATTCACCATTATTTTCCAATATGAGTTTAAGCTAACTACAATTGACTTTAAATACACTTCGTATATAAACATGACATTATGCAACTGATCCTATATTCTTTTCATCAATGATAGTGACTATTTGTCCAAATCATTCTTAGATTTATCAAAATTTTATTTATATGGCAGTAAATTATCATAAAAATATAGAGTTTATATATCTATGTTCCTTTTATGAAATCTATTATAAGATTTAGAGTATGCGTGTGTATAGAAAGTAAAAATTATGTGAGTATTGTGAAAAATCAAAATAGTATAAGATAATATAATTACTAATTGATGCATAATAAGAACAGTTAAGTTAAATAATCAGAATTGAAAACTAAGCATATTATGTTAGGATATTCATGATTGAATGCAAAGATTATCTGTTTTCTCTTTTCATATCGCTCCAGAAGAATGGTATACATGGAAACATGGGCTATTTCAGAATCAGTAATACACATGATAATCAAATACACAATTTGGAAAGTAAAAGTAAATACAAATATCATAGGAAATGAACGACAATGAAATAAGATAGAACATCTTAAATTAGTGAAAGTGGAATGGGAACAATTGAACAATAAATTAAGGATAAAAATATGAACATTTTTAAAGGGACTTTAGAAATCGATAAGGGAAGGTTTAATAGTCAGAAGTCCCTTGGAAATTTAGTTATAAAGTACCAAAAAAAGTTAAACGGAGTCCAAAATATACCCCTTTCATGTATTTTTGGATTATCTTTAACAATGCCCTAAATAAATGCATTTAATTAGGAAATGAATTAAAGAAATGACACATACTAATTTTCATTTATACTGTATATTTTTTGAACATTTGAATATTTCTTGTACATTACATTAGTCAAATTCCATCAAGTTTTATTTTCACCTCTAAAAATATTAATGAGCATAAATTGAATGGGTCAAATATATGTCTAATGAGTTCTCCTCCATAATAAGAAAACTCTTTTTAAATTACTTCGTAAACTATTAGTAATTTATGGTGTATTTTCTTATGATTTTGCTTTGCTCATTATATTTTCTTGACTAACCGCAGTAGATATATCATGAAATTTTTGGAGCTTTCTTTTAAAATTATCGAGAGGAAATACATCACATTTAATTTATGCATTCTTTTTAAATGTCTCTGCATTCAAAAAATTACTTCCTACAATGAATATTGAACTTCACTCAAATAAGTATCACCTAGGCAATATCAATAACAATCTCATTGAGTTCTCAATTGTAGATGCTTATTATCTAACATATAAATTTAGTTTCCTCATTTTTCATGTAAAGTACAAATGATCCAACATAAGAGTACCTCATACTCATCTACATATTGTCTTAAAAAGCTATTATATTTAGAGTAAATAAACCCAACTTTGAAATATATGATGCTCTCATGCATATTCAATATACGTCCCAAATTTACAAGCTCACATATACTTTGATTCATAGTCCAGATTCGCTAGTCATTAAGTCACTTTAGTGTATGTTGAAGGCCTTATAATAAAACCAAAAAATACATTAAAAAGTAATAGTTTCTTGGTGTAGGCATGTAGTCCTTTTATTTATGAAATGATTATTAAGATAAAGAACTTTAAAAAGGCGAATGATAATTTGACATAACAAATATCTATAAAAGCTGAAAGATGAATAAGAATGGAAATGTAATTAAGTGTGAATACCACTAAGGTTCAAATTAATTTCTTTAGAACCAAAGTAATTTCTATAGAATGCTTGGTAAAAAAGGGTTGAACTAAGCTAAGTTTCCACAAAAGGTAACAAATAATGTTTAATTTTTGTTCAGTGTTATAATTATTGACTTAACTTTTACTCCTATAAACTAACTGTAACTAAACGAAGGTCTAAAATTAACATTCACAAATAAAATACACAACATTAAAGTGCTTAGCAACTATCATTATACGAACACTTTCATTTAAAGTCCAAACCAATTTCGTCCTTACTAATCCTTATGTGCGTTGTTTCAGGTCTATGCATTAAGTCATAACAAGTCATACACAACCATTTACATATGTCATTGCTTTCCAAAGCAAGAATCAAATAATATCACAATATAAATTCAAGCAACATTTATATATTTCAAACAATAACACATGCATCATTATTATATTTTGATGGTGAATAAACTTACCTATACTCAAACCAAATACTACCATCTTCCTACCTCTACCTTGAAAGCACACAAAACCACTTCCTACTTTCACCTCCCCTTCTCCAAGCTCCCACTTCATTAATTCCATACGGCTATGCTAGGTAACAGGGTGTTGTGCTTCACTTCTTCTTGTTTCATGTTGATGGTAGTTGTTGTAATATTTTTTTAGTGAAGATAAAAAAAGGTTGAAGATTTTTGGGGTTGTTTTACATTTATTTTGGTTTGGGAATTTTGAAGAGAGGGGAGAGAAAGAAGTGAAGAAAGAAGCCATTTTTTAGGGAATTGGAAAACCAAAAATGTGAGCTAAGGGATGCATTTGTAAAGTTAGAAAATATGGCAAATGACCAAAGATTCCCCCATATGGCTAGCCAAAAGTCTCCTTACTTCCACCTTCCTTTCCATAAAACAAGCCTAGATTCCCTCTACCGTCCTTGCCTTAAACCATGCCTTAAATTAAGGGTCCTTTTGTCCCTTTAATCTTTCTTACTTCTAATTAATTTTTGTTAAGAGAAAAGGTGAATTAAATTGTTGTAAATGTGTTATATATGCTAATATATTAATACACATGTTCCAAAGAGTTCGAACAACTCTTATTGAATTAAAAGTCATTTATTGATAAAATGATTTTCGATCACATTATTGATATTTCTTTGAATTATTTATTTTTGTAAACAAAATTCAAAAATGAATTTCCTATAATTAGTTATTAATTAAAAGGGGTTCATAAGGCTATAAAATTATATTTCTTCACACTATATTCTAGATACAAATATTTAAATATTTTTGATATTTAGTATGAAGTGTTCAAAATTCCGAGTCGTGACAACTCTCATTCTTTTCATACATATCTTAAGCCATCAACGACCTTATGGCATTCTCTTTCTCTATAATAAAAATTCTCAAACTCCAACTTCAAAAATAAATATATACTTCAAAGAATTATACAAACATTTAAATATACGTGTGTGTAGCTTTTCTTCCTTAATCTAAGACTTCTAATTCTAATACGCGTAAACAAATTTATTACAATAAAAAGGAGATAACTTGGAGAAAGAGAGTGACTATTGCACAAAGAAAATCAAAACTAGTTCATTGGAAGTATCTATGAGTGGGAATTTTGATTTTTAATTAATAGTATCGTATAGTTTTATATTTGGGTTTGTATTCCGCATGTCAGGATATGTTTACTATTGCTTGTATGATTGCGTGTTTGATATGGTTGATAGTTGCATCTGGTTGATAGGCATGCGGAGTAACTATGGTTGCTTATTCCTTGGCTTGTTTGGGGATTTCAGAGGCGAAACTCCTAAAGGGGGAAGAATGTAACGACCCGTATTTTATGTCCTAAAGGATCATAAAATATTTTTATTTATTCATGCGAGGTCGTATTATGCTATAATTTTGGGATATGACTCTTTGGGACATTTTACACGCCTGTGATTTTTTCAGAATTTCTCTATGATTATTTCGACTTTGGAAATCATGTTTGCGCCATAATTTTTGATAAAAGTCGAATTAGGGTCTCAAACCAATTCCATTACTTTAGGATGGCGATTACCCATTCCGTAGAGTAGTCATAATAGAAAACAGACTTACAGTTAGGAATCTATGCCTATTTTGAGTTTAGATAGCACTTAGCCAGAAATAGTGTGTAATTAATTAAGCCTATAAATAGGCCCATTATTCTAATTCGAGATTATTATGAAGAATGGGCAGTAGGAGTCAAATTAAAACTTTTTCATCTTTTTCAAATCAGATCTAAACCTCTATTAACCCTGATTTCATCCAAAATCATACAAATTACTTCCTAACCTTTTACCAAACCACTATTAGAGAGGGGATCATCAAATAGAAGTTAAAGATCATCATTTTAGTTGATTTGATTGCTTTCTATTGTTGTCTACATTAATCTAAACGAGAATTGGGTAATTTAGTAATTGGTGAGTGGTTTACACATTCTCACTATTCTATGCAAGTTTATATGGTAGAATTGCATGTTTTAACATGATTTTTGGCCTTAAAATCTTTATAACTTTAATTGCATATTATCATATGCTTATAACCTAAATTGTGAATCTTTGAAGTGGTTTTCAAAATTGATTTAGTAAATCTCCTAATTTATATTCATATGTGCTGTAGAGTTAGATTAGAATTGGTTGTTTATCACATTCTTGTGATTGCTTGTATGAATGGATGTATATGCATGTTATTCTGTGCTTGTATGTTGTGCTTTGATGTTATTTACTAGCGTTTTAGATGTTTAGGAAGATAGTTTGGTGAATTTGGTAAATCAGAGGCAAAGTTGGTTGGAATTGGACGAAACTTGGAGGAAAGGCTCTGTAGCATGGAAGGAGCTTGCAGAAAAATTCGAGTCGTAAATATGCTAAGGACTCAACTTGGCACGAGTTAAAGAGTCGGTACTGAGTTGTTTTGAGGGCTTGGATGGATTAGTCAACTTGGTGTATGGGTAGGCATAGCTAGTGGAAGTTATCCATTGAAAGATGCAGGACATTAGCTAAGTACCGAATGTCATGCCGAGTTGTTTCTTAGAACTTGAAGTTAGGTGATACGAGATGAGACTAAGTTCTTTTGAGGAATATATTATGGTCTGAAGCATCTAGGAAAGAAGTACTAGCAACATGGAAGTTTACTTAGCCAAAATTGACCAAGTAAATGACCAGTGCCAAGTCATTTTGTCTTGGTACCTAGTTATTTTATCAAGTGAATGAGGGTCAGGCTTGTACAAAGAGGAAGCAGTTGACTCTATGGATCATGCTAGAGGTGTTGGCTCGTTCGCTTGTGGATTGGATGGCGATGTAACAACATTATAAAAGATTTGGATATCCAGTTTGTAATTTGTGAATGGAGTAGGTACCGAAGATGGAGGCTCGATAAAGGAGGGAGTTATGGAATGGGAACTTAAAGGGTTCTAAATAATGAAAAC
Source organism: Allium cepa (assembly GCA_030765085.1). Classification (NCBI taxonomy): domain Eukaryota; kingdom Viridiplantae; phylum Streptophyta; class Magnoliopsida; order Asparagales; family Amaryllidaceae; genus Allium; species Allium cepa. The sequence goes on along the minus strand of CM060928.1, from coordinate 845,113,756 downwards.
TAGATTGAGCAATGAAAGGGTTCAGATTTGAATAGACCAAAGGAGGGTTCAAAAATATGTGCGAAGGAATCGTTGATACTCGGAGTGTTTTTTTTACTTGAAGCAGGGGTATTCTACGCGAGGATGACATAGATTAATGGAGTGGATCTAAATACCCTGGACTGGTGGCTTTGGGTCTAGTTGTGGGTTGCGGAATTATGGATCTTAAGGTCAATTAAACACTAGAAGGGGCGAATGGTGTTTTCTAGTTTATATAAATATTTTAAAATTCTTTCAAGATTATTATTAACCAATGCATAATCAACAATCATATATGCAAACATAAATAAGTATAAATGCAGTAAAGTAAAAAGTAAAGAATTAGAGATATCGCACTAGGATTTTTATACTAATTGGAGTCACCCTACATCCACTCCCTTTACGATTGCTTGTATAATTCTTTTTAAATGCCAACCTTTAAATACGTAGAAGGAAAATCCAATTACAATCTCAGTTCAGGGATTACGAGGCATCCCCTTTTGATTTTCCAAGCTCAGTACTTGATTTGGACGGGGTACAAGCATATCCTTTTAGATTTTCGGCTACTAAGCACATTCAATTGATTTGAATGGGCTACAATCACACCTATATAAATACAACTAGAGTCTGATGATTTTTCCAAAGACAATTTCTTGATCTTTGGTTACAATTAATCCTATAGCCTCTTAGACAACACTTTGATCTTTGATTGAGAGAGAGAGAGGAAGATGATTGAAATCAGATGGTAAATAGTAGAGATTCGGTACAATGAAGATTGAATTGATTCAGGTTGAATTTGAGAAGATTTGAATGCATTTTTCACTAGAAATTTTGGCAAAGTAAGAGGAGATAAGATAATAAGAAAGAGTTGTTTAAAATTCGTTTGAAAACCCTCTATATATAGTGAGTAAACAGATATGTCCATTCGCAATGAGTTACGACGAATAAGCACTTCATATTAAAATTACGGCATAAATGTTGACATATCATCTGCTTATATGTCGACAAAGGCTAGTCTAATTTGAAGACTTATTTATTTTAAAATATTTTGACAATCCTGTACCGTGTAAACTAATTTGACACTTTGTAAAATAGTTTTAACATAGTTTATAAACATTTTAACCTTTGAAAAACTCTTATAACATATTTTTAAATATTTTCTAAAAATATATTTGGTTTTAAAGGTAAGGATTAGAAAATGAGAAACATAGATCAAAGGTTGCTACCAAAGACTTTAACTATAATCAATGACTCTATAAACTTTACTATATCTTGATATCTTCATATCTCGATCTTTATATTCATAAGTCTTCGTGTCCATTCTTTGAGTCTTTATACTGTACCGTCTTTGATTCAATACGTGTACAATATTATGCACCGTATACTATATAACTTGGCAAAACATTAGTATCCATGTTTTATATGAATGTATATTGTTTTTATTAAGGTTGTTGTCATCAAAATCAATAACTGAGGTATTAACAAATCCCCCTTTTTGATGATGATAATTCTAATTTATAAAATATTATTTAACTCCCCTTGAGTTAGATGGCCCCTCTTTATACATGCATATGTATATTTTATATCCCCCCCCCCCCCGTTGTCATCAACTAAAATTGGTGAAAAACTAAAAACTCCCCATGACACATATGCTTAGAAAATATATATTCAAATCTATAATTCGAGTTAGACTGATACGATGATATATGATAAAGATATATTAAATAATGATGTATTTTATACTAAATATGATAATGAAGACTCATACGTTAAATTTTATTTCAAAGTTCAAACTACATAAAATCAAGTCATATATACAAGCCAATCCAACTCTAAACAAAATCAAAACAATCCAATCATTCAAACCAAATCAATCAAATCAAATAATTCAAACAGTCCAAACCATACCCTAAGAGTACATATCAAATCCAAACCTAATAACTAGATGCTCCGTGGAACTTCAAGCCAACCGTCAGACCCAAAGATTGGTTCTGCTTTGATGGCATCCCAATCTACATTATCCTTGTTAACAGTGCACTCTAGGTTGTTGGTTTTTTCATCTTTGATTAAGGAAGAAATCATCCATCGATTGGCATCAAAATGCTTTTCTTGTCCTTTGATCATCTGCATTTGATTCAACTCTTAATGGTTTTGTTTTCATAGGATAAAGGAGTGAATGTCTTTGCAAGATTTGAAGAGTTTGTTCAATATTTTCACATAACTTTTGAGGTGGAGAAGACATTTTGTGAAAATATGTTTGAGAATGAAAAGAGAGTATAAAATAAAATGATGAGTAGGTTTCCTGGAGGAAATGGGATTAAATAGGAGTAGAAAGTCATTTGAAATGAATGGATGGTTAGTAGCTATTTATATTTTGAAATTTAAAAAATTTGCTTTTCGCCGATATAAGTCAACATATAGGTAGCATGTATGTCGACATGCATAAATAAATTTTTGAAACAAGAATGTTTGCTATATTTTTTGTTTTTATCTTATACCATTATATGTTTTTAACTTACAGAGACTAATAAATAATATACAACAGTAAGAAATAACAGTAAGAAATATATTTCATTACTTAGAACATAGAGGATACACGGATTTCAATGATTAATAAAAGCAAATACATAAACACGACATGAACTTATACCAAAATCACACAATACAAAGCTAGATACCATAAGTAACCAACTAGATATATTTTAGAAGGTTGTAGATGATAATAATGAAGAGCCACCAAGTTTGAGAATGATCTTTCCAAAGTATTTGTCCACTTTGTTGGAAAGGGAAGTAAAATTTTTACAAAATGAAAGCTTAAACTTCTTTTGGTTTTTTAAGAAGCTTCTTTTGGTTCACTAGTATCTCTTTGTTGGTAGGGTGGGATGGTTCGTTTCTTCCTCCTCCTCCTCTTCTTCTTCCACTTCCATCCCATTCCCTTCTTCTTCCTCTTCTTGTTGAATTTCTTGATCTTCTTCCCATGTCAACCTTTTCTCCTTTTCAGGAAGAGTCTCATATGGTTCAAAAAATGGTGGAATGTGCATAAGAGAGATATTGGCTTTGTCCAAAACATTCGAGGAATGGATTTTTCTCCTATTAAATCCACACCAAAATATAAGAAAATTCCAGTAAGATACACATGTGTTTTTATGTCTAAATATTTACTTTTGAACAAAGTCATCTAAAATGACTTGTGCCTAATTTATGTTGCAGCGACCATAAATAGCAAAAAAAAAGCTTTGAGTTTTTTTAAATAGGGTTATTATAAGCATCCATCCTTGGAGTGATACTCTGTTGTAAAATGAGACTCATAAGTCTCGATCTTGCTCAAAGATTCTTGTATTTAAATTCAAAATCTTTGTCACTTTCAAAATATCATAAAGAACTTCACAATTTTGTATATCAATTCAAAAGTGGAGAGGCCAATTCCACTAGATTTACCACTATGAATATGACTAAAAACTTTACAATTTAAAACTATTTGAATACCATTAACGCTACTTTAAAGTTGACCTTCTTCTCGTTGATAAAACTTTCCATTTAAATTCGCATAAAACGTTTTGGCGAGATAGGATAACAAAAAAATCATTTTGAAAAACAAGAGTTTCATTTTCGAAATAGAGATCATGTAAAACATATGAAGAGAAATCTTCGAACTTAGCAAATCTACCACGTGAAACTTTTTCTAAAGTAGTATACTCCATAAGGCTTCAATGACATCTTTCTCATTGTAGAGAAAGCTTTTAATTTTCTTAGAGAGCCTAATGGTTTTTGAATTTTGACTAGAGGAAGCCATTATCGAAAGCTTAAGGAGATAAAGAATAAAATGAAATTTAAAATCATAAATAAGTGAGTAAAATGATAGGATGAAGATAGAATAAATACGTAGAAAATTAAAATAATAGGATGAAGATGAGGAAGGAGTAAGTGTAAAAAGAGAAGGAAGTTTGAATTTTGAATTCAAATTTCAAATTTCTGTTTTCTGGCATGTATGTCTATGTTATCCCACCTTTTGGTCAGGCCAAGATACCACAAATTCGGCTAAAACAGATGGCTATCGAGATTGGACATCAGTTGTATTTGAAACTATAGATGATAGTTGAATCCATTCGGATGAACAACATTCAAAAATGGCCAAGTAGGCCACTGATCGGGTCGGATCCCTAACTTTCGACCCAGTCAAGGTGCGATTAGTATAGAGTGACAAAGAAGACCCCATAAGACTACGTTTCAAATTGTCGAACAGAGTTCGTATGCTCGAGTTATGGGAAAAAGAAAATGGATCGGTGTTGACGGAAAGGTGGTAATTTCTTGGAGTCGGATGCGGGAAAATTTGCTACTTTCTTAGGTTCGGCACATGGTTCGCTTGGATTCATAGAAATTGGAAGTGCTGGATCGTGCTTGGAGTCTGATGCATGTTTTCTTGGATAAAAATGGTCGGCACCAATCGTTTTGGAGAAAAACGATAGGCACTGATTGTTTTTCGTGCTTGGAGTCGGATACATATTTGCTTGAAGGTTGCTTGGAAAAAAAACGATGGGAACTGATTGTTTTTTGTGCTTGGAGTCAGAATCACGTCTGTTTGGAGAAAATTTCGATTTTACCCGAGTCTAACCCTGGGTTAGAACCTTCAGCATCTGCTTCAAGCCAGAGAGGTTGTTACTTTGGGTCTCGCTTTAAGTCAGTCCCAAAGTGGGTTTTTCGACGGTCGTTTTGGCGATTTTTGATGATGATCGATCGGTAACTCAAATTGTAATACTCCATTACATGACACATTGGGAGCATCAATATATTAATGAAAGAAGTCCCCAAAAAAGATCGCATTTCATTTAGAGCAAGTTGAACGATCTGCAAACATTGTTCTTGAACGATCGAATCATTTCAGCCCAAACGATTCAACTCGACATAGATTGATCAATACCTTACAAAAGCTAAGTTGGAATGGCATGAAACTTTGGAAGCATGGACTAGAGGCAAAGGAGACCCACCACAGTGATCACACCTCAAAAGGAGCAAGTGCGAATGATCGATCTTCAGCACAAACAACTCAACTCCACGGAGAATGTGATATCTCACAATGTTAAGTTGGAATAGCATGAAATATGGAGAGCAAATAGCTAACATCCAACATACTAAAATGATCGCAACTCAAAAGGAGTTAATATGAACGATCGGCAAGTAACTATTGTTAACCTCCCTTTTGGCAAGGCAGGATTTAACTCAACGGATATTACAATCGTCGAGGCTAGATGCCCGGAGAGGCGATTGCATGGATTTAAGATGGAATATACTCAAGGCTATGATCGACACTGCCAAAAATTGGATCGAGCTCCAATCGAAGCGAGATCGATAAGGAATGATAAACAAGGCCCGGTGAGGCTACACTTCGAATTTGAGGACAAACGGAGTTCATATGCTCAAGATATGGATGGATCAATGTTCATGGTAAACAATTTTGTATCGATCAATATGTATACGACTCCGCATAACTAAACTTGCTACTCAGGTTGGATACGGATCAATAGTTATGGAACAATGGATACAGGTTGATGGATGTGGATTTTTGCTTTCATATTGATGTGATTCGTATTGATCAAACAACATCAGGATGGATATAGGTATTGATAGCGCACTATACATCTTGTTTCGGATTGATCAGGATTCGTATCTATCCAATTCATATCGATCAAAGGCGGCGTCAAATCGATACGAAATTCATACTTCACCAGAGCACATCAGATCGATGTAAAGACAAGAGCATTTGATGGATTCAGAGGCATATTTTGTACCGATCATTCGTATCGATCGATACGAAAGAAGCGTTCAAGGAATGGAGCGCAAAACATGGATCATTGCATATGACTCAGATCGATGCGAAAGCAATAGATACGGAATGTGATGGATACGAGGTAATGAATTCGAAAGTTTCAGCCTACACTTGTAAATTCAATCTTGGATCGATCATATCTCACACTCTACATGTTGGAACTTCATGAAATTTGAAGAGCAAGGAATTTGCACTATCATCTTTCACCATGATCGATCTCAGCTGATTTTAACATGGGGATTATCAATACGAGGGGCTTATAGATCAATCCAGGAATGAGGATATGGGCCTCACCGTTCCTCATACGGGCTTTTATGGTCTAGCAGACTTTTAGGAGGAAATCTCAGCTAAGTATCTCAGCTCCTTCATCTATAAATAGAAGGGGCATGGCTCAAGAAAGGGATCTTCTTCTCTTTTACCTAAACTCTACTATTTTGGTTATTGATATTCAAAAGATTATAACTGTAATTACCGTATAATGGGAATAAAAGGATCAATTCAAAGTGGACGTAGGCCGGAGATAGCCGAACCACTATAAATCTGGTGTCTTATTTTACTTTCTTTCATTTAAATTTTACTATTTCTTTATTTTTACCTCTATTTTATCTGGACCTGTGACTGGATATTGAGGATTTGTGTATAAACACTGGTGCTTTCATTACATACGGGGTTTGTGACCATTTTTAGCGCAAACACTTTGGTGCTTTCATTGAGAGGACTAGCCCTCGATACATTGGATTTAGAGTTCGGATTTGGAAAGCTAAAGGATCAGAACTAGGAGGAACCATGATTTGGCAATCAGCTAGAAGGACATTACCAGAAAGGAGCTATCTAGAGGATAGTCAAGGGGCTTCCTCCGGAGTTGGACAGTTTAGGCATCCATCTACATCATAAGGGATGAGATGTAGACTATGATGGTCTCTATGCAGGAGTGGTTGCTAAAAAGGTAGGAGTAGATGATGCAGAATCTTCTTAGACAGTTCGGACAGGGTGGAGCAGCAGGAGCTCACGTCCACGAAGCTAGATCAGAAGGACTTAACAGGTAATCAGATGGAGCAGTTCAGCAGGGGAAGCCTCCAATCAACACATAGCTATCAATCTGGACGGATCTAGACTCGGGGGAACACCCCCGTGTAATGCTGGACCAATTCATGGAAGAATGCCAGGTGAAGCTACACAGCCCGGCGCCAACAGGAATACAAGAGTGCATGACGAGGAGTACATACCAGAATCCCCTCAAGGGCTTGGGGGCAGTTAGCAAATGAAGACGGGAGGCAACCCTTGGTGGACAATATTGGATTGGTTGAAATTATTAGGCGAATTATGCATGGAGGTCTGATAAACAGAGATCTGGAAGGAGTAAATAGGTGTCCATTCACTCCCAATATCACGATGGCTAGGAATCCACTAGAGTTCAAACTGCCTACATTGGAAGCATATAATTGTAGGACGGATCCTACCGATCATTTGATGAGATATACTAGACACATGGAAATGTTGGGGGCATCGAAGGACGTTATGTCCCGTTGTTTCCCCCAGTACTTGACGGATATAGCTGTTATGTGGTTCAAATAGTTGGAAAATGGATCTATTAGGACATGGACAAAATTGGTGGACCGATTTTTGAAATAGTTTTGGGTTCATATCAAGAGGCCAAAAATGTGATGACACCGACGTCGGTGAAGCAGAGGACAAGAGAGTTGCTCAGGGCTTTCCTAACCTGATTTAATGTGACGGTTTCTTCAGTGGATCGGCCGAATCCATTAAAGGTTCTAATGGCGGCAGTGTTAGGAGTCAGAGACAACTCGGATTTCAAGATATCATTGATACGGGATCTACCAATGGATCTCCGGGAATTCTTTTATGAGGCCGAGAGATTTCTTCGGCAAGAGGATGCAAGCTTGGGTATAAAGCCAAAGGAAGTAAACATGGTTAAGGATGGAGGACCATCCGGTGAGAGCTCGGGTAAGGAAAAGGATAAAAGGAAGAGGAAGTTGGATGACGATTTAGGCAGGACAAAGAAATAACGGAGGAAACCAAAATTCTCCACCTACACCAGACTGAATGAGACATTGGAATGGATATACTTGGATACTCGGGATCGCCTTCCTTATCAAAGGCCGACAAGGAGGGAACTCTCGGAACGTGAAAGGGCATCAGGAAGGCATTGTCTTTTTCATAACCTTGATGGGCATGATATCAACAGCTGTAGGTATCTAAAGGATATAACCGAGGAGCACCTAAGGAGTGGTCAGTTGCGACAGTACGTTGAGACTCGGAATGCGGCTGTGGAGCAGAAGCAGCCACCGTCTACCTCAAATATCGACAGCGTGAAGCCCAGGAATGATGGTCGGTTGGTCATCAACTAATCAGGATGATAAGCAGCAAACTCTGGGCAGACGGCTAGGTCACTTACTCATATACAGGGATGTAGATAGCCCCTAGGCATGCTTTGAGAGATGATAAACCGTGATGCTCTAGTTTGTGATATCTGCTTTCTTTTTCTGGTTTGATTTTGGAGTTTGGTTTAGACTCTTGGTTTTGTTGGTTTTTTGGTTTGAATTTCATTTTGGATTTTGGTTTGGATCTTCTTTTCTTGATTTGTTTGGGATTTTGATATGGATTTTTGGTTTTTTGATTTGATCTGGATTACAGATTAGATTTTTGATTGGATTTTTATCTTGCTATTGATAAAAGGTCATAGGGTTTGGATTATTCCTGGCAAGGTGTAGGTCACTTCGTCCGAATGTGGCGAATCGACTTATTCAGGTCATCAAGTATGGACTATGCTCGACAATGGTACGGAGATACTAGGATTTGACTTAGGATTTAAACCATGGCATTACTTAGCGTTCAAGAATACTGAACCAAGATCGCCGTCGGTCTAGGACATAGGCCAAATCTTTGCTTAATATAGGTCATCGAGTGTGAATTATGCTTGGCAAGAACCCCGAGAAGTTATGTGTAATAACCTGTCTTTTTGGATGTTTTAAGTAGATACACATGTTAGACTCAAACCATTCGAAAGGGCAGATTGTTATGGGGTAAATAAAAAAAGAGAAGGAATAAAACAAACATAGAATCTCACAGTGGAATGACAAAATATAATAATCAAATAACAAATCATGAAGCTGTTTACAAAAAATATTTGACTATACTAATACAATACAAAATCCGAGTTACATACAACAAGAATAAATAAACAAATGCAGTGGAACAACATGATGCAGCGGAATAAATAGAATAAATTATAGTACAAATCTTCGTCTTAGTCCTCCAGGAATAAGGTCTTCAACCCTAAAATGCTCAGGCTGACCCGAGCGAATTGAAAAGACAGAACACTCGAGTCAGAACTAAAAAATCTTATGTAAGTTAAATCAATGGTAAATATGAGTGTGACGGCGTCAGAGCTGTTTACGGGTTTTGACATCTCCTATCCAGTGTCTAACGTGAGTGTAATAACTTAATAGATGTTCGAGATTCCCATCTCCTAAGGATCCGTTAAACTATCTACTATGTAGTACAATATTCTATTATAATAGTGTCTACAATAAAGTAAAGTATTAAAATAGCATTAAGGCGTTACCTATATCCCCCTTAACACATTTTGATATATTCCCATAGTCTATACAGTATCGTGATTCCTCCGTAAACTGGAGGGCTATCAGAGGGCACTCCATAGTTGTGGTACAAACAAAACTCGTAGAAGGAGCTCTAGGGCATGTGAACATGGCACTCGAGGCAATGCTAGGGTAGATTTACAAAATTGCAGAACTGGAGGGGTGGTACTGCATGGCAGCTACTACCGCCCACCTCGGAACACACTCCCAAATCAAAATCAAGGGGTGGCCACCAAATTATCACAAATGTCATAATATGGTATCGAAGAAGCATATCCGATCGGAGGAATGACCTCACTTGGCCCAAGTATAGCTCCAGTTTTAGTCACATCTAAGCTGACTCACAGGAGTTAGGTCACGTCATATAATCGTTCGCCAAACCATACCACTTCATTTCTAAAATCTCCACCACACACACGGTTGTTAAAGTGGTTTTCGATATTGGCAGAGAGTATGACAATATCTGATCCCGGTCTCTTTAACAACCAAACGCTTATTTCACACCGGATGGTTCTCTTATATTTCAAAAGTCAATTCACAATTTTTATCAAACTATCATATTCGATTTCAAATCATATCTCTTTCGAAATCATATTCACTTTCAAAATCATATTTACTCAATATGCCATTTCATAAAAAAGGTATCAATTTTAATTCCAACTTAAGTTGTACCATCATCAAGGATTTAAATATAAATATTTCAAAGTCTGAAATTTGGAAAATAAGTCTATATGGTCAAAATAGTTTTATAGTTTTAAAATAGTTTATATTAAATTCGTTTAAATAGTAAAAATAGTTTAAATACGTTTAGATTTGATTTAATTAGATTTAAAATGTTTCAAATAGATTTAATTAATTTTAAAATGGTTTTTAATAGATTAAATAATTTAAAATAAATTAAATAGATTTAAAATAGATTAAATAAATTTAATTGGTTTAAAATAGGTAATAGATTAAATTGGATTAAATAGGTTATAATAGATTAAAATAAATTAAAATAGTTTAAATTGATAAAAATAGTTTAAAATAGTTTAAAATAGATTTCAAAGTTATATCTAAACAATTCCAATAACTCAATTTCGATAAATTCATTTATATTTGGCGCTTCAACCTTGAAATTCCAATTTAAATCCTTTAAACAATTCATTTAAACCAATTCTAATTTCAGCATTAACACTTGGATTATCGAAAATAATTCTGTTTATGTAAATCAATTTCTATTTCAAACACCAATTAACCGAATTCAAAATTTTAAAAATTCGAAAATCATTTAATTTAACCAATCTGGTGTCCATATATAATTTTCTACCCTAGGGTCAAATAATACGAATATTTATCATTTCAATCCGCAATTTACAATTTTACGGTTACATATCATTTCAAACCACAATCCTGAGTTAAATAAAAATCCATAAAATCGCTCGAGTCTATCATTTTAATCCATAAAGATTTTTCCCTAATCTATAGATCATTTCGGTATGTATCATTTCAACCTGTAGTGAATTTGTAGTTTATAACGATATAAAATACAACATCCATTCATACAACATCAATAATCAAACATCCATCACAATCATTATCCAAATCAATCAATAAACATCAATGGATAACTGATAATCAATCACAGGTATTAAATTGACAATTTAAAATTCAATTTAAAATTAAAAAAAAGTTAAATGCTATAAAAGTCAAATTTAACCAGAATGAAAATTTAACAAATCAAACAAGAATCAATTAATTTCTAATTACATCACGAGTTAAATTTTACTAACATAAGATAATTTAGTAATTGTGAATGGGTTGACACTCACCTTCGGTTTTAAATCAAATTAAAATCCAATTTAACGCCCAAATTTGAATGGTCTCAGATGTGATATCCCGGAATTTTTGACAATATCTATTTAATAATCTGTATTAAAATTTAAATTGATTTGATAATTTTTGTTAGTAAAATTTGAATTGATTTAAAAATCTTCTTTAATAAATATTTAATTGGCAGAATTTATTTTTTAAAGCTAATAAATTGGTTTCTATTTATAATATAAATATATGGTTTATATTGTAAATATATTAGCTTTGATTTAAATTTAATAAATAAAGCATATTTTCTAATCTAATATTTTTAGTAATTTGAAAATTTGTTTTTATTTAATATAAAGCTTTTCAAAGTTATTAAATAAATAATTTTGGTTCAAATTTAATAAATGAATCTTGATTTAAAATTATAATATATTTATATATATTAATAATTTGGAATTTTGATTTAATTTAATATTAAGTTTTTCAAACCTATTTAATAAATAAGTATATGATTTTAAATTGTTAAGATAGATGTTTAAATGTTTAAAATGATTTCGGCTTAAGTTTGGAATTTTAATTAATTAACAAAAAGGTTTATTTTGTTTTCTTTTTAAAATATAACTTAATAAAATAAGTAATTTATTAACAAAGAAATAATTTCTTTTATAATTATTTTAATTTGATAATGGGTTATTTGTAAAAACAATATTAATAATGTATTGCTTTACAATTGGATTCTTAATAAAAATAGCATTGTTATTTCAAATTTAATTTGTATGTATAACTTGATTTTTAAATATTAGATTTTTGAATTTGATTTGAATTTGAATATAAAGTTTTAAAATCCAAAGTATAGATTTTAAATTGTTTTGGGTTTCTAAATATATGCATAAACTTTTATTTATAAGCATGATTGGTTTTTATTTCTTTTAAAAAAAATTATCTATACATATTAAATACTAACTAACTAATTAATTAAGCGTAACCTATATATTAACATATAAATTAAATAATAATTACTTTATTAAGACATGTGCTATTTACCTAAGCTCTATATAACAAATGTTAAAAGATAACCATTCTAATTTGACAAATGTTAAAATTTTGTGCAGGTGTCCTTATTTATTTTCATTTTCTTTATTTTATTAAATCACAAAATCTACTTATGTAAATACATTTGCCTCTCACTTTTTTCTTTTTTTCTATCTTCATAGTTCAAAGTTAAGAAAACTTCAACCTGTTTATTTCTCAAACCTTAAATCACTTCCTTGTAAACAAATCTTCAAAACCAAAATCTAAAACCTGTTCATATGCAAATCAGTAATTCTCCTCATAAAACAAATCCGTAAACAACTCTTCAAAACCAAAAATCAAGAAATCATGTTCAAAATAAAATCAGTAATTCTCTTCACTTCAAAATGCAATCCTACAATTTCAAATCTGTTTTTTTAAAGCCTGGGTCTTCAAATCAATGCACCTGCCATTTTCAAACAAAAAGCAAAAGCATTTTTCTTTTCAATCTGGAATTATCTTCTATATTACAAACCTGCATTTTCAAAGCAACTTCATTTTCAAGCATAAGTTTTTAAGAAAGGCAAATCTACATTTTTTTCTTAAATCTGGTAATTGGCTCTGCATGAAACCTGGAAACTAAAGCAATACAAATCCCTGTAACATCTTTCCAAATCAGTAGCCTATACATTTCAAACAAAATCAAATTTGAAAATCTATTCTAAAGTCTGGAAGCATGCAAGCAGTTTTAAATCAAAGGGAGCAATGCTGTTTTAAAGTTCAAAAGCATTTCAAATGGAAGCTCTGTTCATTTTGAAATAGGTGAGTAACTTTTAATTTTTTTAAAAATAGTTGGTTGCATGTTAGTATGGTTGAATATAAATAAGTATTGCATATGTAAAAATCCGATATGAATATTTGATTTCTGTGCATACTCTCTGTGTGTGTGTGTGTGTGTGTGTGTGTGTGGTGCTCTATCTTGTTTCCAGGCCAAATTTTTATTTAAAAATCTTTATCACATGATCTAGTGTTTGATAGGGTCTGATTTTCAGACAAATGTTGTTTGGTTTAACCTAGATTTATGTTTAAGAATTTAAATTAGACAAAATAAGGCATGCTGCCTCTGGAAATATTGAAACATCAGTGTATGTTGATATAAATCAAAAATTCAAACTGTGTAATTTACTAATTCAGTATTATTAATCAAAATCATTAACTAAAATATGATATTTAAATCAAGAATCATAGTTTTTAATTTACGAATGAACGTACAGTTCTTGTTTGAACTGAATATGAACTTATGGGATTTTATGGTGATATATGTATCTGGAGGGGATGGATTTCTTCTAGATGATGGAGGAGTGATCCATGAATCATGGAAAAATACTTGGAGGCGATGCAATTCATGGTGGAAGTTGCGGCAGTGAAATCTTTTCTAGAACCCTAGTTTAACTAGGTTAGGTTAATCGATTAACCACCTCCTCTTTAGTGGATCGAGTGCTTCAATGTGACGACCACCCATGACTCCTGCACTAAACAAGGAAATAGTGCGCTGTAAGGAGTGCCAGGCAGCCATGAATGATCATCAAGGTAAGGTAAAAACAGCGGAGTCTATCGTATTACTCACAGCGCAGGGATAAAATACAATAGAAAAGTATACATAGTGAAGCTCCATATAACAGAATCTCATCATACACTACAAAACAATTTGATACAAACATCTGAATAGTCAATACATCAAGCCTCACTACATAACACTCAGAGAGTCATACAAGCAGCGGAACATCCAGTACATATAGTAAGAAAAACAATATGCAAAAGCCTCCAGCTCGTCTTCGTCATCAACAGCGTTGGTCACTGAGAACAGCACCTGTCACCTGCTACCTAGTCTGCCCATCCCAAAACGGATGAACAGCCCAAGGTAATAAGAGTTGAACATAAAACCTTGAGTCAGACAACAGTCTTAGTGAGCGGTAAATCAACTATCAAACATACCAAAAGAGCATAAAGGGTAAAAAGGAATAGGAACCCAACCATCCCACTCCACCTCTTTCTACAGTGATAGCCCCCAGACCCACTAAGCAGAAATAAACATAGCAAAGCAGACATTTAAAGTAAAACAATTATCACTCGAGTCAAGGTCGATGTTTTCCAAGCACAAACCCCCAAGGCCTAAACCAAGATCAGATAAGCACCCACAAAACATCGCACTTGAGACCGAGTGACGATACAACCAAAGCATCCAAACATCCATGACTCTGGCTATCACTGTTATCATTGCCTCGATATCACCGTTAATTGAATGACCGGCTCATTCTTTCATCCGTCCGTCAAGGGCTAATGGTAACCCCAGTTCTAGACATAGCTCCGCACGTCATCGTGACCCGTGCCTGGACTATCGAATCTGCCCAAAGTACTAGACCATCAACTATTAGTCTTGGGACTATCGAATCTGCCCAGCGTACTCTTGCTTTGAGCATGCTAGAACCTTCAACAACGATGAAATCTCAGCCTCCTAGTCATCCTCCTCGACGACCATTCTCATACTAGCTCAAGCGCCCCTCGAGCCAACCATTATCAACGAACTCGAACCATATCACCGAGTTATCAACCTGCTTGGGATGACCCATCTGGATTAAACCAAGGCTATCTCATATCATGCTTTGCTTCATCGCATCATAACAAAGTCCCATCTCAACATCATGCTTTGCTTCATCACATTATAGCAAAGTCCCATCTCAACATCATGCTTTGCTTCATCACATCATAGTAAAGTCCCATCTCAACATCATGCTTTGCTTCATCAAATCTATCCATATGAGCTTTATCATCCACTTCATATGCCACGCGCAGCTTTCCTTATTAAAGACCCTTTCCACTTAGCTTTTGAATCATATTCGACCAACTTGTCCAAATCAAATCATCAATCAACTAATTTATAACAATCAATCAGATCGATCATTAATCCAAGTAATCAATCATTCAAACAAGATCTAAATAAACAGTTATAACAATAATGGCAATTTCGTAAATAAAGAGTCCAAATCTAACAAGCATGAATTCACAGTAATACTTTGATGAATGAACTAGCATAGGTTAACATGTAGTAAAGTGGATATCAAAACTTTATGAACGATGGATCTACATGCAGACTTAAGGAAAATGTATGAAATCACTATCTTTAACACACAAACAAACCACCGATCCAATATACTCCTTTGGGTCCGTGTGAGAGATAACCACCACTCACCGAATCACCTAAACGCTTCAAAAGCAACTAACTTCAGATCTGGACAGCAAAGGATCTAGCTTGATCCGACAAGATTTCCCTTCAAACGATGAAGTCTCTCTTTGAAGAATGTAGATCTTCCATTTTGGCTCTTGGATCTTCAATTTGATCTTCAATCTTGGATGGAAGGAAGCACTAGATTAGAGTAGAGAAAAGAAGTGAAGAAGTGTAGCACTCGAGCTCTCAAAATGGCAGGACTTCGTCGCTTCAAAATCCAGATCCCAAAAAGAGAGATAAGCACTTCTATTTATAGGCCAAACCTATGAGTCGTTCGCCTCCTTAAGTCGGTCACGACTTAACAAGGCCCACGACTTACGACTCATCAACCCCACGGCCTACTGACTCAAGCTTCTACGCGACTTAACTTAGATACGACCTAACGACTCAGCAACTAAACACAGGAGACGACCTACCGACCTAACACAAACACGGCTCAACACACACACGACCTAACACACTGCCGCATTTCTACCTAAGTCCTAAGTCGTTTCAACGACTCAACGACTTACGACTCAACGACCTAGCGACTTAGCAGTACCTAAGACTTTCCATGGCCCAACAACCTAACGACTTAACCTATGCGCCTTTAGCGACTTAATTATGGTCGCGACCTAACACCCTTGCCTTCATGCGACCTACGACCTAAGCCTTATCTCGTCCACGACCTAACTGCAAACACAGGGTCTCACGACCTAAACGACAACGACCTAAGCCATCTTCCTTAAGCCGCTCGAACAACCTACCTCCCTTAGATCGTTAACCCGCTTATGCCGTTAACTCCTAAGCCGCTAACTACCTTAAGTCGCTAGTTATCTTAGGTCGGCCAAACCCCTAAGTCGCTCACTCCTATAGGTCGGTCACTACTATAGGTCGGTCAAATCCTATAGGTCGCTCCACCGACTTATGCTACAACACGACCCAACCCTGGACGACTCAAACTCCAAACAACTTAAATTCCAAACGACTTAACAACACTAACAACCTAATGACAACAGTTCTACGATTCTTCGATCCGTAAAAATACGGGTCGTTACATTCCCTCCCCCTTAGGAATTTCACCCCCGAAATTCCAAACAAACAAGAGCAACCAAAACTATTCTGCATGCCTACCATCCATAGCAATCAATAAACCATGTATTCAATTACTAGCCTAGCATGCAGAAATCTAAGACTAGAACAAGTTACAAATTCATGAGATGTCACGACACCTTAGGGCCATTCCTCGAAGAGTTCAGGATGAGCTGCCTTCATCCTCTCTTCCTCCTTCCATGTACAGTCGTTAACATCATCACTCCATTGTACCTTGAGCAACCTGACTGCCTTCCTCCTAAACTATTTCGTGTCAGTTTTCACAACACGAAGCGGCTTACGAGGTCTTCTAACAACTGGATTAACTTCTAAATCTTCATAGCTATCAGTAGAAACCACTGTATTCGAGTCGTGCACATACTTCCGTAGATACGATACATGAAAAACATTGTGCACACTCGCCATCTTTTCCGGTAACTCCAATTTATACGCGAGCTTTCCAATTCGCTCGATGATCGGGAATGGTCCTACAAATCTCGGAGTCAATTTCCCTTTCTTCCCGAATCGAACAACATTCTTCAAGGGAGAAATCTTCACAAAAACCATATCACCTACGTCGAATTCCAAATCCTTACGACGCTTATCGGCATAACTTTTCTGACGGTCTTGGGCTGCCTTCATTCATTGCCGAATGATCTCTATACAATCCGTAGTCTGTTGAATCATTTCTGGCCCAAGTATCAACTTTTCTCCTGTTTCCAACCAACATGTCGGAGAGTTACATGGTCTTCCACACAATGCTTCATATGGTGCCATACCAATACTTGACTGGTAACTGTTCTTATACGCAAATTCCACCAAAGGAAGATGATCTTCCCATGATCCTCCGAAGTCTAAAACACATGCTCTGAGGAGATCTTTCAAAACTCTGTTGACTCTCTCTGTCTGACCATCTGTTTGGGGGTGATAAGCTGTACTCAAACACAACTCGGTTCCCAAAACTTCCTGGAAGCTCTTCCAAAATCCACTAGTGAACAATGGGTCTCGATCGCTCACTATGCTTTTCGGAATACCATGGAATCGAACTATCCACTTAACATATAGCTCAGCCAATTTCGATGCAGTCCTGGTTGATCGAACAGGAATGAATCTTGCACTCTTAGTCAAACGATCTATGATGACCCAAATCCCTTCATTTCCTGCCCTTGTTCTAGGTAACCCATCAATAAAATCCATCGATATTTGCTCCCACTTCCATGTAGGAACTTCTAATGGCTGAAGCAATCCACTTGGCTTCTTCTGTTCGGCTTTTACCAACTGGCAGTTCATGCATTTGGAAATAAAATTTCCGACATCCTTCTTCATACCTTCCCAGTAATAGGTTCTCTTCATATCCCGATACATCTTATTTCTACCTGGATGAATTATCAACTTCGAATGATGACTTTCCTTCAGAAATTCATTCCTCAATTCATCTCTATCGGGAACAACCAGTCGTCCTTGCTTTCGAAGCCAACCCTCTCGATCGACCTCGAATCCTTTATCCTTCTCTGGATCCAATCCAGATTCCAAATCACGGATAATCTTGACAAGCTTATCGTCTCGCTTTTGGCTCTTGCCAATTCTTTCCACCATAGTAGGTCTTATTGATAAGTTTGCCAACATCTCAGGTTCCAATTCACATCTGGGCCTGAAGTCAAATCCAGCCAAATAATCAAGACTCTTCCATTCTGAAAACATGGCTCCCAATCCTGCATGTCTTCGACTTAACGCATCTGCCACTGCGTTACCTTTTCTCGGAGTATAGGCTATACCAAAATCATATGATGCTAAAAACTCTAGCTATCGTTGCTGCTGGAGATTCAAATCCTTTTGGGAGAAAAGATACTTCAATGACTTATGATCTGTAAACAACTCGAATCGAACTCCCAGTAGGTAATGTCTCCGCATCTTCAGAGCAAATACAATCGCCGCTAACTCCAAATCATGAGTCGGATAATTCCATTCATGCGGCTTCAGTTGTCAACTTGCATATGCAACAACTTTATCCTTCTGCATTAGCACTGCTCCAAGTCCAGTACCACATGCATCGGTGTAAACCACCTTCTCATCATTTCCACTTGGAATAGTCAAAACGGGAGCATTTGTCAGTCGCTCTTTCAGGATTCCGAAAGCTTGTTCACACTTAGCATCCCATCTGAACACTTGGTTCTTTTTCGTCAATCCTGTTAATGGTGCAGCTATCTTGGAAAAATCTTTGATAAAAACCGACGATAATATCCAGCTAATCCAAGAAAACTTCTCACATCAGATGCATTCTTAGGTCTAACCCAATCCTGGATTGCTGCCACCTTGGCGGGATCAACCGCTATTCCATTTCCAGAGATAATATGACCTAAGAACCTCACTTCACTCTTCCAGAAGTGACACTTCGAAAACTTAGCCTTCAGCTGATGTTTTCGCAGGGTTTCCAAAACAATACGCAAGTGCGTCTTGTGCTCTTCTTCAGTTCTGGAATGAATCAAAATATCATCCACGAACACAAGTACGAGCTTGTTCAACTGATCCCTGAACACCCTATTCATAAGATCCACAAAATATGCCGGTGCATTGGTCAATCCAAACGGCATTTCCAGCCACTCATAGATACCGGATGGTGTCCTGAAAGCAGTCTTCGGCACACTATCCTTTGCCACTCTCAACTGGTGAAATCCCGTTGCCAAATCCATCTGAGAAAACACCTTAGCTTCGTGAAGCTGATCAAACAAGTCATCTATTCTCGGCAATGGATACTTGTTTTTCTTAGTCACTTTATTCAACTCACGATAATCCACACACAACCTCAACGATCCATCCGCTTTGGTTGCAAATACAACTGGTGCACCCCATTCGGACACATTACGCCGAATGAATCCTTTCTGTAAAAGTTCATCAACTTGCACCTTCAACTCTTGCTGTTCCCTAGGCGCCATTCGCCTAAGAGGCATCACAACAGGTCTGGCTCCTTCAAATAGATCGATATGAAACTCGATCTCTCTATGCGGCGGTAACCCTTTGACCTCATCAAAGACATCCTCAAATCCATTCACAATAGGCACTGATGACAGTCCATCCCGTGGAACAACTAGCGAATACATGAAGCTCATGAAGATGCCTTCTTCATGCTTACATCGTATCACAACCCTTCGCCCCTCCACATTCTCGACTGTCACCTCTAGCCTCTTACAATCAACCCTTGCCGCATACTTCCTAAGCCAGTCCATACCCAAAATAATTCCGAACTCCGCAAAGTTCAGAACAAAACAATCACAAACAAAAGAGCAATCATGACTCGACACAACCAGACCATGACATACCATACACAAACAAGACGAACCCCCAACTGGATTAGTCACAACCAATGGTCTATCAACTATATCCGGTTCCAAACCCAACCGGCCTACAAGTTCATTAAAAACAAAAGAATGCGACGCTCCAGTATCGAACAACACTCTAACTGGAACACCACCAATGGAAAGAGTACCTTGTACGACCACAATCTTCCCTTTCTCTTCCGTAGTAGGAGCTTTTGAAGACGATGGCACAGCCCCTAAAGCATAAGCTTGCACAATCTGTTTGTCCTTCCTCGGTTCTGGACAATTCTTCTTAATATGCCCCAGCTTGTCATAGTTGTGGCACTTCACTGGCACCTTTGGATTCTTACAATCCCTAGACAAATGGCCCTTCTGCTGACAATTGTAGCAGGTCACTTCACCCTTCGGCTTCTTCTGGCCATCCTTACCCTTCTGCTGCTGCTGCTTTCTCTTCTTGTTTCCACCCTGCTGTGGTTTAGATTCCTCCTTAGTCACAGCAACAACAGATCCTTCCTTAGGAAACAGATTCTCGTGCCCGAGAGCTTTCTCCACAAGCCTCTCAAAAGGATCGTCCAGATGATCCACCAACTGCCTCCCAAGGTAAGTGTCCAAGCCTATCACAAACTTCTCATTCTTCTGATAGGGAGATTCAATCTACGACCGAGCATACTTGGACAAAGCTTCAAACTCAGAAACATACTCAAGAACTGGTCTTCCTCCTTGCTTGAGCTCCACAAACTTCTTGAACAGAACAGATTTCTGAGCTGTAGAAATGAACTTAGCCTCAAATCTGGCTTGGAATTGCACCCAAGTGATCTCTTCCTCCGGAGTATCAATGGTGATAGAATTCCACCAATCAGAAGCTCTTTCCTGAAGCTGTCTTGATGCGAGCTTCCTTTTGGTTGCATCCTCAATTCCCAAATCACCAAAGATCCTTCTACAAGCATCTATCCATCTTTGAACTTCAATGGTTGATTCTGTTCCCAAGAAAACCTTTCCTCCAAGAGCAGTATAGTCTTTACACAACTTAGCAAAATCCATCGGTTTTGGAGCTTGAACTTGAACTCCAACATCTACCATTGGCCCTGGAGCTGGCATCCTTCTCATGATCGAAGTCATCATAGCCTCGAACATAGAAGCATAATCAGTAGCCACCCCAGCAGCACGGCCTTCCCTAGCAGCTGGTCTCCCTCTTCGACTCATTCTTAATATCTATAAGAAAATGATTAATATACCTTGAGAAACAACTGCATAAGAGTTCAAATCCTTCTAAGATACTATATTGTACATAGTAATCATCCATCAAAATACAATTACGTCTCTCATACGTAGTTACGTCAGCGAGCGTTGGCTAAAATCGATTAACCAAAGCTCTGATACCAAATGTGACGACTGCCCATGACTCCTGCACTAAACAAGGAAATAGTGCACTGTAAGGAGTGCCAGGCAGCCATGGATGATCATCAAGGTAAGATAAAAACAGCGGAGTCTATCGTATTACTCACAGCGTAGGGATAAAATACAATAGAAAAGTATACATAGTGAAGCTCCATAGAACAGAATCTCATCATACACTACAAAACAATTTGATACAAACATCTGAATAGTCAATACATCAAGCCTCACTACGTAACACTCAGAGAATCATACAAGCAGCGGAACATCCAGTATATATAGTAAGAAAAACAATATGCAAAAGCCTCCAGCTCGTCTTCGTCATCAACAGCGTTGGTCACTAAGAACAGCACCTGTCACCTGCTACCTAGTCTGCCCATCCCAAAACGGATGAACAGCCCAAGGTAATAAGAGTTGAACATAAAACCTTGAGTCAGACAACAGTCTTAGTGAGCGGTAAATCAACTATCAAACATACCAAAAGAGCATAAAGGGTAAAAAGGAATAGGAACCCAACCATCCCACTCCACCTCTTTCTACAGTGATAGCCCCCAGACCCACTAAGCAGAAATAAACATAGCAAAGCAGACATTTAAAGTAAAACAATTATCACTCGAGTCAAGGTCGATGTTTTCCAAGCACAAACCCCCAAGGCCTAAACCAAGATCAGATAAGCACCCACAAAACATCGCACTTGAGACCGAGTGACGATATAACCAAAGCATCCAAACATCCATGACTCTGGCTATCACTGTTATCATTGCCTCGATATCACCGTTAATTGAATGACCGGCTCATTCTTTCATCCGTCCGTCAAGGGCTAATGGTAACCCCAGTTCTAGACATAGCTCCGCACGTCATCGTGACCCGTGCCTAGGACTATCGAATCTGCCCAGAGTACTAGACCATCAACTATTAGTCTTGGGACTATCGAATCTGCCCAGCGTACTCTTGCTTTGAGCATGCTAGAACCTTCAACAACGATGAAATCTCAGCCTCCTAGTCATCCTCCTCGACGACCATTCTCATACTAGCTCAAGCGCCCCTCGAGCCAACCATTATCAACGAACTCGAACCATATCACCGAGTTATCAACCTGCTTGGGATGATCCCGTCTGGATTAAACCAAGGCTATCTCATATCATGATTTGCTTCATCGCATCATAACAAAGTCCCATCTCAACATCATGCTTTGCTTCATCACATCATAGCAAAGTCCCATCTCAACATCATGCTTTGCTTCATCACATCATAGCAAAGTCCCATCTCAACATCATGCTTTGCTTCATTAAATCTATCCATATGAGCTTTATCATCTGCTTCATATGCCACGGGAAGCTTTCCTTATTAAATACCCTTTCCACTTAGCTTTTGAATCATATTCGACCAACTTGTCCAAATCAAATCATCAATCAACTAATTTATAACAATCAATCAGATCGATCATTAATCCAAGTAATCAATCATTCAAACAAGATCTAAATAAACAGTTATAACAATAATGGCAATTTCGTAAATAAAGAGTCCAAATCTAACAAGCATGAATTCACAGTAATACCTTGATGAATGAACTAGCATAGGTTAACATGTAGTAAAGTGGATATCAAAACTTTATGAACGATGGATCTACATGCAGACTTAAGGAAAATGTATGAAATCACTATCTTTAACACACAAACAAACCACCGATCTAATAGACTCCTTTGGGTCCGTGTGAGAGATAACCACCACTCACCGAATCACCTAAACGCTTCAAAAGAAACTAACTTCAGATCTGGACAGCAAAGGATCTAGCTTGATCCGACAAGATTTCCCTTCAAACGATGAAGTCTCTCTTTGAAGAATGTAGATCTTCCATTTTGGCTCTTGGATCTTCGATTTGATCTTCAATCTTGGATGGAAGGAAGCACTAGATTAGAGTAGAGAAAAGAAGTGAAGAAGTGTAGCACTCGAGCTCTCAAAATGGCAGGACTTCGTCGCTTCAAAATCCGGATCCCAAAAAGAGAGATAAGCACTTCTATTTATAGGCCAAACCTATGAGTCGTTCGCCCCCTTAAGTCGGTCACGACTTAACAAGGCCCCACGACTTACGACTCATCAACCCCACAGCCTACCGACTTAAGCTTCTATGCGACTTAACTTAGATACGACCTAACGACTCAGAACCTGAACGTAGGAGACGACCTACCGACCTAACACAAACACGGCTCAACACACACACGACCTAACACACTGCCGCATTTCTACCTAAGTCCTAAGTCGTTTCAATGACTCAACGACTTACGACTCAACGACCTAGCGACTTAGCAGTGCCTAAGACTTTCCATGGTCCAACAACCTAATGACTTAATCTATGCGCCTTTAGCGAATTAATTATGGTCGCGACCTAACACCCTTGCCTTCCTGCGACCTACGACCTACGACCTAAGCCTTATCTCGTCCACGACCTAACTGCAAACACAGGGTCTCACGACCTAAACTACAACGACCTAAGCCATCTTCCTTAAGCCGCTCGAACAACCTACCTCCCTTAGGTTGTTAACCCGCTTATGCCGTTAACTCCTAAGCCGCTAACTACCTTAAGTCCTAGTTACCTTAGGTCGGCCAAACCCCTAAGTCGCTCACTCCTATAGGTCGGTCACTACTATAGGTCGGTCAAATCCTATAGGTCGCTCCATCCTCTAAGTCGCTCCACCGACTTATGCTACAACACGACCCAACCCTGGACGACTCAAACTCCAAACAACTTAAATTCCAAATGACTTAACAACACTAACAACCTAATGACAACAGTTCTACGATTCTTCGATCCGTAAAAATACGGGTCGTTACATTCAAGCTTTTGGGTAATGGAAGTAGACATGTAGAGGAAGTCGATGTCGGAGTTCTAGGGGTCACGGTGATCGAAATTGGTTTGGCGAAGCATTTCCAGGTTTTGGGATAAATGGTGACAGTTGTTCTAGGTTTGTTTTGACAGCTCGGTTTTTGATTTTGGAAGAATGGACACGATTTGATGATCGGGGTGGGTTGCTGAGTCGTTTTCTGATGAGTTGCGATCATCGTTAATGATCAATGGTGGCCGGAGCCACCGTGCATATGCATGGTGAAGTAATTTGTCTGGTGATGTTTGGGTTGGGTTTTGAAAGTAGAGGAGGTTGCTCAAGTAGATCTCTGTTTGACTCGAAGTTGTGGAGTAATTTGCTCGAGAAGGTTTGGCTTTGAACTCGAAGTATTTTGGGGTGTCTCAGGATTTTACCTTGGTTACAGGTTTTAACAAAACCTGTACTGTTTGTTTAAATTTTTTAAAAACTGAAGATTTTAAATGAAAGCTGGAGTTTAAACTAAATTTTAAATTCAAGTTTGAAATCTAGAATTCAAGTTTAAGATTAAATCTTAGTTAAATAATATATATATATATATATATTAAAGTTTTGAATTTAAATTGTTAAACTACTTTAAAATGGTAAGTAGTTTGAATTTTTAAAAATGAAGTTTTAAAATGTGAGTAAGTTTTAAAGTAAAGTTTAATTCAGGAAATCAAAGATTTAAATTTGTATTTCGGTTTGAAATAAAAGAAGTTTTAAATTTGAAAGATTTAAACAACTTTGTATGTTAAAGTGTATATTTAAATTATTTGGATTTATAAATGAATTTGGATTAAACTCTTATAAATTTTCTTGTATAAGACAAGCATTTCTTTACTATGTAATTTAAAAGGGTTTTTAAATTATTTTAAACTTTGTTTAAATTAAATGGTATTCATTTTAAATCTCATATATGAAATGAAATTTTAAAGTAAGTTCAAAAGTAAATTGATTTCAATAAATTTGTTAATGACAATTTAGACATAATTAAGGATGTTTTTATCTTAAAGTTAAATTAAGATTTAATGATTTGAAATTAATTAAATTAATGAGGTAATTAAGGAATAATTAGTTAATTTAATTAATTAATTGAAATAATTGATTAAGGGTTAATCAATTGGGAATTAAGATCATTAATTAGATAATTAAAGATTATTAATTAATGATTAAAGATTTATTAAGTAAGCAATTAAGTTATTATCAAGGTTAATTAATCAAGTAATTAAGAATTAATTAAGTTACAGTTAACACTTAATTAATTAGATAATTATAGATTAATTAATGGATAATTTGAGATAAATTAATTTGTAGTTAATAATGGTTAATCTAAGTTAATTACATAATGGAAGTAATTAAAGAATGGTTAATGAAGGTCATTAACTAGGATTATTTAATGATTAATTAATGTGATTAATTTTAATAATTAATTAGATTAATTAATTTAATGATAATCATTTGTAAATTGTTTAAGAATAATTACTTCATGGAAGTGATTAAGGAACTAATTACTTAATGTAATTAATTTAGTTAATATGATTGTTTAAATTGATTGATTAAGTTTAATTAATTTTAAACACTTAATGTTTTGATGATAATTACTTAATGTAGTTAATGGAGAGTAATTACTTAGTGAAGTAATTAATTGGTAATTATTGAATGTGCTTAAAGGAAGATGTTTTAAGAATGGAAGTAATTTGGATTAAATTACTTTGGAATTAATGAAGGGATTGATTAAGAAATTAATTAAGGAGTAACTAATTTATTTTAATGAAGTAATTAAGTTAGTTAATTAATGAATGTGGTTAATCAAGAGGGATTAATAGTTATGATTTAATTTAGATTAACTACTTAATGTAATTGATTTAAATAAATTAATTAACTAAAATGTAATTAGGAATCATTAATTAATACAATTAATAATGTAATTAAAGTTGATTAATTAAGATTATTTATTCAATGATAAGTGATTAAGGGTAATGAATTAATGTAATTAATTAAGGATTAATGTAATTAATTATAATTAATTAATTAATGAAGTAATTAAAGGTTAATTACTGCTTTTGGATAATTAATTTGTGAAGTTAATTAAAGGACAATTACTTGAATGTAATTAAGTTTAATAATCAAGGGTGATTAATTAAGGTGATTAATTAGAGGATGTTTGATTAATTAACTTGTAATTAATTAATTGTTAGACAAGCAAGATTTATAAGGATGAAGTAATTAATTTCATTTATTTTAAATTAATTAAAGATGAAGTAATTAATT
This sequence comes from Allium cepa, assembly GCA_030765085.1. Taxonomy (NCBI): domain Eukaryota; kingdom Viridiplantae; phylum Streptophyta; class Magnoliopsida; order Asparagales; family Amaryllidaceae; genus Allium; species Allium cepa. The sequence goes on along the minus strand of CM060928.1, from coordinate 845,087,285 downwards.
TAATTCATTTTAAATTAATTAGAGATGGAAGTAATTAATTTAATTCATTTTAAATTAATTATAGTATGATGAAGTAATTCATTGTTATGAATGAATGAATGATATTGATTGCCTTGAATGCTTTGTGATCTCAGAAATGAGATAAGTAATGTTGTGTGGTATGAATGCTTTGGTTGCATTGTGATGATAATATGGATTATCTATTTTAATGATAGTATGGAGTATCTGTTTATAATGATAATATGGATTATCTGTTTATGATGATAATGTTGATTATCTATTGTGATTTGTGAGTTATCTATCTGTGTGTATATAGATAATTGAATTGAATTGTTTTAAACCTCGAAACAATTTGGCCTTAAAAGACACGTTTTGGATTTCGATGAGACCGGGATCAGGTTTCCATATTTGGATATCCGAAAACCACAACGATCCGAATTAACGATAGGTCGTGAATCTCAAGTGAAGATGAAGATACAGAGTGCAAGGGTTATCGTCATTAACTCTGAGGGTGATTCCAAAATGAATGTAACGAGATAATGCCTTCGGTTTCGTTTGAACCCGGAACGAACTTGAATGGATTGAATGCTTTCAGAACATTGTCAGGTGGACGATGGGCATTCTAAGTGATGTGTTATATAAAGGTAATCGTGGCCTCAAGCCTTATCAGCCGGGAATGGCTAAAACAGGGGAGGTGCAGCAAGGCTAAGTGGGTCATGCCCAAGTAGGACGAGATTTTCCCCTGTCTAGAGGTCCCTTTTTATTTCGGTTGTGTAGACAGTTGTGAGCTCCAACTGTCGGGGTTGTCTTGTTCGGGACTGTCCAGTAAGGGACGGTTTCGGCCTTGTGTGGCAGAGGAGTTAGGGTGGCTCCTCTGTACGTTGATCTAGGCCACGTACTGTGACGGGTGGTACCCTAGTAGCCTTGCCATTGTATGAAATCCAAAATCCAATAAGTTCCCTCGGTTTTGATTGTATTACCCACTTTTGTGGCTAGTAGCTGGAATTTAATAAATGTAACAATTTTGGCTATTTTCTATTTACTTGAAAACCCTAGACCTATTATAATATCATCATATTTCCTATCAAATTTTTTGGTTAGCGTAAGGTAAAATTTTACCATGTTTATGTGTGGGAAGTTTTACGTGATACCTTTCTTTTCAAAAGGTTTTTGAAAGTTAAGCAACCTTAACCTGTTACTCACACCAAACCCATGTCTGACCCGGAGTTTATCTCCTATTTTCTTAAACTCTTGGTTACTCAAATTTTTACGAGTAGCCAAGGGATTTAGGTTAGCTTTGACGAATTGTGGAGGAGCAATGGATCAGGAGGCTTCAGCGTGTAGAGATATAGTGTTCCGCCGTGTTGGTTTCTCAAAGTAGTTTCCTTATATTGTATTGAGCTGTTTAACTACACAAGTGTTTATAACTGTCTAGTATTGTAACATCCCCGAATTTTAGCCCAGTCTAATTTGATGATTGAATTAATTTTTGAAATTAATTTATGAATTTAATAGAGTTTTTCAAAATAAATATTAGTTATTTATAGATGTTAATTTTAAATATAATTTGAAAATGTGAATTTGAAATTCAAATGTTAATATAGTGAAATTTAATTGGACTCAAAGAAAATTTTATATTTGAAACAAAAATATAATAAGTATGATTACTTAAGTTTAAAATGAAAATTTTAAATAAGTATGTGTTAATAAGTTTAATATCTTAAGTTTATAAATATAAATGTATTAAAAATAAAAATTGTATTAACTAACTTATAAATATTTATTCGTAATGAATAACTTTTCAAATCATTTGTTTTAAATTGTATTAGTACAAAATAGAATGTAAGGGAACAAAATAGATAAACATATCACCTAATTATGATAGAGTAAGGATTTAAAATTAAAAATATACATATGTAAAATATCATAATGAAAAGAGTTTAAAATAAAATAAAATAAAATCAAGACAAGGTTTAAAACAAAATTTGTAAATAGATTTTAAATTAATTAGAAAGAAGGACTAAACATAAAATGGATAGTTTAAGACATTTGTAAGCATTTCAATAATACAATTAACAAGTGTTCACCCATTTAAACAAGTGGCATAAAATAAATTTTCTTTTAATTTAAATTTATAAAACATGCATAAGAAAAGTTAATATCAGATTTCTCAAGCTTTTTCAAAAACTGCAAAACAAATTTAAGAAACCAAAACCTGAAAAACCGAGTTACTTCATCTCAAAGATAGAAAAGTATTAAAATAAAAAGAAATCAAAGCTAAGAAATGATAAAAAACATTTTCAACCTGAGCATGATTCGAATCTTAAGCAAGGCTGCTGATTCAACTAGATTAAAAAAACCTGTAAAATTAAAGTAGAAACAGAAATGAAAATATGGAAGCAAAACCAAATCTGGGAAGAAAACAACAAACCTGAAGCATTTATTCAACAAGCTAAGGATCAGATTCCAAGTTCCGATCAAAACCAGAGAGGAAATAAATAATAAAACTCTAGATTTAAGCATGCAGCTAGATCAAATGGCAACTCAAACAGAATTATCAAGTTCTTATTCTCTGCTCTGTTCCAAATTACAAGGTGAGCAAACTTTATTTTTAAAACCATTTTTTCTCCTGATTCTTATGTCTGTGATGGGAATGTTGATAAATGAATATATATATATCTGCAAGTATATTTGTATGTGTATATATGAAGTAGGGTATGTATGTCTGGAAACATGAACAATTGTTCTGTTTTAGGTTACAGTGGGTAAAAAAAAATTCAAAAGGAAAAAAAGGAAAACCCCAAATCTCTATTCTAATCACCGTCAGATTGAGATTTAAAATAAAATGTGTTCAAATTCATTAAATCTTAATCTTAAAAATAATTTTTAGTATGGTTAACAAGAAATTTTAACCTGGAAAAGAATATACAGTAAAGTTCAGTGTATGATCAAAAATTCACTTTCCTTAATTATTTGATTCACTTATATAAATGTAATCACCATCAAAAACCGTGATTTTTAAAGGTTAAATAAAAAAAAATTAGAATTGGGAATTTCGAGAATTTGTGAGTTGAATTGAGATGAAAATTTCATCAAATTATGATGATCGGCGTGATTATGTTGTTCGAGTTCTGGTCAGAAGGTGGAACAAGCGTCCTCGATCATGGGAAAAATATTCGCAAATTTTTGTGTGGATCTTGGTGGTCGGAAGAGATCAATTTAGGGTTTGAACTGGGGTTGTGGTCGATCTGGTTTGCGAGGGAATTGCGACATCATCGTGGCATCGAGTGGGATCGGACCTAGGGGAATAGAGGTTTAGGGGGTGACGTTGCTGTGTATGGAATTGCAGAGGTTCTAGTGGCGTGGTTCGTCAGCAGCGAGGCGGTTTGTCAATTTGGGTTTTGTTCTAAGTTTGCTTTAACTTGCTCGATTTCATTTCCTCACAAATTCGTGGGAACTGAGTGTTTGAGGTGTTCGTTTAGATGGTCGTTGACTTGTTGATGATCAACGTCTTGATCGGAGATCGCCAGTTTGGGCGTACACGTGCACGAGCATCCTGTGTGTGCCAGCGTTGGTTTGGAGTTGGGTTTCGTTGCGTCGAAGTTCATCTCGGGTAAATGGAAGTATGCCTCGAGTTTGTTTTAGGGGTGATTCGAGTTGTTACAACAGTTTTGAAGTTTTTAAACCGAAAACCAAGTTTGAAAAAAAAGGGGAGGAAGAAGTTGGCCTGGGAAATTTTCTTGGGGAAGTTTCTAATGAAACTCGAAGTTGGGGTCGGGGAAGAACAGGGCTTGGCTTGGGTTTCTGAGTTGGTGATTTAGAGCAAGTTTTTTTAAAAAAAAAATTATGAAAGGATTTAGTTTTAAAACGAGTTAAAACAAAGTTGTATAAATTAAATTTCCAAAAGAGAAGTATTAACAAAATTTTCAAAACAAAACCCAAACCTAAATTCAAAAAATTTTAAAAACTTGATTTAGTTTTGAACAATCATATTGAGTTAATCATTCAAATTTTCCTTAGTATCTTTAAATTTAATTTGATGATGTAATTAAGTGATAGTTAAGATAAATGATTTATCTTAAATATCTGAGGTCTTATTAATAAAAGTAATTAAAGATTAATTACTCAAAGAAAAATTACTTAATTTGAGGTTTAATTAAAGATTAATCAAAGATTTATTTAAAGATTGATTAAGGATACTTAATTACATGATTTAGGCAATTAATTAATGATTAAAAGGTTAATTAATGTATAGTTTAAGGATAATTGATCTATGTTATTAATCAATTAAGGTGATTAATTTGACGGTAATTAATTTAAGGTTAATTAATAAATGAAATTTATTAGGGATAATTACTTATGTAATTAATTAAATGGTAATCAATTAATGGTTAATTAATCAATGTAATTAATTAAGATAATTACGTAAGGGTTAATTAATTAATGAAAGTGATTATTAAATAAAAATTTAATTAATTTTTTTGTAATTAATTAAGGATAATAAATCAAAGGATTAATTATTAATTAAAGGTTAGCTAATGATCAAAGGATAATTAATCATAAGGGTTTGAAATTAATTGATATTAATTAACAAAAAAAAGTTTAAAATTTATTCATAAGTAATTAATCTGATTTAATTTAAATCAGATAATTTAATTTATCTTTACCTATGGATGTTTGGATTCTATTGGATGTTTGGATGGTTGATATTCCTCATATGAGATGTTTTGTGATATTTTGTGATGTGAGTTGCTATGTATTGATCTGCGATATGTTTCTGCGCAAATACCCCTTGGCCCGTAGAATGGCATTTGGAACTCGATGCGATAGGGAGTCAGATTCTACTTGGTTATCCGAAACCCACATCGAATCGTAATGGTGGATCTTTGTGATTAATTAACTTTATCTGTGAATCTGTGTACATAGATAAGCGTTATAGGATATACCGCTTATCGATATCGCTGTGATTGTAATCTGTGATGATTAATGTTGTTGCACTATTGTGTAAAACTCCTGGACTACACTTATACACACACAAATATGGATTGCACGTGGAAATGGGTTAAGTCACAGATTTTGAAGTAGTTTAAAGATTGAATTTTTGAATCCAAAATAGTTTTGGAATTAGAATTGAAAGATTTTGAAAATGAATTTCAAAGATAAAAGTTATTTTTGAATAACTGGATTTAGTTTTGAAATTTGATTTAAATTTTGAATTCAAAATATGAAATTGAATTCTATGTTGAGAATTTATGATTTAAAAAGGTTATAAAAGTTTATATGGGTTTTAAAGCATTTTAAAAAATATTTTTTTAGGAATTTAAATTTAACCCAAGTTTATATTTGAAAGGCCTTAATTCGAGCAAATAAAATCGGATTTCCCTAAACGGAAACAAGTAGTTTCAAATAATAATTATGATGAAAAGATTTCAAATTTGAAACTGGATGGTTTTGAAACCTATAAAATGAGTCTTTGATTTAGTACCGGATGAGTTAATCCAACTTGAAATGGAATTGTTTTGGAAGGCTATGAATGATCTTTGTTAAAGATTGGTGATCCTTGTTATTAAATCGAAAGGGGTCTTAAGGGTGAATCTTTTGTTTAAAAGATTTAATTATGGAAATTGTTTAAGCCATTGAAGATTTTTGAAATGAATCTTTTTGTTTAAAAGATTTGTAAATGGTAATTTGTTTAACCATTTGAAAGAAGAATTTTGGGCATTAAGCTGTGACTTAACTGAAATCCCATTATCCATATGTTTTTAAATATTGCGCTCATTATTCGGTTTAGCCGGGAGAGGACCTTGTGTCATATAGCCTATTCCGAATAATGATACGACGATATGGATAGCATTTGAAGACCGGTGGTGAAGACCAGATACTTTCGAAAGCGAAAGGATGACCTGTCGAATGTCTCTACACCGAATGGCCTCGGTATAGAGATTTGAGCACCCATTGTCATGGGGTGTCCGGACGTGATTAGAAATTATCCGGATTGCAAGGGCTTCTTTGGAAGTGCCTTCGGTTCTGTTCGATCCCGGAACGGACTTGTATGGATGTGTGTCTAACGTTATATTTTGAGATGTAAAACCGGTTTCTATCAAATACATTTCTATTTGGTGGCAGAGATTTATTCTCTTAGCTTAACATCCTTCTCTGAGACATACGAGCTCAGAGGTTATGTAGTTGATGGTTACTAGTGATACATTCCCAATTTGGTAATGTGGCATACGAAGTGCTGCTGATTATTTATTGATCAAAGCATGGCTTTCGTGTAAAGCGTAGCTTTGTGGACTAGACTTCGTCGAGCCTCACACCCGGAATGGTTGAAATAGGAAAGATGTATCAAAGTTATAGGGAGTAGCGCCTTTTAGGGTATGTGCATTTCCTTCTGGATAGAAGTGGTATCATGGTTTGTGTTGAGTCAAGATTTTTATAGAGTTTTGATTTCTGACAAAGGGATAAGCCGTGATCGACAAGACAAAGGGATAAGCCGTGATCCACAAAGAGCTCCATATGTTAGAGGTTGATTATTTGGTATGTGAGTAATGTTATTTATGTTAAAATCTATCCTCAAATAATCTTATACCTTCAATCTTTGAATATATAAATATATATAAATGAGTGCACATTAATTGTGCAATCTGGGCTAAACCGGTTGACCGGTCAAAACATGGCAGTCGACCGTTTCTGCCCAGAATGCACAGTTAACGTGCACAAGTATACATAACGTATATATATTCAAATTCTTTTCTACTGGTCCTTTTTGACCTGTCGACCGTTTTCAAGCAGAAAGCAACCTTCGTATAGACACTTCCTTTTCTTCAACGGTCGCTTCTCTTTCTCTTCACCAATGTTCATGACTTTTGCTTGTACCTTTTCACAAAGGGTTACAACTGTTTATTTCTTATATAAACATCATGAAATCATTATTCCATTCAACTAATTTCTATTATTCTAATCTCTATTCTATTGATCTCAATCTTATACTTTCAAGCGTTCAAATTGCTCATATTCTATCATATATCGTTTATGAATCCTGAAATTTATTTAACATTCTTTTAATTCAATACGATATCCACTTCCAAATCTTCATATATACAAATATTCTATTTGAGGATAAGATTATAGGAAGTTTGTACTACAAGTGACAAAATAGTGTTAGCAAGAACACATACCGTCAACAAACAATTATTTTCGTCTTTGTTGAAGTCCTCGGTGTTGTAAGAGGCAAGTGTTGAAGTCCTCAGTGTTGTAAGAGGCAAGTATTGAAGTCCTTAGTGTATTAGAGGCGTGAAATCCCGTTCGTCTGCTCGGGTGTTGTAAACCTGTTCCTCCGGGTGAAGCGAGGTAGTTGGTGGTGAAAATCCAGATAGAAGTCTAGGACTGGACGTAGGACGGTGCTCCGAACCAGTATAAAAATCTCTGGTGTGCTTTTTCTATTTTACTGAATTTTCTATTATCTGTGATTAGTCATATTTTTGTGTGTTATACATCATATTACACGATCCTTGTGTACTATATTAGCACGTACACATTTTCATTTGGTATCTGAGCATGGTCATCATATAACCATAACACGGTTATTTGGTATATTCTTGTAATATGGCAAATAACGCAAGTACTAGCACTCAAAACACCACTTACACGGAAGGTCAATCGACACAAAGACCTCCATTTTTCAATGGTCTTAACTATACCTATTGGGCAACACGTATGTCATTCTTTATGCAATCAAACAATTATGATGCCTGGAATGCTACTCAAAAAGAAATAGTGAATCCAACAACTGATTATTCAGAATGGACAGCGGCTGAGAAAACGGCAGCAGCCGTAAATGCAAAAGCAATAAATATGTTATTTTGTGCATTAGACCAAAATGAATATAACCGTGTTAGTATCTGCACTACTGCATATCAAATTTGGCAAACGTTGAAAATCACTCATGAAGGTACTAACAAGGTTAAACAAGCCAAAATAGCCATGCTGAAAAGTCAATTTCAAATTTTCAAAATGAAACCAAATGAGACAATCAATGATATGTATTCACGTTTTCAAACTATCCACCATGCACTTATTGGCTTAGGACAAAAGTATTTTGATTTTGATGTTGTTTCAACAGTCCTACATTCTCTGACTAGTGAATGGGAAGGAAAAGTATTAGCAATTGAAGAAGCTAATGACCTTTCCGTCATGAAGCCAGATGAATTGATAGGAAATCTAATGTCCTATGAAGCTAACTTGCAGACTAGAAAGGAACAAAAAGAAGAAAAGAAGAACGTGGCATTCCATGCTGAAAAAGATGAAAATGAATCAGAGTCTGAAGATGAAGATCTGGCATTCATAGCAAAAGGTTTCAAAAAATTCCTAAATCAGCGAAAAGCCAGTCGTTATAACAGAAAGAAATCTGGATCAAATAAACCAACATCATCCGTTATAGAATGCTTCAACTGTCACAAAAAGGGGCACATGCACAAGGATTGTCCGAAGCAAAAGAAGAAGTCAGAAAATGACAAATTAAAATTTAAGAAGGACAAATCAAAGAAACAAGCATTCTCGGTAACGTGGAATGATACAGACTCATCAGAAAGTGATAATCATACGGAAGATGAATAAGCAAATGTCTGTTTCATGGCAACAGAAGATGAGGTACAAATTCCTACATTTGATGAAGTACTTGATATTAATGCTGAATTGACAGTCAAATATAAAGACATAAAACGACAGCTAAACGAAGCCAAAGCAGATTTGAGTAGAGCAGAATTTGAACGAGATATGTTAAAAGACGAGAAGAAAATATTAGAAGAAGAACTTGAAAAACTTCAAGAATCATCATCTAATGTTGACTCTCAATTATCTCTCTTGAGTCAAGAAACTGAAACTCAAAAAGAGAAAAATGATGCTCTCACTACTAAAAATCATGAGCTTAAGGCAAAAGTCAAAATTCTGGACCTAGAAAAGGCAAGTTTACAAACTAAGTTAGATAACATTACTCAAAATGTTTCTAACTTTAACAAAGGACGAAAATTTTTGGCAAAAATCATTGAAAGTTCACAATCTGTTTCAAATAAACAAGGGTTGGGATATAAGAAACAAGAAACCAAGAAACATCTTGGTAATAAAAGGAAGAAGAAAGTACAAAAGATTGAAGCTAAGAAAAATCTTAGTTTATTATATTCCAAACCAAAACCAGTTGTGAAATTTCAGAAGAAAAATGTCAAGACTATCAAAATATGGGTTCCTGAAACAAATAACAATTTGATTAGGAACGAATATATTCAGAATTTCATGAATGTTGTGCATCTTAATACAAATTATATATATAAAGGGGATACCGGACCCGTATGGGTTCGGACTCCTAAGACTTAACTCTTAGGACCCCATAAAAAGTGGGTACCATGGACTTAATTTTATTTTTTGCAGGTCCCACTTAAGAAAAGAGGAAAATAGAAATTGGATAGTGGTTGCTCGAAGCACATGACTGGAGACAAGAGCTTATTGACAAATATTACATACTCAGATGGTGGCTCCGTCACTTTTGGAGATAATTCAAAAGGCTATATCATCGGCAAAGGCGATGTGAGCAATTACGGTACATCTAACTTACCTCTCATTACTAATGTCATGCTAGTTAGAAATTTGAAACACAATTTACTTAGTATTAGTCAGTTATGTGACAAGGGTTTTACAATTTCCTTTTCGGATAATAAGTGTATTATTTTAGATAAAGACCATAATTTAGTTTTCGAAGGTTATAGAGATAGAAATATATATATTCTGAATATGAATATTAATCATAATTCAGATATGTGTCTTGTGACTAATGATAATGATCCATGGTTATGGCACAAACGCTTCTGTCATATAAACTTCAGAACTATTGACAAGTTAGCCAAAAACGATCTAGTTAGAGGACTACCCAAAATAAATTTTAAGGTTAACAACATCTGTGACGCATGTCAATTAGGAAAATTGACCAAATCATCTTTTAAATCCAAGAAAGTCATATCAACATTACAACCACTTGAGTTATTACATATGGATTTATTTGGACCTACTAGGGTTCAGTCAATAAATCATAGTTGATATGTGCTTGTAATTGTTGATGATTTCTCCCGTTACATATGGACAATTTTCTTAAAAAACAAAAGTGGCATTTTCGATCATTTCAAATCTTTCGTCAAAAGAATTCAAAAATCAAAAGGGATTAAAGTTAAAAATATAAGAAGTGATCATAGCGGAGAGTTTGAAAATAATGAATTTGAACATTTTTGTACAAAGAAAGGTATATATCATAATTTTTCGTTTCCCAGAACTCCACAACAAAACGGAGTTGTAGAACGGAAGAACCGAACTTTACAAGAATGTGCAAGAACATTATTGAATGGAACCATCTTACCAAAACATTTCTGGGCAGAAGCCGTCGCAACTGCCTGTTATGTTTAAAATCGTGTGTCCATAAGACCTCTTACCAAGAATACTTCTTATGAATTATTTAACAAAAGAAGCCTAAAATCTCATACTTCAAAGTTTTTGGTTCCAAGTGATTTATTTTAAATACGAAAGACCAGCTTGGCAAATTCGATCCAAAAGCCGATGAAGGAATATTTGTCGGTTATTCGGAAAGAAGCAAGGCCTATCGTATATTTAATAAACAAACCAAAACTATTGAAGAATCACTTCATGTCTCTTTCGATGAATTCTATCAGCATCCTCAAAATATATCAGATGATGACGAAACAATAGTCACTGATAATCCAATCATCACAAATGTTGATTCTGACTCGGAAATAATTATTGAGAATATTCCTCAAATATGTGAGTTACAGTCACCACCAAGGATATTAAGAGACCATCCGGCCCAAAATATAATCGGTGAAGTAACATCACATGTCAGAACAAGGAGTCAACTCAACCAAATGGGTCATGTCGCTTTTCTCTCAAATATCGAACCTAAGAATCCAAAAGAAGCTGCTGCAGACGATTACTGGATCATTGCTATGCAGGAAGAACTAAATTAGTTCGAGCGCAATGACGTTTGGGAACTTGTTCCAAGACTAACTGATCAGTCAGTTATTGGTACTAAATGGGTCTATAAAAATAAGGCTGACGAACAAGGAAATATCACCAAAAATAAAGCAAGATTAGTAGCACAAGGGTATAATCAGGAAGAAGGTATCGATTATGAAGAAACTTTTGCACCAGTTGCTCGACTAGAAGCTATTAGAATCCTATTATCTTTTGCTTGTCACCATAATTTCAAACTTTATCAGATGGATGTCAAAAGTGCTTTTCTCAATGGATTTATCAAAGAGAATGTATATGTCGAACAACCTCCTTTGTTCGTACATGAAAAATATCCTGACCATGTGTTCAAACTTAAGAAAGCTCTGTATGGTTTAAAACAAGCACCTCGTGCTTGGTATGAACGACTACGTAGCTATCTTATTAACTCAGGATTTCAAATAGGCAAAGTTGATCAAACTTTGTTTATCAAACATTCTCAAAAGGATATTCTAGTTATCCAGATATATGTAAACGATATCATCTTTGGTTCAACAAACGATAAACTCTGTAAGGAATTTGCAAGTATTATGACCAAAGAATTCGAAATGTCTCATATGGGAGAACTGTCATATTTTCTTGGACTTCAAATCAAACAACTTCCGAATGGTATCTTTATTAATCAAGAAAAATACTGCAAAAATCTCATCAAACGCTTCGGGTTAAATAACACATCTGGTAAACCTACTCCTATGAGTACAACTACACATCTTGAAAAAGATAAAAATGGTAAGAATGTTGACCAAAAACTATATCAAAGCATGATTGGTTCTCTTCTTTATCTTACAGCAAGTCGTCCAGATATAATGATGAGTGTTTGTCTATGTTCACGCTTTCAAGCTGATCCAAAGGAATCACATCTACGAGCAGTGAAACGTATAATTCATTATCTTAATAATACCAAAGATTTCGGTCTCTTTTATCCAAAAGAATGTCCATTTGAATTAGTATCATATAGTGATGCTGATTTTGGAGGCTCTCGAACGGATAGAAAGAGTACAAGTGGCACGTGCCATTTTATTGGAAAATCACTTGTCTCTTGGTTTAGTAAGAAACAAAATTGTGTTTCACTATCAACAGGTGAAGCAGAATATATATCAGCGGCTCTCGCTTGTACTCAAGTAATATACATGCAACAAACACTTCAAGATTTTGATATTCATTTATCAAATTCTATTGTATACTATGATAACACAAGTGCTATAAATCTTTCTAAGAATCCACTGAATCACTCCAGAACCAAACACATTGATATCCGTCATCATTTCCTTAGAGACAATATCGAAAAAGGAAATATATGTCTCGAATATGTCCAAACCGATAGTCAACTAGCGGACATTTTTACTAAGCCTCTACTTGAGTCTAGTTTCATTAAATTTCGTAGAGAACTTGGTTTAATTTCTAGAAAAGAACTTGATAAGTAATCACTAATGTTATATTCTTAAGTTCTTTTCGAATTATTTTTTTTTGCTATATTAGGAAATTGAATATGAGCTTCTAATTTTTTTCTACGGCCAAGTTTGCATGACAGTTCTCATCCACAAGGTTATATATATAGGAATTTTCCTATATAAGCTTGACAAAAAAACATTGTTTTTATCACTTCCTATCTAAGCCTAAAAGTTTATACATATAGTTCATTATGGCACATATTTGTGATGAGTGTGCTCAAAATTCCCACATTTCGGTCACAAGTTTTGAGCCAGAAGAATATTACTCTCCTGAAACTCCAAAACACAAATCAAAGTGTCATCACCAATGCTTTCATACTCCTGGCAATACGCCAACTTCGAAATGAGCAAAGAAGGTGTTGTTTTGTTCACCCCGTATCAGAGAGAAGATCGATGAGATTCATCATTATCAATAACATAAAATTGATCTTCAAAGACAGCTGCATTATGAGTAACAACTAACTTCGGAACGACTATCTCTTCTAGAAAGAATGGCATCATTCTTTTGTGGTTCAAACAAACATGGCGTATACGAGCCAATGCCTCATGCACCTTCATCCTCTAGAAGCCCGAATTCATGGGATAAAAACTATGCTCAGAATGAAGGAGCGAAAGAAAAATGGTCGCCATGGAAACCACGCATTACCGATGTCAAAGAAGAGACTTCCAACCATAGTTCCTCTACCTCTCATTAAATTTGTTTCAATATTATGATTGTATTCTCGAATTTGTTTTTATAAACTGATATATATGTATATATATATATATATATCATGTTTTGAATATACTTAATATTATATGGACCATTAACTTTCAGAAATTCAAGCAAGAAGAAAGAAAAACCACTTACAGGCAAACCAGTCGACCGGCCATAAACCATCAGTCGACCGTTTTTGCTTCTGTATGAAAACGGTCGACCGATGATTTTGGGGAGGTCGACCAGTTTCGTGCTGTTCTGTTTTTTAAAAGGCACATACGGTTATTTATTCACCCCATCTCTTCATTAAACTCTCATAACTCCATCTCTTCATTTTTTTCAACAAACTCTCTTAACCCTAGAACTAGAATCTTCTACCAATCTCATCCAAATGGCTCCTCCACAAAAGAAATTAAAGCAAGCTTCTACCTTCGAAACTCAACCAATCGATCTCTCTGTCCGGAAGTGGCTTGTGGATCCAATTGCAGTCAAAAGGTGGAATGAGATGAAAGATTTTACAATCCATCCAAGTTCTTTTGTTAATTTCTCTGATTTCTCTAGTTACCGTATTCTTGGCTTAGCAAAGGATGCCTACATAGAAAACCTAATTGACTTTGATCAAAACAATGTGGAAATTAACCATGTAATGATCAAATTATTCTATGCTAACCTAAATTTAGAGAAAAACAAACCAGAGAATCCTAATTATTGTCTTTGGTCCGTTGTTTGTGGCAAAGAAGTGTTTATCTCATGTGATAGGATGGCAATCGTTCTTGGTTCTTCATTTATCGGTGAAAAATTCTCAAGTAATTTTTGCAATGTTCATGTCCGTAATCAAATTAGCCATCAATTTATTGAAGATGACAAGGATAGCACTAAGTCTATTGGTTTACGGCCTTCTGCAAGAATTCTTCATCATACTCTTATGCACTCTCTTTTACCGAGAATAGGAAATTTTGATGCCGTCTATAAAGAAAATTTCAAGGCATTATACTCAATCTATGGGGGTATTCGTATAAATTGGATTGGTATGATCTTTGATGAGATCTTGAAAGTAAATGATTTCTCTAGGCCACACTTGTTCTATAACGAGTATATTATGCGTCTCTTGCTTGATTGTGGCATTGAACCTCCCAAATCTTCAATTTCCAAACCAAAAGTCATCAACAAAGCATCGATTACAAGAATGAAGCTTCCCGCTCCATACTTTAATATTATGCCTTTTGAACAATGGAAAGAACAAGGACATAAAGAAGCTTCATCACGATCATCCCGCCCTAAACTTGAGGAAGTTAAACTTATACGACCATCTTCCTCAACAAAAGAATTACTTGACACTATTGCTCGAAATCAATTCCTTCTCGAAGCACGACTTAAGCGCATGAATACAAAAATGGATAAACGCTTTAACAAACTTAAGTCTTTCATCGTTTCTATATAGGAAGCAATATCATGTGGTGGATCATCTTCATCAATGCAAGCTCCAGACCTTGGCAAGCGCCCAGCTCCTCCTACTTTTGCTTGGACATCTTCGGAGGAGGGTACAAACTCGGGAACTAGTCGTGAACGTGGACACGGAAAATCTCAGCTTGTTGAAGAAGAAGAAGAAGAGGGTGAGACGGAGTCAGATTAAGTCTCTTTTAGTTTATTTTGCGTTCTTATGACTTTAGTATTTGCTTTAAAGACATTATCTGGCACTTGTACAAAATAGGGTCGTGTTTTAATTCGTACTAGACTTGTGTGTATTATCATATTGTGTGAATATTAATCTTGATCTATGGTAGTAGTTTTATGTTGCTTATTAGTTCATTTACAAAGAGGGAGAAAATTGTTGCTTTCATAGTTTTATGTTGCTTATTATCCTCCATTTAACAACTCCTTTTCGTCGATGACAAAGGGGGAGAAAATTGTGCTAACAGTATATATACAGGACACAATCTCAGGGGCATATCATATACAGGGGGAGATTCATAACTATGTTGTCATCAATCAAAAAGGGGGAGAATGTTGAGTCAAGATTTTTATAGAGTTTTGATTTCTGACAAAGGGATAAGCCGTGATCGACAAGACAAAAGGATAAGTCATGATCCACAAAGAGCTCCATATGTTAGAGGTTGATTATTTGGTATGTTAGTAATGTTATTTATGTTAAAATCTATCCTCAAATAATCTTATACCTTCAATCTTTGAATATATAAATATATATAAATGAGTGCACATTAATTGTGCAATCTGGGCTAAACCGGTCGACCGGTCAAAACATGGCAGTCAACCGTCTCTGCCCAGAATGCACAGTTAACGTGCACAAGTATACATAACATATATATATTCAAATTCTTTTCTACTGGTCCTTTTTGACCTGTCGACCGTTTTCAAACAGAAAGCAACCTTTCGTATAGACACTTCCTTTTCTTCAACGGTCGCTTCTCTTTCTCTTCACCAATGATAATGACTTTTGCTTGTACCTTTTCACAAAGGGTTACAACTGTTTATTTCTTATATAAACATCATGAAATAATTATTCCATTCAACTAATTTCTATTATTCTAATCTTTATTCTATTGATCTCAATCTTATACTTTCAAGCGTTCAAATTGCTCATATTCTATCATATATCGTTTTTGAATCTTGAAATTTATTTAACATTCTTTTGATTCAATATGATATCCACTTCCAAATCTTCATATATACAAATATTCTATTTGAGGATAAGATTATAGGAAGTTTGTACTACAAGTGACAAAATAGTGTTAGCAAGAACACATACCGTCAACAAACAATTATTTTCATCTTTGTTGAAGTCCTCGGTGTTTTAAGAGGCAAGTGTTGAAGTCCTCGGTGTTGTAAGAGGCAAGTGTTGAAGTCCTCAGTGTATTAGAGGCGTGAAATCTCGTTCGTCTGCTCGGGTGTTGTAAACCTGTTCCTCCAGGTGAAGCGAGGTAGTTGGTAGTGAAAATCCAGATAGAAGTCTGGGACTGGACGTAGTACGGTGCTCCGAACCAGTATAAAAATCTCTGGTGTGCTTTTTCTATTTTACTGAATTTTCTATTATCTGTGATTAGTCATATTTTTGTGTGTTATACATCATATTACACGATCCTTGTGTACTATATTAGCACGTACACATTTTCAGTTTGGAGCCCAGATACTTAACTTATGTGGATATCGCAAATATATATTACTTTGTGATTATTGGTATTGAGGATCCTCGGATAAAAGTTGTTTACTATCGGGGGATGGCATACTCATGTCAGTAGTTACCTTTTTTTACAGAGGTAACCCCGTCTTGTGTTGGCGGAGATCTGGTTAGGTTCTCGGGGAGTCCATCCAGAGGCGTACCCATGTGACAATGGGAAGTTTTTTGGCCTGACCATTTGTTGGAAATCCATCACCAATACGTGCCTTGTACGGTTTTAGTTGTAGAACCTGACATCTAACATGGTAGCTATAGTAGGCATACTATAATGGTACGTATGCTGGCTAAGATTAATATTATACTTTCGAAATGTTTTCCACTATGCACTAATAACAATATCAAATGATTTTTGCGTATCAATAATGTTTGACTATCATAAGGAGAAATCTTCCCCATGTGTGCGATTGCATGGTGTATGTGTCGGGAGGCTTTATGGTAGTTTCATTTTCCAAAAAGCATTTTGGATTTCAAATTTAAATTCTTTTGTTTATTTTTAAAATAAACTATTTTTGTTTGCTCATACCAGTCCCATGAATGACCTGGAGTTTATTGTTCCCTTCCTAAACTCTAGGTGCCCACAATTTTCCACACGGGCAGTCTAGTGTTGGGTTTTTCAAATAGTAGATATAGATATCGATTGGGTAGCTTTTAGTTTTCTCTTTGGTATTCTTAGGAGATCTTGGATATTAGAGTCTTTGGATTCGCGGACGACTGACCTTGCTCATCTTTGTGCAACATGACGGTGGTTCGAGCTAGTGGTTTTGAGTTTTGGCTTTGGAGCATTGGATTGGAGTTGCAGTTCGATATTGGAGTTATTTCTCTTGCTATTTGTTTTCTACTGCTGTTTGTGGTCTCTGATATTCTTGTATCATATTGTATTGGTGTTGTACCATATTTGGATATTGTATTCGTTGGAGTTGTATATGATATTCATTTCTTTTTCTTCCGCTGTGTTGTTATACTTATTTTGTTATAAGCTCCGACGAACCAAATTTGACGTTTGGATCTGCGGCATTTGAATATGAGCGTCGTATTCGATGCCGATTTTCGAAGGTCGAGTTAGGGTCGTCACATTTGGTATCAGAGCTGAAGGTTAGAAACTTTAGCTCAGGAATATAACACATTAGGTAACTCATTAAAGATAGGGTGAAGTATACCCTAGAATGAGTATATCCCTAAGACATCCTTCAAATGCCTCAGTGAATTCTCTTACTATCACTGATAGTGAGTATGAGTGCAAGAAGAGGACGAGATAGGGGACAGGGGAGTACCACTACAAATGGTCAATACCCTGTTATAGCGGAAACAATCTCTCTCCATCAATCTCCTTTGATTCGTCTTTTCAATTCTTTGATGATTCCTGGCAGCTCCAGGAAGAAGTTTTGATATATTTGCATGCGACACAAACTCTAGATGGGTCAGAATTATATGTTTGGATGAATTGTTTTCTTTGGTTGTTATGGTTGATAGGTATATTTTGGTTGTTTAAACTAAATTTTTTGGACTGCATCCATATATCTGTTTATTCTGTTGGGTCCAAGTATATTGTACGAGCGGTTAGTTATCTTTCGAACTAACCAATACCTCTGTATATTCGTAGATCTGATGACCCGAGTATCTTGATTCGTTCTTGTATTCATTATTGATATTCTGATTTGGTAAGTCAAATACAGAATAGATATTCAGTTTGATCTGGTGATTCATCTCTCTATATCTTTTCTTGTCTCCCTTGCAAATTTCGAGGGCGAAGTTTTCTAAGGGGGGAATCTGCAACAACCCTGGATTTTAGCCCAGTCTAATTTGATAATTGAATTAATTTTTGAAGTTAATTTGTGAATTTAATAGAGTTTTTCAAAATAAATATTAGTTGTTTATAGATGTTAATTTTAAATATAATTTGAAAATGTGAATTTGAAATTCAAATGTTAATATAGTGAAATTTAATTAGACTTAAAGAAAATTTTATATTTGAAACAAAAATATAATAAGTATGATTACTTAGGTTTAAAATGAAAATTTTAAATAAGTATGTGTTAATAAATTTAATATCTTAAGTTTATAAATATAAATGTATTAAAAATAGAAATTGTATTAATTAACTTATAAATATTTATTTGTAATGAATAACTTTTCAAATCATTTGTTTTAAATTGTATTAGTACAAAATAGAATGTAAGGGAACAAAATAGATAAACATATCACCTAATTATGACTGAGTAAGGATTTAAAATTAAAAATATACATATGTAAAATATTAAAATGAAAAGAGTTTAAAATAAAAAAATTATAAAATAAATCAAGACGAGGTATAAAAACAAAATTTGTAAATAAATTTTAAATTAATTAGAAAGAAGGACTAAACATAAAATGGATAGTTTAGGACATTTGTAAGCATTTCAATATACAATTAACAAGTGTTCACCTATTTAAACAAGTGGCATAAAATAATTTTTCTTTTAATTTAAATTTATAAAACATGCATAAGAAAAAGTTAAAATCAGATTTCTTAAGCTTTTTCAAAAACTGCAAAACAAATTTGAGAAACCAAAACCTGAAAAACCAAGTTACTTCTTCTCAAAGATTAAAAAAATCTGAAAACAAAATGAAATCAAAGCTAAGAAATGATAAACAACATTTTCAACCCGAGTATGATTCAAATCTTAAGCAAGGCAGCAGATTCAACTAGATCAAAAAAACACCCTGTAAAATCAAAGTAGAAACAGAAATGAAAATATGGAAGCAAAACCAAATCTGGGAAGAAAACAACAAACCTGAAGCATTTATTCGACAAGCTAAGGATCAGATTCCAAGTTCAGATCAAAACCAGAGAGGAAATAAATAATAAAACTCCTGATTTAAGCATGCAGCTAGATCAAATGGCAACTCAAACAGAATTATCAAGTTCTTATTCTCTTCTCTATTCCAAATTACAAGGTAAGCAAACTTTATTTTTAAAACCTTTTTTTCTCCCGATTCTTATGTCTGTGATGGGAATGTTGATGAATGAAAAAATATATATATCTGCAAGTATATTTGTATGTGTATATATGAAGTAGGGTATGTATGTCTGGAAACATGAACAATTGTTCTGTTCCAGGTTACAGTGGGTAAAACAAATTCAAAAGGAAAAAAAGGAAAACCCCAAATCTCTATTCTAATCACCGTCAGATTGAGATTTAAAATAAAATGTATTCAAATTCATTAAACCTTAATCTTAAAAATAATTTTTAGTATGGTTAACAAGAAATTTTAACCTGGAAAAGAATTACAGTAAAGTTCAATGTATGATCAAAACTTTGATTTCCTTAATTATTTGATCCACTTATATAAATGTAATCACCATCAAAAACCGTGATTTTTGAAGGTTAAATCAAAAAATTTAGAATTGGGAATTCGAGAATTTGTGAGTTGAATTGAGATGACAATTTCGTCAAATTACGATGATCGGCGTGGTTATGTTGTTCGAGTTATGGTAAAAAGGTGGAACAAGCGTCCTCGAACATGGGAAAAATATTCGCAAATTTTTTTGTGGATCATAGTGCTCGAAAGAGATCAATTTGGGATTTGAACTGGGGTTGTGGTCGATCAGGTTTGCGAGGGAATTGCGACGTCATCGTGGCATCGAGTGGGATCAGACCTAGGGGAATAGAGGCTTAGGGGTGTGACGTTGCTGTGTATGGAATTGCAGAGGTTCTGGTGGCGTGATTCGTCAACGGCGAGGCGGTTTGTCAATTTGGGTTTTGTTCCAGGTTTGCTTCAACTTGCTCGATTTCGTTTCCACACGAATTCGTGGGAACTGAGGGTTTATAGTGTTCGTTTAGATGGTCGTTGACTTGTTGATGATCAGCGTCTTGATCGAAGATCGCTAGTTTGGGCGTACACGTGCACGAGCATCCTGTGTGTGCCAGCGTTGGTTTGGGGTTGGGTTTCGTTGCGTCGAAGTTTGTCTCGGGTAAATGGAAGTATGCCTCGAGTTTGTTTTAGGGGTGATTCGAGTTGTTACAATAGTTTGAAGTTTTTAAACCGAAAACAAAGTTTGAAAAAAAAGGGGGAGGAAGAAGTTAGCCTGGGAAATTTTCTCGGGGAAGTTTCTATTGAAACTAGAAGTTGGGGTCGGGGAAGAACAGGGTTTGGCTTGGGTTTTTGAGTTGGTGATTTAAAGAAAGTTTTTTATTAAAAAAAAATTATGAAAGGATTTAGTTTTAAAATGAGTTAAAAGAAAGTTTTATAAATTAAATTTCCAAAAGAGAAGTATTAAAACAATTTCAAAACAAAACCCAAACCTAAATTTAAATAATTTAAAAAACTTGATTTAGTTTTGAATAATCATATTGAGTTAACCATTCAAATTTTCCTAAGTATCTTTAAATTTAATTTGATGATGTAACTAAGTGATAGTCGAGATAAATGATTTATCTTAAAAATTTGAGGTCTTATTAATAAAAGTAATTAAAGATTAATTACTCAAAGAAAAATTACTTAATTAGAGGTTTAATTAAAGATTAATCAAAGATTTATTTAAAGATGGATTAAGTATAATTAATTACATGATTTAGGCAATTAATTAATGATTAAAAGGTTAATTAATTTATAGCTTAAGGATAATTGATCTATGTTATTAATTAATTAAGGTGATTAATTTGAGGGTAATTAATTTAAGGTTAATTAATAAATGAAATTTATTAGGGATAATTACTTATTGTAATTAATTAAATGGTAATCAATTAATGGTTAATTAATCAATGTAATTAATTAAGATAATTAATTAAGGGTTAATTAATTAATGAAAGTGATTATTAAATAAAAATTTAATTAATTTTTATTGTAATTAATTAAGGATAATAGATCAAAGGATTAATTATTAATTAAAGGTTAGCTAATGATCAAAGGATGATTAATCATAAGGGTTTGAAATTAATTGATATTAATTAACAAAAAAATTAAAAATTTATTCAGGAGTAATTAATCTGATTTAATTTAAATCGGATAATTTAATTTATCTTTACTTATGGATATTTGGATTCTATTGGATGTTTGGATGGTTGATATTCCTCATATGAGATGTTTTGTGATATTTTATGATGTGAATTGCTGTGTATTGATCTGTGATATCTGCGATATGTTTCTGCGCAAATACCCCTTGCCCCGTAGAATGGCATTTGGAACTCGATGCGATAGGGAGTCGGATTCCACTTGGTTATCCGAAACCCACATCGAATCGTAATGGTGGATCTTTGTGATTGATTAACTTTATCTGTGAATCTGTGTACATAGATAAGCGTTATAGGATATACCGCTTATCGATATCGCTGTGATTGTAATCTGTGATGATTAATGTTGTTGCACTATTGTGTAAAACCCCTGGACTACACTTATACACACACAAATATGGATTGCACGTGGAAATGGGTTAAGTCGTAGATTTTGAAGTAGTTTAAAGATTGAATTTTTGAATCCAAAATAGTTTTGGAATTAGAATTGAAAGCTTTTGAAAATGAATTTCAAAGATAAAAGTTATTTTTGAATAACTTGATTTAGTTTTGAAATTTGATTTAAATTTTGAATTCAAAATATGAAATTGAATTCTATGTTCAGAATTTATAATTTAAAAAGGTTATACAAGTTTATATGGGTTTTTAAACCATTTTAAAAAGTATTGTTTTGGGAATTTAAATTTAACCCAAGTTTATATTTGAAGGCTTTAACTCGAGCAAATAAAATCGGATTTCCCGAAACGGAAACAAGTAGTTTCAAATAATAATTATGATGAAAAGATTTCAAATTTGAAATTGGATGGTTTTGAAAGCTATAAAACGAGTCTTTGATTTAATACCAGATGAGTTAATCCAACTTGAAATGGAATTGTTTTGAAAGGCTATGAATGATCTTTGTTAAAGATCGGTGATCCTTGTTATTAAATTGAAAGGGGTCTTAAGGGTGAATCATTTGTTTGAAAGATTTAAGTATGGAAATTGTTTAATCCATTGAAGATTTTGGAACTGAATCTTTTTGTTTAAAAGATTTGTAAATGGTAATTTGTTTAACTACTTGAAAGAAAAAATTTAGGCTTTAAGCTGTGACTTAACTGAAATCCCATTATCCATATGTTTTTAAATATTGCGCTCATTATTCGGTTTAGCCGGAAGAGGACCTTGTGTCATATAACCCATTCCGAATAATGATACGACGACATGGATAACATTTGCAGACCGGTGGTGAAGACCGGATACTTTCGAAAGCGAAATGATGACCTGTCGAATGTCTCTGCACCGATTGGCCCCGGTATAGAGATTTGAACACCCATTGTGATGGGGAATCCGGACGTGATTAGAAATTATCCGGATTGCAAGGGCTTCTTCGGAAGTGCCTTCGGTTCTGTTCGATCCCGGAATGGACTTGTATGGATGTGTGTCTGACGTTACACTTTGAGATGTAAAACCGGTTTCTATCAAATACATTTCTGTTTGGTGGTGGAGATTTATTCTCTTAGCTTAACACCCTTTTCTGAGACGTACGAGCTCAGTGGTTATGTAGTTGATGGTTACTAGTGATATATTCCCAATTTGGTAATGTGGCATATGAAGTGTTGCTGATCATTTGTTGATCAAAGCATGGTTTTCGTGTAAAGCGTAGCTTTGTGGACGAGACTTCGTCGAGCCTCACACCCCGAAATGGTCGAAACAGGAAAGATGCAGCAAGGTTATAGGGAGTAGCGCCCCTTAGGGTATGTGCATTTCCTTCTGGATAGAAGTGGTATCATGGTATGGAGCCCAGATACTTGACTTATGTGGATACCGCAAATATATATTACTTTGTGATTGTTGGTATTGAGGATCCTCGGATAAAGGTTGTTTACAACCGGAGGATGGCATACTTGTGTCAGTAGTTACCTATTTTTGTAGAGGTAACCCGGCCTTGTGTTGGCAGAGATCCGGTTAGGTTCTCGGAGCGTTCATCCAGAGGCGTACCCATGTGGCAATGGGAAGTTCCTTGGCCTGACCATTTGTTGGAAATCCAATCACCAATACTTCCTTGTACGGTTTTAGTTGTAGAACCTGTCATCTAACATGGTAGCTATAGTAGGCACACTATAATGATACGTATGCTGGCTAAGATTAATATTATACTTTCGAAATGTTTTCCACCATGCACTAATAATAATATCAAATGATTTTCGCATATCAAGCATGTTTGACTATCATAAGGAGAAATCTCCCCCATGTGTGCGATTGCGTGGTGTGTGTGCCAGGAGGCTTTATGGTAGTTTCATTTTCCAAAAAGCATTGCGGATTTCAAATATAAATTCTTTTGTTTGTTTTTAAAAGCAAACTGTTTTTGTTTGCTCATACCAGTCCCATGACTGACCCGGAGTTTATTGTTCCCTTCCTAAACTCTGGATGCCCACAATTTTCCATACGGGCAGTCTAGAGTTGGGTTTTTCAGATAGTAGTTATAGATATCGATTGGATAGCTTTTAGCTTTCTCTTTGGTATTCTTTAGAGATCTTGGATATTGGAGTCTTTAGATTCACGGACGACCGACCTTGCTCATCTTTGTGCAACATGATGGTGGTTCGAGCTAATGGCTTGGAGGTTTGGCTTTGGAGCATTGGGTTGGAGTTGCTGTTCGATATTGGAGTTATTTCTCTTATTATTAGTTTTCCGTTGCTGTTTATGATCGCTGATATTCTTGTATCATATTGTATTGGTGTTGTACCATATTTGGATATTGTATTCATTGGAGTTGTATATGATATTAATTTCTTTTTCTTCCGCTGTGTTGTTATACTTATTGTGTTATAAGCTCCGGCGAACCAGATTCAACGTTTGGATCTACGGCATTTGAATATGAGCGCCGTATTCAATGCCGATTTTCGAAGGTCGAGTCAGGGTCGTCACATTTGTTATCAGAGCTGAAGGTTAGATACTTTAGCTCAGGAGTATAACATATTAGGTAAATCATTAGAGACAGGGTGAAGTATACCCTAGAATGAGTATATCCCTAAGATATCCGTTCGAATGCCTCAGTAAATTCACTTACTATCCACTGGTAGTGAGTATGAGTGAAAGAAGATGACGAGATAGGGGACAGGGGAGTACCACTACAAATGGTCAATATCCTGCTATAGAGGAAACAATCTTTCTCTATCAATCTCCTTTGATTCGTCTTTTCAATCCTCTGATGATTCCTGGCAGCTCAAGGAAGAAGTTTTGATATATTTGCATGGGACACAAACTCCAGATGTGTCAGAATTGTTTGTTTGGATGAATTGTTTGCTTTGGTTGTTATGGTTGATAGGTATATTTTGGTTGTTTAAACTAATTTTTTTTGGATTGCATCCATATATCTGTTTATTCTGTTGGGTCCAAGTATATTCGACGAGTGGTTAGTTATCTTTCGAACTAACCAATACCTCTGTATATTCGTAGATCTGGTGACCTGAGTATCTTGATTCGTTCTTATATCTATTGTTGATATTCTGATTTGGTAAGTCAAATACAGAATATATATTCAATTTGATCTGGTGATTCATCTCTCTATATCCTTTGTTGTCTCCCTTGCAAATTTCGAAGACGAAATTTTCTTAGGGGGAATCTGTAACATCCCTGGATTTTAGCCCATTCTAATTTGATAATTGAATTAATTTTTGAAATTAATTTGTGAATTTAATAGAGTTTTTCAAAATAAATTTAGTTGTTTATAGATATTAATTTTAAATATAATTTGAAAATGTGAATTTGAAATTCAATGTTAATATAGATAAATTTAATTGGACTCAAAGAAAATTTTATATTTGAAACAAAAATATAATAAGTATGATTACTAAGTTTAAAATGAAAATTTTAAATAAGTATGTGTTAATAAGTTTAATATCTTAAGTTTATAAATATAAATGTATTAAAAATAAAAATTGTATTAACTAACTTATAAATATTTATTTGTAATGAACAACTTTTCAAATCATTTGTTTTAAATTGTATTAGTACAAAATAGAATGTAAGGGAACAAAATAGATAAACATATCACCTAATTATGATAGAGTAAGGATCTAAAATTAAAAATATACATATGTAAAATATTATACTGAAAAGATTTTAAAAAAAATCAAGACAAGGTTTAAAAACAAAATTTATAAATAGATTTTAAATTAATTAGAAAGAAGGACTAAACATAAAATGGATAGTTTAAGACATTTGTAAGCATTTCAATAATACAATTAACAAGTGTTCACCCATTTAAACAAGTGGCATAAATAAATTTTCTTTTAATTTAAATTTATAAAACATGCATAAGAAAAAGTTAAAATCAGATTTCTCAAGCTTTTTCAAAAACTGCAAAACAAATTTGAGAAACCAAAACCTGAAAAACCAAGTTACTTCATCTCAAAGATAAAAAAATATGAAAACAAAAAGAAATCAAAGATAAGAAATGATAAACAACATTTTCAACCCGAGCATGATTCAAATCTTAAGCAAGGCAGTTAATTCAACTAGATCAAAAAAAACCCTGTCAAATCAAAGTAGAAACATAAATGAAAATATGGAAGCAAAACCAAATCTGGGAAGAAATCAACAAACCTGAAGCATTTATTCAACAAGCTAAGGATCAGATTCCAAGTTCAGATCAAAAGCAGAGAGGAAATAAATAATAAAACTCCAGATTTAAGCATGCAGCTAGATCAAATGGAAACTCAAACAGAATTATCAAGTTCTTATTCTCTGCTCTGTTCCAAATTACAAGGTGAGCAAACTTTATTTTTAAAACCATTTTTTCTCCTGATTCTTATGTCTGTGGTGAGAATGTTGATGAATGAGTATATATATCTGCAAGTATATTTGTATGCGTATATATGAAGTAGGGTATGTATGTCTAGAAACCTGAACAATTGTTCTGTTCCAGGTTACAGTGGGTAAAACAAATTCAAAAGAAAAAAAGGAAAACCCCAAATCTCTATATCTAATCATCGTTAGATTGAGATGTTAAAATAAAATGTGTTCAAAGTCATTAAATCTTAATCTTAAAAATAATTTTTAGTATTTTAACAAGAAATTTGAACTTGGAAAAAAATATACAGTAAAGTTCAATTTATGATCAAAAATTCAATTTCCTTAATTATTTGATTCACTTTTATAAATGTAATCACCATCAAAAACCGTGATTTTTAAAGGTTAAATCAAAAAATTTAGAATTGGGAATTTCTAGAATTTGTGAGTTGAATTGAGATGACAATTTCGTCAAATTACAATGATCGGCGTGGTTATGTTGTTCGAGTTCTGGTTAGAAGGTGGAACAAGTTTCCTCGATCATGGGAAAAATATTCACAAATTTTTTTGTGGATCGTAGTGGTCGGAAGAGATCAATTTAGGGTTTGAACTGGGGTTGCGGTCGATCAGGTTTGCGAGGGAATTGCGACGTCATCGTGGAATCGAGTGGGATCGGACCTAGGGGAGTAGAGGCTAAGGGGTGTGACGTTGCTCTGTATGGAATTGCAGAGGTTCTGGTGGCGTAGTTCATCAGCGGGAGGCAGTTTCTCAATTTGGGTTTTGTTCCAGGTTTGGTTCAACTTGCTCAATTTCATTTCCTCACGAATTCGTGGGAACTGAGGGTTTGGGGTGTTCGTTGAGATGGTCGTTGACTTGTTGATGATCAGCGTCTTGATCGAAGATCGCCACTTTGGGCGTACACGTGCACGAGCATCCTATGTGTGCCAGCTTTGGTTTGGGGTTGGGTTTCGTTGCGTCGAAGTTCGTCTCGGGTAAATGGAAGTATGCCTCGAGTTTTTTTAGGGGCGATTCGAGTTGTTACAACAATTTTGAAGTTTTTCAACCGAAAACAAAGTTTGAAAAAAAAGGGGAGGAAGAAGTTGGCCTGGGAAATTTTCTCGAGGAAGTTTCTAATGAAACTCGAAGTTGGGGTCGGGGAAGAACAGGGTTTGGCTTGGGTTTCTGAGTTGGTGATTTAAAGCAAGTTTTTTTTTAAAAAAAATTATGGAAGGATTTAGTTTTAAAACGAGTTAAAACAAAGTTATATAAATTAAATTTCCAAAAGAGAAGTATTAAGAAAATTTTCAAAAAAAAAAAACACAAACCTAAATTTAAATAATTTTAAAAACTTGATTTAGTTTTGAATAATCATATTGAGTTAATCATTCAAACTTTCCTAAGTATCTTTAAATTTAATTTGATGATGTAATTAAGTGACAGTGGAGATAAATGATTTATCTTAAATATTTGAGGTCTTATTAATATAAGTAATTAAAGATTAATTACTCAAAGAAAAATTACTTAATTAGAGGTTTAATTAAAGATTAATCAAAGATTTATTTAAAGATTGATTAAGGATAATTAATTACACTAGGCAATTAATTAATGATTAAAAGGTTAATTAATATATAGTTTAAGGATAATTAATCTATGTTATTACTCGATTAAGGTGATTAATTTGAGGGTAATTAATTTAAGGTTAATTAATAAATGAAATTTATTAGGGATAATTACTTATTGTAATTAATTAAATGGTAATCAATTAATGGTTAATTAATCAATGTAATTAATTAAGATAATTTATTAAGGGTTAATTAATTAATGAAAGTGATTATTAAATAAAAAATTTATTAAATTTTTTTATAATTAATTAAGGATAATAAATCAAAGGATTAATTATTAATTAAAGGTTAGCTAATGATCAAAGAATAATTAATCATAAGGGTTTGAAATTAATTGATATTAATTAAAAAAAATTAAAATCTTATTCATGAGTAATTAATCTGATTTAATAATTCAGATAATTTAATTTATCTTTACTTATGGATGTTTGGATTCTATTGGATGTTTGGATGGTTGATATTCCTCATATGAGATGTTTTGTGATATTTTGTGATGTGAGTTGCTGTGTATTAATCTGTGATATCTGTGATATGTTTCTGTGTAAATACCCCTTGGCCCGTAGAACGGCATTTGGAATTCGATGCGACAGGGAGTCGGATTCCAGTTGGTTATCCGAAACCCACATCGAATCGTAATGGTGGATCTTTGTGATTGATTTACTTTATCTGTGAATCTGTGTACATAGATAAGCGTTATAGGATATACCGCTTATCGATACCGCTGTGATTGTAATTTGTGATGAATAATGTTGTTGCACTATTGTGTAAAACCCCTGGACTACACTTATACACACACAAATATGGATTGCAAGTGGAAATGGTTTAAGTCACAAATTTTGAAGTAGTTTAAAGATTGAATTTTTGAATCCAAAATAGTTTTGGAATTAGAATTGAAAGCTTTTGAAAATGAATTTCAAAGATAAAAGTAAGTTTTGAATAACTTGATATAGTTTTGAAATTTGATTTATATTTTGAACTCAAAATTTGAAATTGAATTCTATGTTGAGAATTTATGATTTAAAAAGGTAATACAAGTTTATATGGGTTTTTAAACCATTTTAAAAAGTATTGTTTTGGGAATTTAAATTTACCTAAGTTTATGTTTGAAAGGCCTTAACTCGAGCAAATAAAATCGGATTTCCCGAAACGGAAACAAGTAGTTTCAAATAATAATTATGATGAAAAGATTTAAAATTTGGAATTGGATGGTTTTGAAAGTTATAAAATGAGTCTTTGATTTAATATCGAATGAGTTAATCGAACTTGAAATGGAATTGTTTTGAAAGGCTATGAATGATCTTTGTTAAAGATTGGTGATCCTTGTTATTAAATTGAAAGGGGTCTTAAGGGTGAATCTTTTGTTTAAAAGATTTAAGTATGGAAATTGTTTAAGCCATTGAAGATTTTTGAAATGAATCTTTTTGTTTAAAAGATTTGTAAATGGTAATTTGGTTAACCATTTGAAAGAAAAATTTTGGGCTTTAAGCTGTGACTTAACTGAAATCCCATTATCCATATGTTTTTAAATATTGCGCTCATTATTCGGTTTAGCTGGGAGAGGATCTTGTGTCATATAACCCATTCCGAATAATGATACGACGATATGGATAGCATTTGAAGACCGGTGGTGAAGACCGGATACTTTCGAAAGCGAAAGAATGACCTGTCGAATGTCTCTGCACTGAATGGGCCCGGTATAGAGATTTGAGCACCCATTGTGATGGGGAGTCCGGACGTGATTAGAAATTATCCGGATTGCAAGGGCTTCTTCGGAAGTGCCTTCGGTTCTGTTCGATCCCGGAACAGACTTGTATGGATGTGTGTTTGACGTTACACTTTGAGATGTAAAACCGGTTTCTATCAAATACATTTCTGTTTGGTGGCGGAGATTTATTCTTTTAACTTAACACCCTTCTCTGAAACGTACGAGCTCAGAGGTTATGTAGTTGATGGTTACTAGTGATACATTCCCAATCTGGTAATGTGGCATACGAAGTGCTGCTGATCATTTGTTGATCAAAGCATGGCTTTCGTTTAAAGCGTAGCTTTGTGGACGAGACTTCGTCGAGCCTCACACCCCGGAATGGTCGAAACAGGAAAGATGCAGCAAGGTTATAGGGAGTAGCGCCCCTTAGGGTATGTGCATTTTCTTCTGGATAGAAGTGGTATCATGGTATGGAGCCCAGATACTTAACTTATGCGGATATCGCAAATATATATTACTTTTTGATTGTTGGTATTGAGGATCCTTGGATAAAGGTTGTTTACAACCGGGGGATGGCATACTCATGCCTGTAGTTTTACCTATTTTTGCGGAGGTAACCCGGCCTTGTGTTGGAAGAGATCCGGTTAGGTTCTCGGGGCGTCCATCCAGAGGCGTACCATGTGGCAATGGGAAGTTCCATGGCCTGACCATTTGTTGGAAATCCAATCACCAATACGTGTCTTGTACGGTTTTAGTTGTAGAACCTTCCATCTAACATGTTAGCTATAGTAGCTATACTAT
The DNA here is from genome assembly GCA_030765085.1 of Allium cepa. Lineage (NCBI taxonomy): Eukaryota > Viridiplantae > Streptophyta > Magnoliopsida > Asparagales > Amaryllidaceae > Allium > Allium cepa. The sequence continues at coordinate 845,056,985 of CM060928.1, read as the reverse complement.
AATGGTACGTATGCTGGCTAAGATTAATATTACACTTTCAAAATGTTTTCCACTATGCACTAATAATAATATCAAATGATTTTCGCGTATTAAGCATGTTTGACTATCATAACGAGAAATCTCCCCCATGTGTGCGATCGCATGGTGTGTGTGCCGGGAGGCTTTATGGTAGTTTCATTTTCCAAAAAGCATTGCGGATTTCAAATTTAAATTCTTTTGTTTGTTTTTAAAAATAAACTGTTTTTGTTTTCTCATACCAGTCTCATGACTGACCCGGAGTTTGTTGTTCCCTTCCTAAGCTCTGGGTGCCCACAATTTTCCACACGGGCAGTCCAGTGTTGGGTTTTTCAGATAGTAGATATAGATATCGATTGGGTAGCTTTTAGCTTTCTCTTTGGTATTCTTTGGAGATCTTGGATATTGGAGTCTTTGGATTCGCGGACGACTGACCTTGCTCATCTTTGTGCAACATGATGGTGGTTCGAGCTAGTGGTTTGGAGTTTTGGCTTTGGAGCATTGGATTGGAGTTGCAGTTCGATATTGGAGTTATTTCTCTTGCTATTTGTTTTCCGCTGCTGTTTGTGGTCTCTGATATTCTTGTATCATATTGTATTGGTGTTGTACCATATTTGGATATTGTATTCATTGGAGTTGTATATGATATTCATTTCTTTTTCTTCCGCTGTGTTTTCATACTTATTGTGTTATAAGCTCCGACGAACCAGATTCGACGTTTGGATTTGCGGCATTTGAATATGAGCATCGTATTCAATGCCGATTTTTGAAGGTCGGGTCAGGGTCGTCACAAGTATGTGATATATAATCTGTGTAACTCTGATAATGGTTGTAAACTATGTAATATTTATGTTATTAATATAATTTATTCATTCCGCTGTTGAGATTCTGATGTTGTTTCTTCTTTCTTCTCTTTCTTTTCTCTTTTCTATCCCTTTTTTTCTTTAAGATGATGCGATTTTCTGTGGTGAGAAAGTCGGGTCGTCTCAGTTGGTATCAGAGCACTAGGTTGAGCGAATACCTAAGCTCTGGAGTGGTGTCTATCTTTAGAGAGCATATTTGTAATTTTAAATATTTAAATATATATATATATATATATATATATATATATATGTATGTATGTATGTATTTCTACCTATTTGTTGGGTTACCTGTTCAGGTTTTCCAATATAAGTTATAAAGGTAGATGTGGTTGTGATGTGTATCACGACTATCATTGGTTGGAGTTTGAATGTTGAGGTTGGAAGTGTATCTATAGAGACTGTAGACCTAATACCGTCTCGAGTGTGTTTTGCAGTGGTGTACGGATTTTTATCAATCTCTGAAGGAAACCTGTTAAGGTTCGGAGTCTATCTTTGAAGTTGGATGAGTAGAGTTTAGATCTGTTGGCTAGGCAGAAGCGAGTGATGGTATCTTGTTACCTCAGGAAGTAGTAGCTGCGTGATGAGATGCGGTGACTATGAATGTGTTCGAAGATGTTTCTTTGGAACAAGTTTAAGGAAGTAGGTCTGCATTGGTGATGTGGCTGTGTTCAGCATGGTGTTTCTGTTGGTTTGAGGTCCGAGTTTCTCGAAGAGCTTTGTATTAGGAAGCCTTTGGCATCTGTGGCAGCAGTGCAGCTCGGAGTATTCTGTTTTGGCAGGATGTCTTCTGGCTTAGCCGTTTTTTCTAGAAGTGGAATTCAGATGCAGCAGAGTGGATTCGTTTCTTTGGTAGATTAGCTAGATAAGTGTAAGATGTTCTATTTGGTAAAGAGAAAACAGTTTTTCTTTGGATATTTGGTCTAGATTGATCGCAAAAGTGACTTGCGATAGCTGAGTGTTCTCTTGGGTTATCGGAGTTTTTCTGGATATCTTCAAGGAAGTCAGAGGTTTGTCCGTATCTGGGGATTGAGTTTCCTTATCGACTGGGATTCCCGGAGTGCTACCGGTAGTTCAGTATAGTAGAAGGATGGTTCTTAGAGATAGAGTTTGTTGGGCAGCTCGGGTTTTGGTGGAGCTTTTGAGTTTTCTTATGGATCTGATGAACCATATTTCTTTGATGTGTTGTCTAGTTTGTGCTCGTGTTCCTCATCAGCATTCTTATCTACTTCGGATCAGAGTTGTGCAGCAGAAGCAGTTTGCAAGTGCATCTGTTTTGTCTTTTCCGAATATAAGAAGTAAGTTCAGTCTTCTGTTGTTTTGTGGAGTAGAGTTGTGTTCTTGGCTGATGGTTGATCTTGAGAGGATGATTTTGTTGAGTTGATTGGTTTTGTTTATTTCTAGAGGCATCAGCGAGGGTTGAGATGATCAGTAAGGGTGTAGGCAACCCAGGATTGTCCGTAGATTTTTGTGGATAAGAGATGGAGGAATTTGGATTCCGGAGTCGGAGATTTGATTTTGGATAAGTTTTCTCCGATTAGGGAGCTATAAGGTTGGGTAAGGCTGGAAAGCTAGCTCTGAGGTGTTTTGGATCTTTTCTGAGTGCTTGTGAGGATAAGTGTTTGGTCTTCAGGATTGAATTGCCAGTTTGGATAACTGGGATTCGATGAGTTCACGTTCTCTGAGGGAGTACGTATATGATCTATTTCTGGTTTTTGAACCAGCAGTTCGAGAGTTTTGGTTGTTGAGTCAGACTCGTCTATAGTCTGATATCCTGTCTAGCTTTGTAGATATAGATGAATATGGGCTCTGTAGCTTAGTAGTATTGATTGTTTGGATTATGTAGAGCGAGTATCCGGTATTTACACTTGGGAAAACTCATGGAAATTCTATCCAGAATTTTGCCTGGATAATTAGATTTGTTTGATTGGATGAATTGGTTGCTATGATTGTTAGCATGTGTTTGATATATGCTTGTGTTTTAAATTTTTAATTAAAATCTTTAATGAGATTATTAAATTACCTTTGTTTTAAATTTCAGGGACGAAATTCTTTTAAGGGGGAAGGATTGTGATATCCCGAAATTTTGACAATATCTATTTAATAATCAGTATTAAAATTTAAATTGATTTGATAATTTTTGTTAATAAAATTTGAATTGATTTAAAAATCTTCTTTAATAAGTATTTAATTGGTAGAATTTATCTTTTAAAGCTGATAAATTGGTTTCTATTTATAATATAAATATATGGTTTATATTGTAAATAGATTAGCTTTGTTTTAAATTTAATAAATAAAGCATATTTTCTAATTCTAGTATTTTTAGTAATTTGAAAATTTGTTTTATTTAATATAAAGCTTTTCAAAGTTATTAAATAAATAATCTTGGTTCCAATTTAATAAATGAATCTTGATTTAAAATTCTAATATATATATTAATAATTTGGAAATTTTGATTTAATTTTATATTAATTTTTTCAAACCTATTTAATAAATAAGTATATGATTTTAAATTGTTAAGATAGATTTTTAAATGTTTAAAATGATTTTGGCTTAAGTTTTAAATTTAAATTAATTAACAAAAAGTTTTGTTTTGTTTTCTTTTTAAAATATATCTTAATAAAATAAGTAATTTATTAATAAAGAAATGATTTCTTTTATAATTATTTTACTTTGATAACGGGTTATTTCTAAAAACAATATTAATAATGTATTGCTTTACAATTAGATTCTTAATAAAAATAGCATTGTTATTTCAAATTTAATTTGTATGTATAACTTGATTTTTATATATTAGATTTTTGAATTTGATTTGAATTTGAATATAAAGTTTTAAAATCCAAAGTATAGATTTTAAATTGTTTTGGATTTCTAAATATATGCATAAACTTTTATTTATAAGTATAATTGGTTTTTATTTCTTTTTAAAAAAAATTATCTATACATATTAAATAATAATTAACTAATTAATTAGGAATAACCTATATATTAACATTTAAATTAAATACTAATTACTTTATTAAGCATGTGGTGTTTTCCTAAGCTCCATATAACAAATGTTAAAAAATAACCATTCCAATTTGCAAATGTTAAATTTTTGTACAAGTGTCCTTATTTATTTTCATTTTCTTTATTTTATTAAATCACAAAATCTACTTATATAAATACATTTGCCTCTCACTTTTTTCTTTTTTTCTATCTTCATAGTTCAAAGTTAAGAAAACTTCAACCTGTTTATTTCTCAAACCTGAAATCACTTCCTTGTATACAAATCTTCAAAACCAAAATCTAAAACCTGGTCATATGCAAATCAGTAATTCTCCTCATAAAACAAATCTGTAAACAACTCTTCAAAACCAAAAATCCAGAAATCATGTTCAAAATAAAATCAGTAATTCTCTTCACTTCAAAATGCAAACCTGCAATTTCAAATCTGTTTTTTTAAAGCCTGCATCTTCAAATCAATGCCCCTGCCATTTTCAAACAAAAAGCAAAAACAATTTTATTTTCAATCTGGAATTATCTTCTACATTGCAAACCTGCATTTTCAAAGCAACTACATTTTCAGGCATAAGTTTTTAAGGAAGGCAAATCTGCATTTTTTCTTAAATATGGTACTTGGCTCTGTATGCAACCTGGAAACTAAAGCAATACAAATCCCTGTAACATCTTTCCAAATCAATAGCCTATACATTTCAAACAAAAGAAAATTTGAAAATCTATTCTAAAGTCTGGAAGCATGCAAGAAGTTTTAAATGAAAGGGAGCAATGCAGTTTTAAAGTTCAAAAGCAATTCAAAAGAAGCTCTGTTCATTTTGAAATAGGTGAGTAACTTTTAATAATTTTAAAAATAGTTGGTTGCATGTTAGTATGGTTGAATATACATAAGTATTGCATAGGTAAAAATCTGATATGAATATTTGATTTCTATGCATACTGTGTGTGTGTATATATATATGGTGCTTTGTCTTGTTTCCTGGCTAAATTTTTATTTAAAAATCTTTATCACATGATCTAGTGTTTGATAGGGTCTGATTTTCAAACAAATGTTGTTTGGTTTAACCTAGATTTATGTTTAAGAATTTAAATTAGACAAAATAAGGCATGCTGCCTCTGGAAATATTGAAACATCAGTGTATGTTGATATAAATCAAAAATTCAAACTGTTTAATTTATTAATTCAGTATTATAAATCAAAATCATCAACTTAAATATGATTTTTAAATCAAGAATCATAGTTTTTAATTTAGGAATGAATGTACAGTTCTTGTTTGAACTGGAAATGAACTTATGGGATTTTATGGTGATCTATGTATCTGGAGGGGATGGATTTCTTCCAGATGATGGAGGAGTGATCTGTGAATCTTGGAAAAATACTTGGAGGCGATGCAATTCATGGTAGAAGTTGCGGCAGTGAAGTCTTTTCTGGAACCCTAGTTTAACTAGGTTAGGTTGATCGATTAACCACGTCCTCTTTAGTGGATCGAGTGCTTCAAGCTTTTAGGTAATGGAAGTAGACATGTAGAGGAAGTCGATGCCAGAGTTCTAGGGGTCACGGTGATCGGAATTGGGTTGGCGAAGCATTTCCAGTTTTTGGGATAAATGGTGACAGTTGTTCCAGGTTTGTTTTGACAGCTCGGTTTTTGATTTTGGAAGAATGGACACGATTTGATGATCGGGGTGGGTTGCTGAGTCGTTTTCTAATGAATCGCGATCATCGTTGATGATCAATGGTGGCCGGAGCCACCGTGCATATGCACGGTGAAGTAATTTGTCTGGTGATGTTTGGGTTGGGTTTTGAAAGCAGAGGAGGTTGCTCGAGTAGATCTCTATTTGACTTGAAGTTGTGGGGTAATTTGCTCGGGAAGGTTGGTCTTTGAACTCGAAGTATTTGGGGTGTCTCGGGATTTTACCTTGGTTACAGGTTTTAACAATACCTGTACTGTTTGTTTAAAAATTTTAAAAATTAAAGATTTTAAATGAAAGCTAGAGTTTAAACTAAATTTTAAATTCAAGTTTGAAATCTAGAATTCAAGTTTAAGATTTAATCTTAGTTAAATAATATATATGTATGTATATATATATATATATATATATATATATATAAGTTTTAAATTTACATTGTTAAACTACTTTAAAATGGTAAGTAGTTTGAATTTTTAAAAATGAAGTTTTAAAATGTGAGTAAGTTTTAAAGTGAAGTTTAATTCAGGAAATCAAAGATTTAAATTTGTATTTCAGTTTGAAATAAATGAAGTTTTAAATTTGATAGATTTAAACAACTTTGTATGTTAAAGTGTATATTTAAATTATTTGGATTTAAAAATGAATTTGGATTAAAATCTTATAAATTTTCTTGTATAAGACAAGCATTTCTTTACTATGTAATTTAAAAGGGTTTTTAAATTATTTTAAACTTTGTTTAAGTTAAATGGTATTCATTTTAAATCTCATATTTGAAATGAGATTTTAAAGTAAGTTCAAAAGTAAATTGATTTCAATAAATTTATTAATGACAATTTAGTCATAATTAAAGATGTTTTTATCTTAAAGTTAAAGTAAGATTTAATGATTTGAAATTAATTAAATTAATGAGGTAATTAAGGAATAATTAGTTAATTTAATTAATTAATTGATTAGGGATTAATAAATAATTGATTAAGGGTTAATCAATTGGGAATTAAGATCATTAATTAGATAATTAAAGATTATTAATTAATGATTAAAGATTTATTAAATAAGCAATTAAGTTATAATCAAGGTTAATTAATCAAGTAATTAAGAATTAATTAAGTTACAGTTAACACTTAATTAATTAGATAATTAGAGATTAATTAATGGATAATTAGAGATAAATTAATTTGTAATTAATAATTGTTAATCTAAGTTAATTACTTAATGGAAGTAATTAAAGAATGGTTAATGAAGGTCATTAACCAGGATTATTTAATAATTAATTAATGTGATTAATTTTAATAATTAATTAGATTAATTAATTTAATGATAATCATTTGTAAATTGTTTAAGAATAATTACTTCATGGAAGTAATTAAGGAATTACTAACTTAATGTAGTTAATTTAGTTTAATGTGATTGTTTAAATTAATCAATTAAGTTTAATTAATTTTAAACACTGAATGTTTTGATGATAATTACTTAATGTAGTTAATGGAGAGTAATTATTTAGTGAAGTAATTAATTGGTAATTACTGAATGTAATTAATAGAAGATGTTTTAAGAATGGAAGTAATTTGGATTAAATTACTTTGGAATTAATCAAGGGATTAATTAAGAAATTAATCAAGAAGTAATTAATTTATTTTAATGAAGTAATTAAGTTAGTTAGTTACTGAATGTGGTTAATCAAGAGGGATTAATACTTATGGTTTAATTTAGATTTAATTACTTAATTTAATTAATTTAAATAAAGTAATTAATTAAAATGTGATTAGGAATCATTAATTAATACAATTAATAATGTAATTAAAGTTGATTAATTAAGATTAATTAATCAACGATAAGTGATTAAGGATAATTAATTAATGTAATTAATTAAGGATTGATGTAATTAATTATAATTAATTAATTAATGAAGTAATTAAAGGTTAATTTCTGTTTTTGGATAATTAATTTGTGAAGTTAATTAAAGGACAATTACTTGAATGTAATTAAGTTTAATTAATCAAGGGTGATTAATTAGAGGATGTTTGATTAATTAACTTGTAATTAATTAATGGTTAGACAAGCAAGATTTATAAGGAAGAAGTAATTAATTTAATTTATTTTAAATTAATTAAAGATGAAGTAATTAATTTAATTCATTTTAAATTAATTAGAGATGGAAGTAATTAATTTAATTCATTTTAAATTAATTATAGTATGATGAAGTAATTCATTGCTTATGAATGAATGAATGATATTGATTGCCTTGAATGCTTTGTGATCTCAGAAATGAGATAAGTAATGCTGTGTGGTATGAATGCTTTGGTTGCATTGTGATGATAATATGGATTATCTATTTTGATGATAGTATGGAGTATCTGTTTATAATGATAATATGGATTATCTGTTTATGATGATAATGTTGATTATCTATTGTGATTTGTGAGTTATCTATCTGTGTGTATATAGATAATTGAATTGAATTGTTTTAAACCTTAAAACAACTTAGCCTTAAAAGACACGTTTTGGATTTCGATGAGCCCGAGATCGGGTTTCTATATTTGGATACCCGTAAACCACATCGATCCAAATTAATGATAGGTCGTGAATCTCAAGTGAAGATGAAGATTCAGAGTGCAAGAGTTATCGTGGTTAACTCTGAGGGTGATTCCAAAATGAGTGTAATGAGATAATGCCTTCGGTTTCATTCAAACCCGGAACGATGTATGGATTGAATGCTTTCAGAACATCGTCAGGTGGACGATGAGCATTCTAAGTGATGTGTTCTATAAAAGTAATCGTAGTCTCAAGCCTCATCAACCGGAAATGGCTAAAACAGGGAAAGTGCAGCAAGGCTAAATGGGTCATGCCCAAGTAGGATGAGATTTTCCCCTGTCTAGAGGTCCCTTTTATTTCGGCTGTGTGGACAGTTGTGAGCTCCAACTGTCAGGGTTGTCTTGTTCGGGACTGTCCAGGAAGGGATGGTTCCGACCTTGTGTTGCAGGGGAGTTAGGGTGGCTCCTCGGTACGTTGTTCTAAGCCACGTACTGTGATGGGTGGTACCCCAATAGCCCTGCCATTGTATGGAATCCAAAATCTAATAAGTGCCCTCGGTTTTGATTGTATTACCCACTTTTGTGGCTAGTAGCTGGAATTTAATAAATGTAACAATTTCGGCTATTTTCTATTTACTTGAAAACCCTAGACCTATTATAATATCATCGGATTTCCTATCAAATGTTTTGGTAGCATAAGGTAAAACTTTTCCATGTTTATGCATGGGAAGTCTTACGTGATACCTTTCTTTTCAAAAGGTTTTTGAAAGTTAAGCAACCTTATCCTGTTAATCACACCAGACCCATGTCTGACCCAGAGTTTATCTTCTGTTTTCTTAAACTCTTGGGTACTCAAATTTTTATGAGTAGTTAAGGGATTCAGGTTAGCTTTGACGAATTGTGGAGGAGCAATGGAGCAGGAGGCTTCAGCGTGTAGAGATATAGTGTTCCGCTGTGTTGGTTTCTCTGAGTAGTTTCCTTGTATTGTATTGAGCTGTATAACTAGATAGGTGTTTATAACTGTCTAGTATGTGATGTATAATCTGTGTAACTCTGATAATGGTTTTAAACTATGTAATATTTATGTTATTAATATAATTTATTCGTTCCGCTGTTGAGATTCTGATGTTGTTTCTTCTTTCTTCTCTTTCTTTTCTCTTTTCTGTCCCTTTCTTTCTTCAAGATGATGCGATTTTCTTGGTGAGAAAGTTGGATCGTCTCATCAAAATTCATCCAAACCAGCGTCAAAGTGCCCGGAATTTTGATGCGATCCCAACGGATCAAACCGCGCATGAATCCGACTTCATATGCAAAAGATATGTATATTAGAATATTGAAATAAAAAATTAAATAAATAAAAAAAATAAACACGATACCACCGATTTCTTGCCCCGTCAGCAACTGAAAAGAATAATTCAAACCCTAGTACTATTCATGTGCATGCCTAACTCGTTCGAACAGCAGCCTGGCCGCCACCAGTAAGCCTTCTTTGACTAATGACCATGCACGTCACAATCAACTTCAGCCAGATCCAAGGCCATCGACGTGACGCCCACGCCAGGCCGACCTCACCGTGACAACGCCGCCGCCTCCGGTGGTCCCCCTCGCCCACGCCGTCGCAATGAAATACGGTGATTTCAGGCAAACCCGATGGCTTTTAGCATGAATGAACCATAGGGATGTGACCTACCCATCGCCCTCCTCCCAACGCCGCTTCCTGATCATCGATCGGACGATGATCCACCGTTGGATCGTCAAAATTCAATATGGACGGCCAAGGTTCAACCTCGATTTTTGGCAAATGGTGAACCTGATTGAAAAACGAATACCACTACTGAATTGCGCTCGTCGAGAGCTTTGAATTGATATATAATTTGCTTGGGTTGGAGGAGTTTGAATTTTTGATTTGATTTTGATTTGCAATTGAATTTGGAATTTTTTGGTTTGTCTGCCATTGAGAAAAAGAAGCCATAGAGAATTAAATGTACAGACAAATGAAAATAAGAAGTAGCTAAGGTCTATAACGGGTTATATATAGGCATATCAGAAATAGAAATGAATGGACAAGACTGATTTAAGCGTTGAACGATGAGTTACTCGAAAAGCCCGTTTCGTTCCCGAGACGATGGCGGGTCATCCCATATATCAAAGTAGATGTTTTTGATAATTTTAAACTTAATGGAACAGGTTTTAGGTCCTAATTCCATCGTAGGAGGAAGTTATGTTAAAATCAGCTTATTTCAAATTGATTTCAATTGAATATAATTTAAATTGATTTCTAGGCATTTCGAGCCCATACGATCAAACAACAAGTCCGATCGCTACGAAACTTGAAATCCTACAATAATTCACTGTTATGGATCCGATGAAACTAGTTTCATCAAAATCCGAGACAGTTGCCAAAATGGCTATATGTCAAGTTAATTAAAAAAAAAATTAATTAAATCACCTTTTTCAATTCAAATTTAATAACTGGCCATTCTTATCATTTTGATTTCATAGACAACTATAATAAGTTAAAACAAGTTCACATATAATTCAGCGTTAAATATTTCATAAATTACAGTGTCCAATTACAATTGTAATTAAATCCAATTTATAAAATTTAATTTCAATAAATTTATTAAATTTGGTTTCAATCTTTTTATTTAATCAATTATTATTCTATAGGCATAGTTAATATTGTTTTGTATTTCATTACATTAATATCCTCTAGTTTCCATCTTTTATTTGCAATAACTACTATATTTCAATATATTGAATTTCATCCATTTTACACATTAATTATAATTTAAAAATCCCATTTGATTTATTTATCTTGGTTTCATTATTTTATTAAATAAATTATCTTCTTATGAATAACATTAACATTTCAATTCATTTTATCACATTCACAATTTTCAGTTATTGTCTTAACTCGTATTATTGTAACATTAGATTATATTTAATTGCAATAAATCCATTTATTATAATATAAATTCCAATAAATTGATTAAACTTGATTTCCATTCTTTTTACTCAATTAAATAGTCATATAATGATTAAAATTTACGTTGGTTACATCTTATTGAATTAATATTCTACAATGATTAATTTAGTCTATATTAACTGCACTAATTAAGTGAATTCATTGCAATTGATTCCTAATTTAATTTAACAAGTTAAATAAATAGGTAACATATAATAATTTGTCACCATTAACTTTTAGTCAGATTAATAAGTTATTGTTTACAACCAAATGTTATAATTACTTGCATGCACTGACTTTATTCAATTACCATAAATTATATGTTATTTCATTAATTGATTCAATATTGACATTTGTTTTCCTATATTTACTTTATAACCAAGTATAACCTTTAAATCATTTCAATTGATTGGAATTTCATTCAAATTGTTAATAATTAACTTAAGTTATCATTATTACATTTCATTCTATTTATTATTTCATACATAAGTTACACATTTTTATTTCTCCCAATATTAAATCACAAAAATCTTATTAAATTAACAAATTTTTAATTATCGAAAATTACGGTTCATTATGGATTTAGATATTGGCTATGAACAACTAAGGATTTGGGTAAGGAGCTAGAGCGGTCCTGGATTTGGCTAAGTTCCCGGAGAGGTACCAGATTTGGATATTGACCCAGAGAGGTCATTGCTTTGGTTATAGTCATGGATCTAGATTCAGATTTCATTATTCTAAAAGGATTCAGATATGGATTTGGTCACTGGACTTGGATGGACTGGCTATGGATCGGATTACGGATCGAATAATATGGCTATCCATGGATTATGGATTATGGATCTCGGATTTCAGGTTTACGGCAATTCAAAACACATCTTCCTGTCGCAAGATATGTTTTTGGGGGAAAAGTGTTAACCCGCCTTTTTGCAAGGTCGGATTTAACTTAGAGGATATTACAATCGTCAAGGTTGAATGCTCGGAGAGGCGATTACATGGATTTAAGATGGAATATACTCAAGGCTATGATCGATACTAGCAAAATTGGACCGAGCTCTAATCGAGGTGAGATGATAAGGAATGATAAAGCAAGGCCCATTGAGGCTAAACTTCGAATTTTAGGACAAACGGAGTTCATATGCTCAAGTTATGGATGGATCAATGTTTATGGAAAAACACTTCGTATCGATACTTTCGTATCGATTGATATAGATACGAATGTGCACAACTCAACTCGCTACTCAGGCCGGATATGGATCAATAGTTATAGATCAATGGATACAGGTTGATGGATGTGGATTGTTGCTTTCGTATCGATATGATTCGTATCAATCAAACGAATTCAGGATGGATAGGGTATTGATGGTGCATTTTTCATCTTGTTTCAGATCGATTAGGATTCGTATCGATCCAATTTGTATCGATCAAGGGGACATCAGATCGATACGAAAATCATTCTTTAGCGGAGCACATAGGATCGATGCAAAGACTAGGGCACTGGTTGGATTCAGAGGCATATTTCGTAACGATCGTTTGAATCGATCGATATAAAAGAAGCGGTCAAGGAATGGAGCGCAAAACATGGATCACTGCATATGACTCGGAATTATGCGAAAGCTATGGATACAGGATGTGATGAATACGAGGCGATGAATACGAAAGTTTCAGCCTACACTTGTAAACTCAATCTTGGATCGATCATATTTCATAATCTACACGTTGGAACTTCATGAAATTTGGAGAGCAAGGAATTCGCACTATCATCTTTCTCCATGATTGATCTCAGCTGATTCTAATTTGGGGATTATGGATACAAAGGGCTTATAGATTAATCCAGGAATGAGGATATGCGTCCCCACCGATCATCATACGGGCTACTATGATCTAGGAGACTTCTATGCCGAAATATCAGCTAAATATCTCAACTCCTTCATCTTTAAATAGAAGGGGCATGGCTCAGGAAAGGGATCTTCTTCTCTTTTAGCTAAACTCTCCCAGTCTGTTTATTGATATTCAAAAGATTGTAATTGTAATCACAGAGGGAATAAAAGGATCAGTTCAAATCCTATCTTATAATATATCATCGCGAAGCTCTCGACGAATGGAATCAGCATCTGCAATTCGTTTTTGCGATCGAAGCTTGATTTGGCCAAAAATTGGCAAAACATTCTCAGTCATTCATGCTAGGGTTTTGGACTAACGGTGGATCGTCGACCGTTCGACGATCGAGAAGTACTGGAGTGTAGAGGACGATTAGTGGAGTTCATCTATCGGATTGGATCACCGCAAGATTGCTCGATTTTGCCAAAAATCAATGATCTTCGGTCAAGTTTTTGATACAGTAGCGGGGTGATCTGGCGACGGCGTGAGGCACGTGTAGGTCCGGGTGGGCTCCTGGTTGAGGCGTTTCTGGTGAAGGGGTCCGATCTGGGTTTAGGCACTTGTGGCATCGGCGTTTGGTCGACGATCGTTGGCGGCTATGGGTTTTAATATGTTCGAGCATGCGTTAAGGTTTGGGAGGTAACATAAATTACTATTTTAATTTCAAATTTCAAATTTCAAATTTTCTAACCTTTATAACTTTTGCATATGAACTCCGATTGACGCGCAGTTTCTTCCCTTGAACTCATATTGAAATTTCAAACAATATGAAACTGGTTTGGTTGAATTAGTGATTGTTGAAATTTTGGGCTTTTATCGGATTTTTAGTGGACTATAAATCAAAGGTGGGTGATTTAACCTACTCATGCAATACTAAATTTCTTATGTTGGTTGAATTAAATATTTGAAGTGATAAAATATTATTGGTTGTTGTCTGGTAATTTATATTGGCTTTTAATTTGAATTTATATTTTGCACTGAGTAAAATTGATATATAAATTAATATTGTATTTAATTGCTAGTTAAACACTGTCAATTGAAAATTAGTAGCTGTTGTGATATGTTGGTTAATTTGGATGTTGATTGTTATTGTATGCCTATTGATTGATGTTGGATGTATGGTTGTTTATTTATTTTGGATAAACCCCTATTATTACGTATTTATTAATTAGCATCTTTTATATTGTCATTTGTTTTATTTGAAATGAATTAAGAATAGGTTGAAATAAATGATCACTTGGCCATAGGATAGAAAATTATATACGGGCACCAGATTTGTTTAAATTAAATGGTTTTAAAATCTTGAAATTTTCATTTATATGGATTTAGTTATTTTCCAAATTGAGCTTCAAAATGTTGAAATTGAAACTGTTAAATGAAATCGTTTAAAGAATTAATTTGAAATCTTAAAGTTGAAATTGAGAGATGATTTGAATTTATTGAAAGTTAATTATTTTAAAGGTTTAAAGCTTAATTTAAATTTAGAATTCACTTTACTTTAATGGTTTTAAATTAGGATTTCCAAGTTTGGATGTGAAATGGATTTAAAGTAAATTGTTTCAAAATGAGAATGTGAATTGGGACTTTCTGCCTTCGAGTAGAACTGATTAAAATCAGATTTGAAATAAAGCTTAAAATCGTTAAATGGAGGTTGATTTAAATAGAATTTTGAATATGAAGTTTGCCTTGAATTGGAAGTCAGAAAATGGAATTTGTTATGATTTATAATTTGAACCTTGTTATTGAAGAAAGAAACAGTTTTAGCATAAACTATTTTAATATATAAATTATTTTAATTATCTAAACTAATTTCTATGTTAAAACTATTTTATATTCAAAACTATATTTCAGTATTAAAACTATTTTAGTTATCCAAACTAGATTTCAATATTAAAACAATTTTAATTATCCAAGCTATTTTCAATATTCAATCTATTTTAATTATTAATTTTTTTCAATATTCAAACTGTTTTAAAAGGGGAATTACTTAGATTTAAATCATTGATTCAAATACGAATGTTTGACATGAAGATATAACCTATTTTGAATTAGAAATGATTTTGAAGTAAATTTGATATTTTGATATGATACTTGTTCTTGAAATTTAAAAAAATCGATCGGTGTGTAAAATGGACGATTGGTTGTTAAAGAGACCGAGTCCAGATGAATCTTTATTATTCTACTAGGACCACTTTAAAAACTGTGTAGGCGGTATATGTTACCTAGAATGTAGAGGCTGAATTGGCGACGTTTATTGGAATGAAGAAAGAGAACGATGATGGATGATCCCAACACTTGTGTCAATTTGAAATGACTAAAACAAGAGCCTATGTTTGGCCAAGGGGTTAACTATAGCACCCTATATTTTTGGTAACATCATGTAGGATATGTAATTAGTTAAATGAAATTAAATATTATGTTGATTAGGGGATTGAGATTTGATTAAAGGGCAACCATGCCATTTCACCTATGAATTAAAATAAGAGTTAACATGAAATAGAGGAGGGATAAAATAGGAAAGAGGCTATTCTTATATCCTCAAATTTTGGTCGTGTATTATATAACTTGTTCATTTCATTGTCTCAAAACTTAAAAACTAAGGTCCGACACCATTAATAAGGGAAAGAGGAAGAAGATTAAGAAAAGCTAAGAAAGAAACCAAATCAAATCAAATCCATTCACATCTCAATCTCTTTAACCTCTAAAGCCATGTCTGATGGTTAAGGATTTCAAGTTTAGAATTTTGGCCAATAAAGATTCCGAAGATGAGCATACGGTTTAAATAGAAGACACAGTTTTGTTTTGTTTATTTCCCTGTGTATTAATTCAGATATGGAATCTTGATCAACCAAGCGGCATCGTCATATGTTGCTCTTGGCGTATTTTTGTAATGAGTATAATTAATCTTTACTTGGGAAATGATATAGGATTATGTAACTTGGATATGAATTTGTAATCGGTAAAATGTTGTTTTTGGAAATCTGTGATTTTATTCATATTCAAGTTGTGACGGCCCGCCCTTTATTCCATTGAAAGACGGGTCAAGAACTAGAAAGAAATAGGTAGAAAAGAAGTATATAGAAAGAAAGAACTAAACAAATCATAGAATCTTACAACGGAACAGATAATATATACTATATAACATACATCACATAGTCACTAGTATAATACATCAGAATCATAATTATACAGACATCCTAGCCAGACAGTCATAGTGACCTGTCTATTCATTACAAGCCAAAATACAGACATAGATACGAATACAGCGGAATATAGATATAGCTAGATACGTTGAAGCTACCTGCTCCAAATCCTCCTCTAAAATACGCCGAGAGCAAACCTGGAATCACTTGGTTACTCATAAAAATTTGAGTATCCAAGAGTTTAGGAATACAGAAAAATTAACCCTGGGTCGGACATGGGTCTAGTGTGAGTAAAACGGTTAAATTACTTTAAGTTGAAAACATTTTGAAATAAGGGTATCTCGTAAGACTCGCCGCATATAAACACGAACGGATTTTTCACTTACGATAACCAAAACACTTTCGTAGGAAATCCAAGATACTATAATAATGCCTAGGTTTTTCAAATAAATTATTCACATAGACGAAATTGTTACATTAATTAAATTCCAACATAATAGGTATACGACTATGACCGAGGGCACTTATTGAAGAATGGGTTCCATCCAATGACCGGGCTGCTGGGGTACCGCCCGTCACGGTGCATCGCTAGAAAAATAATAGCAACGACCACGCTGGGATCCCCTACTACACAAGACCGGACTATCCCTAACCTAGATAGTCCAAATAAGACTACCCCAATGTTGGGACCGGCAACCGCACCACACAGACTGAATAAAAGGGACTCTAGATAGGGGTAACTTTACCTTACTTGGGTGCGAGCTACTTAGCTTTGCTGCACCTCCCCTGTTTTAGCCATTTCTGGTTGATGAGGCTTGAGGCTATGATTACTTTTTGAGAACACATTCACTCAGAATGCTCAACGTCCTCCAATGACGATGTTCTGATGGCATTCGTCCATACAAGTCCATTCCGAGTCGTAACGGAACCAAAGGCACTATCTCCACTAATCCCATATTGGAATCACCCTCAGAGTTAGTGACAAATAGCCTTGCATTTTGAATCTTCATTCCGAGTCTTCTCTGGAATCTTCCCGACCTAATCGTTTATTTTGGATCGATGTGGGTTTTGGGTAATACTGCTATCCGATCCCGGTCTCATCGAATCCAAACGACAGATTTTCAAAGGCCAAGTTGTTTTAACAAAACAATTCAAATTTATGGTGTCAACATCCATATGGAAATTTCACTACAGATATCTATTTCCAATAAAACATCGCAACATTTCTATTTCGGTCATTCAATTCATTTGGTCACTTAATATCACACGCACAGAACAACTTGAAATGAATACAAAAGATAAATCGAGTCAAACCACATATCCTAAACTATTTAAACGATTTATGGTCTATACTAACCAATCACAAACCATCATCTATTTAACTTATAAACGAAATTAAATATTTTCTATAACCCTGCTTACTTATAAATGAAATTAATTACAAAACTATTTATTATTAATTTTATTAAATTTGGAAATTCATTGATAATTATTCTATATAAATTAACAAAGGATTTCATCGATTTAAAGTTTAAATTGTTTACTTACTTTAATTATTAAAAATTAATTTAGTTCCAAATTAATAACTTAACTAAGTGGATTAGACATGAATGTTTAGGTGAGAGGATAGAATACAAGCTCCTATATTGTTTTTCTAAAGAAAATAAATGTTTATAAGTTAATAGTTTTTGAATGAAAACATTGATAACATTTTCAATTTTATTTTATTTAAAAAAAAAACAAGGGCGAGGCCCATCGGCCCAACACTGGAAAAGAACGCTCCACCCTTCCTTCTTCTCTTTTATTTTCACTGCCCACCTTCTTCTTCTTCCTCCTTTTCTTTTTTGACCTGCACGCAAACCGCACCGGGCACGTGCACACTCTGGCGACTCCTCACCATCCACCACTGGTCACCTTCCCACGCCACCTCCGACCTCTGAAACCAACAAGCCACCCCAAATTCCCATGACAACTCCTATTTCGAAGTCTCGATCTCAAACCCAAACCAGGAAACGAACCCGTCCCCCTATCTCCACCTCGTCCAGCCACCTCCGACCACCGACATCCACCAAACTTCGCCAGCATGATCATCGTGACCTCCTCTCCCTTTTCCCCCTATACCGTAGCCTTGGAAACCCTCCACGACGCCGCTGTCTATCAACAAATGAACACGATCAAACTCCTCCTTCAAACCCTACACTCCCTCCGTCCGACCACCACGCCGTTCAATAAATTTCCACTCTATTTTTCCCGAGTTCCCCCTCCTTCGAGCTTCCTTCTGACCAAACCCCAACCTCCACCATCGACTGGTTCGCCGTAGTTTGGCCAAAGACAAAATTTCGTTCATCCCTTCTTATCTCACCATATACATAATAAAAAAACGTAAAACCACCTCCAAAATTCATCATTTCCAATGCTGATCACGTTCATATAAGCAAAAACATAAAACATGCTACTCGAGATTCTTCCATGTTGGGTTATCTTACTGTAAAATACATTTTTCAATACTTATACTTGATAATATTCAACGAAACCACTTTTAAAACAAAGTACAAACAGAAACAAATAATTTTTCTTTTAACATCATAACTTAAAACTAATTAGAGTGAGAGATAGGGATTTTAGAACATAAGTGTGACAGTTCTTCAACATACAGCAGAACAAGGTGATGCACAGAACTATGGTTTTCCTGTTTATACCCCTTAATATACATTCATATATAAGTGTGTGTATATATATATCCTTATGCAAGCATACTTATCAAACAATACTTTTACTTCCATATCCAGGCACATAACAAAGATTACAGTGTAGAGAATTTAGTTTTACTCATTGTTTTCCTTTGAAACAGAACACTGTTTTGAGAAAAAAAAATTTATGCTGCTTGTTTTTTGTTTTGATCTCCTAGCACCTTTGATTCTATAGAGTTTTAAAATGGTAGCTCGTAATCTTTTTATTTTTATTTTTTCTTGTTCGAATGCAAGGATATGAAGCAACAAGGCAGTGTTATTTATAATAGAGAATAGGCTGTTGTTCATTAGGTATAGTAAGTTCATTTTGTTTTATTTTTGATTTTTACCTAAGACCTGATTTGAAAATAAGTGATTAGATTTCATAGTTGATTTGATAGTTGAAAGAGGGATTTGATTTATTTTATGCTTGAGAGGATGTTCATTTATTACTTTGTTCCCTTAGGTGTTTACATGTGTGTGTATATATTCCTTGAATATACGTATATACTACATACATATGCGAACATAGTTTTAATTTATTTTACCTTTGTAAATTTTCTACATATACCCTATACTAATGTGCAAAAAAATTGTCTACAAACAAATATAATTAGCCACTTATATGTATTTATTACATATATTTTATACCAAAGCTAAGCATATATACCCATATATATATATATATATATATATATATATATATATATATATAATTGTATCTTGTAATAGAAAAGTGGAGTTTTTATTTAAATATTTTTGAGAGATTAAATTTTAGATTTTCAAACCATAGCTTCCTAAATATACATACACACCTACATATATATATATATATATATGTATGTATGTATGTATGTATAAAGATCAAAATATATTATTTGACTAGTAAAAATTTATATTATCACTAATTAAAATCAGTAAATTATTCCAATAATAAGTGTCAAAAACCCCGGGTCGTTACACTAGTGCTTCTAATATTATGGATACCATTATAATTACAGTATTTTGCCAGCAGAAGTTAATACTTGTAACAACCCGAAATTATCGATACCGAAAATTCCATATAGTTAGGAAAAATAAGAAAGAGATAGAAGAAGAAGATCAGAAACACCAACATCTCACATTCACAGCGGATAAAATAAAATAATAAATAATAACATTTTACAAAGAATTCTGTATCTGTCAAAATACCTTTATAATACATCAGAATTACACATATATACAGACACTGGATATACACAATCATCAAGTCTTAGATATAGAACAATATAATACAGCGTAAACGCTCCATACGTTCTTGCCGTCCAGCTCGCCTCCTAAGCTCCAAAACGTGCTTACCTGAAAATCTATAATACTCGGTCTAACCTGAGCATTACATCAAAGTAACACCGGGTCAGGCTGGAAACCAGCGTGAGTAAACCTATCTAACATGGAATACAAAGCATACAACTTATATAAAATTCGGGGTAACTCGCATCAATTTACAAATTTACAATTTGTTATAGACATCATTATTTCACAAATCAATTTTCTAAGTATCAAAACTTAGATTAAATAGTCCAATTCACTTAAATCATTTCATTCCAGCCTATTGATTTCACATATCAATCTATAAGAATTCGAAGTGGTTTCGGGTATTTCCTAATACCCGACCCGGCCTCTTCGAGTCTCGTTCAAGGCATCCAATACCATTCAATCATCCATAAGCAAACTTGATCACTTCCAATATAAATTTAATTAATTCTAATTGAATTACCAACCTTAGTCACTTAGATTCCTTCATTTAACATTAATTAATTTCAAATCAATTAATCAATCATCCCTTCATTATCCATCTTAATTAATCACCTTGGATTAATTATTCTTCAATTACATTCAAGTAATGATCTTTAATTAATTTCACAAATTAATTATTCTTAACCAAAATCAATAATTAATCTTTAATTAATTTACAAATTAATTAACTATATTAATTACATTAATCCTTAATTACTAATTTTAATTAATTTCTCATAAATCACTTAGTATTGATTAATTAATCTTAATTAATCAATCTTTAATTACGTCATTGATTATATAAATTAATGATTTCCTAGTTACATTTCAATTTATCCTAATCTAATTTAATTACATTAAATAATTAATCATTAATTAAACCACAAATATTAATCACTCTTGATTTATCTCATCCTGTAATTATCTACCTTTTTATTTACTTCATTAAATAAGTTAATTACTCCTTAATTTATTATCTTAATTAATCTCTTGATTAATTACACAAGTAATTATACCCAATTTACTTTTATTAACAAATCCTCATTCAACTAATTACATCCAGTAATTATTTATTAATTACTTCCTTACGTAATTATATTTTATTAATTACATTAAGTAATTACCTATCAAACCACCCAGTTTATTCTATTTATATTTTAGAATCCCAAATTATACTTACCCAATCATAACACATCACAATTTAATCCCCAAAATTATCTTTCACAGTATATTAATAAAATGCATCATCAATTATGAAAATAATTTCTATACTGTGAGGAATCCAGTTGAATCCCTCCAAACTGTTTCCCTACATCCACAGGTGTTACCACAATACCAATTCCACTTCAAGGTAGAATATCACGATATATGGGATTTATATAATATCATTCGCTATTATGCGGCGCATAGGGTCTCATCCGCTATAAAATGCGGAAAATCAATCACTCCAATATGTACTATATATATACTACTATATATAATATAGCACATTAATTCAATTCAACCATTCAATCAATCATTTAAATTTAACCATTTAAATTTAAATAAAAACCCAGTTGAGTGAGATTAACTCACCTTTGATTTTTGTTTAGCAATCCATTTCCATCTCGACCATTCCTTCATAATTTTAGACCTTGACTTTTGTTTGCAATCCATTCAAATTTAATTTTGTTGCAAAGCCTAAGTCATTATGGATCCAACACCGCGGTTTCTTGCGAATCCGACCTCGTACAAGCAAATTACGGATTTTATTAATCATCGAGATAATTAATTTTTGTTTTGAATTAAAGTTAGACTTAAAATTTTAACTTTTATAACTAATCAAATTTCCTTTCTGAAACCACATACATTTATAAAATTGATCTGTATAAATTACAAAATCAAAATTTTATATAAACTCTCCAAATCAAAACATTTTGAATTTCTGTGCTCTAAATTCTTATCTATTTAAATTGTTTAAAATTACGGGTCGTCACATTCCTCCCCCCTTAAAAGAATTTCATCCCTGAAATTACTAGTTAGGAAGAATGGTCCAATACCCATTTACTTTCCCCCCAAAACCAACAGTTCAACATCCTACCAACTAACTTTTTAGAAAAGACCCATTATCATTCTTACTAACTTCCCAAACTCTCCCACAGTTTTCAAACAATACCTTTTTGCTCAATCATTCAAATTTCAATTTAAAATTAAATTTTGAATTATCAAAATTTTCTCAAAAATTTTCTAACTCTCTAAATTTCGAAAAAATTTCGCCAACGTCTTCTTTGCGCGGCTAGCTCGGTACAACTACAAAATGCCTCTACGGGCTCCCAAATTTCAAAAGAAAACAAAGAGCCAAGTGGCTAGATCTAAAACCCAATCAAATTTTATACAGAAATTTAAACGCATACCTTTTTGTCGAGCAATTCAAATTATCTCCTGAAATCAAAACCAATTTTCCTTTCCCTTTATAATACTTGCATATCCTACTTAGCAATAATATCCAATCATAGCTTTTAAAATCATTTTATAAATTTCCTTACAGAAGTTTTCATATCTACTTCTATTCGAATTAGTTTTCTCCATTTCCATACGAATTCAATTTATCTTCAATTCTGTATCATCCATTTATAACTGATTTATATCATTATTTTAAATTAGTTTCTTCCATTAATTTATTTTAATTTCCAATTTGAAATTGTTTGTCGCTAACAAATATTTTCTTAAAATTTTCTAACTCCTAAAATTTTCGAATTTTTTTGGCAGTGTGTCCTTTGTACAGAGAAGCTTTTGCAATTTGACAAGAGATATAAATATATATACATCGACCCACACGGTCGGATAAACAAAAACAGTTCATATTTCTAATTTTTATTGCGTAGGCGTACCTTTATTTAGCATTTTTAAGCAAGCGGCTTATTATTTTAGCAATTAGCACGTTCAAATCCAGCCAAACGGCTTCCCAGTACCTGTACTTACTCAATTTAAATATGTAAGTACCATATATAGGAAATTTATTTACATTTCACTCATTTTCAATAGCTAACACATAGATTTCATAAGCCATACCTACCAAACAGCACTTAAAAGTAATTAGTAAGGTTTCAATCACCAATTCATTTGCTTTCACTCGCTTTTCTTACCCTTGCATTCAATTTAAGTGATGTACAACTCACTTACTTACCTTCAATTCATTTATAATTCCAAACAAACTCATATTCATATCAATTGATTCAAAAATCAATCATATTTGCATCCACTAATTCATAGAATTTAATTAAATCTCGCTTACGTCAAACGACAATCATTTCTACGCAAATTGATGATATCCATGTGAATAAACAATTATTTAAGTTTTATAACCAAATTAAATTGATTCCGACTCAATTTTATTCAATTCAATTCCATTTTAATTTATTCACAACCATTTTATTTAGCTCGACACATTCCATGCTTGTGTACCATTAACCATTTCCAAATTAATTCAACCCAAGCCTTTATTTAATGGGCTTTCACCATTATTCGAAGCCAAGCTTCCATAAATTTTAAAATTAAGTTAATTTACTTTAATTTATTCCAACATCGAACTTAAGTTCACTTCTATTTGATTCTCATTTAATCAAATTCCATTTAATTCAGTTAGCCCATCCATTTTAATTTTAATTCACATTCTCAATTTATAAATATAATATCCAAGCATAAATTTAACTCATTTATACTTGAATTGGATTTTATTTGTAACTTAAATCATTTCTATTATAATACAATTCCATTTTTTTACAACATCTCCATTTATTTTAATTCATTATCAATCCAAGTCGAACTCTATTTTAATTCGAGTTCATTTCCAAACTTCATTATTAACTTACAATCCGCTTTATTTAACCGAGTTAAATTTTATTAACATACTCTATCAAATAATTATTTATCTAATTAGCTTACTTCCAACTTTTAATTCAATATTCGATTTTATTACAAAAATCGCTTCATTAAACTTTCGTGAATTCAATTTTTTTTCTTTTTCTTCATAACTCCAGTTTGGAATTTCTTTCATTTTCCAAAATTCCAACACTTTTATTTCAAAATTTTAGAAATGCTTTTAAATTCACATAATACTATTAAAATAGCTTCTTATAAAAATACTTCTTATAACTCGATGTCTCAACAAGTCCATCCTTGTTCTCACAGAAATTCGATCATACGTTGATCAGGCGTAGGACTGAAAATCAATAAGTTCTTAGCAGACCCATTTTCAACATCCAGTGAAAATACTTGGGAAAATAATTTTATTGAAAATATAGAAAACAGTTTTTGAAAGTAGAGGAAATACCTTTGGTGAGAATGCTCTGGAAATTATCACCCTCATCCATGGTCGCAGTTGCATCCTGGGTTACGTTGCCATCACAGCAAAAGTCTATGTAACTGTAGGCACTTCACGCCCCTCGATTACGCCATGGAACCCACAACAGATCGCAGTTACATTCGACGGTTATGTTGCCATCGCAGCAAAAGTCCATGTAACAGTAGGCATCAACGCCCTCGATTTTCGCTGTCAAAAATGAAACTTCTCCACTCCCATATAGGTCGCAGTCTACCGATATAAAATCAAACGCAGACTGTTGGCTCTCAGCGGCACACACGACTTTCGCTATGTTACCATAGGTCGCAGTCTACCGATATAAAATCAAATACAGACTATTGGCTCTCAGCAGCACACACGACTTTCGCTATGGTCTGCAGTAGATCGCAGTGACATCGAGTTACACTGTCGTCACAGCATATCCCAAATGCCTCTGTAGGCATCAGCGCCCTTGACTTTCACTACACACTACTCATAATCCTCAGGAACTAGTTTTGTCCAGACTCCTTACAGGATCAACTTTAGAATCCCCCCTTAGGTTTCAAGGCAGTACCAAGCTACGACACTCCTGAGAAGTTCATTTCAAGGGAGCGCCTTTTTCTCCAGATCCATTTTCAAAACACTTTATACTATACATATATAGTATCTTCTAAATCATACACCTAGCATGAATCTCAAATAAATCTCCTTTCTCAAAGTCGATTATCCCAAAATCGATAATTCTCAAACTATGCTTTCCAAATCTAATATTGATTTTACCCAAAAATCAAAAACCTTTCCAAATCCAAAGGTTCCTAAAACCCTTTTCCAAAATCCTCATAAGATCCTTTATATATATATAATTAATTTTTAAAAAAAAACTTTGGATTATTTCAAACTTGTATAAAACTCCTTTTATACTTCAAACACTTACAAAATCCTTTTCTTCTAGCAATAGATTCAACAAGGGGAGATTTAACTTATATAACAAAGATATATAACTTTGTTTATTCAAAATCAAATATTCAAATTTGTTACTCTTTTTTTAAAGTTGTTTCCATCTTACTTATCATCATAAAAATATCCAACTTTCACCTTTATCCATTGTATATTTCACAAAATATACTTTCATTTCAAAAGAAATCATTTCACATTTCTTATTCACAAATTTTCAATATCAAGTTCACTCAAATCTCTACGATTTACTCATATCATCCATACGCTATACCAGTCTGATCGCTTACTCGATCACACAATTTCACTTTCGAACTAGTATCGTCCACTCGACTTTCTAGTGCAGACACAGATCTGGTTTCTTGATCAGAAACCGTCATTCTCCTTGCATAGCCATAACTATGATAGAGAATATCCAGAACCAATCCACAATCCATATCCAGGTTCGCCGTTGAAAATCGAGTGAAAAATCCCAATTCGGATTGATAAACTATCTCCAAATTCTGTGCTCGAATCTGGATCAAACCACTATACGAATAAAATAATATACGAACATCGACGTATCTGTCCTCATTGATTTATTAGCCAAAGCAATTCCTTTTCTATACACGTTCACTTTAATTTTCATCCACATAATCACAATTGTTTTAATTCCATTGGATTATCACTTTAATCCTTATCCTAAATGGATATTCAATCATAAACAGCTTAAACTCTGTCCAGCTTAAATTCAAAAAATAGCTTGAAAAGTTTAAAATAGATAAGTTGTTGAAAAATAATTATTAGTTTGTAACATAGCTATAAAATAGTTAAGTAATTGTAAAATAGTTGGAAAATAGTCAAATACTTATAGAAATTTTTAAATAATTACAAAATAATCGTAAAATAGTAATTAATTTGTAAAATAGTTGAAAAATAGTAATTAGTTTGTAAAACAGTTGAAAAATTGTTAAATAGCTCCAAAAATAATTGCAAAACAAATATAAAATAATCTGGCTTTAAAACAAAAGGTTGTATATATTAAATAGCTTGAAAAAATAAGTTTATATTAAAACAATTTATATTGAAAATAGTCCAGAGTTAAAACTGTTCAGTTCCCCGTCAATTCAATTTAAATTTCCACTTCCATTTAAACTGACTCAATTCCAATCTGAATAACTTCAATTTCCATTGAAATTGATTTAACCCCAATTCAAGTTGAATCAATCTTGATTTCTTTCCAAATTCAAATCAAATTCCATTTGATTTGAACCTACTCAACTTTAATTACAATTCCAAATTATTCCAATCAGTTTGGACTAATATCAATTGAACCCACTTCAATTTCAAATCATTTCAATTCAATCGAATTTAAATTTCAAATTTAAACCATCTTGAATTATATAAATTCGAGTTAAATTTTTAAATGTTGATTTAATCCTTGAAACCAAATCAACTTATCTCTTTAAACCATTTAATTCTCAATCCATTTCAAACTCATCTTCATTGAATTTTAATTTGGCTATATTTCTATTACCACTTAATTCCCATTATTAAAATTTTCAAATAATATAACAACCAATTACTTTAATATTTATTAGAAAGAAATATTGCTTTATATATCAAAATATATTCTTATATAAAATCATTTAAAACCTTTATATAATAAAATAACAAGCACACTCCCATATATATATATATATATATATATATATATATATATACGTATATATATACACACACACACTCAACTCATTATAGGGTACCATTGACCCTATCCTTAATGAGTAATCTCAACAGAGCCAAGGTTCTCGCTTAACCTTTCAGCTCTGATACCAACTGTAGCGACCCGAAATTTTCGATCCTGAAAATTCCAGATAGTTAGGAAAAAGAATAAAGTGATAAAAGAAGAAGAAGATCAGAAACACCAACATCTCACATTCACAGTGGATAAAATATAATAATAAATAATAACAGTTTACAAAGAATTCTGTATCGGTCAAAATACCTTTATAATACATCAGAATTAACACATATATACAGATACTGGACATACACAATCATCAAGTCTCAGATATACAACAATATAATACAGCGGAAACACTCCATACATTCTTGCCATCCAGCTCGCCTCCTGAGCTCCAGGATGTCCTTACTTTTGATAATCTGTAATACTCGATCTGACCCGAGCATTACATCAAAGTAACACCGGGTCAGGCTGGAAACCAGCGTGAGTAAACTCATCTAACATGGAATACAAAGCATACAACTTATATAAAACCCGGGGTAACTCGTATCAATTTACAAATTCATAATTTGTTATAGACATCACTTATTTCACACATCATTTTCTAAGTACCAAAACTTAGATTAAATAGTCCAATTCACTTAAATCATTTCATTCCAGCCTATAGATTTCACATATTAATCTATAAAAATTCGAAGTGGTTTCGGGTATTTCCTAATACCCGACCCCGGTCTCTTCGAGTCTCATTCAAGGCATCCAATACCCTTCAATCATGCATAAGCAACTTGATCACTTCCAAAATTAATTTAATTAATTCTAATTGAATTACTAACCTCAATCACTTAGATTCCTTCATTTAACACTAGTTAATTTCAAATCAATTAATCAATCATCCCTTCATTATCCATCTTAATTAATCACCCTGGACTAATTATTCTTCAATTACATTCAAGTAATAATCTTTAATTAATTTCACAAATTAATTATTCTTACCAAAATCAATAATTAATCTTTAATTAATTCACAAATTAATTAACTATATTAATTACATTAATCTTTAATTACTTATATTAATCAATTTCTCATAAATCACTTAGTATTGATTAATTAATCTTAATTAATCAATCTTTAATTACGTCATTGATTATATAACTTAATGATTTCCCAGTTACATTTCAATTTATCCTAATCTAATTTAATTACATTAAATAATAAATCATTAATTAAACCATAAATATTAATCACTCTTGATTTATCTCATCCTGTAATTATCTACCTTTTTATTTACTTCATTAAATAAATTAATTACTCCTTAATTTATTATCTTAATTAATCTCTTGATTAATTACACAAGTAATTATACCCAATTTACTTCTATTAACGAATCATTATTCAACTAGTTACATCCAGAAATTATTTATTAATTACTTCCCTACGTAATTATATTTTATTAATTACATTAAGTAATTACCTATCAAACCACCCAATTTATTCTATTTATAATTTAGAATCCTAAATTATACTTACCCAATCACAACACAGCATAATTTAATCCCCAAATTTATCTTTCATAGTACATAAATAAAATGCATCATCAATTATGAAAATAATTTCTATATTGTGAGGAATCCAATTGGATCCCTCCAACCTGTTTTCCTGCATCCACAGTTATTAGCACAATACCAAATCCACTTCAAGGTGGAATATCTTGGTATATGAGATTTATATAATATCATCCGCTATTATGCGGCGCATATGGTCTCATCCGCTATAAAATGTGGGAAATCAATCACTCCAATATATACTATATATATACTACTATATATAATATGGCACATCAATTCAATTCAACCATTCAATCAATCATTTAAATTTAACCATTTAAATTTAAATAAAAACCCAGTTGAGTGAGATTAACTCACCTTTGATTTTTGTTTAGCAATCCATTTCCATCTCAACCATTCCTTCATAATTTTAGACCTTGACTTTTATTTGAAATCCATTAAAATTTTATTTTGTTGCAAAGCCTAAGTCCTTATGGATCCAACACCGCGGTTTCTTACGAATCCGACCTCGTACAAGCAAATTACGGATTTTATTAATCATCGAGATAATTAATTTTTGTTTTGAATTAAAGTTAGACTTAAAATTTTAACTTTTATAACTAATTAAATTTCCTCTCTGAAACCACATACATTTATAAAATTGATATGTATAAATTACAAAATCAAAATTTTATATAAACTCTCCAAATCAAAACATTTAGAATTTCTGTGTTCCAAATTCTTATCTATTTAAATTGTTCAAAATTCCAGGTCATCACAATACTATTGATGTCTGCAGCATCTGTAGCACTTAGCTTTTAGCCTTTAGATACAGGATGTTACAACTTGGTATCAGAGCATGGTTTATAAAAAAATTAAACTAAAAATGGTTTTTAAAATATAATCCTAAGGAATTACAGTCAGATTAGGGTATGTGATAACGCTATAGTAACGTGCTTGTATTTACTATATACAAGTATACGCTTTATCTCTAGTCTCCTATCTTTGTTGGGTTATTTTCTGTATCTCATGAGGATTGAATACAGATATGGATGGTAGAAGAGGAAGAGTTAACCCAGGAAGGGAGGGCACCGATGGGAATGCCAGACCTAGTACAAGGAGGACCCTTGGTCAGGCACAAGCAGAGAATGTAGGTGCTGAAGTTCCACAAGTTGGAATGGAAGCTATGTATCACTTTTTTATGAATATAATGCAAGTGGGAGTTGCAGCTGGAGTGTTAGGAGGAGATACTGTAGGGGA
Source organism: Allium cepa (assembly GCA_030765085.1). Lineage (NCBI taxonomy): Eukaryota > Viridiplantae > Streptophyta > Magnoliopsida > Asparagales > Amaryllidaceae > Allium > Allium cepa. The sequence continues at coordinate 845,027,092 of CM060928.1, read as the reverse complement.
AGGAGTTTCGAAAGTTCCGATAGTTAACCATTATGCTAAGCTAAGCGGAGGTTATGCTAAGCTTGAGGGTAAGCCATTTTTGGGAACAGAGGATGCTATAGAGGTGGAAAATTGGTTGCACCACTGTGAGAGAATTTTTGTAGACTTGGGGCTCAATGATGAGCAGAAGAGGAGGTTGGCATCCAAAAAGCTACTAGGAGCCGCTTTGTTCTGGTGGAACAGTGTGACGGCTGGTATGGATGAGGAAACCTTGACATGGGCAGATTTCAAAGGAAGGTTCCAAGAGAGGTTCATGTCTGCAATGGCACAATCAGCTTTGATCAGGAAGTTTGCCAAATTTGAGTAGGCAGAGATGTTTGTTCTAGAGTATGCTAGAATGTTCGAGGAGTCGGCCAGATATGGGTATGCTTCATTGGATACAGAAATGAAGAGGAATGAGAAGCTTATTAGGGGGTTGAAGCCTAAGTAAGCTAGGATATATTACCTCATATTAGATATCCTTCCGACTTCATAGGGGAGATGGCCTTAAGGCATGAGGAGATTCTTGATTCTCTAGAAAGAGTAAGGGTAAAGAAGTCCAAGTTGGGTAGACTCAGAAGAGAAAGTTCTTTCCTAAGAAAGGTGCACAAAAGGGTGGAGCAGCTAAGAAAGGGAAGTTTAAGATTGTTTGCTTCAAGTGCAACAAGAAGGGGAACTTTGCTAATGAGTGTCATGCTATAAAGGCAAAGGATGTGGCTAGGAAGAAGAATGTCAGGTGCTTCAATTAAAACCAGATTGGCCATTATAGGAACCAGTGCAAGGAGCCCGCTAAGGATGGAAAGGGCAAGGTGTATGCATTGGAGCCTGCTACTTCAATGCCAACAGCTCAGGAGAAGGGAAAGGCAATTTTAAGAGGTACGCTTTAGATTCACGGTATGTCTATTGGCGTTTTATTTGATACTAGTGCATCTCATTCTTTTATATCTAGATGTTTGATAGATAAGCTTAACCTAGAACCTACATATTTAGTTACTCCCTTACGAGTTGTGAATCCTATAGGAGGGTATGCAACTATGACCAGTTATAGTTTGACCTGTCAGGTCATACTTTTGTTTGCAGTTTGCATGTGTATGATTTTGTGGAGTTTGGAATTATTCTTGGTATGGATTGGTTAAGTGAGTACGATGCTAGGATATTTTTCCAGGAAAGGAAAATATCGCTTAGACACATTGATTGTAGCGATTGGATTGTTTATACCATAGATGGTTCTAGCAGTGAGGTGAATGCTTTGTTGGGTGTTATATAATTGGAGGATGAGTTGAATTGAATTTTTGTGGTTAGAGAATTTATGGACATTTTTGAGCCTTTAGTTGATTGCCACTGAAACGAGCCACCGAGTTTCAGATAGATTTGGTTCCGGGAGCAGAACTAGTGAGTAGGCTGCCAAGCAGGATGACCCTTATAGAGATGAGGTAGTTGAAGGTGTAGTTGGTGGAATTGGAAGGCAGGACCATTATCAGGCCGAGTAGTTCGCCGTGGGAAGCAGCCACAGTGTTTGCTAAGAAGCTGGATTGATCGTTGAGGTTATGTATCGATTATCGTAAGTTGAATGAGAGGACGATAAAGAATCGATATCCACTGCCAAGGATTGACGATTTGTTCGACCATTTGAGTGGAGCTATGATATTCTCACAGTTGGATTTGGCGATAGGTTTCCATTAGCTTATAGTAGTAAATGATAGTATATCTTTGACGACGTTTAGGACCAGATATGGGTCGTACGAATGGTTAGTTATGACGTTCAGACTGACTAATGTGCAAGCTTTTTTTGTGGATTTAATGAATCGAGTTTTCTGATAGCACTTGGATAGGTTCATATTGGGTTTCATAGATGATATATTGATATACTCTAAGGATGAGAAGGAGCATGAAGTTCAACTTTGAGTGGTGCTTCAGACGCTGAGGTAGCATCAGCTGAAGGTGAAGTTTTTGAAGTGTTGTTTCTGGAAGAAAGAAGCGAAGTTTCATGGTCATGTAATCTCAAAGAAAGTGTTATAAGTAGATCCGTCTAAGATTGAAACGGTGAATAGTTGGAAGAGATCCCAGACAATGATGGAGATAAAGAGTTTCCTTGGGTTGGCTGGTTATTATCGAAGATTCATTAAGGATTTTTTATGGATACCGGCACCAATGACCAAGCTTACGAGAAAGGATGTGAAGTACCGATAAGTGTGAGGAAGCATTCTAGAGTTTGAAACACTTGTTGACGCATGCACATGTGTTGATTGTCCAAAAGGGAATCAAGATTTGGTGGTTCACATCGATGCATGTGGAACAGGGTTAGGAGCTATGCTGATATAGAGAGGTAAAGTGACTGCCTATGCGTTTAGACAGCTTAAACCACATGAGGTCAGATATCCAACGCATGATTTAGAATTGGCTGTAGTGATTTTTTCATTGAAGGTGTGGAGACATTACCTTTTGGAAGAGAGGTTTGAGTTATATACAGATCATAAGTCGCTGAGTATTTGTTCTGTCAGAAGGAGTTGAACATGAGACAGTAGCCAGTTGTCAGAGTTTATTGCTGCTTATGATTTTGGGATTGAGTACACACCAGGGAAAGGCAACAAGGTTGCAGATGCACTTAGTAGGAAACATCAGAATGTAGTATTGGCGATGATCGCTAAGTGGAAAGATTGGATGCATTAGCAGATTGCAGAGTGCAGTGGAGATCTGAGGCTGGGTCTAGCGGAGAAACCATAGTTTATCTTGTTTGGAAGTTCGACCAGTGATAATCGAGAGGATTGCTTTTGAATAGGAAGAAGATCCGGTATTAGCCAAATGGATCAAGAAGTTAAGAGATGGAACCGAGAGCGATGAGTTGAGAGATTTTCGTGTTGACTAGAATGAGAGGTTGAGAAATAAAGGAAAATTATGTGTTCTGAGTGTAGGAAACATAAGGAAAGAAGTCATAGAGGAATGCCATCATTCGTAGTTCTCTATTCATCCGAGAGGTACTAAGATGTATCAGGATATAAAGAGGAGTTTCTTCTAGGAAGGTATGAAGCGGGATATTGGTTTATAGGTAAAGTAGTGCTTGATTTGCCAACTGAAAAGGCTACACACCAAAAGCCAATTGGGTTGCTTCTGCCATTCGATATTCCGGTATGGAAATGAGATTCTATTTCTATGCATTTTATTGATGGGTTGCCAAGGTCGAATAAAGGAAATGATGGTATATGGGTCATAATGGACTGATTAACCAAGAGTGCCCATTTTATTCCAGTTAAGTCAACCAGAATGACACCTATTTTAGCAAAGTTGTTTATGAAGAATGTGGTTAGACCGCAGGGAATTCCTAATTGCATAGTTAGTGATAGAGATCCCCTATTCAGTAGTGAGTTCTGGAAGAGTCTACAGGAAATTTTGGGAACCAAGCTCAAGATGAGTACCGCTTATCATCCGCAGACAGATGGAAAAATGGAAAGAGTTAACAAAGTCTTAGAAGATTTGTCAAGAGCTTGTGTTATAGATTTTGGGCTATCATGGGAAGACCATCTGCATTTAGTCGAGTTTTCATATAACAATAGTTACCAGACTAGTATTGGGATGACACCGTTTGAAGCTTTGTACGGAAGGCCATGCAAATCTCTCGTGTGTTGGTTAGAGACTAATGATAGGTTGGTTCTTAGTCCAGATTTGGTCAGAGAAGCTGCAGAAAAGATTGAGGTCATTCAGGCTAGAATGAAGGAGGCTCAGTCTAGGCAGAAGAGTTATACAGATAAAAGATGAAAATATTTAGAGTTCCCAGTTGGCGACTAGGTTTTTGTCAAAGTGTCACCGATGAAGGGTGTGATTAGATTTGGGAAATATTGGAAGTTAGCACCAAGATTCGTTGGACCTTTCCCTATTATTGAGAGGATTGAGAAACTCACATATAGAGTTGAATTACTAAGCAGTTTGGCAGGAGTCCATGATGTTTTTCATGTTTCTCATCTCAGAAAGCGTGTTAGAGACACGGAGACTACTATTGCACCGACTGTGCTAGATGACTTAGTAGTAGAACCTAATTTGACTATAGTGAGGAAGCTTATTCGTATTGTTACGAGAGATGAGAAGAGGTTTAGAACCAAGACAATCATATTAGTCAAAGTCCAGTGGAGCGACGATGACAAGGACTGTACATGGGAGATTGAGAGCAGGATTGGAGATACTTATCTTGACATATTTGATGGTATGTTTTATCTCTTTAATTGATGTGTTGTGTACCTTATCGCTATGTGGAGGATGAAATTATTTAAGGAGGGAAGTCTGTACCGCTCCATTTTTGGTAACATTAATTAGGATATTTAGTTATTTAAACTAAATAAAATAATATGTTGATTAGAGGATCATGATTTGATTTAATTAAAGGGTAGTCATGCCATTTAACATATGAATTAAAATAAGAGTTAACATGAAACAACGGAAGGGTAAAAAAAAGGAAAGAGGCCATTCCTATATCCACAAAATTTTGGTCGTGTATTATACTACACGTTCATTTCATTTTCTTAAATGTTAAAAACTAAGGTCTGCCACCATTAACAAGAAGCTAAGGAAGAAGCTAAATCGAATCAAATCCATGCACATCTCAATCTCTTTAATCTCTAAAGCTAAGGCTAAGGGTTAAGGATTTCAGGTTTAGGAATTTTGGCGAATAAAGCTTTCAAAGACAAGTAGGTGGCTGATAAATAGCTAATTAGGAGTTACAGTTTTTTTATTTTTTTTTATTTTTTGATATGTATTAAGCCAGATATGACTATATTACTTGATCAACCAAGGGGGCATCATCATATGTCGCTCTTGGCGTATTTTCTAATGATTGTGATTAGCCTTTACCTAGGAAACGATATGGGATTATGTAACTTGGATATGAATTCATTTTGAAATGTAATCATTAAAATATTGTTTTTGGAGATCTGTGATTTTGTTTGTATTCAAGTGTTTCTGATATTATGGATACCATTAGTATTACCGTATTTTGACACCAAAAGATAATACTATGGATGACTGCATCATCTATAGCGCTTAACTTTTCGCCTATAGATATAGGATGTTACAACAACTACCTTTAGGGGCCCCACCGCTTCTTATTATTATACTGATTTTGACTCGATTGGTGCATCTTGATTTAATTTTAGGGGCGATGGACTCGTTCGGCAGTCGCTGTGGGGATGTGTTACGATCAGCTAGAAAGGGATAACTGGTAGAATCCTACCTTAGGCATTTCCTCACATGTCTTGTCATACTTTTATCCTTATACGCACCCAATACGATTTTTTTAATGTTGTCTTATCATGGCGCCTCCTTAGGTACCGAAGTTACTAGTGATGCTACTAAGGCAAACTGTAGGACAAAGCATAAAAATGTGTTAAGGGGAATCAACGTAAAGCCTTAACACTATTTTAATACTTTACTAATAGACGCAACGTATATAACATATCTTACAACATATAGATAGTTTGATGGATCCTTAGGAGATGGAAAATCCTGTAACATCTCGTAAGTTATTGCATTCACGTTGTACACTTGATAGGAGATGTAAAATCCTGTAAACATCTCTGAAGCTATTACGCTCATAATTACTTGTTGTTGATTTAATTTACATAATAACTTTTATTCTTGACTCGACTGTTTTGTCTTTTCATTACGCTCGATTCGGCTGGAGCATTTCAGTGTTTGAAGACATTATTTCTAGAAGACAAAGACAGAGTTTTCTATATTATATTGTTAGTATTTTTCTGCTGCATCATTGTGGTATGTTGTTGATTGTACTCTTATGTTGTAAAAAGTTGTGTAATCAAATGTATATTGTAAAACAACTTCATGAACTGTTTATTTGATTACTATATTTTGTCATTCCGCTGTGAGATTCTGTGTTTTATTTCCTTCTTTTCTCTTATTTTCTTATTAAACCCCATTGATAATCTTCCCTTTTCAATGGTTTGAGTTAGATATGTGAGGTTTATTGTCGACTTAAACCGTCTAAAAAGGTAGGTCATCAAAGTTGGAATCAGAGTTTTGGTTTAGAGATACCTTAGCTTGTTGTGGGTTAAACTCATTAGAGATAGGGTTAGTAATACCTTAGAATGAGTCTGAGTGTGTGTGTCTATATATATGCACACACACGAGAGAGCGTATTTATTAGTGTTATAAAAATATTTTATATTGTGTTAATTTGTTCTATTGAGTATTAATGAATTTCGATCGGTACATAGGACGATATGAATCGATAGGGATTTCTAAACACTTGAACAGGGAAAACCGACACAATATTTTTTTTGAAGTTGGTAAATGAAATAAATTTACCTAGTATTATAATTTTGTATTTAAAATAATAATTTTCTATAAATTAGTATAGTTATTTTTGTTGTGTTGTTGTTAGGAAATGACATATTTGATTATTGTCATTTATTGTTGGTTAGTCGAAGTTCTTAAAAACTATTGACTATTATATGTTATAAGAAAATAGAATTTTATAAATATGTTATAAATTATGATTAACAAATAAAATGAATTTAAATGGAACTTTTAGAACTTAAGATCAGCTGTTTTGAAATTATTTTCAAAGATTTGGAAAAAAATATATTATTTGGAAGTATTTTCAGATAAAAAATATATTTTTCCAATGAGATTTGAAAGAAATGTTTTAACAGAATTTTGAAGAAAATAAGTTATGTACTCCCCTCTTCTGTCGTTGCAAAATAATTTCGGTGATGACAGCCGTACCATCAACATTCATTTTCGAGTCTTAAAGTGGAGGAGGCCACTTAGTAGCTTTGCTATGCATTTGGTTTGCTAAACCGATATTGATCTAAAATTTCTAAATATGATTTGATATATAAAAGGTATGAGTGTATATATTATTTCAAAATGATTTGAAATGAACCTGGTATTTGAATTCTTAAGTTTCTCTTAATTAATGATTCTCAGTTGTAGAAATAAAGTGAAATTTTAATAGTTGAAAACTTCTAAAATGAGAAATAAGAAACTGAAGCTAAGTGATTAAATAAAATATAAGAAACTAAATTTTAATAGTTGTGAATTATTGAACATTCTTGCTAACTAAAATGAATAAGATAATTTTTTATAACACTCTGTTACATTCTAAAAACATATATAAAACTTACCAGTGATGTTTAAAAAGTTGAAATGTAAATATGAATATGTAATAGAATATTATATAAGTATGAACTTAAGTAATAAAAATGTTTCAAATTGAAATTGTGTTTAAAGAAATGTTTATATTAAAATGGAATTACGTTCACAAATAAAGAATTAAGATGTTACCAGAAATGTTATAAACTTAAGCTAATGTTTTGAAATGCTTAATAATTAATTTAATAGTAAGAAGTGGATACTATTTCAGTAAATGATTATGAACTTAAGAAAAAGATTGAAATGATTCATTAATGAATATTAACATTCAGTTGAAATCAAGCTATATAAAAGTAAATGTGAATTAAAAAGTAGAGAAACTTAAGGATGAACTGACTCACTAATGAATATTAATAGTTAATGGAAATCAAGTTATATAAGTAAATAAATGTGAATTAAACTACAAGAAACATATGTAATACATTAAGAATTTATTCACTGAAGATTTTAAATATTGAATGGTGAATAATTTATGCAAGTAAATGCATATAAATTAATAAAAGACGATCTTATAAGTATGAATGAAAATTAAAATAAATGAATGGTAAATAATGTGTTAAAGAAACCAATAGAATAAAATATGTAAGTTATGCGTAGATCTTTTTATTCGTATAGTAGTTTTGATCCAGATTCGAATACATGATTTGTGGAAATTCACACCAGTCCGAATTAGGATTTTTCGCTCGATTCTTGACGGTGAACACTTGATATAAATTTTTGATTTGATTTTGATGTTTTCTACCATATTTTATGGCTACACAAGGAGAACAGAAATGTCTAATAAAGAAATCAGACCATAGTTAGCACTAGAGTGATAAGGTTACCAATGTTAGTTCAAAAGTGAAATATGTGTATTCAAGCAAGCGATTAGAATTGATTTTGTGCATAAATGATATATGTACAACGTACAAACTTAAATAATATTTAAATTCTTTGTTGTGGGAAGTTTACAAAATGATGCTTCAAATTGTTTGAGGTTGTAGAATAATCTATTGAGTAATTACTTAAGACTATTGAGCGTAAGGTACACTTGGTAATTTATTTATCACTCTTGTACGACGAAAAGTTTCTGAACAAGACAAATCTTTAACTTTTGGTTGCTATGGAAGTGTGATGGATTTTTTTGTTGCGTATAATGGTCATACTGCTTCTGTTTGCATATGATTATTATATATGTTGTGTTGCTTGTGCTATTGTTTGAAACAACTAATATATTGCTCTTTTTACATAGATTTAACTCTTTTTGGTTATGTAAGTAAAATACTGGTTTATGGAAGCAATAGTTGTTGCTTTTGGCTACATAAACAAAGCTTTGTTTGCTCGCAAATAGGTACATTTTCGGATTATGGTTTTTGTAATGATATTTTATTGTTTTTCCATGGTTTGGGATGCTTTATTATTGAAATAAGATACATACAATGTAATTATTGATATTATTATTTTTCGGACTTAGCCGCGCAAAGTAGATGCTGTCGAAATTTTTCGTAAATTTAGGACTTAGAATTTTTTTATGCAAATTGAATTATTTTCAAATTTATACTAAACTTAAATTTTGAAGTTTAATTGTTTATAAATTGATTATTTTGAGTAAAATAAATCAAATTTCCTGTTTCTTTCTTGTTCCTTTTCGGGGACAAAAAGTTTCGAGTGGGGGAGATTGTAACAAATCGTATTTTTGGCAATTAAAAATATTCAATTAAATAAGATTTTGGAATCTAATATTGTCAGAAATTAAAATTTATGATTTAGTAACGTGAACTTTATTAGATGATAAATTTATAGTTTAAGATAAAATCTTAGAAACAACAAATTTTAATGAAATGGAAGATAATAATGCATATTATAATATAATTGAATAATATTGATTGAATGTAATTGATAACTGTTTTATGTAATTTTCAGTCAATTGTAATAACAAAGTTAAATAAGGAATATAATAAATGATGTACCATATGGTGGAATTATATGTTATTTAATTGAAATTGGTTCTAATATAGAATATGAAATCGATTATTTTGTACGTAAATTTATTAAACTTTGTGTGTAAAGAATAAATTTATAAATGCGTTTAAATTACTTAAATGTAAATATTGTTTTATTTCTCATCTTATTATTTAATCAGCTTGAAATTAATTTAGAAATCAATGGAAATTAAATGTAATTGAAATATTGCAGTTAATATAAGAAAGGACGTTAATTATAGAGTATTGAGTGTAAATGAAAATTTATGTCTAATAAATACATAAGGTATTTGTTGATTTAATAATAAGAACATGTAAATCAAAATAAAAGAATTTGTTGAAATTTAAATTATAATGAACCAGGATTTTATTACTATTGTAATTTGACGTTGAAGTTAATTTAATACTTAAAATTGGATTTAAAATCTAAAAGTACGGGATTTTATTACCAAGAATGATGATTAGAAACTTTCAATTTGAAATTCTAAAAGTGATTAAATCAATTTAATAATAATTCAGTTAATTGGCGAAACATTCTCGACCGTTCATGCTAGGGTTTTGGATTAACGGTGGATCATTGATCATTCGACGGTCGGGAAGCGCTGGAGTGTAGAGGATGATTAGTGGGGTTCATCCATCGGATTGGATCAGTGCAAGCATTCTCGATTTCACCAGAAATTGATGACCTTCAGTCAAGTTTTTGATACACCGGCAAGGTGGTCTGGCGACTGCGTGAAGCGAGCGTGAGGTCTAGGTGAGGCTCCTAGTTGAGGCGTTTCTGGTGAAGGGTTCCGATCTGGGTTTAAGCGCTTGTGGTGGTGACGTTTGGTCGACGATCGTTGGCAGTATGGGTTCTAATATGTTTGAGCATGTGTTAGGGATTGAAAGGTAACATAAATTACGATTTTTCCCCTGACTCTATTTTAATTAAAATTTCAAAATTTCAAATGTTCTAACCTTCATAACTTTTGCATACGAACTCCGAATGACGCACGGTTTCTTCCTTTGGACTCATACCGAAATTCAAAACAATATGAAACTGATCTGGTTGAATTTGGAAAATTTGAAATTTTAGGCTTTTATTGGATTTTTAGTGGGCTATAAATTAAATGTGAGTGATTTAACCCACTCACGCAATACTAAATTTCTTATGTTAGCTGAATTAAATTTATAAAGTGATAAAATTTTATTAGTTACTGTTTGGCAATTTATATTAACATTTAATTTGAATTTATATTTTACATTGAATAAAAATGGCATTTAAATTAATATTGAATTTGATTGCTAGTTAAACACCGTCAATTGAAAATTAGTAACTAATGTGATTTGTTGGTTGTAACGACCCATGTTTTTGATAATTAAAATATTCAATTAAATAAGATTTTGGAATTTAATATTTGTGAGAAATTAAAATTTATGATTTATAAATGGAAAAATGTTAGAATATGATTTAGTAATGTTGATTGAATGTAATTGACAATCGTTTTAATGTAAGTTCAATCAATTGCAGTGTTTAAGGTAAATAATGATTAAAATCAATGTTGTATTTAATGGTGAAATTACATGTTATTCAATTTAACTGGCTTTAATATGGAATATGAAATTAATTAATTAGTACGTAAATTTAGTAGCTTTTGTTTGTAAATAATAAGTGTAGAAATGTGTTTTGATTACTATTGTATAACAATTTTTTTATTTATCACCTTATTATTTAATCCATTTGAAGTAATTTGGAAATCAATGAAATTAATGGCAATTGAAATAGTTTAGTTAATGTAAGAAAAGACGTTAACTGTAGAAATGAGTATAATAAGATGGAAACTCGTGTTAGATAAATTCACAAGGAACTGTTGATTTAATATAAGAATATGTAAATCAAAATAAAAGAATTTGACTGAATTTTAAATTATAATGAAGTAGGTTTTATTTCAATTGTAATTGAATGTCAAAATTAATGTAATGTTTAAATATTGGATTTAACATGGAAAATATAATTTTAAAAACATTATTAATTTCTATCTAATCAGGAATAAGGAAAATTGTCAACTTTTAAATTTGAGTATAAAAGTGATCAAATTGATTTTTAAATAATAATTCGTTTAATTAACGTGTAAAATTAGCCTTTTTGGCACTGTCTCGGATTTCGATGAAAACAGTTTCATCGGATCCGTAATAGTGAATTATTATAGGATTTCAAGTATCATAGCGATCATAACATTAGTTGATTTCATCAATGAATGTACAGGGTTCATTTTAGAGCAATCCGGAAAGGAAAAAGATACAAAACCCAAGTGGCAACTATTTATGGATGGTGCATCAAATGAGCAAGGATGGAGGGAGGGGCAGGATATGTGATAATTACCCCAGATAGGCATAAGTTACACTATGCTATGAAGTTGAGATTCTCAGCAACTTACAATGTAGTAGGGTATGAATCAATGGTTACTAGATTAACCCTTGCTTTGCAACCTAAAATCCTGGGAAACCAGGTATTCAACGATTCTCAATTAATAGTTACAAATCAAGCAGATATATCAAACCAAGGATCCTAAACTAGGCCAGTATATGAAGAAAGCTTTGAAGATGCTTGTACTTTTTGAAGATTTCTCCGTACATTAAATACCAAGAGGGGAAAACTATCAGGCAGATTCACTGGCTAAGTTGGCAAGCTCAAGAGGAGCTCCTGAAACTTGAATTGTACCGGTAGGATTTCAGGCCAATCCCAGCATTGAGGAAAACAGACAAGAGAAAGCTGCGGAAATACTAGTATTGACCCGATCACAGGTGTTGGCATCAGAATCGAAAGAGATGGACCAGGAAGTACCGAATCGAGAATCTGTAGCTTCGGTAGCAGAAGAAAATTATGAAAACACTTGGATGACACCAATCGTAGATTATATAATCAATGGAAAATTGCTCGCAAATAATGTAGAAGCGTGGAGGCTAAAATGGTAAGCTCAGAGCTTTACCTATCTGTTGTGTGTGAAACCTGAAAACGGATTGAAAATAATAAGGGAAGCACACAAAGGATTTTGTGGGGATTACTCTAAGGGAATAAAACTAGCCAAGAAGATAATGAGGCAAGGGTTTTACTGGTCACATCTAACTAACCAAGCTATGGAGTATGTCAAAAGGTGTGAGAAATGTTAGCGTTATTCCATGGTACCAGTCTCCCGCCAAGTCAACAAACCCATATTACTACCCTATAGCCATTTGACATTTAGGGAATAGACTTAATTGGAGCACTCCCAATCTCCAAGGGAGGAGAAAAATATGCCATGGTGGCAATAGATTATTTCACGAAATGGGTTGAAGCAGAACCACTTCCAAAAATTACCTCAGGAAAAGTACCGAGATTTGTCATCAGAAGCATTGTCACAAGATTTGGGATACCTTACAAGATAATATCTGATAACGGAACTCAATTTGAGAGTGAAAATTTTTCACGGTTTTGACAAAAGAATAGGATAATAAAAAGCTTCTACTCGGTCGCTCATTCGAAGGTCAATGGAACCGTCAAAGCAGCTAAGAAAACAATCAAAACGATCTTGAAAACTCGGGCCTGAGAAAGCAATAGCATGCTAAGCACAAACATAGCCATAGGATGGCATATTCAACAAGAAAATCAGAGGGAAGTCACTAACTTCTTCTTGCGAACTTTTACCAGACGGGAGTTCTGGACTCCTATTGCAAGAGATAATATCCCAATCTTCTATTACTTGATACTGGAAAGGGTATTTTGGTCTTCAATCAATTACTACCAGCAATGGTATTCTGGTCTTCAATCAGTTATCACCAGCAATGGTATTCTGGTCTTCAATTATTAGTTACCAATTATGGTATTATGGTCTTTTATTATTAATTATCAAAATTGGTATTTTGGTTATCTATTATTAATTACAGAAATTGGTATTTTGGACTTCTATCATTAACTATTAGAAGAGATCTTCTAGCCTTCCCATATCAATTATCGAAAATGAAATTTTGGAATTCCTGTTAGAAGTTGTCAGAAAATGGTGTCCCAAAAGTGACATCTTGGACTTCAAGGGCTCCTGTTATCAAAGTTAAATCGGGTCTTCTGGTATTTGGTTATTTATCATCAACTGGAAGAATGCATGGATAGCTCTATGAACCCAGAATCTTTGTCCTAAAGAACAAAAGCCTTCTTTATACAAAGGGGGAGGCTAAATGTTAACCATAAAATACAAATAGAGATAAAGAAGGCACTTCAGAAACCTTCCGCAAAAGCAAAGAATAATAGAAAAGGCCACCTTTTGGTGACGCGGAAAGGTTTGCATAACAGCCGAGAAATAGAAGCACACGATAACTCTAGAGGAGAGGCTTTAATAGATATAAAAAGGAAAATAGTTATAAGGCCACTTGATGTAATGAACAGATGAAAGGAAAGAAGAGCATACCAAGCCTTTTAAATAAAAAGGAAGGAATGCAAGAAACAAGTATGCCGCAAATCTAAACCCTTCAAAGCAGATGAAGGGATTCATCACCCATCATTCAAAACAAATGTCTTCCTAGAAAGGTAGAAATAATAGGTTCAAAATAGTATCATGGTGGACAACCATTTCGAAAGCACAATGAGCCTTTCTGACTGGATGTAGCACGTGTCCAGTATCTCTCAATAGTATCGAAAGGTTTACATAAAGATAACATTCATAATTCAACAAAAAGGTTATCTACCGACAAAATTCAGGAAAGGCGTGGCTCTCGGCAATAGTTACACAAGGAAGCAACCTTCCGAATAAGATTGGAAGGTTCATAATGTTTCATAAGCAACCAACCTTGTAGGATGATGAAAAGCGTATAGATACATTAAGTAACCAAGGCTTTCTATGACGCTCAGCGGACCATGATGGTGTGTGAAGAATAAACCTTCCATTAAAACCGAAAGGTTCGCAACTGCATAGAAGAAGGAACCTTCCAACCAAATGAAAGCATAGGGCCGAAAGGAGGGCCTCTCACATATATAAATAAGACCCTAGGGGTCCAGTCTCGAGATACGATCTTCTTCTCATTTCATCTACTCAATAACTTCTATTGCTTCCGTTCAATACATAATAACCCTAATTTTGAAATCAGATTGGGGGCTATCTTCTTAAATTTTGTATCAGATTCCATTATGGAGAAATAAAGAGAATCGTGGCTTGCAATCAACTCGGAATTTGGGAATAATCATGATCAGGCGTTAATTTTACACTAACGACTAATCTTAGATGATTTATTTCTTATATTCTTTGTTTATTTCTAGAATATGCTATGAAATTTCTCATAAGTTTCCTTCTCCTCTACTTAATATCAATTATAAGAAGGGGGGAATGAAACTTGTGAGATAGTTCCAATATAAGTCTCATGGCATATTGACTCAACTCTTGTCATTTTCTTAAGATGTTTGGATCATGCATTCTTTTCAAAAAGCTTTCATAAGTAGAATGTTAACCTAAGAAGATGAAAGTATTAAAGGAATGGCGGATAAAGCAATCTCTTCATTTGATATGCCCGAAGGGTTTTATTAACCTTTCGAAGGGTTTAAATGGTTTCTTAAACCTTCCAGTCCATCGAAAGGTTTAATATAACCATCAAGAGATGTGGATTACTTTTGGCTTCTGAAGGAGGTTTAATGAATGATATGGACGAAGGTCATTCGATCAAATCAGTTGACTAAAGGGTTTAAATGGCTTCCTAAACCTTCCGGTCCATCGGAAGGTTTAATAAAACCATCGATCTGGTTAAATCACAAGGCTTAAGATGTATTTGAAACCTTCGATGGGGGCTAAGTGACTGCTTGTAATTTCTAAAAACCTTTTGGATCACCGAAAGGTGTAGCCATATTATGGACCCCTTCCAGCCGAAATGCTTAAACCATACTTAAACCTTTCGATAAGGAGAAAGTAAGATGATTCCTCCCCCAAATCCTTATAAGAAATAAGTACTCACTTATAACCTTTCGGTATCAATCCCCTCTTGTTAAGATTATAGTTGAGATCTTGAAACCTTTTGACTTAGTCATTTCGTTCGATAATGAAAAATCTACTCAACCGAAAGGCTGAATTCATATGACACAGTCCTATGAAATACATCGAGGATGTTAACAATTGGAAATGGAAAGAAACAACTTGATTTGATATTATTTTCAAAATAAATTAGTTTAAACTGTTTAAAATCTATTTTTTTAATATTCAAATTATTTTGATTTTCCAAACTATTTTACTATATAAACCATTTCCGACACTCAAACCATTTTATATTAAACTATTTTTAATCTGTAAACTATTTAAAACTATTTATAACTATTCAACTTTCTAAAATTTCAAACTATGCAAGATTGAGATGTTTATTTTTAACTTGTTGATTTAAATGCGAATGCAGATAAACGAGGTTATAACCTAAGTTGAAATTTGAAATGATATTTTTGAGTGAAAATGACATATTTTGAGTAAATATGATGATTTTGAAATGAAGGATATTTTGAATTGAATATGATATTTTGATATAAAATACGAATCGGTTTCAAAATGTAAAAGAACCTACCGGTGTGAAAAATAACATCTGGTTATTAAAAAGACCGGGACCACTTATTGGCATACTCTATGTCAATATTGGAACCATTTTAACGATTGTGTACATGGTGGACGATCCAGATTGAAGTGGTTGAATTGGAGGTGTTTGCTAGATTTGAAGAAAGAAAATGATAATGGATGACCCCGACACTTGTGCCAATTTGAAAGACTAAAACGGGATGGCTTGTCAGGGCCAAGTAGGCTAGCTACCCCTAGCGGACACACCTCTTCATATTACTATATTGATGTTAGCTTGATTGATGCACCTTCATTTGATTTGATTTTAGGGGCGTTGGACGCGGTGGGCGGTTGTAGCTACGATGCGTTACCACTAGCCCTATGACCCAAACTGGTAGTATCCTACCTTAGGCATTGCCTCGCATGCATTGTCATACTCTTTATCCTTATTCGCGCCCGCTACGATTTTGTTTCAGTATGGTACCTATAGGGGACTCACTGGCTACTGACATTACTGGTTGTGTTACAGGACCTACATAGACTACCTGCTTAAAAATGTGTTATGCGGGACCAATGTAAAACCTTAACACTATTTTAATACTTCATATTACTAATAGTGCTATATATATACAGCGTATCTTACTACGTATAGATACGTTAGCGGATCCTTAGGAGATGGAAAATCTCGTAACATCTTTTAAGTTATTACATACACGGTATACACTGGATAGGAGATGTAAAATCCCGTAAACATCTTTGAAGGTATTACACTCATATTTACTTATTGTTGATTTAACTTACATAAGAATTTTTAGTTTTGACTTGCGTGTTTTGTCTTTTCATTACGCTTGGGTTACCTTAGCATTTCAGTGTTTGAAGGCATTATTTCTAGAGGACAAAGATAAAGTTTGGTATATTATATTATTAGTATTATTCCGCTACATCATTATTTTTATGTTGTTATTTATACTCTGATTATCTTGTAAAATTTGTGTAATTAAACGTATATTGTAAAACAACATCATGAACTGTTTATTTGATTATTATATTTTGTTATTCCATTGCGAGATTCCCTTTTTGTTTCCTTCTTTTCTCTTACTTTTCTTATTAAACCCCATTAATAATCCACCCTTTTGAATGGTTTGAGTTAGACATGTGTGGTTTATTGTCGATTTAAACCATCCAAAAAGGTGGGTCGTTAGAGTTGGTATTAGGGCTTTGGTTTAGAGATACCTTAGCTTGTTGGAGTTAACTCATCAGAGATAGGGTTACTAATATCCTAGAATGAGTCTGAGTGTGTATATATATGAGAGAGCGTATTTTTTAGTGTTATAAAAAGGTTTTGATTGTGTTAATTTATTCTATTGATTATTTCTAAATTCTGATCGGAACATGGGACGCCATGGCCTCAATAGCGATTTCTAAAGATTTAATAGGGCAGATCGACACAATAATGTTCTTAAAAATTAGTAAATGAAATAATTTTACCTAATATTTTATTTTATTTTGTATTTAAAAGAATATGTTTTCATTAATTGATATAGTTATTTTTGGTGTCTTGTTTGTTAGGAAATGTTAATGTTTAGTTGTTATCATTTATTATTTGGATAGTCAAGGTCCTTAAAACTATTGACTATTGTAAGTTTTAGGAACAGTAAGTTTATAAATATGGTTTATAAAATATGATTTATAAATAGAATGAATTTAATTAGAAATTTGAGAGCTCAAGTTTCGAAGTTTTGAAATTTGTTTTCAAAGATTTTGAAAAGAAAATATAATATTAGTATTATTTGAAATAAGTTCTATACTCCCTTCTTCTGTTGCTAGAAAATAATTTCGGTGAGGACCGCGCGACATCATCGACATTCATTTTCGAGTCTCAAAGTAGGTGAGACCACTTAGTAGCTTTTACACACCTCTTTTGGTGATAATTTTGATTAAATCCATTAAGTATGATTTGAAAAAGAAAAAAAAGATATATATTGTGACGAACTAGATTTTTCACGCTCGAAAATCGACATCCATACTTCATATCGTATTCGAATGCCATAGATTCGACCGTTCAAATTCGATTCGCCGGAGCTTATAACAACATTAAGTAAATAACACAGCGGAATAAAAGAATAATACATTGATATACGGCCTGATACAATATCTGATACAACAGATATCAATATACATCAGAGATATGATACGATAAAATAGCAGCGGAAAAGGAAAATAGATAACATCTAACAGCGGAACAATATAACTCTAAGATAGTCTTCAAGGAAGAACTCCAAAAAACCGTAACTCCATTTCCAAAAACCAATCTGGCAATAGCTCGAGCTCCCAATAATGATGCACAAAGATAAGCAAGTGCAGTCCATATCCAAATTGGCTGAACTAGCTCCAGATAATCTACTGAACCTAACTATCTGAAAAACCCAACTCTAAACTGCTCGTGTAGGAAAAATTTTGAGCACCCAGAGTTTAGGAAAGAAACAATAAACTCCGGATCAGTCATGGGACTAGTGTGAGCAACAAAAACAGTTTATCTTTTAAAACAATCAACAAAAGATTTTAAAATCAATTCGCAATGTTTTTTAAAAAATGAAACTACTATAAGACCTCCCGCCACACACACAATGCAAACGCAGAATTGGAGGAGATTTCTTCTTATGATAGTCAAACATGCTTGATACGCAATTTCCTTGATATTATTACTATAAGTGCAAAGTGCAGAAAAACATTTCGAAAGTAGAATATAAATCTTAGCCAGCATACAACCATTATCGTATGCCTACTATAGCTACCATGTTCAATAGCAGGTTACCGCCACATTCCATGGCAGGTTATACAACAAATATTGTACAAGGCTCGTATTGTTTCTTTGGATTTCCAACAAATGGTCAGGCCAAGGAACTTCCCATTGCCACATGAGAACGCCTGTGGAAGGACGTCCTCGAGAACCTAACCGGATTTCTGCCAACAAAAGGCCGGGTTACCTTTCAAACTAGGTAACTACTGACACGAGTATGCCATCCCCCGGTTGTAACCAACCTTTATCCGGGGCCCCAACAACAATCACAAAGTAAGATATATATATATATATATATATTTGCGATATCAACATAAGTTAAGTATCTGGGCTCCATACCATGATACCACTTCTATCCAGAAGGAAATGCACATACCCTAAGTGGTGCTACCCCCAATAACCTTGCTGCATCATTCCTGTTTCGACCATTCCGGGGTGTGAGGTCCGACGAAGTCTCGTCCACAAAGCCACGCTTTGGTACAAAGCCATGCTTTGGGTCAACAAATGATCAAAGTAATGATCACAAAGATAAATGATCAAACAAATGATCATATCACAAATGATCAAACATTGATAATTTCACAGCAACACTCAGCATGTCACATTACCAAATTGGGAATATATCGCTGATAACCATCAACTACATAACCTCTGAGCTCGTACGTCTCAGAGAAGGGTGTTAAGCTAAGAGAATAAATTCTCCGCCACCAACAGAAATATATTTGAAAGAAATCAGCTTTATATCTCAAATTGTAATGTCAGACATAACAATCCATACAAGTCTGCTCTGGGTTCGAACAGAACCGAAGGCACTTCAAAAGAAGTCCTTGCAATCCGGGTATTCACAATCTCGATCGGATTTCCCATCACTTAGGGAGTCTCTATATCGGCGCGACTCGGTGCAGAGACAATCGATAAGTCATCCTATCGCTTTCGCAAATACCCGGTCTTCACCACCGGTCTTCAAATGCATCCATAACGTCGAATCACATATTCGGAATGGGTTGTACGACACAAAGGTCCTTTCCCGGCTAAACCGAATAGTGAGCAAAAATATTTAAAACATATGGATATGGGGTTTCAATTAAGTCACAACTTAATAATTCAAACTTACTTTCAAATGGTTTAAACCAATTACCATTTCAAATCTTTTAAACAAAAGATTTATTTCATAAAGTTCACCTGGTTCACAAAGATTCATTCCCGGATTTCAAAACAATTTCCATTTAATTAGATTAACTCCTTAAATCTTTAAATCAAAGATTTAACTTACATCTTTCAAACCATTTTTATAACTTGGAAAAGTCATTTCAATTTTAACTTGAGATCCCTTTAACACAAATCGGAAGCTTATTTCTTCTGTGAAAGCTTTTATTATATTGAAAACAAACAGTTTTCGTTTCAGAAAAATCCAATTATATTTATACGAGTTAAACCCTTTGAATTTTATTCACATTCTCAGATCAATACTAAAAAAATAGTTTAATCCATATATAACTGGTATAACATCTTTAATCCTTAGTTTCAGATCATAGAATTCAATTTCAAATATTGAATTCAAAATTTAAATCAAAATATTTAAATTTCAAAACTCAACTAAGTTATTCAAAATAAATTTTATCTTTGAAATTCCATTTCAAAATGTTTTTCACTTTAATCCCAATCCATTTCCAAAACATTTGAATTTAAAAATTCAAATTCAAACTTTTTCCAAAATCTGTGACTTAACTAATTACTCCGTGAAATCCATATTGGTGTGCGTATAAGTGTGGTCCAGGGGTTTAACACAATAGTGCAACATCATTCAATCATCAAAGATCAAATACAACAATATATTCGATAAGCGATATAACTATAACGCTTATCTTTCATACACAGATTCGCAAATATATATCACAAATAATAAACTATATCACACATCACAACACAAATCAAGATAATCATAAAGCATCATATATCAGGGATATCAAACAGTTTAACATCCAATATAATCCAAGCATCCATATGTGGGATTTATTCAATTATCTGATTAATTTAGTTAGATAAATTTCCATGAATAAATTTGCTAGTTATGTTAAATTAATAATCAATTAATTTTAAAACATTTAATAAACTATCCTTTAATTAATCATTAATTACTCCTTAATTAATAATTATTCTTGATCACTTTTATTTATTAATTTGCCCTTGATAAATTAATTATTCTCAAATTAATTACTTTAATTAATTTATCACATTATCCTTAAATCAATATATTGCTTAATCACTTGATTAAATCAACTTTAATTATTAATTAATATCCAATTAATAATTTTTAATTTACAAATTAATTAACTTAATAAATCTTTAAACTTTAATTAAGTAATTAAACCTTTAATTATAATTCATCAACTTTTAAATTATTAAATAATTGACCTTTAATTATACCATTTTCATTAATTATCTTTAATTAATTAATTAGCCCAAAATTAATTAATTTTTATTAAATTAGTTACCATTAATTAATTACACTTTAATTAATCATCCTTAAAATTTTATTAACTTTTAGTCACTTTATTAACCGATGCTTAAATCATTAATCATCCATTCTTAATAAATTAATCAATCATTAATTACAAATTAAATAACCTTAAATTAAAAATTAACTTATCTTTAATTGATAAACCTTGTATTTAATCATCATTAACAACATAAACTAGCTTTACTTTTAAGTTAACATTTTTAAAACATTTGAGTAACTTCTTAATTTCATTATCAAGTTTATTTAAAATAAACTTTTTAAGACAAAGGTTATATATATATTTAAAACATTTTAAAACATCCTGAAACATTTTAAACTTAACAAATTTTAAAACGATTTATCTTTAAAACCCTTTACTAATCCCAAATTTAAAATAAAACTTACTTGAATTCACTTTTAATCTTTGGTTAAACTTAGTTAACATTGACCTGAGATTTACATTTTTGCTTTCAGTTTCAAAAAAAAAATAAAAAAAATAAAAATAAAAACAGTTCAGATTTTGAACTACACAACATCATCGAGTTAGCAACAAATCCTTTAGGTCCAACACTTCAATGCTTCGAGAACTAACTCGTGTTGCTCGAGATCACGCATTGCCCTCATCCCAACAAAAGCAGGAACAGGCAGTGCACCGTGCACGTGCACGGTGTCGCCTATCACCTCCGGCCACTCTCGATGACTCTCCCACATCGGATATCGACCTCGCATCGTATTCCGACCTTCACCACTTCGATTCCACTCAGAGACAAGGATCGAGCAACTCGGCACAAAACTGGAACAACAATCGAAACCTGGAACATTCAAACCCATACGACCCCATCCCTGTCAACGCCAACTGCTCGTCGCTCCTACCACCGTTCGCCACCAAACTCCGGCCGCAACTTCACCTACGACCCATCCACCATCCCTCCAAACCGCATCGAACTCGATGCATCCAATAGGGTGAACGAATCCAAAAACAAAACTACAACAAAACTAGGTTTAAAATTTTCAAAGCTCCGCCGCCGTCGCCACCGTGGCTTCCATCACCTCCGGTCATTTTTCCTACCACCACCGTAGCTTCCTCTATCACCATGAGCAACCCCGATTCCCCCAGTTCAACACGTCACGGGAAATCGCCCAAAACCCCATTTCCCTTCAAAGACGAACTGCACTCAAACCCTTTGTCTAAAAATCATAATTTTTACTTTAAAAATCATATTTTAGTGTAAGAGTTCTGTTTATAACCCTGAATTCAAGAATTAAGAAGTTCGAAATTTTACTTATTTGAAGTTGGGTTCAGATATCTCGATTTCCAGAGAAAATACCAAATTGTTTTATCTTAAATAAAATTTTAAACTGAAGCTTGTAATAAAACAACCAAGTTTTATTTAAATCCTATATCCAAATTATGCTTAGATTAAGAGAAAAGGATTTTTGAAGCAAACATGAACTTGAAAATTTAAATACAGACTTATATTTCAGGCTATAAACATATAGGCATCATTTCATAAACACACAATCATTCAACAGTATATGAACACATTTCCATATTTAGTTCAGGCATAA
This sequence comes from Allium cepa, assembly GCA_030765085.1. NCBI lineage: Eukaryota > Viridiplantae > Streptophyta > Magnoliopsida > Asparagales > Amaryllidaceae > Allium > Allium cepa. The sequence goes on along the minus strand of CM060928.1, from coordinate 845,004,556 downwards.
ATCAATCAATAATATATATGTATACTTAAGCATTTTAAATTGAAGTTACTCACTGATTTCCAGAGGGAGAACAGAGCCTTTGACACTGGCTTTGAAATTCAAGCTGGAATCTTCTTCCTGATTCTCTGATTGATTTGGGTTGTATGTTGTTTAAACTGATATGTTTAAATTGAATTTGTCTAGGGGTTGTTTACTCAAATCCTTGATTTACATTTGCTTTATTGTCTCAGGATTTAAGAATGCATGCAGTTAGATTGAAGAAGAATGCTTGCATGCTTTGGTTTGCTTAGTTGTGATAATGAACTGGAATGAGGGTTTGATGCATGTAAAAAGGAAGTATGCAGTATATTATTTGTACAAAAAGCATGTTAAGGATGCTTGCATTAAATGCATAAGGTATGTTGCATTTAATGCTTGCATTAAATGCATAAGGTATGTTGCATTAAATGCTTGAGTCCCTTATGTTTTTTCAGCCTTACCTATTTTTTTTCTTCTTGCATTTGAATAACTCGGCTGAGTTATATATATATATATGTTTTGTTTTGTTTCTTTATTTTCTTTTGCAAGCTACATACTTGTATGTATTTTTGTTTTGTTTAGCAATACTGGTTTACTATGTAGTTTATTTGGGTGGCTGTAGATCACTTGTTGGTGGCTGAGATGATGTATTTTGTACTTGCATTTATTTGTTTATACTTGTTGATTCTTTTACTTGCCTTGTTTTATATGCTTATGTATTTACATTTACATTTGTTTGCTTTGTTTATGTTTGATAGATATTTATTTTATTTTATGTACATATTATAAAAGTTGTTATATTTATTTTTATTACATTAGCTTATATATTTATTTCTATTCTTACATGACTACTTATTTTTATTTCTATTTATCTTAAAAACCATTTATTTAAGATTTTATCTCAAATCCAATATATACATATATATTCACATATATACAAATTTTCCAATTCATATGACTTAATATATTTTCTATTTGAATCAGGGAAACTCGAATCAATTTACTAATAAATTTTTATAGATTTAAATTCAAAAATTAATTTAATTATCAATTTAAATTTAGTAAAATTTCGGGATTGTTACATATATGTATGTATGTATGTATGTATGTATGTATAATTTTTTTCAAAATGATATGAACCCGGCATTTGAATTATGAAGTTCCTTTTAACTAATGATTTTCAACTGTAGAAATAAAGTGGAATTTTAATGGTCGAAAACTTCTAAAATGAGAAATAAGAAATAAGAAATTAGAAGCTAAGTATTTAACGAAACTACAAAGAAAGTGGGGATTTGTCACTTGTAAATTAAAAGATAATGAAAATTACATTTAGTTACATTCTAAAAACACATATAAAACTTACCAGAAATGTTTAAAGGTTGTAATGTTAAATATGAATATGTAATAGAATATTATACAAGTAAAAGCTTAAGTAACAAAAATGCTTCAAAATGAAGATATGTTTATAAATGGAAAATTTAGAGTACAAGAAATGTTATAAACATAAGTTAATGATTTGAAATGCTTAATAAATTAAATTGAATAATTAAAAGTGAATATTATTTCAATAATGATTATAAACTTAAGAAAATGTTGAAATGGTTCATAAATAGTCTACTATTAATGATACAATATAAGAAAGGATAAATATGAATTAAAAAGTAGAAACACTTAAGTATGAAATGATTCATAAATAAGTTTGTTATTAAATGATACTGTATATAAAGGAATGAATGTGTATTAGAAAGTAAAGAAACATTAGGTATGAAATGACTCATTTATGAATATTGATGTTAATGGAATCAAATTACATAAGCAAATAAGAGTTGTAAATTAAATTGCAAAGAAACTTATATAATATTGTAAGAATTGATTTGTTGATGTTCTAAATAATTGTATGGGAAATAACCTATGTACGTAAATGAATGTAAATTAATAAGAGATAACCTTGTATAAATGAAATAAAATAAATGGAAATTAAATGATATGTTAAAGAAACCAATATAATAAATCATGTAAGTTGTGCGTAGATCATTTTATTCGCATAATAGTTTTGATCAAGATTTGAATATATGATTTGTAGTAATCCACTCCAGTCCGAATTAGGGGTTTTTGCTCGATTCTTGACGGTGAACATCTGATATGAATTTGAAGTTTTTTATCATAGGTTTTGGCGATGCAAAGAAAACGGAAAATTTTAGTCAAGAAATCAGATCAAGGTTCGGACTAGAGTAGTTGGGTTAACAATAATAGTTCGAAAGTGAATTTTGAGCATTCAAGGAAGAGATCAAAATTGATTTTGTTAACAAATGATATATGTACATAATAAAAATTTAAATAATATTTAAATCCTTTGTTGTTTTGTGCTTACGGGAATTTTGGAAAATGATACTTCAAATCATTAAGGTTGTGTAAGTAATATATTAAGCAATTATCTAAGGCTGTTGAGCGTAAGGTACACTTGGTAGTTTATTTATCACCCTTGTACGATGGAAAGATTTTGACCTGGAAAAACCATTAGTTTTAGTTACTACAGATGCATGATTGATTCCTTTATTGCATATAATGGTTGTACTTCTTTTTGTTTGCATATGATTATTATATATTGTATGTTGCTTGTACTTTTAATTAAAAAACTAACATATTACTCTTTTTTCCTAATTTTAACTCTTTTGAATTGTATAAGTGAAATACAGGTTTACGGAAGCAATATCAGTTGCTTTTGGTTTCATAAATAAAGTTTGTTTGCCCAACAAATAGGTACTTTTTTGGATTACAGGTTTGGAACAATGTTTTATTGTTTTCTCTTGGTTGGGATATTTTATTATTGAAATATGATATATATATATATATATATATATATTGTAATTATTGATATTGTTATTTTTTCAGACCTAACCGCGCAAAGGAGAATCTTTCGAAATTTTCTGTAAATTTAGGACTTAAGATTTTTTTGTAGAAGTTGAGTTATTTTCAAATTTTATATTGAACTTAAATATGTATGTTAATTGTTTATAAATTGATTATTATTTTAGCGAAGCTAGCCTTCTTTATAATGGGCCGCGCCACTATGTATAAAGATAAGAATATGTGCTTTGCACATGCACACAACAACTAAGACTTTTTTATAGTGGACAGACCACTTAATACAAACAAAAAAACAATAAAGTAAAGGAGCTAATAGAGAGTCTTGACTACACGAAAGGACAAAAATCCCCCTTGTCATTACTGATATCAGCATCAGTACCAGGTCCTATAACATGTCGGACAATAAAAAATGACGTAACCAATAAAGGATCAAAAGGTATCGAGAGTGCAGACTATATATAAATTTTGTCCCATGAAGGATCTAAGAGTTGCCACCAATTGCAAGCACCGTCATTACCAGAGGTCGTAAGAGATAGACCATCACCCTCAAAATGATAAATAAGCCTCCGAGACTCATCATATCCACCAAGGAACATATGATAATAATGTAACCACGGGTACCTCATTTCCGTGGATGTGTGTACCCAAGCAACCTCCTTCGGTTTCCAATAAATGATCTCATCAACGGAATTGCTATCTACAGTTTCAGTAACTGAGTCCACAAAGGGAGAAACATGAATCTCAATATCAGAGATAGGTAAACTAACCTTGGGGACCCATTTCAATTCCGAACTGGGGAGCGGGACATTGAGAGCAAGAGGAGGAGGAGTAGTCCTAGAACACTTATCCATAGTATGTTCAAAAGACTGACATATAGTGCATATATCGGGTTTCCAACTGTAATTGACTCTTATCTCCATCTCATGACCATCTTTAATATAAAATGATTATTTTGAATAAAAATATATCAAATCTTTTAATTTTTTCTTGTTCCTTTTAAGGGATGAAAAGTATTGAGTGGGGTAGATTATAACGACCCGCGTTTTTGATAATTAAAAATATTCAATTAAATAATATTTTGGAATTTAATATTGTGAGAAACTAAAATTTATCATTTATAAATGAAAAAATATTAGCATATGATTTAATAATGTTGATTGAATGTAATTGACAACCATTTTAATGTAAGTTCAATCAATTGCAATGTTTAAGGTAAACAATGATTAAAATCAATGTTGTATTTAATGGTGAAATTATATGTTATTTAATTTAATTGGTTTTAATATGGAATATGAAATCAATTAATTAGTACGTAAATTTAGTAGCTTTTGTTTATAAACAACAAGTGTAGAAATGTGTTTGGAGTACTAATGTATAACAATTATTTTAATTGTCACCTTATTATTTAATCCATTTGAAGTAATTTGAAAATCAATGAAATTAATGGTAATTGAAATAGTGCAGTTGATGTAAGAAAATACATTAACTATAGAAAACGAGTATAATAAGATGGAAACTCATGTTAGATAAATTCATAAGGAACTGTTGATTTAATATAAGAACCTATAAATCAAAAATAAAATAATTTGATTAAAATTAAAATATAATAAAAGAATTTGATTGAAATTCAAATTATAATAAACTAGGTTTTATTTCAGTTGTTATTGAACGTTGAAATTAATGTAATATTTAAATATTGGATTTAACATGGAAAATTTAATGTTAAAAATATAATTAGTTTCTGCGTATCAGGAATGAGGAAAATTGTCAACTTTTAAATTTGAATATAAAAGTGATTAAATAGATTTTTAAATAACAATTCATTTAATTAATGTGTAAAATTAGCCTTTTTGGACACTGTCTCGTATTTTGATGAAACCAGTTTCATTGGATCTGTAATAGTGAATTATTATAGGATTTCAAATTTCGTAGCGATCGGACTTATCGTTTGATCGTGTGAGCTCGAAACGCGTAGAAATCAATTAAAAGAATTTAAATGAATATATTTTGATTTTAAATAATGACTTCTATATATGATAGAAGTAGGGTTTGAAGCTAGTTTCATTGATTTTAAAAATATTGAAAACTAATATTTTGATATATGGGATGACCTATTTTCGTTTCAAGGACAAAACGTGCTTTTCGGGTCTTGTTATCGCGGCGACCCATTCGATCTGTTCCATCCATTTCCATTCAATCTCTATCTGTATATAAGCTGTTATAAAGCCTAGCAGTCTTTTATTCTATTATATTTACCTATAATTCATGTTTTTATCTATTCCATTATTTGTTTCTTCTCAATGATAGACATCTCAAACTCTAATTACAGTTCAAAATCAAACTCCAAAATCCAAACTACTCAAATCCTATCATATAGTATATCATCGCGAAGCTCTCGATGAATGTAATCTGCGTATGTAATTAATTTTTCATTTGGAAACTCTGTTTGTCCAAAAATCAGTGAAGAAGTCTCGACTGTTCATGTTATGGTTTCATGATCAACCGTGGATCATCGACCAATCGACGATCGGAGGTTGCTGCGAGGTAAAAGATGACCAGCGGAGTCGATATATCGGTTTAGTTCTGGTCGAAGGCACTCGATTTCACTTAAAATTGATGATGGGCAGCCACCTTTTCAAATGGCGACGTGGTCTCCAGGAGGAGCTAAAGGCGACGGCCTCCTGGCCATGGGTGGAGGCGAGCGTGGCGGTTCGAGTGATGGTGGTGGATCTGTGGTCAGGCAAACGTAGGCGTGGTAGTGGGAGACTATATGACGGCAGGTATGGGTTAGGGCTTCGGTTTGAACGATGAGGTTAGGGTTGGAGAGGTAGCAATATTTACTAATTTGCCCTTTTATTTATTTTTAATTCAAATTCAAATTTCATTCTTCTAACTAGCATAACTTTTGCATACGAACTCGGATTGACGAGCGGTTTCTTCCATTGGGATAATATCAAAATTTCGAAAAATATAGATCTAGTTTGGTTTAATTTGGAGACTGTTAAAATTTTGGGCTTTTATTGGATTTTTAATCGACTATAAATCAAAGGTGAGTGATTTAACCCAATCATGCAATACTAAATCTTCTTATATTAGTTGTATTAAGTTTATGAAGTGATAAGAATTGTATTGGTTGTTGTTTGGTAATTTGAATTGTCATTTAAATTTAATGTGGATTTATATTGGATTAAATTGATATTTAATTTAATACTGAAGTTAATTGCTAGTTAAGACCTGATATTGATAACTAGTTAATTGTTGTGATTTATTGGCTGATTTGGATGTTGGTTGTGATGGATGTTTATTTGTTGACATTTTGGATGATTGGATGTTTTATCACCCAACATATTAATTGAATGCATGTAAACTATTATTTAAATTATTTCGAATAAATTAAGAAACAGATTGAAATGATATATACCTATGGCACTTTGATTTGGATTGAAATAATATACATCCATACATGAAATTAAAATTGAAAATATTGATCACTTGGCCATAGAATAGGAAATTATATATAGACAACAGATTATTTAAATTAAATGGTTTTAAAGATCTTGAATTTGGATTTTTGATTAAATAATACTGATTAAAAGAAATAAATTTTGGATTTATATGAATTGAATAATTTTCTAATTCAAGCTTTGAAATCTTGAAGCTGAAATTGGTTAAAAGAAATTATTTTAAAGAATTGAATTGGAAATGTGAAGTTATAATCGAGGTATAACTTTAATTTTAGAAATTTAGTTATTTTAAGATTTGGACCTTAAAAATTAAACAATGAGGTTTAATTTGATTTGAGCAATTTATATCAAGAAATTTAAATTAGACATGAAATTGACATAAATTGAAATGCTTTAATATAAGAATTGAATTGAAATGAAAATCATTTAATTGGATTGTTGAATCGAATTTGGAGTTAAAAATGAATGTTCCGAAAATTGAAGTTCATTCAAAATTAAAATTAGATCACATTAATTTGAGACTAAAATTGAAATTGAGTCAACTGAATTGAAAGATTAGAAATTGAGTTCTATATATTCGAAATTTGGACATGGGTCCAGATTTGTTGGAAATGGAAAGAAACAGTTTGATTTGATATTATTTTCAAAATAAATTATTTTAATATAAACTATTTTAAATCTATTCTTTTTAATATTCAAATTATTTTGATTTTTTAAACTACTTTACTATATAAAGCATTTTCAATACTCAAATTATTTTATATTAAACTGTTTTAAATCTCTAAACTATTTATAACTATACAAACTATTTTCTAAAATTTCAAACTATGCAAGATTGAGATGTTTATATTTAAATCGTTGATTTAACTGCCATTGTGGATAAAAAAGGTTATAGCCTGTTGAAATTTGAAATGATATTTTCAAGTGAAAATGACTTATTTTGAGTAAATATGATGATTTTGAAATGAAGGATATTTTGAATTGAATATGATATTTTGATATCAAATATGAATCGGTTTCAAAATGTAAAAGAACTAACCGGTGTGAAAAATGACGTTTGGTTGTTAAAGAGACCGGGGCCTCTTATTGGCATAATCTTTATCAATATTGGAACCATTTTAATGACTGTGTACGTGGTGGATGATTCAGAATGAGTGGTTGAATTGGTGGTGTTTGCTTTATTTGAAGAAAAAGAATGATGATGGATGACCCCGGCACTTGTGCTAATTTGAAATGACTAAAACATGACTGCTTGTCAGGGCCAAGTGGGCTAGCTACCAGCGACAAACCGCCTTTCTTACTTCAAAAGACGAGCCGTTATATAGAAAGAATGAGATAGAAAAGGATGGAGCTAAACAAAACGCAGAATTACAAAGCGGAACGGAATACTTTATATTACATAATATATGTCACATAGTAACTAATTATACAATACATCAGATTCATAATTATACAGGCACCATATTCAGTAGTCATAATGACCTGTCCATTCATTACAAGTCCAAATTTCAGATACAGTGGAATATGGATAATAATCAGCAGACATTGAAGCCACCTACTCCAGCTCCTCCAAAATACGTCGTGAGAAAACCCGGATTACTTAGCTACTCATAAGAATTCGAGTACCTAAGAGTTTAGGAAAAATAGAAAATAATCTCCGAATCAGACGTGGGTCTGGTGTGAGTAAAACGGTTAATTACTTTAAATTGTAAACCATTTGCAAATCAAGGATATCTCGTATGAACACGCCGTGCGCAAATACGGACAGGTTTTTCCCTTACGATAACCAAAACACGTTTATAGAAAATCCCGTGATATTATGATAATGTCTAGGGTTTTCCAAATAAAATAGAACATAGATAGAATGCTTGCATCTCACGTTTCAACATATTTAGGCACAATTAAAAACATACAACGCTTACTGGAAATTGGGTTCCATATAATGACTGGGCTACTGGGGTACCGCCCATCACGGTGCATCTCTAGATAAAATAACACTGAGGACCTTGCCGGGATCCCCTGCTGCACAAGACCGGCCTACCCCTAATATGGATAGTACCAAATAAGATTAGCCCTCAGTTGGGATCAGAAACCGTACCGGAGCATACAAGAATTAATAGGGACTATAGATAGGTATAACCTTACCCTAATTGGGTGCGACCCACTTAGCCTTGCTGCATTTCCCCAATTTTATTCATTTTCGGTTGATGGGGCTTGAGGCTACGATTACCTTTCAAGAAAAAATTCACTTGAAATGCTCATCGTCCTCCAATGACGATGTTCTGGTAAAATTCGTCCATGCAAGTCCGTTCTGGATTTTAACGGAACCAAGGGCACCATTTCCACTACCCTACTATTGGAATCACCCTCAGAGTTAGTGACAAATAGCCCTACTATGAAATCTTCATCCTGGATCTTTCCTTTGAATCTTCCCAACTCGTTCGCTTATTTTGGATCGAAGTGGTTTTCAGATGTTATTGGTATCCAATTCCAGTTTCATCGAATCCAAAAGTTAAAGTTTTAAAGGCCAAGTTGTTTTTATATAAACAATTCATGTTTAGAGCGTCAATATTAACATATGGGAATTTATTACATTTGTTACTTCCAATAAAACGTGTCGATGTTTTCTTCATACCATTTTATTTCGTTTGGCTACTAAATGGCATAGACAAAGAACAATTGAAATAAACATCCAAGAGCAGTAAAGCTAAGCATGGATCATTAACTAAATTTACGATTAATAACTAATATTAAAAAAATTCACAAATCAGGATTTGATTATTTTTTAATTTAACGGATCCGTTTATATTTTTAATATAAATTACTTATAAATTAAAGAAATTATAAAAATGATTTATTATTAGTTAATTAAAATTAAACAAACTAATTTTATTAATTAACATAAGATTTAATCAAATAAGAATTTAATTATTTTATTCACTTAAATTATTATAAATAATTAAATTTTATATTACAGAAAATTAACAAAATTAATTCAGATTAAAATACTAGGTGATAGGATTACAATGCATAAATTCTCATGTCAATTGGATTTTAAATGAATGAGAAACAACGTTTTTAAAATTGAAAGAGTACTAAACATACACATTTATTCATTTACTTTATCTTTATTCATTTTTATTTTTTTGAACAAAGCCCGGCCTATGTTCAACCCATGAGAGAACCCAGGCTCCAACTCCCCTTCACATTTTTCATTCTTCCTCCTGCTTCCCTCCTTCCTTTTCTTTTTTCCTGACCCATACGCATGCATATCACCGTGCACGTACACAAGTCAGCAACCACCCTACACTCATCGCCAACTATCTCCCCACATCACCCACGACCCCCTCATCTCGATCACACATGTAGGAAATACGAACAACCCCTAGTTCGACAATCGAAACACTGACCTAAAGCTGGAACGAACACATCGCCACTCAACCACCTCGTCTCGCCGCCGTACATTCCTGTCCACCACCAAATTATGCTAAAATGTTCGCCACATCCTCCTCTTCCTTTTCCCTCTTACCGCACGTCTTCGATCACATGTTGCCTCTGCTATCAACCCAAAACCGAACCCCACCAAAAGCTTGCCTAAAACCCTAAATCGATCTTGACCCAACTCCATGCCACACCATATATTGTCGCACTATTTTTCCTTGCTCCTCCATCACACAAGCAACCTCCATAACCAAGGACGAGCCACTACATCACCTCAGCTACCAGAAATCGACCAAAATCCAATTTTTGGTCACTTCTTCCCCTATCTCACTCTATACGCGACTAAAATTCATCAAACTACTTTCAAAATCATAATTTCTAATAACAAACACGTTTGTATAATCAACTGATTAAATTACGTTATTCGAAAATTGTTCATTTCTAAGTTGCTTAATGTTACATGAGCTTTTCTTCCTCTTTGCCTCATGATATCAAATGATATAAATTTTAGATTGATCTACACTAAAAAACAACCAACTTTACTTTTAGAATCATGATCTAAAACTTACTGGATAGTGAGATAATGTTTTTTAAAGTTGAAAGATCTTATCTTTTTCAAAGAACAGAGATGTTGTACATATTTTTTGAGTTTACAGGGTGTTCAATCATGCCTAACACACATATATAAGTCATAAATACTTATTAACACATTAATATTTGAGAAAATACAAGAGGTAATTCAAATTTACAAATATATAAATGCATACATAATTTTCGGTAAGTAAAAGTTTTAAGTTTTACTCGCTGTTTTGATGAACAAGTCACACACTGGCCTTTTGTTTTGTTCTTCCTTCTCGGAGCTTTGAGTACTTAGTGCTTTAAGGTTTTAAATGGAAGTGTTCTTCGTTTTCTTTTCCATTTTTGAATGTTATACGTGAACAAACCAAGGCAGTGGTATTTATAGAGAGGAGAGGGACAGGTAGAAAAAAGGTTGAAGGTTTTTCACATATATAGGACTCCCGTTTTATTTTATTTTTCTTTAATTTGATTTGAAAATTTGTTGACTTGATTTGAAAATTTAATTGACTTGATTTTCTAGTTGATTTGAAAATTTTGGGTGATTTGATTTATTTTATGCTCGAATGGATATTTTTGTTATCATGATGTCCACTTATGTATATATACTTCATATAAAAATATATAGATTTTCGTATAAGTCTTTGACCATATGTATATGTTTTGCCTACTTACACTATATTTAATATGCAAAAGTTTGCACTTCTTTGTGTATACACTATATTTATAACATACACATATATGTGGGTACTTACATGAATTTAATTTCTCTATTTTTATTTTTTATTTTTTTCCTAAGTTTGTATGTACATACATATAGATATTTTACCTTATATTTGAAATATGAAGTTTATTTAATTATTTTCAAAAATTAGAATTTAAACTTTTAAATCAAAGCCTCTAGAATATATATACACAGATATTTCATAAATCAGAAATTTATTATTTGACTGATAAAAATTAATATTTCAATATTTAAAATTAGTTGAATATAATTATAGGTGTCAAAAATCTGGGTCACTGCATTCCTTCCCCCTTAAAAGAATTTCGTCCTCGAAATTAAAAAGCAAAGAAATAATTCAACTTGTAACTAAAGGTTTTATATTCATATCACAAAGCACATACATCGGTCATATTCTATCAACCATAACAAACAAATATACACAGTACATATCAACACTAGCTATCCCGACACCAATTCTGGATAGGCTTCCTTCACACTATCCAGAGTCTTCGAGGTACAATCTCTAGGATCCTCACTCCATTGGATCTTAACCAAATTCACCACCTTATTACGAAGTTTCTTCTCAACCCGATCAACAATATAAACTGGATGTATGACTACGATCAAGTTCGGTTCAACCTCCAAATCTTCCTGAACTGATGGCTCCACAATCAATGATGGATCATGCACGTATTTCCTTAGATGAGATACGTGAAATACATTATGAACCCCTGCCATCCTTTCTGGTAATTCAATCTTATACGCAAGAGGACCAATCCTTTCAAGAATATGAAAAGGTTTGATATATTTTAGGGCTAATTTCCTAGTATTGCCAAATCTAATTGCTCCTCTAATTGGAGAAATCTTAACAAACAACAGGTCTCCAACTGCAAATTCCAGATCCCTTTGCCGTTTATCAGCATAATTTTTTTGACGATCCTAGGCTGCCGACGTTCTCCTCTTAATCAGTTCGACTTTCTTAAACGCTTCCCGAATCATATCTGGACCAAGGATTAAACGAACTCCAGACTCTGCCCAATAGGCTGGTGATTTGCATGGTCTTCCATAGAGAGCTTCGTAGGGTGCCATACCGATGCTTGCTTGGAAACTGTTATTGTATGAGAATTCCACCAGATGCAAGTGATCCTCCTAAGAACCCGCTGAAGTCCAAGATGCAGGCTCTTAAGATATCTTCCAAGATGCGGTTGACTCTCTTAATTTGCCCGTCCGTTTGAAGATGGTAGGCGGTGCTCAAATTTAACTTTGTTCCAAGGGTTGTTTGCAAGGCTTCCCAAAATTTATTAGTAAAAATCGGATCACGATCGCTTACTATGCTTATGGAAGCTCCATGCAATCTAACGATTTCCCTCATAAAAATCTCTGCCAAGGAAGCTGTGGTTCTAGTTGGTTTTATCGGAATAAAGTGAGCACTGTTGGTTAACTGGTCTATAATAACCCACACTCCTTCATTTCCCTTTCTAGTTCTGGGTAAACCATAGATAAAATCCATCGATATCATCTCCCACTTCCATTTTGGAATCTCCAGAGATTGTAATAGTCTAGCTATCTTTTGCTGATCACTTTTTATCTTTTGATGGCTCGCATACCTACTAATAAAGGTAGAGATATCTTCCTTCATCCCTAGCCACCAAAATACCCTCCTCATATCCTTGTACATCTTATGCACTCGTGGATGGACACGTAACTTAGATTTGTAGCATTCTAACAAAACTTCTTGTCTTAGTCCACTACATCTGGAATGCAGAATTGTCTATTTATCCTTAAAGCGCATCGACCATCTATCTCAAAATCCGAACATCGACCCTCATCGACTCCTTGAATTAATTCTTCTAGAATTTATTCCTTCTTTGATTGCTCATAATCCTTTCCTGAAGAGTCAGGGTAACCTATAAAAGAGCCAAGACTGCATTCCTTCTCAAAGCCCCTGGCACCATATTCGCCTTTCCTGGTGTTTAGAGAATATCCAAATCATAGGATGCTAGAAACTCCAACCACCTTTGTTGTCTTAGATTCAGACCCTTCTAGGTAAAAATATACTTTAGGGGTTTATGATCTATGAGGAGCTCGAATTTTTCATCTAATTTATGAAAGAAGTTTACTCTTAAATCTCCAAAATTTAAAAAGAAACTAAACAAGGAATAGAAGGGTCCTTACCCAACAAGTAGTGCCTCCACATTTTTAATGCTAAGACAACAGCCAGCAACTCCAGGTCATACGTAGCATAGTTTTTCTTATGAGGCTTCAACTGCCTGCATGAAACGCAATCAACCTACCATGCTACATCAAAATAGCACCTAGTCCCACTCCATAAGCATCTGTGTACACTGCGAATTCACTGTTTCCATCTGGAACAGCCAAAACTGGTGCACTGGTCAATCTCTTTTTCAAATTTTGAAAATCTTCACACTTTGAAGTCCACACAAATTTCTCTCCCTTCTTAGTTAGCTTGGTCATAAGGGAGGAAATCTTAGAATAATATCGAACAAATCTTCTGTAGTATCCCGCCAAACCTAGGAAACTACAAATCTTCGAAGGAGTCCGTGGTTGCTTCCACTCTTGAACAGCTGCCACCTTTTCTAGATACATAGAAATGTCATCTCCCGATATAATGTGCCCTAGAAAATTTACCTCCGGTTGCCAAAAAGGGAACTTTTAAAACTTCGCCTTTAGGATATGCATTCTCAATGTTTCCAACACCATTTCTAGATGATGTTTATGCTCCTCCTCTAATTTAGAGTAGATAAGAATGTTGTCGATGAACACTAGCACGAACTAGTTAAGAACATCTTGGAACACACGGTTCATTAGAACAATAAAATAAGCTGGTGCATTGGTGTTACCTGGGTGTATGACCATGTAACAAGAGGCTCGGCATAAGCATCGTTCGACATTGAATATAGGTCGGCAGAAGCCTCGACCGGCATGAGGCCTTGTTCGGCATGAGCCTCGTTCGGCATTCGTGCCTCGTTCGACATTCCAACCTCGTTCGGCAAAAGCCTCGAATGCTATGAGGCCTCGTTCGACATGAGCCTCGTTAGGCATCCGGCCTCATTCGGCATGAAGCCTCGCTCGGCATGAAGCCTCGCTCGTTATAAGTATGTCGTTTGGCATCTCCCCTTGATTGGCATCCGGTCTTGTTCTACCTACACAATTTCACTCAACAGGCTGCCTCTTTCGGAATAGAGGTGCCGTTCGGCTTGGATATGTGGCTCGGCATTTTCCATTCGGCATTTGTAGCTCGGCACACAGAAGCCACTCACCATGGGCCGAGGTATCTTACTCCTAGGCTCATTAGGGAAGTCCAACCCCTCTTCGTCTATAAATAAAGGGGCAGGGACACAACGAAATGGACCTTTTTTTGGAGAACACTGGGGAGACTCTGCCGCATTCAAGACTCATTCTTTTTACTTAGAAGTTGTTTTCAAGAAGTTGGTTTACGAATTGTATCTGTAATCAATGGTTGAGTAAAGCAATAAAGATTAGCTTCAAAGTGGATGTAGGCAGTTACGCCAAAACACTATAAGTCCAGTGTTCTTGTCTTTGCATTTAATTTAGCATACAATTCTTTGTTTTAATTTACTTTCTTCATTAATCACTCTACACAATCTTTCTCAAGGGTGTTAGTGACCAATTCTGGTGCTAACATTTTGGTACTTTCGTTGAGAATCGAATTCTCAGGCCACTAGGATTTGCTTTGTAGCTATTGGATTGAATAAATCCCCTGAAGGAGATTCAACTTATTCACAGGACGCCCGTTGAATCTACTCAGAGTTCCTATGAATAATTCTTCTATGGGAAGACCGCGTACTAGATCGGCCTCTCATAACGCGGACGTCAACGAGACTGCTAGCGTACAGCAGATAGGACCTAACAATCAACAAGCAAATCTGGGTGTAGGAACCACCACCCAAAATCAAACGGAAGTCATCACTGGGACAGAGTTCAATGATTTGATGAGAGAATTCATGGAAACTAGAAGAAAACTTGCTGAACATATTCAAGCTAACGCTAACCTCATAACTCAGTTTACTCAGCAACAGCATCAGAACGCTGGAGGTAGCCCTGCTCCTTATTCTTCATCTGATAGTTCGACTTCGTTCGATGAATCTCCCAGTCATAGACGCCATAAAACTGGAACGACATAAGCCGGTTCCTCTAATTGATCAACTAGGGATCACTCACATCTTGAAGACCACGACCAAGCCGGAACAGGAAACTTAGGAGCTAGAGCACGTGTGGAGACTGAATGCCTGGCTCACCAAGACCCTAATGAAACTATCATCCAGATACACGTTTGGCAGATCGCCAACAAAGGAGACATCAACCCAAGCGATCTCGTAGAATAGAGTCAAACCTTCCATCTTTCATACAAACCCCAGACTTATCAGCAATGGTCAGACAGTTGATGAGAGAGAATCAAGGCCTGACAAATGAAGATTGGGACACTACACCAAACAGTCCATTTTGTAACACTTTTCCACTTTCAATTTGTAACGGTTATAACCGTTACAAATTTCTAACGGTTATTTCCGTTATTGACATTTATCACGGTTATTACGTTACCAAAATCTGGTAATTTCGTAAATAATCAAATGTAATATGGATAGGTTCGTAATTTTATGTTCTGTTATTACTTAACCTATTCCTAACAAGTAACTTTATTTTCTCTTTCGTTCGTTTTAGGCTTATCGCCAATTTTTCTATCAACACCTCCGCCGTCTACCGCCTTCGTCGTCTACCGCCATCTCCGCCATCTACCACCGCCTTTGCCCTTTGTTCTACCAATTTGATGAGGACGAAGGAGGATTAGGGTTGCGTTCCATTTCGATAATCGACTGTAAACAAATTTTCAAATTCAAATCAGGTAACCACTTTAATT
Organism: Allium cepa; assembly: GCA_030765085.1. NCBI lineage: Eukaryota > Viridiplantae > Streptophyta > Magnoliopsida > Asparagales > Amaryllidaceae > Allium > Allium cepa. The sequence continues at coordinate 844,988,565 of CM060928.1, read as the reverse complement.
TCAATTTAGTGCCGAGTTACTCTGAGTGACCTAGAAATGAGTATATAATTTAGCATCTTCTCAAAATTTATGATATTGTTGTTACTGTCGAGTTAATCTGATGTTGTAGTATTAGCTGTTGATGAAGTGTGTTTGTTCACGTTAGATGTTGAGGGTTGAGAAAGACGTTTAATTGTTGATTTAGTTTGTGTTCATTTGATTAGTGTTTTTGTTTTCTTGAGATTATTTTACTAAGGATGTATGTTTAGAATTTGACAAATGTATGAATCTTATTCTCATGTATGCATATTTGAATGATTGTGTTACAATGATGTGAACGACTATGAAACCGTTTGATCCTTGGGAAGATTTGGTTTCATGATTTGGTAAAATGAATTTTCTTTTCTTGAAGCTTCTGAATGAATAACTACTGCAAATAAAATGAGAAGCATCTCTATTGAATGAAAAAAGACAAGTACGTATAAACTGGAAATAAGAAAAAAAAGAAATTAAAAGGGTAGAGAATAAACTGAATTGTGTTGGTTCAAGATTGAGATCTTATATGATCGAACTAGCTGATATGTGGAATAGGGAAGGTTGTGATTTATTATTTTAGTAGCATAATGGCGAAAATTATGTAGGTTCCTAATAATAGAAGTTGATGAAATATAGAATGCGGTAGCTTGAATTCAAACCTGCATTGCAGATACAATGTAAAGTTAACAAACTGTACTAAATAATGCTTGGGCCTGTCAAACCAATCTACAAGATGATTGAAAAGGCTGAAAACTTCTGAATGTTTAGTGCCACGTCTGGAAGGTAGAGGCAATGTTATTCATCACAAAGTGTTTACAATATTATGTAGTAATAATGTTGCTAATCTTGGATATTGAAGGTAAAAACTAAAATAGCGACGTTATTATGAATAATGCTAAATATATGTTCTCAAATATAATATTTCTTCAAAATTGTTCATGGTTAGGATTAGTTATAAGGGTTAAAAACTAAAGTTAATATGACGGGTAAAATTATTGTTACCATTGGTTTTACATTTCTATTTTGCTAAATTTAGCATTAGCAATGACAATTTCTTGTTATTGATAGCATTGGTATACTGATATAACTCAATATTGGTTACTATTTGTTCATTATTAGTAGATAATGGTAAATTTATCGTAACAATAACAACCATTAGGAATTTTAAATTTTTACAAAATGGAATAGAATAAATGTAATGGAATAGATAGGTTTGCCAGTTGATTTATTTAATGGTGTTTATTTTCTTGGAAAATAAAAATAAAATTACAAGGGTGTGACTCACAATTGATGTTTGCACAATTGATGGATCTTTCCACTTCAGATCAGAGTTTTGGTCCTAACCAAACGGGTTAATTATAGAGTTATAGAGTTATATGTACAATGGACCCTTGAAAAAATTCCTGCTGATTTATTTATTTTTCTATCGTTTTTTATCAGTTAAATAAGTATGAGTTATACATTTGGATCTGTGGTTTCAGAATCAATTGATGTTAAAGTACATTGAAAATTTCAACAAGTATTTGTGAAGAGAATCCTTATATACATGGCAAAATCAGTGCAATTTTAAGGGTTAAATGCAGTAATTTTTAGGTGTATTTTGTACATGCTGTGGAAGACCCTATTACTTGTAGGTGAACATTGGCTTCTTTTCTCACAAATATAAGGCTGTAACATGACATGAGAGGTTATAGGTTTACCTCGTATCTCTGTTGTTTGTATTCCTCCAATGTGGTAATGTACTAAGAACACGTGTTTGATAGACCAGCTATCACAATGTGTGTACTGCTATCAAACTCTCCATTGTCATAGTCGATTAGTGTCTCTTTTACTGCCTCTCAAGGTCGTCTGCCCGCCCGCCATTGTCATAAATTCTACATTTCATTAGTGCATTTTCCTTGGATTAGACATTTTTTTTGCTGATAGTGTACGTGAAATAAATGTGTTCACAGATAACTTTACCTCCCGGCACTGAAAGTATGATTAGTTTTCCAATCCTCAGAATCTGGATAGGTAAAATGGCTGGCTATATTTCACCAAAATGTGAACGTTAGGTTTAGGTACTGAAATTCATAAACCTTTTTGAGTTTTTGATTGAAACATTAATTAGACTTACTGCCCATGCATACGAATCAAACATCTCTGGTACTGATCAAGACAGGCTTGGGTTTTTGACATTCCTCTTGTTCTATGCTTTGGCTTTTTAAGCATGTCTCTCACTATTTTCCAAAATGGATTGATCTATTTCCATTTTCTTAGTCAGTATTAATCAAGGTTTCAAATCCTAGTTTACGGTTCCATTCCGGTCATTAAAAGTTTTTCAAATTTCGATCCCATTTCGAAAATTTCTAGGATTCCGTTTTAATTCCGGTTTCGGATTTCATCACTATTCGAACAATGTTTTACATAAATAAATAAACAAATTTTACAAATTTACATTTAAAATGAAAAAAAAATCATTAATTCAATATATTTTATTTTATACCATATTTGCAAAACAATAAAATAGCAAGGGCCAAAAAAAAGCCCAAACTGAAGTAATTAAGCATTGCCAAAGAAATAACTTATTAATGTTAATGCCCGAGTAGATTAAATTTCTACCCTTAAATCAAAGAATTCCCATTGCCACATGGGTACCTCTCTGGAGGGACGCCCCGAGAACCTAACCGGATCTCTACCAACACAAGGCCAGGCTACCTCTGTAACTAGGTAACTACTACACGAGTATGCCATCCTCCGGTCGTAACCAACCTTTATTCTGGGATTCACCAACAACCACAGAGTAATAAATTTGCAGCTGCCACATAGGTTAGGTATCTGGGCTCCATACAATGATACCACCTCTATCCAGAAGGAAATGAACATACCCTCAGGGGGGCTACCCCAAAAATAACCTTGCCGCATTCTTCCTGTTTTAACCATTCCGGGTTGTGAAGTTCGATGAAGTCTCATCCGCAAAGCTACGCTTTTCACCAAATCCATGCTTTGATCAACAAATGATCAGCAGCACTTCGTATGCCACATTACCAAATTTGAGAATGTATCACTAGTAACCATCAACTACATAACCTCTAAGCTCGTACGTCTCAGAGAAGGGTGTTAAGCTAAGAGAATAAATCTCCGCCACCAAACAGAAATGTATTTGATAGAAACAAGCTTTACATCTCAAAGTGTAATGTCAGACACACATCCATACAAGTCTGTTCCGGGTTCGAACAGAAAGGCACTTCAAAAGAAGCCCTTGCAAATCCGGATAATCCCTAATCACATCCAGACTTTCCATCATAAAGGGTGATCAAATCTCTACACCGGGTACTAGTCGGTGCAGAGACATTCGACGGGTTATCCTTTCGTTTTCGAAAAATATCCGGTCTTCACCACCGGTCTTCAAATGCTATCCATATCATCGTATCATTATTCGGAATGGTTTATATGGCACAACGTTCCTCTTCTGGCTAAACCGAAAAATGAGCGCAATATTTAAAAAAAACCATATGGATATGGGATCTCAGTTAAGTCACAACTTATTATCCAAAAATTTTCTTTCAAATGGTTAAACAAATTACCATTTACAAATCTTTTTAAACAAAAAGATTCACTTCTAGAAACCTTTCAATGGTTTAAACAATTCCCATTCTTAAATCTTTTAAGCAGAAGATTCACCTTTTTTTAAAACTCCCATTCAATTTAAAACAAGGTTCACCAATCTTTATCAAAGATTTATTCATAGCCTTTCAGAACAATTCTATTTCAAATTTTGATTAACTCATCCAGTCTTTAAATCAAAGACTTATTTTTATAGCTTTTAAAACAATTTCCAAAGATTCATTCATAACTTTCAAAGCCATCTATTTCAAACTTGAAATCTTTTCAACATAATTTGGAAAATCTTTTTATATAAAAGCTATTATTATTTAAAAACACTTGTTTCCGTTTCGGAAAACACGATTTTATTTGCACGGGTTAAGGCCTTTCAAATATAAACTTGGGTTAAATTCAAATTCTCAAAACCATACTTTTAAAATGGTTTAAAAACCCATATAAATACCTTTTATAACTTGTACAATCTTTTTAAACCAAAATTTCCAAATTATTGAATGCAATTTCAAATATTGAATTCAAATTTAAATCAAATTATTCAAATTTTCAAATCATTATTAAGTTATTCAAAATAACTTCTATTTTTAAAACACCTTCAAAAAAATTTCATCTTAAACTCAATCCATTTCCAAAACCATTTGGATTTAAAATTCAAATTCAAAACTATTTCAAAAATCCGTGACTTAACCGATTTCCACGTGAAATCCATATTTGTGTGTGTACGGTGTAGTCCAGGGGTTTTACACACAATAGTGCAACAACATCAATCACACCACATATTCAATCATAACAATATCGATAAGCGGTATATCCTATAACGCTTATCTATATACATAGGATAACAAATAGAAAATATGAATGCATTATAAATAAATAAAGTACATTCATCACAGCTTGAATTAAAACAATCCAAATCACAAAGCATCACACAGCAGTGACGACACAACAATTCTCAGCATTCAATAGAAGACAATCATCCATAATAAGGTTAATTGATCATTTGATTAATGAGAACCAGATTAATCACTAATTCCGATTGATTCACATTAATTATTTATAGTTTATGTTAGTTAATTATCCTTTAATTATTTATTAATTAACATCAATTCATAATTAATTACTCCTTTAACCATAAATAAATCAACCTTAATTAATGAATTAATTAACCTTTCCTAATTAATTTTAAATCAAATTTGATTAACAAATTAATCAATCTTAAATCATTAGATAATTAACTCTATATTTTAAATTATTAACCTTTAATTATTCAATTATCCTTTAATTAATTATCTTTAGTCAATTACTTCATTAATCCTTAATGAATTTTATTAATTAATCAACCCTGTAATTGATCATCATTCTAATTAATTATTTTTAATTAATAAATGATTATTCTAAATCAACAACTAATCTTAATAACTTGATTACTTCACTTAAATCATTAGTTAATTCCTTTTGATTAAGTTATTAATTGCCTTAATTTAAATTAATCTTATAAATATATTTTATTTTAATTATTACCGCATCAATAATAATCCTTTAATTAGGTCCCTGATTTATCCAGATAAGTTCTTATCTTAACGATAGCTTTATTTCAACATTTAAATCTTCAAAAATTAAAATAAATTTTCATTTACAAATAGTTCAATTTTAAACCTTTAAGTGTACCCATAATCAAAACATCGTTTAAAATAAACCATTTATCTTTTTAAAGTTTCGTTTAAATAATCCTTAAATTAAATTATCATATGAACTAACTAAAAATCCTTAAGTTGATTAAAACCATAATCTTTTTAATTAAATAAACTTATGAATTTAGTTTAAATAATCAGGCATTTAAAACATTTTAACTTAATTTATAAAAGACTTTAACTTATTCCATAGGTGGTATAAAACTTTATTTATTATTAACTAAGAAAGATTTACAATTCGATTTTTATTCGGGAACACATTTAACCCGAGCCTGCTATTGAAATCCTAAGGCAAACTCACCTTTTCCCCGAGCTAGATTCAAAATATACCCGAGACAAACTTCTCTTTTTTTCCCTTCTCTGAGTCAATCCCCTTCACTACCCTGTGCTTCGAGTTATTTCACGAGATTCTTCGAGTTCGTCCCCGAATAACTTCGTCCTCCCCAATTTTCGAATACAATAGAAATGCACCTCCCCCACGTGCACGTATATAGGTGGCTCGACCACTTCCGACCAACTCCATCGTTAAACTCAGGTCATCGATGGCCTGCCAACACCCCTTGACCACCCAGATCTCCTAATTTCACCGTCGTTCGAATTTTTGCAATTCAATTCACACTGCAACAGAACCCATCACCTGTAAACCACTCGTATTCGCCAACCACGACCCCAGAAATGATGCGACCCTAGCCGAAGCTTCGCCCCACTTCGACGATCCTCCTCCCCCCATCGCGATCGTCCAGGGAAACTTGTCGACGACGCATTTTCCCCAAACCCAACGTCGACTAAATAAGGTCGTTAAACCCAAAATCGATTCATAACTCCAACAGTACTGCGTAAAAAAATTTCCTTGCATTTTTTCCATGATCCCATACGTGCCAGCTTCCTTCACCCTGAATTTCATCGCCCAATACGACGTGGTTCAATAGAAACTGACCAAAATGTAGTTACCGATCATCTTGAAAATTTACTAGAAATTCTAGCTTAAAAATCATGATTTAAATTTTAAAATTGATAGATTTTGACGACAAACCAATTTATATACTTGAAATCACAAATTTTTCAAGTCGAGATTTTTGATATAGTTCAAATTTCACTGTAAATTTTTTTTCTTTTTTTCCAGGTCAAACTATGTTGAATTTACCTCAAAAAAATATTTTTTACAAATTAGTTCTTGATTGAATGCTCATGTTTTCTTCAGATCCTAGACTCTAAAATGATTTGGAGTAGAAGAATTTGAATTTTTACAGGAATTTAAACCCTGTAAGTGATTGCAACAGAGTGTATATTTGGAACCAGACATGCGCACCACAATATTCACATATGTACTTTCAATTCATGCCTAAACAAATATGCAAGCATCAGATAATGGATTCAAAAATCACAGCATGCAACAGATTCATCAATTAATTATTTTAAACTTGTAAATTTTGTTACTTTCAAGGTATAGGGTGTTCACAGAGGTTTAAAACTGGGTTTCTCTGACTTTTGAACTGGAATCATTCATATATAGGCATGCAAGCATAATACACAGCAAACTCCAAAGATCACCACAGGTAGATCATATGTATCAAACTTAAAGAGTTTATAAAAGTGGTTTGCTCCCAGAAGATAGAAATATTCCTGACAATTTCAAAAAAAAAACAGAAATGAAGGCCTGCAACCCTTTTTGTTTCTTCTACTTTAATTCTTTTTAGATCTGCAAAAGTTTACAGATTTTTGTTTATTCCTTTTGATCTTCACCTCTGACTTTAATTTCCAGGTTGAAACAGATTTTGCTTTGGTTTGAAATGATTTTGATCTTCTTTTTTTCCAGATTTTGATTTTTTTTGCTACTTGATTTCTAGATTTGATTTGATCTCGGCTTAGTTGCTTTAAATTCCAGGTTGCTTGTAACGACCCGTTATTTTCCACTATTCATATCGACAATAATCCACACATGCCGGACTTGAATAGTATAAAATAACAGATTGGAATAAAAATTCAGAGCAAATGAAATGAAATCACAGAATCACAGACACAGAACATCAGAATATCTCGCAGCGGAAAATAAATACCATAGTAGTTCATGAAGCTACTATCACAAAGTCTCAAAACCAAATACAAAATACACAATATCTATCTGAAAGTAATACGACATCAAATCCCAAATACAAAGAAGTCCACTAATACAAAGCTGACAACAGAACAACGGAACTGAAATATAGATAACTAGATAGGCTTGGGACTCGAGCGTCCAGTGATTCCAGACCTCCAGAGAGTGGAAATCCAAATCTGTGAATAAACTCAGGCTGACCCGAGCGTAAATAAAAAGCAAACACTCGAGTCAGGACATACATACTTATCCAATGTAAACCAACTCAAGTGAACCGTAGTAAAGGTACAAATAACTTAGAAGATGCTTGGGACCGCCCATCCTCTAAGTATCCGTTAAACTATTTACTATACAGTATATTGCACTATTATAATAATGTCTAACAATAAAATAAACATACTTTTAAATAGCGTTAAGGAGTGACCCAATATTCCCCTTAGCACAAATAATGCCAATGGTCTATACGGTACCTGCATATCTCCTGATCGAGAGACTACAAGAAGATACTGCATAGGTACGACACAAATAGAAACTCGTAGTAAAGGCTCGATATGGTAGGTGACACGGCACACAAGGCAATGCCAGGGTAGATATACCAATCATGACACTCGGGGTGGTGGTAACGCAACAGACGCCCACCACGGAACACATTCTCAAAATCGGAGGGTGGCCACAAACAATCACAAGTAATAGAATAGTGCCGAAGAAATGCGTCCGCTATGAGGTGCGACCTCAACTGGCCCGAGACCGCTCCTGTTTTAGCCACCTTATGCCAACTCACGGGAGCTGGGTCCACGTAACATACCACAAGAACGTCGCCACCATCCTACTTCATTCTGGAATCTCCACCGTGTACACTGTTGTCAAAGTGGTTTTCGATATCGACAGAGAGTATGTCAGATATCCGATCCTGGTCTCTTTGCCAACCAATCGTTATTATAACCCATGGTTATAACTTTAAAAATTAATACTTTATACTTCAAAATAAAACATCATTTCAAGTACAAATCTTTATCAAATAAAAATTATATCATTTCAATATCAAAAATATCAATCTTTCAAACTTCCTTTTCAAATCATTATTTGAAATTCAAATTCAAATATCCAATTTAAGTATCTTTAAAAACCTAAAGATAACATTCATTTATTAAAATTCGAACCTCCTTTTTAAATGATTCATTTCCAATTTAATTTATTCATTTAAATCATTTTAAAAGTGGTTTTGTTATTCTTTCAATTCAAATTTCAAAGCTTCAAACCATTCTGAGCTCATTTACTAAGTCAAAAATCATATTTATTAAAATTTCAGCCTTTCGCAGCATTTAGAAAAAGCTGTTATAAGTTATACTTGAAAACATTTTAATTCAGCAAAGATGACACTTAAAAACTGCTGTTAAAACTCAGTTTTAGTTAAATTTTAGTCTAAAACAGTAAAGACAGCATTTTCAGAAATGCTGCGGTAGCTCAGATTTCAAAACAAGGTTTTAAATTTATTTCAACAAAGACTACAGACCACTACAGCATTTTTACAGAAATGCTACAGTATACCTGAGTTCAAGTTTAGCCTATATGTTCAACTACAGCAACTACATCATTTCAGAAATGCTGTAATAGCTCTTTTTACACAGTTTTAGTTCAATTCAGCAACCATAGCATTTCTGAATGCTATTAAAAGTTATTTCCAGATTTTAGTGTATTTCCAGCAAATAATAAACTTCATTTTAAACCTTTTAAACATTTTAAAAATCATAATTTAACATTAAAAATGTTCATTAACATATCATTAACATATTGTTTTTATCAAAATAAATTCCTTATAATTAAATCAATTTCAACAAATTTATTTAATAAATTCAAGTGTAAAAATTTCAATTCTTCACATTTTTAAATAAATAACTTATACACTTAAACTTTATCCATTTTTTCTTTCAAATAAATTTAATTCCAATTTTATTTATATAACTTAATTTATTTAACTAAATTCCAATTTTTCACTTAAGTTATATCTCAAAATTCGATGCAACTATTCATTTTTCTCGCATTTTAACTTATAGAAAATTCCAAAATTTCTATATTTAATATTTTTAAAATATAATTTAAATCAAATTTTAATATATATACACTTTTAAAATTACTTATAAATTTTCAAATATAAAAATAACCACGGGCCTGTATATAATTTTCTAATCTAGGTCAAGTATGCGGATATATATATCATTTCAATCCGTAGTTTACAAATAAAAATCCAGGTTCTATCATTTCAAGCCCGCAATCCCAAGTCAAAATAAATAATGTAAAAATCGTTCAGGCCTATCATTTCAGCCCATAACGATTTTTCCTTATTCTAAAGTCCATTCGGGTATGTATCATTTCCACCCATAGTGATTTCTAATCTACAGGGAACTTGCAGTGTGATATACAGATATAAATGAAAAGTAACAACATATAAATAATTAACAATTGAAATGACATGAATTTTTAACTGATTAACATCATATAAAATTAATCGCAGACAGTTTATAACATAATATAATTTTTTCTACACATTCAGTTGTTGTTGTTTCACAACTGCATAAGTATGAACGTCGTGTGAGTTTTACTCACCTCTAATTGCTGAAGATTTCAAAACCAAAAGCACAACAGAAAACGAAGCACGATGACACGACAATGATTTGAGTGGAGAGCGAATCCAAGCTACAACTCTTGTGTACAACCCAAAACAAACAATCAAAACAACACAATTCAATACAACTTTATAATGCAATAACTTTGAAATAAAAGAGAAATAAATTGCCAAACTTTTTGCCCTGCTTCCTCAAACCTTTGTCACATCCTAGGGTATAATTTGGTTTAGATTTGGTCAAGTTTTGGCTTAGGTTTAGTCTGGTATGGGTCACGTTCATGGCATGAACAAAGTGGAGTTTTCTACATGAGAAGTTGAAGGGAATTTTAGGCAAAAGGTGGAGTTTTGGTTGGCTAAAGGGCTCGGCCATGGGAAGTGTGCTCGGCCTGTGGGTGCACCATGACTGGATAGAGGTTAGAGGGGTGTGTGGTGGTCAGGTCAGAGGTGGTGGTGGCGGCTATGGTGGTGATTAGGGTGGTGGATGAGGTGGTATGGCAAGTAGTGGTCAACAACGTTGTTTTTTAGGCATTTAGGTTGCAATTTGAAGGGTTTGGCCATCAAGGTGGGTTCGGCCAAGGCCATGGCTGGTTGGGTAGATGGTGGGGAAGGCATGGAAGAGATGTAGAGTGGTGGTGGTCGTGGAACAAGGGGGAGGCCGATCCAAACAATGAAGGGAAACAAGGCAAAAATTGCATAGAAATAGGTAGAAAAGTGAAAAAATGGAAGCCACTACCATTTTTTTTTTGAAGCCGTGAGAAATGGAGTGCTAAGTAATTTTTCACGTGAAAGATAATGAAAATACACGGCTAAGAAAAATAGTGTACGGCCAAAAATGCACATAAATGAGGAGTTTTGAAAATGAAGAGTTGTGAAGGTGAAAAACCTTAAGTTTTGTAAACTTTTTAAACCTTTGGCATTTCCTTTTCTTTTTAATTTTTATATAAACAAAATAACTCAGAAAAATACTTTACAAACCGAAATTAAGTAAAATATAAGAAAATAATTAATTAATTTTAAAGAATATGTAAAAAAGAAAGAAAGAAATTACTTAAAAATACAAAATAGTGTCCAGAAATTACAAATAAATCACTACTAATCTTGGAAAAATATCCATTTCATATTAAAAATATTATGAAGTGAAAATTTGAAATAAAATAATTTATTTATCATTTTCAAAATAAAATAAATAATTAAAATGAAGAAAAATAGAAAAAGGAATAAAGAAGTTGTTTAAAAATAGCAAACAGGACATAAAAATTTCAAGAAATTTACCAATGGCTTTGGAATATTATTTACTTCATTTTAAAAATATTATAAGACAAAATTTGAAATAAAATGATTTTTAAAACATTTTCAAAGTGAAATAAATAATTAACTTCATAGGAAATATCAAAAGAAATGAAGAATTTGCTTAAAAATAGGAAACAGAACCTGAAAATTTCAATAAGTTACCCTTAATTCTAGAAAAATTTCTACTTCGCTATAAAAATAAATTTAAAACAAATAAAAATAAATTTCAAAAATATTGGGTTGTTACATTGTTGCTTCTTTTGCTTCAGACTAAGTGTTTCAGGTTGAATTAGTTGTTGAATTTGGATCTTGCTCAGGTTTTTTTCTTTGAATTTGAACTTGAATTTGGTTATTGAAAATCTTTGCTTTGGAATGCTTCAGATTTTAGAACAGTTTTACTGCATTGTTTTATTTCCCAGATTTCTTTTGCATGCTTCCTAATTTTTTTTCTTTGTTTTGTATTATTTTCATATTCTAAATTTTTAAAAGAAAATTTTGTTTTGCCACTTGTTATTACAAATCATATAGGCTTACATTTGTTATTGTCATGTCTTTAAAATGTTACACTTGTTTAGTCCACATAAATTTATGTAAAGACCTTCTTTTTAATTTATTTACAAATTGTGTTTTAAACGTTGTCTTGATTTTATTTTTATAAACTTTGTTTTGGCCCTTTAGTTCATAGAAATTTCTAAAAGAAAGAACTTTAATTTTTTTTGTTAAACTTAGATGTTGTGTGTGTATATATATACATACAAATTATACTTACATAATTTTTCAAAAGAAATTTTATTTAAAATAAATTATACATTGATAAATAAACCTCTAATTAATCACTCTAATAAATTTACCTTTAATTAATTTCATAAAGTGATTATACTTCCAGTAATCATCCTTTAATAAATTTCATAGATTAATCCTTCTTGATTTTCAAAGATATGTATATTAAATAATATGAAATTTAGTTTTAAACAACTCTTACTATATTAATTTAAAAATATAACTCTCCAATATATCATATTCTAAAATTAGAAAATAATTTTATTCATCTCAAAACTTAGAGTATTCAAATCAAATTCAAATAAATAAATACTTATATTATTTTACCAATAATTTCATAATTAAATTCCAAAAATTAAATAAAATGTCAAATTAAACTTGTTCAAAATTCAGGAATGTTACAGATTCCCTCCCTTTGAAAATTTCATCCTCGAAATTTGAAAGTAGGGAGACAACCAAGAATATAGATAGATAGAGAGATGAATCACCAGATCAAACTGAATATCTATTCTGAATTTGGCTTCCCAAATCAAAATATCACTAATAATTATGAGAACGAACTTATTCAATATAAGACACTCGGGTCACCAGATCTACGAATATACAGAGATATTGATTAGTTCAAAAGATAACTAACCACTCGTAGAATTTATCGAGACCCAAAAGAAAAAATAAATGAATTTGATTTTCCCTAATTCTCAAACATTGGGTATGGATTCCAAGCTCAAGTCGGAATACCCCAAAGAATAGACAGATATATGGATACAATCCCAAAACTTTTAGTTTAACCAACCTATATATATTTATCAACCATAGCAACCAAAGCAAACAATTCATCCAAACAAACAATTCTGACCCATTTAGAGTTTGTGTTCCATGCAAAATCAAAGCTTCTTCCTGGAGCTGCCAGGAACCATCAAAGAATTGAATAGATGAATCAAAGGAGATAGAGAAAATTGTTTTCGTTGTTGTTATAGGACATTGACCACTTGAAGTGGTACTTCCCTGTCCCCTATCTCGTCCTCTTCTTGCACTCATACTCACTATCAGTGGATAGTAAGAGAATTTACTGAGGCGTTCGAATGGATATCTTAGGGATATACTCATTCTAGGGTATACTTCACCCAATCTCCAATGTGTTACTTAATGTGTTATACTCCTGAGCTAAAGTTTTAACCTTTAGCTCTGATACCAAATGAAACGACCCTGACTCGACCTTCGAAAATCGGCACCGAATACGACACTCGTATTCAAATGCCGCAGATCCAAACATTGAATCTGGTTCGTCGGAGCTTATAACACATCAAGTATAACAACATAGCGGAAGAAAAAGAATAAATATCATTGATATACAACATTGGATACAACAATGATACAATATGAATCAATATCAGAGATAAAAGACAACAATGCTATAGCGGAAACCCCAATGAACTGGCAGTGGAAACAAACAGAAGTTGAAACTCCAAAAGAAACACCAATATCAACAATCTCCATAGATAGCTTGAACCACCATCAAGTTGCACCAAGCTAAGCAATGTCAGGTCCATAAATCCAAAGACTCCAATATCCAAGATCTCCAAAGAATGCCAAAGAGAAAGCTGAAAGCTACCAAATCGATATCTATATCTACTATTTGAAAAACCAAACTCTAGACTTCCCGTGTGGAAAATTTTGGACACCCCGAGTTTAGGAAAGGAACAATAAACTCTGGGTCAGTCATGGGACTGGTATGAGCAAGCAAAAACATTTTATTTTTAAAACAACCAAAAGAATTTAAATTTGAAATCCGCAATGCTTTTGGAAATGAAACTACCATAAGGCCTCCCGGCACACACGTCATGCAATCGCACACTTGAGGGAGATTTCTTCCTATGATAGTCAAACATGCTAGATACGCGAAAAACCATTTGATATTATTATTAGTGCATAGTGGAAAACATTTTGAAAGTATAATATTAATCCTAGCCAGCATACGTACCATTATAGTATGCCTACTATAGCTACCATGTTAGATGGCAGGTTCTACAACTAAAACCGTACAAGACGCGTATTGGTAATTGGATTTCCAACAAATGGTCAGGCCAAGGAACTTCCCATTGCCACATGGGTACGTCTCTGAAGGGACGCACCGAGAACCTAACCGGATCTCTACCAACACAAGGTCGGGTTACCTCTGTAACTAGGTAACTACTACACGAGTATGCCATCCCCCGGTCGTAAACAACCTTTATCCCGGGATTCACCAACAACCACAAATTAATAAATTTGCAGCTACCACATAGGTTAAGTATCTGGGCTCCATACCATGATACCACCTCTATCCAGAAGGAAATGAACATACCCTCAGGGGGCGCTACCCCAAATAACCTTGCCGCATTCTTCCTGTTTCGACCATTCCGGGTTGTGAAGTTCGGCGAAGTCTCGTCCACAAAGCTACGCTTTTCACAAAAGCCATGCTTTGATCAACAAATGATCAGCAGCACTTCGTATGCCACATTACCAAATTTAGGAATGTATCACTAGTAACCATCAATTACATAACCTTTGAGCTCGTACGTCTCAGAGAAGGGTGTTAAGCTAAGAGAATAAATATCCGCTACCAAACAGAAATGTATTTGATAGAAACAAGCTTTACATCTCAAAGTGTAATGTAAGACACGCATCCATACAAGTCTATTCCGGGTTCGAACAGAACCGAAGGCACTTCAAAAGAAGCCCTTGCAAATCCGGATAATCCCTAATCATGTCCAGACTTCCCATCACAAAGGGTGATCAAATCTCTATACCGGGGACCAGTCGGTGTAGAGACATTCGACGGGTTATCCTTTCGTTTTCGAAAAATATCCGGTCTTCACCACCGGTCTTCAAATGCTATCTGTATCGTCGCATCATTATTCGAAATGGGTTATATGACACAAAGGTCCTCTCCCAGCTAAACCAAAAAATGAGCGCAATATTAAAAAAAACATATGGATATGGGATCTCAGTTAAGTCACAACTTATTATCTAAAACTTTTCTTTCAAATGGTTAACAAATTACCATTTACAAATCTTTTTAAACAAAAAGATTCACTTCCAGAAACGTTTCAATGGTTTAAACAATTCCCACACTTAAATCTTTTAAGCAGAAGATTCACCTTTTTTTTAAAATCCATTTCAATTTAAAACAAGGTTCACCAATCTTTATCAAAGATTTATTCGTAGCCTGTCAGAACAATTCTATTTCAAATTTTGACTAACTCATCCAGTCTTTAAATCAAAGACTTATTTTTATAGCTTTTCAAACAATTTCCAAAGATTCATTCATAACTTTCAAAGCCATCTATTTCAAACTTGAAATCTTTTCATCATAATTTGGAAAATCTTCTTATATAAAAGCTATTATTATTTAAAAACACTTGTTTTCGTTTTGGAAAACCCGATTTTATTTGCACAAGTTAAGGCCTTTCAAATACAAACTTGGGTTAAATTCAAATTCTTAAAACCATATTTTTAAAATGGTTTAAAAACCCATATAAATACCTTTTATAACTTGTACAATCTTTTTAAACCAAAATTTCCAAATTATTGAATGCAATTTCAAATATTGAATTCAAATTTAAATCAAATTATTCAAATTTTCAAATCTTATTAAGTTATTCAAAATAACTTTTATTTTTAAAGCACCTTTTCAAAAAAAATTCACCTTAAACTCAATCCATTTCCAAAACCATTTGGATTTAAAATCAAATTCAAAACTATTTTAAAAATCCGTGACTTAACCGATTTCCACGTGAAATCCATATTTGTGTGCGTACGGTGTAGTCCAGGGGTTTTACACACAATAGTGCAACAACATCAATCACACCACATATTCAATCATAACAACATCGATAAGCGGTATATCCTATAACGCTTATCTATATACATAGGATCATAGATAGAAAATATGAATGCATTATAAATAAATAAAGTACATTCATCACAGCTTGAATTAAAACAATCCAAATCACAAAGCATCACACAGCAGAGATGACGCAACAATTCTCAGCATTCAATAGAAGGCAATCATCCATAATAAGGTTAATTGATCATTTGATTAATTAGAATCAGATTAATCACTAATTCTGATTGATTCACATTAATTATTTACAGTTTATGTTAGTTAATTATCCTTTAATTATTTATTAATTACCCTCAATTCATAAATTAATTACTCCTTTAACCATAAATAAATCAACCTTAATTATTGAATTAATTAACCTTTCCTAATTAATTTTAAATCAAATTTGATTAACAAATTAATCAATCCTAAATCATTAGATAATTAACTCTTTATTTTAAATAATTAACCTTTAATTATTCAATTATCCTTTAATTAATTATCTTTAATCAATTACTTCATTAATCCTTAATGAATTTTATTAATTAATCAACCCTATAATTGATCATCATTCTAATTAATTATTCTAAATTATTAAATGATTATTCTAAATCAACAATTAATCTTAATAACTTGATTGCTTCACTTAAATCATTAGTTAATTCCTTTTGATTAAGTGATTAATTGCCTTAATTTAAATTAATCTTATAAATTTATTTTTGTTTTAATTATTACCACATCAATAATAATCCTTTAATTAGGTCCCCGATTTATCCAGATAAGTTCTTATCTTAACGATCGCTTTATTTCAACGTTTAAATCTTCAAAAATTAAAATAAATTTTCATTTACAAATAATTCAATTTTAAACCTTTAAGTTTACCCATAATCAAACCATCGTTTAAAATAAACCATTTATCTTTTTAAAGTTTTTTTTAAATAATCCTTTAATTAAATTACCATATGAACTAACAAAAAATCCTTAAGTTGATTAAAACCATTATCTTTTAATTAAATAAACTTATGAATTTATTTTAAATAATCAGGCATTTAAAACATTTTAACTTAATTTATAAAAGACTTTAACTTATTCCATAGCCGGTATAAAACTTTATTTATTGTTAACTAAGAAAGATTTAAAATTCGATTTTTATTCGAGAACACATTTAACCCGAGCCTGCTATTGAAATCCCGAGGCAAACTAACCTTTTCCCCGAGCTAGATTCAAAATATACTAGAGATAAACTTCTCTTCTTCTTTTTTTCCCTTCTTTGAGTCAATCCCCTTTACTACCCTGTGCTTCGAGTTATTTCACGAGATTCTTCGAGTTCGTCCCCGAATAACTTCGTCCTCCCCAATTTTCGAATACAACATAAACGCACCTCCCCCACGTGCATGTGTACAGGTGGATCGGCCACTTCCGACCAACTCCATCGTTGAACTCAGGTCATCGATGACCTGCTAACACCCCTTGACCACCCAGATCTCCTGATTTCACTGTCGTTCGAATTTTTGCAATTCAACTCACACTGCAACAGAACCCATCACCTGTAAACCACTCGTATTTGCCAACCACGACCCCAGAACCGATGCGACCCTGGCCAAAGCTTTGCCCCACTTCGACGATCCTCCTTCCCCCATCGCGATTGCCTAGACTAACTTGTCGACGACGCATTTTCCCCAAACCCAACGTCGACTAAATAAGGTCATTAAACCCTAAATCGATTCGTAACTCCAACCGTACTACATAAAAATATTTCCTTGCATTTTTCCCACGATCCCATACATGCCAGCTTCCTTCACCCTGAATTTCATCGCCCAATACGACGTGGTTCACCGGAAACTGACCAAAATGTAGTTACCGTTCATCTTGAAATTTCACTTGAAATTCTAGCTTAAATATCATGATTTAAATTTTAAAATTCATAGATTTTGATGACAAACCAATTAATATACTTGAAATCACAAAATTTTCAAGTCGAGATTTTTGATATAGTTTAAATTTCACTGTAATTTTTTTTCCAGGTTAACCTATGCTAAATTTACCTCAAAAAAATATTTTTTAGAAATTAGTTCTTGATTGAATGCTCATGTTTTCTTCAGATCCTAGACTCTAACCTGATTTGGAGCAGAAGAATTTGAATTTTTACAGGAATTTAAACCCTGTAAGTGATTGCAACAGAGTGTATATCTGGAACTAGACATGCACACCACAATATTCACATATGTACTTTCAATTCATGCCTAAACAAATATGCAAGCATCACATAATGGATTCAAAAATCACAGCATGCATCAGATTCATCAATCAATTATTTTAAACTTGTAAATTTTGTTACTTTCAGGGTATAGGATGTTCACAGAGGTTTAAAACTGGGTTTCTCTGACTTTTGAACTGGAATGATTCATATATAGGCATGCAAGCATAATACACAGCAAACTCCAAAGATCACCACAGGCAGATCATATGTATCAAACTTAAAGAGTTTATAAAAGTGGTTTGCTCACCTTTTTTCCAAAAGATAGAAATATTCCTGACAGTTTCAAAAAAATAGAAATGAAGGCCTGATTTTTAGAAATTAGTTCTTGATTGAATGCTCATGTTTTCTTCAGATCCTAGACTCTAACATGATTTGGAGTAGAATAATTCGAATTTTACAGGAATTTAAACCCTGTAAGTGATTGCAACAGAGTGTATATCTGGAACCAGACATGCATACCACAAAATTCACATATGTACTTTCAATTCGTGCCTAAACAAATATGCAAGCATCACATAATGGATTCAAAAATCACAGCATGCATCAGATTCATCAATCAATTATTTCAAACTTGTAAATTTTGTTACCTTCAGGGTATAGAATGTTCACAGAGGTTTAAAACAGGGTTTCTCTAACTTTTGAACTGGAATCATTCATATATAGGCATGCAAGCATCATACACCGCAAACTCCAAAGATCACCACAGGTAGATCATATGTACCAAACTTAAAGAGTTTATAAAAGTGGTTTGCTCACCTTTTTTCCAGAAGATAGAAATATTCCTGACAGTTTCAAAAAAATAGAAATGAAGGCCTGCAACCCTTTTTTTTCTTCTACTTTAATTCTTTTTAGATCTGCAAAAGTTTACAGATTTTTGTTTATTCCTTTTGATCTTCACCTCTGACTTTAATTTCCAGGTTGAAACAGATTTTGCTCTGGTTTGAGATGATTTTGATCTTCTTGTTTTCTAGATTTTGATTTTTTTTTGCTACTTGATTTCCAGATTTGATTTGATCTCAAGCTTAGTTGCTTTAAATTCCAGGTTGCTGCTTCTTTTGCTTCAGAACTATGTGTTTCAGGTTGAATTATTTGTTGAATTTGGATCTTGCCCAGGTTTTTTTCCTTCTTTGAATTTGAACTTGAATTTGGTTGTTGAAAATCTTTGCTTTGGAATGCTTCAGATTTTAAAATAGTTTTACTGCATTGTTTTATTTCCCAGATTTCTTTTGCATGCTTTCTATTTTTTTTCTTTGTTTTATATGATTTTCATATTTTAATTTTTTAAAAGAAAATTTTGTTTTGCCACTTGTTATTTACAAATCATATTAGGCTTACATTTGTTAATGTCATGTCTTTAAAATGTTACACTTGTTTAATCCACATAAATTTATGTAAAGACCTTCTTTTTAATTTATTTACAAATTTTTAAACCTTGTCTTGATTTTATTTTTATAAACTTTGTATTGGCCCTTTAGTTTATACATTTACAACTTAGTTCATAGAAATTTTTAAAAGAAAGAACTTTAAAACTTTTTGTTAAACTTATGTAACAACCCGTAGATTTAACATGTTTTAATAACGTATTTGTTGAAATTTTGTGGGAATTTAAACGATAAAATTTTGGAATATAAATTTGATATTTAGAATGCGTCTTGTTAAACATAGCAACTGGTAAATTTTCGTCCAAAAATACGAAAGTTTATTTCGTGCGTAAATTTACTTCAATTCAATCGGTTAAAAAGCGATGAAAATAAAACATTTTCAAAACCAAAATATTTTTACACAGAAAAATTCTAAACCATATTCTGAATAAGATGTCAGTTTGTCATTTTTCCAAATTCGGACATCTTTGGCTCCGTCGATCTTATTTTTCTACGTTTTTCATGCATTTTCCGCTATTATAAAATTTGGAATTTTTATAATTCCAATCATACCACTGATATCTTTATACCATTTTGATCGTCTCGTCGGGTTAATCTTTGCACTATATTCGATCGTGTGTTTTGGATCATGAGTGCACCGAAATCTGTAGAACGATTAATCGTACCGGTATCAAAATTATAACTTTATTTTTTGTTTCCTTGTGCCTTTTTATTTTAAGCCGTTCAAACCCAGTAGTCAATTGCTTTATTACTTCCTAAATTCGTGTGGGCGACTTTCCATATTATATCAGTTCCAAGATAGCTTGTTCGGTTCTAGCTGGCATTTCTAATCTTGTTTTGTTCTAAATAGAAAACATAAATATAGTATTGCCGGTTCATTTTTCACGGCACTTAATTCTTTTGGAAAGCCTGCTCATTTTTTTGTGCCATTCCTTCACTGTTACTTCATTTTCAAAATAAAAAAAAAAAAAAAATAAAGATAAGAACCAAATGAAATAAGAATAAGCATGTTGCCTTCGTTCATTTCCTCTTAGGCCTGCATGCATGGAGTCACCACATGACCTCCATGCCATTTCAACACACCTCCTTATGTTGCTGCTCATTCAGTAGCTCATTCATCACCATCTCCGACCCATGCAACACCACACTCTTCCACCGTCCTGACCTTTGCTTGCCAACTCGACGTCTTCCACTCCTGTCGCAACAGCCGCTGCTCCTTCTCCCCACTATCAAAACATAGCCACATATAAAAAAAAACTAAACAAAATGTCCATCAAACAACTACCGATCGAGCTCACAGCTGTTCCACCCAACGCATCACCTCCTCCATGCTACAACATTCCATGTTCGACCAATCCTCTTTCCTCACTATGGCCTCATGCGAGTAGCGGCCACTAGGCAGGACCCACCGCTCCAATAACCTCTCGCCTCCGCCTCTCTTTCAGACAACCACGCTCAGTCGGAAACCCACGCAGCCCATGCGAGCTGCTCCGCCCAAATTTCATGCGTCTTCAACCAGCCGAAACCATCTCTTCCTTTGCCTTTGTATATAAGCACTAAGTTGCTGTTGATTTACTTTTTTTTTTCAAACTATATTTTGTTGTTTTATAAGTTATAAAAGCTTTGTATTATCATATGCAGTTGCTAGAGTTGTGTTGTGTGTGTATATATATTTGTATATATGTTTGCGTGTGTATATATATTGTGGAAATTAACGAGGAGTGCCTTGAAACCAGGCTCAATAAATTTTGTAGGACACGGGTGGGAAATAACTTCTTTCCAGGACCAAAAAAAAATGTTTCATACAGTATATTCTCAAATCAACCTAATACAAAATGAAACTATTTGTTTGAATACTTGGAAGTTGACCTTACTGTTTATTATGGGCACTTGATTAGTTTCATTTATATTTATCATGTTATATTACTGTTAATTGACTATTTTAATCCACAAATGAGATCACTACTTGGGAGTCAGAAACAGTTGTACCCAAACCTAATGGACCTGTGTATAAACACGTTGTACCAAAAAATAACTAAGGTTAGTTCAATTTTTTTTTATTCTGGGTAAGGTGAAATGTCAAATTATTATTTTATCCTGGTATCAAACAAAAGTTGTGTTCTCTAACTCTGAAAGTGTGTTTTCAAACATAAGATTGAGAAGGTGAGGTTTTTTTTAAAGGTCGAGTTTATGTAAATAAATAAATTAATTAAAGGGTAGATCTAATATATTTTACAATATTTCAAATATCCTGATAAGTGCGGTTCTATATATAAACATTCACTAGTTTATGTTGTTTCGTTTATGTTTCATTATTTTATATTATGTTACATGTTACTGTACTTTATTTTATTTGATTTTTTTACATTTTGTTGAAGTATTTATTTCGAATGTTGTTTCATATGGGCTGAGCCACACTACAAAAATATATATATATATATATATGTAAACTTTATATAGGTTTTCAAAAGTCGGTTATATGTAGTACTATATATATGTACTCTGTTGATATAATCATATTTTAATAAAGTGAGTATATGTTTACCAATTACATACATATTTTCTTGTTGCTTAGTTACAGGCTTGTACATATATAATTGTAACTCTAAAGGGTTGGACGTATGTAAGTAGTGCATGATACTCAAGTTTATATATATTGTTTAGGCATTCGTACTTATATTAGTCTATATATATAGGAATTTATTTTATATGTGTATGAACTAAATATAAATTTGAATTTATGTTTTGAAATTTATTTAGATTTTATATGTATATATAGTTATATAAGTATATATGGGTGTGTGTCCACTTATACCAATTTTCTTCATTAATCTAGTTCCGATTTGATTCGTCAATTCTTATGTATCACATCTGTTCGTCAAATTCGTGCCGACTTTGCTTTGCTTTGGTATTTCTAGCTTTTTCTGTTGTCAAACTTCTCTAGCCTCGAAAGGTGAGCAATCACTCACGATTAATGTTCTTTTATTTATTAAATCTGATTTCAATTTGAAACGACAATTGAAATATGCTGCTGTTAGTTATGTACACTGCTATATATGCTATTACCTGTATCTGTTCACCTATGACTTCTGACACCATTATCTGTTAACTATTTATGCAATGATAAATCCAGTTTGTGTGACAATTGATTGATTTTTGTTGTTTATATCGGATGTTAATTTGTGATTTATAAAGTGATAAATATTATGCAAATTGAATTTAACGTAGGATAGTTAAATTTTTGAATCGACATATGTGCTGAATTTGATTAGTTAAATTTGTATAATATGACCCCTTTAAAGGTTAAATTAATTGACACGTAGGATTTGATTAACTACACCTTGAACCATTGAATGTATGTTGTTTAAATTGATGAAACTGAAATTGAAATTGAACGACAAGTGAAAAAAAAAACGTAATGTAATAATCTTTAATCTACATGAAATGAGAGTGTAGATTCTAGGAATAATTTTATTAATTTGCATAAATAACAAATGTAAATTAATACGATTATTTCGGGATTATTTGAGTATTGTTGAATTGTTATGAATGGATGCTATTGCTTGTTTATTTACTTAGACACCATCCCAGTTATCACACTGCAAGTTCCCTTTATTATGCTTGATCTTGAATTGAAATTGGAATCGAGTTGAAATGATATATACCCAAATAAATTTGACCTAGGATAGAGAATTAAATAAATCTGATTGGTCGTTAATTTGATTTAAAAATAAATTAATGATTTTATTCGAGTTAAGAATAAGTTTTGAAATGAAGTTGGAATTTGAATTTTAAAAGGAAATCTAAAGATTGAAATATGAAGCAAATATTAACCTAGTAATTGATTAAAGAACGTTGTTTGAAATTATTAAGTTTGAAATCATTTAATAATTAAATTTGAAATTATAATTAAATTTGAAATTATAATTAAGTTTGGAATTATAATTAAGTTTGGAATTATTAAGTAGAATTCATAATTAAGTTGAAATGATTTGATAATTAAGTTTGAATTCATAATTAAGTGAAAATGATTTAATAATTAAGTTTGGATTTATAATCAAGTTTGTAACTATTATGTTTTGAAATTATTAATAACTAAGATTGAAATTATGTAATTGAATAAGATTTAATTATTTGATAATTGAATAAAATTTGAATTCATTGATAAGAGAAGTTGAACTTTTGAATAAGTGGATTTGAACTTCGTTAATAAATGAAAGTGAGTTTCTTTATCATTAAAGTTTGGAAAAATTATTTAAGTAAGTTAATAAGTGGAATTGAAACTTCTCGATTATGTGAAATTTAGTTCTTTATTAATTGAGTTTGAAATGTGTAACAAAGTCAATAAATAAGTGGAAATTGAATTTCTTTAACAAGAAATAAAATGTGATTTATTGAAATGAATGCGTTTTATTGAAATAAATATAAGACTTGAACTTAAGAATTTGATTTGACGAATTTAATTTAATTAAATTTGTAAGTGTTGATATAATGGAGTTGAACTTAAGTAATTGATTTAAATGAATTGGAAATTAAATAGAAATTGTTTTGAATGACAAATTTTCTTAATGAATATTGAATAAAATCGATAAATGAACTTAAATTGATTTGAATGAAAATTAAATCATTCTTTATGATTTCGGAATGAAACTTATATACGAACCTGAATCAATATTTGAATTGTTTACATAAAAGTCGAAATTGAATTGTAAGACTTTGAAACGGTTATTTGGAAGTTTTGAAACGTAAATTATGGAAATCGACTTCGAACGACGAATGAAATGTTGATTATAAATTCAAATTGAAATTGAAATTGATTTGGTTTTGAAATTATTAAACGACCAATCGGTGTAATAATTACGAAAGTTATTAAAGAGACCGGAATCTGTTATGGACATACTCTTGTCTAAATCGAAAACCACTTTAATAACTATACACGGAGTGCTGATCCAGAATGAAGTGGTTGGAATGATGTACGTGATGACTGAAGAAAGAGAACGATAATGGATAGCCTTGACACTTGTGTCAAATTGGAAATGACTAAA
This sequence comes from Allium cepa, assembly GCA_030765085.1. NCBI lineage: Eukaryota > Viridiplantae > Streptophyta > Magnoliopsida > Asparagales > Amaryllidaceae > Allium > Allium cepa. The sequence continues at coordinate 844,963,919 of CM060928.1, read as the reverse complement.
ATCAGGAGCCGTGCCGGGCCAAATGGGGTTAGCTATCTCGAGCGAACACACTTCTTCGTAAACTACTCATTACTTGTTATTGATTGGTGCACCCTCGGAATTTCAGGAGTGTTGTTTCGCGGTGTTGCGGTCGTTGCGGCGATGCGCTCTCACCAGTCCGGATCAGGCAAACGGTAGTTTCACTACCTTGGGTATTGCCTCATGTGCCTTGTCATACTTGTATCCCTATATACGCGACCACTACGAATTTGTTTTGTGTTATACCTATGGAGTACTCCCTGATATCCCACTAGTTTACGGTGGAGTTTACAGTGCTGTATAGACTATAACGCTTGTATAAAAATGTGTTAAGGGGGATAATGGTAACGCCTTAACACTATTTTGATATTTATATTACTGATAGGCATTATCTATGTAGCGTACACTACTACATAGTAGATAGTTTAACGGATCCTTAAAGGATGGTTATTCCAACGTCCTTTGAGTTACTTGTATTTTGATTACTATTTCACTTGAGTTGGATTTATTGATATAAGAATATTAATCCTGACTCGAGTGTTTTGTGTTTTGCTTTACGCTCGGGTCAGACAGAGTGGTTGATCAGCTTTCGAGACTCACCTTTGGAGTTGGAGCTTTGCTTGAAGATCCAGCCATCTATTCTGCTTTCAGTATTTGATGATTCCAGTGATGTATTCTGATTTGTACCTGTTGTATCGTGTTACTCTTCTGCTGTAAACTCTGATGTATCTTATATATTTATATAGTAGCTTCATGAACTACTATCTCTTTTACTTCCGCTGCATATTATTACTCTGTGTCTGTGATTCTGTGATTATTTATTTACTGTATATCTCAGTTTTTCCAAATTTAAATTAACAACTCGGTATTTTGAATTATTCAAGTCCGACATGTGCGGATGCGAATAGTCTAAAATCGCGGGTCGTTACAGTTGGTATCGGAGCTTTTGGTAGCTCTGGGCAAAACTCAGCATATAGGGTAAATGTATTTGCAGAATCACTCTCATTCGAGTTTCAATCTCTTCTTTTTGACTCAATTCCTTTGAGTTTTGGAACGTTCCCTCGGTTCCGAAATTCATTCGTGTCGCTCACTATTCGTCTTTTTGCAATTCTGGAGCATCCCATAACTCCACTTCGAATGACCTTTATAAGGAATCGGCGGTCACGCCAATCTTCGAATGATTTGTAAAAAGGTGAAACTCCTTTACAATAGGCATTGATTTACCGGAGATTTCTGTATCATCGATTTACGATGCTATCTATCTTCTGTTATACCTGAATTCTATCCCTTGAGATCGAATGAAGATTTACCTCGAAATTCTGCATCAATCTTATTCTCTAAGTCACGGTCGACCCGGTTAAGGTTGCCCGCGATTTATATAAACTTATCCATCTTCCTATTTTAATTATTTAATCATCTTATCTTTGTTTCAAATCCATTTTCGAATCAAAATTCTCTTTGATTTGATTTCCATCAAATTTGAGTCTCTATACTTATTTTAAAATCCATTCATGTGTCGTCGGACAAGTGTATTTGTAAATTAATATATAAAAGTAAAATGTTAAAATGTTTTATATATTGTGTTGTTTGAGTTGTTGATGTTGATTTGGGTTTTCGATCGATTCGTCTGATCAACGCTATCGATAGGATTTCCAAAACACTTGAACAGAGCAAACTGACACAATAGTATTTTTGAATTTGGTGAATAAAATAGTATTGAATGATTATATTATATACAAGCATAAATTTTTCTGAAATTAAAATGTTAACGAATCTGTTGTCCGAAATGTTAAAATTTAATTTTCATTTATTGTTTTATAAATCATTGACTATTTCATAATATATAAGAATGAATTTATAAAACTTAGTTATAATTTGATTCAGAATTTGAAGTGAATTTAAATTAGAATTTGAGAATTTAATTTTCGATAATTTCGAACTATGGTTTTCAAATTTAAAATGTATATTATTTAAAGTATCTTCGAATAGAAATGGTTTTCAAAAAAAATTAAATGATTAAATTAGAGCTCTCCTATTTTATCGCTGGAAAATAATTTCGGTGATGATGGCCGCATCATCGACATTCATTTTCGAGTTTCGAAGTGGAAAGACTATTCTGTAGCTTTGCTACGGTTTGTTGAGAAAAATAATCTGGTTTGAATTTCTAAATTTGACTTGACTTATAATATATATTAAAATTATAAATTTGTTTTGATATGTTATGTGTGTGTATATATATATATATATATATATTCATTTTATCTTTAAATTATTGAAGTTAATCGGAAATTAATTCTTAAATTTGGGTAAAGGATGATTTTCAATTATAAATGAAATCAAATTCTTTTATATAGATACTTAACTTGAAATAACTGGATTGTAAATTTCATTCCGATAATACTCAATTGCATTATATATATATATATATATATATATATATATATATATATATATATATATAACTTACCTAAACTATCAAAAGGTTAACTATGTAATTGAATATTATACAATATAAATGATATCAAATGAATTTTTTAAAATGAATTTGAGTAGTTATAATAAATGTAATTATACTTAATATAAATGTGATAGGATATATTAAGTACAGTAAATTTAATAATAATTTGGAATAGAAGAAGAATAATTTTTTTTTGAACAAAGTATAATTTTAATAAATGACTATTCAAATTTATAACCTTTGAAATTGTTAATTTAAGAAAACTGGTTAATATATAATATAAATTGTCTTTATAAATGAAATGTGAGTGCGTATAATAAATGTTATTCACTTAAAATTTTCAATTATAAAATTTTTATGGAGATAAATAGAATAATAAGTTAAATAAATAATAGGTGTGATTAATATAAGAAAATTTTGATTTATAAGTTAATACGTTGAATTAAATTAACTTAAGGGAGTATCTTGAATCAATTGAATTTAAATTTAATTTCGTTTTGAAAGAAACCTTTTGTATCTAACATTAATAGATGAGAAATCAAGTCAATTTGATGAAAACCTTGGTTTTAAAACAAATTGTTGAATATAAATTTATTTAAATTTAAATTTATATGGTTTGAACTAATTGTTTATCTTGTCTTTCAATCTATTTTCTTTTGATTGTTTCTATTCTCCTACTTTCTTCCTTTTCGGGGATGAAAAGTTTTGAGTGGGGGAGAGTGTAACAACCCGTAGATTTAACCTGTTTTAATAACGTATTTGTTGAAATTTTGTGGGAATTTAAATGATAAAATTTTGGAATATAAATTTGATATTTAGAATGCGTCTTGTTAAACATAGCAACTGGTAAATTTTCGTCCAAAAATACGAAAGTTTATTTCGTGCGTAAATTTACTTCATTTTAATCGGTTAAAAAGACATGAAAATAAAACATTTTCAAAACCAAAATATTTTTACATAGAAATATTCTAAACCATATTCTGAACAAGATGTCAGTTTGTCGTTTTTCCAAATTCGGACATCTTTGGCTCCGTCGATCTTATTTTTCTACGTTTTTCATGCATTTTCCGCTATTATAAAATTTAGAATTTTTATAATTCCAATCATACCACTGATATCTTTATACCATTTTGATCGTCTCGTCGGGTTAATCTTTGCACTATATTCGATCGTGTGTTTTGGAGTTTCATAAATTAGACCAAAACACCAAAAATTGGAATGTACACGAAATCGATCCAAACCAAAATCAATTGCACACGAATAAACGTTAGGAATTCATACCTAACAATCGAAGATAATTATAGACAAAGATGTGAGATAAAAATCTCACCTTTTTACAAAATCAAACAAGAAGAAGCTTGAAAGCAAATGGAGAATCAACCTCTCTTCAACACAACCCAATTGAGCTTGGATCTAAGCTCAAAAACAAGAACATTCCAAAAATTACGTTTAGGAATTTCTGAAATTGGTAAGAGTAAGTTGGAGGAGAAGAAGAGAATGCTTACCAATGGGTTCTCTTGAATTTGGAGCTAGGAATTTGAGGTTGCAAGAGGAACTAGGGTTTTGGAGTTTTAATTTCCAATCTCTCCCACCATTAATGCTATAAAAACTGAAAAGAGAAAGAAGTGAGGGAGAATGGGGAGGAGGGGTTCAGTTTTTAAGTATAAGTTGGCTGATGGCTGAACCCAAACTCAAACCCAAAGTGAAAAGTAGCAAAAATCAACTTTCTCCAAACATATCGAAGCTTATACTCAAAAAGGTCGCAAACGGCATTTTAAACTCAATGGGAGTGGTCCCGAGTCTTAATTCGACCGTATGCAAAAAGTACCTTTTCAGACTAAAATCCGACTAACGATGAAATTTTTAAATAAAATATTTAAATATAAAATCGATAAATATGCGGGTTGTTACAGACTCCCCTCCTTAAAGAAATTGCGTCCTCGCAATATTTAAGAAGAAGATATGTAGTAACAACCATAAAAGCATATTCAACACAAAAGAAATTTGAAATAAGAAGTTCACCTCAAAGAGCACGAGAAAGTAAGTCTGGATGTGTTCGCTCGATGTACTCTCTAGATTCCCAAGAACAATCCTTAGGATTTGAAGACCATTGAACTTTAACAAGCGGAACATCTTTATTTCGAAGTCGTTTGACCTTCGAAGCAATGATACGAATGGGATGTTGCTCATAAGGTAAATTAGGCGAAACTTCAATCTCTTCCACAACACCGGGCTCAAGAATAGAATCGGAATCTCGAAGACATTTCCGAAGTTGAGAAACGTGAAACACGTCATGGACAACAGAAAATTGAGCCGGTAATAAAAGGCGATAAGCCATGGAACCAATACGTTAAGTGATAGGAAATGGCCCAATATATCGAGGCGCCAATTTTCCCGATCGACTGAAACGTACAACACCTTTCATAGGTTAAACACGAATGAACACAAGATCTCCCACAGAAAATTCTAACTTTCTTCTCCGGTTATCGGCATAGGATTTTTGTCTACTCTGGGCTTCTTTCATCCTATGTCGAATAAGTTTAATCTTTTCTGTGGAATCACGAATAAAGTCTGGACCTAAAACCAGCTTCTCACCGGCCTCAAGCCAATAAGAAGGAGATCGGCATGGCCTTCCATAGAGTGCCTCGAAAGGTGCCATACCAATACTAGATTGGAAGCTATTATTATAGGAAAATTCAACAAGTGAAATATGATCTTCCCAACTTCCACCAAAATCCAGAACACAAGCACGAAGAAGATCTTCAAGAGTTTGATTCACACGCTCGGTTTGTCCATCGGACTGAGGATGATAAGCGGTGCTAAAATTGAGCTTCGTTCCCAAAGCTTTTTGAAGACTCTTCCAAAATCCACTAGTAAACAATGGATCACGATCACTAACTATAGAAGTAGGAACTCCATGTAATTTGACAATCTCTTTGATAAAGAGTTTGGCCAAAAGAGGAACGGTTCGGTTAGACCAAACGGGAATAAAATGGACGGATTTAGTAAGTCTATCAACGATCACCCATAAGCTATCATGACCCGAACGAGAACGGGGAAGGCCATCTATAAAATCCATGGAAATTTGGTCCCACTTCCAAATTGGAATTTCTAAAGGTTGCAATAACCCACCGCGCCTTTGATGTTCGGCTTTAACAAGCTGGCAAGTCATGCAACACTTAACAAAGTTAGCAATGTCAAGTTTCATTCCCTCCCAATAATAAAGTCGCTTCATATCCGCGTACATTTTGCTACTACCGGGATGAATGGTAAATTTAGAACGATGGGAATCTTCCAAAATATCTTTACGAAGATCACCAATATTTGGTACGATAAGTCTACCAAATTTTCGAATGCCGCCACGAGAATCGATATCAAAGTCTTTCAAACCTTCAATATCAATTTCATCCTTAATATTTTGGCCAAGAAGAGCCAATTCAGGATCTAGCCCTTGAGCTTCAAAAATGCGGTCTAAAAGAGAAGGATGAGCCTCAAGGCTACATAAAACAAGAAATGGACACAAATCGGAAACACGGTCTCGAATTTCACAAGTGGATAAAATCTCGAGATCGTTCCATTCGGATATCATCATAGAAACAACCGCTTGTTGCTTTCGACTAAATGCATCCGCAACGCGATTTCCCTTTCCGGGAGTATAAAGAATATCAAGATCATATGGTGCAAGAAATTCGAGCCAACGCTGTTGACGCAAATTAAGTTCCTTTTGGGAGAATAAATACTTCAAGGACTTATGATCGGTATAAAGAACAAATTTCTCTCCTAAAAGATAATGACGCCAAATACGAAGGGCGAAAACAATAGCCGCGAGCTCTAAATCATGAGCGGCATATCTAGTCTCGGCAGGCTTCAATTGCCTAGAAGCATAAGCAATAACACGTTCTCTTTGCATAAGAACGGCACCCAAACCAACGCGACTAGCATCGGTATAAACAATGAAATCCTGATTCCCCTCGGGAATAACAAGAATAGGAGCATCAGAAAGGAGTTCTTTTAATTTTTGAAAAGAAGCTTCACATTTGTCCGACCAAATGTATTTAACACCTTTCTTAGCCAAGCTAGTGAGAGGCACGACAATCTTAGAAAAGTCTTTGATAAAACGACGGTAATAACCTGCCAATCCAAGGAAACTACGAATCTCTGTCACACTCTCCGGTCTCTTCCAATCTTGAATCGCTTCAATCTTTGAAGGATCCATGGAAATTACGGATTCGGAAATAATATGACCGAGAAACTTCACACGAGATTGTCAAAAATGGCATTTAGAATATTTTGCTTTTAATTGATTACTCCTAAGAGTTTCCAATACAATTCGAAGATGTTTTTCATGCTCCTCCTCGGTTTTAGAATACACAAGAATATCATCAATAAAGATGAGAACAAATCGATCGAGGAAGTCTTTAAAAACTCGATTCATTAAGTCAACGAAATAAGCCGGGGCATTCGTTAACCCAAATGGCATAACATGCCATTCATAAGATCCATACCGAGTACGGAACGATGTCAAAGGAATGCTATCCTCTGCAATACGAAGCTTATGAAAACCGGTAGCCGAGTCCAATTGTGAAAAGACTCTAGAACCACTAAGTTGGTCAAATAAATCATCAATCCGAGGTAAAGGATATTTATTTTTGATAGTAAGATCATTAAGCTTGCGGTAGTCAACGCAAAGCCTAAGTGTACCATCGAATTTCTTCACAAAAATAGCTGAAGCTCCCCAAGGCGAAGAACTAGAGCGAATAAATTGCTTCGTCTCTAATTCGGATAATTGTTTACGCATCTCCTCGTTTTCTTTATTGGACATACGATAAGGAGGACGAGTGATAGGTTGAGCTCTAGGAATAAGATTAATTCTGAACTCAATTGCTCGCTTAGGTGGTAATCCTAAAACGGGCTCAAATATGTCGGAAAATTCACGAACGACGTGAATAAGAGAAATAATATCACCCTCATCATCATCATCGTCATCATGAGGATTTAAAGAATATAAAGATGCGACCAAGCTGGAAACTGAATCTTGAAGATTAATAGAAATCTACTTGACAGATTGAGGATGTCGAAGATGAATAGTCCGCTCCGGACATAGGATATGAGCTTCATAACGGTTAAGCCAATCCATTCCCAAAATCATTCCAAAGCCTACGTAGCGCATGACATGCAAATCGGCTCGAAAAGAAAAATCACACAAAATAATCTCGACATCTTTACACAATAAACTGATTATCGCGGATCCACCAACCGGATTCGCAATTCTCAAAGAAGTCATTAAACACAAAACATCCAAAGAAAAAGTATCAACAAGTTCTTTTGATATAAAAGAATGGGACGCACCCGTATCAAAAAGGACTCGAATAGGATGATAACGAAATAAAATAATTCCATCCAGAATAGAATGAGAAATACCTTGGCCACGAGATGTGTTGCCAGGGGCTTGAGCAACATTCAACTTTCCCTCCCTCCTATTTTGAAGTTTGGGACACACATGCATAAAATGGTCCGGGCTTTTGCAATAGCGACAAGTACGAGGCTTTGAACACTTGTTCGCAAAATGGTCTTTCGAACCACAATTATAGCATTTCCCTTGAGTAGAGGAAAAGGTCTTTTCAACAGGAGTTGCTTGCCTCCCTTTCTTATTGGGATAAGGACCTTTGAATTTGCTGGGCCTCTTCTTGTTGTTGTTGAAGCTTGGTTTGGAACCCACCACTTCAACATCATTCTCCCTATCCGCCTCTTCAAGACGAAGAGCGATATCTACGAGTTGGTCGAAAGAAACTTCTAATTTTAGAAGTAATGGCTTCTTGAGATCTTTGTTTAAGCCATAGACGAACCTCTGGTTCTTCTTTAAAGGGGTGTTGATGTATTCAACCCCATATTTAGAAAGCGACTCGAAGGAGGCGACGTAATCAGTCACGGAGGACTCACCTTGAACAAGGTCTATAAATCGTCGAGCCAATGTCACTTTTTCAGCTTCCGGTATGAATTTCAACTCGAAGCGTTCTCGGAATTTCTCCCAGGTGAGATCCTCTTCATTAATCTCAGAAATAAGAAGCTCGTACCAGTCCAATGTTCTTTCTCGGAGCATACTAGAGGCCACCTGAACTCGGTGAAGGTTAATAAGATTCATGCGAGAAAAGATTCGATCGCATAACCTTAGCCAAGCCTGTACTTCAATAACAGTTTCGGAACCTTTGAATGGCTCCCCACCCAAATTAGTGTAATCGCTACACAAGCGTGCAAATCCCGACTTTGGGTGAGTAGGTTCCGGGTTAGCTCCGGCTGCTTGAGCATTGGTCACTAAATCAAGAAGCTATTGAGCAGTCATAAAAACTCCATCTTGGGGTGGAGTGCTAGACGGTACGGCTCTAGGACGGCCTGGTCTAGACATTTCTCTTCCTTTAGAAAGAAAGAAGAAAAAGAAAAAGGTTATTCACCAAATTGAATATCAAGCAATCTTGATAGACAAAACAAGGAATCATAAGAAAAATAGGATGAATCGGTACGAAGACTCGAATTAAATCCTAAAGCACGACTCCTAAGAAAGACTTAGGACGATGATCCTTGTTATAATATTCCATATTGTTCCGAAGTTTGGCTCTGATACCAAGCTGTGACGCCCCACCTCTATACCCACGCTAGCCAAGAACATTACAGTGAATGCTGTCAACTAGCACGGAGAATAATGCTGTTGAGGAGCGACCATCCGTGTAATTGCTTTGTGCGAGCATCGATATGTCAGATAGTATAACATGCAAATCTTTTCAAGTGGAAATCCGACATGCCGACACAAACTCAAGGCTACTACACAGTGGCTATAATATCTTCGGAAACAAATATAGAAACAAACATAACATAAATCAGTCACAGATAATTCATATCACAAAGGCAGAAATAGATATGAATATTACACTAGGAAGTGTACATCAGAGTAGTGGTCTAAAAAGATCCACAATATCACAAAAGAATAGTTACATGAACTACACAAAAGAATAAGTATACATTATGGAGTCTATATCTCAAATGTATACAACAAAAACTACTAGTCTAAGTAGTAAGCAAAAGGTCAGAGTAATGGATCCCTGGAGAGAAGTCAAGTCGAAGCACCTGCAACATCTCGGTCTGACCCGAGTATTATTTATAAGAAAATAATAAACGGATCAGTCTAGCTATAAATATCAGATAACATGATATAGAACGAAAGATATGGCATAGACGTATAATATCCATAATGGCATACTACTATAAGTATGAAAATGATAATCAACAAACGATTAATCAATATCAAAGAATCTTCTCTAAGATCCAAAAAGGGTATCATACCCAAAACTTGTACTCACAACAAGTTAATGACACACGAATTCACCAATGCCCAAAAATTGATAAATCATATCAATAGAAATCACTAAAATTGGTGAAGAAGAAAATTCCAGAATTCAACACACGAAATCCAGAAATCATAAAATAAAAAGGGGGAGGCCTATCACACGAACGGGAGCATGAAAACTCACCAACAGCTCTAACACACGAACGAGAAGCTATCTCATGGTAGCTAGCCATTAATTTGACATACGAATGGTCCGAAGACCTAACACACGAATGGTCTGAAGACCGTGGGTTGCTACCCCACCAATTTGAGTCGAAACTCCACAAAGCGGGGTTTAGTCTCCCTCGCAGACAAAGAGACATCGCACATTGCTAGTCTAAATCACAAAGATGATCGTCATGATCAACGAGAAGTGTCAATTACACTAAGCTAGTAAATATATGAGTTTAGCTTCATGTCCCATAACCACTAACTTAACTTAAATATTTACGAACAAATTGTAGATCTCCACTAGAAAATTGTCACAAGAGTTTCAATCGAACAAGTCCAAGAATTAACCAACAAAGTAAACGCAAGCGTTTCATACCACTCGTTTTACTAAGTCGTTTAATTAGATTTCTCATACGAGTGAGGTAAAGGTTTGTATATACTAATAGATTGGAAAACGGTTTTATAAACGAATTTGGTATTAAAATAGTATTGAAATCGTTTGAGGAAAGAGTTTTGATATTTACTACTAGTATAGAAAACCTTTATATTTTTAAAGTGACAAATCACAAAGAAGATTGTAAGGACAATCAATCACTAAAATTCACATTCGAAGACGTGAATAAAATCCAAAGAAACCGATAAAGAATCCATCGAAATGGATATTCAAAAATCCCTAAAAAGAGTCATCAAAGTCATAATAAATGATAACAACAAATAGGATTATCACGAATCGATTTAAATTGGAATTCTCAAGCGAAAAGGCAAGCAGGCAAAACACTGCTGATTCAGACGTCTGAATCAAGTGGTTCAGACGTCTGAATCTGGAAATATAAAAATTTCCAGAACACAATTCAGACGTCTGAACCAAGTATTTCAGACGTCTGAAATAGGCATATTTTAGCCTATTTCCTTTCTGTTCGAAATAGAACCAATTCAGACGTCTGAAACCATATATTCAGACGTCTGAATCTGGGAATAGAAAACTTCCCAGACAATATTCAGACGTCTGAATATTCCGTTTCAGACGTCTGAATCTGGGGTTCAGGGCATTCCCTGAACCTAGGCCAAAAATGGCCAAACGAATATCGAAAACGATCGAACGAGCAAATGGCGATGACTATGAAATTACGTTGAACGACAACCCAGCCTAAACGGCTCTTCGATACGCCTCAAATATCAATGTCCAAATATCCATAATAGGATTTTCATAAATTAGACCAAAACACCAAAAATTGGAATGTACACGAAATCGATCCAAACCAAAATCAATTGCACACGAATAAACGTTAGGAATTCATACCTAACAATCGAAGATAATTATAGACAAAGATGTGAGATAAAAATCTCACCTTTTTACAAAATCAAACAAGAAGAAGCTTGAAAGCAAATGGAGAATCAACCTCTCTTCAACACAACCCAATTGAGCTTGGATCTAAGCTCAAAAACAAGAACATTCCAAAAATTAGGTTTAGGAATTTCTGAAATTGGTAAGAGAATAAGTTGGAGAAGAAGAAGAGAATGCTTACCAATGGGTTCTCTTGAATTTGGAGCTAGGAATTTGAGGTTGCAAGAGGAACTAGGGTTTTGGAGTTTTAATTTCCAATCTCTCCCACCATTAATGCTATAAAAACTGAAAAGAGAAAGAAGTGAGGGAGAATGGGGAGGAGGGGTTCAGTTTTTAAGTATAAGTTGGCTAATGGCTGAACCCAAACTCAAACCCAAAGTGAAAAGTAGCAAAAATCAACTTTCTCCAAACATATCGAAGCTTATACTCAAAAAGGTCGCAAACGGCATTTTAAACTCAATGGGAGTGGTCCCGAGTCTTAATTCGACCGTATGCAAAAAGTAGTTTTTGGGACTAAAATCCGACTAACGATGAAATATTTAAATAAAATATTTAAATATAAAATCGATAAATATGTGGGTTGTTACAATTTATTTCGAATGTTGTTTCATATGGGCTAAGCCGCACTATATATATATATAAATATATATATATATGTAAACTTTATATAGGTTTTCAAAAGTCGGTTATATGTAGTACTATATATATGTACTCTGTTGATATAATCATATTTTAATAAAGTGAGTATATGTTTACCAGTTACATACATATTTTCCTGTTGCTTAGTTACAAGCTTGTACATATATAATTGTAACTCTAAAGGGTTGGACGTATGTAAGTAGTGCATGATACTCAAGTTTATATATATATTGTTTAGGCATTCGTACTTATATTAGTCTATATATATAGGAATTTATTTTATATGTGTATGGACTAAATATAAATTTGAATTTATGTTTTGAAATTTATTTAGATTTTATACTTATATATAGTTATATAAGTATATATGGGTGTGTCCACTTATACCAATTTTCTTCATTAATCTAGTTCTGATTCGATTCGTCAATTCTTATGTATCAGATCTGTTTGTCAAATTCGTGCCGACTTTGCTTTGCTTTGGAATTTCTAGCTTTTTCTGTTGTCAAACTTCTCTTGCCTCGAAAGGTGAGCAATCACTCACGATTAATGTTCTTTTATTTATTAAATCTGATTTCAATTTGAAACGACAATTGAAATATGCTGCTGTTAGTTATGTACACTGCTATATATTCTATTACCTGTATCTGTTCACCTATGACTTCTGACACCATTATCTGTTAACTATTTATGCAATGATAAATCTAGTTTGGTTGACAATTGATTGATTTTAGTTGTTTATATCGGATGTTAATTTGTGATGTATAAAGTGATAAATATTATGCAATTGAATTTAACGTAGGATAGTTAAATTTTTGAATCGACATATGTGCTGAATTTGATTAGTTAAATTTGTATAATATGACCCCTTTAAAGGTTAAATTAATTGACACGTAGGATTTGATTAATTACACCTTGAACCATTGAATGTATGTTGTTTAAATTGGTGAGACTGAAATTGAAATTAAACGACAAGTGGAAATAAAAACGTAATGTAATAATCTTTAATCTACATGAAATGATAGTGTAGATTCTGGAAATAATTTTATTAATTTGCATAAATAACAAATGTAAATTAATACGATTATTTCAGGATTATTTGAATATTGTTGAATTGTTATGAATGGATGCTATTGCTTGTTTATTTACTTTGACACCATCCCAGTTATCACACTGCAAGTTCCCTTTATTATGCTTGATCTTGAATTGAAATTGGAATCGGGTTGAAATGATATATACCCAAATGAATTTAACCTAGGATAGAGAATTAAATAAATCCGATTGGTCAATAATTTGATTTAAAAATAAAATAATGATTTTATTCGAGTAAAGAATAAGTTTTGAAATGAAGTTGGAATTTGAATTTTAAAAGGAAATGTAAAGATTGATATATGAAGCAAATATTAACCTAGTAATTGATTAAAGAACGTTGTTTGAAATTATTAAGTTTGAAATCATTTAATAATTAAATTTGAAATTATAATTAAGTTTGGTATTATAATTAAGTTTGGAATTATTAAGTAGAATTTATAATTAAGTTGAAATGATTTGATAATTAAGTTTGAATTCATAATTAAGTGAAAATGATTTAATAATTAAGTTTGGATTTATAATCAAGTTTGTAACTATTAAGTTTTGAAATTATTAATAACTAAGATTGAAATTATCTAATAATTGAATAAGATTTAATTATTTGATAATTGAATAAAATTTGAATTCGTTGATAAGAGAAGTTGAACTTTTGAATAAGTGGATTTGAACTTCGTTAATAAATGAAAGTGAGTTTCTTTATTTATTAAAGTTTGGAAAAATTATTTAAGTAAGTTAATAAGTGGAATTGAAACTTCTCGATTATGTGAAATTTAGTTCTTTATTAATTGAGTTTGAAATGTGTAACAAAGTCAATAAATAAGTGGAAATTGAATTTCTTTAACAAGAAATAAAATGTGATTTATTGAAATGAATGCGTTTTGTTGAAATAAATATAAGACTTGAATTTAAGAATTTGATTTGACGAATTTAATTTAATTAAATTTGTAAGTGTTGACATAATGGAGTTGAACTTAAGTAATTGATTTAAATGAATTGGAAATTAAATAGAAATTGTTTTGAATGACAAATTTTCTTAATGAATATTGAATAAAATCGATAAATGAACTTAAATTGATTTGAATGAAAATTAAATCATTTTAAATGATTTCGGAATGAAACTTATATACGAATCTGAATCAATATTTGAATTGTTTACATAAAAGTCGAAATTGAATTGTAAGACTTTGAAATGGTTATTTGGAATTTTTGAAACGTAAATTATGGAAATCGACTTCGAAAGACGAATGAAATGTTGATTATAAATTCAAATTGAAATTGAAATTGATTTGGTTTTGAAATTTATTAAACGACCAATCGGTGTAATAATTACGATCGGTTATGGACATACTCTCTGTCTAAACCGAAAACCACTTTAATAACTATACGCGGAGTGATGATCCAGAATGAAGTGGTTGGAATGATGTACGTGATGACTGAAGAAAGAGAACGATAATGGATAGCCTTGACACTTGTGTCAAATTGGAAATGACTAAAATCAGGAGCCGTGCCGGGCCAAATGGGGTTAGCTATCTCGAGCGAACACACTTCTTCGTAAACTACTCATTACTTGTTATTGATTGGTGCACCCTTGGAATTTCAGGAGTGTTGTTTCGCGGTGTTGCGGTCGTTGCGGCGATGCGTTCTCACCAGTCCGGATCAGGCAAACGGTAGTTTCACTACCTTGGGTATTGCCTCATGTTCCTTGTCATACTTGTATCCCTATATACGCGACCACTATGAATTTGTTTTGTGTTATACCTATGGAGTACTCCCTGATATCCCACTAGTTTACGGTGGAGTTTACAGTGCTGTATAGACTATAACGCTTGTATAAAAATGTGTTAAGGGGGATAATGGTAACGCCTTAACACTATTTTGATATTTATATTACTGATAGGCATTATCTATGTAGCGTACACTACTACATAGTAGATAGTTTAACGGATCCTTAAAGGATGGTTATTCCAACGTCCTTTGAGTTACTTGTATTTCGATTGCTATTTCACTTGAGTTGGATTTATTGATATAAGAATATTAATCCTGACTCGAGTGTTTTGTGTTTTGCTTTACGCTCGGGTCATACAGAGTGGTTGATCAGCTTTCGAGACTCACCTTTGGAGTTGGAGCTTTGCTTGAAGATCCAGCCATCTATTCTGCTTTCATTATTTGATGATTCCAGTGATGTATTCTGATTTGTACCTGTTGTATCGTGTTACTCTTCTGCTGTAAACTCTGATGTATCTTATATATTTATATAGTAGCTTCATGAACTACTATCTCTTTTACTTCCGCTGCATATTATTACTCTGTGTCTGTGATTCTGTGATTATTTATTTACTGTATATCTCAGTTTTTCCAAATTTAAATTAACAACTCGGTATTTTGAATTATTCAAGTCCGACATGTGCGGATGCGAATAGTCTAAAATCGCGGGTCGTTACAACTTAGATATTATATATATATATATATATATATATATATATATATATACATACATATAAATTATACTTACATAATCTTTTAAAAGAAATTTTATTTAAAATAAATTATACATTGATAAATAAACCTCTAATTAATCACTCAAATAAATTTATCTTTAATTAATTTCATAAAGTGATTATACTTCTAGTAACCATCCTTTAATAAATTTCATAAATTAATCCTTCTTGATTTTCAAGAGATATGTATATTAAATAATATGAAATTTAGTTTTAAACAACTCTTACTATATTAATTTAAAAATATAACTCTCGAATGTATCATATTTTAAAATTAGAAAACAATTTTATTCATCCCAAAACTTAGAGTATTTAAATCAAATTCAAATAAATAAATACTTATATTATTTTACCAATAATTTCATAATTAAATTCCAAAAATTAAATAAATTGTCAAATTAAACTTGTTCAAAATTCAGGAATGTTACATGATATATGGGTATGAATCTCTGTGTATATATATGTATGACTGGTTTATGCATGTTTGGGTGTTGTTCTTCTCTTTTTCCCAAGTACAGAGTTCAAAATCTTCTTCTCTGATCTCTGTTAGGCTATATTCTTCAAACAAAACAAGTTTGTGTAAACATAAATGAAGATCTAAAAATAGTTTAAGCATTATTGCAACTTAATTCATCCGAAAATCTGAATTTACAGAGAAAAATTAAAAAAATATGTTAATTTCGAATGTTTTAAATTGTTGATTCAATTATGTAACTTGAATCATCTTTAGAAAGTAGGATTTTTAAGATGAAAATGGTGATTTTTAGTTTAGTATTTAAAGAGCAGATCGCAGTTGAACAGGAAATGGGTTTCTATCATTTTCTGGCGATCGACGATATATTGGATGTTGAGATTTCAAACGAATCTAGGGTGGCAATTGGCAACATAGGGAAAAATGGTGGAACAAGCGATCAATTTTCATGGTATTGGAATTTGGTTGGACTAGGGTTTAATACTCTTGATTTGTCATGATCGGAAACGAGATGACGGAGTCATCTCTGGTTGATCGAGCTGCACGGGATTCAAGGGAATGGTGGCGTGGAGGATCAGCAAGGTGTGGCCGGAGGTTGTGAGCTCTGGTCGGCGGCATCACCTAAACGAGACGATCGACGGTCGAGTGTTTTATCCCTGGAGGCTCGATTTTTTTGTTTTTCATTCTCGTGATCGTTTTGGGTGACTGGCTATTGAGATCGAAAGAAGGATCGATTGTAGACTTGTTGATGGTCGTCTCAGGCGCCGGAGTATCGTTGGCGGTGGGTGCACGTGCACAGTTTAGTTGTGTGCACGATTTGGTGTTTTGAACGTTGTGTTCTCGAGTTTATGATCGAGGAAGGGATGGTTTTTACTCGGGTCTTTTATCAGGTTGCTCGCATGTGTTTATTAGCATAAGAGTTCAAACTAAAAAAATAGGGGAAGAAGAAGAGAATTCGAAGTCAGTGTCGAGTTAACACCGAGTTTAACCCGAAGCCAGAAGAAATCAAGTTTTTAAAACGTGATTTAATAAAGTTTCTTTGGAATTTAAAAATGAAATTGTTTTAACCTTTTCTTAAATAAATTCTTCCTCTTATAAATGTCTCTTAAACTTTAATTAAGAAATTGCAGGTTGTTAATTTAAGTTTGTTAAAACTTAAAGATATTTTAAACTTAATTATTTTTATAAATAAAGTTAAATTTTAATTAAGGGTAAATGTTTTGATGATATGATTAAGTAATTAACAAAGATAATGTTTATCTTAAAATCAATTAAGTTTTTGATAATTAAATAAAGTCTAATTGATTATTTTAAATTTGTTGATTAAGTAATTGATTAATTAATAGTTAAGAATTATAAATTAATTAAGGGTTTAATTAATTTTTATTAAGATTTAGTAATTAGATAATTAAAGTTAACTAATTAATAATTAGTAGTTAATTAGTTAAGTAATTTATTAAGGATTAATGATTGATTAATCAAGTAATTAAGTGTTAATTACTTAGTGTAATTAAAGGATAAATTAACGTAATTAATCAAGGAGTTGGTTTAATTGATGGAGTAATTTAGGAAAGTTAATTTCTGATTGTGATTAATCAAGGTTGATTAATGAATGTAATTAAGTTAAAGGTTAATTACTAAATGAAATTCAAGAATAATTAACTAATGAGAGTAATTAGAGGATCATTAATTGAGGTAATTAATGGAATTGATCAATCTTGCTTATTAATGATTGAATGATGATGAGTGCTTTGAATTGGTTGATAATTCTGATTTGAATTTCTTTGTGATATGATATGTTGGATGGATGATGATAATGTGATTATCTATCAATTATGAATTGCTGTGTAAAAGTGTTATCCGGTAATTAAAGTTGAATTGTATTTAATTGGATAACTTGGGTTTAGATGACATTGGATTCAACGAGACCGGAGTCGGGTATTAGTAAATACACGAAACCACTTCGATTCATTATAGATTGATATGTGAAATCAATAGACCGGAATGGAATAATTTAAATGAATTGTAAGTTTTGGTACTTAGAAATTGGTGAGTGAAATAAGTGATGTCTATAAAAATTTGTAAATTTGTTATTGATCCAAGTTACCCGGGTTATATATAAGTTGTATGCTTTTATAATTCATGTTAGATGGGTTTACTCACGCTAGTTTCCAACCTAACCTGGGTATTACTTTGATGTAATGATCGAGTCAGACCTAGTATTACAGATTTTCAGGTAAGGACGTTTTGGAGCTCAGGAGGCGAGCTGGATGGCAGGAACGTATGGAGCGTATCCCGCTGTATATATTATAGTTCATCTAGGACATGTTGTTTTAAACTGTCCAGTGTTGTGTAATGGTTGTAACTCTGATGTATAAAAATATAAGTGTACTGATACAATTATCCTTTGTAAACAATTATTTTATGTGATATTGATCCGCTACGAATGTGAGGTTTCTGTGACTTGTTTCTATTTCTTCTTCTTTCTCTTTTCTTCTTTTCCTAACTATCTGGAATTTTTTGGATCGAAAATTTCGGGTCGTTACATTTGGTATCATAGCTAAAGGTTAAGCGAGAACCTTGGCTCTGGTGGTTTTACTCAATAAGGATAGGGTCAATGGTACCCTAGGATGAGTTGAGTGTATAAGAGAGCGTACTTGTTATTTTCTTATACAAAGGTTTTAAGATGGTTTCAAAGGTAAATGAATTCTATATAAGTTTATTAAGAAATAGATTTTTTATTATATTAAGGAAATTGGCTATTGTATTAATTGAACTAAAGGTAATAATAAGAATTAAGTGGTAATAGAAATACAACAAATTTAAATTATACAACGATAAGTTTGAAATGGATTCACATTGGAATTAAAATATTGAATTTGGGGAAGAGTTTCAGAATAAGTGTGACGCCCCACCTCTATACCCACGCTAGACAAGAACACTACGGAGTAATGCTGTCGACTAGCACGGAGAATAAGGCTGTTGAGGAGCGACCATCCGTGTAATTGCTTTGCACGAGCACCAATATGTCAGATAGTATAACATGCATTTTATCTCAAGAGGAAATCCGACACACCGATACAAACACAAAGCTACTACACAGTGGCTATAATAATCTTCGGAAACAAATACAGAAATAAACATAACGTAAATCAGTCACAGATAATTCATATCACAAAGGCGGAAGAAGATATGAATACATAATTAACACGTGGAAGTGTATATCAGAGTAGTGGTCAAAAAGATCCACAATATCAAAAAGAATAGATACAAGTGCTAGACAAAAAAATAAGTATACATCATAGAGTCTGTATCTCAAATGTATACAACAAAAACTATTAAACTAAAGTAGTTAGCCAAAAGTCAGAAGATGGTTCCAGATAGGAAGCCATGAGGAAGCACCTGTAATATCTCAGTCTGACCCGAGTATTATTTTATAAGAAAATAATAAACGGATCAGTCTAGCTATAAATATCAGATGAAATGATATAGAATAAGAGATATGACTAAATGTATAATAATCACAATGCCAAGCTGTGATAAATAAGTAATTGAAAAATCAACAAGAGATTAATCAATATCACAAAATCTTCTCAAAGATAAAAAGGAATGTCATACTCCTAATTTCATTCACCAAGCCACAATAAATGACATATATATCAATGCCAATCGTAAAAGTTGGTGAAACATAAATTCCAGAATTCAACACACGAAATCCAGAAATCACAAGAAAAGGATGGCCAATCCCACAAACTGGACATCGACGCACCTAGAAAGTCACGCCCCATGCACAGTCGAACATCGTCGCACCTAGAAAGATGCGCCCCATGCTCTAGCATCGGCGCACCTAGAAAGGTACTCCCCATGCATAAATAAGCATCGATGCACCTAAAAAGATACACCCCATGTAATTTCTAACATCGATGCACCTAAAAGATACACCCCATGCATAGACGAACATCGATGCAACTAGAAAGCTACGCCCCATGTCCCAACTTATTGAGCCGATTGCTCCACGAAGTAAACAAACATCGATGCACCTAAAAAGATACACCCCATGCATAAATAAACATCGATGCACCTAAAAAGATACACCCCATGCATAAATAAACATCGATGCACCTAAAAAGATACACCCCATGTAATGTCTAACATCGATGCACCTAAAAGATACACCCCATGCATAGACGAACATCGACGCAACTAGAAAGCTACGCCCCATGTCCCAACTTATTGAGCCGATTGCTTCACGAAGTAAACAAACATCGATGCACCTAAAAAGATACACCCCATGCCTAAATAAACATCGACGCACCTAAAAAGGTACGACCCAGGTGTAAACAAACGTCGACGCACCTAGATAGGTACGACCCATGATAGACATGAGACGAAGCTCAATAAAATGAGGAACAGTCCTCCACATAGACAAAGAGACATCGCACAATGCTAGTCTAAACCACAAAGATGATCGTCATGATCAAAGAGAAGTGTCAATTACAGTAAGCTAGTAAATATATGAGCTTAGCTTCATGTCCCATAACCACTAGCTTAACTTAAATATTTACGAACAAACTGTAGATCTCCACTAGAAAATTGTCACAAGAGATTCAATCGAACAAGTCCAAGAATTAACCGACGAAGTAAACGCAAGCGTTTCATACCACTTGTTTTACTAAGTCGTTTAATTAGATTTCTCATACGAGTGAGGTAAAGGCTTGTATATACTAATAGATTGGAAAACGGCTTAAGAAACGAGCTTTGTAATAAAATAGTGTTGAAATCGTTTTGATGAAAGAATTTTGTTATTTACTACTAGTATAGAAAACCTTTATATTTTTAAAGTGACAAATCACCAAGAAGACTGTAAGAACAATCAATCACTAAAATTCACATTCGAAGACGTGAATAAAATCCAAAGAAACCGATAAAGAATCCATCGAAATGGATATTCAAAAAAATCCCTAAATAGGAGTCATCAAAGGCATAATAAATGATAACAACAAATAGGATCATCACGAATCGATTTAAATTGGAATTCTCAAGCGAATAGGCAAATAGGCAAAATAGTGCTGATTCAGACGTCTGAAATCAAGGATTCAGACGTCTGAATCTGGAAAATAAATATTTTCCAAAGACAGAATTCAGACGTCTGAATCCTTGAATCCAGACGTCTGAAATAGGCACTTTTTAGCCTATTTCCTTTCTGGTTTCAAATGAACCAATTCAGACGTCTGAAACCATATATTCAGACGTCTGAATCTGGGAATAGAAATCTTCCCAGAACAATATTCAGACGTCTGAATATTACGTTTCAGACGTCTGAATCTGGGGTTCAGAGCATTTCCTGAACCTAGGCCAAAAATGGCCAAACGAATATCAGAAACGATCGAACGAGCAAATGGCGATGACTAAGGAATTACGTCGAACGACAACCCAGCCTAAACGGCTCTTCGATACGCCTCAAATATCAATGTCCAAACATCCATAATAGGATTTTCACAAATTAGACCAAAACACCAAAATTGGAATATACACGAAATCGATCCAAACCAAAATCAATTGCACACGAATAAACGTTAGGAATTCATACCTAACAATCGAAGATAATTATAGACAAAGATGTGAGATAAAAATCTCACTCTTGAACCCAAACGATTGAAGAAGAAGCTATAGAGCAATGGTAAGAACAATCACTCTTCAATTCCAACCCAACAAGCTTGAATCTAAGCTTAAAGGAGAAACATTTCCTAAATTAGGTTTAGGAAATTTCTGAAATTGAATGGAGAAAGAGTTGGAGAAGATGAAGGAGATGCTTACCATTGGTTCTCTTGAATTTGGAGCTAGAAGTTGGATTTGCAAAGCAAGCTAGGGCCTAGGATTTCCTAATTCTTTTTCTCTTCCCCCATTTTTGATGAAGCTTGAATGTATTAGGAAATTATGAAGTAATGAAGAGGAGAAGGGGTTGGGACTAAATACATAAGTGGCTTAGCCCAAACCAAAGCCCTAAGTACAAAGTAGCAAAAATCAACTTTCTCCAAACATATCGAAGCTTATACTCAAAAAGGTCGCAAACGACATTTTGAACTCAATGGAAGTGGTCTCGAGTCCTAATTCGGCTGTTTGCAAAAAGTAGCTTTTCGGAATAAAATCCGACTAACGATAAAATATTTAAATAAAATATTTAAATATAAAATCGATAAATATACGGGTTGTTACAGACTCCCCTCCTTAAAGAAATTGCGTCCTCGCAATATTTAAGAAGAAGATAAGAAGTAACAACCATAAAAGCATATTAACACAAAAGAAAATTTGAAATCGGAAGTTCACCATAAAGAGCATGAAAGGGTAAGCCTGAACGGGATCGCTCGATGAATTCCCAGGATTCCTAAGAACAATCCTTAGGATCTGAGAACCATTGAACTTTCGCAAGAAGAACATCTTTATTCCGAAGGCGCTCAACCTCCGAAGCAATGATGCGAATGGAATGTTGCTCATAAATCAAATCTGGTGAAACTTCAATTTCTACAATATCACCGGGCTCAAGAATAAAAATCGGAATCCCTAAGGCATTTCCATATATAAAAGACGTGGAGAACGTCAAGAATAGCAGAAAATTGAGATGGTGCAACGACGTAGTATAATAACAGTACATCCGATGAACCGAACACCATAAAAGAACACCGGACACTAGTCCATAAAAGGAATGCGATAAAGCTCAATAAAACGAAGTATACCAAAACGTCCGATGAACTTGATAAAAAGATAATTTCATTCAGACAACATCAAAAAATCAACCACTTGTTGCTTACGACAAAGCGCATTGGCAACACGATTTCCCTTCCAGGAATAAAAAGAATATTAAGATCATAAGATGTCAGGAACTCGAGTCAACATGGAGTTCGATATGAGAAAATAGTTATTCCAAAGATTTTATGATCGAGGTGGAGAACAAGTTTCTCCCCCAAAGATGATGGTGCCAAACTCTAAAAGCGAAAACAATAACCGCGAGCACTAGATCATGAGTGACATACCTAGCCTCAATCAGCTTTTAATGATTTAGAAGCACACGAGATAGCACGTTCTCCTTTGCAAGAGAACGGCATCCAAACCAATACGATAAGCATTGGTACAAAAGATAAAGTCTTGGTTCCCCCTCGGGAATCATAAGAATAAGAGTATCGAACAGAAAGAACTTCTTTTAAATAATTTTCTTTCCCGAAAAGTTAAAACTTTCAAAATTACATTTATCATTATGTAATAATCATTCTAGAAAAATTTACTATTTTCAAGTTAATATACTGTGTCTGATTGTCTCATCAAAGCGTTTAGGAAATTCCTATCGATAACGTTGATCAAGCGCATCGACCAAAATTCTTAAAACACTAAATGGGCAATACAATCACAAAATCATCTTCTATATAATAAACATGTTTCTTAAAAACCTTTAAGAATATTCTTTGCTTGTTTAAGAGAAAAGTCCAATTATACTTATAAATAAATCTTATGAAAAAGATTTGCAAAATTTTAAATTGCTATTTTCATCCAAAATCAATAAACACAAGAATGGTCTCATCGA
Source organism: Allium cepa (assembly GCA_030765085.1). Taxonomy (NCBI): domain Eukaryota; kingdom Viridiplantae; phylum Streptophyta; class Magnoliopsida; order Asparagales; family Amaryllidaceae; genus Allium; species Allium cepa. Next base: position 844,940,275 of record CM060928.1, on the reverse strand, counting down.
AATACTCATAGAATACTCAGCTTATAAAATGGATGAAATAAGCTGGACAAACTGAATGACATAATAAGTCATTCATAAGAATCATAATGAGTGTGGAATGCGGTAGGTGGAATGCAAACTCCCGCAACTCGTAGCCAAATGAAAATCGGTGGCAAGGTCGAACTAGAAAGACCTTAACACCACACAAAAGATTACTTAGGTGATAATCCTAAGACAAGCTCAAAAATACCGGAAAATTTCTCTAACTACATGAATGAGAAAATAACACTTTCCTTATAAGTGGGCTTAAGGAATAAAATGATGCCATCAAGTTGGAATCAAAATCATAAAGGAAAAAAAAATAGAAATCTGCTTAACAGATTGAAAATGTCGAAGAGGAATAGTCCACACGAGAAAATAGGATATAGGCTTCATTAATGATTAAGCCAATCCTATCGCACAAATCAATTCCGGAGCCTAAGTAAAAATATTGGCTCGGAAAGAAAAATCACATAAAATAATTTTCGACATCAAATAAAAGCAAATTGAGTGTTGCAGATCTACCATCCGGATTCGCAATCCTCAAAGAAGTCATCAAGCCCAAAATATTCAAAGAAAAAGAAGACAAGTTCTTTTGATATAAAATAGTGAGATGAAACCCATATCAAGAAGAACTCAAATAAGAAGATCACAAAATAAATGTAATCAAGGATTAAATGAGAAATACCTTGACCACGAGAAGTGTTACCAGGAGCTTGCACTACATTGAGCTCTCCCTCCTTCTTACCTTGAAGTACGGGACATGCAGTAATATGGTGACCTGAATTTTTGCAATAGCGACAAAAGAGGGGTCTCGGACACTCCCTTGCATAGTGGTTCATGGAACCACAATTGTAGCATTGTCCACGACTAGAGGTAGGTGCTTTTGCTACCGGGGTTTCTTGCCTCCCTTTCTTGTTGGGATTGGGGCCTTTAAATTTGATAGGCCTCTTCATGTTGTTGTTGAAGTTTTGTTGGGCACGCACGACTTCAACATCACCGTCTCTATCGGCCTCTTCAAGACGAAGAGCGATATCAATAAGCTGATCAAATGAAACCTCAAGTTTCAGGAGTAATGGCTTCTTAAGATTCTTATTCAAGCCATAGACAAACCTCTGATTTTTCTTCAATGGGGTGTTGATGTATTCAACCCCGTATTTGGAAAGAGATTCGAAAGATGCGACATAGTCTGTCACAGAAGATCCACCTTGAACAAGGTCAATAAAACGCCGTGCTAAAGTTACTTTTTCAGCCTCCAGCACAAATTTCAATTCGAATCTTTCCCGGAATTGCTCCCAAGTAAGATCCGCCTCAACGATTTCAGAAATTAAAAGCTCATACCAATCTAACGCTCTTTCTTGGAGCATGCTAGAAGCCACTTGGACTCGATGAAGGTCAATAAGGTTCATGCGAGAAAAGATTCGATCGCATGATTTGAGCCAAGCTTGAATTTCTATAACACTCTCGGATCCTTTGAATGGCCTTCCACCCAAATCGGTATAGTCTCTGCACAAGCGTGCAAAACCGAATCTAGGATGAGTAGGCTCTGGAATGGGTCCTGCAGCTTGAGCGTTCTTCACGAGATCTAAAAGCTACTGAGCAGACATGAATACTCCATCCTGAGGAGTAGCACTAGATTGACCGGCGCTGGGACGGCCTGGTCTAACCATTTCTCTTCTTTAAGAAAGAAAGAAGGAGGAAAGTTATTCTCAAAATAAATATAAAGCAATCTTGATAGATAAAACAAGGAATCATAAAAGAAAATAGGATAGGACGGTATGAAGACCCGAATAAAATCCTAAAGCACGACTCCTATGATGGACTTAGGACGATGATCCTTGTTATAATATTCCATATTGTTCCGAAGTTTGGCTCCGATACCAAGTTGTGACGCCCCACCTCTATACCCACGCTAGACAAGAACACTACGGAGTAATGCTGTCGACTAGCACGGAGAATAAGGCTGTTGAGGAGCGACCATCCGTGTAATTGCTTTGCGCGAGCACCAATATGTCAGATAGTATAACATGCATTTTATCTCAAGAGGAAATCCGACACACCGATACAAACACAAAGCTACTACACACTGGCTATAATAATCTTCGGAAACAAATACAGAAATAAACATAACGTAAATCAGTCACAGATAATTCATATCACAACGGCGGAAGAAGATATGAATACATAATTAACACATGGAAGTGTATATCAGAGTAGTGGTCAAAAAGATCCACAATATCAAAAAGAATAGATACAAGTGCTAGACAAAAGAATAAGTATACATCATAGAGTCTGTATCTCAAATGTATATAACAAAAACTATTAAACTAAAGTAGTTAGCCAAAAGTCAGAAGATGGTTCCAGATAGGAAGCCATGAGGAAGCACCTGTAATATCTCAGTCTGACCCGAGTATTATTTAATAAGAAAATAATAAACGGATCAGTCTAGCTATAAATATCAGACGAAATGATATAGAATAAGAGATATGACTAAACGTATAATAATCACAATGCCAAGCTATGATAAATAAGTAATTGAAAAATCAACAAGAGATTAATCAATATCACAAAATCTTCTCAAAGATAAAAAGGAATGTCATACTCCTAATTTCATTCACCAAGCCACAATAAATGACATATATATCAATGCCAATCGTAAAAGTTGGTGAAACATAAATTCCAGAATTCAACACACGAAATCCAGAAATCACAAGAAAAGGATGGCCAATCCCACAAACTGGACATCGACGCACCTAGAAAGTCACTCCCCATGCACAGTCGAACATCGACGCACCTAGAAGGATACGCCCCATGCTCTAGCATCGGCGCACCTAGAAAGATACGCCCCATGCATAAATAAACATCGATGCACCTAAAAAGATACACCCCATGTAATGTCTAACATCGATGCACCTAAAAGATACACCCCATGCATAGACGAACATCGACGCAACTAGAAAGCTACGCCCCATGTCCCAACTTATTGAGCCGATTGCTCCACGAAGTAAACAAACATCGATGCACCTAAAAAGATACACCCCATGCATAAATAAACATCGATGCACCTAAAAAGATACACCCCATGTAATGTCTAACATCGATGCACCTAAAAGATACACCCCATGCATAGACGAACATTGACGCAACTAGAAAGCTACGCCCCATGTCCCAACTTATTGAGCCGATTGCTCCACGAAGTAAACAAACATCGATGCACCTAAAAAGATACACCCGATGCATAAATAAATATCGACGCACATAAAAAGGTACGACCCAGGTGTAAACAAACGTCGACGCACCTAGATAGGTACGACCCAAGATAGACATGGACGAAGCTCAATAAAATGAGGAACAGTCCTCCACATAGACAAAGAGACATCGCACAATGCTAGTCTAAACCACAAAGATAATCGTCATGATCAAAGAGAAGTTTCAATTACAGTATGCTAGTAAATATATGAGCTTAGCTTCATGTCCCATAACCACTAGCTTAACTTAAATATTTACGAACAAACTGTAGATCTCTACTAGAAAATTGTCACAAGAGATTCAATCGAACAAGTCCAAGAATTAACCGACGAAGTAAACGCAAGCGTTTCATACCACTTGTTTTACTAAGTCGTTTAATTAGATTTCTCATACGAGTGAGGTAAAGGCTTGTATATACTAATAGATTGGAAAACGGCTTAAGAAACGAGCTTTGTAATAAAATAGTGTTGAAATCGTTTTGATGAAAGAATTTTGTTATTTACTACTAGTATAGAAAACCTTTATATTTTTAAAGTGACAAATCACCAAGAAGACTGTAAGAACAATCAATCACTAAAATTCACATTCGAAGACGTGAATAAAATCCAAAGAAACCGATAAAGAATCCATCGAAATGGATATTCAAAAAAATCCCTAAATAGGAGTCATCAAAGGAATAATAAATGATAACAACAAATAGGATCATCACGAATCGATTTAAATTGGAATTCTCAAGCGAATAGGCAAATAGGCAAAATAGTGCTGATTCAGACATCTGAAATCAAGGATTCAGACGTCTGAATCTGGAAATAAATATTTTCCAAAGACAGAATTCAGACGTCTGAATCCTTGAATCCAGACGTCTGAAATAGGCATTTTTAGCCTATTTCCTTTCTGGTTCCAAATGAACCAATTCTGACGTCTGAAACCATATATTCAGACGTCTGAATCTGGGAATAGAAATCTTCCCAGAACAATATTCAGACGTCTGAATATTACGTTTCAGACGTCTGAATCTGGGGTTCAGGGCATTCCCTGAACCTAGGCCAAAAATGGCCAAACGAATATCGGAAACGATCGAACGAGCAAATGGCGATGACTAAGGAATTACGTCGAACGACAACCCAGCCTAAACGGCTCTTCGATACGCCTCAAATATCAATGTCCAAACATCCATAATAGGATTTTCACAAATTAGACCAAAACACCAAAAATTGGAATATACACGAAATCGATCCAAACCAAAATCAATTGACACGAATAAACGTTAGGAATTCATACCTAACAATCGAAGATAATTATAGACAAAGATGTGAGATAAAAATCTCACTTTTGAACCCAAACGATTGAAGAAGAAGCTATAGAGCAATGGTAAGAACAATCACTCTTCAATTCCAACCCAACAAGCTTGAATCTAAGCTTAAAGAAGAAACATTTCCTAAATTAGGTTTAGGAAATTTCTGAAATTGAATGGAGAAAGAGTTGGAGAAGATGAAGGAGATGCTTACCAATGGGTTCTCTTGAATTTGGAGCTAGAAGTTGGATTTGCAAAGCAAGCTAGAGCTTAGGATTTCCTAATTCTTTTTCTCTTCCCCCATTTTTGATGAAGCTTGAATGTATTAGGAAATTATGAAGTAATGAAGAGGAGAAGGGGTTGGGACTGAATACATAAGTGGCTCAGCCCAAACCAAAGCCTTAAGTACAAAGTAGCAAAAATCAACTTTCTCCAAACATATCGAAGCTTATACTCAAAAAGGTTGCAAACGACATTTTGAACTCAATGGAAGTGGTCTCGAGTCCTAATTCGGCTATATGCAAAAAGTAGCTTTTCGGACTAAAATCCGACTAATGATAAAATATTTAAATAAAATATTTAAATATAAAATCGATAAATATGTGGGTTGTTACAATAAGATAATAATGAATTGGTTTCCAGATATGATAATTTTGGTTATTATCATAATGATTGTTGTGTTTGATAATAAAATGTGTATTAATGAGTAAGCAAAATGAATGTTTTAGGAACATTTGGGTAAGTGTGACTTATAAATTGGAACTGAAGATGATCTAAATTGTGAAGTTTTAAATTTGGGTCTAGAATTTGAAAAATGTTTCAAAATGATTAGAAATAATATTATGAATTTGAATGAAAGGGTCCTACTTCAAACAAGAGTTGTTTGAAATCTAAAGAAATTTGTTTTGAATTAAAACCAAAGGTGTTTTAAAATTTAAAATATAACTTGGTGTGTAAAGGAAATAATATGTATATATAAGGAATATACATAATATCAAAGATGGTTTGAAATAAACTCTAAATATTGAGTTTTAAATTTGGAATGAGATGTGATACCCAAATTGATAAGTTTTTGGACTTATAAGTGGAAAGATTATTAATGTGAAGTTTAAAATTTAAAGTGGAAACTCAGAATTGAGTAAGGTTAACGAGATTTAAATTGAATTTAACTTAGAAGAAGTTAAATAAATTTGAATGATACCATCCTTTTGTTATTAATAATCCGAAATTAGATTCGTTTAAATGAATGAGAAATGAGGTGTGGTAATATATCCATTATTAAGATAAATGGAATCATTTTGGACCTAAGATTTGAATGTTTAAGATAATACTTCAAAGGTTTGGTTTCAAAATTGAAATTTGGTGATAAATAGAATTTCAAAGATTGAGTTGTTTAAAATGGGTTTAAACTATGATTTGAACTTAAAAATAAGTTTATGAAGAAGTAAAGGTTAATTTGATTTAAAGAAGTTAAATCAACCTTTAAAATTTAACTCGAATTTATAATTCGAGATGGTTTAAAGTTGAGATTTAAATTAAATTAGTTCAAACTGGATTTGATTTGAATTAATTGGAATTGTGATTGAAGATGGATTAGTTTTAAAATTCAAATAGAAATTTGAATTGGATTGATTTGAAATGAAATTAAAGTTGAATGAGTTCAAATTCAAATGGAATTGGGATTAATTCAAACTGGGATTGATATGAATTGAAGTTGGTTCAATTTGAAATTTATTTGAATTAATTGAAATTGTGGTTAAAGTTGAATAAGTAAATTCAAATGGAATTTGATTTGAATTTAGGAAAGAAATTGAGGATTAATTCAATTTGAATTGGGGTTAAATCAATTTCAGTGGAAATTGAATTTATTTAAATTGGAATTGAGCCAATTTAAATGGAAATGGAAATTTAAACTGAACTGATTGGAAATGGAGGTTGAGAATTGAATAATTTGACTCTGGACTATTTTCAAATAAATTGTTTTAATATAGATCTATTCTTTTCAAACTATTTACTATACAACTTTTTTTTAAACCTAAAACTATCTTATACTTATTTTACAACTATTTTTGGAACTATTTAACAATTTTTCAACTGTTTTATAAACTGATTACTGTTTTCCAACTACTTTATAACTAATTTCTATTTTACAACTATTTTGCAATTATTTCTATAACTATTTGACTATTTTCCAACTATTTTACAATTACTTAATTATTTTGCATCTCTTTTACGAAATAATAATTATTTTTCAACTACTTATCTATTTTCAGACTCTTCAAGCTATTTTCAAAATTTAAGCTGGTCAGAGTGCAAACTGTTTATGATTAAATACCCAATTGAGATAAGAATAGAGGTAATAATCCAAATGGGATTGAAACAAATGTGAGTAAGTGGATAGAAATTAAAGTGAATGTGAATAGAAAGGAGAATTGATTTGGCTGATAAATTAACAAAAATAAATACGTAGGATGTACGTATGTTATTCTATACGCATAGTGATTTGATCCAGATTCGAGCACAGAATTTCGAGATAGTTATATCGATCCGAGTTGGGATTTTTCACTCGATTTTCGACGGCGAACATGGATATGGATTGTTGAATGGTTCTCGATATTCACTATCAAAGTTATGGCTATGCAAGGAGAATGACGGTTTCTGATCATGAAACTAGATCTGAGTCTGCACTAGGAAGTCGGGTGGACGATACTAGTTCGGAAGTGAAATTGTGTGATCGAGTGAGCGATCAGATTGGTATAGCATACGAATGATATGTGTACATCATATGGGTTTGAATGAAACGGATACTGGGAATTTGTGGATAAGAAATGTGAAATGGTTTTTGAAATGAAAGGTATATTTTGTGAAATATATGATGAAGTGAAGTGGACATTGGATATTTCTATGGTAAAAAGATTACTTTATGGAAGTAAGTAATTTGGTAAGTGACTTTATAGAGTAATCAAATTTGAATATTTGATTTGGAATAAACAAATTTATATATCTTTGTTTTATAAGATAAATCTCCCCTTTGTTGGATATAAAGCCAGAAGAAAGGGTTTTGAAAGATATTTGAAGTATAAAAAGGGTTCTATACAAGTTTGAAATGATCCTAAGATTTTTCAAGGTTTTATATATATATATATATATATATATATATATATATATATATATATAGGATCTTATGAGAATGATTTTGAAAAAGGTTTTGGAAACCTTTGGATTTGGAAAGGCTTTTGATTTTTGGGTAAAATCAATATTGGAATTTGGAAAAGCCTAATTCGAGAATTATCGATTTTGGGATAATCGATTTTGAGAAGGGATATTTATTTGAGATTCATATTAGGTGTATGATTTGGAAGATACTATATGTGTATAGTATAAAGTGTTTTGAAAATGGCTCTAGGGAAAAGGCACTCCCTTGAAATGAATTTCTCAGGAGTGTCATAGGTTGGTACTGCCTTGAACCCTAAGGGGGGATTCTAAAGTTGATCCTGTGAGGAGTCAGGACAAAACTAGTTCCTGAGGATTATGTGTAGTGTGTAGCGAAAGTCGGGGGCGCTAAGGCCTACAGAGGCATTTGGGTTATGCTGTGACGACTGTGTAACTCGATGTCACTGCGATCTACTGCAGATCATAGCGAAAGTCGTGTGTGCCGTTGAGAGCCAACAGTCTACATTTGATTTTATATCGGTAGAGTGCGACCTACGGTAACATAGAGAAAGTTGTGTGCTGTTGAGAGCCAACAGTCTGCGTTTGATTTTACATCGGTAGACTGCGACCTATGTGGGAGTGGAGAAGTTTCATTTTTGGCAACGAAAATTGAGGGCGCTGATGCCTACAGTTACATGGACCTTTTCTGCGATTGCAACGTAACCCTGGATGTAATTACGATCTGTAGCGGGTTCCATGGCGTAATCGAGTGGCGCGGAGGCCTACAGTTATCTATGGATTTTGCCGGGAGGCAGCATAACCATCGGGTTAACTGTGACCATGGATAAGGGTGATGATTTCCAGAGCATTCTTACCAAAGATGTTTCCACTATTTTCGAAATTGTTTTCTATACTTTCAATAAAATTATTTTCGAAGTATTTTCACTGGATGTTGAAAATGGGTTTGCTAAGCACTTACAGATTTTCAGTCTTGCGCCTAATAAACGTATAACCGAATTTCTGTGAGAACGAGGATGGACTTGTTGAAACATCGAGTTATAAAAGTATCTTTATAAAACTATTTTGATAATATTATATAGATTTTAAAGAGTTTTAAAAATGATCAAAGGATAATTTATCTGATTTTAAATTATTGAGTAAATTCCGGCTTCGTTCCTTTTCGAGAGCGAAAAGATTCTAAGGGGGAAGGAATGTAATAACCCGGATCTCTAGGCATTGTAATCGATAATATAATTGGGTTAATTAATAGAAATACTGAATTTATAGATTAAACAAATGAATTTGATCAAATAAATATTTATATTTGTAATTGTGTTGTATATATATACATAGATTTCAAATAGAATTATTATATACAAGTTGAAATTGAGTTTGTTTAAATATATGTATATGTAAAATTGATTTGAAATTTAATTTGAATTTGGGTATTTAAATTGAAATTCAAAAGATATATATATATATATATATATCTTAAATTATACTTTGGTTTTAAAATGTATTTTATTTGATTTTATTGAGAACATAAATTGTTTGTATTATTTTCTTTTTTAAAAGTAATTTATTTATATAAATTAGAATATGTATTTGTAAATTAAAAAATTAATTATAGAAGTATTTATTAAATTAGAAATATATTAACTAATTAGGACATTTATATAAAAGCTTTTTAAATCAATTTAAAAATAAATGAATATACATAAATACATATGTTAGCATATAAATTGGTAAAACATATACATATATATAAACAAAATACAATTTATCGTACAAATTATAAATGTAAATGTTTAAATCATGAGAAATAACAAGCGTAATAATTCTAGCATAAATTTCAACAAGTGTCATTATTTAGAGAAATTAATAAGAATAAAATTCAAAACTATGTGATACTACATCTTCTCCTCTTCACATTTTTTTTTCTTTTATTCAAAAACCTATATCAACAAGTTAAAGTTAAAGATCAGGAAAAAATAAACCAGAATTCATCTGAAACTTGAAAACCATTTCAATATCAAAGCAAATTGTCTCAAGTTACCAAACCAGAGAGAAATCTACTTCAAAATCAAAGAAACTCAACTACAATCAAGTTCAGTGCAAAGCAAGAAGATTCGAGATCTATGCAACCCAAAGTAAATCAAGTTTCAGTTTTAGATTCGAAGAACAGATTTCAGATTCTTCCAGTCTCATATGCAAGTGCAGTTTCCAGTTTGAAGTTTTCTCCGTTTTCTAAATAAAAAAGAAGAGAAGGTGAGTAACTCTAAAACTTCTATTATATCTTAAGTTGCATGTGATGATCTTTGAAATATAAAGTGAACTATGTTGTGCATGTTGTTTTAAAATGATTATAAGTATATATGTCTGTCAATAATCATATACATGACTGGAACAGTGGACAACTTTAAGTCCAATAATTTAAACTTGGTTCAGGTAGTAAATGTTTAAGTAATATTTGATGAATATTAACATAAATGTTGCCTGATAATTCTAAGATGAATGAATGTAAAAATGTATATAAGAATTTTCCAGTTTAAAAGCAAATCAAAATTCAATTTCAAGTAGCAGATCTATCAACAAAATTGTTCTATGTTTATAAATAATAAAGGTGAGTAAACACTTAACTAAAATGCTTAGGGTGATAAATGTTAGTGCATGTGTATTTCTGGATGATGTTTGTGTTGCATGTTTATATATTGGTATGAATCTCTCTGTATATATATGTATGACTGGTTTGTGCATGTTTGGGTGTTTTTCTTCTCTGTTTCCAAAGTACAGAGTTCAAAAAAAAAAGAAAAATTTTCAAAATCTTCCTCTCTAATCTCTGTTAGGCTATAGTCTTCAAACAAAACAAGTTTGTGTAAACATAAATGAAGATCTAAAAATAGTTTAAGCATGATTGCGATATATGTCATCTGGAAATCTGAATTTATATAGAAAAATTAAAAAAAATGTTAATTTCGAATGTTGTAAATTGTTGATTCAATTATGTAACTTGAATCATCTTCAGAAAGTAGGATTTTTAAGATGAAAATGGTGATTTTTAGTTTAGTATTTAAAGAGCAGATCGCAGTTGAACAGGAAATGGGTTTTTATCATTTCTGGCGATCGACGATATATTGGATGTTGAGATATTGATCGAAGCTAGGGTGGCAAGTGGCGAAGTGGGGAAAAATGGTGAAAGAAGCGATCAATTTTTGTAGTTTTAGAATTTGGTTGGACTAGGGTTTAATACTCTTGATTTGTCATGATCGAATACAAGATGACCGAGTCATCTCTGGTTGATCGAGCTACACGGGATTCAAGGGAATGGTGGCATAGAGGATCAGCTAGGTGTGGCCAGAGGTTATGAAGCTCTGGTGGACGGCATCGCCTAAACGATACGATCGATGGTCGGAGTGTTTTATCCCTAGAGGCTCGATTTTGTTGTTTTTCGTTCTCTTGATCGTTTTGGGTGACTGGCTGTTGAGATCGAAAGAAGGATCGATTGTAGACTTGTTGATGGTCGTCTCAGGCGTCGGAGTATCGTCGGCGGTGGGTGCACGTCAACAGTTTGATCGTGTGCATGATTTAGTGTTTTGAACGTTGTGTTCTCGAGTTTATGATCGGGGAAGGGATGGTTTTACTCGGGTCTTTTATCAGGTTGCTCGCATGTGTTTATTAGCATAACAATTTAAACTAAAAAAAATATAGGGGAAGAAGAAATGAACTCGAAGTCGGTGTCGAGTTAACACCGGGTTTAACCCGAAGTCTGAAGAAATCAAGTTTTTAAAACCTGATTTAATAAAGTTTCTTTGAAATTAAAAATGAAATTGTTTTAACCCTTTCTTAAATAAATTCTTCCTCTTATAAATGTCTCCTAAAATTTAATTAAGAAATTGCAGGATGTTAATTTAAGTTTGCTAAAACTTAAAGATATTTTAAACTTAATTATCTTTATAAGTGAAGTTAAATGTTAATTAAGGGTAAATGTTTTGATGATATGATTAAGTAATTAGCAAAGATAATGTTTATCTTAAAAGTAATTAAGATTTGTGATAATTTTATAAAGTGTAATTAATTATTTTGAATTATTGATTAAGTAATTGATTAATTATAGTTAAGAATTATAAATTAATTAATTAAGGGTTTAATTAATTTGTAATTAATATTTAATAATTAGATAATTAAATTTAATTATAATAATTAGTAGTTAATTCATTAAGTAATTTATTAAGGATTAATGATTGATTAATTAAGTAATTAAGTATTAATTACTCAGTGTAATTAAAGGATAATTTAACGTAATTAATCAAAGAGTTGGTTTAATTGATGGAGTAATTTAGGAAAGTTAATTTTTGATTGTGATTAATCAAGGTTGATTAATGAATGTAATTAAGTTAAAGGTTAATTACTAAATGAAATTTAAGAAAAATTAACTAATAAGAGTAATTAGAGGATCATTAATTGAGGTAATCAATGGAAGTGATCAATCTTGCTTATTAATAATTGAATGAAGATGAGTGCTTTGAATTGGTTGATATCTCTGATTCGAATTGCTTTGTGATATGATATGTTGGATGGACGATGATAATGTGATTATCTATCAATTATGAATTTCCGTGTAAAAGTGTTACCCGGTAATTAAATTTGAATTGTATTTAATTGGATAACTTGGCTTTAGATAATATTGGATTCGAAGAGGCCGGAGTCGGGTATTAGTAAATACCCGAAACCACTTCGATTCATTATAGATTGATATGTGAAATCAATAGACTGGAATGGAATAATTTAAGTGAATTGGACCATTTAATCTAAGTTTTGGTACTTAGAAATTGGTGAGTGAAATAAGTGATGTCTATAAAAATTTGTAAATTTTTTATTGATACAAGTTACCCGGGTTATATATAACTTGTATGCTTTTATAATTCATGTTAGATGGGTTTACTCACGCTGGTTTCCAGCCTGACCCCGGTGTTACTTTGATGTAATGCTTGGGTCAGACCGAGTGTTACAGATTTTCAGGTAAGGTTGTTTTGGACCTCAGAAGGCGAGCTGGATGGCAGGAACGTATAGAGCGTATCTCGTTGTATAGATTATAGTTTATCTAGGGCATTTTGTTTTAAACTGTTCAGGGATGTGTAATGGTTGTAACTCTAATGTATAAAAATATAAGTGTACTGATAACGTTTTCCTTTGTAACTATTATTTTATGTGATACTATATGTTGATCCGCTGCGAATGTGAGGTTTCTATGACTTGTTTCTATTTCTTCTTCTTTCTCTTTTCTTCTTTTCCTAACTATTTGGAATTTTATGGATCGAAAATTCTGGGTTGTTACAATTATTAAAGTGATTGTATTTGGCACTTAAGATTTACTCTTTTTTGGAGCGGCAAGACCGATAGATCCTTAAGGAGTATACTTAAGAATTTTTCCTCGATCCTTAGGATCATTCGAGACTTGGTTTTCCATGATCCTTGTGATTGGCCGAGATATGATATTTTTCCCCAATCCTTATGATCGGCCGAGATTCTGTGTTCCTCAATCCTTGTGATCAATCCTGACTTTGTGTTCCACGATCGGTCGAGATTTTGTTTTCCTGGATGTTGAGTTGTTTTTGTTTTCTGGAATTTGGGATTTTATGACGATTCTTTGTTTTTTGCTTTACATATGCATATGCCCTGGATTAAATTGCGAGTTAATTCATTTCGGAGACTAACCTATATTATAATATCATATACTTTTATGTTATATCTTGTTCTCACCTTTTGTATATTTAGAGACAATCTAGCCCGTTTATTTTATAATACCCGGGTCAAGCCGAGACTTTTTAGGTATTAGAACTTGCAGGCTTTTGGGTGTGTGGGCTAGCAGATGATAAACTATTTTGATTTGTCAGTTTATTTGTAGAACTTATTTATGTATATGTATATGATGGGATGTATATTTGAGACAGTGACTTATTTTGGATGGTTATTAAGTGAGTTTAGTATTATTTTGCAGACTCACGATATGTATTTATATAAGATGCATATTACCTGTTATGATATGTGATTATTGTTTATATGATATATTGTTCTAATTTTGAGAAACCATTACGAGTATTAATTTAGACTGAAACTGTACACTTCAAAAAATTTGTTCTTGATATTCAGAAAATAGTAAATATGACATGTCAGTGTTAGTTTAAAGATATATTCACATTTGGTCGCCTTTAACAAGCCGTATTCTCCGTATTACTAGATAATATTATTTATAATGTTCTTTAGTAAAATGGGTATAACGGTAGGGCCTTACAAACTATTTTCTAATATTAAAAATAATGAATCGTTTGTTTTACAAATTTAAATTAATTTCAGAATAAAAGAAAACCTCAAAACGAAATCAAACATTAATATAAATATGCATCAACTTAATAATGCAATCATCTTACACTTGATTACAATAATTTACATCTTAATACATCAGTTGTCATTAAAAATAAAATAATGGCATAAATGAACATACCAATCCACTACACATGACATAACCTGCGTCAACTTTCCATTCTCTCTTCTGCTCCAACCCATAACTTCACAACTGTATAGAGATATATGAAATAAAAAGGAAAAAGGTTTCATCTATGTTTGGACGTCACCTAACCCTATACACCCCAACCCAACCTCAGGGATGCAGAGACTATTGCATAGGAAAAGGCTCTCTATGTACCACTTTGGCAGGATCAAACCCACATAGTTCTATTTTCCACTCATCTCCTGCATCCAAATAGTCATTACCACATAATAACCATAGCATCCACGTTTAACGATCAAGAATTTCAGTCATTTGAAATTTGGATATTTAATTGATTTTAAATATTCACAAGTAAATTTTATAAGCTGGATAACTTATATTTGAAATATAGTGATTTATTGGATAATTAAATTGTTAATTTAATATTTGAAATTGCAGAAAAATCAAAATTTGGATTTAATGTGAATGAAAATGATTTATAAAGTTGTATTAAATTCTATTTGAATTAGAATGATGTTAGAGAACTTTTAAAATTGAATTAAAAGTTAAATAACAGAAATTGAATATTTTACTATTTAATTAACATGTAAAAATAGCCATTTTGTATATTGTCTTGGATTTCGATGAAACCAGTTTCATTGGATTCGTAATGTTATATTATTATAAGATTTCGAATTTCGTATCAATCGAATTTACGGTTTGTCCATGGCAAGCTGAATCGCGTAGAAATTTGTTTAAGCGAATTTTAAATTTAAATAGTTGATTCAAAAACCTATCTTCCAAATACGATTGAATTTGCTCTCGATATATATTCCATTGCGTTCGGAATGTCGGTAAAACTTTATAAACGCCAAGCGGCACGCTTTGTTTGGAGATCGAAAATTTTTCGGGTGAATAGTGCGTGCAACTTTTTTTATAAAAGGCCACCACATTTCATTTTTTCACTCAAGTCCTAGCTAGGGTTACAGCTGCCATTATATTTCGAAGGGCGAAATTGTTCAATTCTTCTTCCTTTAATCTCTTCCAATCTATCCACTTATAGCAAAAATCTTCAACTAGCAAATGATAGAGCTACACAAGATCTTCAGAGCCATACGGATGGACCATCAAAAAACATGATGTGGAGAAGGAAGATTGGTCGCATTCTTCACGGGTTTTGAGGAATTTTGCAAGGAGAAGTGGAGGTCGAGCTGGGCTGGATATATGTAGTGGGTGTGGGGAAGCATGGTTGATGCAGCAAGGCCTATGGAAGTTTTACGACTCAGCAGGAATTTGTGGTGTAGTGTGATAAGTCGTCCACAACCCATCAGTGACTTGAGTCGTTCGTGCTTTATGAGTCGTACACGACTCAACAATTCAACCATAAGTCGTTTACGGCTTAACATGAGAAAGGTGAACGTTTCAGCAAGTAGAGATCTTGAGACAAAGGAAGGACACGAGTCACGACTCAATGGGAGTTTCAATAAATCTGAATTGATGAGTCGTATACGACCTAATTGCAAGGCCATGAGTCGTTCACGACTCATCAGGAAACAACAGGGAATAACAGTAATGGGTGGCCATAAGGCGGGGACGAGTTACGACATAGAAGAGTCGTCCAGAGTTGACTCGCTTGAAGGGTTTTGCCGCAGGGGACTTGGAAGCTTGAGTCGTAGGAAGGATGTTGAGTCGCTGAAGCTATGAGTCGTGAGTCGTATCTTGTTGTGTCGCGTATTATGTCTGGTGTGTTGTAATAGTGAGTCGGTTGTGTCATAAGTCGTTCATAAGTTGAGTCGTTATGTTTTCTTGAGTCGTGTAACTTGAATGGTTTGATGAGTCGTATACCGTGTTGTATGGTAAGTCGTGTAATGCATAAAGGTGTGGTGTGTTGCTAAGTCGTTAACGACTTATGATGAGTCGTAGGTCGTGAGTCATGAGTCGGTCACGACTCAAGGGCTGTGTTGTGAAAACCCTATAAATACGCGTGTGTTGTACATTTTGAAGTAGTTGATTTTGAAATAAAATTTCTTGTTGATTGCTTTGTGCTTTCTTCTCCAATTGGTAGTTGAGTGTAATCTCCTATCTCCACTTACGTCATTCGAGTGCGCTCGAATCCACGTTTGTTGAAGCCGATTCACGGAATCTAGTGCGCTAGATCAACGTGCGAAGAATCGTAGATCTTGGAACACGGTATAGTGCGCTATCAACGTGTTTGAGATAGCTAGAGTTCGGTATCTTTGGATCAACGAACTTGGGCATTTTGGTATCTTCAACTCACCGATTGCTACATTTCATCGATCGAAGTTTTTGTTCGAATTATCCGCTGCGTCATTTATTGGTATCAGAGCCATACTTAGCCAATCATAGCTAAGTTGATTCTTGGAGCCAAGTTTTTGAAGTTTGAAGTTTGAAGTTGTTCATCGTGTTCTATTGAAGTTGCATCAAGTTTGGAGTGTTTGATCCATTTCATTTTGGATCGAGGAGTTGGAAATTGTTTAGATCTATCTTGTGGAAGTTTTGCGCGCCAAGGGTTGAAGTGTAGAACCTTGCCGAGCTAAGTCTTTGCCGACTTAGTGGTGAACCGAGATAAGTTGATGCAAGCTAGTGGTGATAAGCCGTGAAGTGTCATAGCCGAGACATTGTTGAGCCGTGACTTGTTGATTGTTGTATTGTGTTGAAAGTTTTGAAGTCTTGAGATTGAATTGTGAAGTTTTGTGAAGTTTTGTGAAGTTTTCAATCATGCCACCAAGGAGAGCTAATCGTCATCAAAACGTTGAAGCTTTGTATCGTAGAGAAGAAGCCGAGCTTATGGAACAACGTATTAATGAAAAGTTTGATGAAGGCATTGGTAAATTGGAGAAATTGATGAATGATTTGAATCAGAGGAGGAGATCACCAAACTCGAACCATGGAGGAAACCGAGTTTCGCCATCGGTTACGGAAGCGAGGAGGGTATCGCCACATTCTTGTAGAGATAGAAGAGAAACATCAATTTCATCACGAAGAGATCATCATGACTATGCACATGAAGAGAGGAGAAGTCAACGTGAATTTGACAATGAAGCATATAGAGATGAAGAGAGACATAGTCAAAGAAGCATGCATGAACGAAGGGATGATAATGGTCGAGATCGATGTAGACGTACTTTTAATTTTGTTGAAGAGGGTGATAGAGCTAGTATTCATTATCGAGATCGAGACCAAGTTCGGAATTCTTATCGGGATGTTGAAGATGATCGTCGATGGGAATCGGGTATGAAGATGGAAATTCCGGAGTTTAAAGGCGGGATGGTTGCTGAAGAGTTCTTAGATTGGTTGTCTAATGTGGAGGAAATCTTTGATTTCAAGGAGATCCCGGAGAATAGAAGGGTGAAGTTGGTTGCTACTAGGTTGAGGGGGAGAGCTTTGGCGTGGTGGCAGCAAACTAAACTTACTCGTGAACGGATGGGAAAGTCAAAGATAGAATCATGGGATAAGATGAAAAAGTTGATGAGATCTACTTTCTTACCTTACAACTACCAGTCACTTATGTACCAGAGGTTGCAGAATCTGAGGCAAGGGACAAAATCTGTTAGTGATTATGCTGATGAATTTTACCAACTCATCGCCAGGAATGATATTATGGAGACAGAAGAACAGCTGACTGCTAGATTCATTGGGGGATTGAGAATACAGATCCAGGATATGGTTAATATGTTTGATCCTAGATCCGTTGCAGAGGCACATCAGAAAGCGTTAGCTTGGGAGAAACAGGGAAGGCGTGGAGGTGGTGTGTTTACTAATTCTAATAATCCAGTGAAGGGTGCCGGTGGAAGTTCTAGTGTTCCTAAACCTGTTACAAAACCAGTGGTGAAGGAGGTTGAGAAGGCGAAGGCTAGTAGTGTTTTCAAATGTTATAATTGTCAGGAGTTGGGTCACAAAAGCAATGAATGTCCGAAGCCGAAGAAGAGAACCATGGTTGCAGAAGTTAAGGAGGATGATGGTGAGGAGGCAGAATGTTCAAATACACCTTATGTTGAGGAGGAAGAAGAATTGTGTGGAGATGAAGGTTGTAATCTTATGTTGAGGAGAAGTTGTTTGACACCAAAGCAAGAGGAGGATTGTAGTTGGTTGAGAAGCAATATTTTTCAGTCGACATGCACTATTCTTGGGAAAGTTTGCAAGTTCGTTATTGATGCGGGAAGTTGTGATAATATTATTTCTACAGAGGCTGTGAGGAAATTGAACTTGAAGACTGAGAAGCATCTAAACCATACAAGCTAGCATGGTTAAGGAAGGGTGGTGAAGTAAAAGTGTGTCGAAGAGCTTGTGTGAATTTTTCGATTGGGAAGAAGTATAAAGATGAAATTTGGTGTGATGTCGTAGATATGGATGTTTGTCACTTATTGTTGGGCAGACCATGGCAGTTTGATAGAGCAGTTCAGCATGACGGTCGTGCCAACAGTTACAGTTTCATGTTCGAGGGTACTAAAATCACTTTGGTTCCTAAGAAGCAACAGCAGAAGGAGAGCAAGCTAGAAGAGATTGAGGAATTGAAAACTCTGTTGACTTTGAAGGAGTTTGTTAAAGAAGTGGAGGAAGAACCGGAAGTGTTTTTGTTGATTGGGAGAGAGAGTAGTGAAGAAGTTGAAATTCCAGAAGCAGCAAAGCCAATTTTGAAAGAATTCGAAGATGTCTTTCCAGAGGAGTTGCCTAAGGAATTACCGCCACTTAGAGACATTCAACATCAAATTGATCTTGTCCCAGGAGCAGTGTTACCACATCGACCACATTACCGAATGAGTCCGAAGGAACATGAGGAGTTACGAAGGCAGGTGGAAGAGTTGTTGGAACAGGGGCGTGTTCAGGAAAGCTTGAGTCCTTGTGCAGTGCCAGCATTGTTGGTGCCAAAGAAGGATGGAACATGGAGGATGTGCACAGATAGTAGAGCTTTGAATAAGATCACTGTTCGTTACAGATTTCCTATGCCGAGGTTGGATGATTTGTTGGATCAGTTGAGTGGGGCAACTATATTTTCGAAGATTGACTTGAAGAGTGGTTATCATCAGATTCGAATCAGACCTGGAGACGAATGGAAGACAGCTTTCAAGACGAGAGAAGGGTTATACGAATGGTTGGTTATGCCATTTGGTTTGTCAAATGCACCTAGTACATTCATGCGGGTGATGAATCAAATATTTAGACCATTCATTGGAAAGTTTGTTGTGGTTTACTTCGATGATATTCTGATTTACAGCAGAAGTATGGAGGAGCATGTTCTACACTTGAGGGAAGTGTTGCTTATTCTTCGTGAAGAACAATTTTATGCTGCTACAAAGAAGTGTGTGTTTATGACACATACTGTTTTATTTCTTGGTTATGTTGTTTCAGGAGAAGGTATTCAAGTTGACCAAAGTAAAGTTGAAGCAGTCAGGAGTTGGCCACAGCCAAAGACAATTACGGAAGTGAGAAGTTTTCATGGGCTAGCATCATTCTACCGAAGATTCATTCCACACTTCAGTAGCGTGATGGCTCCAGTGACTGATTGCATGAAGGGGAAACAGTTTATATGGTCAGAGGAAGCGGGAGTTGCCTTTGAGAGAATCAAGGAATTGTTGACGTCTGCACCAATTCTTGTTCTACCTAATTTTCAGTTATTGTTTGAATTGCATACTGATGCTTCGAAGGTTGGTATTGGAGGAGTTCTGAGTCAGAATGGGAAGCCAGTTGCATATTTCAGTGAAAAGTTGTCAGGGGCAAAGATGAGATACAGTACATATGACGTTGAATTCTATGCTGTTGTGCAAGCTGTTAAGCATTGGAGACATTATCTATTTCAGAAGGAATTTGTTCTTTACACTGATCATGAAGCTTTGAAACATTTACAAGGGCAGGAAAAAATTTCAGCGAGACATGCATCATGGATTGCTTATTTACAGCAGTTTACTTTTGTCGTTAAGCACAAATCAGGGGTGACAAATCGAGTAGCTGATGCTTTGAGCAGGAGGAGTCATTTATTAACGACAATGAAGGTTGAAGTGACAGGGTTTGAAATGTTGCCAGAGATGATTAATGAAGATCCTTACTTTGTGAAATATGTTGAGAAAGTGAAGGATGGGAGTACCGATGAATTTATGTTGGTTGATGGATTTCTGTTTAAAGGGAATCGTTTGTGTATTCCAGACTGTAGCTTGAGGTTGAAAATTGTCAAAGAGTTACACGAGGAAGGGCATGTGGGCCGTGATCGTACTTTGCAATTGATTTCACAATCTTACTTTTGGCCGTCGATGAGAAAAGAAGTGGAAAGATTTGTGGAGCGATGTCATATTTGCCAAGTTTCAAAGGGAACAGCGACGAATGCAGGGTTGTATATGCCATTACCAGTACCGTCTAAGCCATGGGTTGATATTAGCATGGATTTCGTTTTGGGTTTGCCTAGAACTCAAAGGGGAAATGATTCGATATTTGTTGTGGTGGACAGGTTTTCGAAGATGGCACATTTTGTTGCTTGCAAGAAGACAGCGGATGCAGTTCGAGTCGCACAGTTATTTTTCAAGGAGATCTATCGACTTCATGGTTTACCAGACTCTATTGTTTCTGATCGAGATACTCGTTTTCTGAGTCACTTTTGGCTGAGTTTGTGGAAGATGGTGGGAACGAAACTGAAATTTAGTAGTGCTTATCATCCGCAAACTGATGGGCAGACAGAAGTTGTTAACAGGTCATTGGGAAATTTGTTGCGTTGTCTTGTACAGGATAATTTGAGAAGTTGGGACATGAAGCTATGCCAGGCAGAATTTGCACACAATCATGCAGTAAATCGTAGCACAGGATTCAGTCCATTTCAGATTGTTTATTCAAATTTACCCAGGGGACCGTTGAATTTGGCAGTAGTACCACAGGCGAAGGGAACAGTTAAACGAGCTGTTGATTTTGTTGATGAGCTGACTGAATGTCATAAAATCGTTCAGAAACGATTGGAGAAATCGAATGAGAAGTATAAGAAGTCTGCAGATCTGAAACGTCGAAATGTTGAATTTAAGGAAGGTGAGTTGGTTTATGCGGTATTGACGAAGGATCGTTTTCCGGTGGGTGCATACAATAAATTGAAAGCACGGAAAATTGGTCCAGTTGAAGTTTTGAAGAAAATCAATGAGAATGCTTATCGATTAAAGTTACCAGATGATGTCTATACTTCTGATGTTTTTAACGTCAAGCATTTAATTCCATATCATGGAAGTGAGTTTGTTGTAGAAGAAGTTACAAATTCGAGGACGAATTTTTCTCAACCAGGGGAGGATGATGCAGCAAGGCCTATGGAAGTTTTACGACTCAGCAGGAATTTGTGGTGTAGTGTGATAAGTCGTCCACAACCCATCAGTGACTTGAGTCGTTCGTGCTTTATGAGTCGTACACGACTCAACAATTCAACCATAAGTCGTTTACGGCTTAACATGAGAAAGGTGAACGTTTCAGCAAGTAGAGATCTTGAGACAAAGGAAGGACACGAGTCACGACTCAATGGGAGTTTCAATAAATCTGAATTGATGAGTCGTATACGACCTAATTGCAAGGCCATGAGTCGTTCACGACTCATCAGGAAACAACAGGGAATAACAGTAATGGGTGGCCATAAGGCGGGGACGAGTTACGACATAGAAGAGTCGTCCAGAGTTGACTCGCTTGAAGGGTTTTGCCGCAGGGGACTTGGAAGCTTGAGTCGTAGGAAGGATGTTGAGTCGCTGAAGCTATGAGTCGTGAGTCGTATCTTGTTGTGTCGCGTATTATGTCTGGTGTGTTGTAATAGTGAGTCGGTTGTGTCATAAGTCGTTCATAAGTTGAGTCGTTATGTTTTCTTGAGTCGTGTAACTTGAATGGTTTGATGAGTCGTATACCGTGTTGTATGGTAAGTCGTGTAATGCATAAAGGTGTGGTGTGTTGCTAAGTCGTTAACGACTTATGATGAGTCGTAGGTCGTGAGTCATGAGTCGGTCACGACTCAAGGGCTGTGTTGTGAAAACCCTATAAATACGCGTGTGTTGTACATTTTGAAGTAGTTGATTTTGAAATAAAATTTCTTGTTGATTGCTTTGTGCTTTCTTCTCCAATTGGTAGTTGAGTGTAATCTCCTATCTCCACTTACGTCATTCGAGTGCGCTCGAATCCACGTTTGTTGAAGCCGATTCACGGAATCTAGTGCGCTAGATCAACGTGCGAAGAATCGTAGATCTTGGAACACGGTATAGTGCGCTATCAACGTGTTTGAGATAGCTAGAGTTCGGTATCTTTGGATCAACGAACTTGGGCATTTTGGTATCTTCAACTCACCGATTGCTACATTTCATCGATCGAAGTTTTTGTTCGAATTATCCGCTGCGTCAATGGTGCATGTATTGATGGTGTCTGATCGTCGTCTGGTGGAGTGTGCGTCGAAAGACGGTCGGTCAAAGTTTTGGAGTGATGGGTTCTTCGGTCTGTAAGTTATTTACGCATGAATGAAGAAAAACTAAACTTGTAGACGAGATCTACATCTTAGAAATGAATGGCCTTGATCAAGTGGGTTTTAAAAAAAAGTGAGATTAATTTATATATTAAATTGTATAAACTTCTAAATATGATAACTTTGTCATACGAGGTCCATTTTTGACGAAACAAGTTGCGTTGGGTCCGTATTGACGAGCACTACATTTTAGAGCTGGTTTGGAGTTGATTGGAGTTAGTGTATGGAATAAAACACTATAACTGCTATTGGAAGCAATGTGAGTACAACTCACTCTTTCTGACTCATTGATATTTATATAAAAGTGAGAATAAATTTCTGTATGATGATTGATGATTGTTTGGATGATATATGATATATTACCTATATATTGATTAGTATTTGGATATATTCCTACATATTGGAGCAGATGAGATCCTATACGTTCCCGTGTATGAGCGGATGTCCCTT
Source organism: Allium cepa (assembly GCA_030765085.1). NCBI lineage: Eukaryota > Viridiplantae > Streptophyta > Magnoliopsida > Asparagales > Amaryllidaceae > Allium > Allium cepa. The sequence continues at coordinate 844,917,145 of CM060928.1, read as the reverse complement.
TGTACGCGTGTCTGCCTCGAAGAAGACATTGTACATATATTTCTAATATGTATATTTGTTGAAGGAGATAGGTTGGAGGGATCCAACTGGATTCCTCACCAGTATTGATTTTTTGTTAGATATTGTGATATATGTTGTTATCATATGATATATGATGTTTTGGATGTCGTGATTGATGTATTTAGTGCTGTTACAGCATTGGGCCTATTTTTGGAATTTTAAAAATATTAAAGTGATGATTTTCAAATTTAAAAGGATTTTCAAGTGATTTTGAAAATAGATATTTTGTTAATTATTGAATCATTAAGGAATGGATTTATTTGAAATAAATAAATAGTTATAATTTTTATGTTATAAAAATTATTATTTTTGTGAAATATAATAAGAATGTGATTTTTGGGAATAAGGAGTTAACTATTTAGTAAAGTAGTTTAAATTGAGATTTTGAATTATTATAAATGATATGTATATAAGATTTATAAAATTGAATTTTTATAAATCAAAATGATGGAATTATAGACAAGTTTTGTAAATGTTAAAATGGAGTATAAATGGATCTTATAAGTAAATAAGATTTATGAATTTGTGAAGTTATAAAAGAATGAATTTTGTAGATAAAGAGGTTTGTAAGTGATTAATTTATAAATTGAATTTTGGCATGTAAATGGGATATAAATGGAATTGGTTAATAAAGTGATTTTATAAATTGAAGTTTTTATAAAATATAAATGGAATTTATAAACATTGTTTTATAAACCCAAAATCAATTGAATTTGATAAGTTAAATATAGAAGTTTGTTAAAGGTATTATATCCACGATTTTGAATAGTGGATAATCCTTAAAATTTAATGTTGCAGAAATAAAGAATTTGGTTGGGAATTGTATCCACGACTTTGGACAGTGGATAATCCTTAAATTAAATGTGTAGAAGTTTAATTTGGTAAACGATTTATATTCACGATTTTGGACAGTGAATAATGTATTAAATAAAATGGACATATTTTGGGAAGTGATATTTTAAAATGGAGTTGATTGGTTTGAAGATGTTTAAAAATGTGTTAAGTATGGAATACATATTTTTCAACGTTCATTGTTGAAATAAACATTTTTGAGAAGTAAGGAAATGATGGACTATAACATTGTCGTTATAGTAAATGATTTTCGAAAGAAGATGTTTTGTATAGTATATGGGATTTATATATCTATCTTATTTTCGAATCCCTATACTAATGGTTTTGGGTTGTCGTAACGATGTTTTACGCAATATTCGTTTTGACCTAAATAAATGTGTTTAAAGATAATGTTTTCCTTAAAGAATAAAATATAATCCTGATTTAAGTATATGGAATATTTCCTACGTGTTGAAAATAAAGATATTTGTGAATTATTTGTTTTTAAATAAGTACATGGAAATGTTTTCCAATGTTGAAATGTTGAAATGGTTTTGAGAATATATCTTTTTGAAGATAATTTGAGGTGAATATTTGGCAAGTGATTTAATTAATAAAAGATCAATTACAAGGGCCTAGTGATTATTACTGTGCTCAATATTTGTTAGTTTGCTTTTATAGTTAAATAACCGACTATCAAATTTGGCCAATTTTAGTTCCTCGACTTGATATGGGAACTATTTAGTCATACACTTAGTACATAGCCTTCTGTGTACGTTTGATTATCGTTTTTGTTAAGGATATTGATTCGTATAGTGTGGAGTATTACTCCAATCTATCGAGCTTCCTTCTTGGGCCGAAGGATAGCAAGTTGAAAGTTAGAGACGTGATAAGTCTATGAGACTTAGTTTTTGTGTGAGGTTGAGAAACACTTTTTCTTTGTTGGTGCAAAGAGACCGGGATCAGATTTATCTGAAAACCACTTTGGACCAATGTATATGCATTCGATTGTGCAGTTTGCTTATGATGATATTGATATTCTAGATTTTCATAGTGGAAGACTGCTTGTTGAGCATTTGGGGTTAAAATTCCAATATACATATAGTAGCAGTGATCTCTTCATTATGAAATATTAAATGCAAGGACTGTTCGCTACTAATCGTAGGGATTTCCCAACAGGATGTGGTAGGAAAGTACCTTTGGTTTGTCCTGTTCCTGGACAACTTGTATGGATGTTTGTCTGACAATGCATTTCTAAAGATTACGTACGTTGGATTTTGCAAACGTACATCGGTGGTGGCGGAGAAGGAAACTTCTCTTAGCTTAACACTCTCCTTGAGACATATAAGCTTAAGTGTTGTATTTTTGTGAAAGGCAATCAGTAGTCAATGAAAATGGCCGTGTGGCATTCAAAGTGACGTGACGTGTGATTTGTGAAAGGTAATCGTTACCTCATGCCTCATCAACCGAAAATGACCAAAACGGGGTTAGATGCAGCAGGGCTAAGTGGGTCGCTCCTAAGTAGGATATGATCATCCTCCTATAGATATATCTTTACACGATATGAAGTCATATACCTGGTTATTGTGGTTTTTATGCTATAAGGGCCCTCGGTGAAGGTCGGTAACGATCGGAGGATGACATATTCAGTACCATCTAGTTATGGAGGTAGGACGGTCTTGTGTTGGTAGAGGACAGATGTTCTATGCCTCAGGACATCCATCTAGAGGTGTACCCATCGGAAGATAGTCCCTTCACCTGGTCATTTGTATGGAAATCCAAACTCCACTACATACCTGTCATTTTATTTGTAGAACCCAGTATGTTGGAATTTAATCAATGTAACAAATACGGCTATGATTAATATTATTTGTATACTAGACATTAGTATAATATCAGATGATTTGATATGAGATGTTTTAATTATCCTAAGGTAAAAACTTGTCTGTGTTTATGTGTGGACTTGTCTTATGAGATAATTATGTTTTGATAAAGGAAAAGTTTGGTAATTTAATAAATTCAGTTGAATGTGTTTCTCACGCTGGTTTGCCACACTGATCCGGACGTTCTTCCTTTTCAATGCTCGAGTTAGACCGAGTATATGTATAGGTTCAGTTTTGGTGCTTTTGGAGCTTCAGTAGGAGAGTTGGAGATCTTCATTTACGTATACATGTATTGGTTTTGTTTATCCGCTGATTTATTGTATATATTATCGGTAATTGTAAGGACGGATTATTATAACTGTTCAGGCTAATAACTATTGATTGATTGTTGTACTTTGATTGATGTATGTATATACAGTTTCTATTTTGTAAAGATCATTGATATGATATTATATGTTTTCCGTTGTGATGTGAGATGTTGTGTTGTTCTGTTTGGTTCTATCTTCTCTTTTTATTCTCTTCTCTTCTTCTCTCTTCTTTTCTTTCTCTTGACTTTCCGTCGGTCAGTGCTTTTTAGGTCGGACATGTGCGGTTATTGTCGATTCAAAGGGTATGGATTTGTCGGTCGTCACATTTGGTATCAGAGCCTAAATTTTGTATATTCCTAAGCTTTAATGTGTACTCAGTTTAGATAGGGACAGTAGGATCCTAGATTGAGTTGAGTATATTATATATATGTGCGTTTATTTGTTAGTGATATAAAAATGTTTTATATTGTGTTTACTTATCCGTTGAGCTGTTTGTGAATTTTGGTCAGTATATGGGATGCCATATTATCGATAGTGAATTCTAAACACTTAAACAAGGCAAGTCGACATAGTATCATTTTAAATTTGGTAAATGAAATAATTTTACCTAGATTATATTTTATATATGAAAGGAATAATTTTTCAAAAATTATTAAAGTGTATATAAATTGATTGTTTGATTGTTTGAAAATGTAAATATATATAAGTTAATAAAAGCTGTTTGAATAATTTAAATAAATCAACAATTGTAACAACCCTAGATTTTTTGCCAACATATTTTAAATTTGACTTTATTTTTATTTTGACTATTTTAAATTTATTTTTATTTCAAACATTTTATCTATAAATGCTGACTATTAAGTGATCTATAGTTCAAAATAGTATAAATTGGACATTTTACTAAAAAGGTGAATTTCAACTCAAACAGTTTAAACTTTGACTTTTAAAATTAAAATCATTTTAAACTTGAATTTTATCTTTTATTATGAAAATAGATGTAATAACTTGAACACTGCTTTTCGTTTCGTTGAAAACAGAGTTAAACTGTAAAAGTTATGTACATTTCAATTTTGAGTGTAATTTGATTTATTTAACAATTTTGTCTATTTTAAAATTATATAAATATTATTTTCTTTGTCATATTTTATTTTAATATGTTATTGTATGTATATTTTGGTATTATAATAATTTTAAAATGAAGTAAACAATTTTCCAAAGTCAATGGTGATTTACTTGTAATTTCTGGACACTGTTTTGGATTTTTAAGAAATTTATTTAAATCTATTTCTATTTTCTTTAAAAAAAAATCTTATGTTTTAATGGGTTATTTTAAGTATATTTTGTCTTTTAATATTTTTTAAAGTGATGTTATAATTTTTCCAAAGTTTACTGTGTTGATTTCTTTTTTTTAAGGCTGTTTTCTTATTTTCTGTTATTTTCTTCATTAAAATTATATTTAAATTTAATTTTTTTTGTGAATTTACTTTTATTTTATATTATTATTTATGTTTAAAAATATATTACAAGCTCATATGAATTTTCTAAAATTTATTTCATGTAATTTCAAATTTTCTAGACTAGTTTACTATTTTTAGCTATTTTCCTTAATTTAACTTTATATAATTAATAAATATTATATATATATTTATATTTTGATAAATTTTCGAAATTTTATCTGGGATTATTATTATTTTCAGAAATATCAAGTTATATAAACAAAATTTAGGAAGTTTGAAAGGTTTTAAGAGCATTGAAACGTAAAGTCGTTTCACCTCCTAAGTCGTTTCTTTTACCGTTTTCTCATTTACTCTTTGACCGTTTTTTTTCTTTTTCTATTGAATAGCCATGTATTTTCCTTCCTATTCACGTGAGAAACTTCTCACTTTCCATCATCAAACTCACGCTAGAAGTATTGAAGGTAATGGCTTCCATTTCATCTTCTTCTTCCTTTGTTTTTTTACTTTTCTATTTGAATTTTGTACTTGTTCTCACCTTCATAGCTTGGTTCCTCCTCAATCAGATCTGACCTGACCTCCACCACCCCCTTCCTCTGACCATCTCCCGTCCTACTACCTCTCCATTTCAGGCCAAGCAAATCCAAGGTGAATACCATCACAAAATCCACCAAAAACCATCACCTATTGCACTAGCCTAGCCTAGTTTATCATCTCCTCCTTCTACCACCATTAGCCGCCACTACCTCCACCGCCACCACCTATGACCTGACATCCACGCTCTGCCACATCACCCACCACCACCTGCACCACTGGTTGGGCCCTACCTAGCCTCTGGCCGAACCAAACAAGAGCAACAAATGATGTATGTTGCATAGTTTTAGCCCTGTACACCTAGTTTTATGCACCTACACTAAACCCACCTTCAAACCCATGTGTAGGCCGACCCTTCCACACCCAAACCTGACCCAATTCCCTAAGTTAGCTGAGCCTAATCACTGCCTAACTAAAGTACATGAGGTTGAGAACAAGTGCAATTCATTCGATGTTGTTTTGGGCTTTGAATTCTAATGTTATTTGATGTTTAAATCGTGTTGAAACTTACATATATTTGTATTGTTTTGTGTAAATGTTTGAACAAGTCAAATTGCTTTGGCTCTCCACTCTCAAGTCATATCCATGTCATCATGCGTTCATTGTGTTGCGTTGTGTGCTTTGGTAGATATCTCCAGCTTTGAACATGTGAGTTATTCTCACGAGACAGTATGTACATATCTAACTAGTAAATTGACCCCTTTTGAATCTGTAAAATGCATTATCATGTTACACCTGCTATATTAAGATTTCATGATGTTCACCCATGCTTAAACACCTGTTATAACATCTGTTACTGTTATATTATGTTGTTCTGCTATTTTTATCAGTTTATCACACTGCAAGTTCCCTTTAGATTAGAATCACTATGGGTTGAAATGATACATACCCGAACGGACTTTAGAATAAGGGAAAATTGTTATGGGCTGAAATGATAGGCCTAAATGATTTTCAACTTATTTTATTTACTTGGGACTGTGGGTTTGAAATGATAAAACCCGGATTTTTCTTTGTAAATTACGGGTTGAAATGATACATTACCCGTATCACTTTACCTAGCGTAGAAAATTATATACAGGCCCGTAGTTAAAATATGTTTTCTAAAAAATTTAAAATATTTTATAAATTTAATTATTATAATATTTTGTTTTAAAATTAAATAAAAATATAATTTTTGTAAAGTATTATTGATTTTCTAGAAATCTATAAGTTAAATAAATTATGGAAAAGTTAGAAAATCTGAATGTAGGTTATTTTGGAAATTTTGATTTAATTTTTAATGGAATTTAAATTAACTTTGAAAATATGATAAATTTATGATATTTTGAATTTTAAATTAATTTAAAATGATTTGTATAACATATTAATGATTTTTGAATAAAGTTAAAATATTAATGAGTGAATATTGAGTTGAATTTGGAAATATGACTTAAATTGGAATTTATGAATTTGGTTTAAAAGTGAAATTTTAAGTTTAGTTAAATAAAATGGAATTAAGTTATATTTGAAATTTTAAATTTAAGTGTCAATATGAAATTTAATTTAATGAATTTAAATTTGAATGTTGAAATTTAATAAGTGAATTATTAATAAATATTGATTTTTCGAAGGAAACTTAAATTTATAAAATCATGAATTTAAGGAAAATTAAATGATGCTTATAAATGTGAAAATGTATGATTTTATAAGTTAAAAATGATTTAAATAAAAATATAAGTGTTTGTGAAAATTCTATTGAATATTTGAAGTTAATTAACGACATTTTTAATACTGCCTTTTGTTAAATTTAATTATTTTTGAATGTAACTTTCTGTAGCATTTTCTAAATGCCGCGAATTTTGAATTTTCATTGTTTTAATAAATTTAAGTGCATAAATGAACATTTAAGAGTTTAAACTTTTGGCATTTAATAATTTAATTATTAAATGTAATAACTTTATTTGTATGATTTAATAATGAAGTAATTTGTTTTGAAATATAACTATTTGATGTATTAAAATGATTTGAAACGAAGTTTCGAAAGATATGATATTTTGATGTATTAAAATGATTTGAAACAAAGTTTCGAAAAATACGATATTTTGATATATTAAAATGATTGAAATGTGGTTTCGAAAGATATGATATTTTGATATATTAAAATGATTGAAATGTGGTTTCGAAAAGATATGATATTTTGATGTATTAAAATGATTTGAAACGAAGTTTTAAAAGATATGATATTTTGATATTAAACGATTTGAAAATGGAGTTTTGAAAGATATGATATTTTGATATATTAAAATGATTTGAAACGAAGTTTTGAAAGATATGATATTTTGATATTAAATGATTTGAAAAATGGAGTTTTAAAAGATATGATATTTTGATATTAAATGATTTGAAAGGAAGTTCTGAAGGATATGATATTTTGGAAATGAAGCTTTGAAAGGTTATGATATTTTGATATATTAAAATGATTCGAAAGGAAGTTTTGAAAGGATATGATAATTTAATACATTGAAATGACTTGATATTTATTTTGATAAATATTTGAATTGAAAGATATGGTATGATGATATATTGAAATGGTTTGGAAATGATTTAATCTTTATTTTGATAAAGGTTTGGGTTGAAATGATATTTTATTTTGAAGTATAAAATATTGTTTTAAAGTTATAACTACGGGTTATAATAACGATTGGTTGTTAAAGAGATCGGGATCGGATATTGTCTTATAGCCGACCAATACCGAAAACCACTTTAACAACTGTGTACGCGGTGGAGATTTCAGAATGAAGTAGGATGGTGGCCACGTTCTCGAGGTATATTACGTGGACCCAACTCCCGTGAGTTGGCATAAATGACTAAAACAGGAGCTATACCGGGCTACACAAAGGGTCGCACCCTTTCATCGAGCATGCTTCTTCGGAAACCATTCTATTACTTTTGTGATTCGATATGTGGCGCTACTTTGATTCGGGGGTATGTCTCGAGGTGGGCGGAAGCTGCTGGCTTGCTGTTACCACCGGTCCGGGAGTGTAAACGGTGTATCCACCCTGGCATTGCCTCGCGTGCCGTGTCATCTCCTTATAGCGAGCCCACTACGATTTTGGTTTTAAAGATCCGACCGCGTTAAGGTTCACCATCTCCTTAACGCTATTTTCTATATGATTATACTTTACTGATTAGACACTACTGTATATAGCGTATATTACTACATAGTAAATAGTTTAACGGATCCTTAGAGGATGGGCGGTCCCAAGCATCTTCTAAGTTACTTGTACCTTTACTACAGTTGGTTACATTGTATAAGTATGTATGTCCTGACCCGAGTGTTTGTATTTTTTATTTACGCTCGGGTCAGCCTGAGTTATTCACAGATTTGGATTTCCACTTTCTGAAGATTGAAATCGCTGGAGATTATCTACTTGTCAAGTTTTATCTTTTGCAGTCTGTTGTTCCTATCAGCTCTTGTATTTGTGAACTTCTATGTAGTGAGACTTCCTTTATACTTTATTTCTTCTGTTGTATTTTATGTAACTCTGATATTTTATATAGTAGCGTCATGAACTACTATTTCTTTTACTTCCGCTACATTATTATTACTCTGTGTCTGTGATCTGTGATTTTTATTTACTATATATTCTGAGGTTTGCCAAATTTTCATTTACAATGTGGTATTTTGAGCAATTCAATTCCGGCATGAGTTTCTACCTATACACTTATAATGGATGCGAATGGTTGAAAATATCGGATCGTTACAGTTGGTATCAGAGCTTTGGTAGCTCTAGGCAAAACTCAGCATATGGAGTGAATGTATTTACAGAACCACTTTCATTCGAGTTTGAATCTCTTCCTTTTAACTCGATTCCTTTGAATTTTGAAACATTCCCTACGGTTCCAAAATCCATACGTGTCCCTCACTATTCGTCTTCTTTTGACTCTGGAGTGTTCCAAAACTCCACTTCGAATGATCTTTCAAGTGAGTCGGCGGTCACGCCAATTTCAAATTGAATTGAAAACTAAAGGGGAAAACTCCTTTACAATTAGCATCGATTCACCAGAGATTTATATCTATCCTTGGTTTAGATGCTAATATCTTTTGTTATTCCAAACTCTAACTCTTGGGATCGAATGTAGATTTACCCTAGAAAAATCCACATTGATCTTATTCTTTAAGTCATGGTTGACCCGGTTTAGGTTGCCCATGATTTATTTAAGCTTACACACCTCCCTACTCTGTTACTTAATCATCTTGTCTTTTGTTTCCAACCTGTTTTCAAACATTTTTAACTGTACTTGTAAATCTATGTTTTGTTTATATATTATGTTGTTTGAGTTGTTGATGTTGAGTTGGGTTTCTGATCGATTCGTCTGATCAACGCTATCGATAGGATTTCTAAAACACTTTGACAGAACAAACTGACACAATATTATTTTAAAATTTGGTTAATGAAATAAACTTTGATATATAAGTAAATTTATGAAACTTAATAAACTGATTTAAATTGATTATTTGAAGTGATAATACTTGATTTGGGAACTGAAATGAATTTAGAACAAGAAATTTGAGAATTTAATTTCTGATGGTTTCAAACCTTGTGTTTAAGTTTTAAAAGGGTTATATTATTTAAAGTATTTTCGAATAGAATTTTTTTTTCAAAGAACTTGAAAGTTTAAAAATTAGTGCTCTTCTCTTTGTCGCTGGAAAATAACTTCGATGATGACTGCAGCATCATCGACATTCATTTTTGAGTTTCGAAGTGAGGAGACCGCTCTGTAGTCTTGCTACAGCTTTGTTGGGAAATCAATTTGATTTGAATTCTAAAATATGACTTGATCTATAATATATAGACATATGATTTAAATTTGATTTGATAAACTATGTACATACCTTTAGTTATCTCTAAATGGTTTGAAGAAATCGGAAATTTAATTCTTAAATTTTATTTTTAAGAATAATTTCAATTGTAAAAAGAAAATAAAAATTTTGGATGAATATTCAAGATTGAAATGATTTAATTGTATAATACAATTGCATTCAATACAACTTACCTTAATTTTTCAAATGTTAACAATGTAATTGGATAATATACAATATAAAAAGATTTTTTTTTTAATAAAATTTGAGTGGTTATAATAAATGTTATACACTTAAATTTTAATTATAAAATGATTAACGGAGGTAAATATAATAAAGGGTAGTTGAATAACTTACAATAAAATAATGTTAAAAGAACTAAGAATAAAAGAAAGCAGTTATAATAAGTGTAAGCATATTTAACATAAGTGATAAATATATTGAGAGGAATAAATTTAATTTTAATTAGAAAAAGAAGAATTAAATTTATTAAGTACATTGTGAGTGTAATAAATGATTATTTTTCAAACACATGGTTTTAAAAATTGCCAATTTAAGATGGTTGGATAATAAGATAATAAAATTTGGGATAGTTAAGGTTTATTTAACTTGTGTAAAGATTTATTCTCTATTCAAGATGAAATTTCCATGCTTTCAAATTTATTTCCTTATTTTTTTTTTCAAACTATCTTTTTGTTGTCCTTATTATCCTTATCATCCTACAGACTGGTATAGACATCTTTCTATAATGTTTCCGTTTAGAAATCTTTCTATAATCCTTGATAATCTTTGGTAATCATTTTGGATACACCTTTTTCGTGCTTGTGTTCTTAATTTTGGAGAATTTTGAAAAGATCATCTCCACCTTGTTAAACTTACCTACAACAACAGTTATCAGGTATAATTTCAATCTTCTTGTCATCTTATCTTAATCCTATTTCACTCTACTTTGTCTGTGCTTTCCCGTACCTCATTCCTTTTCCTGGATGAAAAGTTTTGAGTGGGGGAGAGTGTAACAACCCTATATTTTTTGCCTATATATTTTAAATTTGACTTTATTTTTATTTTGATTATTTTAAATTTATTTTTATTTCAAACATTTTATCTATAAATGCTGACTATTAAGTGATCTATAGTTCAAAATAGTATAAATTGGACATTTTACTAAAAAGGTGAATTTCTACTCAAACAGTTTAAACTTTGACTTTTAAAATTAAAATTAAAATCATTTTAAATCTTGAATTTTATCTTTTATTATGAAAATAGATGTAATAACTTGAACACTACTTTTCGTTTCGTTGAAAACAGAGTTAAACTGTAAAAGTTATGTACATTTCAATTTTGAGTGTAATTTGATTTATTTAACAATTTTGTCTATTTTAAAATTATATAAATCTTATTTTCTTTGTCATATTTTATTTTAATATGTTATTGTATGTATATTTTTGTATTATAATATTTTTAAAATGAAGTAAACAATTTTCCAAAGTCAATGTTGATTTATTTGTAATTTCTAGACACTATTTGGATTTTTAAAAAATTTCTTTGAATCTTTTTCTATTTTCTTTAAAAAAATTATTATGTGCTAATGGTTTATTTTGTCTTTTAATATTTTTTAAAGTGATGTTATAATTTTTCCAAAGTTTACTGTGTTGATTTCTTTTTTTTAAGGCTGTTTTCTTATTTTCTGCTATTTTCTTCATTAAAATTATATTTATATTAATTTTTTTTTTGTGAATGTAAATTTATTCTATATTATTATTTATGTTTAAAAATATATTACAAGCTCATATGAATTTTCTAAAATTTATTTCATGTAATTTCAAATTTTCTAGACTAGTTTACTATTTTTAGCTATTTTCCTTAATTTAACTTTATATAATTAATAAATATTATATATATTTTTATGTTTTGATAAATTTTCGAAATTTTATCTGGGATTATTATTATTTCCAGAAATATCAAGTAATATAAACAAAATTAAGGAAGTTTGGAAGGTTTTGAAAGCTTTGAAACGTAATGTCGTTTCACCTCCTAAGTCGTTTCTTTTACCGTTTCCTCATTTACTCTTTGACCGTTTTTTTTCTTTTTCTATTGAATAGCCATGTATTTTCCTTCCTATTCACGTGAGAAACTTCTCACTTTCCATCATCAAACTCATGGCTAGAAGTATTGAAGGTAATGGCTTCCATTTCATCTTCTTCTTCCTTTGTTTTTCTACTTTTCTATTTGAATTTTGTACTTGTTCTCACCTTCATAGCTTGGCTCCTCCTCAATCAGATCTGACCTGACCTCCACCACCCCCTTCCTCTGAACATCTCCCATCCTACTACCTCTCCATTTCACCAAGCAAATCCAAGGTGAAGACCACCACAAAATCCACCAAAAACCATCACCTATTGCACTAGCCTAGCCTAGTTTATCATCTCCTCCTTCTACCACCATTAGCCGCCACTACCTCCACCACCACCACCTCTGACCTGACCTCCAAACTCTGCCACATCACCCACCACCACCTGCACCACTGGTTGGGCCCCACCTAGCCTCTGGCCGAACCAAACAAGAGCAACAAATGATGTATGTTGCATAGTTTTAGCCCTGTACACCTAGTTTTATGCACCTACACTAAACCCACCTTCAAACCCATGTGTCGGCCGACCCTTGCACACCCAAACCTGACCCAATTCCCTAATTTAGCTGAGCCTAATCATTGCCTAACTGAAGTACATGAGGTTGAGAACAAGTGCAATTCATTCGATGTTGTTTTGGGCTTTGAATTCTAATGTTATTTGATGTTTAAATCGTGTTGAAACTTACATGTATTTGTATTGTTTTGTGTAAATGTTTGAACAAGTCAAATTGCTTTGGCTCTCCACTCTCAAGTCATATCCATGTCATCGTGCCTTCATTATGTTGCATTGTGTGCTTTGGTAGATATCTCCAGCTTTGAACATGTGAGTTATTCTCACCAGACAGTATGTACATATAAAACTAGTAAATTGACCCCTTTTGAATCTGTAAAATGCATTATCATGTCACCTGCTATATTATGATTTTATGATGTTCACCCATGCTTAAACACCTGTTATAACATCTGTTACTGTTATATTTTGTTGTTCTGCTATTTTTATCAGTTTATCACACTGCAAGTTCCCTTTAGATTAGAATCACTATGGGTTGAAATGATACATACCCGAACGGACTTTAGAGTAAGGGAAAATTGTTATGGGCTGAAATGATAGGCCTAAATGATTTTCAACTTATTTTATTTACTTGGGACTGCGGGTTTGAAGTGAAAAAACCCGGATTTTTCTTTGTAAATTACGGGTTGAAATGATACATTACCCGTATCACTTTACCTAGCGTAGAAAATTATATACAGGCCCGTAGTTAAAATATGTTTTCTAAAAATTTTAAAATATTTTAGAAATTTAATTATTATAATATTTTGTTTTAAAATTAAATAAAAATATAATTTTTGTAAAGTATTATTGATTTTTCTGGAAATCTATAAGTTAAATAAATTATGGAAAAGTTAGAAAATCTGAATGTAAGTTATTTTGGAAATATTGATTTAATTTTTAATGGAATTTAAATTAACTTTGAAAATATGATAAATTATGATTTTTGAATTTTAAATTAATTTAAAATGATTTGTATAACATATTAATGATTTTTGAATAAAGTTAAAATGTTAATGAGTGAATATTGAGTTGAATTTGGAAATATGACTTAAATTGGAATTTACGAATTTGGTTTAAAAGTGAAATTTTAAGTTAAGTTAAATAAAATGGAATTAAGTTATATTTGAAATTTTAAACTTAAGTGTTAAGATGAAATTTAATTTAATGAATTTAAATTTGAATGTTTAAATTTAATAAGTGAATTATTAATAAATATTGATTTTTGGAAGGAAACTTAACTTTATAAAATCGTGAATTTAAGAAAAATTAAATGATGCTTATAATTGTGAAAATGTATGATTTTATAAGTTAAAAATGATTTAGATAAAAATATAAGTGTTTGTGAAAATTCTATTGAATATTTGAAGTTAATTAACAGCATTTTTAATACTGCCTTTTGTTAAATTTAATTGTTTTCGAATGTAACTTTCTGTAGCATTTTTTAAATGCCGCGAAACTTGAATTTTCATTGTTTTAATAAATTTAAGTGCATAAATGAACATTGAAGAGTTTAAACTTTTGGCATTTGATAAATTAATTATTAAATGTAATAACTTCATTTTTATGATTTACTAATGAAGTAATTTGTTTTGAAATATAACTATTTAATGTATTAAAATGATTTGAAACGAAGTTTCGAAAGATATGTTATTTTGATGTATTAAAATGATTTGAAACGAAGTTTCCAAAGATATGATATTTTAATATATTAAAATGATTGAAATGTGGTTTCGAAAGATATGATATTTTGATATATTAAAATGATTGAAATGTGGTTTCGAAAAGATATGATATTTTGATGTATTAAAATGATTTGAAACGAAGTTTTAAAAGATATGATATTTTGATATTAAACGATTTGAAAATGGAGTTTCGAAAGATATGATATTTTGATATTAAACGATTTGAAAATGGAGTTTTGAAAGATATGATATTTTGATATTAAATGATTTGAAAAATGGAGTTTTGAAAGATATGATATTTTGATATTAAATGATTTGAAAGGAAGTTCTGAAGGATATGATATTTTGGAAATGAAGCTTTGAAAGGTTATGATATTTTGATATATTAAAATGATTTGAAAGGACGTATTGAAAGGATATGATAATTTAATATATTGAAATGGTTAGAAATGACTTGATATTTATTTTGATAAATATTTGAATTGAAAGATATGGTATGACGATATATTGAAATGGTTTGGAAATGATTTAATCTTTATTTTGATAAAGGTTTGGGTTGAAATGATATTTTATTTTGAAGTATAAAATATTATTTATAAAGTTATAACTACGGGTTATAGTAACGATTGGTTGTTAAAGAGACCGGGATCGGATATTGTCTTATAGCCGGCCAATACCGAAAACCACTTTAACAACTGTGTACGCGGTGGAGATTCCAGAATGAAGTAGGATGGTGGCGACGTTCTCGAGGTATATTAAGCGGGCCCAACTCCCGTGAGTTGGCATAAATGACTAAAACAGGAGCTATACCAGGATACACAAAGGGTCGCACCCTTTCATCGAGCTTGCTTCTTTGAAAACCATTCTATTACTTTTGTGATTCGATATGTGGCGCCACTTTGAATCGGGGGTATGTCTCGAGGTGGGCGGAAGCTGCTGGCTTGCCGTCAACACTGGTCCGGAAGTGCAAACGGTGTATCCACCCTGGCATTGCCTCGCATGCCGTGTCGTCTCTTTATAGCGAGCCCACTACGATTTTGGTTTTAAAGATCCGACTGCGTTAAGGTTCAGCATCCCCTTAACGCTATTTTCTATATGATTAACTTTACTGATTAGACACTACTGTATATAGCGTATATTACTACATAGTAAATAGTTTAACGGATCCTTAGAGGATGGGCGGTCCCAAGCATCTTCTAAGTTACTTGTACTTTTACTACGGTTCACTTGAGTTGGTTTACATTGTTTACGTATGTATATCCTGACTCGAGTGTTTGTATTTTTTATTTACGCTCGGGTCAGCCTGAGTTATTCACAGATTTGGATTTCCACTTTCTGGAGATTGAAATCGCTGGAGATTATCTACTTGTCAAGTTTTATCTTTTGCAGTCTGTTGTTCCTATCAGCTCTTGTATTAGTAGACTTCTATGTAGTGAGACTTCCTTTGTACTTTATTTCTTCTGTTGTATTTTATGTAACTTTGATATTTTATACAGTAGCTTCATGAACTACTATTTCTTTTACTTCCGCTGCATTATTATTACTCTGTGATCTGTGATTTCTATTTACTGTATATTCTAAGATTTGCCAAATTTTTATTTACAACGCGATATTTTGAGCAATTCAATTCCGGCATGAGTGTCTACCTATACACTTATAATGGATGCGAATGGTTGAAAATATCGGGTCGTTACAACAATTGTAAAAGAATAAATTGTATAAGCAAATGAATTATAATGTATCGAATTATAATTAATATGATTTACAATTGTGAAATAATCTTATATATAAGAAATGAAACTATATGAATATATTTATAAATATGAGTTATAAATAAAAATGAATTTAAACTAAGAAGTTGATGTTTGCATAAAAAATGGGCAAACACCTCCAAGTCGTGTGTTTTACCTGATTTTATATTGTTTTTAGTGGTTTAGGTGATTTATGCAAATATGTAAAAAGTAGGGACTAAACTGTAAAAGGCACACAGATTTATAGTGGTTCGGCCAGAATGTGCCTACGTCCACTTTATATGTTATTCTCCTCTTTTCCTTCAGATTATAAGTACAAACCTTTGATTACAAGAGTATGAAAGTTGTTTGAAAGTTCCTTCCGTGCTTGAGCTCTCAAACTTGTATGCCATTGTTGTACCCCTGCCCCTCTATTTATAGAGTGAGGTCGGGGGCAGGGGTCTTGGATGTATATGGCTACTGGTGGGCCTGGGCTGAGGCAATCTGGCCTGGTAGTGCTAGTTCGGTACGCCTTCCTCATGTTGGTTCGGTAGGAGGTGGTATGTTGTTTGGACCGGTAGTAGGTGGAGTGAGGGTTGGTCCGGTCGTAGGTTGGGGATGTGTTGGTCCAGTGAGATGTTTGGACCGGTAGGGCTCGGTGGAGAGTCGGTTCGGTAGGAGTTAGGGAGTGGTTGGTTCGGCATTGGCTCCTCCTCCTTGATTCGGTGGTAGGTGGATGGTCCGGTCCGGTGACTGTTTGGACCGGTGGTGTTGCCTTCTTCTCTTGATTCAGTGGTAGGTGGAAACCTGCCTAACATTTGCCCCCCAAAGTAGGGCATATAGCCGTATATGGCATGCTTTGTTTTAAGTTGGGTATTTTCGTCCGGCCCTATGCGCCGAACCATTCGGTCCGGTTATCCTGCGTTCGTTTATAAGTAGGGGTGTTAGGCCTTCGTTATTCCCTACCAAGCTTGATAGCCGAATCAGATTCTCTCCTGCCGAAGCAACTTTACTGCCGAATTACTTTAGTTTGCTGAACCAGGTAATCAGCCTCCTTTCGCCGAATGGCTTTGCGTTGTACCACCGAACCGACATGGGGACTTGGCTCACCGAATGAAACTCGTGTGTTCTAAGTACCGAATGACACTTTTACAATTGAATTGCCGAATGGAAATCAGTGCTCGGACCACCGAATGAGGCTAAACTGTATAATTGCCGAATGAACCCGAATCTTGGGTTATCGGATGATATTCAAACCTTGAATTTTTTTCATGTTTCGAATTACAAGTGAGATTCTAGACTACATTGTTCATATGTTTTAACGATGTACTTTTCATGCTTGTAGATAAATGTCTCACAAAGTGGAAACTCGATCAGATAAACAGAAGTCCAAGGGCGAAGGAGAGTCCCCTTCAGTCCCCCCAGCTCAGCCAAGACCGGAACGTCATGGACCCGCCCCGAGTTCACTAGTAGACGGGTATGGCCCTCAGGAGCTTCTGAACTCTCCGCCCGACTGCTTTCCGAGCTCCCTCAAAGAGGGGCAACTTGATGTCATCGCTCGCTCCTTTGGGATTGACAGAGCGAGTATGCTGTTGCCGGGAGATGGTGTGATGCCGTATGATCCTCCTGAAGGATATTTCGCCTATAGCCGATACCATTGCATGTGCGGGGCCATTCCTCCGATCAATACGTGGATAGTCAGCTTTATTACCTACCTGAAGGTGGCTCCTTTCTAGCTTCAGCCCAACTCCTATGCCATCTCAGTGTGTCTATTCGTTATCTTCCAGAGGAGGTATGGGCGCCTCCTTCTAACCAGGAAATTCGATATTTGTATAATCTGAGGGGCTACAAGAAGGGGTCTCCGTACATTAGTTTAGAGTCGGCCATGTTGTAACGACCCGATATTTTCAACCATTCGCATCCGCACATGTCGGACTTGAATTGTTCAAAATACCGCGTCATAAATAAATTTTTGGCAAAACTCAGAATATGCAGTAAATAAATCACAGACACAGATATCAGAAATCTCGCAGCGGAATTTAAAATACTTAGTGGTTCATGAAGCCACTAAAAATCTCAACCAAATAAAATTTTACATGGTTTAGAATCTCCAGTACAGTTTAAAACATCAATAGAAATCCAAATATTCCAAAGTCTCCATTACATAAATAAGATATAGACTGAAAGTTTTTGCCAGCAGCTCGAAAGGTCTACAGAATGTCCTAGCTCCGGGAAGAAAACTGAAACTGCAACTCAGGCTGACCCGAGCGTAAAACAAAACATAAACACTCGAGTCAGGACATACATACTTATATAGTGTAAGTTAATTCAAGTGTACTGTAATATAGAGCAAGTAACTTAAAGGATGCTTGGGACTGCCCATCCTCTAAGGATCCGTTAAACTATTTACTATGTAGTAATACATCGCTATTATAATAGTGTCTATTTGTAAATTAAACTTACTTTTAAATAGCGTTAAGGCTTTACATTTTCCACCTTAACACAAATAATGCCAATAGTCTATACAGTATCGTAATACCTCCTGATCGGGAAGCTACCAGAGGATACTCCATAGGTACGACACAAATAGAAACTTGTAGAAGGCTCGCTATGGTAGGTGACACGGCACAACTAGGCAATGCCAGGGTAGATATACCAATTGCTATCCGGACCGATGGAAACGCGCAGCGCGCAGCTGCCGCCCACCTCGAACAACACTCCCAAATCAAAGGTGCGCACCAAAACAATCACAAAAGTAATAGAATGGCATACGAAGAAATGCGTCCGATCAGAGGTGCTACCTCATTAATCCGAGAATCGCTCCTATTTTAGCCACCTTATGCCAACTCACGGGAGTCGGGTCCACGTATTTACCTCAAGGAAAACGTCACCACCATCCTACTTCATTCTGGGCAAGAGATTTATTCTTGATTAAAGAAACGGCAAAGAAAAGAACTTGAAGATTTTGTGTGTTTATAATGAGCGAGATAAATTAATTGCTGTTGAAATTTTTTTTTTTTAAAGGATGCTACAAAAATTTTCAGCAAGATTTTGGAACGAAAAGTTTTATACAAAGATTAAAACCCTAATGAAAGCTATGGAAAAAGGTAACGTTTTGCTATAAAAACTACTGACTGATTTATAAATCCATATAGATATTGCAGTATGCATTTTAAAATACGCCAAACCGACGCAATACAATACGCCCAAAATTTATGCAAAAGTAACATTTTTAATTTATACGTTTATACGTTACTTATACCATTACAATGCGTGCCCTTTTTAAATTCGAAATTATCAGTTTATTAATATGCTATAAATTCTTAACATTTATTACTAAATTAAAAAGATAAAACTTTGGTTACATCTCTCTCTGATTCTTATTATCATAAAAAGGCGATTTATTATCCAAATGGACCCAATATTACAAATTTTTAAAGCAAGTATATAATCCAATTTTTTATTTTTTTCATTTTTATTCCCATTTAGAGTTATCCTTTAAACAAAGTGAAACTTTCATTTATTATTTAGCATTTTGGAAATGATTTGATCAAATTAAAATATATATAAATTGGGAAGTAAATTTTACTGGAAAGAGAAAAATAACGTAAGAGATATGAGTAAAGAGAAAAACGCATATGAAATAGGCAAGCAGATAGGAGAATGGATACTGCGCATGACTGAGATTTAGGAGAAAATTGTGTTTTGAAAAATGCAAGAAATAAATTTTGTTGAATGGAAAAAAAATCTATGGAAATCAAAATTTTAAAGTAATGCGTTGAATTTAGAGGCAACATATTTGATTTGAACGCTAGAATATTCCTTCCCTCTAAAAATACATGCCACTGATAAATTTACTCATTTACACTAAGGTCATATTTTTTAAGAATGTGTACCATAGCCATAATATATTATGCCCAAAATATACCAAATAACGGATTAAAATTCTATACGTTTTCTTATATATATATACGGTATTTATTTCCTAAATTTACGCGCCCTTTTTAACGCGTAATTACCCAGTTCATTTATACACTAAAAAAAAAATTGAAATTCTGACCGTGCTGAGACTCAAACTCGTGACCTGTCATGAATAGCCCAGATGTCTTAACCACCTAAGCTATTAATGTTTTCTTAATTAAAACTTGATTTGTTAGAAATTAAGTTATTTACCATCTTCGACAAAACCCCAAATTAAAGTTAATTCTTAACCATGTCAAAATTTTAGCGATCTTATTATTTAATTAAAAATTTGGTCAATTGTTTTTATTTTTAATCATTTTAAAATTTAGATTTTTATATAATAAACCCCAAAGTTTTTAAAATACAAGTGAAAAATACTTGTTAAAAATTTGGGTTGTTACACGTGTCCTTCAAGCCGGTCCTGGACCTATACTCTAAGTTTACTATGTTTAAGAAGGAATGGTTCTTCGTCAAGGACGACTCTGTTTCTTTTCGCCTTTTCACTTCTGGCTGTAAGTTGAATTTCGTTTGTAATTTCTCTGTCCCGACTGCAATGCTTCTTCTTATATGCTTCTGTTTCTTGCTAGCGATAGGTGGCTTTGCGGTCGTGGAGAATGATCGCCTGGTACAGATGGCTGGGGAGATAGAGGCCATCTCAGGAAGGGATAGGTCAGCTTCTTACCTGATCAGGAATGCCACTCTCATGGAGCACAACTTGATTTTTCCACGTCAATCTGTGGTTAAGCAGAGAGATACAGCCGAGGACAGGGCTGCCAAAGCTAAAGGCGGGGCCACGACAAAGAGTAGCAAGAGGAGGCCCTTCTCGATACCTCCAGTCGTCGGGGGAAAGAAGCTTAAGAAATCTGATGGACCCTCTCCCAGCACGTGTCCAGATGTTCTAGAGGAGGAAAGTGGAGAGGAGGAAAGAGGCGAGGAGGAGACCGGAGGTGATGGAGAGGGTGACGGTGGTAACGGTGGCGAAGGGCAGAGTGGTAGTGGCATTGGTGCCTTGACTTCTGGGCAAGCGGGTGAGATTCAAGAGTGGACGGATGATGCTTTCCGTCAAGCCTTTGAGGGGTTGGAGGAAGGGCCGGCCTTGGTGGAGAAACCGAAGAAGTCTGATAAGGCCGGGACTGGTGCCAGTCTATCTTCTGAGAGTATTTTAGCTAAGGCAACTCCGACGGTTCAAGGTGAATTCTTAACTCCTTTTTTAACTTCATACGTTTCTTGAATTATAGTCTCATGCATGCTTGTAACACTTGGTTTTTATTTCAGGAACGAGTAGGGCGGCCAAGACATCAGAGATTCGGCACCGCCTCGAGCAATTCAAACTCTTCAAAGCTTCTGCTAAACCGAAGCCTTCGACTGACCGTTCTGGGGGCGTAGTCGGCTACCGTCCTCTTCTCGGAGTTATTGAAGAGGATATCCAAAAGAGAAAGAGGAGGCATTCCATGTTCGAACCTTCACTTGGACCTCAGCCCTCAACCCAGCTTATTCATGACATCACGGAGGAAGATACTGAGTCCATACCATCTCCGCATCCATCAGAGAATCCTTCCGTTACTCATATTGATCGTCCCGGCTTGGCTCGTAACCCATTTGCGGGTCATCCAGATTTGGACCCGAGTTCTCATGATATTTCCTTCGATGAGGTTACCGGTGAGCACCTCCTGCCCCGCCATCCTATGGTAAGGGTGCTTGACGAGGCTAAGTCTTTGGATCTCGACTTGTTGACCACTCGAATTGTGACAATGGGGGACGAGGCCAAGGCAAACATCGATCGGGTGGATGAAAAGACCAAGAAGTTGATGGAGCATCACGCCCGACTGATCAAGGCTGGAGGAGAAATCGGAAGTGCTAACATTTGCCTGCGGCTAATGGTTTCCGATCAGGCCATTCAGATCTCCCAGCATGAGGTGGCCTCAAGACGGTTAAAGAAAACTATGGAGGAGGCTAGCAGGGCCGAGCTGCGAAAGATGGAGGCCTCCTGCAAGGAACGAATCAATATGGCCATTGCCACGATGGATGAGGTTCGGAGAGCCGATCTTGAGCAGATAGAGGAGTTATCTGGGAGGCTTGAGGCCGCAGAGCTTGCTCAAGCCATGCTGAAGGAGGAGATGGAGGCGATGCGGAAATCCCTTCAGGCTGACTGCTCGAGATACCGATTGGAGAGAGTTACTGCTGTCGCAAGGCTTTCGGCTTCCGAGGCCCGGATGAGGGAGTTTGAGGAGAACGAGGGGATGATGGATAAGATGCTCCAGGACATGTACTTCCGTACTTGGAAGCAGGGCAACCTGTCCTGGATGGACGACTATCCTCGGGTCATGGCTAGGATATATCTTCGGGCTTTTGAGGAGGCCAAGGATGAGGCGGATAAGGAAGGTGGTGTAACTTTCAGGATGGATGTGGTCACGGCCCAGTTTACTGAGGAGGAGAAAGTGGCAGTGAAGGAGGGCATGCGGCTGCTTACCGCCGAGGAAGTGGGAGTGCAGTTGGGAGATGATGATCAGGGAGTAGATGCTGGTAAGTTTTCCCTCTCAATCTTTTCTTAACACGATTGCGTATCATTTATCTGATGGATTCCTCTCCTGAATCAGACAGGTGGGACCTCTGGCCAGCATGCTGGGAGTTCTGATCCAGCGGTCAAATAGATCCCGGAGGGCTAGCAGGATAGAGGCGGAGGCCCGCTGCAGCTGACTATTTTTTTTGTTTAATTGGCAATTCCTGAATATACTAGTCCAAAACATTAATGTACTTTCAGGTTGTAATTATGTAATTATGTCACTGTAGCGAATGATTTCATTTATATAATGTTATAACATAAGCTGATTCTATCATATTTGAATGCTGTCGTTATTTCGACATGTTGCATAAGAAATATAGCTGTGTATATGCATGTGCTTTAATCGTGTTTGATGCTAAGCTCTCGCTTAAAATATAATTTCAGGTCTCGCAATGTTAGTGTGATATGTGAATAGGCTATAGCTACATGTTTATGTACAAGAAAAGAAAGTACCGCCCTTCATGTTTTAGTTGTAGACGGTAGCTTTGAATGTTTTGTGTGATTGAGGATGGAATGCAGCTGAGTGACCAGTTATCCAGTTGTGAGTTCTTATTTCCACTAGCGAGTGTCTCCCATCTTGTGTCCTGTACTTTAGTGATCGTTATAGAGGATAGGAGGAAAGTTTTTATGAATAAAATGGAAATATAAGAAATAGTAAAACTTCCAATCACGGAAGGCCTTCGATGTGCTTAAGTTCGTGGCAAACGGGTTTTGTAGTCACTTTCCCTAGCTGTGGGTCTTGGAGACATTCGTCACCCAACTTACGCCTCCACGGGGAGTTTTCTTTTTTACCACAGCCATACTTAAGACACATCGGAGCCGAGATCGCGCACAGTAACTACCCGGGCCATTATGGCCCGTAATCGTGGGTATTATTCGATTTACCGTGGCCGGCTAGCGTGGGTGCCGATCGTCAACTGTGAACTGCCCCTGGCTGGTTACACCTTATGTTGGGGCTTATAATCGGTTCATAGTCGCCGGCGAGCCGAACGCCGCAATGAGCTGCCTTGGCTATAGTCGACCTTCTCGGTGGCTTATGATCGGCTCATTACAGTTGGATTTGAGGACCGTCGCGAGCAATGAGTTAACCTGCAGCAGAGGGATGCTGGAGCAAAAGTGTCTCATTGATGAGGGCATAGATTCGTATAGTACTTGTTAGGTCTTGTCCAGGGAGGTTGTGCTGTGAAGTGTCCAGAATGGAAACGTCGTTATACAGGATTTTGTACAACAGAAAAGGATAAAGATTAACAAGCAGCCAAGATATAAATGAACAAGTTAAAAAAGAGACAAAATTTTTAGAGTGGTTTGGCACGAAAATGCCTACGTCCACTGATTCTCTTTATTAATTCACTTCATATGGGCAGTACAAGTTAAGAAAAGTACCGACGAAGGTGTTGGATGTTCTATGCCCTCTGGAACACCTCTCCGTCCACTGTTGACAAAATATAAGCTCCGTTGTGGAGATCTTTATGAATTACATAGGGCCCGTCCTAGATTGGATCTAGCGCTCCGGGGCACAGAAAGATCCATTTGAGGACAAGATCTCCTTCTTGTAAGCTACGGTGTTTGACTTTGGAGTTGTATCGTGCTGCCACTTTTTGCTTGTGAGCTGTCGCTTTGAGTGCCGCATCGTTTCTTCTCTCTTCAATTAGATCCAAAGACATGTGGAGGATTTCTTCGTTCTCTTCTGGGTTGTAGTGGATCCTACGATGGGAGGGCACTACAGTTTCAACTAGGAGCATGGCCTCCGATCCGTATGCCAAAGAGAAAGGAGTATGTCATGTTGATGTTCTGTAAGATGTGCGGTAAGCCCAAAGTGTCGTAGGAAGTTCATCCACCCAAGCGCCTTTTGACTTTTCAAGTTTCTTCTTGATTAGAGTTTTGAGAATTTTGTTGACTGCTTCGACTTGTCCGTTTGCCTGGGGATAAGCTACAGATGATAAGCTTTTGTGAATCCCATGCTCTCGGCACCAGTCGGTGAATTCTTCACTGTCAAATTGAAGTCCATTGTCCGATATGATTTTGAGTGGAACCCCGTACCTGCATAAAACATTTTTGATCAAGAAGTTAATAACTTTTGCTAAAGATATTTTGTTTAGAGGCTCCGCTTCCACCCATTTGGTGAAATAGTCAACTGCCACTATGGCATATTTGGCTCCTCCTCGGCCCATCGGCAGTTCACCAATCAAGTAAATTCCCCATACTGCAAAGGGCCAAGGGCTGGTCATTTGAGTAATTTCGTTTGTTGGCAGTCGAGGAATCTTAGCAAATTTCTGACATCTATCACATCTCTTGACGAAGTCTAGGGCGTCTTTGTTTAAGGTAGGCCAGAAATATCCATATCGGAGTATCTTCTTTGCCAGAGTCTGCCCCCCAGTGTGGTCTCCGCAACTTCCTTGATAGATGTTGGATAAGATTTCCTTGGCTTCCCTTTCGACGACATATCTTAATAAGGGGTTAGAGAAGCCGCGCCGATAGAGGATGCCTTCTTGTATCGTGTAGCGGGAAGCACTCCTCAGGATTTTCCTGACTTCGCTACGCTCGTTGGGTAGTGTGCCATCTTGCAAGTACTTCCCGATAGGAGTCATCCATGTTTCTTCTTCGATTGCAGCTATCAGATCCTCTTGTTCGAAACTTGGGGCTAGTTGTTTTGAGATGGCTACTATTCCAGAAATGGTGCTGTTTTTCATGCTAGCTTGCTTTGCCAGTTCGTCAGCCTCTCGGTTCTCCCCTCGAGGAACATGTTTGATTAAATAGTGATCCAATTGAGTGAGCAGCAGCTTGGTCTTCTTTAGATATGCTGTGAGTCGTTCTCCTCGAGTCTGGAATTCTCCTAGTATTTGATTTACAATAAGTTGAGAATCGCTATGGAGACATAAAGAACTGACTCCAATTTCTAAAGCAAGTTCCAGTCCTGCTATTACTGCTTCATATTCTGCATCGTTGTTGGTGGCAGTGAATTCCAACCTTAGGGCATAGTGCAGCTTCTTTCCCCTGGGGATGATTATCACAATACCTTCCCCCGAGCCCTGTTCGTTTGATGCTCCATCTATAAAGAGATTCCACTTAATATCTTTTGCTATTTCAGATTGATCCTTACCTTCGTTGGTAGTGAATTCGGCAATAAAATCGGCCATGGCTTGTCCTTTGATGGCGGTGCGAGGATGGTAGGTGATATCATATTGACTCAGTTCAATGCACCACTTAAGTAGTCGCCCAGAAGTGTCGGGGCGATGGAGTACCTGCCTTAGCGGTTGATCGGTTAGAACTCTGATGAAATGAGATTGAAAATAGTGTCGTAAATTCCGTGACATGATTAGCAAGCAGTATGCTAACTTCTCAAGTTTAGGGTATCTGGCTTCTGCCCATGTCAATCTCTTGCTTACAAAGTATACGGGCCGCTGCGCGCGGTTGTCTTCTCTCACCAAAGCGGCGCTTAAAGCATGGGACGATACAGCAGGGTATAGGTATAGTTCTTCACCTTCATTTGGAGTTGAGAGTACTGGTGGTCTCTGAAGGTGTTCGATTAGATTAAGGAAGGCTGTCGAGTATTCGTCAGTCCACTCGAACTTTCCTTTGTCTTTCTTTAGAGCTTCGAAGAAAGGGATGCATTTGTCGGTTGCTTTAGAGATGAACCTGCTTAGGGCGGCCACTTTCCCATTTAGGCTTTGCATCTCTCTTCGAGCGGATGGTATCTTGATATCTTGCAAAGCCCGGACTTGTTCGGGGTTTGCTTCAATCCTCCTGGCATGGACGATGAATCCCAAGAACTTTCCCGACGATACTCCGAAGGAGCACTTTAGAGGATTCAGCTTCATTCCATATTGGCGAAGTACTTGAAACATCTCATCCAGGTGGTTTATATGATCGTTGGCTTTCCTTGATTTTACCAGCATGTCACCCACATAGACTTCCATAGTTTGTCCTATTAATTCCGCAAACATCTTGTTGACGAGGCGCTGATAAGTAGCTCCGGCGTTTTTAAGTCCGAAAGGCATTACTTTGTAGCAGTACAATCCCTGGTCAGTGATCAAAATAGTGTGATCTTGATCGGGGGCATGCATAGGGATCTGGTTATAACCTGAGTATGCGTCCATAAAGGATAAGAGTTCGTGTCCGACTGTGCTGTCCACGAGCTGATCGATTCGGGGGAGTGGGAAGCAGTCCTTCGGGCAAGCGTCATTTAAGTTGGAGAAGTCGGTACATGTTCACCACTTCCTATTAGCCTTCTTTACCAGTACCGGGATGGCGATCCATTCTGGGTAGATGGCTTCTCGTATGAAGTCATTGGCAAGTAAGTTCTTTACTTCTTCCTCGAGGGCTGCTGATCGTTCTGCCCCCATGCTCCTCTTTTTCTGCTTCACTGGCACCTTGGTGGGATCGATGTTCAGTACATGGCATGCTATGTCTGGGGAGATTCCTGTCATGTCGGCGTTTGTCCATGCAAATACATCCATGTTGTGGCAAAGAAAATCGACAAGTTGATCCTTCAATTCCGCTCTTAACTGAGACCCGACTCTTAGCAGTCTAGTTGGGTTGTGTTTGTCTACAGATACAAATTCCATAGCCTCTGCAGGCTCGGTGGTGGCCTCCCCCTCCTTGTCCCTGGGGTCTAATTCGTTGAAAGGATCGCTGGTGTATCGAAGAGGAGGGGCTTTCTTTAATTGCTATGTTTCCAAGTTTTTCTTGTAGAGAGAAGTCTCTGCCTCCTTCCCTTTGTCTTTCCTGCGGTTATTGCGAAGTTCGGTTACATAGCAATCTCGAGCGGCGTCTTGATCTCCCTCTATTTCTCCTATTCCATTATCCGTTGGAAATTTCATCTTCAGGCACCACGGGGCTAGGACAATTTGGAAGTCAGACAATGCTAATCTTCCTAAAAAGGCGTTGTAGGCTGAGTGGCTCTCTATCAGCACAAATGTTTGTTTTCATGTCAAAGAGGTCCAATTGCCCGAGGGGCATTTTCGCATCCCCGGTGAAACCATGTAGCGGTTTGCTGCAGGGAGACACATCCTTCATTGACAGCCTCATTTTGTTGAAAGCGTGCTTGAATAAGATATTTACTGAGCTTCCAGTGTCTACTAGGATTCGGAAAACCTTGGCTGGACCGAACCAGGCAGAGATGACCATAGGATCCATGTGAGGGTACTGCCTTCCCTCTAGATCACGCTAACTGAATGTGATATCATCATTCTCTTTCCGTTTCTGGTGGCGTTCTTCTGTAACATAATTAACGTAGCCTTCATTGTTTCTAAATGACTTACCGTATTTCTCCATTTCTGCCCAGCTTCCGTCGGCGATGTGTGGTCCTCCTGATATGGTAAGGACCACTATCTTCTCTTAACTGGAGCCGCTGGTGTTGCGATTTCCTCCGCCAACTTCCGAGAGGGGTAGCCCTGGGTTCTCGTTGGCAAGAGTTGAAGTCATGTTCTGACCTTTCACATAGCGCTCCAGTCTCTTCCTTCTGATGTGTTCTTCAATCAAGTCCCGGAGGTGATGGCATTCATTGGTGTCATGCCCATGAGATTCGTGGAAGCGACAGAACTTTCCAGACTTAATTGCGTTATCCGATTCCTTCTTGTGCGGGGGCGCTTGTATCTAACTTCGTCTTGGGTGGCCAAGAAGATGTTTTCGATTGTTTCATTTAGAGGAGTGTAAGAGTCAAATCTTGGTCCTGGCCTATATAAGCGCTTTTCTCCCTTCTTGCACCCAGCACTATCTCTCGAGTCATTTCTTCGAACGTCCTTTGCTATTGCGGATTTCATGCCATGAGCTGCCTTGGTTTGTTGCCCAGTCTGCCTTTCAATGGCAGCGCCTTCAAGCCTCATATCTTTCCCGGCTTCGTGGAAGAAATCGGGCAAGGTAGCTGGCTTCTCTTTCGTTAGTCTCCTGGCAAATTTAGTATCTGGGTGTACACCACTGTAGAGGGCCATTAGGATAAGCTTCTCGTCGGCATCTTGGAATGCGTCCACTGCGGCGTTGAATCGGGTTAGATATTGTTGCACTGTCTCCCCGGGCTTCTGTTTGATATTAGATAGGGAATAAGCGTCCTTGGGTTATTCCACATGAATGCGAAACTGGCTGATGAACTTTTCTTTCAACATTTCCCATGAGCTGATGGACCCTTGGGGTAGATGGCAGAACCAGGAGGTAGCTAGATCTGCCAAGAATAGTGGGAAGCATTTACACAACACTCCCTCTGTTGCTCCGCTTATGAGCATATGCTGTGTGTATCTTTGTAAGTGTACGACGGGGTCAGCGGTTCCCTTGTAAGATTCCATTGTTGGCATTTTCCATTCCCGGGGGGTGATGGCTGTTTCGATATTACGGGTGAAGGGCTGGTCACCCTAGCGCCTGTTCCCCGATCCCTTTGTTCCCGTTGGACGCACTCTCTGACCAATCGTGCCATCCTTTCATCAGAACTTGGAGCGGATAGAAATGAGTTTGGTTCTTCCCGGCGGGATTGATTCCGTCCAGATGACCTGTAGGGATGGTATCGTCTATCACTCCTAACATTCTCCAATGGCTGTCTCTGGTCTTCTGGAGGCACGCTGGGGTCAGCCGAAGTTGGCCCTTGCCTTGATTTTCCCCTGCTGGGTTCTGTTCTCAGCACTTTCTCGGGTCCAAATTCGGGCGGGACTCCAGCTCGGCCCCGTCCATTGGTGTTTCCATGGTTAGGTAGCATGACGGCTCAGCTACATCCGATCCCTGCCTGGTACCTCCCCTGTTGGGTTCGGTTCCAAGTGTTTCCTCGGGTCGGAATTCGGGCTGAGTCCGGGCTCGGCTCCTACCATAGCTATTTCGGTTGTTAGCCTCTTCGAAGAAGAAAGACCTTTGTCGTCTCCCAGATCCTCCAGACCGGGATTCACCTCATGATTCAGTGTTGCGGTTGGTTTCTTCAACATCCCTTAAGCGTGACATGAGTTGATCCACCAAGGCTTCTTGTTGAGATGCGAAGCGGTTAGTTACTTCAGCTACAACCCTGTCCAGATCCTCCCTTGTAATTGGTTGTTCCATAGCAAGGGCTGCCGGATTCGTCTGATTTACATTTTCTGTTGGAACCAGACGATTGCCTTGGTCTCTGATCACTGGGTCTGGGATACTGCCAGTTGCGATGTTCTTTCCTTTTTTAGCATCTTTCTTCCGTCCGGGAGGCATGTCTTCCAAGCAATGAACGATGCTGATAGGAAAAGGGTTAAGTGGGAGAAGCTGAAGCTCCGAGCTCCTTCTCTCAGTGAAAGAACCAAAAATGTTTGCACAAAAAATGGGCAAACACCTCCAAGTCGTGTGTTTTAATTGATTTTATATTGTTTTTAGTGGATTAGGTGATTTATGCAAATATGTAAAAAGTAGGGACTAAACTGTAAAAGACACACAGATTTATAGTGGTTCGGCCAGAATATGCCCACGTCCACTTTATATGTTATTCTCGTCTTTTTCCTTCAGATTACAAGTACAAAGCTTTGATTACAAGATTATGAAAGCTGTTTGAAAGTTCCTTCCGTGCTTGAGCTCTCAAACTTGTCTGCCATTGTTGTACCCCTGCCCCTCTATTTATAGAGTGAGGTCGGGGCAGGGGTCTTGGATGTATATGGCTGCTGGTGGGCCTAGGCTGAGGCAATCTGGCCTGGTAGTGCTAGTTCGGTACGCCTTCCTCATGTTGGTTCGGTAGGAGGTGGTATGTTGTTTGGACCGGTAGTAGGTGGAGTGAGGGTTGGTCCGGTCGTAGGTTGGGGATGTGCTAGTCCGGTGAGATGTTTGGACCGGTAGGGCTCGATGGAGAGTTGGTTCGGTAGGAGTTAGGGAGTGGTTGGTTCGGCATGCATTGGCTTCCTCCTCCTTGATTCGGTGGTAGGTGGATGGTCCGGTCCGGTGACTGTTTGGACCGGTGGTGTTGCCTTCTTCTCTTGATTCGGTGGTAGGTGGAAACCTGCCCAACAGTTGAAATTTTGAATCCCGTTGATTTTGATAGTTGTTTTTCAAAGTTAAAGAGATTATATTATTATAAGATAAATGAATTTGGAATGAATCTTATATAAGTGAAGTAAAATAGTGAAGTTGTATAAGTAAGGTTTATAAATGTGATTTATAATTAAAAGGAATTTTAAAAAGAATATAAAGCACTGAATTCACTACCGTTGTTGGGAAATAATAAGGGTGATGACTGCAGCATCGTAAGTATCATTTTCGAGTTTCTATATAATGGATTTGCTACCAGTAGTAAATTGAAAATTGAATTTTTCGTTGTGATAAACAAACTTAAAATCCAAGTTGAAATTGATAAATATAAGTGAAATGAATTTGGACTTATAATATAAAATAAAGGATAATTTAACTTTAGAAGAGTTAAATAAATTTGAGATAGTATAATAAATATATGATTTGAAAATTAATTGAAGGAAAGTTAAATAAATTGAATCGAATTTGAACTGGATTAGATAAGTTATTGAAATGGAAATTAAACTTTAGTGGTGAAGTGATTATATAATATGAATTTGAAAGTTTAAATAATAATAAGTTATATAACTTATAAAAATGGGAAAACGTGAGTAAAACCAAATATTAAAATGGTTAAACAATTTTGTTAAGAAAACCAAAATCTGAATTTGAATAGTGATATGGAATTTGACTTAAGTAAAAGTTAAATAAAATGATGAGTTAGACGAAAATTTAGATTTGCGAATTATGAAATGGTAAATGAAATCTGAATTGGATTTATGAGTTAAAGTTTAAGTTAAGTGAAACAAAATGATGTTTAAAAAGGAATTTAACTTAAGTGATGTTGAATCAAGTTGATTGTGATTAATAAAGTGAATATGCAAAGTAAAGTTGAGTAACAAGAAGTTAATGAAGTGAAGTAGTTAAATGAATATGAATATAAATTTGAGTTATATGATGAAATTCAACTTTAGTTGTAAAATGAATTATCAATTGAATTAATGAATGAATTGATAAGGAATTAATGGATGTAAGTGTTAATTCATTAAAAGCTAATGAAATCGGGAATTGAATAATTGAAAGAAAGTAAAGTGAATTGTTTTGGTAATATGGATATACATTGGTTGTTAGATGGATGTTAGTTGATTGTATAGGAACTCACATGAAAGTGAATTAATGAAAGTGAAAGCTAAGTAATTGAATCCAAATTGGAAGTAAGTGAATCTAAATAGAATTGAATTTTATTTTATTTGAATTGAAAGTTAACTAACTTGAATGTAAATTAGTGAATGTAAACTAATTGAATATAAATAAATGATGTTAGTAAAGTCCAATGTTAACAAAATCAAATATGATTTAATTGAAAATAAATTCAATTGAATATTAATGAGAAGTGAAAGTATATTGATTTGGTTATGGATTGATTGGATACATATTGGTTTGTTGGATGATAGTTGTTTGACGGTTGGATTTGTTGCTTATCGTTTGCATTTGCTATATTGGAATATATAGTTGTTGCATTGATATATGTGTATATTGATATTACTTTCATATATACATGTTTCTCATTAATTGTTGAGTGTTTAGTAGGTGTGGATAGCGCTTGCTTCGCATTTATAGCTGGCTTTCACGCTATAATAGCCGTATATGCTCGCTAATAATATATAAGGTACGTATCTCGGATTAAATATCGTACTTTTACACTTTTTTCCCTACATGATGCCTCATCCTCGAAGATGAGATGTATATTTTTGATATATATATATATATATATATATATCTGTGTGTGTGTGTGTTGTGATCCTACTACGATCGAACCGCACAAAGGAGGCTATGGCAAAAAAATTGAAAGTTTAAGGGATTAGAAATTTTGGATAATTTGTGATAATTTTTTTTTTGATTTTTGAGTTATAATTTGAAAAGATAACTATGAATGGATTTGAAAACATAGAAAAGTTTTTGTAAGAAGTTTAACTAAATAATTTTTGAAATGTTAAAGGCTTAAATGAATTTGATATCTAAACTGAATGAATTGTGTTGAAAAGTTAACGGATTTTGTGACTTTTCTTACTTGGTAATTTTAGGGACAAAATTCTTTTAATTAAGGGAGAATGTAACGACCTAGAATTTCAGTCATTTGAATTCGGATATTTAATTGATTTTAAATATTTACAAATAAATTTTATAAGCTCGATAACTTACATTTGAAATATAGCGATTTAATTAGATAATTAAATTGTTAATTTAATATTTGAAATTGCAGAAAAATTAAAATTTGGATTTAATATGAATGAAAATGATTTATAAAGTTGTATTAAATTCTATTTGAATTAGAATGATGTTAGAGAACTTTTAAAATTGAATTAAAAGTAAAATTATAGAAATTGAATATTTTAATATTTAATTAACGTGTGAAAATAATCATTTTCATACAGTCTCTGATTTCGACGAAACTAATTTCATTGGATTCATAATATTATATTATTGTAAGATTTCAAATATCGTGTTAATTGGATTTACGGTTTGTCCGTGGTAAGCTGAAATGCGTAGAAATTTGTTTAAGCGACTTTTAATTAAATAGTCAATTTGAAAACTTGTCTTCCAAATATGATTGAATTGGCTTTCAATATATATTCCATTGCGTTCGGAATGGGGGTAAAACATTATAAATGCCAGGTGGCACGTTTCTTTTGGAGTTCGAAAAAATTTCGGGTGAATAGTGCGCGTAAATTTTCTATAAAAGGCCACCACATTTCATTGTTTTCACTCAAGCCCTAGCTAGGGGCCATTATATTTCGAAGGCCGAAACTGTTCAATTCTTCTTCCTTTAATCTCTTCCAATCCATCCATTTATAGCAAAAATCTTCAAATAGCAAATGATAGAGCTTCGTAAAATCTTCAGATCCATACAGATTAACCATCGTAAAATGTGACGTGGAGGAGGAAGATTGGCCTCGTTCTTCATGGTTTTCAAGGCGTTTTACAAGGAGAAAGGGAGGTCAAGCTAGGCCGGATCTAGGTCGTGGGTGTGTGGGAGCACGGTGCATGTATTGATGGTGTCTGATCGTCATCTGGTGGAGCGAGCGTCGAACGACGGTCGGTCAAAGTTTTGGAGTGATGGGTTCTTCGGCCTGTAAGCTTTTCACGCGTGAACGAGGAAGAAAATAGACTTGCTACCGAGATCTGCATCTTAGAAATGAATGGCCTTCATCAAGTGGGTTTTAAAAAAAGGTGAAATTAATTTATATATTAAATTGTATAAACTTCTACATATGATAACTTTGTCATACGAGGTCCATTTTTGATGAAACAAGTTGCGTTGGGCCCGTATTGACGAGCACTACATTATAAAGCTGTCTTGGAGTTGATTGGAGCTAGTGTAAATTTTCGGTAAAATTAAACGCATGTTTAATTCTATTCCGAATAAAACACTGCAACTGCTATTGGAAGTAATGTGAGTACAATTCACTCTTTCTGACTTATTGATATTTATATACAAGTGAGAATAAATTTATTTATGATGTTTGATGATTGTTTGGATGATATATGATATATTATCTATATATTGATTGGTATTTGGATATCCTGTCCAATGGAGCAGATGAGACCCTATATGTTCTCATATATGAGCGGATGACCCTTTGTACACGCGTCTGCCTCAAAGCGGACATTGTACATATATTTCTAAAATGTACATTTGTTGCAGGTGACAGGTTAGAGGGATCCAAGTGGATTCCTCACCAGTATTGATTTATTTATAGATATTGTGATATATGCTATTATCATGTATATATGATGTTTTGGATGCCGTGATTGATGTATTTAGTGTTGTTGTAGCATTGGGCTTATTTTTGGAATTTTAAAAATATTAAAGTGATAATTTCCAAATTTAAAAGGATTTTCAAGTGATTTTGAAAATAGATATTTTGTTAATTTTTGAATCGTTAAGGAATGGATTTATTTGAAATAAATAAATAGTTATAATTTTCATGTTTTAAAAATTATGATTTTTGTGAAATATAATAAGAATGTGATTTTTGGGAATAAGGAGTTTAATATTTGGTAAAATAGTTTAAACTGAGATTTTGAACTATTATAAATGATATATATAAGATTTATAAAATTGAATTTTTATAAATCAAAATGATGGAATTATAGATAAGTTTTGTAAACGTTAAAATGAAGTATAAATGGATCTTGTAAGTAGATAAGATTTATGAATTTGTGAAGTTATAAAAGAATGAATTTTGTAAATAAAGAGATTTATAAGTAATTAACTTCTAAATCGAATTTTGGCATATAAATAGGATATAAATGGAATTGGTTAATAAAGAGATTTTATAAGTTGAAGTTTGTGTAAAATATAAATGGAATTTATAAACATTGTTTTATAAATCCAAAATTAATTGAATTTGTTAAGTTAAATATAGAAGTTTATTAAAGTTATTATATCCATGATTTTGGACAGTGGATAATCCTTTAAATTTAATGTTGCAAAAATAAAAATTTGGTTGGGAACTATATCCATGACTTTGGATAGTGGATAATCCTTAAATTAAATGTATAGAAGCTTTAATTTGGTAAACGATTTATATTCACGATTAAGGACAGTGAATAATGTATTAAATAAAATGGATATATTTTGGGAAGTGATAATTTAAAATTGAGTTGATTGGTTTGAAGATGTTTTAAAATGTGTTAAGTATGGAATACATAGATTTCAACGTTCATTGTTGAAATAGATGTTTTCGAGAAGTAAGGAAATGATGGACTATAACACTGTCGTCATAGTAAATGATTTTCGAATGAAGATGTTTTGCATAATATATGGGATTTATATATCTATCTTATTTTCGTATCCCTATACTAATGGTTTTGGGTTGTCGTAAATATTTTTTATGCAACATTCGTTTTGACTCAAATAAATGTGTTTAAAGAGGAAGTTTTCCTTACAGAATAAAATATGTACTTAATCCTGATTTAAATACATGGAATATTTCTTAAGTGTTGAAAATAAAAAGATTTGTGAATTACTTATTTTTAAATAGTATATGGAAATGTTTTCCAATGTTGAAATTATTATTATTTGTGCATAGCGGAAAACATTTCGAAAGTATAATATTAATCTTAGCCAGCATACGTACCATTATAGTATGCCTACTATAGCTACCATGTTAGATGGCAGGTTCTACAACTAAAACCGTACAAGGCGCGTATTGGTAATTGGATTTCCAACAAATGGTCAGGCCAAGGAACTTCCCATTTCCACATGGGTACGTCTCTGGAGGGACGCCTCGAGAACCTAACCGGATCTCTGCCAACACAAGGCCGAGTTACCTCTATAACTAGGTAACTACTACACGAGTATGCCATCTCCTGGTCGTAACCAACCTTTATCCCGGGATTCACCAATAACCACAAAGTAATAAATTTGCAGCTACCACATAGGTTAAGTATTTGGGCTCCATACCATGATACCACCTCTATCCAGAAGGAAATGAACATACTCTCAGGGGGCTACCCCAAAATAACCTTGCCGCATTCTTCCTATTTTAACCATTCTGGGTTGTGAAGTTCAACGAAGTCTCATCCGCAAAGCTACGCTTTTCACAAAAGCCATGCTTTGAGCAACAAATGATCAGCAGCATTTCGTATGCCACATTACCAAATTTGGGAATGTATCACTAGTAACCATCAACTACATAACCTCTGAGCTCGTACGTCTCAGAGAAGGGTGTTAAGCTAGGAGAATAAATCTCCGCCACCAAACAGAAATGTATTTGATAGAAACAAGCTTTACATCCCAAAGGTAATGTCAGACACACATCCATACAAGTCTGTTCCGGGTTCGAACAGAAAGGCACTTCAAAAGAAGCCCTTGCAAATCCGGATAATCCCTAATCACGTCCACACTTTCCATCACAAAGGGTGATCAAATCTCTATACCGGGGACCAGTCGGTGCAGAGACATTCGATGGGTTATCCTTTCGTTTTCGAAAAATATCCGATCTTCACCACCAGTCTTCAAATGCTATCCATATCATCGTATCATTATTCGGAATGGTTATATGACACAACGGTCCTCTTCCGGCTAAACCGAAAAATGAGCGCAATATTTAAAAAAAGAACATATGGATATGGGATCTCAGTTAAGTCACAACTTATTATCCAAAACTTTTCTTTCAAATGGTTAAACAAATTACCATTTACAAATCTTTTTAAACAAAAAGATTCACTTCCAGAAACCTTTCAATGGTTTAAACAATTCTCATACTTAAATCTTTTAAGCAGAAGATTCACCTTTTTTTAAAACTCCCTTTCAATTTAAAACAAGGTTCACCAATCTTTATCAAAGATTTATTCATAGCCTTTCAGAACAATTCTATTTCAAATTTTGATTAACTCATCCAGTCTTTAAATCAAAGACTTATTTTTATAGCTTTTAAAACAATTTCCAAAGATTCATTCATAACTTTCAAAGCCATCTATTTCAAACTTGAAATCTTTTCATCATAATTTGGAAAATCTTCTTATATAAAAGCTATTATTATTTAAAAACACTTGTTTCCGTTTCGGAAAACCCGATTTTATTTGCACGGGTTAAGGCCTTTCAAATATAAACTTGGGTTAAATTCAAATTCTCAAAACCATACTTTTAAAATTTGTACAATCTTTTTAAACCAAAATTTCCAAATTATTGAATGCAATTTCAAATATTGAATTCAAATTTAAATCAAATTTTCAAATCATTATTAAGTTATTCAAAATAACTTCTATTTTTAAAACACCTTCAAAAAAATTTCACCTTAAACTCAATCCATTTCCAAAACCATTTGGATTTAAAATTCAAATTCAAAACTATTTCAAAAATCCGTGACTTAACCGATTTCCACGTGAAATCCATATTTGTGTGTGTACGGTGTAGTTCAGGGGTTTTACACACAATAGTGCAACAACATCAATCACACCACATATTCAATCATAACAATATCGATAAGAGGTATATCCTATAACGCTTATCTATATACATAGGATCACAGATAGAAATTATGAATGCATTATAAATAAATAAAGTACATTCATCACAGCTTGAATTAAAACAATCCAAATCACAAAGCATCACACGGCAGAGATGACACAACAATTCTCAGCATTCAATAGAAGACAATCATCCATAATAAGGTTAATTGATCATTTGATTAATAAGAACCAGATTAATCACTAATTCTGATTGATTCACATTAATTATTTACAGTTTATGTTAGTTAATTATCCTTTAATTATTTATTAATTAACCTCAATTCATAATTAATTACTCCTTTAACCATAAATAAATCAACCTTAATTAATGAATTAATTAACCTTTCCTAATTAATTTTAAATCAAATTTGATTAACAAATTAATCAATCTTAAATCATTAGATAATTAACTCTTTATTTTAAATTATTAACCTTTAATTATTCAATTATCCTTTAATTAATTATCTTTAGTCAATTACTTCATTAATCCTTAATGAATTTTATTAATTAATCAACCCTATAATTGATCATCATTCTAATTAATTATTCTTAATTAATAAATGATTATTCTAAATCAACAATTAATCTTAATAACTTGATTACTTCACTTAAATAATTAGTTAATTCCTTTTGATTAAGTTATTAATTGCCTTCATTTAAATTAATCTTATAAATATATTTTTATTTTAATTATTACCATGTAACAACCCGCATATTTATCGATTTTATATTTAAATATTTTATTTAAATATTTTGTCGTTAATCGGATATTGGTCCGAAAAGCTACTTTTTGCAAACGGTCAAATTAGGACTCGAGACTACTTCCATTGAGTTTGAAATGTCGTTTACAACTTTTTTATGTATAAACATTGATAGGTTTGGAGTTAGTGGAATTTCACTTACTTTTCCCGCTTTGGATTTTGGGTTAGATTAGCCATTATAACTCAAACCCACTTCTCTCTTTCTCCCTACTCTTCATAAATTTCCTAACAACCAAGCTTTAGCATTAATGGTGAGTGGAATGAGAAATTAAAATTCCAAGCTCAAATTCTCTTGCAAATCCAACATTCAATTCCAAATTCAAGAAGAAGACATAGGATTCAAGCTTGTGATTACTTCTCCATTGCTTTCAAGCTTTTCTTCATAAATTTGGTGAAAAGGTGAGATTTTTATCTCATAGTTCTAGTCTATAACTATATTGGACTGTTGGGAATGATTCCCTATCATTTTTGCATGCATATTAGCATTTGGTTTGGATTGGATTGGCGAAAAACTCCAATTTTTAGCGTTTTGGTGAATTTTCTACACTTAGGTCGTTCTGGCCACTTTTCTGTGTTCGGAGTTAGGTCGCTCGCGACCTAACCCTTAAGTCGCTCGCGTATTATCGCGCTAGGTCGCACTGCCTTGAATTAACGTTTTCGGAGGTAGGTCGTATGGACCTTAGGTCGTAGGTCGTTCTGGCCATTTCTAACGTCTTTGGAGTTAGGTCGTATGGACTTTAGGTCATAGGTCGTAGGTCGTTGGTCGTATGGACCTTAGGTCGTAGGTTGTATGGACCTTAGGTCGTAGGTCGCTTGACCTATTTAACTCGACCTGTTTTATGCTAACCCCTTAGCTCGACCTAGCTTAGGTCATTAGGTCGCGAACCCTGTTAGGTTGCGTGACCCAATACACTTAGGTCGTTTTACCTTATATTCTTTTAGGCCTTTACCCGCTCGACCTTATTACCTTGTTAGGTCATGAGTCCCTTAAGTCGCTCGCCTCTTCTAACCCGCGAGTTCCTTAAGTCATTCGTCTTCCTTAGGTCGCTCACTTGGTTGAGTCACACCTTACCTTAGCTCGGCCATGTTAGGTCGCGAGTTTCCCCTAGGTCGCTCGACCCCTTAAACTCGTAGATCGCTCGGCCCCTTAATTCCTTGGGTCGTTTGAATGTTAGGTTGCTCGACCTTGTTTAAGACCTTAGGTCGTTGCCCCTTTAGATCGCTCAATCCTATCCTCCCTTAGGTCTTCACTAGGTCGTACCGTTTTGGATGGGGCGCTGCCCCCTGGACCCCTGCGACCTGACCGGGCAGGTCGAACCCCGTAGCAGGGGCATTGCCCCGCACCCCCACTTTGGGGGGTTACCACCCCCTGGACCCCCCTCCGTAGGGGATCTTATCTGAAAATCATTCAACAGAACTTGCTTTGTTGAGATGCTGAGTGACCATTCTTCAAGACAAACTATCTTTGGCTTCTCGGTCGACTTTATGGATTTTTGAATATCTATTTCGATGGATTCTTTATCGGTTTCTTTAGATTTTATTCACGTCTTCGAATGTGAATTTTTATGATTGATTGTTTCTACAATCACTTCTATGATTTGTCACTTTAAAATATAAAGGTTTTCTATACTAGTAGTAAATATCAAAACTCTTTCAACAAAATGATTTCAACTCTATTTTCAATAACAAAGCTCTTTTCTTAAACCATTTTCCAATCTACTAGTATATACAAACCTTTACCTCACTCGTATGAGAATTTGAATTTAAACAGCTTAGTAAAACAAGTGGTATGAAACGCTTGCGTTTGCTTCGTCGGTTAACTCTTGGACTTGTTCGATTGAACCTTTTTGTGACAATTTTCTAGTGAAGATCTACAGTTTGTTCGTAAATATTTGAGTTAAGCAAGTGGTTATGGGACATGAAGCTAAACTTTTATATTTACTAGCTTAGTGTAATTGACACTTCTCGTTGATCATGACGATCATTTTGTGATTTAGGCTAGCAATTGTGCGATGTCTCTTTGTTTGCTTCCTGGTTAGGCTAGACACCATTTGTGTGATTCCATTCGCATATACCTTTTTGCTTTTTGGTTAGCCTAGACACCATTTGTGTGATTCCACTCACACATACCTTTTTGTTGCGAGGTCAGGCTAAACACCATTTGTGTGATTCCATTCACACATACCTTTTTGCTTTTTGGTTAGCCTAGACCTCATCTGGGTGATTCCGACTCACCCATATAGGGTAGCTCCTCATGGTCTTCGGACCGTCATGTGATAGGCCTCTTTCCCTTTTTACTGTGATTTATGGATTTCTTGTGTTGATTTCTAGAATTTATGTCATTGACTTGTTATGAGTACAAGTTTAGGGTATGATGCCCTCTTTGGATCTTTGAGAAGATTCTTGTGATATCGATTTATCTCTTATTGATTGATCTTCTGTTGATCATCATTTGCATACTTATAGTAGTATGTCAGTATGGATATTTTATGTTATGTCATTTGGGTTAACGAATGCTCCAGCTTATTTCATTGACCTCACGAATCGAGTTTTCAAAAATTTCCTCGATCGGTTTGTTCTCATCTTCATTGATGATATCCTTGTGTATTCTAAAACTGAGGAGGAGCATGAAAAGCATCTTCGGATTGTATTGGAAACTTTTAGGAGTAATAAATTAAAGGCGAAATTTTCTAAATGCCACTTTTGGCAATCTCGTGTGAAGTTTCCCGGTCATATTATTTCCAAATCCGGAATTTCCGTGGATCCTTCAAAGATTGAAGCGATTCAAGATTGAAAGAGACCGGAGAGTGTGACAGAGATTCGTAGTTTTCTCGGATTGGCGGGTTATTACCGTCGTTTCATTAAAGACTTTTCTAAGACTGTCGTGCCTCTTACTGGCTTGACTAAGAAGGGAGTTAAATACATTTGGTCGAACAAGTGTGAAGCCACTTTTCAGAAATTGAAAGAACTCCTTTCCGATGCTCCTATTCTTGTTATTCCCGAAAGGGAATCAAGATTTTGTTGTTTATACCGATGCTTGTCACATACCGCATCAATAATAATCCTTTAATTAGGTCCCTGATTTATCCAGATAAGTTCTTATCTTAACGATCGTTTTATTTCAACATTTAAATCTTCAAAAATTAAAATAAATTTTCATTTACAAATAGTTCAATTTTAAACCTTTAAGTTTACCCATAATCAAAACATCGTTTAAAATAAACCATTTATCTTTTTAAAGTTTCGTTTAAATAATCCTTAAATTAAATTATCATATGAACTAACTAAAAATCCTTAAGTTGATTAAAACCATTATCTTTTTAATTAAATAAACTTATGAATTTATTTTAAATAATCAGGCATTTAAAACATTTTAACTTAATTTATAAAAGACTTTAACTTATTCCATAGCCGGTATAAAACTTTATTTATTATTAACTAAGAAAGATTTAAAATTCGATTTTTATTCGGGAACACATTTAACCCGAGCCTGCTATTGAAATCCTGAGGCAAACTCACCTTTTCCCTGAGCGAGATTCAAAATATACCCGAGACTAACTTCTCTTTTTTTTTCCTTCTCTGAGTCAATCCCTTCACTACCCTGTGCTTCGAGTTATTTCACGAGATTCTTCGAGTTCGTCCCCGAATAACTTCGTCCTCCCCAATTTTCGAATACAACAGAAAAGCGCCTCCCCTACGTGCACGTATATAGGTGGCTCGGCCACTTCCGGCCAACTCCATCATTGAACTCAGGTCATCGATGACCTGCCAACACCCCTTGACCACCCAGATCTCCTGATTTCACCGTCGTTCGAATTTTTGCAATTCAACTCACACTGCAACAGAACCCATCACCTGTAAACCACTCGTATTCTCCAACCACGACCCCAGAACCGATGCGACCCTGGCCGAAGCTTCGCCCCACTTCGACGATCCTCCTCCCCCCATCGCGGTCGTCCAGAGAAACTTGTCGACGACGCATTTTCCCCAAACCCAACGTCGACTAAATAAGGTCGTTAAACCCTAAATCGATTCATAACTCCAACCGTACTGCATAAAAAAATTTCCTTGCATTTTTCCCATGATCCCATACGTGCCAGCTTCCTTCACCCTGAATTTCATCGCCCAATACGACGTGGTTCAATGGAAACTGACCAAAATGTAGTTACCGTTCACCTTGAAATTTTACTTGAAATTCTAGCTTAGAAATCATGATTTAAATTTTAAAATTGATAGATTTTGACGACAAACCAATTTATATACTTGAAATCACAAATTTTTCAAGTCGAGATTTTTGATATAGTTCAAATTTCACTGTAAATTTTTTTCTTTTTTTTCAAGTTAAACTATGTTAAATTTCCCTCAAAAAAATATTTTTTACAAATTAGTTCTTGATTGAATGCTCATGTTTTCTTCAGATCCTAGACTCTAAAATGATTTGGAGCAGAAGAATTTGAATTTTTACAGGAATTTAAACCCTGTAAGTGATTGCAACAGAGTGTATATTTAGAACCAGACATGCACACCACAATATTCACATATGTACTTTCAATTCATGCCTAAACAAATATGCTAGCATCAGATAATGGATTCAAAAATCACAGCATGCATCAGATTCATCAATCAATTATTTTAAACTTGTAAATTTTGTTACTTTCAGGGTATAGGATGTTCACAGAGGTTTAAAACTGGGTTTCTCTGACTTTTGAACTGGAATCATTCATTTATAGGCATGCAAGCATAATACAAAGCAAACTCCAAAGATCACCATAGGTAGATCATATGTATCAAACTTAAAGAGTTTATAAAAGTGGTTTGCTCCCAAAAGATAGAAATATTCCTGACAATTTCAAAAAAAACAGAAATGAAGGCCTGCAACCCTTTTTGTTTCTTCTACTTTAATTCTTTTTAGATCTGCAAAAGTTTACAGATTTTTGTTTATTCCTTTTGATCTTCACCTCTGACTTTAATTTCCAGGTTGAAACAGATTTTGCTCTGGTTTGAGATGATTTTGATCTTCTTGTTTTCCAGATTTGGATTTCTTTTGCTACTTGATTCCTAGATTTGATTTGATCTCGGGCTTAGTTGCTTTAAATCCAGGTTGCTTGTAACGACCCGTTATTTTTCCACTATTCAAATCGACAATAATCCACACATGTCGGACTTGAATAGTATAAAATAACAGATTGAAATAAAAATTCGGAGCAAATGAAATCAAATCACAGAATCACAGAATCACAGACACAGAACATGAGAATATCTCGTAGCGGAAAATAAATACCATAGTAGTTCATAAAGCTACTATCACAAAGTCTCAAAACCAAATACAAAATACATAATATCTGTCTGAAAGTAATACGACATCAAATCCTAAATACAAAGAAGTCCACTAATACAAAGCTGACAACAGAACAACGGAACTGAAATATAGATAACTAGATAGGCTGATAAATCTCCAGTGATTCCAGACCTCCAGAGAGTGGAAATCGAAATCTGTGAATAAACTCAAGCTGACCCAAGCGTAAATAAAAAGCAAACACTCGAGTCAGGACATACATTCTTATCCAATGTAAACCAACTCAAGTGAACTGTAGTAAAGGTACAAATAACTTAGAAGATGCTTGGGACCACCCATCCTCTAAGTATCCGTTAAACTATTTACTATATAGTATATTGCGCTATTATAATAATGTCTAACAGTAAAATAAACAAACTTTTAAATAGCGTTAAGGACTGACCCAATATTCCCCTTAACACAAATAATGCCAATGGTCTATACGGTACCTGCATATCTCCTGATCGAGAGACTACAAGAAGATACTGCATAGGTACGACACAAATAGAAACTCGTAGTAAAGGCTCGATATGGTAGGTGACACGAGACACAAGGCAATGCCAGGGTAGATATACCAATTACGAAACTCGGGCTGGTGGTAACGCAGCAGCCACATACGCCCACCATGGAACACATTCTCAAAATCGGAGGGTGGCCACAAACAATCACAAGTAATAGAATAGTGCCGAAGAAATGCGTCCGCTATGAGGTGCGACCTCAACTGGCCCGAGACCGCTCCTGTTTTAGCCACCGTATGCCAACTCATGGGAGCTGGGTCCACGTAGCATACCACAAGAACGTCGCCACCATCCTACTTCATTCTGGAATCTCCACCGTGTACACAGTTGTCAAAGTGGTTTTCGGTATCGACAGAGAGTGTG
Source organism: Allium cepa (assembly GCA_030765085.1). Lineage (NCBI taxonomy): Eukaryota > Viridiplantae > Streptophyta > Magnoliopsida > Asparagales > Amaryllidaceae > Allium > Allium cepa. The sequence goes on along the minus strand of CM060928.1, from coordinate 844,872,618 downwards.
CCAGATATCTGATCCCGGTCTCTTTGCCAACCAATCGTTATTATAACCCGTGGTTATAACTTTAAAAATTAATACTTTATACTTCAAAATAAAACATCATTTCAAGTTCAAATCTTTATCAAATAAAAATTATATCATTTCCAAATCATTTCAATATCAAAAATATCAATCTTTCAAACTTCCTTTTCAAATCATTATTTGAAATTCAAATCCAAATATCCAATTTAAGTATCTTTTAAAACCCAAAGATAACATTCATTTATTAAAATTCGAACCTCCTTTTTAAATGATTCATTTCCAATTTAATTTATTCATTAAATCGTTTTAAAAGTGGTTTTATTATTCTTTCAATTCATGTATTCAAATTTCAAAGTTTCAAATCATTCTGAGCTCATTTACTAAGTCAAAAATCATATTTATTAAAATTTCAGCCTTTCGCGGCATGTAGAAAAAGCTGTTATAAGTTATACTTGAAAACATTTTAATTCAGCAAAGATAGCACTTAAAAACTGCTGTTAAAACTCAGTTTTAGTTAAATTTTAGTCTAAAACAGCAAAGACAGCATTTTTAGAAATGCTGCGGTAGCTCAGATTTCAAAATAAGGTTTTAAATTTATTTCAACAAAGGCTACAAACTACTACAGCATTTTTACAGAAATGCTACAGTAGACCTGAGTTCAAGTTTAGCCTATAAGTTCAACTACAGCAACTATAACATTTCAGAAATGCTGTAATAGCTCTTTTTACACGGTTTTAGTTCAATTCAGCAACCATAGCATTTCTGAATGCTACTAAAAATGATTTTCAGATTTTAGTGTATTTCCAGCAAATAATAAACTTCATTTTAAACCTTTTAAACATTTTAAAAATCATAATTTAACATTAAAAATGTTCATTAACATATCATTAACATATTGTTTTTATCAAAATAAATTCCTTATAATTAAATCAATTTCAACAAATTTCTTTAATAAATTCGAGTGTAAAAATTTCAATTCTTCACATTTTTAAATAAACAACTTATACACCTAAACTTTCTCCATTTTTTCTTTCAAATAAATTTAATTCCAATTTTATTTATATAACTTAATTTATTTAACTAAAATTCCAATTTTTCACTTAAGTTATATCTCAAAATTCAATGCAACTATTCATTTTACTCGCAAACTTATAGAAAATTCCAAAATTGCAATATTTAATATTTTTAAAATCCAGTTTAAATCAAATTTTAATATATATATATATATATGTACACTTTTAAAATTACTTATAAATTTTCAAAAATTTATAAAAATAACCACGGGCCTATATATAAATTTCTAACCTAGGTCAAGTGATACGGATATATATCATTTCAATCCGTAGTTTACAAATAAAAATCCGGGTTCTATCATTTCAAACCCGCAATCCCAAGTCAAAATAAATAATTTAAAAACCGTTCAGGCCTATCATTTCATCCCATAACGATTTTTCCTTATTCTAAAGTCCGTTCGGGTATGTATCATTTCAACCCATAATGAAAAGTAACAACATATAAATAATTAACAATTGATATGACATGAATTTTTAACCGATTAACATCATATAAAATTAATCGCAGACAGTTTATAACATAATATAATTTTTTCTACACATTCAGTTGTTGTTGTTTCACAACTGCATAAGTACGAACGTCGTGTGAGTTTTACTCACCTCTAATTGCTGAAGATTTCAAAACCAAAAGCACAAAAAAAACCAAGCACGATGACATGACAATGATTTGAGTGGAGAGCGAATCCAAGCTACAACTCTTGTGTACAACCCAAAACAAACAATCAAAACAACACAATTCAATACAACTTTATAATGCAATAACTTTGAAATAAAAGAGAAATAAATTGCCAAACTTTTTGCCCTGCTTCCTCAAACCTTTGTCACGGCCTAGGGTATAATTTGGTTCAGATTTGGTCAAGTTTTGGCTCAGGTTTAGTCTGGTATGGGTCAGGTTCATGGCATGAACAAGGTGGAGTTTTCTATATGAGAAGTTGAAGGGAATTTTAGGCAAAAGGTGGAGTTTTGGTTGACTAAAGGGCTCGGCCATGGGAAGTGTGCTCGGCCTGTGGGTGCACCATGACTGGACAGAGGCCGGAGGGGTGTGTGGTGGTCAGGTCAGAGGTGGTGGTGGCGGCTATGGTGGTGATTAGGGTGGTGGATGAGGTGGTATGGCAAGTAGTGGTCAACAACGTTGTTTTTTAGGCATTTAGGTTGCAATTTGAAGGGTTTGGCCATCAAGGTGGGTTCGGCCAAGGCCATGGCTGGTTGGGTAGATGGTGGGGAAGTCATGGAAGAGATTAGAGTGGTGTTGGTCATGGAACAAGGGGGAGGCCGATCCAAACAATGAAGGGAAGCAAGGCAAAAATTGCATAGAAATAGGTAGAAAAGTGAAAAAATGGAGGCCATTACCATTTTTTTTATGAAGCCGTGAGAAACGGAGTGCTGAGTAATTTTTCTCGTGAAAGATAATGAAAATACACAGCTAAGAAAAATAGTGTACGGCCAAAAATGCACATAAATGAGGAGTTTTGAAAATTAAGAATTTTGAAGGTGAAAAGCCTTAAGTTTTGTAAACTTTTTAAACCTTTGGCATTTTCTTTTCTTTTTAATTTTTATATAAACAAAATAACTCACAAATATACTTTACAAACCGAAACAAAGTAAAATATAAGAAAATAAATAATTAATTTTAAAGAATATGTAGAAAGAATGAAAGAAATTACTTAAAAATACAAAACAGTGTCCAGAAATTACAAATAAATACTACTAGTCTTGGAAAAATATCCACTACATTTTAAAAATATTATGAAGTGAAAATTTGAAATAAAATAATTTATTTATCATTTTCAAAATAAAATAAATAATTAAATTGAAGAAAAATAGAAAAAGGAATAAAGAAATTGTTTAAAAATAGCAAACAGGACATAAAAATTTCAAGAAATTTACCAATGGCTTTGGAATATTATTTACTTCATTTTAAAAATATTATAAGACAAAATTTGAAATAAAATGATTTTTAAAACATTTTCAAATTGAAATATAATTAACTTCATAGGAAATATCAATAGAATTAAAGGATTTGCTTAAAAATAGGATACAGAACCTGAAAATTTCAATAAATTACCCTTAATTCTAGAAAAATTTCTACTTCGCTATAAAAATAAATTTAAAACAAATAAAAATAAATTTCAAAAATATTGGGTTGTTACATTGTTGCTTCTTTTGCTTCAGACTAAGTGTTTCAGGTTGAATTAGTTGTTGAATTTGGATCTTGCTGAGGTTTTTTTCTTTGAATTCGAACTTGAATTTGGTTGTTGAAAATCTTTGCTTTGGAATGCTTCAGATTTTAAAACAGTTTTACTGCATTGTTTTATTTCCCAGATTTCTTTTGCATGCTTTCTAATTTTTTTTTCTTTGTTTTGTATTATTTTCATATTTTAAATTTTTAAAAGAAAAAATTGTTTTGCCACTTGTCATTACAAATCATATAGGCTTACATTTGTTATTGTCATGTCTTTAAAATGTTACACTTGTTTAATCCACATAAATTTATGTAAAGACGTTCTTTTTAATTTATTTACAAATTGTGTTTTAAACATTGTCTTGATTTTATTTTTATAAACTTTGTTTTGGCCCTTTAGTTCATAGAAATTTCTAAAAGAAAGAACTTTAAAAAAAATTGTTAAACTTAGATATTGTGTGTGTATATATATACATACTAATTATACTTACATAATATTTCAAAAGAAATTTTATTTAAAATAAATTATACATTGATAAATAAGCCTCTAAGTAATCACTCTAATAAATTTACCTTTAATTAATTTCATAAAGTGATTATACTTCCAGTAATCATCCTTTAATAAATTTCATAGATTAATCCTTCTTGATTTTCAAGAGATATGTATATTAAATAATATGAAATTTAGTTTTAAACAACTCTTACTATATTAATTTAAAAATATAACTCTCCAATATATCATATTTTAAAATTAGAAAATAATTTTATTCATCTCAAAACTTAGAGTATTCAAATCAAATTCAAATAAATAAATACTTATATTATTTTACCAATAATTTCATAATTAAATTCCAAAAATTAAATAAAATGTCAAATTAAACTTGTTCAAAATTCAGGAATGTTACAGATTCCCTTCCTTAGAAAATTTCATCCTCGAAATTTGAAAGTAGGGAGACAACCAAGAATATAGATAGATAGAGAGATGAATCACCAGATCAAACTGAATATCTATTCTGAATTTGGCTTCCCAAATCAGAATATCACTAATAATTATGAGAACGAACTTATTCAATATAAGACACTCGGGTCACCAGATCTATGAATATACAGGGATATTAATTAGTTCAAAAGATAACTAACCACTCGTAGAATATATCGAGACCCAAAAGAAAAAAATAAATGAATTTGATTTTCCATAATTCTCAAACATTGGGTATGGATTCCAAGCTCAAGTCGGAATACCCCAAAGAATAGACAGATATATGGATACAATCCTAAAACTTTTAGTTTTACCAACCTAAATATATTTATCAACCATAGCAACCAAAGCAAACAATTCATCCAAACAAACAATTCTGACCCATTTGGAGTTTGTGTTCCATGCAAAATCAAAGCTTCTTCCTGGAGCTGCCAGGAACCATCAAAGAATTGAATAGACGAATCAAAGGAGATAGAGAAAATTGTTTCCGTTGTTGTTACAGGACATTGACCACTTGAAGTGGACTTCCCTGTCCCCTATCTCGTCCTCTTCTTGCACTCATACTCACCATCAGTGGATAGTAAGAGAATTTACTGAGGCGTTCGAATGGATATCTTAGGGATATACTCATTCTAGGGTATACTTCATCCAATCTCCAATGTGTTACTTAATGTGTTATACTCCTGAGCTAAAGTTTTAACCTTCAATTCTGATACCAAATGAAACGACCCTGACTCGACCTTCGAAAATCGACACCGAATACGACACTCGTATTCAAATGCCGCAGATCCAAACGTTGAATCTGGTTCGTCGTAGCTTATAACATATCAAGTATAACAACATAGCGGAAGAAAAAGAATAAATATCATTGATATATAACATTCGATACAACAATGATACAATATGAATCAGTATCAGAGATACAAAATAACAATGCTACAGCGGAAAACCCAATGAACTGACCGCGGAAACAAACAGAACTTGAAACTCCAGAAGAAACAATAATATCAACAATCTCCATAGATAGCTCGAACCACCATCAAGTTGCACCAAGCTAAGCAATGTCAGGTCCATAAATCCAAAGACTCCAATATCCAAGATCTCCAAAGAATGCCAAAGAGAAAGCTACCGAATCGATATCTATATCTACTATTTGAAAAACCAAACTCTAGACTGCCCGTTGGAAAATTTTGGACACCCCGAGTTTAGGAAGGGAACAATAAACTCCGGGTCAGTCATGGGACTGGTATGAGCAAACAAAAACATTTTATTTTTAAAACAACCAAAAGAACTTAAATTTGAAATCCGCAATGCTTTTGGAAATGAAACTACCATAAGGCCTCTTGGCACACACACCATGCAATCGCACACTTGGGGGAGATTTGTCCCTATGATAGTCAAACATGCTGGATACGTGAAAAACCATTTGATATTATTATTAGTGCATAGTGGAAAACATTTCGAAAGTATAATATTAATCTTAGCTAGCATACATACCATTATAGTATGCCTACTATAGCTACCATGTTAGATGGTAGGTTCTACAACTAAAACCGTACAAGGCGCGTATTGGTAATTGGATTTCCAACAAATGGTCAGGCGAAGGAACTTCCCATTGCCACATGGGTACGTCTCTGAAGGGACGCACCAAGAACCTAACCGGATCTCTACCAACACAAGGCCGGGTTACCTCTGTAACTAGGTAACTACTGCACGAGTATGCAATCCCCTGGTCGTAACCAACCTTTATCCCGAGATTCACCAACAACCACAAAGTAATAAATTTGCAGCTACCATAGGTTAAGTATCTGGGCTCCATACCATGATACCACCTCTATCCAGAAAGAAATGAACATACCCTCAGGGGGCGCTACCCCCAAATAACCTTGCCACATTCTTCCTATTTCGACTATTCCGGGTTGTGAAGTTCGACGAAGTCTCGTCCACAAAGTTACGCTTTTCACAAAAGCCATGCTTTGATCAACAAATGATCAGCAGCACTTCGTATGCCACATTACCAAATTCAGGAATGTATCACTAGTAACCATCAACTACATAACCTCTGAGCTCGTACGTCTCAGAGAAGGGTGTTACGCTAAGAGAATAAATATCCGCCACAAAACAGAAATGTATTTGGTAGAAACAAGCTTTACATCTCAAAGTGTAATATAAGACACACATCCATACAAGCCTGTTCCGGGTTCGAACAGAACCGAAAGCACTTCAAAAGAAGCCCTTGCAAATCCGGATAATCCCTAATCACGTCCAGACTTCCCATCACAAAGGGTGATCAAATCTCTATACCGGAGACCAGTCGGTGCAGAGACATTCGTCGGGTTATCCTTTCGTTTTCGAAAAATATCTGGTCTTCACCACCGGTTTTAAAATGCTATCTGTATCGTCGTATCATTATTCGGAATGGGTTATATGACACAAAGGTCCTCTCCCAGCTAAACCGAAAAATGAGCGCAATATTAAAAAAAATATGGATATGGGATCTCAGTTAAGTCACAACTTATTATCCAAAACTTTTCTTCCAAATGGTTAAACAAATTACCATTTACAAATCTTTTTAAACAAAAAGATTCACTTCCAGAAACGTTTTAATGGTTTGAACAATTCCCACACTTAAATCTTTTAAGCAAAGATTCACCTTTTTTTTAAATCCCTTTCAATTTAAAACAAAGTTCACCAATCTTTATCAAAGATTTGTTCGTAGCCTTTCAGAACAATTCTATTTCAAATTTTGACTAACTCATCTACTCTTTAAATCAAAGACTTATTTTTATAGCTTTTCAAACAATTTCAAAGATTCATTCATAACTTTCAAAGCCATCAATTTCAAACTTGAAATCTTTTCATCATAATTTGGAAAATCTTCTTATATAAAAGCTATTATTATTTAAAAACACTTGTTTTCGTTTTGGAAAACCCGATTTTATTTGCACAAGTTAAGGCCTTTCAAATACAAACTTGGGTTAAATTCAAATTCTTAAAACCATACTTTTAAAATGGTTTAAAATCCCATATAAATACCTTTTATAACTTGTACAATCTTTTTAAACGAAAATTTCCAAATTATTGAATGCAATTTCAAATATTGAATTCAAATTTAAATCAAATTATTCAAATGTTCAAAACTTTATTAAGTTGTTCAAAATAACTTTTATTTTTAAAGCACCTTTTCAAAAAAATCACCTTAAACTCAATCCATTTCCAAAACCGTTTGGATTTAAAATTCAAATTCAAAACTATTTTATAAATCCGTGACTTAACCAATTTCCACGTGAAATCCATATTTGTGTATGTACGATGTAGTCCAAGGGTTTTACACACAATAGTGCAACAACATCAATCACACCACATATTCAATCATAACAATATCGATAAGCGGTATATCCTATAACGCTTATCTATATACATAGGATCACAGATAGAAATAAATAAAGTACATTCATCACAGCTTGAATTAAAACAATCCAAATCACAAACCATCACACAGCAGAGATGACACAACAATTCTTAGCATTCAATAGAAGACAATCATCCATAATAAGGTTAATTGATCATTTGATTAATTAGAATCAGATTAATCACTAATTCTGATTGATTCACATTAATTATTTACAGTTTATGTTAGTTAATTATCCTTTAATTATTTATTAATTAACCTCAATTCATAAATTAATTACTCCTTTAACCATAAATAAATCAACCTTAATTAATGAATTAATTAACCTTTCCTAATTAATTTTAAATCAAATTTGATTAACGAATTAATCAATCTTAAATCATTAGATAATTAACTCTTTATTTTAAATAATTAACCTTTAATTAATCATGAGAAGGACTATGAATTGGGATAGTTACGCCTTTACTCTGCTGCTTCCGGACCCAATTAATATACTGGGGAAGTATACTGGGCAAATCTTTATACACTCTGAGATTCAATAAAAGCATAATCCCCTCTGATGAATAAATAGGACCCGAGGTTCAATTATCCTTTAATTAATTATCTTTAATCAATTACTTCATTAATCCTTAATGAATTTTATTAATTAATCTACCCTATAATTGATCATCATTCTAATTAATTATTCTAAATTAATAAATGATTATTCTAAATCAACAATTAATCTTAATAACTTGATAGCTTCACTTAAATCATTAGTTAATTGCTTTTGATTAAGTGATTAATTGCCTTAATTTAAATTAATCTTATAAATTTATTTTTGTTTTAATTATTACCACATCAATAATAATCCTTTAATTAGGTCCCTGATTTATCTAGATAAGTTCTTATCTTAACGATCGCTTTATTTCAACGTTTAAATCTTCAAAAATTAAAATAAATTTTCTTTTACAAATAATTCAATTTTAAACCTTTAAGTTTACCCATAATCAAACCATCGTTTAAAATAAACCATTTATCTTTTTAAAGTTTTTTTAAATAATCCTTTAATTAAGTTATCATATGAACTAACTAAAAATCCTTAAGTTGATTAAAACCATTATCTTTTAATTAAATAAACTTATGAATTTATTTTAAATAATCAGGCATTTAAAACATTTTAACTTAATTTATAAAAGACTTTAACTTATTCCATAGCTGGTATAAAACTTTATTTATTATTAACTAAGAAAGATTTAAAATTCGATTTTTATTCGGGAACACATTTAACCCGAGCCTGCTATTGAAATCCCGAGGCAAACTCACCTTTTCCCCAAGCTAGATTCAAAATATACCCGAGACAAACTTCTCTTTTTTTTCCTTCTCTGAGTCAATCCCCTTCACTACCCTGTGCTTTGAGTTATTTCACGAGATTCTTCGAGTTCGTCCCCGAATAACTTCGTCCTCCCCAATTTTCGAATACAACAGAAACGCACCTCCCCCATGTGCACGTATACAGGTGGCTCGGCCACTTCCGACCAACTCCATCGTTGAACTCAGGTCATCGATGACCTACCAACACCCCTTGACCACCCAGATCTCCTGATTTCACCGTCGTTCGAATTTTTGCAATTCAACTCACACTGCAACAGAACCCATCACCTGTAAACCACTCTTATTCGCCAACCACGACCCCAGAACCGATGCGACCGTGGCCGAAGCTTCGCCCCACTTCGACGATCCTCCTCTCCCCATCGCGATTGTCCAGAGAAACTGGTCGACGAGGCATTTCCCCAAACCCAACGTCGACTAAATAAGGTCGTTAAACCCTAAATCGATTCATAACTCCAACCGTACTGCATAAATAAAATTCCTTGCATTTTTCCCATGATCCCATATGTGCCAGCTTCCTTCACCCTGAATTCATCGCCCAATACGACGTGGTTCAATGGAAACTGACCAAAATGTAGTTACTGTTCACCTTGAAATTTTACTTAAAATTCTAGCTTAGAAATCATGATTTAAATTTTAAAATTGATAGATTTTGACGACAAACCAATTTATATACTTGAAATCACAAATTTTTCAAGTCGAGATTTTTGATATAGTTCAAATTTCACTGTAAATTTTTCTCTTTTTTTCCAGGTTAAACTTTGCTAAATTTACCTTGAAAAAATATTTTTTACAAATTAGTTCTTGATTGAATGCTCATGTTTTCTTCAGATCCTAGACTCTAGCCTGATTTGGAGCAGAAGAATTTGAATTTTTACAGGAATTCAAACCCTATAAGTGATTGCAACAGAGTGTATATCTGGAACTAGACATGCACACCACAATATTCACATATGTACTTTCAATTCATGCCTAAACAAATATGCAATCATCACATAATGGATTCAAAAATCACAGCATGCATCAGATTCATCAATCAATTATTTTAAACTTGTAAATTTTGTTACTTTCAGGGTATAGGATGTTCACAGAGGTTTAAAACTGGGTTTCTCTGACTTTTGAACTGGAATGATTCATATATAGGCATGCAAGCATAATACACAGCAAACTCCAAATATCACCACAGGCAGATCATATGTATCAATCTTAAAGAGTTTATAAAAGTGGTTTGCTCACCTTTTTTCCAGAAGATAGAAATATTCCTGACAGTTTCAAAAAAATAGAAACGAAGGCCTGATTTTTAGAAATTAGTTCTTGATTGAATGCTCATGTTTTCTTTAGATCCTAGACTATAACATGATTTGGAGAAGAAGAATTCGAATTTTATAGGAATTTAAACCATGTAAGTGATTGCAACAGAGTGTATATCTGGAACCAGACATGCACACAACAATATTCACATATGTACTTTCAATTCGTGCCTAAAGAAATATGCAAGCATGACATAATGGATTCAAAAATCACAGCATGAATCAGATTCATCAATCAATTACTTCAAACTTGTAAATTTTGTTACTTTCAGGGTATAAGATGTTCACAAAGGTTTAAAACTGGGTTTCTCTAACTTTTGAACTGGAATCATTCATATATAGGCATGCAAGCATCATACACGGCAAACTCCAAAGATCACCACAAGCAGATCATATGTACCAAACTTAAAGAGTTTATAAAAGTGGTTTGCTCACCTTTTTTCCAGAAGATAGAAATATTCCTGACAGTTTCAAAAAAACAGAAATGAAGGCCTGCAGCCCTTTTTTTTCTCTTCTACTTTAATTCTTTTTAGATCTGCAAAAGTTTACAGATTTTTGTTTATTCCTTTTGATCTTCACCTCTGACTTTAATCTCAAGGTTGAAACAGATTTTTCTCTGGTTTGAGATGATTTTGATCTTCTTGTTTTCTAGATTTTGATTTTTTTTTTTGCTACTTGATTTCCAGATTTGATTTGATCTCAAGCTTAGTTGCTTTAAATTCCAGGTTGTTGCTTCTTTTGCTTCAAAACTATGTGTTTCAGGTTGAATTAGTTGTTGAATTTGGATCTTGCTCAGGTTTTTTTCTTCTTTGAATTTGAACTTGAATTTGGTTGTTGAAAATCTTTGCTTTGGAATGCTTCAGATTTTAAAATAGTTTTACTGCATTGTTTTATTTCACTATCAAAGTTATGGCTATGCAAGGAGAATGACGGTTTCTTATCAAGAAACCAGATCTGAGTCTGCACTAGGAAGTCGGGTGGACGATACTAGTTCGGAAGTGAAATTGTGTGATCGAGTGAGCGATCAGATTGGTATAGCATACGGATGATATGTGTACATCATACAGGTTTGAATGAAACGGATACTGGGAATTCGCGGATAAGAAATGTGAAATAGTTTTTGAAATGAAAGGTATATTTTGTGAAATATATGATGAAGTGAAGTGGACATTGGATATTTCTATGGTAAAAAAATTACTTTATTGAAGTAAGTAATTTGGTAAGTGACTTTATAGAGTAATCAAATTTGAATATTTGAATTGGAATAAAAAAATTTATATATCTTTGTTTTATAAGATAAATCTTCCCTTGTTGGATATAAAGCCAGAAGAAAGGGTTTTGAAAGATATTTGAAGTATAAAGGGTTTTATACAAGTTTAAAATGATCCTAAGATTTTTCAAGGTTATATATATATAGAATCTTGTGAGAATGATTTTGAAAAAGGTTTTGGAAACCTTTGGATTTGGAAAGGCTTTTGATTTTTGGGTAAAATCAATATTGGAATTTGGAAAAGCCTAATTTGAGAATTATCGATTTTGGGATAATCGATTTTGAGAAAGGAGATTTATTTGAAATACATATTAGGTGTATGATTTGGAAGATACTATATGTGTATAGTATAAAGTGTTTTGAAAATGGCTCTGGGGAAAAAGGCGCTCCCTTGAAATGAACTTCTCAGGAGTGTCATAGGTTGGTACAGCCTTGAACCCTAAGGGGGGATTCTAAAGTTGATCCTGTGAGGAGTCAGGACAAAACTAGTTCCTGAGGATTATGTGTAGTGTGTAGCGAAAGTCGGGGGAACTAAGGCCTACAGAGGCATTTGGGTTATGCTGTGATGACAGTGTAACTCGATGTCACTGCGATCTACTGCAGATCATAGCGAAAGTCGTGTGTGCCGTTGAGAGCCAACAGTCTACGTTTGATTTTATATCGGTAGAATGCAACCTACGGTAACATAGAGAAAGTTGTGTGCTGTTGAGAGCCAACAGTCTGCGTTTGATTTTACATCGGTAGACTGCGACCTATGTGGGAGTGGAGAAGTTTCATTTTTGGCAGCGAAAATTGAGGGCGCTGATGCCTACAGTTACATGGACCTTTTCTGCGATGGCAACGTAACCCTGGATGTAATTACGATTTGTAGCGGGTTCCATGGCGTAATGAGGGGCACGGAGGCCTACAGTTATCTATGGATTTTGCCGGGACGACAACGTAACCATCGGGTTAACTATGACCATGGATAAGGGTGATGATTTCCAGAGCATTCTCACCAAAGATGTTTCCACTATTTTCGAAATTGTTTTCTATACTTTCAATAAAATTATTTTCCAAGTATTTTCACTGGATGTTGAAAATGGGTTTGCTAAGCACTTACAGATTTCAGTCTTGCGCCTAATAAACGTATAAACGAATTTCTGTGAGAACGAGGATGGACTTGTTGAAACATCGAGTTATAAAAGTATCTTTATAAAACTATTTTGATAATATTATATAGATTTTAAAGAGTTTTAAAAATGATCAAAGGATAATTTATCTGATTTCAAATTATTGAATAAATTCCGGCTTCGTTCCTTTTCGAGAGCGAAAAGATTCTAAGGGGGAAGGAATGTAATAACCCGGATTTCTAGGCACTGTAATCGATAATATAAATGGGTTAATTAATAGAAATACTGAATTTATAGATTAAACAAATGAATTTGATCAAATAAATATTTATATTTGTAATTGTGTTGTATATATATACATAGATTTCAAATAGAATTATTATATACAAGTTGAAATTGAGTTTGTTTAAATATATGTATATGTAAAATTGATTTGAAATTTAATTTGAATTTGGGTATTTAAATTGAAATTCAAAAGATATATACATATATATATCTTAAACTATACTTTGGTTTTAAAAATGTATTTTATTTGATTTTATTGAGAACATAAATTGTTTGTATTATTTTCTTTTTTAAAAGGAATTTATTTATATAAATTATAATATGTATTTGTAAATTAGAAAATTAATTACAAAAGTATTTATTAAATTAGAAATATATTAACTAATTAGGATATTTATATAAAAGCTTTTTAAATCAATTTAAAAATAAATGAAAATACATAAATACATGCGTTAGCATATAAATTGGTAAAACATATACATATATATAAACTAAATACAATTTATCATACAAATTATAAATGTAAATGTTTAAATCATGGGAAATAACAAGTGTAATAATTCTAGCATAAATTTCAACAAGTGTCATTATTTTGAGAAATTAATAAGAATAAAATTCAAAACTATATGATACTACGTCTTCTCCTCTTCACATTTTTTTCTTTTATTCAAAAACCTATATCAACAAGTTAAAGTTAAAGATCAGGAAAAAATAAACCAGAATTCATCTGAAACTTGAAAACCATTTCAATATCAAAGCAAATTGTCTCAAGTTACCAAACCAGAGAGAAATCTACTTCAAAATCAAAGAAACTCAACTACAATCAAGTTCAGTGCAAAGCAAGAACATTCGAGATCTATGCAACCCAAAGTAAATCAAGTTTCAGTTTTAGATTCGAAGAACAGATTTCAGATTCTTCCAGTCTCATATGCAAGTGCAGTTTCCAGTTTGAAGTTTTCTCCGTTTTTTAAATAAAAAAGAAGAGAAGGTGAGTAACTCTAAAACTTCTGTTATATCTTAAGTTATGTGATGATCTTTGAAATATAAAGTGAACTATGTTGTGCATGTTGTTTTAAAATGATTATAAGTATATATGTCTGTCAATAATCATATGCATGACTAGAACAGTGGACAAATTTAAGTCTAATAATTAAACTTGGTTCAGGTAGTAAATGTTTAAGTAATATTTGATGAATATTAACATAAATGTTGCCTGATAATTCTAAGATGAATGAATGTAAAAATGTATATAAGAATTTTCCAGTTTAAAAGCAACTCAAAACTCAATTTCAAGTAGCAGATCTATCAACAAAATTGTTCTATGTTTATAAATAATAAAGGTGAGTAAACACTTAACTAAAATTCTTAGGGTGATAAATGTTAGTGCAAGTGTATTTCTGGATGATGTTTGTATTACATATTTATATATGGGTATGAATCTCTCTGTATATATATGTATGACTGGTTTGTGCATGTTTGGGTGTTTTTCTTCTCTGTTTCCAAAGTACAGAGTTCAAAACAAAGAAAAAATTTCAAAATCTTCTTATCTAATCGCTGTTAGGCTATAGTCTTCAAACAAAACAAGTTTGTGTAAACATAAATGAAGATCTAAAAATAGTTTAAGAATGATTGCGATATATGTCATCTGGAAATCTGAATTTATAGAGAAAAATTAAAAAAAATGTGTTAATTTCGAATGTTGTAAATTGTTGATTCAATTATGTAACTTGAATCATCTTTAGAAAGTAGGATTTTTAAGATGAAAATGGTGGTTTTTACTTTAGTATTTAAAGAGCAGATTGCAGTGGAACAGGAAATGGGTTTTTATCATTTCTGGCGATCGACGATATATTGGATGTTGAGATTTTGATCGAAGCTAGGGTGGCAAGTGGCCAAGTGGGGAAAAATGGTGAAAGAAGCGATCAATTTTCATAGTTTTAGAATTTGGTTGGACTAGGGTTTAATACTCTTGATTTGCCATGATCGAAAAGATGATGACTGAGTCATCTCTGGTTGATCGAGCTACACGGGATTCAAGGGAATGGTGGCGTGGAGGATCAGCGAGGTGTGGCCAGAGGTTATGAAGCTTTGGTGGACGACATCGCCTAAACGAGACAATCGATGGTCGGAGTGTTTTATCCCTAGAGACTCGATTTTGTTGTTTTTCGTTCTCTTGATCGTTTTGGGTGACTGGCTGTTGAGATCGAAAGAAGGATCGATTGTAGACTTGTTGATGGTCGTCTCAGGCGTCGGAGTATCGTCGGCGGTGGGTGCACGTGCACAGTTTGATCATGTGCATGATTTGGTGTTTTGAACGTTGTGTTCTCGAGTTTATGATCGAGGAAGGGATGGTTTTGCTCGGGTCTTTTATCAGGTTGCTCGCATGTGTTTATTAGCATAACATTTTAAAGTAAAAAAAAATATAGGGGGAGAAGAAATGAACTCGATGTCAGTGTCGAGTTAACACCGGGTTTAACCCGAAGTCTGAAGAAATCAAGTTTTTAAAACCTGATTTAGTAAAGTTTCTTTGGAATTAAAAATAAAATTGTTTTAACCCTTTCTTAAATAAATTCTTCCTCATATAAATGTCTCCTAAAATTTAATTAAGAAATTGCAGGATGTTAATTTAAGTTTGTTAAAACTTAAAGATATTTTAAACTTAGTTATCTTTATAAGTGAAGTTAAATGTTAATTAAGGGTAAATGTTTTGATGATATGATTAAGTAATTAGCAAAGATAATGTTTATCTTAAAAGTAATTAAGATTTTTGATAATTTTATAAAGTGTAATTAATTATTTTGAATTATTGATTAAGTAATTGATTAATTAATAGTTAAGAATTATAAATTAATCAATTAAGGGTTTAATTAATTTGTAATTAATATTTAATAATTAGATAATTAAATTTAATTAATTAATAATTAGTAGTTAATTAATTAAGTAATTTATTAAGGATTAATGATTGATTAATTAAGTAATTAAGTGTTAATTACTTAGTGTAATTAAAGGATAAATTAACGTAATTAATCAAAGAGTTGGTTTAATTGATGGAGTAATTTAGGAAAGTTAATTTCTGATTGTGATTAATCAAGGTTGATTAATGAATGTAATTAAGTTAAAGGTTAATTACTAAATGAAATTTAAGAATAATTAACTAATAAGAGTAATTACAGGATCATTAATTGAGGTAATCAATGGAAGTGATCAATCTTGCTTATTAATAATTAAATGAAGATGAGTGCTTTGAATTGGTTGATATCTCTGATTCGAATTGCTATGTGATATGATATGTTGGATGGACGATGAAAATGTGATTATCTATCAATTATGAATTTCTGTGTAAAAGTGTTATCCGGTAATTATAGTTGAATTGTATTTAATTGGATAACTTGGCTTTAGATGACATTGGAATCGAAGAGACCGGAGTCGGGTATTAGTAAATACCCGAAACCACTTCGATTCATTATAGATTGATAAGTGAAATCAATAGACTGGAATGGAATAATTTAAATGAATTGGACCATTTAATCTAAGTTTTGGTACTTAGAAATTGGTGAGTGAAATAAGTGATGTCTATAAAAATTTGTAAATTTTTTATTGATACAAGTTACCCGGGTTATATATAAGTTGTATGCTTTTATAATTCATGTTAGATGGGTTTACTCACGCTGGTTTCCAGCCTGACCCCGGTGTTACTTTGATGTAATGCTTGGGTCAGACCGAGTGTTACAGATTTTCAGGTATGGTTGTTTTGGACCTTAGAAGGCGAGCTAGATGGCAGGAACGTATGGAGCGTATCCCGTTGTATATATTATAGTTTATCCAGGGCATGTTGTTTTAAACTGTTCAAGGTTGTGTAATGGTTGTAACTCTGATGTATAAAAATATAAGTGTACTGATAACGTTTTCCTTTGTAACTATTATTTTATGTGATATTATATGTTGATCCGCTGCGAATGTGAGGTTTCTGTGACTTGTTTCTATTTCTTCTTCTTTCTCTTTTCTTCTTTTCCTAACTATTTGGAATTTTGTGGATCGAAAATTCTAGGTTGTTACAATTATTAAAGTGATTGTATTTGGCACTTAAGATTTACTCTTTTTTGGTGCGGCAAGACCGACAGAAGGAGTATACTTATGAATTTTTCCTCGATCCTTAGGATCATTTGAGACTTGGTTTTCCATAATCCTTGTGATTGGCCGAGATATGATTTTTTTCCCCGATCCTTATGATCGGTCGAGATTTTGTGTTCCTCGATCCTTGTGATCAATCCTGACTTTGTGTTCCACGATCGGTCGAGATTTAGTTTTCCTGGATGTTGAGTTGTTTTTGTTTTCTGGAATTTGGGATTGTATGACGATTCTTAGTTTTTTGCTTTACATATGCCTATGCCCTGGATTAAATTGCGAGTTAATTCATTTCGGAGACCAACTTATATTATAATATCATATACTTTTATGTTATATCTTGTTCTCACCTTTTGTATATTTAGAGACAATCTAGCCCGTTTATTTTATAATACTCGGGTCAAGCCGAGACTTTTAGGTATTAGAACTTGCAGGCTTTTGGGTGTGTGGGGTAGCCGATGATAAATTATTTTGATTTATCAGTTTATTTGTAGAACTTATTTATGTATATGTATATGATGGGATGTATATTTGAGACAGTGACTTATTTTGGATGGTTATTAAGTGAGTTTAGTATTATTTTGTAGACTCATGATATGTATTTATATAAGATGCATATTATCTGTTATGATATGTGATTATTGTTTATATGATATATTGTTCTAATTTCGAGAAACCATTACGAGTATTAATTTAGACTGAAACTGTACACGTCAAAAAATTTATTCTTGATATTCAGAAAATAGTAAATATGACATGTCAGTGTTAGTTTAAAGATATATTCACATTTGGTCACCTTTAACAAGCCGTATTCTCCGTATTACTAGATAATATTATTTATAATGTTCTTTAGTAAAATGGGTATAACGGTAGGGCCTTACAAACTATTTTGTAATATTAAAAATAATGAAGCGTTTGTTTTACAAATTTAAATTAATTTCAGTAATAAAAGAAAACCTCAAAACAAAATCAAACATTAATATAAATATGCATCAACTTAATAATGCAACCATCTTACACTTGATTACAATAATTTACATCTTAATACATCAGTTGTCATTAAAAATAAAATAATGGCATAAATGAACATACCAATCCACTACACATGACATAACGTGCGTCAACTTTCCATTCTCTCTTCTGCTCCGACCCATAACTTCACAACTGTATAGAGATATATGAAATAAAAAGGAAAATGGTTTCATCTATGTTTGGACGTCACCTGACCCTATACTCCCCAACCCAACCTCAGGGATGCAGAGACTATTACACAGGAAAAGACTCTCTATGTACCACTTTGGAAGGATCAAACCCACATAGTTCTATTTTCCACTCATCTCCTGCATCCAAATAGTCATTACCACATAATAACCATAGCATCCATGTTTAACGATCAAGAATTTCAGTCATTTGAAATTTGGATATTTAATTGATTTTAAATATTCACAAGTAAATTTTATAATCTGGATAACTTATATTTGATATATAGTGATTTATTGGATAATTAAATTGTTAATTTAATATTTGAAATTGTAGAAAAATCAAAATTTGGATTTAATGTGAATGAAAATGATTTATAAAGTTGTATTAAATTCTATTTGAATTAGAATGATGTTAGAGAACTTTTAAAATTGAATTAAAAGTTAAATAACTGAAATTGAATATTTTAATATTTAATTAACAGGTAAAAATAGCCATTTTGTATATTGTCTTGGATTTTGATGAAACTAGTTTCATTGGATTCGTAATGTTATATTATTGTAAGATTTTGAATTTCGTGTCAATCGAATTTACAGTTTGTCCGTGGCAAGCTGAAACGCGTAGAAATTTGTTTAAGCGAATTTTAAATTTAAATAGATGATTCAAAAACCTATCTTCCAAATACGATTGAATTTGCTCTCGATATATATTCCATTGCGTTCGGAATGTAGGTAAAACTTTATAAACGCCAAGCGGCACGCTTTGTTTGGAGATCGAAAAATTTTCGGGTGAATAGTGCGTGCAATTTTTTTATAAAAGGCCACCACATTTCATTTTGTTCACTCAAGTCCTAGCTAGGGTTACAGCTGCCATTATATTTCAAAGGGCGAAATATTCAATTCTTCTTCCTTTAATCTCTTCCAATATATCCACTTATAGCAAAAATCTTCAACTAGCAAATGATAGAGCTACGCAAGATCTTCAGATCCATACAGATGGACCATCAAAAAACATGATGTGGAGAAGAAGATTGGTCGCGTTCTTCACGGGTTTCGAGGCATTTTGCAAGGAGAAGTGGAGGTTGAGCTGGGCCGGATCTATGTAGTGGGTGTGGGGAAGCATGGCGCATGTATTGATGGTGTCTGATCATCGTCTGGTGGAGCGAGCGTCGAAAGACGGTCGGTCAAAGTTTTGGAGTGATGGGTTCTTCGGTCTGTAAGTTATTTACGCATGAACGAAGAAAAAAATAAACTTGTAGCCGAGATCTACATCTTATAAATGAATGGCCTTGATCAAGTGGGTTTAAAAAAAAAGTGAGATTAATTTATATATTAAATTGTATAAACTTCTAAATATGATAACTTTGTCATACGAGGTCCATTTTTGACGAAACAAGTTGCGTTGAGTCCGTATTGACGAGCACTACATTTTAGAGCTGGTTTGGAGTTGATTGGAGTTAGTGTATGGAATAAAACACTATAACTGTTATTGGAAGCAATGTGAGTACAACTCACTCTTTCTGACTCATTGATATTTATATATAAGTGAGAATAAATTTATGTATGATGATTGATGATTGTTTGGATGATATATGATATATTACCTATATATTGATTGGTATTTGGATATATTCCTACATATTGGAGCAGATGAGATTCTATACGTTCCCGTATATGAGCGAATGTCCCTTTGTACGCGTGTCTGCCTCGAAGAGGACATTGTACATATATTTCTAATATGTATATTTGTTGCAGGTGACAGGTTGGAGGGATCCAACTGGATTCCTCACCAGTATTGATTTATTTACAGATATTGTGATCTATGTTGTTATCATATGATATATGATGTTTTGGATGTCGTGATTGATGTATTTAGTGCTGTTACAGCATTGGGCCTATTTTTGGAATTTTAAAAATATCAAAGTGATGATTTTCAAATTTAAAAGGATTTTCAAGTGATTTTGAAAATAGATATTTTGTTAATTATTGAATCATTAAGGAATGGATTTATTTGAAATAAATAAATAGTTATAATTTTTATGTTATAAAAAATTTTATTTTTGTGAAATATAATAAGAATGTGATTTTTTGGAATAAGGAGTTAACTATTTAGTAAAGTAGTTTAAATTGAGTTTTGAATTATTGTAAATGATATGTATATAAGATTTATAAAATTGAATTTTTATAAATCAAAATGATGGAATTATAGACAAGTTTTGTAAATGTTAAAATGGAGTATAAATGGATCTTATAAGTAAATAAGATTTATGAATTTGTGAAGTTATAAAAGAATGAATTTTGTAGATAAAGAGATTTATAAGTGATTAATTTATAAATTGAATTTTGGCATGTAAATGGGATATAAATGGAATTGGTTAATAAAGTGATTTTATAAATTGAAGTTTTTATAAAATATAAATGGAATTTATAAACATTGTTTTTAAATCCAAAATCAGTTGAATTTGATAAGTTAAATATAGAAGTTTGTTAAAGGTATTATATCCACGATTTTGGACGGTGGATAATCCTTAAAATTTAATGTTGCAGAAATAAAGAATTTGGTTGGGAATTATATCCACGACTTTGGACAGTGGATAATCCTTAAATTAAATGTGGAAGTTTAATTTGGTAAACGATTTGTATTCACGATTTTGGACAGTGAATAATGTATTAAATAAAATGGACATATTTTGGTAAGTGATATTTTAAAATGGAGTTGATTGGTTTGAAGATGTTTAAAAATGTGTTAAGTATGGAATACATATATTTCAACGTTCATTGTTGAAATAAACATTTTTGAGAAGTAAGGAAATGATGGACTGTAACATTGTCGTTATAGTAAATGATTTTCGAAAGAAGATGTTTTGTATAGTATAAGGGATTTATATATCTATCTTATTTTCGAATCCCTATACTAATGGCTTTGGGCTGTCGTAACGATGTTTTACGCAATATTCGTTTTGACCTAAATAAATGTGTTTAAAGGTAATGTTTTCCTTAAAGAATAAAATATAATCCTGATTTAAGTATATGGAATATTTCCTACGTGTTGAAAATAAAGATACTTGTGAATTACTTGTTTTTTAATAAGTATATGGAAATGTTTTCCAATGTTGAAATGATTTTGAGAATATATCTTTTTGAAGATAATTTGAGGTGAATATTTGGCAAGTGATTTAATTAATAAAAGATTAATTAAAAGGACCTAGTGATTATTATTGTGCTCAATATTTGTTAGTTTGCTTTTATAGTTAAATAACCAATTATCAAATTTGGCCAATTTTAGTTCCTCGACTTGATGTGGGAACTATTTAGTCGTACACTTAGTACATAGCCTTCTGTGTATGTTTGATTATTGTTTTTGTTAAGGATGTTGATTCATATAGTGTGGAGTATTACTCCAATCTATCGAGCTTCCTTTTTGGGCCGAAGGATAGCAAGTTGAAAGTTGGAGA
This sequence comes from Allium cepa, assembly GCA_030765085.1. Lineage (NCBI taxonomy): Eukaryota > Viridiplantae > Streptophyta > Magnoliopsida > Asparagales > Amaryllidaceae > Allium > Allium cepa. Next base: position 844,850,827 of record CM060928.1, on the reverse strand, counting down.
CGTGATAAGTCTATGAGACTTAGTTTTTGTGTGAGGTTGAGAAACGCTTTTGCGTTGTTGGTGCGAAGAGACCGGGATCAGATTTATCTGAAAACCACTTTGGACCAATGTATATGCATTCGATTGTGCAGTTTGCTTATGATGATATTGATATTCCAGATTTTCATAGTGGAAGACTGCTTGTTGAGCATTTGGGGTTAAAATCCCAATATACATATAGTAGCAGTGATCTCTTCATTATGAAATATCTAATGCAAGGACTGTTCGCTACTAATCCTAGGGATTTCCCAACAGGATGTGGTAGGAAAGTACCTTCGGTTTGTCCTGTTCCTGGACAACTTGTATGGATATTTGTCTGACAATGCATTTCTAAAGATTACGTACGTTGGATTTTACAAACGTACATCAGTGGTGGCGGAGAAGGCAACTTCTCTTAGCTTAACACTCTCCTTGAGACATATAAGCTTAAGTGTTGTATTTTTGTAAAAGGTAATTATTAGTCAATGAAAATGGCCGTGTGGCATTCAAAGTGATGTGATGTGTGATTTGTGAAAGGTAATCGTTACCTCAGGCCTCATCAACCGAAAATGACCAAAACAGGGTTAGATGCAGCAGGGCTAAGTGGGTCGCTCCTAAGTAGGATATGATCATCCTCCTCTAGATATATCTTTACATGATATGAAGTCATATACCTGGTTATTGTGGTTTTTATGCTATAAGGGCCCTCGGTGAAGGTCGGTAACGATCGGAGGATGACATATTCGGTACCATCTAGTTATAGAGGTAGGACGGTCTTATGTTGGTAGAGGGCAGATGTTCTTTGCCTCGGGACATCCATCTAGAGGTGTACCCATCGGAAGATAGTCCCTTCACATGGTCATTTGTATGGAAATCCAAACTCCACTACGCACCTGCCATTTTATTTGTAGAACCCAATATGTTGGAATTTAATCAATGTAACAATTTCGGCTATGATTAATATTATTTGTATACTAGACACTAGTATAATATCAGATGATTTGATATGAGATATTTTAATTATCGTAAGGTAAAAACTTGTTTGTGTTCATGTGTGGACTTGTCTTATGAGATAATTGTGTTTTGATAAAGGAAAAGTTTGGTAATTTAATAAATTCAGTCGAATGTGTTTCTCACGCTGGTTTATCACACTGATCCGGACGTTCTTCCTTTTCAATGCTCGGGTTAGACCGAGTATATGTACAGTTTCAGTTTTGGTGCTTTTGGAGCTTCAGCGGGAGAGTTGGAAATCTTCATTTACGTATACATGTATCGGTTTTGTTTATCCGCTGCTTTATTGTATATATTATCGGCAATTGTAAGGACAGATTATTATAACTGTTCAGGCTAATAACTATTGATTGATTTTTGTACTCTGATTGATGTATGTATATACAGTTTCTATTTTATAAAGATCATTGATATGATATTATATGTTTTCCGCCGTGATGTGAGATGCTGTGTTGTTCTGTTTGGTTCTATCTTCTATTTTTATTCTCTTCTCTTCTTCTCTCTTCTTTTCTTTCTCTTGACTTTCCGTCGGTCAGTGCTTTTTAGGTCGGACATGTGCGGTTTATTGTCGATTCAAAGGGTATGGATTTGCGGGTCGTCACATTTGGTATCAGAGCCTAAATTTTGTATATTCCTAAGCTTTAATGTGTACTCAGTTTAGATAGGGACAGTAGCACCCTAGATTGAGTTGAGTATATTATATATATGTGCGTGTATTTGTTAGTGATATAAAAATGTTTTATATTGTGTTTACTTATCTGTTGAGCTGTTTGTGAATTTTGGTCAGTATATGGGACGCCATATTATCGATAGTGAATTCTAAACACTTAAACAAGGCAAGTCGACATAGTATCATTTTAAATTTGGCAAATGAAATAATTTTACCTATTATATTTTATATATAAAAGGAATAATTTTTCAGAAATTATTAAAGTGTTTTTAAATTGATTGTTTGGTTGTTTGAAAATGTAAATATATATAAGTTAATAAAAGCTGTTTGAATAATTTAAATAAAGCAACAATTATAACAACCCTAGATTTTTTGGCTATATATTTTAAATTTGACTTTATTTTTATTATTTTAAATTTATTTTTATTTCAAACATTTACCTATAAATGCTGACTATTAAGTGATCTATAGTTCAAAATAGTATAAATTGGACATTTAACTAAAAAGGTGAATTTCTACTCAAACAGTTTAAACTTTGACTTTTAAAATTAAAATTAAAATCATTTTAAACTTGAATTTTATCTTTTATTATGAAAATAGATGTAATAACTTGAACACTGCTTTTCGTTTCGTTGAAAACAGAGTTAAACTGTAAAAGTTATGTACATTTCAATTTTGAGTGTAATTTGATTTATTTAACAATTTTGTCCATTTTAAAATTATATAAATATTATTTTCTTTGTCATATTTTATTTTAATATGTTATTGTATGTATATTTTTGTATTATAATAATTTTAAAATGAAGTAAACAATTTTCCAAAGTCAATGGTGATTTATTTGTAATTTCTGGACACTGTTTTGGATTTTTAAGAAATTTCTTTAAATCTTTTTCTATTTTCTTTAAAAAAAATTCTTATGTGTTAATGGGTTATTTTAAGTATATTTTGTCTTTTAATATTTTTTTAAAGTGATGTTATAATTTTTCCAAAGTTTACCATGTTGATTTCTTTTTTTTTAAGGCTGTTTTCTTATTTTCTACTATTTTCTTCATAAAATTATATTTAAATTTAATTTTTTTGTGAATGTAATTTTATTTTATATTATTATTTATGTTTAAAAATATATTACAAGCTCATATGAATTTTCTAAAATTTATTTCATGTAATTTCAAATTTTCTAGACTAGTTTACTATTTTTAGCTATTTTCCTTAATTTAACTTTATATAATTAATAAATATTATATATATTTTTATATTTCGATAAATTTTCGAAATTTTATCTGGGATTATTATTATTTCCAGAAATATCAAGTTATATAAAAAAAATTAAGGAAGTTTGAAAGGTTTTAAAAGCTTTGAAACGTAAAGTCGTTTCACCTCCTAAGTCGTTTCTTTTACCGTTTCCTCATTTACTCTTTGACCATTTTTTTTCTTTTTATATTGAATAGCCATGTATTTTCCTTCCTATGCACGTGAGAAACTTCTCACTTTCCATCATCAAACTCATGGCTAGAAGTATTGAAGGTAATGGCTTTCATTTCATTTTCTTCTTCCTTTGTTTTTCTACTTTTCTATTTGAATTTTGTACTTGTTCTCACCTTCATAGCTTGGCTCCTCCTCAACCAGATCTGACCTGACCTCCACCACCCCCTTCCTCTGACCATCTCCCATCCTACTACCTCTCCATTTCAGGCCAAGAAAATCCAAGGTGAAGACCACCACAAAATCCACCAAAAACCACCACCTATTGCACTAGCCTAGCCTAGTTTATCATCTCCTCCTTCTACCACCATTAGCCGCCACTACCTCCACCACCACCACCTTTGACCTGACCTCCACACTCTTCCACATTATCCACCACCACCTGCACCACTGGTTGGGCCCCACCTTGCCTCTAGCCGAACCAAACAAGAGCAACAAATGATGTATGTTGCATAGTTTTAGCCCTGTACACCTAGTTTTATGCACCTAGACTAAACCCACCTTCAAACCCATGTGTAGGCCGACCCTTGCACACCCAAACCTGACCCAATTCCCTAAGTTAGCTGAGCCTAATCACTATCTAACTGAAGTACATGAGGTTGAGAACAAGTGCAATTCATTCGATGTTGTTTTGGGCTTTGAATTCTAATGTTATTTGATGTTTAAATCGTGTTGAAACTTACATATATTTGTATTGTTTTGTGTAAATGTTTGAACAAGTCAAATTGCTTTGGCTGTAACGACCCAGAATTTTTATAAATTAAAATTTGAATATTTAATTAATTTTAAATATTTATAAGTGAATTTATAAGTCAAATAAATTTTTATTTGAATTATTGGATTTAATTGGATAATTAAATCGATAATTTAAAATGTTAAATTATGGAAATAATTGAAAATAGAGTTAAATATGATAGAAAATGATTTGTAAAATTTTATTTAATCATACTGGAGTTATAGAAATATTTTAGAACTTTTAAAATCGAATTAAAAGTTAATTTGTGAAAATTGAATATTTTAATATTTAATAATCGACTGTAAAATAGTCAATTTTTGAACAGTCTCAGAATTGAACGAAACCAGTTCCATTGGATCCGTAATAGTTAGTTATTACCGGATTTCAAATTTCGTGTCAATCGGAGCTATCGTTTGATCGTGGCAGCTCGAAACGCATCGATTTATTTTTAATTTAAATTTGGCGAGTCAAAATAGCCATTTTTCAAAAAGTCTCAGATTTCGACGAAACTAGTTTCATCGGATCCGTAATGTGATATTATTGTAAGGTTTCAAATTTCAAGTCAATTGGATTTACCGTTTGTCCGGTACAATTTAAAACGCCTAGAAATCGACTTAAATCGGTTTAATTTAAATTGAACGTTTTCAGCCATAACTCACACATACTTCCGAATTAGCTTCCGAAACCTGTTCCATTGTGTCCGGAACGCGGGATAAACCCTAGGTACGCTGGTTACGGCGTCTAAATCGGAGTTCGGAATTCCCGGGATGAATAGTGTTTACGCTAGCTTTTTCTATAAATACAACATCATCTTCATAAATTAAAAAAAATAACAAAACCCTAATAATTTTGACCTAGCCGCCACTAACAAGATAGATGGCCAGAATTCAATCTCATTCCCTCCTCGATTTCTTCAAATCCGTCGACAATTAGCGAGAAAGTTCAACTACAAAGATGAAGAACACGACGAGAGCTACGAGATCAACGGTGGAGATCGCGAATGGAGCGATGGATTGTGAGATACGTGAGGCCGTTCATGGCCAGTTCGTGCGCGCATTTCTATGAGGGGGGGAGGCCGAGCTCTGAAGGGTTCAGGCCGAGCATGGCTATGGCAAAGGGCTTCGTCGTGGCGGAGGTGTGATCGAATTTCATCGAGTATTGAAGTCGCTAAATTAAACCCTAAATCATTGTAGTGGGTTCGGCCTCTATTGTAATTACCTGGAGATGAGAAACGCAAGTGGGAAGAAAGCACGCACGGTCCAGATGTTGTGATGAAGGATCTTGTGGCTTGGATTTGCTGTGGGTTTAAAATAGTTAGTTTATATGTTGATTTATGTATATAAATCGTGTACGATCTTTAAAAATTCGTAACTTTTTCATACGAGGTCGAAACTGCGCGAAACCAGTTGCGTTGGAATCGTATGGACGAGCACTACGCGATGGAGTTGGTTTGGAGTCGTTTGGAGTTAGTGAGAATTTCGGGTAAAATTAAACGCGCGTTTAATTTTATTCGAAATAAAAGCTAAAACGGAAATTAAAACCAAGGTGAGAATTTCTCACTCAATCGAATAGATTTCGATTTTATTTTAAATAGTTAGATTTAAAATATTTGAATGCATGTATGAATGATGAATTGTATATATTGATTGTTAAAATAGACATTATGCGCCGTTAGTAAGCGGATGTTATTTAGTATAAACATATACCGCGAATATTTCATAAACAGTGAAATTGGTATTATATATAATATCAATATATATATATTGGCATATGTATATATTGCAGTTGATTGATTTCCCGCATTTTTTGTTTAGCGGATGAGACCCTATTACGCCGTTAGTAAGCGGATAATATTTATTAAGAACATATACCGCGATAATTTCGTACTGGAGCGAAATTGGTATTGTGCTAATGTTTTTGAATGCAGGAAACAGGTTGGAGGGATCCAACTGGATTCCTCAACAGTATTTATTTTATTTCAGATATTTTGATATTTGATGGATTATCATATCGATATATGATATCGTTGTTAGTCGTGATTGACTATTTGGTGTGTAGCATCATTGGACCCAGATTTTGGGATTTTAAAATGATTTTAAAGTGATTTTTGAAAATATATAAGATTTTCGGAATTGATCTATTTTAAATAAATAAACGTTATAATTTTTATTGTTATAAAAATTATGGTTTTTGTGAAATATAGTTAAAAGCTGATTTTTGAGAAATATGAATTAATGATTTTATAAAATAGTTTAAACTGGATTTTGAGTTTATTATTAAAAGTTTGAATAAAAAGATTTATAAAATTTGATTATTTTATAAATCAAAATGATGAAACTATAAAGGAGTTAAGACGTTTTAAAGAATAATATAGATTGATTTATATTAAAGGATTTACAAATGAATATTTGTAAATTAAAACGTTGGAATTATAAAATGAGATTTTATAAGTGTTTGAATGGAGTGAAAATGAATTTTGTAAATGAATGGAATTCATGGAATTATATAACGGTAAAGTTATAAATGGGATTTTATAAACAGTAGGTTTATAAAATTTGTAAAGTTATTAAAGTAATAAGATTTGGATAAATAATTGAATCTTATAAGTTATAAGATTTATAATTATGAAGTTCAATGGAATGGTTTTGCAAACGAATAGATTATAAGTGTTTAACTTATAATATGAACCTGTAGTTTATAACCGAGTTATAAATCGAATAAGTTAATAAAGGAGATGTATAAAAAAGGAAGTTTTTATAGAATAAATAGAAATAGAATTTATAAACGTTGTTTTATAAATTTGTAAAAAGACTTATTTTAATAAGAAAAAAATTGTTATAACTTATAAATGGAGATTTTATTCACGTTTTAGACTTTGAATAATCCTTTAAAATAAAATGAATAGAAATGATGAAATTTGTTAAGGTAGTATATTCACGTTTTTGAATAGTGAATAACACGTTAAAGAAATTGTTTAGAATGTGAATGTTTTAAATAGAATTAAAACGATCCAACGATGTTTTAAAAGGTATTGAGATTCGAAACCATAGATTTCAACATTTATTGTTGAAATAGATGTTTCGAGAAATAAAAGGAAATGGTAGACTATAACACTGTTGTTATAGTAAATGATTTCCGAAAGGAAATGTCTTTAATAGTATTGGGATTTATATATCTATTTTAAATTCGAATCCCTATACTAGTGATTTTGGGTTGTCGTAACGATGTTTTACGCAACATTCGTTTTGGCCCAAGTAAATATGTTTAAGTGAATGATTTCCTTAAAGAATGAATTATATACTTAATTCGATTTAAGTATATTGAATATTTTCTAAGTGTTGAAAATAAATGATTGTGAATTACTTATTTAATAAGTATGGAAATGTTTTCCAATGTAAAGTGAATATTTTGAGAATTTATCTTTTTGAAGATAAATTGAAAGTGAATAATTGAATTGTATATTCATGAATATTTTGAAATATAAATTCGTTATGGAATTTATAAAAGGAAGGTGGAATTTGTTTGAAAATAAATATTGATTTATTTTTCAAGTGTTGAAATTATATATCTTGTAAAGATATTTTTGAAAATAAATAATTTGGGAAAAATTATTTGGAATCTGGTGATGTGTGCATATCAATTGATAGTTCAATAACCGACTATCAATATTTCCCTTTGAATGGGTATTTGATGTGAATTGATTGAATTTGAATGCACACTTATTTTTGAATAAGCGCTCACTATTCGGGTTAACCGGGAAAGGACCATGGGGTCGTATAACCCATTCCGAATATGTGATACGTCGTTGTGAATTGCATTGAAGATCGGTGTTGAAGACCCGGTATTTGCGAAAGCGATAGGATGACCTATCGATTGTCTCTGCACTGAGTTGCAACGGTATAGAGACTCCCTAAGTGATGGGAAATCCGATCAGGATTGTGAATATCCGGATTGCAAGGACTTCTTTGTAAGTGCCTTCGGTTCTGTTCGAGCCCGGAACAGACTTGTATGGATTGTATGCCTGACATTACAAGTTGAGATATAAAGCCGATTTCTTTCAAATATATTTCTGTTGGTGGCGGAGAATTTATTCTTTGCTTAACACCCTTCTTTGAGACGTACGAGCTCAAAGGTTATATAATTGAAGTTATCAGCGATATATCCCATTTTGGTAATGTGACATGCTGAGTGATGCTGAAATGATCATTGTGTTGATTATTGTGATAGGATCATTTATTTGATCGTCTATCTTAGTGATCATTGTGTTGATCATTTGTTGACCCAAAGCACGGCTTTTTGTACAAAGTGTGTTTTTGTGGACGTGACTTCGTCGAGCCTCACATCCCGGAAATGGTCAAAACAGGAAAGATGCGGCAAGGTTATTAGGGGTTGCTGTAGCTCCCCTTAGGGTATGTGCATTTCCTTCTGGAAAGGGGTGGTATCATGGTATGGAGCCCAGATACTTACTCATGTTGAGAACACTCTATTTATTATGGTGTGATGTTGGATATCGAGCGCTCGGTTGAAAAGGTCCCAAAGGACCGGGGGATGGCATATTCGGTCAGTTGTTACTCAGTTAGGAGTAACCCGGCCTTGTGTTGGTAGAGATCCGGTTTGGTTCTCGGGGATGTCCATCCAGAGGCATTCTCAGTGGCAATGGGAAGTTCCTTAGCCTGACCATTTGTTGGAAATCCAAAGAAACAATACGTGACTTGTACGGTATTAGTTGTATAACCTGCTATGGAATGTGGCGGTAACCTGCTATTGAACATAGTTAGCTATAGTAGGCATACGATAATGGTCGTATGTTGGCTAAGATTTATATCTTTATTTTCGAAATGATTTGTTATACACTATGCACTAGTAATAATATCAAATGTTATTTTAAATGCGTATCAAGCATCTTTGGCTATCATAAGGAGAAATCTCCTCCGATTCTGCGTTTGCATGTGTGTGTGTGCGGGAGGCCTTATGGTAGTCTCATTTTTAAAAGCATTGCGAATTAAATTTAAAAATATTTCTCTTTTTGATTTTAAAGATAAATAAACTGTTTTGAGTTCTCACACCAGTCACATGACTGACTTGGAGTTTATTGTTTTCCTTCCTAAACTCTGGGTGCCCACCAATTTCCACACGGGCAGTTAAGAGTTAGGTTTATCAGGATATTCAGGATATTCAGGAGTTGCTGGAGGCAAGCTGGATGGCATGGCGTATTACTAGTTTATATAGTATTTCTTTTTCCGCTGCATTGTTTGTTGTATGTTGTTGTACACTCTGATGATTTGATGTAATGTAATATAATGTGATGTAATAACTGATATAGTTCTTTGTTTAAAGATTATTCATTTATTATTATATGTTGTTCCGCTGCGAATTGTGAGATTCTGTTGTTGTTCTGTTGTTGTTCTTTCTTCCCGTTCTATTTTTAAATTTTTCTATCTTCTGTTTTTCTAATTCTCTGTTTTCTAAAAATTGTCTATCTTCTTTTCCCTCTATTTTTCTTTTTCTCTCTTCTTTCTTTTCTTTTCTTTTTAAAACCCATAACATCTCGGTTTTCGGCCTTTGATTTCTCGGCAGTCGATAAAGTGAGTGTCGATGTTGAATTTTCGAAGAACGAAAATCCAGGGCGTTACATTGGCTCTCCACTCTCAAGTCATATCCATGTCATCATGCCTTCATTATGTTGCGTTGTGTGCTTTGGTAGATATCTCCAGCTTTGAACATGTGAGTTATTCTCACCAGACAGTATGTACATATAAAACTAGTAAATTGACCCCTTTTGAATCTGTAAAATGCATTATCATGCCACCTGCTATATTATGATTTTATGATGTTCACCCATGCTTAAACACCTATTATAACATCTATTACTGTTATATTATGTTGTTCTGCTATTTTTATCAGTTTATCACACTGCAAGTTCCCTTTAGATTAGAATCACTATGGGTTGAAATGATACATACCCGAACGGACTTTAGAATAAGGGAAAATTGTTATGGGCTAAAATGATAGGCCTAAATGATTTTCAACTTATTTTATTTACTTGGGACTGTGGGTTTGAAATGATAAAACCTGGATTTTTCTTTGTAAATTACGGGTTGAAATGATACATTACCCGTATCACTTTACCTAGCGTAGAAAATTATATACATGCCCGTAGTTAAAATATGTTTTCTAAAAAATTTAAAATATTTTAAAATTTTAATTATTATAATATTTTGTTTTAAAATTAAATAAAAATATAATTTTTGTAAAGTATTATTGATTTTCTAGAAATCTATAAGTTAAATAAATTATGGAAAAGTTAGAAAATTTGAATGTAAGTTATTTTGAAAATTTTGTTTTAATTTTAATGGAATTTAAATTAACTTTGAAAATATGATAAATTTATGATATTTTGAATTTTAAATTAATTTAAAATGATTTGTAAAACATATTAATGATTTTTGAATAAAGTTAAAATGTTAATGAGTGAATATTGAGTTGAATTTGGAAATATGACTTAAATTGGAATTTATGAATTTGGTTTAATAGTGAAATTTTAAGTTAAGTTAAATAAAATGGAATTAAGTTATATTTGAAATTTTAAACTTAAGTGTTAAGATGAAATTTAATGTAATGAATTTAAATTTGAATGTTGAAATTTAATAAGTGAATTATTAATAAATATTGATTTTTGGAAGGAAACTTAACTTTATAAAATCATGAATTTAAGGAAAATTAAATGATGCTTATAAATGTGAAAATGTATGATTTTATAAGTTAAAAATGATTTAAATAAAAATATAAGTGTTTGTGAAAATTCTATTGAATATTTGAAGTTAATTAACAACATTTTTAATACTGCCTTTTGTTAAATTTAATTGTTTTTGAATGTAACTTTCTGTAGCATTTTCTAAATGCTGCGAAACTTGAATTTTCATTGTTTTAATAAATTTAAGTGCATAAATAAACATTGAAGAGTTTAAACTTTTGGCATTTAATAATTTAATTATTAAATGTAATAACTTCATTTTTATGATTTAATAATGAAGTAATTTGTTTTGAAATATAACTCTTTGATGTATTAAAATGATTTGAAACGAAGTTTTGAAAGATATGATATTTTGATGTATTAAAATGATTTGAAACGAAGTTTCGAAAGATATGATATTTTGATATATTAAAATGATTGAAATGTGGTTTCGAAAGATATGATATATTAAAATGATTGAAATGTGGTTTCGAAAAGATATGATATTTTGATGTATTAAAATGATTTGAAACGAAGTTTTGAAAGATATGATATTTTGATATTAAATGATTTGAAAATGGAGTTTTGAAAGATATGATATTTTGATATATTAAAATGATTTGAAACGAAGTTTTGAAAGATATGATATTTTGATATTAAATGATTTGAAAAATGGAGTTTTGAAAGATATGACATTTTGATATTAAATGATTTGAAAGGAAGTTCTGAAGGATATGATATTTTGGAAATGAAGCTTTGAAAGGTTATGATATTTTGATATATTAAAATGATTTGAAAGAAAGTTTTGAAAGGATATGATAATTTAATATATTGAAATGGTTAGAAATGACTTGATATTTATTTTGATAAATATTTGAATTAAAAGATATGGTATGATGATATATTGAAATGGTTTGGAAATGATTTAATCTTTATTTTGATAAAGATTTGGGTTGAAATGATATTTATTTTGAAGAATAAAATATTGTTTTAAAGTTATAACTACGGGTTATAATAACGATTGGTTGTTAAAGAGACCTGGATTGGATATTGTCTTATAGCCGGCCAATACCGAAAACCAATTTAACAACTGTGTACGCGGTGGAGATTCCAGAATGAAGTAGGATGGTGGCGACGTTCTCGAGGTATATTACGTGGACCCAACTCCCGTGAGTTGGCATAAATGACTAAAACAGGAGCTATACCGGGCTACACAAAGGCTCACACCCTTTCATCAAGCATGCTTCTTCGGAATCCATTCTATTACATTTGTGATTCGATATGTGGCGCTACTTTGATTCGGGGGTATGTCTCGAGGTGGGCGGAAGCTGCTGGCTTGCCGTCACCACCGGTCCGGGAGTGTAAACGGTGTATCCACCCTGGCATTGTGTAACATCCCGAAAATTTTGAATTTAAATTTTAGTAATGTATTTGAACTTTTTGAAATTTAAATTGAAAGGTTATAAAGAAATAAAATATGAAAAAAATTTGGTGTTTTTAGTTAAAACCTTTAATAGAATTAAAACAAATATTGTAATTAAACCACATAAGTTACTAAATGTTAATAACTAAAACAACTTTTCCTTTTAACAAAGTAAAATAAGAAATTGTGACAAAGTAAAACAAGAAATTGTGATATATGAGCTTTTAATAGAAATAAAATTGTTAAAGTAAGTTATGATGAAATTATAAAATTTAAATCACATAATTATAATCTAACATCTAAACAAATAAACAAATAATTAAACAAATGAACAAATGAACAAACAAAAGAACAAATAAACAAATAATTAAACAACATAACAAAAGAGTGAACAAATATAAACTATATATATAAAAGAAAATCTAAAATAACATTACCTGTAAGTATACAAGGAGGCAAAGGAGCATTACATACATGCTTCCATTTAATGCTTCATTTAATGCCATTTACTCTAGTTACATCAAGTAAGACATCAACTGTAAATACATGCTTGTATTAAATGTTTACTCTTCAGCCTCCCTTGAAGAAAGGAGGAAAGCATGTGAAGTACAAAAGCCTGTATAAAGCCACTATGCAAAATAATGTTTCAGTGCTTTGCTTAAAACTTGCCTACCTCCCTTACTTTGTATACTTCTATATATATCAACCTATGCATCATCTCGTTCAAAAAAACTTTTTATTGAAAGAAAGAAAGGAAAAAATAGCAAAGAAAAATAGAAATTAAAAAGAAAAGAAGATCATCACCTTATATTTCAAAGTTGAAAATAAATTACTGAAGAAAGAAGAACAGAGGGAAATTCAAACTGCAGTTGCAAAACAATTATAGTTTCTGCTCATCCATTATACAAGTGAGTAAACATCAACTTAAAGGCTTTAAGTTAACTGTGAAGATGATTCTTTGTTTCATGGCATTGTATATGTTTATCTTTGAATATAATTTGGTAAATATGTATAGATATACAGGTTACTCTGTATATTGTTCTTCTATGTAATTTAGTTACAGGATAGATAAAACTGAAACCCAATCAAAGTTCTTCATATAAATTTCTTTAAACTTAAGGTCTAGAACAAATAAGTTTGTTTAAACCTTATTCATGAGCTAAAAATTTGTTTCAGCTTGAATATGAAGGGTTTGCCCCTGTAACCAAAATTATACAATACAAACAAAATCTTAAGATAGATTCAAGAAATTTTAATTATTGAATTGATTTTACAATTTGAATGAACATATGAAAATAGGATTTTTAAAACAATAGTGATGATTTTTAGTTAAGTGTTTTCAGTAAAATTTACATTTGAACAAAAACTGCATTTTTTTCAATTCCTAACATTCGATTCAATTATAAATGCTTAAAATGGGTTTGTGGCAAGCTCGAACATCGGAGACTTCACGAAAATTGTCAAAGAATTTTTCTATGGCGTGAGATTTGGATTCGAGGTCGTATTAGGGTTTTAATACCTTTTTTGAGTTCTGTAAAAATCTCGATTGTGCCTTCTTGAGTTGATCGAGCTCCACGAGGACTTGGGGGATGTTGGCTCGGGGTATGGACGTGGTAAGGCCGAAGTCACGAACCTTCTGGTGACTCGAGGCGTGGCGGCGAAGCAATTTTGTTCGGTGGGTTTCGAGTTATGGTGCGACGAAACAGTGAAATTTCGAACCCAAGTTTTTTGGGTCAGATCGATGAGCGATTTCGTGTTTGTGGGGATCGTACGACTTGCCGATGATAGTGATGATCATCGGAGGGGCGGCACGGCGATGTGCACGTGCACGTCGCGTTGCGTATCAGTAGGTACTTAGAAACTGGAAGAAAAAAAAGAAAAAGGGGTGGAGAAGAAGATGGACTCGTGAATGAACAGGGTAAGCTCTGGGTTTTTTTGGAGTTTACTCGAGTTTCTCGTCGCATATGCTCGAGTCTTTAAAAATGAAGCTACAGGTTTTAACTTTGAGAAAAGAAAAAAAAAGGAGGAGTAGGAACAGACGCGGGAAGAAGAAGATGCTTTGGGGAAAATTGGTGTGATACTCGAGTTTTGACTCGAGTGAAGGCCTGGGCATTCGCTTTCAAAAATGGGTTAAGCCCAAAATCATTTAAAGTTGATAATGTTAAATTTATGAATGTTTTTTTTTGTGAATTCAATTAGTCCTTTGATTAAGTATGAAGTCAATTAACATTAAACTTTTTATAACTATAATAAAGTGATTTCCAAAATACGAAGAAGATTTTTAAAAATGATAATTAAGGTAAATAAAATTTCTTAACTAATAGTTTTGGAAAGAAATTATAAGTGATTTATAAATTGTAACTAAAAAAATGGATTTAATTAACAGTTTAGTGTTTAAATAAATTTGTAATTGAGAATTTGTAAATTAGACAAATTAAGTTAATTAATTTAAATTGGCAGTTAATTAAAATAATTAATTAAGGAATAATCGATGAACCAAGATGATTAAGATTAATTGATTTATCGTTAAGAATAATAAGTCATTGATTTAAAATGATCAATAAAATAAGTATATGGTTAATTTATTAAATCCTATTCACTTTGATTGGAAAACGATTAATTATCGCTGTGCACTATATTGATATTTCTATTCTGATTGTGATGCTGTGTTATATAAATTGCCATGTTATTGCACTGTGATTATGATTTGTTCTGTATTGATGTGAAAACCTTGTTGCCCGTAAAACGGCATTTAAACTTCGATGCGACAGGGAATCGGATTTCAGTTGTTATCCGAAACCCACATCGGACCTGTGAATATTTGTGAATGACATCCACATGTTTTAAAATTTGACACTCACTATTCGAATTAGCCGGGAAAGGACCTTTGTGTCGTATAACTCATCTCGAATATGTGATTCGATGTTATGGATAGCATTTGAAGACCGGTGTTGAAGACCGGGTATTTGCGAGAACGATAGGATGACCTGTCGATTGACTCTGCACCGAGTTGCTCCGGTATAAAGTTCTCCATATGTGATGGGGAATCCGATCAGGATTGTGGATATCTGTATTGCAAGGACTTCTTTGGAAGTGCTTTCGGTTCTGTTCGAGCCCGGAACAGACTTGTATGGATAGTATGTCTGACATTACAAATTGAGATATAAAGCCGATTTCTTTCAAATATATTTCTGTTGGTGGCGGAGAATTTATTCTCTTAGCTTAACACCCTTCTCTGAGACGTACGAGCTCAGAGGTTATGTAGTTGATGGTTATCAGCGATATATTCCCAATTTGGTAATGTGACATGCTGAGTGTTGCTGTGAAATGATCATTGTGTTGATCATTTGTGATAGGATCATTTGTTTGATCGTTTATCTTTGTGATCATTTATTTGATCATTTGTTGACCCAAAGCACAGCTTTTGTATAAAGCGTGGCTTTGTGGACGAGACTTCGTCGGACCTCACACCCCGAAATGGTCGAAACAGGAAAGATGCGGCAAGGTTATTGGGGGTAGCACCCCTTAGGGTATGTGCATTTCCTTCTGGATAGAAGTGGTATCATGGTATGGAGCCCAGATACTTAACTTATGTTGATATCTCAGATATATTTATATATATATATATATATATTACTTTGTGATTTGATGCTGGGGCCCCGGTTAAAGGTTGGTTACAGCCGGGAGATGGCATACTCGTGTCAGTAGTTACCCAGTTAGGGGTAACCCGGCCTTGTGTTGGCAGAGATCCGGTTTGGTTCTCGTGGACGTCCTTCCAGAGGCGTTCTCATGTGGCAATGGGAAGTTCCTTGGCCTGACCATTTGTTGGAAATCCAAAGAAACAATACGAGCCCCGTACGGTTTTAGTTGTAGAACCTGCCATTTAATATGGTGGCTATAGTAGGCATAATATAATGGTACCTATGCTGGCTAAGATTAATATTCTACTTTTGAAATGTTTTCTTCACTATGCACTAGTAATAATATCAAAGAATTCTTTTCTCGTACCAAGCATATTTAACTATCATAAGAAGAAATCTCCTCCAATTCTGCGTTCGCATTGTGTGTGTGGCAGGAGGTCTTATGGTAGTTCCATTTTTAAAAGAATACCGAAAATTCTTTTATAAATCTTGTTTTATTTAAAAGCAACTGTTTTTTGTTTACTCACACCAGTCTTGCTTAGCTTTGGGCTATGTGATGGGGGGTTCTCGCTTCGCGGTTTGGTGGCGAACGGGAGACTCTTGCCCCCACACGTCCTCTTTTAGGGAGTTGGTTAGGCTTAAGCTGAGACAGTCGAGAGGCTGGCCGTAAAAGCAAGTTTGGGATATCAGTGTAAGCCACGGTGGGGCTGGGATGGTTGAAAAGCCTACCGGTTGTGACCGCTTATCGTCACAAGTGGTATCAGAGCTGTTGGTTGAGTAAGAACTTTAGCTACGGAGTATAACACATTAGATGGCTCATTAGAGATATGGTGAAGTATACCCTAGAATGAGTATGACCAAGACTGAAACTTTAAATTTTCTTAGTCTATTTCTTTTTACTGCTGATATTCCTTAATATATTTCGTCTGTATATCTAAATCAATTTTCTTACTAATCTCAGATAGTGAAAATGAGTGGACGCAGAGGAAGAGCTAGGGGTCAAGGCAATGCCGCAGCACCAAATCAAATTCCCCCAGCCGCAGAAGCAGTAATAGAAATTCAGCAGCAGCTGGACTTGGCTGATTTATATAAGAAGTTCGAAAAGCTTGGTGGCAAACCGTTCATTGGCAAGGAGTCAATTATTGACGCTCAAGCTTGGGTAAGATCGTGTGAAAAGATTTTTAAAGGGCTAAAACTGCAGGATGAGCAGAAAAGACTTATAGATTCTTGGCAACTCCAAGGAGAAGCTTCAGCTTGGTGGGAAACCATCATTATAGATGAACCCGAGGAAGAATTTACTTGGGATCGTTTTAAAGAAGTGTTTGAGAAACATTACATGCCATCGGCGGGAGTTTCCAGAATGTATCAGGAATTTCTGGATTTGAAACAAGGAAATTTGTCGTTTGAAGAATACTTGAATAAATTCAACGAACTATCTCGGTTTGGCCCGGAATTGCTAAACACACCTCTTAAGAAAAACGAAAGGTTTATCCGTGGTATGAACCAGAAATATCATGGAAGAATGACGGGTCATGTTAAAGAATCTTTTTCAGATTTAGTAGATATGGGGTACAGATACGCTACCCTTGATATACAAGAAGCAACTGTGGAGAAAGGTAATTCAGGTAGTCCGAATTATAAAAAGCGGAAATTCGGAGGCAAGTAACCTTGGCAAGGCAATGAGAAGAAGAGGAGCATTCAAGGAAGCGCAACAGAAAATGTCACTTGTTACAACTGCAAAGAGAAAGGCCACTATTCAAATGACTGCCCAAAACCGAAGAAGCCAGCTAAAGAATGCTACAATTGTCATAAACCGAGACATTTAGTTAAAGATTGCCCAGTGATGAAGCCAGCGCAGGTGGCAAAAGTTTACACGATAAAGAAGGACCCCTCATCTTCAAAAGCTGATAAAGGGAAAAGTGTTTTGGAAGGTAACCTTACTATTAATAATAGAACTGTTAGAGTTTTATTTGATACAGGAGCTTCACATAGCTTTATCTCCCAACAAACCGTAAATGAATTAGGACTTGAAACTAAATTTGCTAACGATCTTATTTGCGTGAAAAATCCGGTTGGAGGTCCCGCAAATCTTTGTTCATCATATGCTAGCTATAAATTTCCTATCAACCTTTTTGTCCTCGAATTTAATGAATTTGAAATCTTACTCGGTATGAACTGGTTATCGAAATACGAAGCTATATTGGAGTGTAGTAATCGGACAGTTTTAATCAAAACAAGTTTTGGAAATTTTATTGAAATCTCTTGTGAGGATCCCAGTCCAAGGAGAGATAGGTTGATGTATACTTTGGGAAATCTTGAACCCACTTTGCAGTCTATACCTGTTGTTCGGGATTTTTCCGACGTGTTTGAAGAAGTGAAATCTTTACCTCCTCATCGAGAAATAGAATTCCGAATCGATCTTGTACCCAATAGTCGTCATGTTGTTCACGCAAGTCGCAGGATGGCACCCAGGGAAAAGATTGAATTGGTTCATCAAACTGATGAACTACGAGCAAAAGGATTATTTCGACCCAGTGTTTCTGAATGGGGCTCAGCCGTCGTATTTGTTGCTAAATCAGATGGATTTTTGAGATTGTGTGTAGATTACCGCGATCTAAATAAACAAACTCTCAAGAATAAATTCCCTCTACCAAGAATTGATGATCTATTCGACCAACTTCATGGCGCTCGTTTCTTTTCAAAAATGGATCCAGCCCAAGGATTCCATCAACTACGAATCGCCAAAGATTGTGTCCATTTGACTGCTTTCAGAGGTCCTGATATGTTCTATGAATGGTTAGTTATGCCTTTCGGGCTAACCAATGCTCCAGCATACTTCGTAGATCTTATGACTCGTGTGTTTCGGGAGGTTTTGAATAAATTTGTGCTTGTATTCATTGATGATATTTTGATCTATTCTATGACTAAAGAAGAGCATGCCGAACATCTTAAAATTGTATTGGAAATATTGAGGAGAAATGTTCTATATGCAAAAAATTTCAAATGTCACTTCTGGGTCAATGAAGTCAAATTCCTTGGCCATATTGTTAATGAAGAAGGAATTTCAGTAGATCCTATCAAAATTTCCGCTATTCTTGATTGGAAACAACCCACTACTCCAAGAGAAGTTCGTAGCTTTTTGGGTTTGGCAGGCTATTACCGGAAATTTGTTCAAGATTTTTCTAAGTTGGCTAGTCCGCTGACTAAGTTAACAATGAAAAATGCAAAGTTCATTTGGACTCCAGAATGTAAAGAAGTTTTTCAAGAGTTGAAAAAGAGATTGACCGCTGCTCCTGTTCTCGCTATTGTTAACGGGAACCAAGGCTTATCTGTCTATACTGATGCATGTGGTGAAGGGGTAGGTGCAGTATTAATGCAAAATGGAAAGGTAGTTGCCTACACGAGTAGACAATTACGTACGCATGAGAAAAATTACCCAACGCACGATTTGGAACTTTTGGCTGTTGTTTTCGCTTTGAAAATATGGCAACATTATCTTCTGGGTAAGAATCTTTTCACCTTTCCTAACAATTTATGAACTAGCTTAACTAAAGAAATATACCTAATAGACTCTCTTTGTTTTAGGTGAAAAATTCGAATTATTCACCGACCATAAATCCTTGAAATATCTTTTCTCCCAGAAGGATCTAAATCTGCGACAACAACGTTGGTTGGAATTTCTAGCATCATATGACTTAGATATTCTGTATACACCCGGAAAGGCTAATGTAGTTGCAGACGCTTTGAGCAGAAGTTATGTTGTTCTTGCTTATATGGTTATCACTCCTACTCTTCTTGAGAAAATCGCCAACAAACAAAAAGAGGACCAGTTTCTTCAGGAAATATATGGGAGGATTCGTCGAGGTGTAGATTCCAGTTTTGCAATTGATGATAAGAGGGTTATAAGTTTAAAAGGCAGGATTTGTGTCCCTGACATTCCAGAACTGAAACGTGAAGTATTGGATGAATGCCACAAGTCCAAATTCAACATCCATCCAGGAGTCAACAAAATGTATCGTGATGTTAAAAGAACCTTCTGGTGGAAGACAATGAAGAGAGACATATCTATTTATGTGAGTCGCTGTGTTACTTGTCAGCAAATCAAGAGCGACCAAAAGAAAGTGGCCGGTTTACTTCAACCTTTGGAAGTACCGAAATGGAAGTGGGATCAGGTATCGATGGATTTCATCGACGGATTGCCACGAACCAAGAAAGGCAATGAAACGATTTGGGTTATTGTGGATCGTCTAACCAAAAATGCTCATTTCATTCCAGTTAAATCTACTCGGACTGCAGCAAGCTTGGCAGGTATATATATAAAGGAAATTGTTCGCCTCCATGGCATTCCCAGTAGTATAATGAGTGATCGTGATCCGATCTTCACTAGTAGATTTTGGGAAGCATTTCAGGACGCATTGGGAACGAAATTAAATTTCAGCACTGCTTATCACCCACAATCTGATGGGCAGACTGAAAGGGTTAACCGAATTTTAGAAGACCTACTGCGTGCTTGTGTTCATGATTTTGGTGGTTCTTGGGAGGACCATTTGTATCAGGTTGAATTCTCATATAACAACAGTTATCAGGCCAGTTTAGAAATGGCTCCTTTTGAAGCTTTATATGGTCGTCCGTGTCGATCACCTACATGCTGGATCGAATCAGGTGACAGACTTGTTCTTGGACCATATATGATAAAAGAAGCCACTGAGAAGGTAGACTTTATTCGAAAGAAGTTATTAACTGCCCAAAGCCGTCAAAAGAGCTATTATGACCGTCGAAGGAGAAATCTGGAATTTCAAGTTGGAGATTCTGTATTTATGAAAGTATCTCCGATGCGGGGTGTGTTGAGATTCGGGAAAACTGGAAAGCTAGCACCGCGTTATATTGGTCCTTTTCCTATTCTGGAAAGGATTGGTTCTCTAGCATATAGAGTGTAGTTACCCAGCTGGTTGTTTGGCGTACATGATGTGTTCCATATTTCTAATCTTCGGAAATATGTGCACGATCCAGATGATATTATTGAAGAAGCTGCTCAGCAGGATCTAGAGATCACTCCTAACTTGGCAGTTAGAAGGGAACCGATAAAAATTGTAAATCGTGATGAGAAGCGATTAAGAAACAAGATTGTGAGGCTGGTCAAAGTTCAATGGAGTGGCGATCCAAAGGACTGTACTTGGGAGACCGAAGATAATATGAAGAAATCGTATCCCAACTGCAGAATTGACATCTCGACTTAAAACTGTAAGTCATTTCTTTATGTATAAATTCGTCTATTCTTTGTTTGCGTTGCTCTCTCTTTCAATTTCGAGGACGAAATTTTCTTAAGGAAGGGATATTATAACATCCCGAAAATTTTGAATTTAAATTTTAGTAATGTATTTGAACTTTTTGAAATTTAATTTGAAAGGTTATAAAGAAATAAAGTATGAACAAAATTTGGTGTTTTTAGTTAAAACCTTTAATAGAATTAAAACAAATATTGTAATTAAACCACATAAGTTACTAAATGTTAATAACTAAAACAACTTTTCCTTTTAACAAAGTAAAATAAGAAATTGTGACAAAGTAAAACAAGAAATTGTGATAGATGAGCTTTTAATAGAAATAAAATTGTTAAAGTAAGTTATGATGAAATTATAAAATTTAAATCACATAATTATAATCTAACATCTAAACAAATAAACAAATAATTAAACAAATGAACAAATGAACAAACAAAAGAACAAATGAACAAACAAAAGAACAAATAAACAAATAATTAAACAAGATAACAAAAGAGTGAACAAATATAAACTATACATATAAAAGAAAATCTAAAATAACATTACCTGTAAGTATACAAGGAGGCAAAGGAGCATTGCATACATGCTTCCATTTAATGCTTCAATGCCATTTACTCTAGTAACATAAAGTAAGACATCAACTGTAAATACATGCTTGTATTAAATGTTTACTCTTCAGCCTCCCTTGAAGAAAGGAGGAAAGCATGTGAAGTACAAAAGCCTGTATAAAGCCATATGCAAAATAATGTTTCAGTACTTTGCTTAAAACTTGCCTACCTCCCTTACTTTGTATACTTCTATATATATCAACCTATGCATCATCTCGTTCAAAAAAACTTTTTATTGAAAGAAAGGAAAAAATAGCAAAGAAAAATATAAATTAAAAAGAAAAGAAGATCATCACCTTATATTTCAAAGTTGAAAATAAATTACTGAAGAAAGAAGAACAGAGGGAAATTCAAACTGCAGTTACAAAACAATTATAGTTTCTGCTCATCCATTATACAATTGAGTAAACATTAACTTAAAGGCTTTAAGTTAACTGTAAAGATGATTCTTTGTTTCATGGCATTGTATATGTTTATCTTTGAATATAATTTGGTAAATATGTATAGATATACAGGTTACTCTGTATATTGTTCTTCTATGTAATTTAGTTACAGGATAGATAAAAATGAAACCCAATCAAAGTTCTTCATATAAATTTCTTTAAACTTAAGGTCTTGAACAAATAAGTTTGTTTAAACCTTATTCATGAGCTAAAAATTTGTTTCAGCTTGAATATGAAGGGTTTGCCCCTGTAACCAAAATTATACAGTACAAACAAAATCTTAAGATAGATTCAAGAAATTTTAATTATTGAATTGATTTTACAATTTGAATGAACATATGAAAATAGGATTTTTAAAACAATAGTGATGATTTTTAGTTAAGTGTTTTCAGTAAAATTTACATTTGAACAAAAACTGCATTTTTTTCAATTCCTAACATTCGATTCAATTATAAATGCTTAAAATGGGTTTGTGGCAAGCTCGAACATCGGAGACTTCACGAAAATTGTCAAAGAATTTTTCTATGGCGTGAGATTTGGATTCGAGGTCGTATTAGGGTTTTAATACCTTTCTTTTGAGTTCTGTAAAAATCTCGATTGTGCCTTCTTGAGTTGATCGAGCTCCACGAGGACTTGGGGGATGTTGGCTCGGGGTATGGACGTGGTAAGGCCGAAGTCACGAACCTTCTGGTGACTCGAGGCGTGGCGGCGAAGCAATTTTGTTCGGTGGGTTTCGAGTTATGGTGCGACGAAACAGTGAAATTTCGAACCCAAGTTTTTTGGGTCAGATCGATGAGCGATTTCGTGTTTGTGGGGATCGTACGACTTGCCGATGATAGTGGTGATCATCGGAGGGGCGGCACGGCGATGTGCACGTGCACGTCGCGTTGCGTATCAGTAGGTACTTAGAAACTGGAAGAAAAAAAAGAAAAAGGGGTGGAGAAGAAGATGGACTCGTGAATGAACAGGGTAAGCTCTGGGTTTTTTTGGAGTTTACTCGAGTTTCTCGTCGCATATGCTCGAGTCTTTAAAAATGAAGCTACAGGTTTTAACTTTGAGAAAAGAAAAAAAAAGGAGGAGTAGGAACAGACGCGGGAAGAAGAAGATGCTTTGGGGAAAATTGGTGTGATACTCGAGTATTGACTCGAGTGAAGGCCTGGGCATTCGCTTTCAAAAATGGGTTAAGCCCAAAATCATTTAAAGTTGATAATGTTAAATTTATGAATGTTTTTTTTTTTGTGAATTCAATTAGTCCTTTGATTAAGTATGAAGTCAATTAACATTAAACTTTTTATAACTATAATAAAGTGATTTCCAAAATACGAAGAAGATTTTTAAAAATGATAATTAAGGTAAATAAAATTTCTTAACTAATAGTTTTGGAAAGAAATTATAAGTGATTTATAAATTGTAACTAAAAAAATGGATTTAATTAACAGTTTAGTGTTTAAATAAATTTGTAATTGAGAATTTGTAAATTAGACAAATTAAGTTAATTAATTTAAATTGGCAGTTAATTAAAATAATTAATTAAGGAATAATCGATGAACCAAGATGATTAAGATTAATTGATTTATCGTTAAGAATAATAAGTCATTGATTTAAAATGATCAATAAAATAAGTATATGGTTAATTTATTAAATCCTATTCACTTTGATTGGAAAACGATTAATTATCGCTGTGCACTATATTGATATTTCTATTCTGATTGTGATGCTGTGTTATATAAATTGCCATGTTATTGCACTGTGATTATGATTTGTTTTGTATTGATGTGAAAACCTTGTTGCCCGTAAAACGGCATTTAAACTTCGATGCGACAGGGAATCAGATTTCAGTTGTTATCCGAAACCCACATCGGACCTGTGAATATTTGTGAATGACATCCACATGTTTTAAAATTTGACACTCACTATTTGAATTAGCCGGGAAAGGACCTTTGTGTCGTATAACCCATTTCGAATATGTGATTCGACGTTATGGATAGCATTTGAAGACCGGTGTTGGAGACCGGGTATTTGCGAGAACGATAGGATGACCTGTCGATTGACTCTGCACCGAGTTGCTCCGGTATAGAGTTCTCCATATGTGATGGGGAATCCGATCAGGATTGTGGATATCTGTATTGCAAGGACTTCTTTGGAAGTGCTTTCGGTTCTGTTCGAGCCCGGAACAGACTTGTATGGATAGTATGTCTGACATTACAAATTGAGATATAAAGCCGATTTCTTTCAAATATATTTCTGTTGGTGGCGGAGAATTTATTCTCTTAGCTTAACACCCTTCTCTGAGACGTACGAGCTCAGAGGTTATGTAGTTGATGGTTATCAGCGATATATTCCCAATTTGGTAATGTGACATGCTGAGTGTTGCTGTGAAATGATCATTGTGTTGATCATTTGTGATAGGATCATTTGTTTGATCGTTTATCTTTGTGATCATTTATTTGATCATTTGTTGACCCAAAGCACAGCTTTTGTATAAAGCGTGGCTTTGTGGACGAGACTTCGTCGGACCTCACACCCCGAAATGGTCGAAACAGGAAAGATGCGGCAAGGTTATTGGGGGTAGCACCCCTTAGGGTATGTGCATTTCCTTCTGGATAGAAGTGGTATCATGGTATGGAGCCCAGATACTTAACTTATGTTGATATCTCAGATATATTTATATATATATATATATATTACTTTGTGATTTGATGCTGGGGCCCCGGTTAAAGGTTGGTTACAGCCGGGAGATGGCATACTCGTGTCAGTAGTTACCCAGTTAGGGGTAACCCGGCCTTGTGTTGGCAGAGATCCGGTTTGGTTCTCGGGGACGTCCTTCTAGAGGCGTTCTCATGTGGCAATGGGAAGTTCCTTGGCCTGACCATTTGTTGGAAATCCAAAGAAACAATAAGAGCCCTGTACGGTTTTAGTTGTAGAACCTGCCATTTAATATGGTAGCTATAGTAGGCATAATATAATGGTACCTATGCTGGCTAAGATTAATATTCTACTTTTGAAATGTTTTCTTCACTATGCACTAGTAATAATATCAAAGAATTCTTTTCTCGTACCAAGCATATTTAACTATCATAAGAAGAAATCTCCTCCAATTCTGTGTTTGCATTGTGTGTGTGGCAGGAGGTCTTATGGTAGTTCCATTTTAAAAGCATACCGAAAATTCTTTTATAAATCTTGTTTTATTTAAAAGCAACTGTTTTTTGTTTACTCATACTAGTCCCATGACTGATCCGGAGTTTATTGTTTTCTTTCCTAAACTCTGGATGCCCATTATTTCCACACGGGCAGCCTAGTAGCAGGTTTCTGTATTTTGGAGGAGCAATATTTTGGAGCTTTTTATCTTGGAGATATCTTAGGAGCTTTTGGAGATTTCAGGTGTTAGCTTTTGGGAGTTCGTTATCATCTCTCTCATTTGAGAACTTTTGGATATATGTTCACAGTTGTGTTATCATGATGTTGTATTTGGAGTTGTGGTGTATGTATTATGTACTCTGTTGCAGTATGGATATTATGTTGATGTTGTAACTGTGATGATATTTATGATATTGATTCTGTTCCGCTGTTTTATATTCATCTAATTGTTGTTATAAGCTCCGGCGATGCGAATTTGGTGTCGTTTATCGGACATCGAGTTTGGGTCGTCACACATTGCCTCGCGTGCCGTGTCATCTCCTTATAGCGAGCCCACTACGATTTTGATTTTAAAGATCCGACCGCGTTAAGGTTCACCATCCCCTTAACGCTATTTTCTATATGATTATACTTTACTGATTAGACACTACTGTATATAACGTATATTACTACATAGTAAATAGTTTAACGGATCCTTAGAGGATGGGCGGTCCCAAGCATCTTCTAAGTTACTTGTACTTTTACTACGGTTCACTTGAGTTGGTTTACATTGTATACATATGAATATCCTGACTCGAGTGTTTGTATTTTTATTTACGCTCGAGTCAGCCTGAGTTATTCACAGATTTGGATTTCCACTTTCTGGAGATTGAAATCGCTGGAGATTATCTACTTGTCAAGTTTTATATTTTGCAGTCTATTGTTCCTATCAGCTCTTGTATTAGTAGACTTCTATGTAGTGAGACTTCCTTTGTACTTTATTTCTTCTGTTGTATTTTATGCAACTTTGATATTTTATGAAGTAGCTTCATGAACTACTATGTCTTTTACTTCTGCTGCATTATTATTACTCTGTGTCTGTGATCTGTGATTTTTATTTACTGTATATTCTAAGATTTGCCAAATTTTTATTTACAACGCGATATTTTGAGCAATTAAATTCCGGCATGAGTGTCTACCTATACACTTATAATTGATGCGAATGGTTGAAAATATCGGGTCGTTACAACAATTGTAAAAGAATAAATTGTATAAGCAAATGAATTATAATGTATCGAATTATAATTAATATGATTTACAATTGTGAAATAATCTTATATATAAGAAATGAAACTATATGAATATATTTATAAATATGAGTTATAAATAAAAATGAATTTAAACTAAGATTTTGAAATTTTGAATCCCGTTGATTTTGATAGTTGTTTTTCAAAGTTAAAGAGATTATATTATTATAAGATAAATGAATTTGGAATGGGTCTTATACAAGTGAAGTAAAATAGTGAAGTTGTACAAGTAAGATTTATAAATGTGATTTATAATTAAAAGGAATTTTAAAAAGAATATAAAGCACTAAATTCACTACTGTTGTTGGGAAATAATAAGGGTGATGACTGCAGCATCGTAAGTATCATTTTCGAGTTTCTATATAATGGATTTGCTACCAGTAGTAAATTGAAAATTGAATTTTTCGTTGTGATAAACAAACTTAAAATCCAAGTTGAAATTGATAAATATAAGTGAAATGAATTTGGACTTATAATATAAAATAAAGGATAATTTAACTTTAGAAGAGTTAAATAAATTTGAGCTAGTATAATAAATATATGATTTGAAATTTAATTGAAGGAAAGTTAAATAAATTGAATCGAATTTGAACTGGATTAGATAAGTTATTGAAATGGAAATTAAACTTAAGTGATGAAGTGGTTATATAATATGAATTTGAAAGTTTAAATAATAATAAGTTATATAACTTATAAAAATGGGAAAATGTGAGTAAAACCAAATATTAAAATGGTTAAACAATTTTGTTAAGAAAACCAAATCTGAATTTGAATAGTGATATGGAATTTGGCTTAAGTAAAAGTTAAATAAAATGATGAGTTAGAAGAAAATTTAGATTTGCGAATTATGAAATGGTAAATGAAATCTGAATTGGATTTATGAGTTAAAGTTTAAGTTAAGTGAAACAAAATGATGTTTAAAAAGGAATTTAACTTAAGTGATGTTGAATCAAGTTGATTGTGATTAATAAAGTGAATATGCAAAGTAAAGTTGAATAACAAGAAGCTAATGAAGTGAAGTAGTTGAATGAATATGAATATAAATTTGAGTTATATGATGAAATTCAACTTTAGTTGTAAAATGAATTATCAATTGAATTAATGAATTAATTAATAAGGAATTAATGGATGTAAGTGTTAATTCATTAAAAGCTAATGAAATTGGGAATTGAAAAATTGAAAGAAAGTAAAGTAAATTACTTTGGTAATATGGATATACATTGGTTGTTAGATGGATGTTAGTTGATTGTATAGGACTCACATGAAAGTGAATTAATGAAAGTGAAAGCTAAGTAATTGAATCCAAATTGGAAGTAAGTGAATCCAAATAGAATTGAATTTTATTTTATTTGAATTAAAAGTGAACTAACTTGAATGTAAATTAGTGAATGTTAACTAATTGAATATAAATAAATGATGTTAGTAAAGTCCAATGTTAACAAAATCAAATATGGTTTAATTGAAAATAAATTCAATGAATATTAATGAGAAGTGAAAGTATATTGATTTGGTTATGGATTGATTGGATACATATTGGTTTGTTGGATGATAGTTGTTTGACGGTTGGATTTGTTGCTTATCTTTTGCATTTGCTATATTGGCATATATAATTGTTGCATTGATATATGAGTATATTGATATTACTTTCATATATACATGTTTCTCATTAATTGTTGAGTGTTTAGTAGGTGTGGATAGCGCTTGCTTTGCATTTATAGCTGGCTTTCACGCTATAATAGCCGTATATGCTCGCTAATAATATATAAGGTACGTATCTCGGATTACATATCGTACTTTTACACTTTTTTCCCTACAGGATGCCTCATCCTCGAAGATGAGATGTATATTATTGATATATATATATATATATATATATGTTGTGATCCTACTACGATCGAACCGCACAAAGGAGGCTATGGCAAAAAATTTGAAAGTTTAAGGGATTAGAAATTTTGGATAATTTGTGATATTTTTTTTTTTTGATTTTTGAGTTATAATTTGAAAAGATAACTATGAATAGATTTGAAAACATAGAAAAGTTTTTGTAAGAAGTTTACCTAAATAATTTTTGAAATGTTAAAGGCTTAAATGAATTTGATATCTAAACTGAATGAATTGTTTTGAAAAGTTAACGGATTTTGTGACTTTTCTTACTTGGTAATTTTAGGGACAAAATTCTTTTAAGTAAGGGAAAATGTAACGACCTAGAATTTCAGTCATTTGAATTCGGATATTTAATTGATTTTAAATATTCACAAATAAATTTTATAAGCTGGATAACTTACATTTGAAATATAGTGATTTAATTGGACAATTAAATTGTTAATTTAATATTTGAAATTGCAGAAAAATTAAAATTTGGATTTAATATGAATGAAAATGATTTAAAAAGTTGTATTAAATTCTATTTGAATTAGAATGATGTTAGAGAACTTTTAAAATTGAATTAAAAGTTAAATTATAGAAATTGAATATTTTAATATTTAATTGACGTGTGAAAATAATCATTTTTCATACAGTCTTGGATTTCGACGAAACTAATTTCATTGGATTCATGATATTATATTATTGTAAGATTTCAAATATCGTGTCAATTGGATTTACGGTTTGTCCGTGGTAAGCTGAAATGCGTAGAAATTTGTTTAAGCGAATTTTAATTTAAATTGTCAATTCGAAAACTTGTCTTCCAAATATGATTGAATTGGCTTTCAATATATATTCCATTGCGTTCGTAATGGGGGTAAAACATTATAAACGCCAGGCGGCACGCTTCGTTTGGAGTTCGAAAAATTTTCGGGTGAATAGTGCGCGTAAATTTTCTATAAAAGGCCACCACATTTCATTGTTTTCACTCAAGCCCTAGCTAGGGGCCATTATATTTCGAAGGCCGAAACTGTTCAATTCTTCTTCCTTTAATCTCTTCCAATCCATCCATTTATAGTAAAAATCTTCAAATAGCAAATGATAGAGCTTCGTAAAATCTTCAGATCCATACGGATTAACCATCGTAAAACGTGACATAGAGAAAAAAGATTGGCCGCGTTCTTCACGGTTTTCAAGGCATTTTACAAGGAGAAGGGGAGGTCAAGCTGGGCCGGATCTAGGTCATGGGTGTGTGGGAGCACGGTGCATGTATTGATGGTGTCTGATCGTCGTCTGGTGGAGCGAGCATCGAACGACGTTCGGTCAATGTTTTGGAGTGATGGGTTCGTCGGCCTGTAAGTTTTTCACGCGTGAACGAGGAAGAAAATAAAATTGCTACCGAGATCTGCATCTTAGAAATGAATGGCCTTCATTAAGTGGGTTTTAAAAAAAGGTGAAATTAATTTATATATTAAATTGTATAAACTTCTAAATATGATAACTTTGTCATACGAGGTCCATTTTTAATGAAACAAGTTGCGTTGGGCCCGTATTGACGAGAACTACATTATAAAGCTGGCTTGGAGTTGATTGGAGATAGTGTAAATTTTCGGTAAATTAAACGCATGTTTAATTCTATTCAGAATAAAACACTGCAACTACTATTGGAAGTAATGTGAGTACAACTCACTCTTTCTGACTTATTGATATTTATATACAAGTGAGAATAAATTTATTTATGATGTTTGATGATTGTTTGGATGATATATGATATATTATCTATATATTGATTGGTATTTGGATATCCTGTCTATTGGAGCGGATGAGACCCTATATTTTCTCATATATGAGCGGATGACCCTTTGTACACGCGTCTGCCTCGAAGCGGACATTGTACATATATTTCTAAAATGTATATTTGTTGCAGGTGACAGGTTAGAGGGATCCATCTGGATTCCTCACCAGTATTGATTTATTTATAGATATTGTGATATATGCTATTATCATGTATATATGATGTTTTGGATGCCATGATTAATGTATTTAGTGTTGTTGTAGCATTGGGCCTATTTTTGGAATTTTAAAAATATTAAAGTGATAATTTTCAAATTTAAAAGGACTTTCAAGTGATTTTGAAAATAGATATTTTGTTAATTTTTGAATCGTTAAGGAATGGATTTATTTGAAATAAATAAATAGTTATAATTTTTATGTTTTAAAAATTATGATTTTTGTGAAATATAATAAGAATGTGATTTTTGGGAATAAGGAGTTTAATATTTGATAAAATAGTCTAAACTGAGATTTTGAACTATTATAAATGATATATATATATAAGATTTATAAAATTGAATTTTTATAAATCAAAATGATGGAATTATAGATAAGTTTTCTAATCGTTAAAATGAAGTATAAATGGATCTTATAAGTAGATAAGATTTATGAATTTGTGAAGTTATAAAAGAATGAATTTTGTAAATAAAAAGATTTATAAGTAATTAACTTATAAATCGGATTTTGGCATGTAAATAGGATATAAATGGAATTGATTAATAAGGAGATTTTATAAGTTGAAGTTTGTGTAAAATATAAATGGAATTTATAAACATTGTTTTATAAATCCAAAATTAATTGAATTTGTTAAGTTAAATATAGAAGTTTATTAAAGTTATTATATCCACGATTTTTGACAGTGGATAATCCTTTAAATTTAATGTTGCAAAAATAAAAATTTGGTTGGGATTTATATCCATGACTTTGGATAGTGGATAATCCTTAAATTTAATGTATAGAAGCTTTAATTTGGTAAACGATTTATATTCATGATTTTGGACAGTGAATAATGTATTAAATAAAATGGATATATTTTGGGAAGTGATAATTTAAAATGGAGTTGATTGGTTTGAAGATGTTTTAATATGTGTTAAGTATGGAATACATAGATTTCAACGTTCATTGTTGAAATAGATGTTTTCGAAAAGTAAGGAAATGATAGACTATAACACTGTCGTTATAGTAAATGATTTTCGAATGAAGATGTTTTGTATAATATATGGGATTTATATATCTATCTTATTTTCAAATCCCTATACTAATGGTTTTGGGTTGTCGTAACGATGTTTTACGCAACATTCGTTTTGACCTAAATAAATGTGTTTAAAGAGAATGTTTTCCTTACAGAATAAAATATATGCTTCATCCTGATTTAAGTATATGGAATATTTCTTAAGTGTTGAAAATAAAAAGATTTGTGAATTACTTATTTTTAAATAGTATATGGAAATGTTTTCCAATGTTGAAATGTTGAAATGGTTTTGAGAATATATCTTTCTAAAGATAATTTGAGGTGAATATTTAGCTAGTGGTTTAATTAATAAAAGATTAATGAAAAGGGCGTGATTGTTATGGTGCTGAATATTTGTTTATTTGCTTTGATAGTTAAATAACGACTACCAAATTTGGCCAATTTTAGTTCCTCGACTTGATGTGTGAACTATTAAGTCGTACATTTAGTATGTAGCATTTAGGCTTGATTATCGTTTGTGCTGAGGATGTTGATTCGTATTAGTGCGGAGTATTACTCCAATCTATTGAGCTTCCTTCTTGGCCCGAAGGATAGCAAGTTGAAAGTTGGAGACGTGATAAGTCTATGAGACTTAGTTTTTGTGTGAGGTTGAGAAACGCTTTTGCATTGTTGGTGCGAAGAGACCGGGATCGGATTTATTTGAAAACCACTTCGGACCAACGTATATGCATACGATCGTGTAGGTTGCTTATGATTATATTGATATTCCGGATTTTCATAGTGGAAGACTGCTTGTTGATCATTTGGGGTTAAAATCCCAATATACATATAGTTGCAGTGGTCTCTTCATTATGAAATATCCAATGCAAGGACCATTCGCCACTAATCCTAGGAATTTTTTGACAAGATGTGGTAGGAAAGTACTTTCGGTTTGTCCTGTTCATGGACAACTTGTATGGATGTTTGTCTGATATTGCATTTCTAAAGACTATGTACATTGGTTTTTATAAACAACAGCAGTGGTGCCGGAGAAGGTAACTTCTCTTAGCTTAACACCCTCCTTGAAACGTATGAGATTAAGAGTTGTATTTTTGTGGAAGGCAATTAGTAGTCAAGGGAAATGGCCGTGTGGCATTTGATGTGATATGTGATTTGTGAAAGGTAGTCGTTACCTCAAGCCTCATCAACCGGAAATGTCCAAAACAGGGTTAAATGCAGCAGGGCTAAGTGGGTCGCTTCCAAGTAGGATATGATCATCCTCTTCTAGATATATCTTTACATGCTATGACGTCGTGTACCTGATTATTGTGGTTTGTATGCTATGAGGGCCCTCATTAAAGGTCAGTAACGACCGGAGGATGACATATCGGTACCATTTAGTTATAGAGGTGGGCCGGTCTTGTGTTGGTAGAGGGCAGATGTTCTGTGCCTCGGGACATCCATTTTGAGGTGTACCTATCGGAAAGTAGTCCCTTCACCTAGTCATTTGTTTGGAAATACAAACTCCACTACGTACCTGCCATCTTATTTGTAGAGCCTATTATGCTGGAATTTAATCAATGTAACAATTTCGGCTATGATTAATATTATTGATATACTAGACACTAGTATAATATCAAATGATTTGATATGAGATGTTTTAGTTATCGTAAGCTAAAAACATGTCAGCGCTTATGTGTGGACTTGTCTTACGAGATACTTTCGTTTTGATAAAGGAAAAGTTTTGTAATTTAATAAATTCAGTTGAGCGTGTTTCTCACGCTGGTTTACCAGACTGATCCAGGCATTCTTCCCTTCAAATGCTCGGGTTGGACCGAGTATATTTACAGGTTCAGTTTTGGTGCTTTTGGAGCTTCAGTAGAAGAGCTGGAGATCTTCATTTATGTATACACGTATCAGTTTTGTTTATCTGTTGCTTTGTTGTTTATATTATCGGCAGTTGCGAGGACAGATTATTATAACTATTCAGGCTGATAACTATTGATTGATTGTTGTACTCTGAATGATATATGTATATAAATTTCTGTTTTGTAAAGATCATTGATATGATATTATATGTTTTCCACTGCGATATGAGATTCTGTATTGTGCTGTTTGGCTCTATCTTATCTCTTTCTTTTCTTCTCTTCTTCTTTCTTCTTTTCTTTTTCTTGACTTTTCATCGGTCTGTGTTTTTTGGGTCGGACATGTGTGGTTTATTGTCTATTCAAAGGATACGGATTTGCGGGTCGTCACACCATGCAACCATTGCAACGAATGGAGTCAATGCAACCATAACAACCAACGCAATCAATGCAACTACTGCAACCAACGCAAGCAATGCAAGCATGAACACTACTCCTACTAAACTATTCCCATAAACATGGGGTAAGAACAATAATAGCATACTTAGCCATTAAAATATTTCAATCATTTGACAACACACAATGTCAACTCTGGAAATCAAATAATACAATCATGGCATGCATATACTCACATGCTAATTACTAACTATTAGTAATGTACCATCAATGTAAGTATAAATTAAGTGAATGTGTACTGAACCACTATATTAGTAATACCAACATCAACAACCATAGTTAATTACACACAACGTAATAATTAATGACAAAACACATACACCCAACTACGATCTCATTGTTATAAAATAACATACATGGTAAATAAAATCAACCATTGGTCACATTTTACATCCGTTCGAAACAATATATTTATAACCATCATTTTCACTTAAGTGTAGAATCATTTTATTATTGTTCATTATAAATGCACTTTTTATTTACCCCCAAAACAATAATAATTCTTCTAAATTAATAATATACTTCAAAACATTTTACTATCATTTCATTACTTCGAATCCCTCAAAACATCGTATTTTCCACAAAAATATTTATTTACATCAAGCTATTTTGAAAGAAATAATATTAATATTTTACATCAAAATATTAATAATAATATAAATATTAAATCTATTTAATATTCTTTAAAACAAGTTCATTGCTATTTATTTCAGAATAGTGAAATTTTCACAAAAGTTGTATCACTATTTATAAAATCTTATTTTATTAAATAATAATAATAATGCTAATAAACAACCTTCCAATTTTAGGTAAAATATATCTTCCGTTTTTATTTGGGAATTTCCCTAAAAATTCATAAATAGTAATCTTATTAGAATCTTCCATTGACTACATTTAATTTATTAAATGATTATTATTTATAAACATCAAAAGTTGTTAATGATTACTCTAACATCCTGTAAATTGAACATAATTAATTAGAAAATTGACAAGCACCTTTGTCCAAGTGGTTAATTGATTCGACTTTGGTGCAGGATGTCACAAGTTCGAAACTTGCTTTCGATCGTTTATTTGACATGGGATATGTTGTCCCAATGATTTGTTGTATATAAAAGTACCAGTTCAAAAAAAAATTAATTAGAAAATTAATTTTAAAAAGTTATTAAATCCAAAAATGGAATTTACACAAATATCATAACTGGTTATGAAAACTTGCACCATTGTGTTCGTAGGATTTCTGATCTATTTTCATATACAAAGTTTTAAGATCAGAGTTCAAATGAAAAAGTTATCAACGTTCGAAAATTTTAGATCGAAAACAATTCAAAATCAATTAAGGAAACGTAATAACTTAGCATTAAAATGGACGTTAGATATAAATATTAACCAAAGGAACTCAATCAAATCAAATAATTAAGAAAGCCTGTAGGTAAATAAATTGAGTGCAGAAGGAAATATATATCATTAATGTATTACCATTGCGCTAAATTAAACGTCAAATGTTAACCTAAGGATTGTACAAAATTATATTGGATTAAATATAACGCATAAGGAAATGAAGATAATAGATTAATACTTAATCTCTATGTAACATAAATCTAATTTATCGTTAATGTTAGATGGAATAAAATTAGTCGTAGAAGAAAATAAAGGAAATAAAATAAATAGAATAAAAACTTAAATTATATATAAGCGAGTTGTCGACTGCTAACGATTGATCAGTAGGGGTATAGCAGTCGAGCACGATGGCTATTATGGCAGCGAGAATGAACCTAAGCCTAACGGCCCGGATTTAATAAATTAAAATCTAACAGATGGAATTGATTTGTGCACCTATAAATACAAGCCTAATGCCTCACTTTTCCTCTCGTATTTTCTGAATCAAAGAGCGAAGCTCTACCATTTTATTTTCTCCATAAATTCTAGAAAATATAGAAATTATAAAATAGCATGTGTGTGTGTGTGTTTGTGTGTGTGTGTGGAGAATAGTGGAAAATAAAAGAGAAGAAGACTAAGGGGTGAATCAATCTACGAAGAAGTGATAAGTCCTAAATCTAAGATCTTACAACTACGTTTAATTCAAATCCTTCTATGATCTGTAGTCTTAATAAATGTGTATATCCTTTTGATACATATTTTGGGTAACAAATTTAGATCTAGAGATTTGGAAGCTTAAAAGTGAGTGAAATTTTTTTTTTATATAATATTGGATTTATATCAATGTAAATCTGTTCCTGTATGCCTAAATTTAATTTTGGAGTTGAAGGCTTAAATATATACATATAATGATTTTCTAAATCATGCCTACATACTTAGTGAATGATTAACATTGACTTAATATTGTATATATTTGAATTTGGAAAGTAAAGGTAAAAGTGGTCCCTAAATTACTGAGCTTGTGTAGTAATTTTAGGTTTATTGGCTAAATGATATATGTGAGTAAATGTAAATTGCAAGTATTATAATTTAGATTCGGATTTATTTAGTATCTTAATTCGTTGGAATGAAGTGTGTTGCAATATAAATTTCTATAAATTATCTAGTTTTATAAATATGAACAAAGATGTACCATTTGAAATAATAAGGAATATACCAAAAAGAAAGAGATGTAAAAAATAGAGATGTTCACCGTATTTTGTACTGTCTATTTCAATAATAGCAAAAAAATTCATGTAATTACAAACGTAACACATGTCCCTTTTTAGATAATTTTTGGAAATTTACAGTACCAACGTTTCCTTTTGGAGCATGTAATTCCAACGCATTAAAATGCAGGAATCCCTAAGTATAACCAAAGATTGTAAGTAGAGATAACAACAATAATTCAATTATTAATCTAACATATGTGATAAGTTATAAAATAAATGATAGGCGATGAAGTATATGTCAAAACAACAAAATGAATAAGTAAGAAGATTATAGTAATCAAAGAAAGATAGTATCAGTTAAAAAGGAACAATAGAATAT
Source organism: Allium cepa (assembly GCA_030765085.1). Lineage (NCBI taxonomy): Eukaryota > Viridiplantae > Streptophyta > Magnoliopsida > Asparagales > Amaryllidaceae > Allium > Allium cepa. The sequence goes on along the minus strand of CM060928.1, from coordinate 844,814,201 downwards.
ATTTAATAGTATCAAGTAGAAGTTAAGTAGTAAAAGATGATTAATCTATTAATTAGAAGTAGGTAGTAAATGACATTAAAATGGTGTAAATGGATCAAGAAGCCAGTTATGTAAAAATAATCAAATGCAACAATTGAACATAAGAGGCATAGTAATTAAGAAACTTTATATAGCCTCAAGTATGCGCTAATGACGGGTGTGAATTATTGAATCTAGTGAATAACTTAGACTAATTAAGAATGACATTATCAATGGTATATGTTGGGATGCGAAGTCAGTAATATTACTCAATAGAAGTTTGCCCACCCATAGGGGCTACCAGCGGTTGTGTAACATTGTACTGATGTGAGACATCACCAATTGTAGGACATGTGTGATTATACTTTCGCGTATAAGTGAAGGGAATACCTAATAGTAGGATATACCTAAAAACATCAAATTGAAGTCATATAGGAAAAGGTATTTAATCTATTAAATTAGAAGTAAGCGATAAATGACATTTAATTGGTATAAATGGAACAAGAAGCGAGTTGGGTAAAATAACTAAATTCCAACAGTTGAACATAGGAGGCACGGTAACTAAGTAAATTTATGTAGCCTCAAGTATGCATTTATGATGGGTGTGAAATATTGAATTTATTCAATTACTTATAGTAATAAAAAATGACGTAGTCATTAATATAGATTGGAATGCGAGGTCGGTAGCGTTTCACAAAAGAGGTCTTCCCACTGCAAGGGGCCACCAGTAGTTGTGCATACATTGTATTGATGCTAGACATATCCAACTGTAGGACCCATAGAATTATACGTTTTCATACAGGTGAAGGGAATATACCAAAGTAGGATGGCTCGTCCAGATCAAAGTATCAAAGGGCAAGTAAAGTCTGCTTCAGCCTTTTAGATGGTACATTTTAAGTAACCAAATAGGCATTTCCTTGATTGCGTTAGGCAATCTAAATGGGATGGTGAGCGTATGCTTGACGCTATGACAGTGAGATTAGTACATATATGTGAGGAGTAGGAGTTGTTTACATAGGTCCAGATCGTCATTGATCATAAATAGTCACCAAAAATACAAGGGTTACGCCTAAATGGGCTACTCCTACTGTTGTAGATCATGTTTAGGATATGCACCGCCTAATAGTTATTTGTTAGTATATTTTTCGTTAGGAGGCAAGGCTAGATAACCTTTTAATGGAGGTCTGTCAAAACAAGATATAATTCTACTAACTAGTTGTAATGTTGTTCTTAGACACTACGGGAGCTCCTTAGTATGCATAGTGACAAGGACGTGGTACTGCATTGACGATGGATCCTACCAAGGTGTGGAGTTATGGATACTAGAGGGGACAATAACCTGGTCCAAAGAGGGACTGTGGTACTTATATACATACATACATACACATACACACACGTATATAGTTATCGTATGCATCGAGTAGGTGAGGCGTGTCATACGTGTATATGAAGTCAAGATGACTAAGTTTAAAAGTAGGTATAACATGTAATGGAAAGCAATCAGCATAAAATAGTATTAGCTATAAAGTGTGTAATTTACCATTCACCAGAACGTTGTTCTAACCCCCTCCTCATTACAACCTAGAGGATAAATTTGGAAGGATGGGTATTGGTACAAGGGAAGAATAGTGGAAGGTCAGATTTTATTATGCATAGTCGAAATTGATAAGGGTAGTAGATACTAAAGGTATTAGTCTTGGTCAATAACTATATGTTTTATTATATTTTATACTTCTTTTATGAGTTCTTATCAATAGCGCTCTGATATACTTTGGTTATTTAGAGGATACCAACACCAACAATCAGTATCCTAGTGGACTTGGGTTTTCAATTTAGCAAAAATTCAAGCCCATTAAGGCATGGGTTGTTACAATTACGTCAACCTAATATTTCCATTATTATCCATTTATTTCAATTAATTATTTTTCAATTCAAATTAATAATTAATTATAGTTAAACTGCTAAAAATGTTATAATCAATGGTAAACTGCCCAATCAAGGCACAAAAATATACAAAAACAACCACCAATCAAACAATCACAACACATACAAATAATTATAATTTTCCATCAATATACATCTATTTTATATTGAACAATTCAATTAATTAAATTAAATTAACCATACTAATGAGCTTTCTCAAATAGTCTCCAAACTCAACAAAACTAGCGCCAAATCATCTAGAATTCCAATATGAATCCTACGAAATAAATGGCACATGAATCAGAGTTCATATGCGAGAGATATTGAAATTAGAAGATACATGATAAAATGAAACAACATAAAACAAACTATATGTGTATGCCATATTTATACTCCCCTCTCCCTATCGTGCTTGAACCCAAACTCATTACTTCTGTCACTTCAATGACCTGCCACTATGCCTACATCATGTCGGAATTCGAACAGACCAAGTCCGCACCACCTGCACCCATCACCTGCACCTACCGCACAACTACCTCTTATCAACATCACCCCTTGACATGGACAGAATCTCCTCCGCCTCCACCTAGCAGTTGCAACTTCTAGCTGAGATTGTGGCAAAATTGAGTCCTTATAACATGATCCAACTATTTAGATTGAATTCCTTCAATGTCCTTTACAAGCATGTAGCTTTCGATCGTCCCATAGTCGATGTTTAACCGTTTAATGCAAAATCCTAAATTCGATGGTCAAAAATAAATTTCCAATTTCCAGCTACCTCGAACTTCATACTAAAAAACAGATGCTTTCCATCAGTTCCATTCGTTGAGAGCTTTCCAACGATATATAATTTAATGGGGTTTGGATACTTGGATTTTTAAATCAATTTGTAATTAGAGATATTTATCTGCCATTAGTTGGTGATTAAAAGGATTTTCAAAATAAGACAAGGAAACTAAAGAAAGAGGTGTCAGCCAGGGTTCCATGGCCTCACTTATATAGTCATTAGGCTGGGTTATAGGTCCTCGGTTTAGCGTGAAATAGTATGTACGACATTTAAACACTATAACGCCTATATTTCACAAACTGTAACTCCAAATGTATCAAAACTATATATCAAACTGATCGTCTCAGAAAGGCCTTCGCAACAGTTACAAAAATGATAACCAATTCACCTTTTTATTAAAAATTCACTTTTAATTACTTTAAATATTTTGCAACGTCAAATTTGCAGGTCGTTATATATCCTAAGGGAATTCATCAATGGTAGAATATGTAAACGAATTTAATGCTCTTTCAAAGTATGGACCAACATTAATTAATTCACCCTTGGAAAAGAATGAAAATTTTGTTCTTGGACTTTATATTGAATTGAGGTATAAATCACTTAATCGGCTAAGATGTCCATTTGAAGAGATAGTTGACATGACATTGAGATATGAAATTATTGGTAAGTGGAATCCATTCTCAGGTGGACAAATTCGTCCACAACCTCAATGAGGAAACAAATCGTTCTTTCAAAAAAAGGACTGGAAATTCAAGAAGAATAGGAAGCTTTTATGACCAAGGTAGACCGAGCTGAAGACATCTTTTCAACTAGGATAATTATAGCATAAAAGATTGATTGATAAAGTTCAGGTGAAATGTCATTACTGTGGAAATAAGGGTCACTATGCAACTGAGTACAGAAAGAGAAGGTATGGTCACTTAAAGAAATGTTATAATTGCAATGGAATTGGTCATTGTAGCATCCCCACCTCTACACCCATACTATCCAAGAGTATTATTAAGTAATACCATTGTTTAATATAGAGAATGAGGCGATATGTAGTACACATGTGAATATTTCCTTACACTAACACCACTACGTATCTTATATCATATACTTACCATAAATGTACACAGTCTCAGTATAAGCAATAAACACATGTGCCTCTAGCATAGAATAATACACAATATATAATAAATAACAGAGAACACAAACTTAGAATCGCAGCAATAATATATATATATATATATATATATATATATATAGTACAAGGTATGTCCAATAAACATCACATGATTATAAATACCATATGATAAAATACTACACCAAATACTAGCCTCCTCTATGCCCAAAACACAAGTGGATCTCACTATCCTTGAACCTGAAATGTCTCGGACTGACCTAAGAATTACATAAATAACATATGGGTCAAACTATGTCTAAACCAAGGGTTAATATATATTTGTAACTCAGTATATATAGGGCATAGTATAATGATAATACCAATAATATAACTCAAGTCAATATCCAAATATTTCAATATATATAGTAATATATACATGATGTGAAATTATAATATTATGAACAATCCCAAAAGTTTCACACAATGTCAAGTATCACAAAACCATGCATAAAAATGTCATCACCGTATAAAAGTACACCTATTAGAATTCATGAAATCCACATCAAATGGGTAAATCATCTATATCTAGAAATAATTATCAAAACCTAGAAATCATCAATAAATGAGATATCACTGAGTGTAGTAAGGCTAGCACATAGCCAAACCCAAATATATCCCTCAATCTCAATTAATAAAATCACATCATAGGTATATATAAAATAACAATAAGCCACGTATCTGAAAAATCATATATAATATATAGTATTAAAATCCACCATACTCTGGACATCTACTACAGGTATAATCTCATCTACTCATATGAAATATCATAGAATAAATCATGATAGGTGAAATACTATACAATAGACACGAAGTCCCAAGTAGAGTCATACATCAACATAGGAAGCTTATGGTTATCCACCTACTCCATGAGCACACGGGTTATCCACCCAGATCCGCTCGTAGTACTCAAGTGAGGTGTATCAATGGTATATGATCATCTATCTCTCCATTAGAACCAAAAGAGAGACTAATAGCTATCCGCCTGCTCTAGGAGCCCAGGATTACCCACCTAGATCCGCACCTACAGTCTTCTATTACCTCCATCGTAACTGTGATACATATCCACCAGTGTGCTCTTCAACGCGTGGACATTCCCGTCATGACCTGGATCCTTCCCTAAGGTAACAAACTACTAGCCTAGGTGACACAAGGGTCAAAGGGTTAACCACCCTATAATACTCTCCAAAGTCATGTGATGCACATTGAATATAATATCCTATAAAGATGTTGAAGATCTTGGGTGTGACCCCACGATTAGACCACCATGGTGGATTCTGGTCATTTGATTCATCCTATATCTATAGTCAGGAGTAGATCATGATAAAATCAACAAATGGTATCTACATAAATTAGTATCCCACTTAACTCAAAATCCATGACCTTGCTCAACTCCTAATCACCTCATGTAAGTATTATCCTAGTATCTCAGTTCCCGTCACATGAGTGACATCTACGTACAATGAATAATTAAATAAATATCACATCAGCGTCCTATACCACCATGTGGTACTCAATCGTTTATTCACTGCTCACAAATTATACTCAATCTCTACAATATTCTATATAACGAGTCCTAAGAATAACTTGAGAAACATTATCGAAAGTCCTATATCAAATGGTATCATAACTCCATTTATTCAGATTTATCGCTACATGGAATTAAATTCATCATAAACAAAAATATCCCAAAAATAGCAATATCATGAATCCATATAAAAGGATGTCGTGTCATCATCGTATCATATCAAAACACTAATCACCATAATATCAATGACGATTCATTCTTATATCCCAAATCAATATAGAAGAAATAAGAAATCAAAAAATCAAAATAAATTCTCATTAATTAAATATATAAGAAATATTCTTATTGGAACTTATTTATTTATTACATATATTACTTTAAAATACATGAAAAATAAATTAGAAAAATATTTCTTATTTTCTAGAATTTATACTGTCTTTAAAATAATTATTTAAAACACAAATATGAATTTCCTCTTAATAATATAACTTTAATTATATTATAAATATTAAATATAAAAAATTCCATAATAATATATCCATGTCGTAAAATCTTTCATTTTATTTATCAATTAAATTATACCTTATTTATATATATCTAAAATATATATATTATTACTTATATATTTTATTTGCAACAAAATAGGCTGCCGGTTGACCGTTAGTAGTCAATTGGTCGGTGGTCAACCGCTTGACTTACCATGTTGCAAGTGTCTAAATCCAAAATTGGCTTCCCCGATCAAATTCTGACCCTTTTAACCTTAATTCTTGCTTCATTCTTTACCAATTAAGGGCATACAATATATTACATCCAAACATCAATCATACGCAACACACACATACACACACAGATATATACATACATACATATATTTGATGATATAAACTGTAATGATCCGTATTTTACGTATCGGAGGATCGTAAAATATTTTTTATTTTATTCATATGAGGTCCTATGGTTCTAAATTTTGAAAAATGACTCTTAAGGACATTTTCCACATCTATATTTTATCAGATTTCTATGTGACCTTTTTTATCCTAAAAATCTTATATGAACTATAACTTTTAACAAGAGACAAATTAGGTTCTCCAACCACTTGCATTGCTTCAGGATGATGATTTCTTGTTCCATAAAGGGTGATAATAGTAAAATAGACTTAGCATTTGAAATTTATGACTTTTTAAGTTTTGGCTGCTGTTGGTTTGCATTATTGTGTAATTAGACTATCCCAAACTTTGGTCCATTATACCATTTCGAGAATAGATCCTAAAGGAGACCGATGGGATCATTCTAAGTCATTTCAGTCTTCCTAAAAATAGTTTTAAACCTCCGTTAATCCTAATTTCATCAAAAAGCTTACTTTTTCATACTAACTTTGCCTGGATCATCATTAGAGGGGTAATTAGCATAGAGGGATTGGAGATTATCATTTTTAGCTAATTTAAATTCATTATCCTTACCATCCATTTCAGATTTAAGGAGAAAAGTAGTTACTTTAGGTATTATGTGAGTGGTTCTTGATCTCTCACTATCCTATGCATGTTTATATAGTTAAAAATGATGTTTTTAACATAATTTTGGTGATAAAATATTTTCTAACTTTAATCACACATACACACACACACACACACACACACACACATATATATATATGTGTGTGTGTGTGTGTGTGTGTGTGTGTGTGTGTTTATGATCAAAATCTAAAGTTTTTTAAATGATTTACAATCCCATTTGATCACATTGGCATCTTGGTATAAAAATTAGATCTAGAATAGGCTTTGATTGATTTTCATGGTTTTATGAATTGTACGTTGTATGGGTGCGTATTGATGATATTTCATGTTTGTATGTTATGCTTTGATATGATTTGCTAAAGCTTTTAGGTAGTTAGGAAAGAGATTATCGAATTAGGCAAATCGAAGGCAAAGGTGGTTGAAATTGGATGAAACTTGGAGGAAGGCTCAGGTTATAGGGGTAGCTTATGTTTCAAGTCGCATCAAAATCCAACGAATAGAAAGCTCTGGCGACAAGTGGCTTTTAGTCGGCAAGAATCGAAGGAAAAAGTGTCGAAATTGAATGAAACTTGGAGGATGGATTATAGAGCATAGGGAAGATTATGTTTCAAGTCACATAAAACAGTGAAAAACTCAGGCGATGAGTGGTTTTTGGTCGGCAGGAATCAAAGGCAAAAGTGGTAAGAATTATATAAAACTAGGAGAATGGGCTTTGGAGCATAAGAGGAGCTTATGTTTCAAGTCGCATCAAAATCTGATCAGTGGAAAGCTTTGACAACAAGTGATTTTTAGTCGGCAGGAATCGAAGGCAAAATTGGTTGGAATTGGATAAAACTTGAAGGATGAGATCTGAAGCATAGAAGGAGCTTATATTTCAATTCACATCAAAATTTGGCTAGTAAAAAGCTCCAACGACGGGTGGTTTTTCGTCGGCAGGAATCGAAGGTAAAAATAGTTGGAATTAGATGAAACATAGAGGATAGGCTCTAGAGCATAGAGAGAGCTTATGTTTCAAGTCGCGAAATCTGATTAGTGGAAAGCTCCAACGACAAGTGCTTTTTGGTTGGCACAAATTGAAAATGAAAGTAATTGGAATTGGATGATACTTAAAGGTGGAGCTCTAGAGTATGGGGGAGCCTATGTTTCAGGTCGCATCAAAATCAGATCGGTAGAGTGCTCCGACGACGAGTAGTTTTGGTCGGTAGAAATCATCGAAATTGGAGAAACTTGGAGGAAGGGTTCTAGAGTATAGAAGGAACCTATGTTTCAAGTCACGTCAAAGTCTGGTCAATCGAGAGCTTTGGCGATGAGTGGTTTTTGTGATCGGTAGAAATCAAATCGAGCATATTGCTTCATGGCTTGGCAAAGGAATGGAGTTAGGTTTCGATGATAGAGCTCAATGTGGAAAGGAGTCATAAGAGTTGGTTATCCATGAAAAGTAGTATTTTAGAAGGATAACCCATTGATAGAATTTTGAATGGTTCTATCAATGAAAGGAAGGAATGTGGAATGGTTCCTTGAAGAAAATGAAACTAGATATGGCAAGGAAAGGGCTCGGATATGCGTTCTAAGGGATCACTGATACCAGGAGTGTTTTCTAATGTACTTGAAAAGTGGTATTATGTGTGCACTAATAGGTACTTTGAAAAGCTACCCCAGAACATTTGAATGGATCTGCATACCCTGAACTTGGGGAAGGGTTTAGCATCAGCTTTGGGTTAAAGACGGGTACACTAAAAACCAAGATTTCCATTAATCCCTGGAAGGGGAAAGGTCATATGAATTATCATATATCCAGAGCACGCTAAGTGACGGTGAGGAGTTTATTATGGATGTTATGTTTGTTTTGTTTATTTTCTCCCGTAGTCTATCACTCTAGGGATGTCACTTGAGATAGGTATTGTGGATAAGGATACTTGGACACCCGTCATTGTACTTAGGTTATAGTACGCTCTTATGATGTAGTAGGGCAGCATATTATAATTGTTATGTGCTAACTCTTTAGTTGCAGGGACATATCAGGTATGGTTCATATACACTTGTTCCTTACTATATCAACTTGTATAGTATCTTAAGATTCACTTATCGTTCACAACAGACTGTTGTCTGACTCGAAGTTTTGTGCTTTGCTTCTTATTATCTTGAGTTCTCTTAAATGTGTAGAGTAGATAATAGGTTTAGGTGGGATATAGTAGTTGTAAAAGGCAAGCTGGATAGAGCTATCTTGTATTATATATGGATTACTATGCTTATTCTGTTGTGCAACACTGTGAATCCTTGAAAGTGTTTATATTATTACTATGAGACAATTATTTTAGTTTGTTCCTACTTTGTATAAACTTTATTACTATGTATAACCTTGTGGATATGTACTATGAACTCGATTCACTTAGTTATTACATAAACGTCCTACATCGGTCGGGCACAATAGCAACACACTATACAATTATATTAGGCATTGATGGTGTAGGGCGGTCGTCATATAAACATAGATACGTGAGTTCAGAAACTCGCCTAAAGCTGCTATTCCTATTTCCTTTCTGCTTGCACATCCCAGCATATCAAATCAAGAACAAAACTCGAATTCCTTCACGCCATAGGTGCATATGGGTGTCGAGATGCATATATTCAAATATGGTAATTTTTAATAATTGATTTGATTTGCTATAGAATTTAAAAGAGGAAGATTATTGGAGAAGAAGCATCAGGTTGGAGTTAAAGTAATAAGGAGGAGATATATGTAAATAATTTACTGAATGGAGTGGAAATTTAAAGTGGAAAACTCTAGAGTTAGAAATATCGGGATATGAGAACCTGGGCTTAGGCTTAAGTTAGAAATACACGTATATACTTTTACTTTTATTATTTCATTTCTTTTTAAAAACTATTTTTATTTAAAACAAATTACAATAAAAATTCCAAATAAAATTTATATTTACAACACTGAGTTATTTGCCCAACATTATAAAATTTGCTAAATTTATTTCCATTTTCAACTCATTTAAGTTTTAATATCCAATATTCATGTTTTAAACTCATTTATTAAATAATTTGAAATTTAATTTATTTTATAATCTTTTAAACAATTACTTATTCTCAAAACCATTTAATTTCATCACTAATTACTTTACTATAAATTTTCAATATTCTTATTTAAATCCAAAAAAAAATCTTATTTAATATATATATAATCCATTTTAGCCAATTAAATAATTAACTTTTATTAATTCGACTCATTACCGGGGTTGTTACAATCATATAGCCAGGCAATGTAAGAAACCTAAAGGGCAACCAGAGCGTTAGGTGTTTGCTATAGAGGAACCTAGTTTTGTATAAAAAAGGGAAGCAAGTCTCAGTATTAGACGGTAAGCTTCCATAATAATGAAATTTTGTGATATTTGGATTGTTGATTTAGTGAAAGAATATTTTTGCCTAAGTGGTTTTGAAATAAATAGTAATAATTCGATAAGGAAAACTGTATAAGACCATAATCTAAATTCCACAATAAGAAACATCAAATGATAAATGTGATAAAATGGAATTGAGTAGAAAGATTTAGTAGCAATTATAGAGCGCATCAGAAGCTAATAAATTTGCTACTAGCTGTGCATAATTAATTGTTTGAGTTTACATATGAATGGTCACATGTTTATTAGTTTTTTTTCATAAGTTTAGTTTAGTGTATGTATTTTAAAAGATGAGTTATCACTCAAAAGGATTATGAACCCACTTAAATCTTGGTGAAGTAGAATAGGATGAAATTATCACTCCTAGATATTGAATACATTTATCTGAATAAAATATAAGCTATTGGTTTTGTAGAAATAAACCACTCGGGGGTTAAATAATTTTTTATGATGAAAGAATAATGTTGGGACTTTGATTGTGTTAACTTATTCATTTAGTGGTTATGAATTGTAGTCGATATGCCTAGCTTGCTTATCTACATGGATTTTTAAATTATAATGAGATATTTTAGTATAATAATTTTCTAAGTAAAAGTTATTATTCTAAGAGTGGATTGGTTAGAATTTCATCGAACTTTATTAATCTATGTTGGGTAAGCATTCTGACAACACAAAATGAATTTTTGATTGCACTTAGAACATCAATCATTAGTCCAAGTCATTCTCCGTAAGCCATGAAATCTCCAAAAAAATGAGATTAGATAAATTTTAGTATCCTAGATTTATTTGATTGGAGCAGTGTGTCTCTACTTCTTAGAAGGCAATTAAATTCAGGTTTGATTAAATTCCTGATATTCAACCATTCGATAGATTTCTTAACCAACATAAACGATTTCAGAATTAAGTTGGAATATTATTACATAGAGAGAAGACATTGGATTATTATTTTCCTAAGATCTTTAATTTAGAAAAATAAAGCAGAATGGCTATGTTAACCGGTTTTAAGGTTTTTACTCACTCGAATCTAGATTAATTAGAATGATGATCGAAATTTAATAAAACAAATTAGAAAGTTGTAGAGTAATGGCGATTCAAAAAAAATTGGTAGATTCGAGTTAAGATCGAGTGGAAGAATGGGATATAAAAAGGAAGGCTAGGATATTCTTAATATACTTCGTATAAAGAAAGAAATTCTCGATGAGTGTTATCGATTTATATTTTCAAAACGTTAAACTAGGTGAAAATATATTATATTGAGAGATAAAACTAGACATTAGCAAATAAGTGGAGTAGTGTGTTAAGTATCAGTTGGTGAAAAATGTGCATCAAAGTTAGAGGATTAATCTTATTTCTTGAAGTATTACGATGGAAATAAGAATGGTTGAGTGATAGTCCATCAACCGACCAACGGTACTCATGACAAGTGGGTTGAACTATAGAAAGTATATTTAACCTACTAACACAGCAATATATATAATTTCTTAAGATACCTTAGTGCATTTGAGATCCGGATAAGGGTGTAGAACCTAGATGGAAAGATAAAGTAATTGAGAAAGAATGTTCCATTAATCAAAGTTCAAAGGTTAATTGTAACTCTAGAGATTGTATGTAGAAGACCAAAGAACTAATACAATGGACACGACTCGATTAGTTATGACTCATTGGCATGTTTGTTTAAATCTTATCAAGTTATGCATGTTTGATTTTGATTGATTGTTGTACGCATGGATATATAAAAATAATCGAACGTTATAGAAAATAAGTTATAATATTCTTTGGTACATTGCTGGAACGTAATATAAGGAGGGGAGTCTTTAACATCCCGCTATTTGATAAATAATAATAGAACATATTTTGTGATTTTTATTTGGAATTTAGGGGAATAAATGAATTATTGGAATTTAAATCGAAGAAATTTGAATTTTAAATGTAATTGGATTATGCAAAATTATTTTAACTTGATAAAAGATTGATAAAATTTATGAGTGGATTTAAAAAATAATTCTAGGAATTTTGTTGAATTTAATTCAATAAAAGCGATTTTTGGATTTTGTTGATAATAGAAGAAGAATATTTAATTAAAATTCAAATTTAAAGTTTGAATTCTATATAAAAATCCAAAAGTTGTTTAGAAATTTATTTTGGAAAAATGAATAATATTTGTAGAATATTGAAATTGAAAGTCTATAGTATGGTGGATCGATTGTACAAATGACAAGTATATGACTAATTTAAACTATAGTGTAACAATAGTTAAGTATGTAAATAAGAATAATCACACCAGGGATTTTATACTGGTTCGGACCTTCTGTCCTACGTCTAGTCCCGAAGCTCCTCTTCGGAATTTCCTTTCACCAAATAACCCTCACTTCACCCAGAGGAACAGGTTCACAATAACAAAGTTTCTTTATCAAGAATGTGTTCTCTATTACATAGATTTTGACTATATAGCACAATTGAACTTCCTATATCTCTTGAATGATTGAATACAATATTATTCGAGAGAATATGGAAGTATATGATCTCAGATTTGCAGATTTAATAGCAAGTGGATGATTAGAACAAGAGATGATCAAGATAGAGAGTAGAGTGAATTAGATAAGTAAGAAGTAAGTATTTTGATTCTTCTTGATTCTCGTTTATATAGTTGTAGAAGGTTGCTTCTAGTAGTTATATCTCTTCCCTTTCAGTCAAGATTTGTCACTGTTCACTGGTGAAGAGTTGCGGAGGAGAGATGGAGTTGTGTCTCTTTGGAGATGACAGTTGTAATTTGAATTATCTGCCCCGAGCCCAGTTTCAGACGTCCGAATGGTGTTCTTAGACGTCTGAGAACCTATTATTATTTTTGTTCATATTCTACGTTCAGACGTCTGAAGTTTTGCATGCAGATGTCTGAAGCTGTATAGTGATGTTCTCCTGGGTTTATTCTTGAGTGTATCTCTCTTCGATCTTCGTGCAACTTCGTATATGAATCCCTTTCGTGCTTTGGTCATCATCTTGTCACAGTAGTGGTTTGTCTTGCTTTGAATTAGTATTTATATATTTGTATGATATATATATATATATATATATATATATATAATTTCCATTGTATGGTTGTCATCGTCGAAATCGTAAACTAAGGGTTCTAACATTCTCCTACTTTTTGATGATGACAACTATATAATGTGCTTAGATAATAACTACAGAAAGGTTCTCCCCCTAAATATGATCTCCCCTTATAAATGTGCATATTTATTTTTCTCCCCCTTTGTCATTATCAAAAACAATCGAAAATTTTAAAAATAATCCAGAACCATACATAAATATATTACTAACAAAAAAGGTTATGATTACATCATTAAGTACATCAAAAAGAGGAATATTGATAGTATTTTACCATAACTTTAAGTACAACAAAACATTTACCTTATGAAGTAAAGATAGTTCATCATGAGAGGAGTCTAATTTCCCTGTCTCCTTATCGCTGGGTTTGGCGATGTGCGAGGAGATTGAGATGGTGTAGACCAGTCAGAAGAAGGCTGACGGGCTTATTGAAGTGCATGATCAAGTCTGGAAACCACTGAAACAAGAGAGTCTTCACTATGAAAAGCCGTGTGGACAACTTGTGATCAAGCTTTGCTATTTGTCTACCAAGGAGAATTTGGTTTCTAGATATGAGCACTTGGTTTTGTAAGGTTAAGTGAGAAATATTCTCATTTGCATTAGGTTGAGTTCATGCTTCCAAAATCTCCATATCGGAGTGATATTCAAACGACGAAGGAGGAGGTGGAGATGGTTGCCTTGGTAGTTCAACATTACCTTCTTATCGTTGTTGTTGTTGTTGAGGAGGAGGAGGAGGAGGTTGATCTTGTGCATTTCTCCATTATAGAAAATTCATATGAGATGGTGGTTCCTTCGGCAAATGTATAAGATTGAAAAAAAAAATTCCATTATATTTGATAGGTAACTCCTCAAAAGCAGAAATGTACGATGGGATGTTTAGTGCTTTGAGAATTCACATAATATAAGCCGGGAAAATGATTTTCTGGTGAGATCTATTCCAAAAACCTTTTAGTTCATCGAAAATGAACTGAGCCCAATTGATCTTAGTTTGATTAAATAGTGCATATAGTGCTTTGTGTTCAAGATTAGTAATTTGTTCATGGCTACCTAATCGAGGGATAATTGTATTTATAAGCATTCGGGTAAGGAGCCTAGCACGTGGCCTAAGGAATTTTGATGAAAATTGAGGCATTCGATTTTCCCATAATTGATGAGTGATAGTATCACGGTGTCTGAATCGCATGTCCTCCATTTTAGATAAATTATAACCCGTATAAGAGCATTCTAAGAATCGTCCAATTATAGCGGTGGTTAACTTGATTGTTGTCCTATAGACACTCGCCCATAACCAATCTTCATCATTCTCTGTAGTCCGTACCGATGGACTATCAAGATTAGCGTAAAAAAGAATATGCCTAGTTGATCGATAGAAACATCATTGGCATTAAATGAAATAAGATATTCAATTCACCTTGCTCACATATATCGTCCATATCGTAAGAAGGAAACTCGATTAGGCTATAGAAAGACCTAGTTGCATCTTCTTAATCTTCAAGTCGTCAAACCGTCATTTATTTGTTAGATTCTAAAATAATCAATTGTTGATTTGAGTATTAGTCACCATCAATGGTTGAGAGGAAGATTCTTCTCCGTGCTTCCTTTTCTTAATTCCCATCTTTTTAGTTCGTGGTGGCATTAATTTGAAGAGAAATTCGATTTTAGAGACTTTGAGAAAAATAATTTTTAATTTGAAATGAAATGAAGTGTTGAAAAGTAGTCAATCGATCAGATATAGGATTTGAAAAAACTATCATTTCTAGTTCAAACGTCTGAAAAAGTAGATCAGACATCTGGATATGTTTAAGTTAGAAATAGAGAGTAAAATCAGATGTCTGGAATCAAAATTCAGACGTCTAGGAAGTTTAAATATGAGGCAGAGAGTAATTTCAGACGTCTGGAATTGAATTCAGATGTCTGGGAACATAGAATTTGTTCTAGATTCCCATCTCAAACGTCTGCAATCCATTTCAGACGTCTGAAAACTGCAGATTAGCCTTTTGTTGAGAGTTTTGTGAAGAAAAAATTTATTTAATGAATATAATATAATACAAATATATATATAATCGTCTCCAAATTTCATAGTTTATTTTTCTTGGTTCCATTCCTAACAATCCCATGAATTTGGTTCGTAGGTGGGATCACCATAGTTGATTGGGGACCAGGAAGAGTTTTGGGTGACGAGGTTAACGGTTCGTCTTTAGGAGTTTCAACAAAGCATGGAGATTTTTTATGTAAACACTTCCTTGTTGGAGAATGACCATATATAGCATATAGAGCTTTTTCCAAGAAGTTCAAATGTTTGATTGTTCCTTGCTGTGTATAGTACATTTTCTTCTGAACATCCATCATTGCAAACTGATAATGTGATATTTCATCAAGTTTTTCATGGATTGTGGGCGGTTTTTCTCATTTGGCTTTCTTCAATAGAGGTGATAATCCCCATCAACTTTTTGATAAGGAGGAGAAGGTAGGAAACGAGGAGGTGAAGGGGTACGAAGAAAAGGGGTG
This sequence comes from Allium cepa, assembly GCA_030765085.1. Taxonomy (NCBI): domain Eukaryota; kingdom Viridiplantae; phylum Streptophyta; class Magnoliopsida; order Asparagales; family Amaryllidaceae; genus Allium; species Allium cepa. The sequence continues at coordinate 844,798,246 of CM060928.1, read as the reverse complement.
GATACGTTTGAGGATGGCGATCCAGAGTTATACAAAGTTATGTCTTGAGATGACATTTAGGTTTTTATATTTGTTATGTTTTTAAAAAAAAATAGAAACTTAGTTTTTATAGCAATCCAAATATAAAAATAGGCAGTTTGTTTATGGTCTAAAATCTTTGTCAAAATTTTTAAAGGTTTTTAACAAACTAATAAACTCGTGGATATAAGAAATTTTTCTTAATTTAAAAGTTCATTAAGTGAACAAATGCCCAAGTCTCATCATAATTTTACAAGAGTTTGTTCGTTTAATGGTTTTGTAAAGATATCGGCTATTTGACTTTCAGTGTTAACGTATTCTAGGGTTATAGTTTCTTTTTTGACATTATCTTTTAAGAAATGATGTCTTATATCTATATGTTTAATTCTAGAATGATTCACTGGATTTTTAGATAGACTGATTGCACTGGTGTTATCACAATAAATCGGGGATTTTTCAATTATTTTTCCAAAGTCTTTGAGGTTTGTTGCATGTAAATTACTTGTGCACATTCTAATGCTGCTGAAATATATTTGGTTTCACAAGTGGATAGAGAAACACAATTTTGTTTTTTTACTAAACCATGAGAGGAGAGATTGTTCGATGAAATGACATGTTCCACTAGTACTTTTCCTATCCATTTTGCATCCTCCAAAATCTGCATCGCTATATGATACAAGTTCGAAGGACGATCCTCTTGGATAGAATAGTCCATAGTTTTTCATGTTAGATAAATATCTCAAAATATGTTTAACGGCTCTTTAATGAGATTCTTTCGGTTTTTCTTGAAAATGTGCGCAAAGTCAAACACTCATCATTATATCGGGTCGACTTGCGGTTAAATATAATAACGAACCAATCACACTCCTATTTAATTTTTGTCAAAATCTTTCCCGTTTTCATCTTTATCAGGACGAACCATAGTACTCATAGGAGTAGGTTTACCAGATGTTTTATCTATACTGAAAAGCTTTAATAGTTCATTGAATATTTTTCTTGATGTATAAAGTTACCATTCTCTAGTTATTTTATTTGTAATCCTAAAAAGAAATCTAATTCTCCCATGTGTGACATTTCAAATTCATTTTTCATTATATTATATAATTTTACACATAAATTTTCATTAGTTGATCCAAATATGATATCATCAACATAAATTTAAATAACTAAAATATCATCATTTTCTCTTTTAATAAAGAAAGTCGTGTCAATTTTACCAATTTGAAATCCTGATGAGATTAAATGAGTTTTAAGCCTATCGTGCCATGCTCTAGGAGCTTGTTTTAACCCATATAATGCTTTATTTAAATTAAAAACATGATTTGGAAATTTTTCATGTTCAAACAATGGTAGTTGTTCAACATAAACATTTTCTTTGATAAAACCATTTTAAAATGCACTTTTGACATCCATCTGATATAATTTAAAATTGTTATGACAAGCAAAAGCGAGTAGAGTTCGTACAGCTTCTAATCTAGCTACAGGTGCAAAAGTTTCATCGTAATCGATTCCTTCTTCTTGATTATACCCGTGTTCTACTAAATGTGCTTTATTTCGAACTATATTTTCGGTTTCATCGGCTTTACTTTTAGTACCTATTTAGTTCCAATGACGGATTGATCTTCCAGCCTTGGAATAAGTTCCCAAACATTATTTCCTTCGGATTGATTTAATTCTTCTTGCATAGCTAAAATCCAAAAATCATCTTTAGAAGCTTCTTTATCGTTCTTTGGTTCAAAATTTAAAACGAATGCAACATGACTTATTTGATTAAGTTGATTTCGAGTTACTCTAGAATTTAGATCTCCAATAATGTTATCTATAGGATGATTCTTTAAAATCCTAAGAGGTGAAACTAGAGTATTATTTTGATCAATAGCATCATTATTATTGTGAGGTGTGCTAGAAGAATCATTTGGATGTATTTCTTCTTCGTTGTTAATTTGTGTAATTATAAAATTTTCATCAGAAGAAACATGTGAACTTCTTCTATAATACTTGTCCTTTTGTTATAAATTATATAAGCTTTGCTACGATCCGAATAACCAACAAATATCCCTTCATCGGCCTTAGGATCAAACTTTCCTAGATTGTCTTTAGTATTTAATATGAAACATTTTTATCCAAATGTTCTAAAATATGATACTTTAGGTTTCTTACCAAAAAATATTTCATAACAAGTGTTTTTTGTCATTGGTCGTAGTGTCACTCTATTCAAAACATAACAAGCCGTGCAATAGCCTCGACCCAAAAATGTTTTGGTAGATTACTACTGTTTAATATTGTTCTTGCACATTCTTGTAATGTTCGATTTTTCCGTTCAACTAACCATTTTGTTGTGGTGTACGTGGAATTGAAAAATTATGATTAATTCCCTTTCTAGTGCAAAAATTTATAAAAAGTTCATTTTTGAATTCTCCTCCATGATCACTGCAAATATTTTTAATTTTCAAATTCATTTTATTTTTAATTCTTTTTGCAAAAATATTAAACATACCAAAAGTGTCACTTTTATATTTCAAAAACAAAGTCCATGTTTATCTTGAAAAATCATCAATGATTATAAAAACATACTTGTTATGATTTATTGATCTTACTTGAGTAGGACCAAATAAATCTAAATGCAATAATTCTAATGGTTGTTCTGTTGAAATATTATTTTTAGATTTAAAAGAAATCCTTTTTAATTTTCCATTTTGACATGCATCACACAAATTGTCTATTTTATAATTTATTTTTGGTAAACCTCTAACTGGTTCATGTTTTCATAATTTATTTATAGATTTGAAATTCATGTGACAAAATCATTTATGCCATAGCTATGGATCATCAAGTTTAGCAGTCAAGCATAAATTCGAATTTTGTCTTATATTCATATTAAAAATATAAATATTTTTATTTCGAAATCCTTCAAATAATAAATTTTTATTATTATCAAATATATTGCATCGATTTTTCTCGAAATTTATTTGAAAACCTTTATCATATAATTGACTAATGCTAAGTAAATTATGTTTTAAATTTTCTACTAATAAAACTTTCGAAATAATAGGAGAGTTAGAAATACCAATGTTTATGACTTCTCCAATTCCGATGATATATCCTTTTGATTTGTCTCCAAAGATTACGGTGCCTCCATCGATAAATTTTATATTTGAGAGCACCTTGGCATTCCCGGTCATGTGTTTTGAGCAGCCACTATCGAGTATCCATTTCTCCTTGCTTTTATTTTTTGGGTACCTACAAAACAAAAATTATTCAATTGGTACCCACTTCTTTTATTAGGGTCCTAAATGTTAGGTGGGGAGGGTAGCCATACCCAGGTGGGTTTGAGTCCTTTAAAAACATAGTTATTATTAAATACTACATTTGATAGAAAACTATCAATATGTTTTTGTCTAATTAACTTATTATTAGACTTTGGTTTCTAAATTTTTATATTTTTAGATTTTACATCTTTACTCAGATTTAGTGTTTTTTTGAAACTTTGATACAAGATACTTTGCTTTATAGTATTACCTTTTTTCTTTTGGGAATACTTGTCACGTCCTAATCCATTTCGATTACTAGAAGGTTTCAGAATTTTAATTAAATTATCAAGATCCTGTTTTCCTTTGTTAAACTTTGAAACATTGTTAGTAATTTTTTCTAGTTTATCCTTTAGATTACACATTTCAGTTTTTGAAATTTCTATACTACTTTTTAATTCAATATTTTCCTTAATCAAATTATTGTTCTCAAATTTTACCCTATCTATTTCACTAAGTTGTGTATCATATTCGATAGACTTTTAACACTTTTCTTGTAAAATCTCTGATTCTTCTTCTAAAATAACTTTTTCATCCTTTAACAATTCAATTTCTAGTTCTAGTTGATTTATTTAGGCTACGTATTCTTTATTCAATTTTTTTTTTATCTAAACTCATCATCAAGTTCCATATTTAATTCTAATAGTTTATTGTAGCTAAGTTCAGGACATACCTCATCACTGTTAGCCATAAAACATATATTAGCTTGTTCTCCATTGCTATCTCTATCACTACCGGAAGATGATGATGAATCGGAATCGTCCCAAGTGACTTTAAAAGCTCTTTTTCTTCTTAAATTTCTCAAATTCGTTCTTTTTCTCATTGTTGCGTTAGGACAATCCTTCTTCATGTGTCAGTATTGATCGCATTCATAGCACTTGATTTGAGATAGATTTTTTGTATTGGATTTCCCTTCTTTTTGGAAATTAGCCATCTTTCTAAATTTCTTGAATTTCTTGTAATTCTTGGCAATGAAAACTATCTCTTCTTCATCTAAATCTGAGTCGTCATTCTTTGCTTGAAATGCTATATTCTTCTTTCCAACATTTTGTTCTTTTCTTGCCTGTAAGTTAGCTTCATAGGACATTAAATTTCCAATCAACTCTTCAACCTTGAAAGTAGAAAGATCATTAGCTTCTTCAGTAGCTGATACCTTCCTTTCCCAATTCTATGTTAAAGAGTTGAGTATTCGAGAAACTAAATCAAAATCAGTAAACTTAACTCTCAATGCCATAAGATCTTGTTGAATAGTTTGAAATCTAGAGTACATGTCAACAATAGTTTCATTTTGCTTCATTTTGAATGAGGAGAATTGCTTTTGCAAAATTGAAATCTTAGTTTGTTTGACTTTTGTTGTACCTTCATGTGTAATTTGTAAGGTACGCCAAATGTCAAACGCAGTGGTACACATCATGACACGTGAAAATTCATTTTTATCTAGAGATCAAAGTAAAACATTCATAGCTTTAGCATTGTTTGGGGTTAAGGCCTTTTGTGCATCGGTCCATGTGCTCATAGCAGTGTTAGGATTGTTTGAGGCTAAGGCCTTTTGTGCATTGGTCCATGTGCTCATAGCAGTGTCCGGTGCTTCATATTTATTTTGTGTAGCAGAACATATTTCTAGACCATTGGCTTCCATAAAAATACGCGTACGGTTGACCAACATGCATAGTCGGAGCCATTAAATAGTGGGGGACGTGCGGTAGATTGGCCTTCTTGAAAAATACTTGCCATATTAGTGATTCAAAAACTTGTTATAGCTTTGATTACACCAAGCTCTGATACCAATTAAAAGTCTATAGTATTGTGGAATGATTATACAAATGACAAGTATATGACTAATTTAAACTGTAGTGTAATAATAGTTAAGTATGTAAATAAGAATAATCACACCAGGGATTTTGTACTGGTTCAGACCTTCCGTCCTACATCCAGTCACGAAGCTCCTCTTTGGAATATCCTTTCACCAAATAACCCTCACTTCACCCGGAGGAACGGATTTACAACAGCAGAGTTTCTTTGTCAAGAATGTGTTCTCTGTTACACATATTTTGACTATATAGTATAATTGAACTTCCTATATCTCATGAATGATTGAATACAATATTATTCGAGAGAATATGGAAGTGAATGATCTCAGATTTGCAGATTCGATAGCAAGTGGATGATTAGAACAAGAGATGATCAAGATAAAGAGTAGAGTGAACTAGATAAGTAAGAAGTAAGTACTATGATTCTTCTTAATTCTCGTTTATATAGTTGTATAAGGTTGCTTCTAGTAGTTATATCTCTTCCCTTTCAGTCTAGAGTCGTCACTGTTCACTGGTGAAGAGTTGTGGAGGAGAGATGGAGTTATGTCTCTTCGGAGATGACAATTGTAATTTGAATTATCTGCCCTGAGCCCACTTTCAGATGTCTAAATGGTATTATCAGACGTCTGAGAACATATTATTATTTTTGTTCATCTCGTTCAGACATCTGAAGTTTTGCATTCAGGCGTCTGAACCTGTTAAGTGATGTTCATCAGGGTTTATTCTTGAGTGTATCTCTCTTCGATCTTCGTGCAACTTGGTAGATGAATCCCTTTCGTGCTTTGGTTATCATCTTGTCACAGTAGTGGTTTGTCTTGCTTTGAATTAGTATCTGTATAGTTGTATGATATATATATATATATATATATATATATATATATATATGATTTCCATTGTATAGTTGTCATCGTCGAAATCGTAAACTAAGGGTTCTAACAGAAATTATTTTGAAAATAAAAAAATTATTTAATAATCATTTAATTGGAAATTAATATTTTTTCAAAAGAAAAATCGTTATAAAAATAAAATAAAATTTAGATAAACACCTCGAGTGGATTTTTAAATAGATATATATAGGCGATTCAAGTTAAAAGGCGGTTAGGGTACGAATCTATTAAAATATGAAATTCAATTTTATTGGACCACACTTTTTTATCCTTTTCTTCATAATGATAATATTTTAACCTATTTTTTAACCCTTAAGCGTCTCCTCCCAAACCTATTTAGAACTATACTTCTTCATTCCTCCTTCCTCTTAAATGCTTAAACCCATTCCTGTACTTCATCTTTTTCTTTAAAATGTCTGAAACAAATAGTGTCATAAACCCATCCTCTCCTCAAGCAAGCTAGAATTAAAATTTTCCAAATCTCTTCATTGAAGTACGGTTTAAAAGATGAATTTGGTTACTATGCCTTATATATATATGTCACAGTAGTTGTCCATATCCGTACATGCCATGCTTTAAGATGTTTCATTGCTCGATTACTTCGTCTTTGTTTATGGAAAAATCTAAGTAGTATAAGAAGTAGAAAGTAACAAAAACATTGCATGGCATGTCAAAGTCATGTCAAAGATAATCAAAGGACAGTGATCAAGGATGAGGTTCTAGGCATTGCTGCCCAAAACATCATCATAACTGGTCGAATGCCCAAGCCACTGATGGTGTTGAATTTTTAGGGTAGTAAGCCCTAAAACATTGCTAGTGTATTTTTTTTCTCCTTTCTTGCTTCTTCTTCCTTGCTTCATTAACTTGTATGATGAATTTTAGTTATTTTTGTACGTCAAAAGTAAATTGTATGCTCTAGACTATGGATTGAAGCTTTTAAATGATGTTTGAAAGATATTTAAACCTATTGTTGATTCCATAACTATGGCCATAACTTGTTTATCTTCTTCCAACTACTTGCTTTGAATTAGTGTAATAATATCTATATATATGACATTAAAATTTTATGGTATGTTTTGATTTGAATGTATACTTTTAAATAATTTTTAAAGTATGAGAGATAATTCAAAAATGTAAAACTTGAATTTTATTTAATTTGTTTGGTGATTTTGAATTTGTAAAGGAGAAGAGAATTGAATATTAAATTCTTTTAAAAATAACTTTTATGGGAGAAATGTTAATTAACTAAAATGAAATTATTTTGTAATGAATGGAATTTGAAATTGAATTATTTTCAAATTGAAAATAACATGATTTAAAGTAAGTTTGAATTTAAAAACTAATGTGACGACCCAGAATTTTGGACAATTTGAAATTGGGATATTTAATTGATTTTAATATTTAAAAGTTAGTTTGTAACCTAAAATTTTAAATATCACCATTATTTGGAAATTAAATTATTAGATTTAATTACTGGAAAATGTTGAATCTGGAATTTTAAGCCTGTTAAAAATAATTTGAAGGCTTTTAAAATTTATATTGATAGTGCTGAAGATAATAAAAGTTCTTTAATTGAAACTGGAAGTGCTTTGTTAAGTTTTGAAATTTTATCGTTTAAATTGATATTTAAAAATAGCCTTTCGAGGCACAGTCTCGGAATTCGACAAAACCAGTTCCATTGGATCCGTAGTATTGTATTATTATCGGATTTCAAATTTCGTAGCGTTTGGGGTTATCGTGTGAGCATTTGAGATGTAAACGCGCTGAAATTTATATTGAAGATTCAATTTAATAACTAGGTCCAAAAATCTATCTTCTCCATACGATCGAATTAGGACTCGAAACCTTCTCCTTTGTGTTCGAAATAGGGGTTTAACATTATAAACGCCTAGCGGCAGACCTCGATAAGGGTTCGAAAAATTAAGTTACGAAAAAAATTAAATTAACGAACGAATCAATCGTTCGATCGAGTCGGGAAAGGGGGTGGTGTATCGCTCTGAGGCAATCGCGAGTAGCTCGCGATGATGGGCAAAGCGGAGATGGAGTTGATTTTTGGGAAGCGTCTAGGCGTTCGTTCGCAGTGGGCAGGGAGGCTCACCGGTCGAAGGCGCGTGGGCAAGGCCGCATTTCAGAGCTTGGTTCGATGGTATTGTCAACGGCGAGGTCTTCGAGATGCCTGTGCGTGGGCAGAGATCGTTGTGGGATCTTCGTGTTAAGGGAAGTTGGCGATGGCAATGTTCGATGATTGGGCAGGAGAGGGTTGCGGATGTGGGAAGCAGGCATTTTGGGTGGTGTCAGCAGAGGTCGAATGGTGGGATCGAGATGGTTTCTAGTAACCTTTTTACTTGTATTATTATTGCCTAATAATAATATTCAGTAAGGTATATGTATGTATATATGGAAGTTTAAATCTAGATTTTTGACAGTTATGAAACTGATTACTCATTTTTGTACGATTTTGAACAGAAAGTATACTAAATTATTTTATGAATTTTAGGTATAAGTACAATTTCATTTTTTATAAAGAATAATAATAATAATAGGTCAAGGAATATGTATCTATATATCTTAAGGTAACTTAATCTTTTCAAAATCATCTTAATTTAAGGTTAAGTAAGTTAAAACTTTTAGTTTAATTTTTTTATTAAAAAATAAAAATAAAAAAATAAAAAAATAAATAGATTTATCAAAAGCAAAGTAAGTTTTCAAAAGTTCAAATATTAATAAACCATAAAATGTTTATACAAGGTCAAAGTCATGAAGAAAACAAGCCGGGTTCAGGTGGATTACAAGCTAAAATCAAAGTTGAGTTAATCTCACTCTTCTGCGTTATTATTCAAATTTAAATTGTTAAATTTAAATAATTGGTTGAATGATTAAATTGATTTGATGGGATATATTATATATAGTAGTATATAGTATATATTGGAATGATTGATTTCCCGCGTTATATAGCGGATGAGACCCTATGTGCCGCATAATAGCGGATGATATTATATTTAAACCCATATACCACGATATTCCACCTCGAAGTGGAATTGGTATTGTGCTAACGTATGTGGATGCAGGGAAACAGCTTGGAGGGATCCAACTGGATTCTTCAAAATTATTTAGATTGTTTAATATTCTGTGTTATGAATATTTGATATTCTGTGATGAATTATATTGATAATTGGAATATTGAATGTTATGGTTTGACTAAATATATTTTGGTTCACTGAGTTATCAAAATATAAAGAATTGGATTTTTGAAAAGAAAATAAAAGAGTGAATTTTTAAGTAAAATATCATAGAGAGTTTGAATAAATTTAAGAATGAATTTGAAAAAGTAAAAGTGATTTTAAAATTTTAATAAATAAATTCCATGTATAGAAAGAGGATTTTGAATAAATAGGAAGATAATGAATTTAAAACTTAAGTGTTATTATTTAAAAGAATAAATAATTTATTTTAAATTTAAGATTAAAATTAGTGGAAAAGATAAAGGAGTTTGGGGAAATCTGAAATTGGTATTTTCAGTTAAAAGATTTTTAAATCATAATTAAGGAATAAAGTCTGAAATTAATGGATTTTGAAATGAATTGAGTAGGTAAGGAAATTTATTTCAAATGGAGTAAATTAGGAATCAATTTGGAAATTGATCTAAGTGTTTGGAATCGGAATTTTAAAAGGAGAGTTGAGACTAAGGAATTTATAAATTGGGTTTATAAAAGTGAAGTAATATACCAGTGGATATTTGGAAAGATAAATTCACGATGGAAATTTATTAAAGAAATGGGAAAATTTGTTTAAAAATAAATAGTGATTTATTTTTAAAGGATGTGAAGAGAAGTATATTTCACTGGATAGCCAAGTACATTTTCAAAGTAAATTTATAAATATAAGTTAAAGGCTTTAATGTTGTTTTAAAAAGCATGTTTTAGAAAATTTATTATTTCTAAATGTTTAAATTCTAAAGCAAATATTTTTCAAAACTATTATCATAGTAATTATTTAAAGGTGACTTGGTATTTTGTTTCAAAAAGAGGAAATCTAGTTTAATATGTTATAAAGTAACCTCATTTTCAAATATTCCTATGGTATATATATTTTTAATAAAGTATTGAAGTAGTTCTCAATTTAAATGTTTTAAAGTATATTTTATAATAAAAAATTTTAAAAAATTTTAAAATCTAGAGTGTTTGTACTTGGTGATTTCAGTAGAAATAGAAAATATTTGGAAAATGTATTCTATAGAAGGAAGATGGTTTGGAAACTGTTTTCAAAAGGGGTTGAAAATGGAAATATATCTTGCGAATGTATTTTGAGGATAATAAATAATTTGGGAAATTATTTATGGTTGATGGATGTTTGTGAACGTTAATTGATAGTTAAATAACCGACTATCAATATTTGCTAATGCGCTGATCGTTTCGAAGAGACCGGGATCGGGATTAATTTCTCGAAAAACACTTCGATCTGGTTTGTACGTTTTCGTGGGGAAGACGAGTTCGGAGTCGAAGATGGAGCAGTGAAGTGCAAGGACTAGTCGCTACTAATCCTGAGGTGATTCCAGAATGGATGTAGTAGGAGTAGTGCCTTCGGTTATGTTCGAACCTGGGACGGACATGTATGGATGAATGCTTTCAGAACATCGTCAGGTGGGCGATGAGAATTCTAAGGGATGTGTTCTAAAAAGGTAATGCTTAGCCTCAAGTCTCATCAACCGGGAATGACTGAAAATCAGGGGTTATGCGGCAAGGCTAGGTGGGTAGCGCCCATTAGGGTGAGGTCATCCCTGTCTCGATGTCCCTTTTTATTCGGCTTAGTGGTGCGGTTGCTGATCCCAACCATGGGGTGATCTTACTCGGGATTATGAAGTAAGGGGTAGTCCCGATCTTGTGTTGCAGGGGATTGGAAGTAATCCTCGGTACTATGATCTAGGCCACAGACTGTGTAACGACCCGATTTCTCGACGTCCGAAAGTCGACATCGATACGTCCACTATATCAAATGCCGCACAGTCGAATGCCTAAAAACCGAACCGTTAGAGTTAAAGAAGAAGAGATAAAAGAAGAAGAAGATTGAAGAAGAAACAAAAACAATAACAGGATCTCACATATCGCAGCGGAACAAATATAATAGATAAATGAATATATTTAAAACAAAAAACAAAAAAAACTATATCAGTTATTACATTACATCACATCACATTACATTATCAGAGTTTACAACAACATGATACAACACTTACGACAACTAATCCATATTGAAACTGACTTGCAACAAAAGCAATCCCAACGCAGCGGATACTACATAGTATAAATAATACGTCTCACCATCCAGCTTGCCTCTTGAGCTCCACAGCAACTCCTGAATTCCAGAATGACCCGATAACCTGACTTTAGGCTGCCCGTGTGGAAAATTGTGGGCACCCAGAGTTTAGAAAGGGAACAATAAACTCCAGGTCAGTTATGGGACTGGTGTGAGATCTTAAAACAGTTATTTTCACAAAGAAAATAAAAAGAAATCCGCTATGCTTTTGAAAAATAAAACTACCATAAGGCCTCCCGCCACACACACAATGCAAACGCAGAATTGGAGGAGATTTCTCCTTATGATAGTCAAACATGCTCAATATGCAAAATCCTTTCGATATTATTATTAGTGCATAGTGTAGGAAATATTTCGAAAGTATAATATTAATCTTAGCTAGCATACAACCATTATTGTATGCCTACTATAGCTACCATCCAAATAGTGGGGCGACACCATAAGTAGATGGCAGGTTATACAACTAAAACCGTACAGGACGCGTATTGTTTCTTTGGATTTCCAATAATTTCTCAAGCTAAGGAACTTCCTACTGCCATATGGGTACGCCTCTGGAGGGACGTCCTAAGAACTTAACCAGCTCTCTGCCAACACAAGGTCGGGTTACCTCTGTAACTAGGTAACTACTACACGAGTATGCCATCCTCCGGTCCTTTGGGACCTTTATCCGAGGATCCTCTACACCATCAACCACAAAGAAAAGTATTTGCAGTAACCACAAAGGTTAAATATCAGGGCTCCATACCTGACACCATCCTTTTCCAGAAGAAAATGACATACCCTAAAGGGTGCGACCCTCATAACCTTGCCGCATCTTTCCTGTTTTGACCATTTTCGGGGTGTGAGGTCCGACGAAGTCTCGTTCACAAAGCTACACTTTTCACAAAGTCAACAAATGATCGGCAGCACTTCATATGTCACGTTACCAAATTGGGAATGTATCACTAGTCCCCATCAACTACATAATCTCTGAGCTCGTATGTCTCAGAGAATGGTGTTAAGCTAAGAGAATAAATTCTCCGCCACGAATAGAAATGTATTTGATAGAAACCAGCTTTACATCTCAAAGTGTAACGTCAGACACACATCCATACAAGTCCGTTCCGGGATCGAATGGAACCGAAGGCACTTCAAAGAAGCCCTTGCAAATCCGGATATTCACAAATCACGTCCGAAATCCCCATCACAAAGGTGATAAATCTCTATACCGGAGCAACCCGGTGCAGAGACATTCGACAACAATGCTTTCGCTTTCGAAAATACCGGTCTTCAACACCATCTTCAAATGCATCCCATTTCGTTGTATCGTTATTCGGAATAGGTTTTATGACACAAAGTCCTCTCCCGGCTAATCCGAATAACGAGGGCTTATTTTTAAAAATAAGTGTTACAATCAAATTTCAACAAATCACAACATTTTCCACTTTGATCTTTTAAACAATAGATCCATCACAATCACAAAGGTTCGATGTGGTTTTCGAATATCCATTTGGAATCGGACCCCCGGTCGCATCGAAATTCAAATGCCATTTAAAAAGGCCAATATTAATAGTCGGTTACTTAACTATCAATAAATATTCACAACAAACACCAAGATTTGAATAATTTTCCCAATTATTTATTTTCAAAATATCTTTGCAAGATATATTTCACACTTCAACCATTTGAAAAAAAAATTCAAATTATTTTCCACGTTTCAATACTTTGAAAACAAATTTCAAATCACTTTTCCTTACGCGGAATACATTTCCAAATATTTATTGATTTCCACTGAAAATTTGCCGAATTCAAATATTTTAAAATAGTTTTAAAATGCTTAACCAAAATATACTTAGAGATATTTAAAATAAAACTATTTTGAAACACTTGCTTAAATACTAGTTATGTAAATATTATATTAATATCTCATATAAGAATTCAAGTCCAAACTAATTTTTTTTAATAAAATTAATAGATATGATACAATTATTTAAATATTCAATTTCTAAAACCAATATTAATTAAATCTTTAAATCATTACTTCCATAATTAATTAATTAAATCTTTACTTTAAGGATTTTCAAAATCACTTCAAGTAACTAATTTCTCCAAAATATTCTTTTAAACCCAACCCTAGAACTTTTAATTTATATTTTCAAAGCTATTTTACAAACATACTCGGCTTTTCAAGGAAAGTACATCTTCCATTCAAAAATGGTTCATTCAAATCAATTTATAAATCCTTCTGGATTTACTTTAAATTTACGTTTCAAATCCGTAAATTCCTTTCCACGCTTTTAAAAATAATCAAATGTTTATTTTTAAAACAAAATTTCCTTTCCCTTCTGGATTTACTTTAAATTTATGTTTCAAATCCGTAAATTCCTTTCCACACTTTTAAAAATAATCAAATGTTTATTTTTAAAACAAAATTCCCTTTCCTTTATAAATTCCCATTGTGAATTTAAATTCTCCAAATATCTACTGATATACGATTTCCAAATTGATTTCCAAATATTCATCTAGCACCGAATTAAATTCTAAATTGATTTCCAAATTTATTTTCAAATACCAAATCTATTTCCAAAATTGATTTCTAAATTTATTTCAACACCAATTTATTATCCTTTGAAACAAATTCCTTCTTTTGAATTTATTTAATTTTCTAAAATTAATTTACTATAAAAAAATTTACTAAATTTCAAAAAAAATCCAGTTTTATCTATTTCTGGTATCCTACGATGCCAAAAATATATTCGGCTAAATTTTAGCCTTCAACAGTCTTAATCACAAATAGTCACGCACAGATTACAAATAATCAACACACAATATTGAAACTAATTCAAATATTTAAGGAATCCAGTTGGATCCCTCCAACCTGCTTTCCCTGCATCCACAGACGTTAGCACAACAATTAAATACCAATTCCACTTCGAGGTGGAATATCGCGGTATATTGGATTTATAAAATATCATCCGCTATTATGCAGCGCATAGGGTCTAAACTAATATAACTGATAATAAATTAATCATCCAAGCACACAATCAACAATTAAATTTAACTACCACAGTTCAATCATCAATCAACAACTGAAATTTCCAATTATTAAAATTTGAGTGAAAAGATCTCACCTTTTATTTGCAATCCATTCCAACTCATTTCCATTCCGGCTTGTTTCTCCATTTTAGACCTGGAATAAACATATATATGGTTTACTAATCTTTGAATTAATCAACAATTTATTTCTTTAATTTAACTAATAATTAGCTTTAAGCTAACTCCTTTTTAAATAAAATATTTTCTAATCACCGAAATAACTACATAAGTTATCTAAACAAATTAATCACTAAAAGGAATTAATAAATTATATTCTTATTTTCCATTCCCCTTTACTATAAAACTTTCCTTGCTGTAAATTTCTAATAATCTAAATAAATAGTAAGTCAATTTAAACTTTTACTTAACATAATTTTCTATTTTCTAGATCTTATCTTTGAATATATTATTTTCTGTTTAAGCTATATGCATAAATAATAATTGTTTATACACATTCCAAAAATCTAAATTTAACTATATATATATATATATATACACCCCTAAAAAGTTTTCTGCTTCAACTTTATACACATATATTCCAACTTGTGTATATATATATATATTTATTAAATTTAAAATTTAAAAATAAACAGCCTATATACTTTACCGTTTTATATATAGCTGATTAGATTTAAAACAAACTGTTTTTGCACGTTTAAACCCAAGTGTCGTTAAATTCTAAAATGTTTAAAATTCAAATTACCTTACTACCTGAACAAAGTTTTCCCCTCGTTCGCCTCCTGGTCACACTCGCTCGCGACAAACTCTACAGGTCCACCATCGGCCAGCATCGCCTTGCCAACGCGGCACCCGACTTTCCCATGCCGCCTCCACCCTGCTTCACGCGGCTGCCCTCCAGGCTTCACGCGAATTGAGATCGCGAATTCATCGCCTTCCACTGTGCCTCAAGCTTGCCCCTCCCCGAATCACGGCCTCTAGGATCGAAATCGCGACTTCTGCTATAAGGAGGAAAGCCAAAAATCGAGTCGCGATTTAATCTGTGGGTTGCCAATTTTTTTTCGATTTCTTCAGATAACCGAGTGGAAGCGGAAAAAATGAGAGGACAGAAGTAGGGTACGATGCTTTAATCGGTTTGAACTTTCGTTCGTACTTTTTTTTAATGCTCGGTTTTGAATCCCTTAAATCGAAACGAAAGAACAATGGGAGAGGGGACAAAACAGGAAAGGAGATAGTTTGCCATTTTTTTGCTGCTTCCTTTTTTTGCTTTTGATAACGAGGGTTTATAAAATGGGAATGAAAGGGATATGATGGGATATTAGCGGGCCTAAGTCCATTTGCTGCAGTGCCTATGAAATGAAAGCAAAAAGGCCTGATGTGACAAGAAATACAGCTGCAGTTGACCAAAATATAACATATATATATATAATTCAAATTCAAATTGTCTCTAAATTTGCAACTCAAAATCTCGACCTCCTATATAGACGTGCTGCTAGGCATTTATAATGTTATACCCATATTCCAAACGTAATGGAAAAGGTTTCGTGTCCTAATTCGATCATATGGAGAAGATAGCTTTTTGAACTCAGTTAAAACATTGATTTTGATTTAATTTTCAACGCGTTTGGTTATCGTACTGCCAAACGACAACTCCGAATGCTACGAAAATTGAATTCCGATAATAATACAATATTACGGATCCAATGGAATTGGTTTCGTTGAATTCTGAGACTGTACCTCGAAAGACTATTTTTAAATATCGCTTTAAACAATAAAATTTCAAAACCGATCAAATCATTTCCAAATCAAATTCTGAGGCTTCCATTAACCTCAGTATCATCAATATAAATTTTCTAAGCCATCAAGTTATTTTTAACAAGCTAAAAATTAAAAATTCAAATTTTTACCCATCGTTAATAAATTAAATTCAATAATTTAATTGTCAAATTCATATTTATATTTGAAATTCAAGTTAAACTAACCTCCAAATCTTTAAAATCAATTAAATATTTCGATTTCAAATGTTCAAAATTCTGGGTCGTCACATCCATCCCCCTTAAAAGAATTTCGTCCTGAAATTACTAGTTAAGAAGAATGATCCTTAACCCATTTCTATTTTTTCAAAACTAAACAGTTTTATCAACTTACCAAAACAAATCTTTTTATTTAAGTCCCATCATTAATTCGACTAACTTTTCAAGTTCAATTAAAAGTTCCAAGCAACATTGTTTTCTCAATAATTCAAATTTAAATTTTAATTCAAATTTTAATTTTTCAAAATTTCCTAAAATTTTTCTAACACCCTAAATTTTCGAAAAATTTCGCCAGCGTCTCCTTTGCATGGCTAGCTCGGTACGACTACAAAATGGCACCACAGGCCCTCAGATTCAAAAAGAAACAAAATGCCAAGTGGCTAGATCAAAAACCCAATCAAATTTCATATAGGAATTTAAACACATACCTTTTTGGTCGGACAATTCAAATTTATCTTTAGAAGTCAAAACCAATTTTCCTTTCTCTTTATAATACTTGTATATCCTACTTAGCAATAATATCCATTCATAGCCTTTAAAATCATTTTATAGATTTTCTTACAGAAGTTTTTCATATCTACTACTATTCAATTAGTTTTCCCATTACCATATAAATTCCATTTACCTTCAACTCTGAATATTGAATTTTATCATTCAATTATAACTGGTTAATATTATTATTTTAAATTAGTTTCATTCACCAATTTACTTCAATTTCCAATTTGAAATTGTTTGTCGCTAACAAAAAAATTTCAAAAAATTTCTAACTCCTAAAATTTTCAGAAAATTTTGGCAGAGTCTCCTTTGTACGGAGGAGCTTTTGCAATTTGACAAAAGATATAAATATATATACATCGACCCACCATGTCCGAAAAAACAAAAACAGTTCATATTTTCTATTTTTATTGCGTAGGCGTACCTTATTTAGTATTTTTAAGCAAGCGGCTTATTTAATTAGCATTTTGTGCAATCAAATCCAGCCCAACAACTTTCCTTAAACCTGTACTTACTCAACTAAAACATGTCAGTGTCGTATATATGAAGTTTAACAACATTTCACTTATTTGCAATAGTAAAGCACATGAATTCTAAAAGCAATGCACACTAAACACTTTCCGTAAGCAATTTATATAGTTTTAATACTAATTCAACTATTTTCAATTAATTCATATACTATTTTCATTCAATTTTAAGGGTTTACAACCCACTTGCTTACATTCAGTTCATTTTTAATTTTAAACAAACCCGTATTATTCCAATTGATTAAAAATTCAATTTTATTCACCTCCGTTAATATATTTACTTTCGTTTACAATTATTGAATTTCGATTCATTTCAAATCATATTCAATTTCGTCATTCCTTTAACTAGTTTTATTTACTAATTCTATTTCAATATTTCACTTTGTTTAATACAAACCAAATTCAATTCCAATTCCAGTTCTATTTACTTACAAATTCGAAATGAATTCCAACATTCAATTTCACTTTTATTTACTTGCAATTGTAAATTTGTTTATCCATTCACAATTTATTTTCCACCTTAATAATTTTATTCCAATCCACTTTTTATCCAACTTATTTTCGCTTCCACGTTTACTTTCATCCAACTTCTCTTTAAATTAGATTTTTATTTTAACAACTTCAAACTTCACAAGTTATCAACTTAATGATATTCCATAAATATTTTATATAACATTCCAAAGTTTTTTCAACCTTTCAAAACCAAACCCAAATTTTCCAAACAACTTTAATTTAAAACAATTCGGTAGCAATTCCTCTATAGGAAACTCGAAATTGAACATCAATGATGCTATAGTCATCACCGAAGTTATTTTCCAATGACCGAAAATAGTTTAGTGCTTTTATCCCTTCAAAACATTTTTTCCAACACCTTGAAAACTATTTCCAATCCCAAAAAGAATTTAATTTCCAAACTTCCCAAATTTTAAATATTTTCAAGAACATTTCCAAATATTTCTCTGGAATTCTATTTCAAATTATAAATCTCATTTACCATTTACATTTGCAAATCCCATTTCGATTTTTAATTTTTAGCTTTTGGTTTTGATTTCAATTCCTCATACAACGATGATAATAATTTAATATTATCGCTTCCTAGCAACCAAGCAACAATATATTATAATAATTCACAGAAAATTTATTTCTTTTATATACGAAAATAGTTTGGGTAAAATTATTTCATTTACCCTATTCTAAAATTCTATCGTGTCGAATTTGTTCTGTACAAGTGTTTAGTGATCCCTATCAATAACGTTAATTACTCGTATTGACCAGAATCCATATACCACTCAACGAACCAATCAACACAACATAAAACAATTTAATATTCACTAACAAATACGCGCTCATATCTATTATTACACTCAAACTCATTCTAGAGCACTACTGTCTCTATCTCTAATGAGTAACACCCAATAGAGCCAAGGTTATCGCTTAACCAAATGCTCTGATAACACTTTGTAATGACCCAATTTCTCGACGCCCAAAAGTCGACATCGATACGTCCACTGTATCCAATGCCGCACAATCGAATGCCCAAAAACCGAACCGTTAGGGTTAAAGAAGAAGAGGTAGAAGAAGAAGAAGATAGAAGAAGAAACAGGAACAATAACAGAATCTCACATATCGCAGCGGAACAAATATAATAGATAAATAAATATCTTTAAAACAAAAAAAAACTATATCAGTTATTACATTACGTCACATTACATTGTCAGAGTTTACAACAACATGATACAACATTTACGACAACTAATCCATATGTAAACTGAACTTGCAACAAAAGCAATCCCACCGCAGCGGATACTACATTGTATAAATAATACGTGTTGCCATCCAGCTTGCCTCTTGAGCTCCACAACAACTCCAGAATTCGAGAATGACCTGATAACCTGACTCTAGACTGCCCGTGTGGAAAATTGTGGGCACCCAGAGTTTAGAAAGGGAACAATAAACTCCAGGTCGGTCATGGGACTGGTTTGAGATCTTAAAACAGTTATTTTCACACTTTTAAAAATAACCAAATGTTTATTTTTAAAACAAATTTCCCTTTCCTTTATAAATTCCCATTGTGAATTTAAATTCTCCAAATATCTACTGATATACGATTTCCAAATATTCATCTAGCACCGAATTAAATTCTAAATTGATTTCCAAATTTATTTTCAAATACCAAATCAATTTCCAAAATTGATTTCTAAATTTATTTCAACACCAATTTATTATCCTTTGAAACAAATTCCTTCTTTTGAATTTATTTAATTTTCTAAAATTAATTTACTATAAAAAAGTTTACTAAATTTCAAAAAAGATCCAATTTTATCTATTTCTGGTATCCTACGATACCAAAAATATATTCGGCTAAATTTTAGCCTTCAACGGTCTCAATCACAAATAGTCACACACAGATTACAAATAATCAACACACAATATTGAAACTAATTCAAATATTTGAGGAATCCAGTTGGATCCCTCCAACCTGTTTTCCCTGCATCCACAGACGTTAGCACAATAATTAAATACCAATTCCACTTCGAGGTGGAATATCACGGTATATGGGATTTATAAAATATCATCCGCTATTATGCGGCGCATAGGGTCTAAACTAATATAACTGGTAATAAATTAATCATCCAAGCACACAATCAACAATTAAATTTAACTATCACAGTTCAATCATCAATCAACAACTGAAATTTTCAATTATTAAAATTTGAGTGAGAAGATATCACCTTTTATTTGCAATCCATTCCAACTCATTTCCATTCCGGCTTGTTTCTCCATTTTAGACCTTGAATAAACATTTATATGGTTTATTAATCTTTATATTAATCAATAATTTATTTCTTTAATTTAACTAATAATAAGCTTTAAGCTAACTCCTTTTTAAATAAAATATTTTCTAATCACCAAAATAACTACATAAGTTATCTAAACAAATTAATCACTAAAACGAATTAGTATATTGTATTCTTATTTTCCATTCCTCCTTATTGTAAACCTTTCCTTACTATAAATTTCTAATAATCTAAATAAACAGTAAGTCAATTTAAACTTTTACTTAACATAAATTTTCTATTTTTTAAATCTTGTCTTTGAATATATTATTTTCTGTTTAAGCTATATGCATAAATAATAATTGTTTATACACATTCCAAAAATCTAAATTTAACTATATATACATATCTATATATACCCCTAAAAAGTTTTTTGCTTTAACTTTATATACATATATTCCACCCTGTATATATATATATATATATATATATATATATATATATATATATATATATATATATATATTAAATTTAAAATCTAAAAATAAACAGCCTATATACTTTACTGTTTTATATATAGCTGATTAGATTTAAAACAAACTGTTTTTGCACGTTTAAACCTAAGTGTCGTTATATTCTAAAATGTTTAAAATTCATATTACCTTACTACCTGAACCAAGTTTTCCTCTCGTTCGCCTCCTGGTCACACTCGCTCGCGACAAACTCTACAGGTCGACCATCGACCAGCATCGCCTTGCCATCGCGGCACCCGACTTTCCCATGCCGCCTCCACCCTGCTTCATGTGGCCGCCCTCCAGGCTTCACGTGAATCGAGCTCGCAAATTCATCGCCTTCCACTGTGCCTCGAGCTTACCCCTCCTCGAAATCACGGCGTCCAGGATCGAAATCGCGACTTTTGCTGTAAGGAGGAAAGCAAAAAAATCGAGTCACGATTTTATCTATGGGTTGCCTTTTTTTATTTCCATTTCTTCAGATAAACGGGTAGAAGCAGAAAAAGTGATAGGACAGAAGTAGGGTTCGATGCTTTAACCGGTTTGAACTTTTGTTCGTATTTTTTTTGAATGCTCGGTTTTGAATCCACTTAAATCGGAAGGAAAGAAGAATGGAAGAGGAGGACAAAACAGGAAAGGAGATAGTTTGCCCTTTTTTGCTGCTTCCTTTTTTTTTGCTTTTGATAACGAGAGTTTATAAAATGGGAATGAAAGGGATAGGATGGGATATTAGCGGGCCTGAGTCCATTTGCTGCAGTGCCTATGAAATGAAAGCAAAAAGGCCTGATGTGACAAGAAATACAGCTCAGTTGGCCAAAATATAATATATATATATATATATATATATATATATATATATATATATATATATTTAATAAAAATTCAAATTGTCTCTAAATTTGCAACTCAAAATCTCGACCTCCTATATAGACGCGCCGCTAGGATTTTATAATGTTATACCCCTATTCCAAACGCAATGGAAAAGGTTTCATGTTCTAATTTGATCGTATGGAGAAGATAGCTTTTTGAACTAAGTTAAAACATTAAATTTCGATTTAATTTTCAACACGTTTGCTTGTCGTACGGCCAAACAACAACTCCGAATGCTACGAAAATTGAAATCCGATAATAATACAATATTGATGATCCAATGGAACTGGTTTCGACGAATTCCGAGACTGTGCCTCGAAAGGCTATTTTTAAATATCGATTTAAACAATAAAATTTCAAAACCGAACAAATCATTTCCAAATCAAATTCTGAGGCTTCCATTAACCTCAGTATCGTCAATATAAATTTTCTAAGCCATCAAATTATTTTTAACAAGCTAAAAATTAAAAATTCAAATTTTTACCCATCGTTAATAAATTAAATTCAATAATTTAATTGCCAAATTCATATTTATATTCGAAATTCAAGTTAAACTAACCCCCAAATATTTAAAATCAATTAAATATTTCGATTTCAAATATTCAAAATTCTAGATCGTCACATACTGTGACAGGTGGTACCCCAGTGCCTAGTCATTAGTTGAAAATCCATTCTCCCTACGCGCCTGTACGGTTTTGATTGTGCCCAACTAGTGCTGAAACATGAGATGCAAGTATTTCAGCTAGATTCTATTTTACTTTCTATAGACAGAATTATAATATCAGAGAATTTTAATAAAAAGTCTTTTAGCTGTAAGGTAAAAACCCGACATGTTTATTTATGGCGTGATCTTACGAGATGCTTTTGTTTTCAAAAGAATTTTAAAACTTTAATAATCAATTTGAGTGTGGTTTTCTCACGCTGGTATTCTAGACTGACTCGGGTGTTATTTAACTATAATGCTCGGGTCAAACCGAGTATTATAGAATACAGGATAAGATGCTGTTGAGCTCAGAAGACGAGCTGGATGGCGATACGTACTTCCGTACTTGATTATTATTCCGCTGTGTATTCAGTTTTGAGGACAATTTTATATGACTGTCCAGTTGTATATTATTAATGTCGTATTGAACTCTGATGACGTACTCTGATGATGTAATGTATAAACAGATATATTTGTTGTTGTACAAAGATCATTTATTATCTGTTATATTTTATTCCGCTGCGATGGTTAGATTCTGATGTTTTTTCTATTTTCTTCTTCTACCTCTTTCTTCTTTAACCCAAATGGTTCGTATTTCCATTCATCTTGAGTTGATTGATGGAAAATAGTGTCGACTCAACGAGATCGAATGTGTGGGTCATTACAACCAAAATGATAAATATTGAAGACAAATCTATGAGATAAATATTTTTATATGGATTTTATGAATTAAAGTTGATTTATTTAGAAATAGCTTGAATTCAACTTTAAACTATATAATATAAACTGTTTAATTATCTATAAAAGGAATTTTAGAAAATTATTCGATATAATATTGGAAGCACTTTATAAATGAATTTGAAATTTATGTATTACATAAATACAAGTATATGATTTTGAATGTTAAATTATATTGAATAATACTTGGTTAAATTTAAATGGGTTATAGCATGAATTTAATAAAATACAAACAAAGTATATATTTATATATATATTTTGTAAAACATAAAACATGAGTACATTTTATAAATTATGAAGTATGAGTTAAAGTTGGGTATATAAAAAGTTTGTTTAAGTTTGAATAAAATTATTAATTATTTATTTCACCCATGCAATGCTACTATACTCACGTTAAAATAAATGATGAAAACTTTATTGAAATGGACTTGAATAAATGAATTATATAATTTGACTAAATTTAAAAGATTTTAAATATTTATGTGATTTTATAAATGAAAATATAAGATTATGATGTGTGCTTCACCCATGATATGTATATGCAGCTTATTATATATGAGCAATATTTATAAGAATGTGTGAATTGCAGTATTTAAATTGAAATGTTGAATACACTGTTGCTTGATAAATTGAAATGAATATACATAACATTAATTTAGGATATAACACTATTTTAGGGAATGATGATATATTGGGAAGCCAAATGTTAAATTGAAAATTGAAACTTAAAATTTGACGAGAATGAGGTACTCGCTACTAGACTGTTGGTATCCGTCCAAGCGGATTGATTTGAGAATCGCCACTTCAATTGTGATAATCTTGTACCTAATTACTATATCTAAATGATCGGTAGCAAGGACAAAAGAAGAAATTGAAAATTCCCAGAGACATAGTGCAAACGAAGAGAAATAATATGACCAGATGGTGATTGGAAGTCAACTATAACAAGTATGATTTATCACGTCTTCAAATACCAGAAGGGTAGGTTAACAAAGGATCACGTGGGGGCACCATGGCCGTTTGAAAGTATACAAGTGAAACGGACCGTGATGACTTGTCGAGATAGATAGTCTATGTAGAGGATAAATGTAACACTCTATAAATTTAACGATAATTAATTAAAAAGAATTAATTAATAAAAAAAAACATCAAAAATGAAATTTTAAAGATGTCCTAATTTGGCTATGAAACTTGCACTATTGGGTTGATGGCGATTTTCTGATCAATTTTCATATATAAGGTTTTTCGATCGGAGTGCGGACGAAAAAGTTATTAATGTTTGAAGTTTTCGAAATGTAAATAATCATATATAAACTAAGGAAATAAATATAATTAAATAATGTTGATCATGCTTAGTTAATGCTTACTTAACTGTTAATTATAATTGACATTAATCAAATCGAAAAAAATTATATCGGTTGCACGTAAAAGGAAATTAATCAATAGAATCAAGCGACCTATCGACCCCTTAATTGGTACTAGTTGACTGCTAGCAGTCAATCTATGGCATAAGGGCGATCGACCAATGGATGTGTCAGTAGTGAAATTTGACGTGGTCGAGCTACCCAGGTTTAAAATAATTTAATCTAACGATTGACATTGATTCGAACCCTTATAAATATGGGCCTAAATCCTCATTTTTATTCTCATATTTCTAGAGCAGCGACGGAGCTATACCATTTTCTCTTCTCCACAAATTTTTAATTCTGATAAAATTACAATTTACACACACACACACACACACACACACACACACACACATATATATATATACACAAGTGGAGAATAGCAGAGGATAATTGAGAAGAAGAATAAAATTGAATCAAATCATCAAAGTCAAGGTAAATTATAAATCCAGATCTAAAATCTAAATTAAACCAAAATCCCTTCTATGATCTAGATTTCTAATAAATAACTGTCTGCTTGTAGTATATGTGTTCAAATAGGGAGAATAAGGGGAGTCAAACTGGAATAACATAGATTATATATAAAGATTTCAAAACATAAAAAGATGAGTGAGAAATTATATATTTTATATAATATTGGATTTATATCGTTGTAAATCTAGTCATGTACGCCTAAATGTAAACTTGGAGTTATAGGCTAAAACTGTATATGTGTAATGAATTCATAAATCCTGCCAACATATTTTGTGATTAATAACTTAATTTCTAATATTGCATGTATATGAATCTGGAAGGTATTGGTTACTACTAGTCCTTGAATTGATAGTTTATGTGGTAACTTCAAATTTGTAGATTTAAATGACTTATGTAAGAAAAATGTAAATTAGAGTTATTACAATAAATTATGGGGGTTTTAATAGTATTTTAATTCAAACAAATGTATAATGTTACAATGTAAATTTCTATGGATTATCAAGTCAGATTCATAAATAAAGTGTATCATTTGAAATAATAAGGAATATTCCTAAAAGAAATAGATATATAAAATATGGATATTTACCATATTTGTACCATCTATTTAAATAGTGACGAAAAAGATAATTCCTTGTAATTTCAATTGTAACACGAATTCTCCTTTTGGATAAGACAGATAAATTTATAGCGTTGACCTTTCCTTTTGATAGAGATGTAATTCCAATGCATAAAATGCAGAAATCCTTAAGGATTAATTAAAGAATTGTAAATGTGATAACAATAATGGCTTAAGAAAAGAATTAATGTATATGCAATAGAGGTAAGACAGAAATCAAATAATAATAAACACTAAAATGGTGGGTAAGTAATAATTTAAATAAAAATGGTATGGAAAGTCCACTAAATGAGGGAGGTAGTAAAGGTTAAAAAGGAATGGAAGTAGAAATTCAATAAGGCATGAAAAAGCAAATAGGAAAGATCTTTAGATCTTTTAATGAAGGTTGTAAATGACATTAAATTGATATTAATGGAATAAGAAGTAAATGCATGACAAAGTAAAGAATATCACTAATAGTTGAACATATATACATACACACATACACACACATATACATATATATACGTAGCCATATGTACGCGTTTATAATGGGTTATTAAAGTTATCAAATAACTTAGATCAAATGAGAATGACACAGTCATTAAAATAGATTGAAATGCGAGGTCAGTAGTGTTAAACAATAGAAGTTTGCCCATCGCAAGGGGATACCAGCAGTTGTGTATACATTATACTGATATGGGACATATCCAACTGTAGAATCCATGGAGTTATACACGTTCGCGTATAGGTGAGGGATATCCATGTAGGAAGGTTCGTCTCGGTCAAAGTGCCAAAGAACAAATAGAGTATGCTTGAACCTTTTAGATGATATTAAGTAACAAGTGGGTATTACCTTGTGATGCAGCGCATCATAATAAGCGACCTAGCGAGTTAGCGCATCATGATAAGCGACCTAACAAGTTAGCACATCATAATAAGCGACCTAGCGAGTTAGCGCATCATGATAAGCGACCTAGCGAGTTAGCGCATCATGATAAGCGATCAAACGAGTTAACGCACCATGATAATCGACAAAGCGAGTTATGTCAATCGTATGCCAACTGCCTTAAGTCACCTGCCTTAAGTCGCATTTCTCTAGGTCGCTCCGTTATGCCGTATTTCTTAAGTCGCTCAGTTAGGCCGCATTGTTCTTATGTTGCATGAAGGCTGATTTCTTATGTCGCCTGAAGCTATGCTATCTGCTTGAGTCGTATGTGTTGAGTCGCATGTGTTGAGTCATATGATGTTGTAACTTGTATTGTTGTTAAGTCTTATGTCGCATTGTTGTTAAGTCGTATGTGTTGTAACTTCGTATTGTTGTTAAGTCTTATGTCGCATTGTTGTTAAGTCGTATGTGTTGTAACTCGAATGATGTTAAGTCGTATCTTCTTAGGTCGTGAGTCGTATATGTTGAGTCGCGTGTGTGTTGTAATTTCCTATAAATAGGGGTGTGTTGTCATTTGTAAAAAGAAGTTGATTTTGAAATAAATTTGTGTGAGCTTTGGCCACCATTGTTGGAAGTTGAGTGTGATCTCCTTCTATTTTCCATCTGCGGGTTATTCGTGAGCGAATCAACGAATTTGAAGCCAATTCTCGGTATCACGTACGAGTGATCAACGGTCGAATTGTAGATCTTTCAACACGGCATCTTGCGAGTGGAGATAGCAAGATTCCGGTATCATCACGATCAATGGAATTGAGCATTTATCGTTCTATCAGTTTATTGACACGAAATCATCATTTCGTGAGGAAGATCCTAGATGGGTTGCGACAGTTTGATATCTAAACTGTTTGAGCCTAGAAGAAGCTGCGTCAATTGGTATCGGAGCCAAATAAGCGACGGAAACGAGATTGTTTGATGATCATGCCTCCGAGACGTGCTAATCGCTTTCATAATGTTGAAGATTTGTATAGAAGACAAGAAGCTGAGCAGATGGAGCAGCGTATCAATGAAAAGTTCAATGAGGGTATTGAAAAATTGGAGAAATTAATGAACGACATGAATCAAAATCAAAGGAGAACGTCACCAGTTTCGAACCAGGGTGGAAACAGGGTTTCACCATCGGCTTTGGAAGAAAGGAGGATGTCACCCTAGTTTTATCGAGATAGGAGAGAATCAACAGTTTCAATGATGCGAGACCACCATGGGTACCGAAATGAAGAGGGAATAACTCAACGTGGGTTCGAAAATGAACCACATTGTGATGCTGAAAGACACGGTAGAAGGGACATGCGTGGTCGTAGGGATGTAGATGGTCAGGATCGATATCGAAATACATCTGATTTTGAGTAAGATGGTGATGGAGGTAGTATTCATTATCGAAATCGGGTCCAAGTGCGAAATCAATATCTGGAATCAGAAAATGATCGTAAATGGGAGTCAGGTATGAGGATGGAAATTCCAGATTTCAAAGGTGGTATGCAAGCAGAAGAATTTATTAATTGGTTGCCGAGTGTTGAAGAAAATTTGAAATTCAAGGAGGTGCCTGATAATCGCAGAGTCCAATTAGTTGCTACAAAACTAAGGGGAAGAGCTATGGCTTGGTGGCAACAAACTAAACTAACTCGGGAGAGAATGGGAAAATCAAAAGTTGTCACTTGGGAGAAGATGAGAAAGATAATGAAAGCGACTTTCTTGCCTTACAATTATCAATCTCTTCTGTATCAATGTTTGCAGAATTTGAGACAAGGGACGAAGACAGTGAATGACTATGCAGATGAATTCTATCAATTGATTGCAAGGAATGATATTATGGAAACCGAGGAACAACTAACGGCTAGATATGTTGGAGGGTTACGAATGCAAATTCAAGACATGGTTAATATGTTCAATCCAATATCTGTTGCTGAAGCACATCAGAAAGCTCTAGCTTGGGAGAAACAAGGGAGACGAGGAATTGGTGTGTTTGCAGGTTCTAACAACCAGAATAAGGGTGCTAGTAGCAGTGCTAATGTTTCAAGACAGTCAATAAACCAATTGTCAATGAAGCCGCTAAAGCAAAGGTCAATAACAGTATCAAGTGCTATAATTGTCAGGAGTTTGGCCATAAAAGTAATGAATGTACAAGCCAAAGAAGAGAACATTAGTTGAAGAGGAATGTGAGTATGAGGATGTGGAAGCAGAAATTGATTATTCTCAACCATCGAAGTTTGATGAAGATGAAGAAGTTGTGTCAGGAGACGAAGGGTGTAACTTGATGATAAGGAGGTCTTGTTTAGTGCCAAAGCATGAGAATGATTCTAGTTGGCTGAGAAGCAATATCTTTCAGTCTACATGTATTATCTTGGGAAAGGTTTGTCAATTTGTTATTGATGCGGTAAGCTGCGATAACATTGTTTCTGAAGAAGCCGTCAAGAAGTTAGGGTTAGAGACTGAAAAACACCCTAGACCTTATAAAATGGCTTGGCTAAAGAAAGGTGGAGAAGTGACAGTGGGAAGACAAGCATTTGTTACATTTTCTATTGGGAAGAAGTACAAAGATGACATATGGTGTGATGTTGTCGATATGGATGTGTGTCATTTACTATTGGGAAAACCATGGCAATATGATAGAGCTGTACAACATAATGGTCGCACCAACAACTACAGTTTCATGTTCGAAGGGACCCAAGTTACCTTAGTTCCTAAGAAGCGTGAACAAAGTGAAAGCAAGTCAGAGAAGAAAGTGGAATCAACTAGTTTATTATCTACAAGAGAATTTGTTAAAGAAGTGAAAGATAGTGTTGAATTGTTTATGTTGATTGGGTATGAAACAAGTGAAGATCTTGAAATTCCTACGGAGGTTAGACCGGTGTTAAATGAATTTTAAGATGTTTTTCCTGTGGAATTACCCAAGGAATTACCGCCACTGAGGGATATACAACATCAGATTGATCTAGTGTCAGGTGCTGTTTTACCGCATAGGACGCATTATTGTATGAGTCCAAAAGAGCATGAAGAGTTGAGGAGACAGGTGAGGAGTTGCTTAAGCAAGGGTGTGTTTGAGAGAGTCTCAGTCCTTGTGCTGTACCAGCTCTGTTGGTACCGAAGAAAGATGGTTCATGGAGAATGTGTACAGACAGTAGGACACTCAACAAAATAACTGTCAGATATAGATTTCCTATGCCAAGACTTGATGATCTATTGGATCAACTTAGTGGGTCTGTAATCTTTTCTAAGATCGACCTTAAGAGTGGTTATCATCAGATTTGCATAAGACCAGGTGATGAATGGAAGACAGCATTCAAGACTCGGGAAGGATTATACGAATGGTTGGTCATGCCATTTGGTCTATCTAATGCACCAAGAACATTTATGAGGGTGATGAATCAAATTTTTAGACCTTACATTGGGAAGTTTATTGTAGTCTACTTTGATGATATCTTGATATATAGTGCTAGCACAGAGGAGCACATTCAACACTTGCGAAAGGTATTAACTATTCTTCGTCAAGAACAGTTCTATGCAGCGACGAAGAAATGCGTGTTCGTGATGCTAAGTGTTTTATTTCTGGGATATGTCGTGTCTAAGGAAGGGATACAAGTGGACCAGAGTAAAGTAGCCGTAATCAAAAATTGGCCACAGCCAAAACTATAACAGAAATCAGAAGTTTCCATGGGTTAACTTCATTTTACCGAAGATTTATACCACACTTTAGTAGTGTAATGGCTCCTATTACTGATTGTATGAAAGGAAAGCAGTTTTCATGGACGAAAGAGGCAGGATCTGCTCTTGAACAAATCAAAGAACTTTTAACCTCAGTACCGATTCTAGTGTTGCCAGATTTTCAGTTACTATTTGAGTTACATACAGATGCATCCAAAGTTGGAATTGGAGGAGTGTTGAGTCAGAAGGGACGTCCAATTGCCTATTTCAGTGAAAAACTTTCTGGAGCAAAAATGAGTTACAGTACTTATGATGTGGAGTTTTATGCTATTGTGCAGGCCATGAAACATTGGAGACATTACTTGTTACACAAAGAATTTGTTTTGTATACAGATCATAAAGCATTGAAACATTTACAAGGGCAGAATAAAATTGTAGCTAGGCACGCATCGTGGATAGCTTATTTGCGGCAATTTACATTCGTCATAAAGCACAAGTCTGGAGTAACTAATCGCGTCGCCGATGCATTGATTCGGAGGAATAATTTACTAACAACCATGCGAATAGAGGTGATGGGTTTTGACTTACTTCCAGATCTGCTTACTTCATATTCATATTTTTCCAAAATCCTAGACAAAATCAAGCGGGGAATCATGGATGGATATATGCTAGTTGAAGGTTTTCTATTCAAAGGAAATCAGTTGAGTATTCCAGATTGCAGTCTACGAATGAAAGTCATCAAAGAATTACATGAAGAAGGACACGTGGACCGCGACCGTACTATGCAGTTGATCTCAAAGTCTTATTTTTGGCCGTCAATGAGGAAGGACGTTGAAAAGTTCGTTCAGAGGTGCCATATTTGTCAAGTTTCAAAGGGGACCGCCACAAATGCAGGTTTATATATGCCGTTGCCTATACCTACTAAACCATGCGTGGATTATGGACTTTGTATTGGGCTTGCCAAGGAGCAACGTGGCAATGATTCTATCTACGTGGTGGTTGATCGGTTTTCAAAAATGGTACATTTTATCGCATGCAAGAAGACTGCAGATGCAGTTAATGTCGCACAGTTATACCTCAGAGAGATCTGTCGACTTCATGGGTTGCCTGAATCTATTGTATCGGATAGAGACACTCGTTTTTGAGTCATTTTTGGATGAGTATATAGAGAATGGTCGGGACAAAGCTGAAATTTAGTAGTGCTTATCACCCACAGACGGATGGACAGACAGAAGTTGTGAATAGATCCCTAGGTAATCTATTGAGATGCCTCGTGAATGATAATTTGAAGAGTTGGGATTCCAAGCTGTGTCAAGCTGAGTTTGCACACAACCATGCAGTTAATCGTAGCACTGGGTTCAGTCCATTCCAGATTGTTTGCTCAACAATTCCTAAGGGGCCATTAGATTTATCTATAGTACCACAGCAGAAAGGAGTGATCAAACGAGCGAGTGATTTTGTGAATGAATTTCAAGAGTGCCACATGGTTGTGCTGGAACGATTGCTTAAGGCAAATGAGAAATATAAGCAATCCACAGATATTAAACGACGAAATGTTGAGTTCAAAGAAGGAGATTTTGTATATGTAGTATTGACTAAAGATCGATTTCCTATTGATAATTACAACAAATTAGCTGCTAGAAAGATTGGCACTTTGGAAATCGTAAAAAAGATTAATGAGAATGCTTATCAATTAAAATTGCCGGATCATATCCATAATGCTGACGTTTTCAACGTCAAACACTTGATTCCATATCATGAGAATAAGTATGTCGAAGAAGAGGAAAGTGTAAATTCGGGGTCGAATTCTTTTCAACTAGGGGAGGATGATGCAGCGCATCATAATAAGCGGCCTAGCGAGTTAGCGCATCATGATAAGCGACCTAGCGAGTTAGCGCATCATGATAAGCGACCTAGCGAGTTAGCGCATCATAATAAGTGATCTAATGAGTTAAGCACCATGATAAGCGACATAGCGAGTTATGTCAATCGTATGCCAAATGCCTTAAGTCGCCTGCCTTAAGTCGCATTTCTATAGGTCGCTCCGTTATGCCGCATTTTTTAAGTCGCTTAGTTAGGCCGCATTGTTCTTATGTCGCATGAAGGCTAATTTCTTATGTCGCCTGAAGCTATGCTATCTGCTTGAGTCGCATGTGTTGAGTCGCATGTGTTGAGTCGTGTGATGCTGTAATTTGTATTGTTGTTAAGTCTTATGTCGCATTGTTGTTAAGTTGTATGTGTTGTAACTTCGTATTGTTGTTAAGTCTTATGTTGCATTGTTGTTAAGTCGTATGTGTTGTAACTCGAATGATGTTAAGTCGTATCCACTTAGGTCGTGAGTCGTATATGTTGAGTCGCGTGTGTGTTGTAATTTCCTATAAATAAGGGTGTGGTTGATTTTGAAATAAATTTGTGTTTGAGCTTTGGCCACCATTGTTGGAAGTTAAGTGTGATCTCCTTCTACTTTCCATCTTCGGGTTATTCGTGAGTGAATTAACGAATTTGAAGCCAATTCTCGGTATCACTTACGAGTGATCAACGATCGAATTGTAGATCTTTCAACATGGCATCTTGCGAGATCAACGGGTTGGAGATAGC
Organism: Allium cepa; assembly: GCA_030765085.1. Classification (NCBI taxonomy): domain Eukaryota; kingdom Viridiplantae; phylum Streptophyta; class Magnoliopsida; order Asparagales; family Amaryllidaceae; genus Allium; species Allium cepa. Next base: position 844,765,560 of record CM060928.1, on the reverse strand, counting down.
TAGATTCCGGTATCATCACGATCAACGGAATTGAGCATTTATCGTTCTATCAGTTTATTGACACGAAATCATCATTTTATGAGGAAGATCCTGGATAGGTTGCGACAGTTTGATATCTAAACTGTTCGAGCCTAGAAGAAGCTGCGACACCTTGGTTGCATTAGGCAATTTAAATGGGATGGTCAGCAAGGCTCGGCGCTATGCCAGTGTGTGATTGCCATATTAGGGAGTAGGAGTGGTACATATGTTGAGAACGTCATCGGTTCTGAGTGATCAGCAGGAAGACAAGGGTTACTCCTAAACGTCTATACCTTCTACTAATGTAGATAACGTTTAGATCATGCACCACCATAGTTGTTTGCTAGTTTGTTTGTTAGGGTCAATGCTAGATATCTCTTAATGATGGTCATTCAAAATCGATAAAGTATGGCTAACAATTGTGACGCCGTTATTAGGCACTAAGAAAGTTCCTTGGTATGCACGACAACAAGGACATGATATCATGTTAATGATGGATCCTAACAATGTGACGACCGCACATGACACCTGCACCAAACAAGGGAATAGTGCGCTGTAAAGTGTGCCAGGCAGCCATGGACGATCGTCAGGGTAAGGTAAAACAATAAACTCTATCGTATTACTCACAGCGCATGGATAAAATACAATAGAAAATATACATAATGAAGCTCCATAGAACAGAATCTCATCATATAAAATTCATAATAGTTTGGTACAATAATCTGAAAAGTCAATACATCAAGCCTCACTACATATCACTCAGAGAATCATATAAGCAGCGGAACATCCAGTACATATAGTAAGAAAACAATAGGCAAAAAGCCTCCAGCTCGTCTTCGTCATCAACAGCGTTGGTCACTAAGAACAGCACCTGTCACCTGCTACCTAGTCTGTCCATCCCAAAACGGATGAACAGCCCAAGGTAATAAGAGTTGAACATAAAACCTTGAGTCAGACAAAAGTCCTAGTGAGCAGTAAATCAACCATCAAACATACCAAAAGAGCATAAAGGGTAAAAAGGAATAGGAACTCAACCATCCCACTCCACCTCTTTCTACAGTGATAGCCCCCAGACCCACTAAGCAGAAACAACATAGCAAAGCAGACAATTAAAGTAAAGCAATTATCACTCGGGTCAAGGTCGATGTTTTCCAAGTACAAACCCCCAAGGCCTAAACCAAGATCAGGTGAGCACCCCGAAAACATCGCTCTTGGCCCAAGCGACGATACAACCAAAACATCCAAACATCCATGACTCTGGCTATCACTGTTATCATTGCCTCGATTTCACCGTTAATTGAATGACCGGCCCATTATTTCATCTGTCCGCCAAGGGCTAATGGTAACCCCGGTTCTAGACATAACTCCGCACGTCGTCGTGACCCGTGCCTAGGACTATCGAATCTGCCCTGAGTACTAACACGTCATCGTGACCCGTGCCTGGGACGTCGTCGTGACCCGTCCCAACGTACTCTTGCTTTGAGCATGCTAGAACCTTCAACAACGATGAAATCTCAGCCTTCTAGTCATCCTCCTCGACGACTATTCACATACTAGCTCAAGCGCCTCTCGAGCCAACCATTATCAACAAACTCGAACCACATCACCGAGTTATCAACATGCTTGGAATGATCCCGTCTGGATTAAACCAAGGCTATCTCATATCATACTTTGCTTCATCGCATCATGGCAAAGTCCCATCTCAACATCATGCTTTGCCTCATCACATCATAGCAAAGTCCCATCTCAACATCGTGATCAAATCTATCCATATGAGCTTTATCATCCGCTTCATATGCCACTAGCAGCTTTCCTTATTCAAGAGCCTTTCCACTTAGCTTTTGAATCATCTTCGACCAACTTGTCCAAATTCAATCAATAATCACTAATCAATCAAATCAAACATTCATCCAAGTAATCAATCATTCAAATAAGATCTAAATAAATAGTTATAACAAAAATGGCAATTTCGTAATTAAAGGGTCCAAATCTAACAAGCATGAATTCTAAGTAATATCTTGATGAATGAACTAGCATAGGTTAACATATAGTAAAGTAGATATCAAAACTTCATGAACAATAGATCTACATGCAGACTTGAGAAAAATGCATGAAATCACTATCTTTAACACACAAACAAACCATCGATCCAATATACTCCTTTGGGTCCGTGTGAGAGATAACCACCACTCACCGAATCACCTAAACACCTCAAAACAACAAACTCCAGATCTGGACAGCAAAGGAACTAGCTTGATCCGACAAGGTTTCCCTTCAAATGATGAAATCTCTCTTTGAAGGATGGAGATCTTCAACTTTGGCTCTTGGATCTTCGATTTGATCTTCAATCTTGGATGGAAGGAAGCACTAGATTAGAGTGGAGAAAAGAAGTAAAGAAGTGTAGTAGTCGAGCTCTCAAAATGGCAGCACTTCGTCGCTTCAAAATCCGGATCCCAAAAATAAAGATAGGCACTTCTATTTATAGGCTGAAAATCCCTTAACTCATTCGCCCCTAAGTCGGTCACGACTCAACCCTTGCCGACCTAACAATTCATCTCATACCGCCGGCCTAACACACACGACTCACGACTTATAAATCCCACGGCCTACGACTTAACTACACTGCCGACCTAACACAAGGGACAACTCAACACACACGGCTTAGCGACCCAACGACCTAACATCCTTAACTCGTTCACGACCTAAGCCTTAGGTCGCTTAACCCCTTAAGCCACTAACCCTTGAGTCGGCATTCCCTAAGCCATTAGTTCCCTTAGGTCGGCCAATCACCTTAAGTCGGTCAATTCTATGGGTCGGTTACTACTATAGGTCGGTCTCCCCTTAAGTCGGCAACCACTATAGGTCGCTCACTCCACTAAGTCGGTGACCTTCCTAGGTCGGTCCATCTCGTTGACTCCTAAGTCGTCCACTATAATTAGGTCGGTCGAATCCCTAGGTCGGTTACTATCTTAAGCCGGCTAACTACTAGGTCGCTCCAAATTCTTAACTCGACCCACTCCTTAGATCGCCCTACCTCCTTAACTCGGTCCACCCCTTAGGTCGTTAGCTTCCCTAATTCGCTCACACGACCTAATTCTGGATGACTCAAACAATACTAACGACCTAGTGGAAACTATTATACGATCTGTCGACACGTAAAAATACGAGTCGTTACATTCTCTTCCCCTTAGGAATTTCGCCCCTGAAATTCCAAACAAACAAGAACAACCAAAACTATTCTACATGCCTACCATCCATAGAAATCAACAAATCATGCTTCCAATTACTAACCTAGCATACAGAATTCTAAGACTAGAACAAGTTACAAATTCATGAGATGTCACGACACCTTAGGGCCTACCTCGAAGAGTTCAGGATGAGCTGCCTTCATCCTCTCTTCCTCCTCCCATGTACAGTCGTTGACATCATCACTCCATTGTACCTTGAGCAACGTAATCGTCTTCCTCCTAAGCTGTTTCGTGTCAGTTTCCACAACACGAAGCGGCTTACGAGGTCTTCTAATAACTGGATCAATCTCAAAGTCTTCACAGCTATCAACAGAAACCACTGTATTCGAGTCGTGCACATACCTCCGTAGATACGATACATGAAAAACATTGTGCACACCCGACATCTTTTCTGGTAATTCCAACTTATAAGCGAGCTTTCCAATTCGCTCGATGATCGGGAATGGTCCAACAAATCTCGGGGTCAATTTTCCTTTCTTCTCGAATCGAATAACATTCTTTAGTGGAGAAATCTTCACAAAAACCATATCTCCTACGTCGAATTCCAAATCGTTACGACGCTTATCGGCATAACTTTTCTGACGGTCTTGGGCTGCCTTCATCCGTCGCCGAATGATCTCTATGCAATCGGAAGTCTGTCGTATCATTTCTGGCCCAAGTATCAATTTTTCTCCTGTTTCCAACCAACATGTCAGAGAGTTACATGGTCTTCCACACAATGCTTCATACAGTGCCATACCAATGCTTGACTGGTAACTGTTATTATATGCAAACTCCACCAAATGAAGACAATCTTCCCATGATCCTCCGAAGTCCAAAACACATGCTCTGAGAAGATCTTCCAAAACTCGGTTGACTCATTTTGTCTGACCATCTGTTTGGGGGTGATAAGCTGTACTTAAACACAACTCGGTTCCCAAAACTTCCTGGAAGCTCTTCCAAAATCCACTGGTGAACAATGGGTCTCGATCGCTCACTATACTCTTCGGAATACCATGGAATCGAACTATCCACTTAACATACAACTCAGCCAATTTCGATGCAGTCCTAGTTGATCGAACAGGAATGAATCTTGCACTCTTAGTCAAATGATCTACGATGACCCAAATCCCTTCATTTCCTGCCCTGGTTCTAGGTAGCCCATCAATAAAATCCATCGATATTTGCTCCCACTTCCATGTAGGAACTTCTAATGGCTGAAGCAATCCACTTGGCTTCTTCTTCTCGGCTTTTACCAGCTGGCAGTTCATGCATTTGGAAATAAAATTTCCAACATCCTTCTTCATACCTTCCCAGTAATAGGTTCTCTTCATATCCCGATACATCTTATTTCCACCTGGATGAATTGTCAACTTCGAGTGATGACTTTCCTTAAGAAATTCATCTCTCAATCCATCTATATCGGGAACAACTAGTCGTCCTTGCTTCCGAAACCAACCCTCTCGATCGACTTCGAATCCTTTATCCTTCTCTGGGTCTGATCCAGATTCCAAATCTCGGATAATCTTGACAAGCTTATCATCTCGCTTTTGGCTCTCGCCAATTCTTTCCACTAGAGTAGGTCTTATCGATAAGTTTGCCAACATTTCAGGTTCCAATTCACATCTGGGCCTGAAGTCAAATCCAGCCAAATACTCAAGACTCTTCCATTCTGAAAACATGACTCCCAATCCTGCATGTCTTCGACTTAACGCATCTGCCACTGCGTTACCTTTTCCCGGAGTATAGGCTATACCAAAATCATATGATGCTAAAAACTCTAACCATCGTTGCTGCCGAAGATTCAAATCCTTTTGGGAGAAAAGATACCTCAATGACTTATGATCTGTAAACAACTCAAATCGGACTCCCAATAGGTAATGTCTCCACATCTTCAGAGCAAAAACAATCGCTGCTAACTCCAAATCATGAGTCGGATAATTCCTTTCATGCGGCTTTAGTTGTCGACTTGCATACGCAACAACTTTATCCTTTTGCATCAGCACTGCTCCAAGTCCAGTACCACATGCATCGGTGTAAACCACCATCTCATCATTTCCACTTGGAATAGCCAAAACAGGAGCACTTGTCAATCGCTCTTTCAGGATTCCGAAAGCTTGCTCACACTTAGCATCCCATCTGAATACTTGGTTCTTTTTCGTCAATCCTGTTAATGGTGCAGCTATCTTGGAAAAGTCTTTGATAAACCGACGATAATATCCTGCTAATCCAAGAAAACTTCTCACATCAGATGCATTCTTAGGTCTAACCCAATCCTAGATCGCTGCCACCTTGGCGGGATCAACCGCTATTCCATTTCCAGAGATAATATGGCCTAAGAACCTCACTTCGCTCTTCCAGAAGTGACACTTCGAAAACTTAGCCTTCAGCTGATGTTTCCGCAAGATTTCCAAAACAACACGTAAGTGCGTCTTGTGCTCTTCTTCAGTTCTGGAATAAATCAGAATATCATCCACGAACACAAGTACGAACTTGTTCAACTGATCTCTAAACACTCTATTCATAAGATCCACAAAATATGCTGGTGCATTGGTCAATCCAAACGGCATCACCAGCCACTCAAAGAAACCGAATGGTGTCCTGAAAGCAGTCTTCGGCACACTATCCTTTGCCACTCTCAACTGGTGAAATCCCGTTGCCAAATCCATCTGAGAAAACACCTTAGCTTCGTGAAGCTGATCAAACAAGTCATCTATTCTCGGCAATGGATACTTGTTCTTCTTAGTCACTTTATTCAGCTCACGATAATCCACACACAACCTCAACGATCCATCCGCTTTGGTTGCAAACACAACTGGTGCACCCCATTCGGACACACTACGCCGAATGAATCCTTTCTGTAAAAGGTCATCAATTTGTACCTTCAACTCTTGCTGTTCCCTAGGCGCCATCCGCGTAGGAGGCATCACAACAGGTCTGGCTCCTTCAACTAGGTCGATACGAAACTCGATCTCCCTATGTGGCGGTAACCCTTTGACCTCGTCAAAGACATCCTCAAATCCATTCACAATAGGCACCGATGACAGTCCATCCCGTGGAACAACCAGCGAATACATGAAGCTCATGAAGACGCCTTCTTCATGCTTACATCGTATCACAACCTTTCGCCTCTCCACATTCTCGACTGTCACCTCAAGCCTCTCACAATCAACCTTTGCCGCATACTTCCTAAGCCAGTCCATACCCAAAATAATTCCAAACCCCGCAAAGTTCAGAACAAAACAATCACAAACAAAAGAGCAATCATGACTCGATACAACTAGACCACGGCATACCATACACATACAAGATGAACCCCCAACTGGATTAGTCACAACCAATGGTCTATCAACAATATCCGGTTCCAAACCCAACCGACCCACAAGTTCATTACAAACAAAAGAATGCGACGCTCCAGTATCAAACAACACCCTAACTGGAACACCACAAATGGAAAGAGTACCTTGAACCACCACACTCTTTCCCTCCTCTTCAGCAGTAGGAGCTTTCAAAGATGATGGCACAGCCCCCAAAGCATAAGCTTGCACAATCTGCTTGTCCTTCCTCGGTTCTGGACAATTCCTCTTGATATGACCCGGTTTGTCACAGTTGTGGCACTTCACCGGCACTCTCGGATTCTTGCAATCTCTAGAGAGATGACCCTTCTGCCGACAGTTGTAGCAGGTCACTTCACCCTTCGGCTTCTTCTGGCCATCCTTACCCTTCTACTGCTGCTGCTTTCTCTTCTTGTTTCCACTTTGCTCCTTGGTCATAGCAACAACAGATCCTTCTTTAGGAAACAAATTCTCATGTCTGAGAGCTTTCTCCACAAGCTTCTCAAATGGGTCATCCAAATGATCCACCAACTGCCTCCCAAGATAACTGTCCAAGCCTGTCACAAACTTCTCATTCTTCTGATAGGGAGATTTAATATATGACCGAGCATACTTAGACAAAGCTTCAAACTCAGAAACATTCTCAAGAACTGGTCTTCCACCTTGCTTGAGCTCCACAAACTTCTTAAACAGAACATACTTCTGAGCTGTAGAAATGAACTTAGCTTCAAATCTGACTTGGAATTGCTCCCAAGTAATCTCTTCTTCCGGAGTATCAATGGTGATAGAGTTCCACCAATCAGAAGCTCTTCCCTGAAGCTGTCTTGATGCAAGCTTCCTCTTAGTTGCATCCTCAATTCCCAAATCACCAAAGATCCTTCTACAAGCATCTATCCATCTCTGGACTTCTATGGTTGACTTTGTCCCTAAGAAAACCTTTCCTCCAAGAGCAGTATAGTCTTTGCACAACTTAGCAAATTCCACTAGTTTTGGAGCTTGAACTTGAACCCTAACATCTACTGATGGCCCTGGAGTTGGCATCCTTCTCATGATCGAAGTCATCATAGCCTCGAACATAGAAGCATAATCAGCAGCCCCCTCAACAGCACGGCCTCCCCTAGCAGCTGGTCTCCCTCTTCGACTCATTCCTAATATCTCAAAGAAATGATTAATATACCATGAGAAACAACTGCATAAGAAGTTCAAATCCTTCTAAGCTACTATATTATATATAGTAATCACCCATAGAAATTACAATTACGTCTCTCATACGTAGTTATGTCAACGAGCGTTGGCTAAAATCGATTAACCAAAGCTCTGATACCAAATGTGACGACCGCCCATGACTCCTGCACCAAACAAGGGAATAGTGCACTGTAAAGTGTGCCAGGCAGCCATGGACGATCGTCAGGGTAAGGTAAAACAATAAACTCTATCGTATTACTCGCAGCGCATGGATAAAATACAATAGAAAATATACATAGTGAAGCTCCATAGAACAGAATCTCATCATATAAAATTCACAATAGTTTGGTACAACAATCTGAAAAGTCAATACATCAAGCCTCACTACATATCACTCAGAGAATCATATAAGAAGCGGAACATCCAGTACATATAGTGAGGAAACAATAGGCAAAAAGCCTTCAGCTCGTCTTCGTCATCAACAGCGTTGGTCACTAAGAACAGCACCTGTCACCTGCTACCTAGTCTGTCCATCCCAAAACGGATGAACAGCCCAAGGTAATAAGAGTTGAACATAAAACCTTGAGTCAGACAAAAGTCCTAGTGAGCAGTAAATCAACTATCAAACATACCAACGTACTCTTGCTTTGAGCATGCTAGAACCTTCAACAACGATGAAATCTCAGCCTTCTAGTCATCCTCCTCGACGACTATTCACATACTAGCTCAAGCGCCTCTCGAGCCAACCATTATCAACAAACTCGAACCACGTCACCGAGTTATCAACATGCTTGGAATGATCCCGTCTGGATTAAACCAAGGCTATCTCATATCATACTTTGCTTCATCGCATCATGGAAAAGTCCCATCTCAACATCATGCTTTGCCTCATGACATCATAGCAAAGTCTCATCTCAACATCGTGATCAAATCTATCCATATGAGCTTTATCATCCGCTTCATATGCCACTAGCAGCTTTCCTTATTCAAGAGCCTTTCCACTTAGCTTTTGAATCATCTTCGACCAACTTGTCCAAATTCAATCACTAATCAACTAATCAATCAAATCAAACATTCACCCAAGTAATCAATCATTCAAATAAGATCTAAATAAATAGTTATAACAAAAATGGCAATTTCGTAATTAAAGGGTCCAAATCTAACAAGCATGAATTCTAAGTAATATCTTGATGAATGAACTATCATAGGTTAACATATAGTAAAGTAGATATCAAAACTTCATGAACAATAGATCTACATGCAGACTTGAGAAAAATGCATGAAATCACTATCTTTAACACACAAACAAACCATCGATCCAATATACTCCTTTGGGTCCGTGTGAGAGATAACCACCACTCACCGAATCACCTAAACACCTCAAAACAACAAACTCCATATCTGGACAGCAAAGGATCTAGCTTGATCCGACAAGGTTTCCCTTCAAATGATGAAATCTCTCTTTGAAGGATGGAGATCTTCAACTTTGGCTCTTGGATCTTCGATTTGATCTTCAATCTTGGATGGAAGGAAGCACTAGATTAGAGTGGAGAAAAGAAGTGAAGAAGTGTAGTAGTCGAGCTCTCAAAATGGCAGCACTTCGTCGCTTCAAAATCCGGATACCAAAAATGAAGATAGGCACTTCTATTTATAGGCTGAAAATACCTTAACTCGTTCGCCCCTAAGTCGGTCACGACTCAACCCTTGCCAACCTAACAATTCATCTCATACCGCCGGCCTAACACACATGACTCACGACTTATAAATCCCACGGCCTACGACTTAACTACACTGCCGACCTAACACAAGGGACAACTCAACACACACGGCTTAGCGACCCAACGACCTAACATCCTTAACTCGTTCACGACCTAAGCCTTAGGTCGCTTAACCCCTTAAGCCACTAACCCTTGAGTCGGCATTCCCTAAGCCATTAGTTCCCTTAGGTCGGCCAATCACCTTAAGTCGGTCAATTCTATGGGTCGGTTACTACTATAGGTCGGTCTCCCCTTAAGTCGGCAACCACTATAGGTCGCTCACTCCACTAAGTCGGTGACCTTCCTAGGTCGGTCCATCTCGTTGACTCCTAAGTCGTCCACTATAATTAGGTCGGTCGAATCCCTAGGTCGGTTACTATCTTAAGCCGGCTAACTACTAGGTCGCTCCAAATTCTTAACTCGACCCACTCCTTAGATCGCCCTACCTCCTTAACTCGGTCCACCCCTTAGGTCGTTAGCTTCCCTAATTCGCTCACACGACCTAATTCTGGATGACTCAAACAATACTAACGACCTAGTGGAAACTATTATATGATCTGTCGACACGTAAAAATACGGGTCGTTACAAACAAGGTGCTAGGTTTCGAGTTTAAATGGGGATAGTATCTTGGTGCACTGGAGGACGGTGACACTTATATACAAACATACACACACACACACACACACACAGATATATATATATATATATGTAGTTATTGTCTACCTAGGGCATATATAGTACATCGTAAGCGTACATGGAGGAAACTAAGTAAAAATAAGAGAAATAACATGTAACGAAAGACAATCGGCATATATTAATGTTATTTATAAAGTGTTACTTTACCTGTCACCAGAACGTTGCTCTGACGCCCTCCTCATTATAACCCACAGGATAGGTTAGAAGGAAAGGTACCGGTAGAAGGCAGGAACAGTGAAAGGATAGGTTTCCTTATGCAAGCTCGGCACTGACAAGGACACTAGTTATTAGAAGTGTCAATCTTGATTAGCAACTATATGCTTTATTTTACTTCACTATTTTGCTGTGTGTATATATAGATAGTGCGTTGATATGCCTTTATTTATTTGTGAGATACCAAACAATGATCCATACTTCAGTGGATTTGGGTTTTCGATTTAATGAAAATCCAAGCCCACTGAGGTGTAGGTTGTTATAATAAATCCATTAAGGAGATTTATCAACATGCAATCATGATGGAATTCACTAAAGAGAGTATGATATAGCACTCTCATAAATAAAACTAGAAATGAGGACCTCGTAAAATGAGTGATTTGAACAGGATTATTTGAATTTATACAACAAAAAGCAACTCATATAATATGGATAGATTGTGATATCCCAATTGACTAGAGTTGCAGCTGTGAGTCTTGATGAATATAGCCATGACACATGTGTTATCACTAATTTGTTAAAGTGAATTATGGGTGGAATTTTTCTTTATGTGAGTGACATCTATGGTTTTGATTGATATGTCTACCGGACACATAACTTGGATATTATTGTTGTTGCACTATTAAACTTGTAGCTTGATTTCTAGCCTGACTTAGGGTTCGTTATGTATGTGGCAATGCCTCGGGTTAGACTGAGATTTTGTGTTTTTAGGATAGTTATCTATGGATGTCAGTTAGTTTGTTTGGTCCATGGAGAATATTATAGGTAGTATATATACATGAATTATGGTTGAAGTACTACTATGTTTGAGTTTAGCAACCATTGCCTACAAGTTCAAATCTGCAGCACTGTTTGATTCATTTAATGAGAAGATTGCACCGAGATGATACTAGAAGCCTTAGGCGTGCTTTAAGATTGGTTGCAGGAAGAGTCGTTGCATGAATGCTAGAATTTGGTGGTTTTTGGATTGTGCATAGTATGTTAGGTTAAAGCAATGTTATAGTGAACGACATAGGTAACGATCTTACATATTTTGGGAACAATTTTGAGTTTTTGGATTGTGTATGCTAGATATTATTTAATGAAATAATAACTATTTTCGATTTTTTCCAAACATAGATGTAGTTTTAATTTAATATGAATATTCATTATAAAATAAATATATTTTTGGCATTTTGATGATGGTACTTATTTTCATGACAATAATGGTGTGTTAGCTATAAGAAATACATAAGCATATAAAATATTTAACAATTAATTTTGCATTTATGGACTAAGATGTATATTTAAGAAATAATTCTTGGATCGCATGATTATGAATCGTATGGTACTTGTGAATCGTATCTCAAATCATTAAGGATGAAGCACCCATTTGGTGGGAGAGAGAAAAGGATTTAACGAATTCTTAGATTTCTACATACAGATGTATGCGGTCCAAGGTCTAATGATACCAGAAGTGGATCCTTTTACTTCGTTAAATTTTTCGAAGAATTTTCTAAGATATGAACATATGTATTTGATACACAAGTTTGATATCTACTTTGAATTCATAGAATATAAAATGGAAGCACAAAACAAATATATATATATATATATATATATAAGAATTAAACCAATATGATTTGACCAAATTGGTAAGTATCTTGGATAAGAGTTCCAATAGTATCTAAAAGTGATTAAGAATCACACACAAAGTCACTCCTCCCTATGCTACATAATAATATATCAATAACGAGTAACCAAACTCTATTGGGCAAAATATGATTGATAACGAGTGAAGATGGTTTACTTCATTTTGTAAGGTTGTGTGCTTAAGAGTAAGCATTTATGTTTAATTTGATTTCATATAAAGTTGTGATTACAATTTCATATAGGATATGAATTAGGAAGGAATTCCAGTCTTAGATAGTTTAAGATATATGGTTGTCCAATTTATGTTATAAATGTAAGTTTCGTGAACTCAAACCAAAATGTTTGCCTATATGAAATTCATAAAATGTTTTAAATGTCTACTTTATCGCACTAAGAAAGAAATTATTGCTCTAAAGAAATGCCACCTTCGTGCTAAAGTAATTGCTTCCTAGGTAAATTAGTTATGGTTTGACAGACTTGTATACAATCCTTGATTCTAACATAGGAACTAACATAGATGAAGAAAATTTAATCAAGCCCAAAGCAAACACAGCTTATTTGAATGTCTAATAAGAATTCTCATGCATTTATGATACTTTATGAGTTTCTTATCAATACTGAGAAAATGAACTGCAATAATAATAATCAACTTAGTTATTGACAAGCCATGGGGAGTATAGACTCTTCTGCTTGGCATGATGTTTTAAATCTGAGATGGATTCGAAGTACATATACAAAATTTGATTTTGAAAAGTGTGCTTGAAAGGATTCGATCCATCAGCTGTAGTGAGTCTTAGAGTAGAAGATCGATGTGGTTGGAAATGTAAAAAGCAAGGTTGATGGGAAATGGCCTCATTAATTTCAACTGTTGAAATTGGTGAAATAGTTTCACCAATCAACATGCTTAAGTCCATTCGATTTATACTCGCAAATTATCATATAATTTGACTTTGATTTTTGGTACATTGATGTTGAAATGGAACTTCAAAATGTTGATTTAAAAGAGATTATTTGCACTCTACAGCTAAAAATCTTGAATTAACAAAGATTGCAGGTTTTTTAGATAAGATCCAAGAGCTGATACGATAATGGTGTCCATGAAGCATTTAGAGGTTGAGAAAGTAATTTGATAGAGAAATCAAATAGTTTGTTTCATAAAATACGTAGGAAGTGCATTTCTATAAGAAAGAAAATTTAAGGTACTAAATTATTTCTAATACGATAGTAAACAACATATTAGTGATTATTAGCAATGTGCACATGTCAGAATCAGTTAAAGTTTGGTTGTTTAATTCTTGAAGAAAGATTTGAATGAGGCTTCCTTTGTACTTGGTATAAAAGGATGTTGGGATTGTCCCAGTCGATATACGTAGACACCATATTAAAATGTTTAATATGGAGCATGTGAGATGGATTCCTTTTGCATCGGCAATAGGGACCATCATGTTATGTTATGTATTAGATTGTAATTTGCTTATGCACTTGGTGCAATGAGAAAATATAAAATCTAATTTGAATTTTTTGAATGATAGTTAAGTGTTTTGTGACAACCCGCACCTCTTGATACACCGATCCAAAGCCTAGGGTGACTTTCGGACTAGCTCGGTGACAAGAAGTACAAGTTGTTGGGGTTTTTAAAACAATACAGAGACTAAGAATATATAGATATGATCTAAGACATACACTTTCAGATCTTACAGCGAAAGGCAACAAATATAAGTACAGAAAATAACAATATAAAAAAATATCTCAAACAAGGTCTCAGAAACAATACGTAGTCAAATCCAGAGTACATAGAGATACAATATATAGTCTGATAAATACTAAGTACAGAATACTATAATAGTTACATAGGGAGTAATATAAACTGATAAGCAACTCCAATGCTAAGCTCACCTCTCCACATCTAATATCGGGCCTATCACCTGCTGCCATGTCCTTTTGTGGTAGAGGAAAATGAAGGAAAAGGAGTGGGTCAGACAAAAGTCTGGTGAATGAGTACATTATTTACATTGGGCGATCATATTCAATTGACTTTAATAGTACTTTGTGTGATCTAGAATAAGTGTCCATGAATTAATTATTCCATTTGCCTAAGGGGATTTAGCTTAATACACGCCTACACTAATGACTTGTGCAGGCTTAAACTTAGGGTGGAACAACTAATCGAACTTCAAGACAACTAATGATCAGCTAAGAGCTACTAAAACTACTCCAACATAGGGGTTATCTACAATTATCAACCATAGGACTAAGTTTTCCACACTACGACTATACGTATCATATCAACCATGGGACCATGTTTCTCACATTATGACTACATTTATCCTAGTCATGCATTAAGGGGGAGCCCATGATGTTGACTTATCGAGGTGTCTCATCGTCATTGCATCAATGTCCACCTCTCAATGGTAATGTAATGCCTCTTACTACATTGTGCCAGGATCCATCAGCAGCTCAGCATCATGTCGTGTCACCGTAAATACCAAGGAGCTTCCGTCAGTACTGGGCTGCACACTCCATCAGGCATCATCGTCAATGTTGTGCATCCACCGTAGAACCTCATGTGAATGCAATTTGTGATACAGTCGTCCCCAATCGAATATCGCTCCTGTTGGACAAATAGCATGTATCTAGTCTCGCAATGTCCTAGTGTTGTCAACATAAAGAACTAGCTTCCCTACCTATACTAAAATCCATATATATATATAATACTATTAGTTTATTTAGAATCTGAGCCTTAGGCCAAGGTTTATACTGCGCTCAGAAAATGCTAACTGGTTGACCGTAGGTACTAGAGCGGTCGACCGCTTGTTGTTGACCGGCTTTAGTGAGAGCGGTCAACCAGTCGTCTTCATTTAACATTTTTAATTACAGATTTTTGTTCGTCTTTGTTTGTTAATGATTATCATTCTCAAATTCTTACAGTAAACTTATAAACAAAATTCTAGTTAACCCACTTATGAACCTATAATTTTTAATTATCAAATTTCCATATTCAATTTCAATTTACAATAATCAGTTTAACATAGGGTTAGCGTCAAAATCAACACATTATATCAATTCTTATCAATTTGAAAAAAAAGGCTTATATAGATTTATCAATTTCTTAATCTATAATTCAACATCAATTTATATTTACTGTTTATATCTTAGATCTAAATAAACAAGATTCCCAATTCTAATTTTTAACAGTCTAAATCCAATAGGTTATCCTAAAATTAACTACATATAAATCATTTAACTAACAATGAATCCACTCACCTCAAATCAAAGTCATCATTTTTCTTTTAGCACCTGTAATCACCCTCACTTGGTATAGACTTCCCTTGATTTAATTTCTCTTCTTCTCTTTTGGATTTTTAATTTAGTTTTTGTTTTGAAGAAAATTTGGTGTGAAGAGAAAGAATTTGGCAGAGTTTGGAAGTACAGGCTAAAATTTATGAATTAGGGTTTACATTAGTTGCATATTTATTAGGGTTCAAACTGACACCGATCGTTTAAAATATACAATCAAGTCTAAAGTGGTGATAAAAATATACGATCAAATCCGAGCCAATGTACGATCAAATCCGAGCCATTGGCCTAATCAAACCCTAGCCGTTTTATCGTCCACCGGTCGACCGCCTACCTTGGGGTGGTCAACCTCTAAGGTCGACCAATCAGGGTATTGTTGTCGATCAGTGGAGCTTTCTAATTTTAGAATACTTGTTGCCTTAATTATTTATTTAATTAATTTCTCTTTTCGACTTTCAAACATTAATAACTTCTTTATACTAGCTCCGATTTCAAAAGATTACATATGAAAATTGTTCAGAAAATCGCTACGAATCCAACGATGAAAATTTCGTAGCTAGATTCGGACATTTAAATTTTCCTCTTAAATTTTCAAAGTGTTACATTCTCCCCTGAAAAGGATTTCACCCTTGAAATCACCAAGGATGAGCAAAATGTAACTCGTACGCACAAAAATTAATAACTACAACCATCTACTCATCCATCAACCACTAACAATCATTGTCCTTAATTTAAATTCTAATGCAATATGTACATATAGGTATGAAATGCATATGAACATATACAAATGCGGAGATAAGGTAGTATCCTGATCTGTTTGACCTCCTTTGATGTACGTGCCTATGCTATGTATGCAACATTCTACGTAAATATACTGACAATTCTTCATATATGCATAACCATTTAATCCATATGCAACAACCATATGCGTATAACATAGTAAACAAAACAAATGATGGCATGAGTGTACGCTAACTAAAGAATATGTTTGCTCCAAACATGCAAAGATCAATCTAATAATACATCCATTAGCATCCATAATTCGAAACATGTCATATTGACACATTTATAACCATTCCTAATAGCCAATGATCCCTACCTATGGAGTATATTACACTAGAACCTAATATATAAGTAGTCTGTACTTATTCGATTAAAATGGAAACGTACCAGAAAAGAGTTATGGGTAGGTAGCTTGGATCCTCTCCTCAAGCTCCCATATACTCTCTGTTGGATCGTCTCCCCACTGGATCTTAACAATTTGGTAAACTTTTCGCAGAGCCGCTTTGTACCATGCTAAAGAATACAAGTGGGTGCATGGCGAACAAGTGACTCCCTCCTAACCTCCACCTTCTCCAACTGACGATGACAATGCATGCATGATGTAAACACTTCCGCAAGTGTGATGCATGGAGAACGTCATATACTCCTGCTTGCTTCTCAAGAAGCTTCACCCCATGAACTAAATTCCCAGCTCTACCAGTAATCAAAGAAGGCCCTGCAAACCTCGGTGCTAGGTTTCCTGAACTACCAAATTTCATAACATGCCTAAGCGGTGAGACTTTCACAAAAGCCATGTCGCCCATTGTGAACTCTAACTCTGTTGATCTCCAATCAGCATAGGACTTCTGCCTAGCCTCTGCGGTTTTCATCCTCTCACGGAATAATTCAACCTTCTTTGAAGTCTCCTTTACCACATCTAGTCCAAGAATAATTTTATCTATAGTGTCCCACTAACACAACGATGATCTACAAGGCCTCCCATATAACGCGTTGAACGGTTCCATCCTAATACTTGCCTGATAGAAGTTATTATAAGTAAACTCCACTATTGGCAAGTGGTCCTCCCAAGAGGCTCTAAAATCCAATATGCAAATATGAAGTAAGTCCTCCAATAACTTGTTTACCCTCTTTGTATGTCCATCCATCTGTTCATGATACGCGATACTCAAGCTCAACTTAGTACCTAAAGCCTCCTGTGGACTCCTCTAAAACTCACTGGTGAAAAGTGGATCTCTATTGCTAATGCTGCTAGAAGGAATCCACGTAATCAAACTATCTCCCTTATGTAAAGTGACGCCAAAGACGTTGTAGTCTTCATACTTCTAACTGGAATGAAATAAGCGCTTTTGGTCAGTCGCTCGCCTATAACCTATATACTCTCGTTCCACCTAATACACATAGGTAATCCATAGATGGAATCCACAAAAATACTCTCCTACTTCCACTAAGGAATATCTAATGGTTGCAATAATCCTCCTGGCTTCTTCTGCTCTTCCTTTACCCTCAGGCAAGTCATACATCAGGCCACATACTCTGCCACATGCCTCTTCGTACGAGGCCAATAAAAGACTCTCTTTATATCACGGTACATTTTGTCTCCATCGGGATGAACCATCATCCTAGAACGATGAGATTCAGCTAGTTACACGCCAGTCAAATCCATAACAGGTGGAATACATGATTTACTATCTCTCCATAACAATCCCTTCGAATCAATGGCATAATGCCTTGAATGACTCGACTGCTATCCTCTGCTAACCCGCTTAAAAATATCCAAGAATTCCTTGTCTTGCTTCTAACTTGACTCAATACGGTCCATAAGTGTAAGTTGTACATCCAAAACTGCTAAAAATCCCACAGTCATATCTGATAATGGTCGAAAATCGAACGCATCCAAGCCCTTCAAAATATCAGTAATTTCTCTAGAAAGAAATTCCTTTGCTAAGAAGGTGGCATGTCTTGAAACGATAATATTTTTTTTAGTGTGATGGAACAAGCATTCAACATTATATGAACTACTTATAGACTAACATAAAATAAATTTAGCCTTGAGTTTGCGAAACTTACGTTCATATCGTAGGTCAGACAACAACATCTTAAACTATTTACGATGAGATTTCATCACGATTCACATCTTAAATTGACTCGTAATTATCAACTTTAGATGAAATCAATTCAAAATGTATGCTTACTCTTATGTACATATCTTTAAATAAAAGGATAACTCAACTTCACCCATTGTTAATTGTACATTTTCCAATAGAGCCCGGTTACTCCTTGCCGATACATCATTATGTAGGATATGGAGGAGTGACTTTGAAAGTGAATCATATTCCAGGATCGTTACCTATCCAAACAAATTGAATTATTTTAATTCTTGTGCAGGTTATTATTCTACTTCTATTCCATATTTTTCATATATATATATATATATATATACACACACACGTATGTATGTATGTATATGTATATATAACTTGTGTATTACACACATGTTCGTATCTAAGAAAATTCTTCGATGAATTCAACGAAGTAAATGGATCAACTTTCGGCATCAACAGATCTTGGATTGCATATATATATATATATATATATATATATATATATATATATATATATATAAAGAGTTCGTTAACACTTTTGTTGCCCTCACTGATTAAGTGCTTTATTGTTAATCCTTTGAGATATAATTCACAAGTACCATTTGATTCACAATCATATGATATACTAAAATTCTCAAAGATACGGTTGTCTCTGGTTCCAAAAGTAATTGTGAAATATTTGATATTCTTTTGTATTTTTCTATAGCTAACACATCGCTATTGTTATGAAAACCATCATCATTATGCCAAAAACAGTTTTTTTCATAAAGAATTGTAACATCCCCGCTTTTAAATCAAATTTAAATTGGTAGTTTATTATTTTTGAAATTTAATTGTGAATTAAGTTGGTACTTTTCCAAATTAAATAGATATGTGTTCACTAATATAAATGTATATAAATATGATTTTAAATAGAATTTCTAATTTGGAAATTTAGAAAATAAATATTTTTAATAATACTTTAATTATAAATTTAACTATGGATTAATTTGAAGATTTGAATAAATATAGATCAAAAGAAATTGATTTGGAAATTTAAATATCTTATAAACAGACTGTAATTTGAAATTTGAAATTGAACTTCAAATACATAAATATTTATAGATTGTGAATGAATAAAATATATATCTATAGAAATATATTGGTTGTTTATTCATTTATACATATAAATTGATTGTATGTTATTTTTGAATTTGAAATTTTAAAAAAAATGTATTGAGATATGAATTGGATTTAAAACTATATTTAAAAAAAAATTAATAAAAATTCATTTTCTAAATATGTACATATATATATACACACACATATTTGGAAATTTTATTTTGAATTCCAATGACTATTTAAAAGTTAAATCTTATGTTTCAAAATATATATGCCTTGTGATTTGAAAATTCATATTTTGAAATTTATACAATAATTTTTTAATTGCTATTTGGAAGTTATAAAAGTATAAAATATAGATAATAGAAAACGCATAAATATAAAACATATGTTAATATTAAAAGAAATGTTTTGTAAATATAAAGCTAAAAGGGTTTAAACTATAGATTATAAATTAACTTGAATAAAGGTCTTAAACATAAAATTCCATATTTTAAACAAATGTAAACTATATGACATAAAAAATTTACAAGTGTTAAATCTATATAACTTAAAAATTAACAAGTGTAAACTTATGATACAAATGTCCAAATTAACATTTCTCTTGAAGTTGAAATGTATACAAAAGAATTTTGTAAACCAGAAATACAAATTTGCAGACCTGAAACAAAACACAAGAAAAATCAAATACAACAATCCAACCTGATTCCGAACTAAAACAAAATAGAAGCAATGATCAGATTCCAAAACAGAAAAATAGGATTCATACTCAAGCAAGGCAGCAATCAAAAAAATCTGGAAACTTTAAATAAGTCTGAAGCATGCAAAGTGAGTAAATCATTTCAATCTAAAGATCATCTAAAACAATTCAAAAATCCTAAGAAAAGCTTCAGATCAAAAATACTTCCAGATTAGGCATGCATTTCAAACCTGGAAATGTAGTTCAGAAAAACAAAAAGAAATCAAATCTGGAACCTAATATCTGAAGTATTTCAAAAATTCAAAACAACCTGGAAACAAAAAAAAATCAACAGCTTGAAGCTGGAACAAAGCAAATCTGGAAAAGCAAATGCAACTAAATCATTTCCAGATTTTCATAATACAGGATATCCTCTGCTTTGCCATTTCTCAGGTGAGCAAACTAGACCTGAATACCCTTTTATGTCTTGATGTTGTGATTGATTCTTGAATTAAAATAGTGAATAATGTTCTGCCTGTATGAATTTGTGTATGCATGTGTGTATCTGAGAACTGTTCATGCATATGTTCTCCTCTGCTTAAAATTGCAGATTTAAACTCACTAGGAAAAAAAATTAGTATCTTCCCATTTAAATGAATTTAAGCTATAATTTCGTAAAGGAATATGTTTGTATCAATAAACATCGACCAAAGAAAAATAATTAAGAAGAATATATATGTAAACTTTGCTGGAAATAGGATGACAGAAAAAAAAATCAAGCTGAAAATTGGATTTTTTAAATTGGCAAGTTTTGATCATACATATTGATTCGTATTTCAAAAGGATGAATTTAGAAAACCGTTTCATGATATTAAGCTAGTATTGATCGAGAAATTCTTAGATGAATAGAAATCATATTTTGATCAAGTTCTGGCAATCGGTAATACGACTGGTCTAGTGATTGAATTTGAAGCATGCTTGTAGATCAAAGATCATCTAGAAAATAGTGGAATAAATTCTAGATCGCCAGAGATGATGGACGATATAAAAATAGGGTTTTGGGACCTCGTTTGAATGATATTGTATTCGAGGTCGTTGCGCTGTCAAAGGTGAATCAGACTTCACCGCAGGGGTTGGAATCAAAGCTCAAGTGGTTGATGATGTTCTGGGTAGGCTCGCAAGGTTTCAGGCGAACGTTGGTGGCGATACGTGAAGTTTTTGTCGACCAAGTTGTGTTTAGGTGTTGCTCGATTGATCAAATTCGATTTTTAGGTTGGATTCGTCGAACTAGATAGTTGAGATCGTCGATGGGGTCGAGAGTGACTTGGGGGTCGTCGCGATGTTGGTCAGAGAATGTTCCGATGATCATGCACGTGCACCCACGTACGCATGTATCAGCTGCTTTTCGAAGTTTTGGGGAAGAAAGAATGCTCTCGGGTCTGAACTCGAGAAAGATATGGGTTCGACTCGAAGAAAATGGAACGCGAGTGGTTTGAAGTAAGGCTCGAGAAAAATTACATGTTGCTATGGGATGGACTCGAGTTTCCTCGAGTTGAGGCAGTGAAAGGTTTAAAACAAATCAAGTTTTAAATTTTAAATTTATCAAGTTCTGAATTATCTTTTTAAAACAAATTATCTTTTAAATGATAAATATTGTATTGTTAGTTGGAATTAGCTAAAGACTTTATAAAGAATTATTTTAATTAATCAAATTTTAAGTATGTGATATGTATATACTTTCATTTATTAACTTTTAGGATTATTCAGAATGAAATTTAATAGTTCAATTAAGAGATTAATTACGAAGATAAATTTTTTTTATTAAGTGACTTGAGAATATAAGTAAACTTGTTGGATAATGATAAATTTATATAAAGGTTGATTAACCAAGTGATCAAAAAATAATTATATTAAATGATAATTAAATTATGTGATTAATTAAGGTAATTAATTTGAGGATAGTTAATTAATTAAAAGTTAATTAATTAATACAAATGACTAAGGGATAATTAATTAATTAAGGGTTAATTAATTTAATCAATTAAGGATGATTAATTAAATGATAATTAATTAAGGTTGATTAATTATGTAATTAACCTAAAAGGTAATTTTAATTAATGTGATTTATTAAGGGTGATCAATTAAGATGGATAATTAAGAATTAATTCATTAATTAATGAATTAATACTAAATGATTTGTAACTAATTTATCAGGATTGAGAAATTAAATCATGAGTAATTAATTTAGGATTAAACAACTAATTGATCCTGTTTATAAATGATCATTGAATGCTTGGATTGCTTATAAATTTTTGTATTGTATGAAATGCCATGAATTGATTGTTATCTCTGGATTATAATATTCTGTTATGTGAATTGAGCTGTGTGTAATTTATTTATTTATTCATTTTATTTGTGATACATTTATCTGTGAATCAGTGTATAAAGGTAAGCGTTATAGGAATATACCGCTTATCGATATTGATATGATTGAATCTGTGATGATTGATGTTGTTGCACTATTGTGTAAAACCCCTGGACTACACCATATACACACAAATATGGATTGCACGAGAAAATTGGTTAAGTCACAGATTTGTGAAATGGTTTTAAAATTGAATTTTGAATATAAATGGTTTTGGAAATTTAATTAGATTAAATAGCTTTTGTAAAGAAGTTTTGAAGATGAAAGTTATTTTGAATAACTTAATAAAATTTTGAGGTTTAAATAATTTGATTTAGATTTGAATTCAATATTTGAAATTGAATTCTATGATTTGGAAACTATGATTTAAAAAGGGTATACAAGTTATAAAGGTGTTTATATGGGTTTTAAACCATTTAAAAAGTATGGTTTTGGGAATTTAAATTTAAACCCAAGTTTTATACTTGATGGCTTTAACTTATATAAATGTAATCAGTTTTTTCCAAAACGAGAACTATTTATTTTCAAATAATAAAAACTTTCATATAAGGAAAGAATTTCCAAATTGTGTTAAAGGGATTTCAAGTTTTTGAAATGAAAATAGTTTGAAAGCTATGAATAAATCTTTGGGGAAAATGGTTGAACTTTGTTTGAAACTGAAAATGGGAATTGTTTTGAAAGATATGAATGAATCTTTGGAAATGGTTTTGAAAACTATGGTTTGAGTCTTTGATTTGAAGATTGGATAAGTTAATCCGATTTGAAGATTGGATAAGTTAATCCAATTTGAAAAGGAATTTTTTTTTGAAAAGCCATGAATGAATCTTTGTGAAAGATTGGTATACTTTGTGAAGTGAATCTTTTTGTTTAAAGATTGAAAATGGTAATTTGTTTAAACCATTTGAAAGAATGGTTTTGAGTTTTAAAGTTGTGACTTAACTGAAATCCCAATATCCATATGTTTTTAAATATCGCGCTCATTATTCGGTTTAGCTGGGAGAGGACCTTGTGTCATATAACCCATTCCGAATAATGATACGATGATATGGATAGCATTTGAAGACCGATGGTGAAGATTGGGTATTTTCGAGAACGAAAGAATAACCCATCGATTGTCTCTGCACTAAGTCATGCCGGTATAGAGATCTCCATATGTGATGGAGAGTCCAATCGGAATTGGAAATTCTCGAATTCGCAAGGGCTTCTTCGGAAGTGCCTTCGGTTCTATTCGAAGCCAGAACAGACTTGTACGGATGTGTGTCTGACATTACACTTTGAGATGTAAAACCAGTTTCTATCAAATACATTACGGTTTGGTGGCGGAGAATTTATGCTCTTAGCTTTACACCCTTCTCTGAGACGTACGAGCTCAGAGATTATGTAGTTGATGGTTACTAGTAATACATTGTCAATTTAGTAATATGGCATACAAAGTACTGCAGATCATTTGTTGATCAAAGCGTAGCTTTGTGAAAAAGCGTGGCTTTGTGAAAAAGCGTGGCTTTGTGAAAAAGCGTGGCTTTGTGAAAAAGCGTGGCTTTGTGAAAAAGCGTGGCTTTGTGAAAAAGCGTAGCTTTGTGGACGTGACTTTGTCGATCCCCACAACCCGATAATGGTCGAAACAGGAATCGTGGCAGCAAGGTTATTTTGGGGTAGCTCCCCATGTGGGTATGACCATTTGCTTCTGGATAAAAAGTGATATCATGATATGGAGCCCAGATATTTTCTTATGTTCATTTTGAAAGTAGTATCATGGTATGGAGCCCAGATACTTTACTGTGTGGTTGTTGGATTGAGGGCCCTCGGATAAAGGTCGGTAATGACCGGGGGATGGCATGCTCGTGTCAGTAGTTACTTCCGGGTAGGTGTAACCCGGCCTTGTGTAGCAGAGATCCGGTTAGGTTCTCTGGGGTGTCCCTCCGGAGGCGTTCCATTTTGTGTGGGAAGTTCCTTTTCCTGACCATTTGTTGGAAATCCAATCATCCAATACGTGCCTTGTACAGTTTTAGTTGTAGAACCTGCCATTTAATATGGTAGCTATAGTAGGCATTCTATGCTGGTACGTACGCTGACTAAGATTAATATTATACTTCCGAAATGTTTTCTGCACTATGCACTAATAATAATATCAAAATGATTTTCACATATCAAGCATTTTTGACTGTCATAAGGAGAAATCTCCTCCAAGTGTGCGCTTGCATTATGTGTGTGGCGGGAGGCCTTATGGCAGTTTTATTTTTGAAAAAGCATTGCGGATTTCAATTTTAAATTCTTTTGTTGTTTGTTTTAAAAGACAAACTGTTTTTGTTTGCATACACCAGTCCCATGACTGACCCGGAGTTTATTGTTTCTTTCCTAAACTCTGGGTGCCCACCATTTTCCACACGGGCAGTCTAGAGTTGGGTTTTTCAGATAGTCGAATAATAGGAGTAGAGTCGATAGCTTTCAGCCTTGGGATTTTGGTGATAGCATTTCGAGATCGCATTTGCTCAAGCCAACTTGAGGGCGATTCTCGCTTATTGGATTGGAGATCTTTGGAGTTTGGCATTGAAGATATTATCTTTCCGCTGCTATTTCTTGTATCTCTGATGTATATTGATATTCATTGTATCATTATTGTAACGGATATTGTATACATTGTTGTGTCAATGATATTATTCATTTTCTTCCGCTATGTTGTTGTACTTAATGTGTTATAAGCTCCGGCGAACCAGATTCGACGTTTGAATCTGTGGCACTTGAAAACGGGTGAAGTATTCAGTACCAATTTTCGAAGGTCGAGTCAGGGTCGTTAGATTTGGTATCAGAGCTGAAGGTTGAAACTTTAGCTCAGGAGTATAACACATTAGGTAACTCATTAGAGATAGGGTGAAGTATGCCCTAGAATGAGTATATCCCTAAGATATCCGTTCGAATGCCTTAGGAAATTCTCTTACTATCCACTGATAGTGAGTATGAATGCAAGAAGAGGACGAGATAGGGGACAGGGAAGTACCACTACAAATGGTCAATACCTGTAACAACAAGAAAACAACCTTTTCTCTACCAATCTCCTTTGTTAATCATCCAATTTCAAAATTCTTTGATGTCTTTGTGGTAGCTGCAAGGAGAAGCTTAGGTGTGGTGATGGCCTTGCGAATCGTTGTAGAAAAGATTCTAGTTCCTATCTCATATTCTCTTCATCAATTCCCTATCAGCTTTTCGTTTTAACTTTAATGAATTTGAAAATTTATTTGAAATAGATTGGTTAACAAATATAGATTAATTTGTATCGATAAAAACGATTTCGATTAAAACCAAATTTGAAATTCAATTGTGATTTCTTGTGAGTATCAAAGTCCGAAGAGGACAAGTTAATATATACTTTGGGCTGTTCCGACTTGAGTTCGGAATCTATATATAGTGTTTAAGAATTTTGGAAGATTAAATCCAATTATCTATCATTTGGGTCTCGATATATTCTACGAATGGTTAGTTATTCTTTCGAACTAACCAGTGCCCTGTATATTTTTGTAGATTTGATGACCTGAGTATCTTGTGTAATATTGAATGAGTTTATTCTCATATTGTTGATATTCTGATTTGGTAAGCCAAATGCATAATAGATTTTCAGTTTGATCTGGAAGCCGTTTCTCTATCTTTGTGTATCTGTCCATTCTTTGTTGTCTCCCTTGCAAATTTCGAGGGCGAAATTTTCTTAAGGGGGGAATCTGTAACATCCTCGTTTATAAATCAAATTTAAATTGTTAGTTTATTTTTTTTTGAAATTTAATTGCGAATCAATTTGGTATTTTTCCAAATTAAATAGACATTTGTTTATTAATATAAATGTATATAAATATGATTTTAAATAGAATTTCTAATTATAGAAAATTTAGAAAATAAATATTTTGAATAATATTTTAATTATAAATTTAACTATGGATTAATTTGAAGATTTGGATAAATATAGATCAGAAGAATTTGATTTGGAAATTTAAATATTTTATAAACAAAGTGCAATTTGAAATTTTAAATTTGAAATTTGAAATTGAAATTCAAATACATAAATATTTATAAATTGTGAATGAATAAAATATATATTTATAAAAAGATATTGTCTGTTTATTCATTTAATACAAATTGATTGTATGTTAATTTTTGAATTTGAAATTTAAAAAAATGTATTGAGATATGAATTGGATTTAAAACTGTATTTTTAAAAAAATTAATAAAAATTCATTTTCTAGATATATACATATATGTATCTAATTCATATTTAGAAATTTTATTTTGAATTCCAAAGATATTTAAAAGTTAAATCATATGTTTCAAAATATATATGCCTTGTGATTTGAAAAGTCATATTTTGAAATTTATACAATAATTTCTGAATTGCTATTTGAAAGTTATAAAAGTATAAAATATAGATAATAGAAAATGCATAAATATAAAACATATGTTAATATGAAAAGAAATGTTTTGTAAATATAAAGCTAAAAGGGTTTAAACTATAGATTATAAATTAATTTGAATAAAGATCTTAAACATAAAATTCCTTATTTTTAACAAATGTAAACTATATGACGTAAAATGTTTACAAGTGTTAAATCTATATAACTTAAAAATTAACAAGTGTAAACTTATGATACAAGTGTCAAAATTAACATTTCTCTTGAAGTTGAAATGTATACAAAAGAATTTTATAAACCAGAAATACAAATTTGCAGACCTGAAAAAAAACACAAGCAAAATCAAATACAACAGAATACATCACTGGAAACAACTGAATATCTGAAAGCTGGATAGATAGCTGGATCTCCAAGCGAAGCTCCAACTCCAAAGGTGAGTCTTGAATACTGGTACACTCAGTCTGACCCGAGCGTAAAGCAAAACACAAAACACTCGAGTCAGGATTAACATTCTTATATCAATAAATCCAACTCAAGTGAAATGACAGCTAAAATACAAGTAACTCAAAGGATGTTGGAATAACCATCCTCTAAGGATCCGTTAAACTATCTACTATGTAGTAATATATGCTAAATAGATAATGTCTATCAGTAATATAAAGTATCAAAATAGTGTTAAGGCGTTACATTATCCCCCTTAGCACATTTTTTATAAGCGTTATAGTCTGTACAGCACTGTAAACTCCACCGTAAACTAGTGGGCTATCAGGGAGTACTCCATAGGTATAACATAAAACAAATTCGTAGTGGTCACGTATATATGGATACAAGTATGACAAGGCACATGAAGCAATACCCAAGGTAGTGAAACTACATGTTTGCACTAAAATTGGTCACAACACTCTTCGGAAGTTTTTGAAGAGATAATAATGAAGAATATAAATTAAAAATGGGGATTATCTAACAAAAACTCCAATGAACAAGAATGTAAATGCGTAGACAAGAAATTTAAAGTGGTTCGGCATGTTGCCTACGTCCATTGTGAAGTTTTTGCAACTTTATTGATTCTCTTTCAATGATTACAAGCGAGTACAGCAAACAACAGAAAGATACAACTACAAATTCGAATTCAATAGCAAAAGTATGATGTAGATCTCGATCCGGCAGAGTCTGGACGCTTCAGAATCAAAAGATCCCTCTTCTGTAGGCTCTGGGGCTCTATTTTTAGGCGTAGGAGGCTGGGACTTCGCCCAAATTTCAGTAGACTTGTTCTGGCACGTGAGGGGGCCAACACGACCAATTCCAGGAAGTTTCGACTTGATATGTGATCGATACGAATTCGTTTCGTATCGATCAAGATGATGTCCAATCAAGTTGAAACTTGGTGGGAACACTCCTTGGCATGTAGGTAATCATCTGTGAAAATTTCATAGCATTTGGATCAGAGGATTGGGAGAAACTGTCGATACGAAATAGACTCCTTCGGTGGCTGTTTGGTTCGAATCCATCACTTCGAATCGATCCCTTCGACTCGATCACCTCACGTGGTCTCGTGATGACGTGGCACGCATACTTCGCCTCATCCGGTCTTTACTCCGAGTTGACTGCGTCGACTCCATAAATCTCACCTTGTTCGTATTGAGGGATGACACATCACCCAGGTTTGTTGACTTGATGGATTCAAATAAGGCCTCGCCCATGGATTCGAATAGCAGTCATTGATGGACACGAACTACTGATGGTCGATGGTTACGAACAAGCCTTTCCTTGATGGATACGATCCACGTAGCTTCTCAATGGATACGAAGTCAATCGATGCGAACTGGAACCCTTTGGTGGATACGAAGTAAGGTGACCTGATGTATACGAACAGCAGCTACATGATGGATGCGAAGCAGACACCGGCCAATCGTTATGAGGCACAACACCTGCGACGGATAGAAGTAGGGAGATGCTAATGGATTCTAATAAGGAGGAGCCGATGGATTCGAATTAGATCGAGTCGAACCGAGGCTTCCCGATGGATTCGAACTTGATCGACACGAACTGAGGCACTTCGATGGATACGAACTTGATCGATACGAACTGAGGCACTTCGATGGATACGAAGTCGCTGGAACCCCGATCGATACGAACGTGATCGATTCGAATCTGAGTTCGATGATGGATACGAAGACGAGGCCATCTCTTCCAGATTGAATCGATCATAACTTGTGCGTACGAACTCGGATTGACTCGAAATTTGGAACGCCGGCCTTCATTGCTTTGCTTGTCATGTCCTATCAATTGTAGCTCAATCTGGACTCGGACAAAATTCATCGATATCCATAGCGAACCTATGTAGGCTTGATATCCAGAAAGAGTGATCCTTGGATTTCAATCAGTTCCTTGGTATCACGGCCTTGCCAAAAGGCGGGATAACATTTTCCCATCAAAGTACGTCTTGTGGAAACATGATGTACTTTGAAAAGCTACAGTTTCTCTTTGAACAATAATCCAATTTTTTCGTTGAAAGTTGTACTCTATATTGCTGTAACTGGCTGCTGTGTGATAGTGATTAGCTGTTTGTTGCCATAATCGTAATGAGATGAGCATTCGATCCCTGTGAATGTTGAAAATCGAATGATAGTCCGACATACATGCATATATGTTAACTTGACTTAGTTTGTCGTTTGTTTTTTTCATATCGAATTTCGTGTTGATACTCTCCTGAACCGATTTGAAATTCGAGTTGAAACAAGCTTGATGGTTTTTTTTGATTATCCTCTTGTATCGATCCTCTCCTGAATCGATGTAAAAGGTTGAACGGCAGTTTTCTACATTGGCGCGGTTTTCATTGATGGATACGAAATGATCGTTCGTATCGATGAGTTTTGATGGATACGAAATATTCGCTCATATCGATGGACCTGCACTATCGTGAGTTGATGGTTGCAAAATAGACAGTTCGAATCGATGGAGTTCGATGCTTTTAGTGCAGCCTTCGTTGTTACTTCGAATCGATGAAGTCCGATGGTAACTTCGTCTCGATGAAGAAAAAGTCCGATAGATTCGAAGGCAGCATTCGCATCGATCCATCATTTGACCGTTTGTGACCGGTCACGTTGACTGGGAGGCGAAACGACCCGGTCACCCTTAAGGCTCCATATAAATACTTTGGACTTAGCCATTTTTTCACTTTTTACTTTTCACTGTTGCTTATACTTCCTGCGCTTTCGTATCGATAGAGAGAACGGAAGAACAAACTGCTCTAGCCTTCGAATCGATTCAATCTTTCTAGTCTTCGCATTCCAATTTTAACTTAGGTAAATAATTACGAATCCAAGTGACGAAGTTATTCTAGATCCATTTTTCTTCTTCCATCATTCCTTCTGGCAATAGGTGAAACCAGATCTGGGATGGACCCCGGTCGTAAATGGTCATGGCTATGCTCAAATTGATCGGAGAAGAAGGAATTATGGACTTTTAACAATCGATTGAGGGTTGCTCAGCTCCACTTCGTACCGATGAAAACGAAGTTAGCGCTTGACTTCGTATCGATTACTGGATATTGGGTTCTTCAAAGAATGATGGTTGTGAATATGATCGATGCGAAGTTCTCCGGTTCGCAATCGATACGAGGTTGGTGCCACTTAATCGATACGAGGGGTATCGATTCGATCTTGAACGATACAAGACGTATCATTTCGAACCGATGCAGTATAAAGCGCACCGATTCGAATCTGATCGATACGAAGTGTATCGATTCGAACTCGATCGATACGAAATGTATCGATTCGAACTCGATCGATATGAAGCGTATCGTTTCGAACACAACCGATGCAAATGGGAGGCTTCTGAGCCTTCACTAACTTGAACTGTGGTGATCGATTCCAAGCCGAAGTTCGATGAATTCGGGAATCTTTTTCATATGTGAACACTTGACTCCGGCGAACTTTATTCCTGCATAACTGGACTTATCTGCAAAACTGCATACTTGACTGCCTTTCGAAGCTCGTCGATGGAACCATAGTAACAACATAATGAGTAATTTCAACTGGGATCGGTCGCTAACATCTGGACGGTTTGGTGATGACAGTCAGCGATGACGGTCACTCCATCTCGACTCTGATTATCTTTGTCGTTTGCAAATTTTCTTTAACTCTGCAAAATCTTTTCAAGTAACGCACAGCACTACCCTGCACAACACACACTCTACACGTGGGGAACACATAGGCTTTTCAGCGTCTAATGATGATTTCTCGTGAGTTAGCTAGTTATGGAAACTTCAAGTTCGCAGCCGCAAGAAACTCAGAGTTCAGTCCCTCCTATGCTTGAAGTACCGGAGATTGAGGTTGAAGTTATCGGTCCAGCTCCGGATGAGTTACTTGACGCATCCTTCATTAGTAACCCATCAGATTCTGTTCCGTCCAACATTTCGGAAGACATGCTAGGAAGAATATGCTTAAGGCATGGTTTGTCAATGGACGACGTATTATTGTTGGGACCAAATGATAGACCGCACAATCCACCAGAGGGATATACCACATTTAATCGCCACGCGTGTGCAGCCGGGATGCTTCCTCCATTCAATGAATATACAAGAGAAGTGTTGTCATTTCTGGGGATCGCCCCATCTCAGCTACATCCGAACAGATATGCCTCACTTAATAGCTTGTTCAGTGCATTTATGAAGTACCTCTATCGACCGCCACTCCCGATTGAGATCAGATACTTGTTTAACTTCAAGAGTCAGACTGATAGTCCATCTTTCACATTCCTGGAGGCGGTAAGAAATTGCCAAGTGGTCATAGGATCTTGGGCCAGATTGAGCTACTTCAAGTCGGAATGGTTCTATGTTAGATGCCCCCAGGATTTGCTAGGCGATGGCTATTTAGACGTGAGTATTGCTATCTTCTCGAGTAGTTGATAAGACATATATAGATGGATTCGGACTCACATCTTTTTTCTTTTCAGCCATAATCCAACGAACCGACAGTGAACATTTCAAGGAGATAGTTCGGGTTCTTCAAAAAATCCCAAGAGAAGAGAGGAAAATCGAGTTGCTATTGACAGATAGGAATCTTAGGATTCTTAGGTTGATTGAATGAAGATAAAGTATAATGCTCGACGATGCCTTAAGGACTGCCTCGAAAGAACGTGCTAAATGAAGAAAGCCTAAAGTTTTTATAATCGAGGAGGCTGACTCCGAAAGAACTCACACCGATGAGGAACCGTTAGGTGAACCTGCGAATGTAACCCAGGATATCGAAGAGCAGAGAAAAGGCAAGGCAGCCGTTGTTAATCCACCTAAAAAGGGAAGATGGAAATTGGTTGTCACGTCCCGGCCCGCCTCCGGAATTAGAATTTTGGAGATGTCTCCCCCAAGAACTGAGAATCTTTATGAAGGGCTCGCCAATCTTCCAATTCCGGACAATGTGTCCTTGCAGCATGATGCCGGTTTGGATGAGCTCCAGCAAGCTTTAGTTTTAAGCGAATCTCTGCTCACTAGTGCTGTTGACACATCCAGTTGGTCGGGGGTTGCACATTCATACACAATTCACGGCACTACACAACCCTTGACCGTAGGCCATCTGTTTCGAAAAGCCACTAACTCTACTTTTAATTTGCTTTGCAGATACTATGACTGGACGAGGTTCAATGTTGGGAAGTCTTCGACAGGCCCGTAGATCTTCTGCATACTATGAGTCACATAGAAGGGAAGGGGACAGAGATCACGACCGTGGATACTCTGGATACTCCAGCCAAGAGAGATATGATAGAGATAGGGATTACAGACGTCGATCTCGATCTCGCACTCCTCCTCCCAGAACTCGTGTATAACTTCCCGTTTATGTTTCTCGTCCCCTGAATCCTCGCAGCACAAGTCGGCTTCCCAATCTTCCAGGTCTGAGCCCCATCATCCTAGAACGGAGGCAATAACCTCCGTAGTTGCAGAACAGTCCCCTACGGAAATTTCAGGGGAAGGGGCGATCAAGCTTGTTCAGTTAAAGAAGGTTTTCCGAACATTTGTTTCGATAACTTCATTTTTCCTCCTCATTTAAAAAGAATCCCGACGGAAGCTGAGCAGATGGTGCATGACTATGTACATGACTTTTATGACCAGTATAAGACGTGGGCTAAAGCGGCTGAGAAAGCATCATCATTAGCCTTTGAGCGAGCAGCTACCATTGAGAAACTACAAGCCGAGCTAGCTCAAAAGGACCGTATTATACAAGTGCTGAACACTAAAGCCGAGTCATCTCGGAAATCAGAGATGTAGGCCATTAAGAAAGCTGATGAAGCCCAGGCGGCAATGGACAGGATGAAAAAAGAGCATTATGTTACGGTGGAGGACATGGGCCACCGAAACACTACTGTAACCCCCGAGCGGGATGCGGCCTTGAAGGAGCTAAACGAGCTCAAGGCCAAAGTTTCGGAGATCTTGAAGGAGAGGGACACCGCCAACATTTCTGCACAGGAGGCATGTGATCAGGCGGTGGAGTTTCGGAGGGAGAGGGACGCGGCCGTGGAAAAGGTCCGCGAAGCGGAGGCTGAAGTTGATGAGAAAGTTCGGCAGGCAGAGATCAAGCTCGGGACCGAGATTGAAGAGCTTCTCATCACTTATAATGCCAGTGTACTGAGGCACAGAAATTTGACGTGGCTCGACGATTACCCCACACACCTATTCAATGCCTGGAATTTGTTAGTTGAAGAAGAGAAGGCAGCACAGCCGGGTGAAGCTTTTGATGAGTTCGAGTTGGAGAACCGTATATTGAATGATGATGAGAAGAAGGTTCTCGATCATTTTATGATCTCTCATGCAAAAGAGAGACTGGGTACCCAACACTTAGAAGTTGGTGAGGGTTCTGGCTTCGCACACCCAACTAGAAGTTCTGAGATGATTACTTCATCTGGATCCGAGCCGATGCCAGTGATTGAGCCGCAGCTGATCCCAGGCTACGACCCTGAGCAGCCACGCTTATACCCTATAAGGGAACATCCTTCAGAAGCTGTTCAGCCAGCCACGAGCCGAACTGAGGAAGGTACTCTGTACAAATCTTGTGTGTATTTGAAGTGAAGGGCTTGTTCTTCAAGTGTGTTCTAACAACTTCCTTTCTTTCTTGTCCAGTGGGCAAAGTTACATCGACAGCGCCTCCTGCAAGCCAAGAATAGCATCAAGTGCAGGAGGCCATCACTACTGAGGCGGTTATCACGACTACGGTCGCGCCGACAGAGACGGCATAGGGGAGCTCATTGTCTTTGGACGAGTAGATGATGAACGAGCTCTTAGGTCAAAGCAGCGATCCTTTTGTGGATATGCCATTCGTTCTTGGTGCGTTCCCACCTGCTTCCATTGCTTCGTCACAGTCCACCACTGCCTACCGTGAATCTCGTGCCGCTCGTGAAGCTGAGATACTTGCTCAAATCAATGCAGAGATGGAGGCGGCGGCTCATGGTGGTGATTTTGAGAGTGTTACAACGGCGGTTGGCCCCACTCTTGTTATGGTGGTATCTTCTGGGGGCACGCCCGTTGACACCAGCTTGCCCATTCCGCCCCCGGTTGTGGATCCGACTCTTCCAACTCCTCCCACAGAGAATATTCCTCTAAGTTCTAGTTCGGAGGAAGATGTCGATATCATGCCTTCATCAGAGAATGATCCGCCAAAGGGTAAGGGCTTGAACCGAAAGACTGTTAGCGGTTCTAGTAGTTCCGCGTCGAAGGAAAAGCCGAAGAAGAAAAAGTAGATAATTCCCCTCTGGCGCATTTTTGGCAGTTAGGAAGTTGCTTTTATTTTTCTTTCATAGGCCATGTATAGATGCAGGCTCGGCCCCCTGCTAGTAGGAATTTTTGGAATAACTTCTTTGTTTCAACTCTCATTTCTTTTATGCTTACGTATTTGTAGTACTCGACTTTCAGTCCAGTGTACTTGTGGTGTTTCTACATTCAAGTTGAGTCTGTTTTATTTGCCAAGTTTGAAAATCTTGATCACAAGTCGTGATTGATGAATGAGTTGAATTTTGGACATTGTATCGCTTCGGTTAGTGATTAACACTTAAGCTTTTTTTCCCCCAATTTCGGGGAACGATATTTGTATTTCGGTGGTCGATTGCATCTTTTGCAAATCTTGAGCACATGTCCACACTCCGAGGACTTAGGATAATCTATGATCGATAATCTGGTTCGCGCTCTGGGAATTCGAGAGTTATCGATGTTTGTAACACAGTTCGCACTCCAGGAACTTTGACTTGGTATTTGTACTCTAATTCACACTCTGGAAATTTGGAGTCAGCATGTGTATTTCGGTTCACACTCCGGGAACCTGGAATTGATAGTTATACTCCAATTCACACTCTGAGAACTTGGGGTTAGCATTTGTGTTTCGGTTCGCTCTCCGGGTACCTGGAATTGATGTTTATACTCCAATTCACGCTCTGAGAACTTGGAGTTAGCATTTATGTTTCGGTTCGCACTCCGGGAACCTGGAATTGATGTTTATACTCCAATTCGCGCTCTGGGAATTTGGAGTTAGCCGATAGATGGTCAATCACCTTTGTTTGAGCTTTTTAGGAATTCGTTCACACTCTGGGAACGATGGATTTATCGGGATCGTGGATGGTCGGATCACATCCACCCCGAGTTAACAAGTGAGGTCGTTAGACGGACGGGTCCATCCTTCTCAAACTTCGTTAGGATACGGCCGAAGTCGTTAGGTGGACAGGTCCACCCTCTTCGAAACCGCATTCATGTGTTTATATACCAACTCGCACTCTGGGAGTTTGGAGTTAATGTTTATACTCCGGTTCGCACTCTGGGAACCTAGAGTTGATGTTTATACTCCAATTCGCACTGTGGGAATTTGGAGTTAGTTTTTATACTCCCGTTCGCACACTAGGGACCTAGAGTTGATGTTTATACTCCAATTCACACTCTGGGAATTTGGAGTTAGAATTTCTACTCCGGTTCGCACTTTGGGAACCTAGAGTTGAGGTTTATACTCCAATTCGCACTCTGGGAAAGAGAAGTTAGTGATAGGACTGTCGTGTGTCGGTCCAGTTCAGCCTTTCACGTGATGGCTTGCCCCCGAGCTGAGGTTTCACTTAGTGAGTGGTCGATCATATCACAGTCACTCGCTATTTGAATAAATTCCATCGTGCGATAGAACTTAGCTCTTCGTGCATCGTGATTGTTGAACGTCGCATCGGTGAATCACAGCTTTAGCTTGAAGAGATAGTAATTTATTGCTGGAACGGAAAAACATGGCGAAGTCAGTGCCTTATTACAAATTCAATCTTCAGAATGCAAAGGAAATTGCAAAGTATTCATAGACTGAATAAAGCCTGTCATGTGTAACAGTGACGAAGATCTTCGTCGTTCCAGGCTCCTGACAAAGTGGGTCCGCCACTGACGGCGTTTATCACTAATCTCCCGTCGGGACAGGTACAGTCCTCCCGTCTCGGTCGATCAGGTTCATTATTTTGATTTGATGGGCTCGCTCCTCCAGGCTGCGGCGCCTGCACAAACTGTTCCAGCTTCCTTTCTCTGATCAATTTTTCTACGAGATCTTGCAAGTGACGACATTCATTCGTATTGTGCCCGTAGCTTACATGGAACCTGCAAAATTTTCCCATCTGGATTTGCCTCTCTGACGACGGTTTTGGAGCAGGTTTTTTATATTGAATTGTAGTACGTGTTTGTAAATACAAGTTCTCCAGTGATGTATTCAAAGGAGTGTAACTGTCAAACATAGGATTCTTGTGC
This sequence comes from Allium cepa, assembly GCA_030765085.1. Classification (NCBI taxonomy): domain Eukaryota; kingdom Viridiplantae; phylum Streptophyta; class Magnoliopsida; order Asparagales; family Amaryllidaceae; genus Allium; species Allium cepa. The sequence continues at coordinate 844,728,976 of CM060928.1, read as the reverse complement.
TATGGGCCACGATTCTGATCTCGCTTTCTAGTTTGATTCACGCTCTCTCTCCGCTGAGCTTGTTTGTTTTTAACGTTCAACTGAAGTTTTCCGAAACTCTCGCCGGACTGTTTGATTGCGACGTTGCTTTGGATCCCTTCCGTGCTAGGCCATGCATCAGTCTGGTTCCTAGACTGTTTCGCATCTTCCCTTCTCAGGAGTTGAGCCACCTTGGCATGGAAACGGTCGAATGATGCAGGTGGTTTTCCAGCCAACCAGTTACCAATCTGGGTCAATCCCTTTAGTCAACACCATAAGGATGGAGTTATCGTTCGGATTGCTGATTTCCGCACATGCAGTATGGAATCTCTCTAAGTAGTGTCTGAGCGTCTCTCCAGGAGCTTGGGTGACGCTAGATAGAGTGTTGACATCTTTCGGTCTTGCGACGTGCATTCGGAATTGCTCAACAAATTTTGTGGCCAACTAGTCGAATGAAGAGATGGATCGAGGTGGCAATCGAGTGAACCACATGGTAGCGATGCCCCCAAGGAGTTGGGGAAATTACGACACTTCACTGCATCGTCAGCTCTGGCAGCACTCATTGACCATTCATATTTCAGAATATGTTCGTTGGGGTCGGAGTTTCCCTCATACATGGGTAGAGTCAGCATCCTGAATCACCATGGGGGTTTAGCAGTAAGAATATCGTCCGTAAACGGAGTGTGACTTCGGGAAATTCCCCAATCGTCATTTGTCAGACCCTGGCTCTCACGGATAATCGGACGTATCATGGTCGGGAGATCCGGCATTTGTACGTTCTGTGCGGCCTGCGCCGGAGTGTGATTAAATCCCGCGTGAGGGCACCAAAATGTTATCCCGCCTTTTGGCAAGGCCGTGATACCAAGGAACTGATTGAAAACCAAGGATCACTCTTCTTGGATATCGAGCCTACACAAGCTCGCTATGGATATCGATGAGTTTTGTCCGAGTCCAGATTGAGCTACAATTGATAGGACATGACAAGCAGTCGAAGGGATCAACCCGTAGGTAATCTGATTTCATATGCACAAGTTATGATCGATTCAATCTGGAAGAGACGGCCTCGTCTTCATATCCATCATCGAACTCAGGTTCGAATCGATCACGTTCGTATCGATCGAGGTTCCAGCGATTTCATATCCATCGAAGTGCCTCAGTTCGTATCGATCAAGTTCGTATCCATCGAAGTGCCTCAGTTCGTGTTGATCAAGTTCGAATCCATCGGGAAGCCTCGGTTCGACTCGATCTAATTCGAATCCATCGGCTCCTCCTTATTCGAATCCATTGGCATCTCCCTACTTCATATCCATCAACAGGTGTTGTGCCTCGTAACGATCGGCCAGCGTCTGCTTCGCATCCATCAGGCAGCTGCTGTTCGTATCCATCAGGTCACCTTACTTCGTATCCACCAAAGGGCTCCAGTTCGCATCGATTGGCTTCATATCCATTGAGAAGCTACGTGGATCGTATCCAACAAGGAAAGGCTTGTTCGTAACCATCGACCATCAGTAGTTCGTGTCCATCAATGACTGATATTCGAATCTGTGGGTGTGGCCTTATTCGAATCCGTCAAGTCAACAAACCTGGGTGACGTGTCATCCCTCGATACGAACAAGGCAAGATTTATGGAGTCGACGCGGTCAACTCGGAGTAAAGACTTGATCGAGGCGAAGTATGCGTGCCACGTCATCACGAGACCACGTGAGGCGATTGAGTCGAAGGGATTGATTTGAAGTGATGGATTCGAACCAAATAGCCACCGAAGGAATCTATTTCGTATCGACTATTTCTCCCAATCCACGGATCCAAACGCTATGAAATTTTCACAGACGATTACCTACATGCCAAGAAGTGTTCCCACCAAATTTCAGCTTGATTGGACATCATCTTGATCAATACGAAATGAATTTGTATCGATCATAGATCAAGTCGAAACTTCCTGGAATTGGTCGTGTGGTCCCCCTCACGTGCCAGAATGAGTCTCCTGAAATTTGGGTGAAGTCCCAGCCTCCTATGCCTATAAATAGAGCCCCAGAGCCTACAGAAGAGGGATCTTTTGGACATTCAATGTCCAGACTCCGCCGGATTCAAGTCTACATCTTTCTATCACCATTGTATGCTAACATCAGAGGTATAACTTGCTGTAATATGCTATAACGGATTGAAATCATCAAGTGAATCAATAAAATCATAAGCTTCAGAGTGGACGTAGGCAACACGCCGAACCACTTTAAATTGCTTGTCTACGCATTTACATTCTTGTTCATTAGAGTTTTTGTTAGAAATCCTCATTTTTAATTTATATTCTTCATTATTATCTCTTCAAAAACTTCCAAAGAGTGTTGTGACCATTTTTGGTGCAAACACTTTGGTGCTTTCACCGAGAAGGCTGATTCAGGAGAAGTTGAATTTGAAGATTTGAGAATTCAGATCTAAGAGCTATGACAAGACAAACAAGTAGAAGGCAGAGGCCAGAGAGAAGTGAACATGAAGGAAGTCAAGAGGCTTCTTCAAGAGCTAATCAGGCATCGATCTTCATCACTAGGGATGAGATGGAGGCGATGACGAAGAGACAAGAAGAGCTGATCCAGAGCTTATTTCAACAGATTGGGCAACTTGGAGCGCAGAATCGAGGAGCTGATATAGTTCAGAATGAAGTAGGACCATCCGGCGTAGCACCTAGATTAGGGGCACACACTTGGAGCATGTTGATCCAATCCCAGAGAGAGAGAGAGGAGCATCTGCGCAACCTGGAGGTAGGAGAGGAATGAACACTCAGTCAAGGGGGCAAATTCCAGAAGGCTCTCATGGACTCAGGGGGCAGGTTGACAGTGATGAACGAGAATTGCATCTTGGAGACAATGATAGATTGGCGGAGATGGTCAGGCGAGCCATGAGAGGCGGATTAGTGAACAGAGATCTAGAAGACGTGAACATGAGTCTCTTTTCTCCTGCAATTAGGATGGCAAGGAACCTGCCAGAGTTCAAGTTACCATTAGTGGAGATGTACGATGGGAGAACGGACCCCGCGATCCATGTGAAAAGGTATATGAGGCACATGGAAGTGCTGGGGGCATCATAGGAAGTTATGGCCTGGTGCTTTCCATTATATCTGATGGATATCGCAGCGTTATGGTTTAGGCAGCTAGAAAGTGGCTCCATAGGAACGTGGGCAGATTTAACTGAGAAATTCATGAGGTAATTTAGGGTTCACATTGCGAGACCCAAGAATGTGATGAGTTTGGCTAACTTAAAACAGAAAGCTGGAGAGTCTTTGAGGAGTTTTTTGACGCGGTTCAACGCGGCGGCAGCATCGGTGGATCGACCAGATCCATCTATGGTTATGATGGCAGCTGTGTCCGGAAAAGCTGATGGCACAGAGTTCAAAAATTCGTTGACTAAAGATCCGCCTATGGATCTAGGAGAATTCTATCACGAGGCAGAAAAGTTTTTGCGATTGGAAGACGCGAGTGCAGAAAGAGAAGAAGGAGAAGAGATTAATGTTTATGCGGTCAAAGATGGAAATCCTCCTGAGAAAGGTACAGAAACTAGCAAGGGGAAACAAAAGGCTGAGAGTAGCTATAACAGATCAATGCGACCATGAAAGGAACCAAGGTTCACCACATACTCAGAGCTGAATGATAGTTTGGAACAAATCTATCAGGATACCAGAGAGCAGGTTCCGTATCGTAGATCAATGTGAAGGGATCCAACTTCTGACGAGAGGAAATCAGATAAGTATTGCATATTCCATGAACTGAACGGTCATAACACTAATGATTGTAGACATCTGAAGGATGAAGTGGAAGGGCATATCAGGAACGGTATGCTACTTCAGTATGTGAGGAGGCGAACTCCAGCGGTGGAGCCAGAGCGACCACCGTCTACATCAGCTAGAGGTGGCCCTGAACCGGGACAACGTTTGATTATCAATTGATTGATTGATTGAAATAATGATGAACGAGTCGTAAACCTCTCACTAACACGGTTAAATCATTTGCATATGTAAGAGATCGCGCACGATCCATAGGCATGCTCTGAATGAATATTGACCGCACCATAGCGAGAATTTACACTTTGACATCCTTGCTTTGCTTTTGTTTCGTTTTGATTTGGACATTTAGACTTTGCTTGTTTGGACATTTCTATTATGGGATTTGTATGATCATTGCTTTGATATTTGCAACTTTATGAAAGAATTTACTTGTATGCCCGTTGGATCGTGAACGGTCCACGAGAACCTCATGTATGGCGATGAACCGCCAAAGTCTTTGATTCTGAAACTCCCCCGAACATGAAATTTGACATCGATAATACTAAATCCCCCCTGGGCACATCAATTCGCCTCGAACGGCACATGATCACGAATGATCACAATTTGCCTCGAACGGCACACGATCGCGAACGATCACAATTCGCCTCGAACGGCACACGATCGCGAACGATCACAATTCGCCACGAACGGCACATGATCGCGAACGATCACAATTCGTCTCGAACGGCACACAATCGCGAACGATCACAATTCGCCACGAACGGCACACGATCGCGAACGATCACAATTTGCCTCGAACGGCACCCGACCGCGAATGGTCACGATTCGCTTAGTATGATATCCGATCGTGAACGATCGCACTCTGCCTCGATCGGCTCCCGACCTCGAACGGTCACAACTCACCTCGAGCGCCATCCGACCGCGAACGGTCCCGTTACATCATCTGCCACGAACGGCATCCGATAGCGAACGGTCCCATTTCTCCATCCGACCGCGAACGGTCCCATTGCATCATTTTCCACGAACGGCATCCGATCGCGAACGGTCCCATCTCGCCATTTGTCGCGAACGGCATCGACCGCGAACGGTCCCAACTCACCTCAAATGGCATACGATCCCGAACGATCATCATTCGAGGTCATATGAAACTATCGAGTTTTTACAGGTTGTTGACAGGATACGAACGTCCAACTTATGCATCATAAAACACACCTTCCTATCACAAGGCATGTTTTGGGGGCAAATGTTATCCCGCTTTTTGGCAAAGCCGTGATATCAAAAGATCGATCGGAAACCAAAGACAGTTCGTCTCAAAGATTGGTTATACTTTGCGTCATTATGGATATCGATAGATTTTGCCCGAGCCCGGATCAGGCTACAATTGGTAGGACATGACAAGCAAAACCATGGATGCTAGCACTTCAAATTTCAAGTTAATCGGAGTTCGTATAAACGAGATATGATCGATGCAAGTTAGCTAAAATACGTTGTTCGTATCCATCAAATAGTTGAGAAGATGTCCAATTCGAATCCATCATATTCGTATCCATCAGGTTCAAATCGATGGTGTTTGCATCGATCAATCCACACCGCTTCGCATCCATCGGTGCACCCTACTTCGAATCGATCACTCTCGTATCCATCGTCGCGTCACAGCTCGCATCGATCTACTTCGTATCCATCCACAAGCTCTCGTTCGTATCGATCGGTTTCGTATCCATCAGCAGATGGTACGCTTCGTATCGGTCATTCAATGCCAAATTCGTATCCATCGAGGAGGCACTTGGTCGAGTCCATCAGAGAACCTTGGTTCGTGTCAATCAGTTTTTCTCAATTCGTATCCATCCCAAATACGCTTGTTCGTATCGATCGAATGGAGACAACTTCCATCGATGCGAACAAGGCCACCTCCATCGATACGAAGTGGGCACGCTGCAAACCGATGTGAAGTACACGTTATTGGTGGATTCAAGCTATGCAACGGTCATCGATACAAACGAGGCGAAACCCAAGGAGTCGAAGCAGTCAACTCGGAGCAAAAGGCGGATCGATGCGAGATGTGCACGCCACGTCGTCTCGAAGGCACGTGCATCCATCGATTCGAAGGCATGGAATCGAAGTGATCGACTCAAAGCGAACAGCCAACCCAGAAACTCCAACTCGTATCGATCGTATCTCCCAAACCACAAGTCCAAATGCTATGAAATTTTCATGATATCTTCCATACAAGGTAAAGATTGTTTCTGCCAAGTTTCAGCTCGATTGGATAAATTTTTGATGGATACGAAATCATTTCGTATCAATCACAGATTGAGTCGAAACTTGGTGGGGTCGGTCACGTGGGCCCACTCACGTGCCAGAAGAAGTCTCCCGAAGTTTGAGCACGATCTTAGCCTCCTACGCCTATAAATAGCACCCTAAAGCCTATAGAAAAGGGATCTTTTGACTCTCAAGCGCCCATACTCTGCCGGATCGTGATCTCCATCATTTTACTACTGTTGATTTCGAATTTCCAGTTGTAACTTGCTATTGTTTGCTGTAACCACTTGTAATCTTTGAAAGAAAGTCAATAAAGTTGCAAAAAAACTTCATAGTGGACGTAGGCAACACACCGAACCACTCAAATTGCTTGTCTACACATTTACATTCTTGTTTATTGGAGTTTTTGTTAGATAATCCTCATTTTTAATTTATATTCTTCAATATTATCTCTTCAAAAACTTTCGAAGAGTGTTGTGACCAATTTTGGTGCAAACACTACCGTTTGTCTGATCCGGACTAGTGAGAACGCATCGCCGCAACGATCGCAACACCGCGAAACAACACTCACAAAATTTCGAGGGTGCACCAATCAATAACAAGTAATGAGTAGTTTACGAAGAAGTGTGTTCTCTCGAGGTGGCTAACCCCATTTGTCCCGGCACGGCTCCTGTTTTAGTCATTTCCAATTTGACACAAGTGTCAAGGCTATCCATTATCGTTCTCTTTCTTCAGTCATCACGTACATCATTCCAACCACTTCATTCTGGATCACACTCCGCGTATAGTTATTAAAGTGGTTTTCGGTTTAGACACAGAGTATGTCCATAACCGATTCTTGTTTCCTTAATAACTTTCGTAATTATTACACCGATTGGTCGTTTAATATATTTCAAAACCAAATCAAATTCAATTTCAATTAGAATTTGTAAACCAACATTCCATTTGTCTTTCTATATCAATTTCCATAATTTATGTCCAAACTTCCAAATTACCAACTCAAAATCTAAAATTCAATTTCAATTTTTATTTAAAATAATTCCAATATTGATTCAAGTTCGTATATGCGTTTCATTCCAAAATCATTTAAATTAATTTAATTTAACATTCAAAACAGTTTAAATTCATTAATCGATTTCATTCAGTTATTCGTTAAGTTAATTTATTTTTCACACAATCCTATTCAATTTCCAATTTATTAAATCAATTACTTAAGTTCAACTCCATTATATCAAAACTTACAAATTGAATTAAATTAAATTCGTCAAATCAAGTTCTTTAAATTTACAAGTCTTACATTTATTTCGATAAATCACATTTTATTTCTTGTTAAAGAAATTCAATTTCACTTATTTATTTATTTAGTTACAAATTTCAAAAGAACTAAATTAATAAAGAAACTTAATTTCACTTATTCAAGAAGTTCGATTTACTTATTAAAGAATTCAATCTTATTTACTTATTAAATAATTCAATCTTATTTGATTATTAAATAATCCCAAACTTAATTATTAAATAATTTCAAAACTTAGTTCAATCATTTCTTAAACTAGACAACGTTCTTTCATTAATTACTTTGTTAATATTTCGTTTCAGATTATTAAATATTAACATTTAAATTTCACTAGAATTCAACTTCTAACTTCATTTAAAACCCTTATTATTTTATTCAAATAAAATCTTTATTTGTATTTTTAAATAAAATTATTGGCCAATCGGGTTTTCATTTAATTCTCTATCCTAAGTCAAAGTTTTATTTGGGTATTTATCATTTCAACCCGACTCCATTTCAATTCAAAAATCAAAGCATAGCAAAGGGAACTTACAGTGTGATAACTGGGATGGTGTCAAAGTAAATAAACAAGCAATAGCAACAATCAATAATTGTTCAATAGTTTATTTAAATAATCCCGAAATAATTGTATTAATTTACATTTGTTGTTTATGAAAATTAATATAATTATCTCTACAATCTACACTATCATTTCATGTAGATTAAAGATTATTACACTAGTATTTATACGGTTCTTCAATTGATATCTATTATTCAATTTCATAGTACATCGATTTAAACAACATACGTTTAAATGGTTCAAGGTGTAATTAACCATATTTCTACATGTCAATTATTTAACATTTAAAGGGGTCACATTATACAAATTAACTAGTCAAATTCATTAGATATATCAATTTTTAATTATTACCATCCTATATCAAATTCAATTGCATATTATTTATCACTTTAAGCAATTAACATCAATCAATCAATCAATTATCAATCAAACTGGATTATTATCGTATAATTAACGTATAATGGTGTCAGATGTCACAGGTGAACTGATACAAGTAATAACATATATAACAGTGTAAATAACTAACAGCATCATATTTCAATTGTCATTTCAATTGAAATCAAATTTAATAAACAAAAGAGCATCAAACGTGAGTGATTTCTCACCTTTCGAGGCTAGAGATGAACGAGACTGAGATGTGTTGTTACGAATCCGAGCATGAGATCCAAAGCAAAGTTAGATGGATACAAATTCGACATACAAGCTGAAAGATGAAGATTTGATGACATTAAATCAGAACGGGTTCGATGATGATAAATAGTATAAGAGATCTTGCTTATAACTATATATAACTATATATATAAATCCTATTCTAAATTCAAGCATATTTTAAATAAAATACATATATGAATTCAAATTATTGTTTAAACTAAAACTCATATATAAAAACGCTAAATGTATTTTCAAATCAATATTTAATATATATATATATATAGAATAATATAATTTCCTTAAATTATTACATGAAAAACTTCATAATATTTTCAAATATCTCTATCTATTATAGTCGAAACAGGTCAGCCTTATGAAATCACAAAACAACTGACACAAGACAAAGTAAACTATATATAAAAATATAAATAAAACGTATACACGTATTCAATAAAAAAAATTCAAGCAAATCAAACTTACTGTATATAAAACACAGCCCAAATGACCAAAGAAAATTCATTATATATACTAACCAATATACACATGCTACAAAAAAAATATTACAATATTAACTTATAATATATAAGCCATATGTATATAAACAGCCAAAATCACTTAACAATTCATTTCTGTATCTTACCATAACGTATATATAAACAGATCTATTATATGAAGTTATTTCCAAAACAAGCTCATATACAACTTATTTACGCGTAAAGATTAAAATAAACTTACACAAATATTTGCAAAAACTAATATATGTATATGCGTGATTTGTAAACATATGCCTGAAACTAAATATACCCATACAACAGCAGCTTATATATATCACTTTAAAAACCAATATAATACTAAAATATAACTATCATAATATAAAATATCCTGTAAACAACGTATGCAAATCAGGTGTATATACATATTCACTGTAAACAAACAATCTATATACCTTCCATTATAACCAGAGAGAAGAAGAAGATCTAGCAAAATGGGAGATTGGGAGGGAAGCTCGGGTAGGCTAGCTTGTCTGGTAGGTTTCGGCCATCAGTGGAAGGGCAGGCGGTGATGGAAAACAAGTCGGAGGTGGGTCGGAAAAGCACGTTGGGTTCGGCTAGTGACAGTTCGGTTGTGGCTTGCTGGCGGCAGCAGGAAGCGAGGAGAGGAGGAGCAGAGATGGCCGACTTGACTGAGCGGCCCGAGGCTGTGCATGCGAGGGTGGAACGGCGGTTTTAAGAGGGAGACTTGGTGAGTTTGGGTTCAGCGTGCGCGAGCTAGTTGGCCGGAGGAAGAGTTGCGTGAGGCTGATGGGTGGCCAGGGTGGTGGGCTGGGTGAAGCGGCCGACCATGGGAAACGTGGAGTACAAAGGCGAGGGGTGGTGATGGCTGCTGCTGGGTCGGATAGCTGGACTTGCAGTGGTTGTGCACTGACAGGGAAGACGCACGAGGTCATGGGAAGGAGAGGGAAGGAAGATAAGATCAAGCACAGCAGGTAGATCCAAAATTATGAAAGCTATTAGTTAAAGACCCTTGTTTATAAATATATGTTTATAATATGAACAGAAGAAAGGAAATATGAAAGAGAGCAAGAAAAGGTTGCCAGTGAGTAAGAAGTAGCAGGGTTCAGACTTATGTAAATTAATATATATTTTCTCTCAAAACATAAACAATATGGAAAGAAGGAAAGAGTGAATAGACGAGACGGAGTAGTCTCTTGCAACCAGTAATTATAAATTTTACGGGTGGGAATGTTAAGAGGTAGAAGTAAATCTTGGGAAAACAAAAGTCCAACTGAAAATAAGTAAATGTTAGTGACTGTTTGTTTAAGCCGTTCGAAAATTTGAGTAGACACAGAGTATCAAAAGTTCAAAAAAATGGGTACCGATATGATGAACCGTTCCATGGTTTCAATGCGTACCTTATTTCGAAATACAGAAATGAATACACTGTTGAGATCAACATGACGAGAAAATCAAAACGGCATACGGATATCAGTGATACGATTGAATTATAAAAATTCGAATTTTCTATTATCGGAAAATGCAAGAAAAACGCAGAAAAATAAGATCGACGGAGCTAAAAAAGTCCGAATTTGGAAAAACGAAAAATGACGTCTTGCTCAGAAGATGGTTTAGAATTTTTCTATGTAAAAATATTTAGGTTTCGAAAACATTTTATTTTCATTGATTCCTAACTGATTAAATTGAAATAAAATTACACACGAAATAAACTTTCATATTTTTAGATGAAAATTTACAGTTTGCTATGTTTAATTAGACGCATTTCAAATATTAAATTTTTATTTCAAAATTTTATTATTTAAAATTTCATGAAAATTTAATTTATTAAATAAATAAAATGACTAAAATTTACGGGTCGTTACACTCTCGCCCACTCAAAACTTTTCGTCCTCGAAAAGGAAGAAAATGGGTGAATAGAAACAACCAAAAGAAAATAGACTTCAATTACAAAATAAACAATTAATTTAAACCATATAAATTTATATTGATTTATACGCAACAATTGACTTTAAATTCAAGATAATTCATTAAGTTGATTTTATTTCTATTTATTAATATTTGATACAAAAAAATTTTCCAAACAAAATTTTATTTAATTTGTCTCATTTACTATTCAGTCAACTTATTTTTCTATTTATCTCTATTAACAACTTTTATAATTAAAATTTTAAGTGTATGACATTTATTATAACCCCTCAAATTTTATCTATAAAATCCTTTAACATCATTTTACGTTGTATAATATTCAATTACATAGTTAACTTCTGAAAATTTAGGTAAGTTATATATAATGCAATTGAGTATTATCTAAATAAAGTTTTACCATTCACTTATTTCAAGTTAAGTATTTATTCAAAAAATTTGGCTTCATTTTAAAATTTGGAATCATAAATTTTAAGAATTAAATTTACGATTAACTTCAAACAATTTTAGAAATTAATAAATATATATATACACACACATTAAATATATCACATCGAATCTACAATCATATACCAATATATATAAATCAAGACATAATTAGAAATCAAATTTTTTTAAATTTTCCAAATCAAAGTGTAGCAAGGCTACGAATAAGTCTCTTCACTTCGAAACTCGAAAATGAATGTCGATGATGCGGCCGTCATCACCGAAATTATTTTCCAGCGACAAACAGAAAAGCACTGATTAAACGTCTAAAATTTCTTTGAAATGATTTATATTCAAAAATACTTTAGATAATACATTTTAATACCTTTAAAACCAAAGTTTTAAATTTTCGAAAATTAAATTATCAAATTCTAATTTAAATTCACTTCAAATTCCAATCAAATTATACCCAAGTTTATAAATCCATTTATTAATGTTATGCAATAGTCAATGGTTTACAACACAATAAATGAAAATCAAATATTATCATTTCTGACAACAAATTCATTAACAATTTAATTTCAAAGAAATTTATACTTATATATAATATAATCATACAAAACTATTTTGTTCACCAAATTCGAAAATACTATTGTGTCAATTTGCCATGTTAGAGTGTTTTGGAAATCCTATCTATAGATCAGACGAATCGATCGAAAACCAAAATCAACATCAACAACTCAAACAACATAATATGTATAAAACATTTTTAATATTAATACACAAATACACTTCCTCGCTCGATGATACAAGAATGGATTTCAAAGAAAGAATATAGAGGTTCAAATTTGATAGACTCGTACCAAAGAAATTTTTTGATTCGAAGATAAGTTCGAAACAAACATATGATGATTAATAACAAAGTAGGAAGATTGATAAGTTTATATAAATCGCGGGCAACCTTAACCGGGTCGACCGAGACTTCAAGAATTAGATCGATGTGGAATTCCAAGGCAAATCCACACCCGATCTCAAGAGATAGAATTCAGGATATCTAGAGATATTAGTATCTAAACCGAGGATATATATAAATCTCATGTGAATCGATGCTATTGTAAATGAGTTTCACCCCTTTACAATCCATATGAATGTTGGCGAGACCGCCAATCCATTATAAAGATCATTCGAAGTGGATTTATGGGATACTCCAGAATTCATACGAATACGAATAGTAAGGGACAAGAATGAATTTCGAAACCAAGGGAACGTTCCAAAATTCAAGGGAATCGAGTCAAAAAGGAAGAGATTCAAACTCGAATGAAAGTGATTCTATAAATACATTTACCCTATATGCTAAGTTTTGCCTAGAGCTACCAAAGCTCTGATGCCAACTGTAACGACCCGCTATTTTGGACCATTCGCATCCGCACATGTCGGACTTGAATAACTCAAAATACCGAATTGTTAATTTAAATTTGGAAAAACTAAACATATACAGTAAATAAATGATCACAAATCACAGACATAGAGTAATAAATGCAGCGGAAACAAAAGATAGTAGTTCATGAAGCTATTATATATATATAACAGAGTTAAATATGTTACAACAGAGGTCTCGAATACAATAGTCAAATACAAGAATCAGAATACATCACTGGAAACAACTGAATATCTGAAAGCTGGATAGATAGCTGGATCTCCAAGCGAAGCTCCAACTCCAAAGGTGAGTCTTGAATACTGGTACACTCAGTCTGACCCGAGCGTAAAGCAAAACACAAAACAATCGAGTCAGGATTAACATTCTTATATCAACAAATCTAACTCAAGTGAAATAACAACTGAAATACAAGTAACTCAAAGGACGTTGGAATAACCGTCCTCTAAGGATCCGTTAAACTATCTACTATGTAGTAATATACGCTAAATAGATAATGTCTATCAGTAATATAAAGTATCAAAATAGTGTTAAGGCGTTACCATTATCCCCCTTGACACATTTTATATAAGCGTTATAGTCTATACAGCACTGTAAACTCCACCGTAAACTAGTAGGCTATCAGGGAGTACTCCATAGGTATAACACAAAACAAATTCGTAGTGGTCGCGTATATAGGGATACAAGTATGACAAGGCACATGAGGCAATACCCAAGGTAGTGAAACTACCGTTTTCCTGATTCGGACTGGTGAGAACGCATCGCCGCAACGATCGCAACACCGCGAAACAACACTCCCAAAATTTCGAGGGTGCACCAATCAATAGAAAGTAATGAGTGGTTTATGAAGAAGTGTGTTCGCTCGAGGTGGCTAACCCCATTTGTCCCGGCACGGCTCCTGTTTTAGTCATTTCCAATTTGACACAAGTGTCAAGGTTATCCGTTATTGTTCTCTTTCTTCAGTCATCATGTACATCATTCCAACCACTTCATTCTGGATCACACTCTGCGTATAGTTATTAGAGTGGTTTTCGGTTTAGACTGAGAGTATGTCCATAACCGATTCCGGTTTCTTTAATAACTTTCGCAATTATTACACCGATTGGTCGTTTAATATATTTCAAAACCAAATCAAATTCAATTTCAATTAGTATTTGTAAACCAACATTCCATTTGTCTATCTATGTCAATTTCCATAATTTACGTTCAAACTTCCAAATTACCAATTCAAAATCTAAAAATTCAATTTCAGTTTTTATTTAAAATAATTCCAATATTGATTCAAGTTCGTATATGTGTTTCATTCCAAAATCATTGAAATTAATTTAATTTAACATTCAAAACAGTTTAAATTCATTAATCGATTTCATTCAATTATTTGTTAAGTTAATTTATTTTTCACACAATCCTATTCAATTTCCAATTTATTAAATCAATTATTTAAGTTCGACTCCATTATATCAAAACTTACAAATTGAATTAAATTAAATTTGTCAAATCAAGTTCTTTAAATTTACAAGTCTTACATTTATTTCAATAAATCACATTTTATTTCTTGTTAAAGAAATTCAGTTTCACTTATTTATTTATTTAGTTACAAATTTCAAAAGAACTCAATTAATAAAGAAACTAAATTTCACTTATTCAAGAAGTTCGATTTACTTATTAAAGAATTTAATTTTATTTACTTATTAAATAATTCAATCTTATTAATTATTAAATAATCTCAAACTTAATTATTAAATAATTTCAAAACTTAATTATTAAATAATTTCAAAACTTAATTCAATCATTTCTTAAATTCAAAAACGTTCTTTCATCAATTACTTTGTTAATATTTCGTTTCAGATTATTAAATATTAACATTTAAATTTCACTAGAATTCAACTTCTAACTTCATTTAAAACCCTTATTATTTTATTCAAATAAAATCTTTATTATATTTTTAAATCAAGTTATTGACCAATCGGGTTTTTATTTAATTCTCTATCCTAAGTCAAAGTTTTATTTGGGTATTTATCATTTCAACCCGATTCCATTTCAATTCAAAAATCAAAGCATACCAAAGGGACTTGCAGTGTGATAACTGGGATGGTGTCAAAGTAAATAAACAAGCAATAGTAACAATCAATAACAGTTCAATAGTTTATTTAAATAATCCTGAAATAATGTATTAATTTACATTTGTTGTTTATGCAAATTAATATAATTATCTCTAGAATCTACACTATCATTTCATGTTGATTAAAGATTATTACACTAGTATTTATACGGTTCTTCAATTGATATCTATTATTCAATTTCATACTACATCGATTTAAACAACATACATTTAAATGGTTCGAGGTGTAATTAACCATATTTCTACATGTCAATTTATTTAACATTTAAAGGGGTCACATTATACAAATTAACTAGTCAAATTCATTACATATATCAATTTTTAATTATTACCATCCTATATCAAATTCAATTTCATATTATTTATCACTTTAAACAATTAACAATTTAATGTCCAATGTAAACATCAATCAATCAATCAATTATCAATCAAACTGGATTATTATCGTATAATTAAGTATAATGGTGTCAGATGTCACAGGTGAACTAATACAGGTAATAACATATATAACAGTGTAAATAACTAACAGCATCATATTTCAATTGTCGTTTCAATTGAAATCAAATTTAATAAACAAAAGAATATCAATCGTGAGTGATTTCTCACCTTTCGAGGCTAGAGATGAACGAGACTGAGATGTGTTACGAATCCAAGCACGAGATCCAAAGCAAAGTTAGATGGATACAGATTTGACAGACAAGCTGAAAGATGAAGATTTGATGACGTCAAATCAGAACAGGTTCGATGATGATAAATAGTAAAAGAGATCTTGCATATAACTATATGTAACTATATATATAAATCCTATTCTAAATTCAAACATATTTTAAATAAAATACATATATGAATTCAAATTATTGTTTAAACTAAAACTCAAATATAAAAACGCTAAATGTATTTTCAAATCAATATTTAATATACATATATATATATAGAATGATATAATTTCTTTAAATTATTACATGTGAAAGTTCATAATATTTTCAAATATCTCTATCTATTATAGTCGAAACAGGTCAAATTTATGAAATCACAAAACAATTGACACAAGACAAAGTACACTATATATAAAAATATAAACAAAACGTGTACACGTATTCGATAAAAAAAAATTCAGGCAAATCAAACTTACTATATATAAAACACAGCCCAAATGACCAAAGAGAATTCATTATATACACTAACCAATATACACATGCTACAAAAAAAACTATATTATAATATTAACTTATAACATATAAGCTATATGTATATAAACAGCCAAAATGACTTAACAATTCATTTCTGTATCTTACTATAACGTATATATAAACAGATCTATTATATGAAGTTATTTCCAAGACAAGCTCATTTACAACTTATATACGCGTAAAGATTAAAATAAACTTACACAAATATTTGCAAAAACTAATATATGTATATGCGTGATTTGTAAACATATGCCTGAAACTAAATATACCTTTACAACAGCAGCTTATATATATCACTTTAAAAACCAATATAATACTAAAATATACCTATCATAATATAAAATATCCTGTAAACAACGTATGCAAATCAGGTGTATATACATATTCACTGTAAACAAACAATCTATATACCTTCCATTGTAACCAGAGAGAAGAAGAAGATCTCGCAAAATGGGAGATTGGGAGGGAAGCTCGGGTAGGCTAGCTTGTGTGGTAGGTTTCGGCCATAAGTGGAAGGGTAGGCGGTGATGGCAAACAAGTCGGAGGTGGGTCGGAAAGGCACGTTGGGTTCGGCTAGTGACAGTTCGGTTGTGGCTTGCTGGCGGCGGCAGGAAGCGAGGAGAGGAGGAGCAGAGATGGCGGACTTGACTTAGTGGCTCGATTCTGTGCATGCGAGGGTGGAACGGCGGTTTCAAGAGGGAGCCTTGGTGAGTTTGGGTTCGGCGTGCGAGAGCTAGTTGGCCGGAGGGAGAGTTGCGTGAGGCTGATGGGTGGCCAGGGTGGTGGGCTGGGTGAAGCGGCCGACCATGGGAAACGTGGAGGACAAAGGCGAGAGGTGGTGATGGCTGTTGCTGGGTCGGGTAGCTGGACTTGCGGTGGTTGTGGCACTGACAGGTAAGACGCACGAAGTCATGGGAAGGAGAGGGAAGGAAGACAAGAGCAAGCACAGCAGGTAGATCCAAAATTATGAAAGCTATTAGTTAAAGACCCTTGTTTATAAATATATGTTTATAATATGAACAGAAGAAAGGAAATATGAAAGAGAGCAAGGAAAGGTTGCTAGTGAGAAAGAAGTAGTAGGGTTCAGACTTATGTATATTAATATATGTATTCTCTCAAAACATAAACAATATGGAAAGAAGGAAAGAGTGAATGGATGAGACAGAGGACTCTTTTGGAACCAGCAATTATAAATTTTACGGGTGGGAATGTTAAGAGGTAGAAGTAAATCTTGGGAAAACAAAAGTCCAACTGAAAATAAGTAAATGTTAGTGACTGTTTGTTTAAGCCGTTCGAAAATTTGAGTAGACACAGAGTATCAAAAGTTCAAAAAAATGGATACCGATACGATGAACCGTTCCACGGTTTCAATGCGTACCTTATTTCGAAATACAGAAATGAATGCACTATTGAGATCAACATGATGAGAGAATCAAAACGGCATACGGATATCGCGTATATAGGGATACAAGTATGACAAGGCACATGAGGCAATACCCAAGGTAGTGAAACTACCGTTTTCCTGATTCGGACTGGTGAGAACGCATCGCCGCAACGATCGCAACACCGCGAAACAACACTCCCAAAATTTCGAGGGTGCACCAATCAATATGTGTTTCATTCCAAAATCATTGAAATTAATTTAATTTAACATTCAAAACAGTTTAAATTCATTAATCGATTTCATTCAATTATTTGTTAAATTAATTTATTTTTCACACAATCCTATTCACTTTCCAATTTATTAAATCAATTATTTAAGTTCGACTCCATTATATCAAAACTTACAAATTGAATTAAATTAAATTTGTCAAATCAAGGTCTTTAAATTTACAAGTCTTACATTTATTTCAATAAATCACATTTTATTTCTTGTTAAAGAAATTCAATTTCACTTATTTATTTATTTAGTTACAAATTTCAAAAGAACTCAATTAACAAAGAAACTAAATTTCACTTATTCAAGAAGTTCGATTTACTTATTAAAGAATTCAATTTTATTTTTACTTATTAAATAATTCAATCTTATTTAATTATTAAATAATCTCAAACTTAATTATTAAATAATTTCAAAACTTAATTATTAAATAATTTCAAAACTTAATTCAATCATTTCTTAAATTAAACAACGTTCTTTCATCAATTACTTTGTTAATATTTCGTTTCAGATTATTAAATATTAACATTTAAATTTCACTAGAATTCAACTTCTAACTTCATTTAATACCCTTATTATTTTATTCAAATAAAATCTTTATTTATATTTTTAAATCAAGTTATTGACCAATCGGGTTTTTATTTAATTCTCTATCCTAAGTCAAAGTTTTATTTGGGTATTTATCATTTCAACCCGATTCCATTTCAATTCAAGAATCAAAGCATAGCAAAGGGACTTGCAGTGTGATAACTGGGATGGTGTCAAAGTAAATAAACAAGCAATAGTAACAATCAATAACAGTTCAATTGTTTATTTAAATAATCCTGAAATAATGTATTTATTTACATTTGTTGTTTATGCAAATTAATATAATTATTTCTAGAATCTACACTATCATTTCTTGTAGATTAAAGATTATTACACTAGTATTTATACGGTTCTTCAATTGATATCTATTATTCAGTTTCATACTACATCGATTTAAACAACATACATCTAAATGGTTCGAGGTGTAATTAGCCATATTTCTACATGTCAATTTATTTAACATTTAAATGGGTCACATTATACAAATTAACTAGTCAAATTCATTACATATATCAATTTTTAATTATTACCATCCTATATCAAATTCAATTTCATATTATTTATCACTTTAAACAATTAACAATTTAATGTCCAATGTAAACATCAATCAATCAATCAGTTATCAATCAAACTGGATTATTATCGTATAATTAAGTATAATGGTGTCAGATGTCACAGGTGAACTAATACAGGTAATAACATATATAACAGTGTAAATAACTAACAGCATCATATTTCAATTGTCGTTTCAATTGAAATCAAATTTAATAAACAAAAGAACATCAATCGTGAGTGATTTCTCATCTTTCGAGGCTAGAGATGAACGAGACTGAGATGTGTTACGAATCCAAGCACGAGATCCAAAGCAAAGTTAGATGGATACAGATTTGACAGACAAGCTAAAAGATGAAGATTTGATGACATCAAATCAGAACAGGTTCGATGATGATAAATAGTAAAAGAGATCTTGCATATAACTATATGTAACTATATATGTAAATCCTATTCTAAATTCAAACATATTTTAAATAAAATACATATATGAATTCAAATTATTGTTTAAACTAAAACTCATATATAAAAACGCTAAATGTATTTTCAAATCAATATTTAATATATATATATATAGAATGGTATAATTTCTTTAAATTATTACATGTGAAACTTCATAATATTTTCAAATATCTCTATCTATTATAGTCGAAACAGGTCAGACTTATGAAATCACAAAACAATTGACACAAGACAAAGTAAACTATATATAAAAATATAAACAAAACGTGTACACGTATTCAATAAAAAATTTCAAGCAAATCAAACTTACTATATATAAAACACAGCCCAAATGACCAAAGAGAATTCATTATATATACTAACCAATATACACATGCTACACAAAAACTATATAACAATATTAACTTATAATATATAAGCTATATGTATATAAACAGCCAAAATGACTTAACAATTCATTTCCGTATCTTACTATAACGTATATATAAATAGATCTATTATATGAAGTTATTTCCAAGACAAGATCATTTACAACTTATATACGCGTAAAGATTAAAATAAACTTACACAAATATTTGCAAAAACTAATATATGTATATGCGTGATTTGTAAACATATGCCTGAAACTAAATATACCTTTACAACAGCAGCTTATATATATCACTTTAAAAACCAATATAATACTAAAATATACCTATCATAATATAAAATATCCTGTAAACAACGTATGCAAATCAGGTGTATATACATATTCACTGTAAACAAACAATCTATATACCTTCCATTGTAACCAGAGAGAAGAAGAATATCTCGCAAAATGGGAGATTGGGAGGGAAGCTCGGGTAGGCTAGCTTGTGTGGTAGGTTTCGGCCATAAGTGGAAGGATAGGGGGTGATGGCAAACAAGTCGGAGGTGGGTCGGAAAGGCACGTTGGGTTCAGCTAGTGACAGTTCGGTTGTTTCCTGCTGGCGGCAGCAGGAAGCGAGGAGAGGAGGAGCGGAGATGGCGGACTTGACTGATTGGCCCGAGGCTGTGCATGCGAGGGTGGAACGGCGGTTTCAAGAGGGAGCCTTGGTGAGTTTGGGTTCGGCGTGCGCGAGCTAGTTGGCCGAGGGGAGAGTTGCGTGAGGCTGATGGGTGGCCAGGGTGGTGGGCTAGGTGAAGAGGCCGACCATGGGAAACGTGGAGGACAAAGGCGAGAGGTGGCGATGGTTGTTGCTGGGTCGGGTAGCTGGACTTGCGGTGGTTGTGGCACTGACAGGTAAGACGCACGAAGTCATGGGAAGGAGAGGGAAGGAAGACAAGAGCAAGCACAGCAGGTAGATCCAAAATTTTGAAAGCTATTAGTTAAAGACCCTTGTTTATAAATATATGTTTATAATATGAACAGAAGAAAGGAAATATGAAAGAGAGCAAGGAAAGGTTGCTAGTGAGAAAGAAGTAGTAGGGTTCAGACTTATGTATATTAATATATGTATTCTCTCAAAACATAAACAGTATGGAAAGATGGAAAGAGTGAATGGATGAGACAGAGGACTCTCTTGGAACCAGCAATTATAAATTTTACGGGTGGGAATGTTAAGAGGTAGAAGTAAATCTTGGGAAAACAAAAGTCCAACTGAAAATAAGTAAATGTTAGTGACTGTTTGTTTAAGCCGTTCGAAAATTTGAGTAGACACAGAGTATCAAAAGTTCAAAAAAAATTGGATACCGATACGATGAACCGTTCCACGGTTTCAATGCATACCTTATTTCGAAATACATAAATGAATACACTGTTGAGATCAACATGATGAGGGAATCAAAACGGCATACGGATATCGCGTATATAGGGATACAAGTATGACAAGGCACATGAGGCAATACCCAAGGTAGTGAAACTACCGTTTTCCTGATTCGGACTGGTGAGAATGCATCGCTGCAACGATCAAAACACCGTGAAACACCACTCCCAAAATTTCGAGGGTGCACCAATCAATAGCAAGTAATGAGTAGTTTATGAAGAAGTGTGTTCGCTCGAGGTGGCTAACCCCATTTGTCCCGGCACGGCTCCTGTTTTAGTCATTTCCAATTTGACACAAGTGTCAAGGTTATCCATTATTGTTCTCTTTCTTCAGTCATCACGTACATCATTCCAACCACTTCATTCTGGATCACACTCTGCGTATAGTTATTAAAGTGGTTTTCGGTTTAGACAGAGAGTATGTCCATAACCGATTCTGGTTTCTTTAATAACTTTCGTAATTATTACACCGATTGGTCGTTTAATATATTTCAAAACCAAATCAAATTCAATTTCAATTAGAATTTGTAAACCAACATTCCATTTGTCTATCTATGTCAATTTCCATAATTTACGTTCAAACTTCCAAATTACCAATTCAAAATCTAAAAATTCAATTTCAGTTTTTATTTAAAATAATTCCAATATTGATTCAAGTTCGTATATGTGTTTCATTCCAAAATCATTGAAATTAATTTAATTTAACATTCAAAACAGTTTAAATTCATTAATCGATTTCATTCAATTATTTGTTAAGTTAATTTATTTTTCACACAACCCTATTCAATTTCCAATTTATTAAATCAATTATTTAAGTTCGACTCCATTATATCAAAACTTACAAATTGAATTAAATTAAATTTGTCAAATCAAGTTCTTTAAATTTACCAGTCTTACATTTATTTCAATAAATCACATTTTATTTCTTGTTAAAGAAATTCAATTTCACTTATTTATTTATTTAGTTACAAATTTCAAAAGAACTCAATTAATAAAGAAACTAAATTTCACTTATTCAAGAAGTTCGATTTACTTATTAAAGAATTCAATTTTATTTACTTATTAAATAATTCAATCTTATTTAATTATTAAATAATCTCAAACTTAATTATTAAATAATTTCAAAACTTAATTATTAAATAATTTCAAAACTTAATTCAATCATTTCTTAAATTAAATAACGTTCTTTCATCAATTACTTTGTTAATATTTCGTTTCAGATTATTAAATATTAACATTTAAATTTTACTAGAATTCAACTTCTAACTTCATTTAAAACCCTTAGTATTATTCAAATAAAATCTTTATTTATATTTTTAAATCAAGTTATTGACCAATCGGGTTTTTATTTAATTCTCTATCCTAAGTCAAAGTTTTATTTGGGTATTTATCATTTCAACCCGATTCCATTTCAATTCAAAAATCAAAGCATAGCAAAGGGACTTGCAGTGTGATAACTGGGATGGTGTCAAAGTAAATAAACAAGAAATAGTAACAGTCAATAACAGTTCAATAGTTTATTTAAATAATCCTGAAATAATGTATTAGTTTACGTTTGTTGTTTATGCAAATTAATATTTTTATCTCTAGAATCTACACTATCATTTCCTGTAGATTAAAGATTATTACACTAGTATTTATACGGTTCTTCAATTGATATCTATTATTCAGTTTCATACTACATCGATTTAAACAACATACATTTAAATGGTTCGAAGTGTAATTAACCATATTTCTACATGTCAATTTATTTAACATTTAAAGGGGTCACATTATACAAATTAACTAGTCAAATTCATTACATACATCAATTTTTAATTATTACCATCCTATATCAAATTCAATTTCATATTATTTATCACTTTAAACAATTAACAATTTAATGTCCAATGTAAACATCAATCAATCAATCAATTATCAATCAAACTGGATTATTATCGTATAATTAAGTATAATGGTGTCAGATGTCACAGGTGAACTGATACAGGTAATAACATATATAACAGTGTAAATAACTAACAGCATCATATTTCAATTGTCGTTTCAATTGAAATCAAATATAATAAACAAAAGAACATCAATCGTGAGTGATTTCTCACCTTTCGAGGCTAGAGATGAACGAGACTGAGATGTGTTACGAATCCAAGCACGAGATCCAAAGCAAAGTTAGATGGATACAGATTTGATAGACAAGCTGAAAGATGAAGATTTGATGACATCAAATCAGAACAGGTTCGATGATGATAAATAGTAAAAGAGATCTTGCATATAACTATATGTAACTATATATATATCCTATTCTAAATTCAAACATATTTTAAATAAAATACATATATGAATTCAAATTATTGTTTAAACTAAAACTCAAATATAAAAACGCTAAATGTATTTTCAAATCAATATTTAATATATATATATATATAGAATGATATAATTTCTTTAAATTATTACATGTGAAAGTTCATAATATTTTCAATTATCTCTATCTATTATAGTCGAAACAGGTCAAACTTATGAAATCACAAAACAATTGACACAAGACAAAGTACACTATATATAAAAATATAAACAAAACGTGTACACGTATTCGATAAAAAAATTTTCAGGCAAATCAAACTTACTATATATAAAACACAACCCAAATGACCAAAGAGAATTCATTATATATACTAACTAATATACACATGCTACAAAAAACTATATTACAATATTAACTTATAATATATAAGCTATATGTATATAAATAGCCAAAATGACTTAACAATTCATTTCTGTATCTTACTATAACGTATATATAAACAGATCTATTATATGAAGTTATTTCCAAGACAAGCTCATTTACAACTTATATACGCGTAAAGATTAAAATAAACTTACACAAATATTTGCAAAAACTAATATATGTATATGCGTGATTTGTAAACATATGCCTGAAACTAAATATACCTTTACAACAGCAGCTTATATATATCACTTTAAAAACTAATATAATACTAAAATATACCTATCATAATATAAAATATCCTGTAAACAACGTATGCAAATCAGGTGTATATACATATTCACTGTAAACAAACAATCTATATACCTTCCATTGTAACCAGAGAGAAGAAGAAGATCTCGCAAAATGGGAGATTGGGAGGGAAGCTCGGGTAGGCTAGCTTATGTGGTAGGTTTCAGCCATCAGTGGAAGGGTAGGCGGTGATGGCAAACAAGTCGGAGGTGGGTCGGAAAGGCACGTTGGGTTCGGCTAGTGACAGTTCGGTTGTGGCTTGCTGGCGGTAGCAGGAAGCGAGGAGAGGAGGAGCGGAGATGGCGGACTTGACTGAGTGGCCCGAGGCTGTGCATGCGAGGGTGGAACGGCGGTTTCAAGAGGGAGCCTTGGTTAGTTTGGGTTCGGCGTGCGCGAGCTAGTTGGCCGAAGGGAGAGTTGCGTGAGGCTGATGGGTGGCCAGGGTGGTGGGCTGGGTGAAGCGGCCGACCATGGGAAACGTGGAGGACAAAGGCGAGAGGTGGTGATGGCTGTTGCTGGGTCGGGTAGCTGGACTTGTGGTGGTTGTGGCACTGACAGGTAAGACGCACGAAGTCATGGGAAGGAGAGGGAAGGAAGACAAGAGCAAGCACAGCAGGTAGATCCAAAATTATGAAAGCTATTAGTTAAAGGCCCTTGTTTATAAATATATGTTTATAATATGAACAGAAGAAAGGAAATATGAAAGAGAGCAAGGAAAGGTTGCTAGTGAGAAAGAAGTAGTAGGCTTCAGACTTATGTATATTAATATATGTATTCTCTCAAAACATAAACAGTATGGAAAGAAGGAAAGAGTGAATGGATGAGACAGAGGACTCTCTTGGAACCAGCAATTATAAATTTTACGGGTGGGAATGTTAAGAGGTAGAAGTAAATCTTGGGAAAACAAAAGTCCAACTGAAAATAAGTAAATGTTAGTGACTATTTGTTTAAGCCGTTCGAAAATTTGAGTAGACACAGAGTATCAAAAGTTCAAACAAAATGGATACCGATACGATGAACCGTTCCATGGTTTCAATGCGTACCTTATTTCGAAATATAGAAATGAATACACTGTTGAGATCAACATGATGAGAAAATCAAAACGGCATACAGATATCAGTGATACGATTGAATTTTAAAAATTCGAATTTTCTACTATCGAAAAATGCAAGAAAAACGCAGAAAAATAAGATCGACGGAGCTAAAGAAGTCCGAATTTGGAAAAATGAAAAATGACGTCTTGCTCAGAAGATGTTTTAGAATTTTTCTATGTAAAAATATTTAGGTTTCGAAAACATTTTATTTTCATTAATTCCTAACTGATTAAATTGAAATAAAATTACACACGAAATAAACTTTCATATTTTTAGATGAAAATTACAGTTTGCTATGTTTAAATAGACGCATTTCAAATATTAAATTTTTATTTCAAAATTTTATTATTTAAAATTTCACGAAAATTCAATTAATTAAATAAATAAAACGACTAAAATTTACGGGCCGTTACACTCTGCTAAACTCAAAACTTTTCTTCCCCGAAAAGGAAGAAAACAAGTGAATAGAAACAACCAAAAGAAAATAGACTTGAATTACAAAAAAAACAATTAATTTAAACCATATAAATTTCAATTTAAATTAATTTATATTCAACAATTGACTTAAATTCAAGATAATTCATTATGTTGATTTTATTTCTATTTATTAATATTTGATACAAAGTTTTTTTTTCAAACAAAATTTTATTTAATTTGTCTCATTTACTATTCAATCAACTTATTTTTCTATTTATCTCTATTAACATCTTTTATAATTAAAATTTTAAGTGTATGATATTCATTATAACCCCTCAAATTTTATCTATAAAATCCTTTAACATTATTTTACATTGTATGATATTCAATTACATAGTTAACTTTTGAAAATTTAGGTAAGTTATATATAATGCAATTGAGTATTATCCAAATAAAGTTTTACCGTTCACTTATTTCAAGTTAAGTATTTATTCAAAAAAATTGGCTTCATTTCAAAATTTGAAATCATAAATTTTAAGAATTAAATTTACGATTAACTTCAAACAATTTTAGAAACAAATAAATATATATATACACACACATTCAATATATCACATCAAATCTATAATCATATACCAATATATATAAATCAAGACATAATTTAGAAATTCAAATCTTTTTAAATTTTCCAAATCAAAGTGTAGCAAGGCTACTAATAAGTCTCTTCACTTCGAAACTCGAAAATGAATGTCGATGATGCGGCCGTCATTACCGAAATTATTTTCCAGCAACAAAGAGAAGAACACTGATTAAACATCTAAAATTTCTTTGAAATGATTTATATTCAAAAATACTTTAGATAATACATTTTAAGACCTTTAAAACCAAAGTTTGAAATTTTTGGTAATTAAATTCTCAAATTCTAATTTAAATTCACTTCAAATTCCAATCAAATTATACCCAAGTTTATAAATTCATTTATTGATGTTATGCAATAGTCAATGGTTTACAACACAATAAATGAAAATCAAATATTATCATTTCCGACAACAAATTCATTAACAATTTAATTTCAAAGAAATTTATACTTATATATAATATAATCATACAAAACTATTTTGTTCACCAAATTCGAAAATACTATTGTGTCAGTTTGCTCTGTTAGAGTGTTTCGGAAATCATATCGATAGCGTTGATCAGACGAATAGATCGAAAACCCAAATCAACATCAACGCTCAAACAACACAATATATATAAAACATTTTTAATATGAATACACAGATACACTTCCTCGCTCGATGATACAAGAATGGATTTCAAAGAAAGAATATAGAGATTCAAATTTGATAGACTCGTATCAAAGAAAATTTTCGATTCGAAGATAAGTTCGAAACAAACATATGATGATTAATAACAAAGAACGAAGATTGATAAGTTTATATAAATCGTGGGCAACCTTAACCGGGTCGACCGAGACTTCAAGAATTAGATCGATATGGAATTCTGAGGCAAATACACACCCGATCTCAAGAGATAGAATTCGGGATATCTAGATATATTAGCATCTAAACAGAGGATATATATAAATCTCCGGTGAATCGATGCTATTGTAAATGAGTTTCACCCCTTTACAATTCATATGAATGTTGGCGAGACCGCCAATCCATTATAAAGATCATTCGAAGTGGAGTTATGGGATACTCCAGAATTCATACGAATATGAATAGTGAGGGACAAGAATGAATTTCGAAACCAAGGGAACGTTCCAAAATTCAAGGGAATCGAGTCAAAAAGGAAGAGATTCAAACTCGAATGAAAGTGATTCTGTAAATACATTTACCCTATATGCTAAGTTTTGCCTAGAGTTACCAAAGCTCTGATACCAACTGTAACGACACGTTATTTTAGATCATTCGCATCCGCACATGTCGGACTTGAGTAATTCGAAATACCGAATTGTTAATTTAAATTTGGAAAAACTGAACATATACAGTAAATAAATGATCACAGATCACAGACATAGAGTAATAAATGCAGCGGAAACAAAAGATAGTAGTTCATGAAGCTATTATATATATAACAGAGTTAAATATGTTACAACAGAAGTCTCGAATACAGTGGTCAAATACAAGAATCAGAATGCTCATTGGAAACAACTGAATATCTGAAAGCTGGATAGGTAGCTGGATCTCCAAGCAAAGCTCCGACTCCAAAGGCGAGTCTTGAATACTGGTACATTCAGTCTGACCCGAGCGTAAAGCAAAACACAAAACACTTGAGTCAAGATTAACATTCTTATATCAATAAATCCAACTCAAGTGAAATAACAACTGAAATACAAGTAACTCAAAGGACGTTGGAATAACTGACCTCTAAGGATCCATTAAACTATCTACTTTGTAGTAATATAGGCTAAATAGATAATATCTATGAGTAATATAAAGTATCAAAATAGTGTTAAGGCATTACCATTTCCCCCTTAACACATTTTATATAAGCGTTATAGTCCATACAGCACTGTAAATTCCACCGTAAACTAGTGGGCTATCAATGAGTACTCCATAGGTATAATACAATACAAATTCGTAGTGGTCACGTATATAGGAATATAAGTACGACAAGGCACATGAAGCAATACCCAAGGTAGTGAAACTACCGTTTGCCTGATCCGGACTAGTTAGAATGCATCGCCTAACGATCGCAACACCGCGAAACAACACTCCTAAAATTTCGAGGGTGCACCAATCAATAACAAGTGATGAGTAGTTTACGAAGAAGTATGTTCGCTTGAGATGGCTAACTCCATTTGTCCCGGCACGGCTCATGTTTTAGTCATTTCCAATTTGACACAAGTGTCAAGGCTGTCCATTATCGTTCTCTTTCTTCAGTCATCACGTACATCTTTCCAACCTCTTCATTCTGGATCACACTCCGCGTATAGTTATTAAAGTGTTTTTCGTTTTAGACAGAGTATGTCCATAACCGATTCTGATTTCTTTAATAACTTTCGTAATTACTACACCGATTGGTCGTTTAATATATTTCAAAACCAAATCAAATTCAGTTTCAATTAGAATTTGTAAACAAACATTCCATTTGTCTTTCTATATAAATTTCCATAATTTACGTTCAAACTTCCAAATTACCAATTCAAAATCTAAAAATTCAGTTTCAATTTTTATTTAAAATAATTCCTATATTGATTCAAGTTCGTATATACGTTTCATTCCAAAATCATGTAAATTAATTTAATTTAACATTCAAAACAGTTTAAAGTAATTAATCGATTTCATTCAATTATTCGTTAAGTTAATTTATTTTTCACACAATCCTATTCAATTTCCAATTTATTAAATCAATTACTTAAGTTCAACTCCATTATATCAAAACTTACAAATTGAATTAAATTAAAATCGTCAAATCAAGTTCTTTAAATTTACAAGTCTTACATTTATTTCAATAAATCACATTTTATTTCTTGTTAAAGAAATTCAATTTCACGTATTTATTTATTTAGTTACAAATTTCAAAAGAACTCAATTAATAAAGAAACTTAATTTCACTTATTCAAGAAGTTCGATTTACTTATTAAAGAATTCAATTTTATTTACTTATTAAATAATTCAATCTTATTTAATTATTAAATAATCTCAAACTTAATTATTAAATAATTTCAAAACTTAATTATTAAATAATTTCAAAACTTAATTCAATCGTTTCTTAAATTAGACAACGTTCTTTCATCAATTACTTTGTTAATATTTCATTTCAGATTATTAAATGTTAACATTTAAATTTCACTAGAATTCAACTTCTAACTTCATTTAAAACACTTATTATTTTATTCAAATAAAATCTTTATTTATATTTTTAAATCAAATTATTGACCAATCGGGTTTTCATTTAATTCTCTATCCTAAGTCAAACTTTTATTTGGGTATTTATCATTTCAACCCGATTCCATTTCAATTCAAAAATCAAAGCATAGCAACGGAAACTTGCAGTGTGATAACTGGGATAGTGTCAAAGTAAATAAACAAGCAATAGCAACAATCAATAACAGTTCAATAGTTTATTTAAATAATCCCGAAATAATCGTATTAATTTACATTTGTTGTTTATGCAAATTAATATAATTATCTTTAGAATCTACACTATCATTTCATGTAGATTAAAAATTATTACACTAGTATTTATACGGTTCTTCAATTGATATCTATTATTCAATTTCATACTACATCGATTTAAACAACGTACATTTAAATGGTTCAAGGTGTAATTAACCATATTTCTACATGTCAATTTATTTAACATTTAAAAGGGTCACATTGTACAAATTAACTAGTCAAATTCATTACATATATCAATTTTTAATTATTACCATCCTATATCAAATTCAATTTCATATTATTTATCACTTTAAACAATTAACAATTTAACGTCCAATGTAAACATCAATCAATCAATAAATTATCAATCAAATTGGATTATTATCGTATAATTAAGTATAATGGTGTTAGATGTCACAGGTGAACTGATACAGGTAATAACATATATAACAGTGCAAATAACTAACAGCATCATATTTCAATTGTCGTTTCAATTGAAATCAAATTTAATAAACAAAAGAACATCAATCGTGAGTGATTTCTCACCTTTCGAGGCTAGAGTGAACGAGACTGAGATGTGTTACGAATCCGAGCACGAGATCCAAAGCAAAGTTAGATGGATACAGATTCGACAGACAAGCTGAAAGATGAAGATTTGATGACATCAAATTAGAACGGGTTCGATGATGATAAATAGTAAAAGAGATCTTGCATATAACTATATGTAACTATATATATAAATCCTATTCTAAATTCAAACATATTTTAAATAAAATACATATATGAATTCAAATTACTGTTTAAACTAAAACTCATATATAAAAACGCTAAATGTATTTTCAAATCAATATTTAATATATATAGAATAATATAATTTCTTTAAATTATTACATGAAAAACTTCATAATATTTTCAAATATCTCTATCTATTATAGTCGAAACAGGTCAGGCTTATGAAATCACAAAACAACTGACACAAGACAAAGTAAACTATATATAAAAATATAAACAAAACGTATACACGTATTCAATAAAAAAATCAGGCAAATCAAACTTACTATATATAAAACACAGCCCAAATGAGCAAAGAGAATTCATTGTATATACTAACCAATATACACATGCTACAAAAAAAACTATATAACAATATTAACTTATAATATATAAGCCATATGTATATAAACAGCCAAAATCACTTAACAATTCATTTACGTATCTTACCATAACGTATATATAAACATATCTATTATATGAAGTTATTTCCAAAACAAGCTCATATACAACTTATATACGTGTAAAGATTAAAATAAACTTACACAAATATTTGCAAAAACTAATATATGTATATGCGTGATTTGTAAACATACGCCTGAAACTAAATATACCCATACAACAGCAGCTTATATATCACTTTAAAAACCAATATAATACTAAAATATAACTATCATAATATAAAATATCCTGTAAACAACGTATACAAATCAGGTGTATATACATATTCACTGTAAACAAACAATCTATATACCTTCCATTATAACTAGAGAGAAGAAGAAGATCTAGCAAAATGGGAGATTGGGAGGGAAGCTCGGGTAGGCTAGCTTGTGTGGTGGGTTTCGGCCATCAGTGGAAGGGCGAGCGGTGATGGAAAACAAGTCGGAGGTGGGTCGGAAAGGCACGTTGGGTTCGGCTAGTGATAGTTCGGTTGTGGCTTGCTGGCGGCAGTAGGAAGCGAGGAGAGGAGGATCGGAGATGGCGGACTTGACTGAGCGGCCCGAGGCTATTCATGCGAGGGTGGAACTGCAGTTTCAAGAGGGAGACTTGGTGAGTTTGGGTTCGGCGTGCGAGAGCTAGTTGGCCGGAGGGAGAGTTGCGGGAGGCTGATGGGTGGCCAGGGTGGTGGGCTGGGTGAAGCGGCCGACCATGGGAAACGTGGAGGACAAAGGCGAGAGGTGGTGATGGCTGTTGCTAGGTCGGGTAGCTGGACTTGCGGTGGTTGTGGCACTGACAGGTAAGACGCACGAAGTCATGGAAAGGAGAGGGAAGGAAGACAAGAGCAAGCACAGCAGGTAGATCCAAAATTATGAAAGCTATTAGTTAAAGACCCTTGGTTATAAATATATGTTTATAATATGACCAGAATAAAGGAAATATGAAAGAGATCAAGGAAAGGTTGCCAGTGAGAAAGAAGTAGCAGGGTTCAGACTTATGTATATTAATATATGTATTCTCTCAAGACGAAAACAATATGGAAAGAAGTAAAGATTGAATGGACGAGACAGTGGAGTTTCTTGGAACCAGCAATTATAAATTTTACGGGTTGGAATGTTAAGAGGTAGAAGTAAATCTTGGGAAAACAAAAGTCCAACTGAAAATAAGTAAATGTTAGTGACTGTTTGTTTAAGCCGTTCGAAAATTTGAGTAGACACAGTGTATCAAAAGTTCAAAAAAAATAGGTACCGATACGACGAACCGTTCCACAGTTTCAATGCGTACCTTATTTCAAAATACAGAAATGAATACACTGTTGAGATCAACATGACAAGAAAATCAAAACGGCATACGGATATCAGTGGTACGATTGAATTAAAAAAATTCGAATTTTCTACCATTGGCAAAATGCAAGAAAAAGGGAGAAAAATAAGATCGACGGAGCTAAAAAAGTCCGAATTTGAAAAAATGAAAAATGTCGTCATGCTCAGAAGATGATTTAGAATTTTTCTATGTAAAAATATTTTGGTTTCGAAAACATTTTTATTTTCATCAATTCCTAACTGATTAAATTGAAATAAAATTACACACGAAATAAACTTTCATATTTTTAGATGAAAATTTACAGTTTGCTATGTTTAATTAGACGCATTTCAAATATTAAATTTTTATTTCAAAATTTTATTATTTAAAATTTCACGAAAATTCAATTAATTAAATAAATAAAACGACTAAATTTTACGGGCCGTTACATCGAAGCTCAAGTGGTTGACGATGTTCTGGGTAGGCTCGTAAGGTTTCAGGTGAACTTCTGGCGGCGATACGTGAAATTTTTGTCGACCGGGTTGTGTTTAGGTGTTGCACGATTGATCAAATTTGATTTTTAGGTCGGATTCGTCGAACTGGGTAGTTGAGTTCGTCAATGGGGTCGACAGTGACTTGTGGGTGGTCGCGATGTTGGTCGAAGAACGTTCCGATGATCGTGCATATGCAGCCACGTATGCATGTATCAGCTGCTGTTCGAAGTTTTGGGGAAGAAAGAACGCTCTCGGTTCCAAACTCGAGAAAGATATGGGTTCGAGTCGAAGAAAATGGAACGCGAGTGGTTTGAAGTAAGGCTCGAGAAAAATTACAGGTTGCTTCGGGATGGACTCGAGTTATCTCGAGTTGAGGTAGTGAAAGGTTTAAAACAAATCAAGTTTTAAATTTTAAATTTATCAAGTTTTGAATTATCTTTTAAAAATAAATTATCTTTTAAATGATAAATATTGTATTGTTAGTGGGAATTGGCTAAACACTTTAAAAGGAATTATTTTAATTAATCAAATTTTAAGTGTGTGATATGTATATACTTTCAGTTATTAACTTTTAGGATTATTCAGAATGAAATTTAATAGTTCGGTTAAGAGATTAATTATGAAGATAAAATGTTTTTATTAAGTGACTTGAGAATATAAGTAAACTTGTTGGATAATGATAAATTTATATAAAGGTTGATTAACCAAGTGATCAAATAATAATTATATAGAAGATAATTAATTTATGTGATTAATTAAGGTAATTAATTTGAGGATAATTAATTAATTAAAAGTTAATTAATTAATACAAATGACTAAGGGATAATTAATTAATTAATGGTTATTTAATTTAATTAATTAATGATTAATTAAATGATAATTAATTAAGGTTGATTAATTATGTAATTAACCAAAAGGGTAATTTTAATTAATGTGATTTATTAAGGGTAATTAATTAAGATGGATAATTAAGAATTAATTCATTAATTAATTAATACTGAATGATTTGTAATTAATTTATCAGGATTGAGAAATTTATTCATGAGTAAATAATTTAGGATTAAACAACTAATTGATCCAGTTTATAAATGATCATTGAATGCTTGGATTGCTTATAAATGTTTGTATTGTATGAAATGCCTTGAATTGATTGTTATCTCTGGATTGTAATATTCTGTTATGTGAATTGAGCTGTGTGTAATTTATTTATTTATTCATTTTATCTGTGATACATTTATCTGTGAATCTGTGTATAAAGGTAAGCGTTATAGGAATATACCGCTTATCGGTATTGATATGATTGAATCTGTGATGATTGATGTTGTTGCACTATTGTGTAAAACCCCTGGACTACACCATACACACACAAATATAGATTGCACAAGGAAATTGTTAAGTCACAGATTTTTGAAATGGTTTTAAAATTGATTTTTGAATCTAAATGGTTTCGGAAATTTAATTAGATTAAATTTGAAAAGATTTTGTAAAGAAGTTTTGAAGATGAAAGTTATTATGAATAACTTAATAAAGTTTTAAGGTTTAAATAATTTGATTTGAATTTGAATTCAATATTTGAAATTGAATTTTATGATTTGGAAACTATGGTTTAAAAAGGTTATACAAGTTATAAAGGTGTTTATATGGGCTTTAAACCATTTAAAAGGTATTGTTTTGGGAATTTAAATTTAAACCCAAGTTTTATACTTGAATGACTTTAACTTATGTGAATGTAATCAATTTTTCCAAAAATGAAAACTATTTGTTTTTAGATAATAAAAGCTTTCATATAAGGAAAGAATTTCCAAATTGTGTTAAAGGGATTTCAAGTTTTTGAAATGAAAATAGTTTGAAAGCTATGAATAAATCTTTGTGGAAAATGGTTGAACTTTGTTTGAAATTGAAGTATCTTTTGTATAAAAGATTTGAAATGGGAATTGTTTTGAAAGATATGAATGAATCTTTGGAAATGGTTTTGAAAACTGTGTGTTTGAGTCTTTGATTTGAAGATTGGATAAGTTAATCCAATTTGAAAAGGAAATTGTTTTTGAAAAGCCATGAATGAATCTTTGTGAAAGATTGGTAAACTTTGTGAAGTGAATCTTTTTGTTTAAAGATTGAAAATGGTAATTTGTTTAAACCATTTGAAAGAAAGGTTTTGGGTTTTAAAGTTGCGACTTGACTGAAATCCCAATATCCATATGTTTTTAAATATAGCGCTCATTATTCGGTTTAGCCGGGAGAGGACCTTGTGTTATATAATCCATTCTGAATAATGATACGACGATATGGATAGCATTTGAAGACCAGTGGTGAATATCGGGTTTTTTGAGAACAAAAGGATAACCTGTCGATTGTCTCTGCACCGAGTCACGACGGTATTGAGATCTCCATATGTGACGGAGAGTCCGATCGGGATTGGGAATTCCCAGATTTGCAAGGGCTTCTTCGGAAGCGCCTTCGGTTTTGTTCGAACCCAGAACAGGCTTGTATGGATGTGTGTCTGACATTACACTTTGAGATGTAAAACCGGTTTCTATCAAATACATTTCTGTTTGGTGGCGGAGAATTTATTCTCTTAGTTTAACACCCTTCTCTGAGACATACGAACTCAGAGGTTATGTACTTGATGGTTACCAGTAATACATTCCATATTTGGTAATGTGGCATACAAAGTGTTGCTGATCATTTGTTGATCAAAGCATGGCTTTGTGAAAAAGCGACGTGACTTCGTCGAGCCTCACAACCAGATAATGGTCGAAACAGGAATCATGGCAGCAAGGTTATTTGAGGGTAGCTCCCCCTGTGGGTATGACCATTTCCTTCAGGATAAAAAGTGATATCATGGTATGGAGCCCAGATATTTACTTATGTTGATTTTGAAAGTGGTATCATGTTATGGAGCCTAGATACTTTACTGTGTGGTTGTTGGATTAAGGTCCCTCGGATAAAGGTCGGTAATGACCGGAGGATGGCATGCTTGCGTCAGTAGTAACTTCCAGACAAAGGTAACCCGGCCTTGTGTAGCAGATATCCGGTTAGGTTCTCGGGGGCGTCCCTCCAAAGGCGTTCCACTGTGGGAAGTTCCTTTGCCTGACCATTTGTTGGAAATCCAATCATCCAATACGCGCCTTGTGCGGTTTTAGTTTTAGAAACTGCCATTTAATATAGTAGCTATAGTATGCATACTATAATGGTATGTGTGATGGCTAAGATTAATATTATACTTTCGAAATGTTTTCTGCACTATGCATTAATAATAATATCAAAATGATTTTCACGTATCAAGCATTTTTGACTGTCATAAGGAGAAATCTCCTCCAAGTGTGCGCTTGCAATATGTGTGTGGCGGGAGACATTATGGCAGTTTCATTTTCCAAAAAGCATTGCGGATTTTAATTTTAAATTATTTTGTTGTTTGTTTTAAAAGATGAACTGTTTTTGTTTGCTCCCACCAGTCCCATGACTGACCCGGAGTTTATTTTTCCTTTCCTAAATGCTAGGTGCCCATAATTTTCTGCACGGGCGGTCTGGAGTTGGGTTTTTCAGATAGTCGAATAATAGGAGTATAGTAGATAGCTTTCAGCCTTTGGATTTTGACGATAGCATTTTGGGATCGCATTTGCTTAAGCCAACTTGATGATGGTTCTCGCTTATTGGATTGGAGATCTTAGGAGTTTGGCATTGAAGACATTATCTTTCCGCTGCTATTTCTTGTATCTCTGATGTATATTGATATTCATTGTATCATTATTGTATCAGATATTGTATTCATTGTTGTATCAATGATATTATTCATTTTCTTCCTCTGTATTGTTGTACTTAATTTATTATAAGCTCCTGCAAACCAGATTCGACATTCGAATCTGCAGCATTTGAATACGGGTGAAGTATTCGGTGTTGATTTTCGAAGGTTGACTCGGGGACGTTAGAAGATTATTCATAATATTCACATTAAAATAAAGTTGCATCTATTTTTGGCCAAAACAAAAACTGATTATTATTTTGTAGATAATATTTGGTATATATGAAAGCAATTTTCAAACATAGATGCTTCCACTAGCATGTATCATATGGTATGCTTCCACTATTTCTGCCGCTATAGTAACAATATTTAAAATACCTAGCTCCATGTAATCACTTATATGAGCTATATCTTTCTATCGCTGCAACTAATTCACAACCGAGAGTTCGCGATCAAGGGCACCGAATTTTTTTATACAAATTCATTCTGTTATCCATAACATATTATGGAGACTAAATAAGTTGCATATAAGTAAATAGGTTGAAAGTAACACTTCAATAATCCAACTAATATGCCTATTGGTAGTCCATGTTCTAGTGTTATTTCAAACAATGAGACTAGTATTGTATTCAATTGTATTGAACACATATCCTCACACTTATCTTTACTTCCTCGTTTGGAATGAAAGAATCTGCTCGAAAATTCATATCTTGCGAAACATGGCTCTTCAACATACAACTTATTTATATGATTTAATATGGTTCGAATGTCCATACCCTTTTTTATAGTTTAAAACTCATAGAAGATAATACACAACCTTGGAAAATTGATGGTTAAGTTACTAAGGCTCGAAACTTTTAATGGTTATATTATTCGGCTCTTGCATAAGCATTGAAGCAACATGCCAAAAGGTTAATTTATTGGAAAGTACATTTTTATATCAATCTTTAATTAAGTTCATTTAGTATATTTCGATTGACAAACAATTTTATCAAATAGATTGATGGTACAATTTCATTGAAGTAAATTATTATAATGTTACATATGTCCTTATACCTATTAGAATAATAAAATGTGATTTATTTATTTATCTAACAAAGCTCCCACTAGATTTTTTATATCTTGTTAAAATAGATGCATAAATTTTTGACTCCGCTAATGGGTGTTGGTATGCATAAATTCGTGACAACCTAACCATGAATTATGTACCCCTTGGGAGTTCCAAAAAGGGCATATAAGTACTTACCAATCTAGGAATATTTAAGGCATCACTGCACATATTATGTAACTTAGGGACTACCAACAACTATACATTTGCAAGTACTCTGCTTAAATGAAAATAACGGAAGTAAAATTATATTTTGAAATTCAAATTTTCAAAATATATTTATGTAATAACTCGGATTTTCAGACATCTGTAATTGATAAATAATTGATAGGATATTGATTTAACAAATAAAGATGATGATAAATATTTATACTTGGATAAATATTTATTTTATATTCTTATAGTATAATTATTTAAAGTTATGTTTTGAAAGTTAATATGGTGATTTCCTAGAGTTATTTAAAAAGTTTAGTTCTACATTTTAACATAGTACTTATATATATCAATTTAAATACAATGACAAATTAGAGTATAAATATAAACAAGATTTAATAAAAGGGGTTAATATTCTATCCTTCTAATTTATACGTGTGCTCAATATAGTTTATATGTAATATAAATACATAAAACAAATTATAAAACATAAGAATATTAATAAAGGAATTAAACATTTGTAAGACTTTTAATATATGAAATGAACACTTGTAGCCTTTATAATACATGTAAAGACAAGTGGCTAAAAAGAAAAAAAAGAAAAAATTGTTATTTTTGTTAAAATATAAACATCTCCTTACTCCTCTTTCATTTTTTTTATCAATCCATTCTCTAAAGTATTTTCAAACTAGAGATTTAATCAAGCTTCCATATTTTCCAACTTGAGATCAAACAAGAAATTAAACTTAGGCTGCAAATGTTTTGTCTCCACCCTAGAATATCAAGCAAAATAATCATGCAATCTTCTCAGCAAAATTTTCAACCTGCATAAAAAATCAGGATAAATTTCAATGTTCCCAGTTTCAAAACAATCCAGGTTCAAAGCTTCAAACTGTTTAAGCTCTGCGCATCAAAATACAAGTGAGTAGACAATTTTGAATTTAAGTTTTAAAATCTGTGAAACATGTTGCATGCAGTAAAACTTCAGATAAATTGTAAAATTATTTGTTGATTGTTATATATGAATTCATATGTATATATTATAAAGATTTTTGAAATGCATGTCAGTGTTAGCCTTGTTCTTCATTTCCAGATTTTAGATAGGGTATAAAATTAAGTGCTTTGCATCTGATAATTGTTAGACTTTAATATATAAACAAGAATTGATTATTATATCAATGTTTCAATTTTGAAAATGGTTCCAGGCTAAATCTGAAAATATTTTGAATAATAAAAGAAAGAACAGTAAAGTTCCAAACCATATCAAAACATCAACTTAATAATTTGATGATTCCAGTATATAGCCTGAATATATTTCGAAATTTAGGATTTTTGAAATAAAAATCACAATTTTTAGTAGAGTTTTGATTGAGCATTCTTAAGATGATCAGAAAATGGGATTATAGCTATTTCTGGCGATCGTTGGACTTTTGGGTTGGTCGTGGTTTCATAGAAGCCTGCGTGGCGATTGGGAATGCCAATTAAAATGGGGGAAGTGATGTTTGATCGGAATAACGTTGGCAGGGGATCAAAGTAGGGTTTAAACCCTCATTCTGGTCGAGGTCAGGATTTGGGGCATTACGGTGTCTTTGGATGATCGGGAATCATGAGACCAAAGGGGAAGGCTGTGGGAAGGACCTACGAGTGAGTTGACGGAGTTTCACGACTTTCGATGATCAGCGGCGTCGTGTTGAGGCGGTATTTTTAGAGATGGCTGCTGATTTTTTGGATCGAGATAACTCGATTTCGATCTCGACTATGTTTAGGGGATTAAGTTATTGTGATCGGAAGAGGGGACGACCGTTGACTGGTTGGTGGTTGTCGTGAGTGCTGGAGCTTCGCCAACGGTTAGTGTACATGCACAGGTGCCATTGCGTATCTGATGATTCTGGGTTGTTCGAACTCGGGGAAGAAGCGTGATTTACTCGGCATTATGCACGAGTTATTTTAAGAACACGCACAGGTATTTTTAACAATGCAAGCTAAGTAAAAGAAAGGGGGAAGCACAGGAAGGTTGAGGTAATACTTGAGTTTTTGTTGGGGTTGCTGGCTCGAGGAGAAATCGAAGATGGATCGGGTTTTGATACGGGAAGATTAAGATCTGGCTCGGGTATTTATAACAGCTTTAAATCTAATAAAGGTAAGTATTAAAAATTTAAATGAATCTATTTTGAGTTTTCTTAAATATAATTTCAATTTTCTATTTTGATTTAAGATATGGTAAGTTTTGTTTAACTTAAGCGTAACAAGTAAAATATTTTAAAAAAAATTATGCTTAATTTAATTTTAATATAAGTTAAGTAAATAAGAAAAAAATATAATAATAAGTGTTTAAGTTTATGGAGTAATTAAATAATTAGTAAAGGTAATGAAAGACTTAGATAATTTATGATTAATTAAAATAAAGAAGTGTTAAAAAGGGAATAAATTAATTAATGATTTTGGATTAATTTATTTGTTTATAACTGAGAGTTATAACTTAAATTAAAGTTGATTAACTGAAAATTTAAGTACTTTTGGGTTAATTACCTGGTGTAATTAGTATGAAGAATAATTACTTAGTAGAAGTAATTAATAATTAATTACTTAGTGCAATTAATTTAAGAATTGAGTAATAAAGGTGATGGTAGTAATTTAAGTAATGTAATTAATTAAGAGTAATTAATTACAGAATGAGATAAATCAAGGGAACTAATAAATAAAGGTTAAGTATGATTACTTAGGATAATTAATGAGGTGTAATTACTTAGTAAAGCAATGAGTGATAATTACTAAATGTAATTAATTAAAAGAAAATTACTTGATGGGAGGTAATTAAAGGATAATTACTTGGTGGAAGGAACTAAGTGGTAATTACTCGGTGTAATTAATTAAAGGATTTATTAATTAATTAAAAAGATTAATTAATTAATTTAAGTAATTAAGAATAGTTAATTACTAAATATGATTTATCAAGATTAATTAATGACTGTGATAAATTTAAGGTTGATTATTAAATGAAGGACGAGTTGTTTACATTATGATAAAATTAATTAAAAGCTAATTACTGAATGTAATTAGGTAGAATAATTAAGGGGTGATTAATTAATGGTTGTAATTAATTAATAAACAGGATTTGGGGTGATTGCGTAATTAATTTAATTTGTTTAAATTAATTAGAGTGGAATGACTAATTTATCTTGCTTATGAATGATTGAACAATATTGTATGCCGGAGATTAGTGGATATCTCTGATAAGTGATTTGTGATGCTATGTGAGATGAGATGATTGGTGTAAAAAAAAAGATAATATGGCTATCCATCGATGATAAATTACAGTGCGAGGAGTGACATCCTATTTTAAATAATAGTATTTCACTTGAATAACATGGGCTAAGATGTTATTGAATTCAAAGAGACCGGAGTCGGGTATTAGAAAATACCCGAAACCACTTCGATTTATT
The DNA here is from genome assembly GCA_030765085.1 of Allium cepa. NCBI lineage: Eukaryota > Viridiplantae > Streptophyta > Magnoliopsida > Asparagales > Amaryllidaceae > Allium > Allium cepa. The sequence goes on along the minus strand of CM060928.1, from coordinate 844,687,683 downwards.
AAAAATTGATATCTGAAATCAAGAGGCTGAAATGGAATGATTAGAGTGAATTGGATCATTTAATCTAAGTCCTAGCACTTAGAAATTGATGTGTGGAATAAGTGATGTTATAATAACTTGAGAAGTTGTAAATTGATAAGTTACCCCGGGTTTATATAAGTTGTATGCTTTAGTATTTATTGTTAGATGAGTTCACTCACGCTGGTTTCCAGCCTGACCCGGGTGTTACTTTGTTGTAATGCTCGGGTCAGACCGAGTATTACAGATTTTCAAGTAAGGACGTTCTGGAGCTCAGGAGGCGAGCTGGAGGGCAGGAACATATGGTGTTTCCGCTGTGATATGCTATTATATAACTAGGACATGTTGTCTTAAACTGTCCAGTGTTATGAATTGATTGTAACTCTGATGTATAAAAATGTAAATATACTGATAAGTTTTTCTTTGTAAAACTATTATTTATGTGATGTTATATTTTATCCGCTGCAAATGTGAGATTCTGAGTTTGAGTTTTCTGTCTCTTCTTCTTTCTCTTTCTTCTTTTCACTAACTATCTGGAAATTTCGGAATCGAAATTTCCGGGTCGTTACATTTGGTATCAGAGCTGAAGGTTAAGCGAGAACTTTGGCTTTGGTGGAATTACTCATTAAGGATAGGGTAAGTGGTACCCTAGAATGAGTTGAGTGTATATATACATGAGAGAGCGTACTTGTTATTTTCTTATATAATGATTTTAAATGATTTTATATAAAATATATTTTGATATATAAAGCAATATTTCTTCCTAATAAATATTAAGGTAATCGGTTGTTAAATTATTGAAACTAAATTAGAGGGTAATAGAAATACAACCGAACTAAAATTAAATAAAGATAAGTTTGAAATGGATTCAAACTAAAATCAAAATCTTGAATTAGAGAAGGAGATTCAGAATAAGATAATTATGAATTGGTTTCCAAATATGATAAGCTTGGTTATTATCATAAATGGTTGTTGTATTTAATAATAAAGTGTGTATTTATGAGAAAGCAAAATGAAATGTTTTAAGGAAATAAAACATTTAGGTAAGTATGAATTATAAATTGGAATTGAAAATGATCTGAATTGTAAAGATTTAAATCTGGGTCCAGAATTTGAAAATTGTTTCAAAGTGATATGGAAATAGTAAATAATATTATTGAATGAAGGGATCCTATTTCAAACAAGAGTTGTTTGAAAATTTAAAAGAAATTTGTTTTGAATTAAAAACCAAAGGTGGTTTAAAATTGTAAAGTATAACTTGGTATGTAAAAGAAATTAATATGTATACATGTGGATATACATAATATTAAAGATGGTTTGAAATAAACTCTAAATATTGAGTTAAATCTGGAATGAGATGTGATACCCAAAGTGATAAGTTTTTGAACTTAATAAGTTGAGAAGATTATTTATTAGAAGTTTAAAATTTGAAATGGAAGTCCAAATTGGGTAAGGTTGACTGGATTAAGTGAATTGAGTTTAACTTGGAAAAAGGTTAAATAAGTTGGAATGATCAACCTGATTTGAAAATTTTAAAATGAAATTGGAATTTGACTTTGGAAGTTAAATAGTTAATCTGAATTGGGATTTTGTGTGATCTCAAAATGGGTTTGAGATCTGGAAGTTAGAAATTGATGGATGTTTTAAAATGGATGGGATGATATCATCCTATTGTTATTAATAATCTTTAAATTGTGAATTGGATTTTTTTAAATAAATAAAGAAGTGGATTGTGGTAATATACCCATAGTAGAGATAAATAAATTTAACTTAAATTTAAAATTAAGATATGGAATTCCTTTGAACTTAAGATTTGAATGTTGAAAAATAAATTTTGTAAATTAAAAATTGTTTGAAACTCTTACTTGAACCCTGTAATGAGTCAAGTAAAGATAATTTAAAATGGAATTTTGAAATTTGGGCTCAGAATTAAATTGTTTAAAACTTTAAAGGTAAATTGTTTTAAAGGAATTAAATCAACATTTGAAGTATTAACTCGAATTTTTATAATTCGAGATGGTTTAAATTTGAAATTTGAATTAGTTCAAATTGAATTTGATTTGAATTAATTGAAATGGTGATTGAAGATGTATGAGTATAAGATTCAAATCGAAAATTTGAATTTGATTGATTTGAATAATTTAGGATTTGTAATTAAAGTTTAATAGTTTTAAATTCAAATGGAATTTGAATTGAATTTGGGAGGAAATCAAGAATAATTCAACTTGATTTGGGAATGGAGTTTGAAATTGAGATTAATTCAAACTGGAGTTGAAACGAATTGAAATTGGAACTAGTTCAATTGAAATTTATTTGAATAAGTAGAATTTGAGATCAAGGTTGAATAAAGTTAAATTTGGAAAGAAACTGAGGATAATTCAACTTGAATTGGGGTTGAATCAATTTCAATGGAAATTGAAGTATTTAAATTTGAATTGGGTCAATTTAAATGGAAAATGAATTTAAATTGAATTGATGAGAATGGAGATTGGGAAGTGAGCAATTTTGACTCTGACTATTTTTAATATAATTTGTTTTAATATAAAACCTATTTTTCCAAAGCTATTCATTATATATATACAACCTTTCTTTTAAAAGCCAAACTATCTTATACTTGTTTACCATTATTTTTGAAACTGTTTAATAATTTTTCAACTGTTTTATAAACTAATTACAACATTTCAACTATTTTACAAAACCAATTACTATCTTACTATTATTTAGCAATTATCTAAAATTTCTATAATTATTTTAACTATTTTCTAACTATTTTATACTTATTTTACAAACTAGTAATTATTTTCCAACTACTTATCTATTTTTAAATTTTTCAAGCCATTTTCGAAATAAACTGGTCGAAGTTCAAACTGTTATTTAAATACCCAACCGAGATAAGAATAGAGATGATATTCCAATTGGATTGAAGCAATTATGAGTAAGTGAATGAAAATCAAAGTGGATGTAAATAGAAATGGAATTGATTTGGCTAATAACCAATAAATATAAATACGTAGGGTGTACGTATGTTATTCTATTCACATAGTGATTTGATCCAGATTCGAACATAGAATTTCGAATAGTATGTCGATCCGAATTGAGATTTTTCACTCGATTTTCGACGGCGAACCTGGATATGGATTGTTGATTGGTTCTGGATATGCTCTATCATAGTTATCACTATGCAAGGAGAATGACGGTTTTTGATCAAGAAACCAGATCTGAGTCCGCACTAGGAAGTCGGGTGGACGATGCTAGTTCGAAAATGAAATTGTGTGATCGAGTGAGCGATCAGATTGGTATAGCGTACGGATGATATGTGTACATCATACGGATTTGAATGAAATAATATTAAAAAGGATTAATCGAGTTTGAATATTTGATTTTGAGTAAACAAAGTTAAATATCTTTGTTTTATAAAATGAAACTCCCCTTGTTGAATCTTTTGCTAGAAGAAAAAGGGTTTTTGAAAATGTTTGAAGTATAAAAGGAGTTTTATACAAGTTTGAAATGATCTAAAGTTTTAAAAATTATATATATCTGTATATATATAAAGGATCTTATGAGGATTTTAGAAAAGGTTTTGGGAACCTTTGGATTTGGAAAGGCTTTTAATTTTTAGGTAAAATCAATATGAGAATTTGAAAAGCCTAGTTTGAGAATTATCGATTTTGGAATGATCGATTTTGTGTAAAGGAGCTTTGTATGAGATCATACTAGGTGTATGATTTGAAGATACTGTATGTGTGTAGTATAAAATGTTTTGATGATGGATCTGGGAAAAAAGGCGCTCCCTTGAAATGAACTTCTCAAGAGTGCCATCGGGTGGTGCTACCTTGAGCCCCAATGGGGGGTTCTAAAGTTGATCCTGTGAGGAGTCCGGACAAAACTAGTTCCTGGGGATTATGAGTAGAGTATACTGTAGCAGAAGTCGTGTGCGTCGCTGAGAGTCAACAGTTTGCGTTTGATTTTATATCGGTACACTGCGACCTTAGTATAACATAGCGAAAGTCGTGTGTGCCGCTGAGAGCCAACAGTCTGCGTTTGATTTTATATCGGTAGACTGCAACCTATGTAAGAGTGGAGAAGTTTCATTTCGACAGCGAAAATCAGAGGCCGCTGAGAGCCTGCAGTTACATGGACTTTTGCTATGACGGTAACGTAACCCTGAAATGTAACTGTGATCTGTTGTGTGGGATACATGGCGTAATCGAGAGGCCGCGGAGAGCCTGCAGTTACATGGACTTTTGCTGTGACGGCAACATAACCCTGGAATTTAACTATGACCATGGATGGGGGTGATGATTTCCAGAGCATTCTCACCAAAGACATATCCTCTGTTTTCAAAATTGTTTTCTATATTTTCAATAAAATTATTTTTCAAGTATTTTCACTAGATGTTGAAAATGGGTCTGCTAAGTACTTATAGATTTTCAGTCGTACGCCTGATCGACGTATGACTGAATTTCTATGAGAACAAGGATGGACTGGTTGAGACATCGAGTTATAAAATGTGTTTTTATAAAACTATTTGGCAGTATTATAGATTTTAAAAGGTGTTTTAAAATGATCAAAGAATATTTTAACTGGTTTTAAAATATTTAATAAATTCTGGCTTCGTTCCTTTTCGAGGACGAAAAGATTCTAAGGGGGGAGGAATGTAATAACTCGGATTTTCAGACATCTGTAATTGACAAATAATTGATAGGATATTGATTTAACAAATAAAGATGATGATAAATATTTATACTTAGATAAATATTTATTTTATATTCTTATAGTATAATTATTTAAAGTTATGTTTTGAAAGTTAATATGGTGATTTTCAAGAGTTATTTAAAAAGTTAAATTCTACATTTTAACACTAGTACTTATATATATCAATTTAAATACAATGACAAATTAGAGTATAAATGTAAACAAGATTTAATAAAAGGGGGTTAATATTCTTTCCTTCTAATTTATACATGTGCTCAATATAGTTTATATGTAATATAAATACATAAAACAAATTATAGAATATTAATAAAGGAGTTAAACATTTGTAAGACTTTTAATATATGAAATGAACACTTGTAGCCTTTATAATACATGTAAAGACAAGTGGATAAAAAGAAAGAAAAAAGAAAAAAATGTTATTTTTGTTAAAATATAAACATCTCCTTACTCCTCTTTCATTTTTTTTTAATCAATCCATTCTCTAAAATATTTTCAAACTAGATATTTAATCAAGCTTCCATATTATCCAACCTGAGATCAAACAAGAAATTAAACTTAGCCTGCAAATGTTTTATCTCCAACCTAGAATATCAAGCAAAACAATCATGCAATCTTCTCAGCAAAATTTTCAGCCTGCATCAGAAATCAGGATAAATTTTAATGTTCCCAGTTTCAAAACAATCCAGGTTCAAAGCTTCAAACTGTTTAAGCTCTGCGCATCAAAATACAGGTGGGTAGACAATTCTGAATTTAAGTTTTAAAATCTGTGAAACATGTTGCATGCAGTAAAGCTTCGGATAAATTGTAAAAGTATTTGTTGATTGTTATATATGAATTCATATGTATATATTATAAAGATTTTTGAAATGCATGTCAATGTTAGCCCTGTTCTTCATTTCCAGATTTTAGATAGGATATAAAATTAAGTGCTTTGCATCTGATAATTGTTAGACTTTAATGTATAAATAAGAATTGATTATTATATCAAGGTTTCAATTTTGAAAATGGTTCCACGCTAAATCTGAAAATATTTTGAATAATAAAAGAAAGAATAGTAAAGTTTCAAACCATATCAAAACATCAATCTTGATAATTTGATGATTCCAATATATAGCCTAAATATATTTCGAAATTTAGGATTTTTGAAATAAAAATCACAATTTTTAGTAGAGTTTTGATTGAGCGTTCTTAAGATGATCATAAAATGGGATTATAGCTATTTCTGGCGATCGTTGGACTTTTGCATTGGTCGAGGTTTCGTAGAAGCTTGCTTGGCGATTGGGAATGCCAACTAAAATGGGGGAAGTGACGTTTGATCGGAATAACGTTGGCAAGGGATCGAAGTAGGGTTTAAACCCTCATTCTGGTCGAGGTCAGGATTTGGGGAATTACGGTGTCTCTGGATGATCGGGAATCATGAGACCAAAGGGGAAGGCTGTGGGAAGGACCTACGACTGAGTTGACGGAGTTTCGCGACTTCCGATGATCAGCAACGTCGTGTTGAGGCAGTATTTTTGGAGACGGCTGCTAAGTTTTTGGATCGAGATAACTTGATTTCGATCTCGACTATGTTTAGGGGATTAAGTTGTTGTGATCGGAAGAGGGAACGACCGTTGACTGGTTGGTGGTTGTCGCGAGTGCCAGAGCTTGGCTAGCGGTTGGTGTACGTGCACAGGTGCTATTGCGTATCTGATGATTCTGGGTTATTCGAACTCGAGGAAGAAGCGTGACTCGAGATTATGCATGAGTTATTTCAAAAACACGCACAGGTATTTTTAACAATGCAAGCTAAGTAAAAGAAAGGGGGGAAGCACAGGAAGGTTAAGGTAATACTTGAGTTTTTGTTGGGGTTGCTGGCTCAAGGAGAAATCAGAAATGGAACGAGTTTTGATACGGGAAGATTAAGGTCTGGCTCGGGTATTTATAACAGCTTTAAATCTAATAAAGGTAAGTTTTAAAATTTTAAATGAATCTAGTTTGAGTTTTATTAAATATAATTTCAATGTTCTATTTTGATTTAAGATATGGTAAGTTTTGTTTAATTTAAACGTAACAAGTTAAATATTTTTTTAAAAATTATGCTTAACTTAATTTTAATATAAGTTAAGTAAATAAGAAAAAAATATAATAATAAGTGTTTAAGTTTATGGAGTAACTAAATAATTAGTAAAGGTAATGAATGACTTAGATAATTTATGATTGATTAAATTAAAGAAGTGTTAAAAAGGGAATCAATTAATTAATGATTTTGGATTAATTTATTTGTTTATAACTGAGAGTTATAAATTAAATTAAAGTTTATTAACTGAAAATTTAAGTACTTTTGGGTTATTTACCTGGTGTAATTAGTATGAAGAATAATTACTTAGTAGAAGTAATTAATAATTAATTACTTAGTGCAATTAATTTAAGAATTGAGTAATAAAGGTGATGGTGGTAATTTAAGTAATGTAATTAATTAAGAGTAATTAATTACAGAATGAGATAAATCAAGGGAATTAATAAATAAAGGTTAAGTATGACTACTTAGGATAATTAATGAGGTGTAATTACTTGGTAAAGCAATGAGTGATAATTACTAAATGTAATTAATTAAAAGAAAATTACTTGATGGGAGGTAATTAAAGGATAATTACTTTGTGGAAGGAACTAAGTGGTAATTACTCAGTGTAATTAATTAAAGGATTTATTAATTAATTAAAAAGATTAATTAATGTAAGTAATTAAGAATAGTTAATTACTAAATATGATTTATCAAGATTGATTAATGACTGTGATAAATTTAAGGTTGATTATTAAATAAAGGACGAGTTGTTTACATTATGATATTAATTAAAAGCTAATTACTGAATGTAATTAGGTAGAATAATTAAGGGGTGATTAATTAATGGTTGTGATTAATTAATAAACAGGATTTGGGGTGATTGGTGTAATTAATTTAATTTGTTTAAATTAGTTAGAGTGGAATGACTAGTTTATCTTGCTTATGAATGATTGAACAATATTGTATGCCGGAGATTAGTGGATATCCCTGATAAGTGATTTGTGATGCTATGTGAGATGAGATGATTTGTTTTAAAAAAAAGATAATATGGTTATCTATCGATGATAAATTGCAGTGTGAGGAGTGACATCCTATTTTAAATTAAATAGTATTTCACTTGAATAACATGGGCTAAGATGCTATTGAATTCAAAGAGACCGGAGTCAGGTATTAGAAAATACCCGAAACCACTTCGATTTATTAAAAATTGATATCTGAAATCAAGAGGCTGAATGGAATGATTAAAGTGAATTGGATCATTTAATCTTCGTCCTAGCACTTAGAAATTGATGTGTGGAATAAGTGATGTTATAACAACTTGAAAAGTTGTAAATTGATAAGTTAACCCGGGTTTATATAAGTTGTATGCTTTTGTATTTCTTGTTAGATGAGTTTACTCATGCTGGTTTCCAGCCTGACCCGGGTGTTACTTTGATGTAATGCTCGAGTCAGACCGAGTATTACAGATTTTCAGTTAAGGACGTTCTGGAGCTCAGGAGGCGAGCTGGAGGGCAGGAACGTATGGTGTTTCCCACTGTGATATGCTATTATATAACTCGGACATGTTGCCTTAAACAGTCCAGTGTTGTGAATTGATTGTAAATCTGATGTATAAAAATGTAAATATACTGATAAATTTTTCTTTGTAAAACTATTATTTATGTGATATTATATTTTATCCGCTGCGAATGTGAGATTCTGAGTTTGAGTTTTTGTTTCTTCTTCTTTCTCTTTCTTCTTTTCACTAACTATCTGGAAATTTCGGAATCGAAATTTCCGGGTTGTTAGAATTTAAGAGTGATATTGGTTTAAAAATGAATATATTTATTAATTTTCAAATGATATCCAATATCAAGCATCTATATTAAATACTTATATGATATCCAGTATCACAAACATGCAAAAATACACATATGTATTTACTTTTGCATCGTTAATAGGTTTTAAGTCTATACACATCCATGAACATATAAGATCTAATTTTATTTATAACTTTTATAATTTTAATTGATCTTATATACACGTTCTTTTTTTGATAGAAATGTGTGATCCTCTAATGAAAGATGAGAGCACACATGTAGCTAAATATTATAATACATAAAAAGGTGCTGCCAACATGCTTGGCAGGTGACAAGTCCAAATACTAGAAACAAGTAAAGAAAAAGGTACCCTTAAAATGAGCTCCGGCAAAGCCACCGCCCATTACACCCTAATATCGAGCTCCGGCGAGGCCACTGCCCAATAATAAGGTGTTACCTAGAAAACTGAACAAGCAACAAAATCCAGAGAAAATGATAGCCATCTCCATTAGAAAAGAGACTCTATGAAACTGTCTCGGAAGGAATAGGCAAGACTCGAAAAAGAAATGATCCATAAAGAAGAACTCCAAAAATTGATCCATAAAGAAACTTCACTCTGAAGACATGGAATATCTGAAAGAAAAGCCTGATGCCATCAGAACTCCTGGGCATAGCTATCCTGCACATCTATATAAGGATGCTAGCGATCCTGCAAACCTGAAAAGATAAACTAGCAACCTATCTAATCCAAACCTGAAACAAAACTAGGAAAAATAATTAGTATGAAACACATATATGTATATAAATAGAATTTATATACATATATGTGAGAATAAAATCTAATGAGGAAAATAAAGCAAATAAAAACTAGTATCAAAAACTAACAATACTAAAAACAACTTTAAAGACCTATGATAGGAAGAAAATTAGTATGCATCATGTAAACATCATTTAAATTAGAAAAGGCATTAATATAATTATTATTAGAATCAAAATTATTAATGTTCTGTTTGAATACATTAATATTATTACTAACCTTGTTAAGATAATCCTTAAAACAATTATTTTTGGCTAATTTATATTTAGGATTTGAGACCCAATTTAAGCAAAAAGATGAAATTAAAATGTACCAACTAGATATAATGAATATAGCTATTATTAAATATTCTTTGATTTCTCTCAAACCAAATGTACCAACTAGATATAGTGAAAAGAGTATCAAGCAAGTATATATTATCCTTGTTAAACTTAAATCTAAAAGTATTCCAATAGAAAAACAATCATTAACTCTAGAACTAATTTTATACTCAAAAATATTAAGGGTATTCATAAGAATAAAATGAGTATCCATGCATTCATAATAAATATGATTAATATCTTCAAAATGAGTATTACAAAAATAACATTTATTATCAATGTGAATATTTTTTCTTTTCAAAATTCTATTATATTTAATTTACCATGAATAATAAGCCACATGTGAATTTTAGATTTTGGAGGAGCGTTAGATTTCCAGATAAATTTAATACAATTATCAGTTACACTCAAAAAGTTAATAAATTTGTAAAGAGAATTTGTAGAATATTTCTTACTCTTATCTCACTCCCAACTAATATAGTCATTTTCATTGTCAATATTATAAAGATTTAATCTAGCATAAAGAAAATTAAGCTGTCTAAGGGTTGAAGCTACTAAAATTCTATTAAAACTGAGGATCCAAGGAGGATCATTTTCAGAATTAAAGACATCGGATATAAATGCATATTTAAAGTTACAAATATCATACAATTCTTTGAACTCATTCCTAAGATGAATAGCTTAAATCCAACTATCATGCCAAAAAGATGTATTATTACCTGAGTGAACAATAATATTAACTCCTAAGTTAAAAATCTCACTACATTTTAAAATTAATTTCCAAAAATAAGATTGTTTACGAGTAATCGAAGGACTAATATGGTAGAAACTATTACTACCATTGTAGTAATATTAATATCCTTCCAAATGGCATTATCATTGGTATCTCTAAATTTCCATAACCATTTACCAAGAAGAGACAAATTCATATTACGAAGATTAATGACTTCTAAACCACCACTTTTTTGGACTTACAGACAGTTTCCCAATTTACTAAGCATTTGATGCTACTATTTGGATTTTCACCACTCCATAGGTAATCTCTTCTAATTTCATCTATTTTATCAATCACCCAGTCGGGAAAAAGATGCATAGACATCCAATAGATAGGGAGAGTTGATAAAACAGAATTAAATTAAAACCAGTCTACCTGCTCTAGATAATAATCACCCATTCCAATTAGTAATCCTATTTTTGATTTTATCTATGATTATTAACCAATCATCGTGCTTAAGTTTGGTAGGTCTTATAACAAAACCAAGATAGTCAAATGGAAAATTCATAGTTTTACAATTTATGTATTTGCAACTAAATTTTTGACTTTTTCAAAGTCATTTAAAACTAAAATAGAACTTTTATCAAAATTTATTTTTAAACCCAATAAAAGTTCAAAACTATAAAGAATAAACTTAAGAGCAATTATGTGTCTAGGAAGATGAAAGGAAAAAAGAAAAGTATCATCTGCAAATTGAAGGACTGACAAACCATAACTCGAAATATCATTACCAATATTACCCAAGAAATTATTGTTAACATCATTTTTTATAATCTTAGCAAAAACATCAGCCGCTAAATTAAACAGAAGGGGCGATAAAGGGTCCCCTTACCTTAAACCTCTCTTAGGTTGGATTTTATTACCTAAAATACCATTTACCATAATAGTAGAGTTACTAGTTTTAAGCAAGGTCATGATCCAGTTAATCCATCTATTACTAAAGCCTCTGACATGAAAAATATCTATAAGAAAATCCCAATCAACCGAATCAAAAGCCTTAGCAAAATCTAAATTTAAAATAGCACAAGTAATATTATTCTTACAACAATGATTAATGCATTCTTGTTAACCGCTAAACCATCTGTGATATTTCTACCTTTTATGAAAGCTGATAGAGAACAATCAATTAGGTCATTCATTTTTAAACTAAGTCTATTAGCTAAAACTTTAGAAATAATTTTTACCAAGCAATTAATCAAAGAAATGGGTCTAAAATCTTTTAAAGTATTAGCACCTACTTTTTTGTGTAATAAAATAACATTAGCAAAATTAAATCTACCTGATTGGAGATTTCCATTATAAAATTCATTAAACATACTAATTAAATCTAATTTTAAAACATCCCAAAAAGTTTTATAAAAGAAAATTGAAAATCCATCAGGACTCGGGGATTTATCACCCCGTAAATCAAAAATGGTTTTTCGGATTTCCTCTTCAGTAAAAGGAATATCTAATTCAGAAAGATTAATATTAGAGTCAGTCGGAAAGTTCATTCCATCTAACACTAATTCTATGCTTATTTTTATTGCCAAAAATATCTTTATAATAATCTATAAAAGCCTTATTGAGGTCACGTTGATCAACTAATTCCACATTGTTAACTAAAATGGAACTAATTATATTGCTACATTTTCTACTGTTAGCCATATTATGAAAAAATTTGGTATTATTATCACCTTCATTGATCCACCGGATTTTTTATCATTGTTTCCACATAACTTCCTCTTTTTCAAGAATAGAATTAAGTTCTTCTTTTAAGTTATTAATAGCATTTCGTTCATCTAAACTTAAATGTCTAATTTCTTCTATCTTATTTAGCTTAAGCATCTCATTAAGAATATTTTCTTTTTTAATTCTAATATTGCCAAAAAATATTTTTATTCCAATTTTTAAGAAAATTTCTAAGTTTTCTAAGTTTGAACACAAAAGCTTTAGCAGAATTATCACTATACTTAACACTATAATAACTCAAAGACAACCATATATTGATAATTAAATTTGAAAAACATGGTTCTAGAAGTCACATTTTTTCAAATTTAAAAAATCTACTAATAATTCTATGGCGATCGCAAGAGAGGATAATAGGACGATGGTCTGAAAGGGTGTTAGGCAAACCTGACACTCTATAGATAGGAAATTTATCCTCAATTTCATCGCTAACGAAAAATCTATCTAAGAGAGCCAAGGAGGGAGACTCCCTATTATTACTCCAAGTAAATTCTCTATTGGATAGAGGAATTTCAATCAATTAGAATGAATAATAAATTGATCCAACTCCTCCATGGTAGAATAATCTCCCTCCCGAGGAGAACGCTCCCCAATAAAATGAGTAACATTAAAATCACCCCCCAATATCTAAGGTCCAGGAGAAAAAGATCTGAACTCTAGGCAATCATTCCAAAGAATTCGTCTATCTATTTAGAGTTAGTCCCACAAACATTAGAAATATTTAAAAAGCATTATCAGTTAGATTAATTAAAATGACATGTAAAAGAGTACTGTTTGTGAATACACTGAAGTAATTTAAAAAGATTATCCCTCCAACCAATCATTAAACCCCCAGAAGATCCCACAGAAGGTAAAAAAACCCATTTTCTAAAATGAAAGCCTCCAAGTCTTCTAAAAAAATGAAAATCAGGACACTCTATTTTTGTCTCTTGTAAGAGAGCAATGTCAATAGAATAGTCTTTAAAAAAGATTCTAACTTTATCACATTTATTTAAGTCATTCAAACCTCTAATGTTCCAACTAATGATTCTCATAAACCCATAGACCTAGCCCTATCAAGTTCCTTACTTCAAATAAACTCGCAATCTAGCTCAATATCAGGGAAAATAAAAGCAGTGCCACTGGCTAACTGACTGAATTCAAAAGCTGACAAATCACCTAGAGCATATGACGAATGTGTGCTACCCAAAATGCATACCTGAGCCTGATTCCGTAACATCGCTCGCGGTGTTCGAACTAGGAAACTCACCCAAAGACTGAGAGCTACTGCCTCGAATCCTGACACTACAGCGAACCATCCCGCTAGGAGCTGAAAACTTTCTTCGTTTACCTCTCTTCGAAGAAGTAAAGAAAGGCACTGAATCACCACCGGGACCTAACGAGGGAAGCTCAGTTTTCCTATCCAAACCACCAGCTTCATAAGTATCAACAAAACCCAAAGGAGCCACAACCAGATTGTCATTCCCACCCAAATGCTCAACAGAGGGTATTATTTTATCTTCACCAATATTACAAGCATCACTACCAATAAAGGTGTTAGGAGCATCATAATCATCTTGGAAACTCACCACAGCTTGATTAATCAAATTTAGAGAAGAAATGGAAGAAATTTTATCAACAATAACAGCCTGAACATATGCATCATGCATAACAGAATCAGTGTGCATATCATCAAAAGTGGAATTGAACATATTTAAGAATTCGTCATCAACATTGTTCTCTGGATCAATAGACTTCTCAACCTCTTTATGTTTCTCTGATGAAAGAAACCAATCATGAAAATCAACTAACTCATAACTATCAAAAGAGGCAGAAACATCAGGTTCCATTGAAACCTCCAATTCATCCATTAACTCACTATTGTTTATACAGGATTCCAACTTCATGATCTGATCGAATTGATCTAATTCAAGTGCAGATTAACTGTTGATAATGATGACCACAAGTCATTACCCAGAGAAGAAACCAGATCCACCTCCAATTGAATATCCTTTTTGACATTAATCAAATTAATTTGATGATCCGGGTCTTGATCAAACAAGAATTCGCTAACAAAATAGCAATTCTTAAGACTGTCACCTTGACTGCCTCCATCATTATCAACCGATATATCATTACAAACCGTCTCTGTCAAAAGATTATCCAACAAACAGTCAGAAAAGGAGTGAGTATACTTATCTCTATCCACTACCCCATCAACAAGCTCAATGGAAGGTGTCGAATCTAGATACTCAAAACTGTTTGCAGTAGGTATCACGAAGTTGTCCAATTTTCTATTGCGAATATTACCTTTTTTGGACTTAACTTGAGTAAAATTATCTTTCAACTCAAATCCAGATTTTGTAGAAGATGATTGATGAAGAGCAACAAGGACTGGATCGAACAACAAAGGGTCAAAACTTGAATAATCCTCATATCTGACAGAGTTAGGAAGATCTCTTTCTGATACACCAACAAGATTATCCATTTTCAAAACATTAGAATGAGAAACATTCTTGCCGAAATATAATTAAGGATCCCCAAATTTATTCCATAGCCTTTACCAATGTTCAGCTCGTTAACAAAATTGAAATGATACAGCAAATCCTCTAAATACTTGATACCTTCTTAATGATTTGGCCAACTTTGATCAATAAGAATCCCCTTCAGTAACATACACTTTAAGATGAATGGGAATCCGTGCTCAACCAAAGAATTAGAAGAAACATGTTTATACGATCTAGACGAACAAGCATTTTTCTTGTTCCCTGATTTGCCACAGGCGCAGTAGATAATAGGTTCGCGACATTGAAAGGCCAAGTGATTATAACCACCACATCTAAAACAGAAGACCTTGCCTTTTCTTGAATCGATCCAGTTCTTTTTATTGGGAACTTGCGAAGAAGAACTTGAGAAACGGTAAGAAGGCAGACCATCTTTTACTACTTGCATATAAGAACGATGGAGAGGAGATTTACGATGAAAAAGATCTGGAAAGAGGGAAGAAGACGTATGGTGCAAGGAAGAAGAGTCGTGAAAGATAGATGCAGACACCATGGCTATTCCTTTCTCCATCTTATATGCACGTATTTATTTTATTATTTAACTTTTATTAATAATTAATTAAACCTTTAAATTGGTTTTATATATTAAAATTTTAATTTTTTTATTTTGTTCAAACATTTTGAATTAATATATAATATTAACTTTTACAATCATTTAATTTAGTCTAAACATTTTTAAATGAATATTATTTATAAACTTTACAAAATATTTAAAAATTTGAAAACCTTTTTACATTTAAATTATTAACTTTGAATTTATGATTTAATTCAAATTCGAAGTTATTTGAAATTTAAAAACTTTTCATAAAATTAAAACTTAAAATTTAAATCCAAAATCAAATCAAATTTAAAGTATTTGATTAATTTTCAAATATACATTTTTGAACCATGCCCAAGGCCTAAAGATTTTTAGGCTAAACATGTAGGATACACCTCGATACTCAAATCACTTAATGGGACTTGTCAGGCCATATAACTGGATGTTTCCTGTTTTAACACCCTTTCTGGATGCTCATGCCTTGTGACCATTTCTTTAAATGAGCTCTAATGTTGGCTAATTATTTACACTAACACAATGCGAGCTCCGACACCACTGTTGGATCAAGTGCACCGGGAAGCGAATAATTTGGTCCAAATTTCCAAAAAAAATCTCTAATTAATTTGAAGCATTAGATATATGGCATGTCAATGCAAATAAATTGGTGCGCTAAATCACATTTAATGTAAAAAAAGGTACTTGAAAGGTTATATTTAGGCATGTTAATGTTAATAAATTTATATATTAAATCTTATTTAGGACATTGAAAGAGATTTATAGTTATAATTATGTTGTTTTAATTTCCTTATTAACTATTAAAACGTATTTTATAATGTACGATGTTAATATATATGGAAATAGATTTTAAAGCTCTAATGGCGCCCTAATTTTTGAACGCGCATATCATACTTTAAGTTACACAATTTAAAATGCTATAAAAATTTGGTAATTATCTTCATCTCATATTCATGATCATCTTGAAAACATTTAGGCTCATTTGAATATATGTAGCATAATATATTTGATGTTTGAATTTAATTATTAAAATAAATTTCTAAGAATAATTGATTTTTGATTTTGAAAAGGCTACAAATATCGAAATAGTCTCATCTTTTGTAGTGATGATCCTCTACATATGGATTGAACATCTATAAAATTTTGTACCATTTGGAATAATCTAGCATAACATATGATATGGATGCTATACACACACACACACACACATTTGTGTGTGTGTGCGCGCGCATGTATGTCTATGTATGTATGTATGTATGTATGTATGTATATGTATATGTATATGTATATGTATATGTATATGTATATGTATATGTATATGTATATGTATATGTATATCTACATGTATATGTATACGTATACGTATACGTATATGTATATGTATATGTATATGTATATGTATATGTATATGTATATCTACATGTATATGTATACGTATACGTATACGTATATGTATATGTATATGTATATGTATGTGCATGTGCATGCATATGTACCTAAATCTGAGTATAGAGTGTATGTGTAAATGTAAGCATATAATGTGTAGGTAAGTGTACATATATAGGTTGGCTTGTGCAATAAGACATTGTATTTGTTGAAACCAAAAATGGCACAACATTCAAAGTCCTATAAAAATATTGAGATATAGCAGAGAATGTATGAAAAACAGTAGGAAAAACAAGGTTTTTAAAGTGCTTCGACAAAAAGTGGTCTATGTCCACTTTAATTTATTGATTTGTTTGACTGAGAGTCACTAGTACAAGGGATTGACAAGTTCTTATAGTCTAGAACAGCCAATAGTATCAATCTTAGTGGCTACGGTGAAAAGGGATAGAAGATGAAAAAGATAGTAAGCTAAAAAAGTCCTTTTCTAGTTTCCATAGGGTTTGTAATTGTAGGGAAGTTCCCCAGTAAAACTGAAGCCCCATGGGATACCAAGTCCAGATCCAGATCCGAGTGTGTAGAAGATAACATCGCGGTCTAATAAGCTATAAATCGACTCTGTATTGACCAGAAGTGGTCGGTACCGACCTGATTTTTTAAAGGGGAACTTCCCATTCTTCCCTCTTTTAGCCTTCTATCTCTGATCCGCTATGTTCCAAGCAGTTTTCCTTAGAAATCGTGTTGTTTCTAAGAGGTTCTAATATCAATTGCACATTTCTGCATTCCTTCAAAAAATCCTTAGAGTTGCTTGCCTATTCCTTAAGAAATATACTTCACAATAATCACTTAGGCTATATCTCTTTGTAACATAGCGTCAGGGGCCTACTGGAGGCTAAAATAGCGGTCGGCGCCGAGTAGAAGCACTCGATACTGAGTACTTTCATTTGCTCTAATTGCTCTATAAATTCTTGAGTCCGTTCTTATATTCTTTCCAAGCATGTTCCCATCCATGAATCGCTTCATCTTCATCCCGACGTCTAGATTCGAATTAAAGTCTTTTTGGTCAAAAAACCGGATAACACTTGCCTCCCAAAGCATGCTTTCGTTGAGAATAAAGCGTGTTGTAGAATAAGATGAGGATTAACTATTATCTTTATATTCTGGTTAGTCATCCAAGAGTTGTTTCAAAGTGTTGTCTTCATTCAGTTGATATCCATTCAACTGCTTTATATAGTTGAATTTCCATTATCTATACTAAAAACAAGATCTACACTCTAGAGATTGCTCCACGCCTTAGCAATGTATGTTCATCCCTTTCCCTGTTTTTCCTTAAATTTTGGTCCAAAAATTCTACTTGGCATCGAGTATATCTTCTCGGTACAGAGTTCCTTTGTTCACCTCCGAGTATAATAAATACATTACTTAAAGAAAATTTTACTAGCCCTCATTCTCTACTGCTGCACATTTCTAACTCCTCCAAGCTTTCAAACCAGTGCCGACTTCTTGCAATCACCTTCCCGCCACCTTTCACAGTTTGCCAACGATCTTCCCAAGCTGCCGCCGCCTTCAAAGAACAACTATTGCCTTTAGATTTTCGCCCCATCCACCATCGATCTCTTCCAAAAGCTCATGCCCGACGTTGTTCTTCCTAGATCCAAATCTAACATCCTAGCTGGGCTATTGGAAATCTATGTCATGGTAATCTTGAGGTCGATGTTGGTTATGCTAGGATCATCAATGGATGATGGTAGCTTGAGATTGATGATTTGTGATCCTCTCTTTTTCAATTTTAAACTTGCCTCTACACATGCTTCTAAGTCTATGTACATACCTTATAGAAGAATGTTTGATCACCGATCACCATTTCGAAGTTCAATGAGATGGTTCTTTCATAAATAATAGTCATATTGAAAAATTCCATTGCCTTGCATTTCCAATTCTGCACTTCCAATGTTTCTGTAAAAGAAAAAATTATGCACCGCTCCTGATAAGGTTTTGTTATTAATAACACAACGACAATGGATAAGATTCGATGCACGGTTTTGTCATGCGGCACGGCTCATTTTTTAAGCACAAGCAAGCTATTTACACAGGGTGATCCGTTCATCGCGTATAAGACACATGACTCGCACTGTACAGATTAACAGTTCCACATGCCTCAGTCGTGTAGGGAATCCAATTGGTCAACACATGTTAACATCTGTTGGATTGGGCATCGTCACACGTGTTAAAATTAGATATATTATTCCAAAATAAAACATAATTGATCGAGTTCGATGCTAAGTTTTCCTATCCAAAATAACTCGCCAATTGCCCTTTTTTAAGGCTAGCACCGGGCCATCTACACCTCCTAAAGCCTGGTCTACCACTACCAATACTTCGATCTCTACACCTCCTAGGCCTAAGCGTTCTGTCATAGGAGAACTTCAAAGAATGGTCGTACCAGCGAAGCCAAAGCAAGATCCGCCTCCACCTTTGAATGAATATATTGGTCTAAGAGTCCTGGACTATCAGCCTGAACATGTTCCAACTATTCTGACCGCCAAGATGCTCTATAACATATGCAGACAGCATAGGATTCCTTAAGACGATGTGCTTCTCTCAACGCAAATCCAGCAGGTATATAAACCTCCAGTAGGCTACATAGCATGCAATCAATACATGTACTTAGGAGACGTTGTTCCACCATTTAATTCATTCCTATGCATGATTATCAAAGAGCTTGGACTAGTAATGTCCTAAGTTCACCCTAACTGATACTCACTCCTAAGCTCTCTGGACGTGCTATTCATGAATCAATTCCAATGACCTCCCAACTTCGGGAGTTAACCTACATCCAGAGCTTCAAGCATAGGCAGACTCACCATCACTTATGATATCTGAATCCCCGAGTTGATGTAAAGTCGTAGAATAGCTCCACAACACGTGCTCTTATTTTAAGAACAAATATTTCTTTATCTGATGCCCATATGGCTTCAACGGGCCATGGCTTTCCAATAGCAAGTTTCTCTTCCTCTTTCTCTTCTTGTATCATCCAAGTGTTTAACCTTTAATCCAATTACTTTGCAAATATTCATGCTCTAGATATTAGTGTGGCACATGCCGATACCTTGAAGGCTCTGAAGGGAGTTAGCTTCCAGCATTACACCACTGCATATCTTCTGACAAATGAAAACCTTCGACGATGCAACTTGCTGCATCCTAAACATTTTTCTACTATCATGACTTCTCCCCCAGGTAGCTCGAGAATGCCTACCTAATCTTCTACCCTCATTCGCATCTCTAGTGACAATCTTCATGGGGAAGTTGTAGGTCCATCGGGTATGGAAAACGTTGATGAGGCCATCAAGAGAGCAATAGAGGAACCTGCTACTGGCAAAATTCCAAGAGGAGAGGGTAAAGGAAATGGAATGCAAATGGTTCTGGAAGATAGTGAAGATGAAGGGAAAAGAGAAGGGAAAGAAGAGATGATTGATGAGGAAGGAGAAGAAGAAAGCGTCGAGAAAGGTGATGGCGACTACAATATTAGTCTGGAGGATGATGAATTTTTTAGTGAGACGTCTCCCGAAGGCACTGAGTTTCTGTTTTTTCCTTGCCCAAAACACGTGATGATTAAGTTTCGAAGATGGCCATAGAAACGAGCATGTAACTAGTAACTGATGTGAATCCTCTGGCCGTGTCTTTTGGATATGCCTTCTCCTCCTTAAGTGACTTCGGTATTTCAATTAGCGATCTCCTTAAGGAAGGTTTTCTAGGATTTAGCTTCATGTCTAGGGGTATCCTCAGTGAAGTTGGTGAGACTCCCTCTTTACTTGCTTCCAAACATGGTCCATAGAGTACTTTAGGGGAATATCAGCACTCCACACACTTCACTAGGATCACGAACACACATCCTGCATTTATGTGCATTTCAAAATTCCAAAATTTATAGTCTCTCTTCTTATTTCAGGTACAATGGCAAGAGATAGAAACAGCAAGCTCCAATATGCGTTAGAGAATCAAGAGGGAGGACTCCTTATCCATACTCGCTTCATTCTAGCAACCGGGGTCGCCAAGAGACCGAAGAAGAGAGAGCTAGGCGTAAGGATAGAGAACAAAAAGTGGAAGATGATCACCACTCAAAAAGAGAAGGAAATAAAAGGCAGGCCGAAGAAAGGCGACCTAGCAATCCAACCAAGCGACATTGAGACTCGTACATTCGCCCGACTCCTCTTCCAGCATTCCTCCATCCTGAACATAATCCCAAATTCTAACTTACTAGCAAACTTACACTTCTTACGCTTTAACTACGGATGTTTCTTCTCATTCCAAGGGATCTTTACTCCTACAAATCTTGTTCTTACTACACCTCCCCGCCTGCAGGCTGCTTTTGCAGACCTTCACTTGCATTTTGTCATGTTTGATTGTGGAATCCAATACATTCCAAAGGAAGAAGCAAATCTGCATGTTCAGCGGATCCAAATTCTCACTGACCAGGGCTATGAGTGGAAAAGCCTCACCCATGCCCTCTGGAAGATTAACCGCATCAATCACATGATTATCCAATCCTTCAAGTCTGAGGACAAGACTTATAATAGCCTCATCGAGGGGTATAAAGGAGACATAGAGAATAAGAGGGCAAAAAGAGACACTGCTTTAAAATACGAGTCAAAGGCTAAAAGCCAGATGAATGAGATGAGGAAAGCCCATACCAACAAAATTTGTGCTAAAAGATCTGCTAAAAAATGCTCATGAAGACAACGCTACTTTAAAAATGCATATTGTTGAGCAAGGCTTGGCCTTTACTGCTAAAGATGAAACTGTCTGGGACAAGGACGAAACTATTAAAGAGCGGGCAGTTGAGATTCAAAAGCTTCGTGCGAAAAAAGTTAAGATCTAGGAGCGCCTGCTTTTGGTGAAGACAAAAATTGGATATAGAGGTAGATCATTCCTTTGTCGTGCAAGAGTTAAAGACCTCAAAGAGAGAAAGGAAAAAGAAAGGGAAGAATTGAACAATGCTCTCTAATAGTTCTTTGCCAACATGATTTAGTTCAAGAATCTAAAATGGCTAGGGAGTACATTTGTCATCACCCTTGTTGATGCTTGGGAAGACGTGTTGCATTGTTCGAAAGAGGATGATGAAAGCCTCATCGAAGAAAAACTGCTAGCCAAATACATTGATGCAAACGATATAGCTAAACTTGAAGAGAGAAAGGCCATCTTGGTTGAAGAAGATGTCGCCGCTGCTGTTGAGGCTTCTGCTAGTCCCAAGCATTGGGTCAGCCTGAATCTCCAACTCAAAAATCTCGAGGGCCTTCAACAGATATTCCTAGTACCATGCCAGCTAGCTCCAAAGCCACCCAGATCATTCTGGCGTTAGTAGTGACCACTTTTGTTGAACCTTATATTCCCCTCCTCGTCGATCAACCAATCCAGAACTCACCAAAGAAGGTGAAAGTTATAAATCTCCTGCTTCGAGATCGATTCCGAGTGAAAGAAAGTTTCTTATTTCACTATTTTTTGACAAAATCCCATTATCATGTGAATCTATATCTAATCTTTACCGTTCTGTTTGCCAACTCGTAGGCCATCCGCATCTTCCTCCTCCACTGCCAGCCACTCAAGGCCAGGGTTCTACAGCAATTTTCACTATGTTGAACTCTACTTCCACATGACTTATTATTTCTATTCCTTCCACTAGTTCCATCCTAGGGCCTGATTTCGAGAATATAGCCACTCTAGAGAACCTGGAGGATGTATCCATGTCCTTGGAGGAAAATGTTGTTATCACCCGTGTTGTAGATACGACCGATCAGATCATCATGGCGGAGAGATTGAAGATTAACATTTTCAAGATCAAAATTAAAACGGGGCCTGGTACTAAAAATCTGTCAGTTTTGCGCCAACCAAGCCCTTCTGCCAAACTTCCCCACTCAAAATGAAGTCCTTAAAGATCAAATCCTCCGAGACACCTATGAAAAGTTAGACAAGCTCCATGCTACAACCTAAGGGAGAGACTATCCAATCCAAGAGCAACACTCTCGAAGAATGGAAATCCAATGGTAAATGAAAGCACAAGAGGCAACCTGGTAGTTACGATGGCAAAGGCAGCAAGAGTGGAAAGAATAAATAGATGATTCCTGGGTCTTGTGAGCGACACCTTTTACTGTACTTTTTATCTTTTTTATGTAAACAGACCATGTTTGTGCAGAAGTGGCCCCCGCTACCATTGCATATAAAAGATGAAGTAATAAAATATCACTTTTGTTATATAAACTTTGTTCTATTTACTTTTCCATGCTTTTATGTACTATACTTGCTTATGCCCAACTGCCTGCATATATGATATAATCATATATCACAGTTTACCTATACATACATGTTTATTTCCATGCAGCACTTTTATTATGGAAACTCTATATATATATATATAAATAAATTCCTGCAATTGCTTCAATTATGTGCCACTGGTAAGTAGATCCGCTGAAGTATTTTGTTCAGTGAAATTAAACTATAGTTTTTAACCAACTTTGTTGTTATTCCTATTTGCGTTAGGTCAAATTTCCTTTGATCATCAACAAGTTATAAATAATTCAATGTCTGTGCTAACACTTATTTTTTAGGAATAATGATTCGAACGTCTACTTAGTGACATTTCCAACCTCACCAGCAATCCGGAATGAGTAGAGTTCTAATCCTATGGGGAAAATTATCAGATTGCCACCGGTCACTTTCTCGACCCTGATCCTAGATCAGAGGAAACCAATAATACTTTTTTTCAACCTCCTATGACTATCCCAGCTCATCCTCAGCCAAACATGTCTCGTTAGGTCGCAAGCACAGTAATGAAGGTTCTGCCTATACACTAGTTCAAATATTCAAGAGCTGGTGCTTTTGGATTCCCACCTCTAGGTATTTTCTTCAAGTCTCACCTAGTTATGGGCATCGACTGAGAGTATATATCGATCGTCCTTGCCTAACCTTTTCCTAGCATTATCCTGCCAGGCTGCAAAGGTGGTTGTCAAAATATAACAATGCACCATTTTCTATCTTCGAAAACTAGCACTTTAACTGTCTGATACTGAGCAAGTTGCCTAATTCCCAGCAACAGCCACTTCATGAAGGTCGGGGTCGAATTACAGATCGACCCTTGTGCGATCATTCCTTCTTAATGTTGCCTAATCCTGGACAATGATAAATTCCTAAAGGTTGGGGTTAAGTTATTTGATCAACTCCTATGTTTAATCTCTACGGTCCTAACCTGGACCGAAGGAGCCGGTACCTTAGGGTTAAATTTTCCAATCGACCGCTGAAATTATACTCCCTGACCCTGATCATGGGTCAAAGAAATTAGAACTATTTTGGGTTTTGGATTGACATGGTCATATTATCTAATCGACCCTAATGATTACACCCCTCATTCCAGATACTAGATCGAAGGAGTTATACTTAATTATTCTATTGATCGCGTAGCATAAACTTTTGCTTATAAGAACAAGGTTCCATTGCTTCAAGAAGCGAATTGTATTTACAAACAAAAAAACATGGCAAGTCCGGCCTTATTACATTACCCCTAAAATCCTTGAGTGGCTTATTTGCAGAAATAAACTAAATAAAACTAAGCGTAATATTGCTGCAACAAGTCGTTGTTCCATGCCTGTGGAATCGGGGTTCCATCGATGGTCGCTTGCTAGATTGAACGTTCCATCTCTAAGCTTTCGCTCGATCACATATGGATGTCCATAATATGGACCAAGGGACCCTGTACCTAGGAAGGCTTGTTTTAAAATGAGATCCCCTACCTTGAAGGTACGATTACGGACCTTGGTGCTAAAGTGTCACGCTACTCTTTCCTGGTAAGCAGTTACCCATATTTCACTTCTTCCGTTTTCTCATCAACCAAATTGAGGGCTCAAGTAAGAGTTCCTTATTTACCTTTGGATTATAATGCCATTTAAGTTAAGAAGGGACTTTTAATTCAATCGGGATCATAGCCTCTGATCCGTAAGCCAAAGAAAAATGTGAATGTCCAGTCACAGACTTATGAGTGGTCATATAAGCCCATAATGCCAGTGCAAGCTCATCGACCCAATTGCCTTTGGTTTTCCTCAATCATTTCATCAAAGTGAACATGACGATTTTATTCACTGTCTCCACATGTCCATTCGCCTATGGATGTACTACCATCAAAAAGCTCTTCTTAATCATATACCAATTGTAGAAATCCTCAAACTCGGTACTTTCGATCTGAGTTCTATTGTCTGTTACAATCTTCTAAGGTACTCTGAATCTACAGATGTTCTTCATTACATAGTTGATTGCCTTTTTGTTATGATCATGGCAAGCGGTTCTGCTTTGGCCCACTTAGTGAAGTAATCCACTGGAACTGTTACACGCTTATCTCCCCTTTTTGCTATCGGTAGCAGTCCGATGATATCAATTCCCTAAACAACAAACGACCATAGGCTACCATCTGTGTAAGCTCTCCAGACGGGACTCTTAGAATTTTCACAAATCTCTGGCAACGATCGCATTGTTTGGTATAATTAGCTGCATCATGATTTATTGGTAGCTAGAAATATCCCTAGTGATATACCTTTTTTGCCAAAGCCTGCCACCTGTGTGGTTACCACACCACCTTCATGGACTTCTATAAGGATTTTCCTAGCCTTGCCCATAGTTACACACCGAAGCAAGGGGTAGAAAATCCTCATCTATGCAATACTCCTTCTTGCATCTTGAACCGAGGTGATTTTCAAAGGAGTTTCTTCTATTCATTCCTATCTCTTAGGAGAGTTCCTATAAGTAGATAATCCTTGATCGATGTCATCCATGACTTCTCTTCCTTCATGGTCCCCAAGACCTCAACCGGAACCGAATCCATCATTGTGCTTCCCTGGAACTAGCCAATTTATCCAATTAATCAACCTTTTCATTCTTCTCTCTAGGGATATGTGTAATAGTGTAATGCCTTATATCATCCAACATTTCCAATGCTTTCATCAGGCAAGGGGCAAGTCTTACACCCTCGGCCTGATACTCCTTCCTTACTTGACAAACCACTAACTAGGAATCACCAAATAAGTCCCGCTATCAACGCCTCATACGCAGCCTTATTATTAATCGTGGGGAGTCCCAGCTTCAATGCATAACAAATTAACCGTCCTTTCGAAGTGTTAAACACTACTCCTACACCTAAACTATGTACATTTGATGCTCTGTCCACAAACAATTTTCAATGGGTAAGTGCAACCATATCATCTTCCTTTTCACTATCCCACATCATAAACTCGGCGAAGAAATTCCCCAATTCTTAACCATTTATTACTCACCATAGGTGATAGGTTATGTCGTACTGACTTAACTCTATTAGCAACCTCCGCAAAATTTCGAATCAGTATAACACTTGCTTTAAGGGTCAATCTGTCGGCACCTCAATTGAATAATCCTAAAGATATGGTCCCAGCTTCCTCGATGCAATCAATAAGAATATGCAAGTTTCTCCAACTTTGGATAGTTCTTTACGGCTCTAATAAACCTCTTGCTAATATAAAAATCGGCTTGAATCCTCGCCTCCTTATGTACCAATATTGCGCTTAGCGCATGAGCAGATACTGCTAGATATACAAATAAGTCCACTCCGTCCAATGGTTTGGATAGAACTGGAGGTGTCCTCATGTGCCTCAACAACTCCTCGAAGGCATTTTGACAATACTGACTCCATTCCAAATTCTTCGTATCCTTTTTAAAGGCATCGAAGAATGGTATGCACTTATCTGTCGCCTTTGAGACAAATCGACTCAAGGCAACAATCAATAATCTGCTCATTCAAGCTTTAATCCTTTTTTCATGGTTGGGGTAGTTACATTCCTTAAGGCATCAGTCTACTCCAGATTGGCTTCAATGTCCTTTGTGCTTAAAATAAATCCTAGAAATTTTCCCAATGCAACTTCAAAAGAACATTTTAACAAATTCAGCTTCATTCCATACTTTCGAAAAATTTCAAACATCTTTGAAAGATCATCCAGGTGGTTTTGTGATAGTCGTGACTTCACAAACATATCATCCAAACTTCCATCATCCATTTGATTTGATTTCTAAACATAGAATTTACGAATTTTTGATATGTAGCTCCAGCATTCTTCAAGCCGAACGACATTACTCGATAATAGTACAATCCTAAATCCGTTATAAAATTAGTATGCTCCTAATCCGATATATGCATTAGTATCTAATCATAGCCTGAGTAAGCATCCATAAGTGAGAGTAACTTATTTCCTATGGTCCCACCAGGTGGTCGATCCTAGGCAAGGGAAAGTTATCCTTCGGGATTGCTTTATTCAAATCCAAATAATCAATACATGTCCTCCACTTTCCATTCAATTTCATGACCAACACAGGATATGATACCCATTTCGGGTATAAAGCATCGCAGATAAGCCATTTGCCATTAGCTTATCCACTTCATCCTTTAACGCTGTGGATCATTCCGGACCCAGACTACGTCTCTTCTACTTTGCCGATGGAAACCATGGATCCCAATTCAGTGCATGACATGCTACCTCCGGTGATATCCATCACATATCCAAATGCATCCAAGCGAATACGTCCAAATTGCCTCAAAGGAAATTATCCAATTCCTTCCTAAGTTCAACATTGATATGAGAACCAATCTTGAGAGTCCAAGAAGGATCATCAATATCGACTGGAACATCAACTATCAGCTCGGTCAGTGCTGCCCGCACTTCCTTTGACTTCTTCCTGGGATCCATAAACTTATCAAACCTGCTATGGTTCCCAAGCCAAGACTTGTGCTTTAATTGCTCTACTTATGGATTCTAAATGTAGAGAGTTGTCTCTACACTCTTACCTTTCTCTCGTCGCTTTTATTTTCACCTTTATTGATCTGGCCTCATTTTCCATAGAGAATTTCATCATTAAGCACTAAGTAGCTAGTGCTATTCTAAAATCATCTTAGGTCGATCAGCTTAGAAAGACATTATATGTCGAATACTCATGTGCTATAACCAACATTTGGATCCACACAGCCTTGCGATCTCCTTTACCCAATTCAACAGACAAATCAATCATCCTAATTAGTTGATTCACCTTGCCTATAAATCCATGAATTTTATTTTACAAGCCTTGACATCCTTCATGATAATTTTCATTCGATCAAACGTTCTTTTGAATAGAATGTTTATAGAACTTCCACTATCCACCATGACCCGACGTACTGTTGTCGGACTATAACAGCCGTTGTCACCACAGGGTCAAAAGTTAGAGCTTTGACGCCATATACGTCTCCGTTTTGAATAAGATATCATCTATCACCAACCTTTACTACTTAGCTAGAGCTCATCCTCTAATGAAAAGCAACTCTTAAGTGGCGCTTGCTTTAATGAGCTCGCATACCGTTCCATTTCCTTCCATCTTTTCTCTACTTAATGAGGTCCTTCTTTTATCGTATTTATAACTAATCTTCTATCAGTTCGCCTGGGCCCCTCTCCGCTAGGTCCAGGCTGATTCCCTTAGATATATGGCACTTGGGATCTTTCATTCTAACCGTCATTCTGTGGCTCTCTCATGTATTGCTGAAGCTTCTTCTTCTTAGTGATTCCTCAATAAAGTGTCTTAAATGCTGGCAGTCATTCATGTTGTGTCCATGGGTTTTATGGAAATGACAGTACTTTCCTAAGCGCATTTCCTCCTTGATCGCCTCCCTCCTAGGCGGTCTTTTATACCATTATGTTCCTTGCATAATAAGATATATATTTTCCAATGTATCATTCAGCAGTGTGTATTCATCAGGTCACATATTC
Organism: Allium cepa; assembly: GCA_030765085.1. Taxonomy (NCBI): domain Eukaryota; kingdom Viridiplantae; phylum Streptophyta; class Magnoliopsida; order Asparagales; family Amaryllidaceae; genus Allium; species Allium cepa. The sequence goes on along the minus strand of CM060928.1, from coordinate 844,659,186 downwards.
CTTGAGCGCTTTTTGTTGTCATTCTGCCTATGATAGATCCCTGGTTCCTTTTCTTTTGATTATTATAATTTCCAAAATTAACCACCACATTACCATCTATGGTCTTCTTAATCACCACATTTCTCTGGATTGCTTCCTTCAACTATCCACGATTAATCTGTTCGACCAGCTGAACAGCTTCTTCCAAACATAAGAACCGATTGGCCTTCTGGTGGAATTCCTCCATCTCGTTGGTTGTTTCATCCACACTATTTATCAAAGTCTATGTTTGGAAGTATGCTTTGGTCCAAAGCCATAAATACCAAATCCTCCTTCGGATAGCTAACCTCCATAACTGCCACATTAAATTGATCTAAGAACCCCGTAAATGGCTCCTTAGGTCCTTGAGATAGGCTCAATAATGACATCACATCCTTTGGTCGAGTAGTATGAAGCCTAAACTGCTCCATGAATATCTATACCAACTCATCAAACGCTGATATATATCTTGATGCGAGCCGGGTTGTGACGACCCGACTTTCTCACCATAGAAAATCGCATAATCTTGAAGAAAGAAAGGGATAGAAAAGAGAAAAGAAAGAGAAGAAAGAATCTCAACATCAGAATCTCAACAGCGGAACGAATAAATTATATTAATAACATAAATATTATATAGTATACAACACCAATCAGAGATACACAGCAAACACATCACATACTAGACAGTTATAAAAACCTGTCTAGTATACAACTTAATACAATACAACAAAGAGATACCAACACAGAGTAAACACAGCGGAAACTATATATCTAACGCCAAAGCCTCCTGCTTTATTGCTCCTCTAAAATTCGTCAAAGCTAACCTGAATCCCTTGGCTACTAGTAAAAATTTGAGTACCCAAGAGTTTAAGAAAATAGAAGATAAACTCCGGGTCAGACATGGGTCTGGTGTGAGTAACAGGTTAAGGTTGCTTAACTTTGAAAAACCTTCGAAAGAAAAGGTATCACGTAAGACTTCCCACACATAAACATGGAAAAGTTTTTACCTTATGCTAACCAAAACATTTTGTAGGAAATCCAGTGATATTATAATAGGGTCTAGGGTTTTCAAGTAAAATACAGAAATAGCTGGAATGCTTACATCTCACGTTCCAACATTGTTGGGCACAACTAAAACGTATGACACTTATTGGATTTTTGATTCCATACAACGGCAGGGCTACGAGGGTACCGCCCGTCACAGTATGCGGCCTAGATCACTGTACCGAGGATCACTCCCAATCCCCTGCAACACAAGGCCGGAACCATCCCTTACTGGACAGTCTCGAACAAGACAACACCGCCGTTGGCGTACGTTCCAACCGCCCACACAGCCGAAATAAAAAGGGACTTCTAGACAGGGGGAAATCTCGTCCTACTTGGGAATGACCCACTTAGCCTTGTTGCACCTCCCCTGTTTTAGCCATTCCCGTTTGATGAGGCTTGAGGCTATGATTACCTTTAGAGAACACATCTATTAGAATGCTCATCGTCCACCTGACAATGTTCTGAAAGCATTCAATCCATACAAGTTCGTTCCGGGTTCGGACGAAACCGAAGGCATTATCTCGTTACACTCATTTTGGGATCACCCTCAGAGTTAACGATGATAACTCTTGCACTCTGAATCTTCACCTCGAATCTGAAAGTACTACTCCGTCAAACTCATCTCGGAATCACCCTCAGAGTTATACTGACGAATAGTTCTTGCACCTCGAGTCTTCACTCTTCACATGAGATTCACGACCTATCGTTAATTTGGATCGATGTGGTTTTCGGATATCCAAATCTGGAAACCCGATCATGGTCTCATCGAAATCCAAAGTGTGTCTTTTAAGGCCAAGTTGTTTTAGAGTTTAAAATAATTCAATTTCATTATCTATATACACACAGATAGATAATTCACAGATTCACAATAGATAATCTACATTATCATCACAACAGATAGTCCATATTATCAATCACAAATAGATAATTCATACTATCATCTCAATACAACCAAAGCATCCATATCACACGGCATTATTTATCTCATTACTGAGATTTCAACCATTCAAGGCAAACAATATCATCCATTCATAAGCAAGATTAATAATCACACCAAATATAATTAATTTAAAATTATTAAATTAATTATATCATTTCTAATTTATTTAATTACCATTATCAAACTTGCTTACATCACTATTAATTAATTATCAATCAATTAATTAATCATCAACCAATTATTCTTTTTATTTAATCGTCTCTGATTAATTAACCTTTAATTACATTCAAGTAATTATCCTTTAATTAATTTTACAAATTAATTATACTTAATCAAATATAGTAATTAATCTTTGATTACTTCATAAATTAATTAACTATAATTAATTACATTAATCCTTAATTAATTACATTTATTAATTTCCTTCATTGATTAATTATTTCTAAATAAATCTATTCTTAATTACTACATTAATTATAATAATTAATGATTTCTAATTGCATTTTCTATTTAAATTAATTACATAAGAAATTAATCTTTATTTAAACCATAATTGTTAATCACCCTTGATTAACTCCATTCAGTAATTAACTACCCTTAATTACTTCACCAAATAAATTAATTACCCCTTAATTAATTATCTCTAATTAATCTCTTGATTAATTTTACAAAGTAATTATACTCAAATTACTTTCATCAACAAATCACCTTCAATTAATTACATCCAGTAATTACTCATTAATTATTTTCCTAATTAATTTCTCTTCATTAAATTACATTAAGTAATTATACTTCACAAATCATCAAATGATTATTCTAAATTAATTAAACTGAATTAGTTAACTTAATCTAATCAAATTAAACTTAATTAATTACAATGGGTAATAATTCCTTAATTACTTCCATAAGTAATTATACTTAACAATTTACACAAATGATTATCTTTAAATTAATTAATCTAATTAATTATTAAAAATTAATCACGTTAATTAATTATTAAATAATCCTTAATTAATAACCTTTATTAACTATTAACAATTCGTTAATTATTTTTCTAAAGTAATTAACTTATTTTAATCATTATTGATTACAAAGTAATTAACCATTAATAGCCCATTAATTAATTCCTAATTATTTAATCAATTAAGTGTTAGCTGTAACTTAATTAATCCTTTATTACTTGATTAATTAATTACTAATCATTAATTAAAATCTAATCTTATTTAATTAATGATTCTTAAATTACAAGTTAATTCGTCTAAGAATAATTAATCTTAAACTTTAAGTTTAAACCCTTAATTGCTTTAAGTAATTATTCATTTCATTAATTTATTAAATTAATTAATTATCCATTTAATTGCACTAATAATTAAATGAATTACAAATCATTAAATTCTAATTTAACTTTTAGATAAAACCTTTTTCTTATCTATGGTTAAATTATCATTTACAAAGATATTTGAAAAACATTCATTTCCAAATTTCATTTCAAATTTCATTTTAAAATTCAAGTTTTAAAATGAAATTCAATTTATCTTCAACAAAATTTAAAATCAATTTAAAAACTTTAAATTTACATGATAAATAATACTTTCTCTTATTAAAAGAAATTTTACAAGAGTTTAAGACAAATTCCATTTTTAAATTCAAAACATTTAAATTTTACTTTATCATTCAAAATTGTTAAAATAATTAAATTTATAAAACTTAAATTTATTTTAAAACAAAGATTCAGATTCAGATTTGAACCAGATTTAAACTTTGTTTAAAACATTTCTTTTCAATTCAAACTCCAATTTAAATTCAAATTCCTTTTAAAAACACTTTTAAACACTTAACCCCTTTAAAGTATTTAAAAAAAAAATTGAATTTAAAAACCTTATTCCTTTCCAGCTAAAATTTTAAATTAAACTTGAATCCATTATTAAAATTAGATTTAAAACTCATTTTAAATCTTTACTTAATACTTTTAAAATTTCAGTTTAAATTTTGAAAACAAAACAAGTTTTCTAACCTAAACAAAACTAACACGAGCTAAACCTAAATCACTCGAGCCTAACCTAACCTAGCCCGAGCAAAAACACAAATAACTCGAGTAACTCGAGTAACATTTTCATTTGAATTCATTTAAAAAAACTAAAGTACTGACAGGTTTATACATAAACCTGAAACATCAACACACCCGAGCCCACTCAACCATGGCTTCAAGTCTAACATCCCAAAACTTCGAGCAAAACATGAATTAACCCGAACCAAACACGAGTACCCTTCTTCCCCCAAATCAACAGCTGACACCCCATGTCCTACGTGCACCTGCACCACCACTGCCACCAACTCCGACCACTCGCGACCACACGCGCAAGACGACGACCATCTTCCAACACCATTTCGACCTTCAAACCAATTGTAGAGGCTAAAAATCAAAATCGAGCTTCGAGCTCAATACTGGAAACAATGTAGAAACTGGAATTACCTCAATCACCAAACTCCGACCACCAGAGAAGCTTCACCTCCAGCCACAACCTCTTCCATAACCCATCAACCATTACCCCGAATTTAGGACAACTCGGTCACCTATGGAAGTCGCATCGAACAATTTTCTGATCATAGAAATAACTAGGGTTTAAATCTTCAATTCAAAACCACCATCACCTCAATGCATTAATCCTCTTCCCAATATTTTTCCTTGATTCTCCTATCACCATTTCATCACCAGAGAAGATACTGGCTACCCCGACCATCTAGATCAACAGTTCTATACCAAAACATCTTTTCTGGTTAAACCAGTAATACTCAATCATCTTCAAACTAGAAATTTTAATTTAATTTTTAAAAATCAATTTTTAGTATAAGTAATCAACTTATACTCCTGGATCAATGAATCTGAATAATTAAATTTCCACTTACTTAATGTTGTTCTGTTATATTTTGATTTCCAGAGTCAATTACAGATTTTTTATTATATATTAAATAAAATTTTAAACATTAACTTATGTTACATAACCATATATTGTTTGAATCTTAAACCTTCACAAAGATTTGAACATGAGATCATGATTTTGATCATAATTTAAACCTGGAATTCTAGAACAGACAAGAATAAATCAACAGTAAGCATGTATTCAGAAACCATACATATATACAGGGAATTCTATTATATTCTTTCACATAAATCATGACTATATCAGCAATAAATCAGGCAACCATATTTACTTAAATTATTTTAAATAAAAATGTTATTCACCAGTATTAAAGAACAGAGCAACCATGTTTTGAAAAACTTGAACTGGAATGTGCTTTAATTGTCAAAGCTTTGAGTTGTCGTAGTTCTTTAAAACTGCAGTTTGCTTTTAAAAACTTTAATCTTGTTTTGCTGAAATGCTTGCTCCCTGATTTTCAATTGCATGCTTCCAGATAAAAATTGCAGGCTTGGATGAAACTGCAGTTGCACGCAGGTTTGAGTTGCAAATTGCTTTCAGGTTAATGAATTTGAAGAGGTTACAGGTTGATGTTTTGATTTGCACTTCAGGTTTGAAGATGATTCAGATAGTTTTGGGTTAGAGGAAATATTAGTTTTTAGATTTGGATTTTGAGGGAATTACAGATTTTGTTTTAAACAGAATTTTCTGTTTTGAAGAAGATTGATCAAGAATTCAGATTTTGGTTAGAATGTTGATTTCAGATTTCTTAAGTTACAGCTGAAGATTTTCTTAAGTTTGAAGAAGAATAGAAAACGAAAATAAAAGTGAGAAGTAATATGTTTATATAAATAAATTTTTGATTTAATTAAAATAAAAGAAAAAAAAAATTAAGAGGAAACTTGTTTTTAATCTTAACATTTGTCACAATGTTTACTTTATGGTTTAACACATGTCATTAAGGTGTTAAGAGATTTACACGTCTTAAGAGTATTTTAATTTAATTAAAAATGTTTATAAAAGCTTTAAATCTTATTTCATTACTTATGTATATGTAAATATAAATTTCCCTAATTTTTTTAATTTTTAAAGAAGAATGAAACAAAACAAATTATAGATAAAAGCTTATCCAAATATTTTTAAGCATTTATTTTTTTAAATTTCAAAACACTAAATTCAAATTCAAGTTAAATTATCAAATCCAATTTAAAAATCAAGTTATATATATATGCATACATAACTCTTACTAAATTTAAAAATAACAAATCCTATTTCTAAAAAATCTATTTATGATTATAAAAAAACTAGGTACTATAATTACCATTTGAAAATAACAAATTTAACAATTTTAAATCATTTATAAAAGAGATTATAATTTACTTCTGTTACTCAATACATTAAGATCATTTGTAAATTGTATTTTAAACTCTTATATATAATTTCAAGCAATATTTAAAAAAGAAAATAAAACAAAGTTTTTATGTTAATCTAATTTAGATTCATATTTAAACAAATAAGATTTACCTTAAATATTTACAAACCATATAGATATTTAATTAAATTGCTTTGAAAAGCTAAATGTTAAATTTAAATCAAAATTTCCAATTTACCAAAAATAAATTAGAATTGGAAAATTGCTTTATTTACTAAATTCCAAACCAAAGTTTATCTATTTACAATATATACAATTATATATATATATATATATATATATATATATATTATAAATAGAAAACAATTTATTTGTTTTAAAAAGATAAAATTTACAAATTTAAATATTTATTAAAAGAAGATTTTAAATCAATTCAAATTTTATTAACAAAAATTATCAAATATTTTTAATTTTTAACACAGATTATTAAATTTATATTGCAAAATTTCCGAGATATCACACGGGTGAACCACATTAATGCAACACCTTCCAAGAAAATAGGAAAACACCTACACCACACCCCGTCTGTTGCCTTGGCACCATTCATATGTCATTCATACTTGAACAAATGCTGCTTGGGATCAGTAGTACCATTATACAATGGCATTGTCAGCATCGTAAACTTCCTGTATACTCTTCCCTTAACATATTCTCCTTGAATGGAGTTCTACTTGGCATGCAACCCCAATCACCATTCTTTCTACCTTTGCTTTCTATTACTAACCATTTAACTATATCCACTATATACTTCTGGCTAGCACGATACCCCAAAGATCGACTATCAGGGATGCACTGAGTGTTTGGCTCTGTAAATGATCTCGGTTTACTGGCTGACATCTAAGTTCTCTAGTCTCTGGAAGAATCACTCCTCTGATCTACCATTGATGTCCAATTGGTTCCATTATAGTGGTTTGAACTTCAGCATCACAAGTAGTAACATCAAGCTCATAATCATCAATGTCATGCTGCAGATCATCCTCCGAATCAGACAAGCCCATGGCCTCAGCTCCATATCCCTTTGGTCCTCTAAGATTCTTCTCCATGCTAACCTGATTCTAGTTGGTATCGAGTTGATTCCTTTTAGAGGGAGCACTCTAACTTCCTCCGACAACTCCTTTTGCTGCTCTTATAGCTATTTCCTTCTATTTTTTCTTGCTATCTGACTATCCCGATCAAAAACTGATGAGTTTTCCTCTTCATATGCATCAAGTAAAATCTCCCTTCTGCTCCTCCTAGTTCTTTGAGGTTGCTAGATCAGCATGCTATGCTAGTATCCATCTTTTCCATTAGAGCCTTTTGACTATTAGCCTACGTCTAATTCAGCTTCTACATCAATTTGAAAAATTCCACTTTGGTAATCATCTCATGTGGAGTATATGATCCTTATAATGCCTACTGGTTGCTAACCTCCATTTGATGAGTATTTCCTTCATTTTCAACCACTGTGTAAAGACCACCCTACACGTATGGTGTAGAATGGTAGTCGAAGGAAAGAAAAAGAAATAATATAAAGAAATAGAAGAGAAAAGAATGGAAAAGAAGAAAAAGGAAGCATCAAATAAGCAAATTACCTATTGCATATCTCATATCGCATCAAAGTAAATATAATAAGCAACACAGGTATAAAACAATAGAGACTGTAATAAAATTGTGAAATAATCATCTGAATATAAGATCCACAAAGTTATACAACACCATAATAGAGTTTATACAACAGGAAAGTAGACTCAACTGGTACACCATTTCATAATAGTAAATCAACACTGTTAAGGCTCCATAATGTCACACAGTGGAAATATAATAACAAATGTACATATAAGTATAGATAACCGTCATCTCCTATTGATCCACCTGTATAACTATATAATCATCCACCTACACCCAATCTACTCATTTAAGAGTACCCAAGATAATAAGAAGCAAAGCATAAAACCTTAGGTCAGACAACAGTCTAGTGTGAGCGATATCAAATCTCAATATACTATAAAACTCGATAATATACGGAATAGAGGGTATATAAACCATACTTGACCCGTCCCTGTAACCACAGAATCAGCACATAAACATAAGTACTATGCCACTCTATAACATCATAAAAAGGGTATATCATACACATCATCCATCAAGGTTCCTAGGTATCTCCACCTATAGTCCCTACTCCATACTAAGTAAACTTAAGGTATTTAGATATCTCCATCCATACCTACTCAACAGTAAGTCAAGTCAGGGTATCTAGGTATCCCTACCACAATACCTACTTGGTGTGACATCCCTAGGGTGATAGGAAACAAGTGAGCATCCACCTTGGTCTTGTACTTATCGAAAGGTTAAGTACAAAACAAGCAAAAATGTCCAGCATCCACTCTGAAACCAGATTCGTCGACATGTATCCCAAACCCTTTTCTATATCTCATCTCATTCATTAGATTTCCACTATGCGGAACTCCGATATACAAGATGTTACGTAAAATCAAATCATCTCTAATCGGCATTTTCAACCAAAATAGCGAAATAAAAACAAACCAAACAGTCAAACATGCATCCATACATCCAAACAATCATATATCCATCCAAAACATCGTACATACAATATAAATAATCCATCCATATTAATTATTATGGGAAATAACATAAATAATAGATCTAATATAATAATTTACTAACTATGGCACGACGATGGAATATGTGATATTATTTATGAATCATTTTAAAATAATTATATATTCTTTTATATAAATATAGCTACTGCATAATAATAATAATAATAATAATAATAATAATAATAATAATTTCATGTTCGAAAACCAAAAGTCATTCTAGAACGTCAATATAACACTAAATGATCAACGATGCTAAAGTGAGAGAAAATATTACGCACCTCATCCAAATCTGTCCAAACCAATGACATAGTGTAGATCTCGTCGTCATGAGCACAACGCAAGAAACCGCTTCCTAAACGGACCTCGTAAGCAAACGATATAGACATAATAAGAATCGGGATTAACTAGTTAATTAATTAATTAATTAATTTCTTAATTACCTTGATTATACTAAACCTTCTTCCTCTTATGCATGTACGTGCACACAAAAATGTCAGGCCATGCATCTCAATCTTCCTTTTTCCTTGATATCTCGCTAGATAATCAATGAAATCAACAACCGTCTTCGTCAAATCGTTTCTCATTTAAATCTCTTCAATCTGCACTCAACTAGAGTTTGGCCATCCCTCTCTATTAAGATGCAAACTCTTATCTAGGCTCTCGACCTGCTGCGTCTTGGTGAACAACGCATTTGGCTTTGGTTGGCTGGACGAGCCCAAACTCTAGCGAGAGGTGCATCTCGATGCAAGAAACACAAACATAATTTCTAGTTCAAAAATCGATGCTCCGATCTCCATTAAACCCAAGCCCTAGATCAACGGCTATGAGGTCGGCCTCGGCAATGCATCGCAAAAATCAAGATCTATGGTATAGAATCGAAGCTCTCTTCGATACGAACATTCTGGATTTTTTCGTGATTTTTAGTTTAGTATTTCACTCGATCTCGATTTTGATGGTAAAGAATGGAGCGGCCATGGATTCTTCAATGAAATAGTGAAATAGAAATGAACTAAAGAGGGAAAGAGGATTTCAAATAATATTTCAATTTATATTTTATTTCATTTATTTAATCTCTCAAATAAATGGTTATACGTTTCAAGTCCTCTGATCGTCATGAAACTCGTCTGCGTACATCATCTCATATTTTTGAATCCAATAGTACTAATCTCATCGCCATCTGAGACTATGCCTCGAGATGTTAATTTCACGTATTTTGATATCTTTTCGACCACCGGATCGTCTGATGTCCTAATATAGCGATCCTTATACTCGTTATAATTTGCAACATCGATCCAAACTCAACGGAAGTGGTATCGAGTCCTGATTCAGTCGTATGCAAAAAATCACATATTTAGGCCATCATCTAATTAACAATTAAATATTTAAATAAACTATTTAAATATCTGATCATTAAAAATAAGGTCATTACACATTGATTCTGATAATATTCTTGGTCTCTAAGGGGTCATTGATTCCTTTATTCTAATTCTTCGAATTCCTTAAAGAAAATCTTCTGGATCTAACCTCTAGATGCTTCAATCCAAAATTGAAAGCTAGATCTACTCCTAAGAGTCTCCTTTCTCGGTGTAGCAACAAAATGTTAACATCAAAAATTGCACAACACCCAAAGTCCTATAGAAATATTAAGATCTAGCAGAGAATATATGGAAAAAAGTGACAACAATAAGATTTTTAAAGTGGTTTGGCAATCTCTAACCTATGTCCACTGTAGCTTGTTGATTTTTTTTTTATTAAGAGTCACTAGTACAGGGATTGACAAGTTCTTATAGCTTAGAATAGCCAATGGTATCTACTTTAGTGACTTTGGTAAGGAGAGATAGAGATGAAGAAGATAATGAGCCAAAAGTCCTTCTTCAGTTGCTATAGGTTCTGTATTTATAAGGAAACTGTCCAAGAGAACCAAAGGCCCACGAGATACCAAGTCCAGATCTAGATCCAAGAGCATAGGTGATAACATCGAGGTTCAATAAGCTATAAAATTAACTCGGTAACAACAAGAAGTGGTCGGTATTGAACTAATTTTTCGGGGGAAACTTCTCATTCTTCTCTCTTTTATCCTTCTATCTCTGATTCACTATGCTATGGGAACTTCTCCTTAGAGACCATGTTGTTTCTATGAGGTTCTGATATTAGTTGCACTTGTCTGCTTTCCTTTAGAAAATCCTTAAAGTTTCTTGCTTATTCCTTTAGGAATATACTTCATGACGATCACTTAGGCTATATCTCCTTGTAACATAGAATTGGGGGCCCAATGGAGGCCAAAACAGTGATCGACACTGAATAGAAGTACTCGTTACCGAGTACTCTCTTTTGCCCCAGTTGCTCTATAACTTCTTGAGTTCCTTCCTATGTTCTTTCCAAGCATGTTAATAAGTCCACGAATTGCTTTGTCTCCATCCTAAAGTCCAGATTCGAATGAAAGTCTGCTCTGTTAAAAAGCTAGATAGCAGTATATATGTTAGCATAAAATATACGTAAATATGTACAAATAAAATTATTGGGAATCATAACTACATACCATATATGTAATACACATACTGCCAAAACTTGCATTATACACACACACAAAAAAAACATATGTGTATGTATGTGTTTTTTTCGTGTGAGATAATTATATAAAAATTTATATATGTGTGTGTGCGCATATGCATGTGTGTGTATGTTTATAATATACAATAATATATAACTTAATATATTTTATGATTTTCGGCCTTGCTATACACATACACACTTAACACGTATATATAAATGTAAATTACTACCATAATAACCGTTAGTGTGTTTAAATTTCAAATTTAAATTTTAACTTAATAGTTTGGCTAATAGAAAACTTGTTGCTTTATAAAGTTATACACATATATTGAATATATAATTGGATCTCGGATCCTATTTTAACTCTTATTATTTTGCAATTCAATTTTGAATATATTATAACCTAATAATTACTTCATAATATTATATCAAAACAATTAGTTTCATATCAAGGCCGAACATAATTCACACTCATACACACACAAATACAAACACACATATATGTGTGTGTGTGCGAATTCATGTTTTACAACCAAGTTTACAAAAACTATTAACTCGAATTCATTATTCAATCAGTATTACTGTTAGCGTCAAAATTGGTCACTAACATCCAATCTGAATGAAAGCTCCAAGTCACAGTTATAGATCACAGATAGTATATGTAGAGAGTATAAATACGAAGAACAGTAAAAATTAAAAAGAAAGCAGTAATAAAGAGGATTTATAGTGGTTCGGCTAACTCCGGCCTACATCCACTCTAGAAAATTTCCTTTCTATTGATATCCAAATCAGCTACAGTTACAATCTAGAGTTCTTAAAGCAACAATAGCAAAGTAGCCTTAATAGGGAAGAAGTAGGGAAGCAGAATGAAGATCTCTTTTTTGAAGCCCCACATGCTGTATTTAGAGGTAAAACCTGAGTTACTGGGCTTCCTGAGCGGTCCGAGCCCATCAATACCATAACCGATCAAAAATCATCATTATGACCGAACCTAAACTCTAAGCATGTTGATCCAATCTCATCCCGGGAGCGACTCAAAGAAAGTCCATCCCTGACTCGAAGTAGAATAGCGGCTGACCTAAAGTAAACTTCACTCCTTCCATGTCGGCCCCATGCTGAACTACCATGGCCGATGCGAGCTTCATCCTACACCGACCCGGAGCTGGCATGTCTGCCAACCCCATTGAGGAATTAGGACATGCCGACCCAAGTACAACCCTATGCCGATCCAAAGTTCACCGTTCCAAGACCAATCCACCGATCCGAGTCCATCTCGAGGACAAGCAGGCACCGACCCATCCAAATGTCGAGCCATACTACTACCGACCCACTTCTATCACCAAGACCGACCCACTTTGACATGTCTAACCACTTTAGCCTAACTACCTTGGCCGATCAACACATGGTTGAACACTCATGACTGACCCATGCATGATCCCCTCTCCTTGACCAAGCCACTTAAATGCCAATCCACCCAGTGTCGAACCAATCTCACCAATCACCAAAAATGAGATGTCAACTTGAAGTTAGTATGAAGGTCGATCCGAAGTCAAGCTCCGAGATGCCGAACTAGTTTGATGCCGATTCAAATTGGTCCCAACACCAATCCTAAAACCATACTACCAATCGCTCAGGAACCCGAAAAGTAAAGCCTGGAATGACCCGAAGTATGTGCTTCCCTGACCCAAAGCAACCCCTTCAATGACTCCAAGTAGTCCTTCAAACCATACCGAACCATATTTAGCCGATCCATATTTCCTAGACCTAAGTTATAGCCGATCCAGCTTTATCTAATCCAATATCCATCTTCCAAGCACACTGCATCATCCATCCATCCAGTCGACTCAAAACTATCATATTTCATCCTCAATAACCGAGCAGTCGATTCAGTTAAATCCGCCTGCTTATGGCCTTTCCAAAAGGCGGGCTAACATTTTCCCCATAAAACATGTCTTGCTATTGGAAGGTGTGTTTTGAACAGCTTCAAATCCAATAACCGAAGTCCATATGTTATCTATAGCCATATCTTCCGATTCATAATCCAATCCATTTTACCCAAGTGTCATTGCCGTATCTTATCCAAATCTATGACTGCTCTGAGTCGATATCTGATTCTTATCCAGTAACCAAATCCTTATCCTATTCCACATCCATCCGAACCCGACAATTGAGTTCTAACCCATCCATATCCAACAACCAATAACCACATCTACGACCTCTTCGGATCGATATCCAAATCGGGTACCGCTCCGTGTCCATGCCTAAATCCTTAACTGTTCATACCAATATCCAAATCCATAACCTCTATGGGTTCTTGCCAGGCATAATCCACATTCGACGACCTGTGTTAAGTAATGTCATGGTGTTCCTGGTTCAGTGTCCCTGAACATTGAGTAATGTCATGGGTTAAGTCATAAGACGAATCCTGGTCGCTCTGGACCCTTTCTAAGCATAGTCCATACTCGACGACTTGTGGTATTAACTGATAGATATCATGGGGCCTAAGTCCTAGGCTGAATCCTGGTCTCTCTGGACCCCTGCCGAGCATGGTCCATGCTCGACGACCTTTTAACCAAAAACCAGACAAAAGTCAACCAAAAACCAGACAAAAGTCAACCAAAATCCAGATTCAAACCAGAAAACCAAAAATCCATATCAGAAGTCCAAATCAAAAATCAAGCATCCAAACCAAAATCCAACCCAGAAATCCAAAAAAAAAGGTAGTTCAAACCGAACTCCAAAACCACAGCAGAAAAAGCAAGTGTCCGAGCCAAAAAGAAAAAACGGATTTCACAAACCAGAGTGTAATGGTTTATCGTCATCTCAGAGCATGCCTAAAGGTTGTCCCCGTCCCCGTACATGAGTAAGTGACTTAGCCGCCTGCCTAGAGTTTTTTACTTATTCCAAACCATCACGATTAGTTGATGACCAACCGACCACCATTCCTGGGTCTCGTACCATTGTCGTTCAAGGCAGGCGGCAGCTGCTCATGTTCCACTGTCGCACTCCGAGTTCCGACATATTGCCTCAACTGACCATTCCTTACATGCTCCTCAATTATATCCTTTAAATGTCGGCAGCTGTTAGTATCATGCACGTCCAAGTCATGAAAGAGACAGTGCCTTCCTGATGCCCTTTCGCGTTTTGAGGGTTCCCTCCTTGCCGGCCTTCGATGAGGGAGGCGATCCCGAGTATCCAAGAATATCTGCTCCAATGTTGCATTCAATTCTGTATAAGTGGAGACTTTTAGTTCTCCCCAGCGCTTCCTCTTCCCTTTATCCTTGTCTTTACCCAAGCTTTCACCTGGCGGTCATCCATCCTTAACCATATTTACTTCCTTTGATTTTATATCCAAACATGCTTTCACTTGTCGAAGAAATCTATCAGCTTTGTGAAAGAATTCCTCGAGATCCATTGGTGGGTCCCGTATCAATGATACTTTGAAATCTGAATTATCCTTAACTCCTGACACCGCCGCCATCAAAACTATTAACGGATCCGACCGATCTACTGAGGCAACTGCTGCATTAAACTAAGTTAAGATAGTCCAGAGCGATTCATCTTCACTCTGCTTAACTGACGTTAGTGTCATCACATTCTTCCGCCTTTTATGTGAACTCGAAACTGTCTCAAGCACTTCTCCACCAGTTCTGTCCATGTTCCAATAGACCCATCATCTAGCTGTTTGAACCACATAGCAGCTATACCGATCAAGTACAAGGGGAAACACCAAGCCATAAACTCCTTTATGCACCCAGCACTTCCATATGTCTTGTGTACCTCATCAAGTGGTCAGTGGGATCCGTCTTACCGTTGTATACTTCCAGAGTGGGTAGCTTGAAATCGGATGGAAACCTAGCCATCCTAATGTTATGGGTAAACGGACTTCAGTTTACTCCCTCCAAATCCCTGTTTGTCAGACCTTCGTGAATAGTTCGCCTGATGATGTCAGTCAATCAAGTGTTACCAGCCAAGGGTTTCCCCCATCTACATTTCCTAAGCACCCTCCAAGTCCTTGAGGGAATTTCGATACATACTCCTTGTCATGTAATCCGGCATTCCTATTGGCGTCGGGCTGTGCAGCATCATCTGGTATTCCTACTTAGGTTGGTTCAGCATTACCTGGCGGCATGCCTCCGAGTCTTGGTCCACCCAGTTGATAGTTGTTTGCTGATTGGGGGCTGCCCCCAGCTGAACCACTCCATCTACTTTCCGATTGAGTCCTTCTGATTCAGCTCCATGGATCTGAGCTCCTACAGTTCCTGCTTGTCCAAATTGTCAAAAATGTGCCTGCATCATTTCCTCTTTCCTTTTCAACTGTTCCTATATGAAATTCATCATGACATGCATCTCGTCCCTAGTGATGTAGACGGAGGCTTTATTAGCTCCAGAGGAAGCCTCCTGACTTCCCTCTTGTTGACATATTTCCATCCTCTATCTCCTAGTTGATTGCTTTGCGATAGTCTCCAGAATCCAAGTTCCTAAGCCTTTAAATCCAAAATCCAAGCATTAGAATCCCTGAGTGCTAGCTTTCTCAACGAAAACACCAAAATGTTCCCTGACCCGAAGTAACCCCAACGACTCCAAGTAGTCCTTCAAACTATACCGAACCATATTTAGCCGATCCATATTTCCTAGACCCAAGTTATAGTCGGTCCAGCTTTATCCAATCCAATATCCATCTTGCAAGCGCGCTGCATCATCCATCCATCCAGTTGACTCAAACTTATCGTATTCCATCCTCAATAACCGGCAATCGATTCGGTTAAATCCGCCTGCTTACGGCCTTGCCAAAAGGCGGGTTAACAATTACAATCAAGTTTATATAAACTTTAGTATTGAGCTTATTACAATCAAGTTTACAAAATCTTAAGATTTGTAATCTATATTTACACAAACTATAGAATTGATTTCGTTGTTTTATAATCAAGTTTGCATAAACTTAAAATTTGTAATATATATACATATATATATATATATATATATATATATATATATATATATATTCACACAAACTGTAGATATTCATTGTTTTACAATCAAGTTTACACAAATTTTAGATTTGAACCGATTGTTTTGTATTGATATATAATGCCAAAATCATAATAATATTAAGGAGAATATATTAATAGATTAGCTTCTTGTCGTTTGCTAATACCTTGAAATTAATTTTGTTTTCTTCTGGGGGATCATCAACTTCCTTGAAGTAAAGTTGTAAGCTTTTCTTTTTGGTTAGCAAATCCTAATGGAGATCTTAGTTTTGAGAAAGATGGAGAGAGAGAAAGAGAGTGAAATGATTATTCTGGTGAGTAGGGTTTCATGAAGATATTATATATAATAGTATAGACCCATCTAAATAGGCCTAGATCTAATCTATCTCTCTATAAATAAAATAAGCCTTCTAAAAAAGGGGGTAGGTCTATTTTAATAAAAAAATAAATACTTAACTATGATTCAAACTCATTTTTAAAAAATTTAATTGCCATTCTATTTATTTAAATTTTTTCGGTCATTCTAATAGATTAAGAAATACAACATTTGTATATATTACTTAATAAATCTATAGCCCTCCGATAATTTTAATTCTCTTAAATTAATTATATAACATTTATATTATATTTTCCATTTAATTTATTACATTTATAAATTAGTCGCTTTTAGAATTTGCTTAATCAGTCTCTGTTGTGTGACCCGTAGATGAGAACTCGGTCAGCAAATAATATCAAACTATTTGATATCAAAATCCACAGCGGTTTTGGTATCATTGGTGTAGCGTTATGGCACAAGTTCTGTTGATTGTAGATTTTCGAGGAAAATCGTGTTTTAATCTAATTAAGCATACACCCATAAATATAATGTATGTGCATGTTTTCTTTTTGTTATCACTTATATCACTTAGATGTCTAGAGTTTGGTCAATGACCAAAGACTCTAATAATATATGTAGTTAATTGGGTAGACCAATTTCGAAGTCCTTGGCTTTATACGATAACAATTATCGAATAACCGAAAAGTACTGTTGTCATAGATTTTTATCTTTGAGTTGACTTCCAATTACTATGATACCAACCTCCTACATCGGAGGAGATGAATCCTCTATTGAATAACGTTTTGCTCCAAAAAATTTAGCATATACCCAAAAGGAGATGTAGCATGGTCACAGTGCCATAAGTTGACTAAAATCAAAGCATAGCCTCCTCGTTTACGCCGTATAGTATTCTCAGGTCTAAAGGCTATCATCACGCTGAGATCTTATGTTTTGATTTAGATATATTTAACTTACATAGATCATCCAACGATCACAAGTATGTAATCTCCTAATGTCCATAACAGTCATGAAATTCACTATCCAACATTTGAAGAGCATTATGTACAATAATCTCAACGAATGCATCAATGTCCCTTTCTCTCTGCATCTTGACTGGGAACCTTTAAAGTTGAGTGTTATTACTAAATCGATTCAATACTCATGATTACAAACAATTCATAACTGCAATTGATATAATAATCTGACAGCATAGCATGGTGAAAGACCAATTATATTAATTGAAAGTATATAAACACCACAAATATTACAACCAAAAATTTGCACTTATAATATACCAACTTAAAACAAGTTTGAAAGATTAATACATAATATGTTTGAACCTATTTCTTTAGAAAATCCATTGAAATGGTTTGATAAAGCAACAACGTATTGTAAAATTGAGTCAATGGAACAATATAAAGATTTCAAAATTCGAGTTAACAGTATCATGGCATCACCAACTGACAAAGAGGAAATTGCAAAACAAATGAAAGTCTATTAAATCTAAAATTAATAAAAGTTTTAGTACTCATTCTTTTCTAACCTTTTTAGTAAGAAATCAAGCAAAAATTAAAAAAGGAAACGCTATAATGGTAATAAATTACAGAAGGCTTAACAACTATAGAAAATTTGATGGATATTTTATTTCCTCCATTGAACATTGGACTAAGTAGATATAGGGTGCAAAATATTCTAGTAAATTTGATGCCGAATCCGGCTTTTGGCAATTAAAGCTTGTTGATAAACGGTCCATAGAACTAGCTATCTTCAATTGCCCACAAGGACATCTTGAATGGCTAGTTATGCCCTTTTGGATTAAAAAAATGCACCATGGGCATTTTAGAAGTGGATGAATTCTATGTTCTAACATTTACCATTTGCAATTGTTTGTATAGACGATACTCTAGTATTCTCTAATACTATGGAAGAACAAAAAAACATCTACCAAGGGTAGTACAAATACTACTAGAAAATGGTATAATTTTAAGTCCCAAAAAAATTGAATTGTTAAAAAAATTGATTTTCTTGAAAAGAGAATTAAAGATGAACAAATAGAATTACAACACATATAAATAAAAATTAATTGAAAGAACTTTAGAGTTTATTGGGATTGCCAAATTATGGTAGAAAATTCATTCCGAATTTATCAGTCAAAACTTAAAATCTACAAAAGAAACTTACAAAAGAACAAGCAAAATACAAACAACATAATGGCGAACAATTAAGATGGAATATGGATAAAACCCTGATTATATTACAATAATAATAAGAAGAGATAATGAAAAATAAATATCTAGCAAATGATCAAAAAATCCTCTATTTTCCTTCGGATGAAGAATTACTTGCATTGCAAACTGATGCTTCGGACAATTTTTTGTAGGTGTATTGATAGAAAAACAAAAGGAAGTGGTAGCATATTCTTCTGGAAAGTTTAACAAACCTTAGATTAAATATGCTACATATGTAAAAGAATTACTTTCTATTAAATTATCAATCAAAAGTCTAAAAATTTAACTTCTGTATAGACAATTTGTAATTGAAATAGACAACAAGATCGTTGCTCAATCTTCAGAGAGAAAAAATATTAATAATCATGAAGAAATTCTTCAAAGAATTGGATTGGCAATGTATTTAGAGATCTATAACTATAGCGTCAAATATATTTCGAGTTACACTAATTCTGCTGATGATCTTCCTACCAGTTATGAAAAATGAATAAGGAAGGTTTAAAAAGAACTCAAGAACCATTGAAACGATGAAAAAAATAAGAAGATTTCCGAAAAGTGAAATCATACAAAAAGGCTAAAAAAATCTCCAAAGAGGCTTCTTCCTCATAAGTTTTAAAAGAACTTCTACTCCTACAATAGTAAAGTTTGTTATATTGAATAAAGGAAAAAAACAATAACTCCTACAGGAGCACAAAGACTATATGCCTCCACAGTAGTAATAGACCGGTACAATTTGGAGACGAAAACAACAAATCCACATTTATATGAAAATTTTAATGGATGTTTCAAAGCCAACCAATTTGCAGACCATAGAGCTGTAAATTTATGATTAACACAACTAGAAAAGACCTATTTAAAGCTAAAACAAACAATAGCCCAAAAGGATAAAAATTTGTAAGAAACACAAAAATTAGTGTCTAAATTATCTCAATACTCTTCTACTTCTAGATTTGAAGTACTAGATATAAAAGAAGCAGAACTGTTCATTGACAATTCAGTAGAATAAAGCCATTAAAAACAATATTCATCCAAATGCAAATGTCTTGGTCTTGTAAACCTAAGATTCAAGACTTTTTTTAATTACTTAGAATCTATAAGATAGATAACACGAAAACCAAAGAGATAGAAGTTGAAATAACGACACAAGATATGATCTCTCTGTATCAGCAACATCTCATCGATGAAAAACAACTCCTCCTATTCTTTAAGCTAGTAGATGTTACATAATTAATAAAACTCTTAGAAAATGGGAAGTAAATTCTTAATAATAACAGGCGAGCATGTTTTTTTAGATTGTTTCTTGAATATATAAGAATACCACGAAAGGCTTGGTTCAAGATATTTACGCCAACACAAGCCATCTTGAAGAATATACAAATTGTATTACTGAGATTTATAAAGAAAAACTTTCGAAATATTCGAGCGGGTTTTTACCATGTTCATGTTTACAATATGGAGTGTTTGGGAGGAAAGGCAATACATTCATCATTACCCTTCAATTCAATTATGTAAATTATACAGGGTAACTAATAATCCAGAGCATGAATTTATGAAATTCAGTAGAAAGGATTTTAATACAGAAAATGAAAGACGGCTAGAAACATGAACTTTTTTTTTTACTATAAGCCATCAACAAAGGTAAAATAGGAGAACATTCAGTAGATAAGAGTAAAATAATATTACTATTTGACTGCCTATCAAAATTTGAACCCTCAACAAATAGAATAACAAAGGTCCAACTGTTCTTAGACGATCTCAAAATTAGACCAGTTGGCACTGTGGCACAAGAAGAATACTGTGAAGAATAAGTTGAAAAGGAAAAGTCAAGACAAGACTCCATAATGAGGGACGCTATAGGGATGATCCTTTCAATGATAAGTTACTAGCTAAGCTAAACATCCAAAACTAGCAAGAAGCATGGTGGCCCATATATTTACTAGAAATTATCTGCCATAAAGAATATCCAAAACATCTAACTTCCACATAGGTGGCACATCACCAAAATAGGCTTAACAGATCTTCGTAAACATATGAAATAAAAAAGCGGACACATCCTAAATCTACAAACTAAAAATAAGGACACATACCATATCTATAGAACTAGAGAGGACACATATAAGTTCTAGACAATAATAAAGGGAAGACTTAAGTGGTTATGAATAAGGCATTCTTCATTTAGAGAAGATCATTAGAAAAAAAGGAGTTCAACCTCTACTATCAAAATTGTAACATTATATGCTACCTCTGTAATGTTATCTAATACCTTAGTAAAATTTCAGTTCTGCATCCGACTTTTCAGTTTTATTACTAGTACGAATGTCATGCAATACATACATTATGCTATAAGTTATTGGATAGAGGAGCTTCAGCATGGTTAACGAATCTCGAAAGAATATATCCAAGACGGTTGCAAAAAATTAATAACATCCCATCTAAAAAAGAAGCTCTTGGTAAATTACTATAATTATTACTAGTGGACTTCACAGGAGAAACATTCCTTGATGAAACTGATTATGAAAAGCAATAAAATACAATTATGTAACATATGTATGTTGGAAGAATTTGCTGTCAAATACATAGATCTACATTTTGTATTTAAAAATAACGATCAAAAACTTTTTTGGGTGGAAGGATCTTTTACAAAAATGCCTTATCCTTGGAATAATATTATACAAGAAAGATACGACACTTTAAGGCATAGTACATCTGACGAAAACCATAATACATGCCACTTAAAAAGGCATGGGTGAATATTATGGAAAAGGTTTGTTAGCAAGCAAGCGAACGCAAACAAAAAAAATTCCAAATTATGATTCTTCTATCGTACAAAGTATATGGAAGATATCAATATACATTTTGGATGTTCACTTGAGTGAAAGAAAAAGCCAAAAATCTTCAAAAGAAAAACAAAGCGCATACATCGAATTACTCGAAGAAAATAGAAACCAGCATATAAAAAAAAAATTGGATAGGAAAACAAATATTCCAAGAAGAAATTTATTAAAAAGAATTTTTTAGCAATTGTTAAAATTACAATTATGTAACATATGTATGTTGGAAGAATTTGCTGTCAAATACATAGGTCTACTTTTTTATTTAAAAAATAACGATTAAAAAGATTATTGAGTGAAAAGATCTTTTACAAAAATATCTAATATTATACAAGAAAGATATGACATTTTAAGGCAAAGTACATCTAATGAAAACCACAATACATGCCTCTTAAAAAGGCATGTATTAATTATATTAAAAAGGTTTGTTAGCAAGCAAGCGCAGGCAAACAAATAAAAAATAAAAAAATCTAAATTATGATTCTTCTATTGTACAAAGTACATAGAAGATATCAATATACATTTTGGATGTTCACTTGAATTTGAAAGAAAAAGGCCAAAAATCTTCAAAAGAAAAACATAGCGCATACATCGAATTACTCGAAGAAAATGAAAGCAAATGCCCAAGAAGAAATTTATTTAAAAGGAATTTTTTTCTCGAAAAGGTTGCAAATGTTTTTAATGCAAACAAATGCCCAATAAATATACAAAATATTATAATAAAAATATAGAAGAATAGGTATTCATGTAGGAATTATTGAAGAATTAGATAAAATAAATGATTCTTTGATAATTTTAAAATAAACATGATTATAATCAATCAAACGCAATCAAAATAAATATTATACCATTCATCTATGCTATACTTCCTAAAAAGAAAAATAAACTCTCCAGGATATATATCATATGCAAGGAAAATGCACAAAACTAAAAAGATACCATACTGTAGAAGTATTTTTAGATCTAATAATAAAAATTCCATAAGGCTATTATGGAAAAATTCATGGTATACCAAAGCATACAAAGGATAGTATTTTTATAACACACAGATTAATTGAACCTCTATCCAAAACCTACACTTCTATACTTTTCAAAACACCGGTTTTGAAGATAAAGATTACCCTAAAAAATAAAAAGATCTAATTGGACTACTTGTTATACATAAATATGAAGATCTTCTCACTATAAAAGAAGAAATATATGATCATGATACATATACCCTATTGGGTGGCTCTACATCCCAAATGTCAAGAAATAAAGAATCGAAAATTTATCATGGATATAGAATATATATTAATACATTTATATCAGAAGAAACATCAAACCCACAAATTCAAGTAGCACCAGTGAACAGTTTATTGTCTTTAACGAAGAGCTTGGAAAATTAAAAGAGGCAATTCCTCACTCTAACAAAAAGGATATGTACAAACCCTTGACCTCTAAATTAGGATTTCTTAATCAACATACATACATATTGGAACTTATGCAAGGAAATGTAGAATTAAAAGTAGAAAAAGATTTTACCTCCATAAGTATTCTTAAAAAGAATTTAAAAAAAAACTAAAGCAAAGAATCTGAAATGAGGTACCTACTTATAAGTTTAATACAACTAATAATAACATGACTATTTAGATCTGCAATTGATACTTCGATAATGATAGTTTGTATGGATGAAAGAATCACCAATAATCCTTTGAACAGTATTATTGGTAGAGCTAAGTCCATTTTAGCAAATAGATTATTTTGGATTAACGTACATCCTGATTTTTGTATAATTGAAGATCAAAATATAGAAAAAAATTATACATTATCGGTAAATTTATAACATATCGAACTTTTACCAAGTTCTAAAGTCTTAGGTGTACAATGGGAACATCGTATGGCTCTTAACGATACAGCGACATTTAAATCAGTTACACCAAAATAATTCGTTGGAGTATTTGAAGAGATTTATGGAAAACAATTCAGCCTAGAGTAGTTGACATAAGACATTTAAAGTTTGACAATTAAGTTCAAGTATCTGTAAAGTCACTTAAACAAAAAATACGAATACCAGTAAAATATATTATAGCATCAAGAAATATTATTTCCACAATAATAAAAAATAATGATAATGAAGAAAATACTTCCTCATCCAACAAATTAAAAAAATCACACTTATATAACAAAATGTCGGACGTTGAATTTACACTTGATATCTTAAAAGGTAGTAATCATCGTATGAGCTTTAGACAGGAAAATCTAATGGAAGGAAGAGTGATGAGAAAAATTGAAGAAACGGTAAGAATAGGAATCAAACCGAATGGTTATAAAGGTTCCTACCGAAAATATTAAACACCATGATAGATATATCTAAAGAGAAAAGCACAATTACCTAACATCTTCCAACACAATATATATCTCTAATATCAAGAATTCATGATACATGCTTTATTGGACTCTAGTGCAGAAGCCGGTTTACTACAACAAATATTTATACCTCAACAACTGTGGGTACCCTTGGATATAAAGGGATACTAAATAATTTTATAGGAAGAAAAATTCATGCAAATCATAAAATAAATGGATTACATGTATAAATACATGATATACATGGAAATAATAATAAAACCTACAATTTTGATTTTGTCTTTCTACCAAGAGAATTTGACAATGATTGTATCCTAGAAATGAACATTCTACTGCCTCCTCCTCCCTTTGATAAATATTATTTTGAACTATATGGTGCTTTAGTATCACGAGTAGCACTACCTACTACAACAGCATCAGATTAAACTACAACAGCACAGCTGGTGAAAAACCAGCTACATTAATTGAAAGTATAAGATAAAAATATTGCAATAAAAATTTTACACTTATAATATACCAATTCAAACGGGTTTGAAATTTTAATACATAATATGCTTGAATATCTTGATTCAAACAATCCATTTAAATGGTTTGATAAAGCACCAAGGTATTGAAAATTTGACTTAATGGAATAATATAAACATTCCAAAATTCGAATTAACAATATCATGGTATCACTAACTGACAAAGGGGAATTTACAAAACAAATGAAAGATCTATTAGAACTAAAATTTAGTACAAAAAAGTTTTAGTACTTTTTCTTCGAAATTAAAAGAGGAAAACGCCAGGCTGTTGACGACAAGGTCGGCAGTTCGATCCCTGCCTTTGGCATATTAAACTGTGCGCCATGATGATTCTTGCAGACTTGTGTGCTGCCTACTTTGTAAATATAAGTACCCAGTTTCAAAAAAAAAAAAGAGGAAAGGCTGGAATGGTAATAAATTACAGAAAGCTTAATAGCTATCCAAATTTGATGGATATTTTATTCCCTCTGTTGAGCATTTGACCGAGCAGAAACATGGTGCAAAATATTATAGTAAATTTGATGTCAGATACGGCTTTTGGCAATTAAAGTTTGCTGATAAACAGTCCATATAACTAATTGCCTTCAATTGCCTACAAAGACATTTTGAATGGCTAATTATGCCTTTTGGACAAAAAAAATGCACAACAAGTACTTCAAAAATGGATGAATTCTATATTCGAACATTTACCATTTGCAACTGTTTATATAGACGATATCCTAGTATTCTCTAAAACTGCGGAAGAACACAAACAACATCTACTATGCTACAGTATTTTCATATGGTAAGATGATTGAATTGTCAAATAGAAAACAAAATAAATGAAGCAAAATAAATGAAGGGCCTATGACGGGTTAGACCTATATTGCCTCTAGTGATAGTGTAATAATGTCGTCAATATATTGTCTAAGCTACATCACTAATTGATTGGTTAAAATGTCATTTTGAAATGTATATAGTGTTAGCTAGTTGAATATATGTGTAATGCTATATGAATACTATATAAATTTATCATTTTGTTGCCTTTCAAACTAAATTTTAAAACTTTGCCCTTCAAACTAAACTTGATTTCGAAATTTTTTTAGACTAATTCCCTCAATTAAACTTTTTTTACAAATTAAAACGCCCCTATACAAATATTATCAGATCTTAATACCACTTAAAAATAGAAACGAACAAATAAGCTTCATTTACTTTCGTTCTTTATTAATTAATTATATAAATAAAATTCAAACTACCGGAAAAATACCTGTTGCAATTTAAAACTAAAAATTCAAACTAGCTGCTCATGAATTCAAGTCAAAAAATTATGATTAAATATTCATGCAAATTATTTTCTCTTGAATGTGTATATATACAATTTATATATATAAAAAAATCATTCACGCAGCCGTAACGATCATAGATAAAGAACTCAACTGCTAATTGCTAAAACAATATGAATTTTTGATACATTTTACATCAAAACTTTGTAAATGAAATAACAAAAGATATCTTAGGTTTCTTTTGCTTCTCTACATGGACTACTCCATTTGAGTCAGTAGTAGGAAAATTAGATATAAATATGACCTATACATAAACTTTATTACAAAACATGTATATTTCATGGCATTGGTCCATTTTATTTATGATTTAGTGCTGAATTAAGCTATTTATTTAGCTTTCTGCCTCTTGTGATTTAATAGATCAACCTCTATACTTTGAGCTTCATCTATTAGCTTCTTCGTTTTGCTGGACTTTTCTGTATGGCTATCTGTACTTTCACTTAAAATATTTTTAAGGTGCTTCAAGCATGATATGTACTCGTTCTTTACATCAGAAGAGTTCAGTAACTTCCTCATCCCAGGCTGTAGAAATATTAACAAATTTTGAAAATACAATCATATTCGGTCACAGTCACAGTTATTTATACAAGTAGGATTGAGAATAGAGCTTATATAAGAAAGATTTAAGTGCAATTATAATAAAAGAGAAGAGGAGAGAGATGTATCGGGTTAAGATAGTTCAAAGAATTCGACATAAGTCGAAGATAAAATATATACTGTCAATGTAGATATATAAGGTAGTACGAAGAAAGAGAAAGGTATTTTATCTCCAACAGCAAATCACCAGTCAAGATAATTTTGATTTCAACTGTAAGACTGTACCAATCCCTCGTGTTTGACCATATAATATTATACTTCATGAAGTTTTAAGAGCATCTAGGCAAATTATGCAACAACATAATTCATGAGCAAATAGAAAAGAAGCATCTATAAGCAAAGAAAATGGATTTTGGCATTAGGGTTTAAAATTGTGATTGGCTAAAAGTCCCAGGTAACTAAGTCGGTCATCAAGCAGTTTTGCAATTTCTAGCGTGTCTTTCAAATCATCGGTCCTTAACTAGTCTCAGTTATAATTATTGGAGCACCGCTAAGGAGAATTAGTCCAGATTGTTTTCTCCCCCTATTTATTGTTCCAACATAAGAAACCAAGAAATATAAACACAAAATGATATCGCCTAATGTTGAACTTGGCTTTCTTTTTAATTCTAACTAGACGTCTCATTGTAAAACTTGCAGACATTGAGATTTTCAAAACTATATACAAATTAGACTGTTTTGCCAAGTTGGCAACATCGAATATTGTGTACTACTGCAATATCTATTTGCACTAGTTTTATTTGTTTCCCTATTATTTTTCTTCAAGAGGAGGAAAACTAATTGTATATACTGACATGATTTGAAATCATGCAAAGCCGTTTTCTCAAAAGAAACAAAGCAGGGAAAGAAAAAAAAAGAGGAGGCCTTTCCTTAGAATAATAATAATCAAAATGAACTAACACAACATGAAACTGCATAGGAACATGCTATAATGTGTTTTGTAACAAGGTTTTGAAAGAGGTTTGTAGTGGAAGCACAAAAACTTTTACTAATGGTCTGGTAAAGATTTCAGGCTTACATCCTAACAGTGATGGTTACTCTCACAAAATAACAGATAAACTCCGTTGCCCTAGGGATTAAAATAAGTAACTCTTCTCACATTGGGAACTAAGTAACTGAAACGGAAAATCTGGATGTTCGTGGTTATGTAAAAATTTGAAGTTACCTCCTTGATGATTGAAATACATTCATGGAGAGCAAATTCTGCATCATAAAGAGTTCTTTTTTCCTGCAAGGTTAAGAGGGAATCATTTTACATGTTGATTAATCAAGCTGGTCAGTATTAATGGCAAGAGAGGCAGTCAGGTGCATTCAGCATAGGTACAACTTTATGTACTTTCTAGAATGATATGTGATACCAGTTGAAAAAATCGGTTATTGGTGAATAGAAAAATATAATAATTTATCATAACAAGTGGTTTGAGTTACTAATGATCATTAAGCATTTTTTACACTTATCGGGGACTCTAAATTGTGATTGCATTAGAAAAACAGTTGATAAGAATGGTAAACACATTGAAGCTCCAAATTGATGAACAATAAGCAATCAATATTGCAGACAAACAAAACCTTACACTGGCTATAATATATTGACATGGATATTAGCAAGCATCAAGTCAGATGTATATAGTTGTTATAACATAAAATATATTTACCAGACAGCGGTAGCAGTGTTTTGCAGTTAAATTTACTCAAAGCCATTTATCACATGTGACGCAGCGGATAACAATAAGTTGTCACCAAATGCTACACAACGAACAAACGACGATGGAACGATACAAAGATGAATCGATGGATTGATAATACCCAAGATAAATGCCCAAATCCGTTGATCTCGCGAGATACCGGATTCTAGCTATCTTTAACACGTTGATCGCGCACGATACCGTGTTAGAAGATCTACGATTATTCGACGTTGATCTCGCGCACGAGATTCCGTGAACCGGCTTCAAAATCGTTGATTCGAGCGCACTCGAATAACCGAAGATGGAGAAATGATATAACACTCAACTTCCAATTTTAAAGAGGCACAAAGCACTCAAACAAAAGTTTATTCAAAATCAACCACCCTCACAAGTGACACCATACCCTTATTTATAGGAGTTTACAACATACACAAACGACTCAACAACACAAGTGACTCACGGCTTACGACCTAAGAACAAATACAGGTTACAACGACCTAACATAACGACATAACGACCTAAAACTAAACGAGTTAACAAACACGAGTTACAACACACGACATAACAATATATACTACATACATGCGATCCAACAAATTACAACATAACGACCTAAGAATACAACACCACGCGACCTAAGCTTCAGTGACATGAGGAGATAGCTCATCTTCAAGGACTTGCGACATAAGATTTCAGCGACTCAACAAGATACGGCTTAAGAAATGTAGCGACTTAAGAATGAGCATGTTTGAGCGACTTAAGAATGAGCATGTTTGAGCGACTTATAAGAATACGGTATAACTTGAGCGACCTATAGGAATCAACGACTTAAGGAACTCGCGACATATAAAATTCCCGACCTACTGGAATTGCATTCTGGAGCGACTTAGACTTCGCGACTTAACTTTTCGCGTCCTAAAGAAAGTGGCATGTGAGAATGCGGCATATCTCGCCTAGGTCTTAGCACGGTAGAGTTAGGTCGTAACTCGTTAATATATCCTGAGCGACTTAGGTATCAACTGTTACCACGGTGCGTTGCATGTTAGGCGGCGACTCACTACTAGATCGTAACTCGTTGGTTCTAGGTCGTGACTCTTGGAGCGCTACTTTGTTAGGTCGGACTTCCTGGTGCACTAACTCGTTTGAGTTAGGTCGCAATTCAAAGCGATTCTTGTGATGCGCTGCATCATCCTCCCCCGGTTGAAAGAATTCGACCCTGAATTCACACTTTCCTCTTCTTCAACACGCTTATCCCCTTGATATGGAATCAAATGTTTGACGTTAAAAATATTGGCTGTATGGACATGATCCGGCAGCCTTAACCGATAAGCATTATCATTGATCTTCATCAAGATTTCTACTGTACCAATCTTTCGCGCTTTCAATTTGTTGTAAGTTCCCACTGGAAAACGATTTTTCGTCAATACTGCATAAACAAAATCATCCTCTTTGAAGTCCACACTTCTTCGCTTCTTATCTGTCAGTTGCTTATACTTCTCATTTGACTTAAGCAATCGTTCAAGAACAATCCTGTGGCATTCCTGCAACTCATTCACGAAATCACAAGCTCGTTTAACAACCCCTTTCTTACGTGAGACTGTCGACAAATCCAACGGTCCCTTCGGAATTGCTGGATATACTACTTGAAATGGACTGAATCCAGTACTTCGATTGACAGCATGATTATGTGCGAATTCTGCCTGGCACAATTTCACATCGCAGCTTTTCAAATTATCATTCACAAGACATCTCAACAAATTTCCCAAAGATCTGTTCACCACTTCCGTTTGCCCATCTGTTTGTGGATGATAGGACGCTACTAAAATTCAGCTTAGTCCCAACCATCTTCAACAAACTCAACCAAAAATGACTTAGAAATCGAGTATCCCGGTCAGAAACAATGGTCTCAGGTAGCCCATTTAGTCGATAAACCTCTTTAAAGAATAATTGATCAACACGAACTGCATTAGCGGTCTTTTTACAAGCTATGAAATGTGTCATCTTCGAAAATCTATCCACCGCAACATATATAGAATCGTTCCCTCGTTGAGTTCTTGGCAAGCCTAAAACAAAATCCATGCTAACATCAACCCATGGTCTAGTAGGCACGGGCAATGGCATATACAATCCTGCATTCGTAGCTGTCCCTTTGGAAACTTGACATATGTGACATCTCTGCACAAATCTTTCAACTTCTTTCCTCATGGAAGGCCAAAAATATGATTGAGAAATCAACTGTAAGGTACGATCTCTTCCCACATGGCCTTCTTCATGCAATTCCTTCACAATCTTCATCCGCAAACTGCACTCTGGTATACACAACTGATTTCCTTTGAATAGAAAACCATCTACCAACACATACTCATCCGTCTTCCCTTTCTCGACTTCATCTACAATCTTAGCAAAGTAAGGATCCTCAACAAACAATTCTTGAAGTACATCAAACCCCGTCACTTCAACTCTTATCGTAGTCAACAAATGATTTCTTCTACTCAATTCGTCTGCCACCCGGTTTGTAACTCCCGACTTATGCTTTACAACAAATGTAAACTGTTGCAAGTATGCGATCCATGAAGCATGTCTGGCTGCAATCTTATCATGTCCCTGCAAATGTTTCAATGTTTCATGATCAGTATACACCACAAACTCTTTATAAAACAAGTAGTGTCTCCAATGCTTTATGGCTTGGACAATAGCATAAAACTCCAAGTCATAGGTAGTGTATCTTGTCTTGGCTCCAGAAAGTTACTCGCTAAAATAAGCAATTGGACGACCCTTCTGACTTAATACCCCACCAATTCCAACCTTAGACGCATCAGTATCTAGCTCAAAGAGCAACTGAAAATCCGGGTATCTAAGAATTGGTGTTGTAGTCAAGAGTGTCTTGATCTGTTGGAAAGCAGTATCAGCCTCTTCAGTCCACACAAACTGTTTTCATTTCATACAATCTGTCACTGGTGCCATCACGCTACTGAAATGTGGAATAAACCTTCGGTAGAATGATGCTAACCCATGGAAACTTCTCACTTCGGTTATAGTCCTGGGTTTGGCCAATCCTTGATTGCTTCAACTTTACCTTGATCAACATGGATACCTTCCTTGGACAACACATGCCCCAAGAACAAAACACTGTGTGTCATGAATATGCATTTCTTTGTTGCCGCGTAAAATTGCTCCTGACGAAGTATCATCAACACTTCCCGCAGGCGTTGTAGATGTTCATCTGTGCTTCCACTGTATATCAATATATCATCAAAGTATACCACCACGAACTTTCCAATAAACGGTCGAAAGATCTGATTCATCACTCGCATAAAAGTACTAGGTGCATTCGAAAGACCAAATGGCATGACTAGCCATTCATACAACCCTTCCCGCGTCTTGAATGTGGTCTTCCATTCATCCTCTGGTCGAATTCGAATCTGATGATACCCACTCTTCATATCAATCTTTGAAAAGATAACAGCCCCGCTCAACTGATCGAACAAGTCGTCCAATCTTGGCATCGGAAATCTGTACCTCACTGTAATTTTGTTTAGTGCTCGACTATCTGTACACGTTCTCCAAGTTCCATCCTTCTTTGGCACTAACAAGGCTGGTACTGCACAAGGACTTAAATTTTCTTGTACACGCCCTTGTTCAAGTAACTCTTCCACTTGTCTTCTCAACTCTTCGTGCTCCTTTGGACTCATTCTATAGTGTGGTCTATGTGGTAACACAGCTCCCGGAACAAGATCAATCTGATGTTGTATGTCTCTTAACGGTGGTAATTCTTTTGGTAATTCTTCAGGAAATACATCTGCAAATTCCTTCAATACTGGCTTAACTTCCTCAGGAATTTCAACCGTTTGACTACTTTCACGTCCAATCAACAGAAATACTTCAGGCCCATCCTCTACTTCTTTGACAAACTGCTTCAAAGATAACAGAGTCTTTAATTCCTCGATTTCCTCCAACTTGCTTTCACTTTGTTGTCGCTTTTTAGGAACTAAAGTGATTCTAGTGTCATTGAACATGAAACTATAGCAGTTAGTTCTACCATCGTGTTGCACGGCTCTATCAAATTGCCACGGTCTTCCCAACAACAAATGACATAAATTCATATCTACCACGTCACACCAAATTTCATCCTTATACTTCTTTCCAATGGAAAAAATTACACAAACTCTTTGACTAACCTTCACTTCCCCACCTTTCCTCAACCAAGCTAATTTGTAGGGTTTGGGATGTTTCTCTGTCTTTAACGCTAACTTCTTTATAGCTTCTGTAGAGATGATGTTATCACAACTTCCTGCATCGATAACAAACTTATAAACCCTTCCCAAAATAGTGCACGTCGACTGGAAAATATTACTCCTCAACCAACTAGTCTCCTCTTCCTGCTTTGGCGTTAAGCAAGATCTCCTCATCATTAAAGAATATCCCTCGTCTCCCGCCAATAATTCTTCTTCCTCCTCAACTTGTGGTGAATTGGAACATTCTATTTCTGCATCCTCAACCTCAGCAACCATCGCTCGCTTCTTAGGCTTCGGACATTCATTGCTCTTATGACCAAACTTCTGACAGTTATAACACTTGAAATTGTTGTTCACCTTGGTCTTAGCAACTTCATTGACAACCGGTTTACTAACAGCCTTGGAGACATTAGTGTTGCTACTAGCCCCTTTCACTTGATTGATCGAACTTGTAAATGCACCACCTCCTCTTCTACCTTGTTTCTCCCAAGCTAGAGCCTTTTGGTGTGCTTCAGCAACGAATCTTGGATCAAACATATTCACTATATCCTGAATTTGCATTCTTAATCCTCCAACAAACTTAGCTGTCAGCTGTTCCTCCGTCTCCATGATATCGTTTCTAGCAATCGGTTGATAAAACTCATCTGCATAATCATTTACCGACTTTGTCCCTCGTCTCAAGTTATGTAAGCGCTGATACATAAGAGACTGATAATTATAAGGCAAGAAAGTAGCCTTCATCAACTTCTTCATCTTTTCCCATGAAACAATCTTCGACTTTCCCATTCTTTCTCGTGTAAGTTTAGTTTGTTGCCACCATGTCATAGCTCTTCCCCTCAATCGTGTAGCAACCAACTTAACTCTACGACTCTCGGGTACTTCCTTGAAGTCAAAAATTTCCTCAACATTTGATAACCAATCCAGAAACTCTTCCGCTATCATTCCCTCTTTAAATTCTGGAATCTCTGTTTTCATCCCGACTCCCATCGACGATCATCTTCGACATCCCGATATTGACTTCGTACTTGGTCTCGATCTCGATAATGAATACTACCTCTATCACCATCTTCATCATAATCAAATGTATTTCGATATTGATCTCGACCATCAACATCTCTACGATCACGCATATCTCTTCTACTATATCTTTCAACATCACGATATGGCTCACCTCCAAACTCATGTGGAGTTCTTCTCTCTTCATTTCTGTACTCATGGTGTTCTCGCCTCATTGAAACTGATGATTCTCTCCCTATCTCGATAAGATTGTGGTGACATTCTTCTTTCTCCCGAAACTGATGGCGAAACCCGGTCTCAACCATGACTCGAAACTGGTGAAGTTCTCCTTTGACTTTGGTTCATGTCTTTCATCAACTTCTCTAACTTCTCAATACCTTCATTGAACTTCTCATTGATACGCTGCTTCAACTGTTCAGCTTCTTGTCTTCGATACACATCTGCAACATTTTGAAATCAATTAACACGTCTCGGCGGCATGATCATCAACAAACTCCAAACTAACTTTAACTCTCGGCTTGAACTTAACTCCAACTCTCGGCCTTGATCTACAAAAGTGATGCACGCCTCCAACTTATAGCTTGGATCTAACTTTAACTCTTCCTCTTGGCTCCACAGGCTCGGCTTAGCTATGATTGGCTAAGTTCAGGCTCTGATACCAAACTTGACGCAGCGGATAACAATAAGTTATCACCAAATGATGCACAACGAACAAACGACGATGGAACGATACAAAGATGAATCGATGGATTGATAATACCCAAGATAAATGCCCAAATCCGTTGATCTCGCGAGATACCGGATTCTAGCTATCTTTAACACGTTGATCGCGCACGATACCGTGTTAGAAGATCTACGATTCTTCGACGTTGATCTCGCACACGAGATTCCGTGAACCGGCTTCAAAATCGTTGATTCGAGCGCACTCGAATAACCGAAGACGGAGAAAGGATATAACACTTAACTTTCAATTTTAAAGAGGCACAAAGCACTCAAACAAAAGTTTATTCAAAATCAACCACCCTTACAAGTGACACCATACCCCTATTTATGGGAGTTTACAACATACACAAACGACTCAACAACACACGTGACTCACGGCTTACGACCTAAGAACAAATACAGGGAAAAGAAATGAAAATACCACTTTGATAAACTTTGATAATCAAACTTGTTCGTCGACGGAAATTCTATCGGTTTAGAAAACCGTCGAACGAATTTAAATTTAAAAATAACCGCAAGCGCACGGTGTACGAATGTAGCACGTGACGAATACGGGTCGATCCACAGGAAATTGATGATTTTAAAATTCTATTCAATCAAATTAACCAAAGTTGAAAGTGTGATTAGCTAAAAATGTAAGAAACTAACAAAAAGAAAAGAAATGCAAATATGAGAGTTAAATGACAATTTAGAGAATAAATCCACTCTCTAGATCATGTAGTTCAACACATGAAATCATGATCTCTCTTTTATGGTCATTAGTGTTTTAATTGATGTGTTTATCGTAAGTATGATATATTTGAGCTATTAATTAGCCAACATAAGTCATCAAACTATAACACACCCCTTAAAACACTTACTAACTTTCATGAAACTTGATAATGAAAATGAAAATGAAATCTATTTTAAGTATGGCCTATTAACTATTGATTAGAAACATAGACCATCAAATTTTAATTTTAAATCACTTTCTTATGCCATAATCATATATTCATGAAGAGGCATTTGTGTTAGTGATTGTTTAAGCATAGCCTATTTGATGTCAACAATATAGGCTATCAAATTCAAAGCAAAAACAACAATTAAACCACTTCATTGATCATTCATTAAGCACAAAAAGAGAGCATGAATTAACATATAGTTGAAGCTACATAATTAGAGAGCTTCATTACCCCTAAATTGAAGGGGTTTAGCTTCTCATATTTGTCATTTTATTAACAAATGTATCTAACAACATGAAGGCAAAATGAAGAGGAAAAAGAGAGCAAAATGAAAAGATAAGCTAATTAACTTGCATAAAAGAAAAGAGATCTATACTACATAAAAAAAAGACATGTAAAAGGAAAGAGCATGTATTAATAACATAAAAAAAAGGAAAATTACATGAAAATAAAAATGGCTAAGTAGCCATGAAAAGAGAAAGAGAGCTTTCTTTTGTTTTCTAAACTAAAACTAACTAACTAAGAGGAAAGATGACTAAATGAAACATAAGGGGTATATATACAAGTTTTAAAACCCTAATTCACTCTTTGGGGAATGCACAAAATGTCCCCTAGGAAGTGTGGAGGTCAAGTAATCATTAACATGTCTTAATCCCCCATTAAGTGTACATGAAGCCATTAAGTCCAAAAGCATGTGCATTAGCCTTTAATTTGTACATTAAGGTAGGTGGGTAGGTGGGGTCCTCAATGATCTTCACTTTGAATTATTTCTATCTTCATTCCTTTATATCCATTTTGTGCATGCATGTTTCTTCATGAACCCACTAATATGAGAAGCTAAATTCCTACAAAATATTATAGAAATTTCCAATTAAATTCTTTCAAATTAATATACGCGCACAAATGGCCATTTTGTCCTTATATAAAGATGAATATGTGAAAATTTGGAATTAATATGAATTTTGGTTAAAACAAGTTAAAATACCCAATATGATCATTTATTTAATTTAAATAGAATAAATATGGTGGTAAAAATATGCACATTTACGTGCACATCAACAGGTTACAACGACCTAACATAACGACGTAACGACCTAAAAATAAATGAGTTAACAAACACGAGTTACAACACACGACATAACAATATATACCACATACATGCGATCCAACAAATTACAACATAACGACCTAAGAATACAACACCACGCGACCTAAGCTTCAGTGACATGAGGAGATAGCTCATCTTCAAGGACTTGCGACATAAGATTTCAGCGACTCAACAAGATACGGCTTAAGAAACATAGCGACTTAAGAATGAGCATGTTTGAGCGACTTATAAGAATACAGTATAACTTGAGCGACCTATAGGAATCAGCGACTTAAGAAACTCGCGACATATGAAGTTCCCGACCTACTGGAATTGCATTCTGGAGCGACTTAGACTTCGCGACTTAACTTCTCGCGTCCTAAAGAAAGTGGCATGTGAGAATGCGGCATATCTCGCCTAGGTCATAACACGGTAGAGTTAGGTCGTAACTCGTTAATATATCCTGAGCGACTTAAGGTATCAACTGTTACCACGGTGCGTTGCATGTTAGGCCGCGACTCCCTACTAGATCGTAACTCGTTGGTTCTAGGTCGTGGCTCTTGGAGCGCTACTTTGTTAGGTCGGACTTCCTGCTGCACTAACTCGCTTGAGTTAGGTCGCAATTCAAAGCGATTCTTGTGATGCGCTGCATCAACATGGTAGTTTATCTTGCATGAATTCTTCCAGACGAATGAGAAATGTACAAAATACAGTCAACGGTTTTCAGGATTAAGCACAAATCAGAGAACCCCCATCCTTGCACAAGGCAACTCTAATGTATTATATCCATGAGAATGCACACGCAACCGCACCCGCACCCGCACCCGATTCTAACGAATTCTAACGATAATTCGTGGCTTTGGTCCGTGCATCATTTTTCTGAGTCATCAAATTGTCCCCGCTTGTACAAATGAAGTAAACGATCTGGGGATAAATTTTGAAGAGGCGACATACTATCTTCCTAAATCAATCTAAAGCTCATAAATTTGCAAACTCCAAAAACCAATATATATATATATATTGTAATGTAATATAAGACAATAAGATTAAAGCAAGCAATAAAATTAGCTACTTTTCACCATCATTTATTAACGCTTTCTAAAAAGCTTCACCGACACCGTCAAAAGAAGGGGAAGAAAAGATGGATAAAATATGATACGTTATTTCTTATCCCGTGGCTTAATGGAAAATAGAAAATCCAATTTTGTACATTTCAAATTTTTAATATAAATAAAGAAAATTGATTTACGGTTCATCATTTCAACCATCGTCGAGGTTGCATAAACAACATACAATGTATGTACGTGTATATGTATGTGTGTGTATTTATATAATAGTATGCCATACATCAGTGCATATGTACACATCGTGCATGTAAAGTTACTAGTACATATAATTCAAGTCTGCTGGAAACTAAGACTTGCATCACAAAGTCAGAAATGCTAGAGATAATAGAACAAGACAATAGAAAAAAGCAAAAAATATTTACCCCAGGATTAAGTAGCTCACTTTTTGTGACGTCCAATAGGCCAACTAAATCCAGTGATTGCAACTGCATAAACAATATTCCATGATCAATTTCTTGCATCCAATCATTTATATTCAATTATAGTGGGGTTAATTACAAAAATAGATACTTATGAAATGGAAACAAATACTATTCTAAGCCGTGCATGGAACACAACTCATGATCCTAGTATAAAACACACTGATTTACTTTTACCCTAATGTCATTCCCATCCCTTAGTATTATCTAAATAGATAAAATAATTAATTTAATATAGTAAGGCCAATATGAAGACAAAAAATCTCAATTTTCTTGAGTGGTGAATGCTAACAAAGCAACTACGTATTACCATAAACATCATATGTTATAACAACGTTAAGGAGTTGGCAAAGATGTAAGGCGTTAGATGGCCTTGAAATCAAATTTCCTAGACATCATTAATCAGTTTTCCAGGATAAGGAAAAAACAAATAAAAATAGTACACATCGTTAGGCTAGAAAAGCAAAAACATCTAAAATAAATGAAAACCATAATTGGCCATAAAAGACCTAAAGACTTTGTAATAGAATAACTGACCAAAACAAGAAATGCCATATGTTGATCCTTCTGGTTTCCTTTGGGTGCACTATTGCTTTGTAGATTTGCCTTTGAAATTCTATAAATAATAAGGTAAAAAATTAATATTGATGGAACAATGTTCGCAAACTAACATCCTAGACCAAATATACTTTCATCAATTTAGTTTGCATCACTACTGCAACCTTTGTCATACAGTTTAAAGTTTGTATTCAACAACAACAACAATCAAGTCATTATTCCCAAACAAGTTGGGATTGGCTAGAAATAAAACCCAAAACTAAACGACAAGGTCAATTTAAAAGTCATAACAATAACAATAACAATAATAATAATAATAATAAAGTCAAATAAGTAAACAATTAATAATAATAATAAGTAAAATAAAAATAAAATGAATATATATAAAAACAATAAAAAACCATGACAACAATGGTACTAATAGTAATATCGATCGAAGACCAAACACTATGTCTCAGGTTTCTATTCACTAGTCCTATAATCTAAAACTTATAACACTACGCCTAAACCAACTCTAAGCACACACACACAAAAAAAAAAAAACTCTTAGCTCATGATTTTGATACGTGGATCGTCAACTTCTATGCACTCCTATCCGACACCAGCTCTCCAGA
Organism: Allium cepa; assembly: GCA_030765085.1. Taxonomy (NCBI): domain Eukaryota; kingdom Viridiplantae; phylum Streptophyta; class Magnoliopsida; order Asparagales; family Amaryllidaceae; genus Allium; species Allium cepa. The sequence goes on along the minus strand of CM060928.1, from coordinate 844,620,111 downwards.
TATATTCTAATCCTTCAAATCTTTTTTTACTACTTTCTTTCATGTCAACTTTGATCAACCTTCATCTCTCTTTGAGCGTTCGACGCAGCCTATAATTCCAACGCGCACATGTGTCTCGAGAGGCCTCCGTTGGAGATGTCCAATCTATCTTAAACGATTTTGGACTAGCTTATTCTCAATTGGTGCTCCTCCAAGTTTATCGCGTATATCATCATTTCTAATTCGGTCTCTTCTTGTATGACTGCAGTTTCATCGCAGCATACGCATTTCTGTTCCATTTAACTTCGGACATGTTGGCTTTTAGTAAGCCAACATTCTGCACCATACAACATCGCATGCCTGATTGTCGTTCTATAAAACTTTTCTTTAAGCTTCTGTGGGATTTTCCTATCATGGAGAATGTCAGACATTTGTCGTCATTTCACTCATCCCACTCGAATTTCAAAACTAACATCTTCATCAATCTCACAATCATACTGCAACATTGATCCTAAATATCGAAAGAGTTTCTTCTGGGGCACTACTTGTCCGACCACAGTGATATTCTCTGACTTAGCACCGCCGAACTCGCACTTCATATACTATATTTTAGTTATGCTAAGCTTAATACCCTTTGATTCTAAAGTCTGTCTTCACAGATCCAGTTGTCTATCAGCCCAATCATATATCTCTACTACTAATAAAGAAAATTCGTTGAACTAATTTACTCGGTGTCTTTTTAAAATTCCTAAAATGCCATCGCTTTCCATTTACATGTCTACGCTGATATGGTTACTACCATATGAAAGAATCTTCAATTTGTACAGTTGATGCCTCAAACAAACTATCAATGTATATACAATAATACAATCAGCCCGTGTGCGAAGCACGGAGACCCATACCAGTATATAATAATACATAAAATAAAAATAACTGGTCCCTATAATTATTTTTTAAACAAAATATAGAATTGGAATTAGAACAGATGAGATCAATAAGTTTACAATTTACAGTTGGTCATTTTATTATCATGTAGAATTGGAAACAATATATAAAATTATTTTTTAAACAAAATATAGAATTGGAAACAAAATATAAAATATTTTTTAAACCTTTGTCTCACAGTTTACAGTTTGTCATTTTATTATCATGTAGAAGGTCACAAAATTTGCAGGGACAGTTGTCCATTTGCTTTTTTATCTTGCTATATTGTATTTGAGAATTGAGAATGCTATTATGAATGAAATGAACAAGAAGATTGCTGTTATTTCCTCCCTTGTCTCTTGTTCTTCTCGTTTTTCAAAAATAACAAAGACAATCATGTCACAAAATGTACTTTGATCTATTGAGTTAGCACCACTATTGCAACCTATGTCATACATATATAACTCATCGACGGTAATTAAAAGCATTGACGCCTTGATTTGCTTTCCAAACAAAGCATAGAACTAGAATTAGAAGATGTGAGATCAATAACCTTTTATTTTTCCTTTCTTTTCCTTTTAATTTACCTTTTAGCTTGAATTATACATGTAAGCAAATGTTTGTTATTTGTTAAAATATCAGATAACCATGTCGTCTATTTTTATTTTTGAGATTGCAAAAATCAGTTGGTATATTGCATATTAGACAATGATCACCAAATCACAAGATGTTAAAGACAACTGTGAAGTCCTTAAGTAAAACAAAGATTCAAAGAATATAATCTTCTAGTGCAGAAAAAGTAAGACTAAATAACCTAATAGAGTCATCAACAAGAGATTTGGCCTTTTGAATTTCTTCGGTTGCTTCAGAAATATTAACCTTCCTCAAGTAATTTGATTTGTGCATAGCTACTCTTCCCAGGTGAAGCAAATTGGCAGCCACCTGCAGCATCGATAAAAAAAATTTGGCAAATTATGGTATAATTCGATAAACTGTGTTTTGTCTCAGCAACAAAAAAAGGAAGTTTAAGGGGGAGGGGGGCGGTTGTATCAGGCACAGAATGCCGGTCATGGAGAAAAAAAGTTTCATGATGTTTTCTACCACTGAAATACGTATCTGACTAATATTTTGGAATAAATTATACTTCACAGAATCTTTGAATTGTATATTACATAACCTAGAAACAAAACATGAAAGATGCTGCTTATGTTTATTTTATTCTGTTTTACTTTTCAAAAAACAATTATCTTTTGTAGTTATGTTGTATTATGCATTACCCAATATATTACCGAACCTGAATATGATCATAAGGTAGAATCTTTTTCCTAGCATCCAGACATCTGAAAATGCAAAAGAATAATTAAGTGACAAAATATCTTTTCAGGCCATTCAAAGTTGGGGTAACAAACACCACCTCTCCAATAAGTCTTGTGATTCTTTTAGACTCCCAAGTGTTTGCAGTGTCAAGGCAAGACTTTCGGCTGCAATTATAGTTTCCAAGGAATCCCATCCCTAGAAAAGAAAATTTTAGCTCATTGGTCCAGGTATGCAAAGAGGATTATACTAAAAAAATAGTTAATGGTGAGGTTCTAGAGGTTATGGGTTCGAGCCCCCCAAGACACCGTAATGAATGCTCTACTTGACTAAAAGTATCACTACACACACACTCTGAAAGAAATGCAAACTGCACGGCGTCAATCTTTTTGAAGCTCTCTAGCAGCACAACATGCAAACTATGTTCTGCCTTATTTATTAATACCTACAACTTTTCTTTGGTAAAAAAAATAAATAAAAAACCACCTAAAACTCTTTCAGTTACCATCTTTTGAACCATATATCATTGTTCAAGCATCAAGACACAACTGTTAAGTTTTCAAGTGACCCATATGAACGTACGGATAGCTAAACTTACATGGGCATGCATACATGATAAATTGAAGCTAGTGACACAAGCTAGATTCATATGGGCATTCAGAGAAAATATACGGTACCCTAAAAGCACATGAACCTCCTAAAACGTTGTAAAAAAAACTTACCAAATCTATTAATACATGTTTTCCCACAGGAGTAAATAAGTGACACTATGGTGAAAATTTTAAATAATTTTCCAATCAACTTTTCTCAGCATCATCACTTGCGTTCATCAAGAAAAAATGTTTAGGTAAAATAGAAGCAATAGTAGCACTGCAAATTGTTGATGAACAATGAAGTGCAGAAGTACCTTTGATAGCTCAGATATGTGCAAAATCTTTCTCTGTAGTTTTTCTGCCTCACCAAGGCGATCGGAGCTTAGAAACATCTGCAAAATATGTAGCAAAAGGCATTAGAATGATTATTCCTGCAACATATATCGAATTGGACTGATAACAGCAAGAAAAACTGTTAGGATAAAAATTAGCATGTTCAACTTAAAGCATTCCCAAGTTAGATCTCGGAAAGTATTTATTATCTTATTCAGATTACTATATTTATTTATAAAGACTTTAGCTTGCATATTATTTGTGGATGGATGCGTGTGTATGTATAATAAGATACCCAAGACGCTTATAGGCTGCCTAGCGGACCTACGTACAAAAATGATATATCATGGCTCTGAATTTTCAGTTGCTTCAGTTATGAAATCCTTGTTGATTTTTATTGTCCATCGCCGTTTTCTATTTGCAATCCATTTCTAACAAGTGAATAACATCAAGTTTAAAAACAAAATATAAGTTGCAAACAGTCATAACAAAATATTAAATATAAGATATGGATATCAATCAATCCTTAACAGAAAATAGTATTGCAGAAGGGAAAAAAAAAAAGAATATACCTGTGAGAGGTACTTCATCCTCCGCAAGCAAGTAGTTGTTTCCCCGAGCCCTCCTTCCTAAAGAATTAGCAAAATTATTGCCATGTATGAAATTAGAGCATGTAAAAATAAATGAGATTTATAATATATTATGATATAACATATACTCATGGGATACCTCTAAGATTCTAATAGACTCCTGAACAAGATCCTCAGAATCCTTTTCCTTTCCCAGAAGATGCAACACCTAAACATTGTAATTTAATGCATCCAATAATACCACTAGTACACATAATACAAGACGATTTTTTGATGAGATCAAACAATAATAGTGGTATATCATTCTCAGATATCAAAACAAAAATTAAATTGAACATCAAGCAAAATATTTTTCGATGCCAATGTGGGTTTTGTGGGTTGTGTTAAATAAGTGTCGTACATTTTTCATTCGAATACTGGAATTGTCTAACGAGTTCGGATATTAAACCTATCTACTGTGGTGGTCAATTGATCAAATAGAGTAGCCAGAAATCGATCGGATACACAAAGTTGAGCTAATTAGAATATTGTTACCAAGTTGAAAACAATATGGATTAACAGTACATGTATGATAACATGAATTACCATTCCAAGGTGATACATCGTGTTTGCATAGTCTGTGTGGCCATGTCCTAGAACGCGTCCTTCTATCTAGAAAATGTAAAACGTAAATTTCAAAAACAGTACACACCATTCATGTGGATAGTTAATAACTTAATATTATAATTTTAGAACTCCCAACTCTCGATGTTGAAGTGAAAAGAATATTTAAAGTGAGATGAATGGAAGCTGGTTGGTTGATACCTTCAGTGCACGCTGCAAACAAAACAACACAAAAACAAAATCACATATAAGACAACTAATCGAAAAAGCAAAAATATAAGCAAAAGCTTGAAGAAAATATAATACTATTCTTTAGTGTATTAATTTTAAGGGTTTTTATTTTTTATTTTTTGAAAAAAAATTGATTATTAGGTCATAAAATCATACAGATCAATGAATGCTGTCAGTTTCAAGTTTCAACTCGGTAAGTGTGGAGATTAAATTGTATTCTCTTATCTATCTGACTGAATTCCTGAAAAATGTGTCGGCAACCCATCTTATAATAATCAACATCAACTACCACTAAACACCAAAAAAAATAAAAATAAAAATAAAAATAAATAAAATAAAACTCGAAAGGCAATTACACCTCATAACACTTTTGAGCCTGCTCAAGTTTTCGTTGAACAAGATAAAATTGCCCAAGGTTGTGTAAAGCAGCACCTACACTGCATAGCCATGTTAAAAATCAAAAGATAATTTAATTTTGATAATATATTAATTAGAAACACAAACCAAAACAGTATGTTAACAATGTAGGACATCAACAAAATGTCAGGAACTTTGCGTATGAGTTGGAAAAGATAAAGTTGACATTCTATGCATCATTTGGATAATTTTCTGAAAGAGGAAACTTTCTGAAACTAACAAACCGGACATCGTCGGTACCAAATGCCTCCTCCAAAATATTTATAGCATCAATATATAAAGGCTCAGCTTTCTCAAATGCTTTCCTAACCCTGTAAAACTCTGCCTACAAAACCCAAGTATGTGTTAACTGGTCAGCATAAAATAATGTGCATAGGACAGCTTTTTTGCATCAAACAAATTGTAAAGGTTTTAGGACCCAAAAAAAAAAAACTTATTTGCTGTCTAATACTGTTTTTGATTGGGGACATACAATAACCTCAGCATTTGAAGTTCTATAGTCCGACCTTTTAACAAACCAGAAAAAGAAACAATTATAATATGGTCCCTATTTTTTCATTTCTACTCAAAAGTTCGAGGTGCTATTCATGATACAAAATGATACTCAAAAGTTCCAGGTGCTTTTCATGCTATAAAAGAAATCCCTAATTTTATTTTTGAAGTCATGACTTGAAATTCTCAAATTTTCTTTTTTCAAATCACATTCAAGTTCATGTTATTTTATGCAACTTTAGTGGCTTTCATTATATCTTACATTGGTTATAATGTGAAGTAACTGAAAATTTTGAATTTTTATTTTCGCTAAAATGTCTTCCATTAGGCAATTAAAATGACATGTTGTATGAAAATAAAACAATGATAATTTATAGCTTGCTCAAAGTCATTTCATTAATACAAATTTTGTGGCCTACATTATACCATGCATTTCTACAACGTAAGCCACATATTCATTTATTAAGTGGCAGGTTTTATACAGATAAATAATATAAACTATCAAATGTTCAATCTCATGTCAGTTGTCCGATTTGGCAACTTCTTTTGTATCCAACATTTCATACAATGCAAGCCTTTGATATGTTATAATCCTTGTCATTGTACTTATCTTTAAAAAAATTGTTCACTTGAATTTGTATTGTGACTTTATTACTTGTTATATTTTAGGATTAAATTTATTATTTGTTATATAAATTTTAGGGAATAGGTTTACAATATGAAAAGCATGAGGTCCATCCAATTAGTACCATACATTATAGGGAGGTAAAATAGAAAGGCTACTAAAAGAAATGTCGCTTAATTTTCATAGATTCCCATCAAAGTGGCAAATACTTATCATTTTTTAGGCAATCGTATTTAATATTTCGTAAAAGTGGCAAGTGGCATATGTATGATCTTGCATGACAGACTTAATTCAGATTTATCGATACAGATGTGGATATTATTACTTAGTCCATGCAAAATATGTATTTAATAATATTTGTAATCATCAAGTGATAAATAGCATCCAATTTTGTCATTTAATATCAGTCGAACTATGCACAAGTTTATACCTAAGGATCATCTATTGGATTTTCAGTTAAAATTGAACTCCAATTACAATACTGCTATTTTCCCAATAATTAGATCCTTGGTATCACAGTAAATTATCATGTGTTGTGTGTTCTGTTCACATAAATTTTTGTTTCACACAAATTTCAACTCCAACATTCCAGCTATCCATATTACTTTCTCCATATTATCAGATAACTATATGTTTACATTGTGTTGTCGCACTGTAATGTAAGTGACATTCACATTAATTGGACATAACCCATTGCCAGACTGATCCAAAATTCAAAAAGGTTTTTTATTCAACAAAGCGCTCTTAAGTCGTACATCAATTGCTATTAAAAAGTAAAAGTCTTCAAGCTGTTATCAAGGATGGATATATGTAGTTACCCTGGGCTGTAACCTGGGTCCAGTTTCCAAAATCAATATGTACTTGCATATAAATTTGACTTTTTTCCTAATTATTTGATCAAGTAAATATACAAATTACTGAAAATTAGCCCCAATAGCCAGGGTGATTATAATTCCTGCCACCATCCCTGGCTGTTATATTAATAACTAGGAACAAAATAATCCTAGTTGCTTAAAATACCAGATTATTATATGCTGATGCAACATGCGCATCCCTAGGTCCAAATCCTTCTTTAGCCTCCTGAATAGCAGACTTAAAGAACTTTTCTGCTTCATCATATTTACCCTACAAAAAAGTACCAATTATCAGCATTAAGTATTAACCAATTCACAATAAATATGATATGAAACAACAGATTTTAGTCCCAAATAAGTAGTAGAGTGTCTAGAAATTAAACTCCAATCAAACAAAAAACAAAAGTCGCTTGTAGTCGTCTAGAAATTAAGTTGTTACCCATGGTCAAAAATAAAATTACCGCCCTTAGAGCTTAATCGCAATTTGTTTTCTTCTGGCACAATATTCAACTCAAGTGCTAAAATATAATATTCACAAGCTTAGTACATGACTAATCCCTTGTAAATGCTTCACCAATTTGTCACCAAAAAAAAAAAAAAATAGACCAAAACCAATCTCTATTTTTCAACTCATTAAATAAGGGAACTTATTCCATATATAAATCAACAGTGTCTTTTTGAAATGACAATATTATTCTTTTTAGCTTACATTACTATGTTTATATTGATTTGTTTTAATAACTAGCACCCACTTTCATACACTTCATGTGTTACCTGAATTTCATTATGATATTTCATTTATCTGTTTTGTTTTGTACATATATATGAATAATCGAATTCTTTCGCAATGTATGTTGCAAATTTATAAAATAAGTCTTTCACCTCAAATAAAAATAATATTTGGTCACCAAAGCTAGATATTTGATAATAACGGAATTATATGAATTTTGTCAGTGTTTTTGAATGGGTGCTTTATAAACTGATATAAAATTGAGAAAATATAAGTTTATACACGTCGCATTAAAAGCAAACTAACAAATTACAAGCTGCTTACTTTCATAAACATGTCTCTCCCATTATCCGTATAAATCCTCCATTTAATCGTATGCTCGTTGGAAACAATCGAACCATCTTCAACTTTGCGCAACCCAAACACATCAACCTCGCCTTGTTCATCGCCATCACCAATTGCCTGAACCTCAGAACTACTGTCAGCGAAAGCGGTGATCGCAGTGAAACCAACCAACACAGCTGCACAGAGAGCTCAAAAAAATAATCACCATCAGTAGACCATTTAGTCAAATGAGTAGTTGGAAAAGTTACCGGTCGGTGCAGCTAGCGCTAATTTGAAGTATGAATCCCGATTGCCACCAGGGTTCGAATGTAGTACAGGCGTAGAATAATTCTGAGAAGTGACTGGGACCCGAGTAGCGGCGGCGAATTGAGGAGGCCGGAATTTTCTGATTAGATTAAAAGTTCGCTTGACAAGAGTACTCATGTTTTTACAAGGAGAGAGAATTGGTTGATTAGGATTTAGAAGTGGTTTTTGTTGATTTTAGATTTGTCTGGTTATATTAAGATTGGTGTTAAAAGTCGCCGCAAAAAAGCCCAATGGCACCGTAGCCGGCGCCAAACCGTCGAGTCGAACTACACACCGATTGGTCAGCGTGAACGAAAAAATAATAATAATAATAAAATACGATGCCTTTAGCGCTGCTCCATATTAATAAACCAAAATGGTTTACATCCTTCTTAAATAATAAACATTTTGTTGCCTTTTTTGTCAAATGCTAAACAAATTCAATAAATTCAAATTTAAACAATTAAAATCAAAAACTCTAATCTTAAATGAATTAATGAGCTATAAATATATAAATCAGGAATATCGTAACATATTTCCATTTGGATCTAAAAAAAATTAATTTGTCAATAGTAGTTCTAATTTGAATTAGCAGATGCTGATTCGGAAAACGGCACAACACCCAAAAATGAACAGAAATGAATAGATCTAGCAAATAAAAGTAAGAAAATAAAAAAAATTATAATGGCCCAACAAATCTGAGGCATGCATTCACTGTAATGTTATTGCTTATGGATTTTAGTCACAGATACAAAGGTTTTGCTGATCTAACAGCGTAAAACAGCAAAAAATAACTTAATGATTAGGGTCGAGTAAAGAGAGAAGATGAAGAAAGCAAGTATCCAAAAGTCCTTTTTCAAATACTTTAAGCCTTGTATTTATAAAGAAATCACCTCCGGAGTCATAGATGCACAAAATACCAGTTCTAACATTAGATCCGAGAAAGTAAGAGGGAAGATGAAGTCTCTAGAACCAAAAATTCAGATCAAAAGTGATCGGTACAGACCTGTTTTCTTGATCGCAGAGCATGCCATCTTCCTTTCTTGGCATTCTATCTCCGATCTATTGCACTTCGAGCACTTTTCCTTAGAAATTATGTTATTTCTGAGAGGTTCAGATTGCTCTAGTACTTGCCTTCTTTCCCTCATAATGTAACAACTCTGTTGTTAGTTAGATGATTAATTAAATCTACTTAGGATAATTAATTTTAAATTGTGATTTGTGAAATGTAACTGTGAAATTAAATCTAGTTTTGTGAAAAATTGAATTGTTTATCTTAATTAATTTTAAGATAACTTTGGAAAATGTTGTAAATTTAGTTAAGTGTTAATATTGTGATTTATTATTTTAAAATGAGAATTTGTAACCAATAATGTTTTTTGTTTTAATTAAAAATAATAAGAAAAACTTGTATTTCAAAAGTTACATTTAATTGTACAAAGCATTTCTATATCTATATAAATGGGAATTTTCGTCTTGTGAATGAGTTTGATAAATTTTGAGTGGTTAAAACTATGTTAAATAAAACCTTAGTTAAAATGTAAAATAGTGCTTTATAAATTAGTAACACTTGGTATTTTTGTAACACTTGGCAATTGGGTCCATATCTCAACCCACTTAGCCCATTTAAGTGAAGCTTCCTTCTCATTTTATGTAAACAATACGTTCAATTCTAAAAGCTGAGAAAACTAGACAACTCAATTCCTCTTTCAAAACGTATAAAACAAAAACCAAAGCTCTTCTTCAATTCATGGTAAATTAAACATCTTTAGGAGCTTATTTGTGCATGTAATCGTCTCTAGCTTAAATATATCTCAATTGTGATTTGAATTCTCAAATTACAGTAAATTAAATTAGGGCTTTGGGTGTATTTTGGATTGATTATTGTTTAGGATTTGCTGGTTTGAAAATTTGGTCTGAAGTGATAATCTTGATTGTTGAATTGAAGGATAGAGGTGGGTTAATCACTCACAAATCTATTTCTAAATATTTGTTTAATGTATATAATTGTTTGGATAATTTGTTAAATTGAATTGGTTAAAAATTGATTGCAAACTTGGATGATTGTTGTGTTGTTGTAATTGGAAATTTAGTGTGAAAATCGCTGCAGTAAAACAGCAATGTCCTAGTGCAAAATGAATCGAATCGACTCAATCTTTTTGTGGTCGAAATTAGTTTTAGTTAGCTACAAATTTCCTTTAATTGCATTTCGAAATTTTGTGATTTAGAGGGTCGAAATTGAGTTTCAAATTGATGGTGTAGCTCTACCCTATGCAATTTCTTTAAGTTGAAACCTAATATTAAAATTATCATAACTTTCGATTGGTAGATCAAAATTGAGTGAGGTTTTTTTCAGTTCAAAGGTATTTTTATAAGAAACAACTTTTTTTATTATCATTTTTTTAAATCTGCAATTTACTAATAGTGATGTGGGTTTGAAGAAGAGCCATCCTCTCTGTTATGTGTTTAATCTGAGCATTGAAAAATAGAAATTGTTTTAGGCATAACTTTTTCATTACTTATCAGAATTTGATAATTTTTGAAGTTCTGGAAAGCATAGACTTTGTGCTACAACTTTATTATTTTGAGTTTTGCATAATTTTGAAGTTTAAATATGGTTAAAAATTCATTTCTTTGTCGTTGCCCTGTCAATGAAAGACAGAGTTAATAAATTTAAATTTGAAAATTATTTCGGTCATAAATTTGAAAACGTAAATCCAAATTAGTTGATCTTTTTATTGTTTGAAAGCTGAGACTTTTATCTACAACTTTCATGTTTTAAGTTTAGTAAAATTATAAGATTTAGGTGGTCAAACTACATATCTTTAAATCATAAATTCGAGTTAAACGAAGTAAGTATACAAGTACTTTTACGAAAGAGAACTATTTTTAATTTATAAATCTTATAATTATTTCTAAATTAAGTTAATAAATATTAAAAATGATTTTTTAGCACGTTATTTTATATATTAAGCTTGTTTAGTAAAATATTTATGGATTTGGAAATATGACTTAGGAAATACAAATCTAATCTATTTTTACATAAATGTGATTATGGATTTGGAAATAAGTATTACGATTTATTAAATGAAGAATATATGATTCATGAAATTTGGAAATGTAGTTTTGAAAAGTATAAACTTAATTTATTTTTAAATAAAATGGTTATTATTTTAATATGGATTTAGAAGAGTAATTAAATACGATTTTAAAGTATAGTTTTGTGAATAATACAATCATATGAAAATTTGAGACAACTTGGTGTATATAAGTAAAATCTTGGAACAATTCAGCATTATGGAATATTTTAATAAATATGTGAATATTTTTATAAAGTTAAATAATGAACGAATTTATGGAAATTATAATAAGTGTTTTAAACAACAAACTCAAAAGAGAAAAATGTTTCGAGAATCTTAATTCTATAATTTGAGGGTACTAATAATTGACTTAGTGTCATCGATTGGTTTAAATGCTTTCGAATAAGACTTCGTCGAATATGGTATAACTTATTGAATTAAATGTTTGAGTGGAACGTACAAGCTCATTAGCGAATACTCGAATTTCACCGGGTAGTATGGGATGCCTTGGTTAAATTCGTGTGATTGTTATTATGAAGTATTTTACACTTTAGAGTTGTATTTGTTAGTCCGTGAGATGATGGTTTTGATGACAACAACCTTAGAATATATTACAAAATATAAATACTAACATTATAAGTTTAGATATATATGTATATGTAGGATTTAAGCATGTCGGTACCAAGAATGAAGACTGTACAGTACAGAGATTCAAGATATCGAGATAAAAGACTCATGAGTATCAAGATTATCAAGAGTTCAAGATTTCAAAGATGAGTATTTTTTATTATTATTAGGAATTTTTGTTAAAACTCGTAGAAAAGCACTGGCATCTTAAAATCCAATTTATTCGTGGAATGGAATCCACTTCGAGCCCGTTAAAGGGATGGAATCCTAAGTAGGATGGAACCTACGAAAAATCTAGTGAAGCATTGTTTTGTATCCGCTAACTTTTATTCAAAATGATTTTTCAAAATTATATCCTGTTTTCAAAACTTTCCTTTTAAAAGATTCAAAACCCTCGATCCTGATTTTAAATAATTTTAGCCTCAAAAACATCTTTATTTTCAAAGTCAAATTACTCCTGATTTTAAACTATCTTTTTAAACATTTATACTTAGATTTATATATAAAATTATAGTTAAAATCTATATATAATGTTCTTTATATTTACTTATGAATTTTAACTATAGTCAAGTATATTTATAAAGTTTAAAATAGTTTTTATATAAGATAAAGGTTATTTTCAAAGAAAATCAAAAACATCAATTTAGGATGTCGACATGCCTAGCATGACCATGTCGACATGGTGACAGTTTGATTCAAAAATTCAAATTTCAAAAGAAGTGTCTATTCGCCATAACTCTTAATGAATGGTCATGGCTGTTGTTCTTCTATAAATAGGGGTCAGTTTCAACGAATTTTGAATCATAATTTTTTGGTTTTCACTCCTCTTCTTCTTCCTCATTTCTTAATACATATTCTTATCATTACTCTGCCGAAATCAACATTGAATCATACTCGATTACTTCTAGTTTGATTCTCTATCACCATCTCTACAAGATTCTTAGTGCTATTCAGAGTTATAGACTTCTTTGTAATCTATTAAGCGAGAAAAGGTGTGATGGTAGCCCTGGAAATCAATCAAAAGGGAAAAGGTGTGATTGCAGCCTTGGTAAATCAAATGGGTAAACTTGTGGCCCGAAAATCAAGTATCTCTACCCAGAGGATCAAAATTTTGGAGGGTGTACCTCGTAGCCCTAAAACCGAAGGTGTAATTGTACAATTGTTTTTGAAAGGAAATCGTACTTGTGTTGCGGGACTGGATGTAGGGTAACTCTGAACCAGTATGAAATCCGGTGTGTTCTTTCCTTTACTGCTTTTATTTTATTTCTGCAGATTGTTTTTGTGATCATATATGTGTCTGTATATTGCATACTTTTGTGTCTAAATTAACATAAATTAAAAAGATTTAGTAATTCTTTATTAACACTATTCACCCCCCTTTAGTGTTAATCTTAGCCTTAAGATCCGTAATCTGTATTTCTCACAGTTGGTATCAGAGCAAGGTTTTCAAAGTTTCATAATCTGATTTTTGAAAAGATTTCAAAATGGCTACCAACACTAGTACTGTTATTAACACTAGTATCCCTATCAGTAGTTCATTCGTAGAGGGTCAGTCTACTGTCAAACCACCAATTTTTAATGGCAGTAACTATGCATATCGAGCATGTAGGATGAAAATATATTTACAATCTATAGGATTAGACACTTGGAATATCACACAAACTGAATATTCTGAACCCACAATTGATTTTGCAAAGTGGACTGCCGAGCAAAAGACTGTTGCATAAAATAATTCTAAGGCAATGAATATTCTGTTTTGTTCACTGGATAGAAATGAATTCAATAGAGTGTCGGTTTGTAAGTCTGCATATGAAATCTGGAAAACTTTGCAAGTTACTAACGAAGGAACAAACAAAGTTAAACAGACCAAAATTTCCATGCTCACAAATCAGTTTCAATTATTTAAAATGAATACTAATGAGTCTATTTCAGATATGTATAGTAGATTTCAGGATATTGTGCATTCTCTAATATCTTTGGAAAAGGAATTTTCTGAAGAAGATCAAGTCAGAAAAATTTTAAATTCTCTAACTCCATAATGGGATCAAAAGACACTTGCGTTCGAAGAGGCAAACGACATCAGAATTTTGATGATAGAAGAATTAATTGGAAATCTAATGTCGTATGAAGTTCAAATGATCGGAAGAAGAGAAAGTAAAGCATCTGAAAAGAAATCAATGGCATTCAACGCATTGACCGATGGATCAGACTCAAACAGCGATAATGATGAAGAGATAGCCTCTATGACTAGAAACTTTAGGAGATTCCTAAAAGTACAAAAAGATGAATAATCTCAAGAGAAATAACTATAAGAATTCTAGAAATCAGAATATAGTGCCAAATAATGACAAGTGTTACAACTGTGATAAACCAGGCCACTTCAAAAGAGACTGTCTGTATCCAGAAAGGCAGAATCCTCCTATGAACAATGAACCAGCAAAGAAACGGAAGCGTGCATTTACTGCTACTCTAGATGACTCAGACCCGTCCTCAAGTGATGATGATCAGAAGATGGATAATTCGAATTTGTGTTACACAGCTGTTCACGACTCCGACGAATTTAGAGAAATGGACTCAGAAAAATGTACACGTTTACAATACAATTGGTTGAAATTGCTTGCTTAAGGTTAGTTGCTTGATTGTTTGATTGATTGATTTTGAATTGGTGTGTTTTTTGAATTTCGAAATTTATTTTCTATTTTTTATTATTATTTTTATTATTTTTATTTCTTTCTGAAATATATTATAAGTATAATAATGTTTCAGAAATATATAATAGACATTAATAATAATAATATATATATATTAGAGATCTTAGGAAAAATCAATTCATGAAAATTCAAAAGCACATGTCGACATGGTCCCTACCATGATGTCGACATGGCTACCTGAATTTGAATTTCAAAATTTGAATTCAAATGTTTGAATTTCCCTCCATCTTTTCACTTCATTCAATTCTCTGAAAAGATACCTTTTGATCAGAGAATATGTCTTTTAAGAATCTATTTATTCACTATCTTTTATCATATCTTTTCACTTTCATTTTCAAATTCAAACTCTCTCTTCATAACTTCAAGCTCTCTACTCTCTACTCTAATGGCTTCTTCAAGCAACCCCTCAACCATGAGAATTTCCAGAAAAATCAAAGAACAATTATTCAATGATTCGGAGGCAATTAAAGCATACATCAATTATGCTAACTATGCCAAATTCCATCCCGGAAAATTTGCTATTTTTCAAAATTTTTATTCTTATGAAATTGATTCTCTTTTTACAAACAATGGTGTTCTTAGTCTTGTTGATGCTTCTCAAAATGATTTTGTTTGCTATGCTAATCTTGTCAAAATTTTCTATGCAAATTTAAATCGCGGATTTTATGTTGGAAACGAAGAAGAAATTTGGAGTAGTGTCAAAGGCACTCAAATTGTTTTGAATTGTGATCTTTTGGATACCATTCTCAATTGCAAGAGTTCGGGAATGGATCTTTCTAACTTTAAAATCGATGAACATGATCGTGAGACATTTCATCACATTTTCGAAAGAGATGATGATTTTGATTTTAGAAATAGAAATTTTCGACCAAAAGCAAGAATTGTTAATCTTCTTTTGAAACATACTTTGACCCCAAGATCGGGAAATTTTAACAATCCTACATCAAAAGTTTGCAAAGCCCTTTTTGCTATTTTCAGAAACTATGACATAAATTGGGCGCAAGTTATTTTGGATGAACTTTGTCCTAAAGATCTTGAAATGGGTGAGAATACTTTATACCATGGAATTTATCTCACTCGGATTTTTAACTATTTTGGAGTGGATTTCAAAGGTGAAGAATTTGTTTCTAGAAAAGTTTTCAATCATTCCAACATTTCGCTTATGAAAATTCCATTTGTTTTTCGACCTTACGAGACACTTACCGAAAAGGAAGAGCGTTTGGGTCATGAGGAAATGGAAGAAGAGGAAGTTGAAGAAGAAGAAGAAGAAGAGGATGAAATGGAAATTGAAGAAGAAGAATAAGAAGGTGAAACGTCTTTGGAAAGCATTGAATCTCCTTCCAATCCATCCAACAAAACCCTTCTAAAAAACCAAAAGATAATTGTGAGAATCAACGGATTCTAAAACGATCCGTTAGTAAAAAGTTGGATAACATTTCTTCGAAGATGAACAAGTTCTTTTCCAAAGTCAGCAAGAAACTTGGACTATCTTCATCATCTTCATCCTCTAACTAGTTTTATCTTTTCGTATCTTGTTGTATTTGTTTTAGTTTGCTTTATTTCGAATGTTCATGTAGTTTGTTGTGTGCTTAATCATTGTATTATCGTAGTATGCAATGAAATGAAAATTCCTTTCTGTTATCTACCTTATCTTATCTCTAGAATAAATGTTAGTATATTATATATGTATACACACACACAATTATTCACAAAATCAAATTAGTCATAACATTTAACTAACCCATGTCGACATCCCCTATGTAACCATGTCGACATGTACTGGTCAGAAATGGCAATTGATTTTGAATTTGAAATTTGAATAACTACCACATGTATATTCAATTCAAACGAATTTCTACACCTATATATATACCTGTTTCTTCCAGAATTCTTCACTAAAATTTATTTCTTATCATCTATATCCTCCATTTCTTTCACAAATTCAACTATGGCTAATCCTATTCACAATTTATCTGACAATCTTGAAGAAACTCTTAATTCATTCAAGAATATTCTCTCATTTATTCTACGAAACCAGCGTCACTTAGAATTAAGTCAAATGCAGATGATAAAGGAATAAGAAAGACACTTCGATGCGATACGACGGATGATCTCCTCTCTGTACAAGGATGATAACGAAGCACATCCTCCTGTTTATCTCACCAATGACAATGATAATTGGGATGCTATTAAGCCAGACCCAATCTTTGGAGAAGAAGGATGGGTGGAAGTTCCACGTAACGTTTGATTTTTTATTTACTTTGTTTGAATTGATTTAGTTTGAATTGATACTTTGTGTGGATTGATTTCTTATTAATTTGAAGATTGGTGTGTAAAACATATATATATATATATATACATACATTGAAATGTATATAATCTTTAAATTAGTTATCATTCTTAGAAGTACAATTATTTCCTACTCTATATATTCTATTGTATAGTTTATCAATGTAGGTACTGAAGTCCAAGAATGAGGGGGGGTAAGTTTTTGTTGATGATAAAGGGAAGAAATATAAAATATGGTAGTTAGGTATAAATTAAGGGGAAGTTGTTAGTTTTAGGAGGAGTTATTAGAATAGAAATAATATTTTACAAAACAAAGGTTGTCATCATCAAAAAGGGGGAGATTGTTGGTCCGTGAGATGATAGTTTTGATGACAACAACCTTAGAATAGATCATAAAATATAAATACTAATATTATAAGTTTAGATATATATGTATATACAGGATTTAACCATGCAGGTACCAAGAATGAAGACTGTACAGTATAGAGATTCAAGGTATCGAGATAGAAGATTCATGAGGGTCAAGATTTCAAAGATAAGTATTTTTTATTATTATTAGGAATTTTTGTTAAAACTCGTAGAAAAGCACTGGCATCTTAAAATCCAATTTATTCGTGGAATGGAATCCACTTCGAGCCCGTTAAAAGGATGGAACCCTAAGTAGGATGGAACCTACGAAAAATCTAGTGGAACACTGTTTTGTATCCGCTAACTTTTATTCAAAATGATTTTTCAAAATTATATCCTGTTTTCAAAATGTTTTCAAAACATTCCTTTTAAAAGATTCAAAACCCTCGATCCTGATTTTAAATAATTTTAGCCTCAAAAACATCTTTATTTTCAAAGTCAAATTACTCCTAATTTTAAACTATCTTTTTAAATAATTATTTAACTTTTAAATATTTATACTTAGATTTAAATATAAAATTATAGTTAAAATCTATATATATTATTCTTTATATTTACTTATGAATTTTAACTATAGTCAAGTATATTTATAAAGTTTAAAATAGTTTTTATATAAGATAAATGTTATTTTCAAAGAAAATCAAAAACACCAAAAAATCCTTTGGGATGTCGACATGCCTAGCATGACCATGTCGACATGGTGACAGTTTGATTCAAAAATTCAAATTTCAAAAGAAGTGTCTATTCGCCATAACTCTTCATGAATGGTCATGGCTGTTGTTCTTCTATAAATAGGGGTCAGTTTCAACGAATTTTTAATCATAATTTTCTGGTTTTCACTCCTCTTCTTCTTCCTCATTTCTTAATACATATTCTTATCATTACTCTACCGAAATCAACATTGAATCATACTCGATTACTTCTAATTCTCTATCGCTATCTCTACAAGATTCTCAGTGCTATTCAGAGTTATAGACTTCTTTGTAATCTATTAAGCGAGAAAAGGTGTGATTGTAGCCTTGAAAATCAATCAAAAGGGAAAAGGTGTGATTGTAGCCTTGGTAAATCAATTGGGTAAACTTGTGGCCCGGAAATCAAGTATCTCTACCCAGAGGATCGAAATTATGAAGGGTGTACCTCGTAGCCTTGAAACCTAGGATGTCTTGAAACCTAGGATGTAATTGTACAATTGCTTTTGAAAGGAAATCCGTACTTGTGTTGCGGGACTAGTTGTAGGGTAACTCCGAACCAATATACAATCCGGTGTGGTCTTTCTTTTACTGCTTTTATTTTATTTCTGCATGTGTGATTGTTTCTGTGATCATATTTGTGTCTTTATATTGCATACTATTGTGACTAAATTAACATAAATTTAAAAGATTTAGTAATTCTTTATTAACACTATTCACCCCCTATAGTGTTAATCTTAGCCTTAAGATCCGTAACCCGCATTTCTCACAGTATTATCTTTTGGTGTGTGACAAGTGGTTGCTAAATCCTTAAGAGAATGTAGTTCAGATTTTCCTGTGGTATCTGTAATAAGTGATATTTACTAGCTTTTAGTAAATACTTATATTTCACCATACGGTATGGGACGTATTGTTTAAGTTTTAGTGATTGCTAAAGGTGATAGTATTTAACACTTTAGAGTTTACTCACTTTTGGTGTGTGGCAAGTGGTTGCTAGATCCTTTAGATGTTTATTCCTGAATTTCTTTTCGAACATAATAATATTATAATATTAAATAAATGTAAATTTACCGAATCATGGTTTCTATGATCACATTGATCAGTACGGACTATCCTTGAGATCATTCTGTAATTCTGTGTTCTCGCTCTCAGTACGATCCTTAGAATCGGATCGGTTCGAGTGATACCAATTTGTTTGTTTGTTTACATGGGTTTTGAGTACAATCATTGCGATTGTTCTGGACGATCATTATGATCGGTTTGGATTAAGATCTCTTGGATTCTGGATATTTGGATTCTGTGACTATTCTGTTTTCGTGAAATAAATATATATTCTTGTGCCTTGTGTTCATGAAATAAATATATATTCTTGTGTCTTGTGTTCGTGAAATAAATATATATTCTTGTGTCTTGTGATGGATGCTAAATTAAATTAATTCTGTTATTTCATGTTTAGTGACTAGTTCATGTCTGTGACTTAAACTTATAACCATATTCCGAATTAAATTAATTTCCTAACTCGTTATATCCTGGACGTCTGTATCTACTTATATATTGTTTATTATTGTGTTATATTTTTTTTCTCGCCTTATTAGATATTTAGAGATAGTATGACCCGGGTGTTATTTTGCTCGGGTCAGGCCGAGATGTTTTAGGTTATAGGATAAGTTGACCTTTGGATGTTTGGGCTAGTAAGGAGATAAACACTTTTAACTTTATAGCTTATCTCATTTAGGAAATTTGTGAATATATTTATAAGATGTACAATTGAGATTAGAGAATTGTAAAACTTTTATAACACTCGAGTTCAATATTTTATTTTGTAAACTCAAAATTTCTATATGTGTATGTTGAGATTTATCTGCTATGATATGTGATTGTTATTTATATGATATATTGTTCTGTTCTGAGAAATTAGTGTGTCTATTACTTTGTATTAATACTGCACACATCAAATTCAGTTCAGATATTAAGTGAAAATGTATAAATGACATGTTGGTGTTAGTTTAAACATATATTCACATATGGCCGCCCTTAACAAGCCGTATTCTTCGGATTAGCAAACGATATTACTTGCAATGTTCTTTGATAATCTGGATATCACGACGGGATCGTTATAATTTGGTATCAGAGTTATACCAGAACATTATAGCATATAATATTATGGATCCAAGACCTAGATGACTTAGAGTCATGTCCCCGGGGTACGAGGATAGTTGTATTTATTATTTAATTAGGGATAGGAATCTAAAATGATTATCGAGATAATCATTAAATTGATTTAAAAATTTAAATTGATAAATTGGAATTTATGACATTAATACTTTTGAAAATAATGAGTAAAATCTTTTAAATTTTAGAAAATTTTGGAATTAAACTGGAATGAATTAATTTTAAAGGAAACAATTTTACTTATAAATAAGATAATAAGAGAAAATGAGTAAATAAGTTTAAGAGTTAAATGGTCTATAATTAATCAGAGTTGCGCAGCGGAATTTCAAACATTGAGTTGTTTGGCTCTAAGTGGTTATATATGTTTTGATTGATTGGTTGACTGGTTGCTTGGAATTATTTGCTTGGTTGCATTTATTTAAGATTGGATGCATGGATGTTAGTGACAATAAAATAAACGCACCTAAACTCGTGACTATCTATTGTGTTAACTTATCCGGATGTTGTTTAAGGATTCTGATCGACATATGGGATGCCATGTTATCGATAGGAATTCCTAAACATCGACTGTGACATTTTGACATAGGCAATAATTTAAAACTTGAAAATTTAATACGGATTTCTTTCATTACGGAATGTTATATGATGTCAATCTAATTAAAGTGTAATCATGAATTGTTAAATCTTCTATATGATATGAATTTGATATAAATACTAATATGAATTTTTGAGATAGGTGCAGATATCTAAGTTAAGTAGATATCGTTTAAATGATTACAAATTGTTTGCTTAAGGAATATTAGCGGACTCGCTAATATTTCAAATATAAGGTACGTATCTCGGATTATATATCACATTTTTGTGTTTTTTCCTACGGGATGCCTCATCCTTGAGATGAAATGCATATTATGTAATTTTATTCATATTGTAAATTTTCGAAACGCTAACCACGCAAACGAGATGCTCGCGAAATTTTCCGCAAATTTGAGGATTTAGAATATTTTATGGGAATTTTGAGAAATTTTGTTCACTAAAAATGCGAGTTTAGTGTTATAATTTGGAGTGATATTGATTGAATGTTTTGAAAATGAAATTAGAAACCGATTAATAAAATAAATGTTTTAAGAGAAATTTGTATTATGAATGTCTTTCGTTAAGGAAATTACGGAGACGCAATTTCTTTTAAGGGGGAAGTCTATAACAACCATGTTGTTAGTTAACTGATTAGTTAAATCTACTTAGGGATAATTAATTCTAAATTATGATTGTGAAATGTAACTATGAAATTAAATCTAGTTTTGCGAAAAACTTAATTGTTTATCTTAATTAATTTTAAGATACCTTTGGAAAATGTTGTAAATTTAGTTAGGTGTTAATATTGTGATTTATTATTTTAAAATGAGAATTTGCAATCAATAATTTATTTTGTTTTAATTAAATATAATAAGAATAACTTGTATTTCAAAAGTTACATTTAATTGTGCAAAACATTTCTCTATCTGTAGAAATGAGAATTTTTATCTTATGAATGAGTTTGATAAATTTTGAGTGGTTAAAACTATGTTAAATAAAAGCTTAGTTAAAATGTAAAATAGTGCTTTATAAATTAGTAACACTTGGGATTTTTGTAACACTTGGCAATTGGGTCCATATCTCAACTCACTTACCCCATTTAAGAGAAGCTTCCTTCTTATTTTATGTAAACAGTACGTTCAATTCTAAAAGCTGAGAAAACCGGACAATTCAATTCCTCTTTGAAAACCTAGAAAACAAAAATCAAAGCTCTTCTTCAATTCATGTTAAATTAAACATATTTAGGTGATTATTTGTTCAGGTAATCATCTGTGGCTTAAATACATCTCAATTGTGATTTGAATTCCTAATTTGTGTTAAACTAAATTATGGCCTTTGAGGTATTTTGGATTGATTTTTCTTTACGGTTTGCTGGTTTGAAAATTTGGGCTGACGTGATAATCTTGATTGTTGAATTGAAGGATAGAGGTGAGTTAATCACTCACAAATCTATTTCGAAATCTTTATTTAATGTATATAACTATTTGGATGAATTGTTGAATTGAATTGGTTAAAAATTGATTGCAGACTTGGATGATTGTTGTGTTGTTGTAATAGGAAATTTAGTGTGAAAATCGCTACAGTAAAACAATGATGTTCTAGTGCAAAATGAATCGAATTGACTCAATATTTTTGTGGTAAAATGTCTTTTAGTTGGCTACAAATTCTCTTTTAATTGAATTTCAAAATTCTGTAGCTTAGAGGGTCGAAATTGAGTTTGAAACCGCTGGTGTAGCTCCGCTCTATGCAATTTCTTTAAGTTGAAACCTGATATTAAAATTATCATAATTTTCGATTGATGGATCAAAATTGAGTGAGTTTTTTTCAGTTCAAAGGTATTTTTATAAGGAAAAACTTTTATGTTTATCATTTTTTTAAATCTATAGTTTATTAAGAGTGATGTGGGTTTGAAGAAGAGACAACCTCTCTATCCTGTGATTTGAGCATTGAAACACAGAAATTGTTTTAGGTGTGATTTTTTCGTTACTTACCCGAATTTGATAATTTTTGAAGTTCTAGAAAGCATAGACTTCGTACTATGATTTTGTTGTTTTGAGTTTTGCATAATTTTGAAGTTTAAATGGTCAAAAATTCATTTACTTATCGCTGCCCTGTCAATGGAAGACAGAGTTAATAAATTTAAATCTAAAAATTATTTTAGTCATAACTTTTAAACCATAAATCCAAATTAGTTGATCTTTTTCTTGTTTGAAAGCTGAGACCTTTTTCTACAACTTTCATGTTTTAAGTTTTGCAAAATTATGAGACTTATGTGGTCGAAACTGTATATCTTCAAATCATAAATTTGAGTTAAACGAAGTAAATAGACAAGCTTCGTATACAAGTAATTTTAAGAAAGAGAACTATTTTTAATTTATAAATCTTAGAACTATTTCTAAATTAAGTTAATAGATATTGAAAATAATTTTTTAGCAAGTTATTTTATACATTAAGCATGCATAGTAAAATAGTTACAGATATGGAAATATGACTTTGGAAATAAAAATCTAAACTATTTTTACATAAAATCGATTATGAATTTGGAATGTAAGTATTACAATTTATTAAATGAATAATATAGAATTCATGGAATTTGGAAATGTGGTTTTGAAAAGTATAAACTTAATTAATTTTTAAACAAAATGTTTATACTTTAATATGGATTTAGAAGAGTAATTAAATATGGTTTTAAAGTATAGTTTTGTGAATAATACAACCATATGAAAATTTGAGACAACTTAGTGTATATAAGTAAAATCTCTGAACAATTCAGCGTTATGGAATATTATAAAAAATCTATGAATATTTTTATAAAGTTAAATAATGAGCAGATTTATGGAAATTATAATAAGTGTTTTAAATAATAAACTCAAAAGAGAAAAATGTTTTGTGAACCTTAATTCTATAATTTGAGGAGTACTAATAATATACTTAGTGTCATCGATTGGTTTTAATGCTTTCGAATAAGACTTCATCGAATATGGTATTTGTTGGAATCTCGATTTTACATCGTTTTGATTATGACAAACTATATATATAAATATTTGTGTGTACTAATCATTTATGCAGGAGATTTGTTGCAGATTCATATTCAGACAGTTTTGAAGTTGATAATCCTTTATCTAGAGTCCTTGTATCATTTAGTAATATGTTAAAATCTCTCCTAAAAAGATATATATATATATATATATATATATATATATATATATAAACACATACACACATGCATTACCATAAAAAACAGGCTAAATGCCTTAATTCAAACGGCTGTTTGTTGGAACAAATTTATTGTTTCACAATATTCTGCCTGTTGAATGAATTCATTCAGACGGCTGAATTAGGCCAAAAATAGCCTATTTCCTTGTTGTTTTCGATTTTTAAAATTTAAAAGGCTGAATAAATTAATTCAGCAAGCTGATTATTTTCAACGGCTATTTTTATGCAAAGGCACTTCTCTTCATCGAAGCGAAACATCTTCAAAATCAACTGTTGCGCCTGTTTCTTTTCAACTTTATATTTCATCAATGGTTGCAACCTTTTAATCTCTATAAATAGATTTTAAAATTCAACAAATAATTCACCGAAACTAATTTTAATATTCTTGAATTCTTATCTATTCTCTATTTTCAAACACACTCAAACTGCTTACATTCTCTAATCGTTGATCACTCTATCTTCCACTATTCTCAAACACATTACACTATATATCATAAAGAAGAAGATTATAGGAAGATTATACTTAATTGACTTATCAGTGCTATTCAAATAGCATACTACAGTCAGATACTTTTGATTTATTTGTAAAGAAGTCATGTTCTGTTGCTCAGGTAATAGGAGTCATATTCGGTTGTTTAGGCGGTAGAAGTCCTGTTCGGTTGCTTAGGCGGTGTAAACCTATTCCTCCGGGTTAAGTGAGGATCGCTAGTTTAATTCCAGAAGGAGTTTGGGACTGGACGTAGAACGGTAGTTCGAACCAGTATAAAAATCTCTGGTGTCATTTACTTTACTGCTTTTACCATTTACTTACTTATTCCACACAAGTAGTTTATCTATATTACACGATCCTATAACACAGTCACTTTCATTTGGTATTAGAGCAAGGCCATCATATAACTGTAACATAGTTATATGATATTGTTTTAATATGGAAAATAAACTAGTACTGTTTCTAACACTTCCTTTTTAGAAGGTCAATCTACTGCATGGCCACCTCTATTTAATGGAATGAATTATAACTATTGGACTACTAGAATGAGAATCTATATACAAGCAAGTAGTTATGAAACATGGAACATTATGCAATCTGAATATATTATTCCTACTACTGAATGTTTAGCATGGTCTAACACATAAAAATAAGATGCTGTTGCAAATGCTAAAGCTATGAATACATTGTATTGCGCATTAGACAAAAATGAGTTTAATAGAATAAGCATGTGTAAAACTGCTCATAAAATTTGGCGTACACTTAATGTTACAGATGAAGGAACTAACAAAGTCAAACAAAGTAAAATTTCTATGCTCAAAAATCAGTTCCAAAATTTTAAAATGAAACAAGATGAGACTATCAATGACATGTGTTAGTCCGTGAGATGATGGTTTTGATGACAACAACCTTAGAATAGATTATAAAATATAAATACTAATATTATAGGTTTAGATATATATGTATATGTAGGATTTAACCATGCAGGTACCAAGAATGAAGACTGTACAGTACAGAGATTCAAGATATCGAGATAGAAGCTCATGAGTATCAAGAGTTCAAGATTTCAAAGATAAGTATTTTTTATTATTATTAGGAATTTTTGTTAAAACTAGTAGAAAAGCACTGGCATCTTAAAATACAATTTATTCGTGGAATGGAATCCGCTTCGAGCCCGTTAAAGGGATGGAACCCTAAGTAGGATGGAACCTACGAAAAATCTAGTGGAACATTGTTTTGTATCCGCTAACTTTTATTCAAAATAATTTTTCAAAATTGTATCCTGCTTTCAAAATGTTTTCAAAACTTTCCTTTTAAAAGATTCAAAACCCTCGATCCTGATTTTAAATAATTTTAGCCTCAAAAACATCTTTATTTTCAAAGTCAAATTACTTCTGATTTTAAACTATCCTTTTAAATAATATATTTAACTTTAAATATTTATACTTAGATTTAAATATAAAATTATAGTTAATATATATATATATAATATTCTTTATATTTACTCATGAATTTTAACTATAGTCAAGTATATTTATAAAGTTTAAAATAGTTTTTATATAAGATAAAGGTTATTTTCAAAGAAAATCAAAAACACCAAAAAATCCTTTGGGATGTCGACATGCCTAGCATGACCATGTCGATATGGTGACAGTTTGATTCAAAAATTCAAATTTCAAAAGAAGTGTCTATTCGCCATAACTCTTCATGAATGGTCATGGCTGTTGTTCTTCTATAAATAGGGGTCAGTTTTAACGAATTTTTAATCATAATTTTCTGGTTTTCACTCCTCTTCTTCTTCCTTATTTCTTAATACATATTCTTATCATTAAATCTGCCGAAATCAACATTGAATCGTACTCAATTACTTCTAGTTTGATTCTCTATCACTATCTCTACAAGATTCTCAGTGCTATTCAGAGTTATAGACTTCTTTGTAATCTATTAAGCTAGAAAAGGTGTGATTGTAGGCTTGGAAATCAATCAAAAGGGAAAATGTGTGATTGTAGCCTTGGTAAATCAATTGGGTAAACTTGTGGCCTGGAAATCAAGTATCTCTACCCAGAGGATCGAAATTTTGGAGGGTGTACCTCATAGCGTTGAAACCGAGGGTGTAATTGTACAATTGCTTTTGAAAGGAAATCTGTACTTGTATTGCGGGACTGGATGTAGGGTAACTCCGAACAAGTATAAAATCCGGCGTGTTCTTTCCTTTACTGCTTTTATTTTATTTCTGCATCCGTGATTGTTTCTATGATCATATCTGCGTCTGTATATTGCATACTTTTGTGTCTAAATTAACATAAATTAAAAAGATTTAGTACTTCTTTATTAACACTATTCACCCCCCCTTTAGTGTTAATCTTAGCCTTAAGATCCGTAATCCGCATTTCTCACAGTTGGTACCAGAGCATGGTTTTCAAAGTTTCATAATCTGGTTTTTGAAAAGTTTTCAAAATGGCTACCAACACTAGTACTGTTATTAACACTAGTATCTCTGTCACTAGTTCATTTGTAGAGGGTCAGTCTACTGTCAGACCACCGCTTTTTAATGGCAGTAACTATGCATATTAGGCATGTAGGATGAAAATATATTTACAATCTATAGGATTAGACACTTGAAATATCACACAAACTGAATATTCTGAACCCACAATTGATTTTGCACAGTGGACTGCTGAGCAAAAGACTGTTGCATAAAATAATTCTAAGGCAATGAATATTCTATTTTGTTCACTAGATAGAAATGAATTCAATAGAGTGTCAGTTTGTAAGTCTGCATATGAAATCTGGAAAACTTTACAAATTACTCACGAATGAACAAGCAAAGTTAAACAGACCAAAATTTCCATGCTCACAAATCAGTTTCAATTATTTAAAATGAATATTAATGAGTCTATTTCAGATATGTATAGTAGATTTCAGGATATTGTGCATTCTCTAATATTTTTGGGAAAGGAATTTTCTGAAGAAGATCAAGTCAGAAAAAATTTAAATTCTCTAACTCCAAAATGGGATCAAAAGACACTTGCGATCGAAGAGGCAAACGACCTCAGTATTTTGAAGATAGAAGAATTAATTGGAAATCTAATGTCGTATGAAGTTCAAATGATCGGAAGAAGAGAAAGTAAAGCATCTGAAAAGAAATCAATGGCATTCAATGCATTGACCAATGGATCAGACTCAAACAGCGATAATGATGAAGAGATAGTCTTTATGAGCATAAATTTTAGGAGATTCCTGAAATACAGAAAGATGAATAATCTCAAGAGAAACAACTATAAGAATACTGGAAATCAGAATATAGTGCCAAATAATGACAAGTGTTACAACTGTGATAAACCAGGCCACTTCAAAAGAGACTGTTTGTATCCAGAAAGGCAGAATCCTCCTATGAACAATGAACCAGCAAAGAAACGGAAGCGTGCATTTACTGCTACTCTAGATGACTCAGAGCCGTCCTCAAGTGATGATGATCAGAAGACGGATAATTTGAATTTGTGTTACACAGTTGTTCACGACTCCGACGAATTCAGAGAAACGGACTCAAAAAAGGTACACGTTTACATCACAATTGGTTGAAATTGCTTACGTAGGATTAGTTGCTGGATTATTTGATTGATTGATTTTGAATTGGTGTGTTGTTTGAATTTTAAAATTTATTTTCTATTTTTTATCATTTTTATTATTATTTTTATTATTTTTAATACTTTCTGAAATATATCGTAAGTATAATAATATTTCAGAAATATATAATGGACATTAACAATAATAATACATATATTAGAGATCTTAGGAAAAATCAATTCATGAAAATTCAAAAGCACATGTCGACATGGTCCCTATCATGATGTCGACATGGCTACCTGAATTTGAATTTCAAAATTTGAATTCAAATGTTTGAATTTCCCTCCACCTTTTCACTTCATTCAATTCTTTGAAAAGATACATTTTGACCAGAGAATATGTCCTTTAAGAATCTATTTATTCACTACCTTTTATCATATCTTTTCACTTTCATTTTCAAATTCAAACTCTCTCTTCATAACTTCAAGCCCTCTGCTCTCTACTCTAATGGCTTCTTCAAGCAACCCCTCAACCATGAGAATTTCTAGAAAAAATCAAAGAGCGATTATTCAATGATCCGGAGGCAATTAAAGCATACATCAACTATGCTAACTATGCCAAAGTCCATCCCGGAAAATTTGCTATTTTTCAAGATTTTTCTTCTTATGAAATTGATTCTCTTTTTGCAAACAATGATGTTCTTAGTCTTATTGATGCTTCTCAAAATGATTTTGCTTGCTACCCTAATATTGTCAAAATTTCCATGCAAATTTAAATCGTGGATTTTATGTTGGAAACGAAGATGAAATTTGGAGTAGTGTCAAAGACACTCAAATTGTTTTGAATTGTGATCTTTTGGTACCATTCTCAATTGCAAGAGTTCGGGAATGTATCTTTCTAACTTTAAAATCTATGAACATGATCATGAGACATTTCATCATATTTTCGAAAGAGATCATGATTTTGATTTTAAAAATAGAAATTTTCGACCAAAAATAAGAATTGTTAATCTTCTTTTGCAACATACTTTGACCCAAAGATCAAGAAATTTTAACAATCCTACTTCAAAAGTTTGCAAAGCTCTTTTTGCTATTTTCGGAAACTATGACATAAATTGGACGCAAGTTATTTTGGATGAACTTCGTCCTAAAAATCTTGAACTGGGTGAGAATACTTTATACCATGGAATTTATCTCACTCGGATTTTTAACTATTTTGGAGTGGATTTCGAAGGCGAAGAATTTGTTTCTAGAAAAGTTTTCAATCATTCCAACATTTCACTTATGAAAATTCCATTTGTTTTTCAACCTTGTGAGACACTTACCGAAAAGGAAGAGCATTTGGGCCATGAGGAAATGGAAGAAGAGGAAGTTGAAGAAGAAGAGGATGAAATGGAAATTGAAGAAGAAGAAGGTGAAACGTCTTTGGAAAGCATTGAATATCCTTCCAATCCATCCAACAAAACCCTTCTCAAAAACCAAAAGATAATTGTGAGAATCAACGGATTCTAAAACGATCCGTTAGTAAAAAGTTGGATAACATTTCTTCGAAGATGAACAAGTTCTTTTCCAAAGTCAGTAAGAAACTTGGACTATCTTCATCATCTTAATCCTCTAACTAGTTTTATCTTTTCGTATCTTGTTGTATTTGTTTAAGTTTGCTTTATTTCGAATGTTCATGTAGTTTGTTGTGTGCTTAATCATTGTATTATCGTAGTATGCAATGAAATGAAAATTCCTTTCTGTTATCTACCTTATCTTATCTCTAGAATAAATGTTAGTATATTATATATGTATACACACACACACAATTATTCACAAAATCAAATTAGTCATAACATTTAACTAACCCATGTCGACATCCCCTATGTAACCATGTCGACATGTACTGGACAGAAATGGCAATTGATTTTGAAATTGAAATTTGAATAACTACCACATGTCTATTCAATTCAAACGAATTTCTACACCTATATATACCTGTTTCTTCTAGAATTCTTCACTGAAATTTATCTCTTATTATCTATATCCTCCATTTCTTTCACGAATTCAACTATGGCTAATCCTATTCACAAATTATCCGAAAATCTTGAAGAAACTCTTAATTTGTTCAAGAATATTCTCTCATTTATTCTACGAAACAAGCGTCATTTAGAATTAAGTCAAATGCAGATGATAAAGGAACAAGAAAGGCACTTCGATGCGATACAATGGATGATCTCCTCGCTGCACAAGGATGATAACGAGCACATCCTCCTATCGCTCCCACCAATGACAATGATAATTGGGATGCTATTAAGGCAAACCCAATCTTTGGAGAAGAAGGATGGGTGGAAGTTCCACGTAACATTTGATTTTTTTATTTACTTTGTTCGTTTTGTTTGAATTGATTTGGTTTGAATTAATACTTTGTGTGCATTGATTTCTTATTGATTTGAAGATTGGCTGTAAAACATATATATATATATATAGACACACACACACATACACATTGAAATGTATATAATCTTTAAATTAGTTATTATGCTTAGAAGTACAATTATTTCCTACTCTATATATTACGTTGTATAGTTTATCAATGCAGGTACTGAAGTCCAAGAATGAGGGGAAGTAAGTTTTTGTTGATGACAAAGGGGGAGAAATATAAAATATGGTAGTTAGGTATAGATTAAGGGGGAGTTTTTAGTTTTAGGGGGAGTTATTAGAATAGAAATAATATTTTATACACAAAGGTTGTCATCATCAAAAGGGGGGAGATTGTTAGTCCGTGAGATGATGGTTTTGATGACAACAACCTTAGAATAGATTATAAAATATAAATACTAACATTATAAGTTTAGATATATATGTGTGTATGCAGGATTTAACCATGCAGGTACTAAGAATGAAGACCGTACAATATAGAGATTCAAGATATCAAGATAGAAGACTCATGAGTATCGAGACTATCAAGAATTCAAGATTTCAAGGATAAGTATTTTTTATTATTATTAGGAATTTTTGTTAAAACTCGTAGAAAAGCACTGGCATCTTAAAATCCAATTTATTCGTGGAATGGAATCCACTTCGAGCCCGTTAAAGGGATGGAACCCTAAGTAGGATGGAATCTACGAAAAATCTAGTGGAACATGGTTTTGTATCCGCTAACTTTTATTCAAAATGATTTTTCAAAATTATATCCTGTTTTCAAAATGTTTTCAAAACTTTCCTTTTAAAATATTCAAAACCCTCGATCCTGATTTTATATAATTTTAACCTCAAAAACATCTTTATTTTCAAAGTCAAATTACTCTTGATTTTAAACTATCTTTTTAAATAATATATTTAACTTTTAAGTATTTATACTTAGATTTAAATATAAAATTATAGTTAAAATCTATATATATTATTCTTTATATTTACTTATGAATTTTAACTATAGTCAAGTATATTTATAATGCTTAAAATAGTTTTTATATAAGATAAAGGTTATTTTCAAAGAAAATAAAAAAACACCAAAAAATCCTTTGGGATGTCGACATTCCTAGCATGACCATGTCGACATGGTGACAGTTTGATTCAAAAATTCAAATTTCAAAAGAAGTGTCTATTTGCCATAACTCTTCATGAATGGCCATGGCTGTTGTTCTTCTATAAATAGGGGTCAGTTTCAAAGAATTTTAAATCATAATTTTTTAGTTATCACTCATCTTCTTCTTCCTCATTTCTTAATACATATTCTTATCATTACTCTGCCGAAATCAACATTGAATCATACTCAATTACTTCTAGTTTGATTCTCTATCACTATCTCTATAAGATACTCTGTGCTATTCAGAGTTATAGACTTATTTGTAACCTATTAAGCGAGAAAAGGTGTGATTTTAGCCTTGGAAATCAATCAAAAGGGAAAAGGTGTGATTGTAGCCTTGGTAAATCAACTGGGTAAACTTATGGCCCGGAAATCAAGTATCTCTACCCAGAGGATCGAAATTCTGGAGGGTGTACCACATAGCCTTGAAACTGAGGGTGTAATTGTACAATTGCTTTTGAAAGGAAATCCGTACTTGTGTTGCGGGACTGGATGTAGGGTAACTCCGAACCAGTATAAAATCCGGTGTGTTCTTTCCTTTACTGCTTTTATTTTATTTCTGCATCTGTGATTGTTTCTATGATCATATCTCTATCTGTATATTGCATACTTTTGTTTCTAATTAACATAAATTAAAAAGATTTAGTAATTCTTTATTTACACTATTCACTCCCCCTTTAGTGTTAATCTTAGCCTTAAGATCCGTAATCCGCATTTCTCACAACATGTCTAGATTTCAAGATATATATCATTCTTTAATAGCAATAGGAGAAACTTACACAGATTTTGATATTATTTCAAAAATCCTCAACTCATTAACGAATGAGTGGGAACGAAAAGTTTTAGCAATCGAAGAAGCTAACGACATTTCGATCATAAAACCAAAAAAGTTGATTGGAAATCTAATGTCTTATGAAGTTAATCTCCAGGCAAAATGAGTACAGGCTAAAGATAAGAAAAATATAGCATTCCAGGTAGAAAAAGATGAATCAGATCCAGATGAAGAAGATATGGCGTTATTGTTAAAATTTTCAAAAAAAATTGAAATTTATAAAGAGCCACAAATTTAGAAATAACAAGAACAACTCCAACAACAATAACAACACCAACAAACCATCATCATCTGCTCTAGAATGTTATGAAAGTCACAAGAAAGGACACATCAAGAAAGACTATCCTGAGAAAAAGAAAGAAAAGTATAAGCACAAGAAAAACAGATTCAGGAAGAAAGCTTTCTTTGTCACATAGGACGATACAGAATCATCTTCATCATCAGAAAGCGACTCGGACGGTGATTCAGAACAAGCCAACATTTGCTTTATGGCTACAAAAGACGAGGTAAGTGATCTAACTTTTAATGACCTTTTGGAAATCAATTCAGAATTACTTGACAAACTAAAAGGAAAAAATAGAAAATACAAAGAAGCTCTTAAAAAATTGAATAGTACTGAAATTGAAGTAGAAATTCTAAGAGATAAAAAGAAAATTTTAGAAGAAGAACTCCAAGTTACTCAGGAATCTTTTTCTAATATGACATCTCAACTTTCTCTACTAAGTAAAGATATAGAAACTCAGAAAGAAAGAAATAATGCTTTATTAATTGAAAATCATGATCTTAAAGCAAATGTCAAGATTTTAGAGTTAGATAACTCTAGCTTTAAAACAAAGTTAGAAGACATTACTAAAAATGTTTCTAATTTTAATAAAGGTAGAGAAAATCTTTCCAAAATCATATAAAATTCTCAATCCATTTCATATAAAAGAGGACTATGATATAAACAATCTTCTAAAATTATTCCAAAGAAAAAGAATTCTTCATATAAAAGGAATAATAAAGATGAAAATCTATTTCTAAAATTTCAAATTTTTCTACATCAATTAAAATTTGGGTTCCTAAAACAAATAACTCTTCAATTAGAAATAAGTATATAAAATCTTTTATAAAAACTATTCACAAAAACAAAAATTTTGTTTTCAAAAGAAATTCTAAACTTTCTTGGGTTTGGTTTCCTAAAACCTAACTCTTACGACCCAAAATAAAATGGTGGGTGCTAAGGTTAATTCTATATTTTGCAAGGTACCATCCAAAAAGAGAGAAAAATGGATACTAGACAGTGGTTGCTCGAAACACATGACAGGAAAGAAATGAGTGCTAACAAACATTATTTACTCAAATGGAGGTTCTGTCACATTTAGAGATAATTCCAAAGGATATGTTATCGGCAAAGGCGATGTGAGCAATAACGGTATATCTAATTCTCCTCTTATTACAGATGTCTTATTGGTTAAAAATTTGAAGCATAATTTATTTAGTATCAGCCAATTATGTGACAATGGATTTAATATTTCTTTCTCTGAAAATAAGTGTAGCATTTTTTATCAAAATAAAAATCTTATTTTTGAAGGTTTTAGAGATAAAAATATTTATATTTTCAATATGAATATAAATCGTAATACAAATATTTGTTTAATAGCCAAAGAGAATGATCCTTGGTAATGGCACAAAAGATTTTGTCATATTAATTTCAAAAATATAAATAAATTATCTAAAATTGATTTAGTAAAAGATTTACCAAAAATGAACTTTAAAGTAAACAATATTTGTGATGCTTGTCAGTTAGGGAAATTATCAGAATCATCCTTTAAATCAAAGAAAAATATTTCTACCATGCAACCACTAGAACTGTTACATTTAGGTCTCTTTGGTCCAACTCAAATTCAATCTATAAACCATAGTAAATATGTATTTGTTATAGTAGATGATTTTTTAAGATATACTTGGACTATTTTCACAAAAAATAAAAGTGATACTTTTGAAAATTTAAAATTTTAAAATATTAGAAGTGATCATGGAAGTGAATTTGAAAATGAAGCATTTTGAACATTTTTGTAATAAAAAGGGAATTTACCATAATTTTGCTTTTCCTGGGACACCACAACAAAATGGTGTTGTAGAAAGGAAAAATAGAATGTTACAAGAATGTGCAAGAACTTTGTTAATGGAAACACATTACCAAAACATTTCTGGGCAGAAGCTGTATCAACTGCTTGCTATGTTTTAAATAGTGTTTCCATTCAACCTTTAACAAAGCACACTCCATATGAATTTTTTCATCAAAAAAACCAAACATTTCATATTTTAAAACTCTTGGTTCAAAATGTTTTATCTTAAACACAAAAGATCAGCTTGGAAAATTCGATCCAAAATCCAGTGAACGAATCTTCGTAGGATATTCAGAACGAAGCAAAGCTTATCGAATTTTCAATAAAAGAACAAAAACAATTGAAGAAACACTTCATGTTTCATTCGACGAAAATTTCAAGTTTAATAATAATTCTAAGGATGGTAAGGACATACCTAAGACGGTCACAAATATGGTTACTCAAAATAATTTTGAAGAAGACGAAAACATTGTTTATAACTTTGAAGAAAATGAAAACATTGTTTACAATAAAAATGAATTAAGATCTCCTCCTAGGATTTTACGAGATCACCCAGTAGAAAATGCCATAGAAGAAATTGATTCACATGTCAGAACTATAAATCAACTTAATCAAATGGGCCATGTAGCTTTTTTTTCTAAAATCGAACCTAAAAATGCAAACGAAGCATCTGCTGATGACTTATAGCTATGCAAGAAGATCTAAACCAATTTGAACGAAATGAAGTTTGGAAACTAGTTCCTAGACCAAGTGATCAAACAGTTATTGGTACTAAATGGGTTTCAAAAATAAAGCAGATGAACAAGGAAATATAACTAGGAATAAACCTAGATTAGTTGCACAAGGATATAATCAAGAACAAGGAATTGACTACGAAGAAACATTTGCTCCGGTCGCACGACTTGAAGCAACACATATCTTACTGGCCATTACAAGTTTTCATAATTTCAAACTTTATCAAATGGATGTTAAAAGTGCTTTCTTAAATGGTTATATAAAAGAAAATGTTTTTGTTGAACCAGCTCCATTATTCATTCATGAAAAATTTGCAGACCATGTCTATAAACTTAAGAAATCCTTATACGGTCTAAAACAAGCACCTCATGCTTGGTAGAACGTATTAAGAGCTATCTAATAGATTCTGATTTTGAAATTGGGAAGGTTGATCAAACTCGTTTTATTAAAAGAATTAAAAAGGATATTTTAATTATTCAAATTTATGTAGATGATATTATTTTTGGCTCTACAAATGAAAATTTATGTCAGGAATTTTCAAAAATAATGACCATAGGATTTGAAATATCACATATCTTGGATTACAAATTAAACAAATAGAAAATGGAATGTTTATTAATCAAGAAAAATATTGTAATAATCTAATTAAATGCTTTAATATGAAAAATACTTCTACTAAATCAACTCCAATGAGTACAACAGTTTCATCTCGATAGAGATGAAGATGGCAAAAGTGTTGACCAAATATTATATTGAAGTATAATTGGATTGTTACTTTATCTAACTGCTAGTAGACCTGACATAATGATGAGTGTTTATTTATGTGCATGATTTAAAATAAATCCTAAAGAATCACATATGCGAGCAATAAAACACATATTGTGTTATCTAAGAAAAACAAAAGATTTGGACTTTTCTATCCGAAAGAATATCCTTTCGAGTTAGTTTCATATAGTGATGCTGACTTTGGAGGATGTCGGACGGATCAAAAAAGTATTAGTGGGACTTGTCACTACACTGGACAATCCTTAGTCTTTTGGTTTAGCAAGAAACAAAAATTGTGTTTCACTCTCAACTTGTGAGGCATAATATATTTTTGTTGTCATAGCTTGTGCTCAACTCATTTATATGCAACAAACACTTCAAGATTTTGGTGTAGATTTATTTAAATCAACAATTTTTTGTGATAATACTAGTGTTATAAACTTATCTAAAATTCCTGTCAATCGCTCACGAACTAAACATATTGACATATGTCATCATTTTCTTCATGATAATATTGAAAATGATTTAGTTAGAATGGAATTTGTTTCCTCTAAAAACCAATTGGCAGATATATTTACAAAACCTTTAAATGAAAATATCTTCATAAAAATAAAAAGAGAATTAGGAATTGTATCCCTAAAATATTTTAAATTTTTCAAAGACTCGAACTCGAGATCTCTTCTTGGAAATCTGGTGCTCTACCACCTCACTACTCTTTTCTTTACATCTATTTTTGGATTACATTCTATTTTTTTGTTTATTTTCTACCTTATAATTTTTTTGCCCAACCATTTTTTTCTCTGGTTCCTAACATCTTAACCACCAATGTACTTTCTATTTATATGAAAGTTTACATATAAAATGTCTCTGCTCCTTCTCTTTCTTTTGCATTCAATTAAAATAAAAACAGTTTCAACTCTCTTACTCAACAAAAGTATGTCTTCCCAGCATAATTCTGAATCTTCTACTCTATCTTATTCTTCTCCTAGTTCGAGGTCGGTGAATTTACCTACTCCAACACCGATTTATGAACCAGTACCAATTGTTTCTCCTTCTACTCACACAGGTTTTACTCCACCTGGTAAAAGAACAAAATGGTCTCTGTTTTTGGTTCACCATCTACCAAAAAAAAGATAGATGACATTCATCATTACCAAAGGGAATCGCTGGAATTACAACGCGAACTTTATTATGAACAAAAAGCTAACGCTAGGCGTTTAAGCTTTTCGGAACAAGTCGCATTGAAATTATGTGGATCTTCATCCAAAAGCACGGTTCATCAACTGTCTCATGTTTGTTCTCCATCACGATGCAATATTTGGAAACTATCGCCACATCGTCCACCAATATCTCCGAATTCATGGGAACGCAGCAATAGATGGTCACCGCTCAGGCCATTTCAAGAGAACACAAAAATAGAACCGGATGAATATTGCAATCCAAGATCTTCTTCCAAATCTGTTTAAAAGTATTTGCAAATTTTGTAATCTTGTTTGTTTATATAAAAATATTCACATTTTTTATAAAAGTAAAGGCAACCATAAGTTTTCCTTGATTTTAACTGGCTGTCTGTAATAAAACAGACGGCTGAATATTATCAAGGGATTATTTTCCCCCAGATTCAGACGACTGAATATTATCAAGGGATTATTTTCCCCCAGATTCAGACGGCTGAATCACTTAAAATAGCCATCTAAATTAGTTCAAAAATGAACTATTTTTTGCGGATTGCAATTCAGAGGAATTCAGATGGCTGTTTTTATAAATTCAGCCGGTTAAATTCTTTCCGAGGCATTTTTTAAAACTAGGCTTTACAAATTTTCATCCAATCTTACCTTTGCTTTTCACCTAATATATATTCTTCTTTTCACCATTTACCCATTCACTTTTGAACCCTAGCTCATCTTTCTCTTTTCTTCAACTTGTACTCCTCATTTTCATTCCCTAATGGCTCTTAGATCTAAACGCACAAGGGATCCATCTCCAGTCCTTCCGAAGATTAGATTTGTTAATGGCTTTGGAATGATGTTGCAATCTCCCGATATAATTCTATGAAAAATTCAAATATCTTTGAAGGGGCTTTCATGAAATTTCTAGATTTTATAGCTTATCGGATTAGAGAATTGGTGGAGCAATTTCATTTTTATCATCTCATAGGGTATGCTCCCAATAATGTTAAATTTAATCATCTTTTAATTAAACTTTTTCTAGCAAATCTCAATCTAGACCACCATAACCCTCAACATCGAGAAGATTGTGTTTGGTCAATTGTTTGTGGCACTAAAATCTTTTTGACTTTGCAAAGATTAGAGAATATTTAAAATTGTTCCTATAAAGGTGTTGACGTTGATGATATTGAAGTTGATATGGATCACAGAGATGAGGTTTCTCATCATTTCTTGTCCAATCACCTTACAAATTTAAGTGCATTAAAATCTAGCACCATAAGGCCGCAAGCATGCCTTCTTCACCGTGCCTTCATTCGCTCTCTACGACCTCGAACGAGAAGTTATGAAAAAGTCTATAAAAGAGATTTCAAGCCCTCTATTCATTCTACTCCAACCAACAAGTAAATTGGGGCAAAATCATTTTAGATGTATTTCAAGACATCACAATCTGAAGAAAATATCAGACCATTCATTATGGTGCTTATTTTATGCGTATACTTCTAAACTTCGACATTCCTGTGACGACCCGCAAATCCATACCATTTGAATCGACAATAAACCACACATGTTCGACCAAAAAAGCAAAGACTGACAGAAAGTCAAGAGAAAGAAAAGAAGGGAGAAGAAGAGAAGAGAAGAAAGAGGGAAGATAAAATCGAACAGTACAATACAAAATCTCACATCGCAGTAGAAAACATATAATATCATATCAATCATCTTTACAAAATAGAATCTGTATATACATACATCGATCGGAGTTTAATAATCAATCACCAATCATCAGCTTGGACAGTTATAATAATATGTCCTCACAATTGTCGATAATATACAACAACTAACAAAGCACAATGTAGCAGATAATCAAAATAGATACGTGTATATGAAAATGAAGATCTCCAACTCTCCTGTTGAAGCTCCAAAAGCACCAAATATGAACCTGTAAATATACTCAGTCTGACCCGAGCATTGAAAGGGAAGAACGCCCGGATCAGTCTGGTAAACCAGCGTGAGAAATACACTCAACTGAATTTATTAAATTACCAAACTTTTCCTTTATCAAAACAAAAGTATCTCGTAAGACAAGCCCACACATAAACACGAACATGTTTTTACGTTATGATAAATAAAACATTTCATATCAAATCATCTGATATTATATTAGTGTCTAGTATACAAATAATATTATCATAGACGAAATAGTTACATTGATTAAATTTCATCATAGCCCAAAATGGGTAATACAATCAAAATGGCAGGCACGTAGTGGAGTTTGGATTTCCATACAAATGATCAGGTGAAGGGACTACCTTCCGATAGTACATCTCTAGAAGAATTTACTGAGGACTATCACAAAGGATCCTCTACCAACACAAGACCGGCCCACCTCTATAGCTAGATGGTACCCAATATATCGTCCTCCGGTTGTTACCGACCTTTACTAAGGGCCTCTAAGCATACAAACAACAATAATCAGATACACGACGTCATAGCGTGTAAAGATATATTTGGAAGAGGATGATCATACCCTACTTAGGAGCGATCCACTTAGCCTTGCCGCATCTAACCCTGTTTTGGTCATTTCCGGTTGATGAGGCCTGAGGTAATACCTTTCACATATCACAAATCATATCACTTAGAATGCCACATGGCCATTTCCATTGATTACTAATTGCCTTCCACAAAAATACAACCCTTAAGCTCATACGTCTCAAGGAGAGTGTTAAGCTAAGAGAAGTTGCCTTCTTCGCCACCACTGATGTACGTTTGTAAAAACCAATGTGTGTAATCTGTAGAAATGCAATGTCATACAAACATCCATACAAGTTGTCCAAGAACAGGACAAACCTGAAAGATGCTATGCGGTAGGATCGTATAATATGGAATAGTGGAATGGTATAGGTAAATAGCAGTAAGCAATAAGTAAAGTGGACACCAAGACTTTATACTGGTGCAGACCTCTTGTCCTACGTCCAGTCCCTACGCTCCTATTAGGAATTCTAACTAACAACCCTCACTTAACCCGGAGGAATAGGTTTACAACTTCCCGAACAACCGAACGGGATTTCTTGCCTCAACTATCGAAGAGGACTTCAACTAGGTACAAAGAGTATTTTTGACTTGTTGTGTTCTTGATAACACTAATGAGTCTAATTGAGTACAACTTTCCTATAATCTAATCCTCAAGAATATGAAATGTGATTATGAAGATTTAGGAAGAATCAAAAGAGTATTAAAAATAAATCAGAGATTCAAGCAATTAAAGTGGCTTGTGAATGCTTTTGAAAACTTGAGTAATCTGAAAATATAATGGAGAGATTAAAGCAATTAGAATTGGTGATTTTGCAAATGATAGAAACATGTTTTTATATGTGTAGAAGAGGTGTAACCATTTGCAAAAGGTGCAGGCAAGAGATGCATCCATTTCCATTAGAGAATGGCTGCAACTCTTGGGAAGAAGAAGGTGTCTCTTCAGGAAAAATTGGTAGGTTCAAATTCAATCGACTGAACAGGGATTTCAGTCGACTGGAACTGTGCACGTTGTAAAATGTGTAACAGGTTCAGTCGACTGAAATATCCTGTTCAGTCAACTGAATTGGCAGATTATGCACAATGAACACTTAACTGAAATATGAAGTTGTGTTATGTGTTTTTTATGTTTGTGCAAGTTTCTTGAGGATAGATTTTAACAATAAAACAAAGACTAAGACCTATATATAATAATTACTCATGATATCCTTAGTCTTCATAGTCCTTCCTTTAGCTTTGCACATTTCTCTTCCTTTTTGTTGAAGCACATTGTCATTGATCAAAATATAGCATATCAACATTCTCCCCCTTTTTGATTGATGACAAAACCTATGTTTGTAGAGATGTAATTTATGTTTCCTCCCCTTGAATATATGCACTATTTTTCCTATAAAACAAAGTGAGTGACCTTTCTCCCCCTTTGACATCGACAAAAAGGAAGTAATATACATATAATTGTCAAGAAAAAATAATCTAATACAGACATAACCATAGTATGAATTAAACAAACCATAGAGTTTCATAAAAGAAGGCTATTTATACAAGCCTTATCGGAAATGTTTGAGAATAAATAAAATTTCTGGAAATCAAACCAATAAAAATGATCACTGATCCTTGTCCCAATCATAAGATCACGTCCTCCTTCTGGTTCTCGAATAACCGGGCCACCGGTTGGTTGTTGAAAAGCTCTACTTCCTTGACCACTGTTGTTACCACTAGTGCTGCTGCTTGGATTTTCTTCGGAAGATGTCCATGTGAATGTTGGAGCCGGACGCTTGCCGTGTGAGGTCGATGCAGAAGTGGAGCTTGTGCATGAGATGGCATCCCATAGCTTATTGAAGAACCCTTTTATTCTATCAAGTTTGTGATCAACCTTTTTGAGGCGATTATCAAGAATTTGTTGATTTCTTGATAGAATTCCT
This sequence comes from Allium cepa, assembly GCA_030765085.1. NCBI lineage: Eukaryota > Viridiplantae > Streptophyta > Magnoliopsida > Asparagales > Amaryllidaceae > Allium > Allium cepa. The sequence goes on along the minus strand of CM060928.1, from coordinate 844,578,344 downwards.
AATGACTGATTTGTAGTATAATCCGGTTGAACATGACGAATATCATCATCTTGAATATGAGGTTATTCTTGTTGGGCCTGAGGATGGTGAGGTTGTTGATTACGTGCTTCCCATTCGGCTAGAGACATGATGCGAGGAGGTCTTGCCAGGAGTTGCATGAGGCTTATAGTCCGTTGGTTGATTTGGTGAACCGTTGTAGATTCGGACTCTGGTAGTGGCGAATCAATGTTGAGGAGTAGTCGCATGATATATACTCGCCATAGTATATTGTTCTCATTTTTCCATTATTGAATGTAAGAAATTCATCAAGAATTAATCGAACCCAATTAACTTTAATATTACCCCAAATGGCATAAAGTGCCCGATAGTTATTTGGGTATGCAATTTCATATGAGCCTGTGCGAGGAGTGATGGTACGCATAAGAGCTTTGTGTAGAAGCCTAGCTCTTGGTCGTAAAGAAGTTGATTTGATATCCCAGATATTAATGTTATCATCCAAAAATTGATGATTAATGTTGTCTCGAATATGAGGATTAAATTCTATTTCCTCAAGCTTTCTACCAATGTTAGGAGATCCTAGAATATTGCAATGCGGTCTAGAGAAAACCATACCTTTTTACCGCACACCATACTCCAAACACTATCGTTTGGATTTCGTGGAGTTTGGTGTCCAAGATTTAGATTAGCGTAGAACAATTTTACCATAATATGATTAATGGAAAGATCATTGCGTTTAATATCTAGTAGGGATGTCAAACCTGCTTGATCGGTCAAGGCTTGAATGTTGTAAGTTTGAAGACTTTGGAAATCGACGAATGAGTGTTCGAAAATCCTTGAATTCTTCATTTTATTCCATCTAGTGACAGCCACTCCATCATAAAGCCATTGAGCAATTTGAGCATCAATTGGCTCGGAGGATGTTGAAGTAGAAGCTCTTGATCGTTTGGGAGGCATTTTTGTGAAGTATGGAGGATAAATTGAAATAAAAAGTTAAGATTGGGAGCTAGGATTTTAAGAGAAATGGTGATGAAGCTTGGAGAATGGTAAAAGTAAAAGGTAAAGTGACAAAACTGATGGGTAAAAAGGAAAAAGTAATCTGGAAAATGACGTTCAGTCGACTGAAAAGGTACCCGAAAATTTTCTGGGTAAGATTCAGTCGGCTGAACAGACTTTTTAGTTGACTGAATTCGTGAATGAGGAGTTTCTATGTAAAGTTCAGTTGATTGAGCAGAAACTTGTAGTTGACTGAACTTTTGGCTGAAAGTTCCTGTGTTAATTTCAGTTGACTGAGCAGAAAAATTCAGTTGACTGAATTTTGCATTTTTAGTTTTATGTTAAAAATATATGTAAATGTTTTATTTAATGAAAGTTTTACAATTGTATAATAATATTACAATACAACATCATTATTTTAACCTTTAAAAAAAATATCATTTCTTGGGAGTTGGAGTCTTGGGGGATGGAGTCTTCTTCTTTTGTGTTGTATATCTTTCATTCGCCATATAGTTTTTGTCCCATGAATTTGGACTATAGTGATATCTTTGAGGCGAGACCCAATGATGTATTGGGTCGTTTGATGTACGATACGACAAGGATGGATCATATGGATTAACTGGTCATGGTAAAGGTTCACTCACATCCTTTTTCTTCGAGCTACAAAACTTCAAACCAATATGTTCAAGAAAGCTTAGGCGTTTAGCCGTTACTTTCTATTCAAAATACAATTCTCGTTGAAGGTCTAGTTGTTGCTGTTGATAATGATGAATTTCATCGATCTTTTTCTTCGTGTCGGGAGAAATAAATAGCGAATGTTTGGCCTTCTTGGAATCCGGTGTATACCCAGTTCGGTAATTTTCCCATTTATACACAGGATCGTGTGTTGGTGTTGGCGTAGGAAGTTGAGGTGAATCAGCCGAGCTATCAGTTGAAAAAGTTATGATGATGGGAGAGTTTGATTTGTTGGAAGACATTTTTCTACAGAGATTGATCGTTTTGAAAAAGAATTTGTATTTTGTTTAAAATTTTAACGTGTATATATAGGTTTGGAGTTATATAAACAAATGTGGTGTAAAATTATTAAGGATTTAGAACCATAAATTAAATTAATGGTTAATAATTTGCTTTGAAATGGATGGTTATGTTTTAGTGTATGAAATATTAGCTAATTCAAATGTATAAATGATTAAGTTTTTCAAACCTACAGTTATGTAAAAAATAATGTATGCCTTTTAAGTGAAGTGAATTAAAGTAAGAGATATGTTACTCATGCATTAGGTTCCTTGCCATTATAATTCTTGTTATTAAATATCCTTGAAAGAAATTATTCATAATTCTCGTCGTAATTTTATGAATTACTTTTCTAGTAATGGTTTAGTAAATACATCGGCAATTTGATTTTCGGTAGAAATATATTCTAAATTGATAATTCCTTTTCCGATATTATCACGTATAAAATGGTGACAAATATCAATATGTTTTGTACGAGAGTGATTTACTGGATTTTTAGATAAATTTATTGTACTTGTATTATCACAATATATTGTAGAGTTTGTTAAATTTATATTAAAATCTTTAAGTATTTGTTGCATATATATGATTTGGGTACTAGCTAATGCGGCAGATATATATTCCGCTTCACAGGTTGAAAGCGAGACACAATTTTGTTTCTTACTAAACCAAGATACAAGTGATTTTCCAATGAAATGGCACGTACCACCTGTACTTTTTCTATCTATTCGAGATCCACCAAAATCAACATCACTAAATTAAACTAACTCGAATGGACAATCTTTTGGATAGAAAAGACCAAAATCTTTAGTATTATTAAGATATCGCATAATTCGTTTTACGGCTCTTAAATGTGATTCTTTTGGATTAGCTTGAAAACATGCACATAAACATACACTCATCATTATGTCTGGTCCACTGGCGGTTAAGTAAAGCAAAGAGCCTATCATACTTCTAAACAATTTTTGGTCTACACTCTTGCCATTTTCATCTCGATCGAGATGAGTTGTGGTACTCATAGGAGTAGGTTTACCAGAAGTGTTTTCCATTCCAAAGCGTTTAATTAGATTAGCGCAATATTTTTCTTAGTTTAAGAAAATTCGATTTGTTAATTGTTTAATTTGAAGACAGATAAAGTAAGATAATTATCCCATATGTGACATTTCGAACTCTTTAGTCATTATATTTGAAAATTCTTTACATAATTTTTCATTAGTTGAACCAAATATAATGTCATCTACATATATTTGAATTATTAAAATATCTTTAGTAGTGTTTTTAATGAATAAAGTTTGATCTACTTTTCCAATTTGAAATCCCGAATCTAGTAGATAGCTCTTAAATCTCACATACCAAGCACGAGATGCTTGTTTGAGACCATATAAGGCTTTCTTTAATTTATATACATGATCCAGATATTTTTCATAAGTGAATAAAGGTGTTTGTTCTACATATACATTTTCTTTTATAAAACCATTTAAAAAAGCACTTTTAACATCCATTTGATAAAGTTTAAAATTATGAAAACAAGCGTAAGCTAATAGAATACGTATTGCTTCTAATCTTGCAAAAGGAGCAAATGTTTCTTCAAAGTCGATACCTTCCTCTTGATTATATCCTTGTGCTACTAATCTAGCTTTATTTCTAGTTATATTTCTTTGTTCATCTACTTTATTTTTGTAAACCCATTTAGTTCCGATAACTGATCGATTAGTAGGTCGGGGAACTAATTCCCAAACATCGTTACGTTCAAATTGATTTAATTCTTTTTGCATAGCAACAATCCAATAGTCATCTTTTGATGCTTCTTTAGGATTTTTAGGTTCTATTGTTGAAATAAAGGCAACATGTCCCATTTGGTTTAGTTGACTTCTTGTTTGAACTTGTGAGTCAATTTCTCCAATTATATTTTGTGTAAGATGATCTCGTAGAGTTCTAGGAGGAGATCTAATTTGATTATTATCGATTTGATTAATATTTTCATTATTTTCAAAACTTATATTTTCTGTGTTAGATATAATTTCTTCATCATCTTTGATGATTGCATGTTTATTAAAGTTTTCATCAAAAGATACATGTAAAGTTTCTTCTATTACATTTGTTCGTTTATTAAAAACACGATATGCCTTACTTCGTTCTGAGTAACCTACAAAAATACCATGGTCAGCTTTTGAATCGAATTTTCCAAGTTGGTCTTTTGTGTTAAGAATAAAACATTTTGATCCAAAGATTTTTAAGTACGAAATATTAGGTTTTCTTCCATTAAAAAGTTCATATGACGTGTTTTTAATTAAAGGTCTTATGGAAATACGGTTTAATACATAGCACGCAGTTGCTACAGCTTCTGCCCAAAAATGCTTTGGTAATGTACTTCCATTTAATAACGTTCTTGCGCATTCTTGAAGAGTTCTATTTTTCCTTTCTACAACTCCATTTTGTTGTGGAGTTCTAGGAAATGAAAAATTATGATTTATTCCTTTCTTTTTACTAAATAATTCAGATGATTCATTTTCAAATTCATCTCCATGATCACTCCTTATATTTTTGACTTTTAAATTCTTAATATTTTGAATTCTTTTGACAAATTTTTTGAAATATTCAAAAGTATCACTTTTATTTTTCATAAATATCGTCCATGTATATCTTGAGAAATCATCAACTATTACAAAAACATATCGATTATGGTTAATAGATTGAACCTGTGTTGGTCCGAATAAATCCATATGTAATAATTCTAATGGTTGTAAAGTTGAAATGGCTTTCTTCGATTTAAAAGATGATTTATTTGATTTACCTAGTTGACAATCATCGCAAATATTATTTATTTTAAAATTTATTTTTGGTAAGCCTTTGACTAATTCATTTTTTGAAAGTTTTTGAATAGTCTTAAAATTATTATGACAAAATCTTTTGTGCCATAACCAAGGATCATTATCTTTGACCATTAAACACATATGTTTGTTATTATTAATTTTCATGTTTAAAACATAAATATTTCTATCTCTCTTTCCTTCAAAAATAAGATTTTGATTTTGACCAAATATACAACATTTATTTTCAGAAAAAGTTATTTTAAAACCTTTGTCGCATAGTTGACTTATGCTTAATAAGTTATGTTTTAAGTTTTTAACTAAAGAAACATTTGTAATAATGGGTAAATTTGATATACTGTAGTTGCACACATCTCTTTTGCCAATGATGAAGCCTTTTGAGTCATCTCCGAAGGTAACAGAGCCACCATCAAAGTATGAAATATTTGTAAGCATTTCTTTGTCTCCGGTCATGTGTTTTGAGCAACCGCTATCCAAAATCCATCTTCTTTTCTTGAGTGGGACCTGCAAAAAATATTAATAAATACATGGATACCCACCTTTTAATAGGGTCCTAAGAGTTAGATCTTAGGAAGCCAAACCCAAGTGGGTTTAGTATCCCTTTTACAAATATAATTTTTATTATTATGAATAGTATTCATAAATGTTTTAACATATTTGTTCCTAATTAAATTATTGTTAGTCTTTGGAACCCAAATTTTAATTATCTTAGTTTCTACTTTTGTTTTAGTAGGTGCTCTTAATGATATATTATGTTTTGAATCATTATTCTTCTTAAGATTAGTATTTTTCTTTTGAGAAATTTTTGACTCCTTTTTATATCCTAATCCATGTTTATTTGAGGAAGATTGAGAATTTTATAAAATCTTAGATAAATTTTCTCTTCCTTTGTTAAAATTAGAAACATTTTTAGTAACGCGTCTAATTTAATTTGAAGACTAGTATTTTCTAATTCAACTTGTTTTATTTTATTTTTTAAATTATGATTTTTAGAAATAATTTTATCATTCTTTGTCTTTTGAGTTTCAATTTCTTGGCTCAAAAGTAAAAGTTGACTGTCTAAGTTTGGGAGAGATTCTTGAACTTTTTCAAGTTCTTCTTCCAATATTATTTTCTCGCTTTTAACATATCTCTTTCAAATTCAGCTTTGTTCCGATTTTCACGTGTCTCTTTAAGTTTCTTTTTGAGAATTTTTATAGTATTTAAAAATTCAGTGTTTACTTCTATTAAATCATCATAAGATAAATCACAAACCTCAGATTCTGAGCCATAAAGCATACATTTGCTTGTTCATTGTCGCTATCACTATCACTTTCGGATGAAGATGAATCCGAGTCGTCCCATGTTACAGAAAACGCCTTCCTTTTGAATTTTTCCTTCTTATTTTTGTTGTTGAAGATTTTTTGATTTTCCTTCTTTTGTTCTGGACAGTCCTTGTGCATGTGTCCTTTCTTGTGACAACTGAGCATTCTATATTGAAGATGAAGGTTTGTTCAAGAAACTCTTTTTGAAACCGTTTTTATTTCCTTTTCTATATTTTAAGAATTTCTTGAAATTTTTGGCTATAAATGCTAAATCCTCATCTTCAGACTCCGATTCTTCCTTTTCTGCGTGAAAAGCCACATTTTTTCTTTTCTGTGCTTGGTCTTTCTTAGCTTGCATGTTAACTTCATAAGACATAAGGTTTCCAATTAATTCTTCTGGTTTCATTGTAGACAGATCATTTGCTTCCTCGATTGCATACTTTTCTCTCCCATTCATCAGTGAGTGAATTTAGGACCTTAGATACAATATCAAAATCCGTAAAATTTTCTCCTAATCCTATTAAGGCATGATGAATGTCTTGAAATCTCGAGTACATGTGATGCAGCGCAACAAGAGTTCCAACCTAACGAATTACAACCTAACTCAATGAAAGCAGATTACGCGTTAAGTCGCTCGGAAGATAGCTCGGTGGTTTTAGGTCTCTCGGGTTCTTTGAGTCGCTCTAGCGAGTTACACGACCTAACAACCTATGCCGCATTTGATTCCTTAAGTCGCGGCGAGCTTAAATCGCTTCTCCTCCTTAGGTCGAACGAAGACTTAAGTCGCGAGCAAACTCTAGGACGCGGGCGACCTTCTTTAAGTCGTGAAGAATTTGCAGCGATTTTCCTTAAGTCGCGAGCAACTCTAGTAGGTCGCTCTACTAGCTTAAGTCGCGAACATCTCCATGGCTAGGTCGCTACAGACCTTAAATCACTCCAGATTTCCAAAGACGTTTTCCTAAGTCGCGAGCTTCCTTAGGTCGCGAGCTTGCCTAGGTCGCTGCCGTGCTTCCTTAAGTCGTTCATGCATCCAAGGTCGTTCCTGATGTTAGGTCGCTCAAGTACCAGAAGACGATCTGTTTTGTAATTTTTCTTAATTTGCTTATGTGTTGTACATAGGTCGTGTGTTGTTTGTTGAATCGCAGATCGCATGTGTTGTAACTGTTAGGTCGTAGATCGTGTTGTATAGGTTAAGTGGTTTGTTCTTAGGTCGGTCGTGAGTTAGGTCGGCTGTGTTGAGTTGTGTGAGTTGTAATCTACTATAAATACGTGTGTGATGTCATTGTAAAGGGGGTTTATTTTGAATAAACTTTTGTTTGAGTGCTTTGTCCCTCTTTAAAAATTGGAAGTTGAGTGTTATCTCCTTTCTCCATCTTCGGTTATTCGAGTGTGCTCGAATCAACGATTTTGAAGCCGGTTCACTTATTTGACTTTATTATTATTATTATTATTATTATTATTGTTATGACTTTTAAATTGACCTTGTCGTTTAGTTTTGGGTTTCATTTCTAGCCAATCCCAACTTGTTTGGGAATAATGACTTGATTGTTGTTGTTGTTGAATACAAACTTTAAACTGTATGACAAAGGTTGCAGTAGTGATGCAAACTAAATTGATCAAAGTATATTTGGTCTAGGATGTTAGTTTGCGAACATTGTTCCATCAATATTAATTTATTACCTTATTATTTATAGAATTTCAAAGGCAAATCTACAAAGCAATGGTGCACCCAAAGGAAACCAGAAGGATCAACATATGGCATTTCTTGTTTTGGTTAGTTATTCTATTACAAAGTCTTTAGGTCTTTTATGGCCAATTATGGTTTTCATTTACTTTAGATGTTTTTGCTTTTCTAGCCTAACGATGTCTACTATTTTTATTTATTTTTTCCTTATCCTGGAAAACTGATTAATGATGTCTAGGAAATTTGATTTCAAGGTCATCTGACGCCTTACATCTTTGCCAACTCCTTAACGTTGTTATAACATATGATGTTTATGGTAATACGTAGTTGCTTTGTTAGCATTCACCACTCAAAAAAATTGAGATTTTTTGTCTTCATATTGGCTTTACTATATTAAACTAATTATTTTATCTATTTAGATAATACTAAGAGATGGGAATGACATTAGGGTAAAAGTAAATCAGTGTGTTTTATACTAGGATCATGAGTTGTGTTCCATGCACGGCTTAGAATAGTATTTGTTTCCATTTCATAAGTATCTATTTTTGTAATTAACCCCACTATAATTGAATATAAATGATTGGATGCAAGAAATTGATCATGGAATATTGTTTATGCAGTTGCAATCACTGGATTTAGTTGGCCTACTGGACGTCACAAAAAGTGAGCTACTTAATCCTGGGGTAAATATTTTTTTCTTTTTTCTATTGTCTTGTTCTATTATCTCTAGCATTTCTGACTTTGTGATGCAAGTCTTAGTTTCCAGCAGACTTGAATTATATGTACTAGTAACTTTACATGCACGATGTGTACATATGCACTGATGTATGGCATAATATTATATAAATACACACACATACATATACACGTACATACATTGTATGTTGTTTATGCAACCTCGACGATGGTTGAAATGATGAACTGTAAATCAATTTTCTTTATTTATATTAAAAATTTTAAATGTACAAAATTGGATTTTCTATTTTCCATTAAGCCACGGGATAAGAAATAACGTATCATATTTTATCCATCTTTTCTTCCCCTTCTTTTGACGGTGTCGGTCAAGCTTTTTAGAAAGCGTTAATAAATGATGGTGAAAAGTAGCTAATTTTATTGCTTGCTTTAATCTTATTTTCTTATATTACATTACAATATATATATATATATATATATATATATATATATATATATATTGGTTTTTGGAGTTTGCAAATTTATGAGCTTTAGATTGATTTAGGAAGATAGTATGTCGCCTCTTCAAAATTTATCCCCAGAACGTTTACTTCATTTGTACAAGCGGGGACAATTTGATGACTCAGAAAAATGATGCACGGACCAAAGCCACGAATTATCGTTAGAATTCGTTAGAATCGGGTGCGGGTGCAGGTGCGGGTGCGTGTGCATTCTCATGGATATAATACATTAGAGTTGCCTTGTGCTAGGATGGGGGTTCTCTGATTTGTGCTTAATCCTGAAAACCGTTGACTGTATTTTGTACATTTCTCATTCGTCTGGAAGAATTCATGCAAGATAAACTACCATGTTGATGCAGCGCATCACAAGAATCGCTTTGAATTGCGACATAACTCAAGCGAGTTAGTGCAGCAGGAAGTCCGACCTAACAAAGTAGCGCTCCAAGAGTCACAACCTAGAACCAACGAGTTACGATCTAGTAGGGAGTCGCGGCCTAACATGCAACGCACCGTGGTAACAGTTGATACCTTAAGTCGCTCAGGATATATTAACGAGTTACGACCTAACTCTACCGTGTTATGACCTAGGCGAGATATGCCGCATTCTCACATGCCACTTTCTTTAGGACGCGAGAAGTTAAGTCGCGAAGTCTAAGTCGCTCCAGAATGCAATTCCAGTAGGTCGGGAACTTCATATGTCGCGAGTTTCTTAAGTCGCTGATTCCTATAAGTCGCTCAAGTTATACCGTATTCTTATAAGCCGCTCAAACATGCTCATTCTTAAGTCGCTACGTTTCTTAAGCCGTATCTTGTTGAGTCGCTGAAATCTTATGTCGCGAGTCCTTGAAGATGAGCTATCTCCTCATGTCACTGAAGCTTAGGTCGCGTGGTGTTGTATTCTTAGGTCGTTATGTTGTAATTTGTTGGATCGCATGTATGTGGTATATATTGTTATGTCGTGTGTTGTAACTCCTGTTTGTTAACTCGTTTATTTTTAGGTCGTTATGTCGTTTATGTTAGGTCGTTGTAACCTGTATTTGTTCTTAGGTCGTAAGCCGTGAGTCACTTGTGTTGTTGAGTCGTTTGTGTATGTTGTAAACTCCTATAAATAGGGGTATGGTGTCACTTGTAAGGGTGGTTGATTTTGAGTAAACTTTTGTTTGAGTGCTTTGTGCCTCTTTAAAATTGGAAGTTAAGTGTTATATCCTTTCTCCGTCTTCGGTTATTCGAGTGCGCTCGAATCAACGATTTTGAAGCCGGTTCACGGAATCTCGTGTGCGAGATCAACGTCGAAGAATTGTAGATCTTCTAACACGGTATTGTGCGCGATCAACGTGTTAAAGATAGATAGAATCCGGTATCTCGCGAGATCAACGGATTTGGGCATTTATCTTGGGTATTATCAATCCATCGATTCATCTTTGTATCGTTCCATCGTCGTTTGTTCGTTGTGCATCATTTGGTGACGACTTATTGTTACCCGCTGCGTCAAGTTTGGTATCAGAGCCTGAACTTAGCCAATCATAGCTAAGCCGAGCCTGTGGAGCCAAGAGGAAGAGTTAAAGTTAGATCCGAGCTATAAGTTAGAGGCGTGCATCACTTTTGTAGATCAAGGCCGAGAGTTGGAGTTAAGTTCAAGCCGAGAATTAAAGTTAGTTTGGAGTTTGTTGATGATCATGCCGCCGAGACGTGTTAATTGATTTCAGAATGTTGCAGATGTGTATCGAAGACAAGAAGCTGAACAGTTGGAGCAGCGTATCAATGAGAAGTTCAATGAAGGTATTGAGAAGTTAGAGAAGTTGATGAAAGACATGAACCAAAGTCAAAGGAGAACTTCACCAGTTTCGAGTCATGGTGGAGACCGGGTTTCGCATCAGTTTCGGGAGAAAGAAAAATGTCACCACAATCTTATCGAGATAGGGAGAGAATCATCAGTTTCAATGAGGAGAGAACACCATGAGTACAGAAATGAAGAGAGAAGAACTCCACATGAGTTTGGAGGTAAGCCATATCGTGATGCTGAAAGACATAGTAGAAGAGATATGCGTGATCGTAGAGATGTTGATGGTCGAGATCGATATCGAAATACATTTGATTATGATGAAGATGGTGATAGAGGTAGTATTCATTATCAAGATCGAGACCAAGTACGAAGTCAATATCGGGATGTAGAAGATGATCGTCGATGGGAGTCGGGGATGAAAACAGAGATTCCAGAATTCAAAGGGGGAATGATAGCGGAAGAGTTTTTGGATTGGTTATCAAATGTTGAGGAAATTTTTGACTTCAAGGAAGTATCCGAGCATCGTAGAGTTAAGTTGGTTGCTACACGATTGAGGGGAAGAGCTATGGCATGGTGGCAACAAACTAAACTTACACGGGAAAGAATGGGAAAGTCGAAGATTGTTTCATGGGAAAAGATGAAGAAGTTGATGAAGGCTACTTTCTTGCCTTATAATTATCAGTCTCTTATGTATCAGCGCTTACAGAATTTGAGACAGGGGACAAAATCGGTAAATGATTATGCAGATGAGTTTTATCAACCGATTGCTAGAAACGATATCATGGAGACAGAGGAACAGCTGACAGCTAGGTTTGTTGGAGGATTGAGAATGGAAATTCAGGATATGGTGAATATGTTTGATCTCAGATCCGTTGCTGAAGCACACCAGAAGGCTCTAGCTTGGGAGAAGCAAGGTAGAAGAGGAGGTGGTGCATTTACAAGTTCGATCAATCAAGTGAAAGGGGCTAGTAGCAACACTAATGTCTCCAAGGCTGTTAGTAAACCGTTTGTCAATGAAGTTGCTAAGACCAAGGTCAACAACAATTTCAAGTGTTATAACTGTCAGAAGTTTGGTCATAAGAGCAATGAATGCCCGAAGCCTAAGAAGCGAGCGATGGTTGCTGAGGTTGAGGATGAGGATGCAGAAATAGAATGTTCCAATTCACCACAAGTTGAGGAGGAAGAAGAATTATTGGCGGGAGACGAGGGATATTCTTTAATGACGAGGAGATCTTGCTTAACGCCAAAGCAGGAAGAGGAGACTAGTTGGTTGAGGAGTAATATTTTCCAGTCGACGTGCACTATTTTGGGAAGGGTTTGTAAGTTTGTTATCGATGCAGGAAGTTGTGATAACATCATCTCTACAGAAGCTGTAAAGAAGTTAGCGTTAAAGACAGAGAAACATCCCAAACCCTACAAATTAGCTTGGTTGAGGAAAGGTGGGGAAGTGAAGGTTAGTCAAAGAGCTTGTGTAATTTTTTCCATTGGAAAGAAGTATAAGGATGAAATTTGGTGTGACGTGGTAGATATGAATTTATGTCATTTGTTGTTGGGAAGACCGTGGCAATTTGATAGAGCCGTGCAACACGATGGTAGAACTAACTGCTATAGTTTCATGTTCAATGACACTAGAATCACTTTAGTTCCTAAAAAGCGACAACAAAGTGAAAGCAAGTTGGAGGAAATCGAGGAATTAAAGACTCTGTTATCTTTGAAGCAGTTTGTCAAAGAAGTAGAGGATGGGCCTGAAGTATTTCTGTTGATTGGACGTGAAAGTAGTCAAACGGTTGAAATTCCTGAGGAAGTTAAGCCAGTATTGAAGGAATTTGCAGATGTATTTCCTGAAGAATTACCAAAAGAATTACCACCGTTAAGAGACATACAACATCAGATTGATCTTGTTCCGGGAGCTGTGTTACCACATAGACCACACTATAGAATGAGTCCAAAGGAGCACGAAGAGTTGAGAAGACAAGTGGAAGAGTTACTTGAACAAGGGCGTGTACAAGAAAATTTAAGTCCTTGTGCAGTACCAGCCTTGTTAGTGCCAAAGAAGGATGGAACTTGGAGAACGTGTACAGATAGTCGAGCACTAAACAAAATTACAGTGAGGTACAGATTTCCGATGCCAAGATTGGACGACTTGTTCGATCAGTTGAGCGGGGCTGTTATCTTTTCAAAGATTGATATGAAGAGTGGGTATCATCAGATTCGAATTCGACCAGAGGATGAATGGAAGACCACATTCAAGACGCGGGAAGGGTTGTATGAATGGCTAGTCATGCCATTTGGTCTTTTGAATGCACCTAGTACTTTTATGCGAGTGATGAATCAGATCTTTCGACCGTTTATTGGAAAGTTCGTGGTGGTATACTTTGATGATATATTGATATACAGTGGAAGCACAGATGAACATCTACAACGCCTGCGGGAAGTGTTGATGATACTTCGTCAGGAGCAATTTTACGCGGCAACAAAGAAATGCATATTCATGACACACAGTGTTTTGTTCTTGGGGCATGTGTTGTCCAAGGAAGGTATCCATGTTGATCAAGGTAAAGTTGAAGCAATCAAGGATTGGCCAAACCCAGGACTATAACCGAAGTGAGAAGTTTCCATGGGTTAGCATCATTCTACCGAAGGTTTATTCCACATTTCAGTAGCGTGATGGCACCAGTGACAGATTGTATGAAATGAAAACAGTTTGTGTGGACTGAAGAGGCTGATACTGCTTTCCAACAGATCAAGACACTCTTGACTACAACACCAATTCTTAGATACCCGGATTTTCAGTTGCTCTTTGAGCTAGATACTGATGCGTCTAAGGTTGGAATTGGTGGGGTATTAAGTCAGAAGGGTCGTCCAATTGCTTATTTTAGCGAGTAACTTTCTGGAGCCAAGACAAGATACAGTACCTATGACTTGGAGCTCTATGCTATTGTCCAAGCCATAAAGCATTGGAGACACTACTTGTTTTATAAAGAGTTTGTGGTGTATACTGATCATGAAACATTGAAACATTTGCAGGGACATGATAAGATTGCAGCCATACATGCTTCATGGATCGCATACTTGCAACAGTTTACATTTGTTGTAAAGCATAAGTCGGAAGTTACAAACCAGGTGGCAGACGCATTGAGTAGAAGAAATCATTTGTTGACTACGATAAGAGTTGAAGTGACGGGTTTGATGTACTTCAAGAATTGTTTGTTGAGGATCCTTACTTTGCTAAGATTGTAGATGAAGTCGAGAAAGGGAAGACGGATGAGTATGTGTTGGTAGATGGTTTTCTATTCAAAGGAAATCGGTTGTGTATACCAGAGTGCAGTTTGCGGATGAAGATTGTAAAGGAATTGCATGAAGAAGGTCATGTGGGAAGAGATCGTACCTTGCAGTTGATTTCTCAATCATATTTTTGGCCTTCCATGAGGAAAGAAGTTGAAAGATTTATGCAGAGATGTCACATATGTCAAGTTTCCAAAGGGACAGCTACGAATGCAGGATTGTATATGCCATTGCCCGTGCATACTAGACCATGGGTTGATGTTAGCATGGATTTTGTTTTAGGCTTGCCAAGAACTCAACAAGGGAACTATTCTATATATGTTGTGGTGGATAGATTTTCGAAGATGACACATTTCATAGCTTGTAAAAAGACCGCTGATGCAGTTCGTGTTGCTCAATTATTCTTTAAAGAGGTTTATCGACTACATGGGCTACCTGAGACCATTGTTTCTGACCGGGATACTCGATTTCTAAGTCATTTTTGGTTGAGTCTGTGGAAGATGGTTTGGACTAAGCTGAATTTTAGTAGCGCCCTATCATCCACAAACGGATGGGAAAACGGAAGTGGTGAACAGATCTTTGGGAAACTTGTTGAGATGTCTTGTGAAGGATAATTTGAAAAGCTGCGATGTGAAATTGTGCCAGGCAGAATTCGCACATAATCATGCTGTCAATCGAAGTACTGGATTCAGTCCATTTCAAGTAGTATATCTAGCAATTCCGAAGGGACCGTTGGATTTGTCGACAGTCTCACGTCAGAAAGGGGTTGTTAAACGAGCTTGTGATTTCGTGAATGAGTTGTAGGAATGCCACAGGATTGTTCTTGAACGATTGCTTAAGTCAAATGAGAAGTATAAGCAACTGACAGATAAGAAGCGAAGGAGTGTGGACTTCAAAGAGGGTGATTTTGTTTATGCAGTATTGACGAAAGATCGTTTTCCAGTGGGAACTTACAACAAATTGAAAGCGCGAAAGATTGGTACAGTAGAAATCTTGATGAAGATCAATGATAATGCTTATCGGTTAAGGCTGCCGGATCATGTCCATACGGCCGATGTTTTTAACGTCAAACATTTGATTTCATATCAAAGGGTTAAGCGTGTTGAAGAAGAGGAAAGTGTGAATTCGGGGTCGAATTCCTTTCAACCGGGGGAGGATGATGCAGCGCATCACAAGAATCGCTTTGAATTGCGACCTAACTCAAGCGAGTTAGTGCACCAGGAAGTCCGACCTAACAAAGTAGCGCTCCAAGAGTCACGACTTAGAACCAATGAGTTACGATCTAGTAGCGAGTCATGGCCTAACATGCAACGCACCATGGTAACAGTTGATACCTAAGTCGCTCAGGATATATTAACGAGTTATGACCTAACTCTACCGTGTTAAGACCTAGGCGAGATATGCCGCATTCTCACATGCCACTTTCTTTAGGACGCGAGAAGTTAAGTCGCGAAGTCTAAGTCGCTCCAGAATGCAATTCCAGTAGGTCGGGAATTTCATATGTCGCGAGTTCCTTAAGTCACTGATTCATATAGGTCGCTCAAGTTATACCGTATTCTTATAAGTCGCTCAAACATGCTCATTCTTAAGTCGCTACGTTTCTTAAGCCGTATCTTGTTGAGTCGCTGAAATCTTATGTCGCGAGTCCTTGAAGATGAGCTATCTCCTCATGTCACTGAAGCTTAGGTCGCGTGGTGTTGTATTCTTAGGTCGTTATGTTGTAATTTGTTGGATCTCATGTATGTGGTATATATTGTTATGTCGTGTGTTGTAACTCGTGTTTGTTAACTCGTTTATTTTTAGGTCGTTATGTCGTTATGTTAGGTCGTTGTAACCTGTATTTGTTCTTAGGTCGTAAGCCGTGAGTCACTTGTGTTGTTGAGTCTTTTGTGTATGTTGTAAACTCCTATAAATAGGGGTATGGTGTCACTTGTAAGGGTGGTTGATTTTGAATAAACTTTTGTTTGAGTGCTTTTTGCCTCTTTAAAATATAAAGTTGAGTGTTATATCATTTCTCCATCTTTGGTTATTCGAGTGCACTCGAATCAACGATTTTGAAGCCGGTTCACGGAATCTTGTGCGCGAGATCAACGTCGAATAATCGTAGATCTTCTAACACGGTATCGTGCGTGATCAACGTGTTAAAGATAGCTAGAATCCGGTATCTCACGAGATCAATGGATTTGGGCATTTATCTTGGGTATTATCAATCCATCGATTCATCTTTGCATCGTTCCATCGTCGTTTGTTCGTTGTGCATCATTTGGTGACAACTTATTGTTAATCCGCTGCGTCAATTTGGTATCGGAGCTAGTAAAAGCTTAATCAAAGCTAGATCTGAGCTAAGTTAGTGCAAGCCGAGCTAAAGCCGAGAGCTAGAAGTTGGAGCCGTGCATCAATTTGTAAGTTGAATCCGAGTTTGTTGAAGAACATTCCTCCGAGACGTGCTAATCGATTTCAAAATGTTG
Organism: Allium cepa; assembly: GCA_030765085.1. Taxonomy (NCBI): domain Eukaryota; kingdom Viridiplantae; phylum Streptophyta; class Magnoliopsida; order Asparagales; family Amaryllidaceae; genus Allium; species Allium cepa. The sequence goes on along the minus strand of CM060928.1, from coordinate 844,561,789 downwards.
AAGATGTGTATCGAAGACAAGAAGCTGAGCAAATGGAACAACGTATCAATGAAAAGTTCGATGAAGGTATTGGAAAGTTAGAGAAATTGATGAATGACATGAATCAAAGTCAAATGAGAAGATCACCAATCTCGAACCATGGAGAAAACAGGGTTTCGCCATCGGTTTCGGAGGCAAGGAGGGTGTCACCACAATCTTGTCGAGAAAGAAGAGAATCATCAGTTTCAATGAGACGTGAACACCATGAGTACAGAAATGAAGAGACAAGAACTCTACGGGGGTTTGAAAATGAATCATATCATGATATTGAAAGACAGGGTAGAAGGACCATGCATGATTGTGGAGATGTAGATGGACGGGATAGATATCAAAGTACATTTGATTATGATGAAGATGGTGATAGAGGTACTATTTATTATCGAGATCGAGACCAAGTACGAAGTCAATATCGGGATGTAGAAGATGATCATCGATGGGAGTCGGGGATGAAAACAGAGATTCCAGAATTCAAAGGGGGAATGATAGCGGAAGAGTTTCTAGATTGGTTATCAAATGTTGAGGAAATTTTTGACTTCAAGGAAGTACCCGAGCATCGTAGAGTTAAGTTGGTTGCTACACGATTGAGGGGAAGAGCTATGGCATGGTGGCAACAAACTAAACTTACATGGGAGAGAATGGGAAAGTCGAAGATTGTTTCATGGGAAAAGATGAAGAAGTTGATGAAGGCTACTTTCTTGCCATATAATTATCAGTCTCTTATGTATCAGCGCTTACAAAATTTGAGACAAGGGACAAGTAAATGATTATGCAGATGAGTTTTATCAACTAATTGCTAGAAACGATATCATGGAAACGGAGGAACAGTTGACATCTAGATTTGTTGGAGGATTGAGAATGCAAATTAAGGATATGGTAAATATGTTTGATCCAAGGTCCATTGTTGAAGCGCACCGGAAGGCTCTAGCTTGGGAGAAGCAAGGTAGAAGAGGAGGTGGTGCACTTACAAGTTCGATCAATCAGGTGAAAGGGGATAGTAGCAATACTAATGTTTCCAAGGCTGTTAGTAGATCGGTTGTCAATGAAGTTGCTAAGACCAAGGTCAACAACAATTTCAAGTGTTATAACTGTCAGGAGTTTGGTCATAAGAGCAACGAATGCCCGAAGCCTAATAAGCGAGCGATGGTTGCTGAGGTTGAGGATGAGGATGTAGAAATAGAATGTTCCAATTCACCACAAGTTGAGGAGGAAGAAGAATTATTGGCAGGAGACGAGGGATTTTCTTTAATGATGAGGAGATCTTGCTTGACGGCAAAGCAGGAAGAGGAGACTAGCTGGTTGAGGAGTAATATTTTTCGGTCGCCGTGCACTATTTTGGGAAGGGTTTGTAAGTTTGTTATCGATGCAGGAAGTTGTGATAACATCATCTCTACAGAAGCTGTAAAGAAGTTAGCGTTAAAGACGGAGAAACATCCCAAACCCTACAAATTAGCTTGGTTGAGGAAAGGTGGGGAAGTGAAGGTTAGTCAAAGAGCTTGTGTAACTTTTTCCATCGGAAAGAAATATAAGGATGAAATTTGGTGTGACGTGGTAGATATGGATGTATGTCATTTGTTGTTGGGAAGACCGTGGCAATTCGATAGAGCCGCGCAACACGATGGTAGAACTAACTGTTATAGTTTCATGTTCAATGGCACTAAAATCACTTTAGTACCTAAAAAGCGACAACAAAGTGAAAGCAAGTTGGAGGAAATCGAGGAACTAAAAACTCTGTTATCTTTGAAGGAGTTTGTCAAAGAAGTAGAGCATGGGCCTGAAGTATTTCTGTTGATTGGACGTGAAAGTAGTGAAACGGTTGAAATTCCTGAAGAAGTTAAGCCGGTGTTGAAGGAATTTGAAGATGTATTTCCTGAAGAATTACCAAAAGAATTATCACCGTCGAGAGACATACAACATCATATTGATCTTGTTCCGGGAGCTGTGTTACCACATAGACCATATTATAGAATGAGTCCAAAGAAGCACGAAGAGTTGAGAAGGCAAGTGGAGGAGTTACTTGAACAAGGGCACGTACAAGAAAGTTTAAGTCCTTGTGCAGTACCAGCTTTGTTAGTGCCAAAGAAGGATGGAACTTGGAGAATGTGTACAGATAGTCGAGCACAAAACAAGATTACAGTGAGGTACAGATTTCCGATGCCAAGATTGAACGACTCGTTAGATCAGTTGAGCGGAGCTGCTATCTTTTCAAAGATTGATCTGAAGAGTGGGTATCATCAGATTCGAATTCGACCAGGGGATGAATGGAAGACCGCATTCAAGACGCGGGAAGGATTGTATGAATGGCTGGTCATGCCATTTGGTCTTTCGAATGCATCTAGTACTTTTATGCGAGTGATGAATCAGATCTTTCGACCGTTTATTGGAAAGTTCGTGGTGGTATACTTTGATGATATATTGATATACAGTGGAAGCACAGAAGAACATCTACAACACTTACAGGAAGTGTTGATGATACTTCGTCAGGAGCAATTTTATGCGGCAACGAAGAAGTGCATGTTCATGACACATAGTGTTTTATTTTTGGGGCATGTGTTGTCCAAGGAAGGAATCCATGCGGATCAAGGTAAAGTTAAAGCAATCAAGGATTGGCCACAACCCAGGACTGTAACTGAAGTGAGAAGTTTTCATGGGTTAGCATCATTCTACCGAAGGTTTATTCCACATTTCAGTAGCATGATGGCACCAGTGACAGATTGTATGAAAGGAAAGCAGTTTGTGTGGACTGAAGAGGCTGATTCTGCTTTCCAACAGATTAAGACACTCTTGACTACAACACCGATTCTTAGATACCCGGATTTTCAGTTGCTCTTTGAGCTAGATACTGATGCGTCTAAGGTTGGAATTAGTGGAGTATTAAGTCAAAATGGGCGTCCAATTTCTTATTTTAGCGAGAAACTTTCTGGAGCCAAGATAAGATACAGTACCTATGACTTGGAGTTCTATGCTATGGTCCAAGCCATAAAGCACTGGAGACTCTACTTGTTTTGTAAAGAGTTTGTGTTGTATACTGATCATGAAGCATTGAAACATTTGCAGGGACAGAATAAGATTGCAGCCAGACATGCTTCGTGGATCGCATACTTGCAATAGTTTACATTTGTTGTAAAGCATAAGTTGGGAGTTACAAATCGAGTGGCAGATGCATTGAGTAGAAAAAATCATTTGTTGACTACGATGAGAGTTGAAATGACGGGTTTTGAAGTATTTCCAGAATTGTTTGTTGAAGATCCTTACTTTGCTAAGATTATAGATGAAGTCAAAAAAGGGAAGACGGATGAATATCTGTTGGTGGATGGTTTTCTATTCAAAGGAAATCAATTATGTATACTAGAGTGCAGTTTGCGGATGAAGATTGTGAAGGAGTTGCATGAAGAAGGACACGTGGGAAGAGATCTTACCTTGCAGTTGATTTCTCAATCATATTTTTGGCCTTTCATGAGGAAAGAAGTTGAAAGGTTTGTGAAGAGATGTCACATATGTCAAGTTTCCAAAGGGACAGCTACGAATGAAGGATTGTATATGCCATTTCCCGTGCCTACTAGACCGTGGGTTGATATTTGGATGGACTTTGTTTTGGGTTTGCCAAGAACTCAACGAGGGAACCATTCTATATATGTTGTGGTAGATAGATTTTCGAAGATGGCACATTTCATAGCTTGTAAAAAGACCGCCGATGCAGTCCGTGTTTCTCAATTGTTCTTTAAAGAGGTTTATCGGGCTACCTGAGACCATTGTTTCTGACCGGGATACGCGATTTCTAAGTCATTTTTGGTTGAGTCTGTGGAAGATGGTTGTGACTAAGCTGAATTTTAGTAGCGCCTGTCATCCACAAACGGATGGGCAAACGGAAGTGGTGAACAGATCTTTGGGAAACTTGTTGAGATGTCTTATGAAGGATAATTTGAAGAGCCGGGATGTGAAGTTGTGTCAGGTAGAATTCGCACATAATCATGCTGTTAATTGAAGTACTGGATTCGGTCCATTTCAAGTAGCATATTCAGGAATTCTGAAGGGACCGTTGGATTTGACGATAGTTCCACATCAGAAAGGGGTTGTTAAACGAGCTTGTGATTTCGTGAATGAGTTGCAGGAGTGTCACAGAATTGTTCATGAACGATTGCTTAAGTCAAATGAAAAGTATAAGTAACTGGAAGATAAGAAGCGAAGGAGTGTGGACTTCAAAGAGGGTGATTTTGTTTACACAGTATTAACGAAAGATCGTTTTGCAGTTGGAACTTACAACAAATTGAAAGCTCGAAAGATTGGTCCAGTAGAAATCTTGAAGAAGATTAATGATAATGCTTATCGATTAAGATTGTCGGATCATGTTCATACTGCTGATGTTTTCAACGTCAAACACTTGATTCCATATCACGGGGATAAGTGTGTCGAAGAAGAGGAAATTGTGAATTTGGGGTCGAATTCCTGTCAACCAGGAGAGGATGATGCAACGCAACAGGAGTTTCGACCTAACGAATTACGACCTAACTCAATGAAAGCAGATTATGCGTTAAGTCGCTCGGAAGATTGCTCAGTGGTTCTAGGTCGCTCGGGTTCTTTGAGTCGCTCTAGCGAGTTACACGACCTAACAACCTATGCCACATTTGATTCCTTAAGTTGCGGCGAGCTTAAGTCGCTTCTCCTCCTTAGGTCGAACGAAGCCTTAAGTCGCGAGCAAACTCTAGGTCGCGGGCGACCTTCTTTAAGTCGTGAAGAATTTGCAGCGATTTTTCTTAAGTCGCGAGCAACTCCAGTAGGTCGCTCCACTAGCTTAAGTTGCGAACATCTCCATGGTTAGGTTTCTACAGACGTTAAATCGCTCCAGGTTTCCAAAGACGTTTTCCTGAGTCGCGAGCTTCCTTAGGTCGCGAGCTTGCCTAGGTCGCTGTCGTGCTTCCTTAAGTCGTTCATGCATCCAAGGTCGTTCCTAATGTTAGGTCGGTCAAGTACCAGAAGCCGAGCTATGTTGTAATTTTTCTTAAGTCGCTTATGTGTTGTACATAGGCCATGTGTTGTTTGTTAAATCGTAGGTCGCGTGTGTTGTAACGGTTAGGTCGTAGATCGTGTTGTATGAGTTAAGTCGTTTGTTTTTATGTCGGCCGTGAGTTAGGTCGGCTGTGTTGAGTTGTGTGAGTTGTAATCTTCTATAAATACGTGTGTGATGTCATTGTAAAAGGGGTTGATTTTGAATAAACTTTTGTTTGGGTGCTTTATGCCTCTTTAAAATTGGAAGTTGAGTGTTATCTCCTTTCTCCATCTTCGGTTATTCGAGTGCGCTCGAATCAACGATTTTGAAGCCGGTTCACGGAATCTCGTGCGCGAGATCAACGTCGAAGAATCGTAGATCTTCTAACACGGTATCTTGTGCGATCAACGTGTTAAATATAGCTAGAATCCGGTATCTCGCGAGATCAACAGGTTTGGGCATTTATCTTGGGTATTATCAATCCATCGATTCATCTTTGTATTGTTCCATCGTCGTTTATTCGTTGTGCATCATTTGGTGACAACTTATTGTTAATCCGCTGCGTCAACATGTCATTGATAGATCCATTTTGTCGCATTCTAAAGTTTTGGAACTGGTTCTTTAACATGGAAATCTTTGTTTGTTTGACCTTGTTAGTGCCTTCGTGTATGGTTCTAAGTGTATCCCATATCTGATGTACAGTAGTACAAATGCTAACACGATTGAACTCATTTCTATACAAATAACAAAATAGCATATTCATAGCTTTGGCATTTGCACTGGCTTCATTCTTCTGAGTTTGTATCCATGTAGGATAATCAGTTGTGGGTACAACGAACTCTGTTTGAGTTGCATTCCAGGCTTCAAAACTTGTTGCTTGCATATAAATCCTCATTCTTGTAGCCCAATAATTGTAGTTTAATCCATTGAATAGAGGAGGTCTTTGAGTAGATTGTCCTTCTGCAAATGTAGAGCTATAGGCAGTTATTGTGCTTGTGCTTGTGTTATTTTCCATATTATCAATATGTCAAATAATGGTGTTATGGTTATATGACGGCCTTGCTCTGATACCGATTGAAAGAAGCTATGCGGTAGGATCGTATAATATGGAATAGTGGAACGGTATAGGTAAATAATAGTAAGCAATAAGTAAAGTGGACACCAAGACTTTATACTGGTTCGGACCTCTTGTCCTACGTCCAGTCCCTAAGCTCCTCTTAGGAATTCTAACTAACAACCTCCACTTAACCTGGAGGAATAGGTTTACAACTTACCCGAACAACCGAACGAGATTTCTTGCCTCAACTACCGAAGAGGACTTCAACTAGGTACAAAGAGTATTTTTGACTTATTGTGTTCTTGATAACACTAATGAGTCTAATTGAGTACAACTTTCCTATAATCTAATCCTCAAGAATATGAAATGTGGTTATGAAGATTTAGGAAATATAAATAGCTATGAATCGAAAGAGTATTAAAAATAAATCAGAGATTCAAGCAATTGAAGTGGCTTGTGAATGCTTTTGAAAACTTGAGTAATCTGAAAATATAATAGAGAGATTAAAGCAATTAGAATTGGTGATTTTGCAAATGATAGAAACATGTTTTTATATGTGTAAAAGAGGTGTAACCATTTGCAAAAGGTGCAGGCAAGAGATTTATCCATTTCCATTGGAGAATGGTTGCAACTCTTGGGAAGAAGAAGGTGTCTCTTCAGGAAAAATTCGCAGGTTCAAATTCAGTCGACTGAACAGGGATTTCAGTCGACTAGAACTGTGAATGTTGTAAAATGTGTAACAGGTTCAGCCGACTGAAATATCCTGTTCAGTCGACTGAACTGGTAGATTATGCATAATGAACACTTAACTGAAATATGAAGTTGTGTTATGTGTTTTTTGTGTTTGTGCAAGTTTCTTGAGGATAGATTTTAACAATAAAACTAAGACTAAGACCTATATATAATAATTACTCATGATATCCTTGGTCTTCATAGTCCTTCCTTTAGCTTTGCACATTTCTCTTCCTTTTGTTGAAGCACATTGTCATTGATGAAAATACAGTGTATCAACAAAACCGAAGGTACTTTCCTACCACATCCTGTCGGGAAATCCCTAGGATTAGTAGCGAATAGTCCTTGCACTGGATATTTCATAATTAAGACACCACTGTTGCTATATGTATATTGGGATTTTAACCCCAGACGATCAACAAGCAGTCCCCCACTATGAAAATCAAAATATCAATAGCATCACAAGCAACCTGCACAATCATCGCATATACGTTGGTCCGAAGTGGTTTTTGGATAAATCTGATCCCGGTCTCTTCGCACCAACAACGCAAAAGCGTTTCTCAACCTCATATAGAAACTAAGTCTCATAGACTAATTACGTCTCCAACTTTCAACTTGCTATCCTTCGGGCCAAGAAGGAAGCTCGATAGATTGGAGTAATACTCTGCACTATACGAATCAACATTCTCAACACAAACGATAATCAAGCCTACATAGAAGGCTATGTACTAAGTGTACGACTAGATGGTTCCCACATCAAGTCGAGGAACTAAAAATGGCTAAATTTGAAAGTCGTTTATTTAACTATCAAAGAAAACAAACAAATATCTATCACCATATACAATCACTAGGCCTCTTTTAATTAATCTTTTATTAATTAAATCACTTGCCAAATATTCACTTCGAATTATCTTTAAAAAGATGTATTCCCACAACCATTTCAACTTCTATATTGGAAAACATTTCCATATACTTATATAATAATAAGTAATTCATAATTCACTTTATTTTCAACACTTAGAAAATATTACATATACTTAAATCAGGATTAAGTATATATTTTATTCTTTAAGGAAAACATTCTTTTTAACACATTTATTTGGGTCAAAACGAATGTTGCGTAAAACATCGTTAAGACAACCCAAAATCACTAGTATAGGTATTCGAAAATTAAATAGATATATAAATCTCATATACTATACAAAACATTTCCTTTCGAAAATTATTTACTATAACAACAGTGTTGTAGTCCAACATTTCCTTATTTCTTGAAAACGTCTATTTCAATAATAAATGTTGAATTCTATGGTTTTGATACTTAACACATTTTAAAACATCTTTGAACCATTTAACTCCATTTAAAATTTCATTTCCAAAAATATCCATTTTATTTAAAATATTATTCACTGTCCAAAATTGTGAATATAATTCTCTAACCAAATTCATTCTTTCTAGACATTAATTAAAGGATAATCCATTTCCAAAATCGTGGATATAGCTCCTTTTACTAAATTCATTAACTCTACATATTTATTAAAGGATTATCCACTGTCCAAAATCATGAATGAAATTCCTTTAATAAACTTCCATATTTAACTTATCAAAATCAATTGATTTTGGATTTATAAAACAATGTTTATAAATTCCATTTATATTTTATAAAAACTTTAAGTTACAAAATCCCCTTAATAACGATTTCCACATATAACTCATTTACATGCCAAAATCCAATTTATAAGTTAATTACGTATAAATTATTTATTTTTCCAAATCAATTCATTTTATAACTTCACAAATCTATAAATCTTATTCACTTATAAAATCCATTTATAACTCTATTTTATCGTTTACAAAACTCCTTTATAATCCTAATATTTGGATTTATAAAATATCAATTTTATAAATCTTATATATAAACCATTTATAATAATTCAAAAATCTCAATTTAAACTATTTTACAAAATATTTAACTCCATATTTCAAAAATCACATTCTGATTATATTTCGCAAAAATGATAATTTTTATAACATAAAAATTATAACATTTATTTATTTAAAATAAATCGATTCCTTAATCAATTCAAAATTCAATAAAACATCTATTTTCAAAATCACTTGAATAATTTGAAATCATCACTTCAATATTATTAATTTTACCAAAAATAGGCCCAATGCTGCAACAACACTAAATACATCAATCACAGCATCTAAAACATCATATATCATATGAAAACAGAATATATACCAATATCTGTAAATAAACCAACACTAATGAGGAATCCAGTTGGATCCCTTCAACCTATCACTTGCAACAAATATACATATCAGAATATGTGTACAATATCCGCTTCGAGGTAGACGCGCGTACAAAAGGTCATCCGCTCATACACAGGAACGTATATGGTCTCATCTGCTCCAATAAGCAGGAATATATCCAAATACCAATCAATATATAGATAATACATAATATATCATCCAAAAAATCATCAATCAGCATAAATATTATTTATTCTCAGTTATATAAAAATATCAGTGAGTCGGAAAGAGTGAGTTGTACTCACATCGATGCCAATAGCAGTTGTAGTGTTTTATTCTGAATAAAATTAAACAGCTGTTTAATTTTACCTAAAACTTACACTAGCTCCAATCAACTCTAAACAGCTCTAAAATGTAGTGCTCGTTAATACGAACCCAATGCAACTTGTTTCGTCAAAAAAATGGACATTGTATGAAGAAATTACGCAATTTAAAAAGATTGTATGAATTAATATAAAATAAATTTCAATTTATATTTTATTTTTAAACCTTGCTTTCACTTCCGGCCATTCGATTTCACTTGAGAGAATCTGGGCCGCAAGATTTCTCTTCTTCCCTACGAAAACTTCCCAGGCAATCACGACGCGAAACAACCCATTGCTGTTCGAATTTCTTGAGCCGCCCCACCAAATTGACGACCAGACGATGATCCACAACCACCATTCAAACCGCCTAGCCAAGCTCTACCACCATCGAGAATATTAATGAACTCAGTCGCACTATTGAATGGGAAAACATCGTTGAACGACGGCCATTTGAACTCGATTTGTCGACAGTCGGCTTCATTTTAAATGATCATAACCGTTAGATCGATAGATCTTGATGCCCTCTACAAATTTCGTTTAGGAATCGAAGCTCGAAAGTGAAGAGATCGAGAGATAATTGAGGTTGAAAAGTGGAGCTTCTCAGCCATTGAATAAGAGAGTGGCGGCTAAGCGAAACCCTAAGGTTTGTTTGCAAATGGAAAAAATAACGCCCTTTTATAGAAAAGTTCATGACATTATTCATCTGAAATTTTTCCAAATTCCAAAGGAAGCGTGCCGCCTGGCATTTATAATGTTTTACCCCTACTCCGTACATAATGGAATATATATCGGTAGCCAATTCGATCGTATTTTGAAGATAGGTTTTCGAATCGAATTATTTAAATTTAAAATTTACTTAAACAGATTTATACGCGTTTTAACTTGTCCCGGACAAACCATAAATCCGATTGACACAAAATTTGAAATCTTACAATAATATAACATTGCGGATCCAATAAAATTGGTTTCATCAAAATCCAAAACTGTGTGAAAAATGACTATTTTTACGCGTTAACAAAATATTAAAATATTCAATTTCTGTAATTTAACTTTTAAAGCAATTTCAAAAGTTCTCTAACATCATTATAATTCAACTAGGATTTAATTCAGCTTTATAAATCATTTTCATTCACATTAAATCCAAATTTCAATTATTTCTGCAATTTCAAATAGCAAATTAACTATTTAATTATCCAATTAAATCGCTATATTCAAAATATAAGTTATTTAGCTTATAAATTTTACTTTTGGATATTTAAAAAAAATTAAATATTCGAATTTTAAATGACTTAAATTCTAGGTCATTACAATTCCAATGTCCGACTCCGAGTTTTCAAGCATTAGTGAGTTAGGCGCAAAAAATTTAGGATTGATGGGTATTCCTCAGCAGCCTCCTCCACAACAAATCGTCTCTTTTCAACAATGGTCTCACAGTATTCAACAAGGTATTCCACAACCTCGTGACACTACTATTGCCTCCTCTTCACATACCCAACATGAAAAAGAAGAAGAGGACGATGATTCCATACAAGTTGTTGGCCCGAAAACTTCTTCCAGACAAGCTATCATCACTCTCTCCCGAAATCAATCCAAACTTCATTGGGACATTAAGGCTTTTGAAAAGAAAACGGAAAAGAAATTTAACTCCATAAAAGGTTTTCTTAATAAAATATGGGATAAAATTTCTTGTTCCGGATCTACATCCATCGAAGTTCACAACCCATCTTCATTTCAATGGTCATCTTTGAGTTCAGATTTTGATGATGATGAGCCTTCTCTCTCTACCTAGTTTTAATTATTTTTCTTAGATTCAGTTTGTAAAACTTCCATGGATCTCTAGTTATTTATATGATGTTGTATGAATATTTTTTCTTTAGTCATGACATCTCGAGTATGAGTTATTTATATATCGTACAGTGATTCTATGCATATCTTTCTTTTTATCGATGACAAAAGGGGAGAAAGTTAGTTAAATATTTGTGCATATTGACAGGGGGAGTAGCAATGTTAAGGTAAGTGCTTATGTAAATATTATTTCTACTTATATATTTGTCGTCATCAAAAAGGAGAAGAATGTTGGAATCTCGATTTTACATCGTTTTGATTATGACAAACTATATAAGTAAATATTTGTGTGTACTAATCATTTATGTAGGAGATTTGTTGCAGATTCATATTCAGATAGTTTTGAAGCTGATAGTCCTTTATCTAGAGTCCTTGTATCATTTAGTAATATGTTAAAATCTCTCTTGAATATATATGTGTGTGTGTGTGTGTGTGTGTGTGTGTATAAACACATACACACATGCATTACAAAAAAACAGGCTGAATTCAGCCGGCTGAATACCTTCATTCAGACGGCTATTTGCTGAAACAAATTTATTGTTTCATAGTATTCAACCGGCTAAATGAATTTATTCAGACGGCTGAATTAGGCCAAAAATAGCATATTTCCTTGTTGTTTTCGATTTTTAAAATTCAGAAGGCTGAATAAATTAATTCAACCGGCTGAATAGTTTCAATGGCTATTTTTTATGAAAAGACACTTCTCTTCATCGAAGAGAAACATCGTTAAAATCAATGGCTGCGGCTGTTTCTTTTTATCTTTATATTTCATCAATGGTTGCAACCTTTTAATCCCTATAAATAAATTTCAGAATTCAATAAACAATTCATCGAAACTATTTTAATATTCTTGAATTCTTATCCACTCTCTATTTTCAAACTACACTCAAACTGCTTGCATTCTTTGATCATTGATCACTCTATCTTCCACTATTCTCAAACACATTACATTATATATCATAAAGGAGAAGATTATAGGAAAATTGTACTTAATTGACTTATCAGTGCTATTCAAAGAGCACACTACAGTCAGATACTTTTGTTATTTGTAAATAAGTCTTGTTCGGTTACTCAGGCGGTAGAAGCCCTATTTGGTTGCTTAGGCGGTAGAAGTCCTGTTTGGTTGCTCAAGCGGTGTAAACCTATTCCTCCGAGTTAAGTGAGGGTTGCTAGTTTAATTCCAGAAGGAGTCGGGGACTTGACTTAGAACGGGAGTTCGAACCAGTATTAAAATCTCCGGTGTCATTTACTTTACTACTTTTACTATTTACTTACTTATTCCGCACAAGTAGTTTATCCATATTACATGATCTTATAGCACAATCACTTTCAGTATAACCCATTAAATAGAATGCTTGAGTGGAACTTACTAGCCCATTAGCGAATACTCTAATTTCACCAGGTAGTCTGGGATGTCTTGGTTAAACTCGTGTGATTGCTATTAGGAAGTATTTTACACTTTAGAGTTGTATTATCTTCCAGTGTGCAACAAGTGGTTGCTAGATCCTTAAGAGAATGTAGTTCAGGTATTCTTATGGTAACCGTAATAAGTGATATTTACTAGATTTTAGTAAATACCTGAATTTCACCATACGGTATGAGACGTATTGGTTAAGTTCTAGTGATTACTGAAGGTGGTAGTATTTGGCACTTTAGAGTTTACTCTCTTTTGGTGTGCGGTAAGTGGTTGTTAGATCCTTAAGAAGTTTATTCCTGGAATTCTTTTGGAACATAATAGTATAATAATATTAAATAAATGTAAATTTATCGAGTCATGGTTTTACGATCACCTTGATCGGTATGGACTATCCTTGAGATGATCCTGTGATTCTATGTTCTAGGTCTCAGTATGATCCTTGGTATCAGATTGGTTCGAGTGATACCACTTTATTTGTTTGTTTGCCATGGGTTTTGAGTACAAGCATTACGATTGTTTTGGATGATCATTACGATCGATTTGGATTGAGATCTCTTGGATTCTGGATATTTAGATTCTGTGACTATTCTGTGTTCATGAAATAATATATATTCTTATGTCTTGTTTTCGTAAAATAAATATATATTCTTGTGTCTTGTGTTAGTGAAATATATATATATATATATATTCTTGTGTCTTGTGATGGTTGCTAAATTAAGTTAGTTCTATTATTCTGTGTCTAGTGACTAGTTCGTATCTGTGACTTAAACTTGTAACCATGTTCTGAGTTAAATCAATTCCCTAACTCGTTATATCCTAGACATCTGTATTTACTTATATGTTGTTTATTCTTGTGTTATATTTTGTTCTTGCCCTATTGGATATTTAAAGATAGTCCGACCGGGGTGTTATTTTGCTCGGGTTAGGCTGAGACTTTTCAGGTTACAGGACAAGTTGACCTTTAAATGTTTAGGCTAGCAAGGAGATAAATGCTTTTGACTTTATAGTTTATCTCATTTAGGAAATTTGTGAATATGTTTATAAGATGTCTAATTGAGATTAGAGAATTGTAAAACTTGTATAACGATTGAATTTAGTATTTCATTTTGTAAACTCAAAGTTTGTATACGTGTAAGTTGAGATTTATTCCCCTGTGATCTGTGACTGTTATTTATATGATATATTGTTCTGTTATGAGAAATCGGTGTGTCTATTACTTTTTATTAATACTATGCACATCAAATTCAGTTCAAATATTAAGTGAAAAGGTATAAATTATGTGTCAGTGTTAGTATAAACATATATTCATATTCCACCGCCCTTAACAAGCCGCATTCTTCGGATTAGCAGACGACATTACTTGTAATGTTCTTTGATAATCTGGGTATCACGGTGGGGTCGTTACACATAACTTCTTAGGACTCACAACTTATTAGGAGTTGTTCACTTACTCCTTGAGAAATGCACCCTAAGACGATCACTCTTGGAAGTAGTCCACAGCTCTAGAAACCAATAGGGAGCATAAAAGGTGCTAAGTACCAACCTGCCTCCTTAGCTCCAATCATTCTCCAATTTCTTGAGACCATTTCTATTGCCTTTCCAAGCATATTCACAAGTTCTTGAACTATTTTGTCTTCATCCTGACATCTAAATTAGTTTGAAAGTCACTTGGTTAAAAAGTCGAATAATACTTGCCCCTCACAGTATGCTTCTATAGAAACAAAGCATGCTCTGAATAAAGACAAGCATACACAATTATCCATACAGTCTGGCTGATTATCCAGAGGTTGCTTCTGATAGAGTTAAGGCTACGCCCAAGGGGCAATTATGTAATTTATTACATATGTCTAACTCAGTAACCAATCATGATCAAAATAAAAGATGTTTTCTTTCTATTTTATACTTGACATAATGTGATATATTAATTAATTAATTATTAAAAGTATATTTAATAGAAAATCTATAAATGATATGTTTTGTGATAATAGTTACATTGTATTGTAAGCTTGAGTAATTTATCTCAATAAAAACAAATATATCATTTTAAATGTTCCTAATCGAGATGCATCGAGACCGGATATCGGTATATCCATTGAGACTAGAGTTTGTAACGCTCTCTAAATGTTGTGCAGTGTATTACCCATGACTGCTGGGGACACCTAGGGGTCACGTACTGATAGTTATTGGATAATTATGGAATTACTCACTCGATAGTTTTATGTTGGTTAATATAACTAAGGTCGAACATACAATATCGATATGAGTGATTTGCATGGTTCTCTCGACTTGAGAATACCGTCGACCTTTAATATAAAAACTCCGCTTTGATTATAGTCAGATCATGGCACGACGTCCATCAGGTGACTATAGTTGGGTCGAGTGGAAGTATTGTAAGTGAGACACCATTCAAAAGAGGAATCGTCTCCTCGGTTATAAGAGGTTAGTATCACAGTCAATTCAAAGTCAAAGTCTCTACCAGAGCTGTTCGGCTAATAATAATTAGTATTATTAAACCAAGGATTATGTGCTTGGACTATAAAGTTGAACGTGGACGATATTGAAATTTTGATCATTACCAAATTCAACAATTCCAAAGTGGTATAGTTTTGATGAAGAGAATCAGTGTAAATAAAAGTCATAAACAGGTAACGCTTACGAAATAAAATTAGATTTTACCAAAACCAAGTAAGCGGTAAATTTGGCCAAAATATCACATCATCTGCTAAGTGACATGTGAATGTTAATATTCGAACAGTTTGATATTAATTGCTGACTCAAATTTACACGTGACGAGTCACACAATCGAAACAATGAATTCTCCTTTAAACAAACAATTTAATTTATTTATAATTGTTATAAATTAATTAAATTAATTAATATTTATGAGATATTAATTATGAAATTTGATTATGAATTGATGAATAAATATTAATAATATATTTTTAATAGTTATAAATATATAATCGATATATGATATCAATAAGCAATTAAATTGGATTTAATCGCATGATATTAAATTTGGGCTTAAATGAATTTTAGACCCATCACGGGTTTGATAATTTTGGTAGTAATGAGGGGCATAGGCAGCTAAAAATTAGGGTTAGAAGGGCCAGATAGTGGATGGCTCAGATTGAAGGAGAATAAGTAAGAGATGCGATCCATACTTCTCTCATTTCCTTCCACTATATAAGCATATCTAACCACATATGATATTTATCTTTCGGAGCCTCCACCCAAGTCTTTGTTGGCTGAAAATCGTATTCCCCTTTCCATCTTTCATCAAGCTCAAATCAAGTCCATTCTAATGCTATCCGATAGCTAGTGGTCAACGGTTCAACGAATAGCTCTCTTTTGAGTCGGCAATAGTTTCAAGTGGTAGATATCACCATTTCAAGGTGTAACTCAAGGCATTGGAAGTGAGATATAATTTTAATCATAATACAATTATTTATGCTCAATTATATTTTTTATCATATACATGTTAAATTATTAGTTAGGTGACGATTCCGGTATGCATTGATATTGTCACAAAATTATTAGGTTATATGTTTGTATAAATAAAAATCGAAATATTTTTTTTATTAAATATGTCTTAGCTTAGTATGGCTCTGTAATTAAAGAAAAACCATATTTTTAAATTAATATAATATGTATATAGTTCATAATTAATCACAACATCATACTTTAATCAAATGTGATTATATAATTTTATATGCAAATATTAGGGGTATGATAATTTTTGGCAATAAAAAAATATTTTTTATATATTTTATTGTTATTTAAAATATCATTCAAATTAATTTATTACTTAAATCAATTATGTTAACTCAAATATATTATGAAAAATTATATTTTATATTTTATAATATAACATTACTAGTAAATAAACTCTCGACAAAAAAATAAAAAACATTTTTCTATTTTTAAATTAATTTTCAAATTGTAGCCGAAAATAGAAAAATTATATTAAAAATATTTTTAAACCAATCAATTATTAAAAAAATTCAAAGCATAAAATATCATATTGGATTTACTAGAAATTGGAAGTTCGAAATAAAAATTCAAAATTAATTTTTAATATTTTTCACGTGGATATTTAAATAAAAATATATATAAAAATTTAAAAAAAGTTATATTTACCTAGCCATGCGCAAGACGTAGTCTGTTATATTTATAAAGATATTTTTGAGTATTTTATTAATATATATATATAATTATATTATGCATATATTTATGTATATAAATATTTAACTTAAAAATATTTATTAATAAATTTGTGTATATATACACATATGTGCGTGTGTGTGTTTCTTATGACTTAAAATTACGTATTTTTTGTAAACATTTTAAATATCTTCTTTATATTTAAATAAGTCTATTATATAACACGTAAATAAAATATTAATATTTTACTCATATGATTGTATGTATATATATATGTATGTATGTATATTTATATACTTATATAAAATTATTTAAAGAAAACTATAACATATGTGTGTATATATATTATATTTAAATATAAATAACAATACATATTTATACATACATATATTTGGACAATATACTTGCATATTGGATGAGATAAAATGTCCATTGCGATGTAGATCCTAACATCTATACACGTGCGTGTATACCTTGCATGGATTGATACGTTGTATATGCACACACACACACATATGTGTATATGATACACACGTGTGTATGTATAAATATATATCTATATATCATAATATAAATTAAATAAATTATATTAATTTATGAATTTATATAAAATAAAATATTTTATTTAAATAAAATTTAGAATTGGAATAAATAAACGAGACTTCATAAGTCCAATAAAGATCCAATAAGGGAAAGTTTTTGAAATTCATTTATAATTTCTACTGCAGGCTGGCCCAATTCCAACAATTGTATTAGAGCCCAACAGCCTATGCGGTCTAAATTAGTCATGTTATGGTCAATTAATTAAGCTCACAGCCTGTAGAATATGCTAGTATATGATTTTTGTTTGATGATAATAAACATATATATATTCGTTTAAAGGTATTTGTTATTGTACTATTTTATTTTTCACATAATTAAATAAATATTTGATGAATAAAATAAATAACACAGAATTCATACTTAAATAATTATTTTATTCAAACAAATATTTTATTACAAATTCGAATAGAACAAATTTAAGCTCTCACTATACATTTACACATTGTCATCTTACAATACAATTTCAAGCACATCACAAATTTCAATTTACAATTTAACATCTCATTATATGGTCACTCAACACTCGTATTTTTATCTTCAACTCTGTTCCAGCCTGAATCCAGCATCTGAGCTATCTGCAAAATAAACACTGAAGCAGTAAAATTGAAAAACAAAAATATTTTGCAGTGTAAATTAAAGTGTGTTTTTGAAAATGTTATTCGGCTCGGTTATCTGGGTTGTTCGCCATCGTATTCTTTTAAACCATCATATACGAACAACTTATGACATGCATAGTGTACTACTGTATATGCCACAAGGCCGTGCACATCGATATACACTTGCTTGTTAAAATCACAGGGACAGGTGAGCACGAGGTCAAACCCTACCAAATGTTGGATTCAACTTAGGTGCAATACAAAAACAAAAATAGAATGGCAAGTACAAGTTCCAATGACTAGAACAAACTTCAACATACTTGAACCGACCTCACATATATATTTCAGAGAATACAAAAGCACCAGAACAGTATACATGAAGCTCATATGCAAACTTCAACGGGGCAGTGCACATGTAACTTGAACTAAAGACCGACGCATATGTACGTAGTCAATTGTGAGAATGAAGAAATGCAACAAGACCTCATATGGCACAAAGCAACTAGAAGCATACTTCAAAATCAAGTTCAGTTACAACTTGAACATATACAAAATGCCGAAGCATTCAAACAGAGACCAGAGAAATGTAGACATGAATAGAACAGACAATGTTGAAGACTTCACTCAAGAACAAAAAAGGCTAAATAGACCAGCAAATGAACAGTACATGCAAAGTGAACATGTTCAAATGTATATGAATATGTAGAGACAAGTAGCGGTAAACTCAGAGGCAATAACAAAAGGCACCAAATCATGTAACTTGACAAGATCACTTCAAATTTCACAATGACAAAGTGAATATAAAGCACTCAGCAAATACATGAAGACACTTGAACTCACACAAACAACATAACAACATGTAGGAGATACCAGATCACATGATAATAGACTCATGAAGCCATGAATACAAAGTGCAGACTTATATATGAATGACCACAAATTGATACAAGTGCAATCAAGTCAATTACACACATATATACATACATATATGAATCAACCAAAGCAGTATAGCATGAACGAATTAACTCAACTGCATGAACATCAACACAGCAATCGGACTCAACCAAATGTATGACCAGAGAACCAAATAAATATGCAGTGACAAAGATTCCAGTTACAAAGGCATGTATAAATATGTACAACCAAACCTCAAATGTAAATATATCATGAAGCCAGAGTCATGCATATTTACAGTAAATACCAGTAGCATGAATTGAACAAGTTGTGAGTCATGAATTAAGGTAGCAGAACAAGTTCAAACTTAACAAATCAAGTTCTGAAAATCCATTGGTGTAGTTCGAACAAAAATCAAGGTAGCAGTTTCAAACCAAGCCAAGGTCGATATGAAAAATTCAACAAAAGTCAAAAAAATTTGAAAATGGAAAGAGCGTAATGAACAAACATCACAAATTCTAAAACCAAACGCAAGCCGTGGTGACCAAGCAAAGTATATCAGAGAAAATAATTGAACTGACTCAAACTATTGAAGCAACATATCAAATAAGAATAAGTCAGAATTATCATAAGCATTGAATCAATTATCTAATGGTCAAGCAAAAACCACAAATAATTCAATCGAAACAAATACGAACAAAAATATAGGGCTTTAATCCCTATAAAACCCATTTACATCATCGACAGAGAAAATCATTCAAGCTCAAGCAAAAATCACAGAGCCGAGATTCAAATTAAATCCCAAGCCAATAACTCGAATCAAAATCGGGTATTATCGAATATCGAAAAAGGGAAAAATCGCATACCATTTAACATTCGAGCTCGACAATTTTGAAGCAGCCATGAACAATTCAACTGATCAAGGAAGCCTCGAAGTGAATTAAAAGCATACCAGCAAATGTTTCGAGCATCATTTTCAAGCGGCGGCTCAAATGATCAAAGCCCTAATTTTTAAAGAGGAACGAATCAGCCATTGATTTCACTGAGCAAAAGAGGCGACACGAAAATAAAAGGAAATGGCATAAACTAAAAAGATATGGGACAAAGCAAAACAAGATAAAGGGAGACTTCATTTTTTAATTATAATTTCTTAGTGGGCCAGCCTTCTACTTTTTATTTGGGCTTATTCTCTAATTAGGGTTTTATTTGTTTTTGTTTTTAGTTTTTATTATGAATTCCTTTTAAAATTATGTAATATTCTAGTCGTGTGACCAGGGACAAACTACGGGGCGTAGTTTGAGAATTCGCAACTTAGTGGTCGAGTTGTGGCAGAGTTTTGAGCATAGATTTAAGTTAGTCGTTAGGGGGTGTCGCATGTTTATGTGTGTAAGCGTTTGACTACTTAATTTCTAGTAGAAACCTTGGAGGCAGCACGTAGGCAGAGTTTTGCCGAAGCTGGGTAAATCTGTGTTGTTCTATTTCTGCTTTTATTATTCTGCTATCATCCGTGCTGCAATTTTTTTTATATATTTCCGCATTAATTTTTATTACTATTAGTATCACCCTATTCACCCCCTTCTAGGGTGAAATCGATCCAACATAGCCCAATTAGTACGGTGTCTGGAAAGGTGGTGTCTAGGATTGTGTTTGGGTAATCTAGTACTCTGCCCTACCTGGCTACCGGCCAATCCTGATAGATATGTCAGCCCAAAGGTTGTCCCAGATAGAAAAGGCCCATTAGAATTAGGCCTTGGGCTAATTTTCAAAATTATTCGATAAATAAAAATAAAAGATTATAAATTTAAAAGTTAAATTTAAAATAAGATATAAATATATCATTAAAGTAATAATATGTAAAAAAATCCAAAATGTTTGAAATATAGTATAAATTAATTTTGAAAATTTAAATTTAATAATAAAATTAATAAAATTAATTAATTAAATACTTTAATTAATGAAAGATATATGCATGTATTATATATTTTTTATATAAGTTATGATATTTTAAAATGTTTAAGATATCATAAGTATACATGTCTGTATATAATATGATTTTATTAAAATTATTTAATTAAATAAATTAATTAAAGGTTAATTAATTAAAGAATACACACACACTTATTTATATATATGAGATATGCGTGTTATACTATAAAGTTATAGTATATAGCAATTATTAAATATAAATGTTATATTAAATTGATATAAAATTAATTAAAATGTTAACTAATTCAAATTAATTAAATAAGATTTAATTAATATTATACATAAGACTATTATATAAGTAATATAAAGTTATATAATAATAAAACTTATATAATATGAATGTACAAACTAAAGGTGGAACATTAAAGAAACCCTAAATAAACTTAAGGAATAAATACGTACATATATGTATGTATACCGTGATTTCTGATTGGTCCGACACCTGAATCACGAGGGTATTTCCATAAGAAATACATTATTCCATAAGTCGATATTACTCAATATAATATATTAAAGATTATGAACCGTTAATATATAATTATCCTCTATAATTTAAATATTAGTAGATTACTTGCATACTCTTTAGTTGTTGAGCTTTCCTCAAGCTAGGAATGTTATGTGTAGTATTATTAATACATTGAATAGATGAGGTAAGATAACCGCACATATTTACTAAGCTTTTCTCAAAGTATGTGGGTTGTACCTAGGTCGTCATAAAATGATAGGTCCAAGTGAATAGTTCTACTTTGTTTGTTAATCTTTCCTCAATTTAAAGATGGGATTAGAATAAGGAACCACAGGCTAGGAGTTGTATGTGATACAAACTATGAGGATTTATCCATTAAATGTGGGTCTATGATTTGTTGAGCTATCCTTAAGGTCAGAATCCGAAGACATATGAGTCTTGACACCCACTATTGAAGTCAAAAAACTTCTATGTTTCACTTAGGGTTTGGTGAAACATAAAAGACTAGAGGAGACTTATTAGAAAAATGAAATGATAACATTTAACATTTCTAATATTATAAGAGCATATGTTATATAATATTATAATAATCTACATTGATAAGTTTGTGCATTTAATATGATTGATAAAATATTTATCTATTAAGATATATAAATGAACTAAACTGAAGATCAATAAATAGAAGTATAACATATACTTACTAATAAATGATTATTGCATGTTAAAGTTTCAATATCCATGCAAGCACTTGATTTTGTAGCTACTAAATACATTCACAATTGGTCACTTACATGTTTATTTAGTCGAGACTGCATATTGTGTTCTTATTAGTACCTTAGGCATTGGTTCTGATGACAACAACCATATGGTATTATATACAATATAGATACTAATGTTTTTATCAAGATATATATATATATATAGTGTAGGATATTAGATAGGTGTTAGAAGACTCTGTGTTATTAAGAGCAGATTCAAGTGGCTGATATAGAGGTTCAAGGATCAGAGATTGAAGCCTCATGAGTTTAAAGATTCAAGATACAATATAAGTTATAAAATCATAGATTATTTTATTAAAACCCTGGTAGCACCTCTTTGATCTCTCTTCATTTGCCAAAAAGGTTTTCAAAATTTATTCTTTGATTTTAAATGATTTAATATCCTGGTTTTCAAAAACGACTTTTAGAATCCCTGTTTTCAAAATGATTTCTCAAACATCTTTTTGTGGTTGTTATAAAATGATTTTTAAAAACTTATTTCTATTAACAAGTCTATTATATTTTGAGCAATTAAATTTTTAAGCATTTTATATTTTAATATACTTTTAATTTATTATATTTAGATATAGTTTTTGGGTTTATATTTTCTAAATGGTATGGTATTCAAAACTATATTTTTGACATTCATTAATACTTTGATTTTAACATATATTCACTTATACTTTTTATATGTTATTTTTGTATACATTAATTATATTTAAATCTTTTATATTAAAATATTTCAAAAAAAATCTAAAAAGTTTTCTCTAGCTTTACTATGATTAAAATGTGTATAAACTATGCTTAAATGATTTTACAAAGTATCAATAATTTACAAAGCTTAATACTTTCAAAACAATTTTTGTAAAGTGTTTTTCAAAAATACAAGGGATGTTTTGACATACATATACCTCATATGCTAACATATAGTCCAATATTTTGAAAAATCAAATTTTGAATGGAAGTTTCCTTTTTCGTATCTCTTCATGAATGGTTAATTGCTGTTTCTCTGTAAATAAAGGGTTTTCCAATGAAATTTGATTAACTACTTTCTCATATTTTCTCTCCTCTTTCACTCTCTTGATTTCTAAAAGAAATTTTATTCAAAACCTTCTCAAATTTAATCAAAATCAAATTCAAATTTTATTGATTTGATTCTCTATTGTATACTCTTTGATCTCTCTCATCTCTCTCACTCAAATCAAAATCAAAGTGCTATTCATGAGGTTATAAGATTATTTATACTCAAGATTAAGAAATTGATTTTGTAAACTATATCAAATCATATTCGAATACCTTTTGGTGTGCTTGGTGTCCC
The DNA here is from genome assembly GCA_030765085.1 of Allium cepa. Classification (NCBI taxonomy): domain Eukaryota; kingdom Viridiplantae; phylum Streptophyta; class Magnoliopsida; order Asparagales; family Amaryllidaceae; genus Allium; species Allium cepa. The sequence continues at coordinate 844,538,309 of CM060928.1, read as the reverse complement.
TAAATTCCAAGTGGGTGTGCTTGTGTCCCATCTGAATCAAGTGGGTGTGGTTGGTGTCCTGTTTGAATCCAAGTGGATGTGCTGGTGTCCCGTTCGAATCCAGTGAGTATACCTAGAGCTCAGAAAATCTACATGGTGTGTCTCATAGCCTTGACATCAAGATTGTATAAACTTTGATATTTGAAAAGAAATATGTACAAGAAATTATATGGGACTGGATATAAGGTTACTTCAAACTAGTATAAAATCCTGGTGTGATCTCTCTAACTCTTTACTTTCTACTTTACTGTATTTATATTTATTTGTATTTACATCTATGATTGTCAATTTGCATTGTTTAAACTATAATCTTAAAAGAATTAAAAAAGATTCATAAAAGCTATTAAATACTATTCACCCCTCTCTAATGTTAAATTAGCCTTAGAATCGTCACTTCTACAAACTAACATTTGTACCAGAGCATTGGTTTTCAAAGTATTCATAATTTTGACTTTTGAAAAGTTAAAATGGCTAACAACACTCTTAGTAACACTGTTTGTTCACTTGTTAGTAACGCCTTTGTGAAGGAGAATCTACTGCTAGACCCTCATTTTTTAATGGCAGTAATTACACATATTTGTCATGTAGAATGAAAATCTATTTACAGTCAAATGATTTAGGTATTTGGAATGTCATGCGGAATAAGCACACTAAGCCCCAAACAAACTTTTCATAATGGATTGCTGACCAAAAGGCACTTGCACAAAGTAACTCTAAAGCCATGAATATTTTATTTTGTTCATTGGATAAGAATGAAATCAATAGAGTGTCTATCTGTAAGTTTGCATATGATATATGAAGAACACTACATGTTAACCCGCCTTTTGTCAAGGCCATAAACAGGCAGATTCACTCTAACCAACTTCACGATTATCGAGGGTGGAATATGATGGATTCGGTTTAAATGGATGGTGAATTAATATGAAGTCAATATTAAGCATGGTCGATGGGTAACGACGCAGTGTGCTTCGAAGATGGATCAGCGTAGGATGGATTAGCATAAGCATGGATCGAGGGTCCCATGATATGGGTCGGCCATGTCATTCGGTAATGGTGTGAAGGTAGGAAGGTGGTTCAGCTATATTGGAGTAGCTCGATTAAAGCTGGTTCGACACCACCTTGGGTTGGTACTTGGGTGAAGTACACTTGGATAAGAGGTCGTTCAGTCAGAATGATGTGGATTGGTCGAGGAGAGGTGGATAAGCATGGTTTCGTATGTTTGGAGTTCGGCCATGTAGCTCGACATTGTGGTAATGCCACGGTCGCTCGGCATTGTGGTGAGGTCAGGGTCGCTCGGCATTGTAATAAGGCCAGGGTGGCTAGGCATTGTGGTGAGGTTAGGGTCGCTCGGCATTGTGGTGAGGTCGGGGTCGCTTGGCATTGTGGTGAGGCCAGTGTCGCTCAGCATTGTGATGAGGTCAGGGTCACTCGACATTATGGTGAGGCCAGGGTGGCTTGGCATTGTGGTGAGGTCGGGGTCACTCGACAAAGGTGGCTCGGTCATTGGTGGTGTGGTCCGGCATAGGCCGATCGGCACGGCAGCGTGGGTCGGTCATGCTGAAAGATAATTGCTTGGCTATGGTCCTAATGGGCCCGGACAACTCAGGAAGCCCAATAACTTGAGATTTGCCTATAAATACAGCAAGTGGGTCTCCAAATAGGGGATCTTCTATTTGGCCCACTTGCTTTCTATTTTCAAAGGCTAATGCTACTCTACCATTTTGTAACTGCAATTGATTTTAACATCAATAAAAAGGAAATTTCTGGAGTGGACGTAGGCCAGAGTCAACCAAACCACTATAAATTCTGTGTCTTACTGCTTTCATTTTAATTTTGACTGTTCTTCGTATTTATACTCTCTGCATGCATTCTATTTGTGAGCTATGACTATTATTTGGTGCTTTCACTTGGATTTGGGTGTTAGTGACCAATTTTAACGCTAATATTTTGGTGCTTTCACTGAGAGGGAAATCACTCAGGAATTTTGGAACTGGAAACTTGAATTCTAGGAAGCAATGGCTAGGCCATCAGCAAGGAAGAAAGTGACGGAAAGAAGCAATCAAGAGGGAAGTCAAGAGGCCTCCTCTGGAGCTGGAGCAGGTCAAGCATCCACGTACATCACCAAAGAAGAGATGGAAGTGATGCTGAAAAGGCAAGAGGAGATGATGCAGACTCTTCTCAGACAATTTGCACAAGCAGGAACTACAGGAGCTCAGATCCAGGGAGCTAGATCAGAAGCACCCCACTAGCAAGAAGATGGAGCGGTTTAGCAGGGGACAGCCCCCAATTAGCAAATGGCTATCAATCTGGATGAACCTAGGCTCGGACGCACACCACCGGGAAATGCTAGAACAATCCATTGAGGGATACCAGGTGACGCTAGGCAGCACGACACCAATATGAATATTGGAGTATGAGGAGTATGTGCTTGGATTCCCTCGTGAATTCGGGGGACAACTAAGAGGTAGTGGACAAGGATTACAGCTTGGCAATAATGAACAGATTAATGGAGATGGTCAGACGAGCTGTTAGAGGTGGATTGGTAAATAAAGACTTGACGGATATGAATCTACCAGATTTTAAGCTACCAACGTTGGAGATGTATGACGGGAGAACGAATCCTGTCGTTCACTTGACGAGGTACATGAGGCATATGGAGGTACTGGGGGCATCAGATGAGGTCATGGCTCGATGCTTTCCTTTGTATTTGACGAATATCGCAGCCATGTGGTTCAGACACCTGGAGAATGGTTCTATCGACACTTGGACTGAGCTAATTGAAAGGTTTATGAGGCAGTTTCTGGTCCATATAACCATACCCAAGAACATAATGACCTTGATATTGATGAAACAATGGAAAGGAAAGTCGCTCAGGGATTTCTTAACTAGATTCAATGCGGCAATGGCTTCGGTGGATCGACCCGATCCATTAATGGTTTTGATGGCGGCATTCTCAGGAATTACAGATAACTCGGATTTCAAGATATCATTGGAATGGGACCCACGAGGGATCTCGGGGAGTTCTACCATGAGGCTGAAAGGTTCCTGAGGCAGGAAGATGCATAGGCTGAGAGAGTAGGGAGAGAGGCTGAGGCTTATGCAGTAAGGGGTGGGGTCCACCTAGGGAGGATCTAAATAAAGATAATAAAGGAAAATGGATAGCAATGGAAGCACTTCAAAGAGGCTGCGGAGGGAGTCAAATTTTTCTTCTTACATAGATTTAACCGAGACTCTAGAAAGGATTTACTTGGATACTCGAGGGCGCCTCCAATATAGAAGGCCCGCAAGGAGTGAACCGTCTGAATACGAGCGAGCATCGAAAAAGCATTGCCTATTTCATGAGCTAGATGGGCAAAACACAAACGATTATAGGCATTTGAAAGATATCGTGGAGGAGCATGTAAGGAATGGCCACCTGCAATGGTACATAAGGAATCGAGCTGTAGCAGTGGAACAGGAGCGGCCGCCGCTAACTCGAACGAAGGTGGCGCGGGATCTGGTCACCACCGGCTTGTTATCAACTGAATGGTTTTATGGTTATGAATAAGTAATAGAACTCAAAGTAATACTTCTAGGTCACCTACACACATACGGGATCGAGGACGGTCCATAGGCGTGCTTTGAGATGATGAAAAATCGTACTGCTTGGTTCTTTGAAATCCTATTTTCTTTTTTTTTCTTTTTTCCAAACTTTAGTTTATTTTTTGGTACTTTGGACATTTAATTCCCTTTGTTGTACGAACTTTTGCTTTGATAACTGAATTCTATAATGATCGGATTTGGATCAGTGTAATAAATAATACAGGTCTCGCGATCATGGTCTAGACTAAAGAGACAGGGCAATAATCGCAAGTTACGAGTCCCTTCGTCGGAGAGTGATGGAATGGACTCGAACACACTATAAAAGTCCTTGACCAAAGAGTCAAGGTCGGAGAATATAAAAAGTCCTTGGTTGGAGATCCGATGCCGGAGAATATAAGAAGTCCTTGACCGAAGAGGCGAGGCCAAAGAATATAAGAAGTCCTTGGCCGGAGAGCCGATGCCGAAGAATATAAGAAGTCCTTGTTCGAAGAGTCGAGGCCGGAGAATATAAGAAGTCCTTGACCGAAGAGTCGAGGCCGCATAATATCAGAAGTCCTTGGCCAAAGAGCAAAGGCCGGAGAATATCAGAAGTCCTTGATCGGAGAGTCGAGGCTGGAGAATATAAGAAGTCCTACACCGGAGAGTCGAGGCAGGAGAATATAAGAAGTCCTTGGCCGGAGAGCCGGGGCCAGAGAATATAAAAGTCCTTGACCTGAGAGTCGAGGCTGGAAAATATAAAAAGTCCTTGGACGGAGAGCCAAAGCCGGAGAACATACAAGCCCTTGAATGGAGAGTCGAGGCTGGGCCAGGATAACGCGAACCGGTGAGGTCTATGGATTCAAAGTTAAACCCGGAAGGTTAGAGATTCAGATTTCGGCTTAGGATAGATGGACTCGATGAGGTCTTGGATTTGGCAAAGGGCCCGGAGCAGTCTCGAATTTGGATATTGACCCAGAAAGGTCATAGATTTGGCTATTGTTATTGATGGATTAAAACTTGGCCGACGGATAGAATGGCTTCGTATTGGATTGGACTATGGATCGAATGGTATGGTTATGAATGAAACATGGACTTCGGATATTGGATTTGAGGCTATTCAAAACACACCTTCCAGTAGCAAGGCATGTTTTGGGGGAAAAATGTTAACCCGCCTTTTGTCAAGGCCATAAACAGGCGGATTCAACCTAACCAACTTCATGATTATCGGGGCTGGAAATGATGGATTCGGTTTAAATGGATGGAGAATTAATATGAAGTCAAGATTAAGCACGGTCGATGGGTAAATGATGCAGTGCGCTTAGAAGATGGATCGGCATAGGCTGGATTAGCATAAGCATGGATTGAGGGTCTCCATGATGTAGGACAACCATGTCGTTCGGTAATGGTGTAAAGGTAGGAAAGTGGTTCGGCCATATAGGAGTGGCTTGGTTAAAGCTGGTTCGGCACCACATTAGGTCCGTACTTGGGTGAAGTACACTTGGATAAGAGGTCGTTCGGTCAGAATGATGTGGAACGGTCGAGGAGAGGTGGACAAGCGTGATTTGGTATGTTTGGAGTTCGGCCATGTAGCTCGGCATTGTGGTGAGGCCAGGGTGGCTAGGCATTGTGGTGAGGTTGGGGTCGCTTGGCATTGTGGTAAGGTCAGGGTCGCTCGGCATTATGGTGAGGCCGGTGTTGCTCCACATTGTGGTGAGGTCAGGGTCGCTCGGCATAGTGGTAAGACCAACGTGGCTCGGCATTGTGGTGAGGTCGAGGTCGCTTGGCAAAGGTGGCTTGGTAATTGGTGGAGTGGTTCGGCATAGGCTGATGATAAAGGATATTGGCTTGGCTTTGGTCCTGATGGGCTCGGACAACTCAGGAAGCCCAGTAACTCGGGATTTGCCTATAAATACAGCATATGGGTCTCTCGATAGGGGATCTTCTCTTTGGCCCTTTTTCTTTCTATTTTCAAAGGCTAAGGCTAATCTACAATTTTGTAACTGTAATTGATTCTAACATCAATAAAAAGGAAATTTCTAGAGTGGACATAGGCCGGAGTCAGCCGAACCACTATAAATTCTGTGTCCCACTGCTTTCATTTTAATTTTGACTGTTTTTCATATTTATACTCTCTACATACATTCTATCTATGAGCTGTGACTATTATTTGAAGTCACTTGGATTTGGGTGTTAGTGACCAATTTTGGCATTAACACTACAAGTTACACATGAAGACACTAGTAAAGTTAAACAAACCAAAATCTCTATGTTAACTATTCAGTTTCAATTATTTAAAATGAGTCCATTTTTGATAGGTATAATAGATTCAAGATATAGTGCATTCACTAATTGCATTGGGTAAAAAAAATTCTAAAGAAGATCAAGTTAGAAAAATTCTCAATTCACTTACTCCTGAGTGAAACCAAAAGATTCTTGCGATTGGAGAGGCTAATGACAGTAGCACTCTAAAATTAAAGAGTTAATTGGCAATTTAATGTCATTGAAAGCACAAATGCAGGGCAAAAAAGAAAGCAAGACAATAGAAAAGAAATTCATTGCTTGTAATGCAACAATAGATGATCTGGACTCAGACAACAATGATGATAAGGAAATTGCTTTCATGACCAAATTTTTTAGAATATTTCTAAAACATAGAAAAATGAATAATCTCATGAGAAATGATAACAAAAATCCAAGAAGTGGAAATGTTGTTAGATGCTTTAACTGCAATGAATTTGGCATATACAAGGAGTCTGTCCACAACCGAAGAAACTGAAAACCTCACTAAATACCGATTCATTGCTTATACTACAGCATTAGACAATTCAGATACTTGCTCAACTGATAATGAACTAGATATGGAAGATGCTAATATGTTCTTCACAGCAATAATCAATTAAATTCAGAAAAGATCAAAGAAATGGAGTAAAAATAGGTACGCTCTTAAAATTTAAACTTTTGATGGGTTTCTTGGTTGCCCTTGATTGTTGGGAATAGCCTATAGATTAATAGTGTTGGATGAATATAATATGTATATAAAAAGAAAATTATAAAATTATCTTGATAAGGATATAATATTGAATAAAAAATTAATATAAAATATAAATCAATTTTTAAATTATTTACTAAGTATATAGATTAGTAATAATTATATATATACATATATAAGTAAATAGGAAAAATTTATTCAATTCCTCTTTGAAATTCACGGGCTATATGTTGACATACCCACTATGCACATGTCAACATATGCACATGAATTCAAAATTTTCATTTCAAATTTGAAATTTGAAATTCCCTCCGCCTTTTCACCAACTCCAATGTTCTTAAAAGTTGTCTCTTGACCAGAGAACATATCTATTAATTCTCTATTTAATTATTCTATCTCCATCCATTTATTACACTCTCATTTTCGACATTCAAAAATCCATTGTCTCTCTTATCTCTTTAAACAATTCATCAATGGCATCCTCAAGCAATACTCCAAATACCATAAACTTCTTTCGGAAGATTCGCCAAATTTGATGATTTTCCTTCTTATGATTTTGATGATCTTTGTAACCAAAATAGAATTCTTGATTTGATTGATGCTTCTCAAAATGATTTTGTGTGTTTTCCAAACATAGTAAAAATGTTTGTACTAATTTAAAAGGAAGAAGGAAATGAAGGTGAAGTTTAGAGTAGTGTCAAAGGCACTCAAATTGTTTTGAATTATGAAATTTTAGGCAACATTCTCGGAGGAAAATCTACTGTAATGGACCTTTCGACTTTTAAAATTGAAAATCAAAATTGTGAAACTTATTCATGATATTTTTGAAAGTGGTGATGATTTTGAGTTCAAAAACAAGAATTTGCATCCTAAAGCAAGAATTTTAAGTTTCATTTTGCAACAAAGCATAATTCCAAGAACGGAAACTTATTGTAATACCCCACGTTAAATTACAATTATATATGCAAATAATTTAATTAATTTATATACATTTGAAATTTTAAAACAAAAAAGTGTTTGTTAATATTATTTGGAATACATATATATTTGTGTAACAAATAAATTAGAGAGAGAAATTATATAAAATTAATTAGCAGAGAAGATTAATTGATGATGTTTGTTTAAAAGGGAAATTAATATCCAATCAGTTAGTAAAGGTGATTAATTGACAGGAACTGACAAGAAAGGAAACATATATTGTAGCAACTAATTGATATGATTCGAAAAATATATGTTAGTGAAAGAGAATAAAATGGAGGAAGAGTAATTTATGCAAGTAATCAATTATCAATTAATAAACATGGAGATATATGGTAACGTATATAATTAAGACTGTGATTCAAAATTCAATTGTAGAATATATGCATGCAATAATTATGGGAATAAAATAAATTAATATGCATATATGCGACGAATTAATATGGTATTGATTGGAATATTAATTTGGTAAGAAATCAAAGTGCAGGTAGGGACTAATTGGATAGTAAATTAATTCTAGGTTTATATGAAATCTATTAATTGGGTGATTAATAGGAGAATCTTATTTAAAAGAAACATCACATTTAAAAATATATGTTTCCATAGATTGCGAGGGAGAAGTGGAAAGAGATTAATGAAAAGATTGCTAGAGAATCAATATGAAATATAAAAAACATGGAAGAAAACATATTAATTTAATGTCCGTAGACTTAGTGTATGCTTTAGATTTTAGGGTTTTATATCTATTGGTTAGCAATGATTTGAACCACTATAAATATAGGTGCATAGCCTCATTTTTATTCTCATTATTTTTCTCTTGCCTACAAAAGCTCTTCCATTTTTCTATCTCTTCTACACTTTCTTAATAACAAAATTTTAGATCTAATTCACACGAATTTAGATCTAAATTGAAAGAGAATAGAATTAATTAGGGAACTAGGAATTGGTTCAAATCAAAAGGCTGTGTCAAAGGTAAAACCCTTGATCTGAGTTTTATTTGTTATTTCTAATCCAAATCTCTTCCTTTTCTCTTTCAAACATTATAGATCTGTAAATATATCATTTTTAATTCCAAATAGGGATTACAAGAGAGGTAAATATAGATGTTAGGGACAGATCTGAAATAAAAACAGTGAGATTTGAAAAGCTAGGAATGTGAGTGGATTTATTTATATATCTTTTTAGTTTAAGATATATTATCATTAAATTCCCATTTAGATAATTTTATTCAATAAGTAATCCTACTAATTAAGTTATGCTGAACTATAAGGAATTTACAGTATTAGTATTTATTTACATCCGTTTCTACGTTTTGGATTTCTATGCAAGCGTCATTCTTCTTCTATTTTCTCATCTTTCTTAGCGTATGGATTAGAATAGATTAAATGTGAATATGAATTAAATAATTAAGAATACTGAAATTAAGGAAATAAGATGTAAAGTAATAAAAGTTTGAGGAATGGAATTACTATAATAAGTTATGTTAAAATGAGAAAAATTAACTAATCTAATAACTGGATTTGGTAGTAAGTAAAAGGTTAATTGGTTGATTTTAAAATAGGATACATTTCTACAATTTAATATTTAAAAGACAAAAATTAACGTGATTGCTAGAATAAAAGAAAGAAAAAGAGAATTAGTGCAAAATAGAAAAATCACTATATTCTACACTATTACAAAATAGTAAAAGAAATATCTAGCAGTTACGGATTATTGTTTATAGTATTATTTAATATTAAAATATGGAAATTGAATTTTAAATATAGTTTTCATAATCAACCAAATAACATAGAATTACTTCCTAGAATTAAAGATAATAAAGCAAAGTATGACATGAATCAAGTAAATTATTAGGCAAGAACTTGAAGCTGTAAACGACAATGAACCTAGGTTTGCATTCACCGTGCAGACTATTAAGAAGATAGTTACCATGATAAGTGAATTATATAATATAAGAGAATAAAAGAATATTCTATATCGTAATAAAAGAAGACAGATTAGAACAGAAAAGAAATGCTGGAATTATGTACGGACTATAAAAGAAGAGAAAATGACAATTACATGTAGAATTATAACATAGGTCATAATTAAGTAATAAGAACAGAATAGCTTATTTTAAGACATTGAATAAAATAATGAGCAATAATAATGGTAGAAGCTTATTTAAATAATTTATATTGACTCAATAAGCAAATAAAGCAAGAATGATAAAAGAGGCCTATTTTAATGAACATAAGATTTATATTAAGTTAAATAAGCAAGATAATGAATGTGGCTTATACCAACAACATTCCCTATTAAATAAATGGAAATCTCACAATAGATAGAGGCGAGAGGAGGGCAAGAATATGCTAATTAGGGTAAATAAGTTGGCAACAGAATAATAAAGTAAGTTAAACGGAAATTAAGATTAGACTTAGGGTCTAATAAAAGAATTGAGATGCGTTGGAGCATCCCAAAGGGTGAAGCGTCTAACGAAGCATTTCATCACGAATTTCAGAAATGGAGAAGCACATCCAACTTAGTATTTTGGGCTTCAAGGAAGTACGAAACTTCAACGGGACGTAAGGATACTTTAAGATGGCCCTTTGGGTAGGCCTAACGAAGCTGCACCCCCAAAGACAGGTCTGCAGTGTTCCATCAAGAGAGTATGCCTTGACTGCATTTGGATTGCAGGCCTAGCGAAGCAGACCTTTGTAGGCAGTCATAAGGGCTTGGTGTTTGGAGTAGGGTATTCATATGTCCAACACTTGCAAGTAAGTTTAAGGATAGTCACATGCGGATAACGGCCAACATCAAGACCAAGAGCGATTTTAGAAATGACTAGAGTTAAACCATCATGTCAATGATTCTTTCACTATCGAGACATTGGATGAAGGGCACTGTAACGACCCGTATTTTACGTGTCGATTAAATCGTAAAATAGTTGCATTAAGTCGTTGGTGTTGTTTATGTTGTCTCTAGCATGAGTCATAGAGGGCCGACTCATAGGGGTGACCGGGTCAAGAAGTTTACGACCTAAGAGCTAAAGAGTTAGTATGATTGGCCGAGTTAACGAGTCACAGGTTAGGACGTTAGACGACTTATAGAATGACCGACTTAAAGGTTATCGGCCTAAGGTGATAAGCCGTGTGGAGTTAGCTCGTGTCAACGACTCATAGGTGTTGCCGAGTTACAAGAGTTGCCGAGTTAGAGTGTTAGCAAGTTAAGTGAGAAGAGCGGCTAAGTGATAAGTCGGTCTGTGTGTTAAGTCGGCATGTGGTTTAGGCAGTGTGTGTTGGGTCGGTTTTGTTAGATCGGCTCTGGACTTAGGTCGTTGAGTTGTTAGGTCGTAAGTCGTGCATGTTTGTTATATGTTAAGTCGGCAAGTGGTATAAGTCGTAAGGACTTGGTCTATGTGTTAAGTCGGTAGGACTTGAGTCTTTAGGACCTTAGTACGACTTAAGAAGATAGGTTGAGTCGTTGCGTCTTAGTTAAGTCGCATACGAGTTGGGATGGCTTTACTGTGTTGAGTCATATGCAGAAGGTCGGCTAGGGGTTAGGTCGGCCATAGGAATGAGTGTTGGGTCGGCCATGTCTTTAGGTCGACTGTATGTTGTGTTGGTTAGGTCGTAGGACGAAGGGGTCTGATGAGTCGGCAACGACTCATGGATAGGTCGTGAACGACCTAAGGGGCGACGAATCATAGTGGTTTCAGCCTATAAATAGAAGGGTTTGGCTCACTTTTTGGCACCGGTTTTTGAAGCGACGAAGTGCTGCCATTTTGGGAACTTGACTTCAACATTTCTTCATCTTCTTTTCTCCATTCCAATCTAGTTCTAACTTCCATCCAAGATCGAAGATCGAGATCAAAGATTCAAGGGCCAAAGTTGAAGATCTTCATCCAACAAAGCTAGATTTCATCGTTTTAAGCGAGATTTCGCCGGATCAAGCCTTGATCTTCGCTGTCCAGATCTGAAGTGTTTAGTTTTTGAGGTGTTTTGGTGATTTGGTGAGTGGTGGTTATCTCTCACGCGGACCCAAAGGAGTATATTGGTTTGGTGGTTTGTTGGAGTGTTGTAGATAGTGATTTTTATGCATTTTTCCTTAGATCCAAGTGTAGATCCATTACTTATGAAGATGTTTATTTATGAAAGTTCATTTAACAAGTATTAGAGACAAAACCCATGTTTTATATTTGATAGATCTATGCTAAAAACCTATGAATCATGCATGTTGGACTTATGCTCATTTATTTACGAAATTGCCATTATGGTTAATATTGCTTATTAGATCTTCTTTGAATGATTGATTGCTTGAATGTATGATTGATTTGATTGTTTCCAAGTTAGCTAGTAGTTGATTTGGAACAAGATGATTGAGGTGATTCGAAAGCTAAGTGGGAAGGCTCTTGAATGGTGAAAGCTGCTTGAGACATATGTAGCGGATGTTGAAGCTCATATGTAAGGATTGGATGATGTTGAGATGGAACTTTGCCATGATGCGATGAGGCAAACCATGTTGTTGAGTTGAGACTTTGCTATGATGTGATAAAGCGAAGAATGGGGTGTAGACTTGGCGTAATCCAGGCAGGGATCACTCCAAGCATGTTGATAACTCGAGGGATGGTTCGAGTTGGTTGATAATGGATTGCTCGAGAGGTAGCTTGAGCTAGTATGAGGATAGTCGTCAAGAAGGATGGCTAGGAGGCTTGTATCTCATCGTTGTTGAAGGTTCTAGCATGCTCAAAAGCAAGAGTACATGGGGCGTCCATAACGACTACGGGTAGGTAGTCGGGACACCCAAAAGACTACAGGTAGGTAGTCGAGTATTCTGGGCAAAGTAGATAAGTCCTAGGCACAAGGCAGTGTGCGGAGTTATGTCTGGAACCGGGGTTACCATTAGCCCTTGACAGGTAGTCATTCAACTAATGGTGAAATCAAGGCAAAGATAACAGTGATAGCCAGAGTCATGGATGTTTGGTTGTATCCTCATTCGGTCTCAAGAGCGGTGTTTTCTAGGTGCTTATCTGATCTTGGTTTAGGCCTTGGGGGTTTGTATTTGGAAAACATCGTCCTTGACTCGAGTGATTATTGCTTTACTTTAATTACCTGCTATGTTATGCTTGCTTCTCCTTAGTGTGTGTCTGGGGGCTATCACTGTAGTAAGAGGTGGAGTGGGATGGTTTGGTTCCTATTCCTTTTATCCCTTATGCTCTTTTGGTATGTTTGGTAGTTAATTTACTGCTCACTAAGACTTTGTCTGACTCAAGGTTTTATGTCTCCTCTTATTACCTTGGGCTGTTCATCCATGTTGGGATGGGCAGACTAGGTAGCAGGTGACAGGTGCTGTTCTTAGAGATCTACGTTGATGGTGACGAAGACGAGCAGGAGGCTTTGCATATTAGTTTCTTACTATATGTACTGGATGTTCCGCTGTTTGTATATTCTGAGTGCTATGTAGTGAGGCTTTGATGTATGGATTAGTTTGGATGATTGTACCAAACTACTATGATGCTTATATGATGATTTTTCTGTTATGGAGCTTCACTATATATTTCTCTATTGTATTTTATCCATGCGCTGGGAGTTGTACGATAGAGTTTGCTGTTTTATTTTACCCTGACTATCGTCCATGGCTACCTGGCACGCCTTTCAGCGCACTATTCCATTGTTTTGGTGCGGGAGTCATGGGCGGTCGTCACAGGCACTGCCATTTGTATGTTAGATTGTTTATAGTAGGGCACGACCACTTAGCTCTTTAGAAGTCTTTCGGTTAGTTGAGGGGTGGCTACATGAGGCCATAGCCACAATAAAAAAGAGACAAACCAACTAGAATATCTGTATTATAGGCCTAACGAAGCAATCTTTTACAGATATAGAAAATCTCCAACTGAATTCCGTGCAAGGTAGACCTTGTTGGTGGGATTCAGATATACATGGTCCTCGATGTACGCACTGGGTGGTATATTATGGATGTTCGAACACTGGCATAGACTATTGCGGACTCGATTTACATTTTCATAGTAAGTAGTGGAGTATTTGTATTGTAGGCCTTACGAAGCAGTCCTTTATAGATATAGCTATGGAGCAAGATGATGGAGCATCTGTATTGTAGGCCTTACGAAGCAGTCCTTTATAGATGTAGTTACAGAACGCTTTCGAAGCAAGATCATGGAGCCCTTTTCGAGGAGGATACGGAAGGTACCATGAGTGGTACCTAGGACAAATATGGTCATTGGGCATATAGCTACATATATGTATATATTAGTTATTAGGTTTTAATCTACTATGGAGTAGATAGGCACGGTTCACGAACAAAGGCGAAAGTATTGTAACCTAATAAATCTAATACAAGAGTAAATGGAAATAAAACGATATATGTAGAATTAAGCCTAGAAATATATAATTTATTCATTCACCAGAATTTTTGTTTTGACCCCCTCCTTATAACATCCTATAGGTTAGGTAGATGGCAGAGACTTCCCAGCTTTATGACACTTGCTTAGAAAGTGTTATCATTTGGATGAGTATTTACTTACTATTATATTTTAGTCAATCCCGCCATGAGATAAACCATCAAGCTCTGATATATTTGTCTTTCCTATTTGCAGGAAACCGGATACCTAACCCGGGCTTCAGTGGGCTTGGTTTTTAGCATTTTTGCGAAAAATCGGGACCATTGGAATTCGGGTTGTTACACTTATATTAACCCAACTCAAAGGTTTTCAAAGTACCTTTTACAATTTATGGTCATTATGACATAAATTAGGCACAAGTTATGAATTCTTTTCTGAGAATGTCTCTTGGCACGAGAACACACCCTTTCATGGTGTGTATCTCACTAGAATATTCATATATTTTAGTGTTGATCGAAGAGGAGAGGAAACCATTTCTCAAAAACTCTTCGACAAGGCCAATATCTCTCTTATGCGCATTTCACCTATCTCTGAGCCTTATGAAACTCTTTTGGATAAGGAAGCAAGATTGGCTTGGGAAAAGGAGCATGAAATTAGAGAAGAGGGGGAAGAGGAAGAAGGAATGGAAGTGAAAGAGGAGGAAGACACTTCTTTGGAGAGTTTAGAAAAGCCATCTCATCCATCCACTAAGTAAATTCTCAAGAATCAGGAGAAGCTTCTTAATAACCAAAAGAAGCTTAAGAAATCATTCTCTCCTCTTTCCAACAAAGTTAGTAAGTACTTTGGGAAGACCTATTGCAAACCTAGTGGAAAGTCCTCATCTTCATACACTTCTTCTTAGTTGTATTTCCTTTAATTTTCTAGTTTTTATTTTTGGACTATTCCAGTTTCAATCCATGTATCTTTTACATTATCTTTAAAATTCCATGTACTCATATATGTTTATCAATGAAATCATGTTCCTTGTTGTTATACATAGTTATTAGTCTCTGGAAAGTTATAAAAGTGCAAAAACTTAGGCTAATTACAACTGTATACAAATAAATTGATTTGACATTTATATATATATATATATATATATATATATTGACATATGTATACCTTATATGTTGACATATAACAGGCAGTTTGCAAAAAAAATCAAATTCAAAAAAAAAATAAACTACCATACAACTTATCCAGACGACTTTTCACCCCTATATAAACCTATTCACCCCAGAAAAAAACCATTTTCACTCTCTCTCTTTTCCTTTTTTTAATTATAGACTTAACTTTTCAAAAATGGCCTCTCCAAACCAAAAATTAAGTGAAATCTTGAACGAACCCTTCAATCATTCAATAATATTCTTACTTTTATCCTTAGAAATCAAAGACACTTAGAATTGAATCAAATATAGAGGATAAAAGAAGGAGGAAAGCATTTTGACGTGATTTAATGGATGATTTCTTCTCTTATCAAAGATGAACCAACCAACAATCCAGATTGTGCCATCAACAAAGATAATGAAGATTGAGATGCCATCAAAGCAGATCCAATTTTTGGTTGCGATGGTTGGGTAGAAATTCATAGGGAAGTTTAAGTTAATTGGTTTGTTTATATATATATATATATATAAGATTTGATTTAAGTTTGTATAATAACAGATTACACAAGGACACGAGGTATGAGTTAGTGTGTATGAACTTATTGGTTTGCATTAATTTACTTAATTTATAATTGAGTTGAATCATATTGACTTTGGTTTGGATTGAAAATATGTATGTATTGGATTAGGGTGATTAATAAAATTAATTTGTGTTGTCACTTATTATTCTTACATATTACTTATAAATATAATGCAGTATTTTAGTTAGCGAGAGTTTTGGTTATATTTTTGTTAATGACAAAGGGTGAGAAATATATAAACTATCCAGGCATAGATTAAGAGGGAGTTCTATAACTCGAGGGGAGTTATATCATATTTTATTTACACAGTTGTCATCATAAAAAAGGGAAAAAAATTTAGTACCTTAGAGATTGGTTTTGATGACAACAACCATATGACATTATATAAAATATAGATACTAATGTTTTTATCAAGATATATATGGTATATAGTGCAGGATATTATATAGCTGTTGATTAAGAAGGTTGTACAGTATCAAGAGCAGATTCAAGAGGCAGATATAGAGTTCAAGAGTCAGAGATTAAAGACTCGTGGGTTTGAAGATTCAAGATGTAGAGATAAGTTATAAAGTCATATATTATTTTGTTAAAACCCTGGTAGCACCTCTTTGATCTCTCCTCATTTTCCAAAATGGTTTTTAAAATTTATTCTCTGATTTTAAATGATTTTCAAATATCGTGGTCTTATGTTTTCAAAATGATTTCTCAAACATCTTTTAGAAATTGTTTTCAAATGATTTTTAAAAACTCATTTCTACTAACATTTTTAAAAACTCATTTTATGTTTTAATACACTTTTAATTTACTATATTTAGATATAGTTTTTGGTTTTATATTTTCTAAACAGTATGGTATTTAAAAGTATATTTTTGACATTCATTAATACTTTGATTTTAACATATATTTACTTATATCTATATATACTATTTATGTATATATTATTTATATTTAAATCCTTTATTTCAAAATATTCCAAAATAGTTTTATAAAATTTTCTTAAGTTTTGTTATGATTAAAATGTATATATACTATGCTTATATGATTTTACAAATTATCAAAAAAGTTCACAAAGCTTAATATTATCAAAATAATGTATATAAAGTGTTTTTCAAAAATACAAAGGATATGTCAACATATGTACATCCCATATGTGGACATATGGTTTGATATTTTTAAAATTCAAATTTTGAATGGAAGTGTCTTTTTGTCGTATCTCTTCATGAATGGACATGAATTTTGTTTTTATATAAATACAGGGTTTTCCAACGAAATTTGATTAACTCCATTCTCATATTTTCTCTCCTCTTTCACTATCTTGATTTCTAAAAGAAATGTCATTCAAAATCTTCTCAAATTCAATCAGAATCAAATTCAAACTCTGTTGATTTGATTCTCCATTGTATATTCTTTGATCTCTCTTATTTCTCTCGCTCAAGTCAAGATCAAAATGTTATTCAAGAGGTTATAGGATTATTTGTACTTAAGATCAAGAAATTGATTTTATAAATCTATCAAATCATATTCAAATACTCTTAGGTGTGCTTGGTGTATCAGAAATCCAAGTGGGTGTGCTTGCGTCCCGTTTGAATAAAGTGGGTATACTTGGTGTCTCGTTTGAATCCAAGCGGGTGTTCTGATGTACCCTTTGAATCCAATGAGTGTACCCGGAGCTCGAAAAAGCTGGAGGGTGTGTCTCGTTGCCTTGAAATCGAGATTGTATGATTTTTGATATCTGAAAAGAAATATATATAAGAAATTGTACGTGACTAGAAATAAGGTAACTCCAAACTAGTATAATAACCTGGTGTGATCTTCTAACTCTTTACTTTTACTCCATTTGTATCTATCTGTGTTTGCATCTTTGATTGTCAATTTACATTGTTTAAACTATAATCTTCTAAGAAGTCAAAAGGATTCATAAAAATTATAAAACACTATTCACCCCCTCTAGTGTTAAATTAGTTTTAAGATCCTTACTCCATAAACTAACAATTTTATGAGTTCTGAACTCTAAAAGAAATATAACACTATGGATATTTGATCCATATACTATCACATATAAATGTTATATAGGGATTGATCACAGTTCATAATGTACGATACTTCGATGAAGTTAGTTCATTTGAAATAAATAAATAAACCATACTATGAGATCAGGTATTCAATTTGATCGATTACAGTAAAGATCTGATCGTGTTAAATGTAATGTAGGACCAAAACTATAATATAAATCTAAGAGCTCGATCGCTAAAATGTCGGTTTGATCAAATCACATAAGGTGCATCATATTTTATATCTTTAAGTGTCGCGGATGATCAAATACATTTTTGTAGAGAGTTCATTATAATATTATGGTAAGGGTATTCTTTTGAATGGTTATACCATTTAGAAAGAAAAATGAGTGTACAAGAGTAGATGTAATTTAAGGTACAATTGGGATGAATAGAGTGAATAATCTTCTACTTCATAAAGAAACACTGGGAACGAGAATTGTAATAATAATAATTGGTATTTACTTTGGAATGAGAAATACAATTTCTATTCCAAAATGTATTTTCATATAGAAAATTATTTTCTATGGATTTATTTCTTTGAGTTCAAAATATTTGATCAGAGAACTCTCCATTGTAAACTGGATGTAGTGTATGAAATAAATGCTCTATATTAAGTGAATGATGGACCTTCGAATTCAATATGCTATTATAGTAATAGCAGAAATGGAGGGAGAGTGCCGTGTAACACTTATTGATTGCATCAAGTTATGAAATATTTTTTCGTAAACTATACCAAACATTATTTATGAAATATTGACTATTTTTCAGTGCTGGCTAAAAAATAGACATATTTATATTTCATTGCAAATATTATGAATATTCATTCTGAAATAAAACTATAATGTGTTATTTTTTTTCATAACAAAAGTGATGCATTAGAAAATGCTGAAATATCTAGAATTATAAACTAAGTAGTAGTTTTGAGAAATAATTTTTATAATATGATTATAAATAATATGATACCAGTTAATTATATCTCAAATAATTAAGAGCTATGCACTCATTTAGTAAGAGCATTATAAGAGTTGATGAAATCTTCGTATAGGTACATATAGATGTATGCAATCTTAAGTCTATTGATACCAAAATGGTTCTATATACTTCATTATATTCACCGATGAGTTATCACAGACATGTATGTATATTTGATACTCATGTGTAAGTCTATAACATGCTTACGAAATATAAAACAGAAGTAAATAATATAATATGCAACAGAAATTGTTTGATTTGATCAAATAGGTGAGTATACTGGAAAGGGTTTTGTGTGTACCTAATATGAATAAAAACTCAATCTCAAAGGTCACTTTTCCCTATGATACATAATGATGCATTAATAAGGAGCAATCGAACTTCATGAACAAAGCACGATTAGTGATGGTGAAGTTGAGTTAAATTCTTTTTATAATGTGTGTACTTAAGAGTAGTACACAAGGTTAAAATTAACATCATCCAAAGAATATTTTACAAAACCATACAAGATAACAGTTTACAAACAACCTCTACATATCCTATTCCAAGGAGTTGGCAGATTATGCAAGTCAAAAAACTGAACATAACAATTGTACATAAGAGATCATGAATAAATCATCCCAAGAGAATTTTGGGAATGATTGTCATTAGATGTGTAACGACCCGTAAAATTGAATTGGTTTTACTAACGTTATAAATTGAAATTTTGCAAAATTTTAACAATAAAATTTTGATATATAAATTTGATATTTGGAATGCATCTAGTTAAACATAGCAACCGTTAAATTTTCGTCCAAAAATATGAAAGTTCATTTCGTGCATAAAATTACTTCAATCTAATCAGTTAAAAAGCGATGAAAATAAAACGTTTTCGAAACCTAAATATTTTTAAATAGAAAAATTCTAAATCATCTTCTAAGCAAGATGTCAGTTTTTCGTTTTTTAAAATTCGGACTTCTTTGGCTCCGTCGATCTTATTTTTCTGTGTTTTCATGCATTTTCCGTAGTATAAAATTTCGAATTTTTATAATTAAATCGTACCATCGATATTTGTATACTGTTTTGATCGTCTCGCCGTGCTGATCTCTGCAGCATATTCGTTCGTATGTTTTGGAGCCCGGTACGCGGCTGAATCTGCGTAAACTGTAACTGTATTGGTACCGCATTTGAACTTTTGGTTGATGTATCTTTCCATTGTCCGCTGTGAAATCGAATGCCATCAGCTATTAATAATTTCAACTTTTTACGGTTGCATTTTCCAAGACTTTTAACATTCTCATAGTTTCAACATTTATTTGGTTTGTTCACGTCTTCCAAGCTGTTCCTTCATTTGACAAAAAAAATTGGTTTATATTTATATTGCCTATTCATTTTCTATTTCAAAGGCAGCACATAAGCATTGATTTGTGATAAATATATATCACGTTTCCCCCTTAACCTGCTACTCTCTCTCACCCCTATTTGCATTTCCTTTTCTTTTCAAAACTACACTATGCCTGCCATAACGTGCTTCCTCCACCTCAAACAAACCTAGCCGCCGAGAGCACCACCTTCGCCATCAATCTCCCATCGGATCCACATGCATAACATCATCAACCCCGCTGGCCTCTCCGACCATCAGCAACCGACCAGGTTGCGCAGTCTCTACTCCCACCATCTCAACAGCTCCGATCCGAGACAAGCACCGACCGCCACAGCACAAGCCCGCCACTCCCTCCTGCGCGTGTAACCTCCTACTCTGCCCTCCATGACCGAACCTCAGCCTCACTCTGCCGCCGCGTGGCCCTACCATGCAAACACCCCACTGCCATCAACACTCCAGCCTACCCATGCGCATACTCACATGATTCTCGGCGCTACCCCTTCATTCGCATGCAGGCCTCCGACCTCGCCAAGATCCTCCAACGCAGCCCTTCTCCACTCGATCCAAATGCCACCACCTTGCTTCGTTCACCCACAACCCTTAATCTCCACCGCCGAACGCTAGATCTGGCTACAGCTCGAGAATCCACTTGCTCAGTCACTTCCCTTGACCACCTCGAACCGAGTCGAGCCTTGGCACGATCTCCACCCAGCAGCCGCATTCCTCTTCCATTCCGTAGTCTCCACCGAACGCCGGCCTCCATCTTCTTAGCTACGGCTTGAGGTTCTTCTCCTTGCTCTTGCCTAAATATATATACACGTTATACAATTATACTGAGTTTGTATATTTGAATTTAAGGAACGTATCTTTTTTATAAAATGTTATAAAGTTATAAAGTTGAACTGATGCCCACGTACGAAATTGTATTGGATGCTTTTAATGTGTAAGGTTAGACAGGCATATATAATGTAGCTTGTAAGCTGAATATAATTTTATTATATCTTAGAGGAAGTACTGTACAAGTTTTACAGTCTTTGTTTCTGTAAGTTTATGTGTTTATGTACTAGCGTAAGCATATTTTCATATACAGAGTATTTGTGTTCCACTTTGAAAGTATTTTGTTTAGAGAAAATATATGTAACTATTTTGATGTATGCTGCTTGCGAATATATATTATATAGTAGCTTCTTATGAAACACAGCTGTTACAATTTTATTTTACATAATTAGTTAACATGTTTAGTGAATACGTATAACAGTTTGGTTATATTTTGAAGTATAGTTAGTTATAATATATAGTGTTATATTTCGGTTTTATATTTTAAGGTATATATGTACGTATATAATGTATGTTATATGATCTATCAATATAAGCTGAATACGTGTTTAAAGTATATTTTGAATCTACAATATACACAGCGTTTAAAATATTAGTATTTTTATACCTATAAGGTTGCGACAGTAGTATATGCGTGATATAGGGTAATATTATATAAGTACATAAGTTGGCATAAATTGTATGTATATAGTGCATGTATTTAACTTGTATTGTTGTTTGTGAGATATATTCATATTAGTTTGCAAGTATAATACATACTGAAGTCTTGGTCTGTTATTGTATATATGTTGTTTAATTAATATTGGAACACAAAGATTGTTTGCATTAGTTTATAGTATTGACTTTTATAAAAATATGTACGAACGTCGATTACAAAGTTGGGATTAAACAGTGGTTATATATATGAAATGTGTTTTGGTTTTTGTAAAAAAATTTGCAGCAAGTTATATATTTAAATTGTTTACAGATTTGATTTTTGTAATCTGGCTATATATATCTATGTTATATCATATTATATATAAGTTTTGTTGTTTTCCAAGTTGGCATGTATGTTTATAAGTATATATTCATTTTACTATACAGATACTCTGTTTTATATGTGTTTATTATTATATAAAATAATATGTGCTTACACAAATATTGATTTCATGGAAATAATAATATGTTAGCTTTGTTGTTCTATCAAATCTATTCTGATTTGTTTATCGATTCTGTTGTCAGCCTTATCCATCGTGCTTGTTCTCTCCGTCGAATCGTGTCCAATTTGCTTTATTTCGAAGTTCGTGTTCGGATTCGTAACTCACGTCATTTTCCGTCCTCTCTAGGCTCGAAAGGTGAGCAATCACTCACAATTAATGTTCTTTTATTTATTAAATTTGATTTCAATTGAAACGACAATTGGAATATGCTGCTGTAGTTAGTTACACTGTTATATATGCTATTACCTGTATCTGTTCACCTATGACATCTGACACCATTATCTGTTAATTATTGTTGCGATGATAATACAATTTGGTTGACAAATGTTTGATTGTTTGATGTAGATATTGGACGTTAAATTGTTAATGTTGCAAGTGATAAATAATTTGAAATTGAAACTGATGTAGGACAGTAAAAAAATTTGAATCGACATATGTGTTGAATTTGATTAGTTAAATTTGTATAATATGACCCCTTAAATATTTAATTATTTGACACGTAACAAATAGTTAAATACCCTAGAACCATTTGAATTTATGGTATGAAATCGAACAATAAAATGTCAAGTGTAGAACCGCATAAAATAATAATGTAATAATCTTTAATCTACATGAAATGATAGTGTAGATTCTAGAAATAATTATATTAATTTGCATAAACAACAATGTGAATTGGTACGATTATTTCAGGATTATTTGAATTGATTATTGGATTGTTATTGATTGTTGTTATTGCTTGTTTATTTAATTTGACACCATCCCAGTTATCACACTGCAAGTTCCCTTTGTTATGCTTTGATTTGTGGATTGAAATGGAATCGGGATGAAATGATAAATACCCAAATGAATTTGACTTAGGATAGAGAATTAAATAAAAACTGATTGATCAATAATTTGATTTAAAAATAAAAAAAGGATTTTATTCGAATAAATAATAAGATTTGAAATGAAGTTGGAATTTGAATTTAATGAAAGGAAAATGCTAACATTTTAATATTTTAAATAAAATATTAACATAGTAGTTATTGAAAGAACGTTGTTTTAAAATAAATTATTTGACAATAAAATTTGGAATTATTCGTTGAATTAAGTTCGAAATGATTTAATAATTAATTTTGAATTTATAATTAAGTTTGAATTTATAATTAAGTTTGAAATTATTGAGTTTGAAATTATTAATAATTAAGTTTGAAATTATTTAATATTGAATAAGATTGAATTATTTGATAATTGAATAAAAGTTGAATTATTTGATAAGAGAAAATTTAACTTTTTGAATAAGTGAATTTGAATTTCGTTAATAAATGAAATTGGGTTTCTTTATTTATTAAGTTTTGGAAAAATTAATTAAGTAAGTAAATAAGTGGAATTGAACTTCTTGAATATGTGAAATTTAGTTTCTCTATTAATTGAGTTGAAATTTGTAACTAAGTAAATAAATAAATGTAATTGAATTTCTTTAACAGGAAATAAAATGTAATAAATATAAGACTTGTAAGTTAAAGAACTTGATTTATGAATCTAATTTAATTCAATTTGAAGTTTTGATATAAGTAAGTTGAACTTAAGTATTTGATTTAATGAATTGAAATTTAAATGGAAATTGTTTTGAACGACAAATTTATTTATTTAATATTGAATGAAATCGATCAACAGATTTGAATTGATTTGAATGTTAGAGTAATTTAATTTCGGAATGAAACTTATATACGAACTTAAATCAATATTTGAATTGTTTAAATAAAAATTGAAATTGAATTATAAGATTCTGAAATGGTAGTTTGGAAGTTTTGAAACGTAAATTTAGGAAATTGATATTGGAAGACAAATGAAATGTTGATTTATAAATTCTAATTGGAATTGAAATTGATTTGGTTTTGAAATATAGTAACCAACCAATCGGTGTAATAATTATGAAAGTTGTTAAAGAGACCGGAATCGGTTATGGACATACTCTCTGTCTAAACCGAAAATCACTTTAATAACTATACGCGGAGTGTGATCCAAAATGAAGTGGTTGGAATGATGTACGTGATGACTGAAGAAAGAGAACGATAATGGATAGCCTAAACACTTGAGTCAAATTGGACATGACTAAAACAGGAGCCGTGCCGGGCCAAATGGGGTTAGCCACCTCGAGCGAACACACTTCTTCGTAACTACTACTCATTACTTGTTATTGATTGGTGCACCCTCGAAATTTCAGGAGTGTTGTTTCGCGGTGTTGCGATCGTTGCGGCGATGCGTTTTCACCAGTCCGGATCAGGCAAACTGTAACGACCCGAAATTTTCTAACCCGAAAATTCTAGGTAGTTATGAAAAAGAAGAAATAGATAGAAGAAAAAGAACAGAAACACCAAACATCTCACACATCGCAGCAGATAAAATACAATAATAATAAATAATAACAGTCTATAAAAGGATACTATATCTGTCGATTACATTTAATGTACATCCGAGTTTCACATTATATACAATCACTGAATATTTACAATTATCATATCTCAGATTAACAATAATATAAATACAGCGGATATACTCTATACGATATTACCATCCAGCTCGCCTCCTGAGCTCCAGAACGTCCTAATCTGAAAATCTGTAATACTCGGTCTGACCCGAGTATTACACCAAAGTAACACCCGGGTCAGGCTGGAAACCAACGTGAGTAATCTCAATTTAACATGGAATACCAAAGCAACCAACTTAAATAAAACCCGGGGTAACTCAAACCAATTTTACAAGTCACAATTTGTTGCAGACATAACTTATTTTCAATTAAGTTTTCTAAGGACCAAAATTAAGATCAAACGGTCAAATTCACTTAAATCGGTTCATTCCAACCTATTAATCTCACATATCAATTTATAAGAATTCGAAGTGGTTTCGGGTATTTCCCAATATCCGATCCCGGCCTTTTCGAGTTTCATGTCATCCTAACCCAAGTTATCCAACATTTCATAACAGGAATATCAACTCATTCAAGTCATCCAATACCATCCAATCATCCACAACAAATTTAATCATTTCCAAATTAATTCAATTAATTCTAATTGAATTCCTAACCTCGATTACTTAGATTTCTTCCTTAATTAACTCCAACCAATTTATTAACCAATCTTTCCATATTCATTCATCTTAATTAATCACCCCAGATTAGTCTCTTCCAATTCCATTCAAGTAATTATCTCTAATTAATTTCACGACATTAATTATTTTGACCAAATCAATGTGTAATCTTTAATTACTTCACAAATTAATTAACTATAATTAATTACACTAATTCTTAATTATTTACATTAATTAATTTCTTACATTTCTTACATTAATTAATTACACTAATTCTTAATTCATCTTAATTAATCAATTTTTAATTACACCGTTGATTATATAAATTAATGATTTCCAATTATGTTTTGATTTGTTCTAATCTAAATTAATTACTTTAATTCAACCCCAATATTTATCATTCTCGATTAATCTCAATATGTAATTAACTATTCTTTTGTTTACTTCATTAATAAATCAGTTACTCCTTAATCAATTATCTTAATTAATCTCTTGATAAATTTCACAAAGTAACTATATTTTATTAATTACATTAAGTAATTACTTATCACGCCATCAAATGATTATTCTGAATTCTTTATACTTAGTTAATTAACTTACAACTTAATTTATTGTTTATCAAACCTTTAATTACTGAATAAAATAATCCCAAATCATTAATTAATTAAATTAATTATCCATTTCAATTATCCTACTAATTTAATGTATCACAATTCATTATGTCGTTAGTAACTTTTAAATGGAAACATTTTCTTATTTATTGTTTTAAATTTAGAACAACTTAAAATTTCCAATACTTCGAGTTAAGCAACTATTAACTCGAGAACCATCCAATACCAAAATCAACAAATCATCAATTCACAGTGTATATCAAATCAATTAAATCATTCAATCAAATATTTTAATTTAGCCATTTGAACTCAAATAGAAATCTAATAAAGTGAGATTTACTCACCTTTGCTTTTATTTGCAATCCACCTCAAACTTGCCTTGGTTTCCTCGATTTCGATCTTGTATAAATAATTATATGATTTTGTTAATATTTAAATCCAAAACAAACAATTAAATTTTCATTTCATAAATTTAATTAATTAACAATTTAAATTTTCACCGATGATTTACTTTTAATTACTGATTTAATTTTAATCAAAGGGTTAAAATTTTAAACTAATACTTTTATCTTTAAACCAATTTCTTTTAAATAAATTTAAGAATTAAATTGTCTTAACAACTTACCGTTAATCAATAATTTCTTTTTACTAACTAACATGTAAATTTCTTCGAGAGAAAAAAACATGTCTATTACAAAAATAAACATACAGAAGTTATACCTCATCGTATACAGATTGAAACCCCCTCTTCGACCTATCACGTCCCCAAAAATCAAAGCCGAAGTCATCTCTCGAACGCAGCTGCCACCATAAACGCGAGCACCCCTCTTCGAACATCGCGACCATTCCATGCTTCTCCTCAAATCGAACCCTACTCCAATCTCCCCTTCGATCGCGCTCGGCCTAACATCAAGCTCGCGAATCCTTCCCGAGCGCGCGCTGCAACCTTGAATCCCCTAAATCGATATCGCCTCCATCGCACGTGCGTACGCGAGATCCAGTCGCGGCTAGAAGCCTCCCCCCTCCATTCTCATGTGACAGTGCCCTACACCATCGAGTTCGAGTCGCCCCCTTTTTCTCTTATATATATATATATGTATGTATGAATCGGTTTTGGATAATGAAGGAAAAAGGTGCTCGGTTTCTTATCTGCTGAATGAAGAGGGGATGGAAAAAATATAGGTTGGAGAAGCTTCCTGAATACGCGTGCATATAATATAATTTGAATATTGAAATTACCTCACGTTGTATAACGTGAAATTCCGAAACTCGAATCAAACATGCCGACAGACGTTTATAAGGTTTTACCCGTTCCGAACACAATGGAACGTGTTTTGGAGGCTAATTTGAACGTATGTGCGAGTTACGGAATTAAACGATTAATATTAAATTAAATCGATTAAAATAAATCTAAGCGTTTTGAGCTGCCAGGGTCAAACGACAACTCCAATTGCTACGAAAATTGAAACTCGATAATAACTAACTATTACGGATCCAAAGGAACTAGTTTCGCCAAATTCCGAGACTGTGCCTCGGAAGGCTATTTTTAAATGTCAATCTAAACGATATATTATTAAAATTGAACAAAACACTTCCAAACTCAATTTCAACACCTTCACTACCTTCACTGTTATCAATATAAATTCTATAAGCCTTCAAATTATTTTAAACAGGCTTAGAAATTTCTGATTCAACAATTTACCCAATTTCAATTATCAAATTCAACATTTAACTATATAATTCAATGATTTAATTATCAAGAAAATATTAATATTCGAAATTCATGTTTAAAATCAACTTTTAAATATTTAAAATTAATCTATTATTCCAATTTGAATTGTCAAAAATTCCGGGTCGTCACACAAACGGTAGTTCAGTACCTTGGGTATTGCCTCATGTGCCTTGTCATACTTGTATCCCTATATACGCGACCACTACGAACTTGTTTTGTGTTATACCTATGGAGTACTCGCTGATATCCCACCAGTTTACGGTGGAGTTTGCAGTGCTGTATAGTCTATAACGCTTATATAAAATGTGTTAAGGGGGATAATGGTAACGCCTTAACACTATTTTGATATTTATATTACTGATAGACATTATCTATTTAGCATACCCTACTTCATAGTAGATAGTTTAACGGATTCTTAAAGGATGGTTATTCCAACATCCTTTGAGTTACTTGTATTTCGATTGCTATTTCACTTGAGTTGGATTTATTGATATAAGAATATTAATCCTGACTCGAGTGTTTTGTGTTTTGCTTTACGCTCGGGTCAGACTGAGTGGTTCAGTTTTTGAGACTCATCTTTGGAGTTGGAGCTTCGCTTGAAGATTTCAACTATCTATCCAGCTTCCAGATATCCAGTTGATTCCAGTGATGTATTCTAATTCTTGTATTTGATTATTGTATTCGAGACTTCTGTTGTAACTTATTTAACTCTGTTATATATATATATAGTAGCTTCATGAACTACTATCTTTTGCTTCCGCTGCATATTATTACTCTTTGTCTGTGATTCTGTGATTATTATTTACCGTGTATCTCAGTTTTGCCAAATTTAAATTAACAATTCGGTATTTTGAATCATTCAAGTCCGACATGTGCGGATGTGAATAGTCCTAAATAGCGGGTCGTTACAGTTGGTATCAGAGCTTTGGTAGCTCTAGGCAAAACTTAGCATATATGGCAAATGTATTTACAGAATGACTCCCACTCGAGTTTCAGTCTCTTCCTTTTGACTCAATTCCTTTGAATTTTGGAACATTCCCTCGGTTCCGAAATTCATTCTTGTCCCTCACTACTCGTCTGCTTTTAATTCCGGAGTATCCCATAACTCCACTTCAAATGATCCTTATAATGCATCGGCGGTCTCTCCAAACTTCGAATGATTTGTAAAGGGGTGAAACTCCTTTACAATAGACATCGATTTACCGGAGATCTCTGTATCCTCGGTTTACGATGCTGTCTATCTACAGCTATGTCTGAATTCTATCTCTTGGGATCGAATGTTGATTTACCTCGGAATTCTACATCGATCTGATTCTTGAAGTTACGGTCGACCCGTTTAAGGTTGCCCATGAATTAAATAATCTTGTCCATCTTCCGATTCTGTTAATTGAATTATCTTATCTTCTGTTTTGAACTTTGTAACGCCCCGAAAATTTTCGACTTCCGAAAATTCAACATCAATACTCACTTTATCGACTGCCGAGAAATCGAAGGCCAAAAACCCGAAATGTTATGGGTTTTTTAAAAAAAAAGAAAAGAAGTAGAAAGAGGGAGAAGAAGAGATAAGAAGATAGAAAAATAGAGAGGAAGGAAAACAGAGGGAAAAGAAAACAAGGAAAGAAAATAGAAGATAAAGAAGATAGAACGGAACGGAAAGGAAACAACAGAACAACATCAGAATCTCACAATTCGCAGCGGAACAACATATAATAATAAATGAATAATCTTTAAACAAAGAACTATATCAGTTATTACATTTTATACATTACATTTCATTACATCATATCATCAGAGTGTATAACAACAACAACATCAAACAATGCAGCGGAAAAAACAAATACTATATAAATAATACGCCATGCCATCCAGCTTGCCTCCAGCAACTCCAGAATATCCAGAATATCCTGATAAACCTAACTCTTAACTGCCCGTGTGGAAATTGGTGGGCACCCAGAGTTTAGGAAGGAAAACAATAAACTCCAAGTCAGTCATGTGACTGGCGTGAGAACTCAAAACAGTTTATTTATCTTTAAAATCAAAATAGAGGAATATTTTTAAAGTCAATTCGCAATGCTTTTAAAAATGAGACTACCATAAGGCCTCCCGCACACACACACAATGCAAACGCAGAATCGGAGGAGATTTCTCCTTATGATAGTCAAAGATGCTTGATACGCATTTAAAAGAACATTTGATATTATTACTAGTGCATAGTGTAGAGAAAAATTCATTTCGAAAGTAGAATATAAATCTTAGCCAACATACGACCATTATCGTATGCCTACTATAGCTACCATCCAAACAGTGGGGCGCCACCATAAGTGAATGATAGGTTCTACAACTAATACCGTACAAGTCACGTATTGTTTCTTTGGATTTCCAACGAATGATCAGGCCAAGGAACTTCCCATTGCCACATGAGAATGCCTCTGGATGGACATCCCCGAGAACCAAACCGGATCTCTACCAACACAAGGCCGGGTTACCCCTAACTGAGTAACAACTGACCGAATATGCCATCCCCCGGTCCTTTGGGACCTTTAACCGAGCGCTCGCAATCAATTCACACAATCATAAAGTGTTTTCAACATGAGTAAGTATCTGGGCTCCATACCATGATACCACCCTTTTCCAGAAGGAAATGCACACATCCTAAAGGGCGCTACCCCTCATAACCTTGCTGCTTCTTTCCTGTTTTGACCATTCACGGGGTGTGAGGCTCGACGAAGTCACGTCCACAAAAACATACTTTATACAAAAGCCATGCTTTGGGTCAACAAATGATCATAGAAATGATCACCAGGATAGACGATCAAATAAACGATCCTATCACAAATAATCAACACAATGATCATTTCACAGCAACACTCAGCATGTCACATTACCAAAATGGGAATATATCGCTGATAACATTCAACTACACAACCTCTGAGCTCGTACGTCTCAGAGAAGGGTGTTAAGCTAAAAGAATAAATTCTCCGCCACCAACAGAAATATATTTGAAAGAAATCGGCTTTATATCTCAACTTGTAATGTCAGGCATACTATCCATACAAGTCTGTTCCGGGCTCGAACAAAACCGAAGGCACTTACAAAGAAGTCCTTGCAATCCGGATATTCACAATCCTGATCGGATTTCCCATCACTTAGGAAGTCTCTATACCATTGCAACTCAGTGCAGAGACAATCGACAGGTCATCCTATCGCTCTCGCAAATACCGGGTCTTCAACACCGATCTTCAATGCGATTCATAACGACGTATCACATATTCGGAATGGGTTATACGACCCCATGGTCCTTTCCCGGTTAACCCGAATAGTGAGCGCTTATTCAAAAATAAGTGTGGCATTCACATTCAACAAATCACATCAAATACCCATTCAAAGGGAAATATTTATAGTCGGTTATTGAACTATCAATAGATATGCCAACATCACCAAATTCCAAATAAATTTTCAAATTATTTATTTTCCAAAATATCTTCACTAGATATATAATTTCAATACTTCAAAAATAGATCAATATTTATTTTTAAACAACTTCCCTCTTCATTCATAAATTCCATAATGAATTTATATTTCACAATATTCATGCATATACGATTTCAATTATTCATTTCAATATTCCTTTTCAATTTATCTTCAAAAAGATAAATTCTCAAAATATTCACTTTATATTGGAAAACATTTCCATACTTATTTATTCATAAGTAATTCACAAATTTTATTTATTTTCAACACTTGGAAAATATTCAATATACTTAAATCGAATTAAGTATATATTTCGTTCTTTAAGGAAATCATTCTCTTAAACATATTTATTTGGGCCAAAACGAATGTTGCGTAAAACATCGTTACGACAACCCAAAATCACTAGTATAGGGATTCGAAATTAAAATAGATATATAAATCCCAATACTATACAAAACATTTCCTTTCGGAAATCATTTACTATAACAACAGTGTTATAGTCCACCATTTCCTTCTATTTCTCGAAAACGTCTATTTCAACAATAAATGTTGAAATCTATGGTTTCGAATTTCAACACATTTTAAAACATCGTTAGATCGTTTTAATTTCTATTTAAAACATCAAATCTAAACATTTTCTTTAACATATTATTCACTATTCAAAAACGTGAATATACTACGTTAATCAATTTCATACTTTCTATACATTTTATTTCAAAGGATTATTCACAGTCAAAACGTGAATATAACTCCATCAATAGGTTTCAACAATTTACTTATCAAAATAAGTTGTTTGCGAATTTATAAAACAACGTTTATAAATTCCATTTCTATTTATTTTGTAACTACTTCCTTTATAAATTCCTTTATTAACCTATTCGATTTATAACGCAGTTATAAAACAAAAGTTCACATTATAAGTTAAACACTTATAAAACGATTATTTTACAAAAATCGTTCTTTTAACTTCCCAAATTATAAATCTTATAACTTATAAGATTGTTTATTTATCCAAAATTCATTCTTTCAATAACTTTATAAATTTTATAAACCTACTGTTTATAAAATTTCATTTATAACTTCACCGTTTATAATCTTATAAATTCCATTCAGTTATGAAATTCGTTCACAATTCATTCTAACACTTATAAAAACTCGTTTTATAATTTCAATATTTCAATTTATAAATATCCATTTATAAATCTCTTATATAAATCAATTCATATTATTCTTTAAAACGTCTTTAATCTCCTTTATTATTTCACCATTTTGATTCATAAAATAATTAAATTTTATAAATCCTATATTTAAACTTTTCACAATAAATTCTAAAATCCCAATTAAACTATTTTATAAAATCATTAGCATCATATTCTCAAAAATCAGTTTTTAACTATATTTCTCAAAAATCATAATTTTTATAACATTAAAAATTATAACGTTTATTTATTTAAAATGGATCAGTTCCAAAAATATTTTATAAACGTATACTTTCAAAAATCACTTTAAAATCATTTTAAAGTTTCAAAATTTGGTCCAATGATGCTACACACCAAATAGTCAATCACGACAACAACGATATCATATATCGATATGATAATCCATCAAATATCAAAATATCTGAAATCAAATAAATACTGTTGAGGAATCCAGTTGGATCCCTCCAACCTGTTTTCCTGCATCCACAAACATTAGCACAATACCAATTTCGCTCCAGTACGAAATTATCGCGGTATAAGGGATTTAAAATATTATCCGCTTAATAGACGGCGCAATAGGGTCTCATCCGCTATACAAAAAAATGCGGGAAATTAATAACTCCAATATATACATATGCCAATATATATATATATATATATATATATATATATATATATATTGCTATTATATATAATACCAATTTCACTGTTTATGAAATATTCGCGGTATATGTTTTTAATAAATAACATCCGCTTACTAACGGCGCATAATGTCTATTTTAACAATCAATAGATAACAATCATCATTTAAACATGCATTCAAATATTTTAAATCTAACTATTCAAAATAAAATCGAAACTGATTCGATTGAGTGAGAAGTTCTCACCTTGATTTCAATTTCGTTTTAGCGATTTATTTCGAATAAAATCAAACGGACGTTTAATTTTACACGAAATTTTCACTAACTCCAAATGACTCCAATCCAATTCCATCGCGTAATGCTCGTCCATACGATTCCAACGCAACTGGTTTCGCGCGTTTTCGACCTCGTATGAAAAAGTTATGAATTTTTGAAGTTACACGATTTTTATATAAACAATTACAACAAAAATTTTATATTATAAACCTAACTTTAAATCATGGCCCTCCATCTCAAACCAAACACATCAGGCCGCACACACCCCCCCCCCATCTTCTTCATCGTTCACGCTTCCAGTAAATAGCCGCACCACCCAAACCCATTAGCATGAACTAGGGTTTTGATTTGCAACCTCATTTCTCGACGAAACTTCATCAAACCACCTTCATGCGAACGCTCTTCGCAAGAGCTACCTCCACCATGTACCACCTGAAGTTCGGCCCCCCCATTCTCCTCGAGTTGCGTGCGCAACTTGCTGCAAACGGCCCCACTTTGCTCTCTCTACGTTGCACCAAAACCCATCATCACCGTATAGATCGAAAGCTCTCGCCTTGCTCTTCATCTTTGTAGTTGATCACTTCGCTTGATTGTGAATGGATTGAGAGATTTTGAGAAGGAAGTGAAATCAATTTCTGGCCATTCAATACTAAAGTGGCGGCTAGGTTTATAAATTAGGGTTTAGTGTTTTTATTTTTTTAATTTATGAAGGGTGGGGCTATTTATAAGAAAATCGATCGACACTATTCATCCCGGAAATTCCGAACTCCGATTCACGCGCCGTAACCAGCATTTCTAGGGTTTACCCCGCGTTCCAGACACAATGGAACAGGTTTCGGAAGCTAATTCGGACATCTGTGCGAGTTATGGCAATAAACGTTCAATTTAAATTAAACCGATTTAAACGATTTTCTAGGCGTTTTAATTTGTACTGGACAAACGGTAAATCCAATTGACTTGAAATTTGAAACCTTACAATAATATCACATTACGGATCCGATGAAACTAGTTTCGTCGAAATCCGAGACTTTTTGAAAAATGGTTATTTTAACTCGCCAAATTAATATTAAAAACAATTCGATGCGTTTCGAGCTGCCACGATCAAACGATAACTCCGATTGATACGAAAATTGAAATCCGGTAATAACTAACTATTACGGATCCAATGAAACTGGTTTCGTTCAATTCTGAGACTGTTCAAAAATTGACTATTTTCACTAGTCGATTTTAATATTAAAATATTCAATTTTCACAAATTAACTTTTAATTCGATTTTAAAAGTTCTAAAATATCTTTCTAACTCCAACATGATAAAATAAAATTTTACAAATCATTTTCAATCATATTTAGCTCAATTTTCAATTATTTCCATAATTTAACATATTAAATTATCGATTTAATTATCCAATTAAATCCAAAAATTCAAAATAAAATTTATTCGACTTATAAATTCACTTATTAAATATTTAAAATTAATTAAATATTCAAATTTTAATTACTAAAAATCCTGGGTCGTTACAATCTTCCCCTCTTAAAAGAATTTCGTCCTCGAAATTATCAAGTAAGAAAAGTTATAGAATTTATTAACTTTCCAAAATCCATAGTCAAACTTCTTATAACAACTTTACTAAGTTTTCAAATCATACTTAGTTATCTTTTCAAAAACAACTACTATTGTTTAACTTTCAATTCAAAAATCAAAGTTAAAGTTTTCAAAATTTTCCCAAATTTTTCTCAAATTTTTTCTAACGCCTTAAATTTTCGGAAAAATTCGCCATAGTCTCCTTTGCGCGGCTCGATCCGAAAAAAAAAATGACAGTATATATATCACAAATATACATCTCATCAAGTAATGAGGCATCCCGAAGGGAAAAAAGTATAAAAGTACGATATGTGATCCGAGATATGTACCTTATATTTTATTAGCGAGCATATACGGCTAATATAGCGCGAAAGCGAGCTCCAAATGCGAAGCAAACGCGATCCGCACCTACTAATCACTCAACAAACAACATGAGAATCATGTATATAGACAATAGTATCAATATACAACATATAGCAACATAATAACTATATATGTCAACATAGCAATTGAAACAAAAGCAATATATCCAACCATCAACCAACTAACATTCATAACCAATAAATATTCACTCATATTCTCATTAATATTCAATGAAATAGGTTTTCAATTTAAATCACATTCGATTCATTAACAATGGATGTTCTTACTAACATTCATTTTCAATTAGTTTATATTCACTAATTCATATTCAAGTTGGTTCACTTCCAATTCAAATTCAATTCCATTCAAATTTATTTACCTTTAATTTGAATTCCAATTACTTTAGCTTTCAATTTCGATAATTTACTTTCATTAACACTTAATGAATTATATACAATCAATCAACTAACAACCATATAACCATCAAGGTTTATTAATTACAACCAAATTACTTTGCTTATATTCATTCTATTTGGTTTAACACCATCACTTTCAATTGGTTTAATTAAATTGATTTTCATTAAATCTTTCAACTTCCAATAACATTAGATTTTAATGAATTAACACTTACATTCATTATTTCTTATCAATTATTTTCATTCAATTGATTAACATTTAATCCATTCATTCAATTCAATTACTAAAGTTCAATTTCATTTACATAACTTAAGTTCACATTTATCACTTCACTTTATTAATTTACTTTGATACTAATATCAACTTCATTCAACTTCTCTTAAGTTATATTTCCATTTAACTTTAATTTCATTTTTATTTACAACTCATATTCATAAATATATTCATATAGTTTCACTTCTCATATATATAAGTTTATTTCACAATTGTAAATTACTTTAATTATAATTCAATTCTTATAATTCTTTTGCTTATACACTTATTCTTCAATTTAGATTATTCAAACAACTAAACAATCAACTTATATACACTTTAATAATTCTGAAAATTATTTCTTCATATACAAAATATAATCAAGGCAAAATTATTTCATTTACCCAATTTAAAACAATATTGTGTCGAATTGTTCTGTTCAAGTGTTTAGAGATCCCTATCAACAACGTTAATTACTCGTATTAACCAGAATCTATATACCACTCAACAAACCAATCAT
The DNA here is from genome assembly GCA_030765085.1 of Allium cepa. Taxonomy (NCBI): domain Eukaryota; kingdom Viridiplantae; phylum Streptophyta; class Magnoliopsida; order Asparagales; family Amaryllidaceae; genus Allium; species Allium cepa. The sequence continues at coordinate 844,502,121 of CM060928.1, read as the reverse complement.
CACAATATAAAACAATGTTATATTCACTAACAAATACGCTCTCATAGCTATTATTACACTCAAACTCATTCTAGAGTACTACTGACTCTATCTCTAATGAGTAATACCCAACAGAACCATGGTTGTCGCTTAACCATATGCTCTGATACCAGATGTAACGCCCCGAAAATTTTCGACTTCCGAAAATTCAACATCGATACTCACTTTATCGACTGTCGAGAAATCGAAGGCCAAAAACCCGAAATATTATGGGTTTTTTTTAAAAAAAAGAAAAGAAGTAGAAAGAGGGAGAAGAAGAGATAAGAAGATAGAAAAATAGAGAGGAAGGAAAACAGAGGGAAAAGAAAACAAGGAAAGAAAATAGAAGATAAAGAAGATAGAACGGAACGGAAAGGAAACAACAGAACAACATCAGAATCTCACAATTCGCAGCGGAACAACATATAATAATAAATGAATAATCTTTAAACAAAGAACTATATCAGTTATTACATTTTATACATTACATTTCATTACATCATATCAGAGTGTATAACAACAACAACATCAAACAATGCAGCGGAAAAAACAAATACTATATAAATAATACGCCATGCCATCCAGCTTGCCTCCAGCAATTCCAGAATATCCAGAATATCCTGATAAACCTAACTCTTAACTGCCCGTGTGGAAATTGGTGGGCACCCAGAGTTTAGGAAGGAAAACAATAAACTCCAAGTCAGTCATGTGACTGGTGTGAGAACTCAAAACAGTTTATTTATCTTTAAAATCAAAATAAAGGAATATTTTTAAAGTCAATTCGCAATGCTTTTAAAAATGAGACTACCATAAGGCCTCCCGCACACACACAATGCAAACGCAGAATCGGAGGAGATTTCTCCTTATGATAGTCAAAGATGCTTGATACGCATTTAAAAGAACATTTGATATTATTACTAGTGCATAGTGTAGAGAAAAATTCATTTCGAAAGTAGAATATAAATCTTAGCCAACATACGACCATTATCGTATGCCTACTATAGCTACCATCCAAACAGTGGGGCGCCACCATAAGTGAATGATAGGTTCTACAACTAATACCGTACAAGCCACGTATTGTTTCTTTGGATTTCCAACGAATGATCAGGCCAAGGAACTTCCCATTGCCACATGAGAATGCCTCTGGATGGACATCCCCGAGAACCAAACCGGATCTCTACCAACACAAGGCCGGGTTACCCCTAACTGAGTAACAACTGACCGAATATGCCATCCTCCGGTCCTTTGGGACCTTTAACCGAGCGCTCGCAATCAATTCACATAATCATAAAGTGTTTTCAACATGAGTAAGTATCTGGGCTCCATACCATGATACCACCCTTTTCCAGAAGGAAATGCACACATCCTAAAGGGCGCTACCCCTCATAACCTTGCTGCTTCTTTCCTGTTTTGACCATTCACGGGGTGTGAGGCTCGACGAAGTCACGTCCACAAAAACATACTTTATACAAAAGCCATGCTTTGGGTCAACAAATGATCATAGAAATGATCACCAGGATAGACGATCAAATAAACGATCCTATCACAAATAATCAACACAATGATCATTTCACAGCAACACTCAGCATGTCACATTACCAAAATGGGAATATATCGCTGATAACATTCAACTACATAACCTCTGAGCTCGAACGTCTCAGAGAAGGGTGTTAAGCTAAAAGAATAAATTCTCCGCCACCAACAGAAATATATTTGAAAGAAATCGGCTTTATATCTCAACTTGTAATGTCAGGCATACTATCCATACAAATCTGTTCCGGGCTCGAACAAAACCGAAGGCACTTACAAAAAAGTCCTTGCAATCCGGATATTCACAATCCTGATCGGATTTCCCATCACTTAGGAAGTCTCTATACCGTTGCAACTCAGTGCAGAGACAATCGACAGGTCATCCTATCGCTCTCGCAAATACCGGGTCTTCAACACCAATCTTCAATGCGATTCATAACGACGTATCACATATTCGGAATGGGTTATACGACCCCATGGTCCTTTCCCGGTTAACCCGAATAGTGAGCGCTTATTCAAAAATAAGTGTGGCATTCACATTCAACAAATCACATCAAATACCCATTCAAAGGGAAATATTTATAGTCGGTTATTGAACTATCAATAGATATGCCAACATCACCAAATTCCAAATAATTTTTCAAATTATTTATTTTCCAAAATATCTTCACTAGATATATAATTTCAATACTTCAAAAATAGATCAATATTTATTTTTAAACAACTTCCCTCTTCATTCATAAATTCCATAATGAATTTATATTTCACAATATTCATGCATATACGATTTCAATTATTCATTTCAATATTCCTTTTCAATTTATCTTCAAAAAGATAAATTCTCAAAATATTCACTTTATATTGGAAAACATTTCCATACTTATTTATTCATAAGTAATTCACAAATTTTATTTATTTTCAACACTTGGAAAATATTCAATATACTTAAATCGAATTAAGTATATATTTCGTTCTTTAAGGAAATCATTCTCTTAAACATATTTATTTGGGCCAAAACGAATGTTGCGTAAAACATCGTTACGACAACCCAAAATCACTAGTATAGGGATTCGAAATTAAAATAGATATATAAATCCCAATACTATACAAAACATTTCCTTTCGGAAATCATTTACTATAACAACAGTGTTATAGTCCACCATTTCCTTCTATTTCTCGAAAACGTCTATTTCAACAATAAATGTTGAAATCTATGGTTTCGAATTTCAACACATTTTAAAACATCGTTAGATCGTTTTAATTTCTATTTAAAACATCAAATCTAAACATTTTCTTTAACATATTATTCACTATTCAAAAACGTGAATATACTACGTTAATCAATTTCATACTTTCTATACATTTTATTTCAAAGGATTATTCACAGTCAAAACGTGAATATAACTCCATCAATAGGTTTCAACAATTTACTTATCAAAATAAGTTGTTTGCGAATTTATAAAACAACGTTTATAAATTCCATTTCTATTTATTTTGTAACTACTTCCTTTATAAATTCCTTTATTAACCTATTCGATTTATAACGCAGTTATAAAACAAAAGTTCACATTATAAGTTAAACACTTATAAAACGATTATTTTACAAAAATCGTTCTTTTAACTTCCCAAATTATAAATCTTATAACTTATAAGATTGTTTATTTATCCAAAATTCATTCTTTCAATAACTTTATAAATTTTATAAACCTACTGTTTATAAAATTTCATTTATAACTTCACCGTTTATAATCTTATAAATTCCATTCAGTTATGAAATTCGTTCACAATTCATTCTAACACTTATAAAAACTCGTTTTATAATTTCAATATTTCAATTTATAAATATCCATTTATAAATCTCTTATATAAATCAATTCATATTATTCTTTAAAACGTCTTTAATCTCCTTTATTATTTCACCATTTTGATTCATAAAATAATTAAATTTTATAAATCCTATATTTAAACTTTTCACAATAAATTCTAAAATCCCAATTAAACTATTTTATAAAATCATTAGCATCATATTCTCAAAAATCAGTTTTTAACTATATTTCTCAAAAATCATAATTTTTATAACATTAAAAATTATAACGTTTATTTATTTAAAATGGATCAGTTCCAAAAATATTTTATAAACGTATACTTTCAAAAATCACTTTAAAATCATTTTAAAGTTTCAAAATTTGGTCCAATGATGCTACACACCAAATAGTCAATCACGACAACAACGATATCATATATCGATATGATAATCCATCAAATATCAAAATATCTGAAATCAAATAAATACTGTTGAGGAATCCAGTTGGATCCCTCCAACCTGTTTTCTTGCATCCACAAACATTAGCACAATACCAATTTCGCTCCAGTACGAAATTATCGCGGTATATGGGATTTAAAATATTATCCGCTTAATAGACGGCGCAATAGGGTCTCATCCGCTATACAAAAAAATGCAGGAAATCAATAACTCCAATATATACATATGCCAATATATATATATATATATTGCTATTATATATAATACCAATTTCACTGTTTATGAAATATTCGCGGTATATGTTTTTAATAAATAACATCCGCTTACTAACGGCGCATAATGTCTATTTTAACAATCAATAGATAACAATCATCATTCAAACATGCATTCAAATATTTTAAATCTAACTATTCAAAATAAAATCGAAACTGATTCGATTGAGTGAGAAGTTCTCACCTTGATTTCAATTTCGTTTTAGCGATTTATTTCAAATAAAATCAAACGGACGTTTAATTTTACACGAAATTTTCACTAACTCCAAATGACTCCAATACAATTCCATCGCGTAGTGCTCGTCTATACGATTCCAACGCAACTGGTTTCGCGCGTTTTCGACCTCGTATGAAAAAGTTATGAATTTTTGAAGTTACACGATTTTTATATAAACAATTACAACAAAAATTTTATATTATAAACCTAACTTTAAATCATGGCCCTCCATCTCAAACCCAAACACATCAGGCCGCACACACCCCCCCCATCTTCTTCATCGTTCACGCTTCCAGTAAATAGCCGCACCACCCAAACCCATTAGCATGAACTAGGGTTTTGATTTGCAACCTCATTTCTCGACGAAACTTCATCAAACCACCTTCATGCGAACGCTCTTCGCAAGAGCTACCTCCACCATGTACCACCTAAAGTTCGGCCCCCCCATTCTCCTCGAGTTGCGTGCGCAACTTGCTGCAAACGGCCCCACTTTGCTGTCTCTACGTTGCACCAAAACCCATCATCACCGTATAGATCGAAAGCTCTCGCCTTGCTCTTCATCTTTGTAGTTGATCACTTCGCTTGATTGTGAATGGATTGAGAGATTTTGAGGAGGAAGTGAAATCAATTTCTGGCCATTCAATACTAAAGTGGCGGCTAGGTTTATAAATTAGGGTTTAGTGTTTTTATTTTTTTAATTTATGAAGGGTGGGGCTATTTATAAGAAAATCGATCGACACTATTCATCCCGGAAATTCCGAACTCCGATTCACGCGCCGTAACTAGCGTTTCTAGGGTTTACCCCGCGTTCCGGACATAATAGAATAGGTTTCGGAAGCTAATTCGGACATCTGTGCGAGTTATGGCAATAAACGTTCAATTTAAATTAAACCGATTTAAACGATTTTCTAGGCGTTTTAATTTGTACCGGACAAACGATAAATCCAATTGACTTGAAATTTGAAACCTTACAATAATATCACATTACGGATCCGATGAAACTAGTTTCGTCGAAATCCGAGACTTTTTGAAAAATGGTTATTTTAACTCGCCAAATTAATATTAAAAACAATTCGATGCGTTTCGAGCTGCCACGATCAAACGATAACTCCGATTGATACGAAAATTGAAATCCGGTAATAACTAACTATTACGGATCCAATGAAACTGGTTTCGTTCAATTCTGAGACTGTTCAAAAATTGACTATTTTCACTAGTCGATTTTAATATTAAAATATTCAATTTTCACAAATTAACTTTTAATTCGATTTTAAAAGTTCTAAAATATCTTTCTAACTCCAACATGATAAAATAAAATTTTACAAATCATTTTCAATCATATTTAGCTCAATTTTCAATTATTTCCATAATTTAACATATTAAATTATCGATTTAATTATCCAATTAAATTCAAAAATTCAAAATAAAATTTATTCGACTTATAAATTCACTTATTAAATATTTAAAATTAATTAAATATTCAAATTTTAATTACTAAAATTCCTGGGTCGTTACAAACTTATTGTCGAATCAAAATTCTCTTTGATTTGATTTCCGTCAAATTTGAATCTCTATTCTTGTATCGTCGAGCGAGGAATTGTGTTTGTAAATTAATATTAAAAATGTTAAATGTTTTATATATATTGTGTTGTTTGAGTTGTTGATGTTGATTTGGATTTTTGATCGATTCGTCTGATCAACGTTATCGATAGGATTCCTAAAACATTTTAGCAGAGCAAACTAACACAATAATATTTTCAATTTGGTGAATAAAATAGTTTGTATGATTATATTATGTATAAGTTTTCTGAAATTAAATTGTTAATGAATCTGTTGTTCGAAATGATAATATTTAATTTTCATTTATTGTTTTATAAATCATTGACTATTGCATAATATAAATAAATGAATTTATAAAACTTAGTTATAATTTGATTTGGAATTTGAAGTGGAATTAAAAAATTAGAATTTGAGAATTCAATTTCCGATAATTTCGAGTTATGGTTTTAAAGTTTAAAATGTATATTATATATTTTCGAATAGAAATGGTTCAAAAAGGAAAATTTTAAATGATTTGATTTGAGCTCTTCTCTTTTGTCGCTGGAAAATAATTTCGGTGATGACGGCCGCATCATCGACATTCATTTTCGAGTTTCGAAGTGAAGAGACTATTCTGTAGCCTTGCTACACTTTTGTTTGAAAAAAATTGGTCGAAATTTCTAAACATGACTTGATTTATATTATATATTGAAGACTTTAAATTTGATTTGATATATTAGGAATATATATATATATATATATATATATATATATATATATATATATATAATTTTATCTCTAAGTTATTTGAAGCTAATCGGAAATAAATTCTTAAAATTTTGATTTAAGGACGATTTTCAATTATAAATGAAGCAAAATTCTTTTAAAAATATTGAACTTGAAATAACTGAATTGTAAATTTTAATGGGAAATATTAAATTACATTATATATAACTTACCTAAACTTTCAAAAAGCTGATTATGTAATTGAATATTATACAGAAATAAATGATATCAAAGGAATTTTTAAATAAATTTGAGAAATTATAATAAGGGTAAATATACTTAATATATATACATATAATAAGATATATTAAGTGGAATAAATTTAATAATAATTTGGAATAAAGATGAATTAAATTTGTCAAAGAAAGTATGATTATAATAAATGACTATTCAAATTATGATCTTTGAAGTTGTTAATTTAAGATAATTGGATAATATACAGTATTAGTTGTCTCTATAAATAAAATTTGAGTATGGGTAAAAAGGGTTATACACTTAAAGTTTAATTATAAAATGATTAATAGAGATAAAAAATAAGTTAGTCGAATAAAAAAATGGATTAATAAAAGAAAAATGGTTGTTTGAAATAAATTTTCTAACAAACAACGATAAATTGAAAATAAACCCAGTTAATGAAATTCCTTAAGTTAAAATCAATTGTTGAATATTAATTGATTTAAAATTGAAATTTATATGGTTTAAATTAATTGTTTTATTTTGGAATTCAAATCTATTTTCTTCTAGTTGTTTATATTCTCCTACTTTCTTCCTTTTCGAGGACGAAAAGTTTTGAGTGGGGGAGAGCGTAACGACCCATAAAATTGAACTGGTTTTACTAACGTTATAAATTAAAATTTTGCGAAATTTTAATGATAAAATTTTGAAATATAAATTTGATATTTGGAATGCGTCTACTTAAACATAGCAACCGGTAAATTTTCATCCAAAAATATGAAAGTTTATTTCGTGCGTAAAATTACTTCAATCTAATCAGTTAAAAATCGATGAAAAAAAAACGTTTTCGAAACCTAAATATTTTTACATAGAAAAATTCTAAATCATCTTCTGAGTAAGATGTCAGTTTGTCGTTTTTCAAAATTCGGACTTCTTTGGCTCCATCGATCTTATTTTTCTGTGTTTTTCATGCATTTTCCGTAGTATAAGATTTCGAATTTTTGTAATTAAATCGTACCATCGATATCTGTATACCGTTTTGATCGTCTCGCCGTGCTGATCTCCGCAGCATATTCATTCGTATGTTTCGGAGCCCGGTACGCGGCAGAATCTGCGTAAACGGTAACTGTATCGGTACCGTATTTGAACTTTTGGTTGATGTATATTTCCATTGTCTGCTGTGAAAACGAATAGCCATCAGCTATTAATAATTTCAACTTTTTACGGTTGCATTTTTCCAAGACCTTTTAACATTCCCATAGTTTCAATATTTATTTGGTTTGTTCACGTCTTCCAAGCTGTTCCTTCATTTGACAAAAAAAATTGGTTTATATTTATATTTATATTGCCTATTCATTTTCTATTCCAAAGCCAGCACATAAGCATTGATTTGTGATAAATATATATCACGTTTCCCCCCTTAACCTGCTACTCTCTCTCACCCCTATTTGCATTTCCTTTTCTTTTCAAAACTACACTCTGGCTGCCATAACGTGCTTCCTCCACCTCAAACAAACCTAGCCGCCGAGAGCACCACCTCCGCCATCAATCTCCCATCGGATCCATATGCATAACATCATCAACCCCGTTGGACTCTCCGACCATCAGCAACCGACCAGGTTGCGCAGCCTCTACTCCCACCATCTCAACAGCTCCGATCCAAGACAAGCACCGACCGCCACAGCATAAGCCCGCCACTCCCTCCTGCGCGTGTAACCTCGTACTCTGCCCTCCACGACCGAACCTCGGCCTCACTCTACCGCCGCGTGGCCCTACCATGCAAACACCCCACTGCCATCAACACTCCAGCCTACCCATGCGCATACTCACATGATTCTCGGCGCTACCCCTTCATTCGCATGCAGGCCTCCGACCTCGCCAAGATCCTCCAACGCAGCCCTTCTCCACTCGATCCAAATGCCACCACCTTGCTTCGTTCACCCACAACCCTTCATCTCCACCGCCGAACGCTAGATCTGGCTACAGCTCGAGAATCCACTTGCTCAGTCACTTCCCTTGACCACCTCGAACCCAGTCGAGCCTTGGCACGATCTCCACCCAGCAGCCGCATTCCTCTTCCATTCCGTAGTCTCCACCGAACGCCGGCCTCCATCTTCTTAGCTGCGGCTTAAGGTTCTTCTCCTTGCTCTTGCGTAAATATATATACACGTTATACAATTATACTGAGTTTGTATATTTGAATTTAAGGAACATATTTTTTATTATAAAATGTTATAAAGTTATAAAGTTGAACTGATGCCTACGTACGAAATTGTATTGGATGCTTTTAATGTGTAAGGTTAGACAGGCATATATACTGTAGCTTGTAAGCTGAATATAATTTTATTATATCTTAGAGGAAGTACTGTACAAGTTTTACAGTCTTCTTTTCTGTAAGTTTATGTGTTTATGTACTAGCGTAAGCATATTTTCATATAAAGAGTATTTGTGTCCCACTTTGAAAGTATTTTGTTTAGAGCAAATATATGTAACTATTTTGATGTATGCTACTTGTGAATATATATTATATAGTAGCTGCTTATGAAACATAGCTGTTACAGTTGTATTTTACATAATTATTTAACATGTTTAGTAAATACGTATAACAGTTTGGTTATATTTTGAAGTACAGTTAGTTATAATATATAGTGTTATCTTTCGGTTTTATATTTTAAGGTATATATGTACGTATATAATGTATGTTATATGATCTATCAATATAAGCTGAATACGTGTTTAAAGTATATTTTGAATCTACAATATACACAGCGTTTAAAATATTAGCATTTTTATACTTATAAGGTTGCGACAGTAGTATATGCGTGATATAGGGTACTATTATATAAGTACATAAGTTGGCATAAATTGTATGTATATATTGTACGTATTTAACTTGTATTGTTGTTTGTGAGATATATTCATATTAGTTTTCAAGTATAATACATACAGAAGTCTTGGTCCGTTATTGTATATATGTTGTTTAATTAATATTGGAACACAAAGATTGTTTGCATTAGTTTATAGTATTGACTTTTATAAAAATATGTACGAACGTCGATTACAAAGTTGGGATTAAACAGTGGTTATATATATGAAATGTGTTTTGGTTTTTGTAAAAAAATTTACAGCAAGTTATATATTTAAATTGTTTACAGATTTGATTTTTGTAATCTGGCTATATATATCTATGTTATATCATATTATATATAAGTTTTGTTGTTTTCCAAGTTGGCATGTATGTTTATAAGTATATAATCATTTTACTATACAGATACTCTATTTTATATGTGTTTATTATTATATAAAATAATATGTGCTTACACAAATATTGATTTCATGGAAATAATAATAATAATATTTTAGCGTTGCTGTTCTATCAAATCTATTCTGATTTGTTTATAGATTCTGTTATCAGCCTTGTCCGTCGTGCTTGTTCTCTCCGTCGAATCGTGTCCAATTTGCTTTATTTCGAAGTTCGTGTTCGGATTCGTAACTCACGTCATTGTCCGTCCTCTCTAGCGTCGAAAGGTGAGCAATCACTCACGATTAATGTTCTTTTATTTATTAAATTTGATTTCAATTGAAACGACAATTGGAATATGCTGCTGTAGTTAGTTACACTGTTATATATGCTATTACCTGTATCTGTTCACCTATGACATCTGGCACCATTATCTGTTAATTATTGATGCGATGATAATACGGTTTGGTTGATAAATGTTTGATTGTTTGATGTAGATATTGGACGTTAAATTGTTAATGTTGCAAGTGATAAATAATTTGAAATTGAAGTTGATGTAGGGCAGTAAAATTTTTGAATCGACGTATGTGTTGAATTTGATTAGTTAAATTTGTATAATATGACCCCTTAAATGTTTAATTATTTGACACGTAACAAATAGTTAATTACCCTAGAACCATTTGAATTTATGGTATGAAATCGAACAATAAAATGTCAAGTGTAGAACTGCATAAAATAATAATGTAATAATCTTTAATCTACATGAAGTGATAGTGTAGATTCTAGAAATAATTATATTAATTTGCATAAACAACAATGTGAATTGGTACGACTATTTCGGATTATTTGAATTGATTATTGGATTGTTATTGGTTGTTGTTATTGCTTTCTTATTTAATTTGACACAATCCCAGTTATCACACTGCAAGTTTCCTTTGTTATGCTTTTATTTGTGGATTGAAATGGAATCGGGTTGAAATGATAAATACCCAAATGAATTTGACTTAGGATAGAGAATTAAATAAAAACCGATTGGTCAATAATTTGATTTAAAAATAAAATAAGGATTTTATTCGAATAAATAATAATATTTGAAATGAAGTTGGAATTTGAATTTAATGAAAGGAAAATGCTAATATTTTAATATTTGAAATAAAATTTTAATATAGTAGTTATTGAAAGAACGTTGTTTTAAAATAAATTATTCGACAATAAAATTTGGAATTATTCGTTGAATTAAGTTTGAAATGATTTAATAATTAAGTTTGAATTCATAATAAAGTTTGAATTTATAATTAAGATTGAAATTATTAATAATTAAGTTTGAAATTATTTAATATTGAATAAGATTGAATTATTTGATAATTGAATAAAAGTTGAATTCTTTGATAAGAGAAAATTTAACTTTTGAATAAGTGAATTTGAATTTCATTAATAAATGAAATTGGGTTTCTTTATTTATTAAGTTTTGGAAAAATTAATTAAGTAAGTAAATAAGTGGAATTGAACTTCTTGAATATGTGAAGTTTAGTTTCTTTATTAATTGAGTTGAAATTTGTAACTAAGTAAATAAATAAATGTAATTGAATTTCTTTAACCGGAAATAAAATGTAATAAATATAAGACTTGTAAGTTAAAGAACTTGATTTATGAATCTAACTTAATTCAATTTGAAGTTTTGATATAAGAAAGTTGAACTTAAGTATTTGATTTAATGAATTGAAATTTAAACGGAAATTGTTTTGAATCACAAATTTACTTATTTAATATTGAATGAAATCGATCAACAGATTTGAATTGATTTGAATGTTAGATTAATTTAATTTCGGAATGAAACTTATATACGAACTTAAATCAATATTTGAATTGTTTAAATAAAAATTGAAATTGAATTATAAGATTCTGAAATGGTAATTTGGAAGTTTTGAAACGTAAACTTTGGAAATTGATATTGGAAGACAAATGAAATGTTGATTTATAAATTCTAATTGGAATTGAAATTGATTTGGTTTTGAAATTTAGTAACCGACCAATCGGTGTAATAATTACGAAAGTTATTAAAGAGACCGGAATCGGTTATGGACATACTCTCTGTCTAAACCGAAAACCACTTTAATAATATACGCAGAGTATGATCCAGAATGAAGTGGTTGGAATGATGTAAGTGATGACTGAAGAAAGAGAACGATAATGGATAGCCTTGACACTTGTTTCAAATTGGACATGACTAAAATAGGAGCCGTGCCGGGCCAAATGGGGTTAGCCACCTCGAGCGAACACACTTCTTCGTAACTACTACTCATTACTTGTTATTGTTTGGTGCACCCTCGGAATTTCAGGAGTGTTGTTTCGCGGTGTTGCGATCGTTGCGGCGATGCGTTTTCACCAGTCCGGATCAGGCAAACGGTAGTTCAGTACCTTGGGTATTGCCTCATGTGCCTTGTCATACTTGTATCCTTATATACGCGACCACTACGAATTTGTTTTGTGTTATACCTATGGAGTACTCCCTGATATCCCACTAGTTTGCGGTGGAGTTTACAGTGCTGTATAGTCTATAACGCTTATATAAAATATGTTAAGGGGGATAATGGTAACGCCTTAACACTATTTTGATATTTATATTACTAATAGACATTATCTATTTAGCATACCCTACTTCATAGTAGATAGTTTAAAGGATCCTTAAAGGATGGTTATTCCAATATCCTTTGAGTTACTTGTATTTCGATTGCTATTTCACTTGAGTTGGATTTATTGATATAAGAATATTAATCCTGATTCGAGTGTTTTGTGTTTTGCTTTACGCTCGGGTCAGACTGAGTGGTTCAGTTTTTGAGACTCATCTTTGGAGTTGGAGCTTGCTTGAAGATTTCAACTATCTATCCAGCTTCCAGATATCCAGTTGATTCCAGTGATGTATTCTGATTCTTGTATTTGATTATTGTATTCGAGACTTCTATTGTAACTTATTTAACTCTGTTATATATATATAGTAGCTTCATGAACTACTATCTTTTGCTTCCGCTGCATATTATTACTCTGTGTCTGTGATTCTGTGATTATTATTTACTGTATATCTCAGTTTTGCCAAATTTAAATTAACAATTCGGTATTTTGAATCATTCAAGTCTGACATGTGCGGATGCGAATAGTCCAAAGTAGCGGGTCGTTACAAGTTGACCCATTTATGCTTTGAATATATGTTGTATAAACGAAATTGAATCTATTTTATATGTAATGCAATTCATAAAGTGTTTATGAATATCATTCCATTGCATTAAGAAACAAATATTGTCTTAAGAAATACCAACTTTGAAGTAAAGGAATTTCTTTAAGAAATTATTGTTATTAAAATGGATTTGGATATGATCCAAAGATAAAAATGATTACATGGGATAAAACAAAATTAACCTAACCTAAATATACACATTACATTAGAGTGTCTAATTAGTATTCTCACACATTAGAGAGAGATCATGATTTTCTTATCAAATGTCGAGAATAGATAATCCTCATCTGTCATTTAAGCCATCAAGAGTATCGACTCTAAGATATGGTATGATGTGCAAATACGGAATAGATTTCAAGTACATTATCAAAATATGATTTTGATAATGTATCAAAATGGATATGATCCATTGACCGCAAATGTGTCTATAAAAGAAAGACAAATGCGGTTGAAATATAGTGAACCACATTGATAAGAATAATACCATGAATTTTAGTTGTTGAAATTAGTGCAACAGATTCACCATTCAATGTGCTCAAGTTTGATCAGATCTTACTCACAAAGTTATCACCTAGTATGACATTATGTTTTGGTGTGTGTGTGTATATATATATATTGAAACGAAAAGTTATAAATATAGATTTAGACTAGAATGTTTGCACATAATAACCAAAATGTCTCGAAATCAGTAGGAATGATATTGAGTTTGTGGGTTTTTTGGATACGATCTAAGAATGGATACGAAAGCATCATTTAGAAAAGCATCAAAATTGAACATGTGGTTTGATAGAAATATCAAATAGTTTGATTATCAATCAAAATATAGAGGAAACATATGTTCATAAGAAAGAACGTTCAAAGGTACATAGATATTTTTAAACCATAAGTAAACAACACATTGCTGATTGTTAACGATATGATCATGTTAAATTAGCTTTTGGTTGTTTTAATACTCAATGTTGGATTTGCAAATGATGTCTTTTATGTGGGTTACGAAGTTATGGATCTTAAGGCTAATTAAACACTAAAGTGGGGTTGAATAGTATTTTCTAATTTTTGTGTATCTTTTTAAAATTCTTTTAAGATTATTATTAACCAGTGCAGAATCAACAATCAAAGATGAAAACACATATAAATGCAGTAAAGTAAAAAGTAAAGAGTTAGAACATCACACCAAGATTTTTATACTGGTTTGAAGTTACCCTACATCCAGTGCCGTACAGTTGCTTGTACAGATTTCTTTTCAAATGTCAATCTTTCAACAGGTCGAAGGTAAACCCAATTACAATCTTGATTTCGAGGCTAAGTGACAACCCTCCTGATTTTTCAGGCTCAGAGTACACCTACTTTATTTGAATGGGTTACAAGCATACCCACTTAGATTTCTAGGCTACCAAGCACGCCCAATTGATTTGAATGAGCTACAATCACACTCAAGCAAATACAACTAGAGTTTGATGGTTTCTCCAAAGACAATTTCTTAATCCTTGGTTACAATGAATCATATAGCCTCTTGGACATCAATTTGATCTTTGATTAAGAAAGAGGTGATTGAAATCAGAGAGTAAATAGTAGAGAGTCATACAATAAAGATTGAATTTATTCTAGTTGAATTTGAGAAGATTTGAACGTATTTTCACTAGAAATTTTGGCAAAGTAAGAGGAGAGATGATAATAAGAAAGTATTTGTTAAAAATTTGTCTGAAAACCCCCTATATATAGAGAATAAACATCCATGTCTGTTCACGAAGAGTTACGATGAATAGATACTTTGTTTCAAAATTTGAATTTGAAAAATGTGGCATGTATGTTGACATATCATCTGCCTAGATGTCGATATAGGGTAGTGTAATTTGAAAACTTGTTCATTTTGAAATGTTTTGAAAATCATACACTATACAAAATAATTTGATACTTTGTAAAATAGTTCAAACACAGTTTATAAACATTTTAGCCTTTGAAAATCTTTTATGAAATATTTTTATTATTTTGAAGATAAAGGATTAGAAAATGGAAAATAGAGATTCAAGATTGCTACCAGGGACTTTAATAGTATTCTATAACTCTATAAACTTTACTATAATCTTGAGATCTTCATATCTTGATCTTTATACTAGCGAGTCTTCATGTCATTTATTTGAGTCTTTATACTGTACAATCTTTGATTCAACACCTGTATAATACCCTGCATTATATACTATATAACTTGCAAAACATCAGTATCCATATTTTATACATGTATTATTAATTAGGTTGTTATCATCAAAATCAATAACTAATATTGGTAACGTTCCAAATAATATGCAAGGATACCTTATTAAAATGTTTATATCAGAACATGTAAGACGGATTCTTTATGCATTAGCAATAGAAATTATCGTACATGTTATATTGTCTATGATATCATGGTTTGTTTATGTATTTGATACATGAAACAATATCAAATCCAAATAGATATCAATAAATGGTTGTTTGAGGTGTTTTCATGTATTTATGAAATATTAGAAAATTGTTTACAGAAACAATGAACTCCTTATGAAGGAGTGTTCGGACTCAAACTTCACAAGTGATATTAAGTATAATATTTCAATAATAAATTCAAATTAAGAATCCTTAAGTTGGAAATGTTCCAAGTAGAAGAGATTGTGGCTAATTCACCAAAGATGCTAAGTACATTGGCTTGAATAACATCACAATAAAAGCAGTATATATAAATATAAATGCACAAAGTTATAATTGAGCTGAAGATGATTCCAAATATTGAGAATCTCATAACATTACCATATGATTACAATGTCACGCTATTGTTCATAACAGAATTTAGAGCTCACTGGAAGTCAGAAGACATACTCTAAATTTTTTCATATGATAAAGATAGTTTATCAGCGTAGAAGAGAGTTGATTGACATAGTAGATAATTAAAACATAAAAGCATAACTATTCACTGAGGGACAGACCTAATTGGTTTTGAGAAAACCGATTGTAGAAGTTGGAATAAGATTTCATAATTGACCCCATGGGAGATTGATGGAGTTAGGAGTATACCTTAAGGGCAATTATGTAATTTGTTACGTATATCTAACTCGATAACCAATCTTATTTAAAATAAAAGATGTTTTCTTTCTACTATATACTTGATATAATATGTTATATTAATTAATTAATTTACTAAAAGTATATTCAATACAAAACCCGTAAATTGTATGTTTTTTATAGTAGATACAAAGTGTTGCAATCGTGAGTAATTTATTACAGTAAAAACAAATATATTATTTTAAATGTTTCCAGTCAAGATGCGTAATGACCCGTAAATTTTCAATAATTAATTTGGTTATTTAATAAAAAAATATAAAAATTTGTGGTTAAATTTAGAAGAAATATTTTTTTTATTATATATCGAATTAAATGTTAAGAATGGAATGTAGCAATAGTTATTGAAAAACTAAATTTTGATTATTGATGTGAAATCACATTTTAAATGAAATAGGGAAAATTGTTTCCCCTGGATATAAAATTTGGAATAAAGTAGATTAAGGAAGTGTTGTATAAATAAAAGAAATTTGAAACTTGTTAACGAATTTATAACGGGAATAAAATATAAAAATGTTGATGTAAGATAATAAATATATTAATTCAATGCTATCCCAATTAATTAAAACATATTTGTAAAGCTTTATTTGATTGTAATTTGTAAGTAGGGAAATATATTCAAAGTTAAATAAATTATTGGAATGATAAGTAATAAAGTGCAAATTAGATATAATCAATGTTAGTATAAATTTATGGAATAATTGGGAACCACATTTATGAAATAATAACGAGAATGCAAGATAAACAATGCTAATTAAAATTTATAATTAATGGATCTAATGAAATGACAATGAATAAAAATTAGGTTATACTTGACTATAAATGGAACTTAAGCAAATAAGTAGAATATTAAATGAAATTAGTAGTATGAAAATATATTTTAATAAATGTTACATTAATGTAAAATGTAATACAATGTTGGAAGTCGTTAAATTAGAATATATTAAGAAACAGAAATTGAATTTGGAATCTATTGCAATAAATCTAAATGTTATGTTTGGTTATAAATTGAACGTAAGTGAATGAAATTAATAGGATGAGAATAAATGACAACATTAATTGTAAGTAATGAAAGCTTATTAATGTAAGAAACGAAGACAAACATTAAGAGTTATAAATGTTATAATAAACCTTAGTGTATTGTAAATTGATATTATGTTATAAATGTTATAATAAACATTAAGAGTTATAAATTGATATTATGTAGGCAACTATGATAGTTGGTTGGAAATAATAAACCTTAGTGTATTGTAAAGTTTATGCTAACGTCTGTTATAACAAATTGGTTTACTAAATCAAAATAGGAAATCAATCAATTTATTTGGGACTGATTAACTGATATTCATTTAAAATAAATGGGTTTACTGTTAGAAATTGAAACTAGATACTACGGTAAATGGGAATTTAGATGAAATTGGGAATAATGTCAACTCTATTTATAATACGACAATTGGTTGATTTAAGGATGGAAACCAAGATTTACTAATTTAACTGAATTATAAAATTCAATAATTTAATTTATTGCAAATGAATGAAATTTAACATTTAATTATTACGTTAATAGAAATTTAGATAAATTCTGAGAATATTAAGGTTATAGATTTGAATCCAATGTTAATTTCATCTGTTGGATAATACTGAAACGAATAGTAGAATGAAAAATAATTTAATAGAATTTTTGAAAATTTAATTTATAATTTGAATATAATAAAATTAAAAAATTGACACTACAGTTGATAGATTTATCAACTTTAAATGACATCTAAACTTGTTTAAATTTATTTTGATGATTAAGAAATATAAAAGTGATAAATTTGTAAATTATAGAATTGAAATTTAAAATTGGATTTAATTAATTAATTATAAATTTATTTAATTAGTGTAAAAATAGCCATTTTGGCCACTGACTCGGATTTCGATGAAACAAGTTTCGTCGGATCCGTAACGGTGAATTATTATAGGATTTCAAGTTTCGTATCGATCGGACTTGTCGTTTGACCGTACGGACTCGAAACGCCTTGAAATCTATGAAATTGAAATCAATTTGAAAAACATTGATTTTAGCATAACTTTTTCATACGATGGAATTTAGACTCGAAACTTTTTCCATTGGGTTTAAAATATTTTAAGACACCTATTTTGATATATGGGTTAACTCAATTTCATTCCGGAGTCGAAACGGGCTTTTGGGCCACTTTGGCATTAGCGCGTAAATCTATCTTATCCATCCATTCAAATGTCAACTCTGCCTATAAATACCCTATTATAAACCCTAGTAGCCTCTATTCCTTATTTCTATACGTACAGAAACTTATGTGCTCCTCTTCCTTAATGGCTGTAAACCCTAATTTATCCAATTCGAATTTCAATTCAAAAATCAACTTCAAAAATCCAAACTCCTCAGAAAATTTTAGAAAAAATATATGTTGAACTCTCGATGTACGCATCACAGATATGAAATTCGTTTCTCTTTTCGAATCACCGGTTGTTTAGAAATCAATGGATTAGTTTCGGCCGTTCATCGCTTGACGTTGAATTTCGCCTGATCGTTCAATCGAAGGCATAGGTACGTGGAGAGTAGAGAGGGGATCTCATCGGAGTGGGTTGTTCGACGAGATGACGGCCGGATCGGCCGCGAAAATTCAACTAGGGTTAAAACCCTACAGCGGCACATGGGGTTTTGTGGAAAGCAGAGGGCACGACGTGATCGTCTCAGCATGGCGAAGGGCTTGGAGGTGGTCGGCGACGTCCTGGTGGCCTGAGGCGTGAAAATTTTGTGGTCAAAATCACGGTTGACCGTCGTGAGTGGGTTATGCGTGCTGCATGGCTGGGAAGAAGAAGCGCGTTTTTTCGCGTGAGATAAGGATTGGGTGACGTGGCATGTATTTCCTTTATTTTATATTCTTTTGTTTATTTGTTTTAATTTGATTTGTATAACGATCAAATCTCAATAACTTTCGCATACGTGATCAAATTCACGCGCGGTTTTCTCCACTAGGTTCGTATTGGGATTTCAGATATTTTGGCGCTGGTTTTACGGATTTGAAGACTATCAAATTTTTGGGTTTAAATTCAATTTAAATTCAAAAGGTGAGTGTTTTAACCCACTCACAACTTCTAAAATTTATTATGTCTGTTAAATTAAATTTTGACATGATTTAAAATTTATCTATGATAATTTGGCGTATTTTAATCATCCTCTCAGTTAAATTGCATTTATTAAATTAAATTGTTTATTTATTCATTCATTGCATATAAACTGCCAGTTAAATTTTTTATTTATTATTGCATATAAACTGCCAGTTAAACAGTTATTTAATTTATCATTAAATATAAACTGCTAGTTAATACCTGTTTTTTACTATCCGTTCTATATTGATGCTATTGTTTAAATTGGATAATGATTTGTGATAAATGGTTAACGGTTGATATTAGATGAATGGATGCTGTATTTTATATTGTATAAACTGCAAGTTATCATGCATTTTCATTTCATTCGGGATTGTGGTTTGAAATGATATATAACCGTAATTTTTATTTTTAAATTTACGGATTGAAATGATAAATATCCGTATCACTTGACCATAGGATAGAAAATTATATAAAAACACCGCGATCTATATATATAAAATATTTTGAATGATTTTTATGGTTTTGTAAAGAAATATATGGGCTATACAGAAATTGATTTTTGATGTTATATAAATGCTATTTTATTTTTGATTTAGCTATGTATGAATTTGTTTTGAATTATAAAATAAGCTAAATAATAAAGTTTGAATTTCTTTTATATAATATGGTTAAGTATCTATTTAAATTCTATTGTATATAGAGTTTATAATGACTCAAATAAAATTAAGGTTGGAAGATAATGTGAATTTGATTTGATTAAAGTATTTAAGAATTTTCCTCGAATAAAATTGATTTGAAATTTAAATAAATTTGAGATTTTAAAAAGGTATGATTTGTATAACTTGATTTTTGGTTTAGAGGATTTAAATGAATATAAATCATTTTGAATGAATATTTTTAAGTTAATTTAAATAGAAAGTATATCCGGTTATTTGAAGTAAAGGCCTTGCTTAAATGATATTAGAGTTGTTAAGTAAACATTTCAAATCTAAATAATAGTGATTGAAATTGATATTTATGGAATTATCAAAGAATTAGTTTGAAATGGTGGAATATTTAAAGCTTTGAAATATATGAACTGAAATGGTCTATTGAGAAGTTCAAATCAGTATTTGGAATTTATTTGAAAAATTAAAGAAGCTATTTTATTATATAAAGTAATTTAATATTTAAACCGTTTAAGTAATTGAAGTTATGTTTCAAAGCTATGAGTTTCAAGATATATAGATTTAAAGGGCTATGATTTTGGAAAGTGAGATATTTTGAAATAAAAATGATATCATATTGATTGGGTTTTTAAAACAGAAATGATATTGTAATTATATGGTTTTGAAAGGGATATTATATTCTAGTTTTAAAATATACATTATTTTGAAATAACCGCGGTGTTTAATAACATTTGGTTGTTGAAGAGACTGGGATCGAAAGTTGTCATACTCTCTGCCAACTCCGAAAACCACTTTAACAACCGTGTACGCGGTGGAGATTACAGATTGAAGTAGGATGGCGGTGGCGTTTCCTTTGAGGTAAATACGTGGACCCAACTCCCGTGAGTTGGCATAAGGTGGCTAAAACAGGAGCGATCTTGGACCAAGGAGGTAGCCCCTCTTATCGGACACATCCCTTCGATATTATACTCTGACTTTTGTATTGATTCGGTGGCCACTTTTGATTTTTGATTTGGGGTTGTGGCTCGAGGTGGGCGGTAGCTGCGCGCTACGCGTTATCACCAGCCTGTGTGCGTAATTGGTATATCTACCCTGGCATTGCCTAGTTGTGCCGTGTCACCTACCATACCGAGAATTTACTACGAGTTTCTATTTATGTCGTACCTATGGAGTGTCTTCTCGTAGTCTCCCGATCAGGAGATAAGCAGACACTGTATAGACTATTGACACTATTACGTGTTAAGGGCTATATGGGTAAACCCGTAACGCTATTTTAAAGTAAGTTTATTTTACTAATAGACATTATTATAATAGCAAAATATTACCACATAGTAAATAGTTTAACGGATTCTTAGAAGATGTGAATCTCGAGCATCTCTTAAGTTACTGCACTCAAATTTATTTCTGTTAATCTAACTCACATAAGATATTTTAGTTCTGACTCGAGTGTTTTGTCTTTTCAATTCGTTCGGGTCAGCCTGAGCATTTCAGCATTCGAAGACTTTAGCTCTAGAGGACGAGAACAAAGATTTATATTACTATTATCTACTATATTATTCCACTACACTATTTATTTCCGCTGCATTGTTATTATCCTTTGGTATGTGAACTCTGATATTTATTGTATAAAGAAAAATCAAATGTTTTGTAAAACAGCTTTATGAACTGTATATTGATTATTATATTTTATCGTTCCGTTACAAGATTCTGTTTTGTTTTTTTCTCTGCTTTTCTTATTTACCCCATAACAATCCGCCCTTCCGTATGGTTTGAATTGGCACGTGTGTCGATTTAAATCATGCGAAAAGGCGGGGCATTACAAGATGCATCGAGATTGGATATCAATGTATTCATTCAGACTCGAGTACGTAATGCTCTCCAAATGTTGGATAGTGTATTACTCATGACTGCCAGAGGCACCTAGGGGTTATGCACTGATAGTTATTGGACAACTATAGAACGACCCACTTGATTGTTTTATGTTGGCTCATATAACTAAGGTAAAATAGAAAATATCGATGTGACTGATTTACATAGTTTTCTCGACTTGAGAATACTGTCGATCTTTAATATGAAAGCTCCGCTTTGATTACAATCAAATCATGGCAACAACGTCCATCGAGTGACTATAGTTGGGTTGAGTGGAGGTATTGAAAGCGAAACACTATTCAAGAGAGGATTCGTCACCTTGGCACGGTCAACTCAAAGTCTTTGGCCAGAGTAGTTTGGTTAATAATAATTTTTATTATTGACCCAAGGACTTTGTGTTTGGATAAAGTTGAATGTGGCTGATATTGGAATTTTAACAATTACAAAATTCAATAAATCCAAACTGATATAGCGTTGACGAAGACAAATTGATGTAAATAAAAGTTATAAACGAGTAAGTAAAATTGAATTTTACCAAAACCAAGTAAGCGATAAATTTGGCCAAAATGTCACACACCTTTAAGTGACATGTGAATATTAATATTCGAATTGTTTGATACTAATCGCCGACCAAATTACACCTAACGAGTCACATAACCGAAATGTTGAATTCTTCTTTGACCGAACGATTTAATTGATTTATAATTGTTATAAATTAATAAATATGTATAAAACTAGTGCGAACCCTTGCTATGCACACGGGCTGTAGGTATATATTTTTTTTCAAACATCGGTGCACGGTTGTATTGTCATCCATGGAAAAAACCTATCTACAATCATTTTCCTACAACATTCTCGTCCACGTACAATAGATGTAAACTTTTGTTTTCTTCTAGAAATCTTATTCATTAGCTATAACTTTTACATCATAATCATTATCAGGAAATTTTGACCCATGCATAAATTGCACTAAAATGAAAAAAATCAGATAACGTTACTAATGATAATCATAAGATAAGAATATACAAAAACCAACACCATTGTGGTAGTTTTGTGCACAAATCTTATCATCCATGATGTTTAGCCATACCAAATATTTTGTACAAATTAATTATTTAAGAAACCAAGTCAACTTTTAACATTCTTTACGTTTTAACTTTCATTCGTCGTATATATCTATATATATATATATATATATATATATATATGTTAAACCACCTGAATAATTTCCTCGTAGTTAAGTGGAGGCAAGCAAGGAACCAATAGTAATGAAAAAAACAATAAACAAATGATTTTATCAAAATCATAATATGTTATTGGATCCCTGAACATACTAAAAGATTTGAAGAAATGATGCTAGTTAAAGAGTCAAGTAAAACTAATAATCCACTCATGTATAACTACGATTGTTACATTCGGTGGTGAAACCTTAATGCGATATTATACAAAAAGAATAACCAAAAGCACAATAAGGTATATTACTTGTACCAAATGTTGTTTAATTTCCATTGCTGACACAACATTATAAAATAAACATACTTCTTTTGAAACAGATGATAAAAAAAAAGTGAACCGTTATGGGTTTGGATAACGGATTATCCATAGTTAAAGAAATATTTAAGGTTTGTGGTGCTTTATGAATTTTTATAGCAATCATGTTAATTTAGGTAGTGTTTGATTTGTTATTTTCATAGCAATCATGTTTTTACCTTTGTATATTTTAATAATACCTTCAAATAAAATTCATGCTTTGTCATTACGATGAGACTTGGGTTGTGCAAAAACTTATGGAGTCAGGTCATAAAATATCACGCCGTAAAGCTTGCAAGTTGTAGGATGTTGATGCAAAAGTAATAAAATATCATGTGCCAATTTCATTTCCGGCTTATGCTATAGAAGTAATATTGAACTATCATGCTTAGAGGTTGACTAGAACATGCCTTTTCCACTGAGATGTTTAGTATAAATAAAATGACCAATTCAAACTGGTTATTGGTACATTTAGAAGCATATGTAGGCAATCAATGCATATATTAAGAATTGTTTTCTATAATCACAATGTAAAAACATGTACCATGTACTAGAACGGAGAAGTTCATTTGCCAATGAACTGAATACAATATAAGTGATAAATAAGCATAGTCAGGTCATAAAATCACATTTACCATAGAAAATAGTAGATCACAATTTAGAAAGAAACATATTAATTACAAATATTTTTCTTTGTTGAAAATAATAAAATCCTCTCCAGTAATTTTCAACAACATACATATTTTTTGAAGTATTCAAAGTAACCTGAAATGAAAACACAAAATTACATAATTTTCAAAGGCCGAATAGTGCTCATCCAATTAACAAAATATATATATTTTAATGTTTGCTTTGAATTTTATAGTACTATAGACATTTAAAGGTTATTAGGATTATGAAGTAATCTGAATGTTTAATGTTTATGAAGGTGGAAAGTTATTTTGCACAGTTCAAAACAAACATAGATTGACACACAACAAAATATAAAGTTCATCTATTGGAAGAATGTCTATAAATTATTATATTCACACTTGTATATGTAAATATATAATAAGAATTTGAAAACTGTTATCCTAAAATGGAATGGTAATAAGAGGACAAACCACTACCACTTTTACCTAAGTTATACGAAACAATCAACACAATAATGTTGCATTATGGATTGCAATCATACAAAAGAGATGAATACAACGCAGTCCAAACTATAATTAACTCACATCCATTATCATGATTAAGAACTTGAAATACGATGATAGCTTAATTCAAAAGCATTTGAAAACTCTTGCTTGAATAGTTTATCAATTTAAATCATGTTGAATTAGGAAGAAAAAAGAATACTACCTGAAAAGAGTTATCTTTGGCTGCTATAGACACGGGGACTAAAGATAATGAGTTTCGCTGTAATCAAAAGGCAAAAGGAATGTCTGCTTCGAATCATTTTGATTCATCAACATTTAAATTATAATGACTTGAGCACTAGACATACAGTGATATATGCCAGATGTTAGTCGCCTGTTATTAATTTACTTGCCTATTGATTCTTTTTGGGTTGCAACTAAAAAGGAAAATTGTATGAAAATTAGTGAATAACAATAAGATGATAACATTAAAAATACTGGAGATTTTGTTGCCATTTATGTGAACTATGAAGCAAATGATGGAAACATGGAATCATTGACTTCTATTTAAAAACTTATAGGCTCATCAGACCACATTTATAGAAATAATTGCTTTGTATTTATACAGCGCATAGAGGAAATTGGAGATGTTTACAAATAGTTGATAATTGAGAAGTGGTGCGATAGCCACTCGCAGGCATCGCTCCACTCTAAGAAGTGAAAACAAATTTTGTTGTCAATGGGGTAGGTCCGCGTAACAGTATCCATATGTGGCACATGTTCATTTATTTGGTTGCTTAACTTAATGCACCCCAAATGACTATAATTTTGTTTATTTTATAGGCATACTATCAGTACATTGTAGTATGACGGTCTGCTCTGTAAAGTGACCATAAGTAACTTCCACTTTAAGCGAATAGAGTTCTTCCCATCGGCCCATGCCTCATCCTTTAAAATTCCATTCAACAAAAAGACCAACTGAAGAATTATATATCACAAAGTATTCCTCAAGCAAAATAAATTCGCAAAATATGGGCTGGAATTTTGGTTAAAAACTCTATCACATAACAAAGATGTACACTGCACATCAATAAAAGTTTTTAAACAGGGTATTTGCTCGGTTGATAAAACTGAGCTGCTTGGTTTTTATAAACTAAGCACACATCTTTGATTGTCCTGTAATGTGTGTGCATGATCAGTTTATGCTTAGTTAAAAATTTACAAAATATAATGGTTAACTAAAAGTATTTTGTTATCTAATTAGCAGAAAATCAATATTTTTAGAAGAAACATGCCTGTGATAATTGTTCATCATCTGTAAGAATTATTATCCATCTTAAAAAACAAAATTTCAATGATCAACCCAGAATTGTCTGATAATTCTATACCAATAAATAAATCAGGTTTCTTGTGTTTAAACCAAAGCACTATTAAACTTGAAAGGTTAGAATTACTTATTCAACACAGTTTTCAGGAAATCCATATCTATTAAGTTCACAAGATGGAGTCACACTTTATATGTAGTGAGTTCAACCCAGAATAGCTATGTGTTATATTAAGAGAGCATGGTTCGTTCATTGTTGATTCTTTAGTTAAGCATCGCCAAATTTATAGTAACATTCTTAATCTACCACAAACAATTAACAATTTTATGTGTGGATCTTGGTTTGGAAGCTTAATTAAGATTCATAGAGACGAAAACATTGTTACAATATGAATCAAGTCATAAAAGTTCAAATCAACTGCATCATTTTCTAAAGTTTAATCGGTAAATTCTGTTTGGTTGATTCTTTTTTCAATCCATAAATAAATAATTTAATATGATGTTAGTCTATACAAAGTCTATCATGTTAGTCTATGCAAAGCTTTTTTGTACTTACTGGGATTTTCTAAATTATTATTGTAATTAGTACTGATACTATAAGTCCCTTATAACCAAGTTAATACGGATATAAAATAAGTAAATAAAACTTATATATGCCACAACGTTGGGAAGAATATCTTTTATAGATAGAAAATAAAACATCAAAGTTATATATTTAACTCATGTACTGCTTTCAAGTAACCTATAAACAACATAATTAATCCATATATCCTAGATTTGTTATGGATAAGAATTAACTTTATTAGCTTAAATTAAGAAGATAGAAAATAAAACAACAAATAAACCTCACAATAATACACCGCCTCGTATTGGCATTGCTCCATCTCTGCCACGTATTGGGTAAAGGGAAAAGTCACCCAAATTACCGATGTTTAGTTGAGATTTGAATCATTGGCATAATCAATTCGACGCAATCTCCAGTTCGTCACTTTGTTGATGTTTAACTTGCCAGCAAAATTGACTTGACATCGTTGCGTAATGAAATAATCTAACAGATGTTGAAATTTAAATGTTTTCGACCTTAATAGATGAGAAGATTAAGGTGCTAGTTGTTCTGGAATGAAAGCAAGAGACCCGTCATAGTAAAGTAACCTAACCCGGACGATCATTAATGAAGACTAGGGTTAGGATGAGAAAAGAGGAATGGAGAGGATTAAAAGATGGTCTGTCAAAAGAATGGAGGCTAAAATTAAAAGCAACGAAAGAAGCTGGACAAGAAATAGAAAACGTGATTGATCATTTCACAAAATATACATGGAGCTTCTGCGCTCTTGAAATGCAACTCGATAATAATATAGTAGTATATATATTAATTTGAAATTTGATCATGGTTTGATGAACAAATATTATTAAATATATTAATAATGGTTATAAATATGTTAATCAATATACGATATCGACAAGCAATTAATTTGGATTAATTACATAATATTTAATTTGGCTTAATGAATTTTAGGCCCATCGCAAGGCTGATAATTTCGGCAGCAATAAGTGCCGTAGACGACTAAAATTGGGGTTAGAAGGGCTAGATAATGGATGGCTCGGATTGAGGGAGAATAAGTAAGAGATGAAATCCATACTTCTCTCCTTTCCTTCCACCTTATAAGCATTTCTAACCCCACACGATATTGATCTTATGGAACCTCCACGCAAGTCTTTGCTGGTCAAAAATCCTACTTCCCTCTCCATGTTTCATCAAGCTCAAATCATGTCAATTCAAACGCTATCGAATAGATGGTGGTCAACGGTTCAAGGATTAGCTCTCTTTTGAAGCGAAAATAGTTTCACGAGGCAGATATCACCATTTCAAGGTATACTTCAAGGCATTGGAAGTGAGGTATATTCCTGATCATAATACAATTATTTATGTTCTATTATAAGGTTTTATTACATACATATATGTTAAATTGTTAGTTAGGTGACAATTCTAATATGCGTTGACATTGTCACAAAATTGTTGGGTTTTATGAATGTCTAAAAAATTTATCAAATATGTCTTAGGTTAGAATGGATCTGTGATTATTTTAAAAAAACCATTATTTTAATTAGTATATAATATTTAAATAGATATATCTGTATATATAGTTCATAATTAATTGCAACATTATTCTTTAATCAAAGCGATCATAAGATTTTATATGTAAAGTATTAGGGTTGTGATACTTTTTGCAGTGATAAAATATATTTTTTATAATTTATTATTACTTAAATTATCATTTAAATCAATTTATTACATAAATTATATTAATTCAAATATATCATAAAAATTATATTTTGTACTATATAAAATAATATTAGCAGTAAAGAAACTTTTGCCAATTTTTTGTTTTTAGATTAATTTTTAAATTATAGCCAAAAGTAGAAAATCATTTTAAAACTATTTTTAAATCGAAAAATTGTGTATAAAAGCATAAAATATCATTTAGGATTTACTGGAAATTTAAAATTCGAAAAAATTCGAATAATTTTTAATTAATATTCTAATATATTTTGCATAAATATTTAAATAAAAATATATATTGAATAAAAAATTATATTTGCTGAACCGTGCGTAAGACCTAGTCTGTTATATGTATCAAAATATTTTTGAGTATTTTGTTGATATATATATATATTATTTTATTATACACATATATATTTAACTTAAAAAATTTATTAATACATTTGTGTGTGTATGTGTATTTTTTACGGCTTTAAAAAAATTATAAACATTTTAAAATAATTTCTTAATAGTTAAATAAGTCTATTATATAATATGTATATACAATATTAATATGTTATTCTCATGATTATATATAAATAAATATAGATATGTGTGTGTGTTTACTTATATAAAAAATTTAAACAAAACTATAATATATGCATATACATAAATATTTATAACATTTACATATAAATAATGATATATATTTAAACATACATACATTTGGATAATATATTTGCATATTGGATGTGCTAACGTGTCTATTGCGATGTAAATTCCAACATCTACACACGGACATATTGTAACTTGTACGGATTGATATGTTACACATGCACACACATATATTTTTGTATACGATACATACATATACATACATATACATACATACATACATACATACATAGATATATATATATATATATATATATATATATATATATATCATAACATAAGTTAAATAAAATTATACCAATTTATAAATTTAAATAAAATATAGAAATGTTCTAAATAAACTAGACTTCATAGGCCCAATAAAGATCTAATAAGGAATTATTTTGAAATTCACCCTTAACTTCCACCGCGGTCCGCCCTAGTTCTAATAGCTTCAAAGTGTTGTCCCCATTCCATAGGTATCCATTCGATTGCTTTATATAGTAAAAGTTTCATTCTTCGTGCAAATGATAATATCTAAACTTTGGAGATCGTACCATGCCTTGAACAGACTGGGACTACCTTTCTTCTTTCTTTCATTTCATTTTCCTTTTATTTTCGGGCAAAAATTCATCTCAGTATCGAGATGTTTTGGTCTGTAACGAGTAGAATAGCTTAGTCATATCGATGGTACTATATAAGCCAAACACTCAGTGCTTTTTTCTTTTGTACGCCATCACTTTTCAATTTCCTTTAGTCCTTCCTAATCGGTGCCGAACACAAGCGACTAAACCATCTTACCTCGAACTGCTCGCCGGTAACTCCACCAGATTGCCGCCGTCCTCTCAAAGCTGTCACCACCACCAGATCTGCTTTATGACCTCTATTGTTCCTTCTTGTGATCTCATCCCTAATTTCAACAAAATTAAGATCTAAATCTGACCCAAGGAATGTATTCGGCGATGGTGCTGCCTTAGTCTTGTCGGAGGTTATGCATAGCTATCAGCCAAGGTGGCTTCATGATCGGTGACACTTTAGGCTCTGGGATGTCCTAGGGTTCGATGCATACTTGATTAGAAGTAGGACTAAGTGCCAAAATTTCTACAGCTCCTTGTTTCGACCTTGTGTTGACATGGATCCCAATTCGGGCCATGCATGAGAATCCTTATCATGCTAGTGTTTAATTACCCCTACATCCTAACTGTTGAACTTGTCTCCTATAGAAGTTTGGTCGACTATCGACTCCACTTTGTTTTTTGATGGGATGGTTATCGTAAAAAGAACGACCACATCGAATGCGCTCTAGCATACGAAGAAATTCATTTCATTGCTCTTCCCTATATTGCACTTCCTATGTTCCTACAAAAGAACATTCTGCGTCACACTGGATAATGTGGTTTTGTTATCGATTATTCGACAATAACAAGTAAAATCCAACGCGTGACATGGCTCGTATTCTAGCACAAGAGGGCTATCTACATAGAATGGTATGTTCGTCATGTACATGACTTATGACCCATATTATATAGATTGGTAATTCTAATTTCCCTGGTTAACATTCAGAATCCGATTGGTTAACACATATTGACATCCATTGGATTCTGGGCATCGGTCAAATGGGTTCACATTTGAAATAAAAATTCCAAAAGAGAACATACATAACTGTGTTGAACATAAAGTATTCATGTCCAGAATGACATGTCACTTTCCTAGATTCAACATCAGAGTCAGGTCGCAAATTCCTCCTAAAGTCGGGTCTACCACTACTCAGGATTCAACTCCTACATCTGTCGGTCCTATGCATTTGATAACCATTGAATTACAGAGATTAATCATACTAGTGAACCAATTCAAGACTAGCATCCTCTTTTAAATGAACAAATTGGCCTAAGTGTTTTGGATGATCCACTTGAACAAATGTTAATGGTTCTAACTCGGAAATCACTTCGAACCATCTTTTGACAACACAGGATTCTTAAAAGCATTTTTTTGCTTCCTACATATGGCTAATGGGATCATAATCCTCTAATAGGCTCTATGACCCGCAACAAGTATTTGTGCTTAGGTAGCGTTGTACCACCTTTCAATCCATTGCTCCGTGCGTTCCTTCAAGAGCTTAGGCTCGCTCTTACCCAAGTTCATCCCAACGGATATGCTCTGTTGAGCTCTTTGTGATTCTTTTTTATGAACCAATTTCAGCGACGTCCGTCCTTCATAGAGCTTATGCATGTCCTAGACTTCAAGAAACGGTGTAAATCGCCTTCCTGCTTGATTACAGAAGCCTGGTGCTAGTGCAAGATCATTGAAGTGCTCCATAATAAGTATTCATATTTCAAGAACGAATATCTCTTTGTTTGATGTCCATATGGCTTCAACAAGCTCCGGATTTTCGTAAGTAAGACCTCTTCCTTTCAATTCTTCCCCATACTTGGACCTTCTTAATCTAACTATTTAACTTGTTACTGCCTTCATTCATAGATATTCCTTCTCGAGACATGAGCATAGAGCATTCTGAAATTCTTAAAAATCTCAAGAGTGTTCACATCCAATATCCCTCCACCACTATTTCCCGACGAAACTTTTTACGTCTCGATCGTTTTGTCATTCCTGTCGAGATTTTGCTAAGTAGTTATAGCATGCAAACTAGGTCTTCTGCCCCCGTTCGTAGCTTTGGCGATGACATCTAAGTGGGCGTTGG
This sequence comes from Allium cepa, assembly GCA_030765085.1. NCBI lineage: Eukaryota > Viridiplantae > Streptophyta > Magnoliopsida > Asparagales > Amaryllidaceae > Allium > Allium cepa. The sequence continues at coordinate 844,470,506 of CM060928.1, read as the reverse complement.
AGGCCCATCTGGCACAACAAACATCGATGAGTCTGGGGATAGAGGAGTAAAAACATGCATTGATAGCAAAGTGCAGGGAGAAGGTGAAGGGAGAGTTGAATGGAAACCACCCATAAGAAGGATGCAAGAGAGGAGAAGTTGAATATGAAAAGGTAGAAGATGAAGCTGATGAAGGAGGCGACGACGATGATGAGTCCGACCAAGAAGGAGACGAGTTATACGGAGAGACATCTCCAGAAGGCACCGAACATCCTACCTCACCACATCCAAAATGAATAATTATCAAGACCTCTCAAAATACTGTAGAGCCAAGAACAACTCTAGTAACCAAGGCGATTCCTCTGACTGGTTCTTTAGGCAATATCTTTTGCTCGTAGAGCAATTCTGACATTCTCGATTGTTGATCTCCTTAAGGACGGCTCTTCTGGCTTCAGCTTTCCCTTTTTGGACATCCTCATCGAAGAAGGCAAGACTCCAACCCTAATTCCTTTCAAGCATGGTCCATAGAATACTTAGGTGGACACTAGCACTCCATACACTTCTAAATATCAGGAACACACATTCCTTGCATTCGCTTTCATTCCAATGTTCCAAAGCTAATACGATCCCTTTTTCATTTCAGGCACAATGGGCTGAGATTGATTTGGTTATCTTCATCACGGCATTCCCGAGAAAAGGAAACGTATTCTTATCCATACTTGCCTTATTCTAGCTATTGAAAGGAGTGTGAAACAAATAAAGAGAGGTCCCATCGAAAGGAAAGGAAACACAGGGCAGAAATCGACTGCCAAGCTAAAAGGGATAGGAGAAAGAGGCTGACTAAAGAGAAATAAGCCTATGACCATGGGAAGAGATATAAAGATTCACATGATCATCATCATTCCTCTTTTGGCATTCCTCCTTCTCAATCTCAGCCACAACTTCCTTCACAATAAAAAATTCTAGCACACTTTGTATGACTACCTCCATTCCTCCTCTCCCTTAATCCAAAGATGTTTCAGTCCGTCCAGCTCCTATTCCAAACTCGTTGAGCCGCATGCAAGATTCTTTCCCATAACTTTGCTTGACCGGGGCCATGTTCAACCGTGATATCAAGGACATTCCGAAGGAGGAGGCAAATTATAGGGTTGGATGGGTTTAAAATCTCATTGACCAGGGATACAAGTGGAAGAAACTTTGCTTTGCCCTCTCTAATGTCAATCGAATCAATCAAATGGACATCCAATCATTCGAGTTTGAAAAGAGGGCTATGATCGCCTCATAGAAGGATATAAGAGGGTTCGGAGAAGGTTGAGAAAGAGAGAGACGCGGCTTTGGCATCTGAGAAAAAGGCCCAAGGCCTAATGACAGAAATGAAGAATGCTTATTGCTAGGCCAAGATTGTGATGAAGAATATCATAAAGACTGCACATGAAGGCAAAGTTGCTCTCAAAAAGTAGCTAACATCCATAGACCTTGACCTTCTAGAAAATGACAAAAATATCAAGGACCAGGAAACCGAAGTCCAAAAGCTCTATATCGAAAAGAAGATGCTTGAACCGAAATTGCTTCTGGTGAAAACAGAGAGATTGGAGGCTCAAGTCGATTACACTATAGCAGTGCATGACCTGAATGAGCTAAAGGAGCAGAAGGCTAAAGAGAGGTAAGAATTGAACGCTATCCTTCAACAGTTCTTTACTAATGCCATCCGATATAAGAACTTGAAGTGGTTGAGAAGTACATATGCCATTACCCTTATCAATTTTTAGGAGGCGATACTACGCTATGCAGAGACATTCGATGAAGGCTTCATTGAAGATGAGCTAAAATCCAAGTACCTCTATGCTGAGGACATTTTGAAACTTGAAGAGGGAAGGGTGATTCTGGCTGAAGGTGATGTCGCTGCTAAAGCTGAACTGAAGCCCCTACTGCTCCAAATGCTTGGGGCAGGTAGAATCTCCTTTAAAATCTTAAGAGCCTGCAGTAAAGTTTACATAGTTTTAGGAGGACAGCTATGAGGCCACCTAAATTGTTCCAATTTCTACAGCTACTGCTCATGTTGAAACTTATATTCCCTCCTTTGTCGACCAACCGATGCAATCAACACTTGAAGTGGGGGAAACCAATAAGTCTCCTACTCAACAATTAAGCCCGGGTGAAGGTATATCCCTTGTCTCACCAGTGTTTGAGATACTCCAGTTTTTGCCTGAGACTACTACTATTCTTTACCACTCTATTTGCAACCTTATAGGTCGTCGTTCTCTTTTACTTCCTCCGTCGCCAACTACTTAAGGTTCGGGCCCTATTGCAATTACAATCTATTCAACCTTCGTGGTCGTAGGAGTAGTCGCTCCAAGCCTTCCCTCCAGCTCCATTATTGGTTCCATTAAGAGAGAATTGCAGATTTGGTGGGATTGGACGACCCTTCCCAGTCCTAAAGGAAGACATCACCGGCACCTCGGGCCCTACCAGATCCATTTTCATGGTAGAGAAATCAAAGCTTGATATTTCTAAAGTCAAAATCAAGACCGAGCTCGAACTTGAAAATCCTGCTGCAACCGAGGGTCAAAGCTTTCTTCAAGAGTCCTTCCCATTAAAATCAAGGCCTCGAAGGGCAGCGACTCTGGTGTCATTACAAAGACCTCTGAGCCCTCTATTGACCATCCTGATAATCCTACCACCATTACTACTGAAGGTGACACCACCCCTTTTGGAGGCAGCACACCCTAGGATGAGAAGGGCCAGAAGAGGCCATGCAATGACTCAGGTAGTGAGGCTGGTAAGAAAAAGAAGTGGGCTCATAAGAAATAGGATCCTCTGCAATCTTATAGTGACAATGAGACAGACTCAATTTGTCATCTTTTGGATTGTAGCTTTGCTTTTCCAGTTAGTTGTACCTAATCCATGATTGTGTGGGACCGGCCCCCATGTCCTTTGTATGTAAAGTCAGTATTCAATGAAATACTATTTTTATATTTCAGTCTCTATTTCGTTTACATTTCCGCAATTTATATATTATTCCTGCCCATATACAATTGCTTGCATACATAGTATAATTGCTTGTACTACAATTTATCCATATTATACATGCCTGTGCCTGTGCAATGCTTTTACTTACTGCAATTCTATACATATAAGTAGATTTCCTGCAATTTCCTTAGTTATATTCGATTAATCGGTTCTATTTTATAGTTGCCAAAATGCTTCTGTTTGGCCAAACAAAACTATTATTTAACCAATTCTGTGGTTATTCCAGTTTATTCCAGGTCGAGTTTCCTTTGATCAATAACCAGTTATAAGTAATCTGAGTTCTGTTTTGTTCCTTATTTTTGGGGAATAACGGTTAGGATGTTAGTATCTTGATGTCTCTGATCCCGCCAATAACCTAGCATGATCGATATTATCCATAGATTTCCACTATTCAACCTTGGCCAAGCATGTCTTACTAAGCATGAGCGTAACCACACCTTTGGTAATTCTATTACATACCAAGTCCTATCTTCGCGACTTGGTTTTCTGATGCTTGAATCCAAGCGTCATTCCTTGACCTGGCCTACGTTCGAGTATCCGTCGAAGGTTAATAGTTTAGGGCAAATTATTTGGTTGCTCCCAGTTCAATTATACTCTTCTGGTCCTAATCCTGGAATGGAGGAGTCTGACGGTACCTATTTCTAGGTACTCGTTTTCAATCTTGCTTATTTTTGTATTGATCAAAATCATCCTCCGACCATCCTCGCTCATCCTCAACCGAGCATGTTTTGCCGTGCAGAAAACGCGATCATAAATATCCTTGTTGTGCACCCATTCTTATCTCCAAGAATGATGCTCTAGATGCCTATCTCCAGGCATCCTCTCTCAGTCTCACTTGTCTCCGAACGTAGATCGAGAGTATCCTTTGACCATCCTTTCTTATTCTCGGCCTAGCGATCCTACTAGACCATAAGCATGGTCATCAAATTTCCATCCATGCACCAGTTCTATCTTAGGAAACTGACACTTTTTGCTACCTGCCCCTGGATATTCCTCATTGACCTTGCCTATTTCTAGAAAATAGTCAATACCGAAGGAATAGAGTTGAATTATCCGATCAAACCTTGTGGTTATGCCACCCAGTCCCGATCTTGAACTAAAGGAGTCGACACTGATTTCCAGGTACTTGATTGCAATACTTATCCCGCAATATAGGATTTTTCTTACAAGAACATGGTTTTATTAGTTCAAGAAGCTAACTTTTATTGATAAATAAAAGACACAGCGAGTACTTCCTTATTACATTGCCCCCAAGTCTTTGGGTGGCTTATTTGTAGAAAATAAATTAAATCTGTTAACTGGGTTTTTAACCAGGCAAAAATCAACTAGAGTTAGAACATCGAGACAAAGATGGAATGACTTGAAATCTTGAGAGCACACTTAAATAGGGCATATAAACAATTCAGAGAAATTTCAACCAAGTTGGAATTAGCACGAGAAGTAGGTATCGAGCTCTTGAAGTCGGTGATGACTTCACATACATCCATATTTCATCCTCAAACTTTGCATAAGCCCTTCTTTGCCTATTTCAAGTGTACCTAAAAGATATCAAAGTATTCCGAACGACTGATTACTAGAATTGAGGATTTATTAGTCTGAATAGCAAAACAAGTCAAGCAATGAAGGAACTATCATTAACATCAAACATAAATCCACTCCGACATCATAGTGCAATCCATAATCAAATAGGATGAAGCTTACAAAAGGAATCAACCCACCTAGCTTTAACCATAGATGTCGGCACCGATCAGAGAGGGCGGTACCAACATGTGTAGTTAACCCAGATAGGTTCACGAATTCACATACTCTCTTAGGCCTCTATCTGCACTCTGCTCCAACTCTTCTCTTAGTCTAATACAGCTGCTACCTCTATAAATACAAACTATAGAGCAACCAAGAGAGGATCTGGTTTCTTCCATTACTATGTGGAAGCTCCATCTCTTCTTCATCTTCTTCCTCTACATAATAGTCACCAAGGCAGCTAATTTAGGCAATTCTACGGCTTAGAGTCAATCTAACCCTTATTGCCATAAAGTGGACATATGCCAAATATTGCCTAACCATTATAAAATCTTGTGCCTCTCTTCCTTATTGTTTTTTATTTTCTTTTATTATTACTTCTATCTGCTAGATCTAGGTCTCGCAAGTTCCCTACATATTATTCTTGTGTGTTGATCCATTTTTGGCATTAACATTCTGGTGCTTTCATTGGGAGAATCTGAACCCAAGCTTAAATCTAGCTTGCTATTTTGGGTTAAAAGAGATCTAATTGTTAGATCCAGGGAATTTTCTTTGAAGATTCATGGGCTTGCCATCAGAGATCAGTGGCACCTAAATAGTAGAGAACTACTTCTAAAAGATTCATAAAAGCAACAATTGGTGGTGATAACGCAAACCCCCAACTAATCGAAATAAACAATGCTAACAATCATCAATCAGATATTAATACTGGAATTCTAGCACCAAGTTCCTCCGCTCAACATGATGTTGTTGCTAAAGGAGAGCTTAATCAGATGGTTAACAAACTTAACGAAAAAACGACTGATAGCCAAAAGGCTCTCATAGATAAGATTGATACTTTGCTCGTGCTGTAGCCACTGAGTGCTCTGAGAGCTAGATAAGAAACTGTAGCTGCTATGGAACAAGATAATTCCTTTGTTTTAGGCTTGAATAGGAGAAACTATAAACAAAACCAGAAGAAGGTTGTTGGTGGAGCTATAAGAATCATAATAGAAGGCAATGGAAGTACTCCTCCTGCTGGAAAGTAGCCTGTTGTAAATCCAAATCTTGGAGTGAACACTCGTCAAGTGAACAATGCAATGCTTGTTTCTAACTCTAAAGATGACATGCAACTTGATGATGACAGATTGGAACTATATGGATGTAAATAGGCGAAATGACGAAAATGAAGTTCAAACTACCCCAGTAAGACCAATCGTGCGCTAATAGGACCCTGCAAGAGTTGTTCTTCTGGAGAATGAAGAATCTAGGCATCAGCTAGCGAATAGAGACCATTTGCGGAGTCAAACACTTAGTGTAGCCCCTAATAGCTGACTTGTAGACCACCGTGCTAATGAGGAGTATATGGTTGACATGGTCAAACAATTATTGGAGAAGAGTAGGGGCAGAAAGAATGAAGATCAAGGTTTCCACGCCAAGCCGAACTCCGTTCACTGAAAACGTTCCAAGGGAAGAATATCCTAAGAAATTCAGTATGTCCAGTATTCCGTCATATAGCAGAACGGAGGACCCTAAATAACAATTTTGTAAACATGAGTGGAATATGGATGAGCTAAGGCGACAGATGTTGTTCTTTGTGGATGTTTCCCTATCTTCTTGGAGAGAGTTGCTTCCATGTGGTTTATTAGACTTGCACTAAGATCCATTTCCACTTTCGAGGAATTAACAAATAGGTTTCTAGAAAAATTTAGACTCCATACTACACGACCAAAAATTGTGAAGTCCTTATATGGCTTCTTCCAAGGGCCCAATTAGTCATTGAAATCTTTCATGAACCGGTTCAACATCACGGTTACTGAAGTAAGCAATCCAAAGGTGGATATGATTTTTATGGCTTTGGTTAGAGCCATTCACCCGGATATGGACTTTGGTAGAGGGATTAAAATGAAACAACCCACTACCATGGAGGAATTCCACCGAAAGCTAAACTAGTTCATAAGACTAGAAAAGGCAAGTATGGTTGATGGCAAATCTATCGATGAGCAATCAAAGGAATTGTTTCGGAGCAATGTTGTAGTTAAGAATGATAAAAATAGTTTTGAAGCTACAACGAGAAAGAATTCAAATCAGAAGAAGAGGAATCAGAACTCTGTTAGGCGCAATGGGAACTGTAAATGTCTAAGGAATCTCATACCTGAGGATTATACATCATTGAACAATAGCTTGGAGAACATCTACCTTGCCACTTAGGGAATTGAGCGATACAACAAACTGCCCAAGCGGGAGGCGTCTGAACAACAAAAGAAATCGAGAAAGTTTTGTCCCTTTCACGAGACACACGCGCATAACAAAAATGCATGTAAGCATCTAAAGGACTTAATCGAGGAACTAATAAGGAACAATAGGCTCCAGTAGTACATGAAGAAACCACAAAATTCTGACCAACCTGCTGGACCCCAAGTTCCTAGCAATCAAGGAAATCAGGCCAGACCTAATGGAGTAGGGACTTGTCGAACTGATCAGAGGCTCGTCGTAAGTACCATCACTGGAGGACCCACTCAACGCAGAAGAGTTGGGGTGAGGTAGGCCGATACGCTAGTTCTTTGAAGCACACCCCCACGAAAACCTGTTATGCCATTGAAGATGAAGCCCTGGTTAAACAACGAAAATTGATAACTAATGATATCGTATTTCAGAACTGAGATACTGAAGGTATAGAGGCCCTAACTCTTGACTCAATGATGGTAACAATTGGAATCAGGCTGGCAGTTTTTCCTAGAGTGTTAGTTAATAGTGGAAGTTCGGTTAACATCCTTTTCTGGCAAACGATCGATCGGATGAAGATCAGCATGAATGATGTGATTGCTTGTAGAATGAAGATTCAGGAATTTATAGGCGAGCCAAAACAGCTAGTTGGGATGATCAACTTACCTGTAGAACTCGAAGAAGGAGAACGAACGGTAGTTCTTATTCGAACGTTCGTGATAATCAATGAATTCTCAACTTACAACGCTTTCTTAGGCCGATGGCCTACCCTGATTTCAGAATAGCTTTTGTTCCACGGTGCCTTATAATGTAGTTACCGATGGAAAATGGGGTTGTAGTGGCAAGAGAAGACCTAAGCATGGCAATAGAATATTACGTCGTCGAATTGCACAAAGCCAAACAACATGAGAAAGGGAAGAATGTGGGAAGACTCTCTACATTCGTGACCCACAAGCATAGCAATTACAGAAGGGCCCCTAGCTCGAGGACCATAGTCACTTTGAAAAGAGTATGGACCCTAGAAAGAAGAATTCAGGGGATGAATGGGAAGCATTGACGGAGTTTACGGCTGCCGTCCCTATCGACATAGACGATCTAACTCGGGTCCTGAAGATAGGATCACAACTTGGAGTCAAGATGCAAAACAAACTGATAAAATTTCTTTGTGCCAATGTGGATGTGTTCGTTTAGACCATTCCGACAAGTGTGGGATATCATCGAAGATAAGGTGTCAGACACTTAATTTTGACCCCAAATTCACACCAATAATGTAGAAGAGATGCAGTTTGGGTCCGGAGCGATCTGTTGCATTGAAAGACGAAGTGGATAAGTTGTTGGCCAATGGCTTTATTCATGATGCAACATATCACGAATATGTGTCAAACCCTGTATTAGCTAAGAAATCGAATGGGAAGTGGCAGACTTGTGTCGACTACTCGGACTTGAACAAAGCTTGCTCGAAGGATAGTTTTCCACTACCTAGAATCGACGAGTTAGCTGATGGAACCGCGGGACGTGAGCTGCTCTAATTCATGATGCCTACTCAGGATACAATGAGATTATGATGCATGAACCCGATCAAGAGAACACCAGCTTCATTACCGACTTGGGACCGTACTATTTTCATATAATGTCGTTTGACTTAAAGAATGCTGGTGCTACTTACTAAAAGGTAGCGAATGCAATGTTCAAGAATCAGATTGGATGAACAATGGAGGTATATGCGGATGACATGCTTGTAAAATCACGAGTATTTGCAAACCATCTGGCTAATCTGTCGAAAATGTTTGAAATCATTCAGAAGTATAGGATGAAATTGAACACCTTGAAGTGCTCAATTGGTGTTTCATCAGGAAAATTTCTCGGGTTTATAGTAAACGCGAGCGGCATTGAGGCCAATCTAGAATAGATCGTTGCATTATGGAATGTCAGATCCCCATAGATAAAAAAGGAGTTGCAGAGATCTGAATGGGAAGATTGCATCATTAAGACACTTCATATCCAAAGAAATACATATATGTATACCATTCTTCGATGCAATAAAGAAGGGTAAAAGAACTTCGATTGGAATCAAGACTGCCAAGTAGCATTTAAGGAATTACTTGGCACATGGAGACACCTTCGGACGTACCTGAACCAGCAGACAGGGAAGATCTATTTGTGGCAGTGTCAGCACATGCGTTAAGTAGAGCACTTGTGCGTGAAAAGGTTAGGAATCAACAACTTGTCAACTACATCAACAAACAGTTCACTAGAGCTGAACGAAACTACCCAAAGTTAGAAAAGTTAACAATTGCTTGTTGATAGCATCAAGGAAGCTGTGGCAGCATTTCTGAGCTCATCCCATCAAGGTGTTAACGGATCAATCCTTGAAATAGGTTCTCTACCGACCCGAGACATCAGGACGACTTTTGAAATGGAATATTGAGTCAAGCTAGTATGATGTAACTTACTATCCCCAAAGAGCGATTAACGAGTGGGAGTTAGCGAACTTCATCGTCGAGTTCAAAATTCGAGATGACAAAGAGGAGGACATGGTGGTTGTAGCATCATAATGGAAATTGTTTGTCGATGGTGCATCAAATTAATTTTGCTCAGGAGCGGGATTCATGCTTGAAATTCCCATAGGACGGTTGATTTATTATGCTCTAAGGTTAGAGTTCCCTGCTACCAATAATAAGGAAAAGTACGAAGCGTTAATAGCGGGGTTGAAGATTTTGAAGGAACTCGAAATTACAACTCTCCATATATACAACGATACTCAATTAGTCATCTATCAAGTGAAACAAGAGTATCAGGCTAAGGGTGCGAACCTTGCCTTTACCTGTCAAAGGCATGGGAATTACTCAATGATATCAAACATTACATGATAACTCATATTCCCACGGAGCAGAATGTGAAGGCCAATCACTTGGCAAAGCTGGCCATTTCTAGAGATGCACAATCGTTGGGTCTGGTTCCAATGAAAGTATTATCGGCTCCCAGCATTGGTCAGATGAATGTTGATTGGGTTTTGGAAACTACAGAAGAGGAGGAATCATGGATGCCATCGATCAAGGACTTCCTACTCAGAGGAATACTCCCAAGGAACCGAAACGAATTATAGAAGATCCTTCAAAAGGCACCACAATCGTACTGTAAGATGAAGTACTGTATCGGAGAAGGTTCTCCACTCCCTTACTTAAATGTATGATCAAGAATAAAGTTGATAAATTCCTCATGAAAATTCACGAAGGCAATTGCGGTGACTACACCTGGAGGGGGTGGACATTGGTAAAAAAGGCTCTCTATTATGGATAGTTCTTGCCAATAGTAAACCAAGATGTGACAAACTAGTCTAGATGATATGATCAATGCCAAAGATACATAAAGATACCGTGAACCCCATCTACGGAACTAACACAAATGGTCAGTCAATGGCCGTTTGCAATTGGGGAATCGATCTAATTGACATGTTACCAATAGCAAAAGGAGGAGCTAACTAGGCCATTATTGTAGTTGATTACTTTACAAAGTGGGCCGAAATGGAATTGCTTGCCATGATAACTACTAAAAAGTTAATTAATTATGTAACTAAAAACATTATCTGTAGGTTTGGAGTACCACAAAAAATCATCACGGATAATGGAACTTAGTTCGAGAGTGCCGAATTCAAAGATTTCTGCAAGTGTTACCGAATCGAGAAGAACTTTTCTACGGTAGCGTACCCATAGGAAAATGGGCAAGTGGATGTAGTAAACAAAATAATGAAATCCACCATAAAGAAACAGCTGACAAAAGCTAAAGGGAATTAGGTCGATAAACTTCTGCTTGCATTATTGGATTATAGGACGACACACAAATCTACGACTAGATACTCCCCCTTTGCGTTAGCTTTTGGTTTAGAAGCTACGATACCAGTGGAATTATAAGTCCCATCTCATCGCAGTAGGCATTTCAATCAGAGAGAAAACGAGCAACTACTGCTTGAATCACTTGATCAAATTGATGAGAAGAGGAAGGAAGCTGAGTTTTGAACCGCTGCTCATCAGAGAAGGGTGGCACGGCATTTTAATACCAAGGTTCAAAACCGTACCTTCAAAGTGGGAGATCTCTTCCTAAAATGGATCTTCCCGAGTATGGGAGTACTTGGCCCAAATTGGAAAGGACCCTATGTGATCGGCCAGAAACTTGGAGATGGAACATTCAAGATGATAACGGTTGATGGAATTCTGATTCCCCATGCTTGGAACGGTGACTTGCTGCGGCATTACTATATTCAATACTTATCTATGTATTTTCTATTTTTTCAATTAAGCCATCTAAGGACACTGAGAGCATTGTAAATAGGAAGGGCTTGCCTTTTCTTTTATTAATAATATATTTGTCTTCTTGAACCAATGGAACTGTGTTCGTGTAAGTAAATTGTTGAGTCGATGGAGAAAATCGACTTAAACCACCAGATCGACGGGGAAAATTGATCCATGCCTTCTGAGAACTAGCATTACTCTGGTAACGTCAGAAAGGCCCATCTCCTTGTGCACCACCAGTAAGCCACACGATGCTGCTTGAACCGATGGAATCGTGTTCAAGTATGCAATACTCCTTGTGTGCCACTAATAAGCTACACACCTTTGCTTGGACCAATGGAACCGTGTCCAAGTGCGCAAAATTTCTCATGCACCATCAATAAGCCATGCATCACTTCTGGAATCGATGGAACCACACTCTTGCAAGCAACACAGATGCCACACGACCAAGAAAATATTTCCCAATCTCTAGATGGGGAGTATAAACCCTCAAACCGATGAGTAGATGGAAAAATCGATTCAAAATCTTCTAAGTACTAGTGCTGCTCCAATAATGCTGGGAAATTCTTTTATTCTCTACTAATCGATGTTAGCCCGGTAACACCGAGAGTACATACAAACTTTCTAAGAACTAACATTGCTCCAGCAGTGTCGAGAAAGTTTCCTATCATAGGATTAAAAGAAATCAGCATTGCTCCAGCAATATCATGAAAGTCCAAATCGCCTAATCGATGGAAACACTAGAAGAAAGTCTAATTAATTGAGCTGTTTGAAAGTTTCTGAAGATAGAAACTAATATGAATAGGATCTAAACATGGAACTTGGAAGAATCCAGTCATAGTCAAGGAACAAAATGCTTAGGATCGAGCATTAGAACTATGGGTTTCTGGAGATAGGAGCCTATTGTGTGACTCAAACTGGGGTTAATCGAACAAGTTGCCCAGAAAAGCCGATCTCTATCCAATTTCTATAACCCTAAGTTCGGAGTAACCAGCCCTATGGAGTAGGGAGCATACATATACCAACGCATGATTAGGAAAGGCTAAACCGATATACGCCACAGTTCTATTATGTCGAACAGAGTATTTTGGCAAATCATAAGAGTGACGAGTAATGTAATATGCTAAATAACTGTAGGAATACCATTTACATGCATAGAGTTGTGGTAAATAAAGATATGGCACAAACATAGGAGTATATGGTATAGGAAATTGCAATATAGGCAATCGTATTATATACACAGGTAGTTATTTACAAACAAGCATAGTACATAGAATGCAGAAAAATTATTGCAATAGAAATGATAATCTTTCACTACTAATATCATTTTATGTACAGACGCAACAAATAGTATGGGCCACTCCCGCACAACGTCGATCGGTTTTATACGTCACAGAACAAAAACACAAACAAAAATAGAAAGTACAGACTCTGTACTTGTGCAAACTCGATCTACTCAAAAACATACAAAAATTAAAAATCCTCCCCTCTATTGGACCTCAGTCGCATCATCAATTCTTCCCACCGTGGCCACCTTTACCGACCTTGCCCAGATGAGTCGAAATTTTCTTCTTCTTTCTCTCCTTGCCAAGGGTAACGACACCCTCTAAGGATGCAAACTCTCATCTTATGGCAGGACCTGAACCCTCAGAACCTCTTGTAGCGGCATCCCCATCCTTTGACACCCGGAGCTTGATTGTAGTCGAAGTCTTGTGCTTTTCTTCCTCCTTCTCCTTCTTCACCTACAGCCCCTTCTTTTCCTTCTCAAGTTTCCATGCCATCATCTCCTTGTCAGTTGGATCTGACTCACCAACCACTAGCCCCTCTTCTTTTAGAGACACGAAGGTGTCCTCCAGGTTGTACAATGCTGCTACTTGCTTGAAATTGAGCCCGAGCCCAGAGATTGTGACATGAATTGTACTCGAAGTCACTACGGAGACAGCTGTGGAAGTAATAAAGATGGTAGAGTCTCCCAAGCTCTATGCAACTAGAGGAGGAGGTGGGAGAGATGGTTGTCATACAAGTTGGGAAACACAGCGGTATAGTTTAGTAAAGGATTATGAAGTGAACCAGAGCTTCTGGAGTACTGGAAAAACATGGGAAATACCCGAGCCGGGAGTTTACTCATGAACTTGAACTTTGAAATCCTTTGCTTTGGTTCCTATTTTAGTGGGTCGTTCGATAGTTAGAGGAAAGTACGGTTCACGAAGAGTTTCGGAAGATGGATGCGTTTGGTCAACATTAGAGCTGATAACTGTGGACGCCGAACTGATTGTTGCTTGCCCTTGAGATTTAGGAACATTTATTTCACCCTGACTCGAAGAACTTGAGCCAACAACGGCTTTAGTGGTGGTATCAATGGCATCCTTCCTTCTGTGTTCTCGTAGAATCTCCCTACCAGCCGCTAGGAAGTCCATCCTCAGAATTGAGATAAGCCGCTATAAACTCTTCTTCAGATTGCATATCCTTGGCTTGCTCTGATCTAATTAATACTTCTTCCCAAACTAAAACAAGATTCTGAGGATAATCATTTCCGAGCCACTTCAAACTGCCCTTGTTTATAACATTGCAATGGCATCCATTTGGCTCATCGCTTCATTATGCTCCTCTTGAAGGCCCGAGAGTTCCAATCATGGTCGATCTTGATCTTCAATTTATCGGATGTGATTCGTTCTTTCTTCTTGGCCAGACTTGCGTACTCCTCATGGAGTTTGTTGAATCACTAGTTTTGATTCATGACAAGATGGTTCAGAAGCTAAAGAAGAATTTGCATTCATACATGACAAAAAGAAGACAACATAGGATCAAGACTACAACTCTATGCTTAAAGTAAATATTATATGTGTTGAGTCTTAGACATATGTTAAAATCAATCCTCAAGTTTTCAATTTTTTAATTTTTTCTTTACAAACAGAGTTCACTGTGCAATATATGCACAGCCAGTCGACTGACTATTCATGCCAGTCGACTGACTGTGCATATGCACAACAGTGAACACTGCTTATAATTTTAAACGGGCAAATATTTTTAAATTTTCAAACACCAGTCAACTGATCAAATATACCAATCGACTGAACCGACTTCAACTGTCAAATTTCTGAATGGACACCTTCTTTCATGAAGAGTTGCACTACGTCAACAGTTGTCTCTCTTGGCTGAAACTCTTCACTAAGAGTTGCATCTCTCTAAAAATTATATATAGGAGCTATCTCATACTTCATGATTACCAATTTCGGATTCTAATTCTTTCTATTCTCTCTTGTGATTACTCTAGTGCTCTCATACTCTTCACTGCTTTGAATCTTTGAGTTATACTTTATATACTTTGATTCTTAGCAATATTCTTCCTTTCAGATCTTCACATACTCTTTATATTCCTGAGGAATTGACTATAGGAAGTTTGTAATCTTAATAGACAAATCAGTGTTATCAAGAACACATTGAGTCAACTACTTTTATACTTTATTAAAGTCCTGTTCCGCTACTCAGGCAAGGGAAAGTCCTCTTCTGCTGCTGAGGAAAACATCCTGTTCTACTGCTCAGGTGTTGTTTACCTATTCCTCCGGGTTAAGTGAGGGTATTGTTAGTTAAAACCAGAAGTTAGTCTGGGACTGGACGTAGGACAGTGCTCCGAACCAGTATAACATCTCTGGTGTCATTTTATTTACTGCATTTATATTCCGCATTATTTACTGTTTATACTCTACATTACTGTTTATCCATATTATACGGTCCTACACACTTTCATTTGGTATTAGAGCCTGGTATTCTAGAGGTCGTAACAATATCCTAGAATAAATGGCTACAAAGAGATCTAGTCAAGGCAATAAGAAGAGGAAGAGCAATAAAGAAAAATCAAAGGAGCAAACAAACAAATGCTTCATGGAAAAAGATAACGATGTTAGTGATCTAACTTTTGATGATATGATAGAAATAAATTCAGAACTTCTAGAAACTTTAAAAAGTCTCAAAAGAAAATATAAGGAAGCTCTAGAAAATCAGAAGAAAGCAGAATTCGAAAGAGATATGCTTGAAGACGAGAAGAAAATATTAAAAGAAGAACTTGAGAAAATTCAAGATTCACTCTTTGACAATTCTCAACTCGCTCTATTAAGTCAAGAAATAGAAGCTCAAAAAGAAAAGAATAATGCTCTAGCTTCTGAGAATCATGAGTTAAAAAAATAATTAAAATTGTTGAGTTAGATAACACTAGTCTCAAAACTAAGCTTGATGGCATTACTACAAATATTTTCAATTTTAATAAAGGGAGAGAAAATTTATCCAGGATTATTGAAAATTCTGCTTCAAATAAGAAGGGATTAGGTTATTTAAGAATTCAAAAGCTCACAATGATAAAAGTGGTTTAGGATATAATAAAACTGATCGTAGAAATAGCACTAGTTATGCTTTCATGTATAGTAAAAATGATAGTGCTAGTACTAAATTTCGAGTAAAGCCTAAATCCAATTTTTATAGAAATTCAAATACTACTATGACCTATAATGTTGATAATTTCTCTAGAAGTACAAAATCATTAACAGGAAATATGAAAAAAAATTATCTTAGTATTTGGGTTCCTGTTAATTGGAAAAATAGAGAAAAATACATTGGTGATTATTTTGATATGGTAGTTAATAATGAATTATATTTATAAAGGTTCAATTACACCCAAATGGGTATGGTTTCCTAAAAATTAGGAAATTATAAGAACCTTGGGTATCGCATGCTTTAAATGTTAATTTTTTTCCTGATACCTTACATAATAAGTAGTAGTCATTTTGTTTTATATTGCTCTATGTTAACACTTATGTAAAATATATTTTATATCATCATATAAACTCTCCTTTTTGTCGATGTCAAGGAGGAGAAAGATATTGCTTTCTAACACTGTTTGCAGGAATAAACCATGCAAGCACAGATTAAGGAGGGAAAAAGATTAATTATTTACAGGAATATATAGCATAGATTCAGGGGGAGAAATCTATAGCACAATTACAGGAAGATATTCAGTGAGAGAGATAAGATCAACAAAGCTTGTCAAAGATTCGTTCGTAGAAAATGGAGTTGTCATCATCAAAAAGGGGGAGAATGTTGGATCATAGGTTTTGATTGCTGGAAAAAATTCACGAATCTACGACTACGACAACATCCTGACTCAACGACTCAAAGTATGGTTCATATAGTTATATATTTTAACAAGAGTCATCAAATATGTATATAGAGTCTAGTTTAATGCTTTATTAAAATCTTTCCTCAAGGATCATCATTCACATTCAAATAAACTTGCATGCATATTTTAATCAAAATCAAGTTTTCAAAAAATGCATGGAGCGGGGCTCGAACCTGGGTCACTAGTTTAGAAGGCAAGTGCTCTAACCAAATGAGCTGTGGTGATTTTTAATTATCAACAGAATTCAGTCGACTGAACATAATTGACCAGTCGACTGAATATCTATAAAACAGCCTATTGTACATATATATGCACTGTTTTTTATTATCTTTGAATATTCAGTCGACTGACCATTTTTTCCCAGTCGACTGAATTCTGCAACGGTCATTTTTTGTGAAAAGACACTTCCTTTTTTGAATAGCCTTCTTCCTCCCCAAGGGTTGCAACCATTGCTATTCGCAGAGATCTCTTCACCAGTAGTTGCAACCCCTTAACTACTATATATATGCATGAATTTCAAGATCAAAGAACACACTTACTTGCTTATACTTGAATCATATTTTCTGAATCAAATACTCTCTTGAATTCATACATTCATTGCTTACAATCACATTTCTATATTTCTAAAGCAATTTGAAACTTCCTAATCTTCATATACACACAACTATACACATCATACTTGAGGAAAAGATTATAGGAAGGGTGTACTACAAGTGACAAATCCGTGTTATTAGAACACACAAGGTCAAGACATCTACTTTGTAATCAAAGTCCTGTTCGGTTGCTCAGGCGGTAAAGTCCTGTTTTGTTGCTCAGGCGGTAAAGTCCTGTTCTGTTGTTCAGGCGGTAAAAGTCCTCTTCGGATGTTGAGGCGGGAAAATCCTGATTCGATTGCTCAGGTGTTGTATACCTATTCCTCCGGGTTAAGTGAGGGGTTATTGTGAGAAATTCTAGAGGGAAGTCTGGGACTGGACGTAGAACGGAAGTTTGAACTAGTATAAAAACTCCTGGTGTGCTTATTCTTATTTACTTTATTATTATTATCTGTTTCCGCATTTTGTTTATAATACATTCCATATTACACGATCCTAAGTGATAACTAGCTACATAGTAGTCACTTTCATAACTAGCTACACAGTAGTTACTTTCAGAGTTGAGTGAGTTCGATGGCTTACTCAGTAATAGCGACAGCTTGTTCAGCAATAGTTTGGTCCCGGGCCTTGATGGCCTGCTCTCTTTTGGTGACTTGTTCTTTCAACTTTTCGGACTCTCTATGAGCTTCTTTGAGCTAATCATTGATCACGAGAAGTGCTCTATCATGAGCCTAGCTTGCTTCAGCTAGAAGCTTATCACTAATGGCTTTTCCTTTCAAGACCGCGTCTCTCTCAATCTTCAACGAAGCTATCTCATTGTTACAATCCTTAATTACTCTATCATGAGCATCCCTTTCTGCCACAAATAAATGAATCTCCTAGTAGTTAATATGGTTAATGTCAAAAAGGGCTCGCACAAGACTTTGCCACTTAAACCTAGCCTTTGAATCCTCTGAAACGCCTTAAGATTCCAAAGGGAAGTAGCTTTATTCGTGGGCTTTATGTTCTTATCAAACTTAACCCGACACAAGAAGGGATGTAAGAAAGCAGCTTGAAGCTGGGGTGGACCTGGTGGAAGTGTGAACTTCTTGCCTCGACTAGATTAAGCAGCAATAGCTGCAATAATTATGGCCTAAGAGGATGGAATTTCCTGCATCATGGTAGTTTAAGCTTCGGTGTGGGAGGAGCACTTGACAATGAAGTCCCGCGGCGATTATGAGAATCCCTGTGGAGATTATGCATATCATCGGGGGCTTCACCTTCATTATCCCTTTATCTTTTCTCTCCCCTCTCATGCTCTCTCTCTTTTTAATTGGTGAACCTCATTATCTTTCCTCGTCCTTCTCTCCTCGTCAGTTTTATGGTAATAATGATGGGCTGGATCCAAAGTTTGATCCCGTAAGAGTTAGTATTCTGACGAATTTGATGGTATAGTCCATGACCAATGGAACCTGAAACGGAAAGAAAGATAAAGTTAACTCTCGAATTCCAAAAGCTAACTTTATGCAGAAATGTGTGTCCGTGACCCTAAAGTGGAGTGAGTAGCACCAATAAACCCCTATATAGTTTACCATATCAACATGGTTTCAAAGTTGGAGTCTTACCACCTTCGTTTATAAAGGCACCGGAAGAAATGTCGATATGTGAACCAATCTTAATCTCGCCTACCATTTCATAACCGAGAAATCCCTGAATTTATTAATGCGAATGGAGACATCTGTTAGAAAAATAGAGCACAACGTATCTCCAATATGGGTTTTGGTAGCTTGACCTCCATTTGATTGAGGAATTTCAATGGTCAGTTGTTCTTGAAAAGGAACCGAAAGCTCGGGACTTAGCTCCTTGGTAGTTAGTGGTTCCATGGAAGGCAAGTGAGGGAGATATGGCTTATTGTTGGAGACTCTCTGAATGACTCCTTCCCCTCCTCACTAGCATGATAATCGTTGTCATCGTCATCTAAGATCTCCTCCTCTTCAACCACCATTGGTTGTTTCCCATCCATCCTTTTAACCAGATCGTCCTCCTCCAAGATTGTGGGCATCCTACATCTATCACCCTCATGACAAAGGCATCATCTTTCACGGGCGCATAAGTCCCTCTCTCTAAGGCCTCTTCCTCGTCACCCCTCATAGGCTCGTCAGCTTCTATATCAATATCTCCTTACCCATGTTCTTCGCCGGAGGCACTTTCCTCTTCTTCCTTTTAAGTAGCCTCGTCGGAGCTCCGAGATGGGAATTAGAATGGGTGTACAATATGGAGCCGCTCTTCGTCGAAGCTTTGTATCGACTATTCTTCCCGGTGTGAGCAGTCCATATTCTTGTTAGTTCTCGTTTGTCAAAAGGAACTTGACGAAACGGTGGCTCGTTCTAACGGCTTTCAAGTCTTCGAACATCTTCTTATGCTCCGATCTTTTGTTTTTCTTTGGAATACCTATCAGGCAAATACACTAAGTTTGGAATGTAGAGATTCCAATATAAGAGGAATTGATAGAGAGGAACTCGCTTCCGTTTAACCAGAGGCGATTGAATCCTTCTGGACAACGTACGAAGTGTATTCGCTTTTGAACATGGAACGTTTATTGTGGAATTTCTCGATGACCTTGCATCTAGTCCGGGCCTCGATGATTACAAAGGATGTGCTGTTTGCGCCAAAATTGTTCACCAACACCCAATATCGTGAAAGCACCCGTTTATGAACACAAATCAGCAGCAATCAATATAGATCTCAGATCTAAGCAATAACAATCATAATAATTCACAAATAACAATCACAAACACAGGATTTATAGTGGTTCGGCGATCTTGCCTACGTCCACTCTGAAGCTTATGTCTTTATTGATTCACTTGATGATATTAATCGATTACAGTGGATTGCAGTTGATGATAGCTTTGAAATATGAATACAACAGCGATAATGAAGAGTAGAATTGAATCCGGCAGAGTCTGGACGTTGAATGGCCAAAGATCCCCTTTTCTGAAGGCTTCAGGGTGCTATTTATAGGCGTAGGAGGCCAAGATCTCACTCAAACTTCGGGAGACTTTTTCTAGCACGTGAGTGGGCCCACGCGACCGACCCCATCAAGTTTCGACTCGATCTGAGATCGATACGAAGTGATTTTGTATCCATCAAAAAATGGTCCAATCGAGGTGAAACTTGGCAGGAACAATCTTTACCTTGTATGGAAGCTTCTGTGAAAATTTCATTGTATTTGGATCAGTAGATCTCGAGTTATCGTGGATTCGAAATGAAGTCTTTCGATTGCTGTTTGCTTCGAACCGATTCCTTCGAATCGATGTCTTCGACTCCATCGGCTCACGTGGTTCCGTGATGAGGTGGCGCGCGTCCTTCGAGTCGATCCGGTCTTCTCTCCGGGTTGAACGCTTCGATCCCTTAGATCTCGCCGACTTCGTATCGTGGAGTGACACGTCATCCAAGCTAGTTGACTTGGTGGATACGAACAAGTGATTGTTCGTGGATTCGAACGTGACCGATTCGAACTAAGGCATCCTAATGGGTTCGAACTCGATCGATACGAACAAAATCGGTTCGAAGTGACCAACTCCTGATGGATTTGAATGGAGCGATGCGTTGTCATGCTGATGGACTCGAACCTGATGGATTCGAATGGAGCGAGGCGTTGTCATGCTGATGGATTCAAAACTGATGGATTCGAATGGAGCGAGGCATTGTCATGCTGATGGATTCGAACCTGATGGATTCGAATGGACCATCTCCTCGACCTCTTCATGGATACGAACAGCATTCTTTGGCTAACTTGCATCGATGATATCTCACTCATACGAACTCCGATGGACCTGAAATTTGAAACACTGGTTTTCATGGCCTTGCTTGTCATGTTCTACCAATTGTAGCCTGATCCGGGCTCGGACAAAATTCATCGATATCCATACTGAAGCAGTGCATAATCAATCTTTGAGACGAACTGTCTTTGGTTTTCGACCGATCTTTTGGTATCACGGCTTTGCCAAAAAGCGGGATAACATTTTCCCTCCAAAATATGCCTTGCAGTAGGAAGGCGTGTTTTGTAATGCCATGAGCTGGATGTTCATATCCCGTTGATGTCCTGCAAAGGAATTTACAGTTTTATGTGACCTCAAATAACGACCGTTCGGGATCGAGATATTTAAGATGAAGTGCGACCGTTCATGGTCAAGCGCCTAACTTCAAATGACGATCGTTCGGGATCAAGCCATTTGAGGTGAAGTGCGACCGTGCGCGGTCAAGTGGCGGACCTCAAATGACGACCGTTCGTGATCGAGCCATTTGAGGTAAGGTGAGCTGTGCCGTTCGGGGCGAGTTGTGCCGTTCGAGGCGAATTGTGCCATTCGAGGTGAGTTGTGACCGTTCGAGGTCGGGTGCCGTTCGAGGCGAATTGTGACCGTTCGCGGTCGGGTGCCGTTCGAGCGAGAAAGTGTGCACGGGAGGGCTTGGTATTATCGATGCCAGGGTTACGTTCGGGTGAGTTCCTGGAACGTTTGTGTGCCTATTGGAGGCGAATAAGTGTGCCCGGGGGGGCTTGGTATTGTTGATACCAGGTTCACGTTCGAGTGGGTCCCTGGATCGTTGTCAGGGCGGTTTATCGCCATCTCAGAACATGCCTAAGGACCGTTCGCAACCCCATACATGTGTAAGTAGCTTAGCCATTCCAGAATTATCAGAATCAAATATCTATTCAACAGATGAGTTTTAAAATAGGAATGTCCAAACAAACCAAGTCTAAATGTCCAAATCAAAATGAAACAAAAGCAAAGTAAGGATGTCAAAGTGTAAGTTCCCACTACGAAACGGTCAATGATCATTTAGAGCATGCCTGGGGATCGTTCGCGATCTCATACATGTGTAAATGATTTAATTGCGTTAGTGGGAAGCTTACGACTTGTCCATCGTTATTTCAATCAATTGATAATCATACGGTGTCCCGGTTCAGGGCCACCCTGGCCGATGTAGATGGTGGTCGCTCCGGCTCCACCACTGGAGCTCGCCTCCTCACGTATTGAAGCAGCATGCCATTCCTGATGTGCCCTTCCACCTCATCCTTCAGATGCCTACAGTCATTAGTGTTATGACTGTTTAATTCATGAAATACACAAAACTTATCTGATTTTCTTTCGTCAGAGGTTGGATCCCTTCACATTGGTCTACGATACGGAACCTGCTCCTTGGTATCCTGATAAATTCGTTCCAAACTCGCGTTCAGCTCAGAGTAAGTGGTGAATCATGGCTCCCTCCGTTGCCGCTTAGACCTGTCCCCGTCATTCTCAGTCTTTCGTTTTCCTTTATCCTTGCCTGAGTCCTTTTCGAGAGGCTTTTTGTCTTTAAGCACATGAACTTCTATTCCTTCTCCTTCTTCTCTTTCTGCATTCGCATCCTCTAATCGTAAAAACTTTTATGCCTCGTCGTAGAATTCCCCTAGATCCACAGGCGGATCTTTAGTTAATGAATTTTTGAACTCTGTGCCGTCAGCTACTCCGGACACAGCTGCCATCACCACCATATATGGATCTGCTCAATCCACCGAAGCTGCTGCTGCATTGAATCGCGTTAGATAACTCCTCAAAGTCTCTCCGGTTTTCTGCTTTAGGGTTGCCAAAGTCATCACATTCTTGGGTCTTGTAATGTGAACCCTGAATTGCCTCATAAATCTCTCAGTTAAATCCGATAGATCCGCTCTCTAGTTGTCTAAACCATATCGCTGCAATATCCGCCAAGTACAATGGAAAGCACTTGGCCATAACCTCCTCTGATGCCCCCAACACTTCCATATGCCTCATATACTTTGTCAGATGAACCGTGGGGTCCGTTCTCCTGTTATACATGTCGAACGATGGTAACTTGAAATCCGGTGGGTTCCTAGCTCGTTTGATTTCCGGAGTAAAAGGACTCCTATTAACATCCTCTAAATCATTGTTCACTAATTCGCCTCTCATAGCTCTTCTAACCATCTCCGCCAATCTGTCATTGTCTTCGAGATGCAATCTTTGTTCATCACTTTCAACCTGCCCCCCGAGTTCGCGAGGGAACTCTGGGATCTGCCCCCTTGACTGAGCGTTCGCTCCTCTACTACTCCTGGGTTGCACAACTGCTCCTCTCTCTCTCTCTCTCTGAAATTGGATCAACGTTCTCCATGGGTGTGCCTCCTAATCCAGGTGCTATGCCGGATGGTCCTGCTCCGTTTCAGACTCCATCCGCTTCCCTATTCTATGCTCCAAGTTGTATCTGTTGAAATAAACTCTGGATCATCTCCTCCTGTTTCTTCATCATTGTCTCCATCTCGTCCGTAGTGATGAAGACTGAAGCTTGATTCGCTCCTGAGGAAGCCTCTTGACTCCCTTGGTGTTCACTTCTCTCTGGCCTTTGTTTCTTACTCGTTTGTCTCGTCATGGTTCTTAGATCTAAATTCTTAAGTCTTCAAATTCAACTTATCCTGAATCAGCTGTTCTCAGTGAAAGCACCAAAATGTTTGCGCCAAAATTGGTCACCGACACCCAATATCGTGAAAGCACCCGTTTATGAACACAAATCAGCAACAATCAATATAGATCTCATATCTAAGCAATAACAATCACAACAATTCACAAATAACAATCACAAACACAGGATTTATAGTGGTTCGGCGATCTTGCCTACGTCCACTCTGAAGCTTATGTCTTTATTGATTCACTTGATGATATTAATCGATTACAGCGGATTACAGTTGATGATACCTTTGAAATCTGAATACAACAGTGATAATGAAGAGTAGAATTGAATCCGGCAGAGTCTGGACGTTGAATGGCCAAAGATCCCATTTTCTGAAGGCTTCAGGGTGCTATTTATAGGCGTAGGAGGCCCAGATCTCGCTCAAACTTTGGGAGACTTTTTCTGGCACGTAAGTGGGCCCACGCGACCGATCCCACCAAGTTTTGACTCGATCTGAGATCGATATGAAGTGATTTCGTATCCATCAAAAAATGGTCCAATCGAGGTGAAACTTGGCAGGAACAATATTTACTTTGTATGGAAGCTTCTGTGAAAATTTCATTGTATTTGGATCAGTAGATCTCGATTTATCGAGGATTCGAAATGAAGTCTTTCGGTTGCTGTTTGCTTCGAACCGATTCCTTCGAATCGATGTCTTCGACTCCATCGGCTCACGTGGTTCCGTGATGAGGTGGCGTGCGTCCTTCGAGTCGATCCGGTCTTCTCTCCGGGTTGAACGCTTCGATCCCTTAGATCTCGCCGACTTTGTATCGTGGAGTGACACATCATCCAAGCTAGTTGACTTGGTGGATACGAACAAGTGATTGTTCGTGGATTCGAACGTGACCGATTCGAACTGAGGCATCCTAATGGGTTCGAACTCGATCGATACGAACAAGATCGGTTCGAAGTGACCAACTCCTGATGGATTCGTACCTGATGGATTCGAATGGAGCGAGGCGTTGTCATGCGGATTCGAACCTGATGGATTCGAATGGAGCAAGGCATTGTCATGCTGATGGATTCGAACCTGATGGATTCGAATGGAGCGACGCGTTGTCATGCTGATGGATTCGAACTTGATGGATTCGAATGGACCATCACCTCGACCTCTTCATGGATACGAACAGCATTCTTTGTCTAACTTGCATCGATCATATCTCACTCATACAAACTTCGATTGACCTGAAATTTGAAACACTGGTTTTCATGGCCTTACTTGTCATGTCCTACCAATTGTAGCCTGATCCGGGCTCGGACAAAATTCATTGATATCCATACCGAAGCAGTGCATAATCAATCTTTGAGACGAACTGTCTTTGGTTTTCGACCGATCTTTTGGTATCACGGCTTTGCCAAAAAGCGGGATAACATGTGCAATCTTTTCTCCTCTTGAAATTAAGCGGATATGTAAGATCGTGGAATCGGGGGGGGGGGGCATTCAAACCTTTGCATGAATAGAACATATAATGAAATCAATAGGGAAAGTCCATTTGGGTGAACCTAAAACGATGCGAGCTTGATTTCTCACAGGAAACTCCTCGGGAAGGAATTAAAAGGCGGGACGACACCGCTGAGACACATATACTGGCTACAAGTAGTGAAAATAGGCGGGGGAAGATGTGCAAATTCATTCCTTGCTAGTAGGAAAACATCTTCTATGTGGATGCCATATTGCAAGAAAATGTTACTAAGCATCTTCTTAGTCAAAACAGTACCTATTCCTATGGGTTAGTTATGATCAACCCTAGAGACAGAATGGGACTATCACTAGTATTTGGACCTCAGTTCTAGAGGTCGTGGGTTAGTTAGTTCCAACCGGAATGGATAGTGAGCTGGAGTAGCAGTGGATGCACCCTCAGAAAGAGTAGACAGTCCTTCACCAGACTTATGGCGGGTTGATCGTCAAGACATTCTAAGATAGCAGAACTTGACATTCAACATGGTCAGGTAAAATTTAGCTTGAAATAGAAATACCTATATGACCAACACATTGAATTCAAAGGAAGCCAACGTGTTTTGACTAATTGAATTCTATGTGTTAAAAGGGGGAAATGTAGCGTGTTATCTATATGGAATGATCCCAGTGTCCCGAACACTCCAAACAAGTCGTCCAGTGTAGATAGCTAACTCACACTTGAAAACAATCCATATTGTTCTTTAAAATTATCTTTCTATACTTACCCATTATCGAGCAACAATCGATAATAGATCCGTCGTCCGGAGGGACATAAAAAGTCTTTCTTTTCAGGATCATTGGAAGTATAGTTACAAAATGGCGGAGTGGTGAAATCGTCTGATACGCTCATAGTATTGGAGTCTATCCAATGATTGAACTTAGTCAATTTCATGGTAGGAAACAAATAAAACTAGAAAATCAATATTTTTTCTAGGATCACACATGTTTGACCAAGCCAAAAACCAAGTTCCTGACTATATCACCGAAAAAACACATATGATCTTAATTGTTCTCCATCATGTTTGAAATCAACGAGGCCTCAATCATCTCCATAACTATCATCCCATGCCTTAATCCACCATCACCTACCTCTAAATTAAATCAAAATCAAGTGAGCTTTACCTAGGGTTTTAAAGGAATTCGAGATCGAGGTTTCCTGGGGTGGCCCTAAAGTTAGCGACGATGCTGGGTGGTCACGAGATGTCAAGGGATGTGGCAGTGGCTGATGATGAAGCGAGAGCAGGTCGGGGCCGATGTGGAAGTGGCAGTTGAGATCAATTTGACACTTGAGGAGTTTGGATGTAGGGTTCAAAAAATTGGCAGGCAATAAGAGGAAGTAGGAAGGAAGCAAAAGCCTGAAGGTTTATAAAAGAAAATTTCAAAATATTTCTTGAGCCTTGATGTCGGTACCGACATTTCATTTCTCCACGTATGTTGCTCGGACTCCCTTCATCGAACCTATTTGACAATATGAAGCTGCATGCAAATTTCAATATCCAAATTATATATATTCCACATCGAGAAGAGAATTTCAATCCTAACTAAGAGTAGAAGGCAAATATTAATCAATTAAGGCCATATAAAAGCAACGTCACAAGACAACATTTAAGCAGTTAACCGGAATTCACGGGATAGCAATCCGGGACATGTCTTTATTTCGGAGCACACTTTAAAAGCATACTCTGGGGGGTAAATGTTAACTGGATTTTTAACCAGGAAAAATCGATAGGGTTAGAACATCGAGACGAAGATAAATTACTTGAAATATTGAGAGAACACCTAGATAGCACATAGAAACAACTTAGAGAAGTTTCAATCAAGTGGGAATTAGCACGAAAAGTCGGTTATGACTTCACATACATCCATATTTCACCCTCAAACTTTGCATGAGCCCTTCTTTGCCTATTTCATGTGTGCCCAAAAGATATCAAAGGATTCTGAACGATCGATTACCAAAATTGAGTTAGCAGTCCAAACAACAGAACATTTCAAGTCATAAAGGAACTATCATTAACATCAAACATCAATCCACTACGACATCATTGGGAAATCCATAATCAAGTAAGATGAAGCATGCAAAAAGAATCAACCCATCTGAGTTTAACCACTGATGTCGACACCGACTTGAGAGGTCAGTATCGACATACGTAGGTAACCCAGATGGGTTCATGACTTCACACACTCTCTTGGGCCTCTATCAGGACTCTACTCTAACTCTTCTTCTGGTCCAATATGACTGCTACTTCTATAAATACAAATTAAAGAGAAACCAAGAGAATATTTGGCTTCTGCCATCACTATGCAAAAGCTCCATCTCTTCTTCATCTTCTTCCTCTACATAATAATCACCAAGGCAGCTACTTTAGGCAATTTTAAGGCTTAGGATCAGTCTAACTCTTGTACTTGTGACTTATTCTCTCTCAAAATCTTCGTAATCTCAATCAAATCTGTAAGTAACAAAGCTATAAAGTGGATGTAGTCCAAAGATTTCCGAACCACTATAAAATCTTGTATCCCTCTTTCTTATTTTATTTTATTTTCTTTTGTTATTACTACTGTCTGCAGGATCTAGGTCTCCTTCCCTGCAATTAATTATGGGTATTGATCCATTTTGACATTAACAAAATGAAACTAAGTAAATAGCATCGTAATAGGTCATTATTCCATGCCCGTGAAATTGGAATTCCATCAATCATAGCCAGCTTGAAAGTTCCATCTCTAGGCTTCTGCTCGATTGCATATGGTCCTTCCCAATTCGAACCAAGTGCCCCCGTACTCGAGAAAACGCATTTAAAAATGAGATCACCTACTTAGAATTATGGTTTCGGACATTGGTGTTGAAATGTTGTACCACTCTTTTCTTGTGAGAAATTATCCTAATTACGCCTCTTCTCCCTTTTCATCAATTAAATCGAGGGACTCAAGAAAGAGTTCCTTGTTGACCTTGAGGTCATAATGACTTTTTCGATGAGAAGGTACTTTTAGTTCAATCGAAAACATGTCCTTTGATCTGTAGGCCAAAGCAAATGGTGCATGTCCAGTCATGGACTTGTGGGTCGCAATGTAAGCCCACAATGCTAGTGGAAGCTCATTAACCCAGTTGCCTTTTGCTTTAGTTAAATATTTCTTCAAGATGGACTTGATAATTTTATTCACTGCCTCTACATGTCTATTCATCTGTAGGTGTGCTACTGCCGAAAAGCTTTTCTCGATCTTGTACCGATTGTAGAAATCTTTTAACTTGGTACTCTCAAACTAGGTTCCATTATCTGTTATAATTTTTTGAGGTATTCCAAATCTACATATAACATTCCTTATCACCAAAGTTAATCACCTTTACCATCATGATCATCACGAGTGGTTTGCTTCAGCTCACTTTGTGAACAATCCATCACAATAATTGCATATTTAGCTCCTCCTTTCGTCATCGGTTGTGCATCGATTATATCGATTCCCCGAACCGCAAATTGCCATGGGATAGCTATTTGCCTAAGATATATGGATGAGGCACTTGTAATTTTTACAAATCTCTAGCATCAATCACACCATTTGGTATAATCAACCACATCATAGTATATTGTCGGCTAGAAGTATTCATAGCAAAGTACCTTCTTCACTAAAGTCTACCCCTAGTGTGATCACCACAGCTACCCTCATGGACATCCATGAGGATTTTTCTAGCTTCATCCATAATTACAAACCAAAGAATGGGGGTCAAGAATCCTCTCTTGTAGAGCACTCATTCTTGCATTACAAACAACAATACTTTATGAAGGAGTTTCCGTCTCTCATTGTTTCCTCCCAAAAGAGTTCCGTTAAGCAAATAATCCTTTCATCCACGACTCCTTCTCCTCCTTGATCTCTAAAATCCAATTAACATCCATTTGGTTGATACTCAGAGCCGATAAAACCTCTACTGGAAATAATCCCAATAGTTGCGCATCTCTAGAACTAGCTAACTTGGCCAAGGAATCAACCTATTCATTGTCCTCTTTAGGGATGTGCGTTATTGTGTAGTGTATTATATCATCCAATAATTCCAATGCCTTTGTCAGGTAAGGAGAAAACCTCACACCCTTAGCTTGGAATTCCTTCTTTATATGGCAAACCACCAACCGGGAGTCATTCAATATATGCAGCGTCCTTACCCTCAATTCCTTCGCTATCTTGAGTCCTGTTATCAATGCATCATACCCAGCTTCGTTGTTCATCATGGGAAACTGTAACATCCCCAAATTTTATCAATTTAAAATTAGTAATTTAATTGAATTTATGGAATTTAATTTGAATTTGATTTGAAAATTTTCAAGATAAATAGAATTAATATTGATTTATACATATATAAATGGATTATAATTCAAATTTGAATTTGAATTTATAATTTAAATAAATGTCATAGAAAAATAATAAATATGTCATTTACTTAATGGGAAATTAGTTTAAAACATTTCTTCTTTAAAATTGCATATAATAATGAATAGGAAATGTATTTACAAAATAAGGAAAATATGATATAAGATTTATTTAAAAGTATTTAACTCATGAAAAATACAAGTGTTAAGCATGTAACAAGAAATAATACGAGTGTAATTCATATAATGAGTATTTTAACATACGTAATGATTTTTAACAAGTGTCAAAAAATTATATTTTCTTTTCATTTTCAAATTAAGAAAAATCAAGGCAAATATACATTTCCAATTCTTTCCTCTCTCATATCTTCTATCTTCATTTTCTAAAAACTTGAAAAAAAAACCTTTAAACTTTCTCAAACCAGAAAGAAATCAGCAAGCAAGTTTAAGAACAAACCAAAACCAGAAGATTAAAAGGAAAAAGGAACTTCGAACTGTTTCTTACAAATTGTAGCCTGTAAATCATCTCAAAGCAAGATCAACTCAGAAAGTAAGAAAATCAAAAGCAAAGCGGGATCTCAACTTCAACAACTAAAGTAAAGTAAAGATCATCTCATTAACAAAAATCAGTTCAAAAAGAACAAACCCAGAAATCAAGCTTTCAAATTTTCAGAGCAAATCAACCCCCAGATTTTAAAGTTCTCTGTTTTCCAAATTCACAGGTGAGTAAACCACCATGATTTGATTTTTAAACTTGATGAAATGTTAAATCTATGAAGTAAAGTTGTGATGAGATATGGCTGGATTAAAATTATGTTTTACATATGTATAAATATGAACATACATGTTTGTGTATGTCAATAACAGGCATGAACCCTCTGTTCCAGGTTTATAGGAATACAAACCTGCTCAAATTCGATTTATTCTTCTTCGATTAGTATTAAACTATAGGATCCAAACAAAAGTTGTTTGTTTAGACATGATTTAAGTTCTAAAAATAGATTTAGGTAAATCAAATCAAAGCATTCTCTAAAAAATTGAAATTACAGGCAAACTTAGAACATGATGGAAATTTAATTATCATGATCTCTGATTTCAATTATATCAAATGAAATGTTTCAGAAAACGATGATTTTTGAAAGTAAAATCATAATTTTTAAACAAGTACTAAGAAAGGAAAAGATGAACGAATTTGGGTTTTTTGGCCATTATCGATCATCGATATAATAACAACGGTCAGGGTTTTGCCTGGAGGAGGAGGAAGACTTGGGGGTCGTGGAAAAAATGTCAGATGGGTCGCTAGATCGTTGTGGGAGGCAGACGAGACCGTTTAGGGTTTGAACCCATATTTGCTCATGGTCGGAAATGGGTATTGCTGCGTCATCGTTAGACGATCGGAATCGATCGCACCAGTGCCAATTGAAGCATTGGACATTGGTGAGGCTTCGGTTGGATCTACGTGGCCTCTGGTGGCCTGAGGTGGCGAGGCAAAGGGTTCTTCTGGTGATCAATGTTGTTCCAGTTTGGGTTCGATATCGAAGTTTCGAATTCGTCAATGATATGGAATTCTGGTTGCTCGTGAGAACCATATGAACCGTCGTTGCGGTGTGGAAGGCAGTGGCGTCGACTGAAGTTCGCCAGTGCCGCTGTACATGTGCACGACACCGGGTCTTGTGTCAGTAGCTTGTTAGAGGAAGGAGGTGTGGAGACTTGAAGTTGTTTTCGGGATTTAGGGATGTTGCCTCGAAGCTGGGATCGAGTGATTCTAACCTACATATCCGGTTTCTTTTTAAAACTTAAACAAAATTTTAAAAATTGAAATCTCTCGGGTTAATTTTGGAAAAAAACGAAGCAAGCAGGAAATGGTCTTGGATATCACTCGAAGTAGCTCTCGGGTAATAGCATTTCCAGTTTTAAACTTTAACAATCTAAGTCAAATTGATTTCTGAATTTATTCTTTATAATATGATGATTGTTTGTTAAGTGGAATGTGAAGTTAAAGGTTTTGAAATAAATTGTGTTTAAATTAATTAAGTTTAAAGATGTTTTAAACTTATTTTTTGAAATAGTGTTATTTTAAATAAAACTCAACAAAATAATTAAGAGGTTAATCAAATGTTTAAATTGTTAACTTAAAAGTAAATTAATTTATATTGTTAATAATGATTAAATAATTAATGATTTATAATTACTTTATAATTAAAGAATAATTAATTAAACGGTAACTAATTATTTATTTAAGTTAGTTAATTTATAATTAAAAATTACTTAACTAAGGTGATTAATTAAGGAATAATTAATTAATGAAGGCGGTTAATATTTAATAATTAACAATTAAGGATTTAATTAACTAATAATTAATATTCAATTAATTAATAATTAAGGATTAATTAATTTAAAATTAAGGATAATTCATCATTAACTAAAGATAATTTATGAAAAATAATTATGTGATTAATTGATTATAATCATATTGTTAATTCATCTCATTGTTAGATGACTGACTATAATTGAAGTGCCTTAAGCTGATTGATACCCTTATTATGTGATTGTGATACTTTGTGATGTGAATTGCTTTGTGCTGAGCTGTGATATTTGTGATTTGTTTCCGTGTGACGATGAAAACCCATTGGCCCATGAAACGACATTTGAATTTCGATGCGTCAGGGAGTCGGATTTCACTTGGTTATCCGAAACCCACATCGAATATTAATGATGAATTTTTGTGATTGATATATCCACGTGTTTTTTGAGCGCTCACTATTCGGTTTAGCCGGGAGAGGATCTTGTGTCATATAACCCATTCCGAATAGTGATACGACGGAATGGATAGCATTTGAAGACGGTGGTGAAGATCGGGTGTCTTCGAGAACGATAGGATAACCTGTCGAATGACTCTGCACTGAGTTGCTCTAGTATAGAGATCTCCATATGTGATGGGGAGTCCAATCGGGATTGTGGATGCCCGGATTGCAAGGGCTTCTTCGGAAGTGCCTGCGGTTCTGTTTGAACCCGGAACAAACTTGTATGGTTGTATGTCTAACACTACACTTTGAGATATAAAGCTAATTTCTTTCAAATACATTTCTGTTGGTGGCGGAGAATTTTTGTCTTTTCTTAACACCCTTCTCTGAGATGTATGAGCTCAGAGGTTATGTAGTTGATGGTTATTAGTGATGTACTCCCAACTTGGTAATGTGCCAAGCTGAGTGTTGCTGATCATTTGTTGATCAAAGCACAGCTTTTGTGAAAGCATAGCTTTGTGGACGAGACTTCATCGAATCTCACAACCCGGTAATGGTCGAAACAAGAATGTTGCGGCAAGGTTTTCAGGGGTCGGGCCCCTAGGGTATGTCCATTTTCTTTGAGATAAGAGGTTGTATCATAGTATGGAGCCCAAATATTTAACTGTGTGGTTGTTGCTATTTGTTGGTGAATCCCGGGATAAAGGTCGGTAACGATCGGGGATGGCAAACTTGTAGGTGTTACCTAGTCACAGAGGTAACCCGGCCTTGTATTGGTAGGGAACCGATTTGGTTCTTGGGGGCGTCCCTCCAGAGGCGTTCCATTTGATAAGGAAGTACCTTAGCCTGACCATTGATGGAAATCCAATCATTCTATACGACCCCTTTATGATTTCAATTATATAACCTGCCATTCTTAAATGGTAGCTATAGTAGGCATAGTATAATGGAACCTATGATGGCTAAGATTAATATTATACTTTCAAAATGTTTTCACACTATGCACTAATAGTAACATCAAAAGAGTTTTCTCATATCAAGCATATTTGACTATCATAAGGAGAAATCTCCCCCAAGTGTGCAATTACATTGTGTGTGTGCTGGGAGGCCGTATGGTAGTTTTATTTTCCAAAAGCATATCAGATTTATTTTAAAAATTGTTTTTGCACAAACAACTTTTTTGTTTACTCATACCAGTCCCATGACTGACCCAGAGTTTATTGTTCCCTTCCTAAACTCTGCGTTCCCATAATTTTCACAGGGGCAGCCGAGAAGCAGGTTATCCGTGTTTTTGGAGCTAGCTTGGATTTGGAAGTCTTTTCGAAAGCTGTCGGATTTTAGGAAGCTTTTGGCCTTGGAAAACTTTTGAAGTGTTTGGAGTTTTTGGAAGATCTTCGCAAAGTCGAAGTATGTTGGGAATTTTTGAAGTCACTTTATTGTTCTCATTCTGTCATTGTATCTTATGTATATCACTCTGATAATGGGATTATATTGTTGTAATTAAATATTGTGATGGTGTTGTATCTTTGTTGTGATATATGATATCAGCTTTTGTTTTCGCTATTTATATTCATCTAATGTTGTTATAAGCTCCATCCGAACTGGAGTTCGACGTTTGAATCTCCGGCAGTTGAATACAAGTGAGGTATTTGATGTCGATTTTCAATCGCTGTATTTCAGTTTGTGACAAGTGGTATCAGAACTAGAGGTTGAGTTAGAACTTTAGCTACGAGTATAACACATTAGGTGGCTCATTAGAGATAGGATGAAGTATACCCTAGAATGAGTATAAACCGAGAGACCAAAACCCTAAAATTTATTGGTCTATTTATTTAAACTATTGATATTCCCTAAGATATCTTGTCCGTATGCCTAAATCAAGTTTTCTTACTATTTACAGATAGTGAGAAAGAGCGGAAGAAGAGGACAAGGTAGGGGATGGGGAAATACCACTTCAACTAGTCAAGTCCTTGCAACATCAGCTATACCTACTCAACCTCAGCCGAATCTGGCTGATCTATATAGAAGTTTCTCAGACTTGGTGGTAAGCCGTTCACTAGTAAGGAATCTGTTGTCGAAGCCCAAGCCTAGATCCGATCATGTGAAAGAATTTTTAGAGGGCTGAAGTTGGAATACAATCAAATGCGACTAGTAGCCTCTTGGCAACTCCAAGGGGAAGCTATAGCTTGGTGGAAGACTGTTACTATGGATGAACCAGAATATGTGTTCACTTGGAGTCGATTCAAAGAGGTGTTTGAGCAGCGCTATATGCCATCTGCTGGTACCTCCCAAATGTACTAGGAGTTCATGGCTTTGAAGCAGGGAAGTTTATCGTTTGAGGAGTATTTGAATAAATTCAACGAATTATCTCGTTTTGGTCCGGAGCTCGTGAATACACCTTTGAAGAAGAATGAAATATTCATTCGAGGAATGAATAAGAAGTACCATGAAAGGATGACGGCTCTTGTAAAAGAATCCTTTTCGGACATGATCGGTATGGGTTATCGATATGCTACCCTGGACATGCAGGAAGTTCCAAAAGTGAAGGGAAGTTTAAGCAAACCAAACTGGAAGAAAAGGAAGTCCGAAGGGAAGAAACCGGACCATGGCAAGGAGAAGAGGAGTAATCAAGAGAAAGATCATTATTCAAATGATTGTAAGAAGCCAAAGAAACGAGTAAAGGAATATCATCCTGTGAAGACAAATCGAGGAACTAAAGGATGCTTTTATTGTCACAAGCCAAGTCACGACGCAAAACATTGTCCGAAAAAGAAGCAAGGACAAGTAGTGAAAATGTATGCAATAAAAGATGACCCCTTAACTTCGAAGGCGGATAAAGAAAAAGGAGTCTTAGAAGGTAACCTTATCGTTTATGATAGAGTTGTTAGAGTATTATTCGACACAGGCGCTACACATAGCTTTATCTCCCAACAAACCGTTAATGAATTAAAACTTAAACCTGAATTTGTTGACGAGCCTATTTGCGTAAAGAATCCAGTTGGTGGTCCGGAAAATCTTTGTCTACAATGTAAAGATGTTCCTATCTCATATTCTTGTTATGGATTTCCTATCAACCTTTTCACCCTCGAGTTTGATGAATTTGAAATCTTACTCGGAATGGATTGGCTAACGAAGTACGAAGCCAAGTTAGATCGTAATAATCGAACAATTTTGATCAGAACCAAATTTGGAAATTTCATTGAAATCTCTGTGAGGATCTAGTCCTAAGAGAGATAAAATGATGTATACTTTGGGATATCCCGAACGTAGTCTGCTATTGTCCGAGTATTTCCATATGTGTTCGAAGAGGTCAAATCTTTACCCCCACACAGAGAAATTGAATTCAGAATTGACTTGGTAACAATGCTCGTCCCGTCGTTCATGCAAGTCACAGGATGGCACCCAGGGAAAGGATAGAATTAGTCAAGCAAACCTGTGATTTTCTAGAGAAAGGATTGATACGTCCTACTGTTTTCAAATAGGGTTCAGCCGTGCTATTCGCCGCTAAGTCTGACGGATCTTTGAGATTGTATGTAGACTACCGCGATCTCAATAAAATAATGCTCTAAAACAAATTTCCTTTACCTAGAATTGATGATCAATTTGATCAACTACACGGCGTTCGTTTCTTTTCAAATATGGATCTAGCTCAAGGATTCCATCAGCTATGAATTGTCGAAGACTGTGTTCACTTGACTGCTTTAAGGGGTCCATACATTTTGTACGAATGGTTAGTCATGCCTTTCGGACTAACAAATGCTCCCGCATACTTCGTAGACTTAATGAATCGTGTATTTTGAGAAGTATTGAACAAATTTGTTTTTGTATTTATTGATGATATCTTAATCTATTCCAAAACCGAAGAGGAGCACACTGAGCATCTTAGAATTGTTTTGGAAATATTGAGGAGGAACATTCTGTTCGCCAAATTTTCCAAATGCCATTTTTCGGTTAAGGAAGTTAGATTTCTCGGGCACATTGTTAATGAATAGGGAATATCTATTGATCCGGGCAAGATTTCTGCTATTCTAGACTAGAAGCGACCAAATACTCCAAAAGAAGTTCGAAGTTTTCTGGGTTTAGCAGGATATTACCGGAAGTTTTTTCAGGATTTTTCTAAGATAGCTAGTCCATTGACTAGGCTAATAATGAAGAATGAAAAATTTGATTGGACTCTGCAATGTGATGAAGCTTTCCAGGAGTTAAAAAGGAGATTGACTACTGCTCCTGTTCTTGCTATTATCAACGTGAACCAAGGCTTATCTGTCTATACTGATTCTTGTGGTGATGGTGTGGGTGCGGTACGAATGCAGAATGGGAAAGTAATTGCCTACGCGAGTATACAATTACGTCCGCACGAGAAAAACTATCCAATCCACGATCTGGAACTCCTAGCTATTATTTCCGCTTTAAAAATCTGGCGACACAATCTTCTAGGTAAAAGTCTCCTTTAGCTTTTCTAAAAATTTAAAAGTTTAACTTAACTTAATATTATACTTAAATAAATCCTCCTTATTTTTAGGTGAAAAATTTGAATTATTCACCGACCATAAATCTCTAAAATATCTCTTCACCCAAAAAGATTTAAATCTGAGACAACATTGTTGGTTGGAATTTCTGGTATCTTATGACCTAGACATTCTGTATACGCCTGGTAAAGCCAATGTAGTCGCCGATGCTTTGAGTAGGAAACATGCCATTCTTGCTCATCTTGTTGTCGCTCCTACTCTTCTTAAGAAGATCGCAAATAAACAAAAAGAAGACAAGTTTCTTCCAGAAATTTGTAGCATAATTTGTCATGGTGAAAATTCCAGTTTTGAGGTTGATAAGAATGGAATTGTAAGACTGAAAGGAAGGATGTGTGTCCCAGACATCCCAGATCTGAAATGTGAAGTTTTGGACGAGGTCACAAGTCTAAACTCAGTATCCATCCAGGAGTTAATAAGATGTATAGAGATATCAAAAGAACTTTCTGATGGAAAATAATGAAAAGGGATATATCTATTTATGTGAGTCGTTGTGCTACTTGCCAATAAATTAAAAGTGATAAAAAGAAAGTAGCAGGTTTACTCCAACCATCGGAGGTGCCAAAGTGGAAGTGGGATCAAGTGTCTATGGATTTCATAGACGGGTTTCCTTGAACTCGAAAGGGGAACGAAGCAATTTGGGTTATTGTAGACCGTCTGACTAAGAATGCCCACTTTATACCAGTGAAATCTTCCCGGAAAACGGAAAATTTGGCCAAATTGTATATAAAAGAGATTGTTCATCTCCACGGTATACCGAGAAATATAGTGAGTGATCATGATCCGATCTTCACTGGTAGATTTTAGGAGGCATTTCAAGCCGCATTGGGAACCAAACTGAACTTCGGCACTGCTTATCACCCGTAGTCTGATGGGCAGACTGAAAGGATAAATCGAATTTTAGAAGGAATTTTACAAGCTTGTATTCTCGGCTTTGGTGGTTCTTGGGAGAACTATTTACATTTGGTTGAATTCTCATATAATAATAACTATTAAGCCAGTATTGAAATAGCTCCTTTTGAAGCTTTATATGGTCGTTCGTGTCGATCACCTGCATGCTGGATCGAGTCAGGTGATAGACTCATCCTTGGACCAGATATGATTAAAGAAGCCACAGAGAAAGTGGATTTTATTCGAAAGAAGTTAATAACTGCTCAAAGTGATCAGAAGAGTTATTACGACCATAGGAGAAGAGCTTTAGAATTCCAAGTTGGAGATTCCATATTCCTCAAAGTTTCTCTAATGCGTGGGGTGTTGAGATTTGGGAAAACCGGTAAGCTGGCACCGTGTTATGTTGGTCCTTTTCCTATTCTGGAAAGGATCGGTCCTTTAGCTTATCGAGTGCAGCTACCCAATTAGTTATCTAGCGTACATGATGTGTTTCACGTTTCACATTTTCGAAAATATGTGCATGATCCAGGTAGTATCATTGAAGAAGCTGCTCAGCAGGATTTGGAGATCACACCAAATCTGGCAGTAAAGAGAAATCCATTGACGATCATTGATCGTGAGGAAAAGCAGTTGAAGAATAAAGTTGTGAAACTAGTCAAAGTGCAGTGGAGCGGTGATCCAAAGGACTGTACTTGGGAAACAGAGGATAGCATGCAGAAGTCCTATCCCAATTGTAGAGTGGATATTTCGTCTTAATCTGGTAGGCTATTTTCTATCTTTTTCTGTATTCGTATACTCTTTATTTGTCTTTCTCTCTCTTTCAAATTTTGAGGATAAAATTTTCTTAAGGGGGAGTCTGTAACATTCCCAAATTTTATCAATTTAAAATTAGTAATTTATTTGAATTTCTAGAATCTAATTTGAATTTGATTTGAAAATTTTCAAGATAAACATAATTAATATTGATTTATACATATATAAATGGATTGTAATTCAAATTTGAATTTGAATTTAGAATTTAAATAAATGTCTTAGAAAAATAATTTGCATATAAAATAACAAATATGTAATTTATTTAATGGGAAATTAGTTTAAAACATTTATTCTTTAAAATTGTATATAATAATGAATAGGAAATGTATTTATAAAATAAGGAAAATATGATATAAGATTTACTTAAAAGTATTTAACTCATGAGAAATACAAGTGTTAAGCATGTAACAAGAAATAATACAAGTATAATTCATATAATGAGTATTTTAACAAATGTAATGATTTTTAACAAGTGTCAAAATTTTATATTTTCTTTTCATTTTCAAATTAAGAAAAATCAAGGCAAATATACATTTCCAATTCTTTCCCATCTCATTTCTTCTATCTTCACTTTATAAAAACTTGAAAAAAAACCCTTTAAACTTTCTAAAACCAGAAAGAAATCAGCAAGCAAGTTTAAGAACAAATCAAAACCAGAAGATTAAAAGGAAGAAGGAATTTCAAATTGTTTCTTATAAATTGTAGCCTGTAAATCATCTCAAACCAAGATCAACTCAGAAAGTAAGCAAATCAAAAGCAAAGCAGGATTTCAACTTCAACAACTAAGGTAAAGTAAAGATCACGTCATTAACAAAAATCGGTCCAAAAAGAACAAACCCAGAAATCAAGCTTTCAGATTTTCAAAGTAAATCAACTCCCAGATTTTAAAGTTCTTCGTTTTCCAAATTCACAGGTGAGTAAACCACCTTGATTTGATTTTTAAACTTGATGAAATGTTAAATCTGTGAAGTAAAGTTGTGATGAGATATGGCTGGAGTAAAATTATGTTTTATATATGTATAAATATGAACATGCATGTTTTTTTATGTCAATAACAGGCATGAACCCTCTGTTCCAGGTTTATAGGAATACAAACCTGTTCAAATTCGATTTCTTCTTCTTCGATCACTACTAAACTATAGGATCCAAACGAAAGTTGTTTGTTTAGACATGATTTAAGTTCTAAAAATAAATTTAGGCAAATCAAATCAAAGCGTTCTCTAAAAAATTGAAATTACAGGAAAACTTAGAACATGCTAGAAATTTAATTATTATGATCTCTGATTTCAATTATATCAACTGAAATGTTTTAGAAAACGATGATTTTTGAAAGTAAAATCATATGTTTTAAACAAGTATTTATTGAGAAAGGCAAAGATGAATGAATTTGGGTTTTTTGGCCATTGCCGTTCATCGTTGCAATAACAACGGTCGAGTTTTTTCCTGGAGGAGGAGGAAGACTTGGGGATCGCGAAAAAAATGTCAGATGGGTCGCTAGATCGTCGTGGGAGGCAAACGAGACCGATTTAGGGTTTGAACCCATATTTTCTCATGGTCGGAAATGGGTATTGCTGCGTCATCGTTAGACGATCGGAATCGATCGCACCAGTGCCAATCGAAGCATTGGACATTGGTGAGGCTTCGGTTGGATCTACGTGGCCTCTGGTGGCCTGAGGTGGTGAGGCGAAGGGTTTTTCTGGTGATCAATGTTGTTCCAGTTTGGGTTCGATATCGAAGTTTTGAATTCAACAATGATATGGAATTCTCGGTGCTCGTGAGACCCATATGAACTATCATCGAGTTGTGGAAGGTAGTGGCATCGATCGAAGTTCGCCAGTGCCACTGTGCATGTGCACGGCACCAGGTCTTTTGTCAGTAGCTTGTTAGAGGAAGGAGGGGTGGAGACTCGCAGTTGTTTTCGGGATTTAGGTATGTTGGTTCGAAGCTGGGATCGAGTGATTCTAACCTATATATCGGGTTTCTTTTTACAATTTAAACAAAATTTTAAAAATTGAAAGCTCTCGGGTTGATTTTGGAAAAACTCGAAGCAAGCAGGAAATGGTCTCGGGTATCACTCGAAGTAGCTCTCGAGTAATAGCTTTCCAGTTTTAAACTTTAAAAATCTAAGTCAAATTGATTTCTAAATTTATTCTTCATAAAATGATGATTGTTTGTTAAGTGGAATGTGAAGTTAAAGGTTTTGAAATAAATTACTTTTAAATTAAGTAAGTTTAAAGATGTTTTAGACTTATATTTTTAAATAGTGTTATTTTGAATAAAACACAACATAATAATTAAGAGGTTAATCAAATGTTTAAATTGTTAACTTAAAAGTAAATTAATTCATATTGTTAATAATGATTAAATAATTAATGATTTATAATTACTTAATAATTAAAGAATAATTAATTAAAGGGTAATTAATTATTAACTATTATAATTAAAGATTAATTAATTAAGGTGATTAATTAAGGAATAATTAATTAATGAAGGCGATTAATATTTAATTAATTAATAATTAAGGATTTAATTAACTAATAATAAATATTTAATTAATTAATAATTAAGGATTAATTAATTTGAAATTAAGGATAAATTATCATTAATTAAAGATAATTTATGAAAAATAATTATGTGATTAATTGATTATAATCATACTGTTAATTCATCTCATTATTAGATGGTTGATTATTATTGAAGTGCCTTGAGCTGATTGTGCCCCTGTTATGTGATTGTGATACTTTGTGATGTGAATTAGTTTGTGCTGAGTTGTGATATTCATTATTTGTTTCTATGTGAACATGAAAACCCATTGGCCTGTGAAATGGCATTTGAATTTCGATGCGACAAGGATTCGGATTTCAGTTGATTATCCGAAACCCGCATTGAATATTAATGATGAATCTTCATGATTGATATATCCACATGTTTTTAAATTTGAGCGCTCACTATTCGGTTTAGCCAGGAGAGGACCTTTGTGTCATATAACCCATTCCGATTAGTGATACGACGTAATAGATAGCATTTGAAGACGGTGGTGAAGACCGGTGACTTCGAGAATGATAGGATAACCTATCGAATGACTCTACACTAAGTTGCTTTGGGATAGAGATCTCCATATGTGATGGGGAGTCCGATCGGGATTGTGGATGCCCCTATTGCAAGGGTTTCTTCGGAAGTGCCTTCGATCCTGTTCAAACCCGAAACAGACTTGTATGGTTGTATGTCTGACACTACCTTTGAGATATAAAGTTGATTTCTTTCAAATACATTTCTGTTGGTGGCGGAGAATTTGTTCTCTTAGCTTAACACCCTTCTCTGAGACGTACGAGCTCAGAGGTTATGTAGTTGATGGTTAAAACTTGGTAGTCTGGCATGCTGAGTGCTGCTGATCATTTGTTGATCGAAGCATGGCTTTTGTGAAAAGCGTAGCTATATGGACAAGACTTCGTCGAACCTCACAACCCGGTAATGGTCGAAACATGAATGTTGCAGCAAGGTTTTTAGGGGTCGTGCCCCTAAGGTATGTCCATTTTCTTTTGGATAAGAGGTTGTATCATGGTATGGAGCCCAGATATTTAACTGTGTGGTTGTTGCTATTTGTTGGTGAATCCCGGGATAAAGGTCGGTAACGACCGGGGATAGTATACTTGTAGGTGTTACCTAGTCACAGAGGTAACCCGGCCTTGTGTTGGTGGGGAACTGATTTGGTTCTTGGGGGCGTCCCTCTAGAGGCGTTCCATTTGATAAGGAAGTTCCTTAGCCTGACCATTAATGGAAATCCAATCATTCAATACGAGCCCTTTACGATTTCAATTGTATAACCTGCTATTCTTAAATGGTAGCTATAGTAGGCATAGTATAATGGTACCTATGCTGGCTAAGATTAATATTATACTTTTGAAATGTTTTCACACTATGCACTAATAATAATATCAAAAGAGTTTTCTCGTATCAAGCATATTTGACTATCATAAGGAGAAATCTCCCCCGAGTGTGCAATTGCATTGTGTGTGTGTGCCGGGAGGGCTTATGGTAGTTTCATTTTCCAAAAGCATATCGGATTTATTTTAAAAATTGTTTTTGTACAAACAACTGTTTTTGTTTACTCATACCAGTCTCATGACTGACCCGGAGTTTATTGTTCCCTTCCTAAACTCTGGGTGCCCATAATTTCCACATGGGCAGCCTAGAAGTAGGTTATCCGTGTTTTTGGAGCTAGCTTGGATTTGGAAGTCTTTTGAAGTGTTTGGAGTTTTTGGAAGATCTTCTCAAAGTCGAAGTATGTTGGGAATTTTTGAAGTCACTTTATTGTTCTCATCCTGTCATTGTATCTTGTATATATCACTCTGATAATGGGATTATATTGTTGTAATCAAATATTGTGATGGTGTTGTATGTGTGTTGTGATATATGATATCAGCCTTTGTTTCTGCTGTTTATATTCATCTAATGTTGTTATAAGTTCCATCTGAACTGGAGTTCGACGTTTAAATCTCCAGGAGTCGAATACAAGCGAGGTATTTGATGTCGATTTTCAATCGCTGGATTTCGGGTCGTGACAAGTGGTATCAGAGCTAGAGGTTGAGTAAGAACTTTAGCTATGGAGTATAACACAT
Source organism: Allium cepa (assembly GCA_030765085.1). Lineage (NCBI taxonomy): Eukaryota > Viridiplantae > Streptophyta > Magnoliopsida > Asparagales > Amaryllidaceae > Allium > Allium cepa. The sequence continues at coordinate 844,427,616 of CM060928.1, read as the reverse complement.
TAGGTGGCTCATTAGAGATAGGGTGAAGTATACCCTAGAATAAGTATAAATGCAGAGACCAAAACTCTAAAATTTCTTGGTCTATTTCTTTAAACTATTGATATTCCCTAAGATATCTTGTCCGTATGCCTAAATCAAGTTTTCTTACTATTTATAGATAGTGAGAATGAGCGGAAGAGGAGGACAAGGTAGGGGACGGGGAAATACCACTTCAACTGGTCAAGTCCCTGCAACAGCAGTTATACCTACTCAAACTCGGCCGAATCTGGCTGATCTATATAGAAGTTTCTCCAGACTTGGTGGTAAGTCGTTCACTAGCAAGGAATCTGTTGTCGAAGCCCAAGCCTGGATCCGATCATGTGAAAGAATTTTTAGAGGGCTGAAGTTGGAAGACGATCAAATGCGACTAGTAGCCTCTTGGCAACTCCAAGAGGAAGCTCTAGCTTGGTGGGAGACTGTTACTGTGGATGAGCCAGAAGATGTGTTCACTTGGAGTTGATTCAAAGAGGTGTTTGAGAAGCGCTATATTCCATCTGCTGGTACCTCCCGAATGTACCAGGAGTTCATGGATTTGAAGCAGGGTAGTTTATAGTTTGAGGAGTATTTTAATAAATTCAATGAATTATCTCGTTGTGGTCCAGAGCTCGTGAATACACCTTTGAAGAAGAATGAAAGATTCATTCGGGGAATGAATAAGAAGTACCATGAAAGGATGACGACTCATGTAAAAGAATCCTTTTCGAAATCGATCGATATGGGTTATCGATATGCTACCCTGGATATGCAGGAAGTTCCGGAAGTGAAGGGAAGTTCAAGCAATCCAAACTGGAAGAAAAGGAAGTCCGAAGGGAAGAAACCGGACCAAGGCAAGGAGAAGAGGAGTAATCAGGAGAAAGACCATTATTCAAATGATTGTAAGAAGCCAAAGAAACGAGTAAAGGAACATCAGCCTGTGAAGACAAGTCGAAGAACTAAGGGATGCTTTTATTATCACAAGCTAATCACGAAGCAAAACATTATTCGAAAAAGAAGCAAGCACAAGTAGCGAAAATATATGCAATAAAAGATGACCCCTTAACTTCGAAGGCGGATAAAGAAAAAGGAGTCTTAGAAGGTAACCTTATCGTTTATGATAGAGTTGTTAGAGTATTATTCGACACGGGTGCTACACATAGCTTTATCTCCCAACAAACCGTTAATGAATTAAAACTTAAACCTGAATTTGTTAACGTGCCTATTTGCATAAAGAATCCAGTTGGTGGTCCGAAATATCTTTATCTACAATGTGTAGATGTTCCTATCTCGTATTCTTGTAATGGATTTCCTATCAACCTTTTCATCCTCGACTTTGATGAATTTGAAATCTAACTTGGAATGGATTGGCTAATGAAGTACGAAGCCAAATTAGATTGTAATAATTGAACAATTTTGATCAGAACCAAATTTGGGAATTTCATTGAAATCTCTTATGAGGATTCGAGTCCTAAGAGAGATAAACTGATATATACTTTAGGATATTCCAAACCTAGTCTGGAGTCCATACCTATTGTCCAGGAATTTCCAGATGTGTTCGAAGAGGTCAAATCTTTACCCCAACACAGAGAAACTGAATTCAGAATTGACTTAGTACGCAATGCTCGTCCTGTCGTTCATGCAAGTCGCAGAATGGCACCCAGGGAAAGGATATAATTAGTCAAGCAAACCCGTGATTTGCTAGAGAAAGGATTGATACATCCTAGTGTTTCCGAATGGAGTTTAGCCGTGGTATTCGTTGCTAAGTCTGACGGATCTTTGAGATTGTGTGTAGACTACCGCGATCTCAGTAAACTAACGCTCTAAAACAAATTTCCTTTACCTAGAATTGATGATCTGTTTGATCAACTGCACGACGCTTGTTTCTTTTCAAAGATGGATCTAGCTCAAGGATTCCATTGGCTATAAATTGCCGAAGACTATGTTCACTTGACTGCTTTTTGGGGTCCAGACATTTTCTACGAATGGTTAGTCATGCCTTTCGGACTAACAAATGCTCCCACGTACTTCGTAGACTTAATGACTCTTGTATTCCGAGAAGTATTGAACAAATTTGTTCTTGTATTTATTAATGATATCTTGATCTATTCCAAAACCGAAGAGGAGCACGCTGAGTATCTTAGAATTGTTCTGGAAATATTGAGGAGGAACATTCTGTTCGCCAAATTTTCCCATTGCCAATTTTGGGTCAAGGAATTTAGATTTCTGGGGCATATTGTTAATGAACAGGGAATTTCTGTTGATCCGGGCAAGATTTCTGCTATTCTAGACTGGAGACGATCCACTACTCCAAAAGAAGTTCGAAGTTTTTTGGGTTTAGCAGGATATTACCGGAAGTTTGTTCATGATTTTTCTAAGATAGCTAGTCCATTGACTAGGCTAACAATGAAGAATGCAAAATCTAATTGGACTCCGAAATGTGATGATGCTTTCCAGGAGTTAAAAAGGAGATTGACTGCTGCTCCTGTTCTCGCTATTATCAATGGGAACCAATTATCTGTCTATACTGACGTTTGTGGTGATGGTGTGGGTGCGGTACTATTGCAGAATGGGAAAGTAATTGCCTACATGAGTAGACAATTACGTCCGCATGAGAAAAACTACCCAATCCACGATCTGAAACTCTTAGCTGTTATTTTCGATTTAAAAATCCGACGACACTATCTTCTGGGTAAAAGTCTCTTTTAGCTTTTCCAAAAATTTAGAAGTTTAACTTAACTTAATATTATACTTAAATAAATCCTCTTTGTTTTTAGGTGAAAATTTCGAATTATTCACCGACCATAAATCTCTGAAATATCTCTTCACCCAAAAAGATTCATATATGAGACGACAACGTTGATTGAAATTTCTGGCATCTTATGACCTAGACATTCTGTATACGCCTGGTAAAGCCAATGTAGTTGTCGATGCTTTGAGTAGGAAACATGCTATTCTTGCACATCTTGTTGTCGCTCTTACTCTTCTTAAGAAGATCGCAAATAAACAAAAAGAAGACAAGTTTCTTCTAGAAATTTACAGGAGAATTCTTCGTGGTGAAAATTCCAGTTTTAAGGTTGATAAGAATAGAATTGTAAGATTGAAAGGAAGGATGTGTGTCCTAGACATCCCGGATCTGAAACATGAAGTTTTGGATGAGTGTCAGAAGTCTAAACTCAGTATCCATCCAGGAGTTAATAAGATGTATAGAGATATCAAAAGAACTTTCTGGTGGAAAATAATGAAAAGGGACATATCTATTTATGTGAGTCGTTATGCTACCTGCCAGTAAATTAAAAGTGAACAAAAGAAAGTAGCGGGTTTACTCCAACCATTGGAGGTGCCAAAGTGGAAGTGGGATCAAGTGTCTATGGATTTCATAGACGGGTTGCCTCGAACTCGAAAGAGGAATGAAGCAATTTGGGTTATTGTAGACCGTCTGACTAAGACTGCCCACTTTATACCAGCGAAATCTTCCCGGACAGCAGCAAGTTTGGTCGAATTGTATATAAAAGAGATTGTTCGTCTCCACTGTATACCGAGCAATATAGTGAGTGATCGTGATTCGATCTTCACTAGTAGATTTTTGGAGGCATTTCAAGCTGCATTGGGAACCAAACTGAACTTCAGCACTGCTTATCACCCGCAGTCTGATGGGCGGACAGAAAGGATTAATCGAATTATAGAAGACCTTTTACGAGCTTGTATTTTCGACTTTGGTGGTTCTTGGGAGAACTATTTGAATCTGGTTAAATTCTCATATAATAATAGCAATCAAGTCAGCATTGAAATGGCTCCTTTCGAAGCTTTATATGGTTGTCCGTGTCGATCACCTGCATGCTGGATTGAGTCAGGTGATAGACTCGTCCTTGGACCAGATATGATTAAAGAAGCCACGGGGAAAGTGGATTTTATTCGAAAGAAGTTAATAACCGCTCAAAGTCGTCAGAAGAGTTATTACGACCGCAGGAGAAGAGCTTTAGAATTCCAAGTTGGAGATTTCGTATTCCTCAAAGTTTCTCCAATGCATGCTGTGTTGATATTTGGGAAAAATGGTAAGCTGGCACCATGTTATATTAGTCCTTTTCCTATTCTGGAGAGGATCAGTCCTTTAGCTTATCGAGTGTAGCTACCCAGTTGGTTATCTGGCGTACATGATGTGTTTCACGTTTCACATCTTCGAAAACATATGCACGATCCAGATAGTATCATTGAAGAAGCTGCTCAGCAGGATTTGGAGATCACACCAAATCTAGCAGTAAAGAGAAATCCATTGAAGATCATTGATCGTGAGTAAAAGCGGTTGAGGAATAAAGTTGTGAAACTAGTCAAAGTGCAGTGGAGCGGTGATCCAAAGTATTGTACTTGGGAAACAGAGGATAGCATGCAGAAGTCCTATCCTAATTGCAGAGTGGATATTTCGGCTTAATATGGTAAGCCATTTTCTATCTTTTTCTGTATTTGTATACTCTTTGTTTGTCTTTCTCTCTCTTTCAAATTTCGAGGAAGAAATTTTCTTAAGGGGGAATCTGTAACATCCCCTAATTTTACCAATTTAAAATTAGTAATTTATTTGAATTTCTAGAATTTAGTTTGAATTTGATATGAAATTTTTCACGATAAATAGAATTAATATTGATTTATACATATATAAATGGATTATAATTCAAATTCAAATTTGAATTTGAATTTAAATAAATGTCTTAGAAAAATAATTTGCATACAAAATAATAAACATGCAATTTATTTAACGGGAAACTAGTTTAAAACATTTCTTCTTTAAATTGTATATAATACTGAATAGCAAATGTATGTATAAAATAATGAAAATATGATATAAGATTTATTTAAAAGTATTTAACTCATGAGAAATACAAGTGTAATTCATATAATGAGTTTTTTAACAAATGTAATGATTTTTAACAAGTGTCAAAAATTTATATTTTCTTTTCATTTTCAAATTAAGAAAAATAAGGAAAATATACATTTCCAATTCTTTCCTCTCTCATTTCTTCTATCTTCACTTTCTAAAAACTTGAAAAAAACCCACCCTATAAACTCTCTCAAACTAGAAAGAAATCAGCAAGCAAGTTTAAGAACAAATCAAAAGAAGAAGATTAAAAGGAAAAAGGAATTTCAAACTGTTTCTTACAAATTGTAGCCTATAAATCATCTCAAAGCAAGATCAACTCATAAAGTAAGCAAATCAAAATCAAAGCAGGATTTTAACTTCAATAACTAAAGTAAAGTAAAGATCATCTCATTAACAAAAATCAGTTCAAAAAGAACAATACCAGAAATCAAGCTTTCAGATTTTCAGAGTAAATCAACTCCCAGATTATACAGTTCTTGTTTTCCAAATTCACAGGTGAGTAAACCACCCTGATTTGATTTTTAAACTTGATGAAATGTTAAATCTGTGAAGTAAAGTTGTGAGGGGATATGGCTGGAGTAAAATTATGTTTTATATATGTATAAATATGAACATGCATGTTTGTGTATGTCAATAACAGGCATGAACCCTTTGTTCCAGGTTTATAGGAATACAAACCTGTTCAAATTCGATTTCTTCTTCTTCGATCACTATTAAACTATAGGATCTAAACAAAAGTTGTTTTTTAGACATGATTTAAGTTCTAAAAATAGATTTAGGTAAATCAAATCAAAGCATTCTCTAAAAAATTGAAATTACAAACAAACTTAGAACATGCTGGAAATTTAATTATCATGATCTATGATTTCAATTACATCAATTGAAATGTTTTAGAAAACGATGATTTTTGAAAGTAAAATCATAATTTTTAAACAAGTATTTACTGAGAAAGGCAAAGATGAACGAATTTGGGTTTTCTGGCCGTTGCCAATCATCGATGTAATAACAACGGTTGGGGTTTTGCCTGGAGGAGGAGGAAGACTTAGGGGTCGCGGAAAAAATGTCAGATGGGTCGCTAGATCGTCGTGGGTGGCAGACGAGGCCGATTTAGGGTTTGAATCCATATTTGCTCAGGTCGAAAATGGGTATTGCTGCGTCAACGTTAGACGATCGGAGTCGATCGCACCAGTGCCAATCAAAGCATTGAACATTGGGGAGGCTTCGGTTGGATCTACGTGGCCACTGGTGGCCTGAGGTGGCGAGGCGAAGTGTTTTTCTGGTGATCAATGTTGTTCCAGTTGGGTTCGATATAGAAGTTTCGAATTCGTTAATGATATGGAATTCTGGGTGCCCGTGAGACCCATATGAACTATCACTGAGGTATGGAAGGTAGTGGCATCGATCGAAGTTCGCCAGTGCCACTATGCATGTGCACGGCCCCAAGTCTTATGTCAGTAGCTTGTTAGAGGAAGGAGGGGTGGAGACTCAAAGTTGTTTTCGGGATTTAAGGATGTTGGCTTAAAGCTGGGATCAGGTGATTCTAAACGATATATCGGGTTTCTTTTTAAAACTTAAACAAAATTTTAAAAATTGAAAGCTCTCGGGTTGATTTTGGAAAAACTCGAAGCAAGCAGGAAATGGTCTCGGATATCACTCGAAGTAGCTCTCGGGTAATAGCTTTCCAGTTTTAAACTTTAACAATCTAAGTCAAATTGATTTTTAAATTTATTCTTTATAAAATAATGATTGTTTGTTCAGTGGAATGTGAAGTTAAAGGTTTTGAAATAAATTATTTTTAAATTAATTAAGTTTAAAGATGTTTTAAACTTATATTTCTAAATAGTGTTATTTTAAATAAGACACAACAAAATAATTAAGAGTTTAATCAAATGTTTAAATTATTAACTTAAAAGTAAATTAATTTATATTATTAATAATAATTAAATAATTAATGATTTATAATTACTTAATAATTAAAGAATAATTAATTAAAGGGTAATTAATTATTAATTATTATAATTAAATTAATTAATTAAGGTGATTAATTAAGGAATAATTAATTAATGAAGGCGATTAATATTTAATTGACTGATAATTATGGATTTAATTAACTAATAATTAATATTTAATTACTTCATAATTAAGGATTAGTTAATTTAAAATTATGGATAATTCATCATTAATTAAATATAATTTATGAAAAATAATTATGTGATTAATTGATTATACTCATATTGTTAATTCATCTCATTGTTAGATGACTGATTATTATTGAAGTGCCTTGAGCCGATTGATACCCCTGTTATGTGATTATGATACATTATGATGTGAATTGCTTTGTGCTGAGCTGTGATATTTGTGATTTGTTTCTATGTGAATATGAAAACCCATTGGCCTATGAAACGGTATTTGAATTTCGATGCGACAGGGAGTCGGATTTCAGTTGATTATCCGAAACCCACATCGAATATTAATGATGAATCTTTGTGATTGATATATCCACGTGTTTTTAAATTTGAGCGCTCACTATTCGGTTTAGCCGGAAGAGGTTTTTGTGTCATATAACCCATTCCGGATGGAATTGATAGCATTTGAAGACGGTGGTGAAGACTGGGTGTCTTCAAGAACGATAGGATAACCTATCGAATGACTCTACACTGGGTTGCTCCGGTATAGAGATATCCATATGTGATGGGGAGTCCGATCGGGATTGTGGATGCCCGGATTGCAAGGGCTTCTTCGGAAGTGCCTTCGGTTCTGTTCAAACCTGGAACAGACTTGTATGGTTGTATGTCTAACACTACACTTTGAGATATAAACCTGATTTCTTTCAAATACATTTTTGTTGGTGGCGGAGAATTTATTCTCTTAGCTTAACACCCTTTTCTGAGACGTACGGGCTCAGAGGTTATGTAGTCGATGGTTAAAACTTGGTAGTGTGGCATGATGAGTGCTGTTGATCGAAACATGGCTTTTGTGAAAAGCGTAGCATTGTGGACGAGACTTCGTCGAACCTCACAACCCGGTAATGGTCGAAACACGAATGTTGCGGCATGGTTTAGGGGTCGTGCCCTATGGTATGTCCATTTTCTTCTGGATAAGAGGTTGTATCATGGTATGGAGCCTAGATATTTAACTGTGTGGTTGTTGCTATTTGTTGGTGAGTCTCGGGATAAAGGTCGGTAACGACCAAGGATGTCATACTTGTAGGTGTTACCTAGTCATAGAGGTAATCCGGCCTTGTGTTGGTAGGGAACCGATTTGGTTCTTGGGGACGTCCCTCCAGAGGCCTTCCTTTGATAAGGAAGTTACTTAGCCTGACCATTGATGGAAATCCAGTCATTCAATACGAGACCTTTACGATTTCAATTGTATAACCTGCCATTCTTAAATGGTAGCTATAGTAGGCATAGTATAATGGTACCTATGCTGGCTAAGATTAATATTACACTTTCGAAATATTTTCACACTATGCACTAATAATAATATCAAAAGAGTTTTCTCGTATCACGCATATTTGACTATCATAAGGAGAAATCTCCCCCAATGTGCGATTGCATTATGTGTGTGCCGGAGGCCTTTTGGTAGTTTCATTTTCCAAAAGCATATCGGATTTGTTTTAAAAATTATTTTTGCACAAACAACTGTTTTTGTTTACTCATACCAGTCTCATGACTGACCCAGAGTTTATTGTTCCCTTCCTAAACTCTGGGTGCCCATAATTTTCACATGGGCATTCTAGAAGCAGGTTATCCGTGTTTTTGGAGCTAGCTTGGATTTGGAAGTCTTTTTGGAAGCTATCGGATTTTGGGAAGCTTTTGGCCTTGGAAATCATTTGAAGTGTTTGGAATTTCTGGAAGATCTTCTCAAAGTCGAAGTATGTTGGGAATTTTTGAAGTCACTTTATTGTTCTCATCATGTCATTGTATCTTGTGTATATCACTCTGATAATGGGATTATATTTTTGTAATCAAATATTGTGATGGTGTTGTATTTGTGTTGTGATATATGATACCAGCTTTTGTTTCTGCTGTTTATATTCATCTAATTTTGTTATAAGCTCCATCTGAACTAAAGTTCGACGTTCGAATCTCCGGCAGTCGAATACAAGTGAGGTATTTGATGTCGATTTTCAATCGTTGGATTTCGGGTCATGACAGAAACTCTAGCTTCAATGCATAATAAATTGATCGTCCTTCCAAATTCAAAAGCACCATTCCTGCCCTAGAACTGTGCTCATTTGAAGCTCCATCTATAAACAATTTCCCTTGAGGAAGTATGACCATATCGTCTTCCTCTCCAGCATCCCTTACAGTGAATTTAACTATGAAATATGCCAATGCCTATCTATTTATTGCCTCCCTCAAATGGTGTGTGATATCAAATCAGATCAGTTTAATATTCCATTTTAGTATCCATCCCGAAGCCTCGGGTCAGCACAGTACCCGTTTCAAAGATTGATCCATAAGCACCTTAGTCGGATGGGCCTGAAAATACAGTCGTAGCTCTCAATGCATTCAGTAAGAAATAAAAAAGTTTCTCCAACTTTGGGTACTTATACTTAGCTTTGGTGAACTACTTACTGGTATAATAAATTGGCCATTGAATCCTTGCCTCCTCACATATCATTGAAACGCTCAGTCCATTAACAAACACTACCAAATAGATAAACTAATCCTCTTCGTCCAATGGTACAGATATAATCGATGGTGTTTACATGTGCCTTAATTTGAAGGCATCCTGACATTCTTTCATCCATTCAAAATTCTTCTTTCCCATTTTAAAGGCATTAAAAAAACGGTATATGCTTATCTGTTGCCTTTGAGATGATCCGACTCAATGTAGCAACCCCCCGTTCAAGCTTTGCAACTCCTTTTTCATGGTAGGGGCTCAAGGCGTTAATATGCTTTGGATTAGCCTCTATTCCCCTTGAATTCACGATAAATCCTGGAAGTTTTCCCAATGCAACTCTAACAGATCATTTCAACTTCATTCCATACTTCCTACTTAAAACATTTCCAAAAGGTCATCTATATGGTTCCCCGATAGCCATGACTTCACAAGCATATCGTCTACATACACTCCCATCGTCTGACTGATCTGACCAAGAACATAGAATTCACCAACCTCTAGTAAGTAGCTCCTTTATTCTTTAGACCGAATGACATTACCCGGTAATAGTACAATCCTAAATTCTTTATAAAGCTTGTGTGTTCCTGATCCAGAATGTGTATAGATATTTGGTTATAACAAAAATAAGCATCCACAAAGGAGAACAACTCTTGTCCTGTGGTTCCAGCCACCAGTTAGTCAATCCTAGGAAAAGGAAAGCTATCCTTCGGGCGTGCCTTATTCAAGTCCGAATAATCAATACATGTCCACCACTTTTCATTTGCTATCTCGACCAACATAGGAACTGATACCCATCGTGGTATAAAGCATTACGAAAAAAGTAGTTTGCTTTTAGTTTATCTAACTCCTCCTTCAATGCAACAGATTGCTCTGGACCCAGACCGCGTCCCTTCTGCTTTATTGTTGGAAATTTTATATCCACATTCAATGCGTAGCACGCTGCCTCCAGTGATATCCTACACATATCTGAATGCGTCCAAGCTAACACATTCAGGCTTACTTATAGAAGTTTCATCAATTCCTTTCTCAATCCTACGTTAAGTTGAGACCCAATCTTAAAAACCCTAAATGGATTATCCTTATCGATTTGAACGTTGACTGTCAGTTCAACTGGTGCTGGTCGCACTTCCTCTTACTTCTTCCTGGGATCCATAGACTTATAGAACCTGTTATGGCTCCAGAGCCAAGGCTTAGGATTTAATTGCCAGGTTTTCGAGTTTTTAATATAGAGAGCTCTCTCCGCATTCTTGTCTTTCTCCTATCGCTTTGCCTCTCTTAGCTTGGTGACATAACATTCCTTGCCTATGCTCTAGTCTCCTCTAATCAATCCAACCACATTTTCCATGGGGAACTTCATAATTGAGTACCAAGGAGCTAGTGCTATTCAAAAATTAACTAAGGTTGATTGGCCCAAAAAGGCATTCCATGCTGAATATTCTTACACAATTACAAACTTTTATACCCACACCATCATGTGGTCTCCGTCTTCTAATTCCACAGACAAATTAATTGTCCCGACAGATTGTTTTGCCTCACCTATAAATCCTCGAATCCTAGACTTGTAAGGCTTAACATCCTTCATACCAATCCCCATCTAATCAAATGTCCTTTTAAATAAAATGTTTACTAAACTTCCACTATCCACCAAAACCCAGTGTATCATAGTTGGGTCAACAACAACCATAATTACCATGGGATCGAAGGTTGGTGCTTTTACCTCATCAAAATCCCTATTTCAAAACATAAAATTATCCGTCATCATCTTTTGATGCTTAGTCGAAGCTCCATCCTCGATGGCGAAGCATCTTTCCTATGGTACATGTCTTAACAAACTCGCATATCATTCCATTTCATTCCAGCTTTTCTCCGCTAGATGAGATCCTCCGATTATGGTGTATATAACTATCATTCCATCTGTCCACCTAGGCCCCTCTCCACTAGGTCTAGTTTGATTCCCTTAGGCATTCTGTCCTTGGGGTCTAGCATATTGTGCCACCTGCGGTTCTCTCACGTATTTTTGTAGTTTTTTCTTTCTTATCAACTTCTCAATAAAATCTTTTACATGCCGACACTTGTTCATGTTGTGCACATGAGTTTCATGGAACCAACAGAACTTTCCTTAATGCCTCTCTTCCTCAGTCGCCTCCCTCCTAGATGGATTTTTATACCTTTCCGTACCTTGAGTGGCAAAGTATACATTTTCTAGTGTATCGTTCAAAGGTGTATATTCATCCAACCTTATATTCCTTGGACACTTTTTGGCTTCATTCTGCCTGCCTCCAATGCCTTGGTTTCTCTTCCTTTAATTTCTAGAATTTTAGACATTCACAGCCACGTTATTAGAACTCTCTTAAGTCTGTTTAATCACAACATTACTTTGAATCGCTTCCTTTGACTATCCACCATCAGTCTTCCCAATAACCTGGCTTGCTTCTTCCAGATGTAAGAATTGATTAAATTTTTGATGGAACTCCTTCATAGTCATCAACTACTTTATCCACACCCATTTTCCAAAATCTATATTCAGATGTATGCCTTAGACCATTTAAGCGATTAACCTTTGTAACTGCAATATTGGACATGTTCAAGAACCCCTTCAATGACTCCCAAGGTCCATGAGAAAGGCTCGATAAGGACATCACGTCCTTAGGCCGAGCGGTCTGGAGCCTGAATTGCTTCGGAAACTTCTTCGCTAATTCCTCAAAGGTCGATATGGACTTCAACGAAAGTCAAGTAAACCATATTGACACAACTATATCTAGAAAAATTAGGCAACATTTACTTCGGGTTGCATTTGTTGCTCGTGCACCATTCATGTGTCATTCGTACTTAAATAAAGGATGTTGGGGATCAGTAATACCTTTATAAAATTACATTATATGCATCGCCAACTTCCTAGGATGCTCCTACCTTAGGGTATTATCCACGGATGGAGTTCTACTAGGCGTAGAACCCTAGTCCTCATTCTTCCTCCATCGATTTTCCTCCATTAACCACTTGATCATGTTCATTATATGCTCCTCACTTACCTGATACTTTAAAGAACGATCGTCAAGAAATGCGCTGAGTGTTTGACTCTGCAGAATGTCTCGATTTGCTGATTGATGTCTATGTTCTCCAATCTTCAGGAGGATCACTCCTTCGGTTCTTCTTCAACACCTGATGGGCTCAATAGTAGTTGTTTGTACACCAGCATTCTAAACTTCAACATCCAATCCATCCTCATTGCCACCATGATGCAAATCGTCCTTGAAGTCGGATAAGTTGACGGCCTCAGCTTCCTGCCTCTTCAAGGGCCTTAAATTTATGTCAGTACCAACCTGATTCTGTTCGGTATCAATAAAAATTCCCTTAATAGGAGTTTCCTTAGTTCCTACAGTATTTCTCCCTACTTCTCTAGTAGTCGGTTTCTTCTACTTTTCATCCCTTCTGTTTTGACCAGAAGCGGATGAGTTCTCCCCTTCAGATCCAACAAGTTATATCACTCTCTTGCTTCTCCTGATCCTCTACGACCGTTTAGTCAAAGAGGCTACTAGCATTCATTTTATCTAATAGAGCCTTTTAAATATCTTACATCCTCTTATTCATCTCTATCGTCATCTTATCAAACTCCACCTATGAGACCATCTCTTAAGGGGAAAATAGTTTTGGTAATATTGCAACAGACCGATTGCTAACTTCTGTATGATAAGATGCTCCTTCATCTGCACCAGCTATTGCTCCAAATCTACTACACTTCGTTGATGGTGCCATTGATTCCAATCTAAAATTCCTTCAAGCTTTTAATAGAAAACCTTCTGGATCTACCCTTTAGACACTCCAATCCACAATGGATAACTCCTAAGAAACGCCTTTCTCAGTGAAAGAACCAAATGTTGAGATGGAAAATGGCACAACACCCAAAAATGAATAGATTTAGAAACTAAAAGTAGGAACAAAAGAAACTGTTATGCTAGTTCGACAACTCTAATGCATATGCCCACTGTAATGTTACTGCTTATGGACACAAGTACAAAGGTTTTATCGGTCTAACAGCCTAAAACAGCAAAAAAATAATTGTTTTAGAGACAAGGGTTGAGTAAAGAGAAGATGAAGAAAGCAAGTGCCCAAAAGTCCAAATGCTCTAAACCTTGTATTTATAGATAAATCCCTCAACTGAGTTATAGATTTACGAAATACCAGTTCTAACATCAGACCGGAGAAAGTAGAAAGGGAGATATAAGTCCCTAGAGCTAAGAATTCATCTCGATACTAACTAAAAGTGATAGGTACCGACTTGTTTTCTTAATGGCAGAGCATGTCATCTTCCTTCCTTTGGACTTCTACCTTTGATCTATTGCACTCTGAGCACTTTTCCTTAGAAATCATGTTGTTTTCGCGAGGTTCTGATAGCTCTATTATTTGCCTTCTTTCCCTTAGAATTTCCTAGGAGTTGTTCACCTACTTCTTGAGAAACGCACACTAAGACGATCATTCTGGTTTATAGTTCATTAGCTCCAGAAGCCAACAAGGAGCGCAAAAGGTGCCCGTACTAACTTCCTTCTTAGCTCCAATCGTTCTCTAATTTCTTGAGGCCATTTCTGTAACACCCCTAATTTTTATCTACTAGCATATAATTTAAATATTTAATTATGGGATAATTAAATGTGAAGTTAAAAAATGTAGGATTTGCTATAAATTCAATTAATTAGCTTGACCTTCAAACAATAAATAAAGAGAATCTTGTAATAAGAAATATAAAAACATGAGTGAGGAAGCGTAAGAGGAAAGAAAATATCACACCACCCACCCCTTTCCCTTGTTCATTTCATTTCATTCACAAAGAAGAATAAAAGCTAAGGAGATAAGGGTGACCACCATTAGGAATTAAGGGAAATTCAAGAAGAAAATAAGAAGAAAAGAAAGCAATGGCAAATTCACCATTTCCACAAGAATTAAGGTAAAGAATATGCATCAATCTCATATTTATTGTGTATTTTAAATCGGGTTTGATGTAAATCTGGATTTTTGGGTGTATATATCTTACATTTGGATTAAATAATCATGAATATGGATTATTGCTGTTTGGATATTAATTGCAAAAAAATTAAGAATCTTCATAACGGGTTTTAATGGGAAGACTAAGTTGTTTGATCTCTAAATAATCTAAAACTTTGATGTAATGTTCGAATTATTATTTTGGAGATAGGTTTTATATTTTATAATTTTTGGAACTAATATGGAATTATTATGAATTTTCTAAGTGAAAAATGGTTAAAATTAAAAAGTTAATTATTAAAATGTGAAAAACAGCAATTTTGGTCCAAAATTTTTAAGGTAGAAAATAATAAAACTGATTTTTATTGATTTTTTTCGATTTTTTCCATCAATTTTCTAGTTTCTACGAATTATTTAGTGAAGAAAAATACTAATTAATTATGAAGAAAATTAATTTATTAATTAAATGAGTTAATTATGGAGGTTAACATTTTATGGAAGGAGAACTGAAAAGAATGAAATCGTCCATTAGGAATTCAAAACCGAATGGTGTTAGATATAAAGTGGTTACCTAAGTAAGTGATAAATCAGTTTTTAATTTAATTACAAGATTATCATTGAACCATTATTGACTAAGTAAAACATAACTCATAAGGCTAAACTTCACACCGGGCTAAGAAAAAATATGCATGAAAGTTAGAAAAGAAAAGTGGACACCTCACGGGACCCAACATTTTGACTCACGATGGCAATTTATAAATTCACGAAAGCTTTTAGCACACGAAGGCATAGTGTCTTATCACGTAGGTGTGAATTGAGAAGGTGATAAAATAGGACAGAAAATCTTGAAAAAAAATAAAAAACATAAGATGGCTTCATGCAAATATGACAGTCTCACGAATGTACACGATAACAAGTAAAAAGAAAATGCATGCAAAGGCAATATATCACGAAAATAAAATGGCAATACACGAAATCAAAGTGGAATATGTGGGCTAGTGACCTCACATGGTGAGCACTTATTAAAGTACATGTGGGTACATGGCTTGGGATTTTCTCATGAATAAATAAATTAAGTGAGCACACAAAGGATGATCGCATGAAGACAGCTCACATGATAACACATGATAGTACATGAACTGATAGCACACGAGCTGATAGTGCACGAAACTGATAGTACACAAAAGCCTTGGTGTAAATTTCCCCTATAAAATCAAAGTAAACAAAGTGAGATAGTTTAAATACATTAGCTCATGTTTCACGAAGGCGTGCAAATGTATAAGACACGAAGGCATTAAATAGATAACACATGATGGCTGTGGGGTTGTTAACATGCGACGGCTATTGGCAAAAATACGCGATGGCATTTATCTTTAGCATGTGATGACTACAAATTTTTTTAAGCTGCGACGGACTATATTTTGATATGCAAAAGTAAGTAAAATTTTAAGTCATGACGACCTTTATATTTTAACACACATAAGCCTTAAATTTAACAAGGCATGATTGCCTATGATTTTGAAAAGAACATAGCTATATTTTATAACATGGGAAGGATTTTAACTCTATATTGGGAAAATCTTTACTTCAACAGCAAGGATTATTATGTCAAGTATTTATAAAAGTTTTCAAAGAAGCGAAAGAATATTTTTCCTGCATTTAAAGAGTATGTGTAGAAGAAACTATTACTTTAGAAAAGTAATTTATGTATAAATTGGCTATTATTTTGAACATATATTTAATTGATTGTTGACATGTTACATGTTGTTTTAGTTTGTTGATAAGTTATTATTGCATATGATGAATTGCTGACATACTCATAAATTTGCAGAATGTTATCACCCAATATTTTGGCCTTGGGTATTATGGAACCGATGACTAGTTAGTATTGTTCCATTAGTGGGTATGGTCAGATTTAGACTCCTTTGTGAGTAAAATTGCATCCATGAGATCGTAAGATCCAAAATTGCATTAAAATGCTTGAACTAATCAAAATACATGACTCATTGACATTTTTCAAACCAAATTTAAGATTTAAGGATGAAGACTAGTGTAGGGTCGCTCTCTTTGCTCCAATCGCTTAGCCCACAGTTGGTCAGGTCCACGGATTCTGTTGCATAGGGCATAGTCGAAGGACAAATGAAATTTGTTTTACACAAAGTAGGGAACTCATAGCTAAAGTATGCTAATCAATTTTTTCTTCCGTGGGACATAAGTTGAGGTTATTTCCTACTTCCCCATTGTTCTCACCAAACCTACCATAAAAATGGTAACAGAGCCTAATGAAAGAAAATGCATGTTAGATTTTTGAAATAGTTTGCATCATTTTGATAATAATTGGTTTGATCTATTTTACCAAGAAGGTCTACGGTTCGAGTCCATATAGCCCTAACACATTACAGTTAGATACGAAATTATCGATCTTTGAAACAGATATCAGTTTAAAATGCCTTGTTCCATTCGACGCGAATCCCTATGGTGGAGGTTTTATTTATATTGCAATAACGAACAAAAATAATGAGTAGACCCGCCCAACTTTATATGTGGGTTCATTTCATCAAGTATTTTGTTTTGAATAAAGAAGTTTGTCTTGAATAAAGAAGCACGCCCCTGTTAGTGTGCCTTTCTCGGTTGATGTATGGGATAAATGCCTACATTGCTTAGTTAAAGTATGGTAACCATTGTTTTCTTTTGTAGGATGGAAGTCAAGGTTATTTCCTCTAATTGGACGAGAGATTATGGATTATATAGTTATATTTTTGTCCCGAGTCGGCCAGATAGGTTTCTAGTCCGCTTGCAAAACTAATATAAGTTCATAGTGACCTAGGAAAAACTATGCCATGGACTATTTTTGGATTGGGTAAATTTGGAATGTGTAAACCTTTGACCTCAGTGAATGATGGACTATCCATTTTAACCCATACATGCATGATATGTTATTGATGTTATGTTTATGCTCTAATCATTTTGGATGTAAGATATGTTATGTATGACATATATTTTGATAGGGTATTAGTGAGGGGAAACACGTTTCGTTTAGCGACGTGGTCTCACTAAGCACCTATATATTTTTGTTTGAGATGGTATAATATTATCCATACTGGACTTTTTGTCTAACTAAAAGTTTTTGATTTCCCTCTATACTCTCGGATATCGATTAGGAATTGAATATGCTATGGGTATAGCTTTTTAAGGTTTAGACGAATAAGCTTCCAGAGACATATAGTAGGCAATCTACTATGTAGAAGATTATATTTCTGTTGTGCAGTAGTTTAACTGTTTTTGATTTTTTGAATGATGTAACGATGGGTACTATAACCGTCTAAGTAGTTAAAACTTTGATCATTCAAGGGGGCATCATCATATGTCGCTCTTAGAACTATATATAATTATTATACTTTATCTGAACAATGTATTTGTGGGCTAACAGAAATGAAATGTAACCAATTTGCAAAATTAATGAAGGAAAATGCTTTGTTAAATGTTGTAAATTCTAGTGCTCTCGGTGTTAATGATTCAATAACGGATATCATTTTGTCATTACGAAATAATTTTAGAATGATAGCAGCATCAATAATATATTTCCGAGCCTCAGAATAAGGGATGTTATGACTCGGTATTAGAACGTAGGATTACATAAAAATTGAAGAGGATTTTGAAAGAACATAACCCGAATGAAATAAGAAAGAATAAATCGGTCTTTATGATAGCATTATATTAATGTACTTGTTAGTTCCTATATACAAGTACATATATCTATCTATACCCTCCCCTCTATCTTAGACCATTTTTTGTATTGGATGAAGACTCATATGCAGATTACTAGTGATGTATACTAGAAGTGGAAGAGTAAACTTAGCAAGAGAATGCACCATAACCAATGGAAACACTCCGGCTAATGCTAGGAACGCTAAATGAGCAACCAATGCTAATGCAAATGCTAATGCAAATATAGGTGTTGGAGCCACACCAGTGGATACGGGGATGACGTATTAACTCTTTGTTAACATGATGCAAGTTAGAGCAGTGGTTATTGAGGAAATGCTGGCAATGCAGAAACTGTTATGCCTAAAGTGGTCGCTTGCAATAATTATGCTACACCGAGTAGAGACTACGGTAGTTTGGGTGGAAAGCTATTTACGGGAATAAAGCATGCCATAGATGTGAAGGACTAGCTTCTCCAGTGTAAGAGGATTTTTGTTGATTTGGCATTGAATAACGATCAGAAGAGGAGGTTATCATCGAGACAATTACAAGGAGCTAGTATATGCTGGTGGAATAGTGTTACCATATGAGTTCCAGAGGAGGATTTAACTTAGGATGACTTTAGGGAAAAATTTTGAGGAGAAATTTCTATCCAAAGCAGCCGACATAACATTTTTCTAGAAGTTATCGGAGTCAGAGCATGGTGAGATGTTAATGTTGGAGCAGACGAAGAAGTTTAATGAACTGTCTAGGCATGGGCCGCCACCATTAATACACTGATTAAGAATTATGAGAAGTTTATTCAGGGATTGAAGTCGGAGATTTCTAGGGCAACTACGTCATATCTCATGGATCAGTTTAATTTTGTAGTGGACATGGCTTTAAGAAATGAAGTTTTTCTTTCATCTTTGGAGAAAAACAAGCTTGTGGATACTAAAGATTTTCAAGGTAAGAAGCAGAAGTTCTTAAGAGCGAAGGAAGCTCAAAAGAAAGGAGTTCCAAAAAAGGGAAAAGTTGAGGTGACTTGTTATAAGTTTGATAAGAAAGGGAACTATGCTAGTGAGTGTCGTTTAAGAGATGGCAGGAAGGTAGAAGGGAGTAAAGTGCTCTTACTGTGACAAGATATGGCATTTCAAAGGGAGTGTCCTGAATCGGTCAAAGCTTAGAAGGGAAAAAGTTTATAAGATAAGCAGATTGCCTTGGGAAGCGGTAGTGGCGTTCATGAAGAAGTTGGATGGGTCATTGAGGTTATGTATCGAGTATGGAAAGTTGAATGAGAAGATGATAAACAATCAGTATCTGTTGCCAAGAATAAATGATTTGTTCGATCAATTGAGTGGAACCAAGGTGTTCTTACAGTTGGACTTAGCTATGCGTTTCCATCAATTGAGAGCGGCGGAGGAAAGTATACTGTTATAGGCAATTTGATCAAGATACGGTTCATATAATGGGTTAGTCATGCCCTTCGGATTGACCAACGCGCCTGCTTATTTATGGATTAAATCAACCAGATCTTTCGACAACATTTAGATAGATACGCGTTGGTGTTATAGATGGCATTTTGACATATTCAAAGAGCGAACATGACCATGAAGTTCATCTCAGAATAGTGTTAGATAATATCAATTTGGGTTCCAAAAGGCACGAATATAAAATCCCTTAAAGTCAAACAAATCTGGGTGCCAAAAGGAACAAATATAATTAGTTTTGGGTCTCCACAAACATATTTTTCAAAATCAGTTGCCACTAACAACCATGGACCTATAAAAACAAATAGGTCACAAAAATCTTTTCTCGTGTAGGTGTGGTGGCAGGCTAAGGAGCAACAACAGTGTTACCTGGATTCTGGCTGCTCCAGGCACACGATGTGATACAAATCAAAGTTCCTTAGCCTAGTATAAAAGTGGTAGAATCACAGTGGGCAACAACGAAAAACTATCGTAAAGGTAAAATAGGTAACAATATATTTATTTTGAACGATTTATTGAATGTGAAAATCTGCACCATAATCTGAATTAAATCAGCCAGTTATGTGATAAAGTAATGAATGGAATTTGATTCTGACTTTTTCAAAATTGTGGGCCAATTATATTTTTATGCCAAGAAATAAGCATCTCTAGAATCTCGGGACTAGTTCACATAGATTTGTTTGAACTAATGATGCTGCTTTATTGATTGATGATTATTCTAGATAGACGTGGATATATTTGTTTCTGGATCTGTCACTATGTTCACTATTTGTTTATTTGCACGGCTTCAATTCAATTTCATTTAAAAGCTGTTAAAAATAATTTTAAGATATTTTGTTGCACACTTCACGGTCTGGATTATGACATAATAATCTTGAGTCAAAGGGAAATTTGGAGGCAGATAACACTGGTAATTTAGTTGATAAAAAATTACTAGTGGAACATTATTTATGTTGAGACATTCAATAGTTGCATCGTTTTGAAAGAAAATATATGCATATTTTTCATTTCAACCGATTTTCAAATTAGTAGACATTTTTTTAAAACCCCTTCAGAAAATAGTTGACCTTATTTCAGATTAGTCATGTTAGAAAATATGTCTTTGTAATTATTTTTTGGATTTGATTTTAAATAACTACATTAACTAATCTGACTCCCTACCGATTATAAAAAAGATAAATAGTGATTGAAAAAGTGATGAGTGTAAGCTCTGATACCACTTATTGGATCAATTTCACCCTAGAGGGGGTGAATAGGCTGATACTATTAATTAAAAAGATTTAATGCGGAAGTATATAAAATAATCACAACACAGATATAACAGAATAATAGCACCACAGATAATAGAAGAATAAAAACAGAAATAGAACAACATAAATTTACCCAGCTTCGACAAAACCCTGCCTACGTGCTGCCCCCAAAGTTTCTACTAGAAATTAAATAGTCAAACGCTTACACATGTAAACTCGCGACACCCGCCATCGACTAACCTAACTCTACGCTCAAAACCCTGCCACAACTCAGCTACTGAGTTACGAATTCTCGAACTACACCACCGTAGTTCGTCTCCTAGTCACAAGACTAGAATTTACAAAAGTTTTAAAAAAGAAAATGCAAAGTAAAGAAATTAAAAAAACAAAACCCTAATTTAAAAATTCAAGCCCAAATAATAAGTTAAAGAAGCCGACCGAAATTAAATAAAGAGTATCCCTTTTTTGATTATATATTATCGGCCCTCTTTCCTTTGCATTAAAAAAATAGATGCTTCCTTTGTGCTCGCTCGTTCCTCTCTGAGAAATTAAGGTTCCTGTGAAATTGGAATCGCCGCCTGTACCTGATTAGTTGCAGTGATTATCTCCTCTATTTGGCTTAGACAATTGATCCTCTAGCTGTGATGATTTCGGTTGATCTAATTTGATCGAGTTCGAATTGAATTTGGTATGTGTTTTATACTCTTTGCTTTACTGGTTAATTTACTTGAACTCAATGATCTTAATACTGATGATGTAGATGGTTTAAATAGGATTCGAATTCCTATAATTTCGTTCGTATATATTTTATTGAATTTGTCTGCTACTTTAGCTTGGCATTCGATGTTGCTTGGATGCTTGTGATGTTTTCTGACTTCTTCAATTCGTATAATTTCATTGCTTGAATATCACGGCTTTGATTTTTACTTATTCGATTCCTTGGTCACCATGGCTTTGAATTATTTCATTTCTATGCTCGGCCATTTGAATTTTTCTCTGTGACTTCGGCAACTTTGATTTGAATTTGTTTCTCTTATGACTTATTGGCATTTGACTTTGAGAAGTGCTTGGCTACTTATTTGTTGTTGCCTCTTGTTTCACTGCATATATATATATATATATATATATATATATATATATATATATATATATGTTCACGCATGTATATATTCATATTGTATGTTGCAGACTTGAGTCTTGTATATGTTGAAAGCTGTCTTGTCTGATTTCATGTGGAGTTGTTCATGTTACATGTTTTTATTCATTGGTATGCATTGCTCTGTCCACTGCCGTGTTGATGTTCATCTCCATTTGTTTTACTGTTGGTCTGCACTTCAGTAAAAATGCCTTTGAATCCTGTAGAGTCTTTTTATGCATAGCATATATATGTATGCAGTGTTGCTTTACTTTGAATCATAGTTGCTGTCACATGATCTTTTCATGTTGTATTGAAGTTTGGTTTCCACTACATATATATATATATATGTGTGTGTGTGTGTGTGTGTGTGTGTGTGTGTGTGTGTGTGTGTGTGTGTGTGTTCACGCATGTATATATTCATGTTGTATGTTGCAGACTTGAGTCTTGTATATGTTGAAAGCTGTCTTGTCTGATTTCATGTGGAGTTGTTCATGTTACATGTTTTTGTTCATTGGTCTGCATTGCTCTGTCCACTGCCGTGTTGATGTTCATCTCCATTTGTTTTACTGTTGGTCTGCACTTCAGTAAAAATGCCTTTGAATCATGTAGAGTCTTTTTATGCATAGCATATATATGTATGCAGTGTTGCTTTACTTTGAATCATACTTGCTGTCACATGATCTTTTCATGTTGTATTGAAGTTTGGTTTCCACTATATATATATATATATATATATATATATATATGTATGTATGTATGTATGTATATATTTGTGTGTGTATGTGTGTTTACATATGTATATGTGTATGTTGTGATGCCTGATGTTTTATTCATGTAGTCTGCTTGGATATGGTTACATGTGCACTGCCTATATATGTGTGAATCATTCACCGTTGAGGTTGTTGGTCATTGCATATATTTATACAAGTGTGTATGCATTTTGTCCTTGTTAGTTGCTTGGTCTGGTTGGAGTTTTATTGCTTCTAACTAGTTTCATATTATAATCGGGCTTGCCTTTGAGCTTATCTGGTTGTCTTGGTGCCATTTTAGTCTGGTTGGTTTATTGCATATTGAAATATGTTGAGTAATGGCTTGTTCAATTTGGCAGCTACAGTTTGGTTGATTGCACTGTCCGCTTGTGTAGTTATGTTCATGTCTGAATCTTCATTGATCTTTGACATTTAAGTTGTTCTAGTCACACTACATATATGTAGTTTACTACTTTATTGTGTTCGTAAGTCTGCACTATACATTGATTGAAGTGTTGCATTCCATGTGAACTGAGCATGTCGAATTGTGTACATTTTTGTGTCTGATCATACGTGTTTGTTGCACCATATAGTTTGATATTGCATCTAGTTGTTGCTTTGTGCATGAAGTCTGCAGTCACCTCAGTTTTGTATGGTTCGAGCCATTACATATGAACTTCAATTGTTTTCTATTTTTACCACGTCTGGTTGTCTTGAGTAAATTTGTGTTGCACTGATTTGTTTCACTTGAGTCTCCATGCATCTGCTATGTCTTGATCATCTTCAACTGTTTGCATTTCCATGAGTCTGGTTCAACTTGAAGTCTACATGTGATTATTGATTTGAAATACTATAGTCTTCGTTTCTGTTTGGTTGCCACTGAACTTCAAGTTCTCTGGTTGCATACATATATGAACTGCATTGTTGTTACTTCGACTGCATTTTTTTCAGACTTCATCTTGATTTTGGAATTTTTCTCCACTTGATTCTTTGCTCTTCAATGAGTCTGAATGTGATTGTGTAACGATGCACTTGATATTTGAATTCATTTATGGTCTGATCATTTTGCTATTTCATATTTCCTTGAGTCTGAGTACAGTCCACTGGTTCGAAATGTCTTCATGTGTACATTTGGATTGCACCTGTGTTGAATCCAGCTTATAGCTCGGGTTGGACCTTGTGCTAATATCGTGACTTTATTTGTATTTCACTTGAGTTGAACCCGGGTTTTGATTGGGGTCTAACCTTGCGCTCACCTATCCCTGCAATTTTATCAAGTGTATTTCGGTGTGCACGGCCTTGTGGCATGCACAGTGATAAATTGTGCATGTCACAAGTTGTTCGTGTAAGATGAATTCAAAATGATGACGAACAACCCAAATAATTGAGGCAAATAACATTTTCAAAAACACATTTTATTTTACACAGCAAATATTTCATTTTCAATTTTATTGCGTCAATGTATATTTTACAGATAACTCAGATGCTAGATTCAATCTGGAATAGAGTTGAAGAGTAATACGAGTGAATGAGTGATATGTAGTGAGGTGTAAATGTAAATTGAAAATTATGATGTAATTGAATTTATATTGTAATTGAAATTGTGTATATATAGTGAGAGCTCAAATTTGTACTATTCAAAATTGCAATAAATATTTGTTTGAATAAAATATTTGCTTGAATTTAAATTCTGTGTTATCTATCTTATTCAGCAAATATTTATTTAATTATGCGAAAAATAAAATTTTACATTAACAAATACATTTAATTGAATATATATATATATATTATCATCAAACAAAAATCATTTAATGGCATTTTCAACAAGTTCATCTCAGAATCGTGCTAGATACATGGAGGCAGCATAAGTTAAATGCGAAGTTTTCAAAATGTCATTTCTGGAAAGGAGAAGTGAAGTTTCTTGGGCATGTTGTTTCAGAGAATGGAATATACGTGGATCTATCTAAGATAGAAGCCATTAATAGTTGGAAAATAACCGAGACTGTCATTCTAACAACCTGGGATTTTGAGAAGCAATTAATTAAAATTTATAATTCAAATTTAATTAGATAAAAGATGAAAAAAATATTTTATAAAATTATAAAATGGATAAATAATATGGATTTGAGAAAGAAATAATTTAAAGTGGGAATTTAAATTATTTTTAGGTTAATAAAAAGAATTTTTATTAGAGTGTGCTAGATATAATGGCTTTGAAGTAAATAAGTTAAATTGATGAAAATCATGGAAATTAATTTATAAAAATGTAAACAATATTACTTGAATGTTAGGAAAATAAAAAGTGATTACTTATATCAATGATATTTGGATGCATGGATTATTTCACTTGTTTTGAATTATTCATTAGAACATGGTTTGACTTGACTTTCTATATGAGTGATACTGCTTATACATGTTTTGTGATGTGTTTTTGTATTAAGTACCCTTACATCACTTCATGTTACATTAGACACATCTTACTATTATTGAGATAAATTGTAATAACCCTGGGTTTTTAATCTATTTAATAAAATAAATAAAGATTTAAAATTCAATAATAAAGGAGTTGTGCAATTGGATCTTTGGGATTTCTCTAATCAGCTAGGAATTTGGATTAATAATGGTATTTGTGTAAAACAGTGTGCTAAAATCTTTTTAAAGGTTGAATAATAGTTTCAGAAATGTTAGAGCTTATTTCTAAAATTTACAATGAAGAAAGTTATGTTGAGTTGATCAAAAATGTATATTTTCTATTAGTGGAGAATTTAAGGAATTACGGTATAAAAGGAATTTAATGATGTAAATTCTTTTTTTAAAACTTGTTAAGGAATGTGTTAATGTTTTCTAAACATTGTGTAAAAATTATTTTTGAGTAAAAATGAGAATATTCGTGTTAAAGCGTCAAATGCGAATTATTATTGTCGATAATTCAAAAAAAATTTAAGTATGACAATAAATTGGGAATAAAATAAATAAAAGAATATGTCTATGAAAACCCTTTTATACATTGTATCAATTATGCTAATTCTTGTTTAAAGTTAGTAAGTGGGATTAATTGGATTAAATAGAGATAAAAATTGAATTTGTGACTTATAACCACCTATTGTAATAACTTAATTGTTAATAAGAATAAAACCACTAGTTTAAAATTTGAATTGGGATAAACTGGGACTACTTATTCCTATTTGGTATAACAAATGGATTTGTATTGTTTATATGATAATTTAGTAGGACTTAAAAGTTAGTAAGTAAATATAGTTCCATTGGTAAAATCTTGGTTATGTAAAAAAATTAAATTTGGCCATAAAAAACCATTTATTGCAATTAATTAAAAATTAATGGTAAATAAGTTCTTAATTGAGAATTTGAATCAATAACTTTTCATCCACTATTGAAAATTTAATGAGATGGATAAATTCACATTTCATTACATAAGAGGGATGGTTAGAGCTTATGGTGTTAAGTAAAATTGTAATGACCATAAATATCTTTTATTGTAAATAAAAGTGAAGAAGTTTAAGTAATAATGTAACACTCTACCTCCATACCCACAACATCCAAGAGCATTATAGAGCATTATTGTCAGATAATATGGAGAATGAGGCTATATAGAGTGCATACGTAAATATTCTCTTGGACTAACACCAGTACGTATTAAAACATTGAATAAATAATAGATCTATACAAACATATTGTCGATACAAAGCAATAAACACATGTGCCTCAAGGATAAGGCAATACATAATATATAGTAAATAACATAGTACACAGAGTCAGTCGTAGCGATAACATATAGTATAATACACAATATAT
The DNA here is from genome assembly GCA_030765085.1 of Allium cepa. Lineage (NCBI taxonomy): Eukaryota > Viridiplantae > Streptophyta > Magnoliopsida > Asparagales > Amaryllidaceae > Allium > Allium cepa. The sequence goes on along the minus strand of CM060928.1, from coordinate 844,400,998 downwards.
AACACTATTTAGATACAAATATCACCCATGTCAACAATCTCAATAAAATAAGACAACATCAATACACAACTATATATATATATATATATATATATATATATTGGGTATAAATAAATATAATAATTTCATCTCAATAATTCCAATTATCATCTTCATAGAATATTACAAAACCTAGTATAATATGACATCACCCATATAAAATCTTATCAAATTATAAACCATAAAATAACATCAAATAGGTTAATCATCCACACAATAAAACATCATCATAGAAAACGAATTCATCAAGTGAATCGGGCAAACACGCAGCAATGCCCTACTATAATTTCATAAAATGATAAAATCAATAGATAATGTGAGAAAGCCCGTCAAATCATCCAATATTATGCAAACCAGAAAGATAATCTATCACAATAGAAATCACAATTAATAAACATAGGCTATCTCTAGAATATCAAACCATAAGAGTATGGATATATAGAGACTAACCACATTTTAGACACACAGTCTCTAGTATAGCCAACTCATCAGATAATGAATAATATATATCATTCCACAACACACACATAAACCCAAACCAGAAAGGGAAATTGATAGCACACAGCATGCACTACAACAGAGAAGGCATCTCGTAGCGTTGAAAAAACGCTCCAAGACTTTAAGTAGTATTTTGGTCAACGCTGCGACATGACATGCAACTAAAAGTCTAAAAGTTGTTGTTGCGTTGTAGTAAACGCTACCAAAAACAAACATATTGTAGCTTTTTTGAAACCTTACAAAAGTTTTTTTACAACGTTTTTCTAGTCCTACTATGTATTTTTTGTTGCATTTTTTCTCTGATACAAAACGTTTTTTGTGTAATTTACATTTGTTCTCAAGCACTTTTAACGCCACTAAAACTTATTAATTGTTGTGTAACATATTTTACTATTTACTATTAATGGCTTATACCATTTCAAACAATCACTTATATGTAATAGTCATATTAAAACCAACAATTAATCACATAATTATCATATTCAAGCCAACAGTCAATCACATAATTATCATTTTCAAACCAACATCAACAAATCATATAATCATCATACTCAAATAATTGAAAAAACACGTTAATAGCATAATCAATTATAATATTCATAACCATTTCGATAATAGTATTTCGACAAAATAAGCGAACTGACTTTTTTTTTTTTGAAAAGAAAATTTATAACTAAAAATCACCAAAAGCTGTCAACAAGCCTGACAGGTAACCGAAAAAAAAAACTAAAACGAGAGTATACATGAGAAGAACACAGAGATAACCAAAAGAGGAATCCAAAAACTACTAACAAAAAAAGAACCAAAATGACGACTGCCAGCAGGCATACAGCAATCCCGAATAGCTCCAAAAACCCCCACGCCATCCAATATCGAAATCGAACTCCGGCAAAGCCACCGTCCGGTTCCGATGTATGGATACCACCGAACAAATAGAAAACAAGCTAAGAAGAAGACCGACAGAAGAACTAGAAGAAATAAACAGCCAACAACCCAGCAACAGAATGACCGAAACCCGAAAAGTAGAAGCAGAAAACTCTAAGCAAGCTCCAAACAGAAAACGGACGGAGAAACACACACACCCCTGAATGCCTCAACCTGCAAGCAATAACCTAAACATGAGAAAAACGGAAGGGGGGGGGGAGAGGTGGAAGAATGCTTAGTAGGAGACTAGACAGTCAGAACCACCAGTCTCCAGAGAGGCAATCAACCAATACCTGCTCTAATAGAAGAGCTAGAACAGGTGATCGATAACAAATTCACAAGGCGACCGGAACGAGAATTGACTGTACCTCTAAATGGACGGCCCCGAAATGCCAATAAAACATCATCTCGAACTTTCCAAATAACAGAGAGGGGGTCCATAGGAGCTTCGTCAAAAATTGCCTTATTCCGCGCACACCAAATGTGTCAGTAAATCAGACAAGGAATCAAACGAAAGATAATAGAACGAAGGGAACGACCAGCACGACGAAACCACCAAGTGGACAGCAAATCAAAAGAAGAGTTGATGGAACCAAGGACCCCCACTAAATTACCGAAGTAGTTCCAGCAAGACTTGGCACACCAGCCGACGTAGAGCAGATAACTGCACACCTTAAAACCATACCTGATTTAAATATAGAACCTACTCCAGCTGCCCCAAAACCACCACCAGCGTTGTTAGCTGCAGTACAGCTAAATCAACCACCTGGACCAACACCAACAAATCCTCCACCTAGACTAACACCAGCAGATCCACCACCCGAACCGCTCCATTAAAACTAACACCCAAACCAGCTCCACCAAAACCAATACCTGAACCAGCTCCACCATAACCGCCTCTTGAAGTAAATGCTCCAAAACCACCACCATCGCTTGAAGCAATAGTGATAATTTTCACTATAGCAACAAGTCAAAAAACACATGGTTGAAGGTAAACGCATCACGAGTTGCCCACCCAAAGTACTACAAAAGAAGGAAATGATGATTAACAGGAGGCAATTTAGCTAGTAAAACAATCCATTATAGAAATAAGAAAAAATAAGCTCACCTTTTCACATAGCAGCAGCAAAAATCTGCAAGACAGAAACAAGTCTAAAAATCTTTCTAACTATCAATGTCATAACACACTTAACTTCTTGTAAACATTACTCGACAGAGGTTGTTTGTCCATGTTCAAGATCTGATAGTGAAGAAATTATAAGGCAAAAGAAGCAGAAATATGTCAAACAAAGAATCAATAAAATTATCTTTTGCATGCTCAAAGCCAACAAACCCTTATCTTCTTTCAAAGTCGCTCTTTGCATAAAAGACATAATCAAGCATTATTTTTCGATTCAGACCATGCATTTCAGGAAAGTGTACTATCGAGACAAAATTGTCAGCCCTTTGTCATAGATATGGCAAAACCATCCATCGATTAATCAAAACAAACACGTCATGCCTAAGGAAAAACGATATGAAATTCATAATCGAAAGCGCTTCATTCGTTAAAAGTATAAAAAACGATGAAATGATGTACCATTACCTTGTTAATCAATGGATTTGTCACATTATCACTGTCTTAGCCAAGCTTTCGTTTTATAATCAACATCAAAGAAGTTGCAATTCTACTAAACAAACATGCTTTGCAAGAGGTAGACGGAGTCCTATTATTCAGAGAATATGATCTTAAAACAAAGAATACTAGTAAGAGGACCATGATGTTGAGTAATTTATTTTCGTAGAAGAATACTAAACAAACAAACTAAGTGGACCACTAACATTCACAATATAACATGTCTAGTTGTAAATACCACAACAAAAAATTAAAGTAGATTCCAATATTCACTTATAAATAATGAATATATAATATAAATACCATATCAGAAGCATAATAGAAACTCTTAGTCTGGATCTCAAGAGCATGGACTATTAGTGGTTCACCCCTAAACATCCATAAAAGCATCAATAAATAGTCAGTTTCCTTAACCATGGTGTGTATAAAGTATGATAAACTACAAAAATAAATTAAAGAATGAAGTAATACTGAATATCTTAAGTAATGAAATTGGAAACATGTTCAGCTCTTTTTGCACTGGTCAGCTATAACAGCTCCAACAATTGAGAGTAAACATGACAAAATTGGAAGCACTATCATGTAGAAGATTCCTTCAGATCCATGCTTCATGCTTGGTGCCTTGCAAAAGCTGGATAACCCATGCAACTGCTTAATCTGGTTGATCACATGTAGTCCAAACTGGATGCCTTCAATGTTGATCTTGAAAACAACTTCAGCAAACAAAACATAGATTTCATTGTCAGCTTCAGTTTAAATCAGAGTAGCCTTGTCAATCCAAACTTGTATTCTAATGAATATAAACCATTTGTAAGTTAATAAAAATAGGATCAAAAAGCTCTATTTTTTAATGTACAATAAGCTTACTTGATCGCCTTCAAATAGTTCTGACCACTTCTTCTTGGTTACGAGTTCGTGTGTTGTTCCGTACGGCAAGTTAATTCGATGATTTAAATCCCCAAACCAAATTATCCTTCTGCAATATTTCTAGCACATTTAGCATTCAATTTTACATAAGTTTCATTTAAAGATTCAAGAAAACACGCACAAATTTAGATAAATTATTCACAACTTACTTATCGTCGAGGATTGCTTGAGGCGGTCCGACTCTAGAATTAGTAGAAAACTATGTTCTCTGGTGAATTTATTGCACATCCAAATTTCATTTAATTTCATCAATTTTTCTCACGTGAAGATAGATGTGTACATATAAAACAGCATGGTGTCTGATATACTGACATGCTCATAGAAACTGAACCCTAAGAGAGAGAAATAACACGTGGAATTTGCACATTATACAGATATACATCACATATACCTGGATGGACTTGTGAACCAAAGTTGAGGTTCAGTTATGACCGTAAACCCAAACAGTTATGGTTTTAATTAGCAAGTTTAATATTTTGATGAACTATCTTAGTTAAATTGAGACGTCAAATGAGAAGTGCAATGGTTAAAGTCGAATAGTAGAGTAAATCTCTTTAAATAACGTGAAGTAGGTGTTGTGAGGTCAATACACATTTCTTTAGGTGTTGTGAGGTCAATACACGTTTCTCCAGGAATTTGCAAATAATGTCTAATCTACCTAGATGTTATATAGATGAATGAACTTTTATGATTTAGCCAAGAGGTTCATGCATTCATAAGTGTAAACCATACTGTTTTGAATATAGCGATCAATATAAAAATGATGCACATTGATTAGAACCGTAGAATCATACCTTGTTCCCTATGCATCCCATGATACCCACACCAACTGCAGACATCTTTAAATTCTTGTTTCCTTAAGCTCCTTTGAACCCAAACAGAAAGAAATACCCTGACCATTTTTTTACTTACAATCCCCATATAAGATAACTCTCTTCTTACCTACAAAACTACTCCAATCATATTCGTAAAATGAATGAATATCTGCAAAGCCCTTTACATTCCGATCTATTTGCTTAAACGAACTGTCCGTTACACAAGACTTGCATGAGCACAAAGGATTATTCTTATTAACAGCACCAATGCTTTTTGCTAACACATCTAAAGATTGCTCTGGCCATACAGGTCCGATTCTTTCGGAACTACTAAAAATTTTTGTCAACTTTTTTTCTACAACACTGCTTATTTTTTCTGAATTATCACATCATTGATAACACTATTAACTTTGCCTTTGTCTTCGTCTATGACTGGTGTGAACTGATGGCATATACGCAAGCTTTTCATTGGACTTGGACTAAGATTAGGAGAAGTTCCTTCGTTTATTGGATGAACTGTTTCATTGTCATTGTCTGTATTAGTATCGCTATGGAGTAAAAATTCATCCTACAGTTGACTCTTGAATGTAATCTAGGTTGAATCTTGAAGGGGAAGTAGGTTCACTGTAACTTTTGTAAATTGGTTTTTGTGTGCGTATTTTACTTAGAGTGTCACAGATTAGTTATTCTCATTGTTGTACTGGGGATTTGTCTTCTGCGCCAAATATATGTTTCCTGCGTCTAGAAGAACTAATTCTTGAAGCCTGCAATTACAAATGTTTTTAGAGCAGAGGATTTAAAATATAAAATGGATTGTATTAATTTACTTAAAATTTATACTATAATAATTCAATTTAACTAATAAAGATAAGAATATTTTTGAACTATACAATATCTAAGATGGAATATAACCCACTATTTTCTGCTGTACTTGTGTAAACTTAGCTATAAGATACATCTAGTGAAATTAAAATTCATGATCTTTGGAAATACAACTGTTTTACATCTATTATCAGTGATTATTTAGAAATCCACTATAATTATGACTGGCTTTCAAAAATTAAGTTCAACTACCCAAGCACGTAGATATCTGAAGGCTCGAGCATGTCGAGCTATTATCAATGATCATTTAGAAATCCACTATAATTCATTTCAAATTTAAAACAAGTAAAATGAAGGTATGTATTCATCAAAACTCTGTAAATACAAGTAGTCACACCTTAGTTCTTTTGTGTTTATGTATTGTGCGCATAAAGATTATGAGTTTCTTCTTTGCAGTTTTCCAGGACTATTAGCTGCAATAGTAGTCCGAAAATATTCATTTATATAATTCGATAACCTTAATTTAGAATGTGAATAATTTTATGAAGATCAAGAAATGATATTATCATCTTGGTTAAGCCATAGAGCTAATGAGTTGAATAATTATAAAGAAATAAAGGAAGATCAGGATAAAGAATACTTACCATGAGAAAATGAATTGATCATGTCTGTGCAACAAACCGGAGCTACCATGATGCTCTTTGATCATCCAAATCTTGTGATGATTTCAAAGGACATTGCGGATGAAGCTTGACACTCCATATCTCTTATGGATGATGAAAGAAATGATAGTACGGTTATTGTCATGTGTAGATAGGATAAAAGTTTCATATTAAAGGAAAATCCTATTAAACATATTGAATTAAAAAAAACAAAGCAATATGTTGATTAAAAATGCATCGAGTACAATATGCATGCCTAAAACACCTCTCACAAAGCCCAGCTCTTCCACCTCACATTCACCATCCTTCACAACTACCTTACCCAGGCTATCAATGTTATCACCAGAACATACAACAGCATCACTTAATTCAATAGACAGCCATTGTCTAACTTAGGAACTAGCGTCCAACAACGGAGTAGGGGGCGAAACCATGCCTTTGCAAATTTTAGTAGCAGGAAAATCCAATAATGGAGGACAGGCTGGGTCTTTGTTATCTAGAGATGAATCAAGTGCACTAAATGGGTTATCTGTAAGCAAGGGAGGCACAATTTCAATCGGTAGAACTGGAGGAGATACGGCACTAGAAGCGGTGAGCGAAGGGAAATTGCCAATTGAAGCAACGAAGATAGGAGGTGACAAAATGGATGAATTTGAACTGAAAGGATGCCTAGATCTCGTAAGAGATTGCTCACCAGGATGACGAGTTGGAGAAGTAACATGATAGGAGGAAGGCATGAGGGAAGCAAGGTGAAGAACAGGGAAAACAAAGGATTAGGGGAAGGGGAGGAGTGGAGACAATCAGAGTTTTTTAAGGTTTTTATTTTTATTTTTTGGGACAAAAAATGAAAATAAAATGGCACTGTAGGCATAGGCGGGAAATGAAAATAAAGACTGCCTAGAAATATCAATGAACATGTCTAAATATCAAACACTGCAATTACCTTGGGTTCGGTGAAATAGTAGCATTTAACGTTCAAAGTCTGCTATTTAATGCAACCAAAATCTCATTTTCTTGTAGTGGTGCTCTAAGGACCCAGGACTACTCGCCTCATGCAGAGTACCGTCTATCCCTACAGTCTTCAGTTACCTCGACGGACTTCGTGACCCCATCCACCAATGGCTCGTCCATGGGTAACTTCGATCACGACCTTGTTTTGCCTCTATGGTTAACAGACTGCTGGACTATGTGACACAAGGGGTTGTATGTTGAATATGCGCTTATATGATTTTTGTTTGATGATAATAAACATATATACATTCGTTTAAATGTATTTGATAATATACTATTTTATCTTTCACAGATTAAATAAATATTTGCTGAATAAAATAAATAACACGAAATTTGAATTCAAACGAATATTTTATTCAAATAAATATTTATTACATCTTTGAATAGTACAATTTCAAGCTCTCACTATAACTATACAACTTTGATTACAATTACATCACATTACATATTTACAGTTCACCTCACTACATATCACTCACACTCGTATTTATCTTCAACTCCATTCCAGTTTGAATCCAGCATCTGAGAAATCTGCAAAAATATAAACTAACGCAGTAAAATTGAAAAAAAAATATTTTTGCAATATAAAATAAAAGATGAATTTTGAAAATAATATTTGTCTCAGTTATTTGGGTTGTTCGTCATAATTTAAATTTGAATTTATCATACACGAACAGCTTGTGACATACACAGTGTATCACTGTATATGCCACAAGGCCGTGCACACCGAAATATACACTTGATCGATTTACAGGGACAAGTGAGCACATGTCAAACCCAAATACAGGATTCAACTCAAGTGCAATAAAACAATGTCATTCAGCACAAGGTCAAATCCAAGCCGGATTCAACTCAGGTGAAAATTAGAAAAATAAACAAAATGCAAAGGTCAAGTCACCACTCAACTCAGTGCATCAACCAAGTTAAGGCGACGTGAAGTCAGCAAACTGCAAGTACAATGCTCAATGCACAGTAATGCAATGCCACAGCAAACAATGGTTCAAAACACTATATCAAACAGCGGCAAAAGCATGTACATTGATGCACACATCCATCAACACACTCAAGTGACTCAACAATGCACAAGTGACAGCGAACATGACAGCAAGCTACAGTGCATAATGGTCAACACAGCTACAATGAAGCAGCAGTAATTTGAAGCAACTAATCGACCCAAATCGAACTACAATAACCAGTGCAACAGGCCATAATGAAGACAATATCACTGACTCAAATGAATCAAATACCACCAAATAGACCATGAAATAGCAGGGAACACAAGTATGGCAAATGCAAACTGTGGTGAAGCAACAAAGATGAACCAGAGCTAGTAATACATGTACAGGCCGCAACAAAATGCACTACCAAGAAAAGCCATGGTCAATGCAAGGCAAAAAGCAAAGTTACAGAGAAACTTGAACTCAATTGCAACAACTCAATGGACCAAACTGCAAGTACAAGGCACAATGCACACCAAACCAGGTTCAAATTACACAAGCTCGAGATGAAAGTGTCGAAGTTACCCGAAGCCAACAGCAATACATGTATTATGAATATACACAATGCAGTACAACTACAGGTATAAGGCTAAATGACCAATGAATGCAACTACAGGACTGCAACAGGTCAAGACTGTGTACCCAGCAAATACAACGACCAAAACCATCAATGAACAAGACTACAGATGAAGCCAGAAACAATGCAAGTAGACCAAACGAAGAGTGCAGGTGAACAAATGTACAAATGAACTCGACCAGTAACCAAGTACTACAAAGACCATGTCGAACACAGTGACAACATTAAGTATGCAACATGGTGAGCAAGACGAATTCAAGTACGCATCTGTCAGAAAGTCAAGCCGTGGTCATCACGAAATGAATCAAAGCCAAGACCGAAGCAAGCAGTAAAAAAAATTCACAAAAATCATCAACACCGTGATTTACAGGTAATAAAAATATATACTCATATGAACAAGCCATAAATCATATCAACATCAAAAGACCAAGCCGAAGTCAACGTTGAACAAGTAAAATTCGAAACCATGGTAGCAAAGAAAACTGACCAAGTCACAAATCCAAGCCGTGTCAACCAAGCAACGAAAGTATACGCATATGAATAGGTCAGAATCAATCTCGAACGACCAAGCATAATCAAGCGGCAGAGAAACGAAAATGACAAATTCAAACATGATTATACGAACGCAATTCAAGGAGGTGGAATTCCTATAAATTGCAAACTAACATCATCGACATAAAGTATCGAGTTCGAGAAAGCCAAAATCAGCAGAGCAAAAGGAATAAAACACATACCAGAAAATCACATACGAACTCGATCCAAATCGAAGAGCCGTGAGCTAATAGAAGAGAAACGAAGCCTACAACTATCTGTATCAAGCAGCGACTTCAATTTGCACAAACCCTAATTTGGAAATCAGGGACGAAGCCCTAAATTCAGAACTGAGAGGAACGAAAGAGAAGAACGGCCGCTATTTTTCACAAGGAGATAAAGGAACGGGCTAACAGATAGTGAAGGGGGCCGGCCTTGTTTATGTTAAAAGGGGGTTTTGTTTTTAGGCTTTAATTAATTAGGGTTGTTTATCTTTTAATTATTATTTAATTTTTTTTTAAATTGTATTTTCTTTTAAACCGTTTTTAATTTTCTAGTCGTGTGACTAGGGGACAAACTACGGTGTGTAGTTTGGGAATTCGCAACTCGGTGGTTGAGTTGTGGTCAGGGTTTTGAGCGTAGAGTTAGATTAGTCAATAGCGGGTATAGGGAGTTTACGTGTGTAAGCGAGGGACTATCTAATTTCTAGTAGAAACCTTGAGGGCAGCACGTAGGCAGGGTTTTGCCGAAGCTGGGTGAATTCTGTGTTGTTCTGTTCTGTTATTTATATTCTGCTATATCTGTGCTGCTATTCTGTGATCTGAATTTAAATTAATTGATAAGCTTCCGCGATTAATTTTTATAATTTATACCATCACCCTATTCACCCCCCCCTCTAGGGTGAAATCGATCCTACAAGTGGTATCAGAGCTAGGAACAAATGCCGTTTTTGTTTTAAAAATTTGATTTTACAAAAACCAATTTTTGTTTTAAAAATTCGTGTTTCAAAAATCAATTTTTTTAAAAATTCGTGTTTCAAAAAAAAATCAGTTTTTGTTTTAAAAATTTGAATTTTTAAAATGGCTTCTTTTAATAATGCTTTTGTAGAAGGTCAATCCATAGTTAGACCACCAACGTTCAATGGTGAATATGCTTATTGGAAAAATAGAATGCAAATTTTTCTGAAAACCATTGACGCTTGTAATATTGTTGAGACAGGTTATAGAATACCAAATATAACTGTAGATAATCAGGAAATAGAGAAACCAAAGGAACAATGGACAGAACTAGAAAATAAATTACAAAATACTAATGCCAAAGCTATGAATTCTATTATCTGTTCATTGGATCAATTTGAATTTAATCGTGTCTCACATTGTCTAACTGCGCAGGAAATATGGCACATACTAGAAGTGACTCACGAAGGAACATCTCAAGTCAAAGAATCTCGCCTTGCAATGCTAAGCAGCGAATACGAGAACTTCAAAATGGCGAAGGAAGAAAATGTCAAAGAGATGTACGGACGACTCTCCGATATCGTATACAAATCAAAAGCTCTCGGAAAAACATACACCGAATTAGAAATAGTCCGGAAAATCCTTAGAGTCCTTCCACGAAGCTTTGAAGCAAAAGTAACTGTCATACAAGAATCGAAAGATTTAAAACAACTTAAAGTTGAGGAACTCATCGGAAATCTCACCACTTATGAGCTAGAAATGAAATTCAAAGAAGAGCGTGAAGGAGGTGACACTCAAAAGAAATCAATAGCTCTCAAAGGAACAACCGAAAGTGATGATGATAACGATGAAGTTGATGGAGCAGCAGAATTGGAGCTGTTAATAAGGAAATTCAAAAAATGGAATCAAAAACATGGAAATTCAGCTCGAAATCAAAAAGCAAAAAGCAGAATAGCCAAAGCACTAGACTACTCAGAAGAACAAAAGTTTATTTGTTATAATTGCAACAAACCCGGTCATATCAAGCCCGATTGTCCACAAATTAAATCCAGCCATGGAAAGAAATAGAAAAAGAAAAGTTTTGCAGCCACTTGGGATGAAATAGACGAGAATGATCAAAGCACTGGCAGTGAAAGCGAAAAGGCAGAATTGTGTCTTCGAGGTGATACAACTGACAGTGACGATGACGAGCCAAGTGAGGTATCAAAACTTACCCATTCTGAGTTGCTTATATATTTTCATGAAGTAAACGATTGTTTTGAACGACTTAGGGAAAAATACGCCAAACTTGAATCTCAAATAGATACTTTGATAGAATGTAATAAACAACTTGATCAATTAGTTAAAACCTATCAAAGTAGGATCCCTAAGTGTGATAAGTGTCCAACATTTGATGAAGAAATTAAAAAGTCAGAAATCAATATAAAATCACTTGAAAATGAAATTTTGATTTTAAAGGAAAATGAAAATACTAGGAGAGAGAATTCTATTAAAAAGTGCACACAGTTGTTAAACGAAAATGAATCTCTCAAATCACAAGTCCAACAATTGTCAACGACTTTAGATAAATTTTCAAAAAGTGAAAAATCATTAAATATGCTATTAGGAAAACAAACTGTTAATACGGTTAGACAAGGACGTGGATATAATAATTCGAAAATTGTTGAAAACAAGATTAATCTAGTTAATTCTATGTGCAAAATTTGTAGAAAATTTGGACACGATCACAATAATTGTTGATATAGACCCAAACATGTGAAAACTATACCGATTTGGGTTCCAAAAGGCACAAATATAAAATCTCTCAAAATTAAACAAATTTGGGTGCCGAAGGGAACAATTATAAATAGTTTTGGGTCTTTACAAAATTGTTTTTCAAAATTTTCTGCCACTAACAATCATGGACCTATAAAAACAAATAGGTCACATAAATCTTTCATCGTGTAGGTGTGGTGGCAGGCTAAGGAACATCAATAGTGTTCTCTGGATTTTGGCTGTTCCAGAAACGCAACGGGCGACAAAGCTAAGTTCCTTAGACTAGTATAAAGGTGACAGAATCACAATAGACAACAACGAAAAATATCGTAAAGGTAAAACAGGCAATGGTATGTTTTAAACGATATATTAAATGTGATAATCTGCACCGTATTCTGAATTAAAATCAGCCAATATTGAGATGATGAAAAGATGATGATTTTGACTCTGACTTATTCAACATAGTTGGCCGATTATATTCTTATGCCAAAAACACTATGAAATTCTCTAGATTCTTTGAATTACTTCATATATATCAGTTTGGATTAAAAATAGTGTTTTGTTGGATAATTATACAATTGGTTATAATTTGGCTAACTCTATATTCATGGTTTTTTAATTATTAACACGGCTTCATTTCAAATTCAAGGGAATGTCATTTAAATTGCTGTTAAAATTGAGTTTGAAATTTTTGGTGCACACTTCATGGTTTGGTCAATCAAATTCAATTAATGATGATTTTGAGTGAAAGAGAAAATCAGATGCAGATTACACTGGTAATCTAGTTGATAGAAAAATTACTAGTTGAACGTGATTTTTGAGACATTTAGTAACTGCATCGTTTTTTCAAAGAAAATATCTGTATATTCTTCATTTCAAATAATTTTCAAATAGCAGAAAATTTTCTTTTAAAACCCCCTCGAGAAAATCATTTTTGACCTAGTTTTCAGATTGGTCGTTTTTAGAAAAATTGATTTATAATTATCTTTGAATTTCATGTTTGACCATAGTTTCAGGTTAGTCATTTTTGAAAAATTAATTTCATAATTATTTTTGAATTTGATTTTAAATGACTATTTTGACTAATCTGACCCCCTAATGATTATCGAAAAGATGAATAGTGATTGAAAAAGTGATGAGTGTTGATATTTATTATATATTATGACTCGAGACGGTATAATTAGTAAATTTCTTTAGAAATTTAAACAAGAGTTATAAAACTTTTTGTTGGTAAAAATTCCATGACCATCTCTATGTCTATCATGTTTTCTATCAACCATCACTCATCAAAATTCTATATAGTTTGTCAATATGTGGTACTTTAAACAGGAATCGTTCGTTTTTCATTTTTACATTTTTTTAAAATAAAATAAATAAATAAATAAATAAATACCAAAGTATTCACTCTCATTTAAAAGTCCTCACGGTTATGCATGGGTGAATTACTTGGAATTTGTTATGTGCTTCCATGCTCATTTAAAAGTCCTCGCGGTTATGCATGTATGGAACGCATATCAAAAGTTGATTTGTAAAATAAACAAGTTGATTCTAATCCCATTTAAAAGTCCTCACGGTTATGCGTGGTTAGAAGATACTTGAATTCATTTTTTTTTAAAATAAAATTGGAATACTACTAATCTCATTTAAAAGTCCTAACGGTTATGCGTGGTTAGTAGATATTCAAATTCCTGATATAAATATACCACAAATAGACATAACTATATGGTTTTATATGATGATATCATTTCCATCATTCTAAAAGTGGAATATGCGCCTAACAAAATATTTATGATTTTTGTTTGATTTTTTATTGAAATTTAATATTTATGTTCAATTGAGTTTTAATGTTGGATTGATATCAATTACTTTATCTCTATTTTCTCTAACACTATTATTCTTTTGCTGATAACAAAAGGGGGAGAAAAAAGTTAAGATTTTGTCAAATAAAATCAAGCAAAGGTCTAATAATTTTCTATTTGCATCTAGGATCATTTGCATATTTTTATTTGTATGCATATATGTAGGGGGAGCATCATGTAGAAAGGAAGCATTTAAATAGGGGGAGCAATTAGAGCATATCAATGATCAAATACATTTAACATAATCAAAATCTTAAATATATGTTTATTATCATCAAAAGGGGGAGATTGTTGAATATGCGCTTATATGATTTTTGTTTGATGATAATAAACATATATACATTCGTTTAAATGTATTTGATAATATACTATTTTATCTTTCACAGATTAAATAAATATTGCTGAATAAAATAAATAACACGAAATTTGAATTCAAACGAATATTTTATTCAAATAAATATTTATTACATCTTTGAATAGTACAATTTCAAGCTCTCACTATAACTATACAACTTTGATTACAATTACATCACATTACATATTTACAGTTCACCTCACTACATATCACTCACACTCGTATTTATCTTCAACTCCATTCCAGTTTGAATCCAGCATCTGAGAAATCTGCAAAAATATAAACTAACGCAGTAAAATTGAAAAAAATATATTTTTGCAATATAAAATAAAAGATGAATTTTGAAAATAATATTTGCCTCAGTTATTTGGGTTGTTCGTCATAATTTAAATTTGAATTTATCATACACGAACAGCTTGTGACATACACAGTGTATCACTGTATATGCCACAAGGCCGTGCACACCGAAATATACACTTGATCGATTTACAGGGACAAGTGAGCACAGGTCAAACCCAAATACAGGATTCAACTCAAGTGCAATAAAACAATGTCATTCAGCACAAGGTCAAATCCAAGCCGGATTCAACTCAGGTGAAAATTAGAAAAATAAACAAAATGCAAAGGTCAAGTCACCACTCAACTCAGTGCATCAACCAAGTTAAGGCGACGTGAAGTCAGCAAACTGCAAGTACAATGCTCAATGCACAGTAATGCAATGCCACAGCAAACAATGGTTCAAAACACTATATCAAACAGCGGCAAAAGCATGTACATTGATGCACACATCCATCAACACACTCAAGTGACTCAACAATGCACAAGTGACAGCGAACATGACAGCAAGCTACAGTGCATAATGGTTAACACAGCTACAATGAAGCAGCAGTAATTTGAAGCAACTAATCGACCCAAATCGATCTACAATAACCAGTGCAACAGGCCATAATGAAGACAATATCACTGACTCAAATGAATCAAATACCACCAAATAGACCATGGAATAGCAGGGAACACAAGTATGGCAAATGCAAACTGTGGTGAAGCAACAAAGATGAACCAGAGCTAGTAATACATGTACAGGCCGCAACAAAATGCACTACCAAGAAAAGCCATGGTCAATGCAAGGCAAAAAGCAAAGTTACAGAGAAACTTGAACTCAATTGCAACAACTCAATGGACCAAACTGCAAGTACAAGGCACAATGCACACCAAACCAGGTTCAAATTACACAAGCTCGAGATGAAAGTGTCGAAGTTACCCGAAGCCAACAGCAATACATGTATTATGAATATACACAATGCAGTACAACTACAGGTATAAGGCTAAATGACCAATGAATGCAACTACAGGACTGCAACAGGTCAAGACTGTGTACCCAGCAAATACAACGACCAAAACCATCAATGAACAAGACTACAGATGAAGCCAGAAACAATGCAAGTAGACCAAACGAAGAGTGCAGGTGAACAAATGTACAAATGAACTCGACCAGTAACCAAGTACTACAAAGACCATGTCGAACACAGTGACAACATTAAGTATGCAACATGGTGAGCAAGACGAATTCAAGTACGCATCTATCAGAAAGTCAAGCCGTGGTCATCACGAAATGAATCAAAGCCAAGACCGAAGCAAGCAGTAAAAAAAATTCACAAAAATCATCAACACCGTGATTTACAGGTAATAAAAATATATACTCATATGAACAAGCCATAAATTATATCAACATCAAAAGACCAAGCCGAAGTCAACGTTGAACAAGTAAAATTCGAAACCATGGTAGCAAAGAAAACTGACCAAGTCACAAATCCAAGCCGTGTCAACCAAGCAACGAAAGTATACGCATATGAATAGGTCAGAATCAATCTCGAACGACCAAGCATAATCAAGCGGCAGAGAAACGAAAATGACAAATTCAAACATGATTATACGAACGCAATTCAAGGAGGTGGAATTCCTATAAATTGCAAACTAACATCATCGGCATAAAGTATCGAGTTCGAGAAAGCCAAAATCAGCAGAGCAAAAGGAATAAAACACATACCAGAAAATCACATACGAACTCGATCCAAATCGAAGAGCCGTGAGCTAATAGAAGAGAAACGAAGCCTACAACTATCTGTATCAAGCAGCGACTTTAATTTGCACAAACCCTAATTTGGAAATCAGGGACGAAGCCCTAAATTCAGAACTGAGAGGAACGAAAGAGAAGAACGGCCGCCATTTTTCACAAGGAGATAAAGGAACGGGCTAACAGATAGTGAAGGGGGTCGGCCTTGTTTATGTTAAAAGGGGGTTTTGTTTTTAGGCTTTAATTAATTAGGGTTGTTTATCTTTTAATTATTATTTAAATTGTTTTTTAAATTGTATTTTCTTTTAAACCGTTTTTAATTTTCTAGTCGTGTGACTAGGGGACAAACTACGGTGTGTAGTTTGGGAATTCGCAACTCGGTGGTTGAGTTGTGGTCAGGGTTTTGAGCGTAGAGTTAGATTAGTCAATAGCGGGTATAGCGAGTTTACGTGTGTAAGCGAGGGACTATCTAATTTCTAGTAGAAACCTTGAGGCCACACGTAAGTATGGTTTTGCCGAAGCTGGGTAAATTCTGTGTTGTTCTGTTCTGTTATTTATATTCTGCTATATCTGTGCTGCTATTCTATGATCCGAATTTAAATTAATTGATAAGCTTCCGCGATTAATTTTTATAATTTATACCATCACCCTATTCACCCACCCTCTAGGGTGAAATCGATCCTACATTGTAGGCCACTTACCCTACCAACTACCAATCCCACGACGGGCATCCAAAATATCCAACAACGGAGTCGCGGATCTGGAGCGCAACCCCACGATCATGCCACCAGGGTGGATACTTGTCAATCTGGTTCACTCCTAAACCATAAAGGAAGCTGAATAACAAGTGGATGACATACAATACTCATATCCAATGCCCACATACAGCTCTAGTCATAAGCCGACACACGGCTCCATATAAGTCACCACATGATAATGATATACTGGAGCTTTATTCCCATACTGACACATAGCTATACCCATAAGTCACCATGTGACTATAATATACTCACCGTAGCAAGTATCATCACATATATGAGTGAACCCAGTTTGAGTGACACTTACTTATAAAGAATAAAAAAAAAATAACATAATGGCGTCCCTTATCATTTCATGTTATTCAGATAATTATTCAATGCTCATAAACTACACTCAATCCATACTCAATATATCTATATGATAAGTCCAATGAATAACGGAAAAATTGTTATCGAAAGTCTAATATCAGACGGTATAACTAATCTGTTTATTCAAATTTTTCATCACATAGAAATAAGAAATACATAAGTACGGTAATAATAAAGGTAATCACAAAAATATCTGTGCACACCATATTATAAGTCCCATATAATGTTATATATAAGACGTATGATACAAAAGTTCTAAATAAATATATAAACATCATAAACAAAATATTCCAAATATAATAGTTTTACAAATTCGTGCCAAAGGATGTCATCACTGTATCATGACAAACCATCAATCAAATGTACATCAAGGGTGAATTATTCATATAATTCAAGTTAATAAGTAAAAGAAGTAGAATCAAAAAAATAAGATAAAGTAGATTAATCAAAAGACATGTAGGAATAGAACGACCAAATAAGAATTCAATAATAAATTAACCGCAACATATAATACTATTTAACAAAATGAATACTTAAAATTGGATAATAAATAATAAATATTTACTCTATACGATAAATAACTAATTTCTAAATCTTTATAAAATCAAATAAAAGTAATCATAAAACTAAATCAATTCAATATATTCAGTCCAAATATACATGTATTTTCAAAAACTTAAATTCTTTATTAAGGTTTCACACTCTTATAAAATAACCATTAAGAACTATTCAAATAAAACAATTAAAATCACTTTATTAAATTAAAAAATTCTATTTCCACTTACACACACATAATATTTAATGACTATATACTAGAATTTAAATTACTAAATTTGATTTATTATAAATGTAAAGATATATGTGCCTAAAAATAAATTACGAAATCTTTCTCATATAAATTGAGTTGCGCACCCTCCATACGCACAAAGAATACAAAGACAATAATAAAATATTCACTTCTACCAATACAACAAAGTTGAACGTGACATAACATAGCAAGAATTTTGTAACAATAAAATAATCAATATAAAAAAGCTATAAACATGGAATAGCATACTAAAACAATATCATGAACTCAGGATACATTGCAGGAAACATGAAACTTAAACTTATATTTAAAATATCACACAATATTACAATATAACTCAAGGCATTTCAAAATCATAAACTTGTATGTGAGTTTTTGCTCCTATGCTTGTATAAAAAGAACGGTAGGGATAATGATTTTTATCGTATATTGATGGTTTAAGTAAGTAGTACTATAAAAGTCAAATATATGCACTATATATATTATATTGATTATAAAAAGAACTAATGAAAGTGTATCACACAAATACAAGATAATAGTGCTATAAAAGTCAAATATGTGTATTATGTATATTGTATTTACTATTAATAAAGAGAATTCTATGAATAGAATTCAACCGTGTCTTTTTAAAATTCCTAAACCACCCTTTCCACATCTATATCAATTCATGTTATCTCGTGTCTATATGCAAGGTAGGAGTGGCATTAAGTGGTTAAAGCGGAGGCAAGCCATGTTAAAATATTTTTTGAAAGTGCATTTGAGCAATGATAAATTCTTTTTCATCAGCCCAACATTTTGAGATGTTCTCAACTGAACAACCAAGTTCCTCATCTCTTATATTATATACACTAACAATTAATACATTTTCGACGATGTGAGACTAATTAAAACAATTACTACTTTAATTTATCAAATGTTGTTGCATCTTACATAGTTATCTCTCTACCGATAAAAATTATATTCGGGTAGATGGCAAAGTCAGGGTCAAGCTATTCCATCGCCATCTTATCCTGGGTTTGTCAATGCTATTAATTCCATGCTACTGTAGGCCTATGCATTATGCAAAGTTAACTACCAATGATCGTTACTTAGGAGTAACAAGTCCACACTCATTTCTGTCTCTGTCTTCTCTATCTCTTCTCTAATCAATAAGATATCAATTAAATTACAGTGACAACACAATATGCTTCTTCAAATTATGATATATGTTAAGGGCATGCAGACGTCATTGAAGATTTATCATTGGATTTCCAAATTCCTACTTTTTAATATTTTTCTTAATTTACTCTTTATTTTATTTTTATTTTTGAAATGATAATTTATATATAAAAAATCACTGTGACAGCATATCATATGTCAATAAACGTTCGAACCACGCTACGTAAGTTTCGAACTTGTAACCTCTCGCACCAAAACCAAATCACTTAGTACTGTAACAATGGTGCTTGTCTACCTTTTGTTTTCAACGTTAGTGAATCAATTCATATTGAAAACCGAAGTACAAATTGTACTTTTTATTACATTTTTTTTTTCAAAATATTTTTATCGGCACATGTCAAAGCACTATAAGTTGTAAAATCAATAGCCGAAACATTTGATAAACTATGGGCAATGGACACAACTCACAAACAAGCCTTTTGCAATAGTTTATTAAGTTCAAATTAAAAACTGGCATGGAAAAAAATATAAAATGTCCAGATATTTGATTATTTCTTCACAAACGAGAGAAAACACAGAAGAAAAAAAAGCAATATCAAGCTAGCAATCAAGGGCAACTAATTGTGGAGCTAATATGCTTAAAATCAAATGCACTATCCCATGCGTATTTGAACTTCACGGCATCATTAGAAAAGAAAGACGAACCATTGTTAACACTGTAGTTATTGGCCTGGGTTTTAAAAATGTTGCCATCAACGGCTGATGCATTTTGGAATCCTGAGGATGAAACAATCAGATTACTTTGAGTACAAATGCAGTTATTGCTCACAACTACTTCAATCTCTGCTTTGCCCGCTTCTCTATTGTTAATAAAGAAAATTCAATAAATTTTTCACATTTCCTTTTGAAATTCTAAAAATATCCTAATGTATAAACGGAATCTGAACGTCAGTCTGCCAACCAAAATCAAAGCATAAGTGGGTATTTTAAATTTTGAAAAGTACAATTTTTTTTAAAGCAATAACTATCCAACAAATTACAAGACCTTATCAAGGTTTTAAGCAAAGAATTTCAAAGTTAACTTTATTTTTATCATGATCAGCATTTAGAATATCTTAGCAAAGAATATCAAAACTTTATCAATAGTTCTGTCTCGATCAAACAATAAAAAAAAGAAACTGAAGTGCTAATGAACATGTAAAAAAAAAAAAAAAAAAAATCAAATTCCAACTTTACGTCTTTAGTACTAAAATATCCACTGATCGGAATGCTAGTGACTATTAAAATTCTTGACTACAACCAAAGTTACAAACAACTTAAAACACAGAACATTATATTCA
This sequence comes from Allium cepa, assembly GCA_030765085.1. NCBI lineage: Eukaryota > Viridiplantae > Streptophyta > Magnoliopsida > Asparagales > Amaryllidaceae > Allium > Allium cepa. Next base: position 844,380,147 of record CM060928.1, on the reverse strand, counting down.
ACCATCAATACTAGTTTCCCAGCTTACTAAATCTATGTACACATGAAACCAAATTGTAACATGATAAATAAATAAAAATGGTAAATTACCCGAATCACCCTCAAAACCTCAACTCGCTTCCTTACTTTAGAAGTCAAAGCCTCCAACACATATGTATGCTCATCCTTCAAATTCTAAAGTTTATCCTGCAGTGCGCTGACAAGGCCAGCTTTTATCTTTGGGAGTGAAGGATGCTATCATATTATTGAAAAGTCCTTCCTCTCGCACTGCTCCTCTTCTTCTTTACTGCATATTCTCTTGCAGTTTACTGCTGTAGAGCTATCCTGAAACTTGAGACGAAACTATTGGAATTTTTAGAATTTAATTTGCATTTTAATTGAATTGTTGGAATAGTAGAGTTTTTAGGGTAAAAATTCATTTTCTTTCCCTTCCTAGATGAAAACGTAGATGTTATATTTATAAATGGGAGAAAAGAATCATGAAACATAGAATTCTGGGAAATTGAAAAGTCAATAAATCATGTTTTTGGGTTTGGCTTGTGGACTTGGGGATTCATTTCCTTTTCCCTTTTCTTTTCTTCTTTCCTTCCTTAACATGAAGTAATTTGTATTCAAGACCATAGATATCATTTCCATCTCAAATTACTTAAAGCAAATTCCTTCATTTTTTATTTATTTTACAAAATTATTTTCTATGATTTTATTTATTTAAACAAACCATTTTATATAAATCCATTTACTAATCAAATCCAAACTTCATTAATAAGAAACTTTTTATCATCAAATATACCTAAAATATAATTTAACATTTTATTTCAAATAATTAATTCATGTTTTATCAATTTAAGCAACTAAATAACTAACCAAACAATATTCCTTTCAAATTAAATTTTTATCATTTATTATTACTTAATTATTAATTTATTGTTACTCGATAACGAGTTATTACAAATAAGTTTTATAAACTTGATAAAAACCATTTTGTTGCATAACTTAAAAAGAAATGGGTTATTTGGCTCATATTCCATAAGAAAGCTATTAGCAGTCAACAAAATGAACTCTACGTTCATTTCAGCAGTTTCTCATTCTCAGCAAGTAAGATCTGTAACGACCCAGAAATTTTATTAAATTAAAATTTGAATATTTAATTAATTTTAAATATTAATAAGTGAATTTATAAGTCAAATAAATTTTTATTTGAATTATTAGATTTAATTGGATAATTAAATCGATAATTTAATATGTTAAATTATGGAAATAATTGAAAATTGAGTTAAAAATGATTGAAAATAATTTGGAAAATTTTATTTAATCATACTGGAGTTATAGAAATATTTTAGAACTTTTAAAATCGAATTAAAAGTTAATCTGTGAAAATTGAATATTTTAATATTTAATAATCGACTGTAAAATAGCCAATTTTTGAACAGTCTCAGAATTGAACGAAACCAGTTTCATTGGATCCGTAATAGTTAGTTATTACCGGATTTCAATTTTCGTGTCAATCGGAGCTATCGTTTGATCGTGGCAGCTCGAAACGCATCGATTTATTTTTAATTTAAATTTGGCGAGTCAAAATAGCCATTTTTCAAAAAGTCTCGGAATTCGACGAAACCAGTTTCATCGGATCCGTAATGTGATATTATTGTAAGGTTTCAAATTTCAAGTCAATTGGATTTACCGTTTGTTCGGTACAAATTAAAACGCCTAGAAATCGGTTTAAATCGGTTTAATTCAAATTGAACGTTTTCAGCCATAACTCGGACATACTTCCGAATTAGCTTCCGAAACCTGTTCCATTGTGTCCGGAACGCGGGGTAAACCCTAGGTACGCTGGTTACGGCGTCTAAATCGGAGTTCGGAAAATCCGGGATGAATAGTGTCGCTCGTTCCTTATAAATAGACCCCTTGCCTTCATAATTTGATAAAACTATCACTAAACCCTAATTTTATGACCTAGCCGCCACCCCCACTGTCAATGGCCAGTTTTTCTTCTCCTTCCTCCCTCCAAATCTCCAAATCCGTCGACAATTAGCGAGAAAGTTCAACTACAAAGTGATAGAACACGACGAGAGCTACGAGATCAACGGTGGAGATCGCGAATGGAGCTATGGATTGGGAGATATTTAGGGCCGTTTGCATCAGGTTTTGCACGCCATTCGAGGCTGTACACGTGGCCGAGTGCCACAGGGGTTGGGCCGAGCATAGCTCTTGTCGTTGGCTTCGTCATGGCGTTGGAGTGATCGGATTTCGTCAAGTGATCATGGAGAAATGTTTAACCCTAGTTTGTGATTGAATGGGTTCATGTTCGGCCTCAAAACCTGTAGCATATGCGTGAGTAGGAGATGATGTAGGGACGGCCTGGATTCAATAGGCATGGATCTAGTGGTTGTGGTGAGATGTGGGTTTAAATTAGTTAAGTTTATGTTGAAATTATGTTATATAAATACGTGTAACTTCAAAAATCAATAACTTTTTCATACGAGGTCGAAAAAATGCAAACTCAGTTGCGTTGGAATCGTATGGACGAGCACTACGCGATGGAGTTGGTTTGGAGTCGTTTGGAGTTAGTGAGAATTTCGGGTAAAATTAAACGCGCGTTTAATTTTATTCGAAATAAATCGCTAAAACGGAAATTAAAATCAAGGTGAGAATTTCTCACTCAATCGAATTAGTTTCGATTTTATTTTAAATAGTTAGATTTAAAATATTTGAATGCATGTTTGAATGATGACTGTAAATTATTGATTGTTAAAATAGACATTATGCGCCGTTAGTAAGCGGATGTTATTTAATAAAAACATATACCGCGAATATTTCATAAACAGTGAAATTGGTATTATATATAATATCAATATATATATATTGGCATATGTATATATTGCAGTTATTGATTTCCCGCATTCTTGTTTAGCGGATGAGACCCTATTACGCCGTTATTAAGCGGATAATATTTATTAAAAACATATACCGCGATAATTTCGTACTGGAGCGAAATTGGTATTGTGCTAATGTTTTTGGATGCAGGAAACAGGTTGGAGGGATCCAACTGGATTCCTCAACAGTATTTATTTTATTTCAGATATTTTGATATTTGATGGATTATCATATCGATATATGATATCGTTGTAGTCGTGATTGACTATTTGGTGTGTAGCATCATTGGACCCAGATTTTGGGATTTTAAAATGATTTTAAAAGTGATTTTTGAGAATATACTATATTTTTGGAATTGATCCATTATAAATAAATAAACGTTATAATTTTTAAAGTTATAAAAATTATGGTTTTTGTGAAATATAGTTAAAAAGCTGATTTTTAGAAATACGATTAAAAGTCGATTTTTGAGAAATATGAACTTATGATTTTATAAAATAATTTAGATTGGATTTTTGAATGTATGATAAAAGTTTAAATATAGGATTTATAAAATTTGATTATTTTATAAATCGAAATGAGGAAATTATAAAGGAATTTAAAGACGTTTTAGAATAATAATATAAACTGATTTATATTAAGAGATTTATAAATGGATATTTATAAATTGAAATATAGACATTATAAAACGAGTTTTTATAAGTGTTTGGATGTAGTGAAAATGAATTTCATAAATGAATGAAATTTATAGTATTATAAACTGTGAAGTTATAAATGAAATTTATAAATATAAGATTTATAAATTTGTGAAGTTAATTGAAGAATAGATTTGGTTAAATAAATGAATCTTATAAGTTATAAGATTTATAATTATGAAGTTTAAAGAACGATTTTATAAAATAATCGTTTTATAAGTATTTAACTTATAATATAAACATTTAGTTTATAATTGAGTTATAAACTGAAATAGGTTAATAAAGGAATTTATAAAAAGGAAGTTTTTATAAATAAAAAGAAACGGAATTTATAAACGTTGTTTTATAAATTCGCAAATGACTTATTTTGTTAAGTTAATTGTTATAACTTATAAATGGAGTTATATTCACGTTTAGACAGTGAATAATTCTTTAAGTTAAAGTGAATAGAAATGATGAAGTTTGTTAACGAAGTTTATTCACATTTTTGAATAGTGAATAACACGTTAAAGGAATTGTTTTGAATGTGATGTTTTAAATAGAATTAAAACAATCTAACGATGTTTTTAAACATGTTGAGATTCGAAACCATAGATTTCAACATTTATTGTTGAAATAGATGTTTCGAGAAATGAAAGGAGATGATGTACTATAACACTGTTGTTATAGTAAATGATTTCCGAAAGGAAATGTTTTTGAATAGTATTGGGATTTATATATCTATTTTAATTTCGAATCCCTATACTAGTGATTTTGGGTTGTCGTAACAATGTTTTACGCAACATTCGTTTTGGCCCAAATAAAAATGTTTAAGAGAATGATTTCCCTTAAAGAATGAATAATATACTTAATTCGATTTAAGTATATTGAATATTTTCAAAGGTTGAAAATAAAAAGATTTGTTGATTACTTATTTTTGATAAGTATGGAAATGTTTTCCAATAAGAAGTGAATATTAGAATTTATCTTTTTGAAGATAAATTGAAATGAATTATTGAAATCGAATATGCATGGATATTTTGAAATATAAATTCATTATGGAATTTATATGTGAAAAGTGAAATTGGTTAAAAATAAATATTGATTTATTTTTGAAGTGTTGGAATTTTATATCTTGTAAAGATATTTTGGAAAATTAATAATTTGGAAAATTATTTGGAATCTGGTGATGTATGCATATCAATTGATAGTTCAATAGCCGACTATCAATATTTCCCTTTGATTGGGTATTTGATATGATTGTTTGAATTTGAATGCACACTTATTTTTGAATAAGCGCTCACTATTCGGGTTAACCGGGAAAGGACCATGGGGTCGTATAACCCATTCCGAATATGTGATACGTCGTTATGAATTGCATTTGAAGATCGGTGTTGAAGACCGAGTATTTGCGAGAGCGATAGGATGACCTATCGATTGTCTCTGCACTGGGTCGCACCTGGTATAGAGATTCCTTAAGTGATGGGAAATTCGATCGGGATTGTGAATACCCGGGTTTGCAAGGGCTTCGTAAGAAGTGCCTTCGGTTCTGTTCGATCCCGGAACAGACTTGTATGGATTGTATGCCTGACATTACAAGTTGAGATATAAAGCCGATTTCTTTCAAATATATTTCTGTTGGTGGCGGAGAATTTATTCTTTGCTTAACACCCTTCTTTGAGACGTACGAGCTCAAAGGTTATATAGTTGAAGTTATCAGCGATATATCCCATTTTGGTAATGTGACATGCTGAGTGATGCTGAAATGATCATTGTGTTGATTATTTGTGATAGGATCATTTATTTGATCGTCTATCTTAGTGATCATTGTGTTGATCATTTATTGACCCAAAGCATGGCTTTTGTATAAAGTATGTTTTTGTGGACGTGACTTCGTCGAGCCTCACATCCCGGAAATGGTCAAAACAGGAAAGATGCAGCAAGGTTATTAGGGGTTGCTGTAGCTCCCCTTAGGGTATGTGCATTTCCTTCTGGAAAAGGGTGGTATCATGGTATGGAGCCCAGATACTTACTCATGTTGAAAACACTCTATTTATTATGGTGTGATGTTGGATATCGAGCGCTCGGTTGAAAAGGTCCTAAAGGACCGGGGAATGGCGTGCTCGTGTCAGTAGTTACCCAGTTAAGGGGTAACCCGGCCTTGTGTTGGCAGAGTTCCGGTTTGGTTCTCGGGGATGTCTTTCCAGAGGCATTCTCAGTGGCAATGGGAAGTTCCTTGGCCTGACCATTTGTTGGAAATCCAAAGAAACAATACGTGACTTGTACGGTATTAGTTGTAGAACCTGCCATTTAATATGGTAGCTATTAGTAGGCATAATATAATGGTACCTATGCTGGCTAAGATTTATATTCTACTTTCGAAAGGATTTGTTCTACACTATGCACTAGTAATAATATCAAATGCTCTTTTTAAATGCGTATCAAGCATGTTTGACTAACATAAGAAGAAATCTCCTCCAAGTCTGCGTTTGCATTGTGTGTGTGGTGGGAGGTCTTATGGTAGTCTCATTTTTAAAAGCATTGCGAATTGAATTTAAAAATATTCCTCTTCTTGATTTTAAAGATAAATAAACTGTTTTGAGTTCTCACACCAGTCACATGACTGACTCGGAGTTTATTGTTTTCCTTCCTAAACTCTGGGTGCCCACCAATTTCCACACGGGCAGTCAAGAGTTAGGTTTATCAGGATATTCTGGATATTCTGGAGTTGCTGGAGGCAAGATGGATGGCATGGCGTATTACTAGTTTATATAGTATTTCTTTTTCCGCTGCACTGCATTGTTGTTGTTGTATGTTGTTGTACACTCTGATGATATGATGTGATGTAATGAAATGAAATGTAATAACTGACATAGTTCTTTGTTTAAAGATTATTCATTTATTATTATATGTTGTTCCGCTGCGAATTGTGAGATTCTGATGTTGTTCTGTTGTTCCCTTTCTGTCCGTTGTATTTTTAAAATTCTTCTATCCCCTATTTTCAAATTCTCTTTTTCTATTTTTAAAATCCTTCTATCTTTTAATTTTTAAATTTCTGTTCTCCCTCTATTTTCTATCTTCTTATCTACTTTTCTCTCTTCTTTCTTTTTCTTTTCTTTTTAAAACCCATAACTATTCGGTTTTTTCGGCAACGAAAAACCGTACTGTTACATTTGGTATCAGAGCTCTGATGGTTAAGCGAGAACCATGGTTCTGTAAGGTATTACTCGTTAGAGATAGAGTCAGTAGTACTCTAGAATGAGTTTGAGTGTAATAATAGCTATGAGAGCGTATTTGTTAGTGAATATGAAATTGTTTATATTGTGATGATTGGTTTATTGAGTGGCATATGAACCTTCGTCAGCACGGTCAGTCAAACTATGCCGAAGGGGTTTCTAAACACTTGAATAGAACAATTCGGCATAATATTGTTTTAAATTAGGTAAATGAAATAATTTTACCTTGATTATATTTTATATATAAAGAAATAATTTTTCAAAATTATTAAATTGTATGTAAGTTGATTGTTAGGTTGTTTGAATAATCTAAGTAAAAGAATAATTGTATAAGTAAAAGAATTATAAGAATTGAATTATAATTAAAGTGTTTACAATTGTGAAATAAACTTATATATATAAGAAGTGATTTAAAGTTAAATGGAATATAACTTAAGAGATATTGAATTAAGTTGATTTTGGTATCGAAGTAAATAATCAAGTGGATTGAATGAATATAAACTTGAGTTATGAAATGAAATTCAACTTTAGAAATTGAATTAAATTGAATGAATAGCTTGAATGTTAAATTAACTAAATGTAAATTAAGTTGATATGGACTAATGGATTGAATGATAATCAATTGAATGTGAATAATTGATATGGAATAATGAATGTAAGTGATAATTCATTAAAATCTAATGTTATTAGAAGTTGAATAAATTGAATGAGAATGAATATAAGTAAAGGAATTTGGTTGTAACTAATATACATTGGTTGTTATATGGTTGTTAGTTGATTGTTTATAATTCATTAAGATTTAATGAAATTGGAAGCTATGTAATTGAATTCAAATTAGAAGTAAATAAATTTGAATAGAATTGAAAGTGAATTGGATTTAATTAGTGAATGTAAACTAATTAAATTGAGAATGAATGTTGATAAAATCCAATGTTAACAAATCAAATATGATTTAAAGTGAAAACCAATTCATTAAATATTAATGAGAATATGAATGAATATATATTGCTATTGTTGCATTTGCTATGTGACATATAAGTTGTTATGTTGCTATATGTTGTATATTGAGATTATTGTCTATATGCATGATTCTCATGTTGTTTGTTAAGTGTTGAGTAGGTGCGGATCGCGTTGCTTCGCATTTGGAGTTCGCTTTAGCGCTATATTAGCCGTATATGCTTGCTAATAAAATATAAGGTACATATCTCGGATTAAATATCGCACTTTTACACTTTTTTTCCCTTCGGGATGCCTCATTACTTGATGAGATGTATATTTGTGATATATATACTGTCATTTTTTTTTCGGATCGAGCCGCGCAAAGGAGATTATGGCGAATTTTTCCGGAAATTTAAGGCGTTAGAAAATTTTTGAGAAAAATTGGAAAATTTTGAAAACTTTAACTTTGTTTTAAAGTTGAAAGTTAAATGATATAATTGTTTTTGAAAAGATAACTAAGTATGATTTGAAAACTTAGTAAAGTTATTGTAAGAAGTTTAATTATGAATTTTGGAAAGTTAATAGATTTTGTAACCTTTCTTACTTGTAATTTCGAGGACGAAATTCTTTTAAGGGGGAAAGATTGTAACGACCCAGAAATTTTATTAAATTAAAATTTGAATATTTAATTAATTTTAAATATTAATAAGTGAATTTATAAGTCAAATAAATTTTTATTTGAATTATTAGATTTAATTGGATAATTAAATCGATAATTTAATATGTTAAATTATGGAAATAATTGAAAATTGAGTTAAAAATGATTGAAAATAATTTGGAAAATTTTATTTAATCATACTGGAGTTATAGAAATATTTTAGAACTTTTAAAATCGAATTAAAAGTTAATCTGTGAAAATTGAATATTTTAATATTTAATAATCGACTGTAAAATAGCCAATTTTTGAACAGTCTCAGAATTGAACGAAACCAGTTTCATTGGATCCGTAATAGTTAGTTATTACCGGATTTCAATTTTCGTGTCAATCGGAGCTATCGTTTGATCGTGGCAGCTCGAAACGCATCGATTTATTTTTAATTTAAATTTGGCGAGTCAAAATAGCCATTTTTCAAAAAGTCTCGGAATTCGACGAAACCAGTTTCATCGGATCCGTAATGTGATATTATTGTAAGGTTTCAAATTTCAAGTCAATTGGATTTACCGTTTGTCCGGTACAAATTAAAACGCCTAGAAATCGGTTTAAATCGGTTTAATTCAAATTGAACGTTTTCAGCCATAACTCGCACGTACTTCCGAATTAGCTTCCGAAACCTGTTCCATTGTGTCCGGAACGCGGGGTAAACCCTAGGTACGCTGGTTACGGCGTCTAAATCGGAGTTCGGAAAATCCGGGATGAATAGTGTCGCTCGTTCCTTATAAATAGACCCCTTGCCTTCATAATTTGATAAAACTATCACTAAACCCTAATTTTATGACCTAGCCGCCACCCCCACTGTCAATGGCCAGTTTTTCTTCTCCTTCCTCCCTCCAAATCTCCAAATCCGTCGACAATTAGCGAGAAAGTTCAACTACAAAGTGATAGAACACGACGAGAGCTACGAGATCAACGGTGGAGATCGCGAATGGAGCTATGGATTGGGAGATATTTTGGGCCGTTTGCATCAGGTTTTGCACGCCATTCGAGGCTGTACACGTGGCCGAGTGCCACAGGGGTTGGGCCGAGCATAGCTCTTGTCGTTGGCTTCGTCATGGCGTTGGAGTGATCGGATTTCGTCAAGTGATCGTGGAGAAATGTTTAACCCTAGTTTGTGATTGAATGGGTTCATGTTCGGCCTCAAAACCTGTAGCATATGCGTGAGTAGGAGATGATGTAGGGACGGCCTGGATTCAATAGGCATGGATCTAGTGGTTGTGGTGAGATGTGGGTTTAAATTAGTTAAGTTTATGTTGAAATTATGTTATATAAATACGTGTAACTTCAAAAATCAATAACTTTTTCATACGAGGTCGAAAAAATGCAAACTCAGTTGCGTTGGAATCGTATGGACGAGCACTACGCGATGGAGTTGGTTTGGAGTCGTTTGGAGTTAGTGAGAATTTCGGGTAAAATTAAACGCGCGTTTAATTTTATTCGAAATAAATCGCTAAAACGGAAATTAAAATCAAGGTGAGAATTTCTCACTCAATCGAATTAGTTTCGATTTTATTTTAAATAGTTAGATTTAAAATATTTGAATGCATGTTTGAATGATGACTGTAAATTATTGATTGTTAAAATAGACATTATGCGCCGTTAGTAAGCGGATGTTATTTAATAAAAACATATACCGCGAATATTTCATAAACAGTGAAATTGGTATTATATATAATATCAATATATATATATTGGCATATGTATATATTGCAGTTATTGATTTCCCGCATTCTTGTTTAGCGGATGAGACCCTATTACGCCGTTATTAAGCGGATAATATTTATTAAAAACATATACCGCGATAATTTCGTACTGGAGCGAAATTGGTATTGTGCTAATGTTTTTGGATGCAGGAAACAGGTTGGAGGGATCCAACTGGATTCCTCATCAGTATTTATTTTATTTCAGATATTTTGATATTTGATGGATTATCATATCGATATATGATATCGTTGTAGTCGTGATTGACTATTTGGTGTGTAGCATCATTGGACCCAGATTTTGGGATTTTAAAATGATTTTAAAAGTGATTTTTGAGAATATACTATATTTTTGGAATTGATCCATTATAAATAAATAAACGTTATAATTTTTAAAGTTATAAAAATTATGGTTTTTGTGAAATATAGTTAAAAAGCTGATTTTTAGAAATACGATTAAAAGTCGATTTTTGAGAAATATGAACTAATGATTTTATAAAATAATTTAGATTGGATTTTTGAATGTATGATAAAAGTTTAAATATAGGATTTATAAAATTTGATTATTTTATAAATCGAAATGAGGAAATTATAAAGGAATTTAAAGACGTTTTAGAATAATAATATAAACTGATTTATATTAAGAGATTTATAAATGGATATTTATAAATTGAAATATAGACATTATAAAACGAGTTTTTATAAGTGTTTGGATGTAGTGAAAATGAATTTCATAAATGAATGAAATTTATAGTATTATAAACTGTGAAGTTATAAATGAAATTTATAAATATAAGATTTATAAATTTGTGAAGTTAATTGAAGAATAGATTTGGTTAAATAAATGAATCTTATAAGTTATAAGATTTATAATTATGAAGTTTAAAGAACGATTTTATAAAATAATCGTTTTATAAGTATTTAACTTATAATATAAACATTTAGTTTATAATTGAGTTATAAACTGAAATAGGTTAATAAAGGAATTTATAAAAAGGAAGTTTTTATAAATAAAAAGAAACGGAATTTATAAACGTTGTTTTATAAATTCGCAAATGACTTATTTTGTTAAGTTAATTGTTATAACTTATAAATGGAGTTATATTCACGTTTAGACAGTGAATAATTCTTTAAGTTAAAGTGAATAGAAATGATGAAGTTTGTTAACGAAGTTTATTCACATTTTTGAATAGTGAATAACACGTTAAAGGAATTGTTTTGAATGTGATGTTTTAAATAGAATTAAAACAATCTAACGATGTTTTTAAACATGTTGAGATTCGAAACCATAGATTTCAACATTTATTGTTGAAATAGATGTTTCGAGAAATGAAAGGAGATGATGTACTATAACACTGTTGTTATAGTAAATGATTTCCGAAAGGAAATGTTTTTGAATAGTATTGGGATTTATATATCTATTTTAATTTCGAATCCCTATACTAGTGATTTTGGGTTGTCGTAACAATGTTTTACGCAACATTCGTTTTGGCCCAAATAAAAATGTTTAAGAGAATGATTTCTCTTAAAGAATGAATAATATACTTAATTCGATTTAAGTATATTGAATATTTTCAAAGGTTGAAAATAAAAAGATTTGTTGATTACTTATTTTTGATAAGTATGGAAATGTTTTCCAATAAGAAGTGAATATTAGAATTTATCTTTTTGAAGATAAATTGAAATGAATTATTGAAATCGAATATGCATGGATATTTTGAAATATAAATTCATTATGGAATTTATATGTGAAAAGTGAAATTGGTTAAAAATAAATATTGATTTATTTTTGAAGTGTTGGAATTTTATATCTTGTAAAGATATTTTGGAAAATTAATAATTTGGAAAATTATTTGGAATCTGGTGATGTATGCATATCAATTGATAGTTCAATAGCCGACTATCAATATTTCCCTTTGATTGGGTATTTGATATGATTGTTTGAATTTGAATGCACACTTATTTTTGAATAAGCGCTCACTATTCGGGTTAACCGGGAAAGGACCATGGGGTCGTATAACCCATTCCGAATATGTGATACGTCGTTATGAATTGCATTTGAAGATCGGTGTTGAAGACCGAGTATTTGCGAGAGCGATAGGATGACCTATCGATTGTCTCTGCACTGGGTCGCACCTGGTATAGAGATTCCTTAAGTGATGGGAAATTCGATCGGGATTGTGAATACCCGGGTTTGCAAGGGCTTCGTAAGAAGTGCCTTCGGTTCTGTTCGATCCCGGAACAGACTTGTATGGATTGTATGCCTGACATTACAAGTTGAGATATAAAGCCGATTTCTTTCAAATATATTTCTGTTGGTGGCGGAGAATTTATTCTTTGCTTAACACCCTTCTTTGAGACGTACGAGCTCAAAGGTTATATAGTTGAAGTTATCAGCGATATATCCCATTTTGGTAATGTGACATGCTGAGTGATGCTGAAATGATCATTGTGTTGATTATTTGTGATAGGATCATTTATTTGATCGTCTATCTTAGTGATCATTGTGTTGATCATTTATTGACCCAAAGCATGGCTTTTGTATAAAGTATGTTTTTGTGGACGTGACTTCGTCGAGCCTCACATCCCGGAAATGGTCAAAACAGGAAAGATGCAGCAAGGTTATTAGGGGTTGCTGTAGCTCCCCTTAGGGTATGTGCATTTCCTTCTGGAAAAGGGTGGTATCATGGTATGGAGCCCAGATACTTACTCATGTTGAAAACACTCTATTTATTATGGTGTGATGTTGGATATCGAGCGCTCGGTTGAAAAGGTCCTAAAGGACCGGGGAATGGCGTGCTCGTGTCAGTAGTTACCCAGTTAAGGGGTAACCCGGCCTTGTGTTGGCAGAGTTCCGGTTTGGTTCTCGGGGATGTCTTTCCAGAGGCATTCTCAGTGGCAATGGGAAGTTCCTTGGCCTGACCATTTGTTGGAAATCCAAAGAAACAATACGTGACTTGTACGGTATTAGTTGTAGAACCTGCCATTTAATATGGTAGCTATTAGTAGGCATAATATAATGGTACCTATGCTGGCTAAGATTTATATTCTACTTTCGAAAGGATTTGTTCTACACTATGCACTAGTAATAATATCAAATGCTCTTTTTAAATGCGTATCAAGCATGTTTGACTAACATAAGAAGAAATCTCCTCCAAGTCTGCGTTTGCATTGTGTGTGTGGTGGGAGGTCTTATGGTAGTCTCATTTTTAAAAGCATTGCGAATTGAATTTAAAAATATTACTCTTCTTGATTTTAAAGATAAATAAACTGTTTTGAGTTCTCACACCAGTCACATGACTGACTCGGAGTTTATTGTTTTCCTTCCTAAACTCTGGGTGCCCACCAATTTCCACACGGGCAGTCAAGAGTTAGGTTTATCAGGATATTCTGGATATTCTGGAGTTGCTGGAGGCAAGATGGATGGCATGGCGTATTACTAGTTTATATAGTATTTCTTTTTCCGCTGCACTGCATTGTTGTTGTTGTATGTTGTTGTACACTCTGATGATATGATGTGATGTAATGAAATGAAATGTAATAACTGACATAGTTCTTTGTTTAAAGATTATTCATTTATTATTATATGTTGTTCCGCTGCGAATTGTGAGATTCTGATGTTGTTCTGTTGTTCCCTTTCTGTCCGTTGTATTTTTAAAATTCTTCTATCCCCTATTTTCAAATTCTCTTTTTCTATTTTTAAAATCCTTCTATCTTTTAATTTTTAAATTTCTGTTCTCCCTCTATTTTCTATCTTCTTATCTACTTTTCTCTCTTCTTTCTTTTTCTTTTCTTTTTAAAACCCATAACTATTCGGTTTTTTCGGCAACGAAAAACCGTACTGTTACAAGATCTGAGCTTCTTCTTCCTACTCCTTTCTTAACCCTAGCCAACAAAATTCCCAAATCTAGACTAATTTTAGAAGTAATTGCTGTAATTATTAAATTTATAAACATCATGTATGTTGTCTCAAACCAAAAGGATTATTTTTGGAATTCTATTTCAATGATTTCGGTAATTGAGATATGTTGTCCTTCCTTCTTCTTACATGGGCTCTTAGTGAGGTTGTAGCCAAGAGTAATAGGATCTAATCTACCTTCCAATCAACTATAGATCAAAGTAAACAAGGTGAGTTCAACTCATCTCTTGTGCTAAATTGAAAATTAGTTGTTGAGTTGTTGTTGCATGCTTATGGATTTGGTCGGCCATATAGGCTTGCTATTGCAAAGTATAAATTCAGTTACTCATTTCCAGTTGAAATGCTTACTGAACTTGATAAGAAAGCGCAGGGTAGAAATCGAACTTGGGTCTTTTTACCTAAACTCAAGCCTCTTTTCCACTGCGCCGCACCCGCGAACGCATGCAAGTTGTTTATATGAAATGTAGGATCGATTTCATCCTAAGGGAGGATGAATAGAGTGATACTATTAATTATAAAAGTTTATTGCAGAAGTTTATATAAAATAATTTCAACACAGACATAGTGGTGTAACAGCAGCGCGGTTAATAGCAGAATAATAAAAAATTGCAGAAAAATAGAACACATAGACCCAGCTGCGAAAAAAACCCTGCCTACGTGCTGCCACAAGGTTTCTATTAGAAATTAAGTAGTCAAACGCTTACACACGTAAACTTGCGATACCCGCTATCGAGTAACCTAACTCTACGCTCAAAACCCTGCCACAACTCAGCCATTGAGTTGCGAATTCTCGAACTACACCACCGTAGTTCGTCCCCTAGTCACACGACTAGACTTTACAAAAGTTTAAAAGGAAAAATACAAATTTAAAACACAATTAAAAAACAAAAGCCCTAATTTTAAAATATTAAAGCAAGCCCATATCTATTTAATCTGGCCTAAAGTAAAAATAAGCTTATGTAAAAATATTTCCCCCTTTTGTTTATTTCTTCGGCCTTGTTCTTTGAGTTAAAAATGGTTGCTTTGTCTATTGCTCATTCGTTTCTTCTTTGCTCTGAAATTAGGGCTTTTGGATGAAGTCGTCGCTGTGTGAAATTGATTGTCGATGCTTCGATTCCTTTCTTCGATCGATTATATGTTCACGCCAGCTTCAATCAAGTCGAGTTCGAATGTTACGTGAATTGGTACGTTCCTTTTTCGATTGATACTATACTCGACTTTGATTCGAGTTGAATGGTTATTCTTTGTTGCTTGAACTCAAATGCATTTTACGGTCGATGATGTTACGGGTTAAATAGGAATCAAATTCCTATAATTTCGTTAATTTGAATTTGTCATTTGCTATGCTTTGGCCATTCAATTTTGTATGGATGCTTGAGATTGATCTCTGACTTTTTCAATTTCGTATAATTTCATTTCTTGATTGACAAGGCTTGATTTCTTACCTGTTCGACTTCCTTGGTCATCACGGCATTGTTTTTCCGGTTCCTTTTTTGATTGGTTTTTGACGTCGCTTGACTTCGGTCATTTAATGTTGTGATAATATGTGACTTTGGCACATCTGTTCATCTCTGTAGCATGTTGGAATTTGAGATTGTGTTTGTGATTGACTTTGGCCATTTGAAAATATTTTGATTTCTGGACTTCGTTTATGATGAACTGGTGCTTTGATTTTTGCCTCTGCCTTGAACACTGCATATATAGTTCACTGCTTTATGTACTTTGGGTCCGGTCTTTGATGTTGAAGCTGCTGTTCCATGACTTCGGCATTTAACTTGACTTTGTTAGAATTCGTATATTTTTGTGTCTGCATTTCCATGAGTCATTGTTTCGTATATGTGATTGCTTGCCATTTTGAACTGCTGCACTGCTTCCATGTTGCCTCGAGTACATGTATATTGTTACTGCATTTGCTTGTTTAGGTTGTAGCCTCGAGCTCTGTCTTCACTGCAACCATATGTATGTTGTATATTTGCTTGAGTCTGGTTCCACTGATGATGCTATGTGCTTGTTGTATATATGCACCGTGTATATACATGTGTGATTATACATATATACAACATATATGTTGTAGCTATTGAGGCAGTGCCATTGATATTTGTGTCTTCATTTTGACTGTGTTGTAACTGATGTGGGTTGCTTTCCTCTGATCAGTTGGCATTGTTCTCTTGTTCTCTTGTATCTAATGTTGGTCTGTCTCGACTGTTTGGTTGCTAGATCATTTGAGCTCATGTGCACTGATCAGTTCATAATTATGGTCTTTGTTGCATGTCATAATGTGTACATTTGTGTGTGTACTTGGTTTCTGTTTGGGCCTGGTCTCTTTGGTCTTTGACTTGTGAACTGCCTTTGTTGGTTTGTGTGTATTGGTTTGAGCTTGCCTCTGTGTCTCCCCAGTTAGAGTTATACTTGCCTGTTTTTTTCTTTGTTGGTTTAGTGGTGCACTTGCTTGATGGTCTGAATGCACTGTCCAGCCTCTGTTTTCATGTGTACGACTTGAACTATGGTCAAGGTTTGATTTATATTGGTTTTGGATTTTTGACCATTTTATTGAATTCGTACGTTTGGATTGCATCTGTGTTGAATCCAGCTTAAATCTTGGGTTTGACCTTGTGCTCAATATCGTGACTAGATATTTATTTCACTTGAGTTGAACCTGGCTTTTTATTTGTGTTTGACCTTGTGCTCACCCGTCCCTGCAATTTTATCAAGTGTATATCGGTGTGCACGGCCTTGTGGCATGTACAGTGATATACTGTGCATGTCAAAAGCTGTTTGTGTATGATGAATTCAAATTTAAATGATGACGAACAACCCAAATAACCGAGGCAAATAATATTTTCAAAATACATTTTATTTTACACTGCAAAAATATTTTCTTTTCAATTTTACTGCATCGGTGTATATTTTTGTAGATAACTCAAATGCTGGATTCAATCTGGAATATGGTTGAAGATAAATATGAGTGAATGAGCGATATGTAGTGAGGACATTTGTAAATGAAAAATTATGGTGTAATCAAAATTGTATTATTTGAAAATGGTGTATACAGTGAGAGCTCAAATTTTTATTATTCAAAATTGTAATAAATATTTGTTTGAATAAAATATTCGTTAGAATTTAAACTCTATGTTATTTATTTTATTCAACAAATATTTATTTAATTTTATGAAAATAAAATAGTACATCAACAAATACATTTAAATGAATATATATATGTTTATTATTATCAAACAAAAATCATATACTGGCATATTCAACAATCTCCTCTTTTGATGATAACAAACATATATTTAAGATTTTGAATTTTATTAAATGTATTTGATCGTTGAATTTTCTCTCCCTATTTGAATGCTCCCTCTCCGCAACAAAGCTCCTCCTTCATATATGCATGAATAAAAATATGCAAATGTGCCTAGATGCATATAGAAAATATTTGACCTTTATTCGCCAAAATCTTAACTTTTCTCTCCCTCTTTTGTTATCAGCAAAAGAGTAATAGTGTTAGAAAAATAGAGATAAAGTGATAAACATTAATACAACATTAATACTCAATCGAGTATAAATATTAAATTTCAATAAAGAATCAAACAAAAATCATAAATACTATGTTTGACGCATAGTCCACTTTAGAATGATAGGGATGATGTCGTCATATAAAACCATATAGTTGTGTCTGTTTGTGTTATATTTATTTCAGAAATTTGAATATCTACTAACATGCATAACCGTTAGGACTTTTAAATGAAATTAGTAGTATTCTAAATTTTTATAAAAAACGAATTATAGTATTTTCTAACAAAGCATAACCATGAGGACTTTTAAATGAGATTAGAATCAACTTGTCTATTTAATTAATCAATTTTATATGCGCTCCATACATGCATAACCGTAAGGAATTTTAAATGAGCATGGAAGCACATAATCAAAAATCTCAAGTAATTCACCTATGCATAACCGTGAGAACTTTTAAATGAGAGTGAATACTTTGGATTTTTTTTATTGCTAAAAATATAATAAAATGAAAGCGAATAATTTCCTGTTTAAAATACCACATATTGACATACCATATTGGATTATGATGAGTGATAGTCGATAGAAATATGATAGAATTAGAGATGGTCATGAAATTTTTTACCAACAAAAAGTTTTGTAACTCTTGTTTAAATTTCTAAAGAAATTTACTAATTATACTGTCTTACGTTATAATATATTATTAATATCAACACTCATCACTTTTTTAATCACTATTTATCCTTTTGATAATCAATAAGGAGTCAGATTAGTTAATGTCATCATTTAAGCTCAAATTCAAAAATAATCATCAAATTTTCTAAAAAATGACTAATCTGAAACGAGGTCAACAAAATGATTTTCTGGAAGAGGTTTTAGAAAAATGTCTGCTATTTGAAAATTATTTAAAATGAAAAATATGCAGATATTTTCTTTTAAAAAAACCGATGCAATTACTGAATGTCTCAACATAAATCATGTTCCACACGAAATTTTTCTATCAACTGGATTACCAGTGTAATCTGCATCTGAATTTTCCTTCAACTCAAGATTATCATTAATTGGATGTTATAGACCAGACTGTGAAGTTGCAACAATTTCTTAAAATCATTTTTAACATCTTTTAAATGAAATTGAATTGAAGCCGTGCAAACTGTGATCATAGTGTCAGCAGTAACGTAACTAAATATATCCGAAAGTAATCATCAATAAAACGCCATCATTAATCCAAGCAAATCTATATGAAATAGTTCAAAGATAATTGTTCAATATTTTGAAAAAACTTAAAATCATTATCAACATTCATTATCACATAATTGGCTGATTTAATTCAGATTTTGGTGCAAATTATTTCATTTAATAAATCGTTCAAGATAAACCGTTACCTTTTTTTACCTTTACGATAATTTTTCATTATTGCCTATTGTGATTCTGCCACCTTTATACTAGGCTAAGGAACTGTGATTTGTCGCCCGTTGTGTTCCTAGAACAGCTAGAATCCAAGTAACACAGTTGATGTTCCTTAGCCTGCCACCGCACCTACACGATAAAATATTTTTGTGACCTATTTTTTTTTTATAAGTCCATGGTTGTTAGTGGCAATAGATTTTGAAAAATAAGTTTGTGGAGACCCAAAACTATTTATATATGTTCCT
Organism: Allium cepa; assembly: GCA_030765085.1. Lineage (NCBI taxonomy): Eukaryota > Viridiplantae > Streptophyta > Magnoliopsida > Asparagales > Amaryllidaceae > Allium > Allium cepa. The sequence continues at coordinate 844,360,920 of CM060928.1, read as the reverse complement.
TTCGGCACCTAGATTTGTTTTACTTCAAGAGATTTTATATTCGTGCCTTTGGGAACCCAAATTGATATGGTTTTCACTTTTTTGGGTATCACACTTTACCCTTTAACAATGTTATTAGTTGTTTGTTCATATTTTGATACTTTTGTAAATCCAAATGTATTCCTTTTATTCTCGAAGAGTTGATTTTCTAAGAGTATATTGAATGATTTATCTCTAATATGAAATTTTCGAGTAACCAACTCAAGTTTATTGATTTTGGATTTTAAAAGTTTATTTTCATTTATTAGCTTCGAACAACAACTAATGCCATTTCCTCTCTTTTCAAAATTCTTCATTTTTAAGCACATGTTTTCCTTTTTAAGCTCCTTAATTTTATTCTCAATTTCAAGCATCTCGCTTTCAAAGAGTTGGAGTTTTTTAAATATTTTTTTTTTTCAAAACCCTTGAATTTTTCAATCTCCTTTTCAAACTCGTGATTTAATCTAATAATTTCAGGTTTGCTTAAATTCATGTTTCTTTTTCAAGGGTTATGAAATTTTCGTTGATCTCATTTAAATTTTTTTCAAAATTGTACTTTTTGAACTTTCTGACTTCTTAAGCTATCCAACTCTTTTTGCAAAATATTATTTTTACGAATCAACTCGGTTTTGTTTTTCTCTTGAAATAAAATTTCATTTTCTAACTTTTGAAATTTTTCATGAAGACGAGCAAATTCTTTTCATGATTCAAACACCTTTTGCAATAAGAACTTTTACTTTCTTAATATTTTCAAGCTCATTTTCCAAATCATTATTTTTCTGATGAAGTTTAGCTTGTTGCCTTTCCAACTTATTAATTTGCAACTCAAGAGCTTCATTATTTTCAATTAATTTTTGGCATAAGAGAATTAATCATTGATTGGAAAATCACTTATCTCACTGAATCTTCATCATTACTGCATTTTGCCAGTCCTGTCAAGCATGTTTCTGAGTTGATTGTGGAGAACTTCTCATTGCTGTTGACTTTTACACCATATATTGCATCAAAAGTATTCCAGATTTCCTGTGCAATTTCACAATGAGAGATAAAGTTAAAATTATCTTGATTAATATGTGAATAAAATATATGCATAGCAAGAGCATTAATCGAGATAATTTTCTCGTTTGTAATATTACACCCATTTTCAATAGTATCCCAACATTTAACATTAACAGATTTTAAATAAAATTCCATTTTCAATTTCCAATTCAAAAAATCTGTTCCATCAAAATAGGAGGGATAATACTGGACCGACCCTCGGCAAAAGTAGCCATTTTAAAAATTCAAATTTGTAAAAATAATCGATCTTTGAAAAATCAAACTTTTTAAAACAAAAAAGGCTTTTATTCCTAGCTTTGATACCACTTGTAGGATTGATTTCACCTTAGAAGGGGGGGGGAATAGGGTGATACTATTAATTATAAAAGTTTATTGCGGAAGTTTATATAAAATAATTTCAACACAGATATAATCGTGTAACAACAGCACAAATAATAGCAGAATAATAAAAAAATGCAGAAATAGAACACACAGATTTACCCAGTTCTGGCAAAATCCTACTTACGTGCTGCCCTCAAGGTTTCTACTAGAAATTAAGTAGTCTGACGCTTACACACGTAAACTTGCGACACCCGCTATCGACTAAACCTAACTCTACGCTTAAAACCCGCCATAACTCTGTCACTGAGTTGCGTATTCTCGAACTACACCACCGTAGTTCGTCCCCTTGTCACATGACTAGACTTTACAAAAGTTTAAAAGGAAAAAAATTTTTAAACGCAATTAATAAACAAAAGCCCTAATTTTAAAATATTAAAGCAAGCCCAAATCTATTTAATTTGACCCAAAGTAAAAATAAGTTATGTAAAAATATTTTCCCCTTTTGTTTATTTCTTCGGCCTTGTTCTTTGAGTTAAAAATGGTTGCTTTGTTTGTTGCTCGTTCATTTCTTCTTTGCTCTGGAATTAGGGCTTCTGGACGAAGTCGTCGCTTTGTCAAATTGATTGTTGATGCTTCGATTCCTTTCTTCGATCGATTATATGTTCATGACAACTTCAACCAAGTCGAGTTCGAATGTTGCGTGAATTGGTAAGTTCGTTCCTTTTTCGATTTATACTATACTCGACTTTGATTCAAGTTGAATGATTATTCTTTATCGCTTGAACTCGAATGCATTTTACGGTCGATGATGTTACGGGTTAAATAGGAATTGAATTCCTATAATTTCATTAATTTGAATTTGTCATTTGCTAGTCTTTGGCCATTTTATTTTGTATAGATGCTTGAGATTGATCTCTGACTTCTTCAATTTCATATAATTTCATTTCTTGATTGACACAACTTGATTTCTTACCTGTTTGACTTCCTTGGTCTTCACGGCATTATTTTTCTGGTTCCTTTTTGATTGGTTTTTGACATCACTTGACTTCGGTCATTTAATGCTATGATAATATGTGACTTTGGCACTTCTATTCATCTCTGTAGCATGTTGGAATTTGACTTTGATTGTGTTTGTGATTGACTTTGGCCATTTGAAAATATTTTGATCTCTGGACTTTGTTTATGATGAACTGCTGCTTTGATTTTTGCCTCTGCCTTGAACACTGCATATATAGTTCACTGCTTTATGAACTTTGGATCCGGTCTTTGATGTTGAAGCTGCTGTTCCATGACTTCGGCATTTAACTTTACTTTATTCGAATTCATATATTTTTGTGCCTGCATTTCCATGAGTCAATGTTTTGTATATGTGATTGCTTGCCATTTTGAACTGCTGCACTGCTTCCATGTTGCCTCGAGTACATGTATATTGTTACTACATTTGCATGTCTAGGTTTTAGCCTCGAGCTCTGTCTTCACCGCAACCATATGTATGTTGTATATTTGCTTGAGTCTGGTTCCATTGATGATGCTATGTGCTTATTGTATATATGCACTGTGTATATACATAAATATATACATGTATATATTTATGTTTTATATGTTGTAGCTATTGAGGCAGTGCCATTGATATTTGTGTCTTCATTTTGACTGTTTTGTAACTGCTGTGGGTTGCTTTCCTCTGATCAGTTGGCATTGTTCTCTTGTTTACTTGTATCTAATGTTGGTCTGTCTCGACTGTTTGGTTGCCTGATCATTTGAGCTCATGTGCACTGATCAGTTCATAATTGTGGTCTTTGTTGCATGTCACCATGTGTACATTTGTGTGTGTACTTGATTTCTGTTTGGTGCCTGGTCTCTCTGGTCTTTGACTTGTGAACTGCCTTTGTTGGTTTGTGTGTATTGGTTTGAGCTTGCCTCTGTATGTCTCCAGTTAGAGTTGTTCTAGCCTGTTTTTGTCTTTGTTGGTTTAGCGGTGTACTTTCTTGATGGTCTGAATGGACTATCTAGCCTCTGTTTTCATGTGTACGGCTTGAACTATGGTCGAGGCTTGATATATTGGTTTTGGATTTTTGACCATTTTATTGAATTGGTGCGTTTGGATTGCACCTGTGTTGAATCCAACTTAAAGCTCGGTTTGACCTTGTGGTCAATATCGTGACTTGATATTTATTTCACTTGAGTTGAACCCGGCTTTTTATTTGGGTTTGACCTTGAGCTCACCCGTCCCTGTAATTTTGTCAAGTGTATATCGGTGTGCACGGCCTTGTGGCATGTACAGTGATACACTATGCATGTCACAAGCTATTCTTGTATGATGAATTCAAATTTAAATCATGACAAACAACCCAAATAACTGGGGCAAATAATATTTTCAAAATAAATTTTATTTTACACTGCAAAAATATTTTCTTTTCAATTTTACTACGTCGGTGTATATTTTTGCAGATAGCTCAAATGTTGGATTCGATCTAGAATAGAGTTGAAGATAAATATGAGTGAATGAGCGATATGTAGTGAGGACATTTGTAAATGAAAAATTATAATGTAATTAAAATTGTATTGTTTGAAAATTGTGTATACAGTGAGAGCTCAAATTTGTACTATTCAAGATTGTAATAAATATTTGTTTGAATAAAATATCCGTTTGAATTTCAACTCTGTGTTATTTATTTTATTCAACAAATATTTATTTAATTCTATGAAAATAAAATAGTACATCAACAAATACATTTAAATGAATATATACATATATATATATATATGTTTATTACCATCAAACAAAAATCATATACTAGCATATTCAACATAAAATTTATCATGTATTATTACCAACGAAAGAATGCTTGAACAAAATGGTATAGATGGAGAAGCTAAGACCTGGAGCACATAAGCTCCATGTCTCACAATCGGTCGGCCGGTCATGCAAGACCGGTCAACCTATCATGCACCTGGAGCCTGCGTGCTCTAGGTACATGCTTCTCCCTATGATCGATTACCCTATATTGCTCGCCTTATTTTCGGTTTGTTCGTTGCATATCTTTGCTCTATTTGATGCATTCTAATGTTTTCGAGTTGCTAAGATTTTGATTCTTCAATTTAATGATTTGGTTTTGTGAAGTTTCATGTTTTTATTAATATCTGTTTAATATATGTGTGTGTGTGTGTATATGAAAGGTGTGTGATAGTGCACGTGCTAGTATAGTACACACGGATCGTGTAATATGGACTATAATATAAATGCGGAAAATAGATGATAGTAGCAAAGTGAATAAAAATAGAAAAATCACACCAGAGATTTTTATACTGGTTCGGAGCACCGTCCTACGTCCAGTCCCAGACTTCTATCTGGTTTTTCACTATTAACTACCTCGCTTCACCCGGAGGAACAGGTTTACAATACCCGAGCAAACGAACGGGATTTCACGCCTCTAATACACTGAGGACTTCAACACTTGCCTCTTACAACACCGAGGACTTCAACACTTGCCTCTTACAACACCGAGGACTTCAACAAAGATGAATATAATTGTTTGTTGACGGTATGTGTTCTTGCAAACACAGTTTTGTCACTTGTAGTACAAATTTCCTATAATCTTATCCTCAAAATATGCGAATGATGTTTTGTGAAGATTAAGGAAAGTATATTACTTATCGAATCAAAAGATATGAAATAATTTCAATGATTCAATAAGCAATTAAAATAATTGAGATCTTTTAGAATGCAGGAGTATTTAGAAAGTAAGATAAAAAATTAGAGTAAAACGAATATATTTTCATGTATTTGAATCAATGATTTAGATGAGTATATATAGAGAAAAATAGTTGTAACTCTTTGTGAACAGTTGCCATTAATAGTTATGGTTATTGATGAAAGGTAAGAGATGCAACCATTGGAGAAAGAAGTGTCTTTTGGGAAAGGTTGCTCTCTGTTTAAAAACGGTCGACATGTCAAAAAATGACCAGTAGACAGGATTTCAAATATATAGACGTTATGTGCATGTGTGCACGTTCATTGTGCATATTATACAGAAACGGTCGACCGCCTCTTTTACCGGTCGACCGGTCTCTGATACTTTGCACAGTGAATGTACAATGCAATTCAAATATATATATATATATATTAATTATATTGAAATGCATGATTATTTGAGGATAGATTTTAACAAGTTTATCATTATTACAATATCAAATAATCAACCTATAATCTAGAGTACCATATATAGCTTTTTGTGCCTCTTTATAGCCATGAAGTCTTTGTTTTGTCGATCGTCTTTATTTCTTTGTCAGAAATCAAAACCTTCATAGAACCTGTGACTCAACATTCTCCCCCTTTTTGATTGATGACAACATATATCTGAAGTTCTGAATCTCCCCTTGAGATTTTGTCTGTAATCTTTATATTCCTGCAAATAATTGTTAGCACTTTCTCCCCCTTTGTCATCGACAAAAAATGAATAATAGATAACGGAATAATATAGGAGTAACCAGAATATTCATGCATACCAAACATACCAGAATATCATACCAGAGTATTATACATACCATAAATTCATAAAAGTAACGACACTATTTAGTACAAGTGTCGAATGATGTTGTAATATTACTAAACCAAAACATAGAGATAGAAAACAGAATCTAGGATGAGTCAGAAGCTGTCTCCTCTTGAATATCTTCTTCCTTATCATCATCATCTTCTTCTTCATCGTCCTCTCTTGACGATTCTCCACGACCATGTCCACTAGTACCAGCAGACTCCTCAGTTGATGACCAGTTGAAAGCAGGAGGAGCAGGACGTTTGCCTGGGTCTTGAGCAGAGATAGATGTGCTACATGAAATAGCATCCCATAGAATACCGAAGAATGACTTGACTTTGTTGAAGTGTTTATCAATTTTCGTGTCCATGCGCTTGAGTCTTGATTCAAGCAAGAATTGATTACGTGCAATAGTTTCAAGTGATTCTTTTGTGGTGGATTTTGATTTCAACATCTTAACTTCTTCGGAACGAGGTCGAGAGGAAGTAGCCTTTTATTTTCTTGGACCTCTTTGTTGTCATTGTTCAAAAGGCATAATCTCAAGATAAGGAGGAGGAAGCTTCATGCGTTTGATGGTTACGGAATCAATACTTTTTGGTTTCGAGGTGGCAGAGTCAGGAGGCATTACCCCACAAGCTAACAAAATACGCATGATATATTCATTGTAGAAAAAATGAGGCCGCGTAGAGTTATTTACCTTGATAATTTCGTCAAAAAGCATATGAACCCAATTGATTTGGATATCCCCATAAATAGCATAGAGAGCCTTGAAGTTTTCTTTATATACAGCATCGTAATTTCCTAGTCTAGGAAACAGAGAATGCATCAAGACGCGATGTAGTAGTCTGGCGGTGGGTCGAAGTCCAATAGATTTTGTGCCATCACTGTTGTCCTCTATGAACTGACGACTGATGCTATTGCGAGTGAAGACTTCACAGAAATTAGATGAAAACTCATCGCCTCGATTTGGTATACCAAGTATAGAGGCAATCCTATCACGAGTGATAAAAATTTGTTTGCCACAGACGACAGACCAAATAACTCCGTTCGGATTATCAGGTTTATGCTCGTCCAGGTTCATGTTGGCATAGAATAATTTTATCATCAAGTGATTTATTTCCACATTATTTTCTGAAAAATCGAGTAATGGAGTAAGATTGGAGTTATTTGCTAACCTACGAATTCCATAAGATGTGAAATCATCAAACTTGATGAAAGAGCCCGGATGAAACTTGTAGTTAGTCATTTGATTCCATCTTGTGATAGCTACGGGACTTTCGAGCCATTTCTTAGCGGTGAAATTAAGAGACGAAGTTCCGGAGGATGATGCTTTCTTGGGTTTCTTTTGCGGAGGAGCCATTGTTAGAAGATTTGGAGATTTGGAAATTGAAATTGAGAAAATAGGGTTTTTGGAGTTTGGGGAAAAATAACCGGTTGAGTCAAATGAGAAGGAGGATAGAAAAAAATGACGCAAAGGATATATATATAAAAACTGAAAATACGTCAACCGGTCGACCGCTCGAATATGGCCGGTCGACCGTTTTCAACCAGAGAGCAAACGGTCGACCGGTTATAATATGGGGGGTCGACCGGTTGTAAAATCTGCCGAGTAATAGCCCGTTTTGTAATTTTTTGAATATAACGTGCTATATTTTCACTCTTATTGTAAAGCACTAGCATTATTACATGAGTGATAGAGAGAAAAAGATACAAGTATATATAAATCTAATGAGAAGTGGTAGGTTCGTCATTAGAATTTTTATTATCTTCAATACGTTTTGACCATGGACTCCATTTTTTTTGAGCACCTTCATTCCTGTCATAATTCCGATCCCAAGAGTTAGGACTCTTAGATGTTGATGGCCTAGACGGCATTGGTTCATGCACGTCATGTTTGTTGGAACTACAGAAGAATGATGTCACCTTTTCTAAAACAGATAAACGTGCCGATGTCCGTTTTTGCTCGTGATAAAGCTGGCTTTGCCCATAATGGAACTGTCTTTGAAGATCTATTTGATGTTTCTGATAGTGGTGAATCTCGTCGATCTGTGCTTTGGTATGAGGAGAACAAAACAGCGTCTTCTTCACTCGTTTTGAGGTTGGTGTACTACCAGGAGTACGAGAGCATTGATGATGATACCTTGGTTTTTGTTTTGGTGTTTTGGGAGAAAAATACTCCTGTGACTCAGAACTTGTAATGGAAATGTGTGATTCTTGAGCACATTTATTACAAATGTGAGCCATAGAGAATTATGTATAGAGTCTTATGCTCAGATAAAGAAAGATGAAATAAGGAGAGAAATTTTTACAAGCTTATAAAGAGTTTCCTTGTAAATAAATCTGTGGATGAAAATGAATAAAGAAAATTAACCATGAAAGCAAGCAGAGGCTCATATTCAATGTTAAAAAATAGCTTAAGCAAAAGCTATAGTTAAAAATATAAAAGAAAAGACGATCATTAGTAATTACTAGTCAAGATCTTTTCTTGAAATTAAACCAAGCTCTCTTCGTAATCTAATAAAACTAGATTCGAGCAGAGGCTTAGTAAAAATGTCCGCTAATTGATTGTCAGTTTGGACATATTCAAGACATATATTTCCTTTTTTAATATTATCTCGAAGGAAATGATGACGGATATCAATGTATTTGGTTCTAGAGTGATTCACTGGATTCTTAAAGAGATTTATAGCACTTGTGTTATCACAGTATATAATAGAATTTGATAAATGAATATCAAAATCTTGAAGTGTTTGTTGCATATATAGTACTTGAGTACAAGCGAGAGCCGCCGATATATATTCAGCTTCACATGTTGATAGTGAAACACAATTCTGTATCTTACTAAACCAAGAAACAAGTGATTTTCCAATAAAATGGCACGTACCACTTGTACTTTTTCTATCCGTTCGTGATCAGCCAAAATCAGCATCACTATATGATACTAATTCAAATGGACATTCTTTTGGATAAAAAAGACCGAAATCTTTGGTATTATTAAGATAACGAATTATGCGTTTTACTGCTCGTAGATGTGATTCCTTTGGATCTGCTTGAAAGCGTGCACATAGACAAACACTCATCAATATATCTGGACGACTTGCTGTAAGATAAAGAAGAGAACCAATCATGCTTCGATATAATTTCTGGTCAACACTCTTACCATTTTCATCTTTTTCAAGATGTGTAGTTGTACTCATAGGAGTTGGTTTACCAGATGTATTTTCTAATCCGAAGCGTTTGATAAGATTTCCACAGTATTTTTCTTGATTGATAAAAATACCATTTGAAAGTTGCTTGATTTGAAGTCCAAGAAAATAAGATAGTTCTCCCATATGAGACATTTCAAATTCTTTGGTCATAATACTTACAAATTCCTTGTAGAGTTTATCGTTTGTTGATCCAAAGATGATATCATCTACATATATCTGGATAACTAGAATATCTTTTTGAGAATGTTTGATAAACAAAGTTTGATCGACTTTGCCTATTTGAAATCCTGAGTTAATAAGATAGCTATGTAGTCGTTCATACCAAGCACGAGGTGCTTGTTTTAAACCATACAGAACTTTCTTAAGTTTGAACACATGGTCAGGATATTTTTCATGTACGAACAAAGGAGGTTGTTCGACATAGACATTCTCTTTGATAAGCCCATTGAGAAAAGCACTTTTGACATCCATCTGATAAAGTTTGAAATTATGGTGACAAGCAAAAGATAATAGGATTCTAATAGCTTCTAGTCGAGCAACTGGTGCAAAAGTTTCTTCATAATCGATACCTTCTTCCTGATTATACCCTTGTGCTACTAATCTTGCTTTATTTTTGGTGATATTTCCTTGTTCGTCAGCCTTATTTTTATAGACCCATTTAGTACCAATAACTGACTGATCATTTGGTCTTGGAACAAGTTCCCAAACGTCATTGCGCTCGAACTGATTTAGTTCTTCCTGCATGGCAATGATCCAGTAATCGTCTGTAGCAGCTTCTTTTGGATTCTTAGGTTCGATATTTGAGAGAAAAGCGACATGACCCATTTGATTGAGTTGACTCCTTGTTCTGACATGTGATGTTACTTCACCGATTATATTTTGGGCCGGATGGTCTCTTAATATCCTTGGTGGTGATTGTAACTCACATATTTGAGGAATATTTTCAATAATTATTTCCGAGTCAGAATCAATATTCGTGATAATTGGATTATCAGTGACTATTGATTCGTCATCATCTGATATAGTGTGAGGATGCTGATAGAATTCATCAAAAGTGACATGAAGTGATTCTTCAATAGTTTTGGTTCGTTTATTAAATATACGATAGGCCTTACTTCGTTCCGAATAACCGACAAATATTCCTTCATCGGCTTTTGGATCGAATTTGCCAAATGGTCTTTCGTATTTAAAATAAAACACTTGGAACCAAAAACTTTGAAGTATGAGATTTTAGGCTTTCTTTTGTTAAATAATTCATAAGGAGTATTCTTGGTAAGAGGTCTTATGGACACACGATTTAAAACATAACAGGCAGTTGCGACGGCTTCTGCCCAGAAATGTTTTGGTAAGGTGGTTCCATTCAATAATGTTCTTGCACATTCTTGTAAAGTTCGGTTCTTCCGTTCGACAACTCCGTTCTGTTGTGGAGTTCTGGGAAACAAAAAATTATGACATATACCTTTCTTTGTACAAAAATGTTCAAATTCATTATTTTCAAACTCTCCGCCATGATCACTTCTTATATTTTTAACTTTAATCCCTTTTGATGTTTGAATTCTTTTGACGAAAGATTTGAAATGATCGAAAGTGTCACTTTTATTTTTAAAGAAAATTGTCCATGTGTAAAGAGAGAAATCATCAACAATTACAAGCACATATCGACTGTGATTTATTGACTGAACCCTAGTAGGTCCAAATAAATCCATGTGTAGTAACTCAAGTGGTTGTAATGTTGATATGACTTTCTTGGATTTAAAAGATGATTTGGTCAATTTTCCTAATTGACATGCATCACAAATGTTGTTAACCTTAAAACTTATTTTGGGTAGTCCTCTAACTAGATTGTTTTTGGCTAGCTTGTCAATAGTTCTGAAGTTTATATGACAGAAGCGTTTGTGCCATAGCCATGGATCATTATCATTAGCCACAAGACACATATCTGAATTATGATTAATATTCATATTCAGAATATATATATTTCTGTCTCTATAACCTTCGAAAACTAAATTATGGTCTTTATCTAAAATACTACACTTATTATTTGAAAAGGAAATTGTAAAACCCTTGTCACATAACTAACTAATACTAAGTAAATTGTGTTTTAAATTTCTAACTAGCATGACATTAGTAATAAGAGGTAAGTTAGATGTACCGCAATTGCTCACATCGCCTTTGCCGATGATATAGACTTTTGAATTATCTCCAAAAGTAACGGAGCCACCATCTGAGTATGTAATATTTGTTAATAAGCTCTTGTCTCCCGTCATGTGCTTCGAGCAACCACTGTCCAATATCCACTTTCCTCTTTTCTTAAGTGGGACCTGCAAAAAATAGAATTAAGTCCATGGTACCCACTTTTTATAGGGTCCTAAGAGTTAGGTCTTAGAAGTCCAAACCCATATGGGTCCGGTATCCCCTTTATATATATAATTATTATTAAGATGCATAGTATTCATGAATTGCTGAATATATTTGTTCCTAATCAAATTGTTATTTGTTTTAGGAACCCATATTTTGACAGTCTTTGTATTTTTCTTTTGAAATTTCACAGCTGGCTTTGGTTTGGAATATAATAAACTAAGATTTTTCTTAGCTTCAGTTTTTTGTACTTTCTTCTTCCTTTTATTTCCAAGATGTTTCTTGGTTTCTTGTTTGTTATATCCCAAACCTTGTTTATCCGAAATAGATTGTGAACTTTCAATGATTTTTGTCAAATTTTCTCGACCTTTGTTAAAGTTAGAAACATTTTGAGTAATGTTATCTAACTTAGTTTGTAAGCTAGCCTTTTCTAGGTCCAGAATTTTGACTTTTGCCTCAAGCTCATGATTTTTAGTAGTGAGAGCATCATTTTTCTCTTTTTGAGTTTCAATTTCTTGACTCAAAAGAACTAGTTGAGAGTCAACATTAGATGATGATTCTTGAAATTTTTTAAGTTCTTCTTCTAATATTTTCTTCTCGTCTTTTAACATATCTCGTTCAAATTCTGCTCTACTCAAATCTTCTTTGGTTTCTTTTAGCTGTCGTTTTATGTTTTTATATTTGACTATCAATTCAGCATTAGTATCAAGCATTTCATCGAATGTAGGAATTTGTACCTCATCTTCTGTTGCCATGAAACATACATTAGCTTGTTCATTCTCCGAATCATTTTCACTTTCTGATGAAGATGAGTCTGAATCATCCCATGTTACTGAGAAGGCTCGTTTCTTTGACTTGTCCTTCTTATATTTGAATTTGTCATTTTCTGACTTCTTCTTTTGTTCTGGACAATCCTTCTGCATGTGCCCCCTTTTGTGACAGTTGAAACATTCTATAGAGGATGATGTTGGTTTATTCGATCCAGATTTCTTTCTGTTATAACGACTGGCTTTTCGCCGTTTTAGAAATTTTTTGAAACCTTTTGCTATGAATGCCAAATCTTCGTCTTCAGAATCTGATTCATTTTCGTCTTTTTCAGCATGAAGTGCTACATTTTTCTTTTCTTCTTTCTGTTCTTTTCTAGCCTGCAAATTTGCTTCATAGGACATTAAATTTCCTATCAATTCATCTGGCTTCATGACGGAAAGATCATTAGCTTCTTCAATTGTTAATACTTTTCCTTCCCATTCACTAGTCAGAGAATGTAGGATTGTTGAAACAACATCAAAATCAGAATACTTTTGTCCTAAGCCAATAAGTGCATGGTGGATAGTTTGAAACCGTGAATACATATCATTGATTGTCTCATTTGGTTTCATTTTGAAATTTTGAAATTGACTTTTCAGCATGGCTATTTTGGCTTGTATAACCTTGTTAGTACCTTCATGAGTGATTTTTAGCGTTTGCCAAATTTGATATGCAGTAGTGCAGATACTAACACGGTTATATTCATTTTGGTCTAATGCACAAAACAACATATTTATTGCTCTTGCATTTACTGCTGCTGCCGTTTTCTCAGCCGCAGTCCATTCTGAATAATCAGTTGTTGGATTCACTATTTCTTTTTGAGTTGCATTCCAAGCATCATAACTATTCGATTGCATAAAGAATGACATACGTATTGCCCAATAACTATAGTTAAGACCATTGAAAAATGGAGGTCTTTGTGTCGATTGACCTTCCGTGTAAGTGGTGTTTTGAGTGCTAGTACTTGCGTTATTTGCCATATTACAAGAATATATCAAATAACTGTGTTACGGTTATATGATGACCTTGCTCTGATAACAAATGAAAGGTGTGTGATAGTGCACGTGCTAGTATAGTACACACGGATCGTGTAATATGGACTATAATATAAATGCGGAAAATAGATGATAGTAGCAAAGTAAATAAAAATAGAAAAATCACACCAGAGATTTTTATACTAGTTCGGAGCACCATCCTACGTCCAGTCCCAGACTTCTATCTGGTTTTTCACTATTAACTACCTCGCTTCACCCGGAGGAACAGGTTTACAATACCCGAGCAAATGAACGGGATTTCACGCCTCTAATACACCGAGGACTTCAACACTTGCCTCTTACAACACCGAGGACTTCAACACTTGCCTCTTACAACACCGAGGACTTCAACAAAGATGAATATAATTGTTTGTTGACGGTATGTGTTCTTGCAAACACAGTTTTGTCACTTGTAGTACAAATTTCCTATAATCTTATCCTCAAAATATGCGAATGATGTTTTGTGAAGATTAAGGAAAGTATATTACTTATCGAATCAAAAGATATGAAATAATTTCAATGATTCAATAAGCAATTAAAATAATTGAGAGCTTTTAGAATGCAGGAGTATTTAGAAAGTAAGATAAAAAATTAGAGTAAAAAGAATATATTTTCATGTATTTGAATCAATGATTTAGATGAGTATATATAGAGAAAAATAGTTGTAACTCTTTGTGAACAGTTGCCATTAATAGTTATGATTATTGATGAAAGGTAAGAGATGCAACCATTGGAGAAAGAAGTGTCTTTTGGGAAAGGTTGCTCTCTGTTTAAAAACGGTCGACATGTCAAAAAATGACCAGTAGACAGGATTTCAAATATATAGACGTTATGTGCATGCGTGCACGTTCATTGTGCATATTATACAGAAACGGTCGACCGCCTCTTTTACTACCGGTCGACCGGTCTCTGATACTTTGCACAGTGAATGTACAATGCAATTCATATATATATATATATATTAATTATATTGAAATGCATGATTATTTGAGGATAGATTTTAACAAGTTTATCACTATTACAATATCAAATAATCAACCTATAATCTAGAGTACCATATATAGCTTTTTGTGCCTCTTTATAGCCATGAAGTCTTTGTTTTGTCGATCGTCTTTATTTCTTTGTCAGAAATCAAAACCTTCATAGAACCTGTGACTCAACAATATATATATATATATATATAAATCCTAAAAATTTACAAAGGAAAGTTTATTTATTGATCAGCAGGTATTGGCTCGTCTCCTCGTATGGCATCAATTTTTATATACTTTGTGAATTGAATCTTATGGTTTGATTTGTGTTTCATGATTCACCATATTTTGATATGTTGCCTATGCAAGGAAATTTTTTGAGAGATTTTGACATGGTGATTTCTTTGGTTATGTTAATACCATTTGGTTCATTTGTGGCTATTTTTGGATGGTGACTATTTCTATGGAGTATGCCTTTCTAAAGTAGTTTCATATTTCCGTTTTGCCCATAAAGGGCTATATTTGATTTCCTAGATTCAGGGATAATTGATATTCTTGAGGCCATTTACTTCCGTATGGTCAATTCCTGGTTTTTGGGGTTACTAACCTATGAGTTACTATTATGGTATTTGATCTTGTATAAGTTAGAGATCTAGATATGTTGCTCACTCATCGTATATTATGGTTATACCACCTTACTGATTTAAATTAGTACAATATTGACCCGTTTATTATTTTAAATAATGCTTGCATTAGACGTAGTTATTTTAGGTTTCCCTCGATGACCTTTAGAGATGATTAACGTGCACCCTATCTTTTATGACCTCGTCTTCTTACTTGCTTTATCACTTAGCCTAGTCCATATTTTTGTACTCTATGTATATATATATATATAAAGCTTGAGACTCTTTTCTTATGTGCATCATTTAGAGAAGCATGTATATGTATTGAGTGAAACTTTCATGTCCACATTGTAGACTAAACTTTTGTACATGTACATATGCACTCTTTCGAAATGTAACATATGTATATTCTATAGTGTACTTTGTGATCATATGTTTTGTATATCTTATGTTGTTCTGAGCAATTATTATAGCCACCATAATATTGTTTTGAGCTTGGATTGTATACCTCGAATCCTCTTTGGAAAAAAAATTATCACCAAATTCGATGTGTCGATACTCACTTAAAGCAATTTTCATGGATGGTCATGCCTAACCAGCCTTATATATTCTTTGTACCAACAAATGATATTACTTAGTAATATCCTTTGTGAGTATGGATCTAGAGGTGGAGCGTTACAATTTGGTATCAGTGCAAGATTCAAAACGATATACGATATTGGAGACAAGAATTAGAGATCCATCCCTAAGGGGGTTTACTTAAAAATTGGACCTATTTCCTAATCTATATAGGAATATTAAGGGTTATTTGGCAATAATCAACGGTGAGTAATAGTATTTTTCGACCCCCTAGTGATTAGAGTTGCGCAGCGGAAGTGGATGGACTGCTTTCCGCTGAGCACATTGTCGATTTTTTTTAAGTATGCATGTTTGTTTGATTGATTGGATGCATGATTTCTTATGAATCTTTGGGTGACATGTTTAATTTTTAATTTGGGTATGAATCATCGTTTAAGAATAACATCGTACTTGTAATTAATAATTAAACCTAGTGGAATTTTCATATTAGAAACCACCGCAGAGGATATTAGAATCTTGGGACATACATAAAGATCAAACCATGTAATTACAAATTAATTAAATGTAAATGAAGCTAAAATAATGATGTTAGATTACCAATTGATCGGTGTAAATAAAGTAATTATTATTAATAAACATAGATTAATTATGAAATGTTTTATTGAAGCAATCATCTAATTGAGAAATATCATCCTCTAGATTTTATATAAGGTGTTGATTATGATTAAGATAAGCATGCCACTACTTTTATAGACAAGAGTATAAGATGTAAGTACTTTATATTTAAAATAATTTATATATTATTTATGTGTTTATATATATATATGTATGTATGTATGTATGTATGTGTGTGTGTGTGTGTGTTATATTGCCCGTTGAGTGCTTTAAGAATTTTGGTTGAGACATCTGTCCAACTTGTCGATAGAATTCCTAAATACTTGAACGAGACAATTAGACATAATATTATGGGTAATCAAGCAATGTTTTTAGAAATTATATTTTGGAAATAGAAAAAATAAAGAGGAAATAAATTTTGAAGCTAATATTGCTTAAAATAAAAGGTTATTTGAAAATGCATATATTGATATGCATATATTAAGATTCAGAAAATATAAACGTGTACGTGTATATATAGCAAGGGAGATAATAATAATAACCTCATGAAAATAATTTTATGAATATAGGTTTAAAATTATATGGGTGAAAATAAATATCAATGATGATAAACTATATAAGTTAATATTTGATGAAGAATATAGCTGTTAGGTAATAGTGATAGTCGAGGAAAGTGGCGAGGTAATGTTGGTTTCACAATCAACGTCGCAACCAATGGACGAAGCAATTCACTATAGATGGACGATAAAGTAGCACCGTCATATGGTTTAGAAAACGTACATGTTTATGAGAATAATTATAAGATATGTACTAAAACATATTCGTTATAATACCTTTGGCGGGCTAGGCATAATCTAAGTAAATATGTAAGCATAAATCCTTATTTATGTAAACCAAAGAAAGTGAAGTAAACTTGATTCCATTACAGTTAATTTGAGCAATGAAATCTGAGCAAATTATATTGTGAATAAGAAACATCTTACAGGATTGTGGATTTATAATTACAACTCGATTTTAAGAAATTGGTAGAAATCAATTTTGGAACCTTACGGAAAATTTTAATTTTAAAAGAATAAAGATTAAACAATACAGGCAATCCATAGACATGTTTTGGAAAGCAATCAATTAAAGTTTATAATTAATATTTAATTAGTTGAAATATGAAAACAAAATTTATAAAGTTATATAATGGATAAATAATATGGATTTGAGAAAGAAATAATTTAAAGTGAGAATTTAAATTATTTTTGGGTTAATAAAAAGAATTTTTTATTAAAGTGTGCTAGCTATAATGGTTTTGAAGTAAATAAATTAAATAGATTAAAATCATGGAAATTAATTTTATAAAATGTAAATAATATTACTTGAATGTTAGGAAAATAAAAGGTGATTATTTATATTAATGATATTTGGATGCATGGATTATTTTATCCATTTGACATTATTCATTAGTATATGGTTTAACTTGACTTACTATATGGGTGATACCGCTATTACATGTTTTTGATATGTTCCTGTATTAAGTACCCTTACATCACTTCATGTTACATTTGACACATCTTACTGTTGTTGAGATACAATGACACCTTCATTTTAGACATAATCCGAGCCATGTGTTATTTATATAATACTTGGGTCAGTCCGAGACATTTTAGGTTTAGTGATATATGACAAACATGTGGATGTTGGGCATAGATGGTGGATAGAATATTATATATTATTATGTGTATATGTAGCTATATATGTTCATGAATGGTTGAGATGTATATATTGGGCATATTATATGTATATTTATTATGTTAGTGGGTATTTGACTGGCTTTGTACACCCACTTGGACTCGTGTGTATTTATTATTATATGTTATCGCTATGAGCATGACTCTGTTTTCTATGATATATTTTATATTGTGTATTGTTTTCCGAGAGACACATGTGTTTACTGCTTTGTATCGATAGTGTGTACATATATGGTGAGTTACATATTATATTTTGAGATACGTACCAACGTTAGCCAAATGGAATATTCATGTGCGTTCCCCCATACAGCCTTATCCTCCATATTATCTGATAGTATTACCTAGTAATACCCTTGGATAGTATGGATATAGAGGTGGGTATTACAATTACTGAGATTAGAAATTTCTTGGGGTTGGCTGGCTTTTAGTAGAGATTTATTTTCTCTCGTATAGTGGCATTAATAACTAAGCCAACAATGTAGGACGTAAAGTATGTTTGGACTAGTATATGGGTAGAAGCATTTCAGAAGCTAAAATGTTTATTGATCAGTGCTTCCATCTTAGTTCTTCCAAATAGGAATCAAGATTTGGTGGTGTATGCAGATGCATGTGGATCTGGGTTGAGAGCCGTACCAATGTAAAGAGTTAAAGATTATTGCCATTGCTTCCTGACAGTTTCGACCACATGAAGCAAGATATCCTACTCATGATTTAGAGTTGGCAATAGTGATCTTTGTATTGAAGGTGTGTAAACACTATTTGTTGGGAAAGCGATTAAAGTTGTTTACAGATCTTAAGTCCTTGAAGTTTTATTCTCTTAAAAGAAGTTGAATATGAAACAGCAATAATGGCTGGAATTTCTAACAGCGTATGACTTTGGAATTGAGTGTGCTAAGGAAAGGAAATAGAATGGCAGATGCATGTAGTAGAAAACATCAGAGTATAGTGTTAGCGATGATATCTGAACGTAATGATTTAGAAGCTTAGCTTCTTATGGAATAAGAATGAGGTCGACGACCAGTTCTAGTCAGAGTACCATGATGATTTTGTCTAGACGTTCGACCGACATTGATTCAAAGAATTGTGGAAAGGTAAAAGGATGATCCAATGTTAGTCGATCAGATAAAGATAATTGAACCGTGTTGGGTGCGTTTCTACCACCACCGAACCAACCCCTTTCCTAAGCACTCCTGAACCAACCCCGCTTCCTTGCATAGCCGAACCAATCCCGTTTCCACCTACTACCGGTCCAACTCCACTTCCCTGCATAGCCGAGCCAACTCACTTCCCCTACATAGCCGAACCAACTACCGCTCCAACCACTACCGGACCACTCACCACCGGACCAAGTCCCACCGAACCAAACTCCATCCACTCACCATCGGGCCAAGTCCCACCGAACCAAACTCCACCTACTCACCACCGGACCAAGGCATACCGGACCAACACTGCCAGGCCAGATTACATCAGCCCACGCCCGCCAGCAGCTATATACATCCAAGACCCTTGCCCCCAGCCTCATTCTATAAATAGAGGGGCAGGGGTACAACAATGACAGACAAGTTTGAGAGCTCAAGCACGGACAGAACTTTCAAACAACTTTCATATACTTGTAATCAAAGCTTTGTACTTGTAATCTGAAGAGTGAAGGAGAATAACATATAAAGTGGACGTAGGCACATTTTGGCCGAACCACTATAAATATGTATGTCTTTTACAGTTTAGTCCCTGCTTTTTACATATTTGCATGAATCACCCAAATCACTAAGAACAACTTAAAATCGACTAAATCATACGACTTGGAGGTGTTTGCCCATTTTTTGTGCAAACATTTTTGGTGCTTTCACTGAGAAATCGAGCTAGAAGCTTCAGCTTCTCCTACTCAACCTTCTTCCCAACAGCATCGCTTATTGCTTGGAAAACATGCCTCCCAGGCAGAGGAAAGATGCTAGCAAAGGAAAGAACATCGCAACTAGCAGTATCCCAGATCTAGTGATCAGAGATCAAGAGAATCGTCCTGTTCCAACAGCAAATGGAAATCAGGCAAATCCGACAGCCCATGCTACGGAACAACCAATTACTAGGGCAGATTTGGACAGGGTTGTTGCTGAAGTAACTAACCGCTTTGCATCTCAACAAGAAGCCTTGGTGGACCAACTCATGTCACGCTTAAGGGATGCTGAAGAATCCAACCGCAACACCGAATCATGGGGAGAGTCCCAGTCTGGAGGATCTGCGAGGCGACAAAGATCTTTCTTCTTCGAAGAGGCTAAAAATAGAAACAGTAATGGTAGGAGCCGAGCCCAGACTCAGCCCGAATTCCAACCCGAGGAAACACTTGAAACCAAACCCCACGGAGGAGGTACCAGGCAGGGGTCGGATATGGCTGAGCCTGTCATGCTACCTAACCATGGGAACACCAATGGACGGGGCCGAGCTGGAGTCCAACCCGAAGTTGGACCCGAGGGAATGCGTAGAACAGAGCCCAGCAGGGGAAGATCGAGGCAACGGCCAACTGTGGCTGACCCCAGCATGCTCTCAGAAGACCGAAGACAGCCACCGAAAAATGTTAGGAGTAATAGACGATACCATCCCTACAGGTCATCTGGACAGAATCAATACCGTAGAGAAGAACCAAACTCATTTCTATCCGCTCCAAGTTCTGATGAAAGGATGGCGCGATTGTTCAGAGAGTGCGTCCAACGGGACCAAAGGGATCAGGGGATAGGCGCTAGGGTAACCAGCCCCTTCACCCGCAATATCGAAACTTCCATCACCCCCCGGGAATGGAAAATGCCAACAATGGAACCTTACAAGGGAACCTCTGACCCCGTTGTACACTTGCAGAGATACACACAGCATATGCTCATGAGCGGAGCAACAGAGGGAGTGTTGTGTAAATGCTTCCCACTATTCTTGGCAGATCTAGCTACCTCCTGGTTCTGCCATCTACCCCAAGGATCCATCAGCTCATGGGAAATGTTGAAAGAAAAGTTCATCAGCCAGTTCCGCATTCATGTGGAACAACCCAAGGACGCTTATTCCCTATCTAATATCAAACAGAAGCCCGGAGAGACAGTGCAGCAACATCTAACCCTATTCAATGCCGCAGCGGCCGCAGTCCAAGATGCCGATGAGAAACTTATCCTAATGGCTCTTTGTAGTGGCGTACATCCGGATACCAAGTTTGCTAGAAGATTAACGAAAGAAAAACCAGCTACCTTACCCGATTTCTTCCATGAAGCCGGAAAGTATATGAGACTTGAAGACGCTGCCACCGAAAGGCAGACAGAGCAACAAGCCAAGGCCGCTCATGGAAACGCACCCGCTGCAGCAAAGGACGTCGAAAAAAATGACTCTCGAGACAATGCTGGGGGCAGGAAGGGAGAAAAACGCCTATATCGGCCAGGACCAAGATTTGACGCTTACACTCCTTTGAATGAAACAGTAGAAAACATCTTCCTGGCCACCCAAGACGAGCTTAAATACAAATGCCCCCCGTACAAGAAGGAATCAGATCACGCAATCAAGTCTGGAAAGTTCTGCCGTTTCCACGAATCCCATAGGCATGATACCAATGAATGTCGTCATCTCCGGGATCTGATTGAAGAACACATCAGAAGGAAGCGATTGGAACACTATGTAAAGGGTCAGAACAGGACTCCAGCTCCTGCCAAGGAGAACCCAGGGCAACTCCACCCTGAGACAGGCGGAAGAAATCACAACACCAGCGGTTCCAGTAAAGAGAAGATAGTGGTCCATACAATATCGGGAGGACCAAAAAGATATGGAAAGTCACTTAGAAACAATGAAGACTGCATCAATTCCGTCATGGAAGAACGCCGCCCGAAGCGGAAAGAGGATAATGACATCACATTCAGTAGGCGAGACCTAGAAGGAAGGTAGTACCCTCACATGGATCCTATGGTTATCTCTGCCTGGTTCGGCCCAGCCGAAGTTTTTCGAATTCTGGTAGATACTGGAAGCTCCGTAAACATTATATTCAAGCATGCTTTCAACAAAATGAAGCTGTCAATGAAGGATGTGTATCCCTGCAACAAACCACTACACGGTTTCAGTGGAGATGCGAAGATGCCCCTCGGGCAATTGGACCTCTTTGTTGAAATAGGAAGTCATCCCCGCTCCGTTGTGCGGAAACAAACATTTGTGCTAATAGATAACCACTCAGCCTACAACGCCTTTTTAGGGAGACCAGCCTTGTCTGACTTCCAAATTGTCATGGCCCCGTGGTGCCTGAAGATGAAATTTCCAACAGACAATGGAATAGGGAAAGTAGAGGGAGATCAAGACGCCGCTCGAGATTGCTATGTAACCGAACTTCGCAATAATCGTAGGAAGGATAGAGGGAAGAATGCAGAGACTCCTCTTTGCATGAAAAACTTGGAAGCATAGCAACTAAAGAAAGCCCCTCCTCTTCAATATACCAGTGATCCTTTCAATGAATTAGACCCCAGAGACAAAGAGGAGGAGGCCGCCGCCGAGCCTGCAGAGGCTATGGAGTTTGTATCTGTAGACAAACACGACTCAAGTAGACTGTTGAAAATCGGATCAACTAAGAGCAGAATTGAGGGAACAACTCATTGATTTTCTCCGCCACAACCTAGATGTATTTGCATGGACGCACGCTGACATGACTGGAATCTCCCCAGACGTGGCATGCCACATACTAAACATTGATCCTACTAAGGCGCCAGTAAAGCAGAAAAAGAGAAGTATGTGGGCAGAGCGATCAGCGGCCCTCGATGAAGAAGTAAAGAACCTACTTGCCAACAACTTCATACGAGAAGCCATCTACCCAGAGTGGATCGCTAACCCGGTACTAGTAAAGAAGGCTAATGGGAAGTGGCGAACATGCATTGACTTCTCCAACTTAAATGACGCTTGCCCGAAGGATTGCTTCCCACTCCCCTGAATCGATCAGCTTGTGGACAGCATAGCTGGGAACGAACTCTTATCTTTTATGGACGCATACTCAGGATATAACCAAATTCCTATGCACGCCCCCGATCAAGACCACACTAGTTTCATCACTGACCGGGGATTGTACTGCTATAGAGTAATGCCTTTCGGACTTAAAAACGCCGGAGCTACCTATCAGCGCCTCGTCAACAAGATGTTTGCGGAGCTAATAGGACGAACTATGGAGGTTTATATGGATGACATGCTAGTAAAATCGAGGAAAGCCAACGATCACGTAAGCCACCTGAGCGAGATGTTTCACGTACTTCGCCAATATGGAATGAAGCTGAATCCTCTAAAGTGCTCGTTCGGAGTGTCATCAGGAAAGTTCTTGGGATTCATCGTCCATGCCAGGGGGATTGAAGCAAGCCCTGAACAAGTCCGAGCCCTGAAAGATATCAGGATACCTTCCACTCGAAGAGAAATGCAAAGCCTAAATGGGAAGGTGGCCGCCCTAAGCAGATTCATCTCTAAAGCAACTGACAAGTGCGTCCTCTTCTTCGAGGCTCTAAAGAAAGACAAAGGAAAGTTCGAGTGGACTGACGAATGCTTAACAGCCTTTCTTAACCTAATCGAACACTTCCAGAGACCACCAGTACTCTCAACTCCAAACGAAGGCGAAGAGCTATACCTATACCTTGCTGTGTCATCTCATGCTCTAAGCGCCGCTTTGGTGAGAGAAGACAACCGCGCGCAACGGCCAGTATACTTTGTAAGCAAGAGGTTAACAGGGGCAGAAGCCAGATATCCTAAACTTGAGAAGGTAGCATACTGTTTACTAATCACGTCACAGAAACTGCGACACTATTTCCAATCTCATTCCATCAGAGTTCTAACCGATCAACCGCTAAGGCAGGTACTCCATTGTCCCGACACTTCTGGACGACTACTTAAATGGTGCATTGAACCGAGTCAATATGATATCACTTACCATCCTCGCACCGCCAACAAGGGACAAGCCATGGCCGATTTCATTGTCGAATTCACTACCAACGAAGGTAAGGAGCAATCTGAAATAGCAAGAGACATTAAGTGGAATCTCTTTGTGGATGGAGCATCAAACGAACAAGGCTCGGGGGCAGTATTGTAATAATCACTCCCAGGGGAAGGAAGCTACGCTATGCTCTAAGGTTGGAATTCGCTGCCACCAACAACGACGCAGAATACGAAGTAGTAATAGCTGGAATAGAACTTGCCTTAGAGATTGGAGTCAGTTCTTTATGTCTTCATAGTGATTCTCAACTTATTGTAAACCAAATACTAGGAGAATTTCAGACTCGAGGAGAACGACTCACAGCTTATCTAAAGAAGACCAAGCTGCTACTCGATCAATTGGATCACTATTTAATCAAACACATCCCTCGAGAAGAGAACCAAAAGGCCGACGAGCTGGCAAAGCAAGCTAGCATGAATGACGGTACCATTTCCGGAATAGTAGCCATCTCAAAGCAACTAACCCCGAGTTTCGAGCAAGTGAATCTGGTAGCTGCAATCGAAGAGGAAACTTGGATGGCTCCCATCCGAAAATTCTTACAAGATGGCACACTGCCCTGCGAGCGTAACGAAGTCAGGAAAATCTTGAGGAAAGCTTCCCGCTACACAATACAAGAAGGTATCCTCTATCGGCGCGGCTTCTCTAACCCCTTATTAAGGTGTTTCGCTGGAAGGGAAGCTAAGGAAATCTTATCCAACATCCGTCAAGGAATCTGCGGAGATCACACTGGAGGACAGACTCTGGCAAAGAAAATACTCCGATATGGATATTTCTGGCCCGCCTTAAACAAAGACGCCTTAAACTTCGTTAAAAAATGTGACAGATGTCAGAAGTTTGCCAAGATTTCTCGACTACCAACAAATGAGATTACTCAAATGACCAGCCCTTGGCCTTTGCAGTATGGGGAATTGACCTAATTGGCGAACTGCCGGTGGGCCGAGGCGGAGCCAAATATGCTGTAGTGGCAGTCGACTATTTCACCAAATAGGTGGAAGCAGAACCTCTAAATAAAATATCATCAGCAAAATTTATTAACTTCTTGATCAAAAATGTTCTATGCAGGTACGGGGTTCCACTCAAAATCATATCAGACAATGGACTTTAGTTTGACAGCGAAGAGTTTGTCGACTGGTGCCAAAAGCACGGAATTCACAAAAGATTCTCATCTGTGGCTTACCCCCAGGAAAACGGACAAGTCGAAGCTGTCAACAAAATTCTCAAAACTTTAATCAAAAAGAAGCTTGAAAAATCGAAAGGCGCTTGGGTGGATAAACTTCCTACGGCACTTTGGGCCTACCGCACATCATTCAGAACATCAACGGGGCATACTCCTTTCTCTTTGGCATACGGATCGGAGGCCATGCTGCCAGTCGAAACTGTAGTACCTTCCCACCGCAGGATCCACTATAACCCAGAAGAGAACGAAGAACTCCTTCACATGTCTTTGGATCTAATTGAAGAGAGAAGAAACGATGCAGCGCTCAAAGCAGCAGCTCACAAGCAAAAAGTGGCGGCGCAATACAACTCCAAAGTCAAGCATTGTAGTGAGATCTTGTCCTCGGGTGAATCTTCCCGCGTCCCGGAGCGCTAGATCCAATCTGGGGCAGACCATATGTAATTCATAAAGACCTCCACAACGGAGCTGATATTTTGTCAACAGTGGACGGCGAGGTATTCCAGAGGGCATGGAACATCCAACACCTTCTTCGATACTTTTCTTAACTTGTACTGCCCATATGAAGTGAATTAACAAAGAGAATCTGTGGACGTAGGCATTTTCGTGCCGAACCACTTTAAAAACTTGTCTCTTTTTTAACTTGTTCCTTTATATCTTGGCTGCTTGTTAATTTTATCCTTTTCTGTTGAACAAAATCCTGTGCAATGACATTTCCATTCAAGACGCATCACGGCGAGACCTCCCCTGGACAAGACCTAACAGGTACTATACGAATCTATGCCATCGCCAATGAGACACTTTTGCTCCAGCATCCCTCTGCTGCGGGTTAACTTATTGCTCGTGATCGGCCCTTAAAGCCAACTGTAATGAGCCGATTATAAGCCACTGAGAAGGCCAACTATAGCCGAGGCAGCTCATTACGGCGTTCGTCTCGCCGGCGACTGTGAACCTACTTTAAGCCCCAACATAAGGTGTGGCCAGCCAGGGGTAGTTCACGGTTGACGATCGGCACCCACGCTAGCCGGCCACGGTAAATCGAATAATATCCACTATTACGGGCCATAATGGCCCGGGTAGTTACTGTGCGCGATCTCGTCTCCGATGTATCTTAAGTATGGCTGTGGTAAAAAAGAAAACTCCCCGTGGAGGCGTAAGATGGGTGACAAATGTCTCCAAGACCCACAGCTAGGGAAAGTGACTACAAAACCCGTTTGCCACGAACTTAAGCACATCGAAGGCCTTCCGTGATTGGAAGTTTTACTATTTCTTATATTCCTATTTTGTTTAAAAACTTTCCTCCTATCCTGTATAACGATCCCTAAAGTACAGGGCACAAAATAGGAGACACCCGCAAATGGGGATAGGAACTCACAACTGGATGACAGGACACTCAGCTGCATTCCATACTCAGTCACACAAGACATTCAAAGCTACCATCTACAACTAAAACACGAAGGGTGGTACTCTCTTCCTTTGTCTATGAATGCGTAGCTATAATTTATTCACACATCACAGTAACATTGCAAGATGTGAAATTATATTTTAAGCAAGAACTTGACATCAAACACAATTGAATCACAGGCATATGCATAGCTGCATCTCTTATGCAACACACCAAAATAACGAAAGCATATAAATATAACAGAATCAGCTTAAGTTAAAAATTACTTGCCAAGAATAAAGTCGTTCATTACAAATAATATAATTACAGTTACATTAATGTTTTAGGACTAACATAGACAACAATGTCAAGTAAACCAAAAGATGTCCCGGTCAAGTCAAGAAGTCGGCTGCATCAGAGCTTCACCTCTATTCTACTGGACCTCCGAGATCTACTTAACTGCCGGATCGGAACTCTTAACGTGTTGACCAGAGGTAGTTGGTGCTTCAGAGGTCCCGCCTGTCCAATTCAGGAAAGAACCCATTAATAGTCATGAACAATAGGCAATCAAGTTACAAAAAGACAAAAAGGGAAGGCTTACCAGCACCTGCTCCTTGATCATCATCCTCCAACTGCACACCTACCTCCTCAGCAGTAAGCAGCCGCATACCCTCCTTTACCGCCACTTTCTCCTCCTTGGTGAACTGAGCCGTGACCACGTCCATCCTGAAGGCCACGCCACCCTCCTTATCTGCTTCGGCCTTAGCCTCCTCCAGGGCCCTGAGGTAAATCTTGGCCATGACTCGAGGATAATCATCCATCCAGGATAAGTTGCCCTGTTTCCAAGTGCGAAAGTACATATCCTGAAGCATCTCATCCATTATCCCCTCGTTCTCCTCGAACTCCCCTATTCGGACCTCAGAAGCCAACAGCTTTGCAACGGCAGCATCCCTCTCCGATCGGTATCGCGAGCGGTCCGCCTGAAAGGATTTCCTCATCGCCTCCATCTCCTCCTTCAGCTTGGTTTGAGAAAGCTCTGCGGCTTCAAGCTTCCCGGATAACTCCTCTACCCGCTCGAGATCCGCTCTCCGAACCTCATCCACCGTTGCAATGGCCATATCAATCCGTTCCTTACATGCGGCCTTCATTTTCCGCAACTCTGCCCTGCTGGCCTCTTCCATGGTTCTCTTTAATTGCCTAGAGGCGGCCTCATGTTGAGAGATCTGGATGGCCTGATCAACGAGTTGTTTGGCCTGGTCGGAAACCATTAACCGCAATCGAATGTTGGCGCTCTCGATTTCTTCCCCAGCCTTGACCAGTCGGGCATGATGCCCCATCAGCTTCCTGGTCTCCTCAGCCACCCGGTCGATGTTTGCCTTAGCTTCGTCCCCTAAAAGTTACAACTCAGGTGGTAAGCAAATCAAGGTCCAGAGACTTAGCTTCATCAAGTACCCTTACCATAGGAT
This sequence comes from Allium cepa, assembly GCA_030765085.1. NCBI lineage: Eukaryota > Viridiplantae > Streptophyta > Magnoliopsida > Asparagales > Amaryllidaceae > Allium > Allium cepa. The sequence continues at coordinate 844,333,057 of CM060928.1, read as the reverse complement.
TGCGAGGGAGAAGGTGCTCACCGGTAGCCTCATCGAAGGTAACATCACGAAAACCTGGATCCAGATCCGGATGACCCGCAAACGGATTACGGACCAAACTGGGACGATTTATCTGGGTAACGGTAGGGTTTTCAGACGGATGCGGAGAAGGTATAAACCCAGTACTCTCCTCCGTGATATCCTGGGGAGGCTGAGTTGGAAGTTAAGGACCAGGTGAAGATTCAAGCAAGGAGCAACTCATCTTCTTCCTTTGGATATCCTCTTCGATAACTCCAAGAAGAGGATGGTAGCCGACTACGTCTCCGGGGTGGTTAGTCGGAAGCTTTGGTTTAGTAGAAGCCTTGAGAAGTTTGTATTGTTTGAGACGGTGCCGAACGTCTGATGTCTTGGCCACCTTACCTGCTTCTGCGATATGAAACCAAGTGTTACAAGCATACATTGAACTATAAATCAAGAAATATATCAAGTTAAAAAGAGTAAATAGGTGCTTTGTTATACAAACCCTGGGGAGGAGTGGGATACTGCAATAAGTCCTGGATATCACTCTAGTATTGGGGATGCGGATTAAGGATCTTAAGGCAAAAATAACACTAGAGGGGGTGAATAGTGTTTTAAAGAATATATGAACTATATGACTAAATTAAAACTTTCAATACAAATCTAAACAGAATTCTAACACAGAGTGATCACAGAACATATAACAAATGTAAATAGTAAAGTAAAGCAAGTAAAAGGAAAGAACACACCGGATTTTATACTGGTTCGGAATCCTCCTACATCCAGTCCTACACCAAGGCAATATCCTTGTACAGATTTTTATAAGCCAATATCCAAATTACAACCCTCAATTTCTAAGGCCTTGAGGAACCCTCCTATCTCCGAGTCTGGGGTAAACTCTCTTGATTTACGGGACACAAGATCACCCTAATACTTTCTAATAACAATCCTTTTGAATGGATAAACTCTATGGACTTTTTGAATACAAATTAATCCTATAACTCTGAATAGCACTTTGATCTTTAGTAGAATGATGGAGAATCAAATAGAGAGAGTTTCTAAATGATTTCCTATTGAGAATTTAGCAGAATGATGGCACGATCTTGAAAATATGAAGTTTTATGGATATGGAATGGTGGAGAAGAAAGAGTGAAGAAAAATAAGAAAGTAGTTGTTAAAAAATTCATTTTGGAAGCCTTTATATAGATGCACAACAGTCATAACCATTGGCGAAAGGTTTTTGAACGAATGGACACTTCTTTTGAAATTTGAATTTTGAATCCAACTGTCACCATGTCGACATGGGGTATCCCCATATGTCGACATCCCTCAGTTCAAAATTGTAGAGATGTTGTTTTGTAAAAGCATTTGAATTTAAAACAAGTTGAAACTTCTCTGAAGAAAAATAAAGTGTTTAAACAATATTTTGAGATAGAGAATGAATATAAAACATTATTTTAAATATATATATATATATATAATTGATATAGACCATCAATTATATAAGTAATATTTAAAATCAGAATAAGTTTTGATGTTTTAAAAATAGAAGTTTTTAAAATCAGAATGGAGGAATATTTTAAGGCTAAAACAAAGTTTGAAAACATTTTTGAAAACATGATTTTGAAAGCTAAAACATTTTGAAAAACAGATTTAAAAATATTTTGAAAAATCTATTCAAACTGAAATTGCAAGAACCTTCCTACAGAGCTCCTCCATAGGACTCGAGAACTTGTATAAAGTAGTTTAAATGATTTTGATTTTCGTGGGTTTGTAAGCCACTTGTCGTAGGTTTGTAAGCTACTTGTCGTGGGTTTGTAAGCCACTGGTTTCGATAGAAATTGGGTTCCATCCCAAAAGAAAATTGGAAGAAAGATGAGAGTGCTATTATGAAGTTTTAACAAAATACTAGACACTTATCTTGAGATCTTGAAATCTTGATTCTCTAGAGTCTTGAATTTTGAATCTCTAATCTTCATCTTGATGCTTGAGTCTTTATACTGATCAGTCTTCGATAATACCTGCATAAACTTCCTATATACATATATATATATATATCTATATGAAAATGTTAGTATATATTTTATAAAGTAAAGTATAATAACTATATAAGGTTGTTGTCATCAAAACATCATCAACTCAGTTCCTAACAATCTCCCCCTTTTTGATGATGACAACCTTTATTTATAAAATATTCTTACCATACCATAACTCCCCATAACTCCCCCTTACTCCGTGACTTCTTCTTAAAACTACAACTCCCCTTTATTCCATGACTCCCCCTTACACCAAGCACATTTTTTTTAACTTTTTCCCCCTTTGTCATCAACAAAAAGGAATAAAAGATTTACCTGTTCTAAAGTATATATAGAATAAAAGTGTAAAGTGAACGTGTAAGTGATCAAGTGTGTGTGCATATATATAAGTGTAACTTGACAATCAAATCAATATCATACATAGCAAACCAATCATGTATAGTATATGAAGTTATATACAAACCAAATCCAAACCAAACTTAAGTAAATAATTCAATCAAATCCTAATCAAATCTAAATCAAATCAAACAAACAAACAAACATACATAATGATCAGACATTCCTTGGGACTTCCACCCATCCATCTTCTCCAAAGATAGGATCAGTTTTGATAACATTCCAATTATCTTTGTCGAGAGTGACTGGTGGATTTGCTTCGGGTTCGTCTTTGCTAAGGCTTGAGATCATCCAACGAAGTGCGTCGAAGTGTTTCTCTTGCTCTTTGATCATTTGCATTTGGCTTAATTCTAAGTGCCTTTGATTTTTAAGTATAAAAGAAAGAATATTCTTGAAAGAAGTAAGAGTTTCTTCAAGATTTTCACTTAAATTCTTAATTGGAGAAGCCATAATTTAAGAAATAAGTTGAAGTATGAGAGGAGATGAATAGAAATGGAGGTAGAGAAGTTTTTCTGGAAGAAATAGGTATTTATAGGAGTTATTGGCCGTTCAAAATGAATTGTCACTTGGTAGTTACAAGAATTTGAAATTAGAGATTTTAACTACTTTTTGACTGTTATATGTCGACATGGGGGGATGGGGCATGTCGACATGGTCTAGACAGAACGACCAAGTTGAGTTATTTTTGATTTCTAAGTTTATTTTTGTACTTGTGGACCTATATAAACTTAAAATAAATAACTAACACAGATATATAAAGCTGGAAAACAGAGAATGAGATAGCATTACTTATATTAGTTAACATTACATAATCTTAACTAAAAAAGTAGAAAATACAAAGATAGATAAACGATAGCTAGAGAGATAATGGCTAGGATTAGTTTGATGAAGATGATGATGAGGACAAGCCAAGTTTCTTGCCTATCTTCCCAAAGAACTTGTCGATCTTGGTGGAGATTTTATCCATTTTCTGGCTAATAGATCTCTTAAGAACCTTTTGGTTTTGGGCAAGTATCTTTTGGTTCTTGAGTATGGTTTTGTTGGACGGATTGGCGGGGGTATGTGGATACTCTATACTTTCCAAAGATGTTTCTTCATCTTCCTCTTCTTCTTCAATTTCCATTCCTTCCCCTTCTTCTTCCTCTTCTTCTTCTTCTTCTTCCTCTTCTTCCATCTCTTCATGAGCAAGTCTCTCTTCCTTTTCGGCAAGTGTTTCATATGGTTGAAACATGAGTGGGATTTTCATAAGAGAAATGTTCCCATGATTGAACACTTTTCTACTTACAAACTCTTCCTTTTTAACATCCACACCAAAATAATTGAAAATCCGAGTAAGGTAAATTCCATGATAAAGAGTGTTTTCTCCCATATTAAAATTTTTGGGTCTTAACTCATCCAAAATAGTTTGTCCCCAATTAATATCATATTTTCCAAAAATAGCAAAAAGAGCTTTACACACTTTTGAGGTGGGATTATTGTAGTTTCCCGACCTAGGAATAATTGTGTGTTGAATAAGAAGGTTGACAATTCTTGCTTTTGGGCGGAAAAAGCGATTCTTAAAATCCATGTGGTCATCGCTTTCAAAAATGTGATGAAAAGTCTCTCGATCGGTTTCATTGATTTGAAATTCCGAGAGATTCATACCGATAGATTTGCAACCCAAAATAGTACCCAAAATATCGGAATCCAAAACAATAAGTGTTCCTTTAACACTACTCCAAATTTGATCTTCATTTCCATTATAAAATCCACGATTTAGGTTTGCATAAAACATTTTGACAAGGTTTGGATAACAAACGAAATCATTTTGCTTGTTATCAATCAAGCTAAGAATGGAGTTTTCTTCAAAAAGTTAATCGATTTCATAAGAAGATAAATCATCAAAAATGGCAAATTTTCCCGTATTGACTTTACCACAGTTTACATAGTTTATGTAAGCTTTGATAGCCTCCGGGTCATTGAAAAGATTATTTTCGATGGATTTGGGCAGCCTCATAGTTGATGGGTTACTTGAGGAAGCCATTGATGAGTGTTTGAGAGGAGTAGAAGATAATGAAGAAAGTTTGAATTATGAGAATAAAGTGAAAAGAGATGATAAGAGAAGTATATTAAATAGATTCTCTAAAGTCATGTTCTCTGGTCAAGAGGTGTCTTTTCAGAATTTTGAAGTAAGTGAAAAGGTGGAGGGAAATTCAAAAGTCTGAATTCAAATTTTGAAATCAAATTTCTGAGAGGCATGTCGACATGGGGTATCATGGCATGTCGACATGTGCCTGTTGAATTTGAAAGGAGGTGTCTATTTCTAAAATCTAATAAATTCCTAAAATCCTAAGAAAACTAATCTATATTCTATATCTATATTTAATTCAGTAATAATATTAAATATAATAATATTAAAATATTTTAATATTTAAAATATTATTAGAATAATATTATTTTGAATTTAAAAATTCAAATTTCAAAGGGTGATTTTGAATTTAAAAATTCAAGAAATTGCAAACAAAATCAAAGCTAGCAAGCATCCAATAAAATTAAAATAAATGTGTACCTATTTTTAGATCCAAACTCCGATCGTCTTCTGATTCGAGAATAGCCGTGAAGCACAGATTTGAATTATCAGTTTTCTTCTCGTCATCACTGGATGAATCTGAATCGTCAAGAGTTGCTGCATATGCCTTCTTTCTTTTCTTTGGTTGCTCGTTGTTTGGTTGAAATGTCTGTTTGTCTGGATATGGACAATCCATCTTGTAGTGCCCTGTTTTGTTGCCGTTATAGCATCTATCACAATTATTGTTGTTGTTGTAGTTCTCCGAAGTATTTCTGGAATTTCTTTGATCATTTCTTTTAAAGTTATTCATCTTTCTATACTTTAGAAATTTCCTGAAATTGAAAGCAATTTCTTCATCACTCCCTTGTTCTGAATCTCCAGTTGTTGCTTTGAATGCGATCGATTTATTTTCCGTTGCCTTAGATTCTTTTCTCCCTTGTAGTTGAACTTCATAAGACATTAGATTACCGACTAGCTCTTCGATCTTCATTTGACTAACATCATTTGCCTCTTCAATAGTAAGTGTCTTTTGATCCCATTCTGGAGTGAGTGAATTGAGTATTTTTCTGACTTGATCTTCTTCTGAGAAACCCTTTCCTAAAGCAATCAATGAGTGTACAATGTCTTGAAATCGACAATACATGTCGGAAATAGACTCATTTTCATGCATTTTAAACAATTGAAACTGGTTAGTTAATATGGAAATTTTAGTCTGTTTAACTTTGCTTGTTCCTTCATGAGTTACTTGCAAAGTTTTCCAGATTTCAAATGCAGACTTACAAACAGAGACTCTATTAAACTCACTCCTATCTAGTGAACAAAATAGTATATTCATAGCCTTAGAATTGTTTTGTGCAACTGTCTTTTGCTCAGTAGTCCACTGGGCAAAATTTGTAATTGGTTCAACATATTCAATTTGTGTCATATTCCAAGTATCTAAACTTATGGATTGTAAATAAATTTTCATCCTACATGCCCAATATGCATAATTACTGTCATTAAAAAGTGGTGGTCTGACAGTAGACTGACCTTCTACAAATGAACTAGTGTTAGTACTTGTGTTGACAGACGTAGTAGTGACAGGAGTGACATACTAGTGTGTTGTGCCATTAAAACTTTTTAAAATTTCAGATTATGAAAACAATGAAAACCAATGCTATGATACCAATTGTTGGGGATGCGGATTAAGGATCTTAAGGCAGAAATAACACTAGAGGGGGGGGGGGAGGTGAATAGTGTTTTAAAGAATATATGAACTATATGACTAAATTAAAACTTTCAACACAAATCTAAACAGAATTCTAACACAGAGTGATCACAGAACATATAACAAATGCAAATAGTAAAGTAAAGCAAGTAAAAGGAAAGAACACACCAGATTTTATACTGGTTCGGAATCCTCCTACATCCAGTCCTGCACCAAGGCAATATCCTTGTACAGATTTTTATAAGCCAATATCCAAATTACAACCCTTAATTTCTAAGGCCTTGAGGAACCCTCCTATCTCTGAGTCTGGGGTAAACTATCTTGATTTACGGGACACAAGATCACCCTAATACTTTCTAATAACAATCCTTTTGAATGGATAGACTCTATGGACTTTTTGAATACAAATTAATCCTATAACTCTAAATAGCACTTTGATCTTTAGTAGAATGATGGAGAATCAAATAGAGAGAGTATCTAAATGATTTCCTATTGAGAATTTGGCAGAATGATGGCACGATCTTGAAAATATGAAGTTTTATGGATATGCAATGGTGGAGAAGAAAGAGTGAAGAAAAATAAGAAAGTAGTTGTTAAAAAATTCGTTTTGGAAGCCTTTATACAGATGCACAACAGTCATAACCATTGGCGAAAGGTTTTTGAACGAATGGACACTTCTTTTGAATTTTGAATTTTGAACCCAACTGTCACCATGTCGACATGGGGTATCCTCATATGTCAACATCCCTCAGTTCAAAATTGTAGAGATGTTGTTTTGTAAAAGCATTTTAATTTAAAACAAGTTGAAACTTCTCTGAAGCAAAATAAAGTGTTTAAACAATATTTTGAGATAGAGAATGAATATAAAACATTATTTTAAATATATATATATATAATTGATATAGACCGTCAATTATATAAGTAATATTTAAAATCAGAATAAGTTTTGATGTTTTAAAAATAGAAGTTTTAAAAATCGGAATGGAGGAATATTTTAAGGCTAAAATAAAGTTTGAAAACATTTTTGAAAACATGATTTTGAAAGCTAAAACAGTTTGAAAAACAGATTTAAAAACATTTTGAAAAATCTATTCAAACTGAAATTGCAAGAACCTTCCTACAGAGCTCCTCCATAGGACTCGAGAACTTGTACAAAGTAGTTTAAATGATTTTGATTTTCGTGGGTTTGTAAGCCACTTGTCGTAGGTTTGTAAGCTACTTGTCGTGGGTTTGTAAGCCACTGGTTTCGATAGAAATTGGGTTCCATCCCAAAAGAAAATTGGAAGAAAGATGAGAGTGCTATTATGAAGTTTTAACAAAATACTAGACACTTATCTTGAGATCTTGAAATCTTGATTCTCTAGAGTCTTGAATCTTGAATCTCTAATCTTCATCTTGATGCTTGAGTCTTTATACTGATCAGTCTTCGATAATACATGCATATACTTCCTATATACACATATATATCTATCTATATGAAAATGTTAGTATATATTTTATAAAGTAAAGTATAATAACTATATAAGGTTGTTGTCATCAAAACATCATCAACTCAGTTCCTAACATCTAGGACGGAAGCCGATCATAAAATATTCCTAAATCCCTATCATAAATGGAGTCTGCAGGAGTCAAAAATTCACCTTGAATCGCAGGAGTTGCCTTAGCTGAAATGCTCTTAGAAGATGAATCGGCACCAGTCCCGGCCTTGTCAGTTTTCTCTGGCTTCTCCACCAAGGCCGATCCTTCCTCCAACCCCTCAAAAGCTAGGCGGAAAGCATCATCTGTCCACTCCTGGATCTCACCTACCTGCCCAGAAGACAAAGCCCCAGCGCTATCACCGCTCTGTCCTTCGCCACCATCATCACCGCGACCATCACCATCGCCTTCTCCACCACTTCCACTCTTCGCCTCACCTCCTTCATCCTCGCCTCTTTCCTCCTCCACATCTTCCTCCTCCGGAACATCTGGACATGTGCTGGGGGAGGATCCATCGGACTTCTTAAGTTTCTTCCCCCCGGCGACTGGATGTTTCGAGAAGGGTTTTCTCTTGCTGCTCTTCGCCATAGCCTCTCCTTTAACATTGGAAGCCTTCTCCTCAGCTGTGTCTCTTTGCTTGACCACAGACTGGCGTGGAAGAATCAAGTTGAACTCCAGAAGAGTAGCATTCCTGATCAAGTAAGAGGCTGCCCTCTCCCTTTCCGGAATGGCTTCTATCTCCGCAGTCATCTGAACCAGGCGATCGCTCTCTACAACCGCAAAGCCACCTGTCGCTAGCAAGAAATAAAGCACATAAGGAGAGGAATTGCAGTCAGAACAGAAATTATAAATAAGGTTCAACTTACAGCCAGAGGTGAAGCGGTGGAAAGAAACAGAGTCATCCTTGACAAAGAACCATTCCTTCTTGAACATGCAAAATTTCGAATACAAGTCCAGGACTGGCTTGAAAGACACGGCCGACTCCAAGCTGATGTATGGAGACCCCTTCTTGTAGCCTCTCAAGTTGTACAGGTACCGAATTTCCCGGTTGGAAGGGGGACGCCCGTACTTTCTCTGGAAGATAATAAATAGACTCACCAAGATGGCATAAGAGTTGGGCTGAAGTTGGAAAGGGGCCACCTTCAAGTAGGTGATGAAACTGACTATCCAATCGTTGATCGGAGGAATGGCCCCGCACATGCAATGGTACCTACTATAAGCGAAATATCCTTCAGGGGGATTATACGGCATCACTCCTTCCCCCGGCAGCAACATATGCGCTCTGTCGATCCCGAAAGAGAGAGATATAATATCAAGCTGCTCATCCTTGAGGGAGCTAGGAAAGCAGTCGGGCGGTGAATTCAAGAGATCTTGGGGACCATACCCGTCTACTAACAATCTCGGGGTTGGACCATGACGTTCTGCCCGAACTGGGGGCACTACAGAGGACTCTTCTTTGTCCCTGGATTTCTTCTTATCAGAACGGGTTTCTACTTTATGAGACATTATCTGCAACACGAGAAAACGCCTCGTTAGAACAAGAGATATAAACAAGAGAGTACGTACGGTCTGGAATTTCACTCGTAATTCAAAACATAAAAGGCTCAAGGTTCATTCGGCATTCAAACTCCCGATCTCATTCGGTATTCCCAACATAAAAAGTTCATTCGGAGGTTCAGGGCTAAGAATTCATTCGGCAATCGTACTCCCCATGGTCATTCGGGAGTTCAAGGCCAAGAATTCATTCGGCACTCATGCTCTCCGATCCCATTCGGTAGTCCAACCATAAGAGTTCATTCGGCAGAAGAAAACCCACCTGGTCCGGCGGTCAAGTTTGACTCGGTACTTGGTTGATTCGGCTGTTTCAAATAGTCAAGTTTGATTCGGAACTCGATTAATTCGGCTATCTCGAACGATAAAGGATGAACAGAGACACGAAGTCCATACTTATAGGCAAGCATAAGATACCGGACCTACTGGTTCAGCACGCAGGTCCAGATGAGAATGTCCAAGCTAAAACAAAGCGCGGCGTATGCAAGCATATGCCCCACTTTGGGGGGCAAGTGTTGGGCGTGTTTCCACTAGACCAGTGCTACCGAACCAAGATGAGGGAGGCCACCGCCGAACCAGCCCTTGCTCCACCTACCACCGAACCAAATCCCAACTCCCTCTCCAAGTCCCTACCGAATCATCTCCTCCCCAATGCCTAGCCGAACCAACTCACTCTCCACCCACTACCAACCCAAACAACGCTCCACCCACTACCAACCCATCGCCGGACCAAGCACTGCCGAACCAATTCCCACTCCAATTACTACCGAACCAAAGCCACTCCAACCACTACCGGACCGATGGCCACTCCAACCTTTCCCGGACCAAGGCATCACCGAACCAACACCGCCAGGCCAGATTACATCAGCCCAGGCCCACCAGCAACTATATACATCCAAGACCCCTACCCCCAGCCTCACTCTATAAATAGAGGGGTAGGGGTACAACAATGACAGACAAGTTCGAGAGCTCAAGCACGGATAGAACTTTCAAACAACTTTCAGATACTTGTAATAAAAGCTTTGTACTTGTAACCTGAATAGAAAAGGAGAATAACATATAAAGTGGACGTAGGCACATTCTGGCCGAACCACTATAAATCTGTGTGTCTTTTACAGTTTAGTCCATCTATTTTATATATTTGCATGAATCACCCAAATCACCAAGAACAATATAAAATCGACTAAATCATACGACTTGGAGGTGTTTGCCCATTTTTTGTGCAAACAGCAACCCCTCCATCACCACCTGTACGGCCTCTCCATGATGTGACCAGATCTGGCCGTGACTTCTTGCACAGATCACCACCACAAAAACCCCATAGCATAGCCTAACCGATTCCCTATAACTCCTCCACCATGAAGTGTAACCTCGGCCACCACCACCGCAGCCATCTCCTCCAGCCTGTGACACCGCCACTGACTTTGGCCGCACCTCTTGGTGATGAAGGACTGCCTAGACTGAGCCCATGCACCAGGCCGAGCCATCTTATGCCTAGACCGAACCATAGAATCTATTTCCAATCAACACCTTGCCTATGCAATCACAGCCCCAATCTCTTCAACTTCCCGCTGCCTTGCCGAGCATTTCAGGCCTTGATCTGGTTATGGCCGAGCCATTTGCAGGTGTTGGTTGAGTCGTATTACCACTACCTGTAAGGCCTCTCCATGATATTACCAGATCTGGCCTTGACTTCTTACAAAGATCACCACCACAAAAACCCCATAGCATAACCTAACCGATCCCCTATAACTCCTCCACCATGAAGTGTAGCCTCGGCCGCCACCACCGTAGCCATCTCCTCCAGCCTGTGACACCGCCACTGACTTTGGCCGCACCTCTTGGTGATGAAGGACTACCTAGACTGAGCCCATGCACCAGGCCGAGCCATCTTATGCCTAGACCGAACCATAGAATCTATTTCCAATCAACACCTTGCCTATGCAATCACAGCCCCAATCTCTTCAACTTCCTGCTGCCTTGCCGAGCATTTCAGGCCTTGATCTGGTTATGGCCGAGCCATTTGCAGGTGTTGGTTGAGTCGTATTACCACTACCTGTAAGGCCTCTCCATGATATTACCAGATCTGGCCTTGACTTCTTACAAAGATAACCACCACAAAAACCCCATAGCATAACCTAACTGATCCCCTATAACTCCTCCACCATGAAGTGTAGCCTCGGCCACCACCACCACAGCCATCTCCTCCAGCCTGTGACACCGCCACTGACTTTGGCCGCACCTCTTGGTGATGAAGGACTGCCTAGACTGAGCCCATGCACCAGGCCGAGCCATCTTATGCCTAGACCGTACCATAGAATCTATTTCCAATCAACACCTTGCCTATGCAATCACAACCCCAATCTCTTCAACTTCCCGCTGCCTTGCCGAGCATTTCAGGCCTTGATCTGGTTATGGCCGAGCCATTTGCAGGTGTTGGTTGAGTCGTATTACCACTACCTGTAAGGCCTCTCCATGATATTACCAGATCTGGCCTTGACTTCTTACAAAGATCACCACCACAAAAACCCCATAGCATAACCTAACTGATCCCCTATAACTCCTCCACCATGAAGTGTAGCCTCGGCCACCACCACCGCAGCCATCTCCTCCAGCCTGTGACACCGCCACTGACTTTGGCCGCACCTCTTGGTGATGAAGGACTGCCTAGACTGAGCCCACGCACCAGGCCGAGCCATCTTATGCCTAGACCGAACCATAGAATCTATTTCCAATCAACACCTTGCCTATGCAATCACAGCCCCAATCTCTTCAACTTCCCGCTGCCTTGCCGAGCATTTCAGGCCTTGATCTGGTTATGGCCGAGCCATTTGCGGGTGTTGGTTGAGTCGTGTAGTGAAGTGGTCGTGCCACTTATTGTCAAGTCATTTTATTCCACTTGTTTTTCCATTTTTGCTTTATTCAGTGATGTATTCTTTTGTGAATTAGCCAATACTTAGATTTGATTTATTTATCCGATTCCAAGATTTAAATCTGGTTGTCACATCCTCTCAAATCTTATCGTGCCTCCGCGTGCTCTGCGGTGTGTGGATATTTTTGTTTTGAATCAATCTCTAGCGTCGAAAGATGAGTTATTCACTCTAGACAGTATATACTTATATATTTGTGAAGTGATGACAAGTATATCTGTATAAATTGATATATTATTCATACATATGCCTGTGATGTGATTTTATGATGTTAATGATGTTTATAAAATTATGTATCATCTAATATGAGAAGTTATGTTTAACAGTTTATTTTATTTCTGCATCTCACATTGCAAGTTCCCTTATCACTATGGGTTGAAATGATACATACCCGAACGGACCTTAGAATAAGGAAAAATCATTATGGGCTGAAATGATAGGCTCGAGTGATTTTTATTGCATTTGTTTTCCTTGGGGTTGCGGGTTTGAAATGATAGAACCCGGATTTTCTTTTAAATTACGAATTGAAATGATATATTATCCGTATCACTTGACCTAGGTTAGAAAATATTATATAGACCCGTGGTTATTTTTAGAAGTACTATTTTGAGGAATTAGGTATTTTTAAATATTAAAATATGGAATTCTAGAATTTTTTTGGATTAAATGATTTAATTAAATTATATAGTTATTTTCCATAAGTTAAGTGTATAAATAAATAAGTGGGAAAAGTGTATTTTTAATATGACTAAACTTGGAATTTGGAAATTTAGTTTGAATGAGAATTTAGGTTAGGTAAATAAATGGAAATTTTGTTTTATTTAGGAGATGGGTATGTTAAATAAAATGTTGATTTATTGTTTGAAATGAAAGTTAAGCATTTTATAAAGTATTGACTCAACAAATGAATTTATTCTAAAGTGGACATTTATTAATAAAGATGTTATTTTATTTAAAATTTATAAGTTAAATAATATCTTTTTTTTTTGAAAAGTGGAATAAGTTTTGATAAGTTAAAAAGAGAAAAAAATTGAAGATTTTTTTAAAGGGTATAAAAGAAATGATAGCGGTTCAGAAATGCTATGAAAAATATGAACTAGGCTTGAAAAATACACTAAAGGACCTATAATAGCATTTTTGAAGTGCTGCAAATTCTGGAAATGAACTAAGCTTGAAAAATACACTAAACAACTATGATAGCATTTCTGAAGTGCTGCAAATTCTGGAAATGAACTAGGCTTGAAAATACACTAAAGGACCTATAATAGCATTTCCGAAGTGCTGTAAATTCTAGAAAGTTAACTATGGCTGAAAATACACTAAAGGACCTATAATAGCATTTCCGAAGTGCTGTAGTTTCTGAATTTGAACCATGTTTTGATAGACACTAAATATACCTACCGCGGCACTTTATAAATGTTGTAGTTTTGAAATGTTTTAAAATGTTGAAATTGAACAAATGAACCTAGAAATTGCCGAGATTTTAAAATTTGAGTATTTGTTTTGGAAGGGCAACTACTTCATATGTAAATGGTTTAAACGAATTTTTTTTTTGAATATAAACCATTTTTGAAATGTATAACCACGGGCAATAATAACGTTGGTTGTTAAAGAGACCGGGATCGGATATGGGCATACTCTCTGTCGATACCGAAAACCACTTTAACAACCGTGTACGCGGTGGAGATTCTAGAATGAAGTATGATGGTGGCGACGTTCTGTTGACGTATGCACATGGACCCGACTCTCGTGAGTTGGCATAAGGTGGCTAAAACAGGAGCGACTACGGGCCAGTGAGGTAGCTCCTCTTATCGGGCACACTTTTTCGTGTGCCATTCTATTATTTTGTGATTATTTGGCGCGCACCTTTGATTTTGGGAGTGTGGCTCGAGGTGGGCGGTAGCTGCGCGCTATGCGTCACCACCAGTCCAGATTCGTAATTGGTATATCTACCCTAGCATTGCCTCGTTGTGCCGTGTCACCTACCCCAGCGAGCCATGTACGAGTTTGATTTGTGTCATACCTATGGAGTATCTTCTCGTAGCTCCCGATCAGGAGGTACGCAGGTACTGTATAGACTACTGGCACTATTATGTGTTAAGGGGAATATTGGGTCACTCCTTAATGCTATTTCAAAATAAGTTTATTTTATAAATAGACATTATATATAATAGCGAAATATTATTACATAGTAAATAGTTTAACGGATCCTTAGAGGATGGGCGGTCCTAAGCATCCGTTAAGTTAGTTGTACCTTTATATTACAGTTCACTTGAGTTGGTTTACATTGTATAAGTATGTGTGTCCTGACTCGAGTGTTTGTGTTCATTTCTTACGCTCGGGTCAGCCTGAGTCTGATAGCTTGGATCTACCTTCTAGAATTTAGAGATTTCTGGAGTTATCTACTTATCAAGTTGTTTTCTATTTCAGTTTTAGTATTTCCTTTTCAGCTCATGTATTAGAGACATATGTATTTGGGATTTCTACTATATTTGTTCCAGAACTATATTTGTATTTCAGACTATGTATTTTGGTACTTGTTTAGAGACTGAGTTGTAGTGGCTTCATGAACCACTATGGTTATTTTTATTTCCGCTGCGAGTTGTTCAGATTTTATCTGTGTCTGTGATTGATTTTATTTGCTCCAAATTTTATTACAATCATCTGTTTAAACTATTCAAGTCAGACATGTGTGGAATTATTGTCGATTTGAATGGTACAAAATAGTGGGTCGTTATATCTATTGTGTAATACTATTGACTACACATTTCAACCCATTCTAATGACTACGTCATTCTTATCTATCTAAATTATTTACATTCTTATAAAATTCACCTCTATCATATACACATTCTTGTGGCTTCGTTTGTGTGTCAATTTATACACACACACACAACTTCATTTATTCTTGTTCAATTACCGCACCTCTACAATTCACTTTTAACAATATTTACTTACTTTTCTACGCATTTACATCTTATTTAATTTAAGGTCATTTACCACTTTTTTTAAATGTCTTTTCTTGTTTACTTTCCCTTGCCCTTGTTATTTAACTTCTTATTTCTATTTCTTTTAAACCTTTAATACCCTAAATTGTTTTAATAATACCTATACCCTTTTTATTTTAAATTTTGACTTGTCTATCTTTTCATTTTTATTTCACTTATGTTTTGCTTATATTACGCATATTCTTTTCTTAAGCCGTTTTAAACACTTTTATACTTTATTTAACACTTAGGGATTTTAAGAATTTTAATGCATTGAAATTACATCACTTCCAAATGGAAAAGTTAACATTATAAATTTCTATATCATATAAAAAAGGAAGATTTATGTTACGTTTGGAATTATAAGGAATCATCTTTTCATAGTTATTGAAATAAATGGTATAAAATATGGTAAATATCCCTATTTTACGCATCTATTTCTTTTTGGGTGTATTCCTTGTCATTTCAAATGACACACTTTTATTTATTTTAAACTTGATAATCTAAAGAATTCACATTGTAATATCCTATATTTCAATGTATTAAAATACCGCTTAAACCCCTAAAAATTTATTTTGATTACTTTATTTTACATTCTTATTTTTCTATAACCATTCAAATAACAAATGTAGAATTATTACATCATTTACAAGTTCGTAGTCTACTATTATTCTTTTTTCCCAGTTCAGGTTTATACACTGCAAACATATATAGATCCATTAGAAATCTAGATTAGAAAAGATTTTGATTTTGATTTGTATTTTAGGTCCTGATATATAGTTTAGTTTGGCTTTGATGATTTGATTTGAACCTATAATATTCCTCAATCATCTTCTACGATTCTCCAATTGCATATACGTATTAACTAAAACTTCTAAGAATTTGGAATTTTGGAGGAAAAGAGAAAATAGCAGAGTTCCAGTGTAGCTCTGAAAATTTGATTTTAGAAGTGAGGATCTAGGTCTATATTTATAAAGGCTCAAATCAATGCCAGTTGTTTAATAAAACTGGATGAAATCCGGCCGTTTAAGTCATAATTACTGTAGGTTTTACATTACCAACGGTCGACGGCTAATCCTATAAGATCGATCGCTACCGGTTGACATGGTGCATTTTAGGTTGATCGTTTAGCTCCTAAATTGTGAATTTCCTACACTATTTGATTTGTTTAATTTTCTAACTTTTTAATCGACTGCGTTTATTTGTTTTCCACTTTACACATCCTCTGAGATTTAATTTTAACATTAACATTTCTTAACGTCTAAGCTTCTATTAACGTTATTAATTAGCGTTTAATTTATTTTTATTACCATAATTACATATACAATTATTTTTGATTCAAAAACTTCAAATGTTAATAACTTTTTCATTTGAACTCCGAACGAAAAAATTTATATATGAAAATTGATTAGAAAATCACCACAAACCCAATGGTATAAGTTTCGCAGCCAAATTCTATTATCTGTAAAAATTCTGTTTCTCGACATTATCGTCTATTAGTTAATTTATTTTTAATTAGTTGTCGTAAATGATGGAGTGTTACATCTCCTCTTTAAAAGAATTTCATTCCCGGAATTCCTCGGGGACCAAACAATGTAACATAACACACAACCACTCTAAACTAACCAATCAATTAGTGTGCAACTAGTTTGTCAACCAACCGTATACAAGTGCACGCGGTATCGCAATACATATGATACATATGTAGAAGAATTCTAATCAACGCCTTCTTTGTGAATGCATTCTTTTAAAATAGTTTTGAAAATATGGTGCAAGCAACCTAAATATACTAGAAGTTATATATATATATATATGCAAAATTTGAAAATCAAAATCTTGCTTTTGCATTTAAAATTTCCCACTTTTCTATGAATAGAGGTATAGTTCATCTAGTTTTTCATCCATTCCCTACCATCAAAAATTCTAGCACACCATTGCTAACATCCAAATTTAGAAAAATCCAGTTTTCTAAACCTATATTTTCATAATAGAAAAGAGCCTAAATGGAAAGTTACATATTCTACCCTTCTCTTATGTATCCTTTTTCCTTTGTACCTCAGTACCTTCTCTTTGCCTCCTATTCTCTTCCAACTTTTCCATGCACAATCCGCATAAGTGAATTTTACTTTAAATATTTAAAATTTTAAAATAGAATTATTTTAAAACTAGTTTAGTTCACCTAATGATAAGGTATGGGAAAGCGATTCCATAGTTGAACAATTTTCCCTTGTCTCTGACCGTATTTTATTTTACAATCATTTATGTTGCACAATATATTACTAGCTAACTTGTGAACCATTCTCTCATGTCAATTATGTGCATTTTGAAAATTCCTTCTTTTTTCTCTCAAATACACTTTTATATTATTATTTTGAAATATCGGTAAAAAATTCAAAATTTAAAATTTTATTACAAAAATTTTGAAAAACTTTTCACAAAATTGTTTTATTTTTCAGAAACCAATAATTTTGAACAATTTTTTTCAAAAGTGTGTGTGTATGTGTGTATCAAAACAAATTATGCCACATCAAATAGAATCGAGTTTTAGTCAATAGTTTAATATCCATAGTGGACTCTATCTAACTACATGGTAAATTTCAAATTTTCAAAAACTTGCCATTATTTATAATAACAACTAGCACATAAGTTCATTTATAAATTTTGGCTTTTAAGGTATAAAGACCATGACCTGTGGCTTTGCAACAAACTTCCACTATCCTTCACTCGCCAAAATTTACCTTCCTAAAATTTTTAAAGCTTTTAGGACTTAGTTTACTTTTCTTTTTGTAGCTAATTTAATAAAATTCTCTAATTTATTTTATTAACTTTCACCCTTTTATTCATTTATTTTGCATTAATTAAATGTCTACATGAAACTTCCTTACTTACAAAGTTTTTCAACTAATATCGCAGTCCACCTAGAAATCCAATTTTAAAAAGGAATATTTCTCATGATATCATACACATTTTTCAGAAACAACTAACGCTTACAACCCACATCTTAGAAAAACAATTGCTTGAAGCTGTCCTTCAACATCGACTGACATTAGCGATGTTGTGGCCATATCACTCCCTACTTAAATTTGATGGACCTTTCTAATGTGCCATCCTTCTGCAACTCACATATCTTAAATTTCCTTTATGGCTTTAGATGAATAAGGCCTATCCATTACTTCCATTACCACACCCAATTACGTAACAACCTGTGCATGCCCACACTATAGTGGGTGAAAAATACAAATTATGCACATCTTCAATAACTCATTGACAACTGGCTTGGTGGGATAATTATTTATTCATATCTTAATCTTGCCTTTTTTAACCTTGTGTCTACTTATATCCTCTATGTGTGTTTTTCATTTTATTACCCTCTGTTATCACCTTCTTTTGATCAAAATCTCTTGATGGTTTTCTCAAATCTTGATATTTGCTTTCTTTAACCTTAATCCTTCATACGAGCATATTCTAGTTTCATTGAATTTTTCTTTAATACCATTTGTCATTCCTTTGTGTGTACTTCTTATGGCTTGCACACATGTCTAACAAAACATTCCTATATTCTCACCAGTATTATTTACACTCTACAAGGATTCCTTATTGCTACTCTATGAGTAGTCCTCGCTATCTCCTTCATAAACTTATCTTTTACCCCATCTTACCAAGGCAGTCATTCTTATATACTCAATATTTAAAATTTTGGTTTGGTATTTGCAAAATTTTCTTCAAAAATTAAAACTTGAATATTTTGAAGTATTTAATCCCAAACTTTTGTCTTTAAAATTACAGCTTAGAAAGTTTTTAGTACATTCAAAAATAACTTAGTACCTTAACTTTTAAAACTACAATTAAATTCAACAATTAAAGTTACTCTTTTCCTTTAAAGACCTTTTTAACTTTTAATTCTTAAAATTTGGGATTTTAAACACAAACCATCTATCAAGTTTTTCTTTTAAAAACTCAATTTTTACACCAAACCATTTCTTTTTGACTTGCACTTTACAATATTTCTAAAACATCTTTTATAATTTTAAACAATAAAAACTAGAGTAGATAAGTACAATTCTCATTCTATCATTTTCTTATCACTCATACTATCTCCACTTCCAATCAATGGCAGAGTCTCTAATGTCTTGTGAAGGGAACTTTTAAAAGATAATTGCAATAAATGTGCATAACAATGGAAAAGGTCCACTTTTTTGTTTTACCTTTAATTTTCTATGTTGCTTCTAATTAGATTACTATCACTATTTTTAATATAATCTTCTAACGTTATTTCTAATTACCAATATTATTTTATATAAATTAATAATATAGTTTTTGCTATATATTTTATAAGAGATACTACTATTCAACAATCCCCTACCTAAATTATCCTTATTCTAGTTGTTTGTATTTATATAATTCTATCTCAATTGACTATCTCCTTGATTAAATCATCTCAGTGTACTCACTTTCTGCTTAATTTTTGGGTTCTAATCTTCTTTCCATTCATTTTTACCCCATTTCAAACTTGTATCACTCCTTATTGTCTACCCTTAAAAAGAATTTCCAACTTAAAATTTTTTCCTTCTTAGAAAAATCAACGAGCTACATATGCTCTACTATTTTTATTAACATAATTAACTTTTTTTACTAAAACCCATTTACTTTTATTTTCATTCCAATTTTTTTTAAATTTTCTACTTAAACTTTTTATTTAATATAGCATCGTTATTTATATATATTTTTTTCAAAAATTTGATATTTACTTACTTTCAAAATAAGGTTTTTTCTCTTACCTTCAAATAATTTATTTGAAAATCATTATATATATATATATATATATATATATATATATTCTCAAAGTTGTATATTAAAATCCTTTTATGCGAGGTCGGACTCAGAATGAATTTTTATTCATCCCTTCTTTTGAATTTTTCTTCTTTTTTACTTACTTTCTGATCTATCTTATTTGTCCAAATATTAAAATCTAGCTATTATCTTATAGTGACTACTTCACACCTTCTTTTGGGAACTCAATTGTTTTCGAATATCTACAACATATGGACTCTTATTTTCCCCTTATTTGGACCTTCTTTACGTCATCAATCGGCATCATACAAGGGTATACAACCATTGCGCTGTTGGGAGCCCAACTAGGAAGTCACGGACTGTTCCTCTTCAGAAACCTTCCATATGCTACACTCATGGCTTTCTTATGTTAATGTCTTTTCTATATGATCTATTTCCCATGGAGTAATCAGGGTAGTGTATATCTTCAACTTCTTCCATTATTCCGACTCATAATCAACTTCCCCATTATTCAGTGTGTGGTTGCAACTTCTCTATAGCCGGAATTTGAAGGATTTGGCATTGATTTGGTGTATAATATATTTATATTTATAGGAAAAATACAAATACGTTCACTCAATGTTCCCTAACTTCAAGGTCGATTAACTTTTCTCTATTACCAAATGTGACAACTTGCACCATAGTAGGCCCCAAATTTTCGCTAAATCAAAAACCCAAGTCCACCAAAAATAGATCCTTGGTTTGGTGTCCTACATATAAAATAAATGAATGCATATCAAAGCACTAACAATATAACTCATGGAAGGATAATAAAAATATAAAAGTCACATTAGTAAATCATACACTTTATACATAATACTAGTTTATACCGATTGCCTTCTATCATATGTTATGTCTCTTTATATTTTTAATTAGTCGTCTTACCTTCATATACGCGTATGATACACCCCATCTACCTGTAGTAGACCAAAGCTACATACGTACGTACGTACATACATACATATATGTATGTATATGTATGTATGTATGTGTGTGTGTAAGTACCATGGTCCCCTATTGGACTAGGATAATATCCCTCCTAGTATCCATAACTTAGCACCCTGTTTGGATCCATCACCCTTGTTGTATTCAGTTCTCATCGGCGCATATAACGAGGAACTCCCATAGTGCCTAATAACAGCTTTTTAATAATTTAACCATAATCTATCTTGCTTTTTGGTATTTTTGACTTGTCTGCTTCCTGATTTGTAGAATAGCTCTGCAAACTGTAGATAATAGTAGACTCAACACCACAGGCTATGGACTCAGCTTCACACACTACCTCATGCAAGAAAGACCTCTCTAGAAAAGTATAGATAGCCTTGCCTCATAACAAACAAACTAGCAAACAACTATGGCGGTGTATGACCTAAAGTAGACCGTACACAAGTAGGGAGTGTAGCCTGTTAATTGTAACCCTTTCCGTTAACTGCTCAGGACTAATGGCATTCTTGACATATGTACAGTCTCTACTGTAACGATCGGGGTTTTTCAACCCTTGAAAACAGACATTAATACATCCACATTATTACATGCCGAGAAATCGAATGCCGAAAAACCTGATAGTTAGGGAAAAAGAAAGAAGGAAGAAGATAAGAAGAAAACTAAACAACATAGAATCTCACTGCAGAATGAATAATCTATAATATATATCAAATCTTTACACAAACATACTGTAATTTATGTATATTCAAAACATCAATCAGAGTATTCTAACCTATTTGAGTCTGGACAGTTATAACAGTCCGTTCTTACAATTCCTGATAAATACAATAATGAATACAGCAGAAAATTAACCATTTATGTGAATTTGTCTCTGGACCTCCAGCTCGTCTCCTGGAGCTCCATACATCCAATCTAAATCTGTAATATGCTTGGTCTGACCTAAGCATTATAAAAAAATAACAATTGAATCAGTTTGGAAAACTAGCATGAGAAAACATGCCTAACTTGATTTTGAAGTTATATAAATCCTTGAAATCGAAAGTAGCTCGTAAGACCACACCGCATATAAAAACGGACGGTTTTTATCTTACGATAACCAAAACCATTTCTATAGAAATCCATTGATATTATAATAATGTCTAAGGGTGAAAATAATAATATTCAAGTAGCCGTGATGCTCGTGAGTATTCATCACAACAATACTAGGTATATAATTAAAAAAGGATGAGGCACGTTTGCTAATTATGTAGGATTTCATGGAGGTGCCCTCAGTACTTCAAGAACGGTCCTCCTGCACAAGGATCAGGGATATCCTTTCGAAGCATCATACATCCCTGGTGATATACCATATGAAAAACATAGCAGGTCTCGCTAAGACCGAATGCATCTCCCCATGCATGCATAACAACTATAAGTGATACCTAGGAGGAGCCAACTGCATCCTATGGGTTTGCCAACCCTACTGGCCATGCCTTTTATCTCCAATTTTAGCCATTACCGCTAATGAGGCTACGTCCGGTGCTCCAGCTTACACACCACCACCAAATAGATTACAGAATCCCACAAGGATTCCCATACCCCAATGGGTTTCTGAACCATGCATGGATTCCAACATTTCTATATATATCATGAAACCCCTCCATAGAATCGTATATGGTTTCGGAGTGGTCATGGTTTTCCAGTCATCTCTTATGAGCACACTCTTTCGTTTCCCTGGTGCTTTGAAATCCAATCGTCGATTTTTCGGAATGCTCAATACCGGTTCTTTAGGAAATAATCAGATAATACATAAGAGTAGGGATCACGCCCTAACCATTTAAGTGGACGGATCTCCTCGTCATTTGTCCTAGAAGAATGAAATGAGTTCATACATATAGTATAGCACCACCGACAGTAACTGTACCATATAATCCCCATGTTTCTCCTAGATATTTCCTTAGCTAAAATCCTTCCGTGTTAAGTAGGGAATATTTTTGTGCCACCAAAATTAAGAAGGATTACATATTTAGGTCAAGATTTGATAGTCGGTAATTTAACTACACGCATTCAAACAAAGATTTATTCCATAGGTGAAAAAAACATTGGTTAAGCACATAAGCAACCACTAGCCTCCTTTTAATAAATCTTTCCTTCATTTAAAAACACTTTGTAAATTACTTGTACAAAAATACTTTTACAAAAGTATATCCACAATCTCTACATTTTCAGTACTTAGAAAATATCCATATACGTATCTCAATGGTATAAGTATATCCACAATTTGAGATAGATTTTCTTTTTATTCGATTCTCAAATCATTTACTAATTCCTTACAATTCTCTAAACCCGTTTATAAACCATTTTATAAATCTCCGAAAAACCATATATAATTCTTTTATAAAAATTCAAACACTTATAAATTCTTTGTACATCTCAAAACCATTTATAAACCCTTTATAAATCCATAAACCATTTATAAAACTCTTTTTTTAAACCTGTTTCTAAAATTCGTTTCTAAATACCTAACCATTTATGTACTCTTTCATCTTGTAAATAACATTCCCTTAAGTCTGCAAACCATTTTATAAACTTCTCTATAAATTCCAAGTCTTTCAACTCTATTTATGGGTCTCGTAAAACATTTATAAGTAATTAAAAATCTTTTACTTCGAAATACCATTATATAATTATAATTATTAACAATGAACATTATAAATAAATGAAAATCATCAACTTTAAAACATCTTAAAATTAATAATTTCAAAATATTGTTAAATAAACAATAATAATTAATCTTTACATTTTTAAATAATAACATATTTTAAATCCTTATTAATAATCCTTATTATTAATTTCAAACCATAATTATTCTTAAAAAAATTAACGTTTTAAACCTTTTGACAAATTCTTTAAACCTATATCACTATAAGAAAATAACTTCAAATACTAATATAATTAAATAACCTTAAAATAATACTACTAA
Source organism: Allium cepa (assembly GCA_030765085.1). Lineage (NCBI taxonomy): Eukaryota > Viridiplantae > Streptophyta > Magnoliopsida > Asparagales > Amaryllidaceae > Allium > Allium cepa. The sequence goes on along the minus strand of CM060928.1, from coordinate 844,309,192 downwards.
ATTAAATAACCTTAAAAAAATTAATATAATTAAATAATATTTAAAACCAAATATTTCAAAAATCCAATTTTGGATTTATTTACCATTTCTTGTCTCAAAAACCAACTCCAACTCAAACAGCAATTTATAGTTTTAAAATACTAATTTGAGGCCAATAGCCATCCAATGCTCAACCAATATCGATGTTGATTTTATATTATTATTGGGTTTTAGTTTTCAAACATATAACAATGTTATAACCACAGCGTCCACAATCAGGTTCATTTTTCAATAATCCATATAACAAAAATATTATGGAATCAATTCAACAATATCGAGGAATCCCGTTGGATCCCTCCAACCTGTCCCTCTGCATCACAACTCATATACATACATACATATATATATATATGTATGTATGTATGTATGTATGTATGTAATTAAAATCAACAATTGTGAGGAATCCCGTTGGATCCTTCCAATCTGTTTTCTACATCACAAACGTTATATAATCATAGAATATAAATCAACTGCTTGGAGGCGGGATTCGAATACAAATGGTCTTCCACTCTTACATGGTAACGTAATAGGGTCTCATCCGCTCCAATAGGCAGGAATATTCAATCCAACTAATATAAATATAGTAGTTCATTTAATCAATCATTCAATGATTTTTATCAATTATATATCATATTAGTTAGCCAAAAAGGTGAGTATAACTCATTGAAATTTTTCTATCATCGCCAGGTATTTCGGTTTGGAACTAAAATCGAACAACGTCCGATTCTAGCCTAATTTTGGATAATCTTCAAATTCTTCCAAATCAATTCCATTGTAAAGCTTTCATCACCACAATCACAATGCAAAAATTCGCGTCTAAATTGGATCTCGATGCGGAAGTTATTAAATAATTAAGTTATCGATAATTAATTTAATAATAAAAAGACTAAAAATTAAGCTTTAATTATGTGTTTTCCATCTTCCTAATTCTGTTCATTCATGAACCCATCAGTCGTGCCAAATTCAAATTTGACTCCACCCAATCCCACGCCGCGCCATCCCCTATCGCCACTGTGAGTCGCCCCCGGCACCCTGCTCCCATCACGTCGACGTGGACTACCCAAGCTCTCTCTAATCACCAAAATTTCCCAAACCCTCCGCCATCGTTCGTCCTCGATTCCCACTACCACATTTTCCATTTCCCATGACACTTCGGCCGTGGGTTGCCCTCGACCTTCTCTACCACCTCCATTTAGAGCTCATCAACCAAAACTCGACGTTGACGCTGAAAATCCCATAAAACCGAAACCCTCCTCTTCGCATTCAACCAAGGTTCTATGCCTCCATGCTACGACTTGAGGAGATCCAACCTTCCATCTTGCTTAACATGTTAGCCGGTTATCTTTCTAGTTGAGCTCAAGGCTTAATACGGCCTGTGGTGGCCAAAGATGATATGGACTATAGGGGGAGGTCGTTGGCTTTAAACGGGATGAATGTTATATATATATATATATATATATATATATATACATATATAATATTTTATTTTCCATTTTTATATTCTCTGGTTTTGAATTTTTTTGAAGGGGTATAGTTGAAAAATATATATTAGAGATATATGTGGCTTGGGTATGGGAATGGTATAGTATGAATAGTAGGAAGGTATGGGTTGGTTATGAGAATTGTAAATATATATTATTAAAATTAAAATATCATGCAATAAAACGTTCGAAAATCTTGAACTCCTACCGAGACATGCCACCTGGCGTTCTATATGTTATACCCCTATTTTGAATGTAATGGAACTTGTTTTGAGACCTAATTCGATAATATGACGAAGATAGCTTTACGAACCCAATTATTATTAAATTTTCACCATTAAATTCTACGCGTTTTGATCTTGCATGGCCAAATGTTTCCTCTAATCGCCATGAAATTTGACGGTATATTATGATTTATTATTACGCCTCCAGTGAAACTGGTTTCGTCGAAATCCGAGACAGTGCCTTGGAAGGCTATTTTTATATGTTAATTAAAATGGATTGTTTTCAAAATCAAGTAAATCGCTTTTAAATCCAATTTAAAAGTTTTATTATCTTCATTCTTATTTAATAGAATTTAAATAATCTTTTAAATTATTTTTATCTAACTTAAAACATAAGATTAATTATTTAAATACTTCAATTATTAAATTCAACAAATAAATTATCCATTAAATTGCTATATTTGAAATTCAAGTTATTTAACCTATATAATAACTATTCAATATTTAAAATCAATTAGATATTCCTATTTTAAACGATTGTAAATTCTGGGTCGTTACACCTACTATTTAATTTGGTAGCAACATACCGACATAGAGTCGTTCTTTGCTCACCATCCTATTTAGTTTGCCTATTGCAGTCAAGGCCATAACCCCCTTTCTAAAGCAAACTCTACTTGGGTACTCCTTCATTCATGCGCAAGCATATATACTCCACAAGTCTTACAGTTGAATATGTCTCACATCAATATAATGTATACACAACTACTGGTGACCTATTGCCGTGAGCAGATTTTTATTATGTAATACAACTGACCTCGCATCCAACCCATTCTAATGACTATGTCATTCTTATTCGTTTAATTTGTTTACATACTTGTATAATTCAAATATGTCATAAACTCATACTTGAGGCTGCGTGTGTGTGTGTGTGTGTGTGTGTGTATGTGCATGCGTGCGTGTGTATGTTTATACATGCATGCATACATATGTATACATACATATATATACATACATACATGTGTGTGTATGTGTGTATAATTTCATTTATTCCTGTTCAATTACTATACCTCTTTTGTTCACTGTTAACAATATTTCTTTACATTTTTATGCATTTACATCTTATTTAATTTAAGGCCATTTACTGCTGTTTTTTAAATATATTTTCTCATTTACTTTCCCCTACCCTCGTTATTTAACTTCTTATTTCTATTTCTTTTTAACCCTTAACTCCCTGCCTTGTTTTAGAGGAATACCTATACCTTTTTTATTTTAAATCCCGACTTATCTATCTTTTCATTTCTTTTTATTTCACTTATGTTTTACTTATATTACGTGTATTCTTTTCTTAGGTTGTTTTTATCACATTTATAATTTTTTATTTAACACTTTTGAATTTTTTGCATTTTAATGCATTGAAATTACGTCTCTCCCAAATTGAAAGGTTAACACTGTAAATTTACATATCTTATGAAAAAGGAAGATTTGTGCTACGTTTGAAATTACATGATCTTTTCATAGTTATTGAAATAGATAGTACAAAACACAGTAAATATCCATATTTTATACATCTCTTTTTTAAGGTGTATTCCTTGTTATCTCAAACAATGCAATTTTATTCATTTTAAACTTGATAACCTACAAAAATTCATATTACAACATCCTATATTTCAACGACTTAAATTACCACTTAAACCCCTAAAATTTTATTTTGTTTACTTTATTTTACATTATTACTTTTCAATAACCATTCAATAACAAATCTAGAATTATTACATCATTTACAAGTTCATAGTCTACTATTATTCAATAATAGATTCAAGGACCGCTGATACCTAAATATTTTCCAAATTTACATTCATATAATACATACATACATACATATTTGTGTATATATATATATATATATCAAGTTAACAATTATAGAATATGTGTATAGATTTAGCCTACAACTCCAATTTACATTTCACGCATATAGGAACAAATCTATAATGATATAAATCTAATACTATACAAAAGTATATATTTTTGTCACTCATCTTTTTAGCTTTTTAAATCCTAGATCTAATCCCTATTATTCCAATTTGACTCCCTTTCTTCCCTATTTGGATTTATACACTGCAGGCGTATACAAATTTATTAGAAATCTAGATTAGAGAAAATATTTGGATTTTAACTTGTATTTTTTATTTGGAATTATAGTTTACCTTGGATTTGGTGATTTGTTTTGAACTTATTCTCTTCCTCAACCATCTTCTACGATTATTTAATGTATATAAACTGCTATTTCTAGGAAGTTATAATTTCATAGGAGAAGAGAAATGACAGACCTCCAACGTCGCTTTGAATAAATGAGGGTCTAGGTCAATATTTATAGAGGTTTAAATCAATTCCAGTTGTTCGATAAAACTGGATAAATCTAGGCCATTTAGGCCATAATTTACTATTGATTATACATTACCAACAGTCGACCGCTATCCCTATACGGTCAACTGCTACCGATCAATTGTGGTGCATTTTGGGTCGACCGTTTGGCTCCTAAATTGTGAATTTTCTACGCTATTTGATTTGTTTAATTTTCTTACTTGTTTAACCGATTACGTTCATTTATTTCCCACTTTACACATCTTTTGAGATTTGATTTTAATGTTAACATTTATTGATGTCTACGATTCCATTTACTGTATTAATTAACTATTAGCTTATTTTTATTAGCTTGATTACATATATATTATTTTTGATTAGAATACTTCAAGCGTTAATAACCTTTTCGTTTGAAATTCGGTTGAAAAACTTTATATATGGAAATTGATCAAAAGATCACCATGAACCCAATGGTTTTTAATTACATATTCGAATTTCGACATTTATAAAAATTCTGTTTTTTGACATTATCATTTATTATTTAGTTTTTTAATCAATTTTCTTAAAATTACGGGGTGTTATAAGTGGAGTGAGGAACATAATGGTTGCACTTAGGAAATAGAGGATAAATTTAAAAGAGACTTATCCTGAATTATTTACTTAGCTTAGCTTGTATGTCTGGTATGTCTAGTTGTATGCTATATATATACGGTTGGTTTTTATTATGTTCCGGTAGAAGCATTATAACATTTTGATTGAGATGTATTAGAGAAGAACCTATGTGTATGCTTGGTAGATTTGGTATAAGAAATCTTATAGCTTAGTATTGCACCTTGTCTGAATTTTGAGGATGAAATTTCTACAAGGGGAAGCATGTAACACTCCATAAATTAGTAGATAATTAATTAAGCAATTATTTATGAATTTAAGAAAGTGAGATAATGCAAAGGGTAAATATCATGGAACATTTTATTTACTTATTATGGTTGGATGATCAAGTGACCAGAAAAATTCTAGTTGAAAACATAAGTTAACGAAATGCAACCTTTAGAGCTACTAATTAATAAGGAAATGAGATGGTGGGTCGACGACCAATTATTCTTTTAAAAATAAGATTCCATGTACCTCTTTTGAAGTTAAGCTTAAACTCTTTTAATGATGTCTGTTACACAAGAAGAAGAAGAAAAGACTAAAGCTTAGGGAACTAGAGACACCATCAACTTAAGAGTATAAGTGAGTAATACATTTCTTTAATCTGTTTTATGTATATGTGTCCTCACAGTCGTATGATAATTTGGTCACCATCAATTTTGCTTGCTTAATCGATACTGGGATTGAATATGGCATAAGAACATCAAGTTCTAAAATGGTTTAGACTAATATAATTTATCCTGGTTAAATTGCTATAAATTAATTAGGATCCGTATGTTGGGAAAATTTGTAAGCGGTGAGGAGCACTATACAAGATTGATTTTTCTAAGAAATTATAGAACAAATTTAGTAGGTTCTGAAAGAAAATAAGTATCACAAAAGGGCTATTATAGGAAGCCGGAAGACAAATAATTATTGTCACATGGTATAATAATATAAATAAGTATTAAATATTGTGCCAAGAGACAAAATTCACATAGTGCGTCGAATGTATCACCAAAGTACCAATTAATGGTCAGAAAGACTAAGTCAAATGAATCAGAATTCGACATATGGAAAGCTATTAACAATTGTGCAAGAACGACTTCCAATGAATACTAAAGGGTGGTGTCGAAGGACGGGATGAACTAAAACGTTATTGAACTAAAATCTTGGATATAAAGCTAAAGAGATGCAAGGGTAAAGCTAACGCTTGATAAACCAAAGTTAAGAACCGAGGGCCAAAGGCGGTCAAAGGTTAATGAGAAATTATGGGAAGAGGAAGGGATTTTGAAAAACTAGACTATAACATGCTTTCCTATACGAGACTAAGAACATCGATTGTCGGGAGTAGTGTAACTCTTGGAAGGATGTGTAAACTGGAACTAGTAACTTCCAGAGAAAATAAGGCATGATAAGGCTCAAGATGGTCGAATTTGAGACCCAAGACACTGATCACAATATGATTATTAACATTAATAATCAAAAGACAAGTAGTTGAAACGTTAGCTTAATGAATGGCTAAGTGAAATACTGAATGGTCAGATAGTTTATTCGGTAGTTTATGTAAGGCCTTTGTGGTAGTCAAAGAAATTGAAAGCAAAGGAGTGAGGCATGTTTGACATCCGAGACACGTAAGCATATGTGTAAGGCTTATGTAGCAAAAGAAACCAAAAGCATTGATGTAAGGCCTTAAGAGCAGACGTTTAGACTACGAAAGCAATTAGTGTAAGGCCAAATATGGCAACCAAGGGAATGAGGGATGGCGTTAGGCCTAAGGTGGTAGTCTAGAAACCAAAAGCGAAGGTGTAATGCCTATGTGGTAATGAAATGGAAAGCGAAGTTGGTATAAGGCCGGTGTGGCAACCAAAGTACAAAAGTATTTGTGTATGGCTTAATCGGCAACCAAGACGATGAGGTATAAGGCCTTAGTGACAACTAAGAGTCACAGTTCAAATGTGTATATTGTATTGGAATAAGGCCTCAGTGGCAACCGAAGGATAGAACTTTAATGATATATATATATGCCATAAAAGTACGCAAAATCTTAGGAGTTATTGAGTGTAAGGTATTTAGGTCATATTGAAATGCCGGGATATTTCTATAAGATAAACCAAGAGATTACTTTTGGTTATGGTATCATGATTTAGGCTTAGATGTTTAAATAAACGAATAATTTCGATCCATTTATAAACTGGACAATTTATTACTCTAGTGTTGTAACGGGGAAAACCTTTCCCCTATATTAAGTGGCGTGGTCTCTTTATTTCTTTTCTAGAGTAATATTTTACACATACCAGACTTTATGTCCTACCCGTGTTTTCATTCTTGTGCTTTCTACAAACTAGCATAAACTTATTCTAAGCTAAGTTTATTGTTTTAGGATGGTTGATTTTGGGATGGTCGAATAATGCAAGCTGAAGACGAAGCAGGAGGCTTGGGTGTTATATTATGTTTATTTCTATTGTATCTAGTGCTTAGGCCTTCATCATCATATATGGGACACCAATAGCTATGTTGTGCTGGGTTTTTGACCTTGCATGGGCTTGACTTTATGATGTAAAAATAATTGTTAAACTAAACATGTAATGATGTGTTTCATTTTGCATATTTTCTCTGTTTACTTAAGGAATTTTAATAACATATTTAGTCTCTGTCACTAAAAGATAATTCTAGAGTGACTATAACACATTGGGGTTCCATTTTTGGGTTTCGAATGAGGGATATCACACTAATTGTTTGAATTTAGAGGAAGCATGGTTTTTAAAGTGGTAAAATCGTGAAGTGGTTATCTGCCACCACGCATTATCTCCTTAAGCGCAATCTTGTTCAATCGACCAAACACCCCCCGTGTGGATCATTCGATATCCACTAATGTAACGACTCAGAATTTAATCAGTTTAAATATGAATACTTAATATATTTTTAAATAATTAATAAATGGATTTTATTACCTAAAATACCCCTTTCTAAATAATAACTAGTGATGGTGAAAAGGTTTTCAAATTGTGTTTATGGAAATAATCAGTTCGAAGAAAATAGAAAACGTGATCGAATATCATTTCTGAATTTTTGATTTTTCGTCATCTAAAAGTTGTCAAAAACGTTATGCACATTTTTGTTAATACATATACACATTTAAGAATATTTTAAATATGGATTAGTAGCATAGTAAAGATAGAAACATATGTTTACGTAAGTAAGAAATGAGATGTGACATTCAAACAAACTTAAAAAATATATAAAGTATGTAATGTTTCATTCACATCTCACATCATAGTAATCTTAAGACTTTAGCATGGTAGATAAAAGGGGGTGGCATGGTGGCTTGTGTGTGGAGGTCGAGGAAGTGGTGTTGTGTTCAAAAATGAGTTGATGGCATTCAACCAAGGGCATTTAGGCAATTTCATAAACTCTTTTTTCCATAAAAGCAAATTCAAATTTCTCTCTACATCCTCATTTCATTTTTTTACTATTTAAATTTTTACATCTCCTTACTTAAGCTTTTCAAAACACTTTAATGGCTTTCATTTATTTTTCTAAATTTAAAAACCAACCAGTTCTTTTCTTTTAACTTTTAAAACCCTTAAGAACACTTTCTTTATCTTCCTATACCTCCTCTTAGCCAAAACTCACCCACAACACCCTTGTTCAACCTTGGTCGTGCCTATAACCCCCTAGATCGAGCCCATTTCCAAAAGTCCAAGCCAAAAATCATTTTTTGTTTACAAGGATTTACAAAATCCAAGGCCCTTCCAAAGTTCTAGTCCCAGTTTGGTTTTTTTGCATAGCTTTTGGTGTGTAAAAACTTATTCCATTTTAGGAAAAAATTGTTCTTTAGTTTATGTCTAATGTTGTGGTAAATTATTGGATGATTTGTTGGTTACAATTATGTTGTTTTGGTTATGTATGTAGACATGTATGTGATATTGAATTAGATTTGAATTTTGAAGTCTAAAATATTGTAATTGATGAGAAAATTGAGATCTTGGTTATGATTGTGGTTGTGGCGTGTAAGTTTATGTTATGATGATGTCTATGGGTTGTATATGCTAAAAAGTTAGCTCTTTGACTTGTTTATGTGACATGAAATCCCATGTACGAAATCATGTTTTACTAGTTTTAATTTACTAAAAGGATTTTAAAAGTTTCAAACTTTATTATAGTTTGCAAAACCTCTTGCTACGGTTTTATTAAGTAAGTAAAGTTTTAAGAGCTAAAGTTTGAAAAGTTAACTTAGAAACTAACTTTGAGTAATGATATTCATAGCGATAGTCGCTATGGATGCAGTTCGAAAAATTAAATGCTTTTCTAAATTTAAAATGTATCCTTCTTAAATATATTTTTTGAAAAACCCTTTTAAATAATTAACTAAGTATAAAAGATAATTATTATTTAATTAAGTTTGATTTTACTAATTCTTTGATCAATTAGTTGATAAAAGATAATCAGTAGTTAATTAGTAATTAAGTAAAGGAAATTAGCACTTAAGTATTAATTATGTAAGTTAATTATGATTAATTAATTAAGAGAGTGTTAAATAAGTCATTAATTAAGTAAAGAGTTAATTAAGTATTAATTTTTATTTAATTATGTTTAATTATTTAATAAATTATTATTTAATTAGATTTTAATTAATAATTAATTACTAATCAAGTAGGGTTTAATTAATTAATTTATTTAGATTTAACTAAGGTTTAATTATGTTAAATTAAGATTTAATTTAGAGTTAATTATGATTTAATTATTAATTAAATTACGATTTAACTATTATTAAGTAAATGTTTATTTTAAATGTTGTCAGTTCTATTTTAAGGAAGCTCCTTGGATAAATAAATTGATTTTAAATGAGGGATCTTTTATCTAAACCATTAAGTAGCCAAATAAATATGGATAAGTTATACTAAAATTTGACATCTGTTTAGCAGAATAAATCTCCATTATGGAACAATTAAATTAAGTAGATTATTTGAACATCCATTTAGCAAAATAAATCCCCATTATGCTAATATATTGATTTGGACATTGAATTGTATGCCAGTAAATTAATATGGGATAAGTGATGGATTAACTAGTGATTACTGATTATTTTTTATTTACATTTATGTTGCTTATGTAAATACCAGTTATATGACTTGGAAAGTCAAATTTAATTAAATAGTAACTTGATTTAGTATCATTGTGGTCATTGAGTCTCCTTCTAAATTTCTAAAGTAATGGATTTGAAATAACTTCAAATGTAAAACAATTTGAGATTAAAAGTTTATAAATGATGTTTTAAAATAAGTTATTTAATTATTGTAAGTTGTTTAAAGTTATTTAATTATATTATTAATGATATTTTAACTTATTTAACTATATTATTAATTTTGTTAGTTAATTGGTTTGTTTTTGTTTAAAGTTAATTAATTATTTAATTAATGATGTGCTTAAAGTTAACTAATCTTATTAGTGTTGTTTTAAGGTAAATTAATTATCTCTTTTTGATTACTAAAGGTAATTAAATAATTAAATAAGGGTATTTATAATGGATAAATTGTTTCATAAAAAGGATTATACTTACTAAAAGGATTTACTAAAGGAGATCTACAAATTATATTTTGTAAAGGAGTTTATAAATCACTTTAGAGTTTTATAAGGAAGTTTTATAAATTCATTTAGAAATTTATAAAAGCATTTTAAAATATGAAATGGGCTTATAAAAAGGGAATTTTATGAGGGAAGGAGCTTCGTTTTAACTATTTATCCTTCTTAACTATGGTGGTATGGAAACATTCTTTCATACTTAACATTGAGGTTTGGTTCAAATTAAGTAATATTTTAAGTGGTATTTATTTTGGTCCATTTAAATATTAATTTTGAAAAGAGAAATCTCCCTCAAGCTTTGTTAATATACTTATACTGTTGAGATAATTATATGGTTATATTTTTCTAAGTATTGAAAAGTTAATGATTATGATATACTTATACCAATGAGATAAGTACATGAATGTTTTCTAGGTATTGGAAGGAATTTAAGAGTCTTGTGAAAATTAACTTTTGTATAGATATTTTAAATTAACAATTTGAAGTGATTTGACTTATGGAAGGAATAATTATTAGAGGCTTAGTGGATTTCATATGGAATTAATCTATGTTTGTTTGATTATTTGATAGTTAAATAATCGATCATTAAATCTTGGCCAAATTATAACTTTGGAAATATCTAGAAAAAACACATGAGTTATATGGCATGGTCATTTTTGATGATTTCATACTATGCATATAAATCTTGTTCTGTTCTCTTAGGACAAACGATAGGGAGATTCATCCACTTAAACGGTTTGGGAGTGATCCCTGCTTCTATGTATTGTCTGTATATTTCCAAAAGAATTGGAGTTGAGTTTACCAAAAACTAGAGAATGTTGGTTCGAAGAAATCGAAATCGGATAAGTATGAATTATCCGAAAGCCGCTTCGATACAACTCAAGTGTCGGATTGAAGACATCTTGAAGATGATGGAATCGAAGATGGAGTTCATTGAAGAGCAAGGGGTACTTGCTACTAATCCCGAGGGTGATTCCAAATGGATGCAGTAGAAGTAGGGCCTGCGGTTTGTTCATATCTTGAATAAATTTTATAGATGAATGCTAGCATTGCACTGTGCCTAAAAGGCAATATTAGCATTCCAAATGGAAATTGCTAAGAAAGGGAAAGGTAATCATGACCTCACAACCTGAAAATGACTAAAACAGGAGATATACAGTAGAGCTATGTGGTTCGCTACCATTAGGATCATCATTCCTTGATCTTTAGTCGATATTTATAGTTTTGGTATGCCCACGAGAGTGGAGCCATGACTAGTTCACATTGTTTGGAGCCTTGGTCCAGGGGATGAGGTAATCCGATATGCCATGTTAAAAGGGCATTGGCTTTGTGAAGTAGGAGTGCAAGAAGTTCTTGTTGACCTTAGTACATTTTACTTAGAGGTGTATTGTGATGGATAGTACTCCAATAGCCTAATCATTGATGGAAATTCAATCTCCAATACGTGCCCCTACGGATTAGTTGTATACCTAATATACTGGAATTTAATTAATGTAACAATTTAGGTATGATTAATATTTATTTTACGTGGACGTTATTGTAATATCACTAGACTTTCTACAAAATATTTTTTGGTTATTGTAAGGTAAAAACCCGTCTGTGTTTATGTATGGTGTGGTCTTATGAGATACCTTTACTTCAAAAGGTTTTATAACATTAAGTAATCCATTTGATTGTGTTTCTCATACAAGTTGTGTGTTGTTTTCATATAATGTTTAGGCCAACCCGAGCATATTTTCCCAAATTTAGATAGACTCTTTGGAGATTTTAGGAGATGAATTGGATGCCTCCAAAAACGTACTACCATATTTTCTTTTATCTGTTGTTGTTTGTTCTTGTTGCAGTTATAATTGATTGTAAGGATAGATTGTTATAAATGTCCAGGCCGATGAATGGTTAGTATTATACTTTGATTTATGTATGTATATTAAAGTCTCTATTTTTTGTAAAGACTTGTTTAGTATTATATACCACTCTACATATTTTTGTGATATTCTATCTTTCTTCTTCTTTTCTTTTTCCCTAACAGGCTGTCTTTTCGGTACTTGGATGCTCGATACGTGAATACTGTGGATGTATTAATGTCGACTTCTAAGGGTCGAAGAGGTGGGTTGTTACAACCAAACACATCCTATATTATCCCATTTATTTCTCATATGGATGGCTGTGAAATTAACACTTAAGTGCTAATTGAACTCATATGCAACATCTTGGTACCGGCTGCCAACTCGCCCAATACGCGTATTTATTAGTGCCGAGCAAATGCCTATAAAAGATAAAGTTCATTGAGCATTCCAATCAACATCAGTCTGTGTTGAAGGTTCTATGGTCGAGGTTGTCATTCTGAATTTCAAAAAAGATACAAAAAATTATGGTGGCTAACCTTAACTCATCTAGGGAAAACCTTGGTGACATTTCAAATCCAAATAATTCAATTTTTCTTCCAAATTTAACCAATCCAAATTTTTTCCTAAACAACTCTCTCAATAAAGAGGAGGACAAGGAGGAGGATGATGGATTGGATGTGGTAAGAAAGAAGAAGGGGCTTATGCAGGCAGATCCGAGATAACCATATCCAAAATTCACAAGCGAACTAAGGAGGAGACCGATCATATTTCAAACAGATAAGGGAAGGAGCAAGCAAAGGGCCAATTACATATTGAAGCCTAAATTCTCCATTGACTCAAATGTTAAACCTAGGTCAAAGAACGAAATGGTGAAAAACAAAGCTCGAGATGAATCTTAACCTACTGGGAACTGGGAACAATACACAATCGAAGAATGAAAATATTGATGATGACAAAATGGAGACGGTTGATAAAATATGGGCAAATTTAGCCCTAATATATAGGTGGGGAGTAGACCATATTGTGTATAGTTCAATTCATTTATCATTATTACTTGGAGTCCTAAATGTAATTTTGAGATCTTTTCTCGTGATAATGGTTTTTACATACATAGTGCATTTTGAGAATGAAGATGATTGTACAATGGTTCTAGAAGGGGTTCCATACTTAATTGATGGGAAGCTTATAATTGTGAGAAGATTGAGTAGCAGGATCAAATATGACAAGAGCATACTAATTTCAATCATTATACAAGTAACTCTACTTGGTTTGAACTTCACATATCGGAATCCAAATTCTCTTAGTAAAATAATAAGTGTTATTGGCAAACCACTTTGTATGAATGAGTTCACTAAGAGTAGAGAAAGACTATCATTTGCAAGAATGTTGATGGAGGTAGAGGCCAATTATGAATGTACAGGGAGATACAAACTCAAAATCCATAAGAGAAATCATTCTTACTTATAGTTGAATATGAATTAAGACCACCAACATGTAAATATTATGCATGTTTTGGTCACATTATAAAGCAATGCTCCATCTAATTTGAAAAAAAGTGGATCCTAAAAGATTCTCAAAATGACAATGTAACAGCCCTGCTTTCTACGTCATAAAAATAAATAAAATCTAACTAAAATAAAAGTGTTCGAATTCGAATTATAATGACTATATTTAGAAAAAAATTATTAAATAAATTCTATTCAATAAAAGATTTTGTTGTAAAAAATTGAATTGAACTAATAAATTATTTTCGACTAGTTTATTAAATTGAATAAAATGTTTTAATTATTGTGAAATATTTTGAAGTGTGAATAATTTCAAAAATATGTTTGGAATAGTTGACAATTAAATTTATTTTGTAGTAGAATTACGGACAATTAAATAAAAATAAGCAAGCGTCGAATTAAATAAAATTTTCTAGTTATCAAAATATAATTTATAAAATGAAGCATAAATTAATTTAAATTAGATTGGAATAAATTTATAAACAAAAAAAGAATTGTTTAAAAGAAAAGAAAGAAATTTTAATGGGTTTAAACAAGAGCCCAATATGCAAGCCCAAGCCCGTCTAAATTAGATGCTTCTCTCAATTTTTATGAATTCTCTTGGCTCGACTATTCTAGCGCAAGTGTAGTTAATGCACATAGAGATACTATAGCGGTGGAGGTGTAAAAAGTTGTAGTAGTGATAAAGCAGGGATATACCGTAAAATAGTAGAGGTGTAGAAAGCTTCATTTGATATAAAACCAAATATTAAAGGTTTATTTATTCTCATTCTTATTTAGGAAAAAGAAAATTGTTTAATCCTATATAAAAAAAATGAAGAATATCATGACTGATGCAGACAAGATTTGGTGGCTACAATAGCTTTCTAATTTATACCGAGCACTTATGCCTTAAAATTAGGTCTTTAACCTAATTTTTGATTTAGTTTAAAAGATAATTAGTCAAATCAAATTTTTTATATTAATGTTACTATAAAGTGGGAGCTAAAAAACCCTGATTTAGCAGATGTGTTGGAAAATAGCGGGGCTTAAAGCGAATCCACTATTTAGTAGTGCTAAATTGAAATAGTGTAGTATTCAAAGAGCGTTGTGTTATAACTGGGATTTTGTGGGACTTTAGCAGAGAATTAACTGCACATGCCCAAACCTGTTTATCATATTTCAACCCTACCTTTCAAAATAAGAATTAGCGGCCGGTAAAAAAACGATCGCGCAAGGCGATCTGCCTTAATCGTTGGCGATTGGAGGGAGGGAAAGGGAAGGATAAGGCTTGGCGGCCGATGTTAGGCTTAAGCAAGACTGTATGGTTGAATGAAGGAAGGATCAATGTGTCTAGGGTTTGATGTCGTTGCACGATTTTTGACGATGGCTGTTTAAAATGCAAATCTGGGACATCGTGGAAGATGGCTACGATATGGAGGTAAGACTGGAGTTATGTTCGTGGAGGCAGCGGAAGGAAATGGTGCATACAGGCATGGGTTTTGTGATAGCAATGATGGTTGGGAGCTGATGGGCTGTTAACGATAACAGCGATGTATGGCAGTGATGTAGTTGTTGATTTGGTTGTTCAAGTATTGTTCTTATGAGTTATCTCATTCACAACTATATGTTTATCATAAAATTCAATGCGTATTTTCCTCATATATTTCTTGATATGCTTGGTTGTGTGAATTTTTGGTATATTTTATGAAATTAATTGTTTGATTGATGGTTGATAAGATTTGACATGATTGGAATTGCATTGTGAACGGTTGTGTTGATTATTGGTTGATTGTTGATTATACCACTGTTGTGTGATGTTTGAGTAGGAAATAGATGTTTATAAATAATTG
Source organism: Allium cepa (assembly GCA_030765085.1). NCBI lineage: Eukaryota > Viridiplantae > Streptophyta > Magnoliopsida > Asparagales > Amaryllidaceae > Allium > Allium cepa. The sequence goes on along the minus strand of CM060928.1, from coordinate 844,293,687 downwards.
AGCGACTTTTGAATTAATTGAAAATGTGATAAATGAATTAAAAGATTAAGACATGAAGTAAACAAATTGTTTTGAGAATAAATGGTGAATTCTAAAAACATGTTTTTATTTAATATTGAGATTATTTGGGAACAATGGAAATTTGAAAAAAGGATGATTTTGAAAAAAAAAATAAGTGGAATATATTTGAAGATTTTGTGAATTAAAATTATTTGGAAATGATGAGTTTTGAAATTTTATTAATGAATGAATTTTAGAAGAGTTAATTTATTTGTTCATTATTGATTATAAAAATATTTATAGGATATTTATGAAATGGAACTTGTAGTTATATATTTAAAAGTGATGAGTAATTCGAATTTAATAGATGATAAGTTTATAAAATAATATTTTGACGTAGTTAGAAATTGAATGCAATGTATTTTATTTATTGAAAATTATCATTTATGAGGTTTCAAATATATACTTTGAAGTGGATTTTTGAAAGTAATATATATATATATATATATATATATATATATTTGCGTTGACTATCAAAGTATTTTAGTAATACGTTATGTGGGGTAGAATCTAAGTTTGATAGGTTACTTTTCAACAATAATGGTTTTAAAAAGGTTTTAAAAAATAAGGATTTTAAATATTGATTTTAAAATTATGTACTTGAGTTTGAAAAATATTTATGGATTGAGAAAATTATTTGAGTTCATGTTTTTAATGATTTTAGAGGTATTTGAAAATATAGCTTCTTTATTGTGTTTTGATAAAATAATATTAAATTCGAAAATTGGAGAAGAAAGAATTTTGGATTTTGAATTCATTGAAGGTTTTGAATAAAGTTACTATTAAAATAAATATGTGATTTTAAAATAAAAGTTTTTGAGGATTACTATTTATTTTATTTAGAAAGGGGAATGAATAAAAGAGCCATTTGGTAAATTGATTGAGTGGTTTTTATAATAAGAGAAAGAGATGTTATGTGATCAAATTAAATTGAAATGATTTTATAAAAAGAAGAAAAATGAAGTAAAATATATTTAAATAAAACAATTCATCTCGTTAATCACTAATTGAATAATATACTGATGTGTGTGGATGATTGTAGATATATTTACTATAAACGAGATGAAATTAAATTACCTATTGTATTGAATTATAAAATAACAAAAATAAAGAATAATGAATTGAAGTAAAAAGTAAGCGTCGAGTGATTTTATAAGCGAAGTAGAATTTTAGTTAATGTTGATTTGTTGAGGGTGTTGGGTATATAATTGCATTTCACCGAGTGTCGTGGGACGTCTATATGGGGTTTATTTATTTACTCAACACGAGTATAATGTCGGGTAATATATTAAAGACCGAGTATTTGATATTTAGGTATTAGCGAATTATTCTATATTATAAATGAATATTAATCGATGTTATTTGGATTTCTGACTTGACATGTGAGGTAAATTATATTATTGCTTATTTTGTTTTAAAGCAAGAATAGGATTATCTCAGCTTTTGAGTGGATCGAGGTGTACGAAGTCCCTTGTGCAGATGTGATGGCCAAAAGTATTTAGTAGCCACATCCTAGCTTAACCGACCATGGGGTAGCTCCTAGACGGTTACGGTGACATGGCCCTCTTTTTGCATGGTCATAGTCCACTGCACGGGCCAATCGGATGAATATAGAATGAGGCGAGGTGGTTAACAATGGGAAGCAAAGTACGAGAAAGCGACGTGCGTTTATTGTGCAGCTAAAAACTGGTGAGGATGCTCACAAAAACATTTACAAGTAGAGTCTCCCTTTGCATTTGACAAGCAGCGAGGCTTAGGTTTAGACTCGACTTTGGTAGTAGCAATATCAACAACATATATAATAGCAATAACAACAGCACATGTATTAGTAGGAGTGGTAATGAAAATAATAATGACGATTAAAATGAAAAAATATAATATTGCTAAATAAATATAAATGAATTGATGTTTGAGGTGTGTTATGTGCAATGTATGTTGTGTGAGATGCATAAGCTGTATGCTATGCGTGATGTGAGCGATGGATGCTTGATGTGTGATGTGTGTTGTGTGATTGTGTTTGTTGTTTTGTGGATGTTTTGATGTTTGATGTGTTGTGGTTATTGTTCGATGTGTCGTGGATGTTTTATTTTTCCATTGGTTGGATTTATTTGTTATGCTATGTATGTGTTATTCCTTCAGATATCGTTTATATTCTCATCATTGAAGCTAAACATAATCTGACCCGTTTATAATTTATATAATACACGGGTTAGTCCAAAACATTTCAGGTTCAGGGATGATGTGACTAAGTTTACTTTTTAGGCATAATGGAGGATAGTTATTTACATTTTAGAGTAGAGTATCATTTTGTATATTTTTAAGATGTATATATATTAGATATGTGTATATTTTTGATGATAGTGGGAATTTGACTATTTTTGTGGACCCACTCAGACTTGTGTATATTTATTATTATATTTGTATCACTGCATTGATGACTCTATGTTCTCTATGATTTGTTTTATATTGTGTATTGTTCTATCTTTAGGAACCACATGTGTTTATTGCTTTGTACCAAGATTGTTTATGTCGATGTGAGTGATTTATATTGTGACATTCTGTAACACTCCATACTTTCAGTGACATTATTTAGTATTTTTAATTAGTTAAATTAAATAAAGTAATATGAGAAGATTAATGGGTTGAGATTTGATTATAATTAAAGGGTAGCCATGCCTATATGTAAAATGAACTAAAGTAATAAAAGGGAAAAAAGTGTTAGGAAATAAGGAAGGGCATAATAGGTAAATGATAAGAATTATACCCTAAACCCTTGGAAATCAACACACGTTCATTTCATTTTCACAAGCAAAGAAAATTTTGAGGCCGGCTTCCATTTTTAATCTCAATAGAAGATAAGCTAGGATTTAGAAAGAGAAATAAGTAAACCAACTTAATCAAGATCAAATCTCTTCCTTAAACACGAAGCTAAGATGAATAATTACTAAATCTCATTTTTCTTATGATTTCGGTTTTAAGATGAATTCTGAATTTATCTTGCTAGTTTAGCCAAGTTTTTGAAGACCAAAGTGTTTATATATACATGTTGATGATTTATGCTTGTTCCTATAGATTACATGATATGTTTTGATGTGAAAACCATATTGAATGACATCCAAATGCCTTATGATTTTAGATATAGACCAGAAATGTTATTCTAGATATGGGTTTCAATTTTTATAATTTTCAAAATTAATATGGATTTTTATATTAATATTCTAGTAAAGAAAATGATTTATAGGTTTATAAATTATTTACGACTAAATAATTAATTATTTGGGTCTAGAATTTTTATATGTTGGAAACATATTGAAAAGGATTTTCTAGAAATTTTGTAGAATTTTCCAAGTTGTTTTGACGAATATATAAACTTATTTAAGGTATGAGACCTAAATATTTTATATATTTTATTAAGGAGAAGGAGTATTTTGCCAAGGATTTAAATCAAATTGATTCTGAAATTATGGCAATACTTTTAGAAAAGAACCAATAAGAGTTTGACAAATAAGGCAGGTTAGTTAGAAAGTCTTACTTAAAAGGTTTTGAATCAGAAATTCGTGTTAAAAGCATGTTTCGCCTAATTTGGTTCCGCCCAGGTAGCTTTCGACCGACACCCGCCACCTCCTTCCTCACACCGATGCACATAGTATCAACCAGTTGGTATATAGTGAATTGGATCAAAGGTGGAAGGTATCGGTCGAAACCTAAGGGGTTCCGAAAGGGTTGAAGCACCTCTTTGTTTTAAAAGAAAAGAGCATCGGCTTGCTTTCGACCATGTAGCTTTTGATCAAGATGCTTTCGACCAAGTCAAAAGGTTGGTTTTGAAATAGCTTTTAAATAATAGATTTCGACTGAGATGCTATCGACCAAGTCGAAAGGTTGGTTTTGAAATAGTTTTTAAATAATAGCTTTCGATCGAAATGCTTTCAACCTAGTTGAAAGGTTGGTTTTGAAATAGTTTTTAAGTAAGAGCTTCTGACTAGGTCAAATTGATTTAAAGAAAGGTTTAAGGTTGCGCCTTTGTTTTATGAAATAGCTTTTGACTGAGATGCTTTTGACCACGTCAAAAGGTTGGTTTTGAAATAGGTTTTAAATAATAGCTTCCGACTAGGTCGAAACCAATGCCACCGCTTTATACCTTTCGAAATAGAGCTTTCGAAAGGGATGATTTTGTTTTCTAAAAACTTTTTCGCTTCTCCAATGCTTTCAGAGGGGGTGGTTTTGACACCATCACTTCTCTGTTTAGTTATTGCTTTCGAAAGGGTAAGCTTTCGACCCAGTTGCTTGTGACCCTTAGTGATTTTAAAGAATAACCCAAAGGTTTTGACCAGTTTTGTGTTGAATGTTTTTGAAAGGCGACTTCCACATGTTTTAAAAATTGAACCCAAATTCTTTCAAAGTTTTTACGAATTCAATGCCATATAAAGGTTTTAAAGAAGGTTTCGAATGGTGGTTCCCCCTGTTTTTGAAGGGCTTCGAGAGATTGGTTTCGAAAGGGTTGTTCCCCAATGATTTTGAAAGGTTTAAAGAAAATGTTTTCCAATGTTTTGAATAAGTTTAAAGGAAAGGGTTTTTCCTATGGTTTCGAAAGGAAATGTTTATTGATTTTAAAGAGGGATGTCTTAGGTTTTAGCTTTTGAAAGAAAGGGAATTTCAATGGTTTCGAAAGGTTTAAATGAATGGTTTCGAGAGTAAGATTTGGCCTTTCGGCCTAAATGAAAGAAAGGGTTTTCCATGGTTTCAAAAGGGGTACTTTCAATAGGATCGAAAGAGGTACTTTCAAATGTTTAAAGGTTTTCATCAACAACGGTTTGAGTAAAGTACACACACACACACACACACACACACACACACACACACACACACACACACACACACACACACACACACACACACATATATATATAAAGCATAGAGTATGAACAATTTCCTTGTTTAAGTTTGATTTAAAAAGGGTTTTAAATCAATTTTCTGATGAACAAGGAAAACTATGGAAAGTTATTCCTAAGTAAAATAACTCAGATATTAGAATACCAGATGGGACTGGTATAAGATCGCGCCATATACATTAGCTCTTAGTCCAAGCTAATTTAGTCCAAAATTCCAGTATGTAGGGCTTTGTCGTAGGCTAGACTAAAATTATGTTTACACATAGAAAGGAATATGTTATGTATACATATAATTTATTGGTAAGCCCTCAAAGCCATTAGATCGGATAATCTTGGGAGATGTTAAGTAGCTCTGGTGAGATTCATGTCCACTCCAGTCTCATAATTAGATCCCAGTCTTCGATATTTTTAAATTCCAAGCCTCATGTTGGAGTCTCAGTTCCAATCTTCCAGAACGTGCTTATTTATATATGCATGTCTCTGTTTCAATGTCATGGTGCAACATTTTCAATGCTGTGTTTCAGTCATGACCTTTAATGGTGCAATGCTCTGCCGATTTGACCTGGATCAAGGGGCAATAACTCAGACCGTATGCACCATCATGTTAGAATATGCGTATTATCCTTCACTAATGGATCAATTATGGTCATATTATTCCTCAGGTAATATATCAGCTAACCTATTATCAGTTTACTCAGTTCTGTAGTCTTGCCATTCAGTCTCTGTACTTAGCAATATCAATTGGCAATCGGTCTCTGGCACCACTGTAGTCTTGCACTCTGCAATTTCCAGTTGCCCAATACTGCTTTTTCCTGATGCATTGCTTCAGTTGTTAGGCAGCCAGCTCAGAACCCACCCTCAATTCTTCAGTAACTTTATAGTGTTACATTGTTTCAGTCAACACTTCAATAATGCATATGATTACTCTTATTTGGTAAAATTGTTGCCCACTTCAGCTCAAGCTTTTACTTGCTTACTACAGCTTGCTTCAGCCATAGTCAACCCACTTCACTTTGCTGCAGGTGATGTAGTCCATAGGTAGTCTTAGCTACATCTGTTTTTTTTAGTTGCATCTCTTCGTTTGAACTGCATCTTTTATTTCCAGCCTAAGCTATTTATTTCAGCTACATAGAAATAGATGCACAAACCACATTATTTGATGAAAGATAGCCAAGTTCCAATGTAATGCAATCTTCGTTAGCTGTGAGCTATCTCGGAGTCTCAAGTTTACACAACAGTTTTAAGCACCCTTTTTATTGTTGTTCACCATCATTATCTCCATCTTCATTGTGAAATATATTTTTCAGTTTTCTTATCTGTTGTGCTGTCCATCCTAGCAGCGCACCTTACTGCCTTCGCTCCACATCATTAAACAACATATATAAGAGCAATTTTTTTAATCATAGTATACTCTATTTTATACCAAAAGCACAAACAAAACAAAACTTTTAAGCTGTTGTGACATCTCTTGATTCATTCAACCTATTTTTTTCCTTTTTTTAAACATTGGTTATTTTTTCATTTCTTTTACCCCTATATTCTTCATGTTTTACAATCTAATGAATAATTTTTTAAACAGTAGGATCAGGAATTATGTGTAAACAAATGCTATATGTCAAGCAAGAAGATGGGAAGAAGAATACGAGGATGAGATGCAAAAAGGAGAGCTCTTAGATTGAACCATTGATATCTCAGTTGAGTTCCCCCATGTAAGCAACTAATTACCTTATACCATTATATCATTTACCTTGACTGTATCCTTCATGTTTTACTATTTTCAAATTCCAGATTATGGTTCAACTATAAAAAGATCAGTAATATTCCATGAAAAACTTGCAACAATTATGGGAAAAAATACATGTCATGGAATGTAAAGACGAGGAAACTCATGGCTATGTATATTTTTACTATATGTATCATCATGCTTTATGGTTAAACCTACACAAGTAAATGTTTCACACATATTAAAAGTATAAAGAATTATTCTTCTTAATCATCCAACCAAAAATATTGCAAGTTCATCATCAAAAACTATTGTCATTTGGTTCAAAACTAACATGCAAATAACTGTTGGGATCCCTCCTTAATTGGATATCATTGATATTTCTATGTTTGATCCATTTTACTATGTATGATTCATTACACCCTTCAATGCTATTTTTATGTCTCGATTCTGTAACTTTACCCTTGAAAATCAAGCATATGTACACATATATAGCATCACCATGATTTTATTTAGTTGCAAAACAATAATCTTAACTGCAATGGTTGTACAGAGCTAATGTCGCTATCGTAAACTAATTTTTTTCATTTTATCCAAATAGCTTTTCATAAAAACTTACTTTACTCGACTATAAAATAACACATATAAGAGGCATATTTCCTAGAAATATATATTACATGATATAATTTAATTTCTATAATGTTGTTGATAGCCATTACTTCATATTTCTGAATTTAAATATATATAAACTAACATCTATTAAAAGTTGGAGAATAACTTTGTTTCTTCTTTCATCATGTAATAGTATATCAAATGACTTCCACTTCAATCAGCGGTTTTATGTGTCTAACTTTTTGACAAGACTTCCATTTCAATCAATGATTTTTATACAAGTCTCTACTATTTTGACAAAATAGTCAATGTCTTGTTGTGTAGAAACATAATGGATAATATGAGTATTTGAATTGTAGCTCGATGTGTTTATCCAAATACAAATGTATAACTTACCCATTGATACAATTTGACCAGTTATGGGTTGCAGTTCTCTCCCAATATAATGCAAACAGCTATATTACCAACTTTGAAAAGAAACTTCAGTATAAACTTAAGGAAAAAACAGGGTATGTTTTTTATGATTACTTTGGGTTTAAGTTTTGTTTACATAACATTCACTTTAAAGTAATTTTTTACGAAACCATGTATTTCACCAGTATATCATTCAATTATAAGTAGTATGTACCATAGTTTACTGCATACTATATGCCATAAAAGGAATCAGTGTGAGCATATCGACCCTAACGTGTTCCACTAATAACATATATGTAGCTCATATATGAAGAAATAATATTTATGTGCAGGAACACATTAAACTTTCCAACTAAAAATATAAAAAGTTACATGGTAGTTAAATAAAAATCTAAATAAATGGATATCAATGGCTTTTCAAAAGATGATTGCGTTGCATTAGACGGTAAATAAAATATCAAGCAGTGCAAATATATCGAGTGCCAACATATCGAGCTGTAGCTTTTGGTGCTTATATGCATGCCAATGCAATGGTTTTTTTTACGTATTTTCACTATTATCTATTGTCAATTTTTTCTATGTACTAAAATAATTTTATCATTGCCCAGATCATATCGGATACAAATCAGTTCAAATATTAGAACTTTCCAATCTTTCATCCAGAAAATTTTCTATATTACTGTGATAGTTTAAAAAAAGCCACAATTAATGTGGGTATATCGACTTCATCATTCTTGAAAAGAATAATGTGCTTACTAAGCCTTCCTAATGGTTATATCGCTGCCTTCAATGCTCATTTATTTATGACTCGGTAGTAATGCACTTTATATGAAATATATAAGCTTAATATAGGGACTAGATAATTGCAGTGACCTGCCATATTTTTATGTCTGAACATACGTTTTCTTTCAAAATGTTAGTGATGTCGTAATTTTTTATCGATTTAAAATTTAAAATGTATATCTGTGCAATTTTTTTGTGTTGATTTGAAAGATGGGATATGTTCCTATGACTTCGAGTCACCATATATGCTTTCAACTGTATGTGTTTATGAATGTTGGTATACTAATTTTTGAGTTATTTTTATTGATGACTTTCTAAGTTTCAATTTTAATTTTTAAAATACTATCTTTTATTTATGTTTCATTCTTTTTTATTTGTATACCACAGATTCAGATTCATATTGCACTAATTTAGGTTTAGGAGTGTTTAAATGTCATTTTGTTGTACTTGGTTATTTCTATAATAGGCTTGGATTAGTTAGCCATTGTTTATTAACTTCACTTGATAGATTATTTTGGATGACTATGGTAGGAGTAAAAAAGTGTATATTCCATGTATATTATAAAATCTCCCATGAATATCAACTAATGAAAATTATATTTTACTCGAGACGAAGAATGAGAGATAATGAATCCTGCTATTAAAATTAATTAGCTCCCCTAATGTCCTCCATTAAACTTTTGATCTACATACTCATTATTTTCTGGTATTCTAACAATTCTCATTTTTAAAAGTTTCATGTTTATATTATCATAATCTGTTCACATTCATCAATTAAACATCACTAAGTGGAATATTGTTTATCATTAATTATTGCCATAAATTTGTCTGTAATTTTGGACATATATTATTGCTTTAATTTTGTAATATAGTTTATTCTCAAAAATTATATTAGGTGCTTAATGGACTCAAAAATAGGTGCACAACAATGATGGGTAAAACTGTGGAGGCATCAATGAGTGAGAATGAACCATGAAGCACAAATAAAGTAAGGTGGGTACGTTACATGTAATATACACTTGCTCTTCTTTTTCCTAAATGAATAAATATTTATTAACTTATTATTTTATTATTTTTTATTATTTTTTCTTACTATATTCATGCATTAATGTTCAAAAACATTCCCCTAATATGAAACTTTTGATGTTTTTACAAACTCCTTTTAACACATGTGCATTCAAAAAAAACTTGGAAGTATTTATTTTTGTTTTACATTTATAATGTAATTAGATGTACTACACTTATTACAGCTAAAAAATATTCTTTTTACCTATGTGTATAGAATTTGAGAATGGATATTGGATTAAAAACATCCTTACTTGAATGTTTTTGCCGTATGAAAAAAAGTAACTTTCTTAAATGTTTGCATTTTGATATTTGTAAAGGTAGATGTTTGCATTCATCATCATGATTATTATTATACTAATAATGACAAAATGTAGATTCTTTAATAGTGTTTATACTTCGAAATACACGTGGTTTTGTACACCATGACTTTTGATCTGCATACTCATTATTTTCAGGTATTCTAACAATTCTCATTTTTAAAATTTTCATATTTATATTGTCATTATCTGTTCATATTCATCAATCAGACATCACTAAGTGGAATATTGTTTATCATTAATTATTGCCATAAATTAGTCTATAATTTATGACATGTATTATTCATTTTATATTGTAATATAGTTTATTCCCAATATATTATACTAGATGCTTAATGGATTCAAAAACGGGTGCATATCAATGATGGGTAAAACTGTGGAGGCATCAACGACTGGGAATGAACCATGAAGCACAAATAAAATAAGGTGGGTACGTTACATGTAATATACACTTACTCTTCCTTTTCGTAAATGAATAAATAATTATTAACTGAGTATATTTTTATTTTTTATTATTTTTTCTTACTATATTAATGCACTAATGTTCAAACTTCTTCCCATAATATGAAACTTTTACTATTTTTACGAACTCCTTTTAACATAGATGTGCATTCCAAAAATAACTTGAAAGTATTTATTTTTGTTTTATATTTATAATGTAATTGGATGTACTACACTTATTATAGCTAAAAAAAATCTTTTTACCTATGTATACAGAATTTGACAATGGATATTGGATAAAAATAAAAATAAAATCCTTGCTTGAATGTTCTTGCCGTATGAAAAAAAGTTGGTTTCATAAATGTTTGCATTTTGATTTTCGTAATGGTAGATGTTTTCTTTCATCATCATGATTATTATTATACCAATAATGACAAAATGTAGATTCTTCAACAGTGTTTCTACTTTGGAATATACGTGATTTTGTACATCATGGTTTTATTATATGGCTTCTTTTTCATCAACTAATCTAATTAGCTTCATTATTTTATCAGTTTATTGCAATAGTCAGTATTGCTTTTTACTAAAACAAAATTTTCATATAGCCTTAATGGATGTGTGTTTTTGTTTACTTTAAATACCTGTGGTATTTTGTTACTACTGTAATTGTATAGTAGTGATGATCCCTATTGTTCATTTGTGTCCATACATATATTTCCTTTTAGGTTTGATCAATTTATATTTATGAGTATTCACAATCCATTCTATTATGTTAATAATATTTTTTCATTATTTTATGTAATTTAAATTATGCAATCATATGTTTTATATTGGCGTTTATGACAATGACGCCCAAAGTAGATAAGGCATAAATTGAACAATTTTTTAAAATAAGTTTGCAATTGATGACAAATACCATTTGTCTAGCATCTATTATGATCAACCTTTCTCTTTTCTTATAGGTAAGAACTATTGCTAATTGGGTAAATATTTCCTTAATTTACATCCACGGTCATGTGGACCATCTGCTTCAAAAATGCTATTAATAATGTTTTACTCATGAAAAAAAATATGATATACTGGATATTTAACAAATATGATATGTACAAGGAGCATCCAAAGTGAATTTATATTCAAATTTAGTTCTTGCAACATCAATCTGCTATGCATTATTTTATTTTTTCCATTTATACACTATTCTATGTCTGCATTCCTAACATATGAAAAAATGGTAACTTTTATCTTGATTACTTCTTTCCATGGATATTTGCTCATTTACATGTGTTATTCAGAAAGATGTGAAGAACCCATATACGCAATATCATGGTGGTGAAAAGGTCAGTGGTTCCCAAATCTGCAATTTGATTGTGCATGAAGGATTTGATGCACCTCTGTCTTCTATGTACCATGCACTTGATAAAGTTATCATATTTAAGTAATGATACTTCTTAATGTTTAATATTCTGAAATAGGAATGGGGTAGGATTAATAACAGTGTTTAATTTCTTATATGGGGTGAAATGTTATTTTGGCCAAGCACTGAATGGTATTGGCTCTACAATTGATTATTAGCATATTTAGTGTTGTTCACTAAGCAGGCTATTGCTTAACAGTAACCAGTAAAATCTAAATCAGATGTAGCCAATGCACAGATTGATTGCGGAAGCACGAACTAATGCAAGGTGTTGAAAGATGTTTAATCCATTATGCAGATTTGAAGGTTGAGATATTAAATGTACGTATATGTAAATCTGTCAACGGATACTTTCGGATGTGGATGGTGCCATATCCGCATCCGAAATGATTTTCGGATATCAAATATCCGCATCCGCGGATATGGACGGATATCGGATAATTATCCCATCCGCTAACGACTGATAAATCAAGAATGTAAATATAAATTTTAAGTTTAACATACATTTTTTTAATCCAATTGATTATAAAAGTGTTAAATATAAACAAATATGACGATAATAAATAGTTTTGAGCAGTTAATAAACATTAAGTGCATATAATATAAACCACTAATTTAATAAAACAATAAATAAATATCCTTCATTATACTAAAATACGCATAATTTATACTATAATCTTGACAAAGACCGGACGGATAATTTTCAGATGCAGATATCTCTGTATCCGCATCTGCATCCATTTTTTCAGATATCGGATATTATCCGCTTTTCGGATACGGATGCGGACGCGGACGGATTTTGGATTTTTCGGGTATCCATTGACAGCACTACTTATATGTCTATTTTTGTCTTATTTAAAAGAAGTAGCCTTTGTAGGAAAGCTATTAAAATGTACTAATTAATGCTTTTGTCTATGCAAATAGGTATCAGACATGGACAAAAAAATAGCCAAAAATGAGAAGGAAAGAAATTCTGGAACGTTGGAAAGGTGCTTTATTGATTGAGAGTGGGTTTCTTAATGTGGGGGAAGCATTTTTATGTGTCATGTTATGTTAGTGCTGACCTTTTTCAGCAGCAACCTCCTACTGATTATTAGTCATGAATTATCTTTGATTTAATAAAAGAATACCTTCATAGAAATTTTCCTTTATTCTAACCATTCAAGTAACTTTTTGATAACTACTTACGTTACTCTTCCTTTTTTTTAGAAAAACTCAACCCAGAGCCTTGATGACATCGAAGGGATAAGGTGAGCTTCCCCCTAATCGGGTCCGACCATAGACGGGAGGATTTTCAGCCAGCCTAGCATAGAGATTTGATGCCTCCAACCATGTTATGTGGTTTTATGAGGACCCACCTCTGCACCTTGAAATGGGAGTAGGGCAGACGGAAATCAAACGTGTGACCTACTTAGCAGGAAGCAAGTATCTTACAACTACGCCACTGCTTGCGGACTTTACTCTTCCTTTCTACTTTTAAGTTTGCGTTACTGTGCTAAGTTTGTCTCAACTATATTGGAATTAGTTGAAGTTGTGGCACTGAAAACTATGTAATTGTTTAATGTTTGAATTTCTATTGTTTTCTACTCCATATACAATATAGAGACAAAATATACAATGTAGAGACAAAGACATAATTCATTTGTGCAATTGTTTTTACAGTCTATAGTACATAAGGTACGGAAGTTTTATTTAGAATAATATAGAGCTAAAGTGGTATGAGGTTGACTGTCCTTAATTTTTTTCTCTTATATAAAGAATCAACTAGATTGATTATTTTCAAAATTGATCTCGGCACAAACGGTTAAGCCGCTAATATAGTTAACAAAGAGTGTGTGTAGTAAATCCATGAATGTTATTCCGTATAAATTTCTCTTCAGTTATCAATGTATGGTATTTGAATTTGGCTTTATCTCTTATAACCCTTTTAAGTTGAAAAGGGTCTATACAATTTAAGCATAGCTTTGATTATTTTATTATTTGCAAATTCTTCATAATTAAGCCCAATTCTTTACCGTCCAATCAATTGCATAATAGATTTTGGAACTTTTAGAATACATAAAAGGGCTTGCTGAATGAATGATAAATCAGTTCATCGATTTTCATAACATTGAACTTTCATATAATACTAACTTGGATTAAGTCTTAATTTTATTTAATCATAATGTATAGAATTTATAACGATCTCCGTATGCATAGCACGGGTTCACATTAGTTATTACTTACCACGGGGAAAATAAAACTAAAAAATATTGTATCAATTCAATTTAGAGGAAGTGTCTTAAGCAGTAGTCTAAACCACATAAATTGTCAAGCATTTATTTGAATTTACAGATCCTACAGGCGCCAAGTTAATATGCAGTTATAACAGTTTGAAAGGAAAATAAATTCAAATTATACACACACAAACACACACATCGTATCGTGTACCTGTGTGTCTATATATATACATATGGTTTTTCTTCATTAATTGAAGGTGTCAAGAGCACTGGCTAATGTTGTGTTTGAGACATGACTGCCACAGCATTTCTTCAGCCAGAAGAAGGTGCCTTCTGGTGGCTGAACTAGCTTGCGATTGTGAGATGCGTGCATCTCCTTCTTCTGTTGTGCCAATATCGTCTCCATTGTATACTCCCTCTGCCAATTTGCTGGCATGCTTAATTTCTTTGGCTCTACCTATGTTACAGCTCCACCCTCCCTCCCCCCCAACCCCCACAACCACAAACACACACACAAACAAAAACAAAAAACCATTCAGAAATGGAAGAAAATTATGGTTAACCTTTCGTTGTGTCAGAAATGCTGACTGCTTCTGGTCACCAAAAGTGGGTCAAAGCTTTGAAGGAATTCTATGCTCGGTTCGTTGCAATGAGAAAATTGAGACAAAGATCACATAACCTACTTGTATCCGGTGTTACTAGCGTATAAATTTGGATAAACTCTGCACGCATGAATGAACAAATGATAATAAATCTTGCATTTGCAGCCACGTGGATCATTCTTCTTCTTGATGACTAATATCTTTCAATGTGTTACACATCCGTATGCATGTCCAAGTGCCAATAGTACACCTCTAAATAATGGCAAATTATGTTATACATGTGCAAGCTTTGGACATAAGAACAAGGAAAATATTGGAAAGAGAACTTAGAAATCGATCCAAATCCTAGCAAGCAACTGGTTGACCTAAAGTTAACGGATTAGGATCAACGGGTTGTAAATCATCAACCATAATCCTTGCTCAATGAAGAAGCTATAAAAAAAATTCCAAACTCTGCCTCTACATAAGTCTCTTAACCCTAACTCTAGCATAGTTGGCCTTAGCTAACAAATATTAAATCTCGGTAATAAGATAGGGATTAACCACACACCCTATCTTTTTAAAACAATATGAAAAATATTTTAATACTCCCTTCTTAATTCACATATCCACTGCAAGCTCCCTAAATTATCAAAAATCTGAAAAATCAACAAACGATGATTGAGGTTTCAATTTTGGTATCGGTGAGCGTGACTAGATGTGAAATAGTTGGCTAGTACCCGAGCTTGATCGGATTCTCACCATTGGGGATTGGAATTAGGGTTTCTATAAACACAAAAGGTAGGGTTTTTTTAGCGGCGATCGAAAGAGACGAGGTTGGTACTGTAACTACCCTCAGATGCAAATTTTGATGTAGGATCGACTGATGGTGGTTGGAGGCGGTGGTTGTAATTGTAGCGACGACAAAGTAATTCAAAGTTGGTGTTGGGCCGACGGTGCAATGATTTGCACTTTAAATAATAATTTATGAAGATACTTTCTCTGTAAACGAGTAACCGAAAAATCCGAAATCCGTCCGTATTCAAAAAATGGATTAATATCCGATATCTAGAAAAACGGATACGAAAGCGAATGGAAAGATATCTGTATCTGAAAATTATCTGTTCGATATTTTCAAGATTGTAGTTTAAATTATGTGTATTTTAGTAAAGTGAAAGATGTTTATTTATTGTTTTATTAAGTTGGAAGTTTATATTATACGACTAAATGCATGCTAACTGCTCAAAATTATTTAATATCATTATGTTTATTTATTTTTAACGCTTTTATAATTAATTGTATTGAAAAAGTTTATGCTAAACTAAATTTTCCATTATATTTCTTCATTGCTTGACGCTAACGGATAAGATAAGTATATAATATCCGTCCGTATCCGCAAATGCAAATATACGATATCCAAAAATAATTTCGGATGTGGATATGGAAATGGCACTATCTGCATCCGAAAGTATCCGTTGACAGGTCCAGATACTACTGTTTTTGGCAAAAATATCTGTATATTTCAATGTGCGTGTTACACATAATATTTTAACTTACTGCATGTATATTGTTGCACAACAAACTAATGTTAATGTAAATAATTGCAGAACAACAGCAACTAATTGCACTACAAATACTTGCATTGCAAAAAGCATTAACATTAAAAAAATTCTTACATTTAATTCAGTATTGACATTCAAATACATACAAAAATATTTAATCTGATAATAATTGAGGGGAAATTCACAAAACCAAATTTAAAAACTACTATCTTTTAAATATAAAAACAAAGGCCTGATTTTACGAATTTTCATAGGAGGTGTGTATGGACTAGGAGCGTCTCCAATAGCCCTTGTTCAGTGCCTAATATGCAGTAGAAAAAAATGACTTCAATGGTTTATGTTACCCTAAATATTCAGGATAATATTCAAATAATCCTGAATTGGGTCCAGACGTTTGTTTAGTAGGTGCTTGAAATATGCACGCCTAATAAATATGCATTATGCATCTCTTATTTAATACGTAAAAAATGAGATTTATTATCAGGCGTCTATTTAATAGGTGCTATGCTTTTATTTATTTAACACATAAAGTCAGGCAACTATTAAATCAACGTCTAACTATTGGAGATTTTCAAAGTTTTTCAGCTCTTAATATTCAAAGCTGAATATTAAGGGCTTCATCCGTTGGAGATGCTCCAAGGTTTTTTTATAAAAAGAACGTGAGTAAAAATCCCACTAGAAATATATATAACAGAATAATTTTGTATTGATTTGTAACTTTAAATGACCTAAATAATGCAAATAAAATAAATTTCAAAAAGAAAAAGGATCATATATGGAGGATCCTTCTATATACGTATATATATGCAATGACATTTACAATTAATTTTTTTAGTCTCAAATCTTACTCAAACTCGATCTGAAGACAGACTAAATAATTACATTGATCCTCTGAATTCTTCCTATATTTCTGTACGTTTAATAATTTTGACTGTTTGATTACTTTGATCTAACAATTATTAATTTGAGTGCAAAATTTAAACGCAAAAGATATTCCACACGCCTACGCAAACACACGCCCCATTTTGCCCGGCATAGAATATTGACAATGCATAATACAAATTTTATAGTTTCTTGGATTTGTATATGGTCATGCTATCTATGATTGACATATTTGAATATCGGGATTCTAGAAGATTGATATGATGATAATTTTTCCTCGTAAAAAATATTTAAACAAGAGTTGATGAAAAGCATGAAAATTCAAATAGTTCGGGTGGATTTAGCGAGCAAGTGGAGATAGTCCTAACTTGTAACAGGTCAATAAAGCTCGATTTTGGCTCGGCTCAGTTACACTGTGAACTTGGCTATAGTAGGGTTTACGAGCCGAGCTAGACTGGTAGAGCAAACTTTGCAGTTTATGGCTACATTATTAGCTCTATCTGATCTTCAAGGAAAATTGTGGTCAAATTTTGAGTAATCTCTCTAGTAATATTCACCACTGGATAAATAGGATCTTCCAATAATGGAACCACCTTACATATATTTGATTGTGGTTGATTGTCTATTTTATTTATGGTGACTGGTTATTGAATCTTATCATACTTGGTGATGTTTCCTTCTTTTGGTTGTTTTACCGATATCATGGTAGATTCGAAGGTCCTTATTGTGGATATTTAGTTGATTATATCAATTAAATCACAATTATTGGTATCATAATTCTAGTGCTCCTGATATTTTGAGAGAAAGCCAAAATTAGATGATTGAGAAAATTTTAAGTTTATTATATCGATTAACATGTTGACCCAAAACTCAAAAAACTTCATCGTCGGAGTTATAAATCTCACGTGCAGCCTTTTAAGTGGGAGAGGTTGCTTTTTTTCTTTAAGCGTGAGAGGTTTTTTTTCTAGGAACGTGCAGCCTTGTGTAGTTAGGAAATTTTATTTGATCAAAATAATTAAGAAAAGTATTGTTCACTACTTCTTTTCCATTATTTCTTGTATCTTCAATTAGAGTTTTGCTAAAAAGATTGCTGAAAGAGAATGTAAACTAGTATTGAATAATAAATTGTGGAAAAATGATACATAGCTGATATGCAGGTACTTATGATATACAAGTTGTTATAATGTAATGGGCTGAGTGAAATGATACAGCCTATGTACCCGCAGTGTACATATACAGCGTGACTTGTTCTCTTATTTAATACCATCTCTCAAACCTAATGAGGGTTAGGGTTTGCGATTTTATCCCTAAATTCTGCCGACATTCCAATTCTCAATCTTCATGCTTTAATTCTTCAAAAATATTGCTTGTAGTTGAAATAAGGAAGAATATCGTCCTTAAATATTCTGCTTAATGTCAATTTAGGTTGTGAGATTGCTTTCAGTTGCCAACTTTGATTGATAAGCTTGCAAAATTCTGCTTTAAGCATTGTACTGTGAAAGAATTTGTTATGCATGGAGAGGATGAGACTCTAATTACTTATTGTTGAGCTGTTATTGATGTCTCTGATCTTCAGGTCTTGTTTTAGTCTGATGAAGTTTTTATTTGGATAATGGCTTCGTTAGGATGTCAGCTCTTTGATAAGTAGCAAGTATATGATTTACTATAAACTTTCCCTCCACAACTTGTTCTCTTACAAAATATAGATCTAGTTCCATATGCTTGGTTTTGGGATGTAGAATTGGATTTGCTATAAGTGAAACTGCACTTATATTATCACACTAAATTGTTGCTTTGTTGCTAGTTTTGATTTGCAGTTCACTTAATAAAGATTCCATCCACATAATTTCAGCTGTAGCACTAGCAGCACTCCTATACTCCACTTTAGTGCAAGATCTTGACTCGGTTGGTTGATTTTTAGAGCACCATGACACTGGATTTTTTTCTATGTATGCGCAGTAGCCTGAAGTTGATTTTTTATCATTATAGTCTGTAACCCAATCTGCATCAACATAATCATTGATAGTCAATATTTTCCCTGATTATGTAGTAGACCTTGATTTAAGGTTCCTTTGAGATATCTTAATATTCTCTTTACAACTTTCCAGTGTTCATCTCTTGGTTGTTGCATGAGTTGGCTCACCATGTTAACATTAAATGTAATATCTGGTCTTGTTATTGTAGCATATTGTAGTGCTCCAACTATACTTCTATACTGTTTGCCATTAGTAATCAGTTCACCTTGTCTTTTGATAAGTATAGATTGCTTGTCGTTGGGGTATGCAGTGGATTTGCTTGATCCATTTGGCTCTTGATAAAATTTCTAAAATGTATTTTTTTTACTTAAATACATTTCATTCTTTGACACTCTCCCCACTTCAATGCCAAAGTAGCTTAAGTTTCTCAACTCTTTGATAGGGAATTCCTGATTCAGATGTCTTGTGAGATCACTTATTTTTGGATCACTATTACTTGTAATTACAAGGCATCAACATAACTTAGTACATAAGTAACATTATTATTGGCAAATTTTGTGAACAGCGAATTGTATGATTTTGATGAATTATAGTCAGTTTTAATTAAAGTTGACTTTAATTTATCAAACCAAACTCTTGATGCCTGTTTGAGCCCATAAATGGGTTTATTTAGTTTGCACACAAGATTTTCACTGCCTTTTTATTCAAAACCATATGGCTGCTCCATGTTGACCTCTTCCTACAAAACACCATTTAGAAAACCATTATTAACATCTAGTTGCTTGATGCTCCAATTTTTATACAAGCAATTGTTAGAATAATTCTGATAGAAGATGGTTTCACAACAGGTGAAAATGTCTTATTAAAATCAAACCCATGTTATTGTGAATATCTATTCGCTACTAATCTTGCCTTATATTTACAAATTGAACCATCAACATTTTTCTTTAGTCTATAAGTCCATTTGCATCCCCCAAGGCTTTTATGATTTGGTAATGGAACAAGATCCCATGTCTTGTTCCTCATTTAAAGCATCATATTCATCTTTCATGGCTGCTTTCCATTTTTTATTTTGTACAGCCTGATGATAAGTGTTTGTTTATCGACTTCAAAGGTTTTATTTATAACTTTGGCTTAAATATTCCACTCTTTGCTCTGGTTGTCATATGATGTCCATTTCTGAATAATGTCGATTGATTTCCAAGGATTCCTTGGTGAGTATTGGTTGATATTGCATCATCCAATATTTGACAAGGATCAACTTGATTACTAATTCTTTGTTGGAGTGAGTGGTTTGAATTTTCAAGTGCTTCATTTAGTTCATGTAACGACCTAGAATTTCAATCATGCAAAATTGAAATATTTAATTGATTTTAAATATTCATGAAGTTGAATAACTTACATGTCAAAAATAATAATTTATTTAGATAATTAAATTGTTAATTTAACAATTGAAATTGCACAAATAATTTGATTTTGAATTCATTGTGAATAAAAATGATTTATAAAGTAAATTTAAATGCTATTTGAATTAGAATGGAGTTAGGAAACTTTTAAAATTGAATTAAAAGTTAAATTATAGAAATTGGAAATTTATCAATTTAATTAACGTGTAAAAATAGTCATTTTTCACACAGTCTTGGATTTTGACAAAGCCAGTTTCATTGGATCCGTAATAGTGAGTTATTATAGGATTTAGAATTTCATGTCAATCGGACTTACGGTTTGGTCGTGCGAAGCTGAAATGCACAAAACTTTATTTAAATAATTTTAATTTAAAATAATTCGATTCGAAAACCTATCTTCCAAATACGATGGAATTGGCTCCCGATATATATTCCACTGTATTCGAAATAGGTTTAAAACATTATAAGCGCCTAGTAGCATGCTTCGTTTGAAGTTCAAAAATATTTCGCATGAATAGTGTTTTGGGACCTTGCCTATAAATATAGGACTGTACCCTTCATTTTGGAGACAAACCGTAGGATAATATTACAGCCGCCACTAACAGATTTCAACGGCAAGGAAACTCGATCATTCTTCCCTCTTTTTCTCTCAATCCATCAACTTTCATCAAGATCTTTTAACTACAAATTTGTAGAGGCCAGAGAGATCTATGTTATCAACGGTGGAGATTTGAAATTGAGGCTCGACGTAGCGGTAGTTCATGTTCAAACGCACATGTTTGTGCACGAAATACAAGGTTGGGGACAACCGAGTTCAACATGGTTCATAGTGAAGGTAGTGCTCGTGGCGAGCTTCGACGTGGTAGTTCCTGATTGTCAAACAATCGAACGTAAGTTGATCGGCGATCAAGGGAAGGTAACACGTGTTAGGTTTCTTTCTCGTGTTCGTGAAACCTGGAATGATGGAGAAAGATACAAGCGGCCTTGATTTCCTGAAGCTTTTTCGTGCGGCTTGGAGTGAAGGTTTAATATATATATATATATATATATATATATATATATATATAGTTATTGTAAATTATATTAGTTTATAAAAATCGTGTAACTTATAAATATCATAACTTGTTCATACGATGTCGAAACTGGACAAAACGTTCGTATTGACGAGCATTACGCAATGGTGTTGGATTGGTTTGATTTGGAGCTGATAGGAATTTTGGGTAAAATTAAACATCGGTTTAATTTTATTCGAAATAAAATGCTGCCACAGCCGTTGGAATCAAAGTGAGTAAATCTCACTCATTTTTGGATTGCTTGTTTAATTTAAAATGTTGAAAATTTAATTATTGGTTGATTGAATGATTTGATAATTATTATTATCAGTTGGATGTTATAATATATATAGTAGTATATATTAGTAGTTGGATTGATATCTCTCGCCTATTGGAGCGGATGAGACCCTATGCGCCCGCATAATTGCGGATGACCCTATATTATCGCCATATCCCGCTTCGAAGCGGGATTGGTATTTATATGTTATCTAACATATGTGGTTGCAGAGAAACAGGTTGGAGGGATTCAACAGGATTCCTCAAAAATGTTGAATTTAATTTCATATATTGCGATATATAATATGTTTGAATAATCTATGATAGATTATTGTGATTTGAATTTATTGGATGCTAGGGTAGCACTGGCCTAGATTTAGGTATTTTAAAATACCATAAATATATATTTTGAATTTGAAAAGAAAGTAAAAAGGGATTTTGGAAGTAAAATATTTATAAATGGAATTTAATTTAGAAATCGATTTATAATGGATTTAAGTGATGTGAAACCGTTGTAAATTGAAAATGAGACTATGGGATTTATAATCAATGTTTATAAATAAAGTGAAATGATTATCATTTGATAAATTGAAGATATAAATTCACGGCAAGAATTTATAATAAGATGGGTAAATAGGTTTAAAAAGAAATGATAGATTTTACTTTTGGAAATGTGAAAAGAAGATTTATGAAATTGGGGATGTAAATCGAATGTTGAAAAATCAAGAGAGATTTATAAATATTAGATTGGCTATATTGGAATTGAAAATTATATCTTTATCGAGAAGTTGAGTTTGTTTTAAAAAGAGGATTTTTAATTATTAAACCAGGGAATTTAAAATGTTTTAGCATAAAAATATAGAAAGTTAGTTATTTAAATATTTTTAAATTGTCAAAATGAATTATAAATTTTATAAAAAATCTTGAAAATTGATTAGAATTTTATTAATAAATTAGAATTTATTATTGTTTCAAAGTTATATAATTGTTTTAATTGTTTAAAAGTATATTTAATTATTAAATAAAGTTTTTGGAAAGTAATGGTATACTTTCATGGTGGAAATCAGAGGTAGAGATTGCCTGCAGTTAAGTTTGGATTTCTCTGGGTTAGAGACGTAATCATTGAGTTGCGAATCCATGGTTTATACCGCATGGTGCTTTCCATACTTATTTTAAAAAAAAATTCAAATATTTTTGAAAGAATTGGTTTGTGAATATACTAATTTCGATGAGATAAGTATATGACTGTTTTTGATAAAGAGATTTAATTTATTCGAATTTAAATTAAATAAGGCTTTGTAATTTCAGTGGAAAATGGAATCTTTGGTTAAATGATTGTTTATTTGATAGTTAAATAACCGATTGTCAAATCTAAACCCAAAAACATAACTTTAAAAATATCTTGGAGAAACACGGGGATTATATGGTACAGTTACCGTCGAAGGTGCTATACTGCACGTATAAACTCGTTTCGTTCTTCTAGGACGATGATAAGGAAATCCATCCACTAACGGTTAGGAGGTGATCTCTGATCTTATTTTTGTCTGTTTATTTCCTAAAGAACCAGGGTTGAGTTTAACGGAATATTGAACGTTGTTTCGAAGAGACCGGGATTGGGTAAGTTATCCGAAAACCACTTCGATCCAACGAATACATTTAGAAGTGAAGATAAGAGCATGGAATCGAAGATGGAGCGTTGAAGTGCAACGGCTAGTCGCTAGTAATCATGAGGATGATTCAAAAATGGATGTGGTAGGAATAGTGCCTTCGGTTTCGTTCAGACCGAGAGTGGACTTTTATGGATGAATGCTTTCAACACATTGTCATTGGAGCACAATGAGCATTCTAAGTGAAAATTCCTTAAAAAGGTCACCATAGCCTCAAGCCTCATCAACTGGAATAACTGAAATCAGGGGAGATGCATGAAGGCTAAGTGGGTCGCATCCAATTAGTGTATGTTATCACCTTTGTAGATACCCTCGTATATATTATTAATTGTGGATATTATGGTGCATGGAAAAAAGAGCTCTCGATAAGGGTGCGAACACCCGGGGTGGTAACATATTCAGTTCTATCAACGTTAGGGATAGGGCCAGTCTTGTGTTATAGTGGATCTCGTCGAGGTCCTCGGTACATTTTTCTAGATGTGTATCATTATAGGTGGTACCCCAGTGCCTAGTCATTGTATGAAATCCATTCTCCAGTACGTTCCTTTACGGTTTTGGTTGTAGAGCCTAATATGCTAGAATTTAATTAATGCAAAAATTTCGACTATTTGAATAAATATTTGCACTTGGACACTATTATAATATCAAATAATTTTGATATAAAATGTATTGGTTATTGTAAGGGAAATACCTGTCGTGTTTATGTGTGGCGCGGTCTTACGAGATACCTTTGTTTTTCAAAGGATTTTGACAACTTTAATAAATTCAAATTGAGTGTGTTTTCTCAAGCTGGTTTTCCAGATTGGTTCGGATGTTATTTTATTATGACGCTCGGGTCAGACCGAGTATTGTAGATTCAGGTTAGGATGCTATGGAGCTCAAGAGACGAGCTGGATGCTGAAGACATATTACACGTACTTGATTATATTCCGCTATGTATTGTTGACTGTATATTCAGCACTTGTGAGGACAAGTTATTATAACCCAGCATTGAGTTGTTGATTTGTGTACTCTGATGATGGTATGTATAAATAATAGTTATAGCCTTTTTTGTATAAAGACATGTTATTATCAATTATATATTGTTCTGCTGCATATGTGAGATTCTGTGTTTTTGATCTATTTTTCTCTTATCTCTTTCTTCTTTACCCCTAGAAATCGGTATTTCATTCACTTGAATATTCGGCAAGTAATGCAGTGAACGTATTGATGTCAATTTCTGATGGTCAAAAATCCGGGTCGCTACATTTGGTATCAGAGCAGAAGGTTAAGTGAGAACCTTGGCTTTGGTGGGAATTACTCATTAGAGATAGGGTCAATAATACCCTAGAATGAGTTTGAGTGTATTAATAGATATGAGCACGTAATTATTAGTGAATATAAAATGTTTTATATTGTGTTGATTTATCTGATGAGTGGCATATAAATTCTGGTCGAGTAGTAGGATGCCACTAAATCGATGGGAGTTTCTAAACACTAAAACAAGGTAAACTGACACAGTATGGTTTTGAAGTAGGTAAATGAAATAATTTTACCCGAATTATATTTTGATATAAAAGAAATAATTTTTGAAATTATTATATTATAATTGATGTGTTTGGATGTTATTATTATAATCAAAACAAGATTAAAAAAATTGAAATGGTTATATATAACCAAACGAAAACTGTATAAGTATAAATGATACAAATAAGTAAAAACTAAAAATGGATTCAAACCAGAATTTGGAAAATTAAATCCCAGAGATTTTTGGAAATATTCTCCAAAGTGTTTGAAAATAAATAATAGTATTATTATTTTGGAGATATTTTTGAACAGAAAAATGGTTTTAAATGGATTTTGTGAAGGAATAGCCTGCACTGACTTCCGTCCCTGAAAAATAATCTTGGTGATGACCGCGCAGCATCATTAGTATTCATTTTTGAGTTTCTAAGTGACAGATTGCTATCGTAGTAAATTAATATGGAGAATTTGGATGAAAATAAGTGTTGTTTTGGAAATTCCGAAGAGGGTCTGTTTTAGATTAAAAAAACAGATTTGGTCTAAATGGAAAAGGTAGGATTGGTATACCAAGATGTGTGTGTATGTGTGTGTGTATGTATGTGTGTGTGTGTGTGTATGTATGATTTCAAAATAATTTGAAATAAATATCGGGTATTTGAATTCTGAAATCCCTAGCTAAAGGTTTTAGAAATATTAATAAGGAAAGAAGTGTGCAAACTGAATTTTGAAATAAAAATTTAAAGTGAGAAATTTAAAAGGGAATTTAACTTATGTTGAAGGAATTAAATTCTAAAAATTTAATTGATTGTGGTTTGAATGGAATTAATGAAATGGTGAGCTAACATAAGCAAAATTAAATGGAATAAATTAGTAAAGTGAACTAATTAAATGAACTGAATGGAAAAGAATTGGATGTGTATAAATGAAGGAAACTAGTAGTATGAATTG
This sequence comes from Allium cepa, assembly GCA_030765085.1. Taxonomy (NCBI): domain Eukaryota; kingdom Viridiplantae; phylum Streptophyta; class Magnoliopsida; order Asparagales; family Amaryllidaceae; genus Allium; species Allium cepa. The sequence continues at coordinate 844,267,894 of CM060928.1, read as the reverse complement.
AAACAAATATTAATAGTTGATTGAATTGAATGTAATAAAATATATTGAATATAAAGTTTGAGTTGTGAAATGGATATATAACTAGAAGTTATAAAAAATTGAAATGGAACCAACTCAAATAAAGAATTGATGAAAATGTGGAAAATAAACTGTATGAATTGGAATTTAACTTAAGTTATGTTAAATAACATTTGAATTGAAATTAGAAATTTTATCGAATTGAATATAGAATTCGAATTATAAAGCGATTGTATGACCATAAGTTATAAAATTCGAATAGAATAAAATTTTAAGTGAAAACTCGAAATTATGGGCAAATAAGTTAAATAGCTTACAAAATTGTAATTAATAGAATAGAACAACCAAAATAAAAAAATGATTCGATATTTTGTTGAAGAAATAAAAGTTCAAACTTGAATTATAAAGTGAATGTGAACTCAAGTGGATTGAATAGAATGATTTTTGAAATAAAAATCCAACTGTGAGATAAAAAATGAAAGTAAACCAATTAGAAGAATTAAATAATGAATCAGATATTGAAATGGGACTTGAGTTGAAAGGAATTGAATAAATTGACATGTGGAACTTGAGTTATAAATAAATTCAATTTAAGTGTAAATAAATTGAATATGGCCTTGGGTATCATTTAAAATGAAATCGAGCTTGAAGCTAAGTTGAAGTGGATTGAGTGAATGAACTAATTAAATTAACTGGTAAATAGAATGGAATTTGATTGAGTAAAAATCAAATCAAAAATTTGAATTTGAATTTGATAGCAAGGGAAATAAACTTAAGTTATAGAGTTGAAGTAATTGGGAGTAAATGAATTAACTTAAGTTAATAATTTTGGATGGAAGCTTGGCTTAAATAAATGTATGACATGGTTCATAAATAAATTAGAATGGAATGATTCCAAGCTTAATAAAATGGATTTGAATATAATGATGTGGATATGAATGGAATGTAAATAAAATGATTGAGAATCAACTTAAAATGGAATAGAAATTAATATAAATTGATTTGGAATCAATTTAAAATAGCGATAAACTGAAATGGTTATTTTATTAAATGAATATCGTCGAATTTACATAGAAAATTTTTCATCGTTGACATTAACGGAAGTAAATAAACTTTTGCGAATAAATGGAAAGTGAATAAATTGATTTTGAAATCAATTTGGAATAGATATGAATTTGTTTGGTAAAATATGGATTGTATGCAAATAATTGGGTTGTAAATCATTTCGATTTGAATGAAAAAGTATATGGATCGACTGAAAGTAATTAATTAGTATCAGAACCTTATAATTGCTTATGATTATATGTTAGAATGTTTCATTTATTAAATTTATGTGTTTAGCTAAATAAATGAAGTGTTATTAAAATTTCATGTTTTGGTACTTACGTGTTAAAATTGAGCAAGTACAGATACATGGAGCTATTTTGCTTGAGTTTGATTGAGCAAATTACATATAAAATAAACCGCTTGCTTAGAAATGCTAATATAAGGTACGTTTTCGAATTAAATACTGCAAAGATATAAATATAATTATATATTGTGTTTTTTGACCACGTGGGTCGACGTATATATTTTTATCTCTCTTGTCATATTGCAAAAGGCTCTGCGTACAAAGGAGACTGCCAAAAAATTTCATAAATTTAGGGTGTTAGAAAATTTTTGTTAACTTGAAAACATTGATTTTTGAATTGAAATTGAAAGAAAGGGTTTTGAATCAAAAGTGGAAGCTAAATGCTGGGATGAAACTAAAAGGTTTAGAAAAGTGAATGCCAAGTATTAACTAAGCGAGCTATGGTAAGTTATTGGGTTTGGATCATTTGTCCTACATTAGTAATTTCGAGAACGAAATTCTTTTAAATAGGGAGGAATGTAACGACCTAGAATTTCAGTCATTCGAAATTGAAATATTTAATTGATTTTAAATATTCACAAGTTAATTTTATAAGTTGAATAAGTTATATGTCGAATATATATTTGGATAATTAAATTGTTAATTTAATATTTGAAATTGCAGAAATAATTTGATTTTGAATTTATTGTGAATAAAAATGATTTATAAAGTTGATTTAAATTCTATTTGAATTATAATGGAGTTATAAAAAATTTAAAATTGAATTAAAAGTTAATTTATGGAAATGAAAAATTTATCGATTTAATTAACGTGTAAAGATAGTCATTTTTCATACGGTCTTGGAATTTGACGAAACCAGTTTCATTGGATACATAATAGTGAGTTACTACAGGATTTCAAATTTCAGGTCAATCGGACTTACAGTTTGGTCGTGTGAAGCTGAAATGCACAGAAATTTATTTAAGTAAATATAATTTAAAATAATTCGATTCGAAAACCTATCTTCCAAATACGATGGAATTGGCTCCCGATATATATTCAACTGTGTTCGGAATCAAGGTAAAACATTATAAACTCCTGGTGGCACACTTCGTTTGGAGTTCGAAAATATTTCACGTGAATAGTGTTTTAGGACCTTGCCTATAAATATAGGACCATACCCTTCATTTTAGAGACAAACCCTCGGGTTTTATTTCAACCGCCACTAACAGATTTCAACGGCCAGGAAACTCGATCGTTCTTCCTTATTTTTCTCTCAATCCATCAACTTTCATCAAGATCTTTTAACTACAAAGTTGTAGAGGCCAGCGAGATCTATGCTATAAACGGTGGAGATTTGAAATGGAGGCTCGGTGTGGCCGCAATTCACATTAAACACAAGCGTTCATGCACAAAATATGAAGCTGGGGGACAACCAAGTTCAACATGATTCATGGTGAAGGTGGTGCTCATGACGAGCTTCGACGTGGTAGTTCCTGATCGTCAAATAATCAAACGTATCAGCGATCAAGGGAAAGTAACGCGTGTTGGGTTTCTTGCTCATGTTCGTGAAAGCCTGGAACGATGGAGAAGAATACATGCGGCCTTGATTTCCTAAATGTGTCCTGGATTGAAGGTTTATTAATATAAATATATATATATATATATATATAAAGAAAATAATTGTAAATTATATTAGTTTATAAAAATCCACTACAAGAAAATGTGTCTTTAATTGCATTTATTGGCTGCGTTTCAACTGAAATGCAACTATTAATAAAGGTTTTCAATTATTTTACATATATTTTACTTTTTTCAGCGCTACAAAAATTTGCCGCCCTTCTCCGCCTAAACTAATTTGCTTGTTACGTTTGTTGTCTCATTCCCATCTCCGCTTCGCTTAGTAAAAATGCCGCTCGCCCCTATGTTTCCTCTATCATCCTGCTGCTCCTATCCAATTCATCGATCCACTCCATTAATCTGCTTCCCTTTCTTCACAAACCCTAAATCCGATCCACTCCGTCAATCTCGCCCTACATTTCCACGCAAACCCTGAATCGGTATTAAAAGAAAATTGAGGCTTGCTAAAACCCTGATTTAGCAGAGGTATTTAATTTCTGTACAATTTTGCCTATTATTTTACAAATTTCAGTAAATGTTGCCTCTACTTTAGTAGATAATTAATTGTGAATGATTTCATTTGCTAGTTCCACTACATTTTTCCTATTATTATTTATGAGATTTGAACTCGAGAATAAGATAACAGAAAGTGTATTTATGTTATTATTACAGTTGTTACAAATTCGTGGAATTAATGCGTATGGTATCTTATTTATTTTTAAGCTATTTTTTTATGTTTCCAAATTATGCTGATTATATTGGAGTTAATCCTTCAAAAGATGTTGATGCCTTATTGACTGAATGTTGGCTTTCAAAATAACAGACTATCTTTGAACTGCTTGGATCTCAGATCCGCATAATTTTTAATCTATTATTATATTATTGTCAGTACGTAGACTTTAGTTTTATATTCTTACTTGTACGAAGTGAAATGCTGGTACTCATGTAGTCATGTTCAGGCAAAGTAGATGTATAAAATATACTGTAAAAGTTTGATGGTATGTGGCTGGTTATGATATTGACAAAAATAAAGTTTGATTCTGAAATTAAATAAGTTCACTTTACTTCAAAGAACTACTTAAGAAAACGAGGGATACCCGGTAACATATAAATATATTTATGCATAAAGAACGCTCGAGCTTATTCTCCTTTTGTTATACTATTTGTTCTAATTTTTCATAGAAAAATAGTCTCCTGTTAATTTTTCTTTGTATGATCTGATGTGTATGTATTGTCTAATATCAAATACGGCAATGCAGATCATACGTTGGTGAACAACAATTTGGCTTGCAATATGCTACAAATTTAACTCGTATAGTATACTCGTATCTCTATTTATTTTGAACTGTATGCAAGCATCAAGAATAGATAATCATAGTTTCAAGAAAAATATCAAGAATGGTTTATCATGGCTACTCTTTTTGGAACTTGAATTACCATGGTTAACTAATTACCAAACGCTAGAGCAGAGTCATGTATCATACAAAATGTACCATGGCATTTAAATATTATTCGGGCGTAATTACTGTATGGGGTATGATTTTTGTCCGAGTATTAGGTCGAAACGCACTTAAATTAATCTAATGGATTTTACTCATAAATTTATCGTCTAATATGACTTTGAATTTTGTTACTTCATTATTGAAACAGAATTTTTGAATAATGATTTTACAACTTGTGATTAGCTAATAATTAATCTTTTCATCTAACTGAAGCCATACAATAAGATGGTTGTGGAGAACTTCAGTACCTTTGCAGCACTTTGACCTGACACAGTCGACGTTCCTTCAGATCGTGCAGTGCAGAGTCGACATCGTTCCAGTGTCTTACATGTAAAAGTAAGGCATCTGTTTCATGATCAACTGATATGATTATTTCAAATTGGTTCTGGTGAGTAATAGAGTTTTATATTTTTGTAAGATTCCTATATATGGCCAAGTGTGATTCCACTGTCTAACATACTCAGTTTACAAACATTTCAATGGACTCACGAAGAAACTTGTATTAGATTGTTTTACAGTGTCTTATGTTTTGTAAAATTCCAATATATGTACAAACTAAGATAATATGAGTTACTTGTTGCCATTTCAAAAATAGACAAATTTATAGTACACTAATTACGAGCACTATAGTTCAAGAGTGTTACATTTTTGATGTGATTTTACATGAAAATGGCTTAACAAAGTTCCATAATATTTTAACAAAGTTGTTAGAGCAAATGCTGCTTCTGAGTTTTGACCGATAAATTTCAAAATCAATGTTACCAGCAAGCTTTTAACTCCAAGAAGAATAACCAAAGATAGAGTAGGTACATCAAATACCTAAAAGGCACAACAAATACCTCACCTGCATATGCAGGTGAGTACTTGCATGAACAAGCAGGTGAGTATATCTTACCTGCTTGAGCAGGTGTGATATAAATGTCACCTGTGGTTATGCAGAAGAGATGTTCTCACTGATATAAACATGACCTATGATTCTATTTACCAATTTTATTTTTGGGCTACTAAATTTGTATGTGTTTTTATTTTTTTGCATTGAAACTAGTACTTGGAAAACCGCTGATATGATTGGTTCTGCAATGATTAAGCTAATTGACAAAATTACTCTTAGATTCAACCAATTGGCGGTTGAAGGTTTGTTTACATGCCTACTGCCAAAATTTATGGTAGATTGAATTTGAGTGGATATTTTTTTGTGCTTTTTCCCTTTCACTGTTGTGTTATAAGTGTTTTTAGTCTTTGCTTTCTTAGATATTCATATTTGCAGCGTTTTTGTTTAAGCTTGAACAAGTATATCTAATAATTTTTTAGTTTTTTGGTTTAGTCATGTTTCATTTATGGTACTATTACAGTATAAAGAAGGCGATAGGTGGAAGATGCAATTTTTTACTCTCCCTAAATGTGAATGTCTTCAGCGGATTTGCTACGAATTAGGAAGAAGCAACAGCAATTAGAAATGTAAGTAATTTATCGACTCAATTAATTTTTCTCTAACATAGTATTGTTTAAATCCTAGTGCACCACATCCTTACATGATCTACATTATTATAGTATATTTGTAGCTTCTAATTGATTAAGTTGTTGAATATGTTGTATGTTTGTATATAAGTATAGTACTGGTGGGAATCATGTATCTCTAGGGTTAGCATGGGCAGTTGAAGATATGGATGAAGGATTTGAATTATCATAATGGCTACTTGGATGCATTCTTTATTTTTTGGATGTCAGAGAAATGGTCTAAATAGCTTTCGTATTGGATTCTGAATGCAAGTGCCAATATGGTTGCGCACGGGTAAACCAATAAGGTATCATTTTGGACTTTATTACATTGCTTTGTGTGACTTTACTGCTTTCCATTGCATTCTCTTCCATGTTTTTCTTATCTAGACACACACGCATATATATGATTCAAATCAAAAACTAAATTCACTAACAACAAACAATCCACAATTACATTCCAAATCATTAGTTCTATGCAGTCTCAAAAAGTTTTAAACCATTTTTTTGTTAACAAACGAGAAGAGAAAATTTTGATTACAAAACAAACCTTCGAAAGTAATTGGACTGTTTTTGGAGAAATCCAAATTATTTAGTCATGTACAGAATATGAACAACATCAACTTTGATTAAATATGGTATTCTGAAGGACAAAACGTGCACATAAAACAACAAAGAATATAAAAAAAATACACATCACAATTTACAGTACGATAAAATTTGAAGAAGAGATAACTTAGAATATTTTGTTGTAGTCACTGAGAGAACCCTTAAGGTTAGAATAGAGTCCATAGAGTGAGTATTGCTTTAAATTGGAAACTTCGTACCAGGAATTGAAGGCAACTTGATGTTTATCCGTACCTGAAAAAGCAGTTTGTATACCAATGCTACAGTCCACTATGCCACCTTGGTTTTGACTTTTGCAACTTGAAGTTTTAATGGCACAGTTTTGCTTATTTAAGCACACAAAGTTTGATTTATATGTATAGGCATGTATTATACATTATTACATGTAGTGAATATTGATTTCATTTAATTATAAATATCCTTCAGATATTTTCATTTCAGTTTTACACATTTCATAAACACTGACATTTAATTATAAATATCCTTCAGATAACGAATCAAATGGAAGTAGGCAGGGTATGCATCTGAGTATAAAACTGTAATATGTATAAGTTTATTTCCCCTGTTCTTCTCTGTGACTTGTACGTGTATCTTAAGAAATCAAGTTGATGTATATATATATCTAAACATTTATGTTTGTATAATTTGAAATGAATCTATTTTTGAATGTAAAATATACATTACCAAACCATTAGAGCTCTACCTACAAAATTTAAAATCAAAACCTAACTGCATCATCTCTGATGCATTACAACCTCGGGCACATGAGGTCTCTCAAAGTCTACAAATTCCAAGACTGTCATTCTACAGTGTGTGTGTTCCTTCACACTCTTGTCTGCACACAACATGCATGAGCATAACATATTTACCAACATTATAGACAATAATGAAAATTTTATAGTTCCAGGTTTACCAGATAAGGTCGTTATCAGTAAAGCACAGCCACCTCGTTTTTTTTTGAAAGAACAGTCACCTCAATTTTTTGTAATGCCAGAATATGAAAAGGTTGGGAAGATGATGAGAGAAGCTGATGGGATTGTAGCGAATACTTTTGAAATGACGGAGAATTTTTACATTAGGGAGTATGCAAAAGCTACTGGGAAGCAGGTTTGAGCAATTGGACCAATTTTCCTTAATGGAAAAATGATAATGATATGCGTGTGGGGAGACAAGGCATCGGTTGATGCTAGACTGTTTTTAAGTTGGCTTGTGCCTGCAGCCCATATATGAGCTACGTAGAGAACATATTCAAATGTTCAGGTGAACATATGATATATAATTCATATATCAATAGCGATCACTCAATCAAAAAAATAAGCTAACTGGAATCCATAGTCACAAATATAAATATAATAAGAAAAATATACACACACACTATTATAAACTTATAAGTATACAAATATTATTACTGTGTTGTGTAAAGAATAGTAGGGGAGCTTGGTTTTGGAACGTGAAAGGGAAGAAACCCATGCGTGAGTTATGTGTGATTAAATGGAATCTATCTTGTATGCTATAATAGACATTAATTCTGTTCATATTAATACATGTTTCTGTATTTGACAGGCCTTATAATATTTTTGTTGATTGAAGTGGAAATTATTAAACTGAGGTGATTATTTACAGAGTTTACATTACAGAGTTCATATACATGTATTAATAACTATTGTATTCAAGGTTACATAATAGATATTGTTAACTGTCCTTTATATGAAGTATTCTCAAAATAAGTTACTGTTTTTTGTTTCATTTGCAGAAAAAAGATGCATTCAAGCTTTGTACATACTCGCAACCAGAGAAAGGCAGATGAGGAATCTCAGAAGTACAAGTCAAAGCAGAAGTATAATCCAAAGAAAAAGGTTAAGATTCCAGCTGGTGCTTGCACTGACAGTGAAGAACCAACAGTCAACGCTAAGAAGCAAGCCATTGTTTGCAATTAAGACAAAGAACAAGAGCCGCCTGTTACCCCCTCCGACCCAAATGAAGAAGGACTTCGCTCAGAAAATGAAATCCTTCCTGAACCAACAATGGAGATGATTGAAGTGTGGTCGAAGTGCATTTGTACTGAACTATAGTGATATGTAATTGCTTTTGTTTGTGTTATTGTGGTTCATTGAATGTGTTATTTTTGAATGTGTATGTGTTTATATATTACGTTATTGTATAAGTTTTGAAGTACTTGAATTGGAGGCGAAATCAGATGTAGTCGTGGAATAGCAGGCAATAAAATCGAAACATACGGTGGCGGAGAAAAACGCCACCAAAAATATTTTTTTGTAGCATTTAAAAAGCGCTACAGATTCAGCAATTATAGTAACTCAGATAATCTCCGTGGCGTTCAAAAAACGCTGCAAAAAATAATAATAAGTGCAACAAAAAAATAAGATAGTAAACAGCACCTTTTCGGTGGCGTTTCTTAAACGCTATAAAAAAGATCTTTAGTAACGTTTAAAAAATGCTGCCAAAAATTTATTTATAGTGGCGTTAAAATAAATGCAATAAAAAATCATGGATTTTTAGTCGTATGTTTTCTAGCGGCGTTTATCAGAACGCCACCAAAACTTTTTGTAGCGTTTTTTGAGCGCCACTAAAAATCAAATTTCTCGTAGTGATCGTATAACTTATAAATATCATAATTTCTTCATACCAAGTCGAAATTGGACGAAACAAATTGCATTGAGTTCTTACTTAGGAGCACTACGCAATGAAGCTGGATTGGTTTGATATGGAGCTGTTAGGAATTTTAAGTATAATTAAACGTCGGTTCAATTTTATTCGAAATAAAACGCTGCAACGACTATTGGAATCAAAGTGAATAAATCTCACTCACTTTTGGATTGCTAGTTCAATTTAAAATGTTGAAAATTTAATTATTGGTTGATTGGATGATTTGATAATTATTATTATCAGTTGGATGTTATAGTATATATAGTAGTATATATTAGTAGTTGGATTGATATTTCCCGCCTATTGGAGCGGATGAGACCCTATGCGCCCGCATAATAGCGGATGATCCTATATTACCATAATATCCCGCCTCGATGCAGGATTGGTATTTTATGTTATCTAATATCTGTGGTTGCAGGGAAACAGGTTGGAGGGATCCAACTGGATTCCTCAAAAATGTTGAATTCGATTTCATATATAGTGATATATGATATGTTTGAATAATTTTAGATAGATTATAATGTGATTTGAATTTATTAGATGTTAGGGTAGCATTGGCCTAGATTTTGGTATTTTAAAATACCACAAATATATATTTTTTAATTTGAAAAGTTATTAAAAAGGGATTTTGGAAGTAAAATATTTATTAATAGAATTTAATTTAGAAATCGATTTACAATGGATTTGAGTGACTTGAAATCATTGTAAACTGGAAATGAGACTATGGGATTTATCAACAATGTTTATAAAAAAAGTGAAATGATTATCACTTGATAAATTAAAGATATAAATTCACGGTAAGAATTTATAATGAGATGGGTAAATCAGTTTAAAAAGAAATGATAGATTTTACTTTTAGAAATGTGAAAAAGGGATTTATAAAATTGGGGATGTAAATCGATTGGTGATAAATCGAGAGAGATTTATAAATATTAGATTGGTTATATTGATATTGAAAAAAAAATTATCGAGAAGTTGAGTTTGTTTTAAAAAGAGGATTTTTAATTATTAAACTATGTAATTTAAAAATGTTTTAGCATAAATATATTTTAGAAAGTTAGTTATTTAATTATTTTTAAATTGTCAAAATGAATTATAAGTTTTGTAAACAAGTCTTGAAAGTTGATTATAATTTTATTAATGAATCAGAATTTATTATTATTTCAAAGTTATGTAATTGTTTTAATTGTTTAAAAGTATATTTAATTATTAAATAAAGTTTTCGAAAAGTAATGGTATACTTTCATGGCAGAAATCGGAGGCAGAGATTGCCTGTAGTTAAGTTTGGATTTCTTTGGGATAGAGACGTAATCAATGAGCTGTGAATCCATGATTTATATCGCATGGTGCTTTCCATATTTATTTTAAAAAGTTTTCAAATATTTTTAAAAATAATGGTTTCCACGTTATCATTAGAGGACAATGAGCATTCTAAGTGAAAATTCCTTAAAAAGGTAATCGTAGCCTCAAGCCTCGTCAACCAGAATGACTGAAATCAGGGGAGAAGCAGCAAGGCTAAGTGGGTCGCATCCAATTAGGGTATGTTATCACCATTCTAGATACCCTCGGATATATTATTAATTGTGGATATAGTGGTGCATGGAAAAAGAGCTCTCGATAAAGGTGGGAACACCTGGGGTGGTAACATATTCGGTTCTATCTAGGTTAGGCATAGGGCTGGTCTTGTGTTGTTGGGGATCCCGGCGAGGTCCTCTGTACATTTTTCTAAATGTGTACTTTGATAGGTGGGTCTCCAGTGCCTAGTCATTGTATGGAATCCATTCTCTAATACGTGCCTTTACGGTTTTGGTTGTAGAGCCTAGTATGCTAAAATTTAATTAATGTAACAATTTTGGCTAGTTGAATAAGCATTTGTGCTTAGACGCTTTTGTAATATTAGATGATTTTGATATAAAATATTTTGGTTATCATAAGGGAAAAATCCGTCATGTTTATTTGTGACGCGGTCTTACGAAATACCTTTGTTTTTCAAAGGATTTTGATAGCTTTAATAAATTAAAATTGAGTATGTTTTCTCATGCTGGTTTTCCAGACTGACTCGAGTGTTATTTTATTATAATGCTCGGGTCAGACTAAGTATTGCAGATTCAGGTTAGGATGTTATAGAACTCAGAAGACGAGCTGGATGACGAAGACGTATTGCACATACTTGATTATATGCCACTGTGTATTATAGGTTGTATATTCAGCACTTGTGAGGACAAGTTATTATAACTGTCCAGTATTGAGTTGTTGATTTATGTGCTCTGATGATGGTATTTACAAATAACAATTATAGCTCTTTTTTGTAAAGACATGTTACTATCTATTATATATTGTTCTGCTGCGTTTGTGAGATTCTGTGTTGTTGTTCTATTTTTTTCTTCTATCTCTTTCTTCTTTAACCCTAGCAATCAGGCTTTTAGCACTTGAATATTCGGCATGTAATATAGTAAACGTATTGATGTTAATTTTCGAGGTTCGAAAATCTAGGTCGCTAGAGTTTATGACCTAGTCCATGACTGGAAATTGTGTGTGGTGGATTGTGATTGCCATCAGTTGGAGTATGTGAATGATGATTGCCTATGGTTGATGCACTGTGGTCTGACGCTACTGCCTTCTAACTGAATATGTCCCTTTCAAATTGCAAAGGTATGCTTGGTAAGGACACTCTTGGATTATATAACTTTTTGAGTGGTTTTGGTTTTAGATTTGTTGAATGGGAATACTTGTTCATTAAAATTACATGTCTATATATGTGTATTCTTCCTTTGCTATCTAGACATTTATAACCTTTCTGATTTGTTGGATAACCTAGAAAAGTAGATAGTGATTACCTGAAATTCAATTAGTTAGCATTATATGGTTTTGGTAGGGAAAACATAAACACCCAAAAACATTTTGACTTTAATAGTCTGGTTTAATTTTGCACAATACTTCCAGGGGAGTTTTTGACTCCAAAACTTTTATGAGGACAGCTTTAGAAAATGCATTAGGCCAAAATTTTAATGGTAAAGAAGAATGAGCAAGAAGAGTAAGAACTATCTCCACAATGTGTGTACGCTTTCTTTCAACAATTCCATTTTGTTCTAAAGTATATGGAAAAGTTGTTCTTCAGTAATTCCTTTTTTCTAAAAATGTTCTTTTAGTGGTAGAATTTCTGATCCACCGTCAGTTTGTATGATTTTTTGCTTAACATTTAGTTTGTTTTTCAACATTAGAAATAAGTTGTAACATTGAATGGTGAGTTTCACACTTTGATTTTAGAAAATAAATCCACATGTATCTAGAATAGGCATCAACAAATGATATGTAGTACTTGAACCCATAATCAGAATTTATTGGTGCAGGTCCCTATAAATCAGTGGCAATCAACCCTAGATGTTTACTATATTTGGTTTTAGAATCATTGAAAGAAATTTTATGGCTCTTACTCATTTGACAATATGTACAAATGTAAGGTATGGAGACATTATCAACAGAATACTGTTTTTATTCAACACTTGCCTTACATTCTTTACATTGGGATGACCTAGTTTATAATACCAAATATCAAATTTCTTACATTTTTCAGCATGTTTGAATTCAGTCACATTATACCAATTTCATTTACATCCATGATTTCTTGAATTAGCAATGTTGAATTGGTACAGTCCCTTAACTTCTCTACCCTGCAAGAGAATTTCTTTGGTTATGGTGTCTTTAACTAAGAAGTATTTAGGGTGGAGTTCAAAAAATACATCATTCTCTTTGGCAAACTGAGACACGCTTACTAAAAAAAAATTTCTTAAGTGGACTCTATGTAGGTTATTAAGATAAAAAAATTCTTGCCTTTGAAGTAAGCATCGCCAATAGAGTAATTTCAATAGGCTTACCATTATCCATATGTAAAGATTATTTACCTCTATACTCTTTGTTACCAAGATTCAAGTTTCTTAATTGTTGGTCACATGATTGGTTGCTCTAGGATCTGTATACAAGCTTTCATCTTGTATATCTTTTAACTTCGCCTGATTTACATTTGTTTTATCATAATGACCATTTGTATCTAATTGAGTGTTCACCATATAGCACTTGGGTTGAAATTCCTTGAACTGTTGGTATATTTTTGATGTGATGGAGCATAATTGGCATCAAATTTGAAAAAGCACATATTTGCAGTGTGACCAAACTTCTCATAAATCTGACACCTTGGCCTATTGTTGTTATTGTTCCACCTGCCACCTCTTCCTCTACCTCTGTATGTTTTCCACCTCTCTGATTGTTGCCAATTTGATTTCTTCCCTAACTATTTCTTTCTTGATTTTTGCTTTTGTTGTTACAGAAGAAAGTTGTTGAGAAATTTGATACATTTGGTTTCTTTTGCTCAATTCTACCTTCGTGATCAAGAAATATGGAATGGACATATTGGATAGTTGGAGGTCATTCCATTGATGAGCTAAAAGCAACAATATCCTCATATTCAACATCAAGTCCACTTAGTATGGAAAAGATTTGCTCATTATCAGATAGTTTGTGACCAAATGAAGCAAGTTGATCACATGATACCTTGACTTTAGTGAGGTGTTCTATCATTGACATGTTTTCCTTTTATAGATTCTGCAGTTGTTACTTATAATACATCACATTTGTTTGCACATTGAGTATTAAATACTTGCTCAATTGTTGTCCATTTTTCATGGGCAGTCTTGCATCCCACCAATTGAGGAAGTCAATTTTCACTTATCGTAAATAACAGCCAAGAACTGATTACGCTATCTTGTGTTTGATAAATAACAAATTCTTGATTGGTTACTAATTTCCCTTCATTTTCTATAGTGTATTTTGCTGGAGTGATTACAGTACGAAGAACATGGTCTTTCAGACCATAACCTCTGATTGTTGTTTCTATTTGAAATTTCCATTGGAGGAAATTTGATTCATCAAGTTGAACGTTGATGAGTTGACTTTGTGGGTTAGTTATGGATTTGATAAGTTCTTGAGTGAAATTTTGTTGAGAGGAGGTGGTTCTTGCATTTAAGGAAACTGAATTATCAATATTGCCTTCGGCCATTTGATAAAAGAATAAATAAATGTGGGTATGATGAATAGAAGGATATTGGGAGTACCACGTTGGCTATGAAATGATGAGTATTTGCTTATTGTGGTCTAAAGTCAAGGTACGGTAGTTTCAGATAATGGTGGATATTGAATTCAAATCAAGAAATTAAGATTCTTTGAATAGAATCAAATTTGATGGGAAAACTAGAAAATGAAAATGGGTATTCAAGCAAAGGCGAGGCTAGATGAAGAGAAATATGATTCTCTAATAGCGATCGAAGTGCAGTTGATCTTTAGATGATGACTTAACCTCTGATGGGGATCCTGGCACGACACTTTACTACTGTTAAGCAATTCTCTTGTTCCGGTATCAAATTAGAGTTTTGCTGAAAATATTGCTGAAAGAGAATGAAACTTGTATTGAATGTTAAATCGTAGAAGAATGATACATAGCTGATATGCGGGTATTTATAATATACAAGTTTTTATAATGTAGCATGCTGAATCAAATGACACAACCCATATACCTGCAATGTATAATAACACATATAAACTTGTTCTCTTATCTAATATCTTCATAACAAATGAGAACTTTTTTCAACATGGTTATTATGTAGGGTTAAAAGTTCTAATTGAACACCTATATCAATATCTCAAACTATTGAACCATTGGTCATTGGCATAAAGCATCAAACAAAAGGAAAAAAATATTACAGTAAGATAAATTAAGTGATTCGTATTTGTTAAATATCAATCAACAACCAAAAGTAATACCATCTTTGAACACTACTGATCCCAAACGTTGAGGTAACTGAATGCTAACCTCTTTTTTGTATCCTGATGATGAAAACATAAATTCAAATGACATTTCAAGTAATTGTTTGTTGAATTTGATTCAAAAATCCAACTTTTGATTTTTTTTTGAAACTTTGGTATTAAAAATTCTACACATATAGCACTATTATATTTTATTGTAACGACCCTGCTATTTTGAATCGTTTAAATTGACAAAAATCCACACATATCGGACTTGAATTGCTCAAAACAGCATATTGTTAATTTATATTTAGCAAAAATTAGCATACACAGTTAATAAATCAATCATGGAATCACAAATATAGGGTAATATAACAATAAGCAGCGAAATAAATAAATAGTAGTTCATGAAGCTATTACAACATCGGAGTCTAAAATAAGATATAACAGAAATCTCAAATACAAAGTAGTCTCAATACAAAAGCAAATGACAAGATTGAACATAAATAATGGAAAATAACTGAAATAACTGAAGTTGAATAGATAAGATAGATCTCTAAGAAAAGCTTCAAGCTTCAAAGGTGAGTCTCAAATGTCATGACATCCAGTCTGACTCGAGCATAATGCAAGACACAAAACATTCAAGTTAGGATTAACATTATTATGCAAGTAAATCAACTCAAGTGAAATGTCCAAGTGAAATGCAATATAACTTAAAGGATGTTTGGGATTTCATCCTTTAAGGATTCGTGGAACTGTCTACATACATAGTATAATACACTACATATATAATGTCTATAGTAAAGTAAAATATTAAAATAGCGTTAATGCATTATCCATATCCCCCTTAACACATTTTATATAAATGTCGTAGTCTATAGAGTACCGTCATTCCTCCATAAACCGAAGAACAATCAGAGGGCACTCCATATTGTACGACACAAACCAAACTCGTAGTAGCACGATAAGGCATGTGACAAGGCACGCGAAGCAATGCCCAAGGTAGGTGTAACAACCCGCATATTTATCGATTATATATTTAAATATTTTATTTAAATATTTCACCGTTCATCAGATTTTGGTCCGAAAAGCTACTTTGTGCAAACAGTCGAATTGAGACTCGAGACCACCCTCCTTGAGTTCAAAATGACGTTTGCGACCTTTTTGAGTATAAGCTTCGATATGTTTGGAGAAAGTTGATTTTTGCTACTTTTTCCCGCTTAGGGCTTTGGTTTGGGCTGAGCCAATTAACCACTTACTAACTCAGTCCCAATCCCCCTCTCCTCTTCATTACTTCATTCAACTCCTAACTCTCTAGCAAAACTGAAAATGGAGGTGGAGAGTGGAAATTAAAACTCCAAGCCCTAGCTTCCTTTGCAAATCCATCTCCTAGCTCCAAAGTTCAAGAGAACCCATTGGTAAGCATCTCCTTCTTCTTCTCCAAACATTTCTCCTTCCAATTTCATAAAATTCCTAAACCTAATTTAGGAATTGTTTCTCTTTTAAGCTTAGATTCAAGCTTCTTGTCTTGAGATTGAAGTGTGGTTGATCTTCCTTCGTCTTCAAGCTTCTCATTCATTGTTTTCGGATTCAAAGGTGAGATTTTTAATCTCACATCTATGCTTATAAATCTCTTCTATTGTTAGGTATGAATTCCTAACACTTATTCATGTGCATTTGATTTTGATTTGGATTGCTTTTGTGAATATTCCAATTTTTAGTGTTTTGAGTTCAATTCGTTAAAAATCCTAACTTTGATGTTTGAATGTGTTTTTGATTGATCATCGAGGAGCATATAGGGCCGGGTAGTCGATTGACATAAACCCTTAGCGCTGTTGCTCGTGCGAATACAATTTTGGTCAAGATTGAACCTCATTTGTAATAGGCAGGGAAGAGGCTGGAAACAGGTCCGGTCGACCGAGCCCTGAGAGCCGGCCGACCGACCTGCTTCCAATTGTGCTATGCATTTCTCTGTTTCTGGTTCGACCGACCGAGCCCTGAGAGCCGGCCGACCGACCTGCTTCCAAATGTGCTATGCACTTCTCTTTTTCTGGTTCGGCCGACCGACCCCCCTGGTTCGGTCGACCGACCTGGTGCCCCGAGCACTTCCAACCTCTGGTTCGGTCGACCGACTCAGGGAGTCCGGTCGACCGACCTGCTACTATTTGCCAGATTAGCCTATATTGCTAATTCGTTTGAATATCCAACTTTAATCGATTCGTGTTGTCTCCCTTTTGTTGTTGTCATTTATTATCGACTTTGATGACCTTTTCTTTGGGAATTTTAGATATATCCACTTTGATGGATTTGATATCGATTTCTTTGGATTTTATTCACGTTTTCGAATGTGAATCTTAGTGATTGATTGTTCCTACAATCTTCTTTGTGATTTGTCACTTTAAAAATATAAAGGTTTTCTGTACTGGTAGTAAATATCAAAACTCTTTCTTCAAATGATTTCAACACTATTTTATAACAAGGCTCGTTTTCTCAAACCGATTTCCAATCTATTAGTATATACAAACCTTTACCTCACTCGTATGAGAAATCTAATTAAACGACTTAGTAAAACGAATGGTATGAAACGCTTGCGTTTACTTTGTCGGTTAATTCTTGGACTTGTTCGATTGAAACTCTTGTGACAATTTTCTAGTGGAGATCTACAATTTGTTCGCAAATATTTAAGTTAAGCTAGTGGTTATGGGACATGAAGCTAAGCTCATATATTTACTAGCTTACTGTAATTGACACTTCCCGTTGATCATGACGATCATCTTTATGGTTTAGACTAGCAATGTGCGATGTCTCTTTGTTTGCGAGGTTAGGCTAGACACCATTTGTGTGATTCCATTCACACATACCTTTTCGGTTAGCCTAGATACCATTTGTGTGATTCCGCTCACACATACTTTTTGCTTTTTGGTTAGGCTAGACACCACTTGTGCGATTCCATTCGCACATACCTTTTCGGTTAGCCTAGACACCACTTGTGTGATTCCATTCACACATACCTTTTTGCTTTTTGGTTAGGCTAGACACCACTTGTGTGATTCCATTCACACATACCTTTTTGGTTAGCCTAGACACCACTTGTGTGATTCCATTCACACATACCTTTTTGCTTTTTGGTTAGGCTAGACACCACTTGTGTGATTCCATTCACACATACCTTTTCGGTTAGCCTAGACACCACTTGTGTGATTCCATTCACACATACCCTTTTTGCTTTTTGGTTAGGCTAGACACCACTTGTGCGATTCCATTCGCACATACCTTTTCGGTTAGCCTAGACACCACTTGTGTGATTCCGTTCACACATACCTTTTTGCTTTTTGGTTAGGCTAGACACCACTTGTGCGATTCCATTCGTACATACCTTTTCGGTTAGCCTAGACACCACTTGTGTGATTCCACTCACACATACCTTTTTGTGATTTCTGGATTTCGTGTGTTGATTTCTGGAATTTATGTTTCACCAACTTTTACGATGGGCATTGGTATATATGTCATTTATTGTGGCTTGGTGAATGAAATTAGGAGTATGACATTCCTTTTTATCTTGATTAGATTATTGTGATATTGATTAATCTCTTGTTGATTTTCAATTACTTATTTATCACAGCTTGGCATTGTGATTATTATATGTTATGTCATATCTCTTATTATATATCACTTCATCTGATATTTATAGCTAGACTGATCCGTTTATTATTTTCTTCTTAAATAATACTCGGGTCAGACTGAGATTTTACAGGTGCTTCTGCTTGACTCCTTATCGGACCATCTTCTGACTTTTGGCTAACTACCTTAGTTTAGTAGTTTTTGTTGTATACATTTGAGATATAGACTCTATGATGTATACTTATTCTTTTGTCTAGCACTTTTATCTATTCTTTTGTGATGTCGTGGATCTTATTTGACCACTACTCTGATGTACACTTTCATGTGTTATATTCATATCTATTTCCGCCTTTGTGATATGAATTATCTGTGACTGATTTATGTTATGTTTATTTCTATATTCGTTTCCGAAGACATTATAGCCACTGTGTAGTAGCTTTGAGTTTGTGTCGGCATGTCGGATTTCCACTTGAAAAGATTTGCATGTTATACTGTCTGACATATCGATGCTCGCACAAAGCAATTACACGGATGGTCGTTCCTCAACAGCCTTATTCTCCGTGCTAGTTGACAGCATTCACCGTAATGTTCTTGTCTAGCGTGGGTATAGAGGTGGGGTGTCACAGCTTGGTATCAGAGCCAAACTTTGGAACAATATAGAATAATTTAGCAAGGATCATGTCCTAAGTCTTTCTTAGGAGTCGTGCTTTAGGATTTAATTCGAGTCTTCGTACCGATTCATCCTATTTTCCTTATGATTCCTTGTTTTATCTATCAAGAATTGCTTGATATTTATCTTGAGAATAACTTTTCTCCTTCTTTCTTTTCTAAAGGAAGAGAAATGGTTAGTTCTAGCAGTCCTAGCGCTGGTCAATCCAGTAGCCCTTCTCTGGATGGCGCATTCATGTCTGCCCAACAACTTTTGGATCTTGTAAAGAATCAAGAGTTTATCTGTGCTTTGAGTAAGAACCCGGAAATGGTTCTACCTTTGAAACTTGAAGTTTCTTTCAATCAGCTTGTGGATGTTGCTCTTCTTCATGGAGAGGTTGGTAAAGGAAGTGTTTGTGATATTGGGACTTCCAAGAAGAGGCATATTAAGTTCAAGAGCCTTAATCCCAATAAGAGAGTGAAGCAAACTACTTTTGTAGCAAATACTCCAATCCCTAATCGTGGAGGATGCTACAATTGTAATTCTATGGAACACTATGCGAATATGTGTCCAAAACCCCATTCTTGTCGTTATTGCAAGAAACCGGGTCATCTTTTATCTGCGTGTCCCAAACTTTTGAACAAGGACATGAGAAAGCTAAATATTGTGCAAGCCCCTAGCAATACTTCTCTTGGTCAAGGTATTTCTCATTCAATCCTTGATGACATTTGCTTTATGATTTTCTTGTTCGTGTTCTTTTTGATATGGGTTTCATCTCATTGTTTTTATATCAAAAGAACTTGAAGATTCTTTTCTTTGAAAATATTTTGGGCTTGATGACTTCTTTGAGAATTGTGAATCCGGATGGTAGATCCGCAACACTCAATTTGCTTTTATTTGATGTCGAAAATTATTTTATGTGATTTTTCCTTCCGAGCCGATTACTTAGGCTTCGGAATTGATTTTTTGAAAGGATCGGCTTAATCATTGTGAAGCCCATATCCTATTTTTCGAGTGGAC
This sequence comes from Allium cepa, assembly GCA_030765085.1. NCBI lineage: Eukaryota > Viridiplantae > Streptophyta > Magnoliopsida > Asparagales > Amaryllidaceae > Allium > Allium cepa. Next base: position 844,247,550 of record CM060928.1, on the reverse strand, counting down.
TATTCATCTTCGACATTTTCAATCTGTTAAGCAGATTTCTATTTTTCCTTTATGATTTTGATTCCAACTTGATGGCATCATTTTATTCCTTAAGCTCACTTATAAGGAAAGTGTTATTTCTCTCATTCATGTAGTTTGAGAAATTTTCCGGTATTTTTGAGTTTGTCTTAGGATTATCACCTAAGAAATCTTTTGTGTGGTGTTAAGGTCTTTCTAGTTCGACCTTGCCACCGATTTTCGTTTGCTACGAGTTGCGAAAATTAGCATTCCACTTACCGCATTCCGCACTCGTTATGATTCTTATGAATGACTTATTATGTCATTCAATTTGTCCAGCTTATTTCATCCATTTTATAAATCGAATATTCTATGAATATTTCGATGAGACTATTCTTGTATTTACTGATTTTGGATGAAAATAGTAATTTAAAATTTTGCAAATCTTTTTCATAAGATTTATTTATAAGCAAAACTGGATTTTGTTCTTGAAATGAACAAAGAATATTCTTAAAACTTTTTAAGAGATTTATTTATCCTATAAAAGATGATTTTGTGATTGTATTGCCCGTTGAGTGCTTTAAGAATTTTGGTCGATGCACTTGATCAACGTTATCGATAGGAATTTCCTAAACGCTTTGATGAGACAATCAGACACAGTATATTAACTTGAAAATAGTAAAATTTTCTAGAATGATTATTACATAATGATAAATGTAATTTTGAAAGTTTTAACTTTTCAGGAAAGAAAATTATTTAAAAGAAATTCTTTCTTCTTGATACTTTTATTCTTGTGGTTCCTGAAGGGGAACCAAGACTTTGCTATTTGTACTGATACTAGTCGTATTGGTTTGGATGTCATTCTCTTGCAAAAGAGAACGTGCTATCACTTGTGCTTCTAAATCATTATAGCCTATCGAGACTAGATATGCCACTCATGATCTAGTGCTCGCGGTTATTGTTTTTACTTTTGGAATTTGGCATCATCATATTTGGATGAGAAATTGTTTCTCTACCTCGATCATAAATCTTTGGAATAATTATTTTCTCATATGGAACTCCATGTTGACTCGAGTTCCTGACATCTTATGATCTTGATATTCTTTTTATTCCTGGAAGGGAAATCATGTTGCCAATACGTTTTGTCGTAGGCAACAAGTGGTTGATTCTTTGATGATGTCTGAAGGGAATTATCTCTTTATCAAGTTCATCGAACGTTTTGATGTACTTCGTTTTATTGAGTTTCATCTCACTTCTTTTTATGGACTTGCGTCCGATGTTCTTTTATGGTGTTCGGTTCATCGGATGTACAATTATTATACTACATCGATGTTCCATCTTATCTGGATCAATGGATGTACCATTATTTTACTGCATCGTTGTTTCGGTTTATCGGTTCATTGGACGTACCGATTTTGGTACTACGTCGGTGTTCCGAAATTATTCGGGCTTTGGTTCATTAGACGTACCGTTTTTATACTACGTCGTTGCACCAGCTCAATTTTCTGATATTCATTACGTTTTCCACGTCTTTTAACTACGGAAATGCTTTTATGTTTTCGATTTTTATTCTTGAGCCCGGTGTTATTGAGGGATTGAAGTTTCACCAAATTTGACTTTTGAACAACATTCTATTCGCATCATTGCTTTGGAGGTTGAGCGCCTTCGATATAAAGATATTCTTTTTGATAAAAGTTCAATGGTTCTCAAATCCTAAGGATTGCTCATGTGAAATCTTGAGAATTCATCGAACGAAAACTTTCGGATTTACTCCTTCGTGCTCTTTATGGAGAACTTCTTGATTCAAATTCTCTTTTGTGTTGATATGCTTCTAAGGTTGTTACTTCTTATTTTCTTCTTAAGTATTGCGAGGACGCAATTTCTTTAAGGAGGGGAGTCTGTAACAACCCGCATATTTATCGATTATATATTTAAATATTTTATTTAAATATTTCACCGTTCATCGGATTTTGGTCCGAAAAGCTACTTTGTGCAAACAGTCGAATTGAGACTCGAGACCATCCCCATTGAGTTCAAAATGACGTTTGCGACCTTTTTGAGTATAAGCTTCGATATGTTTGGAGAAAGTTGATTTTTGCTACTTTTTCCCGCTTAGGGCTTTGGTTTGGGCTGAGCCAATTAACCACTTACTAACTCAGTCTCAATCCTCCTCTCCTCTTCATTACTTCATTCCAACTCCTAACTCTCTAGCAAAACTGAAAATGGAGGTGGAGAGTGGAAATTAAAACTCCAAGCCCTAGCTTCCTTTGCAAATCCATCTCCTAGCTCCAAAGTTCAAGAGAACCCATTGGTAAGCATCTCCTTCTTCTTCTCCAAACATTTCTCCTTCCAATTTCATAAAATTCCTAAACCTAATTTAGGAATTGTTTCTCTTTTAAGCTTAGATTCAAGCTTCTTGTGTTGAGATTGAAGTGTGGTTGATCTTCCTTCGTCTTCAAGCTTCTCATTCATTGTTTTCGGATTCAAATGTGAGATTTTTAATCTCACATCTATGCTTATAAATCTCTTCTATTGTTAGGTATGAATTCCTAACACTTATTCATGTGCATTTGATTTTGATTTGGATTGCTTTTGTGAATATTCCAATTTTTAGTGTTTTGAGTTCAATTCGTTAAAAATCCTAACTTTGATGTTTGAATGTGTTTTTGATTGTGCATCGAGGAGCATATAGGGCCGGGTAGTCGATTGACATAAACCCTTAGCGCCGTTGCTCGTGCGAATATAATTTTGGTCAAGATTGAACCTCATTTGTAATAGGCAGGGAAGAGGCTGGAAACAGGTCCGGTCGACCGAGCCCTGAGAGCCGGCCGACCGACCTGCTTCCAAATGTGCTATGTACTTCTCTGTTTCTGGTTCGGCCGACCGAGCCCTGAGAGCCGGCGGACCGACCTGCTTCCAAATGTGCTATGCACTTCTCTGTTTCTGGTTCGGCCGACCGACCCCCCTGGTTCGGTCGACCGACCTGGTGCCCCGAGCACTTCCAACCTCTGGTTCGGTCGACCGACTCAGGGAGTCCGGTCGACCGACCTGCTACTATTTGCCAGATTAGCCTATATTGCTAATTCGTTTGAATATCCAACTTTAATCGATTCGTGTTGTCTCTCTTTTGTTGTTGTCATTTATTATCGACTTTGATGACCTTTTCTTTGGGAATTTTAGATATATCCACTTTGATGGATTTGATATCGATTTCTTTGGATTTTATTCACGTTTTCGAATGTGAATCTTAGTGATTGATTGTTCCTACAATCTTCTTTGTGATTTGTCACTTTAAAAATATAAAGGATTTCTATGCTAGTAGTAAATATCAAAACTCTTTCTTCAAATGATTTCAACACTATTTTATAGCAAGGCTCGTTTTCTCAAACCGATTTCCAATCTATTAGTATATACAAACCTTTACCTCACTCGTATGAGAAATCTAATTAAACGACTTAGTAAAACGAGTGGTATGAAACGCTTGCGTTTACTTTGTTGGTTAATTCTTGGACTTGTTCGATTGAAACTCTTGTGACAATTTTCTAGTGGAGATCTACAATTTGTTCGCAAATATTTAAGTTAAGCTAGTGGTTATGGGACATGAAGCTAAGCTCATATATTTGCTAGCTTACTGTAATTGACACTTCTCGTTGATCATGAGGATCATCTTTATGGTTTAGACTAGCAATGTGCGATGTCTCTTTGTTTGCGAGGTTAGGCTAGACACCATTTGTGTGATTCCATTCGCACATACCTTTTCGGTTAGCCTAGACACCATTTGTGTGATTCCGCTCACACATACCTTTTTGCTTTTTGGTTAGGCTAGACACCACTTGTGCGATTCCATTCGCACATACCTTTTAGGTTAGCCTAGACACCACTTGTGTGATTCCATTCACACATACCTTTTTGCTTTTTGGTTAGGCTAGACACCACTTGTGTGATTCCATTCACACATACCTTTTCGGTTAGCCTAGACACCACTTGTGTGATTCCATTCACACATACCTTTTTGCTTTTTGGTTAGGCTAGACACCACTTGTGTGATTCCATTCACACATACCTTTTCGGTTAGCCTAGACACCACTTGTGTGATTCCATTCACACATACCCTTTTTTCTTTTTGGTTAGGCTAGACACCACTTGTGCGATTCCATTCGCACATACCTTTTCGGTTAGCCTAGACACCACTTGTGTGATTCCGTTCACACATACCTTTTTGCTTTTTGGTTAGGCTAGACACCACTTGTGCGATTCCATTCGCACATACCTTTTCGGTTAGCCTAGACACCACTTATGTGATTCCACTCACACATACCTTTTTGTGATTTCTGGATTTCGTGTGTTGATTTCTGGAATTTATGTTTCACCAACTTTTACGATGGGCATTGATATATATGTCATTTATTATGGCTTGGTGAATGAAATTAGGAGTATGACATTCCTTTTTATCTTGAGTAGATTATTGTGATATTGATTAATCTCTTGTTGATTTTCAATTACTTATTTATCACAGCTTGGCATTGTGATTATTATATGTTTATGTCATTTCTCTTATTATATATCACTTCATCTGATATTTATAGATAGACTGATCCGTTTATTATTTTCTTCTTAAATAATACTCGGGTCAGACTGAGATTTTACAGTGCTTCTGCTTGACTCCTTATCGGACCATCTTCTGACTTTTGGCTAACTACCTTAGTTTAGTAGTTTTTGTTGTATACATTTGAGATACAGACTCTATGATGTATACTTATTCTTTTGTCTAGCACTTGTATCTATTCTTTTGTGATGTCGTGGATCTTATTTGACCACTACTCTGATGTACACTTTCATGTGTCATATTCATATCTATTTCCGCCTTTGTGATATGAATTATCTTTGACTGATTTATGTTATGTTTATTTCTATATTTGTTTCCGAAGACATCATAGCCACTGTGTAGTAGCTTTGAGTTTGTGTCGGCATGTCGGATTTCCACTTGAAAAGTTTGCATGTTATACTATCTGACATATCGATGCTTGCACAAAGCAATTACACGGATGGTCGCTCCTCAACAGCCTTATTCTCCGTGCTAGTTGACAGCATTCACCGTAATGTTCTTGGCTAGCGTGGGTATAGAGGTGGGGCGTCACAGTAGGATACTACCATTTTGTGGACCGGACTGGTGGTAATGCATAGCAGCTACTACCGCCCACCTCGAGACATGCTCTCATAATCCAAGGTGCACCCAATAAAATCACAAAGTAATAGAATGCTATCAAAGAAGCATGCTTGATCGGAGGTGCGACCTCACTTGGCCCGGCATGGCTCCTATTTTAGTCACATCAAGCTGACCCGAGGGGGTCAGGGCTGCGTTCATACCTCATACAAAATCATTTGCCAAACCATCCTGCTTTGTTCTAGATTCTACACCACATGCACAGCTGTTAAAGTGGTTTTCGGTATTGGCAGAGAGTATGACAATATCTTATCCCGGTCTCTTTGACAACCAAACGCTTATTTCACACCGTGGTCATTTTCATTTTAAACAGTTCATACTTCGTATCAAAATATCATATTCATTTCAAAATCATATCACTTTCGAAATCATTTTTCACTTTAAATCATAACAATTCCAACATAAACTGTTTGAATATTGAAAATAGTTTATATATTGAATAGTTATACATTAAAATAGTTTATATTTAAAATAGGTTATAGATTAAAATAGTTTATATATTAAAATTGTTTATATATTAAAAAGAGTTTATATTGAAAATAGTTTCACTCTAAAATTGTTTCTTCCAATTTCACAAATCAATTCATATCAACTTTTAGTTCCAAGAGTCAATTTAAATAAATCTCAATTCAACAATTTCAGTTAAAAAGGTTAAAGGTTCAATTCAAATTCACATTAAACCATGTTTAATGTAACATCTCGTCTTTTTGTACGTTTAAATAGACGATAAACCACACATATTAGACTCAAACCATACAGAAGGACGAATTGTTATTGGGTGAATAAGAAAAAGAAGAGAAAGAAAAACAAAACAGAATCTTGCAGCGAAATGAAAAAAAAAATCAAATAACATTTCATGTAGCTGTTTACAAAACATTTGATTATACTAATACAATATAGAATCAGAGTTACACATACCAGTGAATAATAAATAACAATGCAGCGGAACAGTATAAATGTAGTGGAATGATACAATAAATAATAGTAATATAATCTTCGTCTTCGTCTTCCAGCAATAAAGTCTTCAAATCCTGAAATGCTCAGGTTGGCCCGACCGAATTGAAAAGACAAAACACTCGGGTCAGAACCAAAAGATCTTATGTAAGTTAAATCAACGGTAAATAGTATGAGTGGAACGGCATCAGAGATGTTTACGGGATTTGACATCTTTTATCCAGTGTCTAACGTGAGTGCAGTAACTTAAGAGATACTCGTAATTCACATCTCCTAAGGATCCATTAAACTATTTACTATATAGTAATATTTCGCTATTATAATAATGTCTATAGTAAAATAAACTTACTTTTAAATAGCGTTAAGGCTTTACATTTTCCACCTTAACACATAATAGTCCCAGTAGTCCATCCAATATCATGGTCCCTCCTGATCGGGAAGCCACTAGAGGATACCACACGGGCTACGGGAGAAAAACCAAACTCGTACAAGGCGCGCTAGGGTAGGTGGCACGGCACACAAGGCAATGCCAGGGTAGATATACCAATTACGCATCCGGGCTGGTGATAACTTGCAGCAGCTACTACCGCCCACCTCGAGCCACACCCCCAAAAATCAAAAATCAAAAGTGGCCACCAAATCAATCCAAAGTCAGAATATAATATCGAAGGAGTGTGTCCGATAAAAGGGGCTAGCTCCTTGGCCCAAGCATCGCTCCTGTTTTTGCCACTTTATGCCAACTCACGGGAGTCGGGTCCACGTATATACCTTGATAGTACGTCGCCACCATTCTACTTCATTCTGGAATCTCCACCACGTACACGGTTGTTAAAGTGGTTTTCGGTATCGACAGAGAGTATGCCCATATCCGATCTCGGTCTCTTCCATAACCAATCGTTATTATAACACCGCAGTCATTTTCAAAATAGTTTATACTTTAAAACCAAAATAGAATTGCCTTTTCAAAGCCAAATCAATACGATAACAATTTCACTTAAAATATATCCTTTCTAAAACCATAACACTTTCAAAATTATAATATTTCGAAACCAAGCGCTTGAAATATAACCTTTCAAAACATAATACTTTGAATTTCATAGCTTCTAAACCATAACTTCTACCACTTAAACGGTTTGGATATTCAAACAGTATATAAATAAAATAGTTTGAATTTAAAATTACTTTATAAAGTAAAATAATTTCCTCGACTTCACAAATTTATTAAATCTCAATTCATAACTTTTAACTCACTTTCAGTTTTCAATAAACCATTTCAATTTATATCGATTTCAAATATAGATTCGAACCTCCAAATAAATCAATAGATTTCAAAGCTTTCAATATTCAATACTTCAAAACTAAATATATATATATATATATATATCAAATTCAGTTTACTATTATTTAGTTTTGAAATATTTACTTAATAATTCCAATATCATTCAAATAAACTCCGATTTCAAATAACTGAATATTTCCCTCACTTTATTCAACTTGATATATTCATTTATATAACCTTAAACAAAAATCAAGTTAAAATCATATTCTTTAAAATCTCAAATTCAATGAGTCCCAAATCGATTTTTATTAAATAAAATTCTCAGTTAAATAAAATTTCATATCATTTTCCAATTTATCTTTCAACCTTAATTTATTGAAATCATTATAAATTCTATATTAAAATATAATTTGAATAAATACTTAACCCTATTATAATTTAAATAAAATCAAACTTTATTATTAACCTCATTTATATCAACAAATTTATACATAGCTCAAGTCAAAAATTTGACTATATATATAAAATAACATTTGTGTAATATCTAAAATCAATATTTATATAAAACCATGTATTTCTTTTCAAAAACCATAGAAATCAATTCAAATTATTTTTTATATATAGACCACGGTGTCTGTATATAATTTTTTATCCTTTGGTCAAGTGATACAGATATTTATCATTTCAATCCGTAATTTAAATCGTAAATACGGTTGTATATCATTTCAAACTGCAATCCCGAAAAAATAAAAATGAATCCATAACAAACTTGCAGATTACAATGATATAAAATAAAACATCCATTCATCCATCAATAATCAAACATTTATCACAATCATTATCCAATTCAATCAATAACATCAATATAGAACAGAATTAAATAACAAGTATTTACTAGCAATTTATATTCAATAATAAATTAAATAACTATTTTATCTAAACAAATTCAAATAAACTGATATGATGATTCAAAACATGCCAAATACTCATAAATAAATTTCTAATCACCTCATAAATCAATTTAACAAACATAAGAAATTCTATAAGTTGTGAGTGGGTTAAAACACTCACATTTATAGGAATTTGAAAATAATAGACTTCTAATCAATAGCTCCGCTCTATGTTTCGATAGTCTCCTTCTTGATTGATAGTTTTGTTCCGTAATTTTGCTTTTATTTTGATTTACTTTAATTTTCCTCCTTATTATATTAATGTATATATGTATGTATGTAATTTTAAAAGGCTGGAAAAAAAGATTTGAAAAAGAAGAGTTGAAAAAAGAAAAGGATTAAAATAAGAAGAACTGAAAATGAACGAGAAAATCAAGATTTGAAAAGAAAGAATAAAGTTTGAAATAGAAAAAAATTTGAGAAGAAGAATATTTGAAGAGGAAGGAAATATTAAAATGAGAGATAATAAGGAGATTTGAAGAAAAAAAAGATTAGAATGGAGGCTGGGGTTTCATTTGCATCATATCTTATTTATAACGTTAGAGTTAGGTTTAGGGCCAAAGAGATTTGAAAAGAGAGGCCGCTATTAATTAGAAATAAATGAAATGATGTTTCAGTAAAATGAAGTTGAAAAATGAACGAAAAAAGATAGTAAATATGAACAAACTTGGTATTGATATATAGTAAATATGAACAACCTTTTTAAAAGTAGCAGGTATTAAAAGGAGGTGAATAAAAGAATAAATATATGAAAAGTAATTCATGTTTGCAAAATCGAAAAGCTTCGGACAATGTAAATGGAAAGAATTAATGGAGCAAATTGGGAAATAATGAAAAGAATGCGGCAATTATTAATTAGAAAGGGAATGAATGGACCAACTTTACACTGTAAACAAACTTTTAGAATTCAAATTCCAAAAACAACCGTTCACTTAATTAATTTTGTTAACCCTAAACATACCAAAATAAACATCCTTTAAAGATTTAATTAACACACAATAAATGAAAATAAATTCTCTACACAAATTTGTGTCATTAGTTAAAATAATATACAGCATTAAAAAAAATTCATTTCTCCCTCTTTGTGATTAGATTGGGAATTAAACAAACATGTTAACATTTTGATTGAATGTTTTACAAGGAATGCATTAACATACATTTAAAATATGATAGCATAAACAAGGTAATATAAACAGGTGTATAATATATATATATATATATATACATCTTTATCGCCACTTATAGTTTACATTCATAAATAAAAGGTATAAAAATAATCCACGTAATGAGGCAATGAATGTAAGAGTAAATTAAAAAAGTGAAGATGGAAAGGTAAATTATGTTGCAATTAAGATCTAATAATGTCTTTGAAAAGGAAATAGTCAAGTGTAAATCTATTTTTTCCCCTTTATCATCTCCTATTAACATTTAATTTAATAACATATGAGATTTCAAACCTAAATAGTCTTTATTTTAATGATCTAATTGGATCTAAAACATAAGTTTAAATTTAGGTATAAACATATATGTAGTAAATTAGCATTAAATTTTGAAACATGAACTGAATTAATTGAAAATAAATCACCCAATTTATTTCAAGGTATGTTTACAATTGACGTCTTCCCACTTTTTAATTAAAAGATTACAATCGCATTAATTGTCACTGATTTCTAAGGTAAAAATGAATGAGACAATTCAATTCCTTTTTATAGTAATTTAACGTATTTACGGAAATATTGTATACAAACCAAATGGTATTAATTTCTTATTTCTATAATAAATTTTTCAGCTGCCAACATTTCAAATAAATAAACATATGATTTTTTATTTAGTAAAGAAACATATATTATTATTATTTTTTTGACATTTATTACTCCAATCAATTGGAATTTACATTCATATGGTCATTTATTTTCTTCCTTATTAAACTTTACAATTATTTCGAATTTAAGCTCTACAATTGCATTCCTAATTAGCTTTACCATTACAATTGATTGAAATAACATTAACAATTGTCAATTTCATTCAATCAACATCAACAATCACATTCATACTTTATTATCAACCAACAAATATTATAATTACTTACCTATCACTGATTTTATCAAATTATAGTTTATTACGCATTATTTCATCAATTAATATAACTTTTAATTTATTTCCTAATTTACTATTTACAATCAATTATAACCTTACAATTGTTTCAATTAATTGGGATTGCACTAAATTAGTTATTTATTAACTTTCATTAACATTATTACCTTTCATCCCCGTTACTAATTCATAAAAAAAAATTCCTTTCAGATTTAATTACCAACATCTTGTTAAATTAAAAAATTTAAACATCGACAATTACGGGTAATTACATTTAATTTACATAACTACTTCCAATTTAATAAGTTTCAAAGTTTAAATATTCAAAGAATTTTCAATAACTCGGTTTGATAAATTTCATTTATATTTCAAAATTCAAATTTTACTTTATTCACATTTGAAAATATTCACTTAATCGTTTTTAATAACATTTAAATAATTTTCTAGATTACAAATTTAAATCATTAAATATTCAATTTCGGTTTTATTTAAATTTGAAAATATTCACTTAACCACCTTTAGTTAAACATATAAATAGAATCTCAAATTACAAATTTAAATCAAAATTAAATATTCAAATTCAATTTTATTTAAATTTAAAATATTCATTTAATCCCCTTTAATCAAAGTTAAGTTATCAAGTTATAGAAACATATCTTTAAATCTCAAAATCAATAAGTTCCAAATCAATCTTTATTTAAATTCGGTTATTAACCAATTTAAATTTCAAGTCAACTTTAATTTATCTTTCCAATCTCTATTTATTAAAGTTATTACAAAATCTATTTAAAGATATTAACACAAATTTTAAATAAATATTTAAACATATTATAAATATATAAAAATTATTATAAAAATCTATTTTAAAATATTTATATAAATTGTAAATAAATATTTAAAACATATTATACATATTAGTTAAATTAAATTCTTATTGAATCATATTATATTAATTATTAGTAAATTAATTCTTACTATTATCAAATCTTATTTTATATATTTTAAAAAATAATAAAGTTATAAGTAAAAATTTATAATTTACATTTTAAAACTTAACTTATAATTTTAAAATTTCTAAAACATATAGTTTTAAAAATCTAAATTTTATACATATATTAAAATTAAAGTATCTTTATATAAATACACGTATATTTCTCCTTTTAAAAATTTGGAAATCATTTAAAAATAGACCAATAGTGTTCGTATATAATTTTCTATCCTATAGTCAAGTGATACGGATATTTATCATTCCAATCTGCAATAATTAATATTTACGGGTATATATCATTTCAACCCGCAATCTCAAAATTTCAAAATCAATAAAATAGCTTGGGTTTATCATTTTAACACATAATGATTTTCCTTAATCTATAATATCGTTCGGGTATGTATCATTTCAACCCATAGGGATTTTCTAAACCAGCAAGAAACTTGTAGTGTGAGAACAATAAAATAATAGCATACATATCAATAGTAGGCATATATCATAATTAACAATCTAAATATAATATATTTAGCAGGTTATGGTGTCATATGGGAATTAATATAGGCGAACAACTACAATAATAACATACATATTCAATTGTCAAATTGCTAATAAATTTAAATTAACATCGTCATTTCATGTGAAACCAATTTACGAAACATAAGAATGTTAATTGTGAGTGATCGCTCATCATTTGAGGCTAGAGAAAAACATGTCACGCATACGGATAAGCGACAAATCACCAAACGGATATGGATAAACACGGATTGACACCAAGGCAGTGATAAACAAAGTAAGACAAGGTGAACTAGATTCAGATGCTCTTGCCCTACATCTCATGGCCAAATTTAATCGACGAGCACAACAAGGTGATAAGAAGGTTCAAAGAAAAATATTCGAATGCTTCTCAGGTGTATATACTTTTCAATTTTTTATAAGAAAGAAGGCTGCTGCGAACTGAGCTGGGTGAAAACAGGCTGCTATTAGGGAAAAACAGGCTCGGTGGCAGAGGTTGAGTGGCTTTTGGAGAACTGTGATGGTGGAAGGCGTACAGCTGCATGAAGAGACTGATGGTGTTCGGTATAGGTGGAGCTAAGGATTGGAGAGGGTGTGGAGTGGTCGGAGGCTGTGGCAAAGGGTTTTGCAGGTTGGATAGGTTGGTCGAGATGGGGTGTTTGGCGGATCTAGTGGAGCAAGAGGGTTCAAGGAGCGAAGTTGGAGGGAGAGTGGGTTGATGTGAGGCATTGGTGGATAACCAGAGGGTCAGGGAGGATTCTTGGTGAGCTATGTGTGTGAAGCTTGGTGTTTCGGTCAAGGGATTGTCGAAGCGAAGAGAGGATGTGGGAAGAAGATTGGTGATGGCAGGGGTTGTGCGGCCATGGCATGGAGGACAAGGGGAGTTTGGAGGGGGTTTCTCACTACTATTAGGAGATGGAAGGGTGGACTGCTCGAAGGATGGCATACGGCAATGGAGAAAGGTCGGAGGGTCGGTAAGAGGATGGAGGAAGGGGCGAACATACAGAGAAGGGTGTTTGGGTTTGGAAGGCTAAATGTCAAACGAGTGGGCTTCCAATATATAAACTTCGCCCTTTATATATTATACATAGCTTTAGTTATATATTTTTTCAGAGTAGAGGCAAAGAACGAATTAAAATGAAAGGAGCAGAAGAATGAATCACCAATGAGAAAATCTAAAATGAACAGTGGGAAATAGTAAAGGCCGGGGAGTAACAAAAGTCGAAAAAGTTGAATTCTAGAATGTTAATGGTAGATGCCATTTTCTATCTCATGATGAATAATGAAAGGACAGAGGAAACCAAAATGCTCAAATGCAGAACCGATACAGCTAATCATTTCGCAGATTTCGCCGCGTACCGGACAACGAAAGGCATAAATGAATATATCGCGGAGATTAGCACGACAAGATCAAAAGAACGGTACACAAATATTAGAGATAGACCAACCTATCAAAATTCGATATTCGCTGCCAAACTGCAGCTAATTCATCGAAATAAGATAAACGAAGCAATAGTAGTCCAAATTTGGCGAAACGAAATACGACGTCTCACTCAGAAAATGACTTACATTTTTATTATATAAAAATATTTAGATTTCAAAAATATTTAATTTCCATCAAATTTCAAATGATTTAAATATAAAATCAAAATTATACAACAGAACAAACTTTTATATTTTCCAATGAAAATCTGCAACTTGCTATACTTGAACAGATGCATACCACATATCAAATTTTCATTACAAAAAGTTAATTGTTTAATTTCAAGAAAAATTTAGTTAATTACGTTATTTAAAATCATTAAAATTTCCAGTTCATTACATTTATGATATTTTCATGGGATGAAATAATCCAGAAATCTTTGTTGGGAATCATTTATTAAAGCAAAATTAATGGAAGATTTGTTTCATTACTTTGTGAAAGTATAATAATCCACCGATAGAGTGTGTGTCTCTAGGCATGCATGTGGGGGAGGGGGGATCTATAGGTAATTTGTTTTCTACCAAAAGTTTAAAAAAATTAACAACATTGATTGAATAGCGTGCATGTATGATATACGTTGGTAGGTGGTAACTTGGTCACTTGGAATAGTAAGCGTAGAACGTTGTAGCTAGATCAAGTGCAGAAGCAGAATATCGAGCCATGGTATCCACAGCGATTTTGCTTGTCTGGATTATGCAATTACTTAGTGACATGAAGATAAAGCACACAAAAACAATGCAAATGTACTGTGATAATCAAGCTGCATTCATATTACATCCAATCTTGTCTTCTGTGAGAGGACAAACATATAGAGGTAGATTGTCGCTTGGTTAGAGCAAAAATGCAATCGAGGGAAATAAAAACTCCATTTGTCAAAAGTAAAGAGCAACCGGCAGATATTTTCACAAAAGCACTCGACAAAACCAACCATCTGAACATACTTGACAAGTTGGGTTCTATAAATTTATTCGAACCCAACTTGAGGGGGAGCGTTGAGAAATAGGAATGACGGTCTCAGAATATTTTGTCTAGGCTGAAAATAGGTAACAAATAAAAGGCTAGCATCCATTGTACAGTTGTTAGCTATACTGGGTACTTTGTTGTAATTATGGTGTAATTAGGCAATTATAATTTAGGAAATGAGCAATGGCTAGTAGAATTATAATTTGGGAAATAAGCAATTACTAGTAGAATTATAATTAAGGAAATAAGCGATGGCTAGTAGAATTAACCTATATATAATCTTGTACAAAGAGCTTATAGAATCAGAAGAAAAAAAGTTTTGCAATAAAATTAATTATTCATGTATTATCTCTTCTCCTCTAAAATTCAATAGATATAAATGCTTGGATAACAATGGAATAATAGACATATCCAAACATGTATGTTTAATGAGCAAGAATTTCCATTCAACAAACCAGAAATCAAAACTACTCAGAAAATATATAATCCAATAGTTTCCTTAACACCAATACCTTTGGAATCAGAAATTGTCATACCAGTTCAAGATGGAGCAGTTCAAAGGAATCAACAACAACCAACAAGAGATAGCTTCAACTCACAATGCCCAATTCTGGACCAGGTCAAGAGCAAAATAAAGCATCTGAAAGTTCAAGTTATTGATCACAGCAAGGTTGCAGCACTCAATCAGACCCAGGTCAAATATTAAGTGATTCACAGTCACCAATACTTAGTAATAGGTCATAGCTAATAGCAAAATTCAGTAATCCACACATGCAGAGATTGGACATTCCATGATAACAAGAGCAAAGAGTAGTATGTTCAAACCAAAAATTTACAACACAGAGTTTGAAATTGATGAGCCAACCATATGTCATCAAGCTGTTCAAAGTGAGAAGTAAAAAGCAGCAATGAATGAAGAATATGATACACTAATGAAGAACAAGACATGGAGTTTTGTTCCTTTGTCCAATCACAAAAATGTTATAGGATGCCAATGGACATATAGACTAAAGAAAAATGTTGATGGTTCAATTTCTAAGTACAAGGAAAGATTAGTGGCAAAATGGTATTCACAACATAATGGTTTTGATTTCAATGAAACTTTTTGCACGTTGTGAAACCATCAACTATTAGAATCATTTTAATAATTGCCTTACATAGAAATTGGAACATTAAGCAATTAGATGTAAATAATACTTTTTTAAATGGTGTTTTACAGAAAGAAGTATACATGGAGAAACCATATAGTTTCAAACAAACAGGTAATGAAGAGCTTATGTGCAAACTGAATAAGACAATATATGATCTAAAAAAAGCACCACGAGTCTGGTTTGATAAACTAAAATCAGCTATGACAAGACTTGGATATAATTTAGCAAAATCAAATAATTCAATATTTGTCAAATTTACAGAAAATACTACTACTTATATTCTAATATTTGTTAATGATTTCATTATTACAGGTAACGTTAAATCAGAGATAAGCAGTGTTACATAACAATTAAATAAAGAGTTCTCCATCAAAGACTTGGAAAATCAAAACAACTTTCTTGCTATTGAGGTTAAAAGAGTATCAGACGCCAAAATGTATCTAAGTCAAAAAAAAAAAATTCAAACATTCTCATAAGGGATAAAATGGATCCAGCAAGCTCTCTGCCTACCCCAGTGACAAGAAATCTGCATCTATCCAAAAATAAAGGAGAACCAACAGCAAATGACAAGCAATACAAAAGTATAGTGGGGGAATTGCAATATGTTACAATAAGTAGACCTGACATCTCATTTAGTGTAAACAAAGTAAGTCAGTTTATGTAGTGATCACTGGATGAGCATTGGAAGGCAGTAAAAAGGTTGCTAAGATATCTTAAAGGGACTATGAATCAAGAACCGATCTTACAGTCAAGTAATTCACTTAATATTAATGGCTATTCAAATGCAGATAGGGCAACTAATCATGATGATAGAAGATCAACAATAGAGTATTGTATATTTCTAGGCAAGAATCCAATTTCATGGTGCTAAAAAAACAACGCACTATACCCAGATCAAGTACTGAAGCTGAATATAGGAGTGTTGTTAATGCTATAGCAGAGATTATGTGGATTGATTCATTACTAAGTGAACTAAAAATTAAGATAAACAGCAAAGCAACAATCTGGTGTGACAATCTTAGCAGAGTTTCACTTACTGCAAATCCAGTACAACACTCTAGAACAAAACACATGGAGTTGGATCTCTACTTCTTCAGATAATAGGTTACAAATGGAAACTTTTTGTAAATCACTTACCTTCCATTTACCAAAGAGAAAATGTGCTCAAAAAACATTCACTTAGTAAGTATGCATGTACTTGATTCAGATATACAAACAGTATTGTATATGCATATGCATAAGATAAAGGAAATAATCAAAATGGTTATGTGACAAGAGAAGACGAGCGTAATGAGTGCTCATAGATAGAAGTATGAGGATTTAACATCTAGAAAAATAACCTTGGGGCTGCATATCAGCAACGAATGAAAGTTCTTGTTAACCTGCCTTTTCACAAGGCCGCGGACCGTCGGATTTAACTAAATCGATTAATCGTTTGTCGAGACTGGAATGTGACTGATTTAAGGAGACTGGATGAATAGCTGATGTAGCGTGCTTGGAAGATGGATATTGGATTGGATGAAGTGGATCGGCATAGGCTAGTGGCTTGGTGTGGTGGTATGGTTTGGTCAGGATGGTGTGGCTTGGTGTGGTGGTATGGTTCGGTCGGGATGGTATGGCTCGGTGTGGTGGTATGGTTCGGTAGGGATGGTGAGGCTCGGTGTGGTGGTATGGTTCGATCGGGATGGTGTGACTCGGTGCGGTGGTATGGACCGGTCAGGATGAAGTGGATCGGTGTTGGAGTTTGGACGTTTATTTGGTCGAGGAGGTTCGGCATAAGTCGGTCGGCATGGTTGAAGTGGCTCAGTATTGGAGTTATACTCGGGTTTACAACAGGGTGGGTCGGCTTCAAAGTGGGTCGCATTTCTGGATCGGCCAATGTAAGTCAGGGTCATATGCAAAGGGGGTCGGCATATATGTGCTTCAAGTTCTGGCACGAACTACTTCGAGTCAGGCATAGGGTTGCTTCGGGCCATCACCTGAGAAAGCTCTGTTTTGCATATCTAAAGCTTGGGGTCGGCATCGACTAGTTATATGGGTTCGGTTATGTCTGTGGTGGGCCCATATTACTCAGGAAGCCCAGCAACTCAGGATTTTCCTATAAATACAGCAGGCGGGGCTTCAGAAAAGGGATTTTTATTTGGTTTCCCTTCATTCTCTATACTAAGGCTGCTCTGCCATTATTGTTCTATAAACTAAGGATTGTAGCTATAATTGATTCTAACATCGATAAAAAAGAAATTTCTGGAGTGGACGTACGCCGGAGTCAGCCTAACCACTATAAATCCTCCGTTATTACTGCTTACTTCTTAATTTTTACTGTTCTTTATATTTATACTCTCTACATACATTATGTCTGTGATCTGTGACTGTTGTATGGTGCTTTCATCTGGATTTGGATGTTAATGACCAATTTTGGTGCTAACATTTTGGTGAATTCACTGAGAAGGCTAGCACTCAGGAATTTAGAAGCTTGGAGTTTGGATTTAAAGGCTTAGGAATTTGGATTCTGTAGATTATGGCAAGGCAATCGACAAGAAGACAGAGGATTGAAAGAATTCGGCATGAGGGGAGTCAGGAGGCTTCCTCGGGAGCTAATCAGGCCTCGATTTTCATCACCAGAGATGAGGTGGAAACAATGCTAAAAAGGCAAGAGGAGATGATGCAGAACCTACTTCGACAAGTCGCGCAAGTTGGAGTGCAGAGTCAAGGGAACGCAACTGTAGGAGATGTTGGAAATAGGAGTCAGGCGCACGGAGCAACCAAAATTTAGAACGGAGCAGGACCATCAGGAGCAGCACCAGGACTAGGGGCACTCCCTCGTAGCATATTGAACCAATCCCGGTGGAGTACCAGGTGGAGCTGTACAACATGGTGTCGATAGAGGAATGGATGCTCATCTAGGAGAGCAAGTCCCAGTATTCCCTCATGAACTCGGGGTGGGGGGGAGGGGGGTAGATTGGAGGCAATGGACAAGGACTACAGCTCGGCCACAGTGACAGGTTGGCGGAGATGGTTAGGCGGGTCATGAGAGGTGGGTTGGTAAATAGAGACTTGGAGGATATGAATAGGAGTCCCTTTGATCCTGCAATCAGGCAAGCTAGAAACCCGCCAGATTTCAAACTACCAACACTGGGGATGTATGACGGGAGAACGGATCTCACTGTTCACTGAACGAGGTATAGAGGCATATGGAAGTGCTGGGGGCATCGGAGGAGGTCATGACACGATGCTTCCCTTTGTATTTGATGGATATTGTAGCATTATGGTTCAGACAGCTGGAAAGTGGCTCTATCGGCACATGGGCAGAGCTGATTGAAAGGTTTATGAGACAGTTTCGGGTCCACACAGTCAGATCCAAGAACGTGATAACATCGATGAAACAATGGAAAGGAGAGTCTCTTAGGGATTTCTTAACCAAATCCAATGCGACGGTGACTTTGGTAGATCGGCCAGATCCATCGATGGTTTTGATGGCGGTAGTTTCAGGAATTGCAGATAATTCAGATTTCAAGATATCATTGAAACGGGACCCAACGAGTGATCTCGGAGAGTTCTACCATGAGGCGGAAAGGTTCTTGAGGCAGGAAGATGCGCAGGCTGAGAGAGAAGGAAGAGAGGCTGAAACTTATGTAGTAAGGGGTGGAGGTCTACCTAAGGAGGATCCAAGTAAAGATGATAAAGGAAAAAGGAAAATGAATGACAACGGTAGCACTTCGAGAAAGCCTCGCAAGGAGTCAGAGTTTTCTTCTTACATAGATTTAACTGAGACTTTAGAAAGGATTTACTTGGATACTTGAGGGCGCCTCCAGTATCGAAGGCCGACAAGGAGGGAATCTTCTGAATACTAGCGGTCATCGGGAAAGCATTGCCTATCCCATGAGCTGGATGGGCACAAAACAAATGACTGCAGGAATTTGAAAGATATCGTTGAGGAGCATGCAAGGAATAGTCTTCTACAGCAGTATGTAAGGAATCGAGCTGTGGCAGTAGGACAGGAGCGACCACCGCCCACCTCAAACGAAGACGGCACTGGACCTAGGAAACGTCAAATTGTTATCAACTAAACCGATTTATGGCTGTAAATAAGTAATAGAACTCGAAGTGATACGGCTAAGTCACTTACACATGTACGGGATCGAGGACGGTCCCTAGGCATGCTCTGAGATGATGATAAACCGTATCGCTTGAGTCTATGAAATCTTGTTTTTCTTTTCATTTTCCTGAAACTTTGGTTCCTTCCTTGGATGTACAGACATTTATTTGGCTTTCCCTGTATGTAAAAACACTTTAATAATTGGATTTGGATCACTGTAATAAATAGTACAAATCTTACGATTATGGTCTCGACCGGAGAGATAGAGCGGTGATCGCAAGTTACAAGTCCCTTCGTCGAAGAGCGATGGAAGGGACTCGAACACAATATAAAAAGTCCTCGGCCGGGAGCCTAGGCCGAAGAATATAAAAAGTCCTCGGCCGGAGAGCCGAGGCCGGAAAACATAAAAACTCCTCAGCCGGAGAATATAAAAAGTCCTCGTCCAAATCCTTGGCCGAAGAGCCAAGGTCAGAGAATATTAAAAAAGTCCTTATCCGGTGAGCCGAGGCCAGAGAACATAAAAGCCCCTGACCGAAGAGTCAAGGTCGGAATAGGGTATCGGCCCTGAATGGTCATGGATTTGGTTATTGGTTATTGGATTTGAATGGATTAAAACTTGGTTGGCGGGTTCAGATGGCTATGAAATTGGTTCAGGATTTGGTTATTAGATTAGGAATCTGGTATCAACTTGGAGCAGTTGCGGATTTGAATACGGATATGTCTATGGCACTAGGATAAAACGGATTGGATTACGGATCGAATGGTATGGCAATGGATGGAATGTTTTGGACGATGGATTGAAGGCTATTCAAAACACAGCTTCCTATCGCAAGGCATGTTTTGGGGGGCAAATGTTAACCCGCCTTTTGGCAAGGCCGCGGACCGACGGATTTAACTAAATCAACTAATTGTTTGTCGAGACTGGAATATGACAGGTTTAATTCGACTGGATGGATAGATGATGTAGTGTGCTTGGAAGATGGATATTGGGTTGGATGAAGTGAATCTGCATAGGCTAGTGGCTCGGTTTGGTGGTATGGTTCTGTGACGACCGCCCATGACCCCCGCACCAAAACAAGGAAATAGTGCACTGAAAGTGTGCCAGGCAGCCATGGACGATAGTCATGGTAAGAATAAACAGCGGACTCTATCGTATTACTCACAGCGCATGGACAAAATACAATAGAAAATATACATAGTGAAGCTCCATATAATAGAATCTCATCATATAAACTCTAATAGTTTGATACAACAATCAAAAAAGTCAATACATCAAGCCTCACTACATAACACTCAAAGTATCAAACAAACAGCGGAACATCCAGTACATATAGTAGGAAAACAATATGCAAAAGCCTCCAGCTCGTCTTCGTCATCAACAGCGTTGGTAGCCAAGAACAGCACCTGTCACCTACTACCTAGACTGCCCATCCCAACATGGATGAACAGCCCAAGGTAATAAGAGTTAAACATAAAACCTTGAGTCAGACAACAGTCTTAGTGAGCAGTAAATCAACTATCAAACGTACCAAAAGAGCATAAAGGGTAAAAGGAATAGGAACTCAACCATCCCACTCCACCTCTTTCTACAGTGATAGTCCCCAGACACACTAAGCAAAAGTAAACATAGAAATTCAGACATTCAAAGTAAATATCACTCGAGTCAAGGTCGGTGTTTTCCAAGTACAAACCCCCAAGGCCTAAAACAAGATCAGATAAGCACTCTGAAAACATCGCTCTTGGCCCAAGCGACGATACAACCAAACATCCAAACATCCATGACTCTGGCTATCACTGTTATCATTGCCTTGATTTCATCGTTAATTGAATGACCGTCACATTATCTCATCCATCCGCCAAGGGCTAATGGTAACCCCGGTTCTAGACATAACTCCGCACGTCGTTGCAGCCCGTGCCTAGGAATTTTCGCAACTACCCAGAGTACTAGCACGTCGTCGCAGCCCGTGCTTGGAACGTCGTCGCAGCCCGTCCCAACGTACTCTTGCTTTGAGCATGCTAGAACCTTCAATAACGATAAGATCTCAGCCTTCTAGTAATCCTCCTCGACGACTATTCCCATACTAGCTCAAGCGCCTCTCAAGCTAACCATTATCCACAAACCCGGACCGCATCACCGAGTTATCAACATGCTTGGAATGATCCCGTCTGGATTAAACCAAGGCTTTCTCACATCATACTTTGCTTCATCGCATCATAGCAAAGTCTCATCTCAACATCATGGTATGCCTCATCGCATCATGGCAAAGTCCCATCTCAACATCATCACCAAACCTATCCATATGAGCTTCAACATCCGCTTCATATGTCACAAGCAGCTTTCCTTATTCAAGAGCCTTTCCACTTAGCTTTTGAATCATCTTCGACCAACTTGCCCAAATCAAGTTATCGATCAACTAATCAATCAAATCAAACATTAATCCAAGCAATCAATCATTCAAACAAGATCTAAATAAACAATTACAACAATGATGGCAATTTCGTAAATAAAGAGTCCAAATCTAACATGCAATCTAACAAGCATGAATCATGAACAATATCTCTACAACTTGATGAATAAACTTGCATAAGTGAACATGTAGTAAAATAGGTGTTGAATCATCATTAACCATAGATCTACATGCAGACTTAAGAAAAATGCACGAAATCACTATCTTTAACACATAAACAAACCACCGATCCAATATACTCCTTTGGGTCCGTGTGAGAGATAACCACCACTCACCGAATCACCTAAACACCTCAAAAACAACCAACTCCAGATCTGGACAGCGAAGAACTAAGCTTGATCCGGCAAAATCTCGCTTCAATCGATGAAATCTCTCTTTGAAGAATGTAGATCTTCAACTTTGGATCTTGGATCTTCAACCTTGATCTTCAATCTTGGATGGATGTAAGCACTAGATTAGAGTGGAGAAAAGGAGTGAAGAAGTGTTGTAGTCGAGCTCTCAAAATGGCAGCACTTCGTCACTTCAAAATCCGGTGCCAAAAAGTGAAGATATGGACGTATATTTATAGGCTGAAACGTCCCTTAAGTCGCCGCCCCCATGAGTCGTCCACGACTCAACAGACCCCCACGGCTTACGACCTAACAGGTCCTACGACCTAACTTAAACACGGCCTAACAACTCATGCTTCATGCGACTCAACAACACAGCCGACCCAACCAACCTAAATACGCGCGACTTAACGACCTTACACCCATGTGGCCTACAGACTCGAGTCAGCGACCTAACAAGTCCACAACTCAACCTATGAGCCACTCAACACAGGCACGACTCAACATAGGCACGACTCAACGACTCACGACTTAACCCTTGCCGACTTAACATCAACACACGACCTAAGCCTTAACTCCCTAAAACGCTAACCACTAGGTCGTAACTCCCTCCTCAAGCCGTTAGTCCCTTAGGTCGGTCCAATCCAATAACTCGCTAACCCCTAAGTCGTTAGCTCCACTAAGTCGGTCAATCCCTTAAGCCGTCCAAATCCTTAATTCGTTAACCCCTTAACTCGGCAACCATCCTTAAACCGATAACTCCTATAAGTCGCTACCTACCTTAAGTCGGCCACACCTTAACTCGGCCAAACCCTTAACTCGGCAACACCTTAAGTCAACATCCATGCGACCTAACCACTACACGGCCTAACTCCTTAGGTCATTCAACCTATAGGTCGCCCCACTCAACCTAATGCAACTATTTTACGATTCGTCGACACGTAAAATACGGGTCGTTACATTCTCTCCCCCTTAGGAATTTCGCCCTCGAAATTCCAAACAAACAAGAGCAACCAAAGTTATTCCACATGCCTACCATCCATAAAAATCAACAAACCATGCATCCAATTACTAACCTAGCATGCAGAATTCTAAGATTAGAACAAGTTACAAATTTATGAGATGTCACGACACCTTAGGGCAATACCTCGAAGAGTTCAGGATGAGCTGCCTTCATCCTCTCTTCCTCCTCCCATGTACAGTCGTTAACATCATCACTCCATTGTACCTTGAGCAACGTAATCACCTTCCTCCTAAGCTGTTTCGTATCGCTTTCCACAACACGAAGCGGCTTACGAGGTCTCGTAACAACTAGATCAACTTCTAAACCTTCACAGCTATCAGCAGAAACCATCGTACTTGGGTCGTGCACATACTTCCGTAGATATGATACATGAAAAACATTGTGCACACCCGCCATATTTTCTGGTAACTCCAATTTATAGGCGAGCTTTCCAATTCGCTCGATGATCGGGAATGGTCCAACAAATCTCGGGGTCAATTTTCCTTTCTTCCTGAATCTAATAACATTCTTCAGAGGAGAAATCTTCACAAAAACCATATCACCTACGTCGAATTCCAAATTCTTTCGACGATTATCGGCATAACTTTTCTGACGGTCTTGGGCTGCCTTCATTCGTTGCCGAATGATCTCTATACAATCCGAAGTCCGTCGAATCATCTCTGGCCCAAGTATCAGCTTTTCTCCTGTTTCCAACCAACATGTCGGAGAGTTACACGGTCTTCCATACAATGCCTCATATGGTGCCATACCAATACTGGACTGATAACTGTTATTATACGCAAATTCCACCAAATGAAGATGGTCTTCCCATGATCCTCCGAAATCTAAAACACAAGCTCTCAGGAGATCTTCCAAAACTCGGTTGACTCTCTCGGTCTGACCATCTGTTTGGGGGTGATAAGCTGTACTCAAACACAACTCGGTTCCCAAAACTTCCTGGAAGCTCTTCCAAAATCCACTAGTGAACAATGGGTCTCGATCGCTCACTATACTCTTCGGAATACCATGGAATCGAACTATCCACTTAACATACAACTCAGCCAATTTCGACGCAGTCCTAGTTGATCGAACATGAATGAATCTTGCACTCTTAGTCAAACGATCTACGATTACCCAAATCCCTTCATTTCCTGCTCTAGTTCTAGGTAACCCATCGATAAAATCCATCGATATTTGCTCCCACTTCCACGTAGGAACTTCCAATGGCTGAAGCAATCCACTGGGCTTCTTCTGCTCGGCTTTTACCAACTGGCAGTTCATACATTTGGAAATAAAATTTCCAACATCTTTCTTCATACCTTCCCAATAATAGGCTCTCTTCATATCCTGATACATCTTATTTCCACCTGGATGAATTGTCAACTTCGAGTGATGACTTTCCCTCAGAACTTCATCTCTCAATCCATCTATATCGGGAACAACTAATTGTCCTTGCTTACGAAGCCAACCCTCTCGATCGACTTCAAATCCTTTATCCTTTTCTGGGTCCAATCCAGATTCCAAATCGCGAATAATCTTGACAAGCTTATCATCTCGCTTTTGGCTCTCGCCAATTCTTTCCACTAGAGTAGGTCTTATTGATAAGTATGCCAACATCTCAGGTTCCAATTCACATCTGGGCCTGAAGTCAAATCCAGCCAAATACTCAAGATTCTTCCATTCCGAAAACATGGCTCCCAAACCTGCATGTCTTCGACTTAACGCATCTGCCACTGCGTTACCTTTTCCCGGAGTATAGGCTATACCAAAATCATATGATGCTAAGAACTCTAGCCATCGTTGCTGTCGAAGATTCAAATCCTTTTGGGAGAACAGATACTTCAACGACTTATGATCTGTAAACAACTCAAATCGAACTCCCAACAGGTAATGTCTCCACATCTTCAAAGCAAATACAATTGCCGCTAACTCCATATCATGAGTCGGATAATTCCTTTCATGCGGCTTTAGTTGTCGACTTGCATATGCAACAACTTTATCCTTTTGCATTAGCACTGCTCCAAATCCAGTACCACATGCATCGGTGTAAACCACCATCTCATCATTCCCACTTGGAATAGTCAAAACAGGAGCACTTGTCAGTCGCTCTTTCAGGATTCCGAAAGCTTGCTCACACTTATCATCCCATTTGAACACTTGGTTCTTTTTCGTCAATCCTATCAATGGTGCGGCTATCTTGGAAAAGTCCTTGATAAACCGACGATAATATCCTGCTAATCCAAGAAAACTTCTCACATCAGATGCATTCTTAGGTCTAACCCAATCCTGTATTGCTGCTACCTTAGCGGGATCAACCGCTATTCCATTTCCAGAGATAACATGGCCTAAGAATCTTACTTCACTCTTCCAGAAGTGACACTTCGAAAACTTAGCCCTCAGCTGATGTTTCCGCAAGATTTCCAAAACAATACGCAAGTGCGTCTTGTGCTCTTCTTCAGTCCTGGAATAAATCAGAATGTCATCCACGAACACAAGTACGAACTTGTTCAACTGATCTCTGAATACTCTATTCATAAGATCCACAAAATATGCTGGTGCATTGGTCAATCCAAACGGCATTACCAGCCACTCATAAAAACCGGATGGTGTCCTAAAAGCAGTCTTCGGAACACTATCCTTTGCCACTCTCAACTAGTGAAATCCCGTTGCCAAATCCATTTGAGAAAACACCTTAGCTTCGTGAAGCTGATCAAACAAGTCATCTATTCTCGGCAATGGATACTTGTTCTTCTTAGTCATTTTATTCAGCTCACGATAATCCACACACAACCTCAACGATCCATCCGCTTTGGTTGCGAACACAACTGGTGCACCCCATTCGGACACGCTACGCCGAATGAATCCTTTCTGTAAAAGGTCATCAACTTGCACCTTCAACTCTTGCTGCTCCCTAGGCGCCATCCGCCTAAGAGGCATCACAACAGGTCTGGCTCCCTCAACTAGATCGATACGAAACTCGATCTCCCTATGCGGCAGTAACCCTTTGACCTCGTCAAAGACATCCTCAAATCTATTCACAATAGGCACCGATGACAGTCCATCCCGTGGAACAACCAGCGAATACATGAAGCTCATGAAGACGCCTTCCTCATGCTTACATCGTATCACAACCTTTCGCCTCTCCACATTCTCGACTGTCACCTCCAGCCTCTCACAATCAATCTTTTCCGCATACTTCCTAAGCCAGTCCATACCCAAAATAATTCCGAACCCCGCAAAGTTCAGAACAAAACAATCACAAACAAAAGAGCAATCATGACTCGACACAACTAGACCACGGCATAACATACACAAACAAGACGAACCCCCAACTGGATTAGTCACAACCAATGGTCTATCAACAATATCCGGTTCCAAACCCAACCGGCCTACAAGTTCACTACAAACAAAAGAATGCGATGCTCCAGTATCAAATAACACTCTAACTGGAACACCACAAATGTAAAGAGTACCTTGAACCACCACGCTCTTTCCTTTCTCATCAGCAGTAGGAGCTTTCAAAGATGATGGCACAGCCCCCAAAGCATAGGCTTGCACAATCTGCTTGTCCTTCCTCGGTTCCGGACAATCCCTCTTGAAATGTCCCGGTTTGTCACAGTTGTGACACTTTGCCGGCACTCTTGGTTTCTTGCAATCCCTGGAGAGATGACCCTCCTGCTGACAGTTGTAGCAGATCACTTCACCCTTTGGCTTCTTCTGGCCATCCTTACCCTTCTGCTGCTGCTGCTTCCTCTTCTTGTTTCCATTTTGCTCCTTGGTCACAGCAACAACAGATCCTTCCTTAGGAAACAGATTCTCATGCCTAAGAGCTTTCTCCACAAGCTTCTCAAATGGATCGTCCAAATGATCCACTAACTGCCTCCCAAGATAAGTGTCCAAGCCTGTCACAAACTTCTCATTCTTCTGATAGGGAGATTCAATATACGACCGAGAATACTTGGACAAAGCTTCAAACTCAGAAACATACTCAAGAACTAGTCTCCCACCTTGCTTGAGCTCCACAAACTTCTTAAACAGAACAGATTTCTGAGCTGTAGAAATGAACTTAGCTTCAAATTTAACTTGGAATTGCTCCCAAGTAATCTCTTCCTCTGGAGTATCAATGGTGATAGAATTCCACCAATCCGAAGCTCTCCCTTGAAGCTGTCTTGATGCAAGCTTCCTCTTAGTTGCATCCTCAATTCCCAAATCGCCAAAGATCCTTCTACAAGCATCAATCCATCTCTGAACATCAACGGTTGATTCTGTTCCCAAGAAAACCTTCCCTCCAAGAGCAGTATAGTCTTTGCACAACTTAGCAAAATCCACTGGTTTTGGAGCTTGAACTTGAACTCCAACATCTACTGACTGTCCTGAAGTTGGTATCCTTCTCATGATCGAAGTCATCATAGCTTCGAACATTGCAGCATAGTCAGTAGCTCCCCCAACAGCACGACTTTCCCTAGCAGCTTGTCTCTCACTTCGACTCATCCTTAATATCTACAAAAAGGAATGATTTAGAACACCTTGAGAAACAACTACATAAGGAGTTCAAATCCTTCTAAGCTACTATATTATATACAGTAATCATCCATCAAAATACAATTACGTCTCTCTTACGTAGTTACGTCAGCGAGCGTTGGCTAAAATCAATTAACCAAAGTTCTGATACCAAATATGACGACCGCCCATGACCCCCGCACCAAAACAAGGAAATAGTGCACTGAAAGTGTGCCAGGCGGCCATGGACGATAGTCATGGTAAGAATAAACAGTGGACTCTATCGTATTACTCATAGCGCATGGACAAAATACAATAGAAAATATACATAGTGAAGCTCCATATAACAGAATCTCATCATATAAACTCTAATAGTTTGATACAACAATCAAAAAAGTCAATACATCAAGCCTCACTACATAACACTCAGAGTATCAAACAAACAGCGGAACATCCAGTACATATAGTAGGAAAACAATATGCAAAAGCCTCTAGCTCGTCTTCTTCATCAACAGTGTTGGTAGCCAAGAACAGCACCTGTCACCTGCTACCTAGTCTGCCCATCCCAACATGGATGAACAGCCCAAGGTAATAAGAGTTAAACATAAAACCTTGAGTCAGACAACAGTCTTAGTGAGCAGTAAATCAACTATCAAACATACCAAAAGAGCATAAAGGGTAAAAGGAATAGGAACTCAACCATCCCACTCCACCTCTTTCTACAGTGATAGCCCCCAGACACACTAAGCAGAAGTAAACATAGAAATTCAGACATTCAAAGCAAAGTAAATATCACTCGAGTCAAGGTCGGTGTTTTCCAAGTACAAACCCCCAAGGCCTAAACCAAGTTCAGATAAGCACTCTGAAAACATCGCTCTTGGCCCAAGCGACGATACAACCAAACATCCAAACATCCATGACTCTGGCTATCACTGTTATCATTGCCTTGATTTCATCGTTAATTGAATGACCGTCACATTATCTCATCCATCCGCCAAGGGCTAATGGTAACCCCGGTTCTAAACATAACTCCGCACGTCGTCGCAGCCCGTGCCTAGGAATTTTCGCAACTACCCAGAGTACTAGCACGTCGTCGCAGCCCGTGCTTGGAACGTCGTCGCAGCCCGTCCCAACGTACTCTTGCTTTGAGCATGCTAGAACCTTCAATAACGATGAGATCTCAGCCTTCTAGTCATCCTCCTCGACGACTATTCCCATACTAGCTCAAGCGCCTCTCAAGCTAACCATTATCCACAAACCCGGACCGCATCACCGAGTTATCAACATGCTTGGGATGATCCCGTCTGGATTAAACCAAGGCTTTCTCACATCATACTTTGCTTCATCGCATCATAGCAAAGTCTCATCTCAACATCATGGTTTGCCTCATCGCATCATGGCAAAGTCCCATCTCAACATCATCACCAAACCTATCCATATGAGCTTCAACATCCGCTTCATATGTCACAAGCAGCTTTCCTTATTCAAGAGCCTTTCCACTTAGCTTTTGAATCATCTTCGACCAACTTGACCAAATCAAGTTATCGATCAACTAATCAATCAAATCAAACATTAATCCAAGCAATCAATCATTCAAACAAGATCTAAATAAACAATTACAACAATGATGGCAATTTCGTAAATAAAGAGTCCAAATCTAACATGCAATCTAACAAGCATGAATCATGAACAATATCTCTACAACTTGATGAATAAACTTGCATAAGTGAACATGTAGTAAAATAGGTGTTGAATCATCATTAACCATAGATCTATATGCAGACTTAAGAAAAATGCACGAAATCACTATCTTTAACACATAAACAAACCACCGATCCAATATACTCCTTTGGGTCCGTGTAAGAGACAACCACCACTCACCGAATCACCTAAACACCTCAAAAACAACCAACTCCAGATCTGGACAGCGAAGAACTAAGCTTGATCCGGCAAAATCTCGCTTCAATCGATGAAATCTCTCTTTGAAGAATGTAGATCTTCAACTTTGGATCTTGGATCTTCAACCTTGATCTTCAATCTTGGATGGATGTAAGCATTAGATTAGAGTGGAGAAAAGGAGTGAAGAAGTGTTGTAGTCGAGCTCTCAAAATGGCAGCACTTCGTCGCTTCAAAATCCGGTGCCAAAAAGTGAAGATATGAACGTATATTTATAGGCTGAAACGTCCCTTAAGTCACCGCCCCCATGAGTCGTCCACGACTCAACAGACCCCCACGGCTTACGACCTAACAGGTCGTACGACCTAACTTAAACACGGCCTAACGACTCATGCTTCATGCGACTCAACAACACAGCTGACCCAACCAACCTAAATACGCGCGACTTAACGACCTTACGCCCATGTGGCCTACAGACTCGAGTCAACGACCTAACAAGTCCACAACTCAACCTATGAGCCACTCAACACAGGCACGACTCAACACAGGCACGACTCAATGACTCACGACTTAACCCTTGCCGACTTAACATCAACACACGACCTAAGCCTTAACTCCCTAAACCGCTAACCACTAGGTCGTAACTCCCTCCTCAAGCCGTTAGTCCCTTAGGTCGGTCCAACCCAATAACTCGCTAACCCCTAAGTCGTTAGCTCCACTAAGTCGGTCAATCCCTTAAGCCGTCCAAATCCTTAAGTCGTTAACCCCTTAACTCGGCAACCATCCTTAAACCGATAACTCCTATAAGTCGCTATCTACCTTAAGTCGGCCACACCTTAACTCGGCAACACCTTAAGTCAACATCCATGCGACCTAACCACTACACGGCCTAACTCCTTAGGTCGTTCAACCTATAGGTCGCCCCACTCAACCTAATGCAACTATTTTACGATTCGTCGACACGTAAAATACGGGTCGTTACAGGTTCGGTCAGGATGGTGTGGCTCGGTGTGGTGGTATGGTTTGGTCGGGATGGTGTGGCTCGGTGTAGTGGTATGGTTCGGTCGGGATGGTGTGGCTCAGTGTGTTGGTATGGGCCATTCAGGATGAAGTGGCTCAGTGTTGGAGTTTGGACGTGGTTCGGTCGGGGAGGTTTGGCATAACTCGGTCGGCATGGTTGGAGTGGCTTGGTGTTGGAGTTATACTCGGGTTGATAATAGGGTGGATCTTCTTCAAAGTGGGTTGGCATTTCTAGATCGGCCAAGGTAAGTCAGGGTCATATGCAAAGGGGGTCGGCATATATGTGCTTCAAAATCTGGCACGAACTACTTCGAGTCAGGCGTAGGATTGCTATGGGTCATCGCCCGGGAAAGCTCGGTTTTGCATATCTAAAGCTTGGGGTCGGCATCGACTAGGTATATGGGTTCGGCTATGTCTGTGGTGGGTCTATATCACTCAGGAAGCCAAGCAACTCGGGATTTGCCTATAAATACAGCAAGTGAGGCTTCAGAAAAGGGATCTTCGTTCGGTTTTCCTTCATTCTCTATATTAAGGCTGCTCTGCCATTGTAGTTCTAAAAACTATGGATTGTAACTGTAATTGATTCTAACATTAATAAAAATGAAATTTCTGGAGTGGGCATAGGTCGGAGTCAGCCGAACCACTATAAATACTCTGTTATTACTGCTTACTTCTTAATTTTTACTGTTCTTCATATTTATACTCTCTACATACATTCTATCTGTGATCTGTGATTGTTGTTTGGTGCTTTCATCTGGATTTGGGTGTTAATGACCAATTTTGACGCTAACAGTTCTGCACCCAACAAAATTAAACAGCCTGAACCCGGAAACTTTCTCTGTATATTGCATATTCTACTAAGCATGGATAAAGGCTCACTCACTAATCACTTATGGTGGATATTTACGCTCCCTTTTCAAAGGAAGGGTGAAACATCATTTGCAAAAAGTAATGTATTTCTCAATTTCCAAAAACTACAATTATGAAAGTATCAATCATTGGTATTACCGTATGTTATAACATCCCCGGTCTATGGGTTGAAAGTATAAAAAAATACTTAGGTCGCACATTTGCTTTGTATTCCTAGCCAACCATTGGATTAAGTGTAAGGACTTATCCGATATTGAGAATATCGAATATATCCTTATTGATATTGTCTTTTGTACCCGAATAGACGCTAAAAAGACCACCAAAACCAGCTCAGAATGAATATGCTCTTAAGCAATAAAATCACAAACTATTATCAATGACTTCCTCATCTCAAAACCCCCAACATCTTGGTCAATGGGAGCTCACCTCATATCATATCTTCTCAGGTCATGTCCTATTGGCATACGATGAAAATGGTACCTTGAAGGCGGGTATATCGACAACCATTGGATAAAAAGATGATTCACGATGACCCTATTCCCTATACCCTATTCAACAAGGTATAGTCTAACAGTTTCTAACATTTTTGAGCTTTTTTCTACTCCACAGTGCAAGTACTCAAATAATAATAAAACAATTTAGGTGTACGTCAAAATAATTTTGTGCGGTTCAAATACAGGATGTTGGAATGCAAAGGGTGTAAATTAGTCGGACCTAATATGTATTCGTGTCATGTTCTATTAGAAATTTGTACAATTTAAGCCAGATGAGATTTAAATTCGAACAATTTTCAAATGAGACGGATAATAGATGAATAGTAGAAAAAATACCAAACGATTTGAATGGTTTCATTTTTTTCCTTATTATGATTCATGTCCTAAATGAAAATTAAGGAACATAAATGAACATTTTTAGACTTCGAACTCAAGAGGACATCGGAAACCCATACAAAATTTGCACTCCTAAATGCAAGTAGAGTCCGCTATGACTCAAATGACTAATAGGAACAAATTCATTCATTCCAATATCTAGTACTTGATATGCAACGTGTTGTAAATGTTGATTTGGCAGGTCCAAACATCATAAATGGGATAAGTGTTAACATTCCTTTTCATGATGCACTTTCATAGGTTAGTCAGCATTACACATATACAATTTCGCAATAGCATGACCCTGGTCGAATGGAAATGACATTACCAACCCACATCGTCGAAGGACTTAGGGTGTTGATTCTCCAACCCAAAGAGCATTGCAAGTCTCGCCAGGAGTGAACATGAAGGAATTGTATGAGGTGACCTTACGATTGCAATATATAGCATATTCAACAATTCTATGGTAGATCAATTATGAAGAATGGATGCGGGTCTCTTCCAACTATTAACAACTTCGATCTTAGCTGGATCAACTGACAACCCTTCTTCTGAAACCACATGACCAAAAAACTTCACTTTTTTCATTCAAAAATGACATTTTGAAAACTTCGCTTTTAATTGATCCTGCCTTAACGTCACAAGTACTATTCTAAGATGAATCTCATGATCTCTTTCATCCTTAGAATATACTAGAATGTCATCAATGAATATCAACATGAACCTATCCAAGTACTCTCGAAAAATTTGGTTCATCAAATCCCGAAAGAAAGCAGGTGTATTGGACAATCCGAATGGCATTATTAACCATCATATGAACCATATCTATTTCGAAACACCGTTAATGGAATACTATATTTCGCCACTCTCAATTGATGGAACCCAATCACCAAATTCAATTAGGAAAAAACTTTAGCTCGACTCAATTGATCAAACAAACCATCAATTCTCGACAAAGGATGCTGATTCTTTATCGTTTTCTTGTTCAGCTTACGATAATTGACACACATTCTCAACAACCCGTCTGGTTTCTTCACAAATACGAGATTGCTTGCTAGGGCGAACTACTTGGTCTTATAGAACACCTTCAACTCTTTCATCTCAGTAAGTGCCATTCTTCTAGGCGGTATACTTATGAGTTCAGCTCAAGATACAAGATTTATTTGAAACTCGATAGCTTGTTTTGATGGTAGTCATGTAACTGGTTCAAAAACATTTGTATACTCTCTTATAACGAAAACCCGATTCACTTCATCTTCTGCTTCCATTGCACCCAATATAGCCCAAACATTCAAATTCGAATTCTCAACTGAGTATATAATTCGATCACTTCTATTAGGATGTCTTAGTGATATTTTTATTTCTAGGCAAAATATCATAGCATCATATTTGCTCAAGCAATCCATACCCAGAATAATTCCAAATCCCACAAAATCAAGCACACAAAAAACTATAGGCAAAATCATAACCTTACAACTCAATTTCTAAATGGTCACATCTCATCTCAAGAGTTACATACCCTCCTATCGGATTCGCAACCCTTAAGGAAGTAATAAGGTATGATGGTTCTAAACTTAACTTATCCGACAAACACTGAGAGATAAATGAATGTGATGCACCAGTATCAAACAATACAAACAATACTCTAATTGATATGTTATGAATCAAAAGCGTATCTTCCATTACAGACTTTCCTTCCTCAGCAGCAGTCGGTCTCGATGCAGACGGTTCCAAAGCAAACACTTTTCCTTTGTCAGCTTTGACTGGTTCTAGACATTCATTCTTAAAATGCCCCATAAGATTCCAGTTATAATATGTTATACTCTTCTTTCCTGCAACCTTCTTTCCTAAGGGTTCTTTCCATTCCCAGAGCGACACTCATTGGAAAATGCCTCTTCTTATTACAGCTATAATAAACAATATCAGCCTTCTTTTTCTTGGCAGCTCCACCCTTTTGAGCTCTCTTCTTCTTAAAGAACTTCCTCTTCTTACTCAGAGAACCTTGAGTCGCCGCTGACTTCTCCTTCCTAAAAGTCAAAAACATTTCCTCATTCCTTATCAACATCTCTGCCACTGCATTACTTGGATCTTGGAGATATGGCATTGTTGCTCAAGCAATCTCCAGCTTCAAAGCTCGGATAAACTTCTCATTCCTATAAATCATAGTATCTATAATGGCATATCCATACCTAGACAGATCATCAAACTTAGTGGCATATTCCAACGGTGACATTTTCCCCTGCTCTAGATCAAAAAACTTCCTAAGCATGGTTGGCTTGGCTACCTCGGACAAAAACCTCTCCTCGAATCTCTTTTGAAATTCATCCCTAGTCAATTCCTCCACCTACGATTACCCCGTTCCACCAGTACAAAGTAGCTCCCTGCAAGAGCCTTGATGCCTACATCCTTTTCTACTCATTGTTCAAACTCAAGTCAGCAAATATTCTTTTGCAATGCAGTAGCTAATACTCCACTTCAATCGCATCATCGATTTAAGAAAAGGCTTTCCTCCAAGACTAGTATAATCCCGGCACAACTTAGCATAGTGGTTGCCAACACGCGCCACAAGATTAGCTCCTCTCGCATTAGTAGCATTACCTCCAGCCAAAACAGCAGCTACTCCAGCTTGCATCATGTTGACAAAGAACTGATACATAGTCCTCGTATCTATTGGTGGGATTCTAGCACTCATGTTAGCATTTGCACTTGGATTAGCATTTGCTTGTCGATCAGATTCCTTCTCGTATTGAGTCGAGCGTTTCCATTTGTTATGGTGCTTTCGCCACCTAGATTCACTCTTCTGTTTCCTACTTCCATATCTATCTTTCTCGTAATCTGCATACAAGCCTTATTAAGATACAGAAGAACGGTCTAAGAGAGAAGGGAGAATACATACTTATATATAGCAAATACAAGTATGTTACTATAGTGTTATCCTATATTGCAATCTTATTCTCTGATTCGATTGTATTATGTTTTCAATAACTCTTTTAAGTTTAAAATTCTTTTAGGTTTTACATAAACCTATGCTTTGATACCAAGTTGTAATATCCCCCATTTTGAGACCCAAAACTAAGTGCTAAGAATGTAGTGCTCAACTACGATATTAATTTTCAATGACAAAATGCGGCTATGTTAATCATATATAACATCAGAAGCACATGAATATGAAATTATTCAAAAATCGGTTCATTAAATAAACTTTCACATATCATTTCAAAGTAAGATTTCATATTCATTACATAATCACATCAATCTCATGTTCAGAAAAAATATAATTATTACAAAATACTCCAAAATAGACAAATGAAGATACCCCTTTGGTTGATTAGAGTCTAATACTTGGCAATTATACAGTTTTCCATTACATTCATTAAGCAAAATGAAAAAAATACAACAGATAAAATAAACCTCCTAGATAGTTATTTTGCCTACTACACGTCTTCGAAAGCTTATTTGTCAAACTGAATCCTGAAACCCTCACTCCTAGCCTACTCAAATGAGCATCCAAGAGTTTTAGGGAAAAACATATGCTTGGATCGGACAAACAATCTGGTGTGAATAATAATATACCATCTTGTACCAAAATAGAAATCTAGTGAGACCACGTGCCGAGTGGAACGGGTTTTCCCTCACTAGTATCTTATTAAAATATGTCAACTGTAAATCATGCACCTGCATCCATAATGGTTAGAATATAAAATAACATGATCATATGCACGCATGCAACATGGGTAAGTCTGACTAATCTGCCAACATAAGGTTATGCATTTCCATGGTTTACCCAATCTCCCAAAATGGACCAACTGTCAAAAATCATAGTTTTCCCAGGATAACTAAGAACATATCGGTTTTCATAGACCAACTAACAACATATCTCCAGATACAGTTATGAGGTCTCCAAATATGGTTAGGAGGTATCGGGATCGCCTGTCCTTAATTAGGCTTAACCGGATATACCAAAATCTCCCGCTACAATTAGGAGGTACAATTAATATTCCTCAGATACGGTTAAGAGGAACAACAATACTCCAAATACGGTTAGGAGTTACATCTAATTCTCCAGATATAGTTAGGAGCCTTCCATCAACTCATAGAGCTACGAGTTCCTTCATGTGCATAAACATACATTTATCTCACTAAGCACTACGAATGGAATCGTGGAACTTTTCCAACCAAGGGCTAACAACTGAAGCACATAGCGTGATCCTACACCGGTCTCACATTAAACTTATTATCTGGTTTTAATCATATCTTTTGATCAGTCTAAGGCATCCTAACACAATCTGATCTTTCTGATCTCGTGGATGCAATTCTACTCACTCGGGAGTTTAATCTGACCATACTCGATACTTCGACAACCTACCCGGTTCTTCTGCCCTTAAACCTTTCCCAAAATGCGGTAATGGGTCATAGTAATGTGACTATGACAATAATAAACATGTAAATACAATTGACTAATGATAACAAGAACATATAGCATCCATCACTCAAATATGTTCAATTAATTATCATTGGCATTATATAATTATTTAATCCTAAGTAATAACTCCCTTTGGTGATTTCGTATAAAACTTGGGCTAGAAAATAATTCATTCCTTGAAACCATTTATCATTATATGCTTAATCCTCTTAATTCATATTTTAAAACCAGGAAAATATAGCCCGTTATTTTACCAATCCTTCATGCCAATTCATAATTCAATTCTATGGTGGTGACAAAAATGTCAGCTATTAACTAGGGTTTGGCATTCATATTGGCATCTTTGTAATATTGTAATTAATATAGAAACTATTTTGTTTCTATTAAAAGCAACTATTCACCTCAACTTGTTTTCTTTTCCCAAAACCCATTTCGCACCCAAAAAATAATATTAATCATTTGATATTAATTTATAAGATTTTCTAGCTTAATAAATCCATTTAAAATCATAATTACTGAAAAAACCCTAAAAATCTCTAGAAATCAGAATTCATATATTCCTTAACATATAAAAATCTTGGAATCAAAACCATTATTTAATTATTTTTAATAATTAAAACCTGAAATAAATGTTCTTTTCCCCTAAGGAAATTCATAAAATATTCCTATTAATTCGGAAAATTATGAAAATAAAAATCCATCTCTAAAATTATGTTTATCACAGCATATCCGAAAATCAAATCAATTTGAAGGTCACTTAGGTTTTTCTCTTATAACATATCATAAAAATTTCAATAAATCATTATTTAACCAAACAATGATATAAACAATCATGGCATAACATATAATCATCAACAATTTAGAATCGATCACAACTCGAGAATAAAACATGTAAATATGAGATGGTCTTACTATTATTCACCTTAAATTGGATAAAAAGTTTGATATCTATATATGTTTGTTTTCCTAAGCTTTTCCCCTTGAATTGCATTAGTTTTTCTCTGTTAATCTCCCTGGTAATGGCCGGCCTCTTATCTTTAGCTTTAGATTGTTTTGGTGTTGTAAAATGAGAATGAATGAGAGGGTGAAAGCTTAAGGGTGAAATAAATCTCTTTTCCATTTTGCTCTTCTCATTTATTCTTCTCTACTGTAAGTTCAAAACATTCTTATTAATTGATTAGTTAAGGCATAAACCAATTAATTATCAAATCTCAGTTTCCTTATCAAACCACACATTATTCTATTTAATTATGTATTTAAATCTTCCGAATAATGTTGATCAAAATTATAGATGTTACAATCATTCATGTAAATGCTAAATAAGATCTACTCTAAAATTAATAAAATAATATTTTTTTGGAATTTCCCCATTTTTACTCTCGTTACCATCAAATAGTAATTGATCCTACTTATAAGGAGAACATTTTGGCGGTTCACGAAACATCCTCCTATCAATCATCATTGTATTGTTGTATATGAAAAAGAAAAGAAGTATTCTAACTACGTCTGTCAATGGTACGGGTTTGGCCTAAGCCTGAACCACAACCCGTCCTGTTAATATGGATACGGGTTTTGCCTTAGCCATACATGCCCGACCCAAGCCCGATCCGGTTACTATTATGATTGGGTATGATTTTATCAAAACTTGGTCTGGTTTGGGCCCGACCCGGTTATTGGTTTTTTGTAATATCAGAACACGAGTGTTTATGTTATTTATTTATCATTTTATTTGTTTGTGTGCAGATGTTTTTACTTTAGTTGTGAACTTGACTACATCACCACCCAATTTGTATATTGACATTGTTTGTGCGTAAATTTTACAAAAAAATAAAATTTTGAAAGTATGATTTTAACATAAATATTACAAGTCTTGTATATGAATATTACCCAACGGATTTGAAAAGCCCAACAGGCCGGGCTTGGGTATTAATTTTAAAATATCATGTGGATTTGGATCTAGCTCGGGTTTTGATCACTGTAATCAAGCTCGGGTCTGGAATTTAAGATACCCGGACCCGAGCTCGGGTTTTGATTACTGTAATCAAGCTCGGATCTAGAATTTAAGATACCAGGACCCGACCCGTTGATAGACCTAATTCTAACCATGTAAATGTATGCTATGAAACCCTCCGTAATATTAGCAATCATTTTCTCCTCCATGATCAACACCACTATATTAGTTGACCGGTACTAAAATTTAACTAGTGCTAAAACTAAAAATCAAACACAATAAATATTTGCACTAGTATTTCCTCTGGTTAAAAGTGCCTATTCCTACAACCCAATCAAATTGGTATCATAACATAATCACTGAAAGGGCTAGAATGATGGAATAACAGCAAATAAATGAATAAAAGTTGGATAATCCAACGATCCTCACACTGACGGGAGAGCATCAAACAAGTTCAATAAAACACTAACAAAAAACCTATAGCTAAAAAGGCATGTAACACAACATCATCAGCCTCGTATAACAAAATAGCCCAAAAAACAGACTTTCTTCCAATTATTCAACAAGTCATGATTACTCATTGTCTGGAACCTTCGACTTCTTTTTCTTCTTCTTTACTACAACATCGCCATCATCCAAAACTTCACGACTCTTCTTTTTTCTTTTCTCGATCTCTCCATCATTCGCCTCTTGCTTGGACTTGTCTTTCCTTTTCTTCTTCTTTGGTTCAGTTGTGGGTTCAGCAGCTTCCTCGTCAGCAGCTGAAACTCCACGACTCTCCTTTGTGCTTTCCTCAATATGTCCCTTGGTATTGTTGTCCTTGGACTTGTCTTTCTTCTTCTTCTTCTTTGTTTCAGGGGCTTCTTCGCCAGCTATCATGCTCTTAACATCTTCAGATTCACTCTTTGATCTCTTCTTCTTGCTTTTCTTTGCAGAAGCATCATCAATTTCAATGGCTGTAAGCAAAAAATAAGTTGAAGGGACATACGCTAGTAAAGTTGCATTAAAAATTGTAACCAAAACAAATTTGTAACTGTTAAACTATAATTTCCTAGATTGCAGAACATATAAATGAGCATGTGAAACGATTAGTATAGCTATCGCTAGTGTACAAATGCAAGAGTTAATAGATCCATCGATCGTCTGAAAGATGGACAAAAAAGGTTAGTACTGCTTTTATACCATTTTTTTCCTTGTGCCCTTAATTATACTAGTGAAGTAAAGTTCTTATGACTGTAAAGCCTTTATAATCGACTAATTTACATATATACTGCATTAAAACCTATAGATTTTACCACACAAAATTCATAAATCGATAATAAAAACCACCTTTGGATTTCAAAATAAGATGGAAATATTAAAATTGTGAACAGGAATGCATGGACCGCAAAAGCATGTCATTAAAATCGTTTAAATTTGATGTAGCATTTGGCTTATGAAGCCTATATCTCAATAAGAATTGAAAGCACAACTACAACTATAATGTAGCATTCTACAAATAGTTTTCTCATATTTCCTAGAGCAAGAAGAATGCACGTAAAGTGAAACTTGCAACCACGATTCTACAGCCAAAAATTATATTTCCAAATATAACATGATATTTTAACATATGCAATATGATATAGACATATATTCACATTAAGTATAATTTTGGCACATACCATCAGCATCTTTCGAGCCACCGGCAAGCACAGTCTCAAGTGCAGCCTTCATTACATCCACATTCTTGCGTGGAGCAACTCCTTTATCATAGAAATCCAGTCTTTCCTCCACTTGCTGACGTAAGTTTTCCCCAAACACAGTGGTGTTTGATTCTGATTAATATGTTTAAATAGTTAGATTATCAGAAAATTATAAAATTCTTACATTCTGTGGAACAAAAACCTACCTGAAAAGCAATCAATTCGTGAAGCTATTGAACATTTGTTTGCAAGGTATCGAGCAAGACGTCCTTTGTTTTTGGTTGAAGCTCGCCCAATAAAAGAAGAATTGAAGATTAGCCCATATTTTGGAGTGTTTCCTCTAGTTTTCAGAGCCCTATATTATTAGCAGTATGATATGGTCAACACTGTTTACGTGCATGTATTGCTTAAAGCACAAGAGGAATTTTTCAAAATGCAAAACACAAGGGGAATATTGAAATATCCACTTTTATTATAGAATGATGTATTCACTTCATCGACTATTGTTGTATAAAAATAGTAAGGCATCATGTAAAATTGGAAATTCATGCAAAAAAAAAAAAAAAAAAAAAAAAAAAAAGAGGAACAGCACACTCTAATGATACTGCACTCTGTCAGAAAAAAAGTATAGCTGACTGAAGCTCATGATGTTTCTATATTTATAAACTGTTCAACATTCCTCTACACAATATCCCTATCTATACAAATTGAATAGAATGAAACAAAAGAACTCACCTATAGTATTTAACTATTTACAACGTGAAAACACTAGAGAGATTTTCTAAATTTGCAAAACCCTGAAGAAACATCAATACCTACATATATCTTAATTTAGTAGGAATGTAACAAACAACAGTCTGTTTAAACCTTATTTTTAAATCACATACATAGAATTTAGATGTCTGACAAAATTAACCTAATATACCTGAAAAGTGCTTTCTCTGCACCGAGAATTTGTAGAGTAGAAGCAGGGCATTTAGCTAAATTTGTTAAGCTTCCAGCATGAGAAATCAATCGAGCGCCGACAACTTCTCCAATTAAAGAAGTCAAATTGGGGGCAATGTCATTCATCTTTGTTACAAGGTACTCATATAGCTTCTTCCTATATTCAGACAAGTCCATGACTCTCTGGGCGAATTGTTGAACATTAATAAGATCAATTGGGGATAAATCCTGCCCTGTGATTAAAAAATGATTTATATGTAGAAACTAGCCATTTCTGGTTGAACATATTTTAACCAAAGGTTTTATTTACCCATGGATGATTTTGCTGCTTCAACAATTTCATTTGCTTTGTCAACATCACCAAGAATTTCTTCTAACTGTGGGATGTGTTGCTCAGATAACTCTGATTTGTTTGGCACAAATTTTGCAATTTTTGCATATAAATAGTTGTCATTAACAATTTTGACTAACTCTGGGAAATGCCAAGAGTACCATTCTCTGCAATGATTATGAAAGCAAAATTATACATACATACACACATACATACATACATACATACATACATATGCATCAACTGTTAATTCATGCAATGATCACTGCAATTGATAAGCAAATAACTTCAATATTATATTGCACAAAATACTGAAGAAGATTCACTAATATTAAGAGGCTTCCGTGAATTAATGACATGGTGACTAACTGCTGAAGAGTAAAAATGCACATCACAAGTAATATTTTCAACTCTATTGACAAAAGTAACAAGAATTCCACACTAAATACATCTGC
Source organism: Allium cepa (assembly GCA_030765085.1). NCBI lineage: Eukaryota > Viridiplantae > Streptophyta > Magnoliopsida > Asparagales > Amaryllidaceae > Allium > Allium cepa. The sequence goes on along the minus strand of CM060928.1, from coordinate 844,205,116 downwards.
TACCAGTTTTGGACATCCTGCAAATGAGGAAAGATTAATCCAGATATGTTTTTGTTTGGTACTGCATGAGCTTGCATATTTGATCCACAATGATAAATGAAATACTTGTTACCTTCAACACAAGGATACATTCAGAGCTTGTTATGTAACATTACCGTATAAATTTTAAAATTTTCAACGGTGCTACCATAACGTTATTTCAATAATGTAAAATGCCAACTATTACCTTCAACACAGGGATAGATTTAGAGAACCCCATAAATGATAATGCCAACTATTATGAGCATCATTTTTGTATCCTAACTTTTGATACTATATGTTATAATTTATGAATTTTAATGAAACTACATGCTAAGCCGTAATGAATCCAAATGTCTGAAATGACATTTAAAGTCAAATATACAAGTATTTGCACAGATAAATACATCAAGGATATAAGCCAGCAATGTAATAGATGCCTTTTTACTCAATTGTAAAACATTCCAAGAAATTATCTCACATGTAATCATGCAAACAGATCATGCAAAGTAATATAACATTAACTTGGAAATTTTCTGCTTTGGTTCAGTATCACCCAAAAGAATACTGGGAAGTAATACATCCACGGATGGTCCAACAGGATAGTGACAAGCCTTTTTACTCAATTGTAAATCATTCCAAGAAATTATCTCACACGTAATCATGAAACAGATCATGCAAAGCAATATAACATTGACTTGGAAATTTTCTGCTTTGATTCAGTATCACCCAAAAGAATATTGGGAAGAAAAGTAAGTTTACATCCATGGATGGTCCAACAGGTTAGTGACAAGTATAGTAGCCACTCTAGCATCTATAATCAAATAGACGCACACAACGCATCAAAGTGCATAACCATTGCACCTCGATGACTATACATAAGTTAAAAGGTCAGTTTTGTATAAACTCAAACAGATAATAAGAGTAGATACCTGACTCTCATGGAGAAAGAGTTGACATCCTTATCAAGAGTATCAAGTAAAAATATAGCTTGGATCACCATGTTATCTACTCGATTCACATTAAATTTCACTTTGGCTCTACTATAACTATGGCCCAATCCCAACCGTGCTAACTCCAGATCATTCGGCTATAGTAACAAAAATATATCAGTGTCACATATTCAATGTTGGTCTTCTTACTCTTCACATAAGAGGAAATTTCTACCCAGAAATTCAAATTCGATCTTCAAACAAATCTGGATAGCTGATAATGCCCACCTAAACAATGCACTTTAATCATGATTACATAAGTTACATTCAACATAAAGGGCCAGCCCTATGTTTTATGAGGTTCTAGGGCTCATTAACACTCACATTGTGAGATAATATGTGCTTATCCCTGCATTGGAATCGCATAAAACTGAATGCATATTAGACTCCAGATTTCTCCTCACCTATCCATTCTTATCTCTGCATTTGAATTTGTTTTGTTGATTGCTAAAAACATGGATTTGTTAAGGCAGTTCCAATAACATGTGCTTTTACTTAAAGGAACTATTAAGCAAGCCAAATTTACACTGCCTGCAAGAAGGACCGAGACTTGAGCCTCAGGTAAAGTTAAATCGCACAAGTCTGAAGGTGTGTAAACAGCTCATTGTTTAAATGACATCACTCCTTAGGCATCAAGGATTAGATGAAACATTTAGTCAAAATATGGCTTGTGGATCACAGGTTTTATCAATGAAGATCAGTATGAACTGAGTTGACTCTTAAAACACAAAGAATACATGGTATATAAATCTGATACAAGAAAATTCCTATATACGGCCGCCAAGCTTACATTTATATGTATACAAAGATGTGTGCATGTGTATTTATTATACATACATACGGGCAAGGATCGATTACACCTCATTTTCCGCTACACCTCTATTCTCCCCGATTTCAACGACGCATTCCAATTTAAATAATATATTTTCTCTCTTGCCACCTTATTATATTATTTAAACCGGAATATGTGGTCAGAGGAGAATGAGGTGTAGTAAGAATGAGGTGTGTAGCCAATCCTTGCCCTACAGACACACACACACACACATATATATATAGACACACATACACAAAACTGCCTGATTGAACTACTTCCATTCTAGATTAAATATTACCTTCAGATCTTTAATGAACTTATTGAAGAAGAACCCAACGCCTATAAGTAATTCCAACACAAAATCATTGCACTGAAAATAAAATCCTATATATTGCCAAGCTTATGTTTATTCATTCAGATACATGTATGTACATTATACAACATCGTCTAATTAAACTACTCCATTCTATATAAAATATTACCTTCAGATCTTTGATGAACTTATCAAAGTGGAACCTAACACCTCTAAGCAATTCTAACACAAACTCGTTGCACTGACAAGGAACGTTCATCACGTCAGAAATTTGAGATCCAACTTTTGGTTCGGAGACTCCAAGGCTAAACTTTGCTTTTTTCTCATCCTTTGCTTTTGGCAAGTTCATTCTCAAAAAGTTGCTTAGTTCTTCTGTCATAATTCCTGAAACAAACAATTAAATCCGTAAATTCATAAAATAATCTGATTCCAGTGCTCATACAAAAGCAGCAAGGTCATTAGCACAAATTTTCAACAAAATTAGCAAGTATAATCACGTGTTAGTAGCAAAAATTCATCTAGCAATAAAGTTCAAACCATGCTATATTGATCACAACCATCCGGGTAATATAAACTCTTAAGGGTTTCGAAGGAGAATGAGCAAGTGCCAAATAAATTCGACACTAGCTAGAGCTCAAACTCGCTAGAGTCGCTACCCAGCAAAAAAACCCAATTTTGAACAAAAAATAGTACTGAAAAAAGCGAACATGTTAATCCAGTTAGCTTTCAATTTCACTTATATTATCCACTAAGAATTATAGAATGAGAAAGAATAGCAGCATTACGTGTCCAAATTCAAAATAGAGACATTATTGACAATGTTTCTTCTACAAGCACGAGCATAGGCCTTTCATAGGATACAAACAAATACGCATATGGTAATTTGCGCATATGTATCCGAAATCATTTTCGAACATCAGATATTTGTATCCACGGATAGCAAATGGATATTGGTTTTTTGTCCACTCATGATTGATAAAAAAAAATTGAAATTATTCAACTTAAATTCATTTCAGTATTAATGCTCATAAAAATACAAAAAATAAAAATATCATAATAAAAAATTATTTTGAGAAGTGAACATATGCAATAATACATGCATATAATATGAATTATTGCCATTATAAAAAACAAATATCAATTCATCATACTGAAATAAACATAATATAAAATATAAACTATCTTGATAAAAATTGTACGAATAATTTTCAAAAGATGATACTATCATATCTGCGTCTATATCCGTAAATCGGATATGTTCTCATTTTTCGAATATTTCAAGTATCCATTGAAAGCCCTACTTGTAAATGAACCAAGGTTTCTAGAGCAAATGAAGTAGCTGTTTTAACATTCAATCACTCTCCATTTGATGTGAGCTTTAAAGTAGACATGCTTTTATACGACTACTAGTATCTTCGTTGGCCAAGAAACTAAGAACATCATCAACTGTTTGTGTTTTTTATCGTAATGTGACGCGTTATTAAAAATTGCTCATGCTTTGTGGTTGTTAACCCACCATGCAAAAATAATTGCATTTCAAATTGGTACTAGTTAAGGACCACTAGCTTAAGTGGCAAGTGGTACGGTGCTCTAGACAAAAGTTCTAGAGGTCGTAGGTTTGAACCTCTAAAACATCAAAATAAATGTTCTGCTTGAATAAAGTATCGGTCTTGTTATCCAAAAAAGTAAAGCTAAAAGATGAGCTATAGTTTGGCAGATTAGATAATTGTGAACCATATATATCCAATAGCATTAGACTTGCTCGATTTCTAGCACTAGGAGACTAGGCAAATTTAAAAAGTCATCCACCAAAAAAATTCAATTCTCCATGATTGGTCCGTAGAAATACGTGGTAACCTTGACAAATCATAACTGGCAGAAATCTCAGAGCAAGAAGAAACTGATGCAGACGAGATGCAAATTCAATTTCTCGCTATAGATACCTAAGAATTGCGAAATTGCACCGAAATGAGAAAATATAAGACTTTAAATAATTGCTAAATGAAGGTCCATGTCAACTCATTTAAAATCAAATCTAACATACAGCAGTCATGCATCCTATAAGCTATTATTGCCAAGTATGCTCCCTTATGCACCAAAAACACAACCAAAAACAGTACAGCATTACAAGCAAGCTTGGAGGTTTCCTATAAGCTATTATTGCCAAGTATACTCCCTTATGCACCAAAAACACAACAGCATTACAAGCAAGCTTGGAGGTTTCGGATTCAGTCTTTTGCAGTTGATGGAATATCAAACAATTTCGTTAACTTCGCGAATTCTGGTGTAAGTTTTCGGTGCTTAACATAAAGATCCACTAAAAAGATTAAAATCCCATTTCAAATTACAACTATATCAAATAACAAGAGCCGAAATATCAAGTATAATGACAATTAATTTTTAATATAGTCCACTACTCAAGCTCAGCCACATTAAAGATGGTAACGAAGTCCAATAGACCATTATTAAAAACTTATATGCTAAATATAGGGTGCTGACACCATGATCCTTTCCTCTTCCGCGGTGAATTATCTGTCAGAAAAAATCTTGTAGAAAAACTCTATGGAGATCTGAAATAACACTAAAGTATCGATTGATTTTTTAGAATTACTTGCTGCAAAATAAAAGTACATATTATTGATTTCAGATTTTATTTCTATTCTCATTTTCTTAAAGTCTTTTTTCATTCTTTTTTATTTTAATCTATGGACAAAACTAGAACTAGGTTGTGTATATATTCTTAATTCAGTCGTGTTCTTATGGAACTTTTGAGGCAAAAATACAAATTTGTCTTCTTTTCTCATGGTTCCAATCAGAACCAAGATGATCAGAATCTCACAGTTCAGAACAGAACCTAAAACCATCACTGCAAGTTAAGCTGCTCAAAGATAATCTTTTTACCAATGGTTAGGCTTAATACCTAGATTCACTAAAAGAAAAAGCATATCTATGACCCCAAACTATAAAATCACATAGCTAATAACAAGTACTTGTGATCATAATCTAAACTTTGAAAGCTTCTCTTTTACCAAGTCCAACTCATTTTTGGAAACATAGGGTTACATACACTGAATACCTAAAATTGAAAATCCCTGAAAAAACAGTGTTATACCCCTTTTTTTTCCATTTTATTTTTCTTTTTTTGCATTTTTGACTGATGTAACATGAAGTGCTGCATTTCCAAATTACTTCGCTTTATTGTATTCAAAACCAACTGTTGCATGTGAGTAATTTCATTAAACATAGCCTTGAATACAAAGAAACCTAATAAAATCTGAATTATTATTAACCACCGCAGAAACTAACAATAAAAGATGATCAAAACTTAATAGAAATTAAACCTTCAGAAATGGCGTTGCACTGGTTAAGAGCATCCAGAGCCGATGCAAAAGGGCTGAACGCTTCAAACTTGACGATCTTCCCAAATCTATTGAGATCGAGGATGGAGTTTTTGACTGCCTCAGTGCTCTGACCAATCTCATCCAAGCCATACGCGTTAAACAGCGCATAGCCAGAGGCTGACTCAAATAAAAGGTACAGTGTCATGTGGTAGGATAGAGAGAGAAGTAGCAAGGAACTGGAGACGGGAGAAAAAGAAATTTATTGGTTTTTTTTGTTCAGCAGAGCTAGGGTTTATCTCTGACAAAAAAGACAAAATAGGGCTTTGCAAATAACTGACTACGGCTAATTTTTTTTAATTTGGCTCTATTTTACAAACTTATTACGCAAAATAGCCTTGTTTTAAAATTATTTACAGACGTAGTTTTGTTTTACCAACTCAGCGTTGAGTTGGGCAGAAGGTACTGGCGCAATTTCAAATTGCACTAGTACTATAGATGGTACCGGGACATCACCCGACGCTATATTCTTTGTACCGTAGAACCTCCTGTTGAAGTAGAGTAGACTATTGAGGTAAACGCGTATGCTCCGAGAGCTCCACTTGAGAGGAATGTGGTATGTGTCAATTGCGATTATTTAATTTGAGAGGGAAGTAGTCATATTTAGTTTGCATATGTGTTAATTACTACTATTTAGCAGGCGGATGGTATTTATCGTGCTATGGAGTTGGTTGATAAGCTATCGGGAGAGGTGCCGGAGCGTACGAAGGGCAAATGCTTTGGTGTTAAGCGTATATTGCCATCTATTCCGGGGAAGAACAAGCTAGCTAGACCTGCACTGCCTCCTCCTCCCCTACCTCCTCCTTTTGCACTCATTGAAGCATACGACACAAGTATACCAACGCAAAAACCAGAAGGATGAGAAAAAAGGTCCTTCATCTTCTCAACATATGCAATTCGAACACGGGCCTTCACAGCCGCAGAGATCCAACCAAGAAAGCGACGAGTCTTCGCTGTTCCATTAGCAAGGAGGAAGTCAAAAAAACTCCTCTGACGGTGAAGAGGTCGCAGTAAAGCGTTATTGTGGCATGGTGTTTAATCCAGTTTAATCTATTTTAACTTATTTTAAACTAACTAACCCTTTTTAATCTATTTGAAATCTATGTTAATCTATGTAAATCTACTTAATCTATTTAAATCATTTTAAATCATTTTAAATCTATTTAAACTATCTTAATCCACTTTTAAACTATTTTAAAATATTTCAAACTATTTAAAATTTATTTTTAAACTGTGCTAAACTATTTCAACTATTTATAACTATCTAAACTATTTTCGAAATTCCAGACCATGTAAGTTGAAAGTGTTTATATCTAAATCCTTAATTTAAAGGCAAATATGGTTAAATGATGTTATAATCTCAATTTGGATTTGAAATGATATTTTTTTTGTAAAATGACATATTTTGAGTAAATATGATGATTTGAAAATATGATTTCAAAGGTGATATGGTTTCGAAAGTAAATTTGATTTCGAAAGTAAATATGATTCCGAAGGTGATATTGTTTTCAAAATATGATCTTTTGATAACAATTATGAATCGGTTTTAGAAATGTAAAAGAACCATCTGGTGTAATATAAGCATTCGGTTGTTAAAGAGACCGAGATCAGATATTGTTATATTCTCTGCCAATATCGAAAACTACTTTAACAACCGTGTATGTGGTGAAGGTTCCAAAATAAAGTAGGATGGTTTGGCGAATGATTCTGCATGAGGTATTTATATAGCCCTGACTCCCGCGAGTCAGCTTGATGTGACTAAAACAGGAGCCAAGCCAGGCCAAGTGAGGTCGTCTTTCCTATCGGGCACATTTATTCAATACCATATTATATCGTTGTGATTGATTCGGTGGCCACTCCTCGATTTTGATTATGGGAGTGTGTTTCGAGGTGGGTAGTAGTAGCTGCTATGCGTTACCACCAGTCCGTATCCGCAAAACGGTAGTATCCTACCTTGGACATTGCCCCATGTGCCTTGTCACATGCCTCATCGTGCCTTCTACGAGTTTGGTTTGTAACGTACCTATGGAGTGCCCTTTGATAACCCTTCAATTTATGGAGGAATTATGGTACTGTATAGACTATGGGAATATACAATTGTGTTAAAGGGGACATAGGTAACGCCTTAACGCTATTTTAATACTCTACTTTACTGTAGATACTATTATAATAGCATATTGTACTATGTATGTAGTTAGTTTAACGGATCCTTAGAAGATGGAATACCGAATATCTCTTAAGTTATTGCACTCACGTTAGACACTGGATAGGAGATGTCAAATCCTGTAAACATCTCCGACGCCGTTACACTCGTATTTATTTACTGTTGATTTAACTTCCATAAGATCTTTTAGTTTTGACTCGAATGTTTTGTCTATTCAATTCGCTTGGGTCAGTCCGAGCTTTCCAATGTATCGAAGACGGCTTTTCTGGAGGATGAAGATGGGGATCTGTATACTGTATTATTTATTTTATTTATTCCACTGCATCATGCTGTTATGCTGCATTGTTATTTATTTCTGTTGTATGTACTCTGATTCTGTGATGTAAAAGTGTAATCAGATGTTATTTATAAAATAGCTTCATGAACTGTTTATTGGATTATTATATATTATCATTCCGTTGTGAGATTTTGTGTTTGTTTTCTTTCTTTTTCTGCTTTTCTTATTTACTCCATAGCAATCCTCCCTTTTTAATGGTTGAGTTTGACGTGTGTGGTTTACCGTCGATTTAAACCATCCAAAAAGGTGGGTAGTTACAGACCTGATGTGCTTTTGGAATTTTAGTTCTATAGATTGCTTCCTAATTCCCTGAAAGCAAAACCATTGTTATATGCCGAAAAAGCTGCTAACCTGAATCGACTATCATGATATACGTTGCATCAATATGGTTCTTGATTCAAATTAATCAAATTTTAATTTGTGTTGTAAAATGTAGTCCTCTAGATGTGATTTTGAACTAAAATCACATTGTTTTTTCATTTCGTTATCTTATGGGATTGTAAATGTGAAACTTGCTATGGCTTAGTGCTTCTCATACAATTTCTAAGGATTTTGATATTTGTATTGTTGTATGCGTTCAATAATTAATTTTAAGCAGATGCACTTTTTTAGTTATTTCTCTGTGCCACATTTCGTCTATAATCAAACTCTAATTTTATTTTCCTTATTACGATTACAATATAATACTAGTCTGAATATCTTATTTTTTATTTGTAGCTTATTTATCATACTGATATGCTTTGTTTTTTTGAGGATATGAACATATGATATCATATTCCACTTAGTTCAGTTTGGTTCAAATATATATTTTGTACTATCATTATTTGTTGAGTTTTCATATGAATTTTTATGATTAAGAACTAAGAAACGCTTCCATCATACCAGATGTCTCATCTAAAATACATGGAAAATATACATGATCCAAATATGGTAAGAAGAGGAGAATTAGCCCTCTGTATACTTCCTACTAGTTTATTATTGGAAGATGGATGGATGAAACTATAAAGTTTTAAAATCCTACCTAACTGAGGTAAAACAGTTCCGACTTGCAATTAATGTTATTTATTTAGGACAAAACACATAATATGATTTACACCATTAGGAGGATATCACGAATGATATTTACCATAAGTTGACTTTAAACATTAGAGTTTATAACGAATAAAGTGGTAGCACCAGATTCTAATTGAGGTAGAGCATTGGAGGCACGGTTAGGACAACCGCATGGCGATCTGGCGTCCATGTTCGAGTCCGAAAATAGCTTCTTCACAATGCAAGGGAAAGAACACGTGCATTATCGACTTCTCCAGAGCCTACTATCATGTGGGAACCTTGTTCACGGTGTTCTTTTTATATTGTTAGAACAACAGAGGCTAGAGAGTTCAAGGTAATGTTTGATTTAAAATTTGAGTTTTGTATTTTATGTTTTCAATGTGTACTTGAAAATACACAGAGAGCGAAAGCTGATAAAAAATGATCGATTTGGAAAATGGTTTTAACGTATAAAACTGTTAATTATTTTTTTAGTCTTCTGTCTTTCTAAAAATATCAAAATTTATATTCTTCCATTTTTTCTTCCCATTGTTGGATTAACTAGAATGTTCCAACTCCTCCACTCCACATATACAAATATTGAAAATGCAAAATACAGAATTTGTTTTAAAACCAAAGGTTGCCTTAGGTCCCGTTTGGTTTCATTTTGAGTTTTATGTTTTGAGTTTTCAAAATTCATTACAAAACATGGGAAGAATGGAGGAAAATATTTAATATTTTAAGTCATTATGACGATGATGGACGATAGAGGGGATGAAGGGACAGTGGAAGACATCAAAGGGGATGGAGAAACCACGGAGGGATGGATTGTTTCATGTGCTTTTGTTATTTCTAAAAACACGTAAAATAAAATAAATTTGTTCCTTTTGTATGTTAACTTCTTTTTTTATACTGGTTGTGTTTCAAAAAAAGATGCATCATGCGCTTTTTTATTTGAACGAAAACCCAAAACTAAAAAAATGACAACCCAATCAGAGCCTTTGCTTCATAGCAACAATAATATAAATCTTTTCTAAAGCTATCAGGTCAGAAATTTATTTATACAGGTATATGCTCCTTACCATATGCTTAATCTTAATGCATTAATTCCAAATTGTTGATGTTTTTTAATTCCTTTTTTCAAATAATGCTATGCATTTTTTTATTTTCTTTTGGACTCTTAAGAAAATTAAGTAGTATCTTCAACGTTGTAGTACATTACTTGTGGCCTGAACTGCCAAAATAGGTCTAGAATTTTGGGTAAAAATTGCACTAATTGTAGTTTTCATTTTCAGTGGAGATGTTAAACAAGTTACAAAAAGCCTAGAATCACACAAAATCTCTCATATCACAGCATAACACAAAGACCTTATGCACTCTATTCTTCATATTATAGTTTTCTTGTTTTGGCAGCACCTGTTAGAAATCGAAATGGAAATTAATAGGTCTTGTTATGGCTTTATATATGTGATCAGTTAAATGAGATATTATACATTTAGGTAGACATAAACGTATAACACAATGACAATCATGTTGTTATGTATAGAAAATTATAAAAAATTATAATGGGTAAATAATCAATGTTGTTTTTATATTATTTGATGACATATTTCTTGTAAATGTATATGGTTAGGTATCATATATGTGACACTTGCTCCATTATACTATTTTAGCCAATTATAAGACAATGGTGCTACTATAAGGTGAACCATATCACATTTAAGGAACTACAATATAGTTTTGGAGAAGCTTTTGGAGAAGCTTATGCAAGGTTAATGGAAAATAAAACTTAAGCTTTAATGGAAGAGATTTTAGAAATATGGTTCACATTTGTTATTTATTTGGAATAAAGACTTTGCAATTCCCTGCGATATCTACACATTATCTAAGAAATATTATTCACCAATAAATATGTTTTAAAAGTATTATGCATTAAAATTGGTTGATGTCAAGTATTTGATGGTTGCTTTATTTTCATGTTATTTTATCATCAGTTGATTATATTACATAATATTTGCAATTGAAATTAGGCAACTATAACAAGTTGAAAGGTATATATACATATGAAATGGAAATACGTTTTAGAAGAATAATAAATGCTATTTAAATAAATAGAGACATTTAAGAAACGCTATATGAACATTGCATTCTCATAGGGTTTTCATAATGTTTTATTATTGCTATAAAAACATTTATTTTTCATAGCATTTTTTTCCATAGCATTTCAAAATAATAATAAAAATAGCTCACCTTTCCATTGCGTTTTAGAACAGTTCTAAACAGTTTACTTTTACCTGACCCAGTTCCTTATGCTTAGGTCGAAGACATTGGGCATGGGCCCTTTATGACCCTAGAGTTGCACCTATTAGTGCACCTCAACGTTCCTTAATGATAATCATTAAGGTTTCAAATGTTGCGACTCTTATTTTGGATTGAGGATTACGGGTGCGCCTGACCCAAGTCCTTTCGTCGGCCCAATGCTCTTAAGAAGGGAAAAGAAAATTTGGACATAAGTTCTTAGCTTAAAGTCGAACTTTAAATCCTAAGGCTATTAGCATAGCGTTATGTGTATATATTTTGGAATTTTTACTTATGTGGATGTATAGAAGTAGTAGAATGTAAAAAAAATTATGGTATGTAAAAGGATTTTTCGTTTACCTTTATGTGCCTTTATGAAGTTCTATATATGTATCCATTGTTGTACGCTACATACACCTCAGTATGTCTTGTTTTATGGTGAATCTTCATCTCTTTAGCAATTGTAGACTCAAGGGTGCAGCATTTGATATGCTTGGTTTAGTTTGTTGTATTTTAACGCGTTCCCTTAAATTTTCTCAAGGAACTTAGGTTGCGTTATTGGCATCGTTGAGCAACTTAACCTTTCTAATGTGCGCATTGGCATAGGCCTGCACCATTTTTGGTGCAGGCTAATTTGATTGCATCCAACAAGTAGCCAAGTCATTTCTTTACAACCCTTATTTTTGTATATGCATATATTTTTTATACTAGATCGGGCCATCTATACGTCCAGTGCAGTTTTGGACTAAAATCCAAGTTGTCTTTTATAACTCTAGTTTGATGTTTTTAAGTGATGAACAATGACATATAGATTTTTATACTGGTTCAGGCTATTTAGTATATGTATACCTAGTTTGTCATCTTATTACTCTTGATTATTAAAATTAGTTGATCATATTCCTTTACAAACTGTCGATAAAATAAGGACTTAGATGTTCTAAATTCCACGCTTTTCACATAAGTTTTCAATCTAGCCTAGATAGGCGGTATGCACTATTAGAAAGTCCTTCTGCTATGATTGGAGGTCCTTTCCAGTTTCGCTCCAATGCGCAGTCAGTTAGATCTTTCATATCAACTATTACCTTCCTCAACACCAAGTCCCCTTCAAGAAATTTTCTCTCCTTGAGCCGTGAATTGTAGCTTTTAACCATTCTTGTTGATAGATAACTTCTCTTACGGCTACCTCATCCCATCTTTTATTTATAAGATCCAGCCCAGTTTCTTTCTATTATCGATTCCACTCCATAACATATGATGAGTATCGGTTCGATGGACTTCTATTTGACTGGAAGCACCGTGTAACATCGCTATATTCTAAGCCTAAAACTAACTGCTACGGATGCTGCATCCATTCATAGCTATTAGTTCTCGATGAAAAAATGAAGCTATATTAACCATATCAATAATCAGAAGCACGTGAAAATGAAAAACTTTCAAACACGGTTTAATAACAATTTTTCCATCTCATGTCACAATTAATATTTCATATTCATTACATAATCTCATTCGTAATCCCATGTCTAGAGAAAATATAATTATTACAAAATACTCAAAGAGTGACATAAGAAGATACCCCTTTGGTTAATCAGAATCAAATACGTGGTAATTATACAACTTCGATGATTACATCCAAATAGGAAAAACAAAACTACATAGTGGAAACAAATAAAGTTCCTAATAGCTAGATTGCCTCTTGCATGTCTCTAAAAGCTTATTCGTTTAACTGGTAACCTGAAATCCCTTACTTCCGACTTACTCAAATGAGACCCAAGAGTTTAAGGGAAAAAACTTCAGGTCAGACAATAGTCTGGCATGGACAATAACCTACCATCTTGAACTAAAATAGATATCTAGTGAGACCACACCATTGAGCGGAATGGATTTTCCCCTCACCGGTATCTTAACTAAAACATAACAACCACAACTGTGCTCCTGCAATTACAATGGTTGGAACATAGAAAATAACATTTATAATCATGCAACATATATTGGATTACTCATCCCAATCCATTAGATTATCTATCTTAATTTCAAATGGCTACCCGTCATAATTTAAACTGACTATCCGTCTTATTTTATTCTGACCACCCGTCTTATAATTATGTAGACTACACATCCTATATATAAACATATTCAGAGTTATGTGTACTATCCATCTCACATGTAATTATTAAAAGTATTACCCATCCCCTACCATATTTACTACCCATCACATATGGTTCCATTGTTAAATTATGTGGATTATCCATCTACATATCCCATTTAATTAAAATGATATGGACTACCCATCACACATTACATAGTTTTCCTAGAATGACAATGAACCCTTCATTAACCTCATAGAGACTATCCATCTCACATCTCATAATTCTCCTAGGATGCCTATGAACCCATCATTTCATTCATGTTACCCACATGTTTCGATCTTAATCCATGTTATCAACATGATCCAATTTTTATTCATGTTACCCATATTATTAACCTATGTCTAGTGGTGTCCTCAATTAGGTTATCTCCCCTTAAAGTTATAATATTTCAAAGTGATATACATTGCTAGCCCCAAGTTATCTATGTTGAACTCATTAAATTATACTTTGGTAACCCCAAGGTTTGAAAAAAAACAAAAATCATAAGTCATATGGCTTGCCGCCATTGATTAGTTGAAAATAGATCAGTTTCGAGATTCATCCACATTAGTGTCCTCAATGATGGCATCGAAGCTCACAATTTAAAATGGCATTAGTATCCCCAATGACTACGTCGAAGTAGAAGCATAAGGCTCTTCATCATTTGATAAAATAAAATATAATGCACGCATTACTAGATCAACGTCGATCTCTATCTAAGGTGGAAGACAAAGCTTAAATTCCTTTAAGCTTAAGAAAAATTCATGTTGAAATTGGTGTTGTCGACCTTCAATAGCTATAGGCTATCCACCTATTAAAGCAAAACTTAAACCTTTATAAGTTATGTGGCTAACAACCGAAGACATAAGGTCGTCGACCCTCTAAAACATAGGCATCTTCACTTCTTATAAAAATGTTTTCAATTTATATAAAAGAAAGCCTCTCCGGCCTTGAAGAGATGAAGTGTAACGCCACCATCATGCGACGTCGACGCTAAAGCCATATGTAAAAGTTCACCGACCTTGATGCACAATGGCACCAAGACCCTCGACATCATTATAAATCCTTTAAAATTTAGCTTACTTCGGCTATTATCTTTATAAGGTTGAAGTCATATGAAGCGGCATCACTGCCAAAGTCTTGAAATCAATCTCAGCGATTAAGTGGGCATAATTGAAAACAGCGATGAAGACATGCGATGTTGTCGACGTTGACATTAACCTTTTAAAATGTTTTGATGAATCGCGAAGATACCATTGCCACCGATACTATATTGTCGATAAGATCAACTTCGACCTATTTGGAAACATTATATAGATACCGAAGTAACTATCTTATGCTTCCTTTCACATCGATGCCAAAACTCATGGATGCGACCTTGTCTTAGGCTCGGCAACATTAGGGTGGTATGGCACTATCGTAATTCATGTGAAAACTGTTTTTATTACTAACTTCAAGGAAAAAAATTCACCAAATCTTACTTCCTGTCCAATTTCTATTGGATAAAACAATTTTGTTTCAAACCCTTTTTAGAATTACCGCTGCTTTTCGAGTTCCAAAACATATTTAAAATAATTAATTAATATCCTTAATTAATTATCCTTTTAAATGTTTATCTAACATAATACATTCACAATGCATTAAAATCACTTGGAAAAATCCCAAATATTCACAGAAATTAGAGAATACCCTTCTGTTTATTGCATCAAAATTTCAAAGCCAGAAACCTATTTGATTAATTTTAAGTGATAAAAAACCGAAACATAGCTCTTTAGGAAATTCATAAAATATTTATTTTAGCTTCAAAAATTATGAAATTAAAAATCCATCTTCGAAATAAGATTTTACATCTCATACCAAAAATTGGGAACAATTGGAGAATGAAAACTTAGGTTTTACTCTTAAAACCTTTACAAAAGATTTCATAAAAATTCCATATATCATTATTCAAGCCGAGCAATGATTATTCAACCATAACTTTGCAAAACAAGCAAGATAAGTTCGGGTACTAACATAACCAAACTCTAAAATGAGCAAAAGAGATGGGTCGTGTATTATTCACCTTGGATTAATTGTTGGAGTTGACATTTGTTGTTGCTTTGGTATCCTAAGCTTCTTCTCCCTAGAATCCATAGATTACCTTCTCTTTTGCTTAAGTCATGGATAGCGTTGAAGTTTTTGCTTTTGATTATTTTTATTTTATTAAAAATGAGAATGATATGAAGAGGAAAGGGTTTAAAGGAATAAAAGACAGATCTTCATATTTTTCCCTCCTCATATTTTCTTTTATAAGTTAAGCTTAAGCAATCTTAATTAACTAAGTATGGCATGACCTTATTAAGTTTAAAATCTCATTCTCCTTAATCCTTTAAATTATTATATTTAATCTATCTAATTAAATGCCTTGAATAATGTCAAACTCAAATTAAGGGAGTTACACATCGCCTCATAACCATATGACAAAGAGAATGGGATATGCCCAATTGGTGATCTAGTTGAAGTCCTATAGGCCAATAAGACTGATGGTAACTCAACCGCCCACTTCCCCTTGGCTTCTGTTAATCTCTTCTTGAGCATTTTCTTGATGGCCTTGGTGGCTACTTCAATTTGTCCATTTACTTGTGGATGTCCTCGTAAGGAGAAACTTTTGACTATGATATTTCTCTTATAAAGTTTAGTAAATTCCTTAATTTACAACTGCGTATCATTATCAGAAATTATTTTGTACAAAATCCAAACCTTGTGATGATATTCTTAACCATAAAATTCGCTGCCTTCTTTGATGTGATGGCTACCAATGGTTATATTTTATCCACTTTGTAAAATAATATACGACTACTATTGCATATTTCGCTCCCCCTTTAACATCGAGAGTGGTCTAATCAATGCCTCATGTGTTGAACGACAAAAGGGCTAGTCATTATGATGAGTTCGTGCAATGGTAACCTTGGGATACTAGCAAACTTTAGACAAAATATTATGCATCATGTTGTACTATAGGCTAGTAATAGCCTTGCCTTGACATCTTCTTTGCTAGTTTTAGTCCTTCAGAACGAACTCCATAGTATCCCTTATGAACTTCCCTCATGACCCTGACTGCTTCTTCCTTTGTAACACATTTGAGGTATTTGGTTGAATACCCTCTCTAATATAATATTCTACCAAAGAATGTCAAGTAGAGGTGAAACATCCCACCTCTATACCATACTATCCAAGAGTATTACAAGGTGACACCGTCAAATAATACAGAGAATGAGATTGTATGTGGTACACACATGAATATTTCATTGGGCTAACATTGGTACGTATTTGAACATCGAATATAACTTACCACAAAACATACACAGTATTGATACAAAACAATAAACACGTGTGCTACCAGGACATAACAATACATAATCATAGTAAATAAATAGAGAACACAGAGCCATAATCGTAGCAATAATATATAATACTGAATATGCATAGGTCTGACATACATCAAAATGTCATATATACAATGAGATGACATAAAAAAATATACCACACAACAAATAACTTGTCTCTGCCATCCCTAGAAAATCATAAGCTGGTCTCATTGTCCTTGAACTTGTGAAGTCACGGACTGACTCGAATATTATATAAATAACACATAGGTCAGACTATATCTAAAAGGTAGATGATAAAATATTTTGTAATCATACGAATGGTATAATAGTAATATTATAAACAACATTAAAAATCTCAAGAATAACATCAACCTCAAACCATGCATAGAGAAAATGCCATCATCCATATAAATCAAGTCAAATAATAAATCAGGGAAGCTGATATCAAACAGGTAAATTATTCGCATATAAGATCATCCTCAATATGTAAGAAATAATCAAGTAAAATAAGGCAAACACAACAATTCCCAAAACACATATAAATAGACATTCTTAGGTTTGTCAAACTCATAGATGCAACAAGAAAGAAAACATGCATCCAAACATATAATTAATGACACATTCTTGTAATGAACAGAGGGCAACACACATTTATAAAGTATAGTTAGCGACACACGCCTAAGAGATATAATTGGCAACAAATGCCAATGAGCGGTAATTAGTAGCAAACGCCAAGGAAAGATAAAAGGTGACACATGCCAAAGAAAAAGGTATTCGACGACACATATCTGAGAAGGATACGGAGAATTTATCATACATTGGACAAGTCTCAAGTATAATCTTTGCTCATCTCATGTTGTAGTATAAGTATCTGCCTATAAATCACACACACTAGAACTAGACAAGAGACTGACAAACATACTTGCTCCAGAAGACTACATACGTAATTGGCGAACATGACACATGTGTTCATCCAACATGACTCCTACAGTCTTGATTACCTCGATGAACATCGTGATCCATATCCATTAGTGTGCTCGACTATGCAAGTACTCGGTCACGACCCTACACATGGCCTTAAATAGTAACAGAAATCGGCATATGTAACACAAAGAGGCTATATATTACCGATACATAACTATATATGTTGCTGACACATAGCTATATACATTTCTGACACACGGCTATAAGTAAAGGTATCATAGATCCGGGGTGCGCCACCGTGATCAGGCTGCTACGATGCATAATAGCCAACCTAGTTCACTCCCGCATCATAAAAGGAGTCGGATAGTGATAGACTAATACTTCAAATATATATATATATATATATATATATACATATATATATATCCATATATATACATATATATAAGCCAAAGCATAGTTATATACACATAACGACACATGATTGTATACATATGATGATATATAACATAATAAATATGCCGACACATGGCTCTGTACATTATCAGTACATGACTCGATACAATTCGCCGACAAAAGGCTAAATATGCGACTCATCGCAGCGAGCCCCATCATACATAACAACCTCTCGTATGAGTGTCATTAATGAGCAAAGAATAACTGAATAAATATCACAATGATGGCATATGCCACTGTGTGTTACTAGTTCATTTATTCAAAGCTCATATATCACACTTAGTCTTGACAAAATTTTACATAACGAGTCTAAAGAATAACCAAAGAAATATTACCGAATGTCCCATCTCAAACGCTATTAAACTCCATTCATTCTAATTCCTCGCTATATAGAATTAAAATAATTATGAATAAAAATATACCAAAATAACAATATCACGAAATAATATAAAGAATATCATCGCCTATCATATTATAATCAGCAACTAATCTATATCAACGTGGAATCATTCATAAAAATAAAAATCACGTGTAAGAAATAAGAAATCATAAAATTATGGTAAAAAATATTATGTAATTAAATGTGTAGAACAAACATCTTATACTCTTAATTATTCTTATTGATTATAAAATAACTCTAAAGCACGCACGCAAGGCTGCCAATCTCTTGTATCTTCAAAGTCATCGCCAGCCTCCACCAACGTCGCAGTAACCACCAACCGCATCAATCTCCCTACATGCATAGGATAATCGCTTGGGCATCCTGATCACCGAACCACATCCCCTATACTCGCAGCCTGCATAAGCATGCATCCCACAACATGGCTCCTCCAATGCCAATGCAGTCATCGTGGTCACACACCCCCATCCATGCATCGCGCTCCTCTTCTTCGAGTTGCCTACGTGCTCACGAATGGAAATTGCTCCATTCATATGTTTTTTAAATTTTTAGCTCGCGGTTTTGACCTTAGGGCTAGGATAGAAATAAGAGATACGGGCTTACTTGAGAAGTAGAAGAGAGGGGAATGGGTATAGAGAAATCTAGAGGGGAAAAGGAATGGTTAAGGAAAATGAGTTTGGGCTTGGGCCTCAAAAATATTATAGTTTTACTTCAATTTGATTTGATTACTCCCCCTTTCATTTAAATCCAAATTTTAGTTCTTATTATTTGTTTATAGTTGCATTTCTAATTTAAATTAATCTAATACATGTTTGAAATTATATTTCAATAATTGGAAAAAAAATTCAATTAGATACTTCTTTATTCCTATTTAATTATTCACTGTAATATCATAAAATAAATTTATTTTCCATTTATTCCAATCATAAAAAATTATTTACACTTTAAAATATTTATAATCGATGAAAACATTTTATTTGATTCTGATATATTATTCGAAAAGGATTTTTTTAGTTTAATTCAATTATTATTTTCATAAATAATAGTTATTAAAATCAAATTCAAATGTTTTATTCTAATTAAATTTATTTATTATTACAGTATAGAAAGCATAGTTGTTATAGTGCTTGATACCCGACCTTTCTCTCTACATTCTTATACGTTGGAAAAGTAATGTCTAACAAGAACCACTTGATATGGGTCATCCAAATTTCTACTGAATCTCGTTATGCTAACAGTGTAGACGGATATTTTAGAGCTAGGGCATATTTTATTTATTTATTATGGATTGTCCGTTAGCATGTTGAGCATGTGTAAGAACCAAAACCTCATTGTTATGTGAGAAACTAGGTTCGGCAAAATGCTCCATAAGAACTGCCTTCATTTCTTACACGGCCTTTAAACTAGCTGGCTTTTCCAAGGAGTCTACGAAAGAATTTTCCTTTCTATGAATTTGCTCAATACCAAATGCTCAAACTGACCTGATAGTTGTTTGGATTACTCAAAATATTCGACAAGGTTAGGTTCCTTTGTTTGATCGTTTCTATACACTTAATTTACAACTAAGTGGGAACCGTTATGAATTTATATGTGTTACCTTCATTACATGGGTTATGTTTAACCCAACAATGAGTACTTCATATTCTGCTACATTGTTGGTTGCTTTGAATACAAGCTAGACCACGCCATATAGCCTTTGTTTATCTAACATGATTAACATATATCAAATAAGTGATCCTTGCTTATTTGACACGACGTACACTTATAGTTGCCAATGTTGAGGTTTCCCATGACTTCATCAATTTTTCATTCAGTCGGTTGCATGCATTCAATAATGAAGTTGGCCGGGGCTTGTCCTTTGATAATCCTTGGGAAGTATGAAATATCATATTTGCTTAGTTTGATTTTGAATTTCAACAAACAATCCGATGTTTTTGGGTTATGAAGTATTTGCTTTAGTGATTTATCTATTAACACTTTGAATAGAATGCACTTGAAAGTAGGGACAGTGCTTCCTACCTATAAACAGGATATTATATGCTAGCTTCTTTATCAAAGTGTGGTTCGGCCCTGTGCTAGACAATCATTTGTTGGTGAAATACACTAGTCATTCCCTACCTCGTCTTCTCTCACTATAGTTGTGCTGATAACTTGATCAGTTACAGTTAAGTATACAAATAAATTCTCACCTAGGATTAGTTTTGATAGAACAAGGGAACTGGCCATAAGCTCTTTCGACACTTGAAATGCGATCTTGCATTCTTCTGTTCATACCAAGTTTCTACCATTCTTGACTTGATCAAAGAATGGGATGCACTATAAGCGGCTTTAGAGATGAACCTACTTAGTGTAGGTACCACCCCATTAAGACTTATCATGTCTTTTGGCCTCTCTATAATTTCCATTTTGATGCTGGCACTAGTCTTTTCTAGATTTTCCTCAATTACCTTAGCACTTACTATATACCTAAAAAATTCCCTGACTGGATGGCAAGGTGCATTTAAGAGGACTTAATTTCTTATCGAATTTTCAAAATGTTTCAAAAGTCTCTTCAAGATCCAACACATTGCTGTGAGATTCTTTGGACTTCATAAGCTTGTTATCTGCATATACTTCCACATTCTTTCTGATCTGATCAAAGATCGTCATATTTACCAATCTTTGATAAGTTGCTCCAACATTCTTTAGCCCTATGGCATGACCTTGTAACGGTACAATCCATTATTTGTAATGAAGCTGGTATGCCCTTAGTCCAACTCAAACATGGCAATTTGATATTAGCCTAAATATGAATCTATAAAGGTGAGCGGTTCTTGTCCATTAGATACATTTTCAAGCTGATCTATTCTGGGAAGGGAAAAGTTATCTTTAGGATGGAATTTATTGAGATTGGTGAAATCTATGGAGGTTTTCCACTTTCCATTAGGCCTCTTCACTTGCTCAGGTCAGCAATCCACTTCAGATAATAGACTTCTCTAATGAAAATGTTTGCCTTTGGCTTCTTCGCTTCCTTATGTAAAGCTATATATGTTTCCTTATCTGTAGAACGCCTTTTAACATCCTATAATTTTAACAATAATTAATTAAAAAGAAATTAATTAATAATTAATAATGTCAAAAAAGATAATTTTTACAAAAGTTAGAATTTGGCTTTGAAACTTTTACCATTGTATTCGAGGTGATTTTTTGATCAATTTTCATATATAAAGTTTTCCGATCGGAGTTTGAACGAAAATGTTAGTAACGTTTGAAATTTTTGAATCGAAAATAATTATATCTGTAATTAAGGAAATAAATATAATTGAACAACATTTATTAATCTTTTGATGTTAGCCTTGGGTTGAAGTGTCAAATGACAAACAGAGTCTACTTCAATCATTTATAGGGTATTAAGTAACAAGGAGTATTTCCTAGATTACATTAGGCAATCTAAATAGGACAGTGAGCATGGCTCGATGCTATGACAATGTGATTAGTACAATACGTGGAAGTAGTAGTTTCTTCATAGATCGAGAATATAATCGATCCTAAGCGGTCAGCGGAAAGATTTAGTGCTTACGCCTAAAAGGACTATGCCACTTACTATTGTAGATTCTGTTTAGGACACGCATCACCTCACGGTTGTTTGCTAGTTTGTTTGTGATAGGAGCCAAGGCCAGATAACCCTTTGATGGAGTCTTTCAAATACGAGTAGAATACTGCTAAATTATTGTGACGCCGTTAGTAGGCACTGTTGGAGTTCCTTGGTATACACGGGCGATGAGAACATTATACTGTGTTGATGATGGATCCCGATGAGGTGTTGGGTTATGGATACTAGCGGGGATAATATCTGAGTCCAAAGGGGCACCGTGGTACTTATAAACACACAAGTACGAAGTTATGGTCTACCACGAGTAGATGGGTGCATCATACGCATAGAAGGAGTTGAGATAACTAAGCAAAACAAAAGATGTAACATGGAATGGAAGAAAAACGACATAAACTAGTATTACGTATAAAGTGTATAACTTACTGATCACCAGAACATTGTTTTGACCCCTTCCTCATTACAACCCATAGGATAACTTTAGACGAACATGTACTGATGCAAGGTGAGAATGGGTGAAGGATAGGTATCCTTATGCATGCTTGACGTTGATAAGGACATTGCATATTAGAGGTGTCAACCTTGGTCCGCAGCTTTATGTTTTATTATATTTTATTATTCTGCTGTGAGTTTATATCGGTAGTGCTATAATACGCATTTCTTTATTTATAGGATTCTAAAATCAACGATCCGTACCTTTATGGACTTGGGTTTTTGATTTAGCAAAAATTCGGGCCCAATGGGGCGTAGGTCATCACGTTTTGTATCAAAGTGCAGTTAGTCGATCTTAATAATTAGGAAATGTTGAGTGAACATTGTTGTATTTTTATTATAATTTATATATATAAATATAATATGCACTAAATATTATAAATTCCGACTATAGAGTAGTGGCAACTATACTCTTAAAAGATGGATAAGTCAACTGTGAGCCGGAGTAATAGATGAAGTTGATGAAACACACTTACCTCAATTATCCTATGGAAAATAGGTAGTATTGGAAGGCGTTGACCTAAAAAGTGTGTAAATGCAACATATGGTAAGGTCCCTGAAGCTGGATGACATATGACTCCCTAGTTGTGCCAAGATAGCCCAATGGTTATGAATCCCTATAGAGATGCCGATTGATGATATACATTAGATCAAGATAAGGGAAAGTAAGAATCAATATATTGTAGATATCTAGAAGAAGTAAGTTCCCAAGAGGGTGTGCAATAATCACTCTATGATAGTAACCAAATTTTTAATATTCTGGAAGAAAAGTCGAAAAGAAAGGACAAGTAAAACCACTATGAGTCCGATCCAACATAAAATAATTTAATATAAAATGATTTGAGAAAAAATATAATATTTGAAATGATTTTCAAAGGATTTAATTAAAAGTAGGGAAAGCTTGTTTTGAAAAAGTAAATATTAAATTTATAGAAAAATAAAATATCAACTTTTATTTAAATAAAATGTTTTAGTAGAAATTAAAATTAGTTCCAATGAAAATTTCAGTAAATGGGTTTTATAAAAAGTTATTTGGCTTGAAAAAAAATAATAGAACGTATATAGCTTGCTGATGTTTCAAATATGAAAAATTTTAAGTAGTAAAATTCTTTTTGTTTCTTTCTTACATGTGGAAAATAGAAAGTGGTACAAGTTTTAAATGGGGTGACTAAAATTGGAAAAGAAGTTAAAACCCAAAAAAACTTATATAACAAAGCGGTAGGTGGATGCACCGTGATGGATAGAAATGAATTTCTTAGAGCAGCTAGAGCGAGGGCAGAGAAGACAGAGACAGAACGAAGCAATGTTATTTAATAGATAATATTCGATTCAGCCCAAAAAGGGTCCAGGATCAACCTGGCCCAAAATAGGCATAAGCAGTCGAACATTTAGGGAAGTCCGGTTGACCACCCTAATTATAGCGGTCAACTGGTTGTAGGTTTTGCAGTTCGACCCAAACCTCAAATGCGAGATATACTTGCATCATGTTCGAGCTACCTTCATTTTTCAGGAAACCCTCCTCCTTCCCAAAAGCAACAGTGACCCCTTCTCCTTAAAGCCGCAGGCGACCTCTATCACCCCCACGCTGACGATGCCCATCCTCGTCAACACCCAGGCAGCAACACAGCGGCTCTACCACCCCCAAAGATCAACCAATTTCTATGCCCCAAACCTAGGTCCAAACTCAAATCATGGCCCCTCCATGTAGCAGCCTCTCCACTTGACACCCAGGTCAAATCCCATTATAGATAGCGTGGCTCTAAGGTCATGAAGATATTGTGAAAAGCTACAAAGAATTAGGAAGCTTCACGTTGCTGCAAGAACATCGGGTGAAGTTTGAGGACTTCGCCATCTATGATTTGGAGTGTCTATTCTCAGCAACAAGATTGCTATTGATCCTTAGCTATGACACATTCAAGCAGGAGCGTTATCTGGATGCACGCATCTGTTTAACATCGGTTTGGTGTCCATGTTCGATAAGAACGAAAAAAGCTTCATATCCAAAGTCAGAGGGGTAGATATTTGGATGATTGATGAGCTGTTCAGCGGGATCCTACATATTTTCATAGTAGGAGAAGACTTAGAGAATATCGAAACCACTGATCCCGCTACTCTTTACCAGATATTTCATTAGGGGATATGCATCTAATAGATGGAGAACATGTAGGACCAAGCCTATCTAGCATCAACATTGTCCAGCACAACATCGCCCGTTAGTCAGGGAGCTACAACCAGATCTACCCCCTCATTCAGAAGGCGACCTACGCAATCATAGGTGGTATTCAGGTTAACCGGGCTAAGGTGATCATGGTCCATTATGCAAGCTAAAGAGCAAGTACTCGGAGGAATTACCTCCTACAGTGTCATTTTTTCACTCCCATCTTTCGATGGTGTGGAGTTAGCTTTTGAGGGGAGTCGATACAAAAGAGGAAACATGTACTATTTGATAGGTCCTCCCTTAAGAGGATGAGGAGAGGACATGCGCATATGGATTGATCTTCTTGGCTGGATTAGCAGGCTACAGAGCTACTACAGCAACATGCCATCGAGTATGTAGCAATCCGAGATACCCAAATCCGGATCGAGGCCAAGATGCAGGATATTAGGGCACAACAATGGGAGATACTAAAAAGCAATAGTGCCAAAGTCATGAACTTGGGTGCATAGCATCCACGCTTCGTTCTTCCGATTGCAGCCATGGTTATGGCTTTCATAGAGGACTATCTTCCATCCCTTCGGTGGTAGTAGTATTAGCACAAGTAGTAGTTATTTTCTTCCAACAATTGTTTCTTTAGGTTTGGGTTGTAAGCGTTAGTTGTTTCTATTTGTATAAACGCATGCGATGTTAATGAGAAATGTTATTATTTGTTTGTTTTCTGTGGACCCTAGTATTTATTGGGAAACAATAAATAAGGAAATTTCAAAAAAAGGACAATTAACTAATGCAAGACTGGAAGTTTATAAGATAAATCAGGGATCTATTTAATTAGATACCAAAGAAATTAAAGTTTAAGTCCCAAAATGTAGAAAATTTTAGGAGATAAATTTTGACAAGCAAAGGACGAATGGTTGTTACGAAACCATGGGTCACTATCCCTACGCCTTAAAAGCCGAAATTTATAAATGTACCTACGTGTTGATTGTTATTTTAAGATAGGAAAAAAGTGTTTAAAATTGAAAATTTGCCATGTAATAGGATAGAGTCCATTATGGACATCAAACTATTGACTAAATCCCATGTGCTTAGGATGTGGCATAATTTTTAAATATTTATACTTTTGAAAATTTTTGTTTAAAATTCCATGATTCTAAAAATAAAAATAAAATAAACCATTCATATGAAAGGTTTTAAAAAAATTAGAATTTTTCCAAATATTTCAGAATTAAATTAAAAAAAACTTTGAAAGGAGAAAGAGGAAAATTTTGGATTTTTGAAAAGCCACCTACATAGCATAGGGAAAGAGTGGACTCTAATACACATAGCGTATTAGAGTTATTAGTCAAAGTACTATCAGCTGCTTAGACAGTTATAACAGCCTACCCTTACAATTGCTGATATATGTATATATAAAGTAATGCAACGGAAATAAAAAATACTACGGTAAGTAAACATCCAGCTCCTCTCCCATAGCTCAATGAATCGTAACGAAAACCTGCTTTTCTTAGACGGCTCAAAAGATCACACTAGGACTTTAGGAAAAATAAAAGCCATGTGTTGGACATAAGTCTAGTGAGAGAAACTCAAGAAATATGCGATCAACATATAACACCACCTTTTGAGACTATTGTAACAACTATACCCTCAAAAGAGCTAAACCACTTAATAAGTACATATTGTGATATAATAGATAATATATAGGGCGGAGAATATAAATAAGAAATAACTATATTGCATGCATGTACAACACAAGAATAATAGTTATACAATCAAAACCACTAAGGCGTGTTCACATAATTGTATAGGATTTCCACAAAGATGCCCTCAGTACATCAAGGTGGATGTCCTGCATAAGGAGCAGAGATGTCCTTTTAAAGCAGCGTACATCTCTAGTGAATATACTACAACAAAAACAGATCCAGTCCCTACTAAGTGAGACCGAGTGCATCACTCCCGCATGCGGCACAGCTATCTCTAGAATGGAGTCGACTATACTCTTTTGGGTTAGCTAAACCCCATTGTCTATGCATATCTTTGGTTTCTATCATAATGATGGTGAATTCATGTTCAACATTTCAACACACAGGTCTTTATCACTCGAACATAACACGAATTTCCAGCTCGAACGGATCTCGAAACCGCACATGGATTCTCATATCTCAACAGATCTTGAAACCACATATGTGTTCTCATATCTCAACATATCTCAGAACCACATATGAATTCCTACATCCCGAATAGATCACGAATCTCTATATGGGTTCGAGCATCTTAATCAGATCATGAATTTCCATATAGATTCCAGCATCTCGAATCTCCTCATAGATTCCAGCATCCTGAACGGATCATAAACATCTTCCAAGACATATAACGTGTATATAGTTTTGAAGTCGTTACGATCAATTTCGAGTCATCTCATATAAGTACACTGCTTCGCTTACCGAACACCCAAAACCAATCGATAGAGTTAGGTTAACTCAACCCCGGTTCTTTCAGAAATAAACATACAATACATAAAAGAGGAGATCATCTTCTATCCAGACGGATTTCCTTATTATTTGTCCTAGAGAAGAGCAAGATGAGTTTAATCATACTGTATAGCATCTTCGAAGATATCTGTACCATAAAATTTCCATGTTTCTTCTAGATATTTCCTACGTTAATATTGGCCAAATTCAATAATAATGAGAATGATCACATATGGAAACTAAGTCTAATGTACTTATCATGTTTTCAGACTTCTCAACTTCCGCTATGTCTCGATCAAGAATGAAGCTCGGCAGGTTAGAGCACTATTGCTTCTGCACCCCACTC
Source organism: Allium cepa (assembly GCA_030765085.1). Lineage (NCBI taxonomy): Eukaryota > Viridiplantae > Streptophyta > Magnoliopsida > Asparagales > Amaryllidaceae > Allium > Allium cepa. The sequence goes on along the minus strand of CM060928.1, from coordinate 844,177,423 downwards.
GAATCATTATTCTTAACTCTTAAAGATAGAAACAAGTCTACTTTGTCAACATTAGTGCTAAGTATATGACTAAGTACTTTCCATAAACAAATAAATATCCAAAACACGATTAACAAACAAAAAAGCATGATCAAGTCACTTAAACGACTTTTAATCCCTTTTATATTTGATTAATCCTTTATTAATTAAACCCGCTTTTAGTAAAACTCTTTTATCTTTGTAACAGCCTAACTTAAAATATCGGGTATGTAAAATTTTAGAAGTTTAAAATATACTATCTACACCATCTCTATTTTATTTATATTTATGTATGCTTTTAAATAATACAAAAGGTATAAGTATGTATACATTTATAAGTATAGGATAAGTGGCATGACATGGTGAAGACAAGTGGCATAATATGGACCATACACCTATCTTAAGATAAAATAGAATTATGACGCATATATCACTTAGGTGTACACTTCTAGAACACCTTACATGATTATTAAATAAGGTATGTGTCATGAAATAAAGCTTGCATAAAAAAATAAAGGACATGTGTCACAAGATTAAACAAAATAGTGACACATAACCCCATTAGGTGTCCATGTATAGAAACATCTTAAGACACCTAAGTAGACATGTGTCAACATTCTAAAGCTTGTGCAAAGAGAAGTAGACAAGTGTCCAAAACTAAAATTACCAAACTAGCCTTGAAAATTACTATATAAAGGGTGGAAATGTTCACTTATTTTTCATACTTTCACAAAGCAAAAACAAAAGTAAGATAAAGCGAAAAAGCTTGGAGAAAGCTAAGGAAAAATATTCAAGTCAAATACACAAGTTTAAGGTGAGAAAAACTATATAAATTTCTAGTATTCATGTTATTCTTGAAGAGATATTCTTAATAAATTTTCGATTTCTTGGATATTCTGGAAAGCTTATTTCATGTACTACAACTTTGATGTTTTGTGTTTTCTGTAATTTGGAAATTAGCTATGTCAAAATTGAATTTTTCTACTGTAATCCCGAGAGCAAAACCAATATTAGCTTTGTGCTTAAGGCTGAAACTAAATTGGTCATAACTTCTTCGTTCCTCAACCGATTTTGATAAATTTAGATGTTCCAGAAAGCTTAGACTTTGTTCTAAAACTTTTGTGTTCTGAGTTTTCCAAAATTTTGATGTTATCTTGGCCAAAATTGTAATTGTTTATCGCTGTCATAAGACAAAATGACAGAAGTTGTGAAATTCAAAACTTAGAATTATTTATCCATAACTTTTACAATTCTTGTCGGAATTCGGTAATGTTTAATGTTACGTAAATCTTAGAAACTAAGCTACAACTTTTGCTTTATTCATTTTGCCTGATTTCGATGTTTTCTATGCTAAAATTGCAATTGTTGGTCGCTATCCTGCAAATACATAAGTTCAGGCTAAATTTAATGTTTTTAGTAAAATAGTCATAACTTTTGAACCGTTGATCCAAATTCGATGATCTTGGTCATTCTGGAGATCTAACGGAAAGACCTATAAGTTTCATTTGTATCACTTTTTAAAATTCGGAAATCTATATATATAAATTTGAGGTGCAAGCTTGGGTTAAATTTCTGTCTGAAATGAACATGTTTGTTTCTAAGAAAACGCCTTACTTGTGAGATTTTTATCATCGATTTGATAAATAATTTGATGGGTTCCTTTCCATGGTAGTTGAATATACTAATTAAATTACTTTAAAGAAGCATTTTCACACAAAAGATTTCTTCGAGGATACGGTATAAGACAATAGATCTTGGGTGGTGCACTATTACTGTATGTGGTATCGAGCCAGTAGAGTACATCCCTATTGAGTGAGGGGATGCCGGCCGCAATCGAGGATGCGGTATAAGACAATAGATCTTGGGTAGTGCACTATTACTCTATGTGGTATCGAGCCAGTAGAGTACGCCCCTACTGAGTGAGGGGATGCCGGCCGCAATAGGATAAAATATCCTAGAATATAAACCAAATTGAGGTAGTGGTTTAAATTTATGAAAAATCTTGACTTTAGTCAGACGAAGTTTATATATTTGAAGTTTACCTCGAATAGTGTTTTTGATCTGGATTATTAAAACTTAAGAAGTAGTGATTTGGAATGAAATGATGATAAAAAAATTATGGTTCTTATAACTCTTCATGACATGACTTGAAAACTATAGATTAAATAGCTATCTCACTGGGTCAGTGTTGCTCATGATGCTGCACATAAACATTTCAGGTTTAGATGGTTAGTTGTTCAACTCAAGATGACCGATGAATACCATGACTATGAAGTGAAGACTTTTATTTATGTTTATCAACTTTCATATGTATAATTATGTTGAATCTCATGATCCTATGTAACTGTGAAATTATGATGATGTGAATGTATAATAACTCTTCCGCTTGAAATCATGTAATCTGAATGATTTTATGTTTCGATATATCTTATTTAAGTTGTGATACTATTCTATTAAGCACCGTAGTTTCTATGTAACATCTTTGCCTCTGAGTAAGCTACCAGAGTGGGGTGTTACATTTAGTGGTATCAGAGCCTAGGTTTAAGGGGTGCTTTTAGAAATTATATAGTATTACAATTTAATTTATCGGAATAAGAGGTTTATACAATTCACTAACATCATTATAACTATTTGCAGTCATAAGTTATGGCTAGTAACCAAACTAAGTAACCCCTTGGTAATAGAAAATTTAGTAGAAGGACAGATTAAACTTACTTTTGTGTGTAGAAATTGTATCCTTAATTTTGGAGGTAAGGATATGGTGGCTAACTTGATTATCTTTCCAATGAAACATTTTGATATCATCCTTGGGATTGATTGGCTTTCTCAACATAGAGTCATCATGGATTGTCATAATAGGACTATATGTTTCACGATTCGAGAACATGAAACCTTTGTGTATTCATGTGTCAAATCTGAAGATGCTTTTATATCTAGATATGTAGCACATATCAATATGGGGATAAGGGTCAATTGGTAGACCAAATCCCAATCGTAAGAAAATTTAAAGAAGTCTTTCAAGAAGTGCCAGGAGTACCACCAAAAAGAGAAATTGATTTTAGTATCGATTTAATCCCTGGTACCACCCCTATTGCTAAAGCAGCTTATCGTATGTCTCCTACGGAGAATCAAGAGCTAAAGAGACAAATTAAGGAGATGGAGGATCAAGGATTTATTAGACTTAGTAAATCTCCTTGGCGAGCACCTGTGTTGTTTATAAAGAAACATGACGGAACGTTACGCTTATGCGTAGATTACCGAGAACTTAATAAAGTAACAATTAAGAAAAAATACCCATTACCTCGAATTGATGATCTATTTGATCAGCTCCAAGGAGCTGCAGGATTTTCAAAAATTGACTTGAGATCTGGGTATCATCAATTAAGAATAAAAGAAGAAGACATTCCAAAGACAGCTTTTCAAACACGGTATGGACACCACGAATTTTTGGTGATGCCTTTTGGCCTTACCAATGCCCCAGCAGTATTCATGGATTTAATGAATCGTGTGTTCCGTCCATATCTTGATCAATTCATAATTGTATTTGTTGATGATATCCTAATTTATTCTAAGACAAAGGAAGAACACGAACATCATTTGTGTTTGTGTCTCCAAACATTGAGAGATCATCAACTTTATGCAAAATTAAGTAAATGTGAATTTTGGTTGGAGGAAGTAAAATTTCTTGGGCACGTTGTTCCGAAGAATGGAATAGGAGTAGACCCATCAAAGGTTGAGGCGGTATTGAAATGGAATCCTCCGACAACACCAATAGAAGTTCGAAGTTTTCTTGGATTAGCTGGTTACTACCGAAGATTTATTCAAGATTTTTCAAAGATAGCATCTCCATTAACAAAACTAACTCGTAAGGAAACTAAGTTTATTTGGGATGAAAAATGTAAGATAGCATTTGAAACCTTAAAGAAAAGATTGACAGAGGCACCAATTCTGTCTTTGCCAAGAAGTGGAGTCCCATATAAAGTATATTCCGATGCATGTGGACAAGGATTAGGATGCGTATTAATGCAGGAGGACAAAGTTATTGCTTATGGCTCTCTTCAACTAAAGCCACATGAAGTCAATTATCCAACCCATGACTTAGAATTAGCTGCAATTGTATTTGCTTTAAAAATTTGGAGGCATAATCTTTTTGGGGAACAATTTCATGTTTACTCAGACCACAAGAGTTTAAAATATTTGTTTTCCCAAAAAGAACTAAATATGAGACAAAGAAGATGGATGGAATTTCTAAAAGATTATGATTTTACATTGCATTATCATCCAGGAAAAGCAAATGTAGTTGCAGATGCGTTAAGCCGAAAATCCTATGGCATAGTAGCCAATCTGATGATAAGAGAATGGAAAGCTCTAGAGACCCTAGTAGAAATGAACATCGGCACAAGGAGTATTAGTGGAGAAATGAATGATAAGGTAGCACTTTCATGTAATGTTATTATTCAGCCAACTCTACAAAGTAAAATATTGCAAGCTCAAGAAAAAGGCGAGGAGTTGAAGGAATTATTCATAAAAATGAAGGACAAGGAACCTACATATTGGAACATTGGTAAAGATGGAGGTTACAGATTCAGAAATCGACTTTGTGTTCCAAGTCAACCTCAATTGAAAAATGAAATTCTAAGTGAAGCACATTGCTCAAGGTTTACAGTGCATCCAGGAAGCACCAAAATGTATAAGGATCTTAAGCGTCAGTTTTGGTGGCATGGAATGAAGAAATATGTCACTGAATTTGTGGCAAAATGTTTTACATGCCAACAAATTAAAGCCGAGCAGCAACGACCAGTAGGACTCCTACAACCGCTTCCTATTGCTGAATGGAAATGGGAGCATATAACTATGGATTTTATTATGGGATTACCAATGACAAGACAAGGTCATGACGCCATATGGGTAGTAGTGGATCGCCTAACAAAATCAGCCCATTTTATACCTTACAATATGACCTACTCAATAAAGAAATTGAGTAGACTTTATTTGAAAGAAATTGTTCGACTACATGGCATACCAATTACCATTGTTTCAGATAGAGACTCTCGATTCACTTCAAAATTTTGGAGAAGTCTTCAAAATGCATTAGGAACATCATTAAACCTAAGTACGGCCTTTCATCCACAAACAGATGGACAAACTGAAAGAGTAAACCGAATAATAGAAGATATGCTAAGATCTTGTATAATGGAATTTGAAATAACATGAGAGACTCATATACCATTAATAGAATTTGCATATAATAATAGTTATCATGCAAGTATTGGTATGGCCCCATATGAAGCTTTGTACGGAAGACCTTGTCGTTCTCCAGTATGTTGGGCGAAAGTTGGAGATCGTGAGCTTCTTGGTCCAGATCTAGTAAAAGAAACGACAGAGAAAATTTCTATCATAAAGGAAAGATTGCAAGCAGCGCAATGTAGGCAAAAGAGTTATGCAGATCACAGAAGAAAAGATTTGGAATTAGAAGTAGGGGATCAAGTTCTCCTTAAGGTTTCTCCAATACGAGGGGTAGTGCGATTTGGGAAGAAGAGGGCAAAGTTATCACCAAGATTTATTGGACCATTTCGTATTTCCAAGAGAATTGGCAAAGTTGCATATCAACTTGAAACCTGAGAAATTATCAGATATTCATAATGTATTTCATGTATCAATGCTACGAAAGTATATTTCTGATCCATCTCATGTGATAGATTTAAGCGGCATTGAAGTTAAAAAGGGAACTAAGTACATTGAAAGACCTGTTCGAATTCTTGACAGAAAAGTTAAGAAATTAAGAACAAAAGAAATTTCCTTGGTGAAAGTTCAATGGAACCATCATAATGAAGACGAAGCATCATGGGAGGTGGAGTCAGAAATTCGTAAAGATTATGCAAAATTGTTTGAAGCCTAGATTTCGAGGACGAAATCTTTTTCTAAGGGTGGTAGAATGTAACGGCCTAACTTAAAATATCGGGTATGTAAAATTTTAGAAGTTTAGAATATACTATCTACACCATCTATATTTTATTTATATTTATGTATGCTTTTAAATAATACAAAAGGTATAAGTATGTATACATTTATAAGTATAGGATAAGTGGCATGACATGGTGAAGACAAGTGGCATAATATGGACCATACGCCTATCTTAAGATGAAATAGAATTATGACACATATATCATTTAGGTGTACACTTCTAGAACACCTTAAATGATTACTAAATAAGGTATGTGTCATGAAATAAAGTTTGCATAAAAAAATGAAGGACATGTGTCACAAGATTAAATATAATAGTGACACATAACCCCATTAGGTGTGCATGTGTAGAAACATCTTAAGACACCTAGGTAGACATGTGTCAACATTCTAAAGCTTGTGCAAAGATAAGTAGACAAGTGTCCAAAACTAAAATTACCAAGCTAGCCTTGAAAATTACTATATAAAGGGTGGAAATGTTCACTTATTTTTAATACTTTCACAAAACAAAAACAAAAGTAAGATAAAGTGAAAAAGCTTGGAGAAATCTAAGGAAAAAGATTCAAGTCAAATACACAAGTTTAAGGTGAGAAAAACTATTTAATTTTTTAGTATTCATGTTATTCTTGAAGAGATGATAGTTGTAAGTAAAAGTGGCTCGGTTCTATCAAAAACGCAGCTTAGTAATTTGACCATAACTTTCTCAATTCTTTATAAAATTTAGATTTCTTGGATATTATGGAAAGCTTATTTCATGTGCTACAACTTTGATGTTTTGTGTTTTCTATAATTTGGATGTTAGCTATGTCAAAATTGAATTTTTCTACTGTAATCCCAAGAGCAAAACCAATATTAGCTCTGTGCTTAAGGCTGAAACTAAATTGGTCATAACTTCTCCGTTCCTCAACCGATTTCGATTAATTTAGATGTTCCAGAAAGCATAGACTTTGTTCTAAAACTTTTATGTTTTGAGTTTTCCAAAATTTTGATGTTATCTTGGCCAAAATTGTAATTGTTTATCGCTGTCCCGAGACAAAATGACAGAAGCTGTGAAATTCAAATCTTAGAATTGTTTTATCCATAACTTTTACAATTCTTGTCGGAATTCGGTAATTTTTAATGTTCCGAAAAGATTAGAAACTAAGCTACAACTTTTTCTTTATTAATTTTGCCTGATTTTGATGTTTTGTATGCTAAAATTGCAATTATTGGTCGCTGTCCTGCAAATACATAAGTTCAGGCTAAGTTTAATGTTTTTAGTAAAATGGTCATAACTTTTGAACCGTTGATCCAAATTCGATGATCTTGGTCATTCTGGAAATATAACGGAAAGGCCAATAACTTTTATTTGTATCACCTTTTAAAATTCGGCCGTCTATATATATAAATTTGAGGTGCAAGCTCGGGTTAAATTTCTGCCTGAAATGAAAATGTTTGTTTCTAAGAAAATGCCTTACTTGTGAGATTTTTATCATCGATTTGATAAATAATTTGATGGGTTCCTTTTCATGGTAGTTGAATATACTAAGTAAATTACTTTAAAGAAGCATTTTCACACAAAAGATTTCTTCGAGGATGCGGTATAAGACAATAGACGTTGGGTGGTGCACTATTACTCTATGTGGTATCGAGCCAGTACAGTATATCCCTACTTAGTGAGGGGATGCCGGCCGCAATCGAGAATGCGGTATTAGACAATAGATCTTGGGTAGTGCACTATTACTATATGTGGTATCGAGCCAGTAGAGTACATCCCTACTGAGTGAGGGGATGCCGGCCGCAATAAGATAAAATATCCTAGAATATAAACCAAATTGAGGGAGTGATTTAAATTTATGAAAAATCTTGACTTTAGTCAGATGAAGTTTACATATTTGAAGTTTACCTCGAATAGTGTTTTTGATCTGGATTATTAAAACTTAAGAAGTAGTGATTTGGAATGAAATGATGATAAAAAAAATTATGGTTTTTATAGCTCTTCATGACATGACTTGAAAACTATAGATTAAATAGCTATCTCACCGGGTCAGTGTTGCTCATGATGCTACACATAAATATTTCAGGTTTAGATGGTTAGTTGTTCAACTCAAGATGACTGATGAATACCATGACTATGAAGTGAAGACTTTTATTTAAGTTTATCAACTTTCATATGTATAATTATGTTGAATCTCATGATCCTATGTAATTGTGAAATTATGATGATGTGAATGTATAATAACTCTTCCGCTTGAAATCATGTAATCTGAATGATTTTATGTTCCGATATATCTTATTTAAGTTGTGATACTATTCTATTAAGCACCGTAGTTTCTATGTAACATCTTCACCTCTGGGTAAGCTACCAGAGTGGGGTGTTACAATCTTATAAAACTTTGTCCATTAATCAAAACTTTTAATTCATTAAACTTCCTTATTAATCAATAGTCCTTTATTAATTAAAATATACTTTATAAATTAATACTCCTTTATTAATTAAAACTTCATTTATTAATTAGTACTTCTTTATTAATTAAAACTTCCTTTATATACTTGTACATATATTTTATTTCCCTCTGTAAAAGACATATACTTTCTTTTCTAATATTTCTCTATTCATTTATACTATTTTCAATACTTCAAAAAGTATCAGTATGCTTATCTCAATAGTATAAGTATATTCACAAATCACTTAACAATATTTACTTACTTTAAAATATAATCGAAGAGGTTAAAAACAAATGTTGCTTAAACACTGTTAGTATAAATCTCTTATAACTTTTACATTTAAACATATACTTTTTTATTTATTTTACAAAAGATATCATACTTGTTATTATGTTTATAGCATTTTCCACTTTAAATTATAATTCAAGGGTTTAAAAATAAATGTTACTAAAATAATGTTTACAACAAGCCCAAAACACTTCACACTTAATCATTATCTTTAAAAATCTCTTTTAAAGAAGTAATCGCTTTTATAAGGGTTTAATACAAATGTTATTTAAACATTGTCATAACAACCCAAAACTATCACTTATAATTATCCTTAAAATATTCATTATTATCTATCTAATTATATTCCTAGTATAATTAATAAGGGCTAAAAAAATGTTACATAAATAATGTTTACTACAACCTAAAAACATTTTTATATTTATCATTAACTTTAAAACATTCACTTTAAAGATAAAAGCATATCAACATTTGTTAACTAAGTTAATACACTTTAATTTGACTTCTCAAAATAATTTATTTTAACTTAAGTGTTAAAAATCCAAACTTCATTTCCTATATAAATGAATACATACTTGATTTTTTAAAACTTATATATTTATAAAAAAACCATTATAAAATGATGTATATATATACACACACTAACTTATCTATAAGATAAAATATTAAATAATAAAAATAATTTTACCAGATATTTTACTACATAAGCTTCTAATTATTTTAATAAAATATTTAACTAATTTTCTAAAAACTATATATGTTTAATTTTTTTTAAAAGTATTTATACTATTAAAAACATTTGTTTAAAACAACATTTAAATATTCTTATTTTATAATTTATTGAAAAAACATAAAAACGGATTTTATAATTTAAAACCTTTTTCTTTGAAAATCCACATTTAAATACAAAATTTATTTAGATTTCAATAATTTACTGTTAACATGTACACTTGTAATACTTACTAAAAATACGAAGAAGCCCTATGACATCTTCCAAAGTTAACTTTAAAAATCGTCGAACACAAAGCGATTTCAAAGTGTATCCGTAGTGACGTTTTCGCTTCTAACTATCACAACTTCGTTCCATAATTTCTACAACTTTCCAAACCAAGTCCTCTATGTCAAACAAACCAAAAGGTGTGAAAGGAATTCAAAGTGGAAATTTAACCAATTTAACTTATGTTAAATACAAGGATTTCAAAGTGCATTCATAGCAACAATTTCGCTTGAAACATTCATATCACACAATCAAACATGTTAACAAGTCTTTGGCCACGATAAATATTTTAGATGGTTATAAGAGAATATATACTAATATAATGTTGTCACTCTCTTTCAAAAGCAAGGAGGGGTCTAAAAGTAATAACTTGCATTATTATCTATTTTAATTTATATCTAACACAACAAAAATTATATATACAACATTTACAAATTAAATGGTGAGCTAACTCACCCAATCCTAAGCCAAACCAAGATGTAGATAAGCCCATTACGAGTGCAATGGTGAAGATGGCGTCTCGATTGAACCTCGTATGCAAAATTTATGGATTTTACAAGAAATTTGATTACATAATTTGATTAATAATATAATTAATTAAAAATTACCTTAATTACTTCCTCTTGTCCTTCTCCCCCAATCTTGTATCATTGTGCACGTGTGCATGAACCCAACACAACCGCACCTTCCTTCCTCCATCGCTCGAGCTCCGATAGATGAAATGACGTGCCACCACTTCTGACGAACTGCTCTTCGCAACCTCTTCCTAACGAACCCGAACTTATAACCACCAGATAACCCCTTGTGATCGCGACCTGGACATCTTCACTATTGTTCCAATGTGTCTCATTTCTCCATTGCCACTGCACCACCCCAAAATGTTACCATTAGCTCACCTCCTCACACAAAACTCAATACCAATCTTTGTTCACCAAACCCCGCCTCCATCGCCACCAAATCAAAACCCTAGTTTGACATCAACTAGTCGAGCTAGACCAACCTATGCCACAGCCAACTCTAAGGCTATGGATTTGAAGTCCTTGACCACACGAGTTCAATGAATCAAACTTCTACGTTTATTGTCACATGTAGCTCTTAAAACAATTAAAGGAAAAGGGGTGACTGGTTTCTGGTTTACTATAAATGAAAATAAAAGGGGAAAGAGGAAGAGTGAGAGAGAAGAGTGAGGGAAGGGTGTTTATATAATACAAAAAATATTAATTTTAAATTCTCAAACTAATCGATTCATGTTTCGACCTCGCACGATCACATGGAACATTGGATCGCCACGAAACTCATCGACATACATCATGCCATCATTCCGGTTCGAATGGCAATAATTTATTTCCAATCCGAGATAGTGTCTTGAAATGATAACTTCATGCGTTTCGAGACTCTTTATCGATAAAACGATTTTCAGCCATATTATTGATATTTATCCAAACTATATATGTTGGTAAACAATTTTCGAAAACAAAATTCTTATCTTTAGTTGTTATTTAAAAAATAAGATTAACAAGGTTATTAAATCAATTTAATCACATTTATTCATGTAAATCTAATATTCAAACAATTAAATAACACACATATTTAAATGCAAAGTTTTTAAAATTCGGTTTGTTGCATTCTCCCCCACTTAAAATATTTCATCCTTGAAATTTCAACATAAGCAACAAAAGAAATAATTAGACACCAATACTTAACAGTATTCAAAATTACTAGCCAACAAAGCCCACGATTTGCCTAGGTTCAAAAGCCTTCTTATCGCGCAAGGATGATAAATAAACTACTAAGCATACTTTACGCTCTACGACCTCAGGTTTTTACTTAATCGATTAGACTCGTGTTCCAAACTCTCTATAACCATAAAAAAAACATAGCATTCAATTATACCGAAGCCCGTAAGACGTACATATGTCAAATCTAATCACTTGATCAATCGCAAAATTTCACTTCCAAACTAGTATATATCACTTAACCTCCCTAGTGAGGACTCCGATCTGGTTCCTTGATTAGACACCTCCATTTTCCTTATGTCGCCATATATCATAATAGAAAATTTCGAAATTATATCAAGAATCCATATCAAGTGTTTGCTATCAAGAATCTAGTAAAAAATCCTTGTTTAGATCGGTGTAAACCAACTCAAAATCAGGTACTCAAATCCTATATCAAGAATTGTCATGTGAATAAAATGATCTACGTATAACTTACATATTTTATTCCACTGATTTTTTAACTACACCAATTTCTATTTAATTTATCTTCACATATAATTTTTCTCATTTTAATACTAAAATCATTTATGAATCATCTCATAAAATATAGCTTAAGTTTTTGAACAAATCATAAAGACATATCTTTATTTATAAATCTTTCCATGACTTAAGTTCGTATTCGTATAGCACTCTATTATATCCTAAGAATATATACAAAACAATCATATATATATATATATATATATATTATATGTTACTGAACAAGGATGTTTAATAAATTTTAAATTTGTTTTAACTAGCCATCTTTTAAATTTAAGAGTTACAAAAACTTATTTTTTTATATTTTTACAAAACCACTTAGCTCTAATTTCTATACCAGTCCGAAAGTTTCCAATTATCCAAAATTGCTGCAAAATCCGTTTGTTCCAACAAGAAATATATATATATATATATATATATATATATATATATATATATATATATATATATGTGCGAACCTTAGTTATTGCACTTTTCGATAATTCAAATTCAAACAGTAAGCGAAATGTACTGTCAAAGGGGGCGTTTCCCCTGCACCTCCACCTAGGAGGGTTGCCACCCCCTATCCCCCCTTTCGCAGTGGTAATCGATTTAAACTACTGGACATACATGTATATACATATGTGTATTGCTCACGTATGTATGTGCATTTTTTTCTCACTTATACTTGTGTGTGCACTTATTGCCTGAAACTGTTCCAGTGCTTTACTTTATGGTTTGAACTATACATATACCCATCTTGTTTCAGTGCATTACTGCCTAAAACTGAAAATGATCTGAGCAGATCTGATACACATGTACATGCATGCATTTGGTTGTTTTATTTTCAGTTTACCGCACCATATACGCTGCGCTTGTGTTCGCCGCACCATATTCCAGTCTTCTTGTGTTCACTGCACCATATATACATGCATACATATGTTTGTATATATTTGAGAACCATATGTGTACATATACACACACACACACACACACACACACATATATATATATATATGTGTGTGTATTCCGTTATTGAAGTTATGTATACATATATACATGTATATATCCTTGAGTGTGCTGACACCTGAGTGAGCTGCTCCTATGTGCACTGGCACCTGAATATGCATTTTCTGTACCATTTTGATTTTCTAAACCATTTTGAGTTGAACTTGTTTTTTCTGAACCATTTTATGTGCCTTGGCACTTGTCTAAGCTTGTTTATGTGCACTTTCTTGAATTGTTGCCTAGTTGAATTTGTTTTTCGGAACCATTTTGATTTTGGTACCTGAGTGTGCTTGTTACTGCTATATGCAGTCTTCTTGCTTGTTTCTTCCACGTGTATACACATATATATATGTATGTGTATATGTGTGAAATATTAGCATCTTTTGTATTTTATACATGTGTATATGTGTGTTGCTCACATGTACTTTTGATGCTCCATGGTTTGGCAATCTGTTTTGAACTGATTACAGTTGATACTGTTGATACTTGATTGCAGTTCGTTTGCATCTCTTATATTATATATGCACGCCTAATAACTGATATTTTTCAATTCTTGTTACCATTTCGAACAGTGCTTCTTCCTTTAGTTTGGTTTTCTAATTTAAATTGCATTTCGTTGTGCACCTGAGTTAAGCCGTAGGAGGCTTGGGCTTGACCTTATGCAAATTTGCACTATGTTGAACCTTTGGGCTTGACCTTTGCAATAGTCCATTATATTTAATTGATGCCTGGCCATGTGATATTATAGTGATAAATTGTGTATATCATAAGTTGTCCATGCATACATACATATATATACACACACACACACACACACACACACTACATATATATACATACACACACACACATACATATATTTGTCCCTATCTAAACCATGAAGTGAAAACAAACACCATAAACTGAGGCAATATCAATATCCAAATTCAATTTTATTTTTGCAATTTAGGTTTGTTTCCTTTTCAGTTTTACTATGTTTTTTATTAAACAGGTATAGGAGATGGATGGACACAATCCAAAGCAAGCAAATCAAGATTAACATCAAAAATAAACTCGACTAAGTGTGAGCGAGTGCTAGTAAAAAAGTTATATGTGAGAGTGTAGAGAAAATTTGTATATATAAGAGTGATAGTGAAAGTTGTATTGTATTTGAAAGTGTAAGTATAGTAAAATTTGTTTTGTATGTGAATTTAATTTGAAATAAAATATTTGTTTAAATAAAATTGCAATTCATATATTTCATTCTTCAAATATATAATATAATTGTAATTGGTATGCATATCAGTCAATATTTATATGTTGTCTAATAGAAAATTCTTAAAATGATACTATAACATCAGACAATGTATGATTTTTTCCTTTTGATGTGTTAGTGCAAATCAGATGATGGGACATATCTATAGTCCGGTGTGTAATGAGATGGCATGGAAATAGATGACATATAGGTATTCATTCAAACAATGAAGCATATCTGTCGTCGGATTCGTTTTTTCTCATAGTGAGTGTTAGAAAGACAGAACGTTAAAGTAAATAAAAAGAAGAAAATAAAACGAACAAGAAAGAGGAGAACAAAAACATTAGAATCTCACATGCGGAATGATAACATATAATATCAAAAATAATACACAAAGCAACTCCAATATACAAAGAATTTAAGAATTACTAATCAAAGTACTATCATCAACTTGGATAGTTATAACAGTCTGCCCTTACAATTGTCGATATATATACATAAAGTAATGCAACGAAAATAAGAATATATATTATAGTAGGTAAACATCCAGCTCCTCTCTAAGAGCTCAATGAACCACAATGAAAACTTGCTTTTCTTAGACCGCTCGAAAGTGCACATGATAGGAAAAATAAAAGCCGTGTGCCAGATATAAGGCTGGTGTGAGAAACTTAAGAAATATGTGATCAACATATAACAACACCTTTTGAGAGCATCATAACGATTATTCCCTCAAAGAGACGAACCATCTAATAAGTACATATTGCAATATAATAGATGATGTCTAGGGTAGAGAATATAAATAAGTAATAGCTGTGCTAGTGCATGTACAACACAACAATAATAGTTATACAATCAAAACCGCTAAGGCGCACTCACATAATTATGTAAAATTTCCACGAAGACATCCTCAGTACATCGAGGTGGATCTCATGCACAAGGATCAGAGATATCCTTCTGAAGCAGCGTACATCTCTAGTGAATGTACCATAAGAAAAACATAGCTGGCCCCTACTAAGTGAGACGAGTGCATCACTCCCACATGCACATCTACAAGTACATCTAAAATGGAATCGACCGCACCCTTATGGGTTAGCTAAAGCCCACTGGCTAT
This sequence comes from Allium cepa, assembly GCA_030765085.1. NCBI lineage: Eukaryota > Viridiplantae > Streptophyta > Magnoliopsida > Asparagales > Amaryllidaceae > Allium > Allium cepa. The sequence goes on along the minus strand of CM060928.1, from coordinate 844,162,139 downwards.
GCATCCTATCTCCATTTTATGTCATAACGATGGTGAATGCATGTTATACATGTCGTCATCACTTGAACAGAACACAAATCCCTAATTCGAACAGATGCCAAAACCACACATGGATTCTCATATCTCAACTATCTCAGAACCATACATGGATTCACTCGGTCTCACTTAGTTTTAAAGATAATAACATGTATAAGGAACGGGAAAATATATATTTTCCCAATATGATGACAATTTAACCAATTTAACATATGTTAAATACAAGGGATTTCAAAGTGCGCTTATAGCGACTATTTTTCTTCAAACATTCACAACACACTATCAAACCTGTAAATAACGAGTCTTTGGTTACGATACATATTTTAGAGGATTATAAGAGAATGTATACAGCATATAATTGTCACTTGCTTTCAAAAGCAAGGAGGGGTCCAAAAGTAATAAATTGCGTTGTTATTTATTTTAATTTATATCCACCATAATCAATGTTATATACACAACATATACAAATTGAATAATGAGTTAATTCACCTAATCACATGCCAAAACAAGATGTAGATAAGCCCATTATGAGTGCAATAGTGAAAACGGCGTCTCGATTGGACCTCGTATGCAAAAGTTAAGGATTTGATAAGAAATCAGATTATATATATTAATTAATTATTTAATTAATTAATTAACAATTACCTTAATCACTTCCTCTAATTCTTCTCCATCAATCTTGTATCACTATGCACGCGTGCATGAACTCAACACAGTCACACCTTCCTTCCTCCATCTCTCAAGCTACGGTCGACGAAACTACGCACCGCTACTTCCAACGAACTGTTCTTCGCGACCTCTTCCCAACGAACCCGACTTAAAACCCCAGCCATCCCCTTGCGATCATGGCCTGGACATTCTTCATTACTGTTCCAATGTGTCGCATTTTTCCTTGTGCTACAGCACCACCCCAAAATCACACCATTAGCTCGCCTCCTCATGCAAAGCTCAATGCCAATCTCCATTTCACCTAACTCCGCCTCCATCGCCACTAATCAAAACCCTAGTTCGACATCAACTTGTTAAGCTCGGCCAAGCTTCGCCGTGACCAACTCTGAGCTATGGACTTGATGCCCTCAACCACACTAGTTCAGCTAATCGAAACTTTAAATTTATCGTCCGCCTGTAGCTCTCAAAACAATTAAAAGAAAAGGGACATCTAGTTTCTAGTTTATTGTTAATTAAAATAAAAAGTGAAAGAGGGGAAAGAGGAAGGGTAAGAAAGAAGAGCGAGGGAGGGGCATTTATATAGTTAAAAAAAATTATTTTTAAATTCTCAAGTTAATCGATTCATGTTTCAAGCTCGTACGATCACACAGGACGTCAGATCATTATGAAACTCGTCAACGTACATCACCTCATTATTCCAGTTTCGATAGCACTAGTTTCTCCAATCGAGACAATGCATTGGAATGATAATTTCACGCATTTTGGGACCTTTTATCGATAAAAAAAATTTGGTCACATGATCGATATTTAATCGAACTCTATATTTTTGTAAACATTTTTCAAAAACAAATTTCTTATCATTGGTTATTATTTAAAAAAGAGGGTTAATAAGGTATTTAAAGAAATTTAATCACATTTAATCATATTGAATCTAATATTCAAATATTTAAGTAATTCAGATATTTAAGTACGAAGTGTCCGAAATTTCGGGCCGTTACAACAACCCACAAGAAAGCTTTAAAAGAACAGATACCGGTGCAAGGTGGGAATGGGTGAAGGAAGGGTTTTATTATGCATGCTTAACGTTGAAAAGGACACTAAATATCAGAGGTGTCAACCTTAGTCAGTAGCTTTATGTTTTGTTATACTTTACTTTTCTATTGGGAGTTTATGTCGATATTGTTCTAATATGCATTTGTTTATTTGCTAATACCAAAACCAACGATCCATACCTTGGTCAACTTAGGTTTTCGATTTAACAAAAATTCGAACTCACTGGTGTGTGTTCTGTCTCACTGAATGCGATCAAGGTCAATGTTGTGTGCATGGTAGATAATGGATGGATCTATCCTTACTATATCTAAGTGAGTCCAAGAAAACACTGTAGCTAAATTTCTTCAAGTATACAATTTTGTATTTAGATTTTTTTCCCATTCTCATGAGCTTTCATAGATAATAGGGTCCAGTTGTACATTTTCTAGTTCAACCACCATTTAAGGACATATTTGCTCACCCATAGCCTTTGATACTCTTTATCTTCTACCTCAAGTGATTTTGATGAAGCTCTATCGAAATTTTATGCAGCAATACTGAAATATTGTGCCGAGATTGAAGCGTACTAGTCATTTCCAATCATGTGAAGGTAATCTCTCTTCTTATTTCGCACTAGCACTATGGTCGTAAGCTGGCCTATTTCAGTGTTAGCCTTGGTACCTATGCAATTCCTTAGACTAGCTTATCGTTTTATATTATATCATTTTACAAGTACCGATGACATGAGAGTAAAATTTGAAACAGCTTTATTACTAGGATTCGAAGTTAAAAAGTACAACTTTCTAGCTAAAGACTATTCATTCCTAATACTCCTTATCCAATGGAGGTTTGAAACTTCATGAGCAAATCCTTTTGAGAGATTATTGCTTCAAGTTCTATCAACGTAGATCTTTACAAGAAGACGTTATATGGGGATGTTTAATCAATTATATGAAATTTTGTGTAGTAGGATTTGTGTATTGGCGTAGTTCCTAATGTTACAAGGAACCTAGCTAAGCCTACTAGAAGGGTTGCTATGTTGTTGAAGTTGCAGATCAACTCTGGGCTAGACTTCAATAGTTCTACTGGAAGCTTCATTTTGTCATATATAGCTTTGAAGATTACATTACCCAAGCTTTTAGAATCCATAAATAGTATCTTAGCGGTGTAGTTTGAGATCCGCACCGTTACCACAATGGGGTCTGGATGTAGAAATATGGCCCCTACTAAATTTGCAATAGTGAATACGATGCCTGTCATAGGTTGTTGCTTATTATGGTACATTGTTTTGTGTTTAGCCTATGCTTCCTAGACACACTTGTTCATTGATCTCTTGCTTTTGCCTGCTAATTGGGGTTTCCTATGAATTGACCATATGAGAATCGTTGGATTCCCTACTAGACCTTACATAAGGATTAAGTGATTGGCTTTGGTTTGGAGTCATTTCTCGCTTTTTTGAAAACTACCCAAATATCATTTTTGAGCTATCTCATTCTTTAGGTGGCAGTTGTCATGGAAGCAACAGTAGGCATGCCTTTGTTCTATTAAGGTTTTTTCCTTCTCGGGAAAGTTGTACAGCTTATTTCTGCTTACTTCAAAGATGTACATGGGTTATGCATCAAGGGTTGTGATTTTTAATGTTGGATTCTATATGCCTCTTTGATAGTAGGTTATAACTCTATGCCTCCTCTTTCTTTCATTCTAAATAAGGGTAGCTTGGTCAACTGAGATGACCTCAACCTTTCGAGCTTCTTCTACTAGGATGTAGCCACCGGCTCTCTCATAGAAAGCCTTCTGGTTTTATAGGGCTTTATGTCATTCTAGTCCTAGAACGATGGACCTTTTTTGACCATGAATGAGTTGTCGGAAGGTACACTTCTTCTCTAGTGACACTACCTGCATAGCTTTGGACTTGAACTAGCTTATGAAACTGTGCAAGCTTTCATTGTCTCGTCGTTTGATGCAGGACAATGTATTTGAATTTGGGTAGTGCACTATTACTCTATGTGGTATCGAGCCAGTAGAGTATGTCTCTACTGAGTGAGGGGATGTCGGCCGCAATAGGATAAAATATCCTAGAATATAAACCAAATTGAGGGAGTGGTTTAAATTTATGAAAAATCTTGACTTTGGTCAGATGAAGTTTATATATTTGAAGTTTACCTCGAATAGTGTTTTTGATCTGGATTATTAAAACTTAAGAAGTAGTGATTTGGAATGAAATGATGATAAAAAAATTATGGTTTTTATAACTCTTCATGACATGACTTGAAAACTATAGATTAAATAGCTATCTCACTAGGTCAGTGTTGCTCATGATGCTACACATAAACATTTCAGGTTTAGATGATTAGTTGTTCAACTCAAGATGACTGATGAATACCATGACTATGAAGTGAAGACTTTTATTTAAGTTTATCAACTTTCATATGTATAATTATGTTGAATCTCATGATCCTATGTAACTGTGAAATTATGATGATGTGAATGTATAATAACTCTTCCGCTTGAAATCATGTAATCTGAATGATTTTATGTTCCGATATATCTTATTTAAGTTGTGATACTATTCTATTAAGCACCGTAGTTTCTATGTAACATCTTTTCCTCTGGGTAAGCGACCAGAGTGGGGTGTTACATTTAGTAGTATCAGAGCCTAGGTTTAAGGGGTGCTTTTAGAAATTATATAGTATTACAATTTAATTTATCGGAATAGGAGGTTTATACAATTCACTAACATCATTATAACTATTTGCAGTCATAAGTTATGGCTAGTAACCAAACAAAGTAACCCCTTGGTAATAGAAAATTTAGTAGAAGGACAGATTAAACTTAATTTTGTGTGTAGAAATTGTATCCTTAATTTTGGAGGTAAGGATATGGTGGCTAACTTGATTATCTTTCCAATGAAACATTTTGATATCATCCTTGGGATTGATTGGCTTTCTCAACATAGAGCCATCATGGATTGTCATAATAGGACTATATGTTTCACGATTCGAGAACATGAAACCTTTGTGTATTCATGTGTCAAATCTGAAGATGCTTTTATATCTGGATATGTAGCACATATCAATTTTGGGGATAAGGGTCAATCGGTAGACCAAATCCCAATCGTAAGAAAATTTAAAGAAGTCTTTCAAGAAGTGCCAGGATTACCACCAAAAAGAGAAATTGATTTTAGTATCGATTTAATCCCTGGTACCACCCCTATTGCTAAAGCAGCTTATCGTATGTCTCCTACGGAGAATCAAGAGCTGAAGAGACAAATTAAGGAGATGGAGGATCAAGGATTTATTAGACCTAGTAAATCTCCTTGGCGAGCACCTGTGTTGTTTATAAAGAAACATGACGGAACGTTACGCTTATGCGTAGATTACCGAGAACTTAATAAAGTAACAATTAAGAAAAAATACCCATTACCTCGAATTGATGATCTATTTGATCGGCTCCAAGGAGCTGCAGGATTTTCAAAAATTGACTTGAGATCTGGGTATCATCAATTAAGAATAAAAGAAGAAGACATTCCAAAGACAGCTTTTCAAACACGGTATGGACACCACGAATTTTTGGTGATGCCTTTTGGCCTTACCAATGCCCTAGCAGTATTCATGGATTTAATGAATCGTGTGTTCCGTCCATATCTTGATCAATTCATAATTGTATTTGTTGATGATATCCTAATTTATTCTAAGACAAAGGAAGAACACGAACGTCATTTGTGTTTGTGTCTCCAAACATTGAGAGATCATCAACTTTATGCAAAATTAAGTAAATGTGAATTTTGGTTGGAGGAAGTAAAATTTCTTGGGCACGTTGCTTCGAAGAAAGGAATAGGAGTAGACCCATCAAAGGTTGAGGCGGTATTGAAATGGAATCCTCCGACAACACCAACAGAAGTTCGAAGTTTTCTTGGATTAGCTGGTTACTACCGAAGATTTATTCAAGATTTTTCAAAGATAGCATCTCCATTAACAAAACTAACTCGTAAGGAAACTAAGTTTATTTGGGATGAAAAATGTAAGATATCATTTGAAACCTTAAAGAAAAGATTGACAGAGGCACCAATTCTGTCTTTGCCAAGAAGTGGAGTCCCATATAAAGTATATTCCGATGCATGTGGACAAGGATTAGGATGCGTATTAATGCAGGAGGACAAAGTTATTGCTTATGGCTCTCGTCAACTAAAGCCACATGAAGTCAATTATCCAACCCATGACTTAGAATTAGCTGCAATTGTATTTGCTTTAAAAATTTGGAGGCATAATCTTTTTGGGGAACAATTTCATGTTTACTCAGACCACAAGAGTTTAAAATATTTGTTTTCCCAAAAAGAACTAAATATGAGACAAAGGAGATGGATGGAATTTCTAAAAGATTATGATTTTACATTGCATTATCATCCAGGAAAAGCAAATGTAGTTGCAGATGCGTTAAGCCGAAAATCCTATGGCATAGTAGCCAATCTTTTGATAAGAGAATGGAAAGCTCTAGAGACCCTAGTAGAAATGAACATCGGCACAAGGAGGATTAGTGGAGAAATGAATGATAAGGTAGCACTTTCATGTAATGTTATTATTCAGCCAACTCTAGAAATTAAATATTGCAAGCTCAAGGAAAAGACGAGGAGTAGAAGGAATTATTCATAAAAATGAAGGAAAAGGAACCTACATATTGGAACATTGGTAAAGATGGAGGTTACAGATTCAGAAATCGACTTTGTGTTCCAAGTCAACCTCAATTGAAAAATGAAATTCTAAGTGAAGCACATTGCTCAAGGTTTACAGTGCATCCAGGAAGCACCGAAATGTATAAGGATCTTAAGCGTCAGTTTTGGTGGCATGTAATGAAGAAAGATGTCGCTGAATTTGTGGCAAAATGTTTTACATGCCAACAAATTAAAGCCGAGCAGCAACGACCGGCGTACTCCTACAACCGCTTCCTATTGCTGAATGGAAATGGGAGCATATAACTATGGATTTTATTATGGGATTACCAATGACAAGACAAGGTCATGACGCCATATGGGTAGTAGTGGATCGCCTAACAAAATCAGCCCATTTTATACCTTATAATATGACCTACTCAATGAAGAAATTGAGTAGACTTTATTTGAAAGAAATTGTTCGACTACATGGCATACCAGTTACCATTGTTTCAGATAGAGACTCTCGATTCACTTCAAAATTTTGGAGAAGTCTTCAAAATGCATTAGGAACATCATTAAACCTAAATAATGCCTTTCATCCACAAACAGATGGACAAACTGAAAGAGTAAACCGAATAATAGAAGTTATGCTAAGATCTTATATAATGGAATTTGAAATAACATGGGAGACTCATATACCATTAATAGAATTTGCATATAATAATAGTTATCATGCAAGTATTGGTATGACCCCATATGAAGCTTTGTACGGAAGACCTTGTCGTTCTCCAGTATGTTGGGCGGAAGTTGGAGATCGTGAGCTTCTTGGTCCAGATCTAGTAAAAGAAACGACAGAGAAAATTTCTATCATAAAGGAAAGATCGCAAGCAGCGCAATGTAGGCAAAAGAGTTATGCAGATCATAGAAGAAAAGATTTGGAATTCGAAGTAGGGGATCAAGTTCTCCTTAAGGTTTCTCCAATACGAGGGGTAGTGCGATTTGGGAAGAAGAGGGCAAAGTTATCACCAAGATTTATTGGACCATTTCGTATTTCCAAGAGAATTGGCAAAGTTGCATATCAACTTGAAACCTGAGAAATTATCAGATATTCATAATGTATTTCATGTATCAATGCTACGAAAGTATATTTCTGATCCATCTCATGTGATAGATTTAAGCGGCATTGAAGTTAAAAAGGGAACTAAGTACATCGAAAGACCTGTTTGAATTCTTGACAGGAAAGTTAAGAAATTAAGAACAAAAGAAATTTCCTTGGTGAAAGTTCAATGGAACCATCATAACGAAGACGAAGCATCATGGGAGGTGGAGTCAGAAATTCGTAAAGATTATCCAGAATTGTTTGAAGCCTAGATTTCGAGGACAAAATCTTCTAAGGGTGGTAGAATGTAACAACCTAACTTAAAATATCGAGTATATAAAATTTTAGAAGTTTAAAATATACTATCTACACCATCTCTATTTTATTTATATTTATGTATGCTTTTAAATAATACAAAAGGTATAAGTATGTATACATTTATAAGTATAGAATAAGTGGCATGACATGGTGAAGACAAGTGGCATAATACGGACCATACACCTATCTTAAGGTGAAATAGAATTATGACACATATATCACTTATGTGTACACTTCTAGAACACCTTAAATGATTACTAAATAAGGTATGTGTCATGAAATAAAGCTTGCATAAAAAAATGAAGCACATGTGTCATAAGATTAAATAAAATAGTGACACATAACCCCATTAGGTGTCCATGTGTAGAAACATCTTAAGACACCTAAGTAGACATGTGTCAACATTCTAAATCTTGTGCAAAGAGAAGTAGACAAGTGTCCAAAACTAAAATTACCAAATTAGCCTTGAAAATTACTATATAAAGGGTGGAAATGTTCACTTATTTTTCATACTTTCACAAAGCAAAAACAAAAGTAAGATAAAGTGAAAAAGCTTGGAGAAAGCTAAGGAAAAAGATTCAAGTCAAATACACAAGTTTAAGGTGAGAAAAACTATTTAAATTTTTAGTATTCATGTTATTCTTGAAGAGATGATAGTTGTAAGTAAAAGTGGCTCGGTTCTATTAAAAACGCAGCTTAGTAATTTGACCATAACTTTCTCAATTCTTAACAAAATTTCGATTTCTTGGATATTCTGGAAAGCTTATTTCATGTGCTACAACTTTGATGTTTTGTGTTTTCTGTAATTTGGATGTTAGCTATGTGAAAATTGAATTTTTCTACTGTAATCCCGAGAGCAAAACCAATATTAGCTCTATGCTTAAGGCTGAAACTAAATTGGTCATAACTGAGTGAGGGGATGCCGGCCACAATAGGATAAAATATCCTAGAATATAAACCAAATTGAGGGAGTGGTTTAAATTTATGAAAAATCTTGACTTTAGTCAGATGAAGTTTACATATTTGAAGTTTACCTCGAATAGTGTTTTTGATCTCGATTATAAAAACTTAAGAAGTAGTGATTTGGAATAAAATAATGATAAAAAAGTATGGTTTTTATAACTCTTCATGACATGACTTGAAAACTATAGATTAAATAGCTATCTCACTGGGTCAGTGTTGCTCATGATGCTACACATAAACATTTCAGGTTTAGATGGTTAGTTGTTCAACTCAAGATGACTGATGAATACCATGACTATGAAGTGAAGACTTTTATTTAAGTTTATCTACTTTCATATGTATAATTACGTTGAATCTCATGATCCTATGTAATTGTGAAATTATGATGATGTGAATGTATAATAACTCTTCCGCTTGAAATCATGTAATCTGAATGATTTTATGTTCCGATATATCTTATTTAAGTTGTGATACTATTCTATTAAGCACTGTAGTTTCTATGTAGCATCTTTGCCTCTGGGTAAGCTACCAGAGTGGGGTGTTACAATCTTATAAAACTTTGTCCATTAATCAAAACTTCTAATTCATTAAACTTCCTTATTAATCAATAGTCCTTTATTAATTAAAATATACTTTATAAATTAATACTACTTTATTAATTAAAACTTTATTTATTAATTAGTACTTCTTTATTAATTAAAACTTCCTTTATATACTTGTACATATATTTTATTTCCCTCTGTAAAAGACATATACTTTCTTTTCTAATATTTCTCTATTCATTTATACTATTTTCAATACTTCAAAAAGTATTAGCATACTTATCTCAATGGTATAAGTATTGATACGAAATTAAAGAGGGAAGAAGAAGTTTGAAAACAAGAATATTATTTTTATTAAATCTTCTTACTCAATACAAAAGACCAGGTTCACTTATATACAAAAGAAAAGAAAGAATACGAACGAAAGCCCAACACAGGCCCAATACAACAATCAAGTCCAGAGAAGAAAATACACGCAAATTATGTTCTAATACACTTGAACCATGAAGTAAGCAACTGAAGTAAGCAACAGCAAATAACATAGTATTCTCATAACACTCCCCCTCAAGTTGGAGCATATAGATTCATCATGCCCAACTTGCTACATAAGTATCCAACTCGATTTCCATCTAATGCCTTTGTTAAAATATCAGCAACCTGCTCCTCACTCTTAACATGCTTAGTGATGATAATCCCTTGTTGAATCTTCTCTCGAATAAAATGACAATCGACTTCAATATGTTTTGTTCTCTCATGAAACATCAGATTTGAGGCAATGTATAAAGCTGCTTGATTATCACAATTCAACACTATTGGTTTTTCAACCTTCAATCCAATTTCAGTCATGAGATGATCAACCCACATAATCTCACATGTTGCTTTGGACATGGCTCTATATTCTGACTCAGCACTTGATCGAGCCACTATACTTTGCTTCTTACTTTTCCATGAGACTAGATTACCTCGTACAAACACACAATAGCCAGAAGTGGATTTTCTATCCAGTCTCGAGCCTGCCCAGTCAGCATCTGAAAAACATTCTACTCTGATATGATGATGATTCGAGTACATGATGCCTTGCCCTGTAGTTTCCTTTAAATATCCTAAGATATGCTCTAGTGCTTTCCAATGATATTTGCTTGGTGATGCCATATATTGACTAACCTTGCTAACAGAGTATGATATATCTGGTCTTGTCACTGTTAGGTAATTCAATTTCCCAACAAGCTTTCTATATCTTTCTGGATCTTCAAATGGTTCTCCATCTACTGCTAGATCACTATTTGGCATCATTGGTGAGTTGTTTGGTCGAACACCCAATTTTCCTGTCTCACTTAACAAGTCCAGAGTATATTTTCTTTGAGATAGAAAGATTCCACTTTCATTTCTTGTAACTTCAACACCCAAGAAATATTTCAACTCTCCTAAATCCTTTGTGTGAAATTGTGTGTGGATGAAAGTTTTAAGTGAAGAGATTCCCTTTTCATCATTCCCTGTTATAATAATATCATCTACATACACTACTAATAGAATCAGTCCAATTGTAGACTTCTTATAGAAAACTGAATGGTCGAACTTACTTTTGATCATTCCAAATGATTCAATGGCTAAACTAAATTTTCCAAACCAAGCTCTAGGACTTTGCTTTAAACCATACAAAGTTTTATTAAGCTTGCACACCATTTCATTCTCCCCCTGAATGGTGAATCCAGGAGGCTACAGCATATACACCTCTTCTTGGAGATCACCATGTAAAAATGCATTTTTGATATCCAACTGATGTAGCTTCCACTTTTGAACTGCAGCAATTGAAATAAATATTCTGATTGAGGTTAGTTTAGCAACTGGGGAGAAGGTTTCAAGATAATCAATTCCATAGACTTGAGCATATCCTTTTGCAATGAGTCTTGCTTTATAACGAGCAACCTTTCCATCTGGATTCACTTTAACTGAAAATACCCATCTGCAACCAATTGCTTTCTTATCATTAGGTAAAGGAACCAAATTCCATGTTTTATTAAGTTTTAAAGCATCCATCTCCTCAGTCATTGCAGCATGCCATTTGGGACTTGATAATGCTTCATTAATTATTTTAGGTATAGAAACAGTGTCCAATGATTTAAGAAATAAGCAAGTGGTAGATGGTAAGTGATTATATGATATATATGATGAAATAGGATATGTGCACTGTCTTTTCCCTTTCTTAAGTGCAATGGGTAGATCAAGTTCTGGGTTAACATAAGGTATTGGATCGTGAACAGGTACAGAATTATCAATAAGATTGTCAGATGGAATAAATTCTTGAGTAGTATCACCAAGTGGATAAATAAGAAAGTCTTCATTGTCTTGTTGAACTGGTTCAGATTGTCCTTGTGATGATTGAAAATATGGAACATCTTCATGGAATGTCACATCAATTGACACCAAATACTTATCAAGACTAGGACAGTAGCATCTATAACCCTTCTGCACTCGAGAATATCCAACAAAGATACACTTGATTGATTTAGGATCAAGTTTAGATAATTGTTGTCTTACATCTCTAACAAAACATGTACTTCCAAACATTCTGGGTTTTACTGGATATAGGGGTCTATTAGGAAGTAGAAGCTTATATGGGATATCACCATTCAATACAGATGATGGCATTCTATTTATAAGAAAACATGCTGTTGACACTGCATCTGCCCAAAAACACTTAGGCATATTCATTTGAAACAATAAAGCTCTAGTTGTTTCTAAAAGATGCCTATTCTTTCTCTCAGCTACACCATTCTGTGATGCTGTGTCTACACATGAAGTCTCATGAATCATACCATTGTTACTCATAAAGGTATGAAACAACTCTGATGTATACTCTTTAGCATTGTCACTTCTCAAAATTTTAGTTGTAGAATTAAACTGTGTTTTAACCTCTGCACAGAACTTGCAAAATATGGAATACAACTCAGATTTATTCTTCATAAGAAACAACCAAGTAACACGGCTATAATCATCTATAAAAGTAACAAAATATTTGAAACCATGTTTTGATACAACAGAAGAAGGTCCCCAAATATCTGAATGTACAAGTTCAAACATAGAATTAGCCCTTCTATTTATTCTTGGACTCGAACTTAGACGATGATGCTTTGCATATTGACATGATTCACACTCTAAAAATTGTATAGACTTATACCGAGGACACAATTTCTTGAAAACAGGTAAGGAAGGATGACCTAACTGACAATGTTCTTTGAGTGCTTGATTAATGCTCGTACACGCAACAGGAGTTGGTAACAAAGTATCCAAAATGTATAAGCCTTCTGATTCATGTCCCTTACCAATAATCTGCTTGGTTGTCAATTCCTGGAACACACAATGTGTAGGGTAGAAGGATATGCAGCAATTCAACCCTTTAGTTAATTGACTAACTGATAACAAATTAAAGGCTAAATTTGGTGTATATAAAACTGAGTTCAATGATATTTGTGATGTAATAAAAACAGATCCAGTTCCTTTGGTGTTAGATAATGACCCATCAGCAAGTGTAACATTCTGAGTAGAATTATCATTCTGAAAAATTGAGAAAAGATGTGAGTTACCTGACATATGATCAGTTGCTCCTGAATCAATAATCCACTTATTTGATTTAGCAACAGTTGAGACTGGATTTGAGCTCTTCTTTGGTTCCTCCTTATACTCAGAAAATTTTACATACTCATCAGCTGAAATAAGAACAGATCCTTCATCATTCCTCTTTACAACATTCACTGTTTGATTTGGTGAGTTTTGCCACTTATTATTTGACTCATTGTTTTGTCTTTGCCTAGCTGCCTGTAACTTCCAACAGTTTTGATATTTGTGACCTGGCTTCTTACAATACGTACAAGAATTTGGGGCCATTGCTCGTCTTTTAGACTGCATATGTGTATTTGATACAGATCTGCTTGCTTGACTCATTAAAGCACTACTGTTAGATGTACTTACTTGAATATTCTGTGCATTCAAGCTTTCTGATCTCAAAATCCGACTAAACACCTCCTGTAACGAATTAATGTCCGATCCAGATAACACTTGTGTCTTAGCTGATTCATACTCTGATGGAATACCTCCAAGAAAGCTCATAATCGCCATCTGCTCTCGTTGTTGATGCTATTTTCACATCTGAACTAATTGGGAGTAATAGGTTGAATTCTTCATAGGTTTTCTTAAAATTCATAAAGTAATTCATTAGTGTCAGATCTTGTTTTTCAGCTCGATAAAATGATTTGCAAATATCATACATTCTACTTAAATTTCCTTTTCCTGAATATAAGAATTCTAGATAATCCATCAACTTTTTTACAAATCCACAATGATTAATCAAACTAATAACACTGCCATCAATAGTATTTCGAATTTGAAGAAATAACCGAGCATCATCTCTGAGCCATATCTGCTCATCCTTGTCAATCGAGTCTTCCTTCGGTGGATCCTTTCGAAGATGATCATCCTTGTCAATACTCCTGAGATAGAGGCGAATGGTTTTGCTCCGGTCGAAATAATTCGAATCCCCCAATTTATAACCAGTGATCTTTGACATCACTGGCATCACATCCATAATAGATTTACTTTCTGCCATGGCAATATTCGATAAAGATAAAATCAATCTAGATCAATTATTTGGATCGAAAATGCTCTGATACCACGATACGAAATTAAAGAGGGAAGAAGAAGTTTGAAAACAAGAATATTATTTTTATTAAATCTTCTTACTCAATACAAAAGACCAGGTTCACTTATATACAAAAGAAAAGAAAGAATACGAACGAAAGCCCAGCATAGGCCCAATACAACAATCAAGTCCAGAGAAGAAAATACACGCAAATTATGTTCTAATACACTTGAACCATGAAGTAAGCAACTGAAGTAAGCAACAACAAATAACATAGTATTCTCATAACAAGTATATTCACAAATCACTTAACAATATTTACTTACTTTAAAATATAATCGAAGAGGTTAAAAACAAATGTTGCTTAAACACTGTTAGTATAAATCTCTTATAACTTTTACATTTAAACATATACTTTTTTTTATTTATTTTACAAAAGATATCATACTTGTTATTATCTTTAAAAATCAATTATTAAAGATCTAACTATGTTTATAGCATTTTCCACTTTAAATTATAATTCAAGGGTTTAAAAATAAATGTTACTAAAATAATGTTTACAACAAACCCAAAACACTTCACACTTAATCATTATCTTTAAAAATCTCTTTTAAAGATGTAATTACTTTTATAAGGGTTTAATACAAATGTTATTTAAACATTGTCATAACAACCCAAAACAATTCACTTATAATTCATTATTACCTATCTAATTATATTCCTAGTATAATTAATAAGGGTTAAAAAAATGTTACATAAATTATGTTTACTACAACCTAAAAACATTTTTATATTTATCATTAACTTTAAAACATTCACTTTAAAGATAAAAGCATATCAACATTTGTTAACTAAGTTAATACACTTTAATTTGACTTCTCAAAATAATTTATTTTAACTTAAGTGTTAAAAATCCAAACTTCATTTCCTATATAAATGAATACATACTTGATTTTCTAAAACTTATATATTTATCAAAAAACCATTATAAAATGATGTATATATACACACACACTAACTTATCTATAAGATAAAATATTAAATAATAAAAACAATTTTACCAGATATTTTACTACATAAGCTTCTAATTATTTTAATAAAATATTTAACTAATTTTCTAAAAACTATATATGTTTAATTTTTTTTAAAAGTATTTATACTATTAAAAACATTTGTTTAAAACAGCATTTAAATATTCTTATTTTATAATTTATTGAAAAAACATAAAAACGGGTTTTATAATTTAAAACCTTTTTCTTTGAAAATCCACATTTAAATACAAAATTTATTTAGATTTCAATAATTTACTGTTAACATGTACACTTGTAATACTTATTAAAAATACGAAGAAGCCCTATGACATCTTCCAAAGTTAACTTTAAAAATTGTCGAACACAAAGCGATTTCAAAGTGTATCCGTAGTGACGTTTTCGCTTCTAACTATCACAACTTCGTTCCATAATTTCTACAACTTTCCAAACCAAGTCCTCTATGTCAAACACACCAAAAGGTGTGAAAGGAATTCAAAGTGGAAATTTAACCAATTTAACTTATGTTAAATACAAGGATTTCAAAGTGCATTCATAGCAACAATTTCGCTTGAAACATTCATATCACACAATCAAACATGTCAACAAGTCTTTGGCCACGATAAATATTTTAGATGGTTATAAGAGAATATATACTAATATAATGTTGTCACTCTCTTTCAAAAGCAAGGAGGGGTCTAAAAGTAATAACTTGCATTGTTATCTATTTTAATTTACATCTAACACACAAAAAATTATATATACAACATTTACAAATTAAATGGTGAGCTAACTCACCCAATCCTAAGCCAAACCAAGATGTAGATAAGCCCATTACGAGTGCAGTGGTGAAGATGGCGTCTCGATTGAACCTCGTATGCAAAATTTATGGATTTTACAAGAAATTAGATTACATAATTTAATTAATAATATAATTAATTAAAATTACCTTAATTACTTCCTCTTGTCCATCTCCCCCAATCTTGTATCATTGTGCACGTGTGCATGAACCCAACACAGCCGTACCTTCCTTCCTCCATCGCTCGAGCTCCCATCGATGAAATGACGCGCCACCACTTCTGACGAACTGCTCTTCGCGACCTCTTCCTAACGAACCCGACCTTATAACCACCAGATAACCCCTTGTGATCGCGACCTGGACATCTTCACTATTGCTCCAATGTGTCTCATTTCTCCATTGCCACTGCACCACCCCAAAATTTTACCATTAGCTCACCTCCTCACACAAAACTCAGTACCAATCTTTGTTCACCAAACCCCGCCTCCATCGCCACCAAATCAAAAACCTAGTTTGACATCAACTAGTCGAGCTAGACCAACCTATGCCACAGCCAACTCTAAGGCTATGGAATTGAAGTCCTCGACCACACGAGTTCAATGAATCAAACTTCTACGTTTATTGTCACATGTAGCTCTTAAAACAATTAAAGGAAAAAGGGTAACTGGTTTCTGGTTTACTATAAATGAAAATAAAAGGGGAAAGAGGAAGAGTGAGAGAGAAGAGTGAGGGAAGGGTGTTTATATAATAAAAAAAATCTTATTTTTAAATTCTCAAACTAATCGATTCATGTTTCGACCTCGCACGATCACATGGAACATTGGATCGCCACGAAACTCATCGACATACATCATGCCATCATTCCGGTTCGAATGGCAATAATTTATTTCCAATCCGAGATAGTGTCTTGAAATGATAACTTCATGCGTTCCGAGACTCTTTATCGATAAAACGATTTTCAGTCATATTATTGATATTTATCCAAACTATATATGTTGGTAAACAATTTTCGAAAACAAAATTCTTATCGTTAGTTGTTATTTAAAAAATAAGATTGACAAGGTTATTAAATCAATTTAATCACATTTATTCATATAAATCTAATATTCAAACAATTAAATAACACACATATTTAAATGCAAAGTTTTTAAAATTCGGTTTGTTGCATTCTCCCCCACTTAAAATATTTCATCCTTGAAATTTCAGCATAAGCAACAAAAGGAATAATTAGACACCAATACTTAACAGTATTCAAAATTACTAGCCAACAAAGCCCACGATTTGCCTAGGTTCAAAAGCCTTCTTATCGCGCAAGGATGATAAATAAACTACTAAGCATACTTTACGCTCTACGACCTCAGGTTTTTACTTAATCGAATAGACTCGTGCTCTAAACTCTCTATAACCATAAAAAAAACATAGCATTCAATTATACCGAAGCCCGTAAGACGTACATATGTCAAATCTGATCACTTGATCAATCGCAAAATTTCACTTCCAAACTAGTATATATCACTTAACCTCCCTAGTGAGGACTCCGATCTGGTTCCTTGATTAGACACCTCCATTCTCTTATATCGCAATATATCATAATAGAAAACTTCGAAATTATATAAAGAATCCACATCAAGTGTTTGCTATCAAGAATCTAGTAAAAAATCCTTGTTTAGATCGGTGTAAACCAACTCAAAATCAGGTACTCAAATCCTATATCAAGAATTGTCATGTGAATAAAATGATCTACGTATAACTTACATATTTTATTCCAATAATTTTTTAACTACACCAATTTCTATTTAATTTATCTTCACATATAATTTTTCTCATTTTAATACTAAAATCATTTATGAATCATCTCATAAAATATAGCTTAAGTTTTTAAACAAATCATAAAGACATATCTTTATTTATAAATCTTTCCATGACTTAAGTTCGTATTCGTATAGCACTCTATTATATCCTAAGAGTATATACAAAACAATCATATATATATATATGTATGTATGTATATATATATATTATATGTTACCGAACAAGGATGTTTAATAAATTTTAAATTTGTTTTAACTAGCCATCTTTTAAATTTAAGAGTTACAAAAACTTATTTTTTTACAAAACCACTTAGCTCTAATTTCTATACCAGTCCGAAAGTTTCCAATTGTCCAAAATTGCTGCAAAATCCGTTTGTTCCAACAAGAAATATATATGTGCGAACCTTAGTTACTGCACTTTTCGATAATTCAAATTCAAACAGTAAGCGAAATGTACTGTCAAAGGGGGCGTTTCCCCTGCACCTCCACCTAGGAGGGTTGCCACCCCCATCCCCCCCTTTCGTAGTGGTAATCGATTTAAACTACTGGACATACATGTATATACATATGTGTATTACTCAGGTATGTATGTGCATTTTTTCCCACTTATACTAGTGTGTGCACTTATTGCCTGAAACTGTTCCAGTGCTTTACTTTATGGTTTGAACTATACATATACCCATCTTGTTTCAGTGCATTACTGCCTAAAACTGAAAATGATCTGAGCAGATCTGATACACATGTACATGCATGCATTTGGTTGTTTTATTTTCAGTTTACTACACCATATACGCTGCACTTGTGTTCGCCGCACCATATTCCAGTCTTCTTGTGTTCGCTGCACCATATATACATGCATACATATGTTTGTATATATTTGAGAACCATATGTGTACATATACATACACACACACACACACATATGTGTGTGTATATTCCATTATTGAAGTTATGTATACATATATACATGTATATATCCTTGAGTGTGCTGACACCTGAGTGAGCTGCTCCTATGTGCACTGGCACCTGAATATGCATTTTCTGAACCATTTTGATTTTCTAAACCATTTTGAGTTGAACTTGTTTTTTCTGAACCATTTTATGTGCCTTGGCACTTGTTGTTTTGTCTAAGCTTGTTTATGTGCACTTTCTTGAATTGTTGCCTAGTTGAATTTGTTTTTCGGAACCATTTTGATTTTGGTACCTGAGTGTGCTTGTTACTGCTATATGCAGTCTTCTTGCTCGTTTCTTCCACGTGTATACACACATACATATGTATGTGTATATGTGTGAAATATTAGCATCTTTTGTATTTTATACATGTGTATATGTGTGTTGCTCACATGTACTTTTGATGCTCCATGGTTTGGCAATCTGTTTTGAACTGATTGCAGTTGATACTGTTGATACTTGATTGCAGTTCGGTTGCATCTCTTATATTATATATGCACGCCTAATAACTGATATTTTTCAATTCTTGTAACCATTTTGAACAGTGTTTCTTCCTTTAGTTTGGTTTTCTAATTTAAGTTGCATTTCGTTGTGCACTTAAGTTAAGCCCTAGGAGGCTTGGGCTTGACCTTGTGCAAATTTGCACTATGTTGAACCTTTGGGCTTGACCTTTGCAATAGTCCATGATATTTAATTGATGCCTGGCCATGTGATATTATAGTGATAAATTGTGTATATCATAAGTTGTCCATGCATACATACATACATATATATATATATAGACACACACTACATACACACACACACAGATATATATATATTTGTCCCTATCTAAACCATGAAGTGAAAACAAACACCATAAACTGGGGCAATATCAATATCCAAATTCAATTTTATTTCTGTAATTTAGATTTGTTTCCTTTTCCGTTTTACTATGTTTTTTATTAAACAGGTATAGGAGATGGATGGACACAATCCAAAGCAAGCAAATCAAGATTAACATCAAAAATAAACTCGACTGAGTGTGAGCGAGTGATAGTAAAAAAGTTATATGTGAGAGTGTAGAGAAAATTTGTATATATAAGAGTGATAGTGAAAGTTGTATTGTATTTGAAAGTGTAAGTATAGTGAAATTTGTTTTGTATGTGAATTCAATTTGAAATAAAATATTTGTTTAAATAAAATTGCGATTCATATATTTCATTCTTCAAATATATAATATAATTGTAATTGGTATGCATATCAGTCAATATTTATAAGTTGTCTAATAGAAAATTCTAAAAATGATACTATAGCATCAGACAATGTATGATTTTTTCCTTTTGATGTGTTAGTGCAAATCAGATGATGGGACATATCTATAGTCCGGTGTGTAATGAGATGGCATGGAAATAGATGACATATAGATATTCATTCAAACAATGAAGCACATCTGTCGTCGGATTTGTTTTTTCTCATAGTGAGTGTTAGAAAGACAGAACATTAAAGTAAATAAAAACAAGAAAATAAAACGAACAAGAAAGAGGAGAACAAAAACATCAGAATCTCACATGCGGAATGATAACATATAATATCAAAAAATAATACACAAAGCAACTCCAATATACAAAGAATTTAAGAGTTACTAATCAAAGTACTATCATCAACTTGGATAGTTATAACAGTCTGCCCTTACAATTGTCGATATATATACATAAAGTAATGCAACGGAAATAAGAATATATATTATAGTAGGTAAACATCCAGCTCCTCTCTAAGAGCTCAATGAGCCAAAATGAAAACTTGCTTTTCTTAGACTGCTCGAAAGTGCACATAATAGGAAAAATGAAAGCCGTGTGCCAGATATAAGGCTGGTGTGAGAAACTCAAGAAATATGTGATCAACATATAACAACACCTTTTGAGAGCATCATAACGATTATTCCCTCAAAGAGACGAACCATCTAATAAGTACATATTGCAATATAATAGATGATGTCTAGGGTAGAGAATATAAATAAGTAATAGCTGTGCTAGTGCATGTACAACACAACAATAATAGTTATACAATCAAAACCGCTAAGGCGCACTCACATAATTATGTAAAATTTCCACGAAGACATCCTCAGTACATCGAGGTGGATCTCATGCACAAGGATCAGAGATATCCTTCTGAAGCAGCGTACATCTCTAGTGAATGTACCATAAGAAAAACATAGCTGGCCCCTACTAAGTGAGACGAGTGCATCACTCCCACATGCACATCTACAAGTACATCTAAAATGGAATCGACCGCACCCTTATGGGTTAGCTAAAGCCCACTGGCTATGCATCCTATCTCCATTTTATGTCATAACGATGGTGAATGCATGTTATACATGTCGTCATCACTTGAACAGAACACAAATCCCTAATTCGAACAGATGCCAAAACCACACATGGATTCTCATATCTCAACTATCTCAGAACCATACATGGATTCACTCGGTCTCACTTAGTTTTAAAGATAATAACATGTATAAGGAACGGGAAAATATATATTTTCCCAATATGATGACAATTTAACCAATTTAACATATGTTAAATACAAGGGATTTCAAAGTGCGCTTATAGCGACTATTTTTCTTCAAACATTCACAACACACTATCAAACCTGTAAATAACGAGTCTTCGGTTACGATACATATTTTAGAGGATTATAAGAGAATGTATACAACATATAATTGTCACTTGCTTTCAAAAGCAAGGAGGGGTCCAAAAGTAATAAATTGCGTTGTTATTTATTTTAATTTATATCCACCATAATAAATGTTATATACACAACATATACAAATTGAATAGTGAGTTAATTCACCTAATCACATGCCAAAACAAGATGTAGATAAGCCCATTATGAGTGCAATAGTGAAAACGGCGTCTCGATTGGACCTCGTATGCAAAAGTTAAGGATTTGATAAGAAATCAGATTATATATATTAATTAATTAGTTAATTAATTAATTAACAATTACCTTAATCACTTCCTCTAATTCTTCTCCATCAATCTTGTATCACTATGCACGCGTGCATGAACTCAACACAGTCACACCTTCCTTCCTCCATCTCTCAAGCTACGGTCGACGAAACTACGCACCGCTACTTCCAACGAACTGTTCTTCGCGACCTCTTCCCAACGAACTCGACTTAAAAACCCCAGCCATCCCCTTGCGATCATGGCCTGGACATTCTTCATTACTGTTCCAATGTGTCGCATTTTTCCTTGTGCTACAGCACCACCCCAAAATCACACCATTAGCTCGCCTCCTCATGCAAAGCTCAATGCCAATCTCCATTTCACCTAACTCCGCCTCCATCGCCACTAATCAAAACCCTAGTTCGACATCAACTTGTTAAGCTCGGCCAAGCTTCGCCGTGACCAACTCTGAGCTATGGACTTGATGCCCTCAACCACACTAGTTCAGCTAATCGAAACTTTAAATTTATCGTCCGCCTGTAGCTCTCAAAACAATTAAAAGAAAAGGGACATCTGGTTTCTAGTTTATTGTTAATTAAAATAAAAAGTGAAAGAGGGGAAAGAGGAAGGGTAAGAAAGAAGAGCGGGGGAGGGGCATTTATATAGTTAAAAAAAATTATTTTTAAATTCTCAAGTTAATCGATTCATGTTTCAAGCTTGTGCGATCACGCAGGACGTCAGATCATTATGAAACTCGTCAACGTACATCACCTCATTATTCCAGTTTCGATAGCACTAGTTTCTCCAATCGAGACAATGCATTGGAATGATAATTTCACGCATTTTGGGACCTTTTATCGATAAAAAAAATTTGGTCACATGATCGATATTTAATCGAACTCTATATTTTTGTAAACATTTTTCAAAAACAAATTTCTTATCATTGGTTATTATTTAAAAAAGAGGGTTAATAAGGTATTTAAAGAAATTTAATCACATTTAATCATATTGAATCTAATATTCAAATATTTAAATAAATCAGATATTTAAGTACGAAGTGTCTGAAATTTCGGGCCGTTACAACAACCCACAAGAAAGCTTTAAAAGAACAGATACCGATGCAAGGTGGGAATGGGTGAAGGAAGGGTTTTATTATGCATGCTTAATGTTGAAAAGGACACTAAATATCAGAGGTGTCAACCTTAGTCAGTAGCTTTATGTTTTGTTATACTTTACTTTTCTATTGGGAGTTTATGTCGATATTTTTCTAACATGCATTTGTTTATTTGCTAATACCAAAACCAACGATCCATACCTTGGTCAACTTAGGTTTTCGATTTAACAAAAATTCGAACTCACTGGTGTGTGTTCTGTCTCACTGAATGCGATCAAGGTCAATGTTGTGTGCATGGTAGATAATGGATGGATCTATCCTTACTATATCTAAGTGAGTCCAAGAAAACACTGTAGCTAAATTTCTTCAAGTATACAATTTTGTATTTAGATTTTTTTCCCATTCTCACAAGCTTTCATAGATAATAGGGTCCAGTTGTACATTTTCTAGTTCAACCACCATTTAAGGACATATTTGCTCACCCATAGCCTTTGATACTCTTTATCTTCTATCTCAAGTGATTTTGATGAAGCTCTATCGAAATTTTATGCAGCAATACTGAAATATTGTGCCTAGATTGAAGCGTACTAGTCATTTCCAATCATGTGAAGGCAATCTCTCTTCTTATTTCGCACTAGCACTATGGTCGTAAGCTGGCCTATTTCAGTGTTAGCCTTGGTACCTATGCAATTCCTTAGACTAGCTTATTGTTTTATATTATATCATTTTACAAGTACCGATGACATGAGAGTAAAATTTGAAACAGCTTTATTACTAGGATTCGAAGTTAAAAAGTACAACTTTCTAGCTAAAGACTATTCATTCCTAATACTCCTTATCCAATGGAGGTTTGAAACTTCATGAGCAAATCCTTTTGAGAGATTATTGCTTCAAGTTCTATCAACGTAGATCTTTACAAGAAGACGTTATATGGGGATGTTTAATCAATTATATGAAATTTTGTGTAGTAGGATTTGTGTATTGGCATAGTTCCTAATGTTACAAGGAACCTAGCTAAGCCTACTAGAAGGGTTGCTATGTTGTTGAAGTTGCAGATCAACTCTGGGCTAGACTTCAATAGTTCTACTGGAAGCTTCATTTTGTCATATATAGCTTTGAAGATTACATTACCCAAGCTTTCAGAATCCACAAATAGTATCTTAGCAGTGTAGTTTGAGATCCGCACCGTTACCACAATGGGGTCTGGATGTAGAAATATGGCCCCTACTAAATTTGCAATACTGAATACGATGCCTGTCATAGGTTGTTGCTTGTTATGGTACATTGTTTTGTGTTTAGCCTATGCTTCCTAGACACACTTGTTCATTGATCTCTTGCTTTTGCCAGCTAATTGGGGTTTCCTATGAATTGACCATATGAGAATCGTAGGATTCCCTACTAGACCTTACATAAGGATTAAGTGATTGGCTTTGGTTTGGAGTCATTTCTCGCTTTTTTGAAAACTACCCAAATATCATTTTTGAGCTATCTCATTCTTTAGGTGGCAGTTGTCATGGAAGCAGCAGTAGGCATGCCTTTGTTCTATTAAGGTTTTTTCCTTCTCGGGAAAGTTGTACAGCTTATTTCTGCTTACTTCAAAGATGTACATGGGTTATGCATCAAGGGTTGTGATTTTTAATGTTGGATTCTATATGCCTCTTTGATAGTAGGTTATAACTCTATGCCTCCTCTTTCTTTCATTCTAAATAAGGGTAGCTTGGTCAACTGAGATGACCTCAACCTTTCGAGCTTCTTCTACTAGGATGTAGCCACCGGCTCTCTCATAGAAAGCCTTCTGGTTTTATAGGGCTTTATGTCATTCTAGTCCTAGAACGATGGACCTTTTTTGACCATGAATGAGTTGTCGGAAGGTACACTTCTTCTCTAGTGACACTACCTGCATAGCTTTGGACTTGAACTAGCTTATGAAACTGTGCAAGCTTTCATTGTCTCGTCGTTTGATGCAGGACAATGTATTTGAATTTGGTAAAACTTCCCTTTCATCATTAAACTATGAGCGAATGTTTAATGATAACCGAGCTCATGAATAGGCTACTCCAAGCTCATACCTTCGAAACCACCTTAAAGATGCTCCAAATGATAAACTAGAAATAACTTGCATTTGGAAAGCTTCCCAACCTTTAGTGTATCCATGTGATATTTGAAAATGCACAGATGATCATGTGGGTTAGATGTGCCATCATATTTCTCTATATTCGAAGTCTAGAAGTTTTAAAAAAGTATAACTCCACTCTATCCTCATGGAATGGGGAGGAGCTCTCCTCTCCTTACTTTATTGGTTTGTTGATAAATCTAAGACAGTTTTCCTACCCAGGCCTTCGACACCCTAATTTCTTTGTCCTTGGGTTCATTCTTTGATGAAATGCCCTTACAAATTGAGTTGGCCTTATCATTTTCTTATGCAATTGGTCTATTGTTCCTTTCAAGTGGGATGGGGTTTGTGTTAGACTGCTTATATTTAACTAGTGTGTAACCCGTGCGTTGCACACGGTAATATTGTAAAATATAATATTATATCTTTAATGTTAAAATGAGAACTTTGTTATATAATGTATGATAAATTTAGTGAAATAAATGAACTATAAATTAAAACTTGTATTATGTTTGTATATAATTTATGTTGTATAGCGCACTTGCGCACACACATATATATATAATAATAAAGTAATTTATTCAGTTTTGTTAATATGGATATAACATACATGTTGAAACTAACGTATGTTAGTAATTTTTTAAATGAACTGAAAAATATTATTTAATGAAATTTGTTTAAATAAATCAAATATAAATTTATGTAATTAGTTTACATAAATGGACTTGAAAATAATTGATAGGAAGAATTGAGAGGAATTTTGTAAAAAATTGTATAATTTTGATGTTGATATATTGAAGCTAAAACATAGTTATGTAATATAATTATGATACATTCTTAATATAAAGGAATTATAACTTATTTACAAATTAATTTGTTATGATGTTTATGTACATAATTTATGTTATGCGATGTATATATCTTTAT
Organism: Allium cepa; assembly: GCA_030765085.1. Taxonomy (NCBI): domain Eukaryota; kingdom Viridiplantae; phylum Streptophyta; class Magnoliopsida; order Asparagales; family Amaryllidaceae; genus Allium; species Allium cepa. Next base: position 844,136,523 of record CM060928.1, on the reverse strand, counting down.
AGTTGAATAAAAAAAAATAGTCTTACAATTTTCCATAATGTGAGCGTGTGTGTATTAAAATTGACATGTATTTTTATGATTCATTATAAGAATAGATTAACTATTCATTGAAATTATTTAAATTTGAGATTTCGTAAGTAGTTTGGATACATGGATTTAAATATAAAATAATAGATAATAATTGAGGGCGGTTTAGGAAATAATTGTAAAAATGTTAAAATGTACGTATTTGAAGCTAAAAACAGAATTTTTCAATGTAATACAATATAAAAAATATAGATATATGAATAATATATTAAATATGGAAATATTGCTTATGCATATTATTTATATTAGGTGACTTATATATCTTTGTATTTAAATGAAAAACTAATTTTATCACCTTTGCGCCTCATATGAATATGGTATACATATTGAAACCGTTATATCTCAGCATTTATTAGATGAATTAACAAAAATTTATTAATTGAATTTATTTAAATAATTTAAATTCAAGATCCCATAATTAATTTGAAAATATCGAGTTTAGTATACAATGGTAGGTGATATTGTGAAATGTTTTGTAACTAATTAGATAAATTCAAAATGTAGGTTTTTGAAGTTAAAAAAGATTTTACAATGTAATGCATGATACACATATTGATATAAATAAATAAAACTTTAAACTTGTAATTATTATTTAGTAATATAATTTAAGTTATGTGATTGATGTATTTATATATTTGAATGAATTTTTTCGTCATTTTTGTTAATATGAATATGGTTCATATTGACCATACTTATTTGACAAATCGGTGAAAATTTGCATAGTGAAATTATTTAAATAGTTTTGAAGTTATGCAATTGATTACAATATATGACCTTAAATGTAAAATATTGTAAAGGAATTGAGGGGGGGCTATAAATGATTATAGAGAATTTGTAATGTAGGTATTCAGAGTACAAAAAATATAATTTTGTAATGCATTTCATGATAAATTTATTGAGAGAAACGTGAAAAAAGGATTTATTACTATTATTTATGTATTCACTTTAAGTTCTTTAAGTTATATAACTTAGGTATCTTTACATTAATCATTTTTTTAAAATTTTGTTAATATGAATATGGTGTACATATTGATATTTTCATAAATTAGTAAACGAATTAACGAATATTAGTTAGTTGGATTTATCTAATTAGTTTAAATTTAGATGACATGATTAATGGATACATGGGTGAAAAGTAAAATATTAGAAGAAAAGTGAGGTAAATTTTGTGAATAATTATGGTAATTTTAAAAGTAGGTATTTGAAGTTAAAGTAAAATTTACAATGACATGTATGATAAATTCATTAAAATAAATTAACTACAATTTTTTATTATTGGTTTATGTGATTTATATATCTTTATAGTTGAATGAAAGATTAATATTATGGTTTAGTTGTTTAAGTGTTATACATATTTAAATTGTCAATCTTTGGTATTTATAAGAAATATTAAATGAATTTGTCTAAATAGCTTAAATTTTGGTTTATTTAATTAACCTAAATGTGCGGACTTAAATATAAAATATTAGAAGGTAGCTGATAAATTATATGTAAATAATTGTATAAACTTTAGGATACATGTACCAAAATGTAAAATAATAAAAGAGAATTAGTAAAATAAGTGTAAAGTAATAAATTAAAGAATTTGAAAATAAAATATCTAAAGAGAGAATTAAGGAGAAGAGAGAAAATTCCTTGAATCAAGGAGAGAGCCAGAAAATCTTCTGCTTTACTATTATTTAATAGATATTTGGGTTGGCTTGGACATTGCCTCTAAGCTCCACCCCTTTGCTCTTATAGCCAACAGCACCATTCTCAATATTGAGATTGCTGTTTTTATCATCATTTACACAGTTTGTTAACTAGTTAATGTTGTTGATGACCCATAGGTGTGGATCGGTTTTGAAGGTGGATATTGGGCTACTATCATTTCCAGCAGAGAAATCCTTTCATTTATATGGGTCATAAGTAGGCTTAAGGCTTCTAAGATAGGAAATGGGAAAGGATTTTGAGGTGGGCCCATTAATGATTTACAGGTGGTGTTATTACAGTTGGTTTTTGCCTTGGTGGCATAATGTTCCACTTTAATTGGGGGAGGAGTAGAAAAATTAGTGTTTTGTGGGGTTGTTGAATGGATTTTTTTTGCGGAGATGTTATTTGAGCATAATGTAAGTTTGTAGAAATATTACTAGGGGATTGGACCTCCATCTATTTCCAAAATATTAGTAAAAAAATTCCTCACCACGCCAAATTAGTTAAAGTAACCACGCCACTGAATGCTTATGTGATTATGAGTTAGCTAATCTAATAAGTGTTAAATTGCCTTGTTATAGAAACTATATTATTGTATGCTTACATAATTATGAGGGATGTCAATTTACTACTTGATGAAATGTATCAATAGTCTAAATCAAATTAAAACAAATCCAACACTGATTGTAGTAGAGTAAATGTGAAAAAGTAAATGATATAAAGAATTATATGGTTCGAATTTTAAGGAATTTGATGCTCATAGGTCAAATCAACCACTTATTTCTTTCTTCTTAGTATAAGCTCTGAAGTAGATGGAGATTTCAATACAATCTTTACCGTATTTTTATTCTTTGAATAATAAAAGTTCGATCCATTTTTCCTATTATCATCTTATCCTTTTAAGCAGAAAAGGTTTCATGTGGATTGTTGATGTCGTACCTTATATTTGATAGCTCCATTAGATCTTTTCACATGTCCTTCATTCGCATAGTTGACCTGATGTGTAAGGTTTGCTAGATTGAATTTATTGCTAAATTGGATTTAGGTGGGATAATGTGATTTAGGCAGGATAAATTTGGTTTTAGGCGGGAAATTTTGGTTGAGGTAAGATCATTTGAATTTGAAATGATGAGCTAGGAATGATTTCATGAGAAGTTTGTTGCATAGCATGAATTGGCATGATATGGTTAGAAGTATGAGTTCATTTTGAATGTACAGTGATGTGCTACGCTGTTTTCATATCGTTTAGCGGATATGATCTATCCTCATTGTGCTTTGCTGAGGAATTATTACTAGTGGTGCACCCTAGAAATGGGGATGCGCTGCTCACTATGTTAAGTCTTTTGACTATGTAATTTAGTTAGAAATTGTTGGGCTTTGAGTGTCGTATTTTGGAACTTATTCGGTTTATGTATAATGGAGATTTCAGCCTATATTATTCTTTACCATGTCGCATTCCATATTTATGCTATCCACTTGAACCTACGCTAGATATTTGATTGAAAAATGGGTGAAATAGTACTCATGCCACATTCCTATAATCACAAACATTAAAATATAATATTATATGTCTAACCAAGTAACATAAAATATTATTAAATGGAAAACAAGATCTAGGGTGTCCAAGGTATAAACACAACAAGTAAATACTACACATTGAAAAAAGACACCAAAGCATCCTCTGCCCTTCACCATAACAAACTCTTAATATGTACTTCGCCAATGATGAACACAAACAAGCAACTCTTTTGAGCAAAGGATTAATTATAGAATCCTTGTATATTCAAGTTTTCAACCAACCAAGTTCACCAAGAATGAATATGCATACCCACTACATCAGTTTCATCCCTCATGATCAACCAGTCCCTCGTCATCATCCATCCTTTGACACCTTATGAGCCCCACATATCACGTATACCAAGCCCCATCCACAAATCATTACATATCTACCTTACAGTTACCAAAATTGATGGGTTTGTCCTTTCCATCACCCTATTCACATTCAGACTTTTCTCAATCTGAGTTCTTGCTTTTTCCATATCTCCTCGAAGCTTTTCCTCTTTCCCAAAAGCATTTACTTTCATCTATTTATCACTAGCTCTCCCTTTCATAACTCCAAAAATCAAAGTCATCATAACATCAAAGAAACTCCATATAAAGTCAACATCATTTCATCGGTATAGGTCAAAGTCTCGTCGAAATCGAACTTGGAACGAAGAAGGTATGTTGCCTTGAAGTTTCTTTCCAACTTCATATATTACCATCGACTAGTACAGATCGATCCTTGACTGATCAATATTGGTATAAGTTGATAACAATCCATACTTTAATGATTTATACCAATCAATATCGATTGTATTGGTCCAACTAATATGGATCATTGGCTTTCCATATGATTTAAACCCAAGACTTAGCCAATTTAGGCTAAACTCTTGCTTCTCTACAACATTGTCTCTCACTCATCTTCCTAGTACATTTCCATTCTAATCCAAGTCATTCGATGCTCATTAACTCTGCTGTACATCAATTCTATTATTTTCTAATTTCATCGAATGCTTCATATTGACATGCCATTCGAATGGTCTAATGCAAGCTTCAATTTTTCTTTGGCATAGCCCAACATAATCCATCATTCTTAAGCACTTACCTAAACCTAAACAAACATTTTAACACAACAAAACACCCATCAAGCGTATAATATCAAATCAAGGCATAATAAAAATGGAAAACTATCATATTCAACATGATGAAGTCTAGGTGATTTAATATCATTGTTAAATGTTTAAGTATCATTAAACATAATTTTGTAAAGCTAACCCAATCAGGACAATAAGAGTTTCACTCAAAACATTGTTCGGTTTAGTATGATTGTGATAGTATTTTGGGACTATTTTTTATGAATCTTTGCTTTAGCCTCTTCTATTGATATAGTTCGAAGCTATGATTTGTTTAAGTCAGTTGGTTATAGGAATATGTAATATAAAATGTCGAAAATGAGGTCTTATAGAATATGAGATGGACTAGCGAAATTGTGTATGTGATGTCAAGGTGTATGTGATGTATTAGCGAAATTGTTCATAGTTAGTTTTAGTTGACAAGGCATATATACCTCACACTTGTATCTAAATGATTTATAAAACGGTAGGCGGTCTATTATAACAACCTGCTAGCTTTACAAAATATACACGCGTGTGTTTGTGACAAACATAACATAATAGAGGTATTAGACCTACCCAATCACTAAATGCAAACCCAAAGTTCGAAATCTAACGTATATAAATCCAAATCAATCTCAAAAAGCCCCAAATTGATATGAGACGGCTGCCTATTAATCTTCCCTAATCTCCTTGCAATCTCTTAATTTTTCCTTAAAATGTGATATCTTATTTTATTTTTGTGAAGCTAAGTTTTAATGAAGTTTGAAAAGAGAATAATGACTAATGGTGGCTGGGAATCTCACTTTAGTCTCTTAATTCTCAAAATGGACTAATGAGCCTTAAATAATTCCCAACAAATTCAGTCAATACGAGTCAAAAACACAGAGACAGTCACATCTTTTAAATGACCGGGTCAAATTGCCACTATGACCACTCCATGAAAATAGTTAATGTGGTCTACACAATGGTAAAAAGAACAAGCCTCTAGTTTGAATCCTATTTGGTCGAAATAAGGTTTTAGTTTTAAAATGGTCCAAAATTCGTAAACAACCTTGTTACGTTAAAATTTAATTTTTTATGTAATTTTTTGTGTTTTTTCAAGTTAATTTACAACTAAAAATGCATGTTGTTACACAACTTTAGTTTATTTGGATGTAATATAATTGTGACCATTCATAGTGGTATCACCATATGGATAATGTATTATACTGTTGTATATTTTTCTTTTTATGGTGGAACGGTGGATAATTTAAATTCTCAATGAAATATTGAATGTGATTTTGGTTAAGTATGGTGGTTCATTGTTATACATGAAAAAAATGTATCTTATATTATTACTCGAAAATAAGACTATAGTGACCACAATACTCTGGTGTTCATTTTCAAGTCTTAAAACGAGAGAAGTTACATGGAAGGTCTATATGTTGGAAATGTTCTAAATGAGAAGTTATGACAAGTTTACGCCAAAATTGGTCACAAACACCCAATTGCCGATGAAAGCACCCATTTACAATCACAGATCACAAATAGAAAATGTGTAGAGAATATAAATATGAAGAATACTCAGAAAATTAAAAGGAATGCATTAAAGACATAAGGTTTATAGTGGTTCGGCTATCTTTGGCCTACATCTACTTTGAAGAGTTGATATTTTATTGATTATCACTCGCTAGTTATAAGAGTACAGTTGATAATAATTGAGTTACAATGGAGTTCGGTAGAATAACGGCGTAAAAGAACCCGAAGATCCCTTTTCTAAAGCTCTTGTACTGCTATTATAGGTGCAGGCTATAAATATCTTGCTCAGATCTTGGTAGACTCCTTCTCTCACGTGGGTGGGCCCACATGATCGATCCCTTGTTGTTGCAACTCGATCCATGATCGATACGAACGAGATTCGTATCGATCCAAATCTTTCCCAATTGAGCCGAGATTGATCATGAAAATTCCTGAGGTTGTACGCAAGCTCCTGTGAAAATTTGGCAGCATTTGTACTTGTAGATTTTGAGATATGATCGATGCAGGTTTGTGTTTGTAGCATGTTGCCGAATTCATATCGCTTCTATTCAAATTGCTTTACTTCGTATCGATGAAATGCAAGCTAACCAGATGACATAGCGCTATCTTCTAGGATCGATCCACTTTTCATGCCGAGCGACCGAGTCTTTCTCTTGGACGTGCCTCGTTCATGTCCACCAGTTTAGCCTCATTAATCCACCAGTATAACCTCGTTCGTATCCACCTATTACACACCATTTCGTATCGATCAATGCGTATTCTTTTCGCATCGATGGTTTCAATTTTATTTCGTATCGACATTTGAGACTACTTCGTATCGATAATTTCTCCTTTAAATTGTATCGATATGAACATAGGCTCTTTGTGCCGATTTCGACTTCATATCGATGTTCTTAAGTGTTGTTTCATATCAATCATTTCCATTCCTCCTTCGTATCGATAGCTGTCACCCCAACTTGTATTGATGCTTTCTAGGCAGTGTTTCGTATCCATTGTTTGTAGTCGACACGAATTGGGTAAGCAATACGAAGGATTCTCATGCAATGGATATGAAACAAGGTTTCTCCATGGATTCGAACTAGTTGCATTTTAATTGAAACTTAGTGGATACGAATGAGATTTTTATGCGGCTATGGTTACGAATTAGATGGAAACGAATGTGATGCTTCTATCCATGGAGACGAACTAGCCGCATTTTGCTTGAGACTTGATGGTTATGAACGAGATGGACATGGCAATGGTAGGTGTGATGGATACGACGGAGGCTTTCTAGATGGATTCGAATGAAGTGGATACGAAGGAGGTGGTTATTGAACTAACGGATACGAATGAGAGCATTGATTCGCCATGGACACAAATGAGTTTTACTCCTTCTATGGATACGAATTGTAGTTGTCTCCCTTAATTTGCATCGATCATATCTTGAGCACACGAACTCCGATTGACTTGAAATTTGAAATGTTGACTATTACAGCTTTTCTTGTCGTATCATATCAATTGTAGCTCGATTCAGACTCAGGCAAAATTTGTTAGTATCCACAGCGAACGAGTGTATAACCGATCTTCGAGGACGATCTATCTTTGCTTCCAGTTAGTTTCTTGGTGTCATGGCCTTGCTAAATGGCGGGATAACATGGCATATTAATATGAAGGCTGAGCACATTGCCTTGAATATGTTGCGTAGGAAACATTGTGGTGTGCAAATTATTTTAAATGAGATAGGATTCCTACCATTGAGAGTCCAATGCAAAAGTACTATGATGACAACTACGCACTATAAATTGTAAAGGAGATAAGTGCTCATGAGAGACTGATACGTGTTTTCCGTGATTATCATGTGATATATGGTCTATCAATGATGAAGAAGAAGTTTACAAACAAGTATATATGAAGAATAATATTGTCGATTTACTCATTAAAGCTTTTCTTATATTGCACTAGAAAGACCGATGAAGGAATGAGTGTAGGACATCACAGGTGACCTCAAGTGCACGTGAGAGATTGATAAAGTTGATGGTATACCCTATAAGAAATTATGTAATTTGATTACGTAACTTAAATCTTATGAGAAATCTACTTCGAAATAAGCATTTTATTTAAATTGTGCTATATATGCTAAACACATATTGTTGATAGTACACTATATAAGTAGAAATCTCTAGGATCAAGTGTTTAGTCGATCATGGTTACGGAATAGTTCGTAAACATGAGTATTGGATCGTATGAACAAACGTAAACACTTATCATTAAATGTTCATAGTCATTTGGTATTTTGAGAAAGGGTATCAATATACTAGCAAGACTAGTGAACGTAACACTTTCCATACAATAGACAATGATTTCCTCATGATTGTTGGGGATATTAATAAGTTACATACGTGTAGTCATTTGGAATAATTACATAATGACTCAACAAGACTCTTTTATAGGTTATTGTGTCTAAGTCAAATAAAAGATCTCATGTGATGTTGTGCAGTAATCTATACTTAAGAGTATTGTGGATCTTATAGGCGGAGACTTTTGAGTATAGTCAACCGCATGATATTGTTTCACATTACAACCATAGTTAGGTATGTGTCGACTCCTGAAGTCAAGAGGGGATTCAACTTCTTCGATGTAGAAAGTTAGTATCATTGTAATTCGAATTCGATACGAAGTCATAAATCTACAACCTGTGCAACATGGTTAATCAGATGTTATCGGATTGAGTCAAGTGACTTCGAAGATCAAACTTCACAGTTAAATATGAGTGTTATTGTAGTATTGACATTGATCTAACTCTAGAGGTCTAAATAGTGATGATTAAGAGACACAACATGCACAATATATCGTTGCCTAAAGATGTAACTTTCACCTAGATGCTCTATAAGGGACTGAAGTTGTATTCACTGCTATACAGTACAGGCTTTACTTTTTCAATATTTAAATGTTATAAATCATTAAAAAGATAGCTTTATATATATACATAGATATATATATACACACACACACACATATTAAAGTGCCTAAATTAACTAATAGAATGTGTAAAAATATTATATGCATTTATTTAATTTAAACTAGATTTTAATAAATTAAATAGGCCGATATGTAAATATTTATTCATTTAAATAATTTTGAAAACTGTTATGTAATTTATTTTAGAACAGGAGTGTCGACTCACAATAGTTGATATGAATGGGCTCAAAATTTTGAATTTGAATTTGAATTATAAGGATATTTCCCAAGTAGTTAAGAAATATGTGAAGATTTTATGACACTATTAGGTCCAGGTTCTCAATGTAAATAGACCCTAGAGGTCTCATTTCCTAAAACACCATTATATTACATTATTATCTTCACGGTTAATATCTTCAGTTTAGATTTGCAAACTGTTATTAGAGAAGGGATTTTCCTAAAGGTCGAATTGTCGGTCCAACTTGTACAACCTTAGCTCGATTGTTCAAGGTTTTAATTCTAAAATCAGTGTGATGAATATGACGCCTAACCTACATTGATTTCGTCCATAAATAACCTTCTTTTATTTAAAATATTTTTGGTATATTTTAAAATAACATATTAGTACTAAAAATAAAATAAAAAAACTTTAGATGTTGTAAAATTTAAGTTTGTATACTATATAATTCTAAATTCTATATTAAAATTTTAATAAAAACAAAAATAACTTTATTTATTAATAATTAATTTCATTTAATAACCAAGTTTCAAAAAAATATTTAAACTATCAACACGTTTAAAATTAAATTAAACTACATGTAAATAATTTATTATTAAAAATAATAATATTTCTCATTATTTAAAAACATTGTTATTTTTAAAAATATTTAAATAAATCATTTAAGTAATTATAAATTAAAATAATATGTGTGGCTACGATATTTTTAAAAGGAATATTATTTTATTAATGCCATAGAAAAAAGATAGATTTTAAATTATAAATTATTTTGACTGGTTAAAATGTTTTTCAAAATTTAAATTTCGAACATATATAATTAATTCCAGTTATAGGATATTTTATTTTATATTGATAATAATTTATTTTTGATTAAAAAATATATTATTTACTCGTAGAACCATAACTAGATGTAAACAAATATTTTATTGTAAATAATTAATATAAATGTCCTACGGTGGAGGATCATGATTTTAATTTTTCAAACAATATTTACGTTTCATTTTAAAATAGATAAATTATATATATAAACATAGTTGAACATTTTATATACACATATATATGTATACACATTACTACAAAAAATGACATAAACACCCAATAAAGTAGCAAATATGAAAATTATCGAGAAATGGTAAAGAATAAAACACAACTTTATAGTGGTTCGGCGAATTCTCCGGCCTACATTTGCTTAAACTTTGTTAATTGATTTCTATGACTTTTGCAAACTGTTGTTTAATGGATCGGCATTCTTGGATCAAGGAAGACCAAATAAAGTTTAGTGACAAAGTGAAAAATTTCAGAAAAGAAGAAGTCATTTTTCAAGTGCACCTCGTTTCTTATTTACAGACGAAAATCCTCGAAATTGTCTTTGAAAATGTTCTGGCACATTCCCCATGTTCAACGCGTCGCTCCATAAAACTCTCGGGGTCAGTCAGACCTAAGAAATGTCAAGTCAGTACCCATCCATAAACTTCATATCGGTACCAATCTGACTGGGGTTCGACTCATAGCCGATCCATGCTTTGTTCTGGGCTTGACTTGGGCTGATATGGAATTGTTGTGCCTAAGTTCTTCTTTTGCTACTTCGAGCTAATTATTGCCTTGCTCCAGGCTTGACTTAGGGCACAACTTGGTACCCGCCCGAGATCACCGATCTAAGTAAGTGAATGTTCAAATTTTTGACTATTTTGCTATCATTTGATATACATTTTATTCAGTCTTTTTAGGATGTTTCCTAAGTTCTTGGGTTATTTCTTCATCGTTTGCTCATCCAATTCAACCGTTTAAGAGTGTTCAAAGACTGTGGAAAATTCAGCCGTAACACTTACCCCCAAAGCACAACTTGTAAATAGAAGATGTGCTTTGCTCAAGAACAAATATTGAAGTCGAAAATCACTTGTAGTTGTGCTCTATGGCTATTAACTGATCGAATTGTAGAGAAATGTATGGTTCTTTCGGATCCACCCATAAATCAAAGGTCATTCTAGACTACTATAGCTAGGGAATCGAGTCCTTGCTTGAGTATTAGTCACAAATCATCATCATTCCATGTTATCCCATAATTATTATATTACGTATCGTATACCACAAAACAAAGTCTCCATGTGTTCATCCAGGGGATAACTATCATACATCAAAATAAATGTTATCATGTGTTTGTCCAGGATCAAAGTTATGACATACAAGACATACTTCTAGTAATCAATGGTCGATAATTGGGTATGTTCATTGCCACCAGTTGAAACGTTATTTATAAATCATTCATTTCGCCTAGTATTCCATTATAAGAACGCTCAACTAAATCGAAATAATGACTTCCATCAATCATCTAGTTATCATAGTTACCAATTAGGGTACGTTGCCACCGATTAGAGTGTCGTTTATAAATCTTTCGAATCGCCCGTCATCTCATCATAAATGAGTCCGACTGAATCGAGGCAACAACCTAATCTGGTAATAATTATCAAACTGGTCCAGTGTCAACAAGAGTCTATTTTTTTGAATTCTCCGGATCGCATATCAATATCAGGTTAGCTTATGATCTCTACGAATCGTGTAATCGATGACCAATGTTATTCTTGATTTCTCCGGATCATTAGTTAAATCCTCGATATCTTTGATCGTTAGTTCTTTCCTCGATCTCCCTGGATCATTAGTTCAATTCTCGATCTCTTTGGATTGTTAGTTCAATGCTCGATCCCTCCGGATTGTTAATTCATGTTGAGTCCAGTCTCCTTGCTCTACAAAAAGGGCACCCAATAAACGAGCAAGTCCAGCTCTCACCCTCGGATGAGGGGACTCACTTTCCTGTACAAGTCCAATCTACTCACTTTCCAATAAGGGGATTTGCACCTTACAGTTTATTGTCTCATCTCTCCAGTTAGGAGAACCGCCTTCAATTAGTATATAAATAAATATTAACCAGTAGCCAATCTCCATAGGTGTTGACTCCTATCGATCTCAATCATGGGATGATCATTCTCAGTCGAAATTCATGGCTGCATCTGGATATGTTCGTCACAGATGGCGGTCGCTTCTTCTGCACCACTACGGTTTTTTCTATCGTAATTTGATTTCTAACATATCATTTTGAGTGCTTGCTCTAAACTTTCTCTTTGATTTAGTTCTTCGCCATGCCCCTCGTTTCTATGGGGCTTTCCAATTCTAATTCCCGTTATTCATTTGCACTCTAGTCTCCACTTAGTGGCATAACATCATTCCTCAAGCGTGCTTCATCTCACCCGGATTCAATTACCCCCAGTCTTTTTTGGTTCAGTACCGACTTGAAAGTTCATGACTCAGTACCGAATTGTGATTCTACAAAGGGTTGGTTCCAACTTCTTCTGCTCCATTTCTTGGTGCATTCCTTCCATAGAAATCGCATGCCAATCCGAAACAATATTTCACATATCGATGATGATCTAAGGGTTTGTGGTCAATAATTCAGGTTTGTCTTGAGTTCATTCCTTAGTTTCTTTGCTTTATGCATTGCTGTTCTTTCCTGCATTTTTGTCATGATCATTTCCATCTCGTCTCGGGTTATATAGATGGATGTGAGGGTTTGATTCTAAGGATGCCTCCTCGCTACCCTTTGTTCATGTTGACTTCCTCAAATCATAGATCTGGTTTTAAGCCTCTTTATCTTGTTTAGATTCAAGTTCCAAGCTGTTAAATCCTAAGTTCATTTTTCAGTGAAAGCACTAAAATATTTGCTAACACAAACACCAAATGAAGTAGTAAATTTGAAAATTATTAAAAAAAAAAGTAAAAAATAGTAAATAACACACAATTTTATAGTCTTTTGGTGAATTCTCCTGCCTACAACCACTTAAACTTTGTTATTCGATTTCTGTGACTTTTACAAACTGTGATTTTATGGATCGGTTTTCTTGAATCGGTGGAGGTCCAACAGTGTTTCGTGGAAAAGTGAAAAAATTCAAAAAAGAATAATTTATTCAAGTGCACATCCTCTCTTATTTAAGACGAAAGTCCTTGAAACATGCTCTGACCGTTCCCACTTTCAACACGTCGCTCCACAAAACTCTTGGGGTCAAATCGACCCAAGAAATCTCAAGTTGGTACCGACCCATGAGCTTCAGATCAGTATCGATCTGACTCGGGATTGACTTATAAAAAGATCATGCTTTTCTCCGATCTTGATTTGGGACAAATCTGGAGTTGTTGTTCTCGAGTTCTTCTTTTGCTACTTCAGGCCAATCCTTTCTTTTATCCAGCCTTGTACAAGGTAATATTTGGACAAACTAGGCGATTCAAACTTGGCGTCATCGAGGCAAGAAGCCCATGAGTCTAAAAGCCAAGCGCAAAAAAAGTCACTGGCCAATGCAAATACAACTTGAGCCAAGACAGTCATAAAACCACAGAAGTGGTAGGTCTATGGGTCAGCATCGATCCATGTTTTCATCCCTAATGATTCTCATATTCTTCCCATGCCCACTAATCGATGCCAAAAGCCTACTTTGGGGGTTGTTTTTTTTTATCCGACATAATTTTCTATCGATCTTCACGAACTCTTAAATTAGCAACTCTGTTCTTCCACGACTTCATCATTTGGACTAGAAAACAGGCTAATATTAGTGCAAACTACTATGAAACCATGAAGCTAACCATAAGATGATCTAACATGAAGAGTTGAAAGCAGCCAATTTGATAATATTATGGGTTGGTAACGACCCTTACCTTTTGAGTTGTACTGACCCATACAAGCTGATGAGGTGGTGACCTATTTTCATGGAGAATTAGTTTAAAATGTGGAGAATGGTTTGGGGATATTTTGTGCGAGATTTTAGGCTCTCTACCTCTATAAATAGGAGGGTAAGGCACATTTTTTAAGATCTTTTGGCTCTTATACTTCTTACTCTTATTTTTTGAAATCATAGTAAAAGTTGTACAGCGCCGTAATGGAGTTTTACCGACCTGTAAGAACTTCTACCTCCAAGTCAGAATATAAGCAATAAAATCATTAAGTGTACTTAGGCCTTGATTTGCCGAACCACTATAAACTGTTATGTGCTCTTTCTTACTCATTTTTCATTTATTTCTTCACTTTTTATTTTCTACTCAATCTGTTAGGTGTGTGTCATTTTTGGTTCAGACATTTTGGTGCTTTCACTGAGAACGAGATTCTAAGGCTATTTGGATCCATCATCTACTATTGGAGTTATTAATTTCAAGAGATAGATCCAATTTTTCGATCTTATTTTCAACTATTCATATTTCAATAATCTAAGAGAAGCATTCCACTATGTCCCCAAGAAGAGACCATTCTACCAATTCCAAAGCTACTACTGAAGCCGAGAACTAGAATGCTTAGCATGTGGATGATGTTGCTCAACCAGAGCAAGGGAGATTCAGAATCCAGCTAAAGCCGTGACCAGAATAGAGATGGATTAGATGATCGATTGACGGAGGATATATTTTAGGCTAGTCAAAATGAGATGAATCAAATATTGTAGTAGAGCTTGAGACTGCTGAATATATTGACTCAGAACAACCATAGGAGGAGCAGGAGAGATTCCATTCAGAGTCGTAAAGTTCGTCATCATCGAGCAGAGACGGAGGGACATGAAATGGAAGAGGACTCAAAATACTGCTAGAACATCATACCAAGGAGGAAGACAAACTCGGGGCATTAGCTCATGGATTGGTACCAACCCACGAACATCGATTGGCACCGACTCAACCAATGGTGGGACCAAGGCTCACCATTTGGGTAGCGGCATGGATTTTACTTCTGGACATGTTGCTGATATCGAAATCTGGAAAATCATGCTGCTGCTAATGTTACAACTCACGAGAATCAATCAAGGGGGATTACTAGACGAATAGGTCCCCCGGAGGCTAGAGCCTAGGTATCGAGAGCCAAACTGAGAGTGTTCGTCGGGCCGAACACTTGGAGCAGATCTCGAAAAGAGACTTGTAAGTGAAACCACTTCAGAATAAATAATGAGTGGGGTACCTCACCGAGTCGGAATCAGTTTACTGAGAACATTCTATGCGAGAGATACCCCCGGAGGTTTGTAATGCCAACGATGTCGTTGTATGGAGGAAAAATGGATCCTAGGCAGCGTTTGATGAGATATGAGTGGCATACGGATTCCGCTAAAGCTTATGATGCTGTGAAATAACTTTGTTTTCCAATTAGTAGCTACGATGTGGTTCATATGACTCATGCCGAGATCTATATCATTTTTTGTTGAACTATCATGAAAGAAACTGGAACAGATCAGCCTGCGCACTTCATGTTTGAAACATGTGATGTCTTTATCAAACCTCTTCCAAGGAGATGGAGAGTCTTAAAGGATTTCTTGAATTAGTTCCACACAGCTGTGACAGAAGTTACAAATCCCAATGATGACATGGTGCCGATGGCGCTGATTAGGAGGATCCATCTCGAAATGGATTTCGAGGAATGGTTGGAAAGGAAACCTCCATCAATGATGGATGCTTTGTACAGAAAGGTCAATGAGTACTTATGCTAGGAAGAAGCGCATAATCGTTCCCGAAGGAATGGTGCTGTCATTTTTGCTGAAGTAATACAAAGCAATGTTGTTGTGAATCGGGTTAGAGGAAACTCTACGAATGCAGTAGTTAACGCCCGGGATTCTAATAATCAGAGGACTTGAAACCAGAAGAATATACACCTCTGAACAATACGTTGGAAAACATCTACCTCGTCACGTAAGGGACGGAGCAATACAAGAAGCCACACCGGAGAGAGGTGGCTGATGAATAGAAGCGCTCGAAATTGTTGTTTATATAACTCACGGGTATAACACATATGAGTGTCGACATCTAAAGAGTCTAATTAAGGAGCAGATAAGGAATAACAAGCTCCAACAATACATTGAAACCGCCAAATAAGGAAACTGCAAGACCCTAAGGTCTACCTTCTTTAGGAGAACTGCCTGAATGGTGCAGTTAGGGGCCAAGATGAGCTGATGAAAGACTGGTCATCAACTAATCGATCACCATGGATGAAGCAGCAACCAATGACAATGCTGCCATGTTCTTCATTGTGTAATTTCATTTTGCAAATAATCCTCTTGGTGACACCGAAGGCATTGTAAATAGGCAGGACATGCTATTTCTTCTATGTATTAATAAAATTTGCTTCTTAAGCCGATGGAACCATGCTCCTACAAATAACTTTTGTGCACCACAAAGTAAGCCACATGAAACTTCTTGAACCAAGAGAACCACCGAGTAGATGGTCATATTCGATCCATGGCCTTCTAAGAATCAGCGTTTCTTCAACAACAGTGGGAAGGTCTGGAACGTCGAGTCGACGATCACATTCGATCCCTAACCTTTTGAGAACCAGCGTTGCTCCGGCAACATCAAAAAATTCCAAATCGTCGGGTCATGGTCACATTCGAACCCTAATCTTCTGAGAACCGGCATTACTATGGCAACATCAGAAAGGTCCGAACCTCCAGTTCGATGGTCACATTCGATCCCTAAACTTATGAGAACCGATGTTGCTCTGAGGACATCGAGAAGATCCAAGCCATCGAGTCGACGGTCATATTCGATCCCTGACCTTCTAAGAACTGATGTTGCTTCGGCAACATCAGGAAGGTATGAACCATCGAACAGATGGTCGCATTCAATCCCTAACCTTCTAAGAACCGATGTTGCTCCGACACCATCAAGAAGGTCCGAATCGTCGGGTCAACGGTCACATTTGGTCCCCAACTTTCTAAGAACTAGCGTTGCTTTGGAAATGTTCGGATGGTCCAAGACAGAACTTGTCATTTCCCATCTTTTATATAATAAAACGGCTTTCCAAGTCAGATACTTTGTTTTTCCATTACTCAAGAGTTGTGACTTGACTGACTGAAATGAATCTGCATGTGTATAGTGCAGGTATGCAGGTACCCATAGATAGGTGCTAACCAAACTTCTACAGTACATGATCGGACCCCTAAAGTTCTTTTGAGTATCCATAGATGGATACCAGCTAACTATTGTCCTCGGATTGGAGGTAGGAGTATTAACTAAAGATGGACATGACACTACCGTCCATCAGCCAATTCTTGCCCATGATGTGGGGGCAGGAGTATAAACCCCAAAGAGGATGTGACATGACCGTCGATACACTAACTCTTACCCTTGACGTGGGGGAAAGAGTACAAACCAAAACGAACGTGATATGACCGTTTACTCTGTCAACTCTTGTCCTTGATTGGGGGTAGGAGTATAAGCCGAAACGGATGTCATAAGACCGTCCAATTATTTAGTTTTTCCCAAAATAGGCAAAATGAAAGATCCATACCCGACATAAGGTGGAATCTTACCTATGAACTTCGATCCAATGCCCGGAGTTAGGTGTAATTGGAAATAAACATGTTGGTTGAGGATATACGAACTATATTCTTAAGTAGTTAACTTAAACTAGCACCCGAAGCTTCGCAATCTCGAAAAGGGGTACTTGAACTGCTATCCTAAGTGGCTAATCTCGATCGGTGCTCAAAGGAAGGCGCGATCGCATTCAGAATCCCATAGAGGAAAATGAAAAGGCAGACTCTCCAGTTAAGTTGGCCAGCTCTAGAAATGCGCAGCTCATGGGTCTGGTTTTCATGGAAGTATTATTAGTTTCGAGTGTCGACTAGATGGATGTCGATTGGATCTCGAAGCTAAACAAGAAAAGGAGTCATAGTTGACTCCAATAAAAGACTAATTACAAAGAGGAATTCTTCCAGACAGAAGGAACGAGTAACGAAAGCTCCTTCGTTAAGCTTCGAAATATATCATGTAGGAAGGAGTATTTTACAGGAAGGGTTTCTCTGTCCCTATGCTTTAGTGTGTTGCTCATGAAAAAGCCAAGCGAGTTCTAAATGAAGTTCATAAAGGAGCTTGTGGCGACCACACCGGGAGGCAAAAGCTAGCGAAGAAGATCCTCCTCTATGGATACTTCTAGCCACCTGTTAACTAAGACGGGGCTGATTACAACCGAAAGTGTGACAAGTGCTAGAGATTTGCTAAATTTCCAAGAGATCCCCCAACGGATATTACTCAAATGCAGTATTTGGCCGTTTACAGTTTGTGGAACTGATATCATCGGTGTGTTGCCAATATCTAAAGGCGGTGCGAAGTATGTCATCGTCGTAGTTGACTACTTACCAAATGGCTAAGGCAGAACCGCTAGCCATGATCACCATAAAGAAAGTAATTAACTTTATTGTCCAGAATATCATCTGTCCTTTTGGAGTTCCATAGGAAATCATCACCGATAATAGAACCAATTCGATAGTACATAATTTAAAGATTTTCTAACACCGACGTCGCATAGAGAAGAGATTTGTTGTAGTGGCACACCCCTAGATGAATGGACAGGTTTAAGCTGTAAAAAAGGTTATTAAGTCCATTTTTAAGAAGCGGTTGGAAAAGGCCAAGGGCATGTTAGTCTATGAACTTTCTTTAGTACTATGGGCTTATCGAACAACCCACAAGTCATAGATTAGCCATTCTCCATTCGCACTAGCCTATGGATTAGAGGCAATGATTCCGATTGAACTGGAAGTATTTTCCATTGGGTGACTCACCACAATCCGTGGACTAATAAATAACTCATGTTGGAGTCTCTTGATATAATCGATGAGAAGCGCGATGAAGATGAGTTGATTGCAGCTGCACATCCGCATCAAGTCGCCGATATTACAACGCTAAGGTCAAGAATCAGACCTTTGAAGTTGGCGATTTGGTTTTCAAATGAATCTTCCTAGGCTTTGTAAATCTGATGACTAACGTATAAAAGTGTTTATTTTTGCACTCATATCTTACCTTGGTTGTATATAAATAAACGTTACACTGGGTATTTTTGGGTATTTCTACAGATATACCGATTTGAGGAGCCTTCATGTTAAAATGGAGCAAAAGAGAAGAAAAAGGAAGATTTGCATTGGATTATACCAGCTACTCTAAAAAGATTGAACAAAAGAAGTGTTAGCTGAGTGGTTAAGGCATCTCCTAAATGGCGGAAGGAGTTGAGTTCGAATCCTGTAAAGTGCATTATTTTTGCATATGAAAATGGAGGATTATTGAGAAGATATACATATACATATGAACATACTTGTGATTGATTGTATACATACAAATTAATCAGAATTCTTCGACAATTTAGTCACAACTCTTCTCCCAATCAGTCACAATTCTTCTTTCAGTCAATCAAAATCTTCTAATCAAATCAAGCAATCACAATCACATTCAGATGACTATGCCAATTTATCATGGATTTGATCGCATCAACAAATAATTCTTAAATCTCAATCGCTCATCATGCCACATATCAAAGATCTGAAGACAAGCTATCTCTCATGAATATTTATATTCACATGATCAAAAAGAAGATATTCATTTTTATAGCATTATGTTTTGTAAATTTTTGATGGGAAACAACTTGTACTCTGTAAATACCCAGGTGTATTCATTGTAAAAGATATCTCATAATTTCTAGTGTAGAATAAAGCTCTTCTTCTTCTATTTTTTGTTTATTTATTTGCACTTAGATAATTGTGGCTTCTCTCAATTAGTTTTATTAGATATAATTATCTAAGTTTTTCTTCCTTTTTCATTAGTGATAGACCGTTAAATAGTTTTAGCGGCGATCCTAATTTTATTTTTTTGTTTATTTGAATTTCTGTTTGTTTTTCTATTTTTTCTGTTTTTCCATTGTTTAGAACTTGTCAAGGAGCTCTAATTTAACTCTCAACAACTCTTCTGTGACAAATAGTTGGATCCTTCTGTGAAAAAAGGATTGGAGTTTAAATCAATATTCTTCACTTGTCTATTTCTCTGCATTTTTTGTAGTTTAGAAATCACATTCAAATTCGTCTAACTCGCCTACAAAATTACATAAAGAATAAACTTAATTTTCCTCCCTATGTTCGACCTACATACTGCACGCCTGTGCGCTTGCAGTATTAGCTTTAATTTGTACTTTTCTAATCCCATATAAAAGTGTCAAATAAGTTTTTGGCGCCGTTGCCGGGAAGGCAACGATTAGATTTTATTTTTTATGTAATTTATGATTCGTGTAGTTTTTCTTGTATTTTGTTTCCCTTTGTAATCTAAATTTTTGTGTTTGTGTATCTATTCAAAGAAAGGAATAAAAAAGAAACAAAAAAATATCAATTTGTTTATAGATTTTCTTCTTTTATTTCCTTCTTTTTAGATTACAAAGTCTCATCTTATACTTTTTTCTTTCCATTTTCCCTTTTTGCCTATTTTAGGCCACATATATCGCAGTATCTTTGCAGTAATTTTTCTTGCTTGATTCTCTTTTGCTACTTTTTATCCTTTAAGATTTTTCTCTTTGTATTCTTCTTTTCAGACTTTTCTCTTTTCAGTTTTTATTTTTTCTTGTTTTTCTTTTCATAAAAATGAGAGATTTTGCCATTTGTTTTCTATTTCTTTTCTCTTTTTAGAATTTGTTTCCATTTTTTTTCTCTGATTTCATGTGTAATTTTCAAATTTGTTTCCCTTTTGCATTTCTTTGTTTTTCAACGAACAAAAAAAATAAAGAAGATTCTACACTTTTCCAAATTTGCTTCCACCTTTGTTTTTTGTTTCCAAATTTCCTACTTTTTTCTTTTTACAAATTTTTTTCCCTTTCTACATTAAAAAAAGAAGAATCGGGTTTCATGTTGTGTTTTCTGATTTTTTTTTTAGTTGTTTCGCTTTCATTGCTAATTCAACGTGTTTCTTTGTTCATTTTAGTTTGTGTCTTTTGTTCTTTTTTTAGTTGCATTTTAATTTGCATCTTAGTTTGTATCAAATAAAAAAACAGCTCTTGAAATTCAAATTGAACTCACACGTGACAATAAAGGATCCAGAGGTCGAGCGATTGCAAACGGTGGAGTTTGAATCGCCAGCGCTACTTAACTGCTCTGGACGGACTGCCACACCCCACTGTAAGTCGTTCTTTCACTGCAGATGTCCACTTCGACGTATAAATCTTACTTGTAAAGTTTTCTACAGGTGTCGCGGCTTGCTTGTACAATTTTAATTTCTGCAATTATTATTGTTTGATTGTTTCTGGCTGCAAATTTCTAAATCAGTCAAGTTAGAAGCAAGTTCCTATAACAAAAATAAGGTAGGAGAAGTAATTACCCTTTCCTTAGCTCCAAAATAACTAAAATCACCATCTCTCATCTTTTTCAACTTTAAAGACATTAGACGTTGCCCCTAGGACAAAAACAAGCTCATAGGAGAAAATAATATAATTGAAAATGGGTGTTATTGGGAAATTGACTATCTCGTACAATTAGATCTTGGATATATAGTAGTTCAATTTTTATGAAAAATTAGCAAAAGAGGTTGCATACTACCTGTAAAACATTGATCGTATCCCTTAGTATTTATACCATATGTGAACAGCCATAAGACCCTATTCCCCTTCTAATTGAGACTGTCGATTAATAAAGCACAACTTAGGATGTTATACTATTTTGAAGTAGGAGCCACTTCTGAAAGTTTTTCAAAATGAGTGAAAGAAACCACAATTCACCAAGAGAGTCTCAAATAAATCAAAACATTTCACACGAGCTTGATCCACAGAATTTGATGAATTAAAACTTTCCAAATCTCAACGACGTAGTAGATAGACCCTTATCTCTTAGGGAGCAATTGAAAGTTTGCTGGGTGGATCATGTTGTGTATATGCAAGTATATATGACAAAACATATGATGCAACTAAAACAATATTATTCTAAGTAAATATATAATAAGCACATTAGGATTTTATATTGGTTCGGACCTCCCATCCTACGTCCAGTCCCGAAGCTCCCCTTCGGAATTCAACTATCAAACACCCTCGCTTCACCCTGAGGAATGGGCTTGGTTACAGTAAGTTGTTCTTATCAAATGTGTGTTCTATTACACGGATATTGACTAATTAGTACAAATGCTTCCAATATATATCTAGAGAGTATTGTCTGTGAAGAATTGAATATTTAGAAGAGTGAAATACAAGTATGATTGCTAGAGATCAAGAATATATGATAGAGTATGTAATTAGAGAGCATAAGTAAGTAAGGTGGTGTTGTTCTCTTGATTCTTGATGATATATATAGTTGTAGAGAGGTTCCTTGAATAGTTGCATCCATTAATAAGTGCTCTACAATTGCTTCTGCTGATGATGAAGAGTTGCAGCAAAGAGAAGCGGAGATGTCTATTCGAATGTAACGGTTGGAGTTCAAATTTAAAATCCAAGTTTGAAATCAGATGTCTGGTATTTGCATCAGACGTCTAATACTATATTTTTTTTTCACATAGTAGAGTTTCAGACGTCTAAATGTTATCACCAGACGACTGGTTTCGTCTGTTGTTGTTCCAGACTGTCTTGTGCACCCAGACGTCTGATACTTGTGCATGTCTGGTTTGTGCATCTTTTCTGTTGCTTTGTTGTACCTATCGACTTGTATTCTCTTGTAGTGTTCTTTGAGCCTTGTTCTAGTCTTTCTAGAGATGTTGTTCTAGTAAGTACCTGTATATAGAAATATATATGCATATTCGATTTCCATTGTATAGTTAATGTCATCGAAACCATAGATTTAATTTCCTAACAATCTCCCCCTTTTTGATGATGACAACTATACAATGTACTATACATATTTTTATAAATCTTCCTCTGAATATGTACTTTCCATCAATTATTGTGATCTTTATTATTTCTCCCCGTTTGGCATTATCAAAAAGGATTTATAACTTTTAAATGTAGACATTATGTTCATTTCATTAAGTTATTATCAAATGTTGTAAGATTACATAAATATACACAGAAATAACACACCAAAAAGGAAATTTCATTAATCACATTAATCGATTACATTCATAGATTTTTATCATTTTTATACAAAAATGGACTCCAAAGAATTCTAAGAATTTTTTGGGGAAGCTTTATCTTGATCATCTTCTTTATCTTCAGTTTTAGAAGAACTCGCTTGTTTCTCAGGAGATGTCGGAGTTTGTACTAGAAGTTCGTTCTCCTCGTCAAAAAGTTTGGAATGTTTCGAAGGAGGAGGAGAAGGCACTAGAGTTGGCCATTCTTCTGAAGATCGCGTAGGACCACGAACCCTTTGAAGAACCTCCTTTAGAACGGATAATGTGGTTGAAAGTGACGTTTCAACTGTGGCTAGGCGAGAAGAAAAAATTGTTTTAAAACTATCAATGAGCTTAGCCAATAATTTTTTATTCCGAGATAAAATAAGCTGATTTTGAAGAGTTAAGTCGTGAATACTCTCATTTGGATTCGTCTCAGTGCGAGTCTCTAAAATTTCATCTTGGGATATACAATCAAAGGGTGTAGGAGGAGGAGTATTTTCGCAATGTTGCTCCACCTCTTATGAAGGTTCAGGTTGTGTTTGAGGTGAAGATACAGCTTGTCTGGCTTGACGACGTTGCGTCCACTCTTCAAATGATATAAAATCTGGAGGATTTTCCGGTAAGTGCATTAGGGACAAAAATTTTGTGGATGCATATTTTGGAGAAATTTCTTCAAAAGTGAATAAATATGAGGGAATGTTATGAGCTTATAGAAGTCTCGTAATATATGTAGGATAGATGATGGATCGGCGTGATTGAGTCAAAAAGTGTTTGAGCTCATCAAATATAAATTTTGCCCAATTAACCCTTGTTCCACTGAATATAGCATATATGGCCTTGTGCTCTAGTTCCATGATTTTCTCATGACTACCAAGGCGAGGAATGATAATATTGATAATCATTCTAGTGAGAAGTCTCGCCTTAGGTCGTAGGTATTTGGATGCAAATCTAGGCATTTCATCTTCCCATATTCGATGTGTTATATTTCTCTTGATTTCAGACGCATATCCGGAATATTATATAAATCTTCTCC
The DNA here is from genome assembly GCA_030765085.1 of Allium cepa. Lineage (NCBI taxonomy): Eukaryota > Viridiplantae > Streptophyta > Magnoliopsida > Asparagales > Amaryllidaceae > Allium > Allium cepa. The sequence goes on along the minus strand of CM060928.1, from coordinate 844,112,516 downwards.
GGTGTCGAAACATCCGAGAGTTTGGCCTATGATCCCTGAGTAAGCCTAATTATGTTTCCATAAACACTAGACCATAGCCAATTATCATCGTCGTCAGTGTTTGAAACTGCTGTGCTATCCAAATTAGCATAGAAAAGAACTATGGCTAACTGATCAATTTGGATGTTATTGGGATCAAAGGACATCAAAATTTCTAAACCAGCACTTTCACACATTTCGTCTAAATCATACATTGAAAACTTTAGCAGATAATAAAATGGACTTGTATGGAGTTTCTTCTTTTGAATATCCTTGTATCTCTTGAGTGAATGCAGTATAAGATTCATCCATCATTCAATTTAATCGTCAGAGCAAACTTGAGGGTTGGATGAAGTTGCTTGGTCTTGTTTTCACTTAGAAATCTTAGGGTTTTTTGTTTTAGGAGCCATCGAGTTCAAGTGATTTTAAAAGAAAAAGTAATTTTGAGAATTGAAAATTTGATCTTGCTATAGAAACGACATAAAATGTGAGTGAGAAAAAGTGAAAAAATAGACGTTAACAGGGTAATTTAGAGTGTCGATTGAATTTCAGACGTCTGGGAGGTTAATCCAGACGTCTGATTTAACCTAGTTTGAAGACAATGAATAGAATCGGACGTCTGATTGTTGGTGGTAGACGCTTGGAATTTCTTGAATTTTAAATTTTGAAAGGCAGAGAGAACTACCGGACGTCTCGTTTTGGAACCAAACGTCTGGAATAGGTCGAAGTGTTATTTTTGTAAGACAGATAGTTTTCTCAGACGTCTGGATATAATATCAGAAGTCTAAAAATGGTCTGAGTTTTTATCTTATGGAGATGGCGACTTTGTTCAAACGTCTAGTCACTAGTTCAGACGTCTGAAATCCACCGGTTTCTATTTTTTATGAAGCAGAGATGATTTTCAAACATCTGGAAGGTTATATCAGACGTCTGACATATGCATGATGGTTAACAATTTTTGTGATATTAGAGTGTCAGACATCTGATGGCAAAGGTCAGACATCTGAAAATACCAATTTGTCTCAAAATAGCCTAATTTTGAAAGGTGTTGCTTATTTTTCGAGAGTTTAATTTCAATAAAACATAGTATTATTATTTATGAACAGAAGACAAATATACGTAGATAAAAATACAATAAGAATAATTAAATTTTTTTAGTTGACGATGGAGTAGTGCGATCTTTAGACTTGTCATCCCTCCATGGCTTGAGTGGAGACCATATATTTCCTCGTTCGTGGATTCTTGGGGAACCAAAGAATCGCCTAGGTGAAGGACCCAAAGGTGTACGATACGAGCAGAGGGATCCAAAGGATTGCAAGGAATAGGAAGTGGTTCATGTACATCCTACTTTCATGAATTACAAAATTTTATCGCTATTTGCTCCAGAAAACTTAGTCGTCGTGCAGTGACCTTTTGCTCAAAGTATAATTCTCGTTGTAAATCTATTTGTTGCTTTTGATAGTGATTATCTCATCGATTTTCTTATTGGTGTTAGGAGAGACAAATAGAGATCGTTTGGACTTCTTATTATCAGGAGTGAATCCCGTGTGGTAGGAGGACCATCTATATGTCGGTTCCTATTTTGATGTAGGAGTAGGAAGGCGGTGAGATGTATCCGCTGAGCTATCCGTTGTTTATGTCGAGAAGAAGAGATGAGAGTTATCCGAAGAAATGCTTACATTTTCTATTGTAAAAATATGAAATCTATATATTCTTTACTTTTTGTTTTGTAAAAAGTTATTTATATATGATTTTAAAGTTATTCACAGGTAATTTCAGAAAACAACCACCTAAAAAATTTAAGGTGAAGAAGTTAACAATATTAATTTGTGGATAAAAATTTTAGCCAAAAATAGAATAGATGAAAATGTAGTATTAGTTTAGAAGATCATTAAGAGAGCATATTCCTAAATCGTGCCGCTTTTTAATAAATGTTTGTTCGTTTAGTGGTTTTGTGAAAATATCTACTATTTGATATTTACGTATTCTAATGTAATAATTCCTTTTTCTACGTTGTCACGTAAAAAATGATGTCGTATATCTATATGTTTAGTACGCGAGTGATTTACAGGGTTTTTTGATAGATTTATTGTACTCATGTTATCGCAATATATTGTGATTTATTGATAATTTTGCCGAAATCCGTAAGTGTTTGTAGCATGTATATCACTTGTGCACATGCTAGAGCTGCTGAAATATATTCGTCTTCACAAGTAGATAAGGAGACACAAATTTTCTTTTTGTTAAACCATGAGACTAATGATTGTCCGATAAAGTGACACGTTCTGCTAGTACTCTTACGATCTGTTTTACATCCATCGAAATCTACGTCACTATATGAAACTAGTTCAAATGATGATCCCTTAGGTTAAAACAAACCATAATCTCTAGTACTCGGTAGATATCGTTAGATACGTTTAACAGCTCTTTGGTGAGGTTCTTTTGGTTTTGCATGAAATGGGCACAAAGACATATGCTCATCATAATGTCGGGTCGACTAGCTGTTAAATAAAGTAAGGAGCCAATCATACTACGATATAATATTTCATCAAAAAATTTCCATTATTATCTTTCTCCAAGTGAATACTAGTACTCATCGGCGTTGGTTTGATTTAAGTTTATCCATTTCAAAACGACGTAATAGATCGTTACAATATTTTTCTTGATGAATAAAGATACCATTTTCAAGTTTTTTTATTTGTAAACCTAAAAATAAATTTAATTCTCCCATTTGAGACATTTCAATTTCATTTTTCATAGTATTTGAAAATTGATTACATAGATTTTCATTAGTTGAGCCAAAAATAATATCGTCTATGTAAATTTGTACAACTAAAATGTCGTTATTTTCTCATTTAATAAATAAAGTCATATCGATTTTACCTATTTGGAAACCAGATGTAAGTAAATGATTTTTAAGACGTTCGTACCAGGCATGGGGGCTTGTTTTAAACCATATAAGTCTTTTTGTAATTTAAAAACATGATCGGACATTTCGTGAAAAACCAATGGAGGTTGTTCAACATATACGTTTTCTTTAATAAAACCATTTAAAAATCATTTTTGACATCCATTTGAAATAATTTTAAATTGTAATGATTTGCAAACGCAAGTAATGTAGTATGGCCTCGAGTCTTCCTACTAGAGCAAAAGTTTCATTGTAGTCGATACCTTCTTCTTAATTATAACCTTGAGCGACTAGACGTGCTTTATTTCTAACTATATTTTTGTTTTCATCTGCTTTATTTTTAAATACACATTTTGTTCCAATAACCGATTGATTTTTTGGCCTTGGTACTAATATCCCAACTTATTACGCTCAAATAGATTTAATTCTTTTTGCACGGCTATTATCCAAAAATTATCGTTTGAAGCTTCTTTATAATTTATTGATACAAAATTTGACATAAATGCAGTATGACTTATTTGGTTAAGTTGATTTCTAGTTACTCTTGAATTGAGATCTCCAATAATATTATCTTTTGGATGCTCTTTTAAAATTCTAGGAGATGATACTAAATTATTATTTTATGCATTTGTCTCATTATTAAAAGAATTTGTTGTATTTGTTTTTGGAATTATTTCTTCATCGTCATTAATATGATGATTAAGAAAATTTTCATGAAATGAAACATGTAAACTTTATTCAATTGTGTTAGTTCGTATATTAAAAATTCTATACGCCTTGCTACGATTCGAATACCCAACAAAGATTCCTTCATCGGCCTTCGGGTCGAATTTTCCTAAATTATCTTTTGTATTTAGTATAAAACATTTTGATCCAAAAGTTAAGTATTATACTTTAGGTTTTCTTCCAAAAAATATTTCAAAACAAGCATGTTTAGTCATAGGTCGCATGGTTACTCAATTCAAAACATAACTAGCCGTAGCAATAACTTCAGCCCAAAATTGTTTTGGTGGACCATTACTATTTAATAGTATTAGTTCACATTCTTGTAACGTATGATTTTTTCTTTCTACTATACCATTTTGTTGAGGTGTACAGAGAAAAGAAAAATTATGACTAATGACTTTTTTATAACAAAAATTAGTAAATAGATCATTTTCGAATTCTCCACCGTGATCACTTCGAACATTTTTAATTTTCAAATCCATTTGAGTTATAATTCTTTTAGCAAAAAATTTGAACATTCCAAAGGTGCCACTTTTATGTTTTAAAAATAAAGTCCATGTATATCTTGAAAAATCATCAACCATTACGAAAACATATTTGTTGTGATTTATAGATCGTACTTGGGTTGGACCAAATAAATCTAAATGTAATAATTCTAATGGTTGTTTTGTAGAAATATTATTTTTAGACTTAAAAGAGTTTTTCTTTAGTTTTCCAATTTGACAATCGTCGCATAAATTTTCTACTTTGAAATTTATTTTAGGTAAACCTCTAACTAGCTCATATTTTGCTAATTTATTAATATATTTAAAATTCATATGACAAAACTGTTTATGTCACAACCATGGATCGTCATGTTTGACAGAATGACAGCTAAACATAAATTTGAATTTTGATTTATATTCATATTTAAGACATAAATATTTTTGTTTCTAAATCCCTTAAAGATAAGTTGTTTGTTATTATCAAAAATATTACATCTATCTTTTTAATTAATTTGAAAACCTCTATCGCATAATTGGTTAATACTAAGTAGGTTGTGTTTTAAATTTTCTACTAACAAAACATGTGTATTAATAGGAGAGTTAGAAATACCAGAGTTGATAACTTCTTTAATTCCAACGACGTATCCTTTTGAGTTATCTCAAAAGTTACCGTTCCACCATCAATATATATTATATTTGATAACATTTTTGAATTTCCGGACATATGCTTAGAGCATCCACTATCAAATATCCATTTCTCCTTATTTTCTATTTTGGGTACCTGCAAAATAAAAAATGATTTAATTGGTACCTATATACTTTGTTAGGGTCCTAAATGTTAGGAAGAGAAAGTAGTCATACCCAAGACGGTTTGGTAACTTTATGAATATAATTTTTATTATAAACTACATTTTCTAAAATATTATTAATATGTTTTTGTCTAATCAAATTATTATTTGCCTTAGGAATCCAAATTTTTATATTTTTGGTATTCGTATTAGACTTAGGTGATCTTCTAGTCTTTTGATAAATACAACTATATTTCTTAATATTATTCCCTTTTTGTTTAAGAATATTTTTAAATCTTATTCCATTTCTATTACCTGATGGTTTTGAAGTTTTGATAAGATTTTTCAAATCTTGTTTTCCTTCATTAAATTTTGAAACATTATTGTAATTTTATCTAATTTTTCTTTTTATTCTAAATTTTCAATTTTCAATGTTTCTATATTACTCTTCAAGTTGATATTTTCTTTTAACAAGTTATCTTTTTCTAGTCTAGTTTTTCCAAAATCAATAGACATACTCTCATTTTCAACCAAACTATTTTTAATTTTTTTCTTGAGATAATTCTAATTCCTCTTCTAAAATAATTTTTTCATCTTTTAACATTCCTACTTCAAGTTCTAATCTATTTATTTTGGTTATATGTTCTTTATTCAATTTTTTAATTTGTCTAAATTTATCATATAGTTTCATGCTAAGTTCTAATAATTCATCATAGCTAAGTTGACATACCTCATCGGTTTGTGCCATAAAGCATACATTAGCTTGTTCTCCGTCATTATCGTTGTCATTGTCTGACGACGATGATGAATCCAAGTCATCCCATGTTACTTTGAAAGATTTCTTTTTTTGAATTTTTCAAATTTGTTCTTCCTTTTATCATTGTTGAGCTTGGGACAATCTTTCTTCATATGTCCAAATTGATCACATTCATAGCATTTGATTGATGTTTGATTTGTCAAGCTTGATTTTTCTCCTTTCTAAAATCTAGTCATTTTCTTGAACTTTTTGAATTTGTTGTAGTTTTTGGCAATAAATATAATTTCTTCTTTATTTAAGTCGGAGTCTTCATTTGTTGCTGGGAATGCTATGTTTTTCTATTCCAAATTTTGTTCTTTTTGTGCCTGCAAATTAGCTTCATAGGACATTAAATTTTCTATCAATTCTTCAACTAAGAGTGCTGAGAGATCATTAGCTTCTTCGACAACTAATACTTTTCATTCCCACTCTTGAGTTAAAGAATTGAGTATTCTAGATATTAAGTCAAAATTTATGAATTTGACTCCAAGTGCCATTAAATTGTGTTGAATGGTTTGAAATCTAGAGTGCATGCCTACTATAGATTCATTTTGTTTCATTTTAAATGATGAAAATTGATTTTTAAAATTGAAATCTTAGTTAATTTACTTTGTTTGTACCTTCGTGCGTAAAGTACGTCAAATATCATAAGCAATGTTACATAACATAACATGTGAAAATTCAGTCTTATCTAATAAACAAAATAAAACATTCATAGTTTTGGCATTATTAGAGCTGCGGTTTTTTGTGCATCATTCCATGTGTCCATAGCAGTGTCAGGTGCTTCATATTTATTTTAAGTGACTGACCAAATTTCTAATCCATTAGCTTTCATAAAAATTCTCATACATGTTGACCAATATGCATACTTAGAACCATTAAAAAGTGGGGGTCGTGCTGTGGATTGACCTTCTTGAAAAATACTTGTCATATTAAAGTGATTCAAAAATGTATTACGGTATTTTGATCAAACCTTGCTCTGATACCAATTGAAAGTCTACATGGTAGATCGTGAGTGTATATGCAAGTATATGTGACAAAATATACGATGCAACTAATACAATATTAATCTAAGTAAATATAGAATAAGCACACCAGGATTTTGTACTGGTTCGGATCTCTCGTCCTACGTTCAGTCTCGAAGCTTCCTTGAGAATTCGACTATCAAACACCCTCGTTTCGCCCGAAGGAATAGGCTTGGCTACAATTAGTTTTTCTTGTCAAATATGTGTTCTATAACATGGATGTTGACTAATTTGTACAAATGCTTCCAATATATCTAAAGAATTGAATATTTGGAAGAGTGAAATACAAGTATAGATTGATAGAGATCAAGAATATATGATAGAGTGTAATTAGAGGGCATAAGTAAGTAAGGTGATTTTGTTCTCTTGATTCTTGATGATATATACAATTGTAGAGAGGTTACTTGAGTAGTTGCATCCATTAACAAGTGCTTCACAGTTTCTTCTGTTGATGATGAAGAGTTACAGCGAAGAGAAGTGGAGATGTCTATTCGAATGTGACAGTTGAAGTTTAAATTTAAAATTCGAGTTTGAAATCAAACGTCTGGTATTTGTATTAGACGTCTAATACTATTATATATATTTTGCACATATTAGAGTTTCAGACGTCTAAGTGCTATTACCAAACATCTGCTTTAGTCTGTTTGTTGTTCCAGAGGACTTTCCAGACGTCTGGCTTGTGCAACGAGACGTTTGATACTTGTGCATGTCTGTTTGTGCATCTTTTCTGTTGCTTTGTTGTACCTATCGACTTGTAGTCTCTTGTAGTGTTCTTTAAGCCTTGTTCTAGTCTTTTTAGTGATGTTGTTCTAGCAAGTATCTGCATATAGAAATATATATGCATATTCGATTTCCATTGCATAGTTGTTGTTATCAAAACCGTAGATTTGATTTGCTAATAGATATGCTGTCCAATAAGAACTGTCCAACCTTCGGCCATTCTCTTTCCACCATCCGAAGGAAATAATTTCGAATTGAAAAGTTCTTTCATGCAAGAATTTTCAAAATTCACAGGTTCGAAAAACGCGTACGAATTTCTTCAGGATTTCCAATTATACACTTCCACACCGAAAATGCAACAATTATCCGACAAGTCCATCAAACTTCGATTGATTTCATTTGCGCTACAAGCTAGTGCAAAAGGATGGATGAACTCTCTATCACCACACTCTATTCGAAGTTGGAATGAGTTCAGTGATATCTTTGTGAAAAAGTTTTTCCCTTTCCACAAAACTCTTAAAATCAGAAATGAAATCAATCAATTCACACAAAATGAAGGAGATACTTTTTCACAATATTTTGAACGATTTAAAGAACTCTTATATAGTTTCCCTCATCATGGAATATCCAAAATGATTCTATGCCAAGTTGTGTATGAAGAGCTCAACTATCTAAGTCGAATCCAACTTGAAACCATTTGTCAAAACGATTTTATGAGCAAATCTACCGATGAGGCTCAAGCCTTCCTCGAAGATTTTATCGAAAAGGACCAACAATGGAAATCGATTCATGTCCCATCCCGTACGAGAGGGGTACACGCAATTGACCCCTCATTATTTCCCGTTGACGATTCCCAATCCAAAGGACGTACACCCCAAGCGTACCCTATGGAACAGGCCAATGCCCTAGCCCACAATAATGCCTACACTTCTCCATACCCCTCCAACCTGCGAAACCATCCAAATTTGTCGTGGTCAAACCCTAATAATTTTTCGAACCCATCGCATTTTGATCCCACGAACCAAAACACTCAACCTTCTCAAACTTCACCACGATTTAAACCTTCGAATCAACCATGTATGCATCCTAATTCTTTAGCTCAACCTTCTCAAACTTCCCCACATTCTTAGTCTCCTCAACCTTCACAATAAATTGTTTGACTAGAGAAACAAATAAGCAATCAAGACGCTAAAATTGAACAAATGATGAACATGATGAAGGAACTAATGAAAAGTAACGAGGAAGGAAAATTGCCTAGTCAGCCCGAAGAAAACCCAGAAAATAATTCTTGAGGAGTGCACTCTTGTAAGGATGAAAATGTAAATCCGGTTAACGTTGTCACCACATTGAGGTCTGGAAAGAAGGTAGACAACCAAGTCGGCAACTTCGACATTCCTCCAAAGTTTACTCATGCTCCAAATTCTGAAACTCATTTGACACCCACTCTTGTTGATCCAAACGATCTTTTTTCTTCGTCCAAGGTCGGCAATCCCGACTGGTCTTTATCTTTGGATGTTGGCAATCCCAACATTCCAGCTTGTATAGCTTTGTCGCTCTCACCTCGTGATGCGACATCCTATTCCTCAAACGAAAAAATTCCTGAAAGAGTTTATAAACCCAAGGCTCCTTTTCCTTATAAACTCAACATAAAGAAGAAGTCTGCCAATTTTGATAAAATTCTTGAAATTTTCAAACAAGTTCAATTGAAAATACCACTCCTTGATACCATTGAGCAGATTCCCCAATACACGAAATGTCTCAAAGAGCTTTTACTCAAAAATGTGCCACTAGTGTCCCAAAAACCGCATTTCTGACTGCAAATACTAGCTCTGTCCTTGCGAATTGTGCCCCAATCAAGTATAAGGACCCTGGTTGTCCTACAATCGGCTGTCGAATATGCAACATTCACATTAGCCATGCCTTACTTTATCTTGGTGCTAGTGTCAGTCTTTTTCCTTACACTATTTACTGTCAACTAGGACTTTGAGAATTGAAACCTATGGATATCACGATTCAACTAGCTGATCTATCTGTCAAAAAGCCCTTAGGCACTATTGAAGATGTGCTAATTCAAATTGAACAGTTTTATTTCCCCATGGATTTCATAGTCCTAGAGACCGAACCCTAGCACTCAAATCCCTCTGATATTAGGTCGTCCCTTCTTAGCAACTTCAAACGCTATCATAAACTATAGGAATGGTCAACTCATACTTTCCTTTGGAAACCTAACCATTGATCTAAAAAGTTTCAAACTTAATAAACAACCAAGGGATTTCAAAACATACGAAGTTGATATGATCCAAACGCTTGTGGATGGAAATCTTGGTGGCACATCGACCCTCTGACGACGTGTCTCGATCATTGTAATTCTAACTTCAACATCGACGAATACACCTCTGAACTAAATGTATTGTTAGACCTCTCTTACAATTCACAAAAATTCGACCAACTAATGTCAACTAAAGTCGCAACAGAAGACCCTCCTAAATTGGACCTCAAACTCTTCCACACGATCTTAAATACGCGTTCTTAGACCCATCTGAAAATCTCCCTTTGATTTTGGCCTCCGATATCATGGAGGACCAAGAAAAACAACATTTGAAAATCCTAAGGGAAAATGAAGAGACATTGGGATGGGTTATAAAGGACATTAAAGGAATAAGCCCTTCAATCGTTGAACACCGGATTCATCCAACTGAGGAGGCCAAACCCACTCGCCAAGCTCAAAGGCGTTTAATTCCAACTTAAGAGAAGTCGGGAAGGAGGAGCATCAAATGTTTGGATAATGACATCATCTACCCAATATCTAATAGTACGTGGGTAAGTCTGGTATAAGTAGTATAAAAGAAATAGAGGATAACTGTGGTCACGAACAATAATAACGAACTTGTTCCCACAAAAATCAAAACCAAATGGCGAGTCTATATCGATTATCGAAAACTCAATTCAGCCACCAAAAAAGATCACTTTCCCTTTCCTTTCATCGATCAAGTGCTTGAACGTTTGGCTGGCCAAGAGTATTACTGTTTCCTTGACGGTTACTATGGCTATGACCAAATCCCTTTTGCTCTAGAAGACTGACACAAAACGACTTTCACTTGTCCTTTCAGAACTTTCGCTTATCGTCGCATGCCCTTCGGTCTTTGTAACGCTCCTACCACTTTTCAACGATGTATGATGAGCATATCCTCTGATATAGTGGAAGATTTGCTTGAAATATTCTTGGATGATTTTTCTATCCATGGATCATCCTTTGAGTAATGCCTCCATCATTTAGAACGTGTCTTAAAACGATGTAAGGAAACGTCACTCGTGCTTAATTGGGAAAAATGCCATTTCATAGTGAAGAGATGAATAGTCTTAGGCCGTGTTGTTTCAAAAGATGATCTAGAGGTTGATAAATCCAAAGTCGACTTAATTGCTAACCTACCTCCACCTAGGTCAGCAAAGGATATTCACTCATTTCATAGACATGCTGGATTTTATAGGAGATTCATCGAAGATTTTTCAAGCATTTCAAAACCACTTTCAAATCTGCTTGCCAAAGACGTTAAATTTGACTTTTCTAATGAATGCAAAATGACTTTTGAAACCTTGAAATCGATCTTGACCTCGACACCTATAATCCAATCCTCGAATTGGACTCTGCCTTTCGAACTAATTTATGACGCTTCTGACTATGTCGTTGGAGCCATCTTAGGCCAACGTGTTGATAAACTTCCTTGTGTCATTTAATTATGCTAGCAAAACTCTAAACGATGCTAGGTTGAATTACTCAATAACCTTTGAGAAAGAGTTTCTAGCAGTCGTCTTCTCTCTTGAAAAATTCAGATCCTATCTTATAGGTTCAAAGGTCATAGTCTACACCGATCATGCCGCAGTGCGCTATCTTCTTTTGAAAAAAGATGCTCAATCCTGCTTAATCTGTTGGATACTCCTTCAAGAATTTGATTTAGAGATACGAGATAAAAAGGGTTCTGAAAACGTCGTCGTCAATCATCTCTCTCGTATTGTGCATGAGAATGCCAATGACACTCAAATCAATGATCACTTTCCTGATGAACAAATACTTTCCATTTCTAGTACACCTTGCTACGCCGACATCGTAAATTATCTTGTCAGAAACGAAATGCCTTCCCATTGGTCGAAACAAGCAAACAAAAATTTCTCTCCAATGTTCGAAGCTTTTATTGGGATGATCCTTATCTCATTAAATACTGTCCTGATCAAATCATTCATAGATGTATCCCCAATTATGAATATCACAACATTCTCTCTTTTTCACATGACCAAGCATGTGGGGGACCCTTTGGAGCAAAGAAAACCGCTGCAAAGATTTTGTAGTGCGGATTCTATTGGCATACTCTCTTTCGTAATGCATACGAAGTTTGTGCTAAATGAGCTCGATGCCAACAAATAGGCCGAATCTCCAAGCGAAACATGATGCCTCTAAACCCAATCCTTGTCGTTGAAATTTTCGATGTTTGAGGCATCGATTTCATGGGTCCATTTCCTAATTCGTTTGGAAATCTTTACATCTTACTTGCCGTGGACTATCTCTATATGGTTTGAGGTCATCCCTACCAAAACGAATGACAATAAAGTTGTTGTCAAATTTCTGAAGGAGAATATATTTTCTTGTTTTGGTACTCCTCGTGCTATTATAAGTGACAATGGTACTCATTTCTGTAATCGTGCATTCGAATCTCTTCTTAAGAAATACTCGATTACTCATAAACTGTCTACTCCATATCATCCACAAACTAGTGGTCAAGTCGAAATTTTCAACATGCAAATCAAACAGATTCTTGAAAAGACTATCAAATCCAACAGAAAAGATTGGTCATCTAAATTAGTAGATGCCCTTTGGGCATTTCGCACAGCTTATAAGACCAACCTTGTAATGTCACCATATCGCTTGATCTTTGAAAAAGCATGTCACCTTCCTGCCGAACAGGAACATCGAACACTTTGGGCAATCAAATACCTTAATTTTGACTTGGAAAAAACAAGATCACATCGAAACTTGCAGCTGTCAGAAGTTGAAGAACTGAGAAACGAAGCCTACGAAAATGCAAAGATTTATAAAGAGAGAACAAAAATGTATCATGATAAATCCATACTTCGAAAGACATTTGAAGTAGGCCAAAAGATTCTAATATATGATTCTACGCTTCATTTATTTCCGGGCAAACTAAGACCTCGTTGGACTGGACATATGTTGTAAAGACAGTGTACCCATATGGCTTGATCGAAATTGAAGATCCAATGGTGGCTCTATTTCAAAGGTCGATGGGCAGCGACTGAAACCATTTCTAGAATTTGAGCAATACGAGGAAGACGAATTCATGGACCTCCACGAACCCAGTCATACTTCTTAAGACACCTCGATTATGTCAGGTTGTATATATTATATTTTCCTTTTCAGCATTTGCATGATTTAGACAATAGGGACACTGTCTCATCCAAGTATGGGGGGGTATCATTCATATTTTTTTGAGTGAATCACTAAGATCGAATGGAAAATATAATGAAAAGATGAATTACGAGAGATAATAGTGTAACTAGTATATAGGGAGACTCATAGGTAATGGTTATGAAATCTATTCTTAATTGTAGTCTTCGTTTAAAAAATGGTTGCTTTAAAGTACTTGCGTTGACACTTATTTTCTCATTAGAGTTAATAAGTGCTAAGATGATTTTGCATAACTCTCCCTTTTAGATTTAATAAAAAAAAATTCTAAGGGTATCCAACCTTGCTAGTACATCTAGCATTAGTGTGCAAACACGCCAAGCTCTTTTACAACTCTCACGTAAGCTCACGAGGCAGTGCATGGGTGGTATACCTTGGTCTCATTTCATGAGTTGGACACCTAAGGATTACCGACACCTTATTGACATAGTCAGCATCCGTCTGCATAATCCGCCAAGCTCTGTCCTGACTCTCACGTAAGCCCACGAGGCAGTACACGAGGGGTATGCCTTGACCTTTTAAGTTAGGTGTATCGGTTTTTGTTTTTTGCAAATAAAGAGAGTAAGCAATTGAAACCAAAGCACCTTCTTGACTTTTTGGATTTGACTAATTATACAAAAGGAAATAACAATACCACTTTGCAAATTGTGACAAGCAAACAAAGAATCTATTTCATGGCTGCACTATGTTATCAACCGAACCAACTAGCCTAACTAGAGTTTAACGCATGAAATCTTGAATTATGTTGAAAAATTGTGACTAGTTGAGGAAAAAAAATTTCTAGAAAATGACTTAGACTTGTATACATTACTGTGTTGCAACTATTCTGAAATAAGTCATGTTGTCATTTGTATATATTTGTTGCATTCATGTAGCTGCATTAGAATCATAACATATTGCATTTGGATTTTGTGGGTAGTATCCGCTGAAAACCCTCACGACACACCACTCGTCCTACTAGGGACATCTAGAGGTTTAATGGCTTGTTGCATACGCTCAATGCAATCGTGATTACTACGAAAGTGTGACCTGCCTAGTTTAATTTTTATTTTTGTTTTACTCGAGGACGGGTAAAAGATAAGTATGGGGGTATTTGATTAACATGTAAAAGTGTTTATTTTTGCGCTCATATCTTACCTTTGTTGTATATAAATAAACATTACACAAGATATTTTTGGGTATTTCTACAGATATACAGATTTGAGGAGCCTCCATGTTAAAATGGAGCAAAAGAGAAGAAAAATGGAGATTTGCATTGGATTATACTACCTACTCTAAAAAGATTGAATAAAAGAAGTTGTAATTGAGTGTTAAGGCATCTCCTAAATGGCGGAAGGAGTTGAGTTCGAATTCTGGAAAGCACATTATTTTTGCATATGAAAATGGAGGATTATTGAGAAGATATACATATACATATGAACATGCTTGTGATTGATTGTACACATACAAATCAATCACAATTCTTCTTCCAATCAGTCACAATCAATCAAAATCTTCCAATCAAATCAAGCAAGCACAATCACATTCAGATGACTATGCCAATTTATCATGGATTCGATTCACATCAATAAATCATCCTCGAATCTCATCCATCATGCCACATGTCAAAGATCTGAAGACAAGCTATCTCCCATGAATATTTCTATTCACATGATCAAAGAGAAGATATTCATTTTTATGGCAACATATTCTTTAAATATTTGATGGGAAAGAAATTGTACTCTATAAATACCCAGGTGTATTCATTGTAAAAGATATCTCATATCTCATAATTTCTAGTGTAGAATAAAGCTCTTCTTCTTCTATTTTCTGTTTTTTTTTACACTTAGATAATTGTGGTTTCTATCAATTAGTTTTGTTAGACATAATTATCTAAGTTTTTCTTCCTTTTTCATTAGTGATAGACTTTTAATTAGTTTTACAGCTATCCTAGTCTTATTTTCTTGTTTATCTGAATTTTTGTTTGCTTTTCTGTTTGCTTTTCTGTTTTTCCATTGTTTAGAACTTATGAAAGAGTTCTGATTTAATTCTCAACAACTCTTCTGTGACAAATGGTGGATCCTTCTGTGAGAAAAGGATTGGAGTTTAAATCGATGTTCTTCACTTGTCTATTTTTTTGCATTTTTTGTAGTTTAGAAATCATCTCCAAATTCATCTACCTCGCCCATGAAATTACATAAACAATAGAACTTAATCTTTCTCCCTGTGTTCGACCTACATACTACACACATGTGCGCTTGCAGTATTATTTTTAATTTGTGCTTTTTTAATCCTATAGAAAAGTGTCAAACATCTTAGCACGAGTTGGGAAGGTCCATACGCAATAGAGCAAAAGCTTGGAGGTGGAACTTTCAGGTTTGCGACGATTGACGAAATTTCACTCCCAAGGGCGTGGCGAACACTTGCGACGCTATTTCACTTAGAAATAAATTTGTGCATAATTGATTAAAGCCATTGCAGGCATGCAGGTACACGGAGTTAGGTGCCGACCAAATTTCTACGGTCTATGATTGGACCCTTAAAGTTCAACCCTCCTTGTTGTCCAAAGGTAGATGTCAGTCAACTCTTTCATCCCTCGACGTAAGGGCAAATCAAAATGGACATGATATGACAATCCACTCATTTCTCATGCCTGAAGTTTAGCAAAGCGTTAATGTCTTGCCCAGAGGATGGCAAGGCCGAAGATCCTTGTCCGGAGTAGGCGAGGCAAAAGATCTGCGCCCGGTGAAAGGCATGATCTTACTTGTAAACTTCGACCGATGACTCAAGTCTGGCACGATCGAATGTTACTACCCTAGAAAAGGAAACCTAAAACTTGATCTTAAGTGGTTAGCCCTGACCAACGCCCGAAGTTCGGCATAGTCGAAACACGCATCCTGGAGAAGGATGTCCGAGTTGCTGTTCAAGGCGATTTACTTCAATCGACGCCCGAAGGCAAGCGTGGTCGCATTTGAAGTTCCTCCAGAAGGAATGCTTGAATCACCTTTCTAGGTGATTAAAGTTCGACCGGAATCCATAGTTAGATATGGTTACAGGTAAATACCCAAAGATTCGCACTTCAATGAGTGTTTTACAGCGAGAAGGCCGGCAAAGCACGGAACGGGCTAATGTCTTAGTCTGACAATAATCCTTATAAGAAATGGATCACAGGTACATTAAATGTAAAGCACATTTCTCAATACTTGGATAGATTCACACAAAGATTGGACGAAACAAAAGTCTTTGTTGTTCACTTTCGAAATAAAATTTGGAAAGAAAAGTACGGTTTTTTCGCACCTAAGCTAAAACAAAAAATGAGGGCTGAACCCACACAACGTCAACCTAAAAAATCACAGACTCCTACAACTGCAAACCAAAAGCGAGTCCAGCTTAACAAAACAAACAACAAAAACAATGAAGACGATGACCTACATACACCTACATGGGTACGTGGATATGATTGAGAGCTTCTACAAGGGAGTGCACATGTATACTTGTACATAATCATATTTGACACCCAACGACTAGAGTCAAAGAAAAGTAGACATATACCTGGAAATCCATAAGATAAACCAGATCAGAATTACTAAGCTTGGAACAATAGATCGGGAGAGCAGTCTCAAAATTCATAATACTAAACGCTGGTCAATCTTCGCGACGAATAGCTATGGATATAACTCTTTACAGATGCGATCTGTAGGAAGGATAATGACAATTCGAAACATAGAGTGGAGTCCTTCGCAATAATCCCAGTGATTCAAAGCGCAACACGTTTGAAATGGGATGTACTTTAGAGGACAAGTGATATCTAGCCTTCTGACCGGGGAATATTTGGAAAAACCGGACGAGTCGAACTTGGAGTTATCAAGATAGAAAGTCCGAAGAGACAGCCCAGGAGTCCAGAAACCAAGCGTAAACAAAGTCACAAGGCCAATGCAAAAACAAATCGAGCCAAGACAATCATGAAAACCACCCAAGTGGTGGGTCGGTACCAACCTCACTATATGGGTAGGTACCAATCCATATTGTCTTCCCTAATGATTATCATTTTCTGCCCATGCCCTCTATTCAATTCCAAAAGCCTACTTCGAGTGTTGTTTTATTGATCTAATACAATTCTCTATCAATCCCCATGAACTCTTAAATCAGCAACTTTGTTCTTCTATGACTCCATCGTTTGGACTCAGAAATAAGATATTGGTGCAAACAACTATGGAATCACAAAGCTAACCATAAGACGATCTAATATAAAGAGTTTAAGGCAGCCAATTTGGCGATATTATGGATCGGTACCGAACCCTACCCTTAGAGTTGTACCGACCCATATAAGTTGATGAGGTGGCGACCTATTTTCATGGAGAGTTGGTCTAAAGCGTGTAGTACGGTTAAGAGATATTTTGTGCGAGATTTTAGGCTCCATAGCTCAATAAATATGAGAATAGAGCTCATTTTTAGGATCTTTTGACGCTTATACTTCTTACTCTTATTTCTTGTAATTGCATCGGAGTTGTATCGACTTGTAAGAACTACTACCTCCAAGTCAGAATATAAGCAGTTAAATCATTAAGTGGACGTAGATCTTGATTTGTCAAACCCTATAAACTATTGTGTGCTCTTTCTTACTCGTTTCATTTATTTCTTCACTTTTTATTCTTTATTCAGTCTACTTGGTGTTTGTGCCATTTTTGGTTCAAACACTTGTCATGCTTCAGGCCTGACTTAGGGCACAACTCGGTACCGACCCGAGACCCCTGATCCAAAAAAGCGAATTTCCGAGTTTTCTACTATTTTTGCGATTTTTATATTTCGTTTATTTTACCTTTTAAGGATATTTCCCAAGTTCTTGGGTGATATCTTCATTGTTTGTTCATCCAACTCGGTCGTTTAAGTCTGCTCGAAGACTGGAAAATTCAGTAATATTCTATATATAATGAGAATGCTCGAATTTAAAGCTTTTGAAAGTATGAAAAACCCTTTATAAATACAATAATATATAAAGGCCAATGTGGTCTTTTCCATCCATCCATGTACACATTATGTGGAAGTTCTTTCAAACAGCTTCCAGTGATCTTAATTCCAAATCTAAACTGTGTCTTTATTTCCCATAGATCCAAATTAGGATAGACGCTCTATCTTTCACTTCTTTGTGCTTGCTAAGACTTAAGTACAGCTCCAGTTTCCACTACCCTACTTAAATTTGGTTACCTATGAAATTATGCTCACTTTTCAATTGATTGATAACAACATATTCAGTGCTTAAGATGATTAAAAACTAGCGATGAAGCTACAGAGAATCTAATCCATTAGTAAATATGCAAAATTTATATTATTTCCTTATTTAGATTTATTCAATTACCATGTTGCATTTTGCAGCTAACAGCTTTCTCCTTATGCTAATAGTTTATAAACTACAACACGGGGAGACTTCGAGTTTGCATTAGGTAATATGCTACTAAGCCTCTACAAAACTGAAAGTTAGCACCGCTAGTTCTTATGTAGACGTCACTGACATCTTAATTTATCTTTGGCCCACTATATTATTTACCATAAGTTAAATAGATCATGATCGAAAGAACAAAAAATGGTATTGTTTCAAAAGTTTATGCATGTGTTCTTTGCTTATGTAAAAGGAAATGATACGAGTACCTTTACAGCATAAAAAAATTATAACTTCAAGTTTATTTTAACTTAGTAGTTTTGGATAGCATTTTTTCACTATCAATGGAATATGTTGTATTTTAATATTCAAGATTTTGGTTTCTACATATTCATTTAAAAGCCTAATTAATTTTAGCCATGAAAAGAAGTCGCTGTCTATTTTCTTTGGACATAAGCAATGGCTATGGACTTTATTTGACAATTTCTTTTTCTTTCTTTTTTTTCCTTTTTTTTTGCATTTCTAATATCCAATTTAAAGATTTTCGACTATTTGAGAAAACGTACAAGTCATATCAGAAGATACATGTAATATTGCATTGAAAGCGCACACGAACACGTACTCAGACGATGATACAAAATATTTTAACTTTGGTTATCGGTTTCTTGAAATAAAAATAATTGTTTAATGTACATAAGCATTGAATTTGTCTCTCAGGCAATGTTTCAAGTGTTGGTTTTCGACAAATGAATATTCTCTTCACACCAATAACTACTATGATTGTTCAGATTATTGTAAACAACGCATGACTCCATGTGTAAGTATAGTCTTGAACCAAAAAGCAATCTCAAGGTTGTATAGTTTTGAATTAAAAATAGCATATTCCACACCCCCTTATCCAATTTATGTACCACATTTCGCATGGAGCCATCCAATTTTTTCTAAGTAGCGAACCCAATCACAATTCCAAATTCTAACGGCAATAAATTCTTTATCGAAACCTTTACTCCTCTTTCTAATAACCATGAACATGACCGCTATTAGGATTTGACTTTTTTGGTTGTTCCAAATTATTGTCGTCTCTTATACCACTTAGGACTAGGCCATTCAAATGGCTTACATGGCTAATTTGCCGACCTTACTATTGTTGTACATGCTTTCGTCCAACTTTTGATCATTAAAGAAGTTGGGAAAAAAAAAGGACTTGCAAGTATTTTAGTTTAAGGTGCGCTAGGTGGGTTGCTGATATGTTAACATGAATGATGTTGCACGAAAAGGTAGCAAGCTAATATAAATAAATTATTTTCGTAAAGATATGCATGTTGCGTTCATATGCCCAATTCAAGCCTGATGAGAACGATGTTGTAGTTTCCAATTTCCAGTACCACGAGAGATTGGATTGATGATATGGTAAACAAGAAGATGAGAAGGTCCTCAAAATAAATGAGAATGGAAGGAGGAAGAGAAATTGGGACAAAGGAGAAATGAAAAGGTGAATGAAACTTTAGTAAAGTGAATGGTATCACTGCAATATTATCCACAAGCTGTAAGTTTCCATTCATCTAATGCGTTATCTTTAACAAGGTGCTCAATAAAAATGACGATTTACATCACAGTTTCTATAAAAACAACAAAAATGAATATATCGGCAACTACAATGATGACAACAACAGAACCCAGCCGTTTAACTGCCTTTCTTCTATATGTCCCTCCATGAGTATATTCATTCTTCCACTTTCTGTAAACCGTGCATGTTTGTACTTACTATTTTGCACTAAACAAAGTTAAAACATGTTTTTCTTTACACACGTCCAAAGGACGAGCTATACATAACGGTACTAATAATATGCATAAATATTCAATACCACACACATTGTATGCCCTTAACATATGTATGTATAGTCATAGGTCCCAACAACTACGCATTTACATGTGTGTATCACCAAGACATTATTATAATATTGCATATGTATTTGCATGTGTATACACTTCCTTATACATTATTGAGTATATTGATACTAGTAACGCTGTTAAAGTAATATTAAAATAAATAAATAGCACATTAATTTAGCTTTTCAAACCAAATCTGAATTGTATTAAATGTGTTTTGATATATAGTTAAAAATTTGTTCATAATAACAAATGATCTTGTGCAACTTTAATAAACGGAATTTTTTTAATTCACCCATTGTAACATGTTGCGCACAATACTTGATCCAACAGAATCAGCACAATACTTGATCCGACATAATCATATGAGACTTCTGCATTTATATTTATTTTCTATATTTTTCCTCGTTGAAATCAGTCTAGGTTATGCATTTAATTTTAGGCTTTCATCAATAATCAAATCTGAAGCGTTTAAGCCATAATATCATATGCGTACGTATACATATATTATTTATTACTTGTATACTTATTTGACTATTTTTAATTGCTGAATTTTCGATTAATTATTGATTTTTATTTTTTGTTTACTTATATAAGTTATTTATTTTATTTATTAAATTATATGTTTATTTAAGTAAAAAATTATACTTTTTTGCCTCCTTAATTATTGTGCAATATCTCTATTTCAAAATGGATCGTCACAGTCCATCCCCTTATAACCGTTTCATTCTCGAAGTTTGTAATGTACTAATGTTCTTAGGTATCACAGGTTTCATGCTATGATTAAACCTAAAACTGAAATTTAAATTCAGGTTGATATGGAAATTCCTAAGGATATATACAATTCATTTGTGTTCTACTTCAAGAATCGTGTACCATGCGATATACACACATACTATGTGTAATTCATGTTAGTTAAAACAGCTACTCTAACTTCCTTATTGTGACTATAACATTCTGTGTAACCTGCTTGTTAAAGATTATTTTTTATGGTAGATTATTTATATTTATTTACTTTGATAATAAAAATGGGTGGAAGTACAATATGCAACTATAACATCGTATCCCATATCTATTCATTTACTTATTATGTATAAGAATACTGTTTTTCATAAATTTATATAAAATATGTAATATTGCCAATTAAAACTTATGATATATATATATATATATATATATATATATATATATATATATATCAAGTTATATAGTTTTACGTAAAAATTCAATTGTATTTATATACTTAATATATTCTTTTAAAATTCAGAGTCCCATTCATCCAAAAATATGTATTTTTTAGAGTTTAATATATAATTTATTTAATTTATTGAATTTACCAAGTAACAAGGAAATATTTTAATTTGTTTAATAAATATATTTTGAATCTACAAAATTATAATTTGATTTATATTGGAAAATACGAGTTTAAACTTACATTATATAATCATCACAAACAAAGACACTGATATTAACCTTATTTTAGTTATTTGTATTATTAAAAGTTTATTATTTTTTTTTTTTTTTTTTTTTTTTTTTTTTTTTTTTTTTTTTTTTTTGAATTACCTAGAGAACCAAGCTTCGCTTGTAAACTCTAGGGAAGTATGTGCCTGCCAAACACATACTTCGGGTACTTGTTACAGGGTTGTATTATTAAAAGTTTATTATAGGTTAGGGTCCGTTTGGTTTCAACATGAATCTTGAGTTTTCCATTTCCAAATTGTTCTTTAAATGACGTGAAAGAAGATTGCGGTAGGGAGAGGAAGAAAGGAGAAAGGAGAATGGAGAGGACGAAGAGCGAGTTTTTGAAAACAAATTTTTCTTCTTTTTAACTTTTTGGGATATGGAAAATCCCCTACTCATTTCCTTCCACGTCCCATCATCTCCTCATTCTTGTAATACAACTTAAAAACCAAAAACATAAAATTCATTTTGAACCAAACGGGCCTTAATTTTTTACCTATTAATTATTTCTATCCATAATTATTTAATTTTAATTAGCCACAAAAATAAATTAAAATTAATACAACGAAAAAACTCAAAAATTTTGAGAAAAGTAAAAGGTCGTGAAAACCTTCAAAAAAATTGGAAAATAGTGGAACATTCAAAAGAAACAAAAAATTAAAAGAACATAAATCATTGGAAAATAAATATATATTTTTTCTAAAAATCAAAGAAATATGAGAACTATTAGTGCTCTCCACCTCAAATAGAAGATCACTCATTTTTCTCAAAAAAAAGAAAGCTAGAAAGTTGCGATGTCAATAAGGAACTATTGAAAATCCAAATTCGAAAGAAATTCCAAAATTAATAAAGTTCACTAAAAATGTGTAAAATGTTCAAAAGTTCGTTGACTATATTTTTGCAAAAATTAATAATTTATTTCATGTTTTAGTTTTCCAATTTGTTTCTGAAAATCAATAAAATTTTGATTTCTAAGAAACTTTAGATTTCTGAAAATGTTGAATGTTTAAAGTTTTTACTTTCGGTGAAATCTACATGTTTAAGCACTTTCATAGGAAAAATCGAAGTTTTATTAGGTTTTTTTTTGAGTTTTAGAAGGTTTTTTAAAAGATTTATGAATTTTACAAACAATTGAAATTTCTCAAAAATAACAGTAAGATAACTTCATATTTCTATGGCTTTTGACTCTTTTAATAAAGTTTCAATTTTGCAAAAACATCGGTCTTCAAACAAAAGGGTTCTATTTCTCAAGGATAAATTTTTAAGAAAATCTTTGGTGAAAATGGAAGCACATTACATAATAGTTCTGATGGACAACTATTTATACAAGATCTAATGACATGCGCTCTGCTTGAGCAAGATAAAATAATCAGCTCATAGGGCATAATAACAAATAGGTAGTAGAAATGAATTGCACTGGACATGTGAAAGATATAATAACAAATACAAATGACACACGCCCCACACGTGGAAGACAAAATGTCACAAGTTCGAAATTTCAAAACTTAAACGTCAATTATTAACATCAGAGCATTAGTTCAGTGTATGTAGAACCCGTAGAGAAGTTTAATATAAGCATAGTGTAGTGGCTCAAAATACATTGGGTATTGTTTTAGCAATTGTTTTCTCGTCTTCTTTTCTAGTTTAGATACCAACTTGTAGCGAATAGATTATATGAATGGCGCAATTGCAAATGATTTAAAGAGTGTTTTGATGTAACTCATAATGCTAATTAGACTAAGCTATTGATCATTTTTACTTAACTTCATAGATTATCATTATTTAGGTTGAAATGTCTGTCAATATTTTCTAATTGGTTGCAAGTAATTTAGCACATGCAATGTATGTATAAAAGAATATCTTTGAACAAAACATATCATTAGAATTAGATTTTTGTATGAAATATTGATCTAATTTGACAAAAATTGTAAGAAACGATTTCAAATTTTGAATTCTAGAATAAAAAGTTGTAGAAGCGAATGTTTCAACATTGAATTCTAGAATAGAAGGTTGTAGAAGTGTATGTATGCGGTTTTTTTAATTTTTATCTTGTAAAATCTTAATATTCAATTGTAATAAATATCATTTCAAATAGCTTTTAAGTATACAAAAAAGATTGAATGTCATATACAACATATTAGTAAGACAATAAATTTTATTTGTGATTAGATGAAATTAACTTTTATTTTCAAATATTTAGGAAAGATTATTTTTCACAAAAATTATACGAAAATCAAAATGAAGCGTGCATTCGACAATCGACATGAAACCAAACCCCGAACGATGAATTGACTTATTGATACTGAAAGAGAGAAAACAATTTAAAAAAAGGAAAACTTAGATCAACCTTTGCAACTATCGAAACCCAAATTTATGACTTCATCTGTATATTGTAATGTTGTAAGGCATTCTAGATAGTTGACTGTTAAATCATAAGTTTTTTGAAGTCATTCCAATTATTCATAAAGATAAACATATGCATTCAAACTTCTTTTTTCTCATTTATCTAAACAAATCTTCATCAAAGTTAGGATTATAGATTTTTAAATTCACACACATTACAAATCTTCAATCTTGCTCGCTAACAATTGACAATAATTCAAAAGTAGAATGAAAAAAATAAATTGATGAATTATAAATGGAAAAAACTAGAAACTGCTGAAATGGCTTCAATAAAAGATCGCTGATAAGAATTGCAAAGATCAAAAATGAAAATTGTTTATGAAGTTGTCTTAGTTTGGTTGATGTTAACTTAAAATTGCATATCTTTAGAAGTGGAAATTTAGATCCGCCTCTTATTTTCAAACTTAACACTGTTTAATTTAAATTATTTTCAATGAACTTTTTTTCGAAAATCAAATCTAAACTTAATAGCATGTTTCTATGTTTTTTTTTAATTATATCTTTTGCAGAAGTACAAATATTTGTATTTTAATATACTCAAATGTTTGTCCTCTACCTTAAACTAAAAAATTGGCGTTTTATATAACAGATTTTAAAGAAGCAATCCCTGAGTATTAACTTAGAGAGTGTTCTACAAAAATTCTCCTTTTGAAATGCCAAATGAGAATTAACTCTAGTAACTATAAATCGTATGCAGGCCCGGCTTAAGTGCAAGGCCCATAAGGCCTTGAATTGGACAACCCCTCTTATGGAGGCAACGGGAATAAAAAAAAGAATATTAATTGTTTGTTTATGCTCTAAATAAATTTCTGTCAAACAAGCTTCCAAAAATAGTGCTTGGTTGAGTGGTTTAAAGGTCATAATAACACAATGGAATGGTGCAAGTTCTATTCCCAACAGTGGCTAAATTGCAAGTGTTTTTACTTACCTTTTCCAATTTTCTTTTCTGGACTTTAAATTGGCCTAGGGCAACCCAGTTCAATAGACCAGCCCTGATAGATGCATTCATACATATTATGTGCACATAACTTTGCTTAACTATTAAAAAAAGGTACTTGGTTGTAAATAATTCATCGATTTGTCATGTAATACACCCTTTCAATTTTCATCTTAAATTCCATCTTTACTAGCCCTTATTTTGATGCTTATAAGCATCTGGTTTCGCTTATTTGACAGGTGCACGCACAAACACATTGTGGGCGTCATACACTAGTTTTAATAAACACAAAGTGAAGATGGTTTTATTAGATAAAATTAGAATACTTACATAAATAATAAGCAAAATTAGCTTTGTAAAAAAAATAGCTGCATATGATTCATTTTCTTCAATTTTAAGTGATATTAGGTTTAAATATTAGTGGCTACAAGTAGCTTATCTCTTGAATGCTATATAAAGAAGACTACAACCATATATCATGTGGCTAAAACAATTATAAGAAACATATGTAGCAAAATAATAAAAATACAAAAACCTGCAAAAGATGATGATGGTCAGAAATGTAATAGACTATACAAAATGGAAAGTGTGTGTTGAACTAATCTCTCTGCGGCTTGCATGAAGAAAATGCCTGCTAAGCTAAAGCAATGTATTCAATATCAACCTCTGATCCATTTTGGTACCTGTTACTATCTCACAATCTTTTGGCACTACTCTCAGCAGTTCCAGTCCTAACCTTTTTTAAGCGTCTAGGCGTCTCTTCACATAACCTGCACAACAAAATGGTAATATGCAATATGAAGTAACCCTAACTTGTACTAATATATTAACACCGAATGCTCAGTTTCCATTAAAGGCTATACTTACTCATCCCACATCCTTTTTCGCTTTGGACTGATAAAACTCAAGTCATTTCTATCTGAATTAGAACCAAGATTATCATCTTCATTCAAAACAGACAAATTGGATGAATCTACCAATCTCAAGATTGTAGCTGAATCTGCTATTTCTGAAGACGCTTTTACTCTTTCCTTGAAATCCTCCAATAATATAACACCTGCAGAGAAGTTACACGTTAGAGCATCTGCAATGGACCGACTAAATTTCATTAACCAAATACCACTAAATAGACAATAAGGTGACTATAAATTTAGACTTTCATGCGATAATTTCAGTTTAAGTGCTCCTTTGCCAAGGGAACTAAATTCATCAGAAGTTGGAAGGTTCAAGAAATGTGCTAATATCTATCCGGAATGACTGGATAGAATCCATTTTGAGTTTGAATGGTCAAAGTACAAGTTGACCATAGCGTATGAGATGGAAAATTTAGCATTGTTTATCATTCTGAGTTCCATCTTCATAATATTATCTCTTGAATCCAACAAACTAGAATTGCAGGGCAGCAAATATTAATGTTTTGGTTTGGGTTCCACTGTGTTACTTGTATCGTTGAATTTTTGTTCGAAGGAAATTTCAAACACATGAATTTACGATCTTGATGAAGCAGGAAAAATCAACAAAAGACAATAGATCGAAAGAGAAGGAGAATGAGGGATTAATTTAATGTGGACCAATGAAGAAGAATAAACGAAGTGAACCACGTGCAGATTAGGCATAGAAATGGACAAATTTGACTGGTTACCAAATCTACGACGATACGGCGTTGGAAAAAGAGAGCAAAAACAACATAATTTTGAAAACAATGGAGGTGCAGAGGGCAATAAACCCCCATTTTCACTTAGGTAAAGTACTGCCTAAACTTAACACTTCCACATATGATCAAATCTGGTCAAGTTAACATGTATATGAACTCACTCAGCCAAGGTAGATGTAAATTTACCTTTTAGCCAACCTATGCCACTAACTTTTGTGAAAAGAGCTACATTTTGAATGCCCACATTTTCACGTAGGAATTATACAATATGCATGGTTGTGCAAAGGTATATGCCAGGCCACTAACACCGTGAAGTAATGAGTACATGTTGCTGAAGAGATAAAATGCACAAAAAATTGTACCAGTGCATATGTGCACATTGATGTGTTCCTTCACAAATCCCAAAACAAAACAAAAATGGAGTTCTTCTGACTGCCCAACATAATAATCAATAGCACTCAGACCTACCTGAGTGTTTATTTTATTTTATTCTGACACTGAGCCCATATTTAGTTGCTTCCTTTTAGGGAGAGAATAGTGGATTGTTTGTGTGGACAGAAGATATAATTGGAGAAACTCATTGATGTGTCTACTGCTGCTGGTTTTGAAGTGCAAACATCATAACTCAATTACGGTTTCTCAACAATACTATAATGTAATTGTTTCACTTACAAAAATTTATCAACAAATTGATCGTTGCTCCATTGGTTGTGCTTGGTTCGATCAACAAAACGTATAGCATAAACCAACAGTAGTTAATGATAGAACATTCCAAAGTAGTTAATGATTACGTAGGTACACATTTATACTTAGTGTTATGTACGCAACTTACGTATAAATACAAAGCAAGATATAACAAACATAATGATGGCACATTGGTCTTATAAGGCATAACCCATTACAGTCAAATGGCAGATCTTAAGCTCATAGCAGAAGCAAAGTGCCTAAATTTAATTTGCATATTAAATGCAAAACTATTTTGTTGAAGTTATAATTTCTCTAACTTAATTCTCGACAAATATAGCTAAAAATCGCAGCAATGGTTGGGAAGTGGAAGCCCTAAATTTTTTGATATTAAGATTTTGGAGTCTGTTTTACATGCAGCGGCGCACTGCATTAGAATTTTAAGATAAATGGTACAGCTGAAAAACAAAGATAAGAATACATGGTGCATCCAAACTTTATAGAAGATTAAGGATCATAATCCAAAATTTTAGAATGCTAAATTTCAGGGATTTTCGTCCCCCCGATACAGTCATTTCCTTGGGGTTAAATTAATCTATAACAGAATAGAAGGTGAGCAATAGATGCTAGTTAACATAAGATGGGGCCACTAAAAAACACCTTTTGGGTTAAGGGCCAGGCTTCAATTTAATTTAAGTAAATATTTGCTCACACACCAAGTAAACCATATTATAGGAAGTTCTAGCATCGCATGTATGTAGAGGGCTATATTTGTTGCCATGGACATTCGACTGCTAGTCTCTTTATTAAGCCAACTTATATTTTAGGTGAATGACAATTGCAGAATATAAGGAAGATGTAGCATTGAACACAGATTAGCAATCTATGAAATTTGGTCATTAAGATGTCACTCTTCAACTTAAAGTCCATAAAAAAAAATAGAATATATGGTTTAAATGAACGAGATTGTGTAAAAACTATAATCATGAACTAAAGAAGAATTGGCCCAACCAAGTGCACGAAGCATCCTCAAATTGAATTTTTCACCTAAATCTTTGTGTCCTGCATTCGTGGCACGTTTGATAGCCAATTCTTTCAAACTGATCAGAAAATCCTACAAAACAAATTAACAAATTCTTTTGATATTCACAATAAGGTATGCTTTAAATGTAAATGTCACAGTGCTGCTCATCATTGTGACAGCTTATATACTACACTCGACCAAAGCATTCTACTGCAAAGTAGATTCGAACCAAAACAACATTACTAATGATATTTTGAATAACAATTATTGTATCCACGAGGAGTTAACACGCTGATAGTATATTATTTACTTGCAAGGAGAAGGCATAATTTTTTACTACTTACCAGTTCAGGTTCAGAAAGGGAAGAGAGCCACTCAATATCTTGGAGTTTTGAATTTCCCTGGCTTCCAATGTCGCCATCTGTTAAGTTCTTTGGATTCCTCATTTCTGAATACGAATTAGGACGAACTACAACATGGTTAAAAACTCTATTGGTTCTACTATATCAAATATGAAAAGGAAATTATTCCACAATACATGTTCTGGGAAAAAAAAAAGGTATGACAAAGATTGTTATTTTTGTATGTACTTTCCCCACTATACTTGTATTCAAACAACGTGCAAAAGAGAACCATGTGTGACAAAGCCCAATTAATCTTCTATTAAATAAATC
This sequence comes from Allium cepa, assembly GCA_030765085.1. Classification (NCBI taxonomy): domain Eukaryota; kingdom Viridiplantae; phylum Streptophyta; class Magnoliopsida; order Asparagales; family Amaryllidaceae; genus Allium; species Allium cepa. The sequence goes on along the minus strand of CM060928.1, from coordinate 844,083,494 downwards.
TTAAGTGTAAAGTGATAGATAATTTAGTGCCAATAACAATGTATATCTCCAGACGCTGATCCAATCCCTGCTTCCATACCAATTCAACCGAATTCTTGCGAAGAAAACCTAATTTTCGGCCAAACCCGCTAACCTAAGCAAAAACCTTGAGTTTTTTCCAAATTGGGGTTTGCGATGAGAAATAATAGAATTTGAAGAAAAAGGAACGAAACTTGCGTTGGTTTAATCAAACTTTTGATGAGGACATAAATTTTTCGAGGGCTTCTTGGATCTTAATAATATTGTAAGAAGAACGGTTAGCCTTTAGAAGACGAATAGGCAATTGGGCTCTGGGCCATGCTACATGGGGAAGATTTTAAGTTTATGCTAATGACAGAAGGCCCAAATAGATTTAGCATAAACCAGGTAGGGATGAGCACGGGTCGATTTGGTGCGGTTTGAAGTTCAAACCGTTTCCGCACCGCATCAAACGGTTAATCAAAAATGCAAACCATTATGTTAATTTTTTAAACGGTTTGGTTTTGGTTCGGTTTAATGTAATACGATCTGATTTTGGTCCGGTCTGGTTTGAATCCATATTGAATATGAAATAAGAGGATTACTTTCATCAACAATCAATTTACGAAGGCAACTATGTATTTACACTTAAACGTTAAAACACACAATGTTATACTGAAATGAAATATTAATTTTTAATTACGAAGGTTACGGCACGCGCTTCGCGCGTGATGAAGACATCTGATTGTTTTTCTACAAATTGTATTTATTTCATACGTTCAAAAGAAAATGGTTTTTACAAATATTTAGCCATATTTTTGTGTTGAATAATACGTAGTTAATTTTTATTTTTGTTTCTAAGTTGCAATGTATAAATTTTTATATTAATTTAATAAAAAACGAATTTATAAAGTAGCTTATTTTTTAGATCTCATTTTTGAGTAATACTAAGACTTGGTAAATGTTTATAAAAGATATTCTGAATTTGTAAAAAAAGTTATTTTTAAGTGATGCTAAATCATAATAATAATATACGTGTTATGGCACGCGCTTCGCGCGTGAATTATTTTCCTTATAAATTATATATGTTTAAATCAGTCAAAAAAAGATCTTTTTAATTTTCAAGCGATATTAAGATTTGTATATTTATAAATAAGTATTTTGAATTTGTAAAGAAAGTTTAATTTTAGATCATATATTTAGAAGCATTTTGAATTTGTAAAGCTTGTTTAATTGTTAGATCCTGCTTTTTGGGGCATTTTAATTTGTAAAAAAAAAATTAATATGATGTCCTATTTTTACATGTTTACGATTTGATAACATATAGAGGAGTGATTTTAGTAGTTCACGTTGATACCAAAAAAATGTGACACCAAAACTATTACAACTATTATAAAAGATTTTAGATCCTATTTTTAGAAGCGTTTTGAATTTGTAAAACATGTTTATTTGTTAGATTCTACTTTTAGGGGCGTTTGAATTTGTGAAAAAGGTTTAATATAAGATCATATTTTTAAGTGATTGAGATTTGATAATATAGAGGGGCGTACGCTGATACCAAAAAAGTGTGACACTAACGCTATTACAACTATTATTAAAGATATGAATATTTCAATTTCACATTTAGCTACATGTGAGTTTTGTAATAGATTATTCAATCATCAACGTTAATCAATGCATGATAATTAAGTAAAATAACTAGGATAAAATTATAGTTAGCATTTAATCCAAAAAACGGATGAAAAATATTATTATAATATTATAACTTCTTCCTTTATGACAACGATTATTGCTAATATAAATTGAAAATAAAATATACATCGTTAGAATATAAAATGAGATGGAACCTGCTTATATCTTTATCATAAGATTACTTTTGCAAAGATTCAGTTCGGTCCGGTTTAATATAGTCGGTTCAATCATCCAACCGCAACTGAACCGTACCTATGTGGGTTGGTCCAGTTTAGGTTATTTGTTTTGGTTAGAAAATTCGATGCGGGTTTTCCCACCGTTTACGTGGTATGGTGGAGGACGGTTTCCATGTAGCGGTGCGATTTATGAAGCACAACCGATCAAAATTTACTTCTCGCTCAACCTACTACCAAAATCAAATGGTACATATCCATTTGTAACGGACTAGCTCATTTTTAAGACCATGAGTCGATCGTGTCTTGGACTAAGTCAAACAACGGATAGCTTAGATATTAAACTAAATTTAAAACTTCGAAAAGAGGCAGAAATATCTTGGATTTTAGTCGACAACATGTCGAAATTATTTGAGGAATCTCGGTTATAGATAATCTGAACTTATGTACATAAAGTGGTCTGTTATTTTTGTGTAAATCCATCTACCATTCAACAAAAACATATTTTCTTTTTTCAAGTTGTTCAAAATTTCTTACATAATAAGTTATTGTAGTAAGCTTCGAAATATAGTTATTATAAAAGAGGATAAAAGTTATTATAAAGTGGACACAGATCTATGGATTAATCCGTTGTACATGGCGTTTTCACTTTTCACGATTTTTCTACTACTTTTTGACGTCTATTACGTGTTTTCTATTATTTTTATCGAATATTATTTGATTAATCCTTAAAAACATAATCCTAATCATTATTAGCTATTCCTGCAAATGCTAGAAGTGAGCAATATTTGGTTAGAACCAAATTAACCGACCAAACCGGTTCATTTCAGCTGGTTCGGTTCGACTACGAAATTATATCGGTTTGAATTCGGTTTATAAAATAATTTTATTTTGATTATGATTTAACCGAATTAACCGAACATTTATTATATTATCCAAATTATTGGCATTATAATACTCTTAACAATCGTTTAGTAATAAAAAACATAACTTATCTATAAACAATAGGTTAATTTTTCTTATAAACTTGAAATAAACACTCAAAACAGTTTATATAAACATAAATTTATGTTTTCCATTAATTAATCAATCATTTGAATAATAACATATGGTAAATTCTCCTACTTGCTTTTTTAGTTCGATTAAATTGGTTATCGACCGAATTAACCGAAATTAATCCGGTTCAATTTTGATTTTTTTTTTTGTTTCAATTCGATTTCATATTTTACTATGCAAAATGATGTGGAGGAAGGATTGAAAATCCAAACTAACAAATTGAAGTAGAAAGCAAAAGGGAAGTGGTTGGTAGAAAGGGAAGAATGCAACAAATTATTTGTACTAAAATGTATATTAGGAAAAATCTAAAATGTATTTCATGATAAATCGCAATAATTTACCTGATATATTAGATGAAAATGGAGAAAGCACAACTATTTTGCAAGTACTAAAGGATAAGGCAATAGAGTACTACACATATCTATTTACCCTTGAAACATAAGAAATACTACATACTGTTCAAGCCAGATCCATTGTTAATGAAAGTGGGAGAGCTATACTGACTAAAGAAACTAAAATTAGTGAGATTGAAGAAGCTATTGATGCTATTCAACACGATTCCAATGCAGGGCCATATGGGTGCGCTCTTAATTCTACAAAGCCCATTGGTATGATCTTAAAGAGAAGTTGATGTTAGCTTATCAAGAAGCACTGGATAGATAAAATTATTAAAGAACTCAATCATAACTTTTATACATCTAACTCCAAAAGATAAATTATCTCAAATTGAAGATTATAGACCTATAACATGCTATAATGTGGTTTATAAAATCTTTAGTAAAATCATATGCAGTAAGAATCAATAACATTTTGAAAGGCTGCAATGGGGAGTTTCAAAGTGATTTCATGTAGGTTCAAATATTTTTGGAAAGCTCTCTTTTATCCCAGAAGGAATTCTAAAAAGAAATGAGCAAATATAATGTGCTTATTAATAGACTTGTACAAAACATATGACAAAGTCAATAGAAAATTTGTTGCGCATATGTTAATAGCAATGGATTTCCCAAAAAAGATAGTAAAGTTCATAGAAGAATGCATCCTACTTACTCTATATTGATTAATGGTGTTCTAATATGATTCATTAACGGTATTAAGGGTATAAGACAAGGAGATCCATTATTTCTGCATCTTTTTGCTATTGTTGGGGAATACTTCACATTACAAATGTCAAAACACAATCATCCAACCAATCTATGGAATTCAACCTAAAATCACACATTTCTTATATGTTGATGACCTATTGGTATGTATAAAAGCTAACAGAAATGTTGCAAAAGGTGTTAGAGAAATTTTCCAGAAATTAGAAAGACCTGCATGGTCAAAGGTCAATGAAATGAAGACCAAATGTAAAGATATTGTCTTCCAATCTTTGAGTGTAAAGGAAGGTCAACTGCCAGTCAAGTATCTTGGAGTTCCTCTATCATCTAATATAATTATAGATAGGGAGTATAGTGAAATAATTACAAAAAATAAGAATAAATTGCAAGGTTGGAATGCAAATCTTTTGTATTTTGTAGCCAAAATAGAATTGTTGCACACTATCATGACTTCCATGGTTAGATTTTGGTTGCAAACGTTCCAGATTCCAAATGTATCAATTGAAATAACTAAAAGTGCATGTGCTTATTTCATAAGGAAAGGAGTGATGCATAAAATTGTTAGGATTTCAATATACTTTAGGCTATATTCATCATGAAACCATTGTGTTTCAATATACTTTAGGCTATAATAATATACGAGCAGAAGCCAGTTGCTTTACGCATAATGAAAAATATTGTGTTTTATCTGAGATCTCGCCCGATTTGATAAATCGTGAATGAAATTTTCAAGACGAAACACAATCGCATTTCGAGATTTAAAATCTTTGTTAAAACATTGAAATAATTACTGAAATGTGTAAAGTTCAAATATTGATAGTGACATATATCCTCTTTTTCAAATATCCATGTGCGTACAATCCTTGGTGACTTTGGAGTAAAATTCTGCTTTAGGTATTTTTAGAAAAGGAAAGCAAAAAAAAGATGACCGCAACTAAATTAAAATAGAAGAAGACATTTCTCAAATAAATTACCCCATTGTTTGTTCATACTTCACAGTCGACATTTATAACAACAATTATAAACAGTCACATGAGATGATACTCTACAATTTTGATTCAATTGACTATAAGAAAACTAACCATCCATAAATATTTTAATATCAATTTCACAAAATGAAGTAGTTAGGTGACAAACTAAATAAAGCAAGATCTTACTATAATAAGCTCTTACCCAAAATATAGCTTCAATATGACAAACACAAAACATCATTCCAATGGATACACTATCACTATGAGAAAAGAACCTTTACATTTACAAAGATTAACACCATGTTATGAATAAATCATCTAACCGTAGAACAAGACAAAACTAAAGGGAAAAGGTTGATGTTCAGCGAAATATATTGTTCTTAGAAACACTTAACATGATCAAACAAACCAATCAACCATTGTAGCTAATCAAGAAACAACCACAATTACCAAAGACATGATCAAACAAAAGGTAAAATGTTGAATAAACAAAATCATATAATATGTGGAATAATTTTGGATTCAAACCAAACATACAATTATGAATTATATGTTTATTCTATCGATCAACAAAATGATAAGTTAAGTACGTTGAAAAAGATAATATATATTTTTGTTATTTACATGAAATTATCATTGGGTACAATGTACATAAAACCAAAAATAAAACGGTCTGGATATAGAAAAAGAAAAAAACTAAAGAAAGATTCAACCAAAATTGAAATGAACACATATACTGCATATAATCAACAAACAATGTAACTAGGAAACAAAAAAAATCTAATAAACTCAATGGTAAAAATGAAGTTATCATATCAACATGATAAGACGAATCAAAATAATCTCATAAAAAGAAAAAGAAAAATATAACTACGGCAATTTTCACAAGTTTTAGGCTCATAGTGGCTCAATGACTCATACTTACGTGATTCAAGTGATTTGGTTATTAACATATGATTAAGTGATTCAAACAAAACCAAACACATAAAAAAGAAAACAGGAAACATAACACTATATTTATTATACTCTGAAAACATTTACAAACAAGCAATCACTCATACTTCACTTTCAAAACCTAATTTAACATATATATTTTACGTTTTAGATCGCTATCATCTATGCTAATCTTTTAAAAATCTTTTGAATGTAAATAACTTGCTCGATGGCATCACAAAACCCAATTTAACAAACAAAAAAATCAATCTTTTATGGTTATGCATAAATCACGTTAATCATTTTTCTCATTAAACTGCAGATCCACAATAATTTTTTAGAATATTTGAAACATATACCACCACAACCTTAATGCAAACAATTATAAACTAAGTAAGATATTCAAAAAAACGACTGTTAATTTAATTTAAAAGTCTCCAAAAAACCTTAAATTCATGCACGTTTGAAATTAATGTCGTTGCTTAAGAGTTTTACCACTTAGACTTATTTTAAAAAAAATACTGTTCAAAATTAAAACGATTTAAGCATAGATAAAAGTAAATTGATATTATATGATTTATATTACAAAAATAAAAAAGAAAAATTCTATTTATCAAGGTTATGTCCAAGAAAGATTTTTTTACAAATGAAATCAAATATTAATCCATTTTCGACTTTTCCATAGAAACCTAACAATTAAAAAGATTTCATGGTATTTGATAAAGAATTTGAAATAGAAATTAAATTTTTTTATTTATTAAACTTTCAATAAAAAAGTGATTTTTTAATATAAGCACTTTACTCAAAAAGTTCCTAAGTATGCTTAAGAAAATTCAAATATATCCAAATAAAAAATGAGTTCGATAAAAATACTAGGTTTCGGGAAATTTTCATAAACTTCTAAAATATACCATTTCTTTTAGAATCTTTGCTTGCCAAAAAATATAGGTTATTACTAGTGTATTTTTGAACTAAAGTTTCAAACTGAAATTGCAGTTGCAAACTGCAGCTTTGAACTTTAGTTGCAAGCTGCAGTTTTTAACTGCTGCTGCAAAATTTCACGATTTAATATTCTTATTTCCCTTTTTATATTTTTGGCTTTTCAACTTCACTTGAGTAGAAAAAATAAAGTTACCAACATACGCTGAAATGTGGTATATTTTACAACAGGGAAAAGACACCTAATTTTCTTCCATAAGCAAACACAGTACAGAAATGATGCCCTTAGCTGCCATATGCTGAAATGAGGATGCAAAACACATTTTGAATTTTCTTTAAAGCATAAAAAACAAATTTAAATATGTCTGTTGTTGTATTCCTAAAATAATATGGTATTAAACCAAATTTATCACCACCTTTTTTCATACCTTGAGCCATTTCATTCGTACTTTACCCAAATGAACAAAATCAACAACCATCGATTTACAGGAATAACTATCGATTTACAAAATCAACAAATCGACAATCAAAATAAGAACAAAATAAAAACTAAAATCGAGCGTCACCTCAAATTCAATTACGCAGCACCTCTTCAAATAACTGTCGAATTATATGAAAAGTCAAATGCCAATAGCAACACAATGATTGAAACAGCAGAGCGCGACGTCGATTGAAGTACCGGAGCAATGCGTTATGAGCGGCGGCTTATTTTTTTGGGTAAAAAATGAAAATGGTGGAGGGAAGTGAATATATAGGGCGTTGTTAGCTTGTGAGCGTAATTACCTGAAAGGAGGGAAAAGAAATATTTAGGCGGGGTTTATTTTTTTCCCCGAAAACAAAGCGTTACGTGTGTACTACATAGAAGTTGACTAAAATAATAAAGAGTTGAACTATATTAATAACGCTTTGCAATATCGAGCTATCTATTGGCACAATAAATAGCAAATTTTGTTGTAGTGATACCATGTGCATTGGTTTCGACCTGGTCATGGGCGAAGGTATAACGTCGAAAGCTTGCAGATGGAAGTGGTGAAGTGGTAAATTTTAAAAAAACTGTTTTGTATCCTTTTAAAGTAATTGCTTTCCAATTAACATGCCTTATTTGTCAAAACGTCTAAGGCCTTCCCTTCAGCAGTAATTCCTGATAAAATTACGTGATAAGAGAGAAACAAGGGAGAGTAAATTTGTTGTTTTCTTATAAACACTCAAGTATGTGAAAAGAAGCAAACAACAACAACCATCTTATTCTTGCTGCTTTTATAACCACTAATTATAAAAGCATTTGTCGTATGCATTTCTAAAGTTTATCCACTTGTTCTTTTAATTTTATTGCCTTCCAGCATAGTGTATGGTTAGAAGATGCATTTGATAGAGCAAAGCAACTTTATATGTACTATTATCGACCCATCCATAAAAGTTTAGAGCACAAAACTACATACAAGATTATGGAAGCAATGTAGATGCACACAAATTTTGTGTCAAAAACAAGTCAGCACATGCAAATACGCATGTCCTACTGTATAATAAAAAAACATACGGTGATAAGGAAACACAACAGATATGAAAGGTGTTCTACCAATTAAAGTGATAAACAGTTCAGGAAAAACAAAATGGATAATTTGCAAGGTACGTGTATATCAGTATCACAATACTTAAATATTTACCTCTTTGGTGTTGTAGTTGGCCAAACTGAATGTCAATGAATCTCGTTATGCAAACTGCTAGACTTTGAGCTTGTTGCAAATGCCAAATTAGGATGTGGTATCTGCACATGCACATGACCAATTTAAATATAATTGGTTCAGACTGATTGTGAGAGTATACTAGATCAAGTTGGAGACTAGTAATAGCATGATAATTGAAATTTTATTGTCACCATAATACTCTTAGATTTAAATACAAACTGGGCGTATAAATGCGAAACCATAATTCACATTCTCTTGGTTGTGCATCTCTTTCTGCCTAAAGTTTCAAAAGAATAGGTCCAAAAGAAAGAATTTAAGAATGAACAGAGTCTTGCTACACATGCCTAGACAGCTTTACATATATGAAAATATCCATACGCAATAGATAAATTAGATCCTGCAGAAATAAGAACAAGCACGAATGCAAACTAAAACATAATTGGTTACTTCCTACCCTTAAGTTGGTCATACTATTCTTTTCCCTGTATATAACTGGAATTCGTTACCTTTTAGATAATAAAAAGAAAATAATATTAAATATCTGTGTCTTTTAAGATTCTAATTTGATAAGGGGAAAACTACAATATTAGTCTTGAGCTGTTAAGTTGACAGAAGATTATTTTGCCTTGAGAAATCCAAAGCTGCAGACCAGGCGGCTACAATGGAGCATGGAAATGAGAAAACCTATAGGTTCAAAATCCTAAATTTATAGTTCTGCCTACTTTTTATCCTCACTCGGTTGATTTATCGACTCCGCTTACTAACTCATATTTTAAAACAATCGATTCAGTGTTGATGGAGGAGGAGCATCTGCTGTCATTAGGGTGGAACTGAATGTGAAAATGACAATACAGGCTATCCCCGGCTCTGGCCCCTCCCCCACCCCCATCTTGGCATCACTATCCTCGGATTTATCCTCAGCACGTCTCCTACCCTAAACGCCCTTAACCTTTTCAACCTCCCACTCTTCACATACCCATCTCAATTTATGAAGAATTAATTCATGAAAATAGTTAAAATAATTGTTACGTATGAAGAATTAATTCATGCAAATCAACGAAAATACCCAACTCAAATTTGTACATACATACCTTGTTAAGTTTATACCTAAAAAACCAATAATCAAAATACTCAACTAAATTTCTTTCGTGTTCTACATGGTGACTCAGAAGCAATGGGTTTAAATAAAATACCCAACAGAAGAAGCAAATTTTACAGAATATGCATTACCCAAAATCGTCGAGAACGAAACCAGGGTTTGGCCTATTGAGATCGGGATAGTTGCAATCGAAGATGAGAAAGCTGGGGCATGAAATTTGCAACGAAATTGACTTTCTAGCGAGTTGCGTAGTTGCGATAATTAAAAGAGGAGGACGAGAAAGATTGGTGGGAAATGAAATTTGAGGAGGTAAATAGGAAAAAAGAAATGAAAAGAACCCGCTTATAGTTTTTTATTCCATACGTTCTAAGTGAAAATGTACAGCGTTCAAGATATTGGTTATTTTGGCACATTTCTTTGTTAAGTTTCAAAATTCACCAAAAGCCCTTCACTAAATTTCAGTGTAAATTAGATCCTTGTTTTTTATTCACGGTTATTGCAGAGGTGGAAAATAGGCTCAAGGACAAACTTTGAAAAAAATTTAGACTGAAGGACCGAAGTTTCAAATGTGGCCTGAAGGACAAACTTTGAAAGAAAATTAGGTTGAAAGACGATGCTAAATGCAACTAGCATTTTATACAGTCTAAACACTGGACATGATGCTAGTTTATGTCCAGTGTTTAGACTGTATAAAATGCTAGTTGTATTTAGCATCGTCCTTCAGCCTAATTTTCTTTCAAAGTTTGTCCTTCAGCTTCAGCCTAATTTTTTTTCAAAGTTTGTCCTTGAGCCTAATTCCCTCTATTGCAGAGCATGATGCAACATTTCATAAAAGTTGCTGACATTTCCGCAACTTTTCTGTACACTGTGAACATAATGTATGAAAGTTGTTTAAATATCAGCACTTATTTATAAAAGTTGCTGACGTTTCAGCAACATTTATGTACCTGTGAACACAGTTTATGAAAGTTGCTGAAATATCAGTACTTATTTATAAAAGTTGCTGACATTTCGGCAATAATTTTTCTTTGTTTTTACGATGAAACTTTGACAGGGAAAGTTGCTGAAATATCAGCACTTATTTATAAAAGCTGCTGACATTTCAGCAATAATTTTTCTTCGTTTTCAGAAAGCAGGGACCCGCTTTACAATGAAACTTTGACGGAGACCCGCTTTACAATATGAAAGTACGATAGGGATGCCTCCCTAATTTCCACTTTAATATTAACACATGCCTAAACAGGAAATGTACAACGTTTTGTACTCTAAAGGTTTTATTCTATATGGATATAATAGCATTACAGGTGGAAACGCTATGATTGAGTGCTATAAATAACCTATTTTCTTGCAGTGAACCTATATGGAGCAACATAAATCATCAACAAGTACATACACCTATTTGAACAATTATATCATGGCATATTACTCGCAAAAGAAATTTGGATCTTAACTAGAAACGGAAACTAATAAAAATGAGATGTAAATCTTTTATTCACCTTAGCTCAGGGTTTAGAATGTTGAGATTTTGCCCTTGGCGTATTCCTTCTACTTACTCCATTTTAATTCACTTTGGCTTATAGGTTAACTAAGACACGGCTACCTTATGGTTATACAAAACTTAATCTCTTGACCATTTACATTATTTCATTTAATTTATCTAATTAAACATCCTAAATAATGTCAATCAAAATTAGGGTCATTACAACAAGCCTAATGATTATGCTCAACCATTTATTGGTCGAAAATGACATGCGACACAAAATGTTGGTTGTTTGCGCATTTGATATGACATTTACATATGCAGTGGTTGGTTAGGAAGGAATTGCACGTGACAATAGAGTTTTTAATTTAGTGATAAATGATAAGAAATCAAACTTTCCATCATTCACAAGGACGGTACTATTTAGGTTACAAAGGGTATCGGGTATCCTCCAATAGGAGGTTATATACCCCCTTATTGAAATGAAAGATGTCATAATGCAGATTTTCGTGGAAGTCAAAACCAACCAAAAAAAAGTGAGATTTTCAATTTCTTTCATTATGCATGATAATTAAAGAAACATTTGAAATACGAAAGAGAAAATTTACGATATTAAATAATATGATTACTTTCTAATTTCTGATCAAAAAAATTTACAATATTAAATAATATTAAAAAACTATTCATAATTAATAATAATTAATACAATACAAATATCCATTTCAATATTTCTTTCGTACCTAAAAAATGCATTGCCCTTTCGTGCATTTACTCCTTTCATTGGACAAAAATTGCATCCGTATATTAAGCATGTATATCACACATATTCATGTATACAAACACACACAAAGTCAAGGGAGTATGACTTTTTTGCAAGTCGAGAAGGATTATATGGGTTTTTCAGTGCATTGTTAAAAAGACTTTAATTTGGGATAGGTTGGACAAATTTTAAATGGACTCCTCCTAAAAAAAACTATTACAGAGACTTTATCCGAATAAAATGGTTTACAGTTTTACCGCTAGCACAAAGCAAAATTCGACAACTCTCATCGAAAAACGAGAAAAAATCGACGATGGCTCACCAAGTTATTTCGACGAGGATTTATTGAAAAAAAGTGAGAAAACAATCATTAATCACTCAAAAAATGTGAGTAGTTACAGATTTATTATTATTATTATTCTTTGTTAGAAGGAGGGGGAAAAAATTTATACGTCCCTAACAATTTTTTGAAAAAAAACAACCTACTTAAATCCAATTATTATTACGAGTGTAATGGCACGCGCTTCACGCGTGAATTGTTTTTCTTATAAATTGTATATGTTTAAATCAGTCAAAAAAATAATTTTTTATTTTCAAGTGATATTTTGTAAAGAAATACTTTGAATCTGTAAAGAAGGTTTAATTTTTGATCCTATTTTTAGAAGCGTCTTGAATTTTAAAGTTGTATAGTTATTAGATCCTACTTTTATGGGCATTTGAATTTGTAAAAGAAATTTAATATTATATCATATTTTCATGTAATTAAGATTGGATAATATATAGAGGTGTATTTTTGATAGTTCACATTGATACCAAAAAAGTGTGACACCAAAGCTATTACAACTATTATTAAAGATGATGATTATTATTATTATTATTCATCAAAATTCCAATTTTTTACGGAGCATTTCCAGGCTTCATTTTGGTCAATCTGAAAATACCTCTTCTTCATTCAATCATATCTCACTTAAATCAATTCGAAATCATGTGACTCTTTTTCTTTACTTCAAGAGAAATGAATTTATAACAACTTTTAAGTTAGCAACTTTTTCAAATTTTGAGAGTAAGAGGGTCAAAAATCAAAGAGAAGTTGACCTATTTTTGAGATCCAGTTTTGAGAATTCAAGGTCAAAGCTCCACCACTTCTTCTCTATACTTTCGGCCAACCTCCATCTCAAGCCTTGTCCGAGCACTTAGGAGGAAGGAGGAATTGATGTTTATTTTGGTTTGGTTTCGAAGCATGGTACGAAGTATGGTTTAGATCTTAAGTTCTTTGCCTTAATGTTTGACGGAGTGGAATCCAAAGTGAGTTATTTCTTCCTTAAGTTCATTGAAACCATTGCTAAGTTGAAGGAACTTTAAGTGTTAAGTGTTGTTTGAATACCCTTGTTGAATGCTTGTTTACTTTGTTTCCTAAAACAATGTTTGATTTTCTTGTTTGACTATGTTTGGATGGTTAATTAAGTATTTTAAAATTTAGAAGTTAAATACTTAATGGGGTATGCGGAAACGACTAGTACACGTGTTTCGTTTTTGAGATCCAAGAAGACCTGTGCGAGGGAAGAAAATGTCGGAGGAAAAGCATGGATGCTCCAGAATAAATATGAAACCGTTTTAACCCAAGATAAAATAAAATATGTTATAAATATTTGATAGAATAAAGCATTGATTATCATTTATTATTGTGTTTATTTCATTGATTGATTGTTTGGACCGGGCTCAGCCAGTTTATGAGCACTATTATTATTTACTGACTGTTGACTGTGCTCGACTAGTTTATGATAAATTAATTATCCACATGCATGGGCTTGACAGAAAATAATTGTAGGCTAACACCTTGTGCTTTATTTTACGATTTGACTATAAGATGTTTAGCGATAATATTTGGTTCATTTCAATTTAACGAATTGTCACTACGCCATAGATGACCTTCTGCAACATTTTTGCAAGGTGTTGCTAACTAAAATGTTGCGACAGCTATAAAATTTTGGTCCTACTGCAACGTTGTATTTTTGGTGTTACCTTAGCCATAAAAATGTGTTGCTCTAGCTAAACAAGTGTAACACGATGCAACATTTTTATATAGTGTTGCCATAGATATATTCTAATTAAAAAAATTTAAAAAAAATTTACACCTCAGCGATCCACGCCACCATTTAAAACAAAATCTCAACCGTCGATTCACACCATCGATCCACACCTTACCAATTTCCATTTCCCGCCTTACTTTTCTTTCTCATTCCTCTCTCTGTGAAAACTAGGGCACGCGATTTTTCTTTCTCGTTCCTCTCTGTGAAAACTAGGGCACGCGATTCCAGTTGCTTTGATGCTCTGATTGATCGAATCTAGTGTAAGAAACGTTCCTGGTAGCTTGCTCCTTCATTCTCCTTGATTGATTGCTCGAATTGCTTTGACTTCGTCGTCGGGTGCGATGTGATATTATTTGGTATGTTTTCTGCCTTCTGCTTTACTTGATTATTCTCAATTTTGGTTACACTCGCACGCTTTTGCCGATGATGAATTGGGATTTATTTATAGGCTTTATTTTCTATAATCTCGAGTTTAATCTTTCTGTTGGACTTTGAGAAATCTGGTATGTTGGATTGCGATGATGTATTGGTATGTTGGATTTTGGTCCACTGGCTTGATTTTGCTTTGCCGATGATGAATTGCGATGTGATATTATTTGGTATGTTGGATTTTGGTTCACTAGCTTGTTTTTGATTTCTGATCTGAGCTTGTTAGCTCCTTCTGCTGCATTTGTTAAACCAGAACTTGAACCTTTGTTAAACTTGTTCACATACCTTTGTACCTTGCTGCATTTGTTAAACCAGAACTTGAAGTATTTGTATTCTGCTGTCCTCTTGAAAACTGCTTCACTTGAAAACTTCTGCATTTTTGAAAATCAGAACTTTGAAAGTGATCTTTGGTTTTATTAAACTGTTGACTAATCTGAACATTGAGTTTTGGTTTCCACGATATATACAAACATATGTGTGTTGAGCTTTGTTGGTTTTGCTTGGTCTGGACTGAACTAGTACCATGCTAACCTTGTTCTTTAACATGAACTAATGCTCCAAGTCCTCTGTATATCATATTACTGCCTATGTTTCTCTTGTACATGCCTGATGCATTCGCTGTTTTTGCTTGATGGGCTTCCTATGTGTACTGCTGTGTTTCTTGCACTAGCTTGTCTACATTTTGCTGAACCTGGTTCTTGTTTATTTTGTTGGTTGCTTGGCCCTGAGTTGAATCCAGTCGATGACTCGGGTTTGACCTTGTGCCGTGTCCATTTTTTTTGGCTTGTC
Organism: Allium cepa; assembly: GCA_030765085.1. Classification (NCBI taxonomy): domain Eukaryota; kingdom Viridiplantae; phylum Streptophyta; class Magnoliopsida; order Asparagales; family Amaryllidaceae; genus Allium; species Allium cepa. Next base: position 844,068,304 of record CM060928.1, on the reverse strand, counting down.
TACATATCTGGCTGCACTTGAGTATGAACTTGCACTTGAGTAGTTGCACTTGAGTAGTTTCTTGTACCAAGCCTTATGATGCATGTATGTTCATCCATGTACATGCATTTCTTGGTCATGTTATGTTGTTTGCTGTGTTAAGTACTACTTTGTGCACTTGGCTTCTCCTTTGTGCATTTTTGCCTGAACTGTTGCTTGCTGTCTTCCATACTGTCTTGTATCCATGTGTTGCATTCATGTTTGGCTTATGCACTTGTGAACAGCTGACTTGTGCATTCACAGGTTGTCTGTGCAAATATTTGGTCCCTGTCAGAAAAAAATATGAAAAGAAACAACCCAAATATCTGAGGCAAATAATATAACAAAAATATTTTCATTTTCTGTTCGAGTTAAATATTATTTTCCAGATTACTGCTTTTGAATTATATGTGACAGGTATTGAAGACTGGACAGCTGGATACAAGCTTGAAGACAGAGTCAAATCAAATGTGCTTGAGCTTGAAGACTGGACCCGCTACTCGGCTCGCCTTCGGCTCGGCACTCGGCTCGTCACATATTTGTCAGTGTCGGTGTCTGTATAAATTGAAACTGCATATGTAATGAGTGAACTGAGTGATGTAGTGAGGAATATCTATATATGTGAATATCAGTGTTATATATCATTGAATTGTAAAATAGCGGAGTCAGGAATTTGTACTATTTCAAATGTTGAAATAAAATATTTATTTAAATAAATTACTTTTTGAATATCAAATTCTGTGCAATAGCATTTTATTAAATAAATATTTATTTCTATTAAAAAATCAAATATGCTCTACATTGTGGGCCCCACAAATTCAGAAAGTTAATATCTATAACAACATTTTGGAATGTTGCTACAGACACATATGGATGTTGCTATAGACCCAAATATGGTTCTATTGCAACAATATTACTTATGTTGCCTTAGATAGTCAAAATGTTGCCTTTGAGGTCTAAAGCAACGGCAAAAATTGCATCATCCGAAAAGTGTTGCCATAGACTTATGGCAACATTTTTTGGGCCTGACCCAACATTTTTTTTGTGTTGCAGAAGGTCATTTATGGCGTAGTGTGTTTTGAAAGTTGGTTTTCATAAATGAAGTTTACTAAATGTTAAAGAAAGAGAAATATTTGGAAATGAATATTTTGAAGTTATATTATATAAAAGTGATTTATATAAATAATGGTTTTATAAAAATGTTTTATAAAATAGAAAGAATTTCGAGGACTAAACCCGATGGTTTTAAGATGATTTTTGAAAAGACTTAGAAATGGAAATTATTATATATTCGAAGTAATTGTAATTATTAGTGCAAATGATTTTGCCACTTCAGGATATAAAGTGATTTGGTATGTTACCAAAGATTCGGGTAACCAGTATCTACGGAACGCATGGGCAAAGGAGTTGTAGATGTTCTGTAGCCTTGGTGTAGTCCGCTCTTGGAATAAAGGAATGCACCGGTCTATTATTTATTCAGAACGCTAGGCCCTGGGGCCTAGTTATGGCTAGAAAACCTCTCGAGATTTGGTAGCATGTAGTTTTGTATGCTTGTATATGGGTATCGTTTCAAAAGGTGATTTCTTTTCAAATCCTGAAATAAAGGACTGGTTTGAATATATATGTATAGACACACACACACACACACACACACATATATATATACATATACATATACATATATACATACATATATATATATATATATACATATATATATCAAAAGTTTTGAAATAAGAATTCGGGAATAAAATCCAAAGAGTTCATTTCCATAAAGTTAATTGGATTTTGAAAATCTAAAATTGAAGATCAAACCTAAGTGGGTAGTTTTTGAAATTGCATATTGTTTGTTGCATCGTAGGCTCCATGAGTCCCATTTGTGGTAGGAGAATTACGTTGGCTTGATCCTGTATCCAATTGGGCATTCAATTAGATAGGGGAACACAGGCAGTCGCAAGTGGTAGTGATGCAACACCAGTAATAATATAATATTTTTCTGTTTATTGTTTGCTATATATCGTATATTGATATATTTTTTCTCCTTACTATTTTATTCCGCATTTGCATATTTATTGAATTTGCAAGAATGGCTACCGTTGTCTCTCTCATTAGAGTTGTGCAGCGGTAGATTTATTTTTATTTGTACTTGTTACGTATTAAAACACAACTAGTAGATTAAATTGATTACTCTAATGACTTATGCAATATTATATCATATACATTTAATAATGTTGATATTTATTAGATATTGTGCATTAAGTTGGTAGTTTTCATTCGTAATTTTAGAACGGACGGTTTTTTTCAGCAATTTGGACTGGTCCGAAAACCATGGTCATTACAATTAAAATTCGTTGATAAAGGGTATCCTTTGATAGAAGGTTATATATCCCATTATTGAAATGAAAAACACCAAGTCAAAATGAACAAAAAAAAAGAGATTTTCATTTTCTTTCATTTTGCATAATAATTAAAGGAACATTCGAAACACGGAAGAGAAAATTTACGATATAAAATAATATGATGACTTTCTAAATTTTTGATTCAAGTACAAGTGGTTGTTTCTACAATGATCATTCACAACTTCTTACTTAAGTACAACAGTGGAGATTCTGGCTTCATGACATCGGACAATGATCCCGATCCTATTCCGAATGAATCTTGAAGAATGCTACGAACTTCATGCTACTAGTATTAGAGAGAATGAATTAGTTCAAAGGATTGTGGAAAATAATATATCGTTGGTTCAAGATAACAAAAGGGATGAGCTAATTGTTGCAGGGCTTCGCTGCATTGTCTTCATATCGCATTTATATTTACTATTCTGTATTTTATTGACTGAAAATGTATTTTAATTCTACGTTATTGTATCTGCTCTGATTTATCTGTTATTATAAACCGTACCATCTTTGTTATCGTTTGTCACACTTTATGTTAATATTAATTAATTAAAAAATAATCATAACTAATAATTATTATTGCAGTACAAATACCATTTCAAATGTTTCTTTCATACTTAAGTATGTGTTATCCTTTCGCAAACTTACTTATTTCGCTAGACACGAAAAATACATCCTTATGTTGAACATGAATATCACACACATTTATGTATACAAACACACACAAAAGTCGATGGAGTAGGACTTTTAGGCAAGTCAAGAAGGATTATGTAGATTTTTCATATCATTGTTGAAGAGACTTTATTTTTGAACAGGGAGGACAGATTTTAAGTGGACTCCTCCTAGAAAAAAATTGTTATGGAGACTTTATCCAAATAAAATGGTTTACAATTTTACCTCTAGCGCATAGCAAAAATTGGCAACTCTCATTGAAAAAATAGAAAAAAATCGACGATTGCTCACCGGGCTATTTCGATGGGGTTTTATCGAAAAAAAGTTAAAACGCAATTATTAATCACTCAAAAAATGCGAGTAGTTACAGATTTTGTTTACATTATTTTTTGTTAAAAGGAGTGGTATATTTTTTATACGCCGCTAGCAATTTATCGAAAACAAGGAAAAATAACCTACTTATCCACTTTAGTAGTCCATTTAGCAATACACGTTTTTTAGCGATCTAAACTAACATTAAAAACGTTGTTTAGGCATTTATAAAATTTTTTCTACATTTTATTAAAAAGAACGAACCTCCAATTTGTTTCCCTTCAAAAGTTATAGCCAAAATAAGATGTTAGGAAACCTAATGCTACACAACTCAATGCAAAATTCCAAACTATTTATTTATGCTTCCCTACAAAATTTTAGTTTGAAAAAAAAATTGTTGTATTAAACATGCATTCTGTATACATTTTACTTCGAAGATGTGGATCGTCACAAAGCGACGCAAACACGATCCCTACATGCATGCAGATATTTCGAAAGATGTGTTGACAGACTGCAAGCGATACAAACAGAGAAAATGAGGATAAGTTTAGCTGCCAGGTGTATGAGTGGGTATGGAATACTTTAATGCCTTTCAATTCCTTTTCCGTTTATTCGAGTCATCTTCCGAAAAACTGAAGAAAAAAAAGAAGAGAAAAATCATGTTCTCTTCTAACTTCTCTGGATTTTTACCATCGAAATCCCAATTTATTTCAGAACATGCAGTAGCAATCTAACAACTTTCAAAGAAGCAGAGAAAAGATCAAAAGGCATGATAATTTTCCATACTCGCCAGTAGGAGCATTCCAAACAAAACCAAACCGCATAGAAAGAATGACACAATCATCTTTTTTTCATGAAAATTTCTAGTTACCCTAGGAACTATTTACAAACAAAACCAAAAATGCTAAACATGGAAAACATTAGAAAAGGGAAAGCTTGATATTCTCACAGAATAACGAAAAATCATAGCTGAATAGAAGACTACTACAAACAAACGACCAGTAAGCTCAGTACAGTTTCGAACTATTTATGGCCAAGCCAAGCATAACCGATTACTACACCTAAACAGATCAGAGAATTAGATCTGCACACACATATTACATTCTAATGGTCTTAATTAATTTTCCCATCACTGACCCTCTCCTTTCGAAGCATCCTTAATCTCATCCCCAGCATCCTCCTGTATATAAACACCAAGATTATGAATAGAGGCTTCTTTAACTTATGTACTGTAAGCCATATGCAACTGGATTATGAATAGAGGCTTCTTTAACTTATGTACTGTAAGCCATAAACACCAAGATTATGAATAGAGGCTTCTTTAACTTATGTACTGTAAGCCATATGCAACTGGATCCAGAAGGGAAAAAAGTTAATAGAGGCCTTAATTTCATCGGTTGTATTGCTAGTGTAGATTCATATACAGAGAAAAATATTTAAGATAAACTATAAGTGTCCCTAATCTCATATTATCAATTTCTCCTACCGTACATATATTTCAGGCGAAGTGGTGTAATAATACAAAAACAATAGTGATATACAGGGACATACTGTAATGTCTGAGGTCCATAGAGTCAAGTTGTCACGTAGAAGTTGCATGATCAATGTGCTGTCCTTGTATGATTCCTCGCCTAAACTGTCTAGTTCGGAAATGGCTTCGTCGAACGCCTGCATGTTATAGAACATATGGTGTATTAAATTAAGACATTGTAAGTCTTGCATAACTATCGTTCGAAGATGAATGCATGTCTTGTACTTATATCACACAATTTTAGCACACTGATATCCAGTAGAGATAATGGTAATACCATTATTTTACATTGACAAAGAATATGAAAACTGTACCTGTTTAGCAAGGTTACAGGCACGGTCGGGTGAGTTAAGAATCTCATAGTAGAACACTGAAAAATTGAGAGCTAATCCCAACCTTATGGGATGGGTTGGAGGCATCTCAGCTAGAGCAATATCCTACGGAAAAGAAACGATAATATGACCCAAGGTAATATTCCATACCCAATTATAAAAATATCAGATAATGATGACAAGCTTAACAATATACAGTTGCATATGGCATCACAGAGGGGCAAATACAAATATGATCTAATATCATGTTTGAAGATCGGTATGACAGAGAAAAAATAAAAAGCAGGTGAATAATACAGTAATTTTGTTCTATAAAAGCACAATGAGTCAGGAATCTTAATATCATGCTAAATTTTCAAAATAGAGTCAACTCAATTACAATTCTATTTTCAACTACAGTTCGAAAAACCAAGGCTGTTATGGTAATGGTTATCGTTCCCATTTCGCAAATACCGTTACCGTACCGTTTTCATTGGTAAGCAAAAATTGCTTACTTTTACCGTTACCGATCGATTGATATAATCTGGTAGCCGTTACACTGGTAATGGTAAATTATCATTTGTCCAAAAAATTATGTAAGGTGACATGTTTTCACACTATAACGCATATTCATTATACTATTTGTAGTGTTACCTAATAAAAAACATAAATGAGAAACAAAAGAAGTGTATTTGGCATTATTTCACTTTATTACAGAACTAAATTTAATCATTTGTTTGATTCAATGCTTGTAATAAAATATATCACATGAATATACATGATTTTAAATTGACTGGTAAAAATTTTACCACTGATTTTGAAGAAATATTACCGAGAATTTACCGTTACCATCCGATTAAATTAATACACTGATTTCAATCAAAAATTGATAACCAATTGACTGATAATGGTAAATCCAAAATTACCATGACAACCTCACAAAAAACGGTTTAATTTTATTTTCAGTTACAGTTCGAAACATAAATAAAAATCGTAGAGGAATATACTTAATTGAATTTACGATTCCAAATTTATTGTTTCCAAACAAAATAAAGATGGCAAAAGAAAAAAAAAAATCAGGTTTAAGCTCAAGCATTAAAACCAGTTTCAATATACAAATTATAACTATGAAAGAAGAACTGAAGTTTCCATGTCGTTTAGTAACAGCCAACAATGAGCATAATTCTAGTACATATGAAAACACACATTAAAATATCAATTCTTTGAATCTTCTATTCACGATTTAAATCCGGTTTTGATCTAAAAATTAAATTTTATGAATTACGATTTGAATCCATTATGAAAACCTTGCAAATGAGGTTATCACTGGTCATTAACCATGATAAAGTAAATTTGCCAAACCTGGGCAGATTTATAAGCAGTTAGGGTGTTCTCAGCTGCCTCTTTCCTCTCATCACCACTCTTAAACTCAGCAAGGTACCTGAAAGGCAAGAAAAAAATTATCATACCCCAACTAGCTCATAATCATTTTATTCATATTTGAAGTGAATATGCATCACAGATTTTTACAATTATATCTTTCATCCTCAATTTCATGTATGAGGCAGAGAGATCTAACTGTAATAATCTGTGGTATGACACATTTAATTTTCTTCTGTGTTATACATTCATATACCTCATGGAACTAGTACTGCTATCAAAATTAGGCTTCACCTGTAATAATCTCCCTTCATTTTGAGATAGAAAACCTTAGACTCGGCAGCAGTGGAAGAAGGAACGAGGTGAGTTTCCAAGAGCTTCAGAATACCATCACAAATCTTGCTGAGTTCAACCTCGACATTGCCACGGTACTCCTTGATCATCTTCACATGGTCCTCATTTCCACGGCTCTCCTCCTTTTGCTCTATGGAGGAGATTATGCGCCATGAGGCTCTGCGTGCTCCAATCACATTTTTGTATGCAACAGACAGAAGGTTGCGTTCCTCAACAGATAGCTCTTCACTGTTTACGGTCTTTGCAACCTTTTCCATAAATTCAACCATCTCTTCATATCGCTCTGCCTGTTCTGCCAACTTGGCCATGTATATGTTCTCTTCACGGGTTGCTTCGACTGGAGACATTTTTTTCTATTTTCTTTGGTGACCACCAAACACCAGCTGATTTGTGATGCAAGTAATAAATTTATTTAACTATATAGTAGGTATGTCAATGGCTGATTAGTACAAAATTGTACTTGTGAAATGAAATTCGGTGAAATTGAAGCACTGCAAGCTCATCACAGAACTGAATTTTACAAGCATTCACATGATACGATGATGAAGACAAACAAAAGCAACCATAAAGCCATACACTACCTTTTCAACTAGACATGATCATAATTCATAACAGCATAATTACCTTTTCAATCAGATATGATCACCTAGCATTCCAGAACTTCATTGAGTGCCAAAAAAATAGAAAATATTGCAATTTTATCTTTCAATGACTGGTCAATGGCATGGTGATAAAGGTCTCAATGTTTTTGACATGATATGTAATACTCGAGTATACTCATTATACAATACCCCTACGGAAGACTGCAAGAACAAACACAAATATTACAAAGGCGGAGTTGATACTTTTGTGTCAAGTACCACTAAACAGCTCTAGTTACTAGAAGATCCGGTACCATTTCAACTTAAAATACATGCAGTAGCGAAATTAAGCTGGTACAAAACAGCATAACAATAACAACAACAATAATAAGTTGGAGGGTATTTGGGTTGCTCATGATATAAAGGCCAATCCCAACAAGTTTGTTTTCTCATTCAAGTGAAGGGCTTGAGCAACAAAACAACCTAATTTGAGAGTTACCACATATGAACAAGTGGATGTTTATTTTAATAAGTGGTCGAACTCTAATACGAGCTGCCTACAAGTAAACACAATTAATTAGCGTTCTTACACTCATGTAACAATATATATATATATATATATATATATATATATATATATATATATAAGCCATTAACTGCTAATAAAGTAATAAAGGCTAAGAAATAGCTACGAATGACCAAAAAGAAAGCAACCGTTTTGAATATATATAATCGTAAGATTTCTTTTGATTCAGCAATCAGCGTTTATACAGATCTAGTAAATCCAAATGCTGCACAATAAAACTGCAGGCGCATCAATTATTAGCTACGGAAAAAATTAAGATTAGTAGTAAAGAAAAGTGAAAGTCGGGATATAGGTTTCCTTATCGCCATTCAGACGCTACAGAAAAATAAAGTGAAATCAGATCTAGATACATTCCTAGTCAATTAAATTAACAGAGAAATCGAAATATAAACTCTTAATAAATAAAGCACTAATGAAATTAGCAGGCCAATGAGAATTAAGTACGAACCTAAAAGAGGTAAAATCGGGGAAAAATCGTACCTGAAGATGAATTAGGGCAAAACGAAAATGGAGATTACTATGAAAAGATGGGGTGGGAATAAAAACTCAGCACCCAAGTGGTCAACAATCAGTAACATTTTGACACGTGGAGAATCACGTTAGTGGGTCCATATGTCACTGTTAATGCATTGGCTTGTAGTAATAAGGGTTTAACAGTTTAACTTTAGCACAGGCACTGCACTAAACTTTATACATATCTAAATTTAGTGGGTCCATACAACCTTTTAGCCAATGTCACGCAAAATTAGAGAAGGTACACTTAATTTTGAACTATTAGCATTAGATTGTGAAAGTCGCATACAAACCTATTATAAAATGAAAAATAATGACAGAATTAACTTAATTTTTTGATCTTGCTCGTAAAAATCGCTAAAAGGATGCTAGACGGTAAGCATGTAATATGATTAATCGTTTAAACGGGCATTTATCAAGGTTAATCAAAACTAGACGTTCTTGACAATTATATATTTGGATTAAAATTTATGTCGCTACACATCAAGTCGAAACTAGGTTACCCTAGAATGAGAAACCCTCCAACTTAGTTTCCATTATGTCTGTGTGCACGCACACACACATTTGAAAATCTATTTATGTTTAAAAAATCTTAAAATCATAAATAAATTTTGAGTTTTTATTAGTATGGCCGAGCATAATAGATGTGTATTAATAAACATGATGTCATACATGTATATGTATACGTGAGTACACGAGTATTAGAAATTTTACCTCTTACCGAAATGATTCTGCCGGGAGCCAGTATGCTGTTTGTTCAGAATTTCCTCTTAGAGCTGCACTGTTTTCTCCTTCACTTCAATTTGCAAAATTGAAAAGTTAGCTTCACCAATGTTAGAGGGCTAGGGATAGGCGGCTTTGACAGAGATAGTCGATAGCTCAAAAAAGTGTCGGTACATATGTTGGAGGCTATCCTATTTATAGCCAAGGGTTTGCACGCACCCTTTTCTCCACCATTCTCTCAAATCCTTAAAGACTTGGTAAAGCCCTCAAATATCCCCTATTATGGTCGGCCTTGGTGTTGACTGTACAAGGTCAAAACGCCCATTTGACTCATATGTGAATCACAGTTTAATTAATTAGATTTTAGCTCCTCAATTGATCAAACCATGGTATGACTTTTAAACAATATTCTCTTCGATTTTAAGCATGAAATAAATAAATAAATTAGTCATGATTGTTAATAGAGCATTTTATTAATTTACCGTTGATTTAAATACTTATAAAAAATTACCATTGATCGAACTCGAAAATAATAAAAATGCGGTTGTGTTAACTCTCTGGTGTGAACTTAATCCACAATCAATATTCGAACAATTTAAATATTGAAGACGGCATGGACTTTGTTGAACACAATTTGATAGAATTAGGGGTGCGCTCTAGGAATGATTATGTAATTTGTTATATAATCCTAATTTTATAAATAACCTTATTCGAAAGAAATATGTTTTTTGTTTTGTATATATTATATGTGTTTGTTATATCGTGATATAACTATGAATATTTAGCATTGAACATATATGCGTAGAAAATCTTTAGGAACAATATTTTTATTGATTGCAATTATGAATGAGTTTTTAACCATGAGTATTGGGTTGATATAAACAAAACACAACTTCTTAAATGTTCCTGGTTGAGAATTATCAAGAGAAGGATATCGATACATCCATTGAGACTAGTGTACGTAATGCTCTTTATACGATGAATAGTGATTTACTCATGACTGTCGAGGGCATTAGAAGGTCATATGCTTGTAGTTGTTTTGACCAATTACAGAACGACTCGATGAGGGTCTTCAATAGGTTATATATAACATAGTTAAAATAGAAGATCTTAGAGTAACGACGAATAATAGTCTTTTGGCTCTACGGTACTGTCGTACTTAAGTGTGTAAGCCATACTTTGATTACGGGCAACATCATGGCATATGACCATGTTACAAGTTCTTACAATTATAATTGGGTACATGTTGAAACACTTAAAAGTGACACACTACTCAAGAGAGGGTTGTTTTAAAATTAAAAGAAAGTCGTTCGTGCGCAATAAATGCAAAGGAATCCATTGAAAAACTGACATAATTGACTCTCTCCATCAATGTAGAAACTCGGTATCACCATTATTGGTAAGTCAAATTAAAGTCAAAGTATCTAGCCATGGAAAACTGGTCAATCGATAATGTTATTGGATTAAACCAAGGATTTTAAAACTGACCTACGTAATTAATAAGGATATTAATAAAAAATTGATCTTAGGCTAAACTCTATATATCTAAGTGATACAGTGATGATGAAAAGAATACATGTACAAACACTGTTACTAGGCGAGCTTAAAATTATATCAGAAATATTATTTCTTCTAAATGATATATAAACATTGAACTTGACTATATATTATACTTAAGCAAAGTCCATATAGACTTTAATATTTAAATTATTTAAATATTGATTGTGGATCGTGTTCACACCAGAAAGTTAATAAAACTGCATTGTCGGTTATTTTTGTAAAACGATCAAGGATAAATTTAATTTAAAAATGTTATAAATTAATAATAAATTGATACAAATATTATAATAATATTATGGAAAATTTTAGTTATTTATTTTAGGTTTAAAATTAGACGGAATGATGTATAAAAGTTATACGACGGTTCAATCGATTTTGAAGTTAGGAAATAATTAAACAAGAGTTGATTCAACATGAAGTTAACTCAAGTCAAAGCTATGTCTAGCTTAGGTCAGTCATATATGTAAGCTAAGAGAGGCAAAGATGTGGTATCCAAATCTAGAGAAAGACAAGGAGATGGTTGTGTGTTGATATGGCTATAAATAGTGTAGCCTTCACATAAAATAATTTATCAAAAAATTATTCTACCTCCTTGCTTGGCCGACTTTAGCTTCCACTCCCCCTTAGCGGTGCCTTTCACTTAACATTGCAAATCAAAGAGAAAGGAGAAGACCGCGGTGCTTCGACGGGAAAGGTTTTTCACCAAATTATCGACCCTCGGTTGGATTTTTAAGTTATGTTTTCAGATTTGATTTAAATTCCATATATATATATAAATCAATATTAATAAGCTTAGATTAACAAAAAACAATTTTTTTATTAATATATATATATATATATATATATATTTATATTTATATTTATATTATTATAAAATTATTTTAAATACGTATATAATTATGTGATACTTTATATATGCATAAACATAAACAAAATATTTACATGTTTAAAAGATAAAATATTTTCAAAACAATTTTTTTAAATCAAAATTCAGTTAATGGTAAAGAAAATAAAAAATACATACGAATATTTATTTTAGTAAACAAAATTTATTTTAAATATATTTTAGTAAATAAAACCATTTTAAAATTATATCATGTTTTAATATATTTTTAGCTGTCTTTATACACATATACTTATAATTTTTTTAAACATCATATTAACGATGGTTAAGAAAAATCGATACTAATTTACTTATTTAATTATATAAATGTTTAGGTCATATTATTATATATATTACATATCATATTTTACATATAATATATATATAGTTTTAATGTTCGTATTATGTATGATGATATTTTTCACCTCAAAAACACCTAGGTATTTCCAAAGTAATCATGTCGCTGAACGCTTGTGTAATTAGGAATCAACAAATTTAAGTAATTTTAAAATTGCCTTTAGAAGAGGTAATTATGCATAATGGTGCCAACTCAATTATAAGCAAAATATCCAAAATCTAATGACAAGTCATTGTCCAATTCGTCAAGAAAGATAGTATCAAAACAGAAAAAGGTGAAATCAAATACCAAAGTGACATAGAGAATTTTCGTGGTTCAGATGTTAATGAATCCTACATCCACACAGAAATATCGTTTTTTTCCTTTTTGTCTTAGTATAAACAAACAATGACAGAATTTCACTATTTTAAAAAAAGTAAAGTCTAAAAAATCCTCCCCCTTTCTTCTACTGTACCTTTTGCTTTTATAATACATAGAATTACAAGATTCGCTTTCGTCGGTTACACCTGATTCTGACCCTAAGATCTTATTACGTATCAATCATCCATCTTGCATGTTTACTATGCACAGATTGTGGAAGTGGCCTTCGGCTCTTTTAATTTCCACCTTTAGATCTTGCCACATGTCGATCATCCATATTATTGATTTACTATGCAAGGATTGCCAACGTGGTCTTCGACAACAAATAATGATTTGAGTTGGTGAATTTTGAACTTAGGCGGGATGTTTGAAATTGAAGCGAAAAAAATCAATTTTGAATAGACCATGACTTTACAATTCTGTAAAGCAGCATGCTAGTGGATCGCACACGTATGTAGATGAAACCGCAATGAGAAACTGCCTTCCATTTTAGGAAGAACTACGTCATTATCAGTACTTTAGAACTTCGCTTTAGTTTATTGGGAATTGTGTCTTCATTATGTCTAGGATAGTGTACCGTTTAACATTTGAACCACATCGACTCGTCCGAAGTTTTACTACACTATTCGATCTGAAACATCTGCAAAGCGTAGTGTTGGAGATGGTTGGAGTTGAATTATATGGCTTAGTAGAAGAGGCTGCGCTGCTATTTTGAAGAGTGATCTGTTGCATGAACTTGTTCTGAGCCGTTCTCAGCAATAGAGGACCGCGCCACCACCCTTGTCTTTGAGCTAGGTTTAATGATCTTAGGGATGAAGTTGGGATCTTTTGATTTTCCTTTGAGAAATAAGGCTCGACTCTTGGTTGTGAAGCGGTTTTACCCCACGCCTTATCCCCTCAAGTCCTTATGTTTTTAGATAGTATTTTTTAGGATTGCGTCATTGTCCCGTCAAATCAAGTTGGCGGCGCATCCCTATCATTTTGATGTTGATATAAGATGGTGATGCAGCCCTGCCACATTAAATGTTAGTTTAAGATTGCAGCGCATTCCTACTGCATGCAGTTGCTTCAAGGATGGTGTCATAGTTCTATGTCATCAATGTGCTTTTACTAGGGTTGCAGTACAATCTTTTTGCTTTTGATTTTATTTTAAGTTTGTGCTGCAGCTTTGACCCGTGAAGGCTTACCTTTTGGAACCACCGTACAACTTTTGCATTTTGTATTTGGGAGCTATGCAATTTGAAGGTTGTTCCTTAGTCCCTCCCCTTGAATGTTAGGGTTACACACACTTTTGTATCTATCTTAGGTCATAGGCATAGTATTATAGCATCAATACTATATTTTATCGAATGACACGGTTTTCATGTTTTGCCAATTTTTAAGGCCTTGGCGTGGTCCCACCTAGGCTTTGGTTTTGCTTTCTTTTCCTAGTCTATCTTCTTTCTTGTGGTGGTTCTTTTAGCATGGTGCTTGTATCAGATTATCTTAGATATAATTAGGAAAATTTAGGTGTAACACTTGCCCCTCCAAGTCCGCAGCGATCGTAGATTGAAGCAGACTTATCTCTATGTCCGTATTTTTCTATTTCATGTTACTTCCTATCTTTTCTCTTTCTTCTTTCTAAAATAAAAGGCCTTTATAGTTGTTTCACATTTAATTCCCCAGTGCATGTGTCATCCTCTTATTGGCTAATTTGCTAGAAATGATGTTACTTAGCCTTCTCGACTTTTAAGAAACTCTTATGAATCCTCTTGCTAATCTCCTCTTTCATTAATCAGTTGATGTTTTTGAGTTCTTTCATTATTTCGGTTATGTGGTTGAGATTCTAATTGAGGTAAGTATATATCCTTCCCTTTCTTCTTCTTCATTTCTTTACATGCTTTCGAAAACCCTAATCGTCAATCTCTCTTCTCCAAGAATTGCTCTTTTCCCAAACAAAAGTAAGGTCATTTTTTATAGTTTCCTTTTTCTTATATCTTAGTGGTAGCTGATATGGCATCCTTTACCATATCTTTATCATCTAAGGTAACTGAATTAGGGAAATAGTGGGTATCCTTGATCATTTTGGATTTGAGGGTTATGTTGGTAGAATATCAGAGTCTCATGAACATATTCCTACGCCCACAATTGGCTTTTCTATTTCTCCTGAGCATATTTAATATAGACTTTACCTCCCTCCTAGTCGAATTCTTCGCGAATGGATAATTGCCATTGGTATTTCCCTCATTCAACTCACTCTTATTTATTATACGCTTCTGATTGCTACATTCATTCTTTATGCCTCCTTCGTGTGAAGAACTTCAAATCTTATTTGGTATCCATAAGAGTCTTTCTGGGGTGATTTTGGGTTTAGTTACACCCAAGCAAAGAAATTGGTTCTTACATTTGTTCCCCATAAGACCCAAAATTGGAACGATCAATACTTCTCCATTTCGAATCTTGATAACTTCCCTTCTTTTTTCCAACGACATCCTAATCGTCCTATCTTTTCCGATCAAGCTACCAGTTTATACAAATCTCATAGGAAGAGCATCCTTAGCTTAGGTGAAGAAGAGAAGAAAACAAAATTATTTTTAGTGAGTCATTACTGCTGAAGTACAAATTTTTGCATACTAGGCACAACTTTTCTCACTCTATCTTTAAATTCTCTTCAACTATAGATAAACCTAGGGATATATTTCAAAAAGAAGACAATGTAGTTTATTACTTCCCTTTTTTCTTTTAAAGGCAATTACTGATCCAATTATTTTTCTACGCAGGCAAAATGGGCGATGATCTTTTGATTCATTTCTTAAGGATTCTCCAACCAAGAAGTTAGAGACGTCGAAGAAGAGGAGGAGAGAAAAGGGAAAAGAAAGACGGCGTTGAATCTTCTGGTCAGCCGTTCAAGAAACCACATACACCTCATCGTTCCCCTCTTCCTTCCTCGTAAATACTGCCTGTCTCACCTCTTCAATCATTCTACGACTCGAATACCTACTTTTTCCTTTGCCAAGGGTTCCATTACTAATCTTATTGAGAGGTTATGATGAATCACCTTGGATAGCCTATCTCACATTGCTTTTGCTCTGCAATCCTACCCCATTGCTCTTTTATTTCCTATGCTCCCCTTCTCCGAGTTTGCTATTGAACTCAAGTGGTCTTGGGCCTATGTAAGTACCTTCTTTTCATTCTTTGTTTAATGGCGATTTTCTGTACTAATCATGTCTTATTTTATGCTGCTTTTGATAGGTAGGAGCCTGAGCAGCCAAAGTTTGGAAAAAGGCAGAAGATGATCAAGTCGCATCCATTACCAAAATTTCTAAGCTTGAGCAGACCTAGTTGCAGCCACCTTTGTGAAAACTAGAATAAAAGAAGAGCTTCGAGTTCAAAGGGAGAAGGATCAGGAGGCGACGAAGGCGGCAGATTAGATCTTGGGGTTGAAAGGTCAGGAGTTAGGGGAGAAGGACAAATTGTTGAGGGAGAAGATAAAATGTTAGATGAGAAGGAGAAATGGGTAGAGAAGTTTAATGGCAACCTTGAGTGGATAACCTATCAGGAGCTTTACAAGAAGTATGCTGTAGTTAAGCATCGGTTTTTTTTCTAACTACATAGACGACACTTCCACCGAGGTTGACCTCATTTTTTTGGGTGACTATGCAAAGATTGAAAAGGCCCTCGCTTATTGTAAGGTTGAATGGGCTAATGAGCTGGCCACATAGCATGCTTTCTCTTTTGCTTCCCATGACACTTCTGTGACAAGATAAAGAAGATGTGCGGCCTAAGAAGGCTAAGGCCACCTCTAGTCCTTAAGTTCATGTAATTGCATGATCTCTTGTAAATGACCTCTTTGCTCCTTATGTAAATTAAATAGATTTGTTTCTCGGTTTTGTCGTAGCCAATTTCTTTAATTTCTTGTGTTTTGTTACATGACTACAATTGACCAGGTTATCTTCGCCCCTTTGTTCTTCATAGTCTTTTAAGGAAGTAATATTTACTAAACTCCTAGAGGAAAGCATGGAAAATCCAAGCCCAGACCGTAGATCGTCTTGGTCTTAGTGTGGTGGCAATTCACAAGCATGAAAAAGAGATAAATGAGTTATACATGCAACTTATAGAGAACAACCAAGGGTTGCTTTCCAAGATTAAATAGTTAAAGAAAAAGAAGCATTTAGTTATTTTATACTACATCG
Organism: Allium cepa; assembly: GCA_030765085.1. NCBI lineage: Eukaryota > Viridiplantae > Streptophyta > Magnoliopsida > Asparagales > Amaryllidaceae > Allium > Allium cepa. The sequence continues at coordinate 844,051,594 of CM060928.1, read as the reverse complement.
ATGGCAATATACCTTAGAGAGTGATTCCTTCCAACCGATAGTCCACACTTGGAGTGGTTAGGCTTAGGCTTAGTAATTTAAATAAGGAGTGAGCGTAGTGTATTACTATTAATTTTGTACGTGAATTCATTACATTCCCATATATAAAATTGGTCTTTATGTGATATATTTTTCATAGCTTTATGTGGCCTGATTTCATTGAATCAAATTCTAATTACTACCGACTAAGTCGATCCTCATGGTCCTCCTTTCGAGTCTACTGGAGCCTTTGAATCCAACAAATTTTCGGTTCCCACCATTTATGATAGGATGACATAGGGGTGCCTAAGTTTGAGGTTGCAACCACGACTTCTGCCAGGCCCATAGAGGAAGAGAATTTCCATTTAACACTTACTAATGAAGGGCTTGAAAGAGACTTGAGGAATGCCTTTTATGAGCTTAAAGAAGACATGGATGCACTTGATCTCCAGCACCAATATATTGTTCGGTTGTGTAGTAAGCTGGATGTTGTAAACTCCAATTTGACCAAATTACAGTAGACACTGAAGGAGGATGAAGCACTTTATGGGATTGTTTATGAAGATGAGATTAAGAAACTAAAGAAGGTTCTAGAAAACATGTCTTTTCAGGCTTCCTAATCCATCAGTATGAGGAGAAGGAGGGTGTCAACGGAGAAGGGATGATTGAGGGGTTTGGCTGAATTGCTGCTCCTGCTCCCCCCATGACATGAATATCTCATTGGTGTTGGAATTGGTCCAGCCCGCATCGGAATATATGGGTGAATTTTATAAAAAATTCCCCTATTGGATCTATATTGGACCTATGAAGTCTAATTTATTTAGAATATTTCTAAATTTAATTTAAATAAAATCTCTTATTTCATTTATATTTATAGGTAATAGACGGAATTTTATTTCATTTATATTCAATTAAATACAATGGTACACATATGTATCATATACATATATGCATGTATGTGCATGTATAACATAATAATCCGTGCAAGGTATAACATGCCCGTATATAAATGTTGGGATATGCATCGCAATAGATATATTAGGTTATTTTATATGTATCGTGTGTTATCTAAATAAATGTATGTATATGGACTTGTTATTTAAATAAATATTTTTTTTTTTTTTTGAATTACCTAGAGAACCAAGCTTCGTTTGTAAACTCTAGAGAAGTATGTGCCTGCCAAACGCATACTTCGGGTACTTGTTACAGGGTTGTCAGTTTCGGGGCTCGAACTCGTGACCTCCGATCACGCAGTCCGGACCATCAACCAACTGCGCCAAAGTTCTTTTTAAAATATAATTACATTTATAAATATATATTATATATATATGTAAAGTTCTTTCACCTCTATGGGAGGTAATGTTATATATATATATGTATAGAATTAGATATTAATTAGATAAATGACCGTATAAATATATAAACACACACACACATATATGCATATACATAATATATAAAGTTCTTTTTAAAATATAATTACATTTATAATATCTAAAGTCTTTATAAATATATGTGTGTTTATATATATAATCATATTAATTATGGAAACTAAATAAAATAAATATTTTTTATTTTTGTTGTTGTTCTCTAGATCGAATATGCACCATAAGAAATATTCAACTACAATGGTATAATTTTAAATTATTTAAATATATTAATTAGCCAAAAAGCATTAAAATAATGTTAAAATAATTTCATAATATATTTTACAAAATTTAAAATTTCAAAATTTTAAACTTGATATTTTAAGGTCAAGAAAAAAATTCCATAATATTATGAGTCAAAAATAATTTTTTGTTAAATATTTATTATTGACCACACATATAAATGATTTTCTAAAAATAAAAATTTTAACTTTTAAATTTTGGGATTTTGGACAGGAGATAATACGATGGTGAAATAATTTTAGAAAATTTAAAATATAATTTTTGAAACGTGTGCCATTTTGTATGAATTATTTAACTAGTATTTTGATTTAAATAATAGTAAAAAATAGTAAATAATTGTTAAAAATAGTTTACTATTACGTAAAATTATAATTATTTTAAATATTCATACATAAGATATAAGATCAATTATTAACATGGTATGATGGCACAATTAAATATAAGTCATTTAGTTTATGCTTAATGACATATATGTATGTATGTATGTATGTATATAAATTAAATAATAATAATAATTATTATAACATATTTATTCGATTGTGTATACATCATATCTACAAAAAATTGTTTTTTTTAATAATGTACGTACATATGACCAATATAATATGTGATAACATTAATACTTATAAGAATCTCACATAACTAATAACATAATAATGATATACATGTAAACAATAGAATATTAAACAGTAATGATAAGTCGTATGGTTTAGTAAACACACAACAAAACCAATGCCTTCGAGTACACCTTATAATGATGAATCTTCCTCCTCGGCACTCTTCTCGATTCGACAGACTACTGATCCTTAAACCGTAGACCGTTAACTGTCCAATAATTGTTGCTTTGAAATTGATTTGAGATGAATTTGTTGGAGCTTTTATGTAGATAATTCAGCTAGAAATGATGGGAAATGACATCCAAAAAAGTCCATTTTGCATTAGGGTTAGGAGTCCTTTTATAATGGAAGACATAAAGAGAAAGGTGGATCCCATTTCTTACCAATTGTCCCTAAACCATCTGTCTAATATACCTCTAGCCTATTTTTAGCCCCCTCTTACATCCCTGTTGCTGCCGAAATATCGCCATAATATCATAGGCTAATAAGCCCATTTAGATCCAAATAAATATTACTAATTAAATATGATTTAATTGCTTTTCGACATCGCATATCGATCGATATACTTATAACTATTATAAATATATACAACAATATTTATTCCTCCAACCATATTCAAAATTTTATAATGAATATTTCATGAATATTAATTAACTTAATTAATTAATAAAAGTTATAAACTAACTAAATTGTTTGGTCTAAAGAGAAATCATCATTTCGGTTGTGCGACTCCTCAAGTGTAAATTTGGTCAGTGATAAACATCGAACTATTTTTGTTAACATTCACACGTCACTTAGCAGGTGGTGTGACATTTTGGCCAAATTTGTCGCTTACTTAGTTTTGATAAATCCAATTTACTTTACTTAAGCTTGACCCGGTTGTGACATTTATGTACACCAATTCTCTTCGTCAAAACTATATCACTTTGGACTTATTGAATTTGGTAATGGTCAAAATTCCCACATCGTCCATATTCAACTTTATAGTCCAAACACAAAGTTCTTGATTCGATAACAACAATTATTATTAACTGTACTACTATGGCTAGAGATTTTGACTTTGAGTTGACCTGATTTGACTTTGATACTAACCCCATCTATTAAATAATAGTAAAGCAGAAGATTTTAAAGCTCTCTCATTAAATTCGCAATTTCTCTCTTCTCTCCTTAAAAGTCTCTAGATATTTTGTATTCAATGCTAAATCTATATATATCATTCAACGCACCTACTTTTAACACCATACAGATGTTTAAAACTGACAGATGTCACAAATATATTGAGTCAATTTTACAACTATATTTTTACAGATAAATATATATAAAATCTACAGTGATATATCTATACAGTAACCGGTTGTATGATTGAAAATTCAAGCTAATATCTTTCATAGCTTTATACTAATAAAACGTGTACAACTTATTTCTGTAACCATGCAAAGGTACTTGAAGCCTTCATGCAGTTGAAATTAAATTATTCAAAGCATTTATTATTTATTTTTTAAGATCTCATACAAGATCCGATACAGAACAAGTTGACACCATTTAACATTAAACTTAGTAAATATACAGAACAAATCTTCCATAGCACCTCTTTTTTGATGCAAGTCCATCCAATCTACAGTAATCAAAAAAAATGTAAAGTAAATATACCTCTACTCATATAAAAAACCAAATTAAAATTGATTGTTTATATCAAATAATAATTTATCGCGTAAAGAAATTAATTCCCAAAGGTCAGAAACAAGTTAATTAGATTTGTATGCAATAATAAAAGGTACACATATGGTTCAATATGGTATATTTTATTCAAATTCAAAAAAAATCACCTATTATATGGTAGAGTCTTCCTCTTTTTTCTCAGTCAATGCAATTATCTTGCTTCAGCTATTTCATAGCCTTATCACGTTTCCTATATAAGCAGAACATTGTAAACAATAATCACTACACAAGCTCGGATCACTATTTTATTGTTGCTCCACTTAGGTATTTCTCCATATCTCAATTTTTTAAGCTAATGTGTTATTTCCTAACTTTTATGCATAATGAAATAAATACTTTTATATACAATGTAAGTATAATTAGCTTTCTCAATTTGAATTTTATTCAGTTTAATTATCCTGATAATACAGTGCAGTTTTTACAAACATTTTAGCTTGATAAACCTATTTTCTACAAAAATTATTATGCATAGAAGATAAACCTATTTTCTCATCAGAAAAGGATCTATAATTTGAGTAATAAAAAAATTTCAATAAAGTTCATCTTATCTTCAATTGATGTGCTACTTTTTATGTTTAAAAAAATAATTACTAATAGTTTATGTTCATAGGGAACAGAAAAGATGAAAGACAACTATTGCAGTTTACAGTCTCTGCACACATTTATAAAGGACTGCAAAATCAAAGTGAGGGTTTCTAGAATATGGAAGTCGATTAACTTGAAGAACAATGAAACTTTTGCGATTAACATGCTGCTTCTTGATGAAGAGGTAAGTACTGAATTAATGAAAGTAACTATTCAAAATTATCTTCACCATATTAAAAAAAATATTTTTTTTCCAGGGGTGTCAAATGGTTGCAGTCATACCAAAATTTTTAATGAACAGGTTCCAATCTAAAGTTGCAGAGGGTTCAATATTTGAAATAAGCAACTTTAGCATCAAAAATCAAAAGAAATCTTATCAGGTCGTGGAAAAGCCATACAATATTGAATTTCGAGCTAACACATGCATGATAAAGGTGTTTGACGGTGAAACAGAGATTCCTAAATACAAATTTGATTTTTTTCCATTGGATGAAATAGAATCGCAGTATGGAAATGACACATATCTGTTAGGTATGATCGTACGAATATACATTGGTAGAACGAACTACTTGAATCATGCTTAGTTAACATTGTGTTCATAACTATCCAGATGTGATTGGCAAACTGTGTTCTATGTCAAATATTGAAGAAGTAACCAAGTTTGACGAGCTAAAAAGCAAAAGTTTGAAAAGAGATATTATCATTGCAAATTCCAGGTAATGGTTTAATCATTATTATCATTATTATCTTCACAGAAAATTGTAGATAAGAATTATGTTATCTCTGCAGTGGTAAAACAATTCGTATTACCTTATGGGGAGATTTAGCTGAACAATTCAATGAAGAAGATATTTCAAAAATTAAAGGAACTATTGTCATAATAGTTACCTTTACTACCGTCAGAAGCTATGGAGGTAAAAAAAATACCCCATCAAATAATGATTCTTCCTTCATTAAATAATTATTACTGAAATACTAATATATTTTTATAAACAGGTTCATATTTCTTGCAGTCAACAAATGCTTCCAAAATGTATATCAATTTGGACGTGCCGGAAGTTTCTTCTGTTTTAACAAGGTATGTTTTAGCAAGAAATAAGTAATGATTTAATTTGATACTTTTGATCCTCGATGCATATTTTGTTTTTACATCTTTAACATCACAGAGAAACGATTACTTTAAATGAATCAACGGTACAAATTCTCAATAAAAAGAATAATACGACGGAAGCAATTGTGGAGGAAAAAACATTGGAGGAACTGTTGTTAGAAATGAAAAATCCAAACAACAAAGTACGATTTGCCTTCATCTACAACTTTTTTCTAAGATACCCAAATTTTATTTTGGTTATATTAAGCAAGTCATTAAATATAATGCTTTTTTTTCATTTTATAGGGAACTAAGTTTAATTGCCATGCCAGTATATCACAAATTTATGATCGATATGGTTGGAGTTATATGTCTTGCCCCAAATGTAAGAAGATGGCGAAAAAGATAGATGAAGTATTTTACTGCAACAAGTGTGAAACTGAAACTAGATGCCCAATTCTACGGTAAATTTTGTACAAAGTTTATCACTATTTATCAATTTGACTTATGTTTTACCTATAATGGTTCTTTTAGATACAAGCTGAATATGCAAATTGAGGATGATTCTGGATTGGTTGATTTGGTCGCATTTGAGAAAGAAGCCGAACAATTATTAAAATATACAGTAAAAGAGTTAACTGAACTACAATCACAGGTTATGTCCAATATATATCATATATGTCACATAAATATATATATATATATATATATATATATATATATATATTAATCTCTCATTTAATTTACATTCAATTGATAATAATAGGAAAATGGAAAGGAAAAGATTGATTCGCTATTCAGTGATTTGGTTGAAACAAAAATAGTCTTACAAATAAAAAAGACGGATTACTGTATTAATAATTGGGAAAAGAGGAAATTTACTGCAAATAAAATTCAAACAGTCATTGCCGATAAAAAACCTTTTAGCACCACTGAAGAAAAGAGAAAGGTAAATCTGCATACAAAATTTAATTATGTTCCAAAACAAGTCTAATAACTAAACATGTTTTTATTTGTTTCAGGAGGCTAAATCTGAACCATGCAAATTGAAAAGAACATTGGAAAAAGAGAACTTGGACAAGGACATTACTGTCTCCAAGAGAAATTGCATCGGCTTGGAATAAAATGATGATTTTTATTTAATACTTTTTTATGTTTTTATTAATAATTATGTGGTGTGATACTTCATTAATTTTTTAAGGTATTGTAGTAATTTTATTTATTACAATACCTTATTTGTTGATAGTTTTATTTATTTGGTATATTATATCGTTTAAATTCTTTTTCCATTATATTTTTAACATTTTTTTGCGTTGCAACCCTTAGAACATTTATATCCAAATTAGAATATTATCATCCCATTGTTTGTGCATTTCTTTTGAAAAATATAATTATATTTTTGAGGATCCACTATCAGACATATAAAGAAAACAAGATCAAGTATCCCATTAGCTTATAGGACAACACTGTACCTAAATTTTATATTTTGCATAGGTAATGTTTTTTACGAATATGTGTAAATAATGCTTGATATATTCCAGAATATAAAGTTCTTAGGGGCGAAAAATTTAAAACCTGGATCAAAATAACTTACCACTATAACAGCGCTCCTTTGTATTATTCCTGGTAAAAATTGGTGCCAGACCTTAATTCTTTTATGTTTGATTTCCACCATTAATTTTTCCGTGAACGCTGGAAAATGCAAAAGATATTAACTTTAGAATGCATTGCGTTCAAAATATATGACTAATTACAGCGTAAACAAAGAAAGTAAGTGCATTTACAAGTTTTTGTACCTCTAGGTTACTGCTACATACAGTGATCACCAGCACAATGATGAAGTAGAAATACTGCATGGAAGAATATGAAACGTTAAACGAGTTAAAACTAGGTGGAGTAAAGGTTAAAAAACCATATAAAGTATGACAATGACAATACTTACATTAAAAAAAAAATCATTCATCGATTGTTTCGTAATCATTCCCTGATTTTTAATGCAATTGGGTTAATAAGACAAAAAAATTATTCATAGTCATGCTGCAAATACTTACATTATGAATTGCAATTTTGTTAGGCTACTGGGTAGGAAATTCATGTCAACATATATGTACTAAAATGCATAATTTTTTAGCAAATACTCTATACTAGCATAATTTTAGCAAAATTTCTAAAGTTCAAAATCTTCTGTATAGCAGCAACTGTTCCCTCTAAGCACAGTACAGACCTGAGTGAGGTACTGTAGAGTTGTCTGCTTCAGAGTAGTATATATAGCGTGGCGATTTGCATTGTAAAAATGTTGTTATCAATCCAGTAATTAATGAAGGCAACTATTAGTGAATAATAAAATACAAGTCAAAAAAAATTCTAAGCAGTGGTCCACAACTTAAATACAAACTACGAATGCCAAAACAACTCAATTCTAAAGAAATATAGATTTTAAAATTATCTTCTATGGAAAATGATTAAATGATTCAGGATGGATGGTAGACGAATTAAAGAAATAGAAGGCAGAAACTTCATATATTTTCAATGGATAATCACTTCAATATGGTCGACCATATAACTATTAAGCGAATATAAAGCAACCACATGCAACATTGAATCTTTTAGATGAACCAGCAGCTCTTGAAATTCTACATGTTCAAAGAATGTTTCACGAAGGTTCCTTTCGATAGAAGATTTCTGTCAAGGAAGTTAGGATTCCTAACTTACGAAATTGTCCTAAATAAAAGAACATCAGATGAACTGCCTTCAGGTGAACCTAAACAAACTTCTGAGTTACCAAATTTTATATGTTTTTTGACTACCGAAACAACTCAAGCTTCCAGAGGAAAATGCTAATTATAAATGTGTGCTACTTATTTTTTGGTAGTCACTAAATCATAAAAAAAGGGAATTTTTTAAACACTAATATGTTTATGGCTACTTTTTTTTTGGAACTGTAGATTTAAAAGCCTGTAACCGTATATTAGAACAAATTGAAGCAATAAAAAAATTAGTATTAGACAAAAATTCATATATTAGTATAAAATTAAAAGAACGGATAAAAAAGATAAAATTTTATTGTAAACATCGTTTGAATAAATCAAATAACAAAAATCTCTATATAGTCCTATTCTTCATAACAGGAATTTAAATATCACATTATAATTACTATTATACGTTTTGAATTTAAATATCACAGTATTAGTACTATGCTTTTTGACTTATTCTCTTTTTTTTACTTATCTTGTATAAGTCATTCTCCAAAACGAACAACTTCAAAAGGTTCTTCCTCTTTCTCTCAAATAGAATTACCAGGAAGTTTCTGAATTTTACTTTACAGAAAATTCTTTGCTATTTCTCCCTCTTCTATATGTTATAATTGAAATAACCTAAGGGTATGCACATACATGAGTTACCTTTTTTAATTGAACTTCAATTATCAAGATTATTTTTCATTTTCTGCAAATACTAGGGAAGAATGTGATACATACATTAATTACTAGAGATTATATTTATCACATTACTGATTTTTCTATAAATATCTAAACAAAAAATATATTTTTTCCCTTTTGAATCTTCAGGTTATATTTCTCATATATCGGTGCGCTATCATTTGAAAAAAGGATTTGAACCACTACGAAAGGTATGTATATATCTTAGTTATATACTTGATCTATGCATATATGTTAATCGTGTAATAAACATGTGTTGTAACACGGTCATATTAATTAAGTAAATACCAAAAATACGAATAAAAATTACTTTTTTTCCTCACCTAAGATATGAAATGCTTTCATAAGTTCATCTCTGGTGTCCCCTTCTCCAATCTTCCCAATCATCATATTTTCAAATTCGTCAAAGCATATTGCAGCAGTGCCGTCTTGATTGTTTTGCTACAGTTACAATCATAAAATGAGAAATGACTATGTAATACATCAATTACAAAAATAAAATCAGACTTATAATGTCAATTTTAAATTCTTACACAAAAAGGTACTATATTTAAATTACCTAAAAAGAAATCCTGAGCATTCATCTAAAATCGCATTGCTCTACAGAAACAAGTATGGATTTTGTTTAGAATGAAAATAGTCAAAAAAGAAGAAAAAAAAACATAAAATCAATTTATTTCAAGGATTAAGAAATAATCTAAAATGAAATTAGATTATAAGCGTAAACAGTTTTAGAGTGATAATAAAATAGATCAGTTCATTTACTCAATTTATGTTTATGATAATTGTTTACGATGTTCAAGTTTTTATTCATATACTGCAGATTAATTTCAAAATTTTGTTATTTACATGAAGATAGTTCGATCGTTATTTTTGAAGCGGTAATCTCTGTTAATCTTTGGAAATCAATAGCATTGTTAATAGTTTTATTTTTCAACATGACAATTATTTTCATACACAACTTTATTACAGTAATTTAGATTGTTGCTTTTAAATGTTACAAATACAATCCAGTTAAAACCTATAACAAAGCTTTATTTTTCTTACAACATAGTTGAACTCTACTTCTGATTGTTTTCCTTTTAACTTATATTATATGGTATCATCAATACAGATAAATGGTTAAATCAATTGAAGTAGGTAAAACACAGATATCACGTAAGCGCGGTAGAAATCTAAGCATCCATAGAGAAGGAAATGGGGAAGATAATGAACAAAGGCACCAAAACCGTACCTTCAAACGATTCAGAGGTCCTAAAATTCCAACTGCCACTTGCTCCACTTCAAATTTCGATGCCATTGAAGCTGATTTTGTTATCAGAAAATCAGGTAAAATTAATATAGTACGAGTACAAATGTGAAAAATAAATGACATTTATTGATGCAATCACCTTTGATACAAATGTCCATCATAGCCCAAAGGCAAAGGTGGCAAGAAAGGCGCCGTATCCTTTACAACAAACGAAAGGCAAAACAAATATGTTATCAAAGTAAGAGACCCTTTAAACTCAATGAATGTATGAAGTTTACAGTAAATAATATTCTTTATTTTTTGATGCACTGGACCTGATCATGAAAGTTTCAAACTTAGGTTCAACTAATGATTCAACCATAGAAACCAATAATTTGATTTTTCCAACTGAAAGATTTGAGGTATACTCACAAGATACCTGCTGTGATCAGACCATAGAATCTGCTGCAATTTATAAAAGGAGAAAAGGTGCACATTACTTACAATATGATAATAATAAATTTAATATACTCAACAGATATTGAAACATTAACCTTGAAAATAAACTATCACAGTACTTCAATGGCGCAAGCGACAGGAAAGGCGTCGTATCCTCCAGGATAAACGGATTGCAAACCAAGTCCACAAGAAACGGAATGCAAACCAAATCCGCAATCTTGGTAAGAAATAGTTCAATTACACAATACAGAATAATACTGTATAAAATAAGTCCTTTAGTTAACTTTATTTACCTAATCATCAAAGTGTTGAACATGGATGACATTGTTGTTCCACCGAAAGAAAATAATAATTCCATGGTACACATTCAAGGAATCAATGCAAACCTGCAAGAAGCACCACATAGAAATGTCAACGATTTAAGATCGACTGAAAATAATCAAAATCAACAAGCTCATAAAGTGGCAATGACAGCATCACCAAGTAGATATGGCACAACTACAAGTAAGTGCCTATGGTTTTAACAAGAAATTTAATATTACAATAATATATGAAGTATTTCATCATAAAATATAATTGTATGTTACCAGTAGAAAGAAGTGGCACAAACTTGCAGCCGGCACAACAAATTCATGTGTCTAATGATACATCCTTTGACCAAGATGAACCAAGTCGACAAACTTATATACCAGAACTACCATCGGCTACCTATGACACAATTACAAGTAAGTGAAGACTCATTTTATATCAAAGGAATAATTTATTCGTCTATCATAAATCTTAAAATTTATAACATATAAACATGTTGCAGGGAAAATGTTTAAAATATGGGAAATTGGTGAACCCACGCATATATGTTCAAACTGCAATGCCATACTATGGTACGAAGAAAGGAATACAAAATCAAAAGCCACGCCTAACCCAGAATTTTCCCTATGTTGTCGTTTAGGGAAAGTAGAACTTCCTATACTGAAACGCTGTCCTCTTTTTTTAAAACATTTATTAGATTATAATGGTGGACCAAGAGCATCAAGATTTAGAGAAAAGATAAGGTTGTACAACTCTATATTTTCTTTCACCTCTATGGGAGGTAATGTTGACAAAACCATAAATGATGGTCGTGGCCCTTATGTCTTTCGGATAAACGGTCAAAACCATCACAAAATTCGGTTCACTTCTCCCAATAGACAACCAACCTAAATTTGCACAACTTTATATTTATGACACAGAAAATGAATTGTCAAATAGAATGAATGTAGTAAGAACAAACAACGATGCAGAACTGGATGAAGGCATCATTAGCGAACTAATGAGCATGTTTGATCAGTGCAATGAACTCACAAAAGCATTTAGGATGGCAAGAGATCGTTTTAAAGAAACAAATTTTCAATCTGTAAGGCTGCGATTGATTAATTCACGACAAAATGATGGTAGAATGTATAATTTGCCAACATCTTCTGAGATAGCAGCTTTAATAGTAGGTGATGGTTTTCAAAATGATGCATGCAGGGATATCGTATTAGAAGAAAAAAATGGACTCTTAAGAAGAATAACTGAAAAACATCCAAGTTTTATGGCAATGCAATATCCTATATTATTTCCTTATGGAGAAGATGGCTTTAGATTAAATATCGCACACAGATTCATAAATGATGAACAAACAATCAATGAAAGTGATCAAATTGAGGAGAAAATGCTTACCATGAGGGAGTACTATGCATTTCGTATCCAACAAAGGCCAAATGAAGGGTAGACATTACTTAGAGGTGGTCGATTATTTCAACAATTTCTGGTGGATGCCTACACCTGCATAGAAGAAGATAGGCTAAGATGGATACGCAACAATCAATCTAATATTAGATCTGATCTGTATAAAGGTCTCCGAGATGCAGTAGTAGCAGGTGATACAAATGCATCTTCAATTGGAAAAAGAATGGTTTTACCTTCCTCATTTACAGGAGGTCCTCGATATATGATACAAAATTATCAAGATGCTATTGCAATTTGTAGAGCAGCAGGCCAGCCTGATTTATTCATTACTTTCACATGCAATCCTAATTGCATAGAGATTAAAAAGTTTGTATCACTTATTCCTGGACAAACTATACAAGATAGACCAGATATTGTAGCTAGAGTTTTTAAAATTAAACTCGATCAGCTAATGGCATATTTAAGAGAAGTGAAACATTTTGGGTCTGTTCACGCAGGTATTCATTTTTTTCCATTATTACCATCTATTTGTTCCATTTATATTACTTAAATGATTCTTCAATTAGACTAACAGAAAATAAAAAATATAAATATCATATTTCCTTTAACAATGTTTTGAATTTATAGAGATAGGACGTCTCAACTCAACAACACCAAAAAAATATAACAGGTTAACAAATATTCATAAAATTTGATGTTGCGTAGTGAATTAATTTATCTTTATATACTATCCTGAATATATTTTAGCAAACTTAATAACAGCCCAAAGCTTGTGCAATTACTCAAAAAGAAAATATTTGCTCCATTCAATTACACAAAGTAACAAATGGATATCGGAAAAAAACTTACACAATTTTCATTTCAGAAATCTCCAAAAGATTGAGAGAATTTGCTTTAGCATTATATTTAGAACGTAGAGAATATCCTTTGACAGCAGATAATGGAGGTGCTTGGGCCGACTTTTCATATTGTTCTTTCTATGTTGATCAAGATCTTTAATCAAAGAAATGAATGCAGGATAGAGATATGAATCCAATTGGTATGGTTTCCTGTTAGAAGGTTGGATTCACTTTAGACAGTAAAACCCACAGTTGCTTATGTGCATTATTCATACACAACAAACATCAATTTCTTATAAGGAAAATTTTTTGAGGTTAACAATCATGATAAATATGACAAAAAAGTTCAACAACACTATGATATTTTACCATAAGAAACTGTGGAAATAACCATTTACCATTTGTTTGAGCTATCGGATTTTGAATTACATTGTGCCAAGCATATATGATATCATGTGAAGATAATTGACTTCAGTTTATCACTAAAAGGTGGGAAAAATAGCCTACTGGTTATACACAAAAAAGATTTGGCAGTGCAACATGCCATTGCACTCTAAGTTTTACAGTGTCATAAAGTTGATTAGGAATTCACTTGTGTTGTTTCTCTCAAGCAATGGATTATGAAATAAGGCAATAATTAATTATATGCACTTCCTACTAACAGCTCGGTCTCCTTAAGTTAGATGTTCGAACTATTTCATGTACCAAGTAGTGACAATAATCTTTGTATGATTAAGCCAATAATCTTTTCTAGGATTTATCATTTTCTAATTTGATCAACTCGAAACCAGTATTCTACACCTGATTACTGTCAGGTCTACCGAATCACAGTTCACCCAGTAATCTTTGTATGATTAAAGCCAATACAGCCAGCATGCTACATGATTTTATTACACAAAATGATAAATCGTTATCGTACGAAGAACTTTTTCAAGAACAAGTTCACTATTATTTCAAAATTTCATAGATACAAAATCTCATAAAATGTAATTTATTCTTGGCATACTGAGCAATACAGAATTATTGATTGATGTTTTTTATCATTTGTATAATTTGATGAGGAAAAATTCTTATTCACTTATCTAACTAGGGGTGATATCTTTTGCATGTTTTTACAGTGGTATACACAATTGAATTTCAGAAAAGAGGCCTACCACATGCGCATATATTGCTGTTCCTTCATTCTGCCGATAAGCCTAAAACACCTTCAGATGTTGATGGCATAATTACAGCTGAAATACCAAATAAAGAAGTAGATCCGCTAGCATATCAATCTGTCTCACAGTTTATGATGCATGGACCATGTGGTGCAGCTAATCCACAAAATTCCTGCATGGTTAAAGGTCATTGTTCAAAACATTATCCAAAAGAAAATTGTTCCAACACAACATTTGATGATGATGGTTTCCCTGTGTACAGAAGAAGAGTAAATGATAGATATGTGACAGCAATAGGTATGAAATTTGATAATAAATGGGTAATTCCACACAACACGGATCTAATTGTAAAATATCAAGCACACATAAATGTGGAAATATGTAATCGAACCCGATCCGTAAAGTATTTGTTCAAATATATCAATAAGGGATATGATCGTGCAACGGTTGTAATTGAAGAAAATACTAAAGATGGTGGACTAAATGTACGAGAAGTTGACGAAATTAAAACGTACCTCGATTGTCGATATATTTCAGCCTCCGAATCTTGCTGGCGAATATTTGAATTCGATATTCAGTTTCGCACACCTGTAGTGCAAAGATCGCCATTTCATTTACCCGATGAACAATCGATTATATTTCATGATACAGATAATTTAGAAGATATTACTAATCGACCGAATATTAAAAAGTCAATATTTACAGAATGGTTGGAAACAAATAGGTTGAACGAAGATGCAAGAGACCTTACATATGTTGATTTTCCAACAAAATGGGTGTGGGATTAAAAAAATAAAAAATGGAAAAGGAGACAAAAAGGTAATACAATTGGAAGAATTTATTATGCCCATCCAACTTCCGGAGAAAGATTCTATCTACGTATGTTGCTAAACATAGTGAAAGGACTACAAATTATGAAGACATACGAACTTTTAACGGTACAATTTTCAATGATTGTAAAACTGCATGTATGGCACGAGGTTTGTTGGAAGATGATAATGAATGGAATAATGCAATTGTGGAAGCCGGAAGATGGTCATCTACGAAATCCCTGCGGGAAATGTTTGTTACCTTACTATTATTTTGTGAAATTTCAAATCCTCTAGAGCTTTGGAACAACCATTGGGAGTTACTGTCAGATGATATATTATATATGCAAAGAAGAGTTCTACAAAACAACATGCTAACTATGACGCAATGCCAATTGCAAAATTACACATTGTATGAAATTGAAAAAATCATGAATAAGAGTAATAGATCTCTAAAAGAATATCCTACGTTACCCTTTCCTGATTTGGTGTTTCTTGACAGATTTCAAAACAGACTTATAATGGAGGAACAAATGTACAACCATGATGCACTCAATGAAGAGTACGTAAATATGAGGTGTTGTTTAAATGTTGAACAAGGGAAAATATTTGACGAAGTCATAAATGCAGTTGATGGAAATTTTGGTGGATTTTTTTTGTTCACGGTAGTGGAGGTACCGGGAAAACATTTTTGTGGAAAACAATAATATCAAAACTGTGATCACATGGTAAAATTGTATTGGCAGTTGCAACGTCAGGTATAGCGGCGTTATTACTACCGGGTGGCAGAACTGCACATTCACGTTTCAAAATTCCAATAAATTTAGATGAGGATTCTATTTGTAATATAACAAGACAGTCTTCACTAGGCGAGTTAATTAAAAAAACTGATCTAATTATCTAGGATGAAGCGCCAATGGCACATAGAAATGCATTAGAAGCATTAGAAAGAACTTTAAGAGATGTAATGGAACATGTTGGAAATGGTGGTGAGATTTTTGGTGGAAAGACTGTTCTACTTGGTGGTGATTTTAGGCAAATACTATCGGTTATTGATAAAGGGGGAAGGGAAACAATTGTTGGTTCATCAATAAATCGATCACGTTTATGGAGCAAGTGTAAAATTTTTACTCTTACACAAAATATGCGTCTTTCAAGTGAATGTTCAACTAATGAGGAGATGAATAAAATTGCAAATTTTAGTAAATGGATTTTAGATGTGGGGGATGGACTGCTTCCAACTGTAGCAATGTATGGTAATAAGGAGCCAACATGGGTACAAATTCCAAGGGAAAACTTAATTGAATGGGATGATAATCCCGTACAAAAAATTGTTGATAGCATTTATCCAGACTTTGAGAAAAGGCTGGATGAACAAGACTACTTAAGAAGTCGTTGTATATTGGCACCGACTAATGAATGCGTGGATGAAGTGAATTCATTTATTATTGATAAAATGCCTGGTCAGTTGTGTACCTATCTAAGTGCAGATTCAATTAGTCCAATATCGGAAGGCATCGAGCAACAAAATCTTTTGTATCCCGTGGAATTCCTTAATACACTAAAGCTAGCTTCATTACCAAATCATGAACTTCGTTTAAAGGTTGGGGTTCCAATAATGCTTCTCCGTAATTTAAATCAAAATTTAGGTCTTTGCAATGGGACAAGATTAATTGTAACACAAGTTGCTTCCAAAGTAATAGAGGCGGAAATAATAACTGGAAATAATATTGGTAATATGGTTTTAATTCCACGAATAGTTATGTCATCAGCAGACACAAAATGGCCTTTTCTCCTTAGGCGTCGTCAATTTCCGATAAAAATATGTTTTGCAATGACAATCAACAAAAGTCAAGGTCAAACACTAGAAAATGTTGGGGTTTATTTACCACGTCCTATATTCACTCATGGCCAGTTATATGTTGCCGTTTCTCGCACAACGACACAAAAAGGGTTGAAGATTTTGATCAATAATAAAAATGGAGAAAGAAAGGGCTACACACAAAATATTGTATACAAGGAGATTTTCAACAACCTTAAAGGTAATGTCTAAAGTTTCATTTATGATCTGTTAATTTTCTTCATTCAAAAAACAACTACTTCCAAATTCAATTCCGTATTCATATGTTATGTTATTTTCACAGGATAACAAAATTGGATTTTAGCTCATCTTTCCGTACTCTCTTGCTACACCTACCTGTTTCAAGAACTCAAAACATGTACAAAGGGAAGAACTAAATGTTTTAAGTTCGAGGCTAAATGGTTTTCCTATTACTCTAAATATGTGTGTATGCATAAACTAAATTATTTTCGCACTTTCTAACAATGTTTTTTTTACTTTATGTTCGTTGTGTTTGTCGTTACTTTGTTTCAAACAGTTCTAAAAAATTATTCAAAGTTCATTGTTTTCAATATAATAGTAGATATATTTCAACGTAACAAAATTATATGCTGCATAAGGCATATTCACGGAATCAGAAAAAAGGCTTGCTGTTCATGAGCATGCTGGAAAGGTTCATCTTAAATGCATACCAACTTTTAAAAATTATCAACTGAACCGTTTATACTAAAATGAACAGATATTTAAATGCATATTAATTTTCCTACTTATTATCTGTTGCCTCTGACCTATAATAAATGCTATGTAGCATAAAAAAAATTAACCTCTACCACTTTTATTTTTGAAATCATCTCCGACAAAATGCTCGGCGCTTGCAATCTCATTATTACTACAGCCAGACAAAAAGGAATAAAAATTCAAAGTCATTACTGCTTTTAACATGTCGACCATTATTACTGCAGCTAGAAAAAAGGTAATACAAATTCAAGGTCATTAGAAATTTTAACCATTGGCTCGATCCCACAAAAAAGAAAAAGAAAAATACTTATATCAATTCCACATTATTATACTAACATTATATTCCAATATACCTATATAGAATTCGTGCAATGATTCATAATATAATGAGATTTCACTCTTCAATTCATTTCCAATTGCAAAAAAGGGAAATTAACAAATACAATTACCATAGACCAATTTTCTTCGTATATAGTTTATCTTCAAAAACTGTAACGCACAAATTTATTATGCAATACACTGTTATAGATTGAAATACTATCGCATATAAATTGAAATTAGTATACATTACCAAATTGAATCTATTGCCTCTAGACTCTTTTTCAAAAACAGTTATTGATTGAAATAACCAAATTGAATTTACCAAATTGAATTAGTAGTTTACAGTTTTAAAAAAGAAAATAACTAGGTTTTGCTAAACCAAGGTTAATTTAATCTCGGTTTCTCCTAATTTTCAGTCTAAAATTCAATACTTCTTTTTTACATTATCTTCGCTGTGTTTGTCATTACTTTGTTTCAAACAGTTATAAACAATCATTCAGACTTCATCTTTGTTAATATAAAGTTTGGATATATTTCAACATATCAAAATTATATGCTGCATAAAACATATTTAGAAAATAAAAAAAAGACATGCTAATCATGAGGTTAGTGGAAAGGTTCGTTTTGCATGCATATCAACTTTTAGTAATTATCAACTGAAACCATTTACATTAAAATGAACAGATTTATAAATGCATGTTATTTTTCCCAATTATTATCTATTGCCTCTGACCCCAAAAAAAAAATGCTACATAGCATACATAATTTTACCTTTACCACTTTTATTTCAGAAATCATATAAACAATTACTTATACAAGACATAAATTACAATGTATGCATGCTCATACATGTATATACAACCTAAGGAATGATTATACATGCATGTATGCTACTAAATTTTAGCGCAAAAGGATAACTTGCAATGCAGAAGTGAACAAGTTATAAGAATTGTCGAGATTCTAATTTTTGTGTACCTTTGAAAATTATGTAAGGATCAGCTTTCCAATATTTTTAGACATACCTTGGTAACAAAAATAAATAATTAACGAGGTGAACTGATAGCAAGAGATCAATATGTGGCTCATATCTTTGCCAATTATTAAGATAAATGTTGCAACTTTGCAGAATCACATAATGAGGGAAAAACACATGAACCATGTCAAAAAAGTTGATACTGAATTGCATGCATCTAAGTTCAACTGAGGATAGAAAAATACCTGTTTGAAATTTGGAGTATCAATTTAAAACGGTTTTGTTACCAGATAGATTTTTCCCAATTGTCAATAACCTGTATAATGAAACAATTAATTAGTTATTGAACCGTTTGCACTGATATAAATGATATTTGAAAAGAATGAACTACACTACTTAGTATAATATCATTGTATTCATTATCGACGGTTGACATATTTTTGATTTCGTTTATATCATTCATAAATTCAATTTAAACCGTTTATCTCAATAATTTCAAAATTTATTCTTACGACAACTGATGACATTTTAGAAACTTAATAGCCATTTACACTGCCTCCTCTACTTATATTCACACTGAAGTCCATATATTGGAATGAATTACATAATATTAACATTATTTAAATAAATTGAACAAACTGTTCGTATGTTAAATTATAAAAAAGAAGATTTTAATTACAAATAATATGATTTAAATTATTCCATAATGTACGCATTCCTTGCTAACAATATGATTTAAATTCTTAAATTTGATGATATATCTATTAAACAATAGTAAAGCAGAAGAATTTAAAGCTCTCTCCTTACTTTTAGGAATTATCTCTATTCTCCTTACTTCTCTCTAAGTAGATATTTTATTTTCAAAATCCTATTATTTACCACTTTACAATTATAATACTAATTTTTCACACTATTTTACATTCAAATACCCACTTTTAAAAGAATTTACAATTATTTACAAATCTTCCACAGTTCTTCATGAAATTTTTCATTATAGTCCGCACATTTAAATTAATTACATTATCCAAAATTTAAACCAATCGATCAAGTTAGTCAACTAATATTTATTAATAAATTCTAAAAGATGAAAATTTCAGTATATATACTATAGGCATATCAACAAATTGGTACATAAAAAATCATTTAGATACAAATATATATAAATCACATAACATAAATTAAACAAATTAAAGACAATAATAAATTTATTTTACAATTTATTTACTAAATGAATTTATCATACATTAAATATAAAATTCTATTAACTTCAAATAACTAAAATTTTAAATTTTTACAATTACTTATAAACCATTCTCAACTATCTTCTAATATTTTACATTCAAGTTCATATATTTAACTAATTGTATAGTCTTGAATTTAAACTATTTAAATAAATATGATTAACTAATATTTATTAATCCATCTAATAAATCCTAAAAATATGAGGATTTTAATATATACAGTATTCACATAAATGAGAAAAATTATAAAATTATTTCTTCTTTATTCAAATATATGAAAATATTTAAATCATATAACATAAAATGTATACATACATATATATATATAATAACTCTTTTGAAGTTCTAATTCATTTATCCCAAAAAATTATCGTACATTACATAACATAATTTTATTTTTAACAACCTTTAAAAGATAAAATTATATTTTTACAATATTACGATGTGAACGTACAGATTACATCAATAAAAAATAGATTATACAAACATTCTCGCTTTCAACGCATTATCAAATTATACCCAACTCATAACTCAAGTAAATGCTACATAACATTATTTTGCAATTATCAAAGTTGTAAATATGACACTCTTATAAAACATAAAATCTATGATTAACTGCAAGGATAAAATTGCTTAAAAGTGAAAACTTAATAATAATAAAAGTATACATGCCTAATTCAAAAACAAAAGTTCACATGTAGATAAGCTAACCAAGATCTATGCTTTTTTCAATTAAAAATTTGAACAAAGCTCTTCTCAAATTTCTTCAACTTTTTTTACATTTATCTTCTTATATTTAATTAGTTATGTCGATCATTAATTCAAATTATTCAAATAAATTCAATTATTTAATGTTCATTAATCAATTTATAAATCCTTTAAAAAATGATAAATTCAATATATATACAACAATCATATTAATAAAATGGTGAGGTTACTTATTCACTCATACATAATATATATATATATATATATATATATATATATATATATATATATATATCACACAACATAAATTATTAACATATATATAGCATTAACAATTTTAATTTATAATTTTCTTTATTTAGGATATTAATTTTTACAGAGGTATGTAAATAGCGAGTATTGAACCTTCAACTTTATATTTGAGCGTCGCAAGTCATTTTAGTTTATGATTAATATATCACAATAAATTTATCATGTATTGCGTCATAGAATATATTTTTAGCGATAATTAAAATAAAATACTATTTTTTAACAACATTACCGTGTGCAAAGCACGGATTACACACTAGTATGACTAAGGAGACGAATCCTCTCTTGAATAGCGCCTCACTTTCAATACTTCCACTCGACCCAACTATAGTCACTCAATGGATGTGCCATAATTTGACTATAATCAAAGTGGAGCTTTCATATTGAAGATTAACAGTATTCTTAAGGCCAGAAACTATGTAAATTTGTCATATCGATACTTACTATTTAACCTTAGTTATATTAACCAACAGAAAACTATCGAGTGAGTCTTGCCATAGTTATCCAATAACTATCATTACGTAACCAATAGGTGCCTCAGTAGTCATGAGTAATACATTGTCAACCATTTAGAGAGTGCTACGTACTCTAATCTCAATGGACACATCGATATCTAGTCTCGATATTTATTGACTAGGAACATTTAAAATGATGTGTTTATAATATTGGGATACAATACTCATGATTACAACTATTTGTAATTGCAATCACATATACACTATTTATGGAATTTCGGTTAAAATAATTTAATTAATCATTTAATTATTCATAACACACTATGGCAAATATATAACAGAAATAAAATCAACTTTATTACGAATGAGAATTGGTTATAGAGTTAATTAATTTACAATAAATTATAGAATTTCCCCTAGGGCATACCCCTAACTCTATCAATCTCCCACTTCAATTAGGGCCAATTATGAAGTCTCAATCGCAACCCTTCAATCGACATCTTGAGAGCGGAATGAGCCCGACCTTTAGGGAATGGATCTGTTATGTTATCCGTGGTATTATCCGTAGTATCCCGGCTTCTTTCTTTTCAACATGCTCTCTAATTACATGGAACTTTCGAAGGAAATGTCACGACTTCTTGTATGCTCTAGACTCCTTTGCGATCATTATCGCTGCATTGTTATCATAGAATGATGCTATAGGATTCTCAGTATCTGAAATCACTCCTAGATCACTTAAAAACTTACGCATCCAAACTCCTCTTTAGCTGCTTCATTGAAGACGATGTACTCGGCCTCCATTCTGGATCCAACAACTGTTTCTTATTTGGAAATTTTCTAATTAATGGCTCTACCGTTAATCATAAAGACATTACCGAACACCATTTACTATAATCTATGCCACTTTGATAACTTGAATCTGTATACCCCTTCATAAGGAGGTTTTCATTCCCATATATAAGGAAGAAGTCCTCGATATTTCTTAAGTACTTAGTATACATTTCATAGCTGTCCAATGTTTTTTCTAGGATTTGATTGATATTGGTTTACGCATCCCAATGTGTATGCCACATCCGGTCTAGTACATAGTATGAGTACATTATGGATCCTATTGCTAAGCATACGGAATCCTCTTTATATGCTCGGTGTAAGAAGCATCCTTCTTAGAAAGGACAATTCCAGATTGCATTGGAACATTTTCATGCTTAGAATTCTCCATTCCGAACCTTTTCAGTATGGTGTCTATGTATAGAGATTGGGACAATCCTAACAACCTCATAGACCTATCTTTTTAGATCTTTATACCAAGTATATAGGCTGCTTTCCCCAAATCCTTTACGGAGAAGTTCTTGGAAATCCAAGCTTTCACTAATTGCAACAATGAAGTATCATTGCCAATCAATAATAGATCATCGACATAAAGTACTAAGAATACAATAGTGTTGCCTTGTTCCTGTTTGTATACACACACTTCCTTTGTGTTCTGATAAAATCAAACTATTTAATTACTTTGTCAAAACAGTTCTTCCAACTCCTTAAAGCTTGTTTAAGTCCATAAATGGACTTTGACAACTTATAAGCTTTGCTCTCACTCCCTGACCACAAAACTTTCGGGCTGCGATATATGAATAGTTTCTTCTAAATCACCATTTAGAAATCTGTCTTTTCATCTATTTGTCATATTTTGTAACCATAGAATGTAGCGATCGCGAGCATGATCCAAATAGATTTAAGCATGGCTACGGATGAGGAAGTTTCATCGTGATCAACACCTTGAATTTGACGAAATCCTTTGCAGCTAGCATTGCTTTATAAGTCTCTACTTCCCCATCCGCATTTAGCTTTTTCTTAAAAATCCATTTGTGCCCATGGATTTTAACCTTTTAGGTACGTCCAACAAAGTCCAAACTTTATTTCGTACATTGGAAGGATAGAGGAGTGTCATCATCTAAGACACAATCTTCTTTCTCGCCATTTGTGAGAAAACCATGTACCCCTCTGGTGCATGAGGTTCTCTACTAGACCTTTTAATAGGTCCGTGTTTTGGTATACCGGTGAACTTGGTTCTCCTACTATTTCGATTTCAGTGTTAGTTTCTTGGATCTTATCCAAGTCTACAACCTCGCTATCAATTTCCTTAGATTGGAATTCCTTTTCTAAAAAGATCGCATGTCGAGAAACAATGACCTTCTGTTCTTTAGTACTGTAGAATATATATGCTATCGAATTTTTGGGATATCCTATAAATTTACATAGTATCGATCTTGCCTATAGTTATTCGAACCAACGTTCTTAACATACGCCGGACAACCCCACACCTTCAAGTGCATGAGTTGGGGTTTCTTACCATACCATATCTCATATGGTTTTTTGGGCACATATTCAGTAAGTAACAAGTCCAACATATAGGCTGTGGTCTCTAGCGCATATCCCCAATAGGACAGAGGTAAATAGGCCTTACTCATCATGGAACAAACCATATCTAATAGGTTTTGGTTCCTTTGCTCCGACACGCCATTGTGTTGTGGGGTATAGGATGGAGTAACATGAGAGATAATCTCATTATCTTTTAAGTATTATTAGAAACCTTGTCTAACTTACTCGCCTCCTTGATCTGATCGAAGGATCTTAATCTCATGGTCCGTTTGATTTTTACTGCATTTTTATATTCAATAAATTTCTCATAGGCGTCGGATTTGTTCTTCATAACATACACATATCCCAGTCTCGAGATATCATCAGTAAAGATAAAAAAAGTATGAACTATTATCTTTTGTAACTATAGGCACTGGACTACATACATCGTTATGTACTAACCCCAAAATTTCATCAACTCACACGTGTAAAATGATTCAGAATTAATTGATGGCAGAAAACCTTTGGTTTTCAATTTCTATAGTCGTTTCTCACTAATATGACCTTGCCTACAATGTCAAAGATAACCATCATTTATATTGTTAGATGCATTATTCATAGAACATGCATAATTAGTATTAATTGCACAAATGTCATTTTCAAGAACACTTTCGCCGACTTTATTTCCATTCAAACTAATGTTCATAACATTATTTGCACAATGAAATATATAACCAGTCCCGGACAATCTAGAAACAAAAATAATCCCACAAATAAAGTCTTTTACATAATAGCAATTATTTAATACTAATACTAATCTACTAGGCAAAACTAAATGATAGTCTTCTACAGCCGTTGCATCTACCATAGAACCATCAATAACTTGGAGCCTCCATTACAACAAACTGGACCTTTTACAATGTTTAAAAACTGCTATAAAAGGTTTTAAACACATTTTTGACTATGTTGTGCAAGGACATGCCATTTTATGTCTAAAACATACCGTAGCAATAGAGTAAACGATGTAAAAAGTAAGTTTTAATGGTGTTTGACTGATCTATTAATACTTTTTATAGTGTTTCTATTGAGGAGCTAAACCGCCTTTTTTAGCATTCGTCTTCTCCTATCAAATATATTTTTTAGCATTTTATATGTTGCTATACTTGTTGTTTTATAACGGTTTTATGTGTTGCGATCAACAATGTAATGAACCTGGCTTTTCGATCCTCGAAAATGACACTAATACGTTGAAACGACCCGCCTTTCTCTCCATAGAAAGACGCATCATTTTTTAGAAAGAAAGGGATAGAGAAGATAAAAGATAGAGAAGAAAGAAAGAAACAACATCAGAATCTTAACAGCGGAACGAATAAATTATATTAATCACATAATATATATTACATAGTATCATATACATCAGAGTTGCACAGCATAAACAACACATACTAGACAGTTATAAACACCCGTCTAGTTATACAACTCAATATACAACACAAATAATAATACAGAGATCGACACAGCGGAACCACTATATATCTACAAACGCTGAAGCCTCCTGCTTCATACCTCCTTCAGATTTCGTCAAAGCTAACCTGAATCCCTTGGCTACTCGTAAAAACTTGAGTACCCAAGAGTTTAAGAAAAACAGAATAAAATCCTGGTCAGACATGGGTCTGATGTGAGTAAACGAGTTAAAGTTGCTTAACTTTGAAAACCTTTTGAAAGAAAAGGTATCACGTAAGACTCCCCACACATAAACATGGGTAAGTTTTTGCCTTACGCTAACCAAAACATTTGATAGGAAATGGGGACTATCAACACAACAGCAACCCTATCGGATCTAGGAGGGGAGGACGCGGAGGAAGATGGCTGGACTCGGGTGATGGATCGAAGAAAGAGGCAGGTGTTCTCGGCTAACAGGCAGAAAGAGGCGGCAGATCATATCAAATCAGATCCACAAGCAGAGCGTTTTCAAAAGAAAAATCAGATTAGGAAAAATGCAACAGTCGGCACAGCTGTTTTTGCAAAATCAAAACCTATAAACTGGTGTGAACTGGTCAAAGGAAAAAAACAAGGTGATCTAATACAATACTTTGATCCAGAAATTGTTAATGACAAAAAACAGCCATAATTGGAGAGGAAGAGCTAATCTCAGCAGAGAAAATGTGTTCCAACTCTATTCTTATATACTTGGTAGGTAAAAGGCCGTACTACATGTTTTTCAAAGCATATATAAAAAGAATGTGGGCTCCAAAAGGTAAATTTGAAGTATTTGCCAGAGATAATGGTTTCTATCTAGTTCAATTTGAATTAGCAGAAGATTGTAATAAAATACTAGAAGGAGGACCATGGATGATGGATGGAAAGTTCATAATCATGAAAAAATGGAACAGTTCCATCAAATATGAAAAAGATCTATTGCTATCCATTCCTATATGGGTGAGATTTCCAAACTTAAACTTTGCATATTGGAATCATATTTCACTGTGTAAAATTGCTAGTACTATCGGTAAACCTATTGCAATGGATGAGCATACCAAAAACAGAAGTAGAATAACATTTTCCAGAATGCTTATTGAAGTTGATGCATCTTTCAAATTTGATAAAGAAGTACAAATCAAACTGCCTAAAGGAGATTGTGTAATGCAAAATGTTGAATATGAATTCATACCCCCGGTGTGTAGTAACTGTGTATGTTTCGGATATGTCAACAAAGAATGTCCTATATCATTTACGCAACAATGGATACCAAAGCCCACAACATGCAACAAAGAGACTGATCACATGGACTTTGCATCAGAAGGAAACACAAAACAGCAAACTCTTTACGTCAACTCAGAAATAACAGCACATCACAACAGAAGTTATTACAATTGAAGAGTCCAATGTCCAAGATTATACAAATAATAAGAATAAAGATGTTTCTCCATCGGATACATCAGTCCTATATGTTGAGACAACTCAGATGTCATCAAAGAATCCTACAGTTGTAATTGCAGCCTCGCCATCAACTGAAGCAGCAAAATGTGCAATATCTAAATCTCATCCTCAATCCAGCATGGCTGCCACAATTGCAAAGGGACCCTATGCTTGTCCTTCTGACATGACCCAAATACAAAACATTGCAGAAGAATCACTTACAAGTACCAAGACTCTGGATCCAACTGCTATGACGTCATCGACAAAAGTCTCAGTCAATTTATCATCATCAGAGAATATATGCAACAGGGAGTTATCAAACCATAATGAACATATTTCAAATAGTTCTCACCCTCAAATTTCAGATCTAACATCTGTAGTGTTTAATCCTTTTCAGGTGCAAAAAGCCATGAAAGACTCAAATGTGGAAGCATCTTCTTTATCTCAATCATGTATCAATCCCACATACCCTTCAACCATCAACCCTCTCAACAATTCACCAACAAACCTCACATCCACCAACCCTGAATTTGAAAAAGTGCTTTCAGAAATGAAAAAGAAAAATCCTCAAGAAAAGAAAAAGAATAAAGTGATTCATGACAGTGTGACTCCCACTATAAAAACTAGGAGTCAAGCAAGCTCATCCAAATAATGTCAATCTTGTGCTGGAATGTGCGAGGTCTTAACAAGGCAGCACATGTTCTAGAGGTAAAAAACATCGTTTTCTCGCAAAAACCTTCTATGTTTTGCTTAGTTGAAAATAAGTTGAGAAGAAATAAAATTCAGCTGTTTATGGAATCATGAGGAAATAAATGGACATGCATCAACAACATTGAATATCATCATAAATGCAGAATACTCATCATGATCAACTCGGATATTTGGAGCAGCTATGTAATTTCTATGAGCAAACAAAATATTACATGCATGCTAAACAATACTGCAGGGGCTCAATGTATTGTTACTGTCATATATGCATTAAATCTTGAATCTGAAAGGAAAACTTTATGGAAACAACTGGAAAAAGAAGCAAACACCTTCATTACCCCTTGGTGCATCATAGGGGATTTCAACTGTGTTAGATATTTGAAAGAAAAAATGGGAGGAAATAAGTTGACAACAAGAAACGTTCAGGAGCTAAACAATTTTATCAACTCTGCAGGAGTAAAAGAACTCAGCATTTCAGGGGTTAAGTATTCATGGAGATCAGGGCCAAACAAAAATATTGCTACAAAGATTGACAGACTCTTATGCAACATTGAATGGATGAACATGTTCAAAAATTCCTATGCAAAATATCTAGATCTATCTACCAGTGATCATGTTCCTATTATGTTTCATTTTAATCATACACAAACATTAGAAGGTCCAAAACCTTTTAAATTTAGAAACCACTGGGTCTTGTATGAGGGGTACAAAGAAGCAATTGAAAAACATTTTGTTTTCCCTGAAGAAAATCAATTATTCAACCTTATACAAATGCAGAAAAACATCAAGAGGGAAATCAAAAGATGGTGCAAAGGAAAAAATGATTTGCAGACAGAAATATCAAAATGCAAGCATAAGGTCAACATTGCATTACAAATATTAGAAAATAATCACAATTCCTTAAATGCACAAAAGCTGCATGAAGCACAAGTAGATCTGGCAAAAAATTTAGGGCTGCTAGCAATGGATAACAAACAAAAAACAAAATGCCAATGGATCAAATGGGATGATAGTTGTTCGAAATTTTTCTTTGCAAAACAAACAACCAGGAGATTTGTAAACAGTTGTCACAACATCATAAAAGGAAATGGAGAAGTAGTCAAAACCTCAAAAGAGATAGAAGATGAGGCTGTCAAATATTTTTCCAACATATACAATAGAGGAAACATGATTGATCAGTTTCCAAATATCACTCCAAAAGGAAAATAAACGATTGGGGTAAAAATTTCCTTAATGCTACATTTGAGGAAAAAGAATTAAAAAGAGTCATTTTCAGCATACACAATGATACTGCCCCTGGATATGATGGTTTCAATGCAAAATTTTATAAAAGACATTGGAATGAATTAAAAAAACCTCTTTTGAAAGCTATGCAAACTTCCTTTGATAATGGCAGAATAGTGAGAGAAATAAATCATACTATTATCTCCTTAATCCCAAAAGTCAAAACTCCAAAAACAGTTTCAGATTACAGACCTATAGCATGTTGTTCCATGCTGTACAAAATCTTATCTAAAATGTTATGCGACAGAATGAAGTTTGTTCTTGGAGAACTAATCTCTGACAATCAAACAACATACTTACCAAACAGGCAAATCAAAGATGGGATAATTATTGCACATGAACACATCAGGAATTTCAACAAGCATGGCAGTAACAAAATGTGCATAAAGGTGGATCTTAAAAAGGCTTATGACTCAGTAAACAGACAATTCATCCTGCACATGATGAGAAGCATGGACTTTCCAGAGAAATGGATAAATATTATACAAGAAATGATAACTACTCCTAGTTACTCCTTTTCTATAGAAGGGTATCACAAGGGATATTTTACTGGGAGTAATGGATTAAGACAAGAAGATCCCCTATCCCCCTACCTATTTACTTTATGCATGGAATATTTCACTCTGTTGATGGATGCAAAAGCTACTAAAGGAAAAGTAGAATCAGTTATCAAGAACAATTCAAACATAACACATCTCATTTATGTAGATGATCTGTTAATTTTCATAAATGCTACAGCAGTGGGAGCCAAATCAGTTAAAAATTGTTTTAAAAAACTGAAGAAAGTGACTTGATATGAACAATCTCAAAACCCAAGTTTTTTCAACAAGTTTTGCAACAACAAGGATCAAGTACTCAACATTCTAGATATTCAAGAAGGAGAACTACCTGCCAGGTATCTTG
Organism: Allium cepa; assembly: GCA_030765085.1. Taxonomy (NCBI): domain Eukaryota; kingdom Viridiplantae; phylum Streptophyta; class Magnoliopsida; order Asparagales; family Amaryllidaceae; genus Allium; species Allium cepa. The sequence continues at coordinate 844,021,499 of CM060928.1, read as the reverse complement.
GACTACCCTTATCTGTCACATACATCAAACATTCAAATTGTAAACAACTTATAGACAGAGTGTTATATAAGATGCATGGTTGGGAGTGTAAATTTCTCACTGTCCCAGGCAGAATTGAACTAATTAAAGCTGTTGTTTATCCAATGGTCAGTTTTTGGATGCAATGTTTCATGTTACCTAGCCTAACCATTCACAAAATCAATCAGTTATGCAAACAATTTATCTGGAAAGGAAAAAACAGCAAAGTACCATGGGAAACAGTCACAAGTGTTAAAGCTGAAGGTGGGATGGGTTTGAAAAAACTGTCAGATATTAATAATACCTTTTGCATCAAAAGAATATGAGAAACCCTTAACAACTCATCTTATAGTGCTAGATGGCTTAATGTAAAATATGCAAACAATGAGACTTTGTGGGAAGCTAACTTTGGTAATAATTCTTCATGCACTTGGAAGAAAATGTTATATCACAGAAAAGAAGCTCAAAAATTGATTGACAGAAGAATTGTGGATGGCAAGTCCACCAGTTTATGGTTTATACCTTGGATCAATGGTTCTACCTTATTGGAAAAACTGGGGCATCAAATCTTATCATATACAAGAGGTCATAATCATAAGGTAAATCAAATCATATCTGATAATTGTTGGAGGCCAGAAAACATCTCATATTTAGGCAACATAAGTGAGGAAATAAGGCAAGTTCCTATATATCGTGATAAAACAGAAGACTATTGGTTTTGTAACAACAGTAAAAATGGCTTGTTTTCTTTTCATGATACATGGAATGGTTAAAGGGTCAAACTCCAGAACATCAATTATTACAAAATCATATGGAATACCATATCACTCCCAAAGATGAATGTATGTTTATACAGAGCCATTTTCAGTTATCTACCCACAAAAGACAAGCTACACTTACAAGGAGTAACTGAAGACAACATATGTGTTTTGTGCAAAAGGGAAATAGAAACATGTAATCATCTATTTTTCAACTGTTCCTTCTCCAAGCATGTGTGGTATTGGATCAGAACCATGATGGGGGACCCTATAACTCATAGAAATATTCATATTTCTATTACAGATGCCATCACATATATATCCCAAAAATTTGCAGTCAACAGTATAAAGAAAGACATCATAATAGCCGCGCTTAGCACAGCTGTTTGGTACATTTGGAAAAGCAGGAACGATATCATCTTTAACAGTGAAAAGATAGACAAAATCACAGTCTGTAACACCATTAAATCCAATGTTCGAGACATTATCATTAATAGATCCAAGTTTTTCAGCCACGGCATCATCAATGCAGATAATATCATACAGAAATGGGAAATTATACCTCTGCGAGCTGACCTTACCTTGACCAAAAACCCTAATCCCCCAAATACTGCATCATCCTCAAGATACATGATTGATAGAGAAGATGACGAAACTGAGAGCTCAAGATTGTCTAGATGCACTGATAGTATTATCACTATCATTGAAAGAGAAGAAAGATTGCAAGGGAGAGAGAACGAGCCGCCATGAGTTGCGAGATTATCGCAAAGTTTTTAGGTTTTGTGTTTTTTGATGAGTATACGGGTAGCTTTTTGTACCACCTGTTCATTATGTATATACCTTGTTATGTAATGTTTTGGCATTATCAATAAAGCTATTTGATCCTTTTTTACAAAAAAAAAACATTTGATAGGAAATCTAGTGATATTATAATAGGGTCTAGGGTTTTCAAATAAATAAGAAATAGCTAAAATTGTTACATGATTAAATTCCAGCGACTAGCCACAAAAGTGGGTAATACAATTAAAACCGTAAGGGAACGTGGGAAGAATGGGTTTCCATCAATGGCAGGGATACTAGGGTACCGTCCGTCACAGTATGAGACCTAGATCACCGTACCAAGGATTACTCCCAATCCCTTGCAACACAAAGCCGGAACCATTCCTTACTGAACAGTTTCGAACAAGACAACCCCACGGTTGTAGTTAGCAACCGCCCACACAGCCGAAACTAAAAGGGACTCTAGACAGGGGTTCATCTTGTCCTACTTGGGCATGACCCACTTAGCCTTGCTGCACCTGCCCTGTTTTAGCCATTCCCGGTTGATGAGACTTGAGGCTACGATTACCTTTAGAGAACACATCTCTTAGAATGCTCATCGTCCACCTGACGATGTGCTGAAAGCATTCAATCCATACAAGTTCATTCTGGGTTCGAATGAAATCGAAGGCATTATCTCGTTACACTCATTTTGGAATCACCCTCAGAGTTAACGACGATAACCCTTGCACTCTGAATCTTCATCTTCACTTGAGATTCATGACCTATAGTTAATTTGGATCGATGTGGTTTTTGGATATCCAAATCTGGAATCCCGATCCTGGTCTCATCGAAATCCAAAACGCCATCTTTTATGTCCAAGTTGTTTTAAAGTTTAAAACAATTCAATTCAAATCATTATCTATATTCACACAGATAGATAATTCACATATTCGCAAATAGATAATTCATATCACAGTTCAATCCAAATCATCTCATATCACATATCACACATATCTCATCAGAGATATCAAACAATCAAGGCATTCAATATCAATCAGCCATCCATAAGCAATGATCTATTAATCACACATCTATAATTAATTTAAAATGAATTAAATTAATTACTTTATCTCTAATTAATTTAAAATAAATTAAATTAATTACTTTCATCACAATAAATATTGCTTACCTATTAATTAAACCAATTAATTAACCATCATCTTAATTAATCAACTTGATTAATTATCCTTTAATTACATTAAGTAATTAACCCTTAATTAATTATACAAATTAGTTATCTCAAACCATTAAGTAATTAACCTTAATTACTTCATTAATTATAATCACTTATTATTGATTAATTAATCTAAATTAATCAATCCTTAATTACTCTTGTTAATTACATTAATTAATGATCCTTAGTTAATTACTTCCATTAATCAATTAACTATAATTAATTACATTATTCCTTAATTAATTACATTAATTAATTAATCTTTAATTAATCACTTCCATTAATCAATCTTAATTAATCATAAACAATAATTACCATCCTGTAATTACTTACCTTGATTAATTAACCCTTTAATTAATTATATTAATCCTTTAATTAATTACACCAAGTAATTAATCCTTAATTACTTCTACAGAGTAATTATCCTTTAATTACTTCACATTAAGTAATTCTTCTTTAATTAATTACGTCCCAGTAATTTTACATTAATTACTTGCCCTAAGTAATTATACTTATCCATCTCATTAAGTAATTATAGTTAATCAATCATTAAATGATTATCTTTAATTAATTAACCCATTTGATTACCCTAAATTAATCACACTTATTTGATTAATTACAATTGGGTAATTCATCCCTTAATTACCCCCTTTAAGTAAATCAGTTAATCTTTAATTACAGATTAATTAATCCTTAATTATTAATTAATAAACCTTAATTATCAATTAATAAAACTTAATACAAATTAATTAATCATTAATTAATCCATTAATCAATTTTTAATTACAATTAACTAACCCTAAATAACAGTTAATTAATCCTTAATTAACTCTAATTATTAATTAATAAAGCCTAATTATTAATTAATAAAACTTAATTACAAATTATATACCTTTTAATTATAAATTAATTAACCTTAATTGCTTAATTAATTAATCTTAAATTAATTAACTTTAATCCTTAATTATTTTAAATAAATTAATTACATCATTTAGTTACTCTTAATTAATTCCTTAATTAATTCTTTATCATTATTAATTAAATTAATTATTTATATCTAATTCCCTTTAATTAACTTAATTAATCTTATGATAATGAATCTTTAATTTCTTAAGATAAAACATTATCTTATAAATACCTTAATTACCATTTATATTTTTTAAAACCATTTTATTTTAATAATTAATTTACTTAATTAAATCAATAATTAAGTTTTAAAATAATCATTTTAACTTGATAAATTAAAGTTATCAAAACTTTAAAACACTTAAAACATTTATCAAATAATAGTTTCAAAAACCAGATTTAAATTTGAATTTAAAACTTGCTTTAATATAAACCTTTAAAAATTCCATTTCTTAACTTAAATTTAAAATCATTTTAAATTTACTTAGCAACTTCAATCTTCTTAATAACATGTTAAAGAAAACATTTATATTTAAAGAATAGAATTCAAAAACAAGATTTATTTCAAATGTTTAAAACTTCCTTTATTTAAATTTAAAACTAGTTTTATAAAAACTTTTAAAACTTTTAAAAAAAATTCCTTTAATCAACTGCTTCAATTTAAACCCGAGTATCATTCAAGCCATCAAAGTTCCATTTCCTTTTCTTAAATTTTAAAAGTTTAGTTTTAAATTTAAATTTTAAAAAACCTGTAATCACTACTGTTAACAGGTTCACACTCCAGCTACATCGAGTTTACACTCGAGCTACCTACCCCATAACCCGACCTATACTTCGAGTCAAAATTCCCAACCCAAAACACAACAACCACTGACGCCAAACCTTCCACTGTGCACATGCACATCACCGGAATCACCTACCACCTCCGACGAACCCTCCATCATATCAAACATCATCACTGCAACCTTCACCAATCACCAAAACACCATCACTAGCCTCGAATCAAAATCGAGCTACCCAGAAGGCCTGGAACCCAAAACAGCCTCCAGCAAAACCTTATCGTCCACTCTGCGTCGACCACCAGAGGTCGAGATATTCTGACCACACACTGCCGACCATCCATGTCAACATTACCCCGAGTTTCAAGCACTCGATCGATCAGAGGAGAAACAGTAACCCAATTTCTAGCTTGACCCAAAACTAGGTTTAAAATCCTAAATCCCACGCCGCCGATGCCACTGTGCACGATCGCCTCAACCACCATTTTTTCCAAGCACCTTGATCGTCAATCTAGGTTCAGATGAAAACTCAACCACTCGAATACCTCCGATCACCAGAAAATGATCAAAATCCGTTTTCCAGGCGCTCCCCAAACACCCTTCCATTTTGACACTAAAAATTATGATGTTTATTTAGAAATCTTAACTTTCAACATATATTCAAGTTATAATCTTAAAACAGTGAATTAAGATGATTGATTTTTACATGTTTTAAGTATCTCTACTGTATTTCTGGATTTCTAGAAAATCATTTCAACTAATCTTACTAAAATTTATTTTTTTACTTAATTCTTTGTTTAAACAACATAAATTGTTTGAGAATTATAACCTAATAGAGATTCCAATGAGAAGATAGAAATTTCGATCAAAGATTTAAGTTCTGTAACTTCAAAACAGAGATGAACAGATATAAAATACATGCACAGTCATTCATATATTCACAGAGGCATACTTATATACATACATGTAAAACGGACATCATCACAGAACTCACATGCAACAGATAATTAGCAACTTAAGTTTTAATTAAAAATGTTTACTTACCTTTTTAAAATGCAGAGAGCCTTTGAAACTGGATTTGAAAATTTGCATAGCTCTTGTTGATTTAAATCCAGAAATTTTTTAATGCTTAGATCTTTGAAATGGCTTTGATCTTTAAAACTAGAATGCTTGAAAAACTGGAACATGTTGATGATGGCTCCAGACTTGATTCCAGTTTGAAAACATTACAGGCTTTGATATAAATTTCTAGTTGTTGAACTAGAACTTTGCATTTGAAAATTATATTTTGGTTACAAGTTGTCTTGCTTGAACTTTTGAAAACATGTTGTAGGCTTGTTATAGAAAAGATTACAGACTTGCTTTGAAAATTGGTTTACAGGCCTGCTTTGATTTAGAGGAGATTACAGGCTTTGATTTGTTCAAAGGAGATGATAACATGTTTTAGTTTTGTTTGCATTTGTTTTATAGGAAATGATTAAAGACTTTTGGTTCATGGAATATTTTTGCAGGGTATTTGACTTGAGAAGATCACAGGGCTTTTGATTTCAGATTTTAATATGTTTGCAGTGTATTTGTTTGAACTAAGAAATGGTTTCAGATTTGAGAAGGGTTTCAGATTTTGAACTGAGATTAGAAGAAGAAAATGAAGAGGAAGATAGGGGTTTAAATAGAGTTAATTAGATTTTGTTAAAATTTAAAGAAAATAAAATAAATGTGACACTTGTCTCTAACTTTAGTTAATATGCCAACACATGTTACTTAAGAGGTTTATAATTTTAACACTTGTCATTATTCATATATATTAAAAAAAATTATTTATAGATGATTTTAAAATATTTTCTTATTAAATTCCTAATTAACAAATACATTTATAAATGCTTTCTAAATTTATATAAATACAACCTTTAAAGAAAATAGAATATAAACCAATAACGGTTTAAATAAAATCATATGTAATATTTTAAACTCATTTCTAAATGCTAATTTAAAAGCTTTTGTATTTATTTCGATTAAGTAAATACTTTTCCAAATTTCTATAAATAAATTCTTTAAAGAGAATAATATAAAACAATACTTATTTTTAAATAAAAACTCATTCATGTAATTTAAATCCGAACTATATTATTATTTTTATTTTAAGATAAACATTCCTTTAAATTCCATTTTTAAATCTAAATTCAAAGTCAATTTAATTTAAAGTCCAATTTAAAATCAATTCAAATAAATATAGATATCAATTTTAAACAAACACATTATTAATTGTAAATAATTATCCTATTTAATATCAATTTAAACACACACACACATATATATTTAAATACACTTATTAAATTTGAAATAATAAGTCAATTTAAAATTTATTTATACAATAACACAAACTAAATAATTATTCTTATTTAAAATCAATCTATAACCATAATTAAAAAAACATCACATTATTAATTTTATTTTGGTTTTTTATATTTGAAAATAACAATTTTACCAATTTTAAATAATTTAATTAAGAGATTATCACATTTTAAATTCCCTGAAATTCTAGGATATCACATACGTCCACTGTATTAAATGCCGAAATTCAAGTGCCCAAAAAAACCAATCGTTAGGGGAAAGAAAGAAGAAGATAAAAGAACTAAGAACAAATACAGAATCTCACAATGTAAAGGAATAACATATATTAATCACATAATATTTTACAAAGTTATTTACAAAATGATATTTCAGAGTCAGACTAATACATTCTTACTTAGGGCAGTTATAACAGCCTGTCCTTATACATAGATATAGGTTACATAATATACAGCGGAACAAGATGATAACTATCTATCGATGAAGCCTCTTGCTCCAAGCTTCTCCAAAAAATGCATCCGTAGAAACCTGAACTACTTGGCTGCTCGCAAAAATTTGAGCACCCAAGAGTTTTAGGGAAAAATAAAACTCCGGGTCAGACATGGGTCTGGTGTGAGTAAATTCAAAGCAATTGAATCATTACTTTTAAAACTCTTTTAAAATCAAAGGTATCTTTTAAAACCATGCTACACATAAACACGGACGGGTTACGATAACCAAAACACTTTTATGGAAATTTAGTGATATTATAACAATGTCTAAGGTTCAAAGTAAATTATTAATAGCTGGAATGCTTGCATCTCACATTCCAACATATTAGTATACAACTAAAACTGTAAAGCTCGTATTGGAGAATGAATTCCAACTAATGACTGGGCTACTGGGGTACCGCCGATCATATTACACATCTAGAAAATGTACAGAGATCGTACCTAATGTCCCCTGCCAACAACAAGACCGGCCTACTCCTTACTGGATAGTACTGAATATGTCATCATCCTGGTTGCTTTGCAACCCTTTTCATATCGATCTCTCATGTACAACCAATCCATAAATATGTAGATGTATCGTACCTAGAAGGATGACAACATACCCTAATGGGTGCGACCCACATAGCCTTGCTGCATCTCCCATGTTTTAGTCATTCCTGGTTAATGAGGTTTGAGGCTATATTTTACCTTTCTGAATAACAATCCCTCTTGGAATGCTAACACTGCCCTCCAAGCGGCAATGCAGTGTCAACATTCATCCATGCAAGTTGTCCAAGATAAAGGAAAACCGAAGGCACTACTTCTACTACATCTATTTAAGAACCACCCTCAGGATTAGTAGCAAGCAGCCCTGGCACTTCAATGGCTCCGTCTTCGATCCCATGCTGCAAGATGTCTTCAATTCAAAATGCTTGAGTTGGATTGAAGTGGTTTTCAGATAGCATATCCGATCTCGGTCTCTTCGAAACAAATTTCAATGTTTCCGGTAAACTCAACCCCGATTCTTTAGGAAATAAATAGACAAATAACAAGAGTGGAGTTCACCTCCTAACCATTTGTGGATGGATTTCCTTATCATTCGTCCTGAAAGAACAAAACGAGTTTATACGTACAATATAGCATCTTCGATGGCAACTATACCATATTATTCTCGTGTTCTCCTGGATATTTCCAAAGTTACATTTTGTTCAGATTTGATAATTGGTTATTTAACTATCAAATAAACAAACATCAAATCATGGTTTAATTTCCATATGGGATTCATTAAGCCTTCATTATTATTTTTTAATTAATAAAACCACTTTATAACACCTGATCACAAGATCTTTTCAAAACACTATTCCCAAACCCCTTACATTTCCATTTATACTTGGAAAACTTTTATATACTTATCTCAATGTTATAAGTATATTACCAAAACATTTTACTTTTTATGCCTTGAAAAAAAATCATATACTTATCTTATCAGTATACGTATATTTACAAAGTTTTCAAAGTTTTTTCCTTTCCAAATCCCATATTAAATAATCAAACATTTTTTTCAAGTAAAACATTCTGCTTATCCTTTATCAAAAATTCTCTTTTTAAAATTTCATCTCGTATTTCAATTAACTTATAACTTTCAAACTAAAGTTGTAACCCACTTTTATAAACCTTTAAATTAATTTATAAACCTCTTTCCAAATCCTTGAAATGATTTATAAACCTTTTTCCTATTTTTAAAACTCTTTATATAAACCTTTCTATACTCCTTTATAAATATCATTTACAAAAAATCATTAATAAAACACCTTAATAACCCTTTTCGATAGTAAAATCCCTTTTTATACACAAGTTATCATTTATAAACACCTTTATAAGAATTATATAACTTGAAAAAACCATTTATAAACCCTTAGTGTCAGATTGATTAAAGGATTTAAGTAAATTCAAAACCATACTTTATAAATTCCAAATGAGGCTTAGTAGTTCCAATGGTACTGATTTAAGTTACCATTTATTTCAAATCTAATTTCAATGCACTTATCAATTATTTACAAGGGCCAACATATATGTAAATCCAACCAATTATCAAATCAGGGAATAACATGTCAATACAACTCAACTAGCATATACATGTCTAAACAACATAATAGTAGGATGATGATTTATCATGCTAAATAGATGTCCAGAACAATTTAATTAATTAATAGTGGAACAGGGATTTATTCTGCTAAACGCATGTCCAAACTATCCAAACAATTACCCTATAGCAGAAAGGTGTTTTGCTTTGCTAATGAATGTCCATACAACATAAACAATCACATTATAACTTATCCACGGTTGTTTGTCTATTTAATATCACGGATAAGAGATCCTTTGGTCAAAATCAGACCACTTAGAAAAGAACCCAACTTAAAACATAACCGATAAAGTTTAAAATAAGTTTTAATAATTAAATCATAATTTAATATAAATTAAAGCTTAATTAAATTTTAAATAATCAGAATCAAATTATAATTAAGTCTTGATTAATTAAAAGTAAATTAATAATTAAACTTTAAACAAATAAACATTTACTTAAAATTAATCCCTAATTAAGTTAATAATTAATCTTTAATTAAATAAATAAACTTTAATTAAATAACAATTAAAATAATTAAACTTGATTAAATAAAAATAATCACCCTTTTTAACTTAATTAATTAAAGCTTCTCAATAACTTGCTAAATTATCACTAATTAGTCACTAATTACATAACCTAATTACTGATTAATTAATAAATAATTATCCTTAATTAATAAATTAATTAATCATTAAACATATTTAATCAAGTTATAATTAACTTATGTGTTGCTAATTACGTTTGAAAATAGGTTTTCAATCATTTTTAAAAGAAAACTATAAAGTTAGAAATCAATCTTTTTCGAACTGCATCCATAACGATTATAGCTATGGACGCAATAACTTAGAATTTTCTTCTCTAAGTTACCATCTAAAATTTTAACCTTCCACTTTGGATTATCTTTTAATACATAAAAGAAAGGGTTTGGAAACCTTAACTCAAGTTGGAATTCAAACAAAAACATTTACAAACTCAAAACTAGTAAATGATTAGATTTCCAAGTGGATCTCAAGTCTTTTCAACATTCCAAACTGCTAATCTTTCCATAACCATTCGAACAAAATACAAGATTTCGCATACACAAGCATATCATTTGCATAATATATCAAGTTTACAACTTTATATCCAAACATAGCACTTAAACCATTGTTTTCATATCTAATACTAACCACATATTAGCATATATATGTCTATCAAAACCAAGTCATAATCCATGCAACAAACGTCATCCTTTAGCCATAATGGCAAAAATATACATAGATAAAATATTTTCCAAAAAGATTATAGTATACTCACCATAAAGATTTTCTAATTTTGATATGTATTAGAACTTGAAAAGCTTCACAACTCCAAAAAGTAAACCGTAAATAGGTCATCTTGCTCTTGGATTTCACTATTTTACTCTCGAAATTTTGAAAAGTAATCAACAGAAAAGTTTTAGAAAATTCTTTTATCTATCATTTCAAAAAAATGAATTACTCGATTTGGATCATTTTTGAGAAAGTTATGATCAAAAGAAGATGTGGTATTTTCGGCCTTCAAAACATAGGTCCGAAAATGGGTATTAAAGATAAGCGTTTCTGACATAGCTATACTAAAAATTTGAGGAAGTGATCGACATAAAAGTAATAGCCACTGGATATATATATCTGTATATACGGTTTGAAAAAAAGGAAATCATGATTTGGAGCATAAAGGTGGAAGTTATGGCGGAGGGAAGTAGGACGAAAATGGAGAAGATTTTGAGTGGATTTTGAACAAGTTTCTGAGGATTTTTTTTCATTCTCTTGAGGCTAAAAGAAGAAGCCATGAAAACTTTAACAAGGAAGAAGAAGAAGAAGGAAATGGAAGCAAGGAGAAAAGAAAACGAATAGGTGGGTAAATATATAGGCAAAATGAATTAAATAATATAACTTGTCATAATTATATCTAATCACATCACAAATCTTTTATAATATATATATATATATATATATATATATATATATTATATGTATAATTATTATATTTAGTCACATCACTTTATATATATATATATGTATAAGTTAAATTATTAATTAAAGCTAAGACGTGATAAGGATAATGATGGTTAATGATTACAATCTAAGATATAACAAAACATAATATATATATATGTATATGTATATATATAAAACCTTAGATGTGACAATATTTATATACATATTTATATATATAAGTTTGTTATTTTTAAAACTGTCTTATCACATCACTTACTGATCCAAATTAAAGTAAGTTAATTTATTTCTAAGTGTATTATTATTTAGTTAATGAACTCTTATATATATGTGTATATGGTGCACAAATATGAACAACATTCCGGACAACTTTTCGGTGTCGTAAGGTCGAAATTTCGAAAAACGTTTTCCGTTCACATTATCTACTTTTCTACGAACTATTTAATTTGGTAAATAGATTTTGAAAATGATTTTATCATCATAATTATTTTATTAAAATGAGTTTACTTTCATTATAAAACCTACATATTGAATTTTTAAAATTAAATAAATATTCACTAATCAAAGCGGTGAAATCCTGGGTCGTTACAAGCAATTTTTCATTTCTTCTTATAACATTTCCGAAACACTATTAAAATTTTCCATGGCGTTTTTAAAACATTGTCGAATTTTTCTATAGTGTTTTCCAAATGCAATCTTCTAAGGTCTTCATATTTCCCCATATCCATGTTCCTGTTTCGTGCACAATCAAAATTTACATACAAACACATTCAATATCAACACATATATCTCATAATCAACGTATTATGTTAACCCCATATTTCATAATAAACATATTATATTAATCACTTATCTCATAATCAACTTATAACATTACATAATAAACACACATTATTCTTACGTCAAAACATATATTAGACGTTTATAATATTTCATAAACAAATAGAATGGGTAACAATTAGTGACCAAAAGTAGCAACACATACAAGCATATAAACCAAATTTTATTTCTAACATCAAAAGTAACTTCGAATCCATAACTTGTTGAGGCATGTTACTACTTTTTTTGCATTAGTTATACATATTTTAACTCGTAAATAGAAAATAAATACTGAATTGTGTTCATTTAAGGCAATTTACTAACATTGCAAGACCTACTATTATGACATAATTTTAAGGTATTCGAATTGAGTAAATATACAAGGAGGAATAGTTTGCTCAACTATATAGTTTTATAGATATACGATATTAGATATACTTTTATTTATTCGCCTCGTAAACTATAACGAAAACACGTCTTGGGAAAAAGTTGCTCAAATACTAGGAGAAAGTTATTCTTAGTAAACCTAAAGAATCATTCTATATTATGCGTTGAAAATTAGCTCATTAAACTTCAATTTCACCCACTTTGAACTTTGGCTTTACGACAATGTATAAAGGGATGTTAATAACATAATAGAGGAGAGCACACATGCAAATATATATATCACGAATATAAAGTGTTGCCAACATGCCTGGCAGGTAACAAAAACCGAAATACCTATAAATCAAGTCGCAGGCATTCCTAAGATGAGTTCCGGTAAGGCACCACCCATCACACGCCGATATCGAGCACCGGCATGACCCCCGCCCGATAAAAAGGTGTTAGAAGTACGTAAAAAAACTAGAGAAAGAACAAAAGCTACTGGATGACGCCCCAGACTAATGGTGAAGCTCCAACCAGCTGAACCTTGGGAGGTGAATAAGCATCTGCTCTGAAGTGGATCTGCTGAAAGGAGAAACCGCTCTGAAGCCTCTGAACAAGAGAAAGGGGTACCAGACTGAAGAGTGTATCCTCCTGAATAGAGTACTCCATAGTGAAGATAGCATAATCCAAAGTCTGAGGGGAAACTGATAGAAGTCCTGGATGTAGATACTCTGCTCTGGTGACCTCTCTACCATCTGATGTCCAGCAGTCTAAATATATGAAATCCTGCAAAATGAGCCTGATATCCTATCTCCCATATCTGTAACTGGAAATTGACTAAAGAAAAAATTAGAATGATACATATATATGTATATTTGTATAATAAATATACATACATATGTATATATACAGAAGGAAATAAAAACCCGATTAAGGCTAACTGGACAATAACAGTATGAGTAAAATACCTAAAAACTAATACCAAATAGAGACTAGAACAAATATTTAGACAATTCTATCTTATGAACCTTCAATCATAAGTAAGTTATGATTAGAAGTGAAATCATCATCTAAGTTAGAGAAAACATCAATACTACCATTGGTAATGTTAAAAAAATTATTATTGTGTTTAAAATAATTAATATTATGATTAACCTTGTTAATATACCTTTTGAAAATGATATTTTTAGCTAATTTATATTTGGGGTTAGAGATCCAATCAAAACAATATGAAGAAATTGTAAAAATCAATTTGTTAAAATGACAATTATTATTATTGAAAATTCTTTGATTCCTTTCGAACCAAATAAACCAACTAATAATAATGAATAGAGTGTCTAGTAAAAATCTAATATTCTTTTTGTACTTGAGTCTATAATTATTCCAGTAGAATTCACAATCCGAAATTTTAGTTGTTATATTAAAGTTAAAAAATTTAAGAGTGTTAATTAGAATGTAGTTAGAATCCATACAGTTATAGTATATATGATTAATGTCCTCAAGATACAGATTACAAAAATAACATTTAGTATCGTTTTGAATATTTTTTCTCTTTAAAAATTCAACTGTATTAAGTTTTCCATGAAGAATTAACCACATGTGAATTTTGGATTTGGGAGGAGCATTAGATTTCCACATATATTTAAATGAGTCATTTATTGTGCCCGAAAAATTAATGAATCTGTAAAAAGAATTAGAAGTATATTTCTTACTTTTATCCCATTCCCAACTAATAATATCATTGTCATTATCAATATTATTATCAATATTATAAAGATTTAATCTGGCATAAAGCAACGAAAGTTGTCTAAAAGTTGAATCAACTAAAATTCTATTAAAACTGAAATTCCAAGGAGGATCATTTTCTGGAGAATAAATATCATTGATAAAAGCATACTTAAAGCTACAAATTTCATACAGATCCTTAAATTCTAGCTTAAGAGGCAAGATCGAAATCCATCGGTCATGCCAAAACGAAGTACGATTGCCAGAGTGAACAATTGTATTTATTCCTAATTTAAAAATCTCATTGCATTTTAAAATGTTTTTCCAAAAGCTAGAAATATTTTGAGTGGATGGAGAAGCAATTTGATATAAATTGTTATTTCCATTGTAGTGATATTTAGAAATGATCTCTTTCCAAATAGCGTTATCATTTATATCTTTAAACTTCCAAAGCCATTTGATATAAATTGTTATTTCCATTGTAGTGATATTTAGAAATGATCTCTTTCCAAATAGCGTTATCATTTATATCTTTAAACTTCCAAAGTCATTTGCCTAACAGAGACAAATTCATATTACGTAGATTTAGAACACCTAATCCACCTTCTTTTTTGGCCTTACAGACAGTCTCCCAATTTACTAGACATTTAATATTATTATTAGAGTTTTCTCCACTCCATAAGAAGTCTCTTCTAATCTTATCAATTTATCAATAACCCAATCCGGGAACAAATGCAAAGACATCCAATAGATTGGAATAGCTGATAAAACCGAATTTATTAAAACAAGTCTACCTGCTCTAGATGATAGTCTACCATTCCAGTTAGAAATCTTAATTTTAATTTTATCAATGATAATAGTCCAGTCGTCATGCTTGAGTTTGGTGGGTCTAATCACAAAACCGAGGTAGTCAAAAGGAAAGTTCATGGTTTTGCAATTAAGAGAATTGGCAACTAAGTTTTGAACTCTATCAAAATCATTTAAAACTAACACGGAACTCTTGTCAAAATTTATTCTTAAACCGGATAAAAGTTCAAAATTGTAAACGATAAACTTAAGGGTAAGGATGTGACTAGGAAGATGGGAGGAAAAAAGTAAGGTATCATCAGCAAATTGAAGAACCGATAAACCATTACGCGAAATTTCATTTCCTATCCGCCCAAGAGATCCATTATCCACTGATCTTTTAATAATTTTAGCAAAAACATCAGCAGCTAAGTTAAATAATAAAGGCGATAAGGGATCCCCTTGCCTTAAACCTCTCTTGGATTGGATTTTGTTTCCTAAAATACCGTTAACCATAATACTAGAGTTTCCAGTTCTAAGCAAAGACTAAATCCAATTGATCCATCTTTGGCTAAAACCTCTAGCATGAAAAATATCTACGAGAAAATCCCAGTCTACTGAATCAAAAGCTTTAGCAAAATCAAGTTTTAAAATCGCACAAGTTATGTTATTCTTACAACAGTAATTAATATATTCTTGAACAACTGCTACTCCATCAGTGATATTTCTCCCTTTAATAAAAGCCGATTGAGAACAATCGATTAATTCATTCATTCTTTTACTAAGTCTATTAGCTAGAACTTTAGAAATAATTTTAACTGAACAGTTAATCAAAGAAATAGGTCTAAAATCTTTTAAGTTTTTAGCTCCTACTTTTTTATGCAACAAAATAACATTTGCGAAGTTAAATCTCCCTAATTGTAAATTACCATTGTAAAAATTGTTAAACATATTAACTAAGTCAAGTTTTAAAACATCCCAAAAAGTGTTATAAAATAAAATAGGAAACCCGTCAGGTCCCGGAGATTTATCACTTGGCATGTCACTAATTGCTTTTCTAATTTCTTCTTCAGTAAAAGGATTATCTAACTCTGATAAATCAAAAATAGAATCAGATGGATACAGATCTAACCATCTAACATTGATTCTATGTTTGATTTTAGAACCAAAAATATCCTTATAATAGTCTGTAAAAGCCTTATTAAGGTCTCTTTGATCAACTAACTCTATATTATCAACAAATATAGAGTTAATTGTATTACTACATTTTCTACCATTAGCTATATTATGAAAATTTTTGGTATTATTATCACCTTCGTTGATCCATTGAATTCTGGATCGTTGCTTCCACATAACCTCCTCCTTTTCTAACATAGAATTTAGTTCATCTTTTAAATTAGCAAGAACATTACGTTCACCTATATTTAGAGATCTGGATTCTTCTATCTTATTAATTTTAAGCATTTCATTAAGAATATTATCTTTTTCAATTTTCAAATTGCCAAAAACATTTTTGTTCCAGATTTTAAGAAAGATCCTAAGATCCTTAAGTTTAGAAACAAAAGCTTTTGCAGAATTATCCTTATTTATGAAATTATGGAAACTCAAAGAAACCCATTTACCTTTAACAAGATTCACAAAGTTTGATTCCAAAAGCCACATCTTTTCAAATTTAAAATTGTTTATAATAGCTCTATGGAACTCACAAGTAAGAAAAATAGGACAATGATCGGAATATGTGAAAGGTAGACCAATGACTCTACAGATTGGGAATTTGTCTTCGATCTCATCACTAACAAAAAATCTATCGAGAAGAGCCAAGGATGGAGACTCTCTAGCATTATTCCAAGAAAACTCTCTATTAGAAAGGGGGATTTCAATCAAATTAGAATTAATAATAAATTGATTGAATTCCTCCATTGCAGAGTAATCCACTTCCCTAGGATATCGCTCACCAATGAAACGCGTAACATTAAAATCACCCCCCAAAATCCAAAAACCTGGAGCAAAAGATCTAAATTCAAGACATATATTCCATAAAGATCCCCGATTAATTTTAGAATTAGGCCCGTAGACATTAGAAATATTTAAAAAAGAGTTATCAGAAAGATAAATAAGAATAATATGAAGGGAATGCACTTTAACAATAGATTGAAGTAATTTAAAGTAATTATCACGCCAACCTATCATTAATCCCCCAGAAGAACCCATAGAGGGAAGAAAAGCCCAATTTCTAAAGTGATTACCGCCTAATCTTCTAAAAAAGCGAGAATCGGGGCAGATAATTTTAGTTTCCTGAATAAGAGCAATATCAATCGAATAATCTTTAAAGAAAGCTCTAACCTTATCACATTTATTTAAGTCGTTTAAGCCTCTAATGTTCCAACTCATGATCCTCATAGTCTAACAGTACTTGCCCTCTCTAATTCCTTACGTCTAATAAAATCCCTATCTATCTCTACATCCGAAAAAATAAAAGAAGTATCTAAAGCAAGCTTACAAAACTCAGCAGATGAAAGGCTACCTAAAGCATAAGTGGAGTACGTGCTACCCAAAGAAGAAACCGTACCTGTGCCTGGATTCAAAGTGTCGGTTTTGACACTCGAACCAGGTGACTCACCCATGGCCTGTAACTGGCTGTTACGGATCCTGGCACTTCGACGAACTGAACCACTAGCAGCCACACCTTTCCTATTCTTTATTTTGTTCAATGTAGATTCCAGTCCCTTGACCACAACGTCTTCTGGGGCCTCACTTGCACACTGAGAAGAATCAGAGAAACTGGGAGCCAAAACAGAAGAGGAACCATGCTCGCTGCCCCCATCAATCATCACGCACAAGTGGTCAGGAGAATGACACTGCCGATTTTCAACAAAATCAACCCTAGCATCAGATACACTGCCGTGCATAATCTTTGTTCGCATGTGCATATCGGGGGATTCCATATTTGAAGGTGAAACCGAATCATCTTTGACCATCAATAACAGGTCAAAGTCAACAAAAGCCTCTTTCTCTAACAAAACTCCATCAGTTCCAGCCTCAGTTGTCCATTCAAAAGCAAGATCAACGAACAAAGATGAATTAGGAGATGAGTAAGGCTCGTTTAAACCAAAGATTTCCAGAGAACAGTCAGTTGGGAATTTCTGATGAATAGGTCCAGAATTTAAACCCATAGATATAGACTGAATCTCAAAAGTACTTAATGAGCCTAACATCTCATCCAAACAGAGCGACTTATCAATGATCTCCAAATCATATTCCCCTATCTCTAGATCAACTGACCAGTCTTTCTTTGCTACACATGGATATCTGCTATCGATAGAGTTTGAGTCAACACTTCTATCGATTAAAGGAACTGACCAGTCCCTTAACGCAAACTTTATCTTTACTTCAATTTCTCTCATAACACGTACCAAACACCAAATTTCAACACATGTTAATATATCATGATTCAATAAAATCTTCAATTAAATATCATCTTAATACAGAACTATAAATAGTTCCCCAGAATATAGTTTAGTTTATATAATAGAAGTTAAATTAATAATGGAACAAATAAAAAATTACCATGCAGATGTAATCCATTTGATAATTGGGAGATAAGTTGATCTTTGATCCTTCTTTTACAAGAAGAAACAGATGTTTAGTTCATATAGACAAAATTATTTTTAATTATACTTATATATTAAAGATGTTTCTCAGATAAATTTCTAATAAACAAGTAAAACTAACTAATTGATGCATTCAAATAAATCAGTAAAGTAATCCATCCATTGGTGCATCACATGGACAATATTACATGAAAGACATTTCTCAAGTAAATCGCACAAAAGGATTTGATTATATAAAAGGCATGCCTAGAGCAATTTCAGTTTTAGCATTTCAACGAACTCTTCAATAATTGTTTACAGGATGAATGCAGTGACATACAGTTAATATTGCAATGATACTGGAGTAATGTTTATTCCCGCTTTCCATGTACTAAGAGAAATACTATTTCCCCGAGTCTTTAGAAAAACATGTTTACTGGAACTTTACTGCTAAATATTTGGTATTATTTTGTGTTGTACTAGCCATTTTAAAAAACATGGAAATAAGTTGGTATTATCAATTAGAAAATATAAAATCTTTTGAATATTGAATTGTACGTAATCATAGTAAAACCAAAGGTTACCTAATAGCAAAACAGTTGGCTTTTTCTCAAATAAGAAGAAGAGTAACACCATACATAACCAAAGCACCAATTATGAAAAGCCTAAACATAGGAAGACAATAAAAACAAAACAAATGACCATGAAAAAAATGTACATGATATAATAGTAATGTGAATTGTTACAAAAGGAATGTCAGTATTTAACCTTGATGCACACTAAAGATATTGGCATTTTAAACCAATCAATGTTCGTTTATAAGACTTAAGTGAAAGTGAAAGCACTGGATAAAAATATTATGAACATAATGCAGTTTATTTAATATGATAGAAAATTAAATGCATCGATGTTAAACGAAAGAAAAACTAAGTGACCATTTTATAATTTAATAACCATAAAGATCTTACAGACCCAATGACATTCCGTAGATGCATACAGACAGAAATGGATATGATCAATAACCCCAACCTATATCGTAAATACAATAATTAGATGGGATATTTAGATAATAACTAAATAGTTTAGCAGAACAAAACATAGAGTTTAAAAGCACAAGCAAATAAAATTAAGTGATAATAAATCTCTTCAATGAAAAAAGAGAACTTCCTTATTTTCTAAAGGTTGAGGATGAAATATTGTTTAGTGGTAATGGAAAAGAGGTTCAACAGTTGTAGCACCATAAAATCCAACTTGTCTTATTTTGGCTAATTTTGTCGAATATTACTATTTTTCATTCCAAAAACCATGAATCATATATCATAATATTTCTCATTCCAAAATTTTGGTTTAGGTTGTTGCAGCCTAAAGGTATAGCAAAAATAAATGTTTACAGTTGCGAAAGGATCTTTGATAGAAACAAACATTTCAAATCAGCTAAAACTATTTAATATGATAGACAAAGATCAAAAACCAAAAATACAAATGCACCGTAAGGTGTATACATCTCCATTGAATACATCATGATGACATATAAAACATGCTTTATACATTTTCATTTTCAAATAGAGGCAATAAAACTATTGAACATTTATAAATATGTTAACTTTATTTACCAGCATGCATGCACGTTCCATGGACGCGTGCATAGAAATTTTTGACCATAGTTGGAAATGAGTTTAAAAATGGATTATTGTTGCGTACCTTTTTGTTATTGCTTCATAGTTGATTCAATTCAATGTAGATACATAGATTGTTTGTAATAGCAACTTGCTTAAATGCAATGTATAAATATATAAATAATTTGTAAAACATAGTTAATTTTTATAAATACGTTTAATTTTTAAAACTTGCTTTATTTTTTGTAAAAATGAGTCAATTTTTGTAAACTCAATTAATTTTTACATAAGTTTTAGAAATTAGATTAATATTTACAAATTTAGTTAATTTTTATAAAAATAGTTAACTTAGTTAAAACATTGTTAAAATTAATTAATTTTTATAAATTCATTTAATTTTTATAAAATTTTAATAGCATTTTTAAGTTTTTTAATTTTTATAAGACTTTAACTTAGTTATATTTTTATAAAACATGGTTATTTTTATAAATTATTTATGTTTTATAAAACTTAGTTAATTTTTATAAAATTATTTAATTAAACTTGGTTAACTTAATTCAATTGTTATAAAACTTAATCATGTCTTATAAACTAAGTTATTTCTTTATAAAACTTTGTTAACTTAGTTAAAAATTCGTAGAACATAATTTATTTTGATAAATATGTTTAGTTTTTATAGATGTGTTTAATTTTTATAAAACTTGCTTAACATTGTTATCTTTTATAAAAATTTGTTAATTCTCATAAAACTTACTTAACATCTCCTTTGCACTGTTTGTGCTTTTCCACACGCCCCAGTTCATTTTTAATTTACTCTATCAAACCTAGATGAGGTTCATATTATATATATAAAAATATACTCCATGATAGCACACACATTTAAAGGCATAAAACATACCTTTTCTATGGCAATTTTAGCTAGTAATCTTTCATATAGCAAAACAATGTTTTATGCACCTATAGAGCAAAGTAAAGGAAATAATTCAGATGTGAATCTATAAAAGAGTTAAGTAATTATGTAAAAGAGTCAAATGCAAGCATAACCCATGTGAAGCAGAGAAGAGTAGCAACCATGACAATCTGCGATTAAAGCAACAAATCCTCCATCTTTACCTATGCAGACAAGTACTGTTGAAATGGGCATAATCATCATTCTCCTTGGTATTTACCAAATTTCGCACATAATTAGCCATCAACAATCAATTATCCAATATTTTGAGTGATTGGTCAATTTGATTTAATCTGCCAATTTGAAAAATCCAAATTGAATTTAACAGAGTTACAAACTTTATATTGCATTATCTCCTCCGAAATAGATGGCTCTTATGTTCATTTCATGCATTCATAATAAAAAATATATTGCATTATTAGCATCACACAAAACATATAATCCAGAAAAGTCTGTGCAAACGGATTTAAAAATACGCCATGGTGGTTTACTCTCTGTTATTTAGAAAGCATTTTCTCTAAAGTGTTTTTGAGTTGTTTCCTTAATACAAAATATGTTGAGTAGCTTAAAGGAGAAGAAAAAGAAAAATTCATCAATCAAGGACATGAGTATTAAAATAATCGCACCTACTTCAATCGCTCTTTTACTATCCATTTTTGTTTCAGCAATTGTATGAACGTTTTCAAGTGCTCCAAAATTTTCTATCAGTGCAAATTAAGGTTTTCATTTGTTTGTACCATAATGTATTATAGAGGCAGAAGAGCTCCAAAATTTGATTAGAGAAGTGTTAATAAAATCTTGATCCTAAACATGTACATAAATATTATAGATATGGTAACTTGAATTCTAGAAATGCTGCCAAGATTTAAGGTAAGTATATACGCATCACTAATATCACAAATTAGGAATGTAATAAAAAATACCATATTTTCAAGAAGTTCATCCCATGACAGTCCACTAAAATATAACCGATGGATATTTTAGTCCAATCAATACGAAAATATGTATCATGGTCCATCCAAAGTGATTGATCACAATCTATGATATAGAAGCATAAAGTGTGAGCCATATGAAATGTTAGATCAAGCAAAATGAATACCGGTTTTGTTACCTAGAAAAAAGGTCTGTCATGTTGAAGCTACTTGCTGCGATTGACGGACGTTTCCAAATTAGAAACACAAATAGCCTATATTGGCAAGAATAAAATTACAAACTGAATATTGAATGACATAAAGATAGTAAAAGGTCAATATTTGATTGCTTGCTTGTTATAATTTATGGTAGAAGGCATATGATAGTCCATCATTATTAAAGGGTCGATAACAGTGTCAAAATAAAATTAGTTTAAATAGAAGTGCCAATATGCATGAATAGAATTTGATTAATATGTGATTACATCACGATCAATCATGTAGACAAAGAAATTACCGTTAAAGTCCCTTATTTACATAACTAATGCAAATGACATTTTAGAGCTGGTGTGCAACTTATTTATGAAAATTAATAATCAAATTTAAACCATTCACTTAGATGCTTAAAATAACAATTAACAATTTTTATAATTAATGAATAACTATAATATAATTGGATATATTGGAGACCGAGGATTCGATCTCTTAAATTAAGCAGAAAAGGAAAATGTTACATCCACATGTATCTTATTGAAATTATTGCCACAATAATAGGAATCAGCGTAACTTTTTCTTGACAATTTATATTCAACAACAAGCTGCAAACAAGAAATAAAAAACTAAGTATATGATGCATTATAGGCAACAGGCAACAAACAACTATATATATAGTACAATTTGGGCAATAGGCAACAAATCTACTTCTGGACTGAATTAATTTTATAGATGTCTGGAAGCAAACAACTACTAAAAATTACAATAACATAAAACATTATGAAACGTAGAATAGGCATCAAATCAATCACATTCGCTACTACCAAATAAGCAAACTGTCTTCTCCTGAAGTGGTCTACTATCTTCAAAGGCTTTCTGTTACCCAATAGTTGACAAATCTCCCAATTGAAGCGCAACCATGTATTCCCAGTTTACTAGTATGCATTAATATATGTATAACATACCTCTAGGTTTGAGAAATCCCAATTGGTTCCCACTATGACAATTGAAGTAACATATTTTGCACTAAAATACTTTATGATGCACCACAAAGATCAAATTATCATTGCATTCAAACCTTAGTTCCAATGGGGAAGGTAGCTTGCCATAAATTTTCCTACAAAGTCAACAATGTCAACTACACAATTCAACCATATAAACCTGTTTAGAATTTTCGATATAAACTCATCATGCACTAAGGCCTGTGTTCATGGATGTAATGACAAATAGAACCAACTCATAACTTCAAACAATAACCTAATTTATGATAGCAGCTTATTCATCAGCTATACGTCAACCATAATTCATATTAAAAAAATCTGTAACTTAACAATACACTAACCCACTTAAAAAGAATCTTACCAATAAATCTAAAAAGGATGTAAAAAAGTAAGGATTTCACAAACACCACACACAACTGCACACAAGAAAATAACGACACTAAAGGAAGGAATCTCACCAGCTTGCGTAAAATTGTTGTTTTACTAGCTTTATCAAGACCAAACATAAAAAATGTAGTTCTTCCCATCGAGCTAGTTAACCTTAATATTCGATTAAAAACCAAATAATTTTCGAATTAGTGCAAAAGGTCAAAATAAGGAATTCAAAATCCCAAAATCAGCAAGGGATGGAGGAAATTCAAAATGGAACTCGAATTAGTTTAAAGTGGAATGAATTTCGTATGCGAATTTTTTCAAATCAAAAGAAATTTCGAATTAATTTTTTTTGAAATCAAAGGCGGAGATCCTTACCATGAGCAGGCGATAAAAGAGTTATTTTGGAGGAAGAGGCAGAGATCAATTGGTGACTTGTTATTCACATGGTCTTATAGCGTGGAGGCGGAGGATGAACTTGCTTTGAAGAGACAAGAGAAAAGAAGGAGAAATTCATTTAGGGTTTTATTTCTTCTTTGAGGCGAGATGATAAAAGAAGTGGGATGAAAAATGGACAATGGAGCAGTGGAAAATATTGTTGAGGGTAGTCAACGTTTCCTAATTCTTTATTAATTTTTATTGAACAAAGGACGGCGTGTAAATCAAAAACACTAAAATAATTTGCTATTATAAATAACTTTCCTTGTAGTGCTCATCCCTCCTTTACCGTGCAACGCCAATTCCTAAGCTCCTATAACGAATTACATATATGAGTACCAGATCCAGTATAACCCATGATATATTATTGATTACAAAGCAATTTTGAATCATAAATGTACCTGATGGAGTCGTAGAATAATTTTGCTACCTTTTCTTGGCAATCTTTAAGTAGTCAAGGCAGTTCTTTTTCCAGTGACTTTTCTTGTGGCATGGTGACATTCGCCCTTGTCATTGGTCTTCTTACTTTTCTTATTCTTTTACCTTCTCTTTTCTACTTCTTTGAACTCTTCGAAGATGATGCACTACCCTTCATAGCAAGTACGACACCTTGATCCTTAGATGTAGACTCAACCGACCTCAATAGATTAAGGAGCTATAAGATATTCACATTTAATTGGTTCATGTTATAATTCAGTATGAACGGTTTATACTGAGAAGTAAGGTGGAACGACCCGTATTTTACGCATCGAAGGATCGCAAATAATTTTATTTAATTCATTTGCGGTTGTATGATTCTAATATTTTGGGATATGGTTCTCAGGGATGTTTTACACATCTATGATTTTTTTTCGAATTTCTATGTGGCCATTTTACCCCTGAATATCTTATTTCGGTTATAACTTTCGATAGAAGCTAAATTAGGTGCTCTAACTCATTTCATTGCTTTGGAATGGTGGTTTCTCATTCTGTAGAGTGGTCATATAGGAAAATAGGATAAGTGAATAGGATAGTATAGCAGTTTTAAGTTTTAAAATCCATTGGCCAGAATTAGAAGGGATTAATGGGCTAAATTAGCAAGCCCATTAGTCTAATAGTTTTGACTATAAATATGAGGTGAGAGAGACCATTTGAAGGTTTATCTCTCATTTCAAATCAACTCCAAACTCTAACTCCTCTCTAATTCTCCATTCATCTCATTGGATTTCATCTTAAGTCATCTCTAATCACAAATTAGAGCCTAAATCTTCAACGAGGAGCTTGATTTTGGATTGCATCTTCATCTGATTTATCGCTGTTCGGATCGGATCTACATCATATTTCATAGTTTTGGGAGATTTGATGAGTGGTGATGATATTCACTAATCTACGATGGATTATATGTTGTAATTAGGTAATTATAGGTTATAATGTCAAATTAAGCTATAAATTGATTAGACTTAGGTAAACCTAGATTAACCTAATTAAACTTGTAATTGGAATTAGATCACTGGATAGTGTCATTTGTGTATATTTGGCTTTGAAATTCTATGTGTTAGATTAGATTTACGCTAGAATTGTGATGGTAGATTGAACTAGATGATTTGTATGTTCATATTGAATGTAATTGGATGATTTGCTATGTTTGGTTCGCTATTATGTTTGAATTTCTTGCTATGCTTGATTTGTTTGATAGTGTTGTGCATGTTTTAGGACTTACATTGGTGATCAGAGCATATCAGGAGCAAAGTTTGTTAGAACCACACAAAACTTAGATGATAGACTCTAAAGCACGGCAGGATGGAGCCTTGAGGATTTAATGACAATTGGAGCAAAGTGTTTGGATCGGCATCGATCCGAATGAGTCGAATCGATACCGATCCAAAATGCTTACTCCAATTGAAGTGAAATCCAATGGAGAGCTATCGCATGGTGTCTATAGGTGATCTATGAAGTTGGATTGGAGGATAGGCCAAGTGTTGAAGATTGGATGGGTCATCTTCATTGGATTGGCTATAATGCATAAAAGAGAAGATCTGAAGGCAAAGCGGGATGACTAAGGGTCTATGGCATCTAGAGGAGTGCACTAGAGGATGAATGAAAAATGGAGCCAAAATAGGCTATGTATTTGGATTGGCATCGATCCAATTGGAGCGGATCGATACCGATCCGAATATGGGGCTCTGTTGGATGTAAGATACAGAGGAAAAGTTCTTGGGTCGTAAAGGATCATGCTGGAAGTTCTGCTTGTTGATTGCTTTTATGGTTTGGAAGTCATAGTATGATGAAGTTTTGGCTCTTCAGTCGAAGGCTCAGATAAGACTTAGAATCGAAGGAGTTGATAGACAGCTCGGGATGGAACGAGGTTGTAGTATAAAGGACTGGGTTGAGTGGCTGACTCATGCTTGGAAATGGATTGGTGTTGTGAAAGCTTTGAAGATATGGGAGTGCCAAGGAATTATTGATAACTTGGACTACTCTGGTTATGTTCGAGCAGGGGTACTGTATGTAGGGGCACCAGAGGACTGGTGGCACCAGTCTTGTATCCTGGACCGCTCTGAGAGGGTCTAATGTCAGACATTATGGAGGTGCTATAAGAGGCAATCATGCAGGGTTTTGAACCCAAAAGTGCGGGGGAACAATATTGAGAACGGGGATTTCCATTAGTCTCTAGAAAGCAAGGACGGGGCCATACGAGTGATCATATATTCAAGGCTTTAGATGATGATAGCTAGGTTTTGATTGGTGGAGCCATGGTTGCTATGTTTGTTATTTCTCTTGGGTAGGCTATCATTTATCGGAATGCTAGGGAAGGGATTGAGAATAAGATCAATGGAGGAGGCTGCTTAGATTATTCTATCTTGTTACAACAATATCATATTGTCGTTTATTTGAGTCACATATTATATCTTATCATTATGTGCTAACTCTTTGGTTGTAAAGACATGTCAGATATGTATTTTTGTACCTGTCTAGTATCATATTTTCCAGTATAGCTTTTGATGGCCATTTACCGCTCATACCAGACTGTTGTCTAACCCAATGTTTTATGTTTCCTCTTATCATCTTGGTACTCTTAAATGAGTAGACTAGATGATAGGTTTGGAGTCACAGTTACTGTAGGAAGACGAGCTTTGAGAAGCTGTGGCGTATTACTCTGTATTTGTAGTTTCCGCTGTCTGTTTTTATGTACTCTAAGGGATGCAGTGAGGAAATGTTGTAATGAGATATTATAACATTTGTACCATAACTCATGATTTAATAGAGATGTTATTTTCATTTGTTGTGCATCATTATATTATATTGTATATTTTCTGTATTATATTTTATCTATGCGCTGTGAGATATGCTATAGTTTTTCTAGTTTAAATTTCAACCTTGATGATCATTCCATGTTAACCTGACACTGTTATAGTGCTCTTTTAGGTCATTAATTTGCGGGTAGTCTGGGGTGGTTGCCATATTTGGTATCAGATCTTTGATTACGAGTTTACCGAAGCAAGTCGAGAGTATATGCTAAAGGAGGCAGTATACTTGTTAATGAAGATATTATGCTGTATAGTAATATTATATAGTATACTATGCACTTGAGTACCATTACAGCTTTTCTTAGAATGAGGCTAATCATTCTTATTACAGATAAGAATGAATCAAAGAATAAGTGCTAGGAATAACTCCACTTTAGAAGCGGAAGAGGGAGCAGGGTCTGGAGCTGCTACACCTGATTTTCAAGCCATGTTTTATGCAACGTGGCTTCTCTAGTGAGGAAAGCCCAAACTATTCCTGGAATGACTTTAGGTTGTGGTGCTTCTTTGCAAGTGCCTATGATTGACTTCTCCAGGCTTTGCAAGGATTATTCTACTCATGGAGGGAAGCCATTCTTTGGAACATAATCGGCTGTTGAAGTGCAAGATTGGATAGATACTTGTGAACGCATTTTCAAGGTTATGGATGTGGATGATGCTATGAAGAGGAAGCTTGCTTCAAGACAGCTACATAGCCGAGCAATGACTTGGTCGAAAGTTGTTACCGTTGCTATCCAGAGGATTAGATTTCTTGGGATCAGTTTAAGGCTAGATTGAGGAGAAGTTCATTTTTGCGTCTCAGAATTCTGTGCTATTCAAGAAATTTACCGAGTTGAAGCAGGAGAGATGTTTATTTCTGAGTATGTGGTAGAATTTGACGCTTTTTCAAAGTGTTAGATGTCTTTTATTGATACACCTTTGAAGAAGAATAAGAAGTTTATCACTAGATTAGATGACCACTTGAGAGAGAAGTCGGTGGACCATATTGAAGTTTCTTTTGAGAAGTTGGTTGAGAAAGAACTTAGACATGAGTGTCTGTACCTGAAGAATAGGACTATTATTGTTGCTATTGCTGAGAAAGAGAAACCTAAACCGTAGAAGGACCGTGGAGGTAAGAAGAAGCGGAATGGAAAAAGGAAGCAACAATAAGGAAAATGGGGCCAAAAAAGAGCAAGAGTGAGATTGTTTGTCATAATTGTGAGGAGGAAGGCCATTATGTCAAGGAATGCAAGGCTGTTAAGAAGTGCTTCAACTGTGTAAGCCTGGGCATATTAAAAAAGATTGTCCAGAACTGCCTAAAGATAAACAGATTGTGAAGGCATATGCTTGCAGTCCCAACTTCATCTTGTGCTCCTACTATTAAGGATAAGGGGAAAGAAGTCATAGTGCAAGGTGTGCTTTCCATCCGATATGTTTCTGTTAGAGTTCTTTTTGATACCGAAGCTTTGCATTCTTTCATCTGTGGTGACTTGGTATGTGGACTAGGTTTGGAACCCAAGATAGTAGACCGACCTTTGATTATGATGAACCCTATTGGAGGATCTACTTGTCTTTGTATGATTTTTCATGGTTTAGTGTTATCGAGTCATGGATGTACTTTTGTTTGTGGTTGTTTTGTTCTAAATTTTGCCAGGTTCAGGATTATTTTAGGAATGGACTAGATTAAAAGGTATGCGGCTATTGTGGATTGCGAGAAGCTAGAGGTGACGATTGGGATTACAGAAGGGCGAAAGGTATTGATACAATGTTTACCAAAGGATGAGGTATTGGTCAGCTTTCTATATTCGTTTGAGATTCCACATGAAGTATTGTCATCTGTACTTATCGCTAAAGAGTATCCTGATGTCTTCGAGGAAGTGACAGGTTTACTGCTACATAGAGAGATCGAGTTTCAGATCGACTTAGTGGATGGAGCCAGACCCATATTAATGCCTTTATGGAGTATGGCACCCAGAGAGAAGAAAGAGTTAGAGGTGCAAGTGGATGATCTACTGAAGAAATGATTCATTCGTAGAGGCATATCCAAATCGGGTGCAGCTATTATATTCACGACTAAGGCGGACGGTTCTTTGAGGTTATGTGTGGATTATCGTGAGCCGAACAATGTTGTGAAGGAGAATAAGCATCCATTTCCATAGATTGATGGCTTGTTTGATCAGTTGCATGGTGCAAAAGTGTTTTCTCAGATGGATTTGGCAATGTAATTTCCCCAGTTGAGAGTGGTTAAAGAAATTGTGGCTATTACTACATTTCGGACACCATTGCGTTTCTATGAGTGATTGGTGATGCCTTTTAGGTTGATCAACGCTTCGACATACTTTGTGAATCTTATGAATACAGTCTTCAGAGATCAGTTGAACAAGTTCGTGCTTGTGTTCGTGGATGACATTCTGATTTTCTCTAGACCTGAGGAAGAGCACAAGATGCATTTGAGGATTGTGCTTGAGATTTTGAGAAAGCACAAGTTGAGAGCTAAGTTATCTATGCGTCACCTTTGAAAGGAAGAAGTGAGATTCTTCGGTCATGTCATGTCAGGAAAAGAATAGCAGTCGATCCTGCAAAGGTGGAAGTGATCCAAGGTTGGAACCAGCCCAAGAATGCTACAAATGCGAGAAGTTTTCTAGGATTGGTAGGATATTACAAGTGTTTCATAAAGGACTTTTTAAAGATTGCAGCACCGTTAACCAACTTGACCAGGAAGAATTAGACTTTTACTTGGGATGTATGAAGAGATGACAATATATGGATGTTTGTGGTATTGGTCTTGGAACCGTGTTGATGCGGAAAGGGAGAATGTCGCTTATGCTAGTCAGCAGTTGAAACCGCATGAAAGGAATTATCCAACCATGACTTGGAATTGGGAGCGATTGTATTTGCTTTGAGGATGTGGAGATGCTATTTTTTAGGAGAAAGATTTGATCTATTTACGGACCATAAATCCTTGAAGTATCTTTTCTCTCATAAAGATCTTAATCTTCGACAGCAACGACGGTTAGAGTTTTTGGCCTTTTATGACTTTGATATTTCCTACACTCCAGGGAAAGGTAATGTAGTGGTAGATGCACTAAGTAGAAGACATGCTGGATTAGGAACTATGTTTTTTGAACGGAAGCATATGAAGTATATAACTTGATTTGATTTCAGACCATATTGTGAGCTCGAGCCTAAGATGTTGGAAAGTCCATCGATCATACCTACTCTCATAGAAAGGATTGGTACTTGTCAAAAGCAAGATGCTAAGCTGGTAGAGATCATAGCAAAGATTGAGATTGGAGTGGAATCTGAAGATTTGAAGTAGTGCGAGATTGACCGAGATGGTTGGCTTCGTAAGGATAAGAGACTAGTTGTTCCAGATATTGAAGGATTATGAGAGGAAATACTATGGGAATGCCATCATACCAGATTGACCATTCATCCTAGTGGTAACAAGATCTATAAAGACATGAAGATAACTTACTACCGGGAAGGTATGAAGAAGGATGTTGGAAAATTCATCTCGAAGTGCATGAATTGCCAGTCAATGATGGCTGAGCAGAAGAAGCCTAGTGGGTTGCTACAACTAAGATATTCCCGAATGGAAGTGGGAACATATATCTATGGATTTTATAAATGGATTACCATAGACTACAGTAGGATATGATAGTATTTGGGTAGTGGTAGATCGATTAACCAAGAGTGCAAGATTCATACCTATCAAGTCTATCAGAACAGCAGCCAAGTTGGCAGAATTGCATGTTAAGTGGATTGTTCGATTCCATAGTGTGCTGAAGAGTTGTAAGCGATAGAGTCTCGTTATTTACTAATGGATTTTGGAAGAACTCACAAGAGATTTTAGGAACCGAGCTGCACTTAAGCATAGCTCATCACCCATAGACGAATGGCTAGACCGAGAGAGTAAATCATATTTTGAAAGAGTTTGTATTATAGGAGGATCTTGGGAAGATGATTTGCATTTGTTAGAGTTTGTGTATAACAACAATTATCAGTCAAGTATTGGCATGTCACTATATGAAGCATTACATGAACAACCTTGTAATTCGTCTTCATGCTGGAAGTAGGTGCGAAACCAATACTTGGGCTCGAAATGATTAGAGAGACGTTAAAGAAAATAGAGATCATTCGACAACGAATGAGGGCCGCTCAAGACCGTCAGAAGAGTTATGCAGATAATAGAAGAAGAGATTTGGAATTCTCAGTTGGAGACGTGGTATTTGTTAAGATATCTCCTTTGAAGAATGTTGTTCGATTTGGGAGGAAGGGAAAGTCAGCACCCAGATTTGTTGGACCATTCCCAATTATTAAGAGAATTGGGAACTTGGCTTATAGAGTGGACCTATCTCCGAAGATGGCGGGTGTTTACAATATTTTTCGTATTTCCTATCTATGATTTTTTTTACATGTATTGGGTATAGTGGTTGTACCAGATCAGTTGGAAGAAATAGCGGTTAAGTCGGAAGTTTTAAGACCTCATAAGCCGCTTCGAATCATTGGGAATGAGATGAAACAACTTAGGAGAAAGGTAGTTAGTTAGGTTAGTTAAGGTGCAATGGAGTAAGGATGATAGCGATTGTACATGGGAGACTGAAGTGAGTATAAGGATAGCCTATCCAGAACTCTTTGAGTAGTAAGACCCATAGGTTGTATCTACTAGCACTGTTGTATCTTATACTATTAGAATTTCATATGCTAGGATAGGTTTTGTTTTCTATTGTTGATTTTACTGTTTAGTTGGATTGTAAGTGTTTGCTACTGACCGGTAGGCATGTGAGATAACCTTGGTTGCTTATGATTGTCTAGGCATTTCGGGGGCAAAATTTCTAAAGAAGGGAAAATGTAATGACTCGTATTTTATGTATTGGAGGATTGTAATTTTTTTTATTCAATTAATTTGAGGTCGTATGATTCTAATATTTTAGGATATCTCTCTTAGATATGTTTTACACATCTATGATTTTCCCGAGTTTCTATGTGGCCATTTTGCTCTACACATCTAATTTTGGCTATAACTTTTGATAGAAGCCAAATTAGATGCTCTAACATGTTTCATTACGTCGGAATAGTGGTTTCCCATTCTATAGACTGGTTAAATAGGAAAATCGGATAAGTAGTTAGGAAGTTATAGTAGTTTTAAGTTTTATAATCTACTAGCCAGAATTAGAAGGGAATTAACGGGCCGAATTAGCAAGCCTGTTAGTCCAATCAGGTTCGGTTATAAATATGATGTGAGAGAGACCATTCGAAAGTTTATCTCTCATTTCAAATCAGCCCCAGACCCTAACTCCTCTTTAATTCTTCATTCATCTCATTTGATTTCATCTTAAATCATCTCTAATTACAAAGTAGAGGCTAAATCTTCAACGAGGAGCTTGATTTCATCATTTGGATTGCATCTTCATCCGGTTTGTCACTGTTCAAATCAAATATTCATTATATTTCATAGGTTTGGTAGATTTGATGAGTGGTGATGATCTTTCACTAGTCTATGATGGATTATATGTTGTAATTAGGTGATTTATAGGTTAGAATTGTCAAATTAAACTATAAATTGATTAGACTTAGGTGATTTTAGATTTAGAAAACCTAGATTAACCTAATAAAACATGCAATTGGGATTAGATTAGATATTATTTGTGTATATTTGGATATGAAATTGTATGTGTTAGATTAGATGTATGCTAAAATTATGATGGTAGATTGAATTGGATGATTTGTATGTTCATATTGGATGTAATTGGATGATTTGCTACGTTTCATTTGCTATTATTTTTGAATTGTTTGCTATGCTTGATTTGTTTGCTAGTGTTGTGCATATTTTAGGACTTAGATTAGTGATTGGAGCATATCCGGAACAAAGTTTGTTGGAATCGCACTAAACTTAAAGGATAGGCTTAGAGCACGGTGGGATGGAGCCTTGAAGATTTCATAAAAATTGGAGCAAAGTATTCGGATCGACACCGATCTAAATGAGTCGGATCGGTACCAATCCAAAATGCTCACCCCAATTGAAGTGAGATCCAAGGGGGACTAGAGCATGGAGTCTACAGGTGCTCTATGAAGTTGGATCGAAGGATAGGCCAAGTGTTGAAGTTTGGATGGATCATCTTTGTTGGATTGGCTAAGGTGCATAGAAGAAAAGATCTGAAGGCAAAGAGGGATGACTAAGGGTCTATGGCATCTAGAGGGAGTGCACTAGAGGATGCAATAAAAATGGAGCCAAAATTGGATACGTATTTGGATCGACAATATCTAACTGGATCGGATTGATACCGAACTGAAAAGGGTGCTTTGTTAGACGTGAGATCCAGGGGAAAAGTTCTTGGGTCGCATAGGATCATGCTGGAAGTTATGGCTCTTGATTGCTTCTACGATTTCGAAGTCATAGCATGATGAAGTTCAGACCTTCCATCGAGGGCTCGAATAAGGAGTATGGTAGAAGGAGTTGATAGACAGCTCGGGGTGGAACGAGACTGTGGTATAATAGAGCACGTTGAGTGGCAGGAATCCTGCCGGAAAATGGATTGGAGTTGTGAAAACTCTAAAGATTTAGGAGTCCTAAGGAATCATTGATAACTCGGAGTGTTCTGGTTTTGTTCATGCAGGGGTGGTACTGTATACGGGGCACCTGAGGGCTAGTAGGGCCAGTTGTGTATCCTGGACTGCTTTGAGAGGGTCTAGTGTCAAACGGTATGGAGGTAATATAGGAGACAACCATGCAGGGTTTCGGACTTGAAAGTATGGGGGAACAATATCAAGAATTGGTATTTCCATTAGTCTCTAGCAAGCGAGGACGAGGCCATACGAGTTATCATATATTCAAGGATTTAAAAGATGATAGGTAGGTTTTGGTTGGTGGATGCTATGGTTGCTATGTTTGTTATTTCTCTTGGGTAGGCTATCATCTATCAGAATGCTGGGGAAGAGATTGAGAATAGGATCAATGGAGGAGGCTGCTTAGATTCTTCTATCTTGTTCTGTTACAGTATCCTATTGTCGTTTATTAGAGTCACATATTATACCTTATTATTATGTGCTAACTTTTTGGTTGCATGGACTGGTCGGGCATGGAATTTTGTACCTGTCTAGTATCATATTTTCTAGTATAGCTTTTGGTAGTCATTTACTGCTCATACCAGATCGTTGTCTGACCTAAGGTTTTATGTTTCCTCTTGTCATCTTGGGTACTCTTAAATGAGTAGACTAGATGATAAGTTTGGAGTCATAGTTGCTGTACGAAGATGAGCTTAGAGAAGCTATGACATATTACTCTATATTTGTAGTTTCCACTGTCTGTTTCCATGTACTCTGAGGGATTTAGTGAGGAAATGTTGTACTAAGATATTATGACATTTGTACTATAACTCATGATTTAGTGGAGATATTATTCTCATTTGTTACGGCTCACTAAATTCTGTTGTACATTTTCTATACTATATTATATTCATGCACTGTGAGATATGCAACAGGTTTTCTGCTTTAAATTTCAATATTGATTATTGTTCCGTATTAGCCTAGCACGATTACAATTCTTTTTAGGTCATTGATATGCGGGTGGTATAGGATGGTCGTCGCATAAGGGAACCAAGTATTAAGTCTACTTGTAGTTCATTGCTTATTTGTATGTCCAACTATGAAAGCCTATCAATATAGCCCTTCATCACTAGCATGTAATCGTCTACTTTTAGTCCGTTGGTCATTTTGGCACTGAACAGTTTCTTCCTAAGCTCATTCCTTGCTAAATGTGACTATTCATCAAACATAGCCTTGAGACTATCAAATATCTCATGGAAAACATGTTTTCATGCTACCTCTATAATGGCTTGTCTAACTTAGACATCATGAAAACTTGGACGATTAGGTCTGACGCCCATTTTTCATAACCAAGACTTAATTTGGGGTCCACATCATCGGTGGGTTGCTCAGTGCTATTTTGATTGCTCTTAGCCAGTCGGTATTGTTAGGTTCGGTAAGTTTGTCTTTTTAAGAAAAAAATTCAGTAGTTTTCATTTTCTGCAAGTTTAAGTAGTAGATTATTAGGACGAATCATAGTAGATGTTCTTATAATATTAGTAAGGTTAAACTTTGTGCTTTATTTTACTAATAAGCTCCCTCTAGTCTTTTATGTTTTATCAAACCCTAGGTCGAAACATAGATATCTTTCGACTTCACTGGTAGGTATTAGGACTCGTCCGTCTTGGAATTCTAACCTTGAGTCTACTCAACAAGTCATAGCT
The DNA here is from genome assembly GCA_030765085.1 of Allium cepa. Lineage (NCBI taxonomy): Eukaryota > Viridiplantae > Streptophyta > Magnoliopsida > Asparagales > Amaryllidaceae > Allium > Allium cepa. The sequence goes on along the minus strand of CM060928.1, from coordinate 843,985,821 downwards.
CCATGGACGATGGATAACTCCTTATTGGTTGTATCATATATAACTCCTAACCCTTTGGTGCCTTGTCCTAATTTTGTTTCGACCTTGAGTCTACTCAACAAATCAAAACGAAATTATTCATTCATACCTACCACACCGTGACGGCCTAAGTATAATATATACCTTGAGTCTGCTCAATAAATACATATAGTTATTTTATCTTGCTTATTAAATATATTAATAATACCATAGATAACATCTCTAGCTTGAGTCTACTCAACGACTAAGGAGTATGCAAGTAATTTGTGTGTGTGTGTATATGTGTGTGTGTGTATATATATATATATGGTAAATGACAACATTATATTGAAGATTCCTAATCTTCAACATATATAAAATTGAGTGATATTTGTGGAAAAATGTAATTCTTACGAATTACTCTCGTGATTCAAGCGTTGGATAAATCGAAGATCATGGTATACATACAATTATGTATGGACTTATTCCTTAAGTCTATTTAGGGTCTCTTATCATTCCACCTTTAAATTTATATATTCATATTATATAAGTTTATTTATTATATAACTTTTATATTTCATATTACTTATATAATAGTATTATATATATATATATAACATAATATTAATTAAATATTATTTAATTAGTTAATTTTAATTAGTTAATTTTAATTAATTAACCTTTTAATTAATTTTATATTAATATAACTTATATGTATATACACTATAACTTTACAGTATAAAAATATATGATATATATATATATAAGTTCGTTGTGTGTATTTTTTAATGAATTAAATATTAATTGATTTGTTTAACTAAAATATTTTAACTAAATTATTTTAGTTTCAAAAATCACCATTTATACATATATGTATACTTAAGATATCTTAAACATTTTAAAATATCATAACATATATCATAATATACAATACATGTATATAGTTTATATTAATTAACTAATTTAATTAATTTATTTATTAACCATATTAATAAATATATAAAAAATTAAAAAAAAAATAAAATTATTTTCAAACATTTTGAAAAACTTTATTATATTATAACTTTTATAATATTTTATATTTGACTATTAAATTTAGAATCTTTTATTATAAACTTCAAACATTTTTGAAAATTAGCCCAAGGTCCAGTTTATGGACCTTTTGTATTAGGGAAAACTTTGGGCCGTGGGTTTAACAGTTAACCCTAACATGGCTAACTTAGACCTTATAGGCTATTGGACTCTGATATCATTATTGGAACTGGGCCAGCCCACAGCGGAATATATTGGTGAATTTCAAAAAAAAATCTCTTATTAGATCTATATTGGACATATTAAGTCTAATTTATTTAGAACATTTCTAAATTTAGCTTAAATAAAATCTCTTATTTTATTTATATTTATAGGTAATAGATTAAATTTTAATTAATTTATATATTCAGTTAAATATAATGGTACATATATGCATCATATACAAATATGTATATGTGTGCATGTATAATAATAATCCGTGCAAGGTATAACATGTCCCTGCACATATGTTTGGATTTGCATTACAACGAACATGTTAGCTCATCTTATATCTATTGTATGTTGTCTAAATATATGTATGAATATAAAGTTGTTATATATATATGAAAAGTACATGTATCGTATATGTGTAAAATATTAATATTAATATGTATATATATATTGAATTTGTTCTTAATTAAATAAATGACCGTATAAATATATAAACACACACACACATATATATATACATACGCACACATAATATACAAAGTTTATATATTTTACAGTAAAATATATATATATATATATGAATTTATATATATATATATATAATTATATTTATAATATCTAAAGTACTTGCAAATTTATGTATTTATTTATGTATGTATATATAATTATACCAATTATGAAAAATAAATTAAAATAAATATTTTTTATTGCATTATAGATCGAATATAAAGCACATGAAATATTTAACTAGAATTTTGTACTATTAAATTATTTATACATATATTAATTAATCGAAAAGCATTAAAGTAGTGTTAATAAAATTATTATAATATATTTACAAATTTTAAATTTTCAAAAATTCAAACATGATATTTTAAGGCCAGGAATTTTTTTGTAATTTTCTGAGTCGAAGATAATTTTTTATTAACTATTTATTATCGGCCGCACATATATATGATTTTTTTAAAATAAAATTTTAATTTTAAATTCTGGGATTTTGGCCAAGAGATAGTACGATAATGGAATAATTTAGAATATAATTTTGAAACATATATTATTTTGTATGAATTATTCAACTTATTTTTTATTTAAATAATATTAGATAATATTAAATAATTATTAAAAATAGTTTGCTATTACCTAAATTATAATTAGTATAAATATACATTTATAAAATGTAAGATCAATTATTAACATGATACGATGATATAATTACATATAAGTCATTTAATTTATGCTATATGACATATATTTATATTAATAAAATAATAATAATTAATATAAATTTATTCGGCTAGGCATACATTATATCTATAAAAAATGGTTTTTCAATAACACACGTACATATAACCAATCTAATATGTAACAACATTGATACTTATAAGAATCTCAACTGAATAATAATTTAATAATGATATACAAACAAACAACATAATATTATACAGTAATCATAAGTTATATGGTGTAGTAAATGTATACTAAAATGAATGTCTTGTAGTATACCTTATAATGATGAATCTCCCTTCTCAGAACTCTTCTTGATTCGGCAGACTGCTAATCTTTGAATCATTGACCGTTGACTATCCAATAGTTGTTGCTTTGAAATTGATTTGATATGAATTTGTTGAAGCTCCTATGTAGATAAATTTATCCAGAAATGACGGGAAATGGCATCCAAAAAAGTCCATTTTGCATTAGCGTTAGGAGTCCTTTTGTAGTGGAAGGAATAAAGAGAAAGGTGGATCATTTCTCTTACCTATTCTCCTTAAATCTGTGCTATCCATCTAAAATACCCCTAGCCCATTTTTTGCAGCCTCCTACATCCCTATTGCTATCAAAATGTCATTATAATATCATGGGATAATAGCCCATGTAGGTCCAAATAAATATTACTTGTTAAATCTGATTTAATTGCTTGTCGATATTGCATATCGATCGATGTACTTATAATTATTATAAATAAATACAATAATATTTATTCCTCAAATCATATTCAAAATTTAATCATTAATATTTCATAAATATTAGTTAATTTAATTGATTTGTGACAATTATAAACTAATTAAATCGTTTGGTCTAATGATAAATCATCATTTCGGTTTTGTGACCCGTTAGGTGTAAATTTGGTCAGCGATTAAGGTCGAACTATTCGAATGTTAATGTTCACACATCACTTAGCAGGTGGTGTGACATTTTGGTCGAATTTATCGCTTACCACTCAAACCAATTTTACTTTAATCAAGAGTTACCCGATTGTGACATTTATTTAAATTAATTCTCTTCGTCAAAACTATATCACTTTGGACTAATTGAAATTGATAATGGTTAAAATTCCCAACTTCATCCATATTCACCTATATAATCCAAACATAAAGTCCTTGGTTCAATAATAACAATCATTACTAACCATACTGCTCTAGCCAAAGATTTAGACTTTGGGTTGACTTGAGTTGGCTGTGATACTAACCCCATATAACCGAGGAGACGAAGAATAGTGCCTCACCTCTAATACTTCAACCCAATCAAACTACAGTCACTCAATGGACGTTGTGCCATAATTTGACTATAATCAAAGTAGAGCTTTCATACTGAAGATTGACAGTATTCTCAAGTCGATAGGACTGTGTAAATTAGTCATATTGATGTTTTCCTTTGGACCTTAGTTATATTAACCAACATAAAAATATAAAGCAATTCATTCCATAGTTATCCAACAACTATCAGTGCATAAGCTCTAGGTGCCCCCAGCAGTCATGAGTAATACAATGCCCAACATTTGGAGAGCGCTATGCACTCTAGTCTCAACGGACATATCGATATCCAGCCTCGATGTATCTTGACTAGGAACATTTAAAATGATGTGTTTTATAATATTGTGATACAATACTCATGATTACAACTATTTGTTATTACTATCACAAACACACCATTTATGTATTTGTTGTTAAAATATTTTAATTAATCATTTACTTAATTACAACACATTTCAACAAAATACATAACAAAAAGTAAAAACACTTTTAACAAATGAGAACTGATTACAAAGTTAATTAATGTATAATAAATTACAAAATTTCCCCTAGAGCATGTTCCTAACTCTATCAATCGACTGATGAGTGGAGGAAAAATTGAAGTTACATTTCCAAGGTAAACTTAAGGAATTGGAAGCCCACTATAAGCAACACTTAGATCGTCCAAGGTCAAAGGTGCTCTTTGCACACGAAGAGAGGGGCAAAGGCAGATGCTCTCAAGTATTTTGGTGGTTTCTCAAGGAATTTAAAGAAGATAAGGAATGAATTGACAAACCACCTTAGAACAAACAAGCGAAACAAGCATACTTAAAATTTACAAACTCGAGGATCTTCTACAAGAAGCTCACGCTACTTCTATTGTTGTAGCGACACATGTGGGTGAGCAGGGGTGGAGCCGGCTCGCTGACTTAGAAGTGAAGCTTAAGAATGAGAAATTCAGATGTAAGATAGGGTAGATTTCTATACAACATGCTATAGACGTCTTTTATTTCTTTTACCCTGCACTAGACCTAAAATTTTTCTATAATAAGGAAGGTTTGGTGTTGACCATGGAAGATATGATGGATCTATGGACATGTTCCAACTTCGACCCCAGGAAGATCTTTTATATTAGAACGGACCATCCTCTAGCAAGCATCCTTTAGACATGACACTTTGTAGTAGTGGTATCTTGGGACTTGTGGTTTAGAACATTTCTGTAAAGCTAAGTTGTAAAAAACTTTCTTTTTTCTTGTCGTGAAAATGTTTGTAAAGGTACTATGTAAATTAAATTTTCTTGTAAATGAATATGCACCTTGCGAGCTTTAGCTTTTTTGTACCTTGCTTTAATTCTATTTGGATTTCCTTGCCCTCTTGCTTTGCATCTACCCTGTGTTCGTGCGCTTAGCATGGTCAGCTTTGCTATCTAGGGATAGACCGTTACCTTTATTCGTGCGCTTTGTATGGTCTACTTCGAGGTTTAGGGGCAGACTATTTTTGACTGTGAAGTCATGTTGCATATTTATAACCTTTTAAACTCATGTGCATGGTTTTCTGTATTAGTTTAGGCCGTCTAATATACTTATGTCCAATGTGATTGTTTGGTTGAGAAGTCGAGTCATGTGTGATACGACCCAATGTTGTTTGCTATGTTAGTAAAATTAGCACAGAGAGATTTTTATACTAGTTCGGGCTGTTTTATATTCCTACGTCTATTTCATGGTATGAATATTTTTCATAATAATTACAATGTTTTTTATTTTAATATACAAATAACATTTCTTACACAAGGTAAGGTTTAAAATGCTCTGAATTCCAACTTCTTATAACTAGGTTTCCATCAGTCCTTGAGAATCGGTAAGCCCCATTAGCTGAGGGTTCTGCTACAACTAGGGGGCCTTCCCAATTTGGACCTAAGGCCCCATCTACTGGGTCCTTAGGGTTAGCTACCACTTTTCGCAATACCTAGTCTTGCATGCAGAAGTTTCTTTTTTCGAGCCTAGCATTGTAATTTTTTGCCATCCTTTGTCAGTATGCAGTAGATCGAACAGTCACCTCATCTTTTCTTCCTTAAAATGAGGTTGAGGCTGGCTTCTTTTAGCTTCTTGTTCAGATATGCCACATTTGATATTCTTCTATATGATAGGACCTTTATATCAACTAGGAGCATTGCTTAATAGCCATAGGTCAAAGAGAAAGGTGTATGGCCGGTTGGGGATTTGGATAAGGTCTTGTAAGCCCACAATACTAAGGATGATTCTTCTTTCCACTTTCCTTTCACCTTCCATAGTCGTTTGTTGAGCAGCTTTTTCTTAATGGTATTGTTTGCTGCTTTAACTTTACTATTTGCAAGCAGATGTGCAATAGAAGTGAAGCTTTTTATTATGCCATTTTTCTCACAAAGTTCTGTAAACTCCTTAGTCTCAAATTGGCTTCCATTATCAAAGATTATTTTATAGAGAATCTCAGACCTAGTAATTATGTTCCTCGCAACAAAAGCAACAATTTTCTTTGCCGTAATAGTGGCTGAGGGATCTTCTTCTACCAACTTGGTGAAGTAGTCTATTGTCACTATGGCGTATCTTGCCTTCGCTTTAGACATAGTGAGTGGTTCTATCAAGTCTATGTCCCATATGTCAAATGGTTACAGATTTTCCAATGAGATGAGCTTACGGGATGGTTATCTTGGATATCATAAAATCTTTGACATCTATCACATTTCCTTACGTAATCATGTGCATCCTGAAGTGCGGTGGGCCTAATACCCATGCCTTAGAACTTTCTTTGCTAACTTAGCACTCTAGAGTGATCCTCACATTGCCTTTCATGTACTTCACCCAGGAATCATACTCCTTCTTCTTTGAAAATGCATATAAGGTAAGCGGTAAACTACCCTTTCTTGTAATATGCTATTAAGAAGGAAAAGTAAAGAGCCTAATATCTTATTTTATGACCTTCAGTCTTGTTTGGAGGCATAACTCTGTTTATCAAGAATTGTTTGATAGGGGTCATCCATGAGTCCTCCTCTATTTATTGATGGATAGGCATGATCGAGGACTGCCCTTGGCTTTCTGTTGTTTCTTGTTCTTGGGCTTCTCTAATGGTAGCTCGTTGGGTTTTAGTTAGGTCCAATATTTGATTGGCTACGGTGATGCTTAGTTCAGCTCGATGCCCTACTGGAATAGCTTTCATTTCATTCGCTACTTTAGTACTGGCAAGTTGGCTAATTAGTTTGCAGAAGAATTGTTCTCATGCAGAATTTGCTTTATATCAATTTTTTGAATTACTCTAGTAACCTTTTAGGCAATTCCACATATTTAGCTAGATTTGGCTTTTTTGTTTGTAATTAGCCTGCACTTTATTCACAACTAACTGAGAATCATTATGAATTTTAATATGGGATACCTTCATTACCTAAACCATCCTTAAGCCTGCGAGGAGATCTTTATATTTTGCAATGTTACCAGTAACTTTGAACCCAAGCTACATCTCCCTGTATAAATCTTATCATATGGGTTGATCTGCACATATCCAATTCCTACCCGTGCTCATTTGATGATCTGTCTACAAGTAGTTACCAAAACTATGGAGTGGGTCCCTCTTTATCAGATTGTGGTTCAATAGGCAGCACGCATTCCACAATGAAGTCTATAAGCGCTTATCATTTGTTTGCTTTTCTAGGGTAGTAGAAGATATCATATTAGCTGAGCTCCATTGCCCATTTAGTGAGAAACTCGATGTCTCTTCCTTCTGCAGTATTTGCTTCAGTGGTTTATTTGTGAAGACTTTGATGGGATGCGCTTGAAAGTATGACTAGTTTCCTTATCGTGAGAAGCAGGTTGCAAGCTAGCCTTTCAATGACTGAGTAGTTCAGGTCAGTTCCTGACAGATGTTTGCTCGTGGAATAGATAGGCCTCCAAGTTTTTCCATCTTCTCGAACACTACATCACTGACAACTTTATCGTTTATAGCCAAGTACGCATAAAGTCCTCATATGTTATTCTTTTTGATAAGATATGGGTATTGATTAGATAGTCCTTCAAATTTTGGATCGTAATTTTGCATTCCTCGATCCATTCGAAATTCCATTATCTTTTCGCTTGGTTGAAGGATGGTATAATGTGAAAACCGCCCTACCCTTTCAATACCCAGTATACTTATATAATGCGCTATAGAGGTACTCTGCCGATGCAGGACGACAGCTACGGATATAAAGTAATAAAACTCTAAGCCAAGAACCTGTAGAACATCTCATAATGCATAGAAAAAATATAATATAATAACGTATATGTAAAACAGGCGAGACAGTAATATAATCATTTGAACCATAAATAAGAAAATCAAAGTGCTTCGGTTTCATAGACTATATATAAACCAAAATAAAGAGTTTAGATATCCTAAATCTCTAAAATTAACTCTAATGTTGTCTCGCAAAATACAAATAGTGACATAACTCCATAGTGGAATATAAGAGAAAGTAAGCTACAAAGTATAGATATATGAAAGTGTAGCCTCCTGCTCATACTCCGTACAACTCCATGTGCTATCCAGACATATTATCCCTAATCTACTCATTTAAGAGCACCCAAGATAATAAGAAGCAAAGAATAAAACCTCGGATCAGATAACAGTCTGGTGTAAGTGATACAACATCTCAAAATACTATACAAGTCAATATAGTAAGGAACAGATATATGAATCATACCTGGCATGTCCCTACAACCAAAGAGTTAGCCCGTAAAAATAATAATACACTACTCTATAAGTAACGTAAAGGTATACTACAACTAAGTACGATGACGAGTGCCATACGTCCTTAGAGTGATAGATTAAGAAAGAAGACAATCAAAGCAACCATAACATCCATTAAACAATCCTCACTATAACTTATTGTGCTCTAGATATGATAACTCGTATGGTCTTTCCTATGCCAGGGACTAATGGGAATCTCGGTATTTAGTGTCCTCTACCTTATCCCGAAGCTGGTACTAAACCCCTTCCCCTGGTCCAGGGTATATGGATCCGAACAACTGATCCGGGGTAGCCAAATAAGCACCCATGAGCGTCCTCATAATACTCTTGCTTTCGAGTACATCAGAAAACACTCCAAGTATCAACAATTCCTTAGCACACATACCCAAAACCTTTCCTTGTTCTATCTAGTTTTCATTATCCTCAAGGAACCATTCCATGTTCCTTCGTTCAGCGATATACGATAGAATCATTCAACTTTCTATCCATGGGTCACCTGTGACGACCTGATTTTTAGACGTCCGAAAATCGCATCAACACGTCCACTTTATCAAATTTCGAACAATCGAATGCCGAAAAACCGAACATTAGGGTTAAAGAAGAAGGAGGTAGAAGAAGAAATAGAAAACAATCTTAGAATCTCATAAACTCAGCGGAATAATATATAATAGATAAACGACTAATCTTTTAAAACAAAAGAATTATATCTGTTTTATATATTACGTCATCAGAGTACAATACAATCAACATCACAGAATTCAGGACGGTTATAATATCTCGTCCTTTCAAGGCTGAATATATAGCTTACACTGCACAACGGAAATATGAATCTACGGAAATATGCCTCGTCATCCAGCTCGGCTCCTGACTCCACAGCAGTCCATCCAGAATCTATATTCTATAATACTCGGTTTGACCCGAGCATCATAGTTAAATAATATCCGAGTCAGTCTGGAATACCAGCGTGAGAAAACACACTCAGTTGGATTATTGAAGTTTCAAAATCATTTGAAATCAAAGGTATCTCGTAAGACCACGCCACAAATAAACATGTCGGGTTTTTACCTTACGATAATCAAAGCATTTTTATCAAAATCCATGTGATATTATAATAGTGTCTATAGAAAGTAAAATAGAATCTAGCTGAAATGCTTGCATCTCACGTTTCAGCATAGTTGGGTACAATCAAAATTGTACAGGTGCTTGTTGGAGATTGGATTCCATACAATGGCAGGGCTATTGGAGTATCGCCCGTCACAGTACATGATCTAGATCACCGTACCAAGGATCCACCCTGATCCCCTGCATCACAAGGCTGGAGATACCCCTTACTGGATAGTCCGAATAAGTTCACCCCGTGGTTGGGATCAGCAACCGCCCACACAGTCGAATAAAAGGGACATCCAGACAGAGGTGACCTTACCTTAATTGGTTGCTAGCTACTTAGCCTTGTGTGCACCTCCTCTATTTTAGCCATTACTAGTTGATGAGGCTTGAGGCTATGTGTTACCTTTTTAACACACAATCACTTAAAATGCTCATCGTCCTCTTGACGATGTTCTAAAAGCATTCATCCATACAAGTCCGTTCTGGGTTCGAATGGAACCGAAGGTACTACTCGTACTATATCCGTCTTGGAATCACCCTCAGGATTAGTAGCAATTAGCCTTTGCACTTCGCTGCTCCATCTTCAACTCTAAGCTCTTGTCTTCCTTACGAAAACGTTCAAACTGGATCGAAGTGGTTTTCGGAAAATTAATCCCGATTCCAGTCTCTTCAAAACGATCAACGCATTGGCCAATATTGATAGTCGGTTATTTAACTATCAAATAATATTCACAAACCATCATCAAGCCATAATAATTTCCCAAATTATTTATTAATTTCATAATATCTTCGCAAGATATATTTTGCTACACTTCAACTTTCGAAAATAGTTTTCAAATCTCTTTTCTCTTTCGGAATAAATTCCCAAATATATTTTATTTCCACTGAAAATCACCGAGTCCAGATACTTTAGATTTTATAATAATTTAAATCACTTTATTCTAAAATATACTTTTAAAACATTTTAAACTAAAACTACTTAAACACTTATTCAAATATATATGCTTTAAAATATTTTAAAAATAAAACAACTTTATAAAATACAAAACTAATTTTTAAAATAAAAGTTAAGCCAAAACTAAATTTTAAAATAAGAGTTACGAAATTCTATACAAGTTTTCAAATAAAACTTTAACCAAACTATCTTTAAAGTAAAACTATTTTATAAAATATAAATATTAATAACTATCTTTTTAAAACATAATACCAATTAACATTTTTAAAATAATTACCACTATAACTAATTTAAATAAATATTTACCTTTAAAATTTAAAACAACTTAAATAATAATTCTCTTAAAAACATTCCTTTAAACAACTTTAAAACTTTTAACTTATACTTAAAAATCTGCTCGAAAACGTACTTGGCTTTTCACGGAAGTACACTCTTCTTCACGCCCTTTTAAGAATAAACCACTATTTATTTTTAAAACAAATTACCCATTCCTTGTGAATTCTTATCGAGAATTCATATCGAGAATTTATACTTTCAAATATTCACCGATATCTTATTTCACTTTATAAACTTAATTTATAAATTCCATAGCCTTATCTTCTTTTAAAACACAATTTCAAACTCTAAATCAATTTCCAAATCGATTTTCAGGTTTTACTCCATTTGAAAATAAATTCCTTTACTTACTCCATTTTGTTTCATAACCCATTAATTTTAGATTTAACTTCTTTATTATGATTTAAAATCTTATTTTAACTGAAAATACCAATTTCTTTTTTATTTCAAAATTCTTCTTTTATTCCTTCCTAAACCGTTTAAATTCTAAATTTAAAAATAAAGCTTTATTATCACTTAAGTTTAAGAATTCAATTATTCCTATTTATTCAAAAATCTCCTTTCCTACACTTGGAATTATTTGTTAGAATTAAAAAAATCAACGTTTTTCCTTTTCTAATTCATTCATTAATTTATCCAAATTTCTATAATTATTTTACTTAAAAATTTTCTATTTTATTTTCCTTTAAAAATTCAATCTTTATCTTTGATACCTAAGTATACCTAAATATATTCAATCACCAATATAATCTATCCCAGATTATCAAATAAATCATATCACGTAATATTAAAACAATCTAAATATTTTGAGGAATCCAGTTGGATCCCTCCAACCTGTTTTCCCTGCATCCATAGATGTTAGCACAATATAAAAATACCAATTCCACTTCGAGGTGGAATATCATGGTATATGGGATCATCCGCTATTATGCGGGGAGCATAGGGTCTCATCCGCTATATAATGCGGGAAATTCATCACTCCAATATATATACTACTATATATATATTATCACATCCAGTCAATTCAATCCATCAACCAATAATTTAAATTAACTAATTAAATTAACCAGAAATCCGAGATGAGTGAGATTAACTCACTTTTGATTTTTATTATGCAATGCGACCCAACGCAGCTTGTTTTTCTTCACGATTTCAGACCTTGAATGAACATTAGATGATTTTTATTAATATTCGAATAAATCGAACAATTAAATTCCCATTTGATAGATTTAATTAACTAATTATTTAATTTAAAACTAAATTCCTTTAGATAAATTAATTAGTTAACAATTCAATTTTAACTAAATTATTATTTCCATTTCAAAACCTTTTGAAATTATAATAAATTAAATAAGTTTATTAAACCATGAATTTCCATTATTCTAAAATTAAACTAGTAAATAAAAATAGGTATATATGTATATTCATTTTATTTCTTCTTTTTGTTAAACAGTATAATTAGAAATTTTCTTCACTGTAAAAACCTTTTGCCTTTAATATATATATATATATATATATATATATATATATATATATTTTAAAAACAGTAACTTCATTTCCCTGGATTAGATAAAAACTTTAAAAATCATATTATTAACTAAATTAATTCAAAAGTAACCAAAATTATATTTGGTAAAAAATAATAATAATCTAAGTTAAAATAAATTACCAGAATTACCTCGACTAGCCACGCCGATGCTTCCACCATCTACCTTCATGAGTCGATGAACACAGCCGCCTAAGATTACTTCTTTGCTGACGAACTCGCCAATGTGCACATGCTTGCGCCCTCCTCATAGCTGAGAATTCAATCATGACCAAAACTATGCCAAGTTATTGCTCAAATGTCGCAATTACTCCATCAGGTCTCCTCGTGACCTTCGTCGAATCTCCTTTACTTATTTAGGGCTTCGATCATCTGTACTACCTTGTTCGATTATTTGATTGACGACGCAAGATTTGGCGTCCCCCTCTTCGTTGTTGCACGACTCGCGCGAATCCCTGATGTGAACTAGAGTGAGGGATCGCATCGCAATTTTTGTTTGTTATTTATTTTATATTTTTTTTCTTATTTTCTACAGTTGAATCAAAAGTGGGAAGGAAAGAATTGCGGCCGTGGTTCATTGAAAAAAAGAAGTCAATTCTCGAATTCAAACAAAAGGAAAAGGGGATTTTATTTTGAAGTATCAGCCAAAGTTTAAGTTGTTCCCTGATTCTAAATTTTTAAAATGAAGAAGAGGGACTAGATAAAAAAAGAGACAAAAAATATTATTAAAGAAGACACGTGTTTAAAGAAGAACATGTGGTTTAAAATTCTCAGCGTGTCTATGCCTGCTACAGTATCCCTATTATATAATTTATATTGAAATTTAAATTCAAATTTAAATCATCTCGATTTATGCAACTCACAATCTCGATCTCCTATAGAGGCATGCCGTTGGGCATTCATAAGGTTATACCCCTATTTCGAACGCACTGGAAAAGATTTCGAGTCCTAACTCGATCGTATGGAGAAGATTGCTTTTTGGACCAGTTATTTTTATTAAATTTCGATACAATTTCGGCGCGTTTACCTATCGTACGCTCACACAACAACTCCAAACACTACGGAATTTGAAATTCGGTAATATTACACTATTACAGATCCAATGTAACTGGTTTCATTGAATTTCGAAACTGTACCTCGGAAGGCTATTTTTAAATTCAATTTAAACAATATATTTTTGAAACTGAGCAAAACACTTTTAAATTCAAATTTAAGGCTTTTCTTATCTTCAGTATCATTAATATAAATTTTACAAGCTTTCAAATTATTTTTGAAAAGCTTGGAACTCCCGATTCAACAATTTTCCCAATTTTCAGTTATTAATTCAATATTTACAATTTCCAATAAATAACGATATTTGAAATTCAAGTTAAAACTAACTTTTAAATATTTAAAATCAATTAAATATCCAATTTCAAACATCTAAAATTCCGGGTTGTCACATTCCTCCCCCTTAAAAGAATTTCGTCCCCAAAATTACTAGTTAAGAGGAATGGTCCTTAACCCGTTTACTATTTTCCCAAAACCAAACAGTTTTAACAACTTTTCCAACACAATTTTTTTTTATTAATGACATATTATTATTCTTACTAACTTTCCAAACTCTCTTCCATAGTTTCTAAACAACATTACTTATTTAACCATTTCAAATTTTAATTTAAAACCAAATTTAAATTATCAAATTTTCTTAAAAAATTTTCTAACTCCTTAAATTTTCGAAAAATTTCGCCAGCGTCTCCTTTGCGTGGCTAGCTCGGTAAAATTATAAAATGCCACCATGGGCCTCTAGATTTCAAAAGAAAACAGAAACGCCAAGTGGCTAGACCAGAAAATCATCAAATTTCATACCGAAATTTAAATGCGTACCTTTTGTTGAGCAATTCAATTTTATCTTCTGAAATCAAAACACCAGTTCCCTTTTTCTTTATAACACCTATATATCCTACTTAACAATAATATCCGATCATAGATTTTAAACTTATTTTACACATTCTTTACAAAAGTTTCAATATTTGTTTTACTTAAGTCGTACGATGCACATATATCATCCATATGCAATACCAAATCTGATCGCTTACTCGATCACACAATTTCACTTCCGAACTAGTATAGTCCACTCGACTTTCTAGTGCGGACTCAGATCTGGTTTCTTGATCAGAAACCATTATTTTCCTTGCATAGCCATAACTATGATAGAGAGTTTCCAGAATCAATCAAAATCCATATCTAAGGTTCGCCGTCGAAAATCGGATAAAAAATCCCAACTCGGATTGATATAACTATCTCGAAATTCTGTACTCGAACTTGGATCAAATCGCTATGCGATAAAGTAATATACGTATATCTTACGTATTTATTTCCAATTGATTATTAGCTATATCAATTCTCTTTTATTCACATACATTTTGATTTCTATCCACTTATCATTTCACACACCTTATTAAACCTTCATCCGTTTCTAACTTAGTATTTCCAATACCAATTTTACTTAAGAATTTCATTATTCATTTCTTAAGTCCAATATAAATATTTTATAAACCTCTTATATCTATTCCCCACTTCACCACTGAAATTTATCTTTTCTATTCACTTTGCCCTTACAATTCCATTTGAATTCAATTTACCTTCGAATTTAAATATTGAATTCTATTCATCTAAAACCATATTTAATTTTCTTTAATTAGTTCCACTTACTAATTTATTCCTATCTCAAACCATTTTTGCTTCCAAACTTTTATTATTTCATTTCATTTAGAACTAGTTCTATAACTTCACTTCACTTTACACAATCCTAATATTCAATTTCAATTCCATTTACAAGTTTAATTAATTTGTTTACTTACAAATTTTATTTCAATACTTTGCTTTATTTAGTCCAACTTGACAAATTTTCCATTTCACTTTATTTAACACAATTTAGATATTCAGTTTCGATCCAAATTTTAAGTTTCAATAAGTTTTTTAACTTATTACATCCCATTCAAAATCTCTTGAATTTACTTCATTTAATTAACTTGCTTTGCTAACTTATTTTATTATCACATTTACTTGAAATTGTAAATTCATTTGTTCATTCACAAATTTATTTCCACCTTAATAAATTTTATTTAAGTAACCCTTTCACTTAGCCCACCTAGACTATTTCTTTACATTCATCTTTACTTATCTAGATTTAATTATACTCTGATTTAATTCAAAATTTTAAGCTTCTATAAGTTTTCCAAATTTAATTACATCTCATTTACTAATCTTTTTACTTTATTTATTTGGTTTACTTCACTAGCTTATTTGTTTTTATACTTATTTTAATTTAACTCTTCTCCAAGTTAAATTTTCTATTTTAGAAAATCTCAAATTTTACTAGTCATTAAACCCATTTATATTTCCAAAACATTCTAGACAAGCTTCTAGAGTTTAAACCATTAAAAATAAAATTTTAAAACATATATATCCAAATCAACTATTCTTTGAATTTCAAAACTAAACCCAGTTTCGCAAACCACTCCAATTGAAAATAATTTGGCAGCAATTCCTCTCTTGGAAACTCAAAAATGAATCTCAATGATGCTTTAGTCATCACCGAAATTATTTTCCAGCGACCGAAGAGAGTTCAATGCTTTTAGTCTTTTCAAAACATTTCAAATATTTTTAAACTCCAAATCTTATCAGATTTCAAATCCAATTCAAAATATTTTCGAAATAATATCGCTATTATTTCTCCAAAACCATTGAAGATCATTTTCAAATTCAAATGGAATTCAAATTTCTCAAATCTCAAAATTTCTATTCCTTTTAATCCCTATTCAACAATTACTCTGGCATCTTATTTCAATTTATAAATCACATTTATAGTTCACATTTACAAATCCCATTTGCATATGAATTTATTTCTTAGCTTTTAGTTATAATTTCAATTTCTTATTCAATTTTTACACAATAATGATAATAATTTAATATTATCACTTCTTAACAACCAAGCAACCATATATAACTATAATAGTTTACGAAAAATTATTTATTTTATATGCAAAAATAATTTGGGTAAAATTATTTCATTTATCCTATTTTAAAACAATCCTGTGTCGATTTATCTTGTTTATGAGTTTAGAAATCCCTATCGATGACACGACGTCCCATATATCGACCAGAATCCATAAGCACTCAACCGATAAGTCAACTCAATATAAAAACAATTTTTATATCCACTAACAAATACGCGCTCATATCGATTAATGCTCTCAAACTCATTCTAGAGTACTATGGACTCTAGTTTAATGAGTAATTCCCACAAGAGCCACGGTTCTCGCTTAACCTTCAACTCTGACACCAACTGTGACGATCCGATTTTCCGACGTCCGAAAATCGACATCAATACGTCCACTGTATCAAATACCGAACAATTGAATGCTGGAAAACCGAACCATTAGGGTTCGAGAAGAAGGAGGTAGAAGAAGAAATAGAAAACAACATCAGAATCTCATAAATGCAGTGGAACAATATATAATAGATAAACGACTAATCTTTTAAAATAAAAGAATTATATCTATTTTATATATTACATCATCAAAGTACAATACAATCAACATCATAGAATTCAGGACGGTTATAATATCTCATCCTTCCAACGCTGAATATACAGCTTACACTGCACAATGGAAATACGAATCTACGGAAATATGCCTCGTCATCCAGCTCGTCTCCTGAGCTCCGCAGCTGTCTATCCAGAATCTATATTCAATAATCAGTCTGACCCAAGCATCATAGTTAAATAACACCCAAGTTAGTTTAGAATACCAGCGTGAGAAAACACACTCAGTTGGATTATTAAAGTTTCAAAATCATTTGAAATCAAAGGTATCTCGTAAGACCACACCACAAATAAGCATGTTGGGTTTTTACCTTATGATAACCAAAACATTTTTATCAAAATCCGTCTGATATTATAATAGTGTCTATAGAAAGTAAAATAGAATCTGGCTGAAATGCTTGTATCTCACGTTTTAGCATAGTTGGGTACAATCAAAACCATATAGGTGCTTATTGAAGATTGGATTCCATACAATGGCAGGGCTACTGGGGTACCGCTCGTCATTGTATGTGGTCTAGATCACTGTATCGAGGATCCACCCTGATCCCCTACATCACAAGAATGGAGCTACCCCTTACTGGATAGTTCGAATAAGTTCACCTCGTGGTTGGGATCAGCAACCGCCTACACAGCCGAATAAAAGGGACCTCTAGACATGGGTGACCTTACCTAATTGGTTGCTAGCCACTTAGCCTTGTATGCACCTCCCCTGTTTTAGCTATTCCCGGTTGATGAGGCTGAGGCTATGCGTTACCATTTTAGCACACAATCACTTAAAACCCTCATCGTCCTCCTGACAATGTTCTGAAAGCATTCATCCATACAAGTTCGTTCCGGGTTCGAACGGAACCGAAGGCACTACTCCTGCTACATCCATTTTGGAATCACCCTCAGGATTAGTAGCGATCAGCCCTTGCACTTCACTGCTCCATCTTCAACTCCAAGCTCTTATCTTCCTTACGAAAACATTCAAACCGGATCGAAGTGGTTTTTGAGAAATTAATCCCAGTCCTGGTCTCTTCGAAACGATCAGCGCATTGGCCAATATTGATGGTCGGTTATTTAACTATCAAATAACATTCACAAACCATCATCAAGCCATAATAATTTCCCAAATTATTTATTAATTTCACAATATCTTCGCAAGATATATTTTGCTACACTTCAACTTTTGAAAATAGTTTTCAAATCTCTTTTCTCTTTTGGAATAAATTCCCAAATATTGTTTTTTCCACTAAAAATCACCAAGTCCAAATACTTTAGATTTTAAAAACTTTATTCTAAGATATACTTTTAAAACATTTTAAATTAAAACTACTTAAACACTTATTCAAATATATATACTTTAAAAAATTTAAAATAAAACTACTTTATAAAATATAAAACTAATTCTTAAAATAAACGTTAATCCAAAACTAAATTTTAAAATAAGAGTTACGAAATCCTATACAAGTTTTCAAATAAAACTTTAACCAAACTATCTTTAAAATATAAATATTTTATGAAATATAAATATTAATAATTATCTTTTTAAAACATAATACCAATTAATCTTTTTAAAATAATTAACACTATAACTAATTTAAATAAATATTTACCTTTAAAATTTAAAACAACTTAAATAATAATTTTTTTAAAAACTTTCCTTTAAACAACTTAAAAACTTCTAACTTATACTTAAAAGTCTGCATGAAAACGTACTTGTTTTTTCAGGGAAATACACTTTTCTTCACGCCTTTTTAAAAATAAAGCACTATTTATTTTCAAAACAAATTACCCTTCCTATCGAGAATTTGTACTTCCGAATATTCATTGATATCTTATTTCACTTTATAAACCCAGTTTATAAATTCCATAGTTCCATCTTCTTTTAAAACACAATTTCAAACTCTAAATCAATTTGCAAATCGACTTTCAGATTTTACTCCATTTAAAAATAAATTTCTTTACTTACCCCATTTTATTTCAAAACCCATTAATTTCAAATTTAATTTCTTTATTATAATATAAAATCTTATTTTAACTGAAAATACCAATTTCATTTTTGTTTCATAATTCTTCTTTTATTCCTTGCTAAACCGTTGAAATTCTAAATTTAAAAATAAATCTTTATTATCACTTAAGTTTAAGAATTCATTTATTCCTATTTATTCAAAAATCTCCTTTCCCACACTTGGAATTTATTTATTAGAATTAAAAATCAACTTTTATCCTTTTCCAATTCATTCTTTAATTTATCCAAATTCTCTATAATTATTTTACTTAAAAAATTTCCTATTTTATTTTCCTTTAAAAACTCAATCTTTATCTTTGATATCTCAGTATACCCAAATATATTCTATCACCAATATAATCTATCCTATACACATCACAGAATATTAAAACAATCTAAATATTTTGAGGAATCCAGTTGGATCCCTTCAACCTATTTTCCCTGCATCCATAGATGTTAGTACAACATAGAAATACCAATTCCACTTCGAGGTGGAATATCACGGTATATGGGGTCATCCGCTATATAATGCGAGAAATCAATCACTCCAATATATATACTATATATACTACTATATATATAATATCACATGTAACAACCCGCATATTTATCAATTGTATATTTAAATATTTTATTTAAATATTTTATCGTTCGTTGGATTTTGGTCCGAAAAGCTACCTTTTGCAAACAGTCGAATTAGGACTTGATACCCCTCCCATTGAGTTCAAAATGCCGTTTGCAACCTTTTTGAGTGTAAACATTGATATGTTTGGAGCTAGCTAAAAATTTGACCTTTTTCACTTTGGGTTTGGGTTTGGTTTCAGCCCACTAGCCAACTTAATACCCAAATCTGAACCACTTCTCCCTATTCACTCTCACTTCCTCCTCTTTTCAGTTCTAAAGCAAAAATGGTGGAAGAGAATGGAAAATAGAAATCCAAACCCTAGTTCATTTGCAAAACCCAAGATCTAGCTCCAAATTCTAAGAGAACCCATTGGTAAGCATCCTCTTCATCTTCTCCAACTCTTTCTCCATTCCATTTCAGAAATTCCTAAACCTAACATAGGAAATATTTTACTTGTAAGCTTAGATTGAAGCTTCTTGAGTTGTTATTGAAGAGGAATTGATCTTAGCTTGTTTTAAAAGCTTCTCCTTCATTGATTTGGGTTCAAAGGTGAGATTTTTATCACACATCTATGACTATAATTATCTTTGGTTGTAGGTACGAATTCCTAACACCTCTTCATGTGAATTTGCTCTTGATTTGGATTGGTTTTGTGAATATTCCAATTTTTGGGTTTTTAAGTCAAATTTGTGCCAAAATCCTTTTATGGATGTTTGATCATGCTTTTGATGATGCATCGAGGAGCATATAGGGCCGGGTTGCCGATGGGCATAAACTCTTAGAGCCAATGTTCGTCCGGTTGCAGTTTGGAAGAGTTTGCTCTTCATTTGGATAGGCTGAAAAACAGCCCAGGCATGATTCAGTCGACTGAAATCTCTGTTTAGTCGACTGAATCTGGAACCCGAAAGTTTCCAAGCAGGGTTTAGTCGACTGAAACTCTCTGTTCAGTCGACTGAACTTGGGAAAAGAAAGTTTCCAGACAGGGTTTAGTCGACTGAAATCTCTGTTCAGTCGACTGAACCTGGGAATAGAAAGTTTCCAGGCAGAATTCAGTCAACTGAAAACCTCTGTTCAGTCAACTGAAATCTCAGTTTAGTCAACTGAAAATCTCTGTTTAGTCAACTGAATTTGCTATTTCAGCCCACTTTGCCTTTTTGGATTGAATTTCCAATTTGAATCGATTCGTGATGATCCTATTTGTTGTTATCGTTTATTATGACTTTGATGACTCCTTTTTAGGGATTTTTGAATATCTATTTCCATGGATTCTTTATCGGTTTCTTTGGATTTTATTCACGTCTTCGAATGTGAATTTTTATGATTGATTGTTTCTACAATCACTTCTATGATTTGTCACTTTAAAATATAAAGGTTTTCTATACTAGTAGTAAATATCAAAACTCTTTCTTCAAATGATTTCAACACTATTTTATAACAAAGCTCGTTTTCTCAAACCGATTTCCAATCTATTAGTATATACAAACCTTTACCTCACTTGTATGAGAAATCTAATTAAACGACTTAGTAAAACAAGTGGTATGAAACGCTTGCGTTTACTTCATTGGTTAATTCTTGGACTTGTTCGATTGAATCTCTTGGGACAATTTTCTAGTGGAGATCTACAATTTGTTCGTAAATATTTAAGTTAAGCTAGTGGTTATGGGACATGATGCTAAACTCATATATTTACTAGCTTATTGTAATTGACACTTCTTGATGATCGATGATGATCATTTTATAGTTTAGACTAGCAATGTGCGATGTCTCTTTGTCCACGTGGAGGACTGTACCTCATTCTATTGAGCTTCGTCTCATTTCTTTGTGGGCTAGCGACCCATGTACTTTTAATATGTTTCGATTCATTGGATGTACCGTTTGTACTACATCAATGTCTTTGCTTTTTGATTCATTGAATGTACCGTTTGCACTACATCAATGTCTTTGCTTTTGGATTCATTGGATATACCGTTTTTTCTACATCAATGTCTTTGCTTTTTGGTTCATTGGATGTACCGTTTGCACTACATCAATGTCTTTGCTTTTGGATTCATTGGATGTACCGTTTGTACTACATCAATGTCTTTCCTTTTGATTCATTGGATGTACCGTTTGTACTACATCAATGTCTTTGCTTTTTGATTCATTAGATGTACCATTTGCACTACATCAATGTCTTTGCTCTTGGATTCATTGGATGTACCGTTTGTACTACATCAATGTCTTTGCTTTTTTGATTCATTGGATGTACCGTTTGCACTACATCAATGTCTTTGCTTTTGGATTCATTGGATGTACCGTTTGTACTACATCAATGTCTTTGCTTTTTGATTCATTGGATGTACCGTTTGCACTACATCAATGTCTTTGCTTTTGGATTCATTGGATATACCGTTTTTTCTACATCAATGTCTTTTCTTTTTGATTCATTGGATGTACCATTTGCACTACATCAATGTCTTGGCGTTTTGGATTCATTGGATGTACCGTTTGCACTACATCAATGTCTTGGACAACCTTTTCTTGTGATTTCTGGATTTCTATATGATGATTTCTGGAATTTATGTTTCACCACCTTTTTATATTGGCATTGATATGTATGTCATTTATTGTGGCTTGGTGAATTAAATAAAGAATATGATATTCTTTTTGATGCTATGAGATTCTTGGGATTTTGTATGACTTTCGTGGTTCTCGAATGTATACTTGTTGTAGTATGACATTTTTTTATCATATGTTTTAATTATATCTCTTCTTATATCTCATTTTATCTTATAATTATAACTGGGCTGATCCGTTTATTATTTTCTTATTAAATAATACTCGAGTCAGACTGAGATATTACAGGTGCTTTCTCATGACTTCCTATTTGGAACCATCTTTTGACTTTTGCTTAACTACTTTAGTCTAGCAGTTTTTGTTGTATTCATTTGAGAAATAGACTCCTTGATGTATACATATTCTTTTGTGATGTTGTGGATCTTATTTGACCACTACTCTGATATACACTTTTATGTGTAATATTCATATCTATTTCCGCTTTTGTGATATGAATTGTCTGTGACCGATTTATGTTATGTTTATTTCTATATTTGTTTCCGAAGATTATATATAGCCACTGTGTAGTAGCTTTGAGTTTGTGTCGGTATGTCGGATTTCCTCTTGAGATAAAATCCATGTTATATTTTATCTGGCATATCGGTGCTCGCACAAAGCAATTACACAGATGGTCGCTCCTTAACAGCCTTATTCTCCATGCTAGTTGACAGCATTACACTGTAGCGTTCTTGGCTAGCGTGGGTATAGAGGTGAGGCGTCACAGCTTGGTATCAAAGCCAAACTTCAGAACAATGTGGAATAATCTAGCAAGGATCATGTCCTAAGTCTTTCTTAAGAGTCGTGCTTTAGGATTTTATTCGAGTCTTCGTACCGATTCATCCTATTTTCTTTATGGTTCCTGGTTTTATCTATCAAGATTGCTTGATATTCATTTGGTGAATAACCTTTTTCTTCTTCTTTCTTTCTTTCTAAAGGTAGAGAAATGGTTAGACCTGGTCGTCCCAGTGCCTGTCAATCTAGTGCTACTCCCCCAGATGGAGTTTTTATGTCTGCCCAGCAACTTCTTGATCTAGTAAAGAACGCTCAAGCAGCCAGTCCCAATCCAGAGCCTACTCATCCTAGATCCGATTTTGCACGCTTGTGCAGAGACTATACCGATTTGGGTGGAAGGCCATTCAGGGGATCCGAGAGTGTTATAGAAATTCAAGCTTGGCTCAAATCATGCGATCGTATCTTTTCTCGCATAAACCTTATTGATCTACATCGAGTCCAAGTGGCTTCTAGCATGCTCCAAGAAAGAGCGTTAGATTGGTATGAGCTCTTGACTTCGGAGATTATCGAAGCGGATCTTACTTGGGAGCAATTCCGGGAACGTTCGAACTAAAGTTTGTGCCGGAGGCTGAAAAAGTAACTTTAGCACGGCGTTTTATTGACCTTGTTCAAGGTAAATCTTCTGTGATAGATTATGTCGCATCTTTTGAATCTCTTTCCAAATACGGGGTTGAATACATTAATTCTCTATTGAAGAAAAATCAAAGATTTGTCTATGGCTTGAATAAGAATCTTAAGAAGCCATTACTCCTGAAACTTGAGGTTTCATTTGATCAGCTTATTGATATCGCTCTTCGTCTTGAAAAGGCCGATAGAGAGAGTAATGTTGAAGTTGTGGTTGCCAAACAGAACTTCAACGACAACATGAAGAGGCCAATTAAATTCAAAGGCCCATTTCCCAACAAGAAAGGGAGGTAAGAAACCCCGGTAGCAAAAGCCCCTACCTCTAGTCGTGGACAATGCTACAATTGTGGTTCCACGGACCACTATGCAAGGGAGTGTCCGAAACCTCTTTATTGTCGCTATTGCAAAAATTCGGGTCACCATATTACTGCATGTCCCATACTTCAAAGTAGGAAGGAGGGAAAGCTCAATGTAGTGCAAGCTCCTAGCAACTCTTCTCTTGGTAAAGGTATTTTCACTCAATCCTTGATGGCATTGTTTTATTTCGTGATCTTCTTATTTGAGTTATTTTTGATATGGATTCCATCTCACTAATTTATATCAAAAGAACTTGTTGATTCTTTTTAAACATTTTTGGGCTTGAAGACTACTTTGAGGATTGTGAATCCGGATGGGTCCGCAACACTCAATTTGCTTTCTATTGATGTCGAAATTATTTTATGTGACTTTTCTTTCCGAGCCGATATTTTTACTTAGGCTTTGGAATTGACTTTTTTTGAAAGGATTGGATTAATCATTGTGAAGCCCATATCCTATTTTTCGAGTGGACTATTCATCTTCGACATTTTCTATCTGTTAAGCAGCTTTCTATTTTTCTTTGTGATTCCGATTTCAAATTTTTGGTGGAATCATTTTATTCTTTAAGCTCACATGATGAGGAAAGTGTTATTTCTCTCATCTAAATTGTTTGTGAAACTTTCCGGTATTTTTGAGCTTGTCTTAGGATTATCACCTAAGTAATCTTTTGTGTGGTGCTAAGGTCATTTCAGTTCGACTTTACCACCGGTTTTCATTTGCTACGAGTTGCGGAAGTTAGCATTCCACTTACCGCATTCCGCACTCGTTATGATTCCTATGAATGAATTATTATGTCATTCAGTTTGTCCAACTTATTTCATCCATTTTATGTATCGAGCATTCTATCGAATATCTCGATGACTTCATTTTTGTATTTATTGATTTTGGATGAAAATAGCAATTTAAAATTTTGCAAATCTTTTTCATAAGATTTATTTATAAGTATAATTGGATTTTTGTTCTTAAAACGAACAAATAATATTATTGAAAGTTTTTAAGAAATATGTTTATCATATAGAGGATGATTTTGTGATTGTATTGCCCATTTAGTGTTTTAAGAATTCTGGTCGATGCGCTTGATCAACGTTATCGATAGACATTTCCTAAACGCTTTGATGAGACAGTCAGACACAATAAATTGACTTGTAAAAATGTAAATTTTTCTAGAAAGATTTTTACATTGAGATAATTTTAATTTTGAAAGTTTTAGCTTTTTGGGAAAGAAGATTATTTAAAAGAAATTCTTTCTTTTCGATACTCTTATTCTTGTGATTCCCGAGGGGAACCAAGACTTTATCTTTTGTACCAATGTTAATCGTATTGGTTTGGATGTCGTTCTCTTGCAAAAGAGAACATGCTATCATTTATGTTTCTAAATCATTAAAGCCGATCGAGACTAGATATGTCATTCATGATCTAGTGCTCGCGGCTATTGATTTCACTTTTAGAATTTGGCATCATCATTTTTGGATGAGAAATTTGTTCTCTACCCCGATCATAAATCTTTAGAATATTTATTTTCTCATAAGGAACTTAATGTTGGCTAAAGTTCCTTGTATCTTATGATCTTTTTACTAAGTTCATCGGACGTTTTGATGTACCTTGTTTTATTGAGCTTCGTCTCATTTCTTTTATGGGCCTGCGTCCGATGTTCTTTTATGGTGTTCGGTTCATTGGATGCACCGTTTTTGTACTGCGTCGGTGTTCCGAATTATTTGAGCTTTGGTTCATCTGGCGTACCCTCATTGTACTACGCCGTTGTTCCAAATTATTCGAGTTTCTAGTTTCTCGGGCGTACCGTTTTTGTACTACGTCGTTGCACCGGCTCAATTTTCTATTATTCATGACGTTTTCTCACGTCTTTCTACTACGGAAATGCCTTAGGGATTCCCATTTTTATTCTTGAGGCCGGTATTATTAAAGGAAGTAAAGTTTTACCAGATTTGACTTAGGAGTTATATTCTATTCGCATCATTGCTTCGGAGGTTGAGTGCCTTCGAAATAAAGATGTTCTTTTTGTGAGAGTTCAATGGTTCTCAAATCCTAAGGATTGCTCTTGGGAATCCAGAGAATTCACCGTGCGAACCCGTTCAGGCTTACTCTTTCATGCTCCTTATGGTGAACTTCCTATTTCAAATTTTCTTTTGTGTTGATATGCTTCTATGGTTGTTACTTCTTATTTTCTTCTTAAGTATTGCGAGGACGCAATTTCTTTAAGGAGGGGAGTCTGTAACAACCTGCATATTTATCAATTATGTATTTAAATATTTTATCGTTCGTTGGATTTTGATCCGAAAAGCTACTTTTTGCAAACAGTCGAATTAGGACTCGAGACCCCTCCCATTGAGTTCAAAATGTCGTTTGCAACCTTTTTGAGTGTTGGGCGCATTTCTAAACAATGCCGAACCATACCATCTCCAAGCATTGCCGGTCCAAGCTCCCTCTCCATCCACTACCGGTCCATATTACCTCCTCCCACTGCCGAACCAGAAGCATTCATCTCCTACCACTGAACCACACAATACCGGACCAACCTACCTCGCCTACCACCGAATCACCTACCACCGAACCACACAATACCGGACCAACCTACCTCGCCTACCACCGAACCAAAGCCCCACCGGTCCATTCATCTCCTACCACCGAACCATCCTAACCGGACCACCTATCCAACCTACACCGAACCAACATTGCCAGGCCAGATCGTTTCAGCCCAGGCCCGCCCGCAGCTATATACATCCGGAGCCCCTGCCCCCAGCCTGACTCTATAAATAGAGGGGCAGGGTTACAACAATGGCAGACAAGTTTGAGAGCTCAAGCACGGAAGGAACTTTCAAACAACTTTCATATACTTGTATACAAAGCTTTGTACTTGTAATCTGAAAGAAAAAGGAGAATAACATATAAAGTGGACGTAGGCACGTTCTGGCCGAACCACTATAAATCCGTGTGTCTTTTACAGTTTAGTCCCTGCTTTTTATATATTTGCGTAAATCACCCAAATCACTAGAAACAACATAAAATCAACTAATTCAAACGACTTGGAGGTGTTTGCCCATTTTTTGTGCAAACATTTTTGGTGCTTTCATTGAGAGAGGAGCTCGAAGCTTCAGCTTCTCCCACTCAACCCTTTTCCTATCAACATCGATCATTGCTTGGAAAACATGCCTCCCGGAAGGAAGAAAGATGCTAACAAAGGAAAGAACATTGCAACTAGTAGTATCCAAGATCTAGTAATCAGAGATCAAGACAATCGACCGGTTCCAACAGCAAACGAAAATCAGGCAAATCCGACAGCCCCCGCTACGGAACAACCAATTACAAGGGCGGATCTGGACAAGGTTGTGGCTGAAGTAACTAACCGCTTCGCATCTCAACAAGAAGCCTTGGTGGACCAACTCATGTCATGCTTAAGGGATGCTGAAGAATCCAACCGCAACACTGAATCATGGGGTAAGTCCTGGTCTGGAGGATCTGGGAGGCGACAAAGGTCTTTCTTCTTCGAAGAGGCTAACAACAGAAACAGCCATGGTAGGAGCCGAGCCCGGACTCAGCCCGAATTCCGACCCGAGGAAACACTTGGAACCGAACCCAACGGGAAACGTGCCAGGCAGGGGTCGGATATAGCTGAGCCTGTCATGCTACCTAACCATGAGAACACCAGTAGACGGGGCCGAGCTGGAGTCCGGCCCGAAGTTGGACCCGAGGAAGTGTTGAGAACAGAACCCAGCAGGGGAAGATCAAGGCAAGGGCCAACTGTGGCTGGCCCCAGCATACCCCCAGAAGACCAGAGGCAGCCATTGGAGAATGTTAGGAGTGACAGACGATACCATCCCTACAAGCTGTCTGGACGGAATCAGTCCCGTAGGGAAGAACCAAACTCATTTCTATCCACTCCAAGTTCTGATGAAAGGATGACGCGATTGTTCAGAGTGTGCGTCCAACGGGAGCAAAGGGATCGGGGGATAGGTGCTAGGGTAACAAGCCCCTTCACCCGCAATATCGAAACCACCATCACCCCCCGGGAATGGAAAATGCCAACAATGGAACCTTACAAAGGAACCTCTGACCCCATAGTACACTTACATAGATACACCCAGCATATGCTCATGAGAGGAGCAACGGAGGGAGTATTGTGTAAGTGCTTCCCACTTTTCTTGGCAGATCTAGCTACTTCCTGGTTCTGCCACCTACCCCAAGGGTCCATCAGCTCATGGGAAATGTTGAAAGAAAAGTTTATCAGTCAGTTCCGCATTCATGTGGAACAACCCAAGGACGCTTATTCCTTATATAATATCAAACAGAAACCCGGAGAGACAGTGCAACAATATCTAACCCGATTCAACGCCGCGGTGGACGCAGTCCAAGATGCCGACGAGAAACTTATCCTAATGGCTCTCTGCAGTGGTGTACATCCGGACACTAAATTTGCTAGAAGACTAACCAAGGAAAAGCCAGCTACTTTACCTGATTTCTTCCATGAAGCTGGAAAGTATATGAGACTTGAAGACGCTGCCACTGAGAGGCAGTCAGGGCAACAGGCTAAGACGGCTACAGGCAGGGTCCCCGCTGCAGCAAAGGATGTTCGAAGAAATGACTCTAGAGACAATGCTGGGGGCAAGAAGGGAGAAAAGCGCTTATATCGACCAGGACCAAGATTTGACTCTTACACTCCTTTGAATGAAACAATCGAAAACATCTTCCTAGCCACTCAAGACGAAGTTAGATACAAGCTCCCCCCGCACAAGAAGGAGTCAGATAACGCACTCAAGTCTGGAAAGTTCTGCCGCTTCCACGAATCCCATGGACATGACACCAATGAATGCCACCATCTTCGGGACTTGATTGAAGAACACATCAGAAGGAAGAGACTGGAACGCTATGTAAAAATCCAGAACAGGACTTCAACTCCTGCCAATGAGAATCCTGGACTACCCCCCCAGAAGCAGGCGGAGGAAATCGCAACACCAGCGGCTCTAGTCAAGAGAAGATAGTGGTCCATACCATATCAGGAGGACCGCACATCGCCGACAGAAGCTGGGCGGAGATGGAAAGATACGGTAAGTCACTTAGGAACGATGAAGGCTATGTTAATTCTGTCATGGAAGAACGCCACCCGAAACGGAAAGAGAATGACGACATCACATTCAGTAGGCGTGACCTAGAGGGAAGACAGTACCCACACATGGATCCTATGGTCATCTCTTCTTGGTTCGGTCCAGCCAAAGTTTTCCGAATTTTAATAGACACTGGAAACTCAGTAAATATCCTATTCAAGCATGCTTTCGACAAAATGAAGCTGTCAATGAAGGATGTGTCTCCCTGCAACAAACCACTACATGGTTTCACTGGAGATGCGAAGATGCCCCTCGGGCAACTAGACCTTTTTGTTGAAATAGGAAGTCATCCCCGCTCCATTGTGCGAAAGCAAAAATTTGTGCTAATAGAGAACCATTCGGCCTACAACGCCTTTTTAGGAAGACCAGCCTTGTCTGACTTCCAAATTTTCCTAGCCCCATGGTGCCTGAAGATGAAATTTCCAACAGATAACGGAATAGGAGAAATAGAGGGAGATCAAGACGTTGCTCGAGACTGCTATGTAACTGAACTTCACAATAACCGCAGAAAAGATAAAGGGAAAAATGCAGAGACTACTCTCCGCATGAAAAACTTGGAAGCATAGCAACTAAAGAAAGCCCCTCCTCTTCGATATACCAGTGACCCTTTCAATGAATTAGATCCCAAGGACAAAGAGGAGGAGGCCACCGCCGAGCCTGCAGAGGCTATGGAATTCGTAGCTGTTGACAAACATGACTCAAGTAGACTATTGAAAATCGGATCCCAACTAAAAGAATAATTAAAGGATCAACTCATTGATTTTCTTCGCCACAACATGGATGTATTTGCATGGACGCACGCTGACATGACAGGAATCTCCCCAGACGTAGCATGCCACGTGCTGAACATCGATCCCACCAAGGTGCCAGTAAAGCAGAAAAAGAGAAGCATGGGGGCAGAACGATCAGTAGCCCTAGAGGAAGAAGTGAAGAACCTACTTGCCAATGACTTCATACGAGAAGCCATCTACCCAGAATGGATCGCCAACCCGGTACTGGTAAAGAAAGCTAACGGGAAGTGGCGAACATGCATCGATTTCTCTAACTTAAATGACGCTTGCCCAAAAGACTGCTTCCCACTCCCCCGATTCGACCAACTCGTGGACAGCACTGCCGGACACGAACTCTTATCCTTTATGGACGCATACTCAGGATATAACCGGATCCCTATGCACGCCCCTGATCAAGACCACACTAGTTTCATCACTGGTCGGGGATTGTACTGCTACAAAGTAATGCCTTTTGGACTTAAAAACGCCGGAGCTACTTATCAGCGCCTTGTCAACAAGATGTTTGCGGAACTAATAGGACAAACTATGGAAGTTTATGTGGATGAGATGCTGGTAAAATCGAGGAAAGCCAACGATCATATAAACCACCTGGGTGAGATGTTTCAAGTACTTCGCCAATATGGAATGAAGCTGAACCCTCTAAAGTGCTCCTTCGGAGTATCGTCGGGAAAGTTCTTGGGATTCATCGTTCATGCCAGGGGGATTGAAGCAAACCCCGAACAAGTTCGATCTTTGCAAGATATCAAGATACCATCCACCCGAAGAGAGATGCAAAGCCTAAACGGGAAAGTGGCCGCCCTAAGTAGGTTCATCTCTAAAGCAACCGACAAATGCATCCCTTTCTTCGAAGCTCTAAAGAAAGACAAAGGAAAGTTCGAATGGACTAACGAATGCTCGACAGCCTTCCTTAACTTAATCGGACACCTCCAGAGACCACCAGTACTCTCAACTCCAAATGAAGGCGAGGAACTATACCTATACCTTGCTGTATCGTCCCATGCTTTAAGCGCCACTTTGGTGAGAGAAGACGACCGCGTGCAGCGGCCCGTATACTTTGTAAGCAGGAGGTTTACGGGGGCAGAAGCTAGATACCCTAAACTTGAAAAGCTAGCATACTGTTTGCTAATCACTTCGCAGAAATTGCGACACTATTTCCAATCTCATTCCATCAGAGTTTTAACCGATCAACCGCTAAGGCAGGTACTCCATCGCCCCGACACTTCTGGGCGACTACTTAAGTGGTGCATTGAACTGAGTCAATATGATATCACCTACCATCCTCGCACCGCTATCAAGGGGCAAGCCATAGCTGATTTCATTGCCGAATTTACTACTAACGAAGGTAAGGAGCAATCTGAAATAGCAGAAGATATCAAGTGGAATCTCTTCGTAGATGGAGCATCAAATGAACAAGGCTCGGGGGCAGGTGTTGTGATAGTCACCCCCAGGGGAAGGAAGCTACACTACGCCCTAAGCTTGGAATTCGCTGCCACTAACAATGACGCAGAATACGAAGCGATGATAGCTGGATTAGAACTTGCCCTGGAGATTGGAGTCGGTTCTTTATGTCTCCATAGTGATTCTCAACTCATTGTAAATCAAATACTGGGAGAGTTGCAGACTCGAGGAGAACGACTCACGGCATATCTAAATAAGATCAAGCTGCTGCTCAATCAATTGGATCACTATTTAATCAAACACATTCCTCGAGAAGAGAATCAGAAGGCCGACGAACTGGCAAAGCAAGCTAGCATGAAGGACAACACTGCTTCCCGAACAATAACCATCTCAAAGCAGCTGGCCCCGAGCCAATGAATATGATAGCTGCAATTGAAGAAGAAACTTGGATGACCCCATTCGGAAGTACTTACAAAGTGGCATACTGCCTGACGGACGTAACGAAGCTAAGAAAATTTTAAGGAAAGCTTCCCGCTACACATTACAAGAAGGCATCCTCTATCGGCGCGGCTTCTCTAATCCCTTGTTAAGGTACATCGCTGGAAGGGAAGCCAGGGAAGTCCTGTCCAACATCCATCAAGGGAGTTGCGGAGATCACACCGGAGGACAGACTCTAGCAAAGAAAATACTCTGATACGGGTATTACTGGCCCACTTTAAACAAAGACGCCTTAGACTTCGTCAAAAGATGTGACAGATGTCAGAAATTTGCTAAGATTCCTCGACTACCAACAAATGAGATTACTTAATTGACCAGCCCTTGGCCCTTCGCAATATGGGGAATTGACTTGATTGGCGAACTGCCAGTGGGTCGGGGCGGAGCCAAATATGCCATAGTAGCAGTTGATTATTTCACCAAATGGGTGGAAGCGGAGCCTATAAATAAAATATATTCGGCAAAAGTTATTAACTTCTTGATCAAAAATGTTTTATGCAGGTATGGGGTGCCACTCAAAATCATTTCAAACAATGGACTCCAGTTTGACAGCGAAGAGTTCGCGACTGGTGCCAAGAGCACGAAATTCACAAAAGCTTCTCATCTGTGGCTTATCCTCAGGCAAACAGACAAGTCGAAGCTATCAACAAAATTCTCAAAACTCTAGTCAAGAAGAAACTTGAAAAGTCAAAAGGCGCTTGGGTGGATGAACTTCCTAGGGCACTTTGGGCCTACCGCGCATCTTACAGAACATCAACAGGGCATACTCCTTTCTCTTTGGCATACGGATCGGAGGCCATGCTCCCAGTTGAAACTGTAGTGCCTTCCCACCGTAGGATCCACTACAACCCAGAAGAGAGTGAAGAACTCCTACACATGTCTTTGGATCTAATTGAAGAAAGAAGAGATGATGCAGCACTTAAAGCGGAAGCTCACAAGAAAAAAGTAGAAGCACAATACAACTCTAAAGTCAAACACCGCAGCTTACAAGAAGGAGATCTTGTCCTCAAACGGATCTTCCCGCGCCCTGGAGCACTAGATCCAATCTGGGACGGACCCTATGTAATTCATGAAGATCTCCACAACGGAGCTTATATTTTGTCAACAGTGGACGGAGAGGTGTTCCAGAGGGCATGGAACATCCAACATCTCCGTCGATACTTTTCTTAACTTGTACTACCCATATGAAGTGAATTAACAAAGAGAATCAGTGGACGTAGGCATTTTCATGCCGAACCACTTTAAAAATCTTGTCTCTTTTTAACTTGTTCCTTTATATCTTGGCTGCTTGTTAAGCGTTATCCTTTTCTGTTGAACGAAATCATGTATAACGATATTTCCATACTGGAACTTCACGGCGCAACCTCACCTAGACAAGACCCAACAGGTACTATGCGATTCTATGCACTCGCCAATGAGACACTTTTGCTCCAGCATCCCTCTGCTGCGGGTTAACTCATTGCTCGCGACTGCCCTCAAAGCCAACTGTAATGAGCCGATTATAAGCCATCAAGAAGGACGACTATAGCTGATGGCAGCTCATTACGGCGTTCGGCTCGCTGGCAACTGTAAACCTACTTTAAGCCCCAACATAAGGTGTGGCCAGCCAGGGGTAGTTCACAGTTGAGATCGGCACCCACGCTAGCCGGCCACAGTAAATCAAATAATACCCACGATTACGGGGCATAATGGCTCGGGTAGTTACTGTGCGCGATCTCGGCTCCGATATGTCTTAAGTGCGGCTGTGGTAAAAAAGATAAACTCCCCGCGGAGGCGTAAGATGGGTGACAAATGTCTCCAAGACCCACAGCTAGGGAAAGTGACTACAAAACCCGTTTACCACGAACTTAAGCATATCGACGGCCTTCCATGATTGGAAGTTTTACTGTTTCTCATATTTACATTTCATTCAAAAACTTTTCTCCTATCCTATATAACAATCCTTAAAGTACAGGTCACAAAATAGGGGAACTCTCGCTTGTGGAAATATGAACTCACATCCGGATGACGGAACACCCAGCTACATTCCATACTCAGTCACACAAGACATTCAAAGCAACCCTCTACAACTAAAACACAAAGGGTGGTACTATCTTCTCTTGTATACAAATATGTAGCTTTAATTTATTCACACGTCATATTGGCATTACAAGACATGAAACAATATTTTGAGCAGAAACTTAGCATCAAATGCGATTAAATCACATGCATAAACACAGCTGTATTTCTTATGCAACATATCAAAATAACAACCACATTCGAACGTAACAGAATCAGCTTATGTTATAAAATTACAGAAAGTCATTCTTTGCAAATAATATAATTACAAGTTACATTAATGTTTCGAACTGACATAGACAACAACCAAAATATGTATAAGTCTAGTCAAGGAATCGGAGCTTCGCCCCCATCCTGCTAGCCCTCTGGATCTACTTAACTGCAGGGTCAGAACTCCCCGCATGTACTCCAGAGGCCTCGCCTGCTCAATTCAGAAGAGAATCCATCAATAGTCGTAAAAGATAAGAAATCAAATCATGAAAAGATCTAAAGGAAAGACTTACCAGCGTCTGCTCCCTGATCATCATCATCTAGCTGCACGCCTACCTCATCCGCAGCAAGCAGCCGCATGCCCTCCTTAACCGCCACCTTCTCTTCCTTAGTGAATTGGGTCGTACCACATCCATCCTGAAAGCCGCACCACCTTCCTTATCCGCGTCGGCCTTAGCCTCCTCCAAAGCCCGGAGATATATCCTAGCCATAACCCGGGGATAATCGTCCATCCAAGACAGGTTGCCCTGCCTCCAAGTACGGAAATACATGTCCTGGAGCATCTCATCCATCATCCCCTCGTTCTCCTCAAACTCTTTCATCCGGGCCTCAAAAGCCAACAGTCGTGCGACAGCAACATCTCTCTCCAATCGGTATCTCGAGCAATCATCCTGAAGGGACTTCCGCATCACTTCCATCTCCTCCTTCAGCTTGGCCTGAGCAAGCTCTGCGGCCTCAAGCCTCCCAGATAACTCTTCCACCTGCTCAAGATCCGCTCTCCGAACCTCGTCCACCGTTGCGATGGCCATGTCAATCCGTTCCTTGCAGGCAGCCTCCATCTTTCGTAGCTCAGCCTTGCTAGCCTCGTCCATGGTTTTCTTCAGTCGTCTAGAGGCCGCCTCATGCTGGGATATCTGGATAGCCTGGTCGGCAAGCTGCTTGGCCTGGTCAGAAACCATTAACCGTAGCCGGATGTTGGCACTCCCAATCTCCTCTCCAGCCTTGACCAGACGGGCATGATGCCCCATCAACTTCCTGGTCTCCTCCGCGACCCGGTCGATATTAGCCTTGGCTTCGTCCCCCATGGTAACTATCCGAGTAGTAAGCAAATCGAGATCTAAGAACTTAGCCTCATCAAGCACCCGTACCATGGGGTTGCGGGGAAGAAGATGCTCACCCGTGGCCTCGTCAAAAGAGATGTCCTGAAAAATCGGGTCCAGATCCGGGTGGCCGGCAAATGGGTTGCGAACCAAACAAGGGTGGTCTATCGGGGTGACGGTTGGATTTTCGGACGGATGTGGGGAAGGCATAAGCTCGGTATCTTCCTCAGTAATATCATGGATAGGCTGGACTAGAGACTGAGGGCCAGGTGAAGGTTCGAACGAAGATCGCCCCCTCTTCCTCTTTCGCATATCTTCTTCAATAACTCCAAGAAGAGGGCGATATCTAACCACATCTCCAGGACGGCTAGTTGACGGCTTTGGTTTGGCAGAAGCTTTGAGTAGCTTATACTGTTCAAGGCGGTGCCGAATATCTGATGTCTTGGCCACCTTACCTGTTCATGGAATAAAAACCAGGTGTTACAAGCATGCATGAAACTATGATCCAAGAAATATGTTAAGTAGGAAGACGCGCTTATTTTACAAACCTTGAGGGGGAGTGAGATGCTGCAATAAGTCCTGAATCTCATTCCAGGACGAGAGCTGGCCATAAAATATTACTAAGTCCTTATCATAAGGGGAGTCTGCGAAAGTAAAGAATTCACCTTGAACCGCCGGAGTCGCCTTAGCTGAAGGACCCTTAGAAGATGGATCGACACCAGTCCCTGCCTTGTCAGCCTTCTTCGCCTTCTCCACCGAGGCTGATCCTTCCTCCAACCCCTCAAAAGCCTGGCGAAAGGCATCATCCGTCCACTCCTGGATCTCCCCTGCCTGCTCAGAAGACATAGCCCCGGCACCACTACCACCCTGTCCTTCACCTTCTCCATCTCCTCCGCTCCCCTCCTCGCCTCTCTCCTCCTCTCCACCTTCCTCCTCCGGAATATCTGGGCATGTGCTAGGGGAGGGTCCGTCAGATTTCTCAAGCTTCTTCCCCCCGACGACTGGGGGTACCGAAAAAGGTCTCCTCTTGCTACTCTTCGCAGTGGCCCCATCTTAAGCTTTAGCAGCCCTCTCCTCGGCTGTATCTCTCTGCTTAACCACAGATTGACGTGGCAAAATCAAGTTGTGCTCCAGGAGAGTGGCATTCCGGATCAGGTAAGAAGCCGACCTGTCCCTTCCTGAGATAGCCTCTACCTCCGCAGCCATCTGTACAAGGTGATCGTTCTCCACGACCGCAAAGCCACCTGTCGCTAGAAAGAAATAAAAGCACGTAAGAAGAAGCATTGTAGTCGGGACAAAGAAATTACGATTGAATTCAACTTACAGCCAGAAGTGAAAAGGCGAAAAGAAACAGAGTCGTCCTTGACGAAGAACCATTCCTTCTTAAACATGGTAAACTTCGAGTATAAGTCCAAGACCGGCTTGAAGGACGCGGCTGACTCTAAACTAATGTACGGAGACCCCTTCTTGTAGCCCTCAGATTATATAGATATCGGTTTCCCGGTTAGAAGGGGGGCGCCCATATTTCCTTTGAAAAATGATGAACAAACACACCAGGATAGCATAGGAGTTGGGCTGAAGCTGGAAAGGAGCCACTTTCAGGTAAGTAATAAAGCTGACTATCCACGCATTAATCGGAGGAATGGCCCCGCACATGCAATGGTATCGGCTATACGCGAAGTATCCTTCAGGGGGATTATATGGCATGACCCCCTCCCCCGGCAACAACATGCATGCTCTATCAATCTCAAAGGAGCGGGAGATAACGTCAAGTTGCTCCTCTCTGAGAGAGCTCAGAAAGCAATCAAGAGGAGAGTTTAGAAGCTCTTGGGGACCATACCCGTCTACCAGCGACCTCGGGATGGGTCCACGACGTTCCGGTCCTGGCTAGGCCGGGGGCACAACGGGGGACTCTCGTCTATCCGCAGATTTTCTCTTTTCTGATCTAGTTTCCACTTTGCGAGACATTTATCTGTAACACCGGAAAAACATATTGTTAGAGCAGAGGAAATAAACAAGCAAGTGTATATAGTCTGAAATTTCGCCCATAAGTCAAAACGCTCAAGCTCCCAGGGTCATTCGGTAAAGAAATGTAAAATTTCATTCGGTATTCAAAGCCTCAGGGTTCATCCGGTGGTTCAAATACAAGTTCATTCGGCATTTCCCCTTCTTATTCGACAGTTCAAACCCACAAGGTTCATTCGGTACTCAGAATCTGCGAGTCCATCCGGTGATTCAAGTATATAAGATCGTTCGGCAAAAGAATGTCTCACCTGGTTCGGCAATCAAGAATTGATTCGGCACTTCAAATAGTTCGGAAAACAAGACTGGTTCGACATTTGGTTGACTCGGCACTTGGTTGATCCGGTATTCAAATGATTTGGCTATCTCAAAACGATAAAGGGATAACGAAGGCCTGACACCCCTATTTATAAACGAACACAGGATGACCGGACCGTATGGTTCGGCACACAAGACCGGACGAAAATCACCTAAGCTAAAACAAAGCGCGACATATGATGGCATATGACCCACTTTGGGGGGCAAGTGTTGGGTGCATTTCTAAACAATGGCGAACCATACCATCTCCAAGCATTGCCGGTCCAAGCTCCCTCTCCATCCACTACCGGTCCATATTACCTCCTTCCACTGCCGAACCAGAAGCATTCATCTCCTACCACCGAACCACACAATACCGGACCAACCTACCTCGCCTACCACCGAATCACCTACCACCGAACCACACAATAGCGGACCAACCTACCTCGCCTACCACCGAACCAAAGCCCCACCGGTCCATTCATCTCCTACCACCGAACCATCCTAACCGGACCACCTATCCAACCTACACCGAACCAACATTGCCAGGCCAGATCGTTTCAGCCCAGGCCCGCCAGCAGCTATATACATCCGGAGCCCCTACCCCCAGCCTGACTCTATAAATAGAGGGGCAGGGGTACAACAATGGCAGACAAGTTTGAGAGCTCAAGCACGGAAGAAACTTTCAAACAACTTTCATATACTTGTATACAAAGATTTGTACTTGTAATCTGAAAGAAAAAGGAGAATAACATATAAAGTGGACGTAGGCACGTTCTGGCCAAACCACTATAAATCTGTGTGTCTTTTACAGTTTAGTCCTTGCTTTTTATATATTTGCGTAAATCACCCAAATCACTAGAAACAACATAAAATCAACTAATTCATACGACTTGGAGGTGTTTGCCCATTTTTATGCAAACATTGAGTATAAACATTGATATGTTTGGAGCTAGCTAAAAATTTGACCTTTTTCACTTTGGGTTTGGGTTTGGGTTCAGCCCACTAGCCAACTTAATACCCAAATTTGAACCACTTCTCCCCATTCACTCTCACTTCCTCCTCTTTTCAGTTCTAAAGAAAAAATGGTGGAAGAGAATGGGAAATAGAAATCCAAAACCCTAGTTCATTTGCAAAA
Organism: Allium cepa; assembly: GCA_030765085.1. NCBI lineage: Eukaryota > Viridiplantae > Streptophyta > Magnoliopsida > Asparagales > Amaryllidaceae > Allium > Allium cepa. The sequence goes on along the minus strand of CM060928.1, from coordinate 843,947,176 downwards.
TCCAAGATCTAGCTCCAAATTCTAAGAGAACCCATCGGTAAGCATCCTCTTCATCTTCTCCAACTCTTTCTCCATTCCATTTCAGAAATTCCTAAACCTAACATAGGAAATATTTTACTTGTAAGCTTAGATTGAAGCTTCTTGAGTTGTTATTGAAGAGGAATTGATCTTAGCTTGTTTTAAAAGCTTCTCCTTCATTGATTTGGGTTCAAATGTGAGATTTTTATCTCACATCTATGACTATAATTATCTTTGGTTGTTAGGTATGAATTCCTAACACCTCTTTATGTGAATTTGCTCTTGATTTGGATTGGTTTTGTGAATATTCCAATTTTTGGGTTTTTAAGTCAAATTTGGGTGAAAATCCTTTTATGGATGTTTGATCATACTTTTGATGATGCCCGAGGAGCATATAGGGCCGGGTTGCCGATTGGCATAAACCCTTAGAGCCAATGTTCGTCCGGTTGCGTTTTGGAAGAGTTTGCTCTTCATTTGGATAGGCTGAAAAACAGCCCAGGCATGATTCAGTCGACTGAAATCTCTGTTCAGTCGACTAAATCTGCAACCCGAAAGTTTCCAGGCAGGGTTTAGTCGACTGAAAATCTCTGTTCAGTCGACTGAACCTGGGAAAAGAAAGTTTCCAGACAGGGTTTAGTCAACTGAAATCTCTGTTCAGTCGACTGAACCTGGGAACAGAAAGTTTCCAGACAGAATTCAGTCAACTGAAAACCTCTGTTCAGTCAACTGAAATCTCAGTTTAGTCAACTGAAAATCTCTGTTTAGTCAACTGAATTTGCTATTTCAGCCCACTTTGCTTTTTTGGATTGAATTTCCAATTTGAATCGATTTGTGATGATCCTATTTGTTGTTATCGTTTATTATGACTTTGATGACTCCTTTTTAGGGATTTTTGATTATCTATTTCGATGATTTCTTTATTGGTTTCTTTGGATTTTATTCACGTCTTCGAATGTGAATTTTTATGATTGATTGTTTCTACAATCACTTCTGTGATTTGTCACTTTAAAATATAAAGATTTTCTATACTAGTAGTAAATATCAAAACTCTTTCTTCAAATGATTTCAACACTATTTTATAACAAAGCTCGTTTTCTCAAACCGATTTTCAATCTATTAGTATATACAAACCTTTACCTCACTCGTATGAGAAATCTAATTAAACGACTTAGTAAAACAAGTGGTATGAAACGCTTGCGTTTACTTCGTTGGTTAATTCTTGGACTTGTTCGATTGAATCTCTTGTGACAATTTTCTAGTGGAGATCTACAATTTGTTCGTAAATATTTAAGTTAAGCTAGTGGTTATGGGACATGATGCTAAACTCATATATTTACTAGCTTGTTGTAATTGACACTTCTTGATGATCGATGATGATCATTTTATAGTTTAGACTAGCAATGTGCGATGTCTCTTTGTCCACGTGGAGGACTGTACCTCATTCTATTGAGCTTCGTCTCATTTCTTTGTGGGCTAGCGACCCATGTACTTTTAATATGTTTCGATTCATTGGATGTACCGTTTGTACTACATCAATGTCTTTGCTTTTGATTCATTGGATGTACCGTTTGTACTACATCAATGTCTTTGCTTTTTGATTCATTGGATGTACCGTTTGCACTACATCAATGTCTTTGCTTTTGGATTCATTGGATGTACCGTTTGTACTACATCAATGTCTTTGCTTTTTGATTCATTGGATGTACCGTTTGCACTACATCAATGTCTTTGCTTTTGGATTCATTGGATGTACCGTTTGTACTACATCAATGTCTTTGCTTTTGATTCATTGGATGTACCGTTTGCACTACATCAATGTCTTTGCTTTTTGATTCAGTGGATGTATCGTTTGCACTACATCAATGTCTTTGCTTTTGGATTCATTGGATGTACCGTTTGTACTACATCAATGTCTTTGCTTTTTGATTCATTGGATGTACCGTTTGCACTACATCAATGTCTTTGCTTTTGGATTCATTGGATGTACCGTTTGTACTACATCAATGTCTTTGCTTTTTGATTCATTGGATGTACCGTTTGCACTACATCAATGTCTTTGCTTTTGGATTCATTGGATGTACCGTTTGTACTACATCAATGTCTTTGCTTTTTGATTCATTGGATGTACCGTTTGCACTACATCAATGTCTTGGCTTTTTGGATTCATTGGATGTACCGTTTGCACTACATCAATGTCTTGGCCAAACTTTTCTTGTGATTTCTGGATTTTTATATGATGATTTCTGGAATTTATGTTTCACCACCTTTTTCAGTTGGCATTGATATGTATGTCATTTATTATGGCTTGGTGAATTAAATAAAGAATATGATATTCTTTTTGATGCTATGAGATTCTTGGGATTTTGTATGACTTTCGTGGTTCTCGAATGTATACTTGTCGTAGTATGACATTTTTGGTTATCATATGTTTTAATTATATCTCTTCTTATATCTCATTTTATCTCATAATTATAACTAGACTGATCCGTTTATTATTTTCTTATTAAATAATACTCGGGTCAGACTGAGATATTACAGGTGCTTCCTCATGACTTCCTATCTGGAACCATCTTCTGACTTTTGCTTAACTACTTTAGTCTAGTAGTTTTTGTTGTATGCATTTGAGAAATAGACTCCTTGATGTATACATATTCTTTTGTCTAGCACTTGTATCTATTCTTTTGTGATGTTGTGGATCTTATTTGACCACTACTCTAATATACACTTTTATGTGTAATATTCATATCTATTTCCGCATTTGTGATATGAATTGTCTGTGACTGATTTTTGTTATGTTTATTTCTATATTTGTTTCCGAAGATTATATATAGCCACTATGTAGTAGCTTTGAGTTTGTGTCGGTATGTCGGATTCCTCTTGAGATGAAATCCATGTTATATTTTATCTGGCATATCGGTGCTCGCACAAGGCAATTACACGGATTGTCGCTCCTCAACAGCCTTATTCTCCGTGCTAGTTGACGGCATTACACTGTAGTGTTCTTGGCTAGGGTGGGTATAGAGGTGGGGCGTCACATCATATCCAGTCAATTCAATCCATCAACCAATACCTTAAATTAACCAGAAATCCAAGATGAGTGAGATTAACTCACTTTTGATTTTTATTTTGCAATCCGACCCAACCCAGCTTGTTTTTCTTCATGATTTTAGACTTTGAATAAACAAAAGATGACTTTTATTAATATTCGAATAAATCGAACAATTAAATTCCCATTTGATAGATTTAATTAACAAACTATTTAGTTTAAAACTAAATTCCTTTAAATAAATTAGTTAGTTAGCAATTCAATTTTAACTAAATAATTATTTCCCTTTTAAAACCTTTTGAAATTATAATAAATTGAATAAGTTTATTAAACCATGAATTTCCATTATTCTAAAATTAAACTAGTAAATAAAAATAGGTATATATGTATATTCATTTTATTTCTTCTTTTTATTAAAAAGTATAATTAGAAATTTGCTTCACTGTACAAACCTTTTGCCTTTAATATATATATAAATATATTTTTTAAAAACGGTAACTTTATTTCCCTGGATTAGATAAAAACTTTAAAACTCCTATTATTAACTAAATTAATTCAGAAGTAACTTAAACTAGATTTAATGAAAAAAAATCTAAGCTAAAATAAATTACCAAAACTACCTCAACTGGCCACGCCGATGCTTCCACCATCTACCTCCACGAGTCGATGAACGCAACCACTTAAGATTACTTCTTTGCTAACGAACTCGCTAATGTGCATATGCTTGCGCCCTTCTCACAGCTGTGAATTCAATCATGACCAAAACTTTGCCAAGCTATCGCTCGAATGTCGCGATTACTCCATCAGGTCTCCTCGCGACCTTCGTCGACTCTCCTTCACTTGTTTAGGGCTTCAATCATATGTACTGCCTTGTTCGATTCTTCGATCGATGACGTAAGATTTGGCGGCCCCCTCTTCGTTGCCGTGCGACTCGCGCAAATCCCCGATCTGAGCTCAAGTGAGGGATCACACCATAATTTTTGTTTGTTATTTATATTTTTTTTTCCTTATTTTATACAGTTGAATTAAAAGAGGGAAGGAAAGAATTGTGGCCATGGTTTTATGTAAAGAAGAAGACGATTCTCGAATTCAAACAAAAGGAAAAGGGGATTCTATTTTGAAGTATCGGACAGTTTAAATTGTTCTCTCATTCTAAAATTTTAAAATGAAGAAGAGGGCCCAGATAAAAAAACGAGACAAAGAATATTATTAAAGAAGACGTTACGTTTGAAGAAGAACACGTGGTTTAAAATTCTCAACGTGTCTATGCCTGCTACAGTATCTCTATTATATTATTTATATTAAAATTTAAATTCAAATTTAAATCGTCTCAATTTACGCAACTCACAATCTCGATCTCCTATCGAGGCATGCTGTCAGGCGTTCATAAGGTTATACCCCTGTTTCGAATGCACTGGAAAAGGTTTCGAGTCCTAACTCGATCGTATGGAGAAGATAGCCTTTTGGACCAGTTATTTTTATTAAATTTCGATATAATTCAACGCATTTACCCATCGTACGCTCACACAACAACTCCAAACACTACGAAATTTGAAATATGGTAATAATACACTATTACGGATCCAATGGAACTGGTTTCATTGAATTCCAAGACTGTACCTCGGAAGGCTATTTTTAAATTCAATTTAAGCAATATATTTTTAAAACTGAACAAAACACTTTTAAATTCAAATTTAAGGCTTTCCTTATCTTCAGTATCATTAATATAAATTTTTCAAGCTTTCAAATTATTTTTAACAAGCCTGGAACTCCCATTTAACAATTTTCCCAATTTCCAGTTATTAATTCAATATTTACAATATCCAATAAATTGCGATATTTGAAATTCAAGTTAAAAGCTAACTTTTAAATATTTCAAATCAATTAAATATCCAATTTCAAATATCTAAAATTCTGGGTTGTCACATTACCCTTCCTAGAACCCACCCTTTATGGATGACCATTCTCACGAATCCCTTCAACATCGAGCCACATTCACTAGAACCTAAATCCATTTACCGTTAAGTTGCCATCACCAAAGTCCCAAAGTCATCTTATAGTCATGCATCCCTATCGTTCGGAGTGCCCACTTCACTCCGCATCGCTTTTAAGAACCCTGGAACACACCACGAAGAAATTCCCAAAGTATCGCCATGCCATGATGGAGATTCCTCCACCCACATACTTTGTTCGGCTATACCAAATTAAGATCCACCGAACAACATTTCATGTTCGGATCCTAATCTCCATACTAGCAACTACTAGATATGATTTCATGTTTGGTCCTTCACTAGCCGAACTAACCACCCAGCAGACATGATTTCCTATCCGATCTTTCCTCTGCAGAGCCAACATCTACTGAATAGGATTTCCTACCAGGTCCTTCACTTGCCAAGCCGAGCTAATGCCAATCTAACCCCACCAAGCCCATCCTGATACTGAACAAGCCACCAAACTAAACTTCTATAATGACTCCAACTTCTATTTTCGCATCGATTTCACTGCTACAATCCGTTCTTCGATCTGAATGCCTTTCATATGCAACGATAAAACTCTCAAAAATCTTGAATAAATCCATCGAAGCCAGTTTCACATTTCTGACTTTAAGTCGTCCAGATGAGCGTCTTTAACCATACAAGAAAAACACTATACATACCCCAGACAATACTCAGACATGCAAATATATAACAATTCATGTCAAATCATCCTATAATATGTCTCTAACCTAGCCTAACACATCCGAAGGCAACCACACATCAAATTAACATGATTAGAACACTTTAAAACATTTTAAATTCATTTTTTCTTCAGGTTTCACTTTAAAACATCATTAAAGCTTAATTTTGACATTAAAATGGATCTAAGATATATTAAAACCTGTTAATCCATACATAGTGAGGTGTGAGGTGATAAATCAAGCACCGAACAACCAAAAAGTGAAGATTTGCACGTAAATTGGGGCAAATCTAAGAATCAATAGTAAAAGAGAAGGTTTTGAATGAGAAAAGAGAAGGTTTTGAATGAGAAAAGAGAAGGTTTTGGGTGATGAATGGGTTGATGGAGGCTTAGATCTATTTAGGAAATAGTAAAATAGATTTGCGAATGATAGTTCAGCTTATTATAGCCTTCAAACGTGAAATAGGTTAGTGGGCTTGCCCACAAACTCACTAACTACCCACTAAGCTGCTCCATCTTCAAACAACCATATCTCCTAGCCAGAAAGTCTAAATCATTGTTATGACCACTCTATGAAAATGGAAACCATTAAAATTTTCAAATGAAGTAGTATCAGACGCTAATTCATCTTTTATCAAAACTTATAGTCATCACAAGTTTTTAGGGGTATAATTATTTAAAAAAATCTAAAGACAAAAATTATCACTAATAAGTATTTACAAAAGTTATAGAGCCATACAACCTCATATGGATTTCAAAATAATATTTTACGATCCACTGATATGTAAAATACTGGTCGTTACACTACCAACCCTCCCCCTTAGGAATTTCGCCTTCAAAATCCCTAACTTAAGAAAGGTGATCAAACATAGCTACCCTGAATTCCTAACATCCACCAGCAAATATATCAAACCTTAAACATGCACACAAAAGCAGTTAATGGAATCTGCACATATCTTGGCGTGCAGGATACTTGGCTGTCCTATATGATATCAAAAGTGAAAGTAAATGTGGTAAACCAAAGTCTCAGCAAGTAAAGAGCTAGAGATAAGCGGTCCTTATGCTCTCCTCAGCCTCCTACGTGCAATCATCTATGCTCTCACTCCATTGAACCTTCGCCAGCTCCACCGTCTTCCTCCTAAGCTACTTCGTATCACGTCCAATGATACGAATAGGCCTATGAGGTCTCGATGCTTCTGGTTCGATCTCGATATTGTCAAGCTGGTTCGGTTCAACTATCATGCCCGAGCCCTGCATAAACTTCCATAAGCAAGAGACGTGGTACACATTGTGCATGCCTACCATCTTCTGAAGTATGTCAACTCTATATGCCAGTTTTCCAATCCTGACAAATATCGAAATGGACCAACGAATCTCGGCACCAACTTCCCTTAGTACTAAATCGAACAACATTCTCTAGCGAAGAGATCTACAGAAATGCCATATCGCCACGGAGAACTCTAAATCATGTCTTCTCCAATCAGTGTAGCTCTTCTGCCTATCCCAAGCAGCTTTCATTCATTGTGAAATGATCTTGATCTTCTCCGAAGTCTCTCTAGTCATATCTGGCCCAAGTATCAATTTCTTACGCGCTTTCCACCAACATAAAAGAGCGTTGCACAATCGGCCATATAACGTCTCAAATGGTGCCATATTAATGCTATACCGATAACTATTTTTGTATACAAACTCTACTTAGTGTAAGTGATCGTCCCACAAACCACCAAAATTGAGAATGCAAGCTTGTAGGAGATCCTCTAAGATACGCTTCACCCTCTCGGTTTGCCCAAAAGTATGTGTGTGATAAGCAGTACTGAGATGAAGCTCCATCCTCAACGCCTCTTGTAAGCTCTTCCAAATCCTGCTACTAAATAAAGAGTCTCGGTCGCTCACAATGCTCTTCAGCACACCATGGATTCGCACAATCCATTTCACATACAACTCGGTAAATTTGGATGCCATTCGAGCACTCTTCGTCAATCTATCGATTATAATCCAAATTCTACTGTACCCTCCTATGGTCCTTGACAATCCATCAATGAAGTCCATTGAAAGATGTTCCCATTTCCACTCAGGGACCTTGAGTAATTGTAGCAAACCACTCGGCTTCTTCTGCTCTGCCTTTACCAACTGGCAATTCGTTGGAGATGAATTCCCCAACGTCATTCTTCATCCCTTTCTAATAAATGTCTGCCCTCATATGACGGTACCTATTTTTACCGTGGGGATGTATATTCAATCTTGAATGATGACACTCGTGTCGTACCTCATCCCTCAATCCATCGACGTTAAGAACAAACGGTCTCCAATCTTTATGAAGCCAACCATCATGGTTGATTCCATACTGCTTCATCTCCTAAGGCTCTACTCCTTCCTCTATCTTTGCAACAATCTCCGCTATTCTAGCTTCTCACCTCTGACTAGTACCAATCCACTGAATCAAGGTAGGTACGATCGTCAAGTTAGCCAACACTTCCTGCTCTAGCTCACATCGTGGTCTAAAATCATAGCAAGTGATAAACCCTAACTTCTTCCACTCTAGGAAAATCACTAGCAAGTTGGCATGTCTCTTACTCAAAGCATCAACGATTACATTTCCCTTACTAGATGTATAGGAAATGTCAAAGTCATAGAGCCTATGAACTCTAACCATCGCTGCCGATGAATGTTAAGATTCATCCATGAGAAGAGATACTTTAACGACTTATGGTTTGTATACAACTCGAATCTCTCCCCAAATGAATAATGCCTCCTTATCTTCAAGTGAATACTATCGCCGCCAACTCAAAATCATGAGTTGGATATTTACCCTCGTACTGTTACCTTAACCGCTCCTTCAAACTCACAAACGCATGCTCTCACCTCGCGTCTCAAGTAAAAGTCTAATTATTCTTTGTTAAATTATTCAACGACATTACTACCTTAGAGAAGTCTTTGATAAAACATCTATAGTATCCCGCTAAGCCAAGGAAACTTTTCAAATCTGTAGCAGTCTTCGGTTGATCCCAGTCTTGTATTGCTGCCACCTTCATAGGATCTACAACAATACCCTACTCAAAAACGTCACCTAAAAATTGCACTTCCCTCCTCTATAAGTATCACTTCAAAATTTTCGCCTTCAGTCGGTGCTCCTCAACATGTCAAGCACAATTCTCAAATACTCCTTGTGTTCTTCCTCCATCCTTAAACAAATAAGAATACCTTCCATGAATATAAGCACAAACTTGTTTAGCTGATCCCTAAAGATACGGTCCATAAGATCAACAAAGTATGTCGAAGCATTGGTTAGCCCAATCGGCATAACCAACCACTCATAGAAAGCAATTGGCAATGCGGTAATCAGCACACTCTCCTTCACCACTCTCAACTAGTGAAATATCATTGCCAAATAAAATTGGGAGAAAATATTTGAACCATGGAGCTGATCGAACAAGTCATCAGTACGTGGGAGTGGATGCTTATTCTTCTTTGTTAACTTATTCAGCTCACGGTAATCTACACACAACCTCAGAGTACCATCCGCCTTAGTGGCAAATACTACATGTGCACCCCACTTAAATATGCTTCTGCAAATGAACCCTCCCTTCAATAGGTCATTTACTTGCACCTTCGACTCCTTTTTCTCTCTGGGTGCCATATGCCTCAAAGGTATAACTATCGGTTTGGCATCCTTTGCTAAGTCTATACAAAACTCAATCTCTCTGTGCAGTGGTAATTTGTCCACCTCCTCAAACACGTCCAAATACTCTCTAAGATGGATATGGATGACTACATTCGAGCGAATACAGAAAGCTAACAATAACCTCATCCTCTAACAGGCAGCCAATCACTAGCATTCACCCTCCATTGCCCCAACCGTCACCAACAACCTCTCACAATCCACTAATACCGCATACATCCTTAGCCAGTCCATCTCTAAGATAATCTCGAACCCAACGAAATTCAAAACAAATAAATTACAAATAAAAGAGCCTCTATGACTCGAAAGACCAAACCACGGCAAACCATACACAGGTTAGTGGAGCCTCCAACAAGGTTCGCCGAATCAATGGTCGATCAACTATTTTGGGTTTTAATGCCAATCTATCTACTAGGTCCTTAAATATAAAGGAATGTAAAGCCTGGTATTGAATAAAATACATGTAGGAACATCATAAATGGACAACATACCTTGAATAATGATGCTCTTCCCTTTTTCCTTTACTGAAGGAGCACTCGATGAAGGTGGGACAGCTTCCAAAGCATATGATTTCACAACCTGCTTCTGGACAACTTTTCTATATATGTCCAAACTTGTCGCAATTGTAACACTTCTTCTTCCCATTAGCGCTGTAGTTTATGATCTAATGACCCTTGTCCCTACAACCATAACAGACGTGTTCCCATTTAGTTTTCTTTTGAGTGTTCTTTTCTTGAGACTGCTTCCTTTTTCCATTTCATTACTTCTTGCCTCCGAACCTTGTTACGGTTTTGGCTCTTCCTTAGCGATAATTGTTGATTTGGACTTGGGGTATGAACTCTCCTGGCGAAGTGCTTTCTCGATAGGTCTTTCAAATGGCTCATCGATATGGCTCACTAACTACTCCCTAAAATAGTCGTCCAAACCCATAAAAAATTTCTCATTCTTCCTCAATAAAGTATCAATGAAAGACACGGGTGCTTCAATAAAGCATCAAACTCAGCAACGTAATAAAAGAAAGACATATCTCCTTACTTTAAATCAGTAAATCTCCTAAATGTTACTAACTTTTGAGCAGCCAGAATGAACTTCTCCTCGAACCTAGCCTTGAACTGGTTCTAAGTGAATTGATCCTTGGGTGTAGCAACAGTAATGGCATTCCAACAGTTCATGGTCCGCTCTTGAAGCAGTTTGGAGGCTAGCTTCCTTTACATAACATCATCTACTTCCATGTCACCAAAGAGACACTCGCAGATTGCTAACCAATCTTGCACTTCAATGGCCAGCACAATTCCAAGAAATGGTTTTCCCTCTAAGGTGGAGTAATCATTACATAGCTTGGCAAAGCCAATTCTCATCGATTGCATCTGAGCACCAACCCCAACAACAACATTCAAAGATACCATTTAGGCATTTTGCAGCATGTTCTCCATCATTGCATTAAACAATGCCTGCAAGTCAAGGTAGCAGCCCCCGAACCTACTCCTTCCTTAACACTAGAGATGGAGCTCTTACAGTGTTTCTTGTATGCCGATTCATTCTTAATCCGTAATAAGAATGATCAGTCTCTCATATAGTAAAATTTTATCAATGGTGCTCGAGGGCATGTGACTTACATACTATATATATACTACTATATAGTTTTGAAAACCAAAATATAACAAGTACACTCTCTCATACGTCGCTCGATCCATTCTAAGGTGATAGCTCGTTCGTTATCTCTAATGGATTTAAGTATCAACTTAGGTCGTCTACGCAACCTAAGCTGTAATTCCAAATGTGACGACCGCCCTACACCTCTAGTGCCCAATATACCTGTATAATGTGTTGTAGAGGTACCTGGCCAGTGCATGACAGTTACTAAGGGTGTAAAGTAATAAAACTCCAAGCACGGAATCTACAGACAAAATATAATATAATAACATAGATGTAAACTGGTGGACAGTGATATAATAAAATGAACCATAAATAAGAACATCACAGTGCATCGGGTTCATGGACTATACAAAAATTAAAATAAAGAGTTTAAACATCCCAAATCTCCAAAATAAACTCTAATACTGACTCTCAAAATACAAGTACTAATATAGCTCTACAGTACCGCATAATGAAATATAAGTGATAGTAAGCTTCAAAGTATAGATATATGAAAGCATAGCCTCCTGCTCGTACTCCGTACATCTACCGATGCTATCTAGACCTATTATCCCTAATATATTCATTTAAAAGTATCGAGATAATAAGAAGAAAAACATAAAACCTCGGGTCTGGCAACAGTCTGGTGTGTGCGATACAACATCTCAAAATACAATACAAGTTGATATAGGAAGGAACAAGGGTATATAAATTATACCTGACCTATCACTACCACCAAAGAGCTAGCACATAATGAACATAATATGCCACTCTATAAATGTCATAAATGTACGCTGCAACTAAATATGACGGCTGGTGTCCAGTTATCGTTATCCCCAAATACCTTTCTCCAGTGACGTCCCTAGAGTGATAGACTATGGAATAAAATAATCAAAGCAACCACAACATCTATCAAACAATCCTCACTATCACTCAATGTGCTCTAGATATATAATAAATCATATGGCCATTCCCATGCCAGGGACTAGTGAAAATCTTAGTTTTCAATGTACTCATCTTTAGCCCGAAGTTGATACTAGACCATTTCTCCTGGTCTAGGGTATGTGGATCCAAACAATCGATTTGGGTAACCAAACAAAGTACCATTTAGCGTCCCCATAATACCCCTACTTTTAAGAACATCAGAAAATAGTCTGAATATCAATGATCCCTTAGCACGCGTATCTAAGCCCTTTCCTTGCTCCATCTAGTTTCCATTATCCTCAAGGAACTATTCCATGTTCCTTCATTTTATGATAAAACTATTCAACATTCTATCCATGGGTCACCTTTTCTAGAGCCTTCCCTTTTGTAGATAACCAATCTCATATTTCTCTTCAACATTGAGTCGCTATCATCGGAACCTAACTCCATTCACCATCGAGATGCATTACTGAAATCCTAAAGCAATCCCATTGTCATCCATCCCACTCGTTTAGAGTTGCCACTTCACTCTACATCGCTCCTCAGAATTCCAAAACATGCCATGAAAAAATCTCCAAAGTATCGTCATGCCACGATGGAGATTCCTCCATGTACATATAATGTTCGGCTAGACCGAAACAAGATTCACCGAATGTTATTTCCTGTTCGGTTCCTAATCATCAAATCTTCAACTATCGGACATGATTTCCTATTAGGTCCTTCACTAGTCGAACCAACCACCTAGTCTGATCTCTCCCATGCCAAGCCAACATCTACCGGAAAAGATTTTCTATTTAGTCAATGCCGAACCAAACCCATTGGGCCCATCCTAGCATCGATCAAGCCTACCATCGAACCAAACTCCTATAGTGACTCCAACTTTCGTTTTGGCATCAATTTCACTGTTACTCTCTGTTCTTCAATGTGAATGCCTTTCGTGTGCAATGATATAACTCTCAACGATCTCAAGTAAATCTGTGAAAGCCGATTTCATGGTTCCTAGCTTTAAGTCACCCCGATGAGCGTCTTCAACCATACAAGCAAACACCATACGTACACCAAATAACATTCAAACATACAAAAATTCATGCTAAATCATGTATAATATATCTCTAACTTAGCCTAATACACACCAAGGCAATCAAATTGACATGATTAGGATACTTTAAGACATTTTAAATTCGTTTTTAATTTAGATTTCACTTTCAAACAACATTAAAGCTTAATTTTGACTTTAAAAATGGATCCAAATCATGTTAAAACCTATATATATATAGGTGTGTGTGTATACATACATACATACATACATACATACATACATACATACATACATACATACATACATACATACATACATATATATATATATAGTGAGGTATGAGCTGATAAACACTCACCAAATAACCAAAATTGAAGTTTTGCTTGCAAACTAAGGCAAATCCAAGTATCAATAGAAAAGATTTGATTTTCCCTCCCCAAAAATGTTGATATGAATATCTTTAGTGAATTTACTTTCTAATTTGCCTCTAATCTATGGTTTAGACTTGATTTAGAAGAGAAAAGAAAACGTTTTGGATGGAGAATGGGTTAATGGAGGCTTAGATCTATTTAGGAAGTGATAAAAGTGATGTGGGGATGATGGTTCAACCTATTATAGCCTCCTAACCCGAAATGGTTAGTGGGTTTGTCCCCAAACTCACTAATTACCCACTAAGCTGTTACAAAAACTTCCAATCTTCAAACAACCATATCTTCTAGCTATAAAGTCCAAATCATTAATATGACCACTTTATGGAAAGGAAAACCATCATATCTTTTCAGTAGAAGTGGTCTCGGATGCTAATTCAACCTATATCAAAAGTTATAGCTGTCACAAGTTTTCAGGAATAAAATCGTTCGGAAATTTTTTAAATATAGTAAATGTCAGTAATAGGCATTTCCAAAAGTTATAAAGTCATATAACTTCATATGGATTCAAAAATAATATCTTATGATCCTCAATACATAAAGTATTGGTCGCTACATATATACTGATCTGTCGCTTTAGAAATGAACCTACTTGAAGTATACAATTTAGGCTCATGACATCTTTCGGGTTTTTAGGAACTCCCATGTTCCTTATGGACTCAATCTGTTTTGTATTTGCTTCAATGCAATAGGCGCTTATTGTGTACGTTGGAAACTCCTTGACTGGATAGCAAAATACATTTCAAGGGGCTCAGCTTCATGTTATACTACCTTAGGATGCTAAGGTCACTTCCAGTTCATGCATGTGATTAGGTTCGAATTTTGGATTAGCATGCATATCATTTACGTACATCTCTACAATTTTCCTAAGTTGATATGAGAACATCATGTAAGCTAAGGTTAGTAGGTTGTTTTAGTGTTTTTGAGTTCGAATGGCATGAATTTGTAGCAGTATAGGCCCATGTCCATCAGAAGCTGGTATGCTCCCGATTTGGCTTTAAAATAGCTATTTAGTTGTAAATTGAGTATGCATCCATGAAGGTAAGCAGTTCATGGCCGCCATCTGCATCCACCAATTGATCGATTCTGGGTAAAGGAAAACTGCCTTTTGAATAGGCCTTGTTGAGGTTGGTATGGTCTACCTAGGTTCTCCACCTTCCATTAGAATTCTTTACAAGAGCAAGGTTTGCAATCCACTTTGGGTAATATACTTCCCTGATAAGCCCATTCTCCTTCGATTTCTTAACTTCTTCGTGCAGAGCATCATATCTTTCATGATCTTAGGTTATCACTTCTGACCTGACCTAGTGAGCATCAGGATCGATATTAAGTGCAGATGAAAGATGATGGTTGGGTCTATTCCTACCATATCAGAGTGTGTCCAAGGAAAAAACATCTGTTGATCTTATGATGAAGTTTATTAACTCAACTTTGATTTCTGCACTGAGGTTCTTCCTTATCTAGAAAATCTTCGAAGGATCTTTCGGGTCTATCTGTATATCCTCGTAATCATCCAATGGCTCTAACTCCCTTCTTGTCTCCCTTAACCTTGGATCTATTTCACTTTCTTCCTTATTGGGTTGGGATGCTACGGAGGACGCCTGCTCCTGAGCTTCTTCAAAAAAAATACTACATGTAGATTGCGTTATATTCGTCTGTGCCGACCATATGCATATACTCTATCTTTTCTTCCTTATTAATGTTATGGTCGTAGAATGATCAGTTTCAGCATCAGTTTTGGTACTTGGTATCAATGCATTTTTCAAAACTAGCTTAATTTCCTTTTCATTACTATTACCACAATTATTATAAGAGACAATATAGTAGTTTAAAATAATTTTATTGCTAGAATTAAGGTATACACTGTATAATTCCCTAGCTAACATTTGTTCTCCTCTAATCGATCCTATCCCGATAGGGTGGTGGAACTTCATGAGAAAATTCTTTTAAGAAACAACTGCTCCCATGTCAATCAGTGTAGATCTTCCCAAGAAGGCATTCTATGGTGATGGTTGATCGATAATCATGAAGTTCGTATAGAATGATTTGTGAAGTGGTGCAGTTCCAATGGTGACAATTAAGCATGATGCTCGGATAGGAGTGGTTGCATTATTATTGAAGTTATAGATCGCCTCTGGACTTGGCTGCTATACCTCTATTGGTAATTTCATCTGGTCAAATGCAGATTTGAAGATGGTGTTAAAGGAACTTTCAGAATCCACGAAGACTTTCTTCATGGTGCAGTTTGAGATCTCATAGGAATTATGAGAAGATCCTGATGTGAATAGACAACTCCAATGGCATCTGCTATAGTGAAGACTATGTCTCGCATAGGCTTTTGTTTTATATGGAATATGGTCTTATGCTCTAGTTTGGCCTCTTGCACATAACGCTCCTATATTTTTTAACCTTTTCCTACGAAAGGTGGCCCTTCATGGATCGAGGCTACGAGATTAGAGAGGTTTCCAGCTAGGTTTTATTTGGGTGTGGGGTGAGGTTCCCAGTCCTTTCCCCTTTATTTTCCTTCTGATATCTGCCTAAGTATCCTTTCTGAATTAGTCTCTCAATCTCATTTTTCAGGTGTCGATGGTTTTCTATATGGTGATTATTGGTGTTTGCGTCAAAATTGGTCACAAACCCCAAGTATGGTGAAAGCACCAATATATGAATATAAATCAACAATATTTGAGCACAAGTCACAGATCTAAGCAAACAGCAAACAACAATCCAGAAATAACGAACAGAAACACGAGATTTATAGTGGTTCGGCTATCTCCCGCCTACGTCCACTTCAAGTAATTATCTTTTATTGATGTTCTTCGCTGGTTACAGTTGATTACAACGGATTACAATGAAGGATTTCAAGTACAAAAGTGATGGTGAAGTGCAAAATTGAATCCGGCAGAGTCTAGACGTCGAATAGCCAAAAGATCCCCTTTTCTGTAGGCTCTGAGGGGCTATTTATAGGTGTAGGAGGCTGATATTGCGCCCAAACTTCGGAAGACTCCTTCTGGCATGTGAGTGGGCCCATGCGATCGATCCCACAAAGCTTCGACTCGATCCGTGATTGATACGAATCAATTTCGTATCCATCAAGAAATGATACAATCGAGCTGAAACTTGGCGGGAATGTTCCTTAGCTTGTACATAAGCTCCTGTGAAAATTTCGTAGCATTTTGACCTGTGGTTTAGGAGATATGATCGATGCAATCTTGTGTTCTTTGAGGGCTGTCGATTTCGAATCCATGGTTTCGTATTCATCACTTTCTCATCGATCAGGAGCACGTGCGCATAGTGACGTGTCGTGAGTTTCCTGGATCGATCCAATTTTTGTAGCGAGTTGACCGAGTTGTTTTGAGGCTTTCGCCTCGTTTGCATCGACACAATCACATCAATAACTGGAAGTTTTCGTATCGATGACACTGTTCGCATCGATGATTAGAATTTCGTTTCATATCGATCAAGGAATGCGCCATTCGTATCGATTGACCTTTAGGGATCGATACAAACAACGAGTTTTGGATTGATGCAAACCAGATCGACACGAAAAGTGTAATTCTTGGTGAAATGCGAACAGCATCGATGCGAACGGAACTAGTGCATTGACTCCGTATCTATTCGAACATATGGATACGGACAATCGAGCATGCGTGAATCTGATCGATATGGAGCTGATGGATTCGAACAGATTGAAGCGATGTCATTTCAATGGATACGAAACCTGATGGATTCGAATGGACCACCACCTCGGCTCTTCGATGGATACAAACAGCATATCTCTTCTACCTTGTATCGATCATATCTCCTTCATACGAACTCCGATTGACCTGAAATTTGAAATGCTGGCTTCTATAGCTTTGCTTGCCATGTCTTGTCAATTGTAGCCCAATTTGGACTCGGACAAAATTCATCGATATCCATAGTGAACCTGCAATGCATAATCGATATTCATGACTAGTAATTATTGATTTTCAGCTAATTTTTGGGGTATCTCGGCTTTGTCAAAAGGTGGGATAACACTTTGCCCCCCATAACATGCCTTTTTGTAAAAGGTGTGTTTTGAATAGTTTCAAATCGAATGCAGCGAGTTCATGTTTAATTCAAAGCTTATAGCATTGTCGATCAAGCTTGCGGCTGTTCGAAGCCAAATCATTATGAACTTCCTCCCGTGGAAGTTAAGAATGAAATTCTACAGTCTCTCTGGACTATCAGTGGTCATTCCGGACCCTTGCCAAGTCCATTCTAGACTTAACATTCAAATAGAAAGATCCTGTTGCACTCCGGCGTTGCTTTATGATCCCTTGCACTCTGGCCCTATCTAGGGAGTATAGTGATGTCTAGGTCATTCTGGACCAATCATAGCCTCTTCGGGCTCTTGCTGGATCCTATTCCGTCACTCTCCGGTGAAGAAGAAACAGCGTTAAGTGAGTCAATCCTGTCGCTCTTCGGCGAAGCGACTCACTTCTTGCACTCCAGTTCAGTGTTTCTGAACATTAAGCGATGTCATGGCCTAGATCATAAGCCGATCATAGCCACTCCGGGCTCTTATCGAATCCCAATCCAATCACTCTCCGGTGAAAGGGAAACGACGTTAAGTGACCTGTCGCCCTTCGGCGAAGCAACTCACTCCTTGCACTACAGACCCCGCCTCTCCGGGTAGGGTCATAAAGCGATCATGTTCAGGCTAGTTTGTAATATTCATCCTTTAACTCTTCGGTCAAAGGTTTATTTTGAGAAATTCAGATATATTTATTAATTCAAATACCAGATTGTTCAATCTCAAACAACAGGGAAACTAGACATTGTTGATTTCGGGAAGATCGATCTATCACCACTTCAGAGCGTGCCTAGGGATCTCTTCGGTTTCCGTACATGTGTAAGTGGAATAGCCGTTTTATTTTTATAATAAAATCTAAGAAATCTAATTGACCAAAGTCCAAATCCTGAACTTTTCCCATACCGTCATAATCAATTGATGACGAGTCGTGACCCCGATCCAGGATCAATTCTGTTAGGTGGAGGCGGTAGCTGTTCAGGTCTTACGGCCGCTGTCCGTTCTCGGGTATATTGTGGCAATCTACCACCCCTGGCATGTTCTTCCACCTCATCCTTCAGGTGGCATCATTCATCGATAGTGTTCCCGTCTAGCTCATGGAATAGGCAATATTTTCTACTTCTACGCTCCCACTCCGTGGGATCTCTCCTGGGTGGTTTTCGATAGGGGAGTTGCCCCCGAGTTTCAGTGTAAATCCGTTCCAGGATTGCCGTCAGATTTGTGTATTGCCTGAATTTGGGCTCTCGGAATTTCTTCCGTTTATCAGGATCATCATGTCTATCATCCTGCTTTCTCTTTCCTTTATCTGCTCTAGACTTTTCTCTGGCGGTTCCTTTGCCCTGCACAGCGTTCGTTTCTCGCCTCTCGGCTCGTGATTCTTCTAGCCGAACGAATCTTTCAGCTTCATGATAGAATTCTCCAAGATATTATGGTGGATCTCTTGCCAAAGAATCTTTGAATTCGGTGCCTTCAGCAACTCCTACTACCTCCGCCATCAAAATCATTGATTGATCTTGGCGATCTACAGAAGCCACCGTTGCATTTAATCGCAGTAGAAAATCTTTTATGGACTCTCTGGTCCTCTACTTTATCGAAGCCAAAGTCAGCACACTCTTGGGTCGCGTCACGTGGACCCAGAGCTATCTCATGAAGCAATCTACGAGCTCACCCCATGTTCTGATCGATCTAGTTTCTTGTTTTCTGAACCAAAGCGCAGCCAAATCTGATAAAAATAAAGGGAGACATCGTGCCATCACTTCCTCGGATGCTCCCAGCACTTCCATAAGTCTGATGTATCTGGTAATGTGCATGATCGGGTCTAAATTCCCATCAAAGGGTCAAGCATTGGTAGTTGAACTCTGGAGGGTTCCTTGCATTTCTGATATTCGGAGTGAACGGAATCCGACTGACTTCTTCCGATCCTCCACTCGATAATCCTCCTCTCATGATTCGTCGCACTAGACCAATCATTCTTTTATCTCCACCCAGGGGTTTCCCCCTTGTCATGTTTCTATCCTGCCCCTCAAATCTCGAAGGAAATTCTGGTACATACTCTTCGTGTGGCTTGTTAGCATTAGCATTGGCCCCAGCCTGTTGAGCTCCATCCATTGGTCTTCCAGTATCGGATCCTGAGGTTCTGCCCCTAAGTACTTGTTGATTGCCTTCTGGTTCTGCATTCTGACCTTGAGCTTGATCTCCATTAGTTTCTGCAATCCTAACTTCTTGTTCAGCATTCGCTGTTGCTGTAGTTAGTCCAAGGTTCTGCACATTCGCCGCCCTCATCTGCTCGAAGAAATTCTGCAGCATCTCCCGTTGACTCTTCGTTATTCTTTCATGCATTGAATTAGCCATAGCCTCCATCTCATCCTGGTGATGTAGATCGAAGCCTGTCCTTCTCCAGCTCCAGAGGATGCCTCTTGGCTTCCTCCTTGTTGGCTTCTCTCAGCTCTTTGTCTTCTACTTGTTTGTCGAGTCATTGTCTCTAAATCTGAATCCTTCAAGCTTTTAAATCTGAACTTCAAATCTGGTGTAGCGGGTGCTAGCTGTTCTCAGTGAAAGCACCAAAGCGTTTGCGCCAAAATTGGTCACAAACTCCAAGTATCGTGAAAGCACCTATATATGAATATAAATCAACAATATTCGAGCACAAGTCATAGATCTAAGCAAATAGAAAACAACAATCCAGAAATAACGAACAGAAACACGAGATTTATAGTGGTTCGGCTATCTCCGGCCTACGTCCACTTCAAGTAATTATCTTTTATTGATGTTCTTCATTGGTTACAGTTGATCACAATGAAGGATTTCAAGTACAACAGCGATGGTGAAGCACAAAATTGAATCCGGCAGAGTCTAGACGTCGAATAGCCAAAAGATCCCCTTTTCTATAGGCTCCGAGGGGCTATTTATAGGTGTAAGAGGCTGATATCGTGCCCAAACTTCAGAAGACTCCTTCTGGAAAATGAGTGGGCCCATGCGATCGATCCCACCAAGTTTCGACTCGATCTGTGATCGATACAAATCGATTTTGTATCCATCAAGCAATGATACAATCAAGCTGAAACTTGGCAGGAATGTTCTTTAGCTTGTACGTAAGCACCTATGAAAATTTCATATTGGACCTGTGGTTTAGGAGATATGATCGATGCAATCTTGTGTTCTTCAAGGGCTGTCAATTTTGAATCCAAGGTTTCGTATCCATCCCTTTCGCATCGATCAGGAGCACGTGTGCATAGTGACGTGGCGTGAGTTTCCTGGATCGATCCAATTTTTGTGGCGAGTTGACCGAGTTATTCCGAGGCTTTCGCCTCGTTTGCATCGACATGTTTGCATCAATAACTGGGAGTTTTTGTATCGATGACACTGTTCGCATCGATGATTAGATCGATGCGAACTAGATCGAGACGAAAAGTGTAATTCTTGGTGGAATGCGAACAGCATCGATGCGAACGGAACTAGTGCAGTGACTACGTATCTATTCGAACATATGGATACGAACAATCGAGCATGTGTGAATCTGATCGATATGGACCTAATGGATTCGAACAGATTGAAGTGATGTCATTTCAGTGGATACGAAACCTGATGGATTCGAATGGACCACCACCTCGGCTCTTCGATGGATACGGACATCATATCTCTTCTACCTTGTATCAATCATATCTCCTTCATACGAACTCCAATTGACCTAAAATTTGAAATGCTGGCTTCTATAGCTTTGCTTACCATGTCTTGTCAATTGTAGCCCAATCTGGACTCGGACAAAATTCATCGATATCCATAGTGAACCTGCAATGCATAATCGATATTCATGACTAGTAATTATTGATTTTCAGCTAATTTTTGGGGTATCTCGGCTTTTTAAAAAGGTGGGATAACACTTGGCCCGGTAGAAGTGGTAGTAGGCTCCCATAATTTGTTCAGGTTTCTTTCCTTTGTTTGGGACGTTGTAAGCCAGCTTAGTTCTGGTCGTCTCATAAATCTGACTAGCTGTGTGGGTGAGGGGAGTCTTTACTATGAAGTTGAATTCTCTTCGCCACTTTGCTAGTCAATGGTATCCTTCTGTTCCCCTTTTCGTTTTGTTGTAGGGAGCGGAAGTTCTTTTAGGCGAATGTGATCCTATGCCCTCGACTTCCTCCATTATGATGTAGCCGCTAGTCCTTTCATATAATGCCTTCAAACTATAGCATGGTTTCCTACTGTTCTTATCTCACATGGCTGTGTTTCTTCTAATCCCAACGTGCGCTATCATCTGTAACGCTTCCTCACGGGTTATCCTGATTTAAAGCACCCTGGATGTGAAGCATTTTTTGAAGTTACGTAGGCTCTCGCTCTCACCCTGCTTTATGCAGGACATTATAGTCACATCTAGGGAAGCTCCCTTGCAGAGTCGAATTGTAATCTGCATTTAGCTAAAGCCAAGAACGTACCTTCCATGGCCCATACTTTCGAAACCACCTAGAGGCTGCACCAGCTAGGTAAACTAGGAAGAGTTTGCACCTAGCCATCCTTCCGACCTTTAGATATCCATGTAGTATTAAAAAGTGCAGATATGGTCATCTGGATTGTCCCATCAAACTTATCATTTGATGGGGCTTTAAAATTTCTAGGAAGTCTGCTTATATAATAGTCTCATTGAATGGGGAAGAACACTCTTCCCTTACTTCCTCTCTATTGTTTTGTCGTTATAGTTTTGCTAATTGCTCTGCACGAGCTTCAGTTGATGGATTTCATCCTCTTTAATGTTCTTGTGGGTTAAACCCTCATTGCAGAATGAGGTGACATGGTCATAATCGAGAGTAGTTCACATTTGCTTCTTTACCAACAATGGATTGATATTGGCAGGCTTTGATTTAATCTAAGGATTGATTTGGACTTTGCTTTTGAGCATGGTATCTATTAGTTTTGGGCCAACATCACCATTCTCATTCATGTGATTATCATTATCATTATCATTCACCCGCTGCATAATTGGTGCAGTTGGTGAATGATTGCTGCGGAACATTAAGGGGAAGTTGGTTCTAAAATTAGGTATCGTGTAATGGATCTTTCTATCCCGTCGTTATATTCATTCAATTGGTTTTTTAAGGCTTGGAGAGCAGCAAAGATAGGGATTGAAGGAGGTTTTGCAAAGACACCTGCCTCCGATTGCATCATAGACATGAGGAGTACCGAAAGTAGCGAGGATACATAATAATGCTAACTCAATTATAAGAAAAAAATCCAAAATCCAATGATAAGTCATTGTCCAATTCGTTAAGCAAGATAGTATCATGATAGAAAAAACGAAGTCAAGAATTGAAAGTAATAAAAATGACACAGAGAATTTACGTGGTTCAGATGTTAATGAATCCTATGTCCATGGGAAAATATATTTTTCTTCTCTTTTGTTCTTATTACAAACAACAATGGTAGAGATACAATGTTTTATTTCAGTGTTTCTAAAAAGAGCAAAGTCTCCCTTTTTTTTATAATACCTTTTGTTTTTATAGTATAGAGAATTACAAGAATCACTTTCTTCAATTACACATGTTCCTGATTCTAACCCTTAGATCTTACTATATGTCAATCATCTATCTTGCATGTTTACTGTGCACGAATTATGGAAGTGGCCTTCGGCTCTTGTGATTTCTACCTTTGGATCTTTCCATGTGTTGATCATCCATCTTGTTGATTTACTATGCAAGGATTTCCACCATGGTCTTTAGCGATAAACTGCAATTTGAGTTGGTAAATTTCGAACTTATGAGGGAAGTTTGAAATTGAAGCGGGAAAACTCAATTTTGGATAGACCACCACTTTATGATTCTGTACAACAGTAGGCTAGTGAACTGCACATATGTGTAGATGAAGCCAAGATAAGAAACCTCCCTCCATTTTAGGAAGAACTACATCATTATAAGTACTTCAGTATTTCCCTTTAGTTTATTGGGAATTGCACCTTCAATATATGTAGGGTAGCGATACCATATAACATTCAAACTACCTCGACACTTTCAAAGCTGTACCACACCTTTTAATCCGAAACATATGCAAAGCATAGTGTTGGAGACAATTGGAGTTGACTTGTATTGCTTAGTAGGAGTGCCTCTATATTGAAGAGTGCTCATCTTGCATGAACCTATTTCAAGCCGTTCTCACTCAATAGAGGACTGCGCCACCACCTTTATCTTTGTGCTAGGATTACTGATCTTAGGGATGAAGTTGGGATTTTTTAGTTTGCCTTTGAAGAATAAGGCTAGACTATTGGTTGTGAAGCAGTCTTACCCCATCGCCTCATCCCTCGAGTCCCTATGTTTTTGGGAAGTGTTTTTTAAGATTGCAGTGTTGTCCTATCACATCAAGTTGGTGGCGCATCCCTATTACTATGATGTTGATATAAGATTGCAGCATAGCCCTACCATATTAAATGTTAGTTTAAGATTGCAACGCATCCTTACTACATGTAGTTGCTTTAAGAATGGTGCCACGGTTTTGTGTCAAAGGTTGCTTTTTTTGAGGCTGCAGCATAATTGTTTTGCTTTATTATTACTTTAAGATTGTATCGCAGCTTTGATCGACAAAGGCTTACTTTTAGAGCCATCATACAACCGTTGCATTATGTATTTGGGAGCATGCAATTTGTGAAGGGACTGGGCCAGCCCGCAGCGGAAGAAATATGTGAATTTCAAAAAATTACCATTTTGGATCGTTAATGGGCCTACAAAGTCTAAAATTCATTTAGAACTCTTCTACAACTGGTTTAAATAAAATACAGTATTCTATTTAAAATAGTTAAAGGGAAGTTTTAATAAATTTAATTTTAAATGTATAGTTTATCAATACACCTAACATTTATTTATAAGTGTTCATGTATAGGAATGAAACCTTTCATTTCTTCCCCTAAAATAAGAATTGATTAAGAGCATTTATTGTATTAAATGGAGAGAGAAATCTTTCATTTTTTCCGTTTAATTTGAATTGATTGATTCAATAAATGTCATTATTAATAATTTATTCATGAAAATAATTACTACTATGTCCATATGTATTCTAACCGTGCAATTTAATCATAATCTATGAAGGGTATAATGTGCCCGTATATAGATGTTGAGATTTGCATTGCAACGAACACATTAGATCATTTTCTGTGTACTATAATTTATCCAAATATGTGCTTGCATAATATGTCAAAACAAAAAACTAATACATGTATGTGTGTGTAATTATTGAATAAAACAGTTTCTACCATAACAAATTAATGTAAAATAATTATATGATAATAATACAAGTTTTTAAAATTTTAGAAAATCTAGAAACTTATTTTGGACTTAAGATTAATTTATCGAATTTTCATAATTAAAATAATATTTATTATTAAATAATTGATAATAGCCTGTAATCAAATTAATTCTTAAAGCAGGAAATCAAGTTGAAAAATTCTAAATTTTTTTCTAAAGGTATCTAAGACATATTTTGGGCTTATAAAAAATTTGTACAATTTTCTCAACTGAAATTATACTCTTAATTAAATAATTAATTGTATTTCAAATATAGATTAATTGTAAGGTTAATAAATTAAGTCATAAAAGCCTGAAACATTTTTTAAGAGTTCCAGAAGGTATTTTAGCCTTAAGAAAAATTTATAGAAATTTCTCAATTGCAATTATATTTTTAAGTAAATAATTTATTATGGGCTAAAAGTAAATTAATTTTAAAAAATTATAAATTAAGGTTAAAAAAAATGAAAATTTTACTGTAATCTTATTATATGGTTTAGCAAATATGAAAAATATAAAATTGAAATTTTAAACGAGTAATTATTTCGTTCATAATAAACAATTCACAAAATCATGAAATAATAATAAAATATGTATATGTATATACATATTTAATAAATATTTTTATATTTTATGATTCATAATAGGTATAAATCATTATAAGAAAATTTTAAGATTAAATGTATTTGATATATAAACACATATACAATTATAAATATTCATAATCTGCCGACCTGTACACATTTAATATATATATATATATATATATCAAAATTAAAACCTTTTTTTGAAAAATTAATTCAATAATAAATCAGTATTATGATTGGCACATAACCAATCTAATTATAACAAACACATTTATCCAGAGAGATCTCACCTACTCTAAACAATAAAAAGATTTGAATATAAACAGAGGACTTGAATGTAAATTAACTTTTATATGATAAACTTAAAATCAGAACAATGGTAATAAATAAAACCGCACTTCCTAATGAAGCCTTTGAGTCCACTTGAACAATGATTTCTCTTCTAAGAACAATATACAATCCGTCAGGTTGTTGATCCGAGATTGGAGGCCTTCTACTATAAATTAGTATTTTTAATTTTGAATTGGATTTGAGAATTCTAGGGATTATTTTAGAGGAAAGTTGCTGCCATTAAAATGAGGAAGAGGAAGAAGAAAGTGGCTGCTCAAAAATGAATTAGCTTTTAGTTATCATTTTGAGATTGGCTTTTATATGGATAGGACAAGAGAGCAAACAATGATACTAACCACACATCACAAAAACTAATCACACATGCTGTAGCCACCGCCTATCTTTCTCCAAAGCGATATCTATCCTCTCCAAATCTCATGGGTCGTGAGCTCATTTTACTCAAATTAAATATGTACAATCATATTTAACATATTTTGTTATCGATATCTCATATCGATCAATATATTCATAACTTTTATAAATATATGCAACAATTTTATTTCTCAAATCACATCAAAATCCATAATTAATATTTCATAAATATTAATTTATTTAATTAATTTATAACAATTATAAACTAATTAAATTGTCAGGTCTAAAAAGAATTCATCGTTTCAGTTGTGTGGCTCTTGGATGTAAATTCGGTCATCGATTAACGTTGAACTATTTGAACGTTAATGTTCATACTTCACATAGCAGGTGTTGTGATATTATGGCCAAATTTATCGCATACTCATTTTTAGAAAAATCTCGTTTTAATTTAATAAGCGTTGCCCAGTTGGGACAATCATTTACACCAATTTTTTTCGTCAAAACTATATCAGTTTGGACTTGTTGAATTTGGTAATAGTTAAAATTCCAACATCATCCACATTCAACTCTATAATCCAAACACAAAGTCCTTAGTTCAATAATAACAATTATTATCAACCGAGCCACTCTAACCAAAGATTTCGACTTTAGGTTGACTTGAGTTGACCATGATACTAACCCCATATAAGTGATGAGAAGAATCTTCTCTTGAATAGTGCTTCACTTCCAATAGTTCCACTCGATCCAACTATAGTCTCTCGATGGACACTATGCCATGATTTAACTATAATCAAAGCGGTGTTTTCATATTGAGGATTCATGGTATTCTCAAGTCGTGTGTAAATCAGTCCCATTGATATTTCTGTTTGACCTTAGTTATATGAACCAACAAAAAACTACCGAGTGAGTAATTCCATTGTTATCCAATAATTATTAGTACGTAACCCCTAGGTTTACCCAATAGTCATGAGTAACACACTGCCCAATATTTGGAGAGTGTTATGTACTCTTATCTCAATGGATACATTGATATCTAGTCTCAATGCATCTTGACTATGAACATTTAAAATGATATATTTGTTTCATTGTGATAAATTAGTCACGGTTACAACACTTTGTAATTACTATCACAAAATATACCGTGTATGAATTTCTATTAAACATTTAATTGAATTAATTAATTAATATAATCACGTTATACAAAGTACAAAACAGAAAGAAAACACATTTATTTGAAAAAGGTTCGTCAATGAGTTAGATATATGTAACAAATTACATAATTCCCCCTAGGGCATACCCCTAACTCTACAAATATCCCACTTACACTTGGGGTCAACTATCCAATCTTATTCTAACATCTCCAATCGGTTTTCTCAAAACCAATTGGGTCAGTCCCTTTGTGAACATTTATGCTATTTTGTTTCAGTTATCTACTCTATCAATCAACTCTCTCTAATAGCGATAGATATTTTATCATATGGAACAATTCGGGTATGTCTCTCGACTTCTAGTAAGCTCTAATTTTTGTTACGAGCTATATTGCGACTGTTGTTATTATATATAATAATGTTATGAGATTCTCAATATTTGGAATCGAATTAGTTATAAATTTATGCATTTATATATTAATACGCATTATTTTTATTACAGGGCCATTCAAGACGATGTACTAAGTCATTTTCATTGAACCAGGCACGATCTTTCATGTGGAACATTTCTAACTTAAAGATTCTTAACTTGAATTTATTATTGACATATTATACTCAGTATCACGTATAATGTTTGAGTTCTAACACTCCTTCATAAGAAGTTTTTGTTTCTGCAAATAATTCCCTAGTATTTCATAAATATACATGAACACTTCAAAAAACCATTTAGTGATTGTAATTTAGATTTGATATTTTCTTCATGTATCAAATACATAAACAAATCACAGTATTGTAACAACATAACATGTATGATAATTCATGTTGCCAATGCATAAGGAACTCACAAATTCGGTATTAAACAATTTAATAAGGTGTATTTACTTATCGATTTGGGGCATTCCCACTATCTTCTATACTCACTATAAAAGACATCATTTACAATCCAAAGTTGAGCATTAAAACAGCTAAGGTTGATTTCAACACAAATACACCGCTAAAATCAACAATGTGTTGTTTACTTATAGTTTAGAAATATTAATGTACATGTTAACATTCTTTCTTATGAAAACAAGCTTCCTCTGCATTTTGATTGTAAATCAAACTATATGATTTCTATCAAAATACTTATTTAATCTTGATGCTTATAAAATGATACTTTCGTATTATTCCTTGGATCATATCCAAAGACTCACAAACTCAATATCACTCTCACCGACTTTGAGACATTTATGGTTAATATGTGTAAATAGCTTACTCTAAATTATTATTTAAAATTTTCTATTTCAATACATATGTATCAAAACACTAAGTCTTATCCAGCGATAATTTTGTGAGTAAATCCGAACTAACTTGAGCATGTTAAAACCAGATCTATTATGCTAATTTCAATAATTGAAATTTGCAATATTATTCTTATCAACATTGCTCGTTTAATTCCAACTGCATTAGTCTTTCTCATAAAGACACAATCTCGACCGATGGATCATCCCTTCGGTTATGACCACCAGAATCATATTTTGATAGCGTATTGGGAATTCATTCGGATTTACGCATCATACCATATAGATTCAACACTCTTGATGGTTTAATTAAACAACCGAGGATTATATAGTTTCGACATTAATAAGAAACTTATAGTTTCTCTTCGATGTATGAGAATACTTATTAAATATCCCAATACTATATGTTCATTTAGGTTAGTTAATTTCATTTCATCTCATATAATCAGTTCTATCTATGGATCATATCCAATTCCATTTAACTATCAATAATTCCTCAAAGTAATTCCTTCACAATGAATTGGCATATCTTGAAATAAAAATTATTTCTCAGTGTGAATAGAATAGGGATTCATATATGCTTTATGAATTTCTTTATTTACAAAATTGATTCAGTTTTAGTTTACAAAAATTATGTTCAAAACATAATTATATCATTCAATGATAGTCCTCTCCAAAATCCTTTTGTGGAAATTCATACAAGGTCCCTCATAAGCAATTATTACGTGCAATATTTTGACTTGCATATCCTGTCAACTCCTTAGCCTATGATATGTTGGATTTTCTAGTAAACCATTATCTTATAAAATTTTGTAAACTGTTATTCAGATGAAATAATATTAACGTTGTGTACTACTCTTAAGTACATTACCTTATGGAAAGAAATTAACTCAACTTCACTCACAATTAATCATGCATTGTCTAACAAAGTTCGATCACTCCATATCGATGCATTATTATGTATCACATGAAGGAGTTATTTTGATATTGAATCTTTGTTCATTTTAGGTACGTTTGGAACCTTTTCTAATATAATCACTCATTCGATCAAATCGAATCATTTCTATCGCATATTATTTTTACTTTTGTTTTATATTCAATGAGTTTACCATAGATATACCACATATGTGTCAAATACACATGTCCATGTCGAGGATGACTCATCGGTTTATATGACAAAGTATGTGGAATCATTTTGGTATTTATAGAATTATGATTGCATACATCTGTATGTATAAATCCGAAGAGTTCATCAACTCTTATGATGCTCCCACTAAATGGGTGCATAACCCTTTATTGTTGAGATATAATTAACAAGTATCTCATGATTCAACATAATATAATATTTTCTCAAAACTATGGCTTAGTTTATAATTCCAGAATAACTGTAAATAATATTAGATACTTCTGTATTTTCCAATGCATCATTTTTATTTCTGAAAAAATACCACATTATAGTTTTATTTCATAACAAATATTCATAATATTCGTAGAAATATAGCTATGTCTATATTTCAGTCGATTACCAAAAATAGTCATTATTCCATAAACAATGTTCATTATGTTTTACAAAAATAATTTTTTGTAATTTGATGTAATCAATAAGTGCTATACGACATGCTCCCACTATTTCCACCATTACTATAGCAACATACTATATTAGGAGGTCCATTATTCACTTAGTATAGATTTGTTTATTTCATATACTGCGATTAGTTTACCATGGAGATTTCTTTGATTGAATATCTTGAACTCAAAGAAACAAATCTCACAGAAAACAACTTTCTATATGACAATACATTTCGAAATAGAAATCATATTTGTCATTTCAATGTTAAGTATCAATTACTATTATTACAATACTCGTTTCCATTGTTTCTTTATGAGGAAGAAATGACTATTCGCTCTCTCTATCCCAACTATACCTTAAATCAAGTTTACTTTTATACATTCATTTTTCTTTCTAAATGGTCAAACCATTCAAAAGAAAACCCTTATTACAATATCATGATGAACTCTTTATAATAGCACATTTGATTATTCTTAACATTTAAGGACATCAAATATGTTGCTCTCTGCATAAACTAATTAAACTAGCATTTTAACAATCGAGTTCAAATTTATCTTGTAGTTTTGGTCTTGTGCTACAATTAACACAATATGATCTATTATGCAATCAATGAAATTGAATACTCAATCTCATAATACACTTTATTCACTTATTTCGAATGAAATACATTCATTGAAGTATCGTACATTACGAACTGTGACCATTCACCATATAACTTTTTTATGTGATAGTATATGGATCAAATATCTATCCATAGTCTTTTGTTTCTTTTAGAGTTCGAAACTCATAAAATGCAATACACATCTGAACTTAAATAAACACGTGAGTAATCATTTTACAAATGCATTAAGTAGTTGCAAAAGTTAGGCACTTGTATGGGTATAGAAAGCATTAACATGCAACAAGCATTTAATAGTGGGTATTATATTTCCATTTTTCAACTTTCAATTTAGTTCTTTTGAATATGTTAACTGATAAACCTTTTATCAATCATATTAGATTCACAAATATATCATTCTAGATAATTATAACATTATTTAGCATATGTTCTTACAACATTATTTAGCTACAATTATAACATTTCAACTAATAAGGCTCCCAGCAGTATTTAATGTTTCACCAAACCCTTAGAAAAACATAGAAGTCTTTCAACTTCATTAGTGGGTGTTTGGACTCATTTGCCTTGGGATTCTGACCTTGAGAAAAGCTCAATAAATCATAGGCCCGCATACGATGTTTAACTCTTTATCGGTTGTATCACATACAACTCCAAACCTTTGGTACCTTGTCCTAATCCTGCCTTTACTTTGGGGAAATCAAAACAAGTAAAGTGGGACTATTCACTCGGACCTATCATTTTGCGATGCCTAAGTATAATGCACGTATCTTGAGGAAAGCTCAACAAATACGAGTGGTTATCTTACCTTGTCTATTCAATATATTAAGAGTACTACACATAACATCCTTAGCTTGAGGAAAGCTCAACAATTATGGAGTATGTAAGTACTCTATTAATACATAAATGATAGAGATCAACTTTATACTAAAGATTCATAATCTCCAATGTATTATGTCGAGTGATATCAGCTTATGGAATAATGTATTTCTTATGAAATGCTCTCATGATTCAAGTGTCAGACATATCAAAAATCATGGTATACATACATTTACGTATGTATTTATTCCTTAAGTCTATTTAGGGTTTCTTTAAAGTTCCACGTTTTGTTATACATTCATATTACATAAGATGAATTATTATATAACTTTTATAACTTAATTAACATACATAATAGTCTTTTGTATAATATTATATGAACTAACTATTATCTAATTAATTTTAAATAATTAACTCTTTGATTAATTTTAATTAATTAAATCTTTAATTAATTTATATTATGATTCCAATACAACATTTATATTGGAATATCTATAACCTTTATAGTGCGCACTATAACCTTTGTAGTCTAACATATATATATATATATATATATATATATATATATATATATCTTATGTACGTGTATATTATTTAATTAGTTAACCTTTAATTAATTTATTCAATTAAAAAATTTTGATTAAATTTTATTAATTTCAAAATTTATCTTACATACGTACATGTAAACTTATGTTATCCTAAACATTTTAGAATAACATAACATTTATCAACATATATAACATATGCATATATGTGTCAATTAATTAATATATTTAATTAATTCATTTTATTAATGCTATTAATAAATTTTAAAAAAATTTAAAATTAGTGTATATATATATTCAAACATTTTCAAAATATCTTTATCCTTTCAATCATTTTAAAAACTTATGTTGTATTATGACTTTTATAATAAACATGTTTTTATTTTAATTTTCATAATAATTTTGAAAACTAGCCTAATTCAAACTGGGCCTATTCTATTAAGGACAACCTTTGGACTCACTCACCTTTTAGGCCAGGATGGTAACCAGGTAGGATACCTGATTCCAAGCCTAGACCTTTCTAGACACCCTACTTGATGGGAAAGTTTAATTAGTTAGTCTTAAGATGGCTGATTTAGACCGCATAGGCTATTGGGCTCTGGGCTAGCCCATAGTGGAAGAAATGAGTGACTTTCATTTTTTTTACAATTTTGGATCTCTAATGGGCATAAGAAATCTAAATTTCATTTATAACTTTTCTAAATTTGGTTTAAATAAAATCTTGTATTCTATTTAAAGTAGTCAAAGTGCAGTTCAAATAAACTTAATTTCAAATGTATAATGTATTAAATAGACCTAACATTTATGTATAAGTGTTAATGTATAGGGTATGAAACCTTTTATTTCTTTCCCTAAAACAATAATTAATTGAGAGCATTAATTGTATTAAATAGAGAGAGAGAAACCTTTCATTTTCTCTCTATAATTTGAATTGATTGATTCGCTAAATGTCGTTATTCATAATTTATTCATGTCAATATTTATTACTTTGTACATATATATATGTATTCTAACTGTATAATTTGTAGTTTTAGATTTATTTAATTTAATTTAATTTAATTTAATTTATTTATACAAGTATATATATGAATCATACATACACACATAGACACACACACACATGTGTGTGTGCACGTGTAACATTGTAATTCGTGAAGGGTATAATGTGCCTGTATATAGATGCTAAGATTTACATTGCAATAAATATATTAGCTCATTTTGTATGTACTCTAATTTGTCTAAGTATGTGCCTGTATAATATATCAAAACAACATATTAATATGTGTATGTGAGTGTAGTTTATTGAATAAAACAATTTCTACCATAACAAATTAATGTAAAATAATTATATGATAATAATACAATTTTTTAAAATTTTAGAAAATCTGGAAACACATTTTGGGATTAAGATTAATTTATGGAATTGTTACAATCAAAATAATATTTATCATTAAATAATTAATAATAGCCCATAATCAAATTACTTCTTAAAAATAGGAAATCGAGTTGGAGAATTCTATAAAATTTTCTAAAGGTATCCAAGACATATTTTGGGCTTAGGAAATTTGCACAACGGAAATAGTATTTTAATTAAATAATTAAATGCATTTAAAACATAAATTAATTTAAAAATTAATAAATTACATTATAAAAATTTAAAACTTTTTCTGAAGATTCCATATACATATTTAAGTTTTAGGAAAAATTTATACAAAATTTTCAATTTTTAATTAAATAATTGATTGTAGGCCAAAAATGGGAATTCTAGGGATGATTTTAAAGGAAAGTTGCTGCTATTAAAATGAGGAAGAGGAAGAAGAAAGTGGAGGCTCAAAAATGAATTAGCTTGCAATCAGGGTTTTGAGATTGGCTCTTATATGGATAGGACAAGAGAGCAAACAATGATCTCGACCACACATCTCAACACCTAATCGCACATGTGGTAGCCACCTCATATCTTTTTACAAACTAATGCATATCCTCTCCAAATCTCATGGGTTGTGAGCCTATTTACCCAAATTAAATATTTACAAGCATATTTAACATATTTTGTCAACGATATCTCATATCGATCAAGATATTCGTAGCTTTTATAAATATCTATAAAAAAAATTATTTCCCAAATCACGTTCATAACTAATATTTCATAAATATTAATTTTTTTGACTAATTCATGACAATTATAAACTAATTAAATTGTTTGGTCTAAAGAGAATTCATCATTTCGATTATGTGACACTTGGGTGTAAATTCGGTCAGCATACGAAGATAAGAACTCGGGTTAAAAATAAAGTCTTATGCGAGGAGAACTATCTTAGAATACCATATATTAAAACTATATACAAATAATCAGGGAACTACTAAATCATAACCTGCCCTCTCCACAAACGTGGTTTGCGGGAATCCAGACTGATTATAAACAAGTACAGTAAATCCATCTCAAAAGTAGGGGATCATAGCATAACCTGCTCTTCTCCTAGAACAACAAGTTAGCGCAATACCTTCTATTGCACTACACTTGCCCAAACCTACTAATAATATAGTACAAATATACCACGATCAAACGGTGATCCCAAAACAACGATCACTACTGCTAAGATCGATACGATATGTCTCAACACGCATGGTCACTCCTGCTAAGACTGAATAGGTACGCTAAAATGCATATGGTCAATACTGCTAAGACCAAACAGGTATGTTACAACACCTATGGTCATTACTGTTAAAACCAAATAGGTACGTCATAATGTCATGGTCACTACTGCTAAGACCAAATATTCGTAAGATTTGGAACATATGACCTAAAACGTCCAAGCATTCACAACAAGATAAAGCTATTCATGGTCCCTCTAAGACCGTACCGAGTGTGTCATAGCCATCAACAACACTCTAGGTACACAAAAGTCCATACCCTTGGGTAGATCACATAATTTCATACCCTTGGGTAGGTTACATAATTCCACATAGTGTGTCATAACAAGTCAACACCAAATACATCATATATTATCTAAGGCCATAAGCATAGAGTATATACTCACTCCGTATATATCATATGGAATTTCCATGCATGGCTCCAGTCGCTACAGCCTAAAAACCCAACAGACAACTCTAAAAAAAACAACATACTAACCCAAATCACATTCCATATGGAACGAATGTCCTCTGCGTCATAGAACTCAGATATACCCTCCCAATCTGCCTCAAAATCTACAATTCTGGAATACGTGCCAGGTAGGACTCACATGGGTTCCAAAATAAAAGTACTCCAAAACCTACCAAAATTTCGTAGGTTATAGCCCTAGAAAAATGGTGAACAATGGTCCAAAACTCACCTCAATTTGACTTCATATGCGAAAGTTATCATGTTGTGAAGTTTGAATAACACATAGCAGGTTAGCCGACTGAAGGACTATTTAGTCGATTGAACCAGAGCCGAGGTGGACTTTTTCCTCTCAAGCATTCAATTGAATTTTTAGTTTCTAGGTAGTGAGCATGGGCAGGGAGTATTTTCCCCGAACGGATGTCGATTCACGCGTCGTTTCCTCCAATTCTTCTCCCGATGAGTCGCCTTGCTATTAGAGCCTGCCTCCATCCCATCAGACATCTACCAGAATTCATTTGTTGACATTTTGGGAGTGAATTCCATAAGTAATCAAAGATCGGTTAATCAAAATCCATTGTTTGCACAAGTAGAGTTCTACGGGTGGTTTTATGGACTCGGCTTCTTCTAACACGCCAAAACGACATACCCAGCGTAGAAAGTATAACACATACCTATGTCAATGCACTCATTTGTGGATGCTTAAACACACATGTATACTTAACCAGACACATCATAACATAAATCCACTTGAGATTCACTGGGGTGATTACTCAACCCGGTACTTTTCCATGGAACTTAGCTTATCCGTTGGTCGCTATGGCTGATTGAGGTCGCTCTTAACATGACCATAAACACATACAAACATTCCGAAATGCATACACAATCTATTACATGAATATTCACCTCTTACGATCACAACTCTCATCACAACTCTACTTACAACACTAGCGTTGTTTCGATCATTGCTTAACTCAAGAATACACGTATACCTAACCAAATATTACTTATTTTAGTAATTCTTCTAATAAGAGTGAAACATCTCTTTATATCATTTTATAAAATCATAAACCATTTTATAAAGTATTATATTAGCATATAATCACTTTATAACATTTAAAATACTTAATCACTTCATTAAAAATCAAGTATTCACCTTTTTTTAATATTTCATAAAATCTCATATCCATTTTATAAAATATATACTTCATTTATAAAATCATGAAACCATTTTATAAATACTAATTAACCCTTGTAAAGTCACTAATCACTTTAATAATAAGTGTAGAGTTCACAATCTCTTAAATTAGCTTACTAACATTTTGAAATCAATTCAAATGCGTTAATCAATATTTTCTAATGACGTGCACATCATTACACTACTTAACTAACCCCAAACCAAACAATAACTTCACAACTAATCCCCAACTAGTCCAAATCAATTCTAGGGCTTACTAACTATTTTCAAACATAGTAATTAGGGTCTTAAATAATTAATTAGCTAAGCAAAACAAGTTTATAACACAAATATAAACCCAAATCAACTCAAACAATCTCCAGATCACTTCATATAACTCTATAATCATCAATAATCAAAATATGAAGTATAAGACATAAATTAGTAAGGAGAATCATCCCATTCACCTAATTAAACCCAAGTCAGTCTCTAGTCTCTAAAACCCCATTCTTTCTTACTTTAAATTTCTAAATGTGCGCCAATACTCCGATCCAAGCCAATTCCTTTGCCGGTTTTGTAGAGAATTGAAATAGAGTAATTATGGTGGTTTTATTTAGTTTTATGAAATTTATTGGGTGGGTTTAGGGTTTCAGGATTAAGGAGGTGATTATGGGTGATTAGAAGGCCATTAGAGAAAGAGTAGAAGGAACGAACGTGAAATGAATAAGTGAATGAGAATTACCAAGAGGTTAGCCACTTATAGGCTAAAGGGATAAATTCACAACTTTCCCCATCCGGCACTATTCATCTCCGAAAATTATCAACTCCAAACATATTGAACCTTATAGTCAATCAAACTTTGGATGTCATTCTGGACTCAATGGAAAAGGTTTTAGGACTTAATTCCATCATATACAAAAATTAGCATTTTGGATCAATTTATGAATCAAATGCAGACTGCCAGATAAAAATCCATCGGTCGAAATATATTGATGTTTATACTCATTTTGATTTGCAACGTCAGTCCGGACTCAACGGAAGTGGTCTTAAGTCCTAATTTGATTGTATGCAAAATGTCACATTTTAGACTTCCAATTCAATAATAACTTAATATTTAAGTATATTATCGTTAAGTATGTGGGTTGATATATTCTCCCTTCCTTAAAAGGATTTCATTCTCGAAATTCACATGAGTATAAGAAAGTATCAGGATTGACCAAACTTCTCGAAACTCAGTTTTTGAAAATTCCAACAGTACGTTCTTTGGGTATTAGCATTACATAACTCCCATATTAAAATGCATCACAACTAGGAACTATGCAATAACCCATGTCATCACACATTCCTGAAAAATTCATACCTCTTTTTAAGAAAGCTTCTCACTACTTAAATGCTAATCTTAGCAAATAAGAATTTAAATAGCTACACATCCGCCCTCAATTACCTAATTGTAATATACTTAGGGGATTGCTTAAACACAGAATTCAAGCACGTATAACCTTAGTGTAGTAGCTGATACTACTATGTCATACATGACAATCAATTGGAGAGTAAGATAAAGTGTGTCAGTATCAAATTATACCACTGACTTCGAGTCGCATCAAATGGCAATGGACTCGTATAGATCCCATCTCACCCTATAGCAAGCATGGATGATATGTGGTCTATTCTAGATAGCTAAGGAATACAAATCCATACCCATCATTACTTACAAGTGGAGTCAACAATGGACACTTATCGCGATCCAATATCCAAATAAACATGGACAACACACTAATGTACCTAGACATCTATCTCGATCGAGTAATAGGCATGGCCACTAATATAAGGCCAATGATATACAAGGCCACAAATACAAGGACTATACAATGTATGATCACTAATATATGATCAAAATTGTACATGGTCACTAATATAAGACCAATACGATGTATGGCCACTAATATAAGATCGATATAATTTTTGTAACTATAAATACCTTGGATTAATCCCTTGAAGAAAGGAATCCATCATTGCAAATCAAATGACTATAAGCGGCAAGAAATCATTAAGCACTATATGATAATGATAAGCGACAATAACTAGCATTCAAACTATCAAACATGCATTCAACAAAATCAGGCACAATGAAAATAAGCCAGCATCCAAATCAAACAACAAAATCAACCAAGATTAAATAGTTGCAAAAAAAGAAAGTAATCAACAAACAACAATAACCAAACACAAGCAGTAGAAACAATAGAAAGCAACAAGCAATAATAAGCAACAAGTAGTAGCAAGCAACAAAACAAGAATACATACAATGAAATATTTAAAAGAGCATACGCCAACATGCTCAGTAGCCATCAAGAGTCAAACGTGCATGTTGAACTATAAACTCCAATGTGTCCATTCGATATTCAAAAGGAATAAATGCCCGAGAGGTGCAACTCATTTCGTGAATATAACACACGAATAACTACTACACCTCTTGGCTATAAAGAGGAAAACTTAAACGATATGCAAGATCATCGAGTCTCTAAACTCTTGAATAAATCTAGCAATTAATGCCTCTACTTTCCTTTTTCTTTCGAAAAAAACTCATTCTCCAAAAGAGAAAATTAGACTTACTAAATGAAAATTAAATAGAGATTTACATTTGCATGGGTTCGCTTGGATTCAAATCCACCTCGACCGTACAATGTTAATAAGGATAATATATTAAGTGCACTAGACGCTCACCTAGGCAAGCATCATCTTGTCACTTAGAAGATTATCCTAATAGCCATAAAGGTAGTCGAGAAATCCTTCCTCCAACTATCCCATGCAGTAATTATACTACACCAAAATTTTATAATTTTCAAAGATCGTTCCAAACGACACGGTGCTCCTTCCAACCTTTCATTTGCTCGTAAGATTTCTTTGTTAAATTAGAGTCAACGACTTGACTCCATCTGTCCAAACTATAATCTATTTCTTTGATCTGACTATAGAAATCTCCTTGCATGACTAAAATTATGCTTTACAAATATCTTAGCCATCCCAAGAATCCAACGCAAGTGCTCGTTTATCAAAATCAAGGTGAAAAACCTTATCATAAATAGTGCAAATCTCTTGGAAAATCTATGCTCAAACTACGGGTTAAGAATTGATACGTGGATGGAATTTTTTTCAAAAAATATCCCTTTCGGCACATAGGATTACTCCCATCATCCGAGGTTTATTAACACGAAGGAAAACAAATATAACATGAATGACTCTAGACAAATGCCTATATGTCATCCGCTTGGTCTCTACTCATTACTGAGCATCAGTCGAATCCTTACCCAAATACAAATCCGAGTCTCACTTCACGATCGAACCCACTCAAATTGAAAGCTCGTGCATCAAGTTCGAATGGTAACACAACGGTTGCTCCACCTTAGCTTTGCAACTGAGATAACTCATAAAAGGTTTATCCCTACTGAAGGATTTACCTCACAACACATGCTCCTTTCGATTTTCCTGAGCCATAAGCCCACTAGGATCTGATAATGCCTAAGAGGCACAAGTCATCATTACTTACACACTTTTCGAAAATGTGTGACAGCCCTTCTTCAAGTGAGTAAGCCAATAGCACTTCCATAGTGAAACGCCTTTCATATGCTACGTGAGTAACATACTAGGCCAACTTTTCTTTTTTCAACAAGCTCAATCTTCCTTATATTATGGTTATCATGCCCTGATTTGAGTTTTGGTTGCTTTCCACTTAAACTACCCTAATGGTATCTCATGGGCATTCTCCCCGAGGAGAACCATCCCAACGAGATATTCAAAAGTACACCTTAACAGCGATAAGGCTAAGAATGAACCCCCAACCAATGCTTAAACCCGAGGAAAATCTCTTTTCCCACAACAATGGAGTACCGACCAACTCAAAACCCAAAAAATTAAAGGTTGAACTGGTTAACACTCATTCACTGGCAAGCTGTTCTGTTTAAGATGGATGGAATTCTCAAGCTACACGCTCTCCTCCATCTCCAAAATGAACTAAGAACTTATTATGTGGCCTGAATAAATCCTAAATCACAGGTTTGCTTATCAGCAACAAAAACACCGCATCCTACCCAGCCAAAGTCTCCCTTCCCCAAATGCCGAGAAACAATCTCAGTTCTGAGAACACTCCCTAGACTTATATCGATGGAAGCCATCTCACCGCATGACTTTTGAATACCACAACAGACACATCTTCTGGGTAGAATTAGAAAAAAAGGCTAAACCAAGACATCGATACAATCTCACAATGGAATGGTAACATATTATATACCTAATATACATGCACAAAATAGAATAACGATATATTAAAGGCCACACTAGCGAAAGCAACTAACAAATAAATATCAGTACAGAATAGTTGGAATACATCAGGTCCAAAATAAAGATGGAGTTCTGAATAAATATTTAAAACAACATTCTCGTGTATAAATAACATGTCTGTTATATACAATAAAATAACAAGTATACATATCTTAAAATATCAATGCAACGCCTCCAAAAATGCTCCAACCATGCACTCTGCTAACATATGCCCAAAAGTACCTAACTCCCAAACTACTCAATCGAGTACCCAACAGTTGTCATGGCATAAGGAGACAGAGACAAAAACTCGGGTCAGACATAAAGTCTAGTGTGAGGGAACTATCTCAAAATATTGTATATTAAAATAATATACAAATAAATAGGAACTACTAAATCATAGCCGACCCTCTCCACAAATATAGCTAAGGGAAAATCCAAACTGCCTATAAACAAGTACAGTAACCCGTTTCAAAAGTAGAGGATCATAGCATAACATGATATTCTCTTGTAATAATAAGTTAGCACAATATCTTCTATTGCACTACACTAGCCTAAAACTACTAATAATATAGTACAAATATACCATAATCAAATCGTGATCCCAAAGCAATGATCACTACTGCTAAGATCAATACGATACACCTCAACGCGTATAGTCACTACTACTAAGATCAAATAGGTACGCCATAATGCGTATGCTCACTACGGCCAAGACCAAACATGTATGCCACAATGCGTATGGTCATTACTGCTAAGACCAAATAGGTATGCCACAATGCGTATGGTCACTACTGCTAAGACCAAATGTTCATAAAATTTTAAACACATGACCAAAATGTCCAAGCGATCACAACAAGATAAAGCTATTTATGGTCCCTTTAAGACTGCATCGAGTGTGTCACGACCATCAACAACACTTTAGGTACACCACAACAATATTGATAATTTGGTAGGTCACATAAGTCCAAAAGCTTGGGTAGGTCACATAAGTCCATACCATTAGTGTGTCAGAAAAAAAATTCAACATCCAACAAATCGTATATTACACTAAGGTCAAAACCTTAGAGTATGGACTAACCATGTATGTAACATATGGAATCTCCATGCACGACTCCAATTTCCATGGCCTAGAAACCTACCAGACAACTCTAACAAAACCCCATGCTAACCCAAATCGCATTTCAAATGGAACACATGACCTCAATATCATAATTACTCGGATATACTCTCTCGGTCTACGTTAAAATCTATGGTTTTGGAATTGCCTGGAGGGACCCACGTGGGCTCCAAAATCAAATTGCTTCAAAACCTACCAAAATTTTATAGCTTATAGCCCTCAAAAAATGATGAACAATGGTCCAAGCCTCACCTTAATATGACTTTGTATGTGAATGTTATCGTGTTTTGAAGTTTGCATAGCACAAATTGGGTAAGCGATTGAAGGGCCATTCAATCGACTGAACCAAGGACGGGATGGACTTTTTCCTCCCTACCAATTGACTGAATGGACCAAGTCAGTCAGGTAAACTAATAGTTTCCTGACAGTGAGTCCGGGTAGTGAGTATATTTCCTGAACGGATGTCGATTCGCGCGTCGTTTCCTCCGACGCTTCGCTCGATGAGTCGCCTTACTACTAGAGCCTGCCTCCAACCCATTGAACATCTATCGGGGTTCATTTGTTGAGATTTTGCAAATGAATTCCATAATTAATCAAAAACCGATTTCGATATCAAAATCCACTCTTTGCACGAGTAGAGTTCTATGGTCGATTCTAGCGACCTGACTTCCTCTAACACGCCAAAACGCATACCCGGCCATGTGCGTAGCCCATACGTGTATCGGTACACTAATTTGTGCATGCATAAGCACACATTTATAATAGAACACATACACCACAACACAAATACATTAAAGCTTCAACGGGGTCATTACTTGAACCGGTACTTTCTCATGTAATTAGCTCACCCAATGGTCGTTGTGACTACATAGGATCGCTATTAAGTTGACCATATACACATATAGAAATTTTCATATGGATATATAATCTATTACATAAATATTCACCTCTTACAAACAGAACTCTCACAACTCTACCTACAACACTAGAGTTTTTTCGATCGTTTCTTAACTCCGAATACACGTATACATATATCCAGTAGGCAATTCAACTATTACTCAACCAAATATGACTTATTATAGCAATTCTTCCAATAAGAGTGACACATCTCTTTATATCATTTTATAAAATAATAAACCATTTTATAAAATATCATAGTAGCTTATAATTACTTTATGAAAGTCTATATGAGTGGGTTATATGCAAGTATGAACAACTAACTATATAATATAACAAGATAGATAATAATAGCAACGTAAATTAAAATAATCACACCAGGATTTTATACTGGTTCGGACCTCCCATCCTACGTCCAGTCCCGAAGCTCCTCTTCGGATTTTCCTTTCAACTAACCTTCACTTGACCTGGAGGAACAGGTTTACAATAACCAAGTTTCTTTGTCAAGAATGTGTTCTATAACACTGATGTTGACTATTGAGTACAAGTGCTTCCAATATATATATATATATCTATTTAGAGGATACTGAATGATGAATTCTGAATATATGAAAGTGTTAAATACAAGTAGTTGATTGCTAGAGAACATGTATAAGTAAGAGTATATGAAATAAGAGCATAAGTAAGCAAGGTGGGAAAATTCTTTGCATTCCTGATGCTATTTATAATGATTAAGAGTTTTCTTGTATAGTTGCATCTGTTATAATCTTCCTAAAGTCGCTTCTGATGGTGATGAAGGGTTGCGATAAAGAGAAGCAGATGTGTCCTTTCGAATGTGACAGTTTCTCTTGAAATTGCTCAGTCGAGTTCAAATTCAGACGTCTGGAGGAATGTTTCAGACGTCTGGTCTTCATATGTTTTTTGTGTCTGGTTGCTATTCAGATGTCTGAGTTTATTATCAGACGTCTGGTTCCTTCTGAATTGTGAACCAGAGAGTTTAACCAAATGTCTGAGCTTATTTCCAGACATCTGTTTCCTTTTGAATTGTGAACCAGAGAATTTATCCAGACGTCTGAGCATATGTACCAGACGTCTGATTTCCTCTGATTTGCAAACTAGAGAAAACATTCAGATGTCTGACTATTGCACTCAGACGTTTGAAAATGTATATGATGCTTTATTTGTGTCTGTGCCATTTCTTTTCAACTTCTACCAATTTGACGTCTTTTGATACTTCTCTTGAGTCTTGTTTTTGTCTCTTTGGTGATGTTACTCTATCATCTACCTGTAATATAGATATATATACACATTCGATTTCCATTGTATAGTTGTTATCATCGAAACCATAGAGTTGATTTCCTAACAATCTCCCCCTTTTTGATGATGACAACTATTCAATGTACTTATATATAGATTAAAAAAAAGAATTTTATGGAAGCGTATTTTGGCGAAATTTCTTCGAACGTCGAGAGATAAGAAGGAATATTATGTGAATGAAGAAGTCTCATAATATTGGTAGGATAGATGATCGACGGCCTTGATCAAGTCCAAAAGTGTTTGAGCTCGTCGAAGATAAATTTTGCCCAATTTACTCTTGTCCTACTAAATATAGCATATAATGCTTTATGCTCCAATTCAGTAATTTGCTCGTGACTACCCATTCTTGGAATAATTGTATCAATTAACATCCGTGTTAGAAGTCGAGCTTTCGGACGTAAATACTTTGAAGCAAACTTGGGAATTTCGTCTTCCTAGATTTGGTGAGTAATAGTATTTCGAGGCTTGAATCTCATATCTGGTATGTTGTGTAAGTCCTCCCTGGTGTCGAAGCAACCTAGGGTTCGTCCTATCAAACCAGGGGTCAATCGAATCGTATTCCCGTATATACTAGACCAAAGCCAATTGTCCTCCTCTTCAGTGTTCCATACTGAGGTACTATCTAGATTCACATAAAATAGAAAAATGGCTAATTGGTGTATTTGGATATCATTTGATGTAAAGTTAATTAGAGTCTCTAATCCGGCATCTTCACATAACTCATCCAATTCATACATAGATAATTTTAAGAGATTGTAAAAAGGTCCTATGTGAAGTTTCTTTTTCTGGATATCTTCATACCTTTTTATAG
The DNA here is from genome assembly GCA_030765085.1 of Allium cepa. Taxonomy (NCBI): domain Eukaryota; kingdom Viridiplantae; phylum Streptophyta; class Magnoliopsida; order Asparagales; family Amaryllidaceae; genus Allium; species Allium cepa. Next base: position 843,902,415 of record CM060928.1, on the reverse strand, counting down.
AATGTGGAGCTCTATTCATCCACCGTTCAATTTGGTCGTCCGAGCAAACCTGGGGATTCGAAGATGTAGTTGGTTGATCTTGCTTTCTTTTGGACATTTTATGATTCTTAGTACGAGGCGATATCGTGGTAATATTTGGTGTAGGATAGTGAACTGGAGCGAAAATTTTGTTTGAGAAAATCGTAGGAAGTAATAGTTTTGAGATAAGAGAAAAAAAGACATTATCTGATCGATTTTAAATGGTCGATTGGGAATCAGACGTCTGGATTATAAATCAGACATCTGGTTTGCCCTAATTTTTGTCCAGAGGATAAAATCAGACGTCTGCTTTGTGACCCAGACTTCTGGTTTTGAGCATAGGTATAAAATTGTAGATACAGTGAGATTTTCCAAACGTCTGGAATTGAAAACAAACGTCTGTTTTTATGTAATTTCGAAACAGAAAAGTAAGGCAGACGTCTGGATCTTATTTTAGACGTTTGGATTGTTCTGAATTTTATTTAGAGGAGACAGAACAACATTTCATACGTCTGGGGGGTATATCAGACGTTTGATATATGCACACTCCTAAATTTTGAATAGTATATCCTTGTGTCAAACGTCTGGAAGTTGTTGATAGACGTCTGAAAATTGAAGATGAGCTAAAAATGACTTAAAGTGTGATGATTTCACTTATATATCGAATGTAGATAACAAATAACTTTATCGTTGTAAAAATATAATAACAAATAAGTTTAGATACATTCAATAATTAATACAATTTATTTATTTAGATGGAGATGGAGTTTTTGGATTTTCTGACTCATTGTCCTTCCATGGTCTAAGTGGAGACCATATATTTCCACGTTCGTGAGTCCTTAGAGAGCCAGAAAATCGTCTTGGATAGGGATCTGAAGAAGCACGATACGAAGAAGATGGATCCAATGAACTATAAGATTTTGGTAGCGGTTCATGGACATCTTTCTTTTGGGACGAACAAAACTTCATCGCCACTTGCTCGAGAAAGCTTAACCTTCGTGCTGTAACTTTTGTTCGAAATAAAGCTCTCGTTGAAGATCCATCTGTTGTTTTTGGTAATGATGGATTTCATCAATTTTCTCCTTTATGTTAGGAGAAATAAATAGAGAACTTTTAGTTTTATTATTATCCAGAGTAAAACGTACGATACGAAGACCACTTGTATGTTGGCTCTTGCTTTGGTGTAGGTGTCGAAAGTCGTTGTGGGGTGTCAACCGAGCTGTTCGTTGTTGGTGTTAAGACGGAGATAGATATATAGGAATCTTCCGACGACATTGTTATATTTTGTTTCTTCCTTTTTATTATTAAAAAATTCAATTCTTTGAACGTAGTTTTTCTGTTTGGCTATATTTATATGCTGAAAATATTAAATATAGGCAAACTAATTTTCTAAAAGTTTAAAGGTGGAGAAATCAACGATATAAATTGTGGTGATTACTTTAGTGACTAATTTTAGCCTTAAAAAAAATTATTATATATATATATATATTATTAAGGAAGATGGTCATTTAGTGAGCAAATACCTAAAATTCGTCGGAGTTTAGAGAAAGTTTGTTCATTTAAAGGTTTTGTAAAGATATCGGCTACTTGATTTTCGGTATTTACGTATTCTAAGGAAATGGCTCCTTTTTCAACGTTGTCTCGTGGAAAATGATGTCGTATATATATATATGTTTGGTTCGTGAGTGATTAACAGGGTTTTTTGACAAATTAATTGCACCTGTGTTATCACAATAAATTGGAGATTTGGTGATAATTTTACCAAAATCCGTTAATGTTTGTTGCATGTATATTACTTGCGCACATGCTAGAGCAGCGGAGATATATTCGGCTTCGCAAGTAGATAGAGAAACACAAAATTTTGTTTTCTACTAAACCATGAAACTAAAGATTGTCCAATTAAATGACAAGTTTCACTAGTACTCTTACGATCTGTTCTACATCCATCGAAATCCGCATCGCTATATGAAACAAGTTCAAACAATGATCCTTTAGGGTAGAACAAACCATAATCTTTAGTGCTAGATAGATAACGTAAAATTCGCTTAACCGCTCTTAGATGAGATTCTTTTGGTTTTGCTTGAAATCGAGCACAAAGACATACACTCATCATAATATCCGGTCAACTAGCCGTTAAATAAAGTAGAGAACCAATCATGCTACGATATAATTTTTCATCAATTTTTTTTCTGTTTTCATCTTTTTCTAAGTGAATAGTGGTGCTCATTCGTGTTGGTTTGCTTAATGTGTTATCCATTTCAAATCGTCGTAATAAATCGTTACAATATTTTTCTTGATGAATGAAGATTCCATTTTCGAGTTGTTTTATTGTAATCCTAAGAAGAAATTTAATTCTCCCATGTGTGACATTTCAAATTCATTTTTCATAATATTAGAAACTTGATTACATAGTTTTTTGTTGGTTGAACCAAAGATGATATCATCAACATAGATTTGTACAACCAAAATATCGTTATCTTCTCTTTTAATAAATAAAGTTGTATCTATTTTTCCTATATGAAAACCAGATGTTATTAAGTGATTTTGAAGATGTTCGTACCATGCACGAGGTGCTTGTTTTAATCCATATAGTGCTTTATGTAATTTAAAAACATGATCAGGATATTTTTTGTGAACAAATAGTGGTGGTTGTTCGACGTATACATTTTCCTTAATAAAACCATTCAAAAAGGCACTTTTGACATTCATTTGAAATAGTTTAAAATTGTTATGAGTTGCAAAGGCGAGTAATGTACGAATGGCTTCTAATCTTGCTACTGGAGCAAACGTTTCATCGTAATCTATGCCTTCTTCTTGATTATAGCCTTGAGCAACCAAACGTGCTTTATTTCTAACAATATTTCCATTCTCGTCTGCTTTGTTTTTAAATACCCATTTTTTTCCTATTACCGATTGATCTTCAGGTCTTGGTACTAATTCCCATACGTTATTACGTTCAAATTGATTTAATTCTTCTTGTACTATTATCCAAAAATTATCATTTGATGCTTCTTTATAATTCTTTGGTTCAAAGTTTGACACAAATGCTATATGGCTTATATGATTGAGTTGATTTCTAGTTACTCTTGAATTAAGATCTCCAATAATATTATCTGTTGGATGATCCTTAAGAATTCTAGAAGATGATATCAAAGTGTTATTTTGACTATTTGTTTCATTAGTAATAGAGTTTGTTGAATTTGTTAGTGGAATAATTTCTTCTTCATCATTAGTATGATGTTTAAAAAGATTTTCGTCGAATGAGACATGTAAGCTTTCTTCAATAGTATTATTTCGTTTATTAGAAATTCTATATGCTTTGCTACGTTCCGAATATCCAATAAAGACACCTTCATCGGCTTTTGGATCAACTCCTAAATTATCTTTTGTATTTAATATAAAACATTTTGAACCAAAAGTTTTAAAGTATGATACTTTAGGTTTTTTACCAAAATTTTTTTCAAAACAAGTTTGTTTAGTCATGGGGCGAATAGTTACTCGATTTAGTACATAACAGGATGTTGCAATAGCTTCAGCCCAAAAGTGTTTTGATAATCCACTACTATTTAGTAATTTTCATGCACATTCTTGTAATGTACAATTTTTTCTTTCAACGACACCATTTTGTTGAGGTGTACGAGGAAAAGAAAAATTATGAGTTATACCTTTCTTATTGCAAAAGTTTGTAAAAAGATCATTTTCAAATTCTCCTCCGTGATCACTTCTAATATTTTTAATTTTTAAATTCATTTGAGTTTTAATTCTTTTAGCAAATATTTTAAACATACCAAAAGTATCGCTTTTATGTTTTAAAAATAAAGTCCATGTATACCTTGAAAAATCATCGACTATTACGAACACATATTTGTTGTGATTTATAGACCATACTTGTGTTGGACGAAATAAATCTAAATGTAATAATTCTAATGGTTGTTTTGTAGAAATATTATTTTTAGATTTAAACGAGCTTTTCTTTAGTTTTCCAATTTGACAATCATCACATAAATTTCTACTTTGTAATTTATTTTAGGTAATCCTCTTGCTAACTCATATTTTGCCAATTTATTAATACTTTTAAAAGACAAAATCGTTTATGCCATAACCATGGATCATCATGTTTGACGGTTACACATAAGTTTGAATTTTTATTTATATTCATGTTTAATACATAAATATTTTTGTTTCTAAATCCTTCAAAAATGAGTTGTTTGTTATTATCTAAAATATTACATCTATCTTTTCAAATTTATTTGAAAACCTTTATCACATAATTGACTAATGCTTAGCAAGTTATGTTTTAAATTTTCTACTAATAAAACATTTGTAATAATAGGAGAGTTAGATATACCAGAGTTGATGACTTCTCCAATTCCTATGACATATCCTTTTGAATTGTCTCCAAAGGTTACCGTTCCACCATCGATGTATGTTATATTTGATAACATTTTTGAATTTTCGGTCATATGCTTGGAGCAACCGCTATCTAGTATCCATTTCTTCTTATTTTTTATTTTGGGTACCTGCAAAATAGAAAATGTTTTAATTGGTACCCATATATTTTATTAGGTTCCTATTTGTTAGAGGAAGGTAGCCATACCCATGATGGTTTGGTACCTTTATAAATATAATTTTTATTATAGACTACATTTTCTAAGTAATTATTAATATGCTTTTGTCTAATCAAATTATTATTTGTTTTAGGTATCCAAATTTTCATATTACTGGTATTCAATTCAGTCTTAGACAAACTTCTAGCTTTTATATGTCTAATATTTTTAGCATTATTTTCTTTTTGTTTAAAAGAATTTTTGAATCCTATTCCATTTCTATTACCTGATGGTTTTGAGGTTTTGATAAGATTTTCCAAAACTTGTTTACCTTTATTAAATTTTGACACATTATTGGTAATTTTATCTAATTTTCTCTCAACTCTATATTTTCAATTTTCAACAATTCAATACTATTTTTAAAATAAATATTTTCATTTAACAAATTTTCTTTTTCTATAGAAATATTCTCACTTTCTATCATATTATTTTTGATTTTTTGTTGAGATATTTCAAGTTCTTCTTCTAGAATAATTTTTTTTATCTTTCAACATTCCTACCTCAAGTTCTAATCTATTTATTTTGACTATATATTCTTTGTTCAATTCTTTTTTGTCTAAATTTATCGTCTAGTTCCATGCTAAGTTCTAATAGTTCATCATAGCTAAGTTCAGGACATACCTCTTTAGTTTGTGCCATAAAACATACATTAGCTTGTTCTCTGTCACTATCGCTATCACTTTCAGAAGATGAAGAATCCGAATCATCCCAAGTTACTTTGAAAGCCTTCTTCTTCTTGAATTTTTGAATTTTGTTATTCTTTTTGTCTTTATTGAGTTTAGGGCAATCCTTCTTCATATGTCCGTATTGATCACATTCATAGCATTTGATTTGAGATATGTTTGTTGTGTTGGACTTCCCTTCTTTTTGAAACTTGGTCATCTTTCTAAATTTCTTGAATCTATTATAATTCTTGGAAATAAAAACTATTTCTTCTTCATCTAGATCAGAGTCATCATTTTTTGTTGCTGGAAATGCTATATTCTTTTTCTCTGAATTAAGTTCTTTTCATGCCTGCAAGTTAGCTTCATAGGACATTAAATTTCCTATCAACTCTTCAACTTTGAGAGTAGAAAGATCATTAGCTTCTTCTATAGCTAAAACCTTCTTTTCCCAATCTGATGTCAAAGAGTTGAATATTCGAGATATTAAATCAAAATCAGTGAATTTAACTCCTAATGCCATAAGATCATTTTGGATAGTTTGAAATCTAGAATACATGTTAACAATAGTTTCATTTTGCTTCATTTTGAATGAAGAAAATTGGTTTTGCAGAATCGAAATCTTAGTTTGTTTGACCTTTGTTGTACCCTCATGTGTAATTTGTAAGGTACGCCAAATATCGAATGCAGTGGTGCATAACATGACACGTGAAAATTCATTTTTGTCTAAAGAACAAAATAAAACGTTCATAGCTTTAGCATTATTTGATGCTAAGGTCTTTTGTGCATCAGTCCAAGTGTTCATAGCAGTGGCAGGTACTTCATATCTATCTTGTATAGCCGACCAAATTTCAAGACCATTAGCTTCCATAAAAATTCTCATACGTGTTGACCAATATGCATAGTTAGATCCATTAAAAAGTGGGGGTCGTGCGGTGCATTGTCCTTCTTGAAAAATACTTTCCATATTAAATTGATTCAAAAACGTGTTACTATTATTTGATCAAAACCTTGCTCTGATACCAATTGAAAGTCTATATGAGTGGGTCGTATATGATATATATGCAAGTATGAACAACTAACTATATAATATAACAAGATAGATAATAATAGCAACGTAAATTAAAATAATCACACCAGGATTTTGTACTGGTTTGGACCTCCCGTCCTACGTCCTGTCCCGAAGCTCCTCTTCGGATTTTCCTTTCAACTAACCCTCACTTGACCAGGAGGAACAGGTTTACAATAGCAGAGTTTCTTTGTCAACAATGTGTTCTATAACACTGATGTTGACTATTGAGTACAAGTGCTTCCAATATATATATATATATCTATCTAGAGGATATTGAATGATGAATTCTGAATATATGGAAGTGTTAAATACAAGTAGTTGAAATCTAGAGAACAGGTATAAGTAAGAGTATATGAAATAAGAGCATAAGTAAGCAAGGTGAGAAAATTCTTTACATTCCTGATGCTATTTATAATGATGAAGAGTTTTCTTGTATAGTTGCATCTATTGTAATCTTCCTAAAGTCGCTTCTGATGGTGATGAAGGGTTGCGATAAAGAGAAGCAGATGTGTCCTTTCGAATGTGATAGTTGCTCTTGAAATTGCTCAGTCGAGTTCAAATTCAGACGTCAGGAGGAATGTTTCAGACGTCTGGTCTTCATATGTTTTTTGTGTCTGGTTGCTATTTAGAGGTCTGAGTTTATTATCAGACGTCTGGTTCCTTCTGAATTGTGAACCAGAGAGTTTAACCAAACATCTGAGCTTATTTCCAGACGTCTGTTTCCTTCTGAATTGTGAACCAGAGAATTTATCTAGACGTCTGAGCACATGTACCAGACGTCTGATTTCCTCTGATTTGCAAACCAGAGAAAACATTCAGACGTCTGGCTATTGCACTCAAACGTCTGAAAATGTATATGATGCTTTATTTGTGTCTGTGCCATTTCTTTTCAACTTCTACCAATTTGACGTCTTTTGATACTTCTCTTGAGTCTTGTTTTTGTCTCTTTGGTGATGTTACTCTATCATCTACCTGTAAATATAGATATATACACACACACACATTCGATTTCCATTGTATAGTTGTTATCATCGAAACCATAGAGTTGATTTCCTAACACTTTATAGTATTTAAAATACTTAATCACTTCATTGAAATTCAATTATTCACCTTTTTTAATATTTTATAAAATCTCATATCCATTTTATAAAATATACACTTCATTTATAAAATCATGAAACCATTTTACAAATACTAATTAAGGCTTATAAGGTCTTTGATCACTTTAATAATAAGTGTAGTGTTCACAAATCCTTCAAATTAGCTTACTAACACTTTGCAAACTAATTCAAATAGGTTAATTGTAAAGACCTGGGATTTTAGACATTTGAAATTGAAATATTTAACTGATTTTAAATATTTAAGAGTTAATTATTAACTTGAATTTCAAATATCACTACTTATGGGATAATTAAATTATTGGATTAAACAATTGAAAACATTTTAAAATATGAATCTGGAGTTTTAAGCTCGTTAAAACTAATTTGAAGGCTTATAAAATTTATATTAACAATACCGAAGATAGTAAAAGTTCTAAAATTTGATTTGGAAGTGGTTTGTTCAGTTTTGAAATATATATCGTTTAAATCGATATTTAAAAATAACCTTCCGAGACACAGTCTCGGATTTCGACGAAACCAGTTCCATTGGATCCGTAATAGTGTATTATTATCGGATTTCAAATTTCGTAGTGTTTGGAGTTGTCGTGTGATCGTACGGTATATAAACATGCTGAAATTAATATTGAAATTCAACATAATAACTGAGTCCAAAAGCTATCCTTCTCTATACGATCGAATTAGGACTCAGAACCTTTTCCATTGTGTTTGGAATAGGGTATAACATTAGAAATGCCTAAAGGCATGCCTCGATAGGAGGTGGGGTTTTGAGCTATGATTTTGAGATGGTTTAAATTTAAAATTTAAATATAATTTGTCTTGGTTAAAATAATTCACTTCCGTGCTTTTTGCCTTCCCCACCACAACTTTTTTCCTGTTACTGTAGCCTTCCCTATAACATCCTATTTTGTTCCCTATTCCTAGCTGATAGGCACGCAGTTTTCCCCATCTACATTTTAGAATAGCCGACAATATCAAATAAAAACAAAAGGGTTAGCCAGAGATAAAATCAGAGTCCCTTGGTAACTTTTCTCCTGCTCGAACTTTTTGAAAATCAAAGGAACAAAAGGTCATATTTTATTCAATTCAAGCATGTCCCTCTCTTCCTTTCAAAATCCTCATCGCTCCTTTACAATTCTCAAAATTTTTATCGATCTGAAGCACGCCACGGGCGATTATCCTAAATTCCCTAATTCTTCATTTCTTGCTCCATGTAGTAATTCTCTTTTCTCAACTTTTTGCGTCTCTTCTAAACCCAATATCTCAGCTCCGATTAGTTTCTCAAATATCAATCATCTTATGATGATAAAAAAGCATTCTTGTTACTTTGCCGCAATTTTCCTTCTATCTTTTGCCAATTTGCCAAGTGCTTCACTAGCTAATTCTGTAACGCCTTCTGAAGCTAGACAGCTACGAGATGAGGGGCATGGGATGTTTTATCATGCATTTGATGGATATATGAACAATGCATTTCCTCTTGATGAACTCAGAGCTCTATCTTGTAAGGGTGAAGATACACTTGGTGGTTATGCTCTAACTGTTATTTGATTCGTTGGATACATTGGCTTTGTTAGGGGAACATAATAGATTTGGGGAAACTGTTGAATGGATTGCCAAAAGTGTACAATTTAATATTGTCAAAACAGTTTCAGTTTTCGAAACTACAATATGGGTTCTTGGGAGTCTACTTTCTGCTCATCTTGTTGCTAGCGATTATGCCACGGGTATGAAGTTGCAAACTTATGATGATGAATTGCTTCATTTAGTTGAGGATTTGGCTCAGAGGTTGCTTCCTTCATTTGTTACGCCTACAGGTCTAAAATCGTGAAGGAAATAGTCGAGTGGAAAATGGGTTGCAAACAAAAGTAAAATGTGAGTTAATCTCACTCATTTGGATTTCCATTTAAATTTAAATAGTTAAATTTAAATTATTGGTTGAATGATTGAATTGACTGGATGTGATATTATATACAATAGTGTATATATATATTGGAGTGATTGATTCCCGCATTATATAGCGGATAAGACCCTATGCACCCTGCATAATAGCGGATAACCCTTTATACTGCGATATCCCGCCTTGAAGCGGGATTGGTATTTTAATTATTGACTAACATTTGTGGATGCAGGGAAACATGTTGGAGGGATCCAGCTGGATTGCTCAAAATAGTTGAATTTATTTTTCATATTCAGTTATATGGAATGTTGGATAATCTGTTATATTATTTTATTTTATTTGATGTTGACCTATTTCTGGATATGCTATGGCAATTGTAATGACCCGAAATTTTCGATCCCAAAAATTCCAGATAGTTAGGGAAAGAAGAAAAAGAGAGAAGAAAAAGAAGAAATAGAAACACCAACATCTCACATTCGCAGCGGATAAAATATAATAACAAATAATAACAGTTATATAAAGGAAAACTGTACTTATCTGATTACCCTTTAATACATCAAAGGTACACAAATACACAACAACGGACAGATGCAGCATGTCCCAGATAACTATAATATATCTTAGCAGATACACTCCATAATTTTCTGCCAACCAGCTCGCCTCCTGAGCTCCAAAACGTCCTTACATGAAAATCTGTAATACTCGGTCTGACCCGAGCATTACATCAAAGTAACACACAGGTCAGACTGGAAACCAGCGTGAGTAAACCCATCTAACAAGAAAAACTAGTGCATAAGACTTACAAAAAACCGGGGTAACTTGTATCAATTTACAAATTCACAATTTGTTATAGACATCACTTATTTTACCCATCAATTTCTAAGCACAAAAACTTAGATTAAATGGTCCAATTCACTTAAATCATTCCATTCAGCCTATTAATTTCACATATCAATCTATAAAGAATCGAAGTGGTTTTGGATATTAACTAATACCCGACTCCGGTGTCTTCGAGTCCAATGTCATCTTAACTCAAGTTATTCAGGTGAATACAATTTACTTTTAAACACTATATGTCACTTTACACAGCATTTCAGTATAGATAACCACATTATCACTGTTCAACCCAACTATCATATTACATAAACATTTCATATCACATAGCATCACGATCACATACCAGGGATAACATTTAATCCAAGGCGTTAAAATATCATTCAATCATACATAAGCAAGATAAATTAGTTGTACCATTTCTAATTAATTTAATTATCTATTAATGAATTAAATTAATTACTTATTACTTATAAATCTTGCTTATTTAACATTAATTAATTATATTTAGTTAATTAATCATCCCTTAATTATTCATCTTGATTAATCATTCTTGATTAATCATTCTTTAATTACATTAAGTAATTTGCCCTTAATTAATTACACAAATTAATTATTCTCAAACCCAATATTAATTAACCTTTAATTACCATCTTACTTAATTACCCAAATTAATTATCCAACAATCACATTGATTAATTATCCTTAATTAATAAATCCCTTAATTAATTACACTAAGTAATTAATCCATAATTACTTCATTAAGTAATTATCATTAAATAAATCAATTACCCCTTAATTAATTACATTAATTATTTTCTATTAATCAATTTCCTTAATAGTTAATCAAATTAGTAAATCAATCTTTTAAATTGGTTTCACAAACTAATTAACTAATTACCTTAATAATTAAATTAATTAATTATTCCTTTAACTGGTTACCTTAATCAATTAACCATCCTTAATACATAAAATTTTGCATACTTTATTTAATGACATCATTTAAATCACCTCTTAAAACATATAGAAATTAACCTACTATAAAATTACTTAAACAATCAAATTTTAAAACATTTTAAAACCTATTCCTTTTGAAAATCTGTTAAACTTGATTTATTAATCAACTAAACATATATACTTGTTACAGGCCCGAGGTCTAGTCATCATTTACCTGAGCCATGCCTGGTTCTACCCGAGTCAAATAACCTCTAACATTTCACGACCAAAATTCGAGATCATCCTCGAGTAAAACTCCTTCCTTCCCGAAGCATAACAAACAAAACAGCGACAACTGACACGAGATAACCATGTGCACGTCCACAACAGCTCTGATCAACTCCGATCCCTGCTCCAACCCCCAGCACGTCGGTGATACCAACCTTGTTCGACCCGACCACCCATCATAACCATTCACACCAGAAAACGAAATCGAGCAAATCGATTCAACTAAACCCAGACCTGTCAACGTTGAAGAGCACACCACGCCACCACTTCAGGTTGCCAGAGATCCCGACCTTCTGCCCAAATCACGCCGTAGACTCACGCATCCATCACACCAACTTTGACCAAGTCCGGTCTAACCTTGCTATCGCAGTCATCCCAATTACATCATCAAACCATCATACAATATAACCCTACATCTTTGCCATGTCACCATTCTGATGATCTACAAATCATGAGACCATTTTTGCTGACATCGTCCATCACCAGGTTTGCTTCACCTATGAGCATGCGACCCCAAAACCCTCTAACCAACTGAAAACGCTCAAAATCCATTATACGTTCATTTCTAAATTTCTCAAGATTTATAAACTTAAAAATCATGATTATACTTTTAAAAATCATAATTTTTGATATCAAACCCGACTATATACCTGAATCAACCAATTTTTTTAATCGATATTTTGATATAGTTTGATTCTTACCGTTCTTCTTCTCTTTTACTACAACTACCATCACACTCTTATTGAACAAGTTTTGTTTATTGAACAAGTTTTGTTTATTGAACAAGTTTTGTTTATTGAACAAGTCTAAAAGAAGATTAGGGGAAGAGCAAATTGGATCATTTAATATTTTAAAACCTGTAGCTTAAGAACAGAATAGATTTTATGATTCCAGACATAAACACTGATACAAACACACATATATAATATATGAAATCATTTTTTACCATCATGCATAACAAAATTCACATCATACTTCAAGTATTCATCTCATGCCAATACAAACGATTTAAATTTTTAGGAGTTTTACTCACCAGCTTCCTGGAAACAGAGCATAGATCTAACTCCTGGAATATGATTTTGAACAACCTGCTGCTTGCTGTTAGTCTTCTGGCATTAGAGTTGAATCTGGACTTGTTGAATTGATTTTCAACTTTTAAATATTTGGATTGAATTTTAATTCTTTGATCTGAGCTTCAGGTTCGAATCAAATTTGAAGTATTGATTGCTGTTTTGCTTTCTTCTTTGGTTTTGATTATTTCTTTCCAGATTTTGATTTTTTTTCTGGTTGATATAAATTTTTTCCAGGTTTTGGTTTCTTAGGTTTTTGAATAAAAAATGAGAAAAGAAAATAAATAAATGTATATGTATAACCTTATAATCCTTTTCATAAATATTAAAAATAAGCGACACTTGTACTTTAAACTAACACTTGTTAATTCAAGATATACTAAGCTAACAAATGTCAATGTAGTTATCCTTAGCTTCCACTTGTGCTTCATATATGTACAAGTATTAAAACTTATTTTAAATATTTCATATATTTTATGTGTTTGAACTTTCTTTTATTTAATCTATATTTACTTTAAAAGAAATTGAAATAAAAACCCAATTTAAACACTTATAGTTAATTATATATACACACACTAGCCTTTAATATAGAATTTTAGAACCAATTTATTCTAAGATGTTTGAATTTCAAATCCAAACCTTATTTTCCATATACTAATATAAATACATACAAAAAAACACATAAATTTTTTTTTTGAAAAGATAAATTTTGCCCATTTATTTAAATGAGTATGTTAATATGTTTACTAGGATTATATTTCCATAATGAATTTATATATGTATATACTAAAGATTTTTCATCATTGTAGAGTTTACACATATCTATTTATATTATTAATAATTTACTATAAGATTGATTATTTAAAATTTAACTATTATAGTTTCAAATCCACTTATATACACTAGATATTTTTATTTATCGAATTTTATTTATTTAACCAAATGGAATCAGTATCTCAATGATTCAAAATCAGTTAATTATCCAATTAACAGATATTAAAAATTCGGGTTATCGCATTCCTCCCCCCTTAGAATCTTTTCTCCCTCGAAAAGGAACGAAACCAAAATTTGTTAAAGTGCTTAAAATCAGATAAATTTTCCTTAATCAGTTTTAAAAAACTTTAAATCTATATAATATTGCCAAAATAGTTTTTATAAAAATACTTTTATAACTTGTTGTCTGAACAAGTCCATCCTTGTTCTCAAAGAAATTCGGTCATACGTTGATCAGGAGTGAGACTGAAAATCTATAAGTACTTGGTAAACCCATTTTCAACACCCAGTGAAAATACTTGAAAAATATTTTACTGAAAATATAGAAAATATTTTTGAAAATAGAGGAAACATCTTTGGTGAGAATGCTCTGAAAATCATCACCCTCATCCACGGTCGCAGTTAACCCGATGGTTACGTTGCCTTCCCGAAAAAATCCACAAATAACTATAGGCACTCCGTGCCCCTCGATTACGTCATGGAACCCGCTACAGATGGCAGCTACAATCGGGGTTACGTTGCTGTCACAGCAAAAATTCATATAACTATAGGCCTCAGCGCCCTCGAATTTCGCTGCCAAAAGGATGAAACTTCTCCACTCCCACATAGGTCGTAGTACACCGATGTAAAATCAAACATAGACTGTTGGCTCTCAACAGCACACACGACTTTCGCTATGTCACCATAGGTCGCAGTCTACCGATATAAAATCAAACGTAGACTGTTGGCTCTCGGCGGCACACACGACTTTCGCTATGATCTGTAGTAAATCGCAGTGACATCGAGTTACACTATCGTCACAGCATAACCCAAATGCCTCTGTAGGCATCATCGCCCTCAATTTTCGATACACACTACACATAATCCTCAGGAACTAGTTTGTCCGGACTCTTCACAGGATCAACTTTAGAACTCCCTTTAGGGTTCAAAGCAGTACTACCCTGTGGCACTCCCGAGAAGTTCATTTCAAGGGAGTGCCTTCCCCAGAGCCATTTTCAAAACACTTTATACTTTACACATATAGTATCTTCCAAATCATACACCTAGTATGAATTCCATATAAATCTCATTTTCTCAAAATCGATTATCCCAAAATCGATAATCATCAAACTAGGCTTTCCAAATTCCAATATTGATTTTACCCAAAAATCAAAAGCCTTTCCAAAATCCATAGGTTTCAAAATCCTTTCCTCCAAAATCATTCTCATAAGATCCTTTATATATATATAACCTTGAAAAATCTTTGGATCATTTCAAACTTGTATAAAACCCTTTTTATACTTCAAATATTTTCAAAACCCTTTTCTTCTGGTTATAGATTCAACAAGGGGAGTTTATCATATATATAACAAAGATACATAACTTTGTTTATGCCAAATCAAATATTTAAATTTGATTACTCTTTACAAAACCACTTACCATATTACTTACTTCCATAAAGTAAATTTTTACCATAGAAATATCCAATTTCCACTTTACTTCATCATTTATTTCACAAAATATACCTTTCATTACAAAAAACCATTTCACATTTCTTATCCACAAATTCCAAGTATCAATTTCATTCAAACCCGTACGATGTACACATATCATCCGCACGCTATAGCAATTTGATCGCTCACTCGATCACACAATTTCACTTTCCAACTAGTATCGTCCACCCGACTTCCTAGTGCAGACTTAAATCTGGTTTCTTGATCAGAAACCGTCATTCTCCTTGCATAGCCAGAACTATGATAGAGAATATCCAGAACCAATCAAAAACGCATTTTCAGGTTCGCCGTCGAAAATCGAGTGAAAAATCCCAACTCGGATCGATATAACTATCTCGAAATTATGTGCTCGGGTCTGGATCAAATCACTATGCGAATAGAATTATATACGTACATCCTACGTATCTATCTTTATTGATTATTAGCCGAATCAATTCTCCTTCCTATTCACATTTCCTTAAATTCCTATTTACTTATTCATATTTGTTTCAATCCCATTTGGATTATCACCTCTACTCTTATCTTAATTGGGTATTTAATCATAAACAGTTTGCACCCTGACTAGCTTAAATTTTGAAAATAGCTTGAAGAGTTTAAAAATAGATAAGTAGTTGAAAAATGGTTATTAGTTTGTGAAATAGCTGCATAATAGTTAAGTAATTGTAAAATAGTTGGAAAATAGTCAAATAGTTATAGAAATAATTGCAAAATAGTTGTAAAATAGAAATTAGTTTGGAAAAATAGATTTATATTAAAACAACTTATTTTGAAATAGTCCAAAGGCAAACTTTTCAATTCCCATTCGCCAATCCATCAATTCAATTTAAATTTCCACTTTCATTTAAATTGACTCAATTCCAATTTAAATAGCTTCAATTTCCATTGAAATTGATTTATCCCCAATTCAAGTTGAATTAATTCTCAATTTCTTTCCAATGTCAAATCAAATTCCAGTTGAATTTTAAAAATATTCAACTTTAATCACAATTCCAAATTATCCATATCAATTTGGACTAATTTCAAATTGAACCCATTTCAATTTCGAATCAATTCCAGTTTGAATTAATCCTAATTCCCATTTGAATTTGAACTCATTCAACTTCAATTTCATTTCAAATCTTTGATTTGATTTTTTTTAACTTATACATCTTCATTCACAATTCCAATTAATTCAAATCAAATCCAATTTGAACTAATTCAATTTAAGTCTCAACTTTAAACCATTTCGAATTATATAAATTCGAGTTAAATTTCCAAATGTTGATTTAATCCTTTAAATCAAATCAATTTATATCTTTAAACCATTTAATTCTGAATCCAAATTCCATTTTTAACCTATTTCAAAGTTTAAATAATAATTCAAATCCTTTTTAAACAACTAAATCTTTGAAATTCAATTTATCATCAAATTTCAATTTTGAAACTAAACCTTTGAAATTTTATCTTAAACATTCAAACCTTAAGTCCAAAATGATTCCATTTTATCTTAATAACGGATATATTAATCCACCCCATTTCTTCTTTCATTTAAATAAATCCAATTTCAGCTTAAAGATTATTAATAACAATAGGATGATATCACTCGAATTACTAAAAACATCCATCCATTTTCAATTTCCAGATCTTAAACCCATTTTGAGATCACACAAACTCCCCATTCAAATCAACCATGCATTTAACTTCCCAAGTTAAATCCCAATTTCATCTTGAAATTTCCAATTCAGGTTGTTTGTTCTAAACTTATTTAACTTTTCCAAAGTTAAATTCAATTTACTTAATCCAGTCAACCCTACTTAAATTTGAATTCTCGCTTCAAAATTCAAAATTCTTTCCCACTTATAAGTTCAAAACTTATATCCCTTTGGGTTTCCAAATAAAAATTTAAAACTCAACATTTAGAGTTTATTTCAAACCATCATTGATATTATGTATATTCCTCATATTATTTTAAACCACCTTTGGTTTTTATTTAAAACAAATTTATTCAAATTTTCAAACAACTCTTGTATGAAATAGGACCCTTTCATACAAATATATTTTGAATAACATTTCTTTATCATTTTGAAACAATTTTCAAATTTTGGATCCAGATTTAAAACTTCACAATTTAGATCATTTTCAATTCCAATTTATAAGTCATACTTCCCTAAATGTTTTACTTCCCTAAAACATTTCATTTTGCTTACTCATTAATACATATTTTATTATTAAACACAACAGTCATTTATGATAATAACCAAGATTATCATATCTGAAAACCAATTCATTATTAACTTATTTTGAAACTCTTCTCCAAATTTAATTTCAGTTTGAATCTATTTTAAACTTATCTTTATTCAATTTCAATTTGGTTGTATTTCTATTACCACTTAATTCAATTTCAATAATTTAACAACCAATTACCTTAATGTTTATTAGAAAGAAATATTGCTTTATATATCAAAATATATTCTTATATAAAATCATTTAAAATATTTATATAAGAAAACAACAAGTACGCTCTCATATATATTCTCTCAACTCATTCTAGGGTACCATTGACCCCATCCTTAATGAGTAATCCCACCAGAGCTAAGGTTCTCGCCTTTGCTCTGATAACAAGTGTAACGACCCAAAATTTTCGATCCCGAAAATTCCAGATAGTAAGGGAAAGAAGAAAGAGATAGAAGAAAAAGAAGAAACAGAAACACCAACATCTTACATTCACAGTGGATAAAATATAATAACAGTTATACAAAGAAAAACTATACTTATCAAATTACACTTTAATACATCTGAGTTACACAAATACACAACACTAGACAGATACAACATGTCCCAGATAACGACAATATATCTTAGCGGATACACTCCATACGTTTCTGCCAACCATCTCACCTCCTGAGCTCCAGAACGTCCTTACGTGAAAATCCGTAATACTCGGTCTAACCCGAGCATTACATCAAAGTAACACCCGAGTCAGGCTAGAAACCAGCTTGAGTAAACCCATCCAACAAGAAAAACTAGTGCATAAGACTTACTAAAAATCGGGGTAACTTGTATCAATTTACAAATTCACAATTTGTTATGGACATCACTTATTTTACCCATCAATTTCTTAGTACCAAAACTTAGATTAAATGGTCCAATTCACTTAAATCATTCCATTCCAACCTATTGATTTCACATATCAATCTATAAAGAATCGAAGTGGTTTCAGATATTAACTAATACCCGATTTCGGTCCCTTCGAATCCAATGTCATCTTAACCCAAGTTATTCAGGTGAATACAATTTACTTTTAAACACTAGATGTCACTTTACACAAGTATAGATAACCACATTATCACTGTTCAACACAACATATCATATTACAAAAACATTTCATATCACATAGCAACACGATCACATATCAGGGATAACAATCAATCCAAGACATTCAAATATCATTCAATCATCCATAAGCAAGATAAATTAGTCATACCATTTCTAATTAATTTAATTATCTATCAATGAATTAAACTAATTACTTATTACTTATAAATCTTGCTCATTTAACATTAATTAATTATATTTAGTTAATTAATCATCCCTTAATTATTCATCTTGATTAATCATTTTGGATTAATCATTATTTAATTACATTAAGTAATTTGCCCTTAATTAATTACACAAATTAATTATTCTCAAACCCAACATTAATTAACCTTTAACTACCATCTTACTTAATTACCCAAATTAATTATCCGACAATCACATTGATTAATTATCCTTAATTAATAAATCCCTTAACTAATTTCACTAAGTAATTAATCCTTAATTACTTCATTAAGTAACTATCATTAAATAAATCACATTTAGTAATTACCCCTTAATTAATTACATTAATTATAATCAAATTAATAAATCAATCTTTTAAATTGATTCCACAAACTAATTAACTAATTACCTTAATAATTAAATTAGTTAATTATTCCTTTAACTGATTACCTTAATCAATTAACCATTCTTAATACATAATTTTTTTTATACTTTATTTAATGACATCATTTAAATCACTTCTTAAAACATATAAAAATTAACCTACTATAAAATTACTTAAACAATCAAATTTTAAAACATTTTAAAACCTATTCCTTTTGAAAATCTTTTAAACTTGATTTGTTTATCAACTAAATATATATACTTGTTATAGGCCTGATCCCTAGCTGTCATTTACCCAAGCCATGCATGGTTCTACCCGAGTCAAACAACCTCTAACATTTCACGACCAAAACTCGAGATTATCCTTGAGTAAAACTCCTTCCTTCTCGAAGCATAATAAACACAACAAAGACAACTGACACGAGATAACAATGTGCACGTGCACAACAGCTCTGATCAACTCCGATCCCTGCTTCGACCCCCAACACGTCGACGATACCAACCTTGTTCGACCCGACCACCCATTATGACCTTTCGCACCAGAAAACGAAATCGAGAAAATCGATTCAACTGAACCCAGACGTGTCAATGTTGAAGAGCACACCACGCCACCACTTCAGGTTGCTAGAGATTCCGACCTTTTGCCCAAACCATGCCGTAGACTCACGCATCCATCACACCAACTTTGACCAAGTCCGGTCTAACCTCACTATCGCGGTGATCCCAATTACATCATCGAACCCATCAGAAAATAAAACCCTACATCTTTGCCATGTCGCCTTTCTGATGATCTACAAATCGTGAGACCATTTTTGCCGACATTGTCCATCACCAGGCTTGCTTCACCCATGAGCACGCGACCCCAAAACCCTCCGACCAATTGAAAACGCTCAAAATCCATTATATGTTCATTTATAAATTTATCAAGATTTATAAACTTAAAAATCATGATTATACTTTTAAAAATAATAATTTTTGATGTCAAATCCGACTATATACCTGAATCAACCAATTTTTTAATCGTGATTTTGATATAGTTTGATTCTTACCGTTCTTCTTCTCTTTTACTACAACTACCATCACACTCTTATTAAAAATATTTTTAATCCCATAATCTTGTGATTATGAACAAGTTTTGTTTATAGAACAAGTCTAAAAGAAGATTAGGGGAAGAGCAATTTGGATCATTTAATATTTTAAAACTTACAGCTTAAGAACAGAACGGATTTTATGTTTCCAGACATAAACACTGATACAAACACACACATATAATATATGAAATCATTTTTTTTACCATCATTCATAACAAAATTCACATCATACTTCAAGTATTCATCTCATGCCAATACAAATGATTTAAATTTTTAGGAGTTTGACTCACCAGCTTCCTGGAAACAGAGCACAGAGCTAACTCATGGAATCTGATTTTGAACAACCTACTGCTTGATGTTAAGCTTCTGGCATTAGAGTTGAATCTGGACTTGTTGAATTGATTTTCAACTTTTAAATCTTTGGCTTGAATTTTAATTCTTTGATCTGAGCTTCAGTTTGAATCAAATTTGAAGTATTGATTGTTGTTTTGCTTTATTTTTTGGTTTTGATTATTTCTTTTCAGATTTTGATTTTGTTTTCTGGTTGATATAATTTTTTTGTAGGTTTTGTCTTCTTAGGTTTTAAAAAAAAGTGAGAAAAGAAAATAAATAAATGTATATGTATAATCTTATAATCCTTTTCATAAGTATTAAAAATAAGTGACATTTGTACTTTAAACTAACACCTGTTAATTCAAGATATACTAAGCTAACAAATGTTAATGTAGTTATCCTTAGCTTCCACTTGTGCTTTATATATTTACAAGTATTAAAACTTATTTTAAATATTTCATATATTTTATTTGTTTAAACTTTCTTTTATTTAATCTATATTTACTTTAAAAAAATTTGAAATAAAACCCAATTTAAACACTTATAATTAATTATATATATGCACACTAGCCTTTAATATAGAATTTTAGAACCAATTTATTCTAAGATGTTTGAATTTCAAATCCAAACCTTATTTGCCATCTACTAATATATATACATAAAAAAACAACACATAATTTATTTGTTTTTGAAAAGATAAATTTTGCCCATTTATTTAAATGATTATGTTAATATGTTTGCTAGGGTTATATTTGTATAATGAATTTATATATGTGTATACTAAAGATTTTTCATCATTGTAGATTTTACACATATCTATTTATATAATTAATAATTTACTATAAGATTCATTATTTTAAATTAAACTATTAGAGTTTCAAATCCACTTATATATACATCCAGATAATTTTATTTATAAAATTTTATTTATTCAACCAAACAGAATCAGTATCTCAATGATTCGAAATCAGTTAATTATCCAATTAACAGATATTAAAAATCCGGGTTATCACAACAATTTAAAAATATAAACATTGAAAAGGAAAATTTTAAAAAGAAGGATAAAATTAAGAAGGAAAGAATCGGGAAAAATAAATAGTTTGACTTTTTTTAAATCCTATAAAATAAATTCCGGGGTATGGGAAAATAAGGATTCTGAATAAATATGAAAGATGGGAATTTTTAAAATAAAGACTTAAGCTAAAATTGTTTGAAAATACGAAGAAATATATTTTTGAAATTCAATATTTAAATGAGTTTGGGAAAATAAAAAGGATAATGTTGAAATAGAATATGAATTAGGTATTTCAGATTTAAATAAGGTTTTGAATCAAAATAAAAGAGTAAAACTGAAAATAATGGATTTTGAAATAAATTTGGGTAAATCTAAATAAGTTTTAAAATGGAATTAGTTCAGAGAATAGATTGGGAAATCGATTAAGTGTTTTGAGAACCATAATGGAAAATGAGGGTTTGGAATTTATAAACGGGGATTCATAAATAAAGTGAAATAAATATCAGTGGATATTTGAGATTTTAATTTCACGGTGGGAATTTATAAAGAGATGGTAATTTATTTTAAAAATAAAAAGGTGGTTTATTTTTAAAAGCGTGGAAAAGAAATTTAAAGAATTTGGACGTAAATTAAACCGGAATAAATCGAGAAGGATTCATAAATGATTAGATGGCTATATTTTTTAAAATGGAAGTGTACTTCCCTGTAAAGCCATGTATATTTTCAAAAGAAGATTTCTAAGTATAAGTTAAAGGTTTTAAGTTGTATTTAAAAGAATGTTTTTAGAGAAATTATTATTTAGGGGTCTTAAAATTTTTTTAAAAGTAAATATTTATTAAGTTAATTATATAAGTAAAGTATTTTAAAGGTTTAACTAGTATTATGATTTATAGATAATTATTTAATATTTATACCTTATAGAATAACTTTTATTTTAAAATTTGGCTTGAGTTTTATATGAGAAATCATTTTAAAGTTTCATAACTAGTATTTAAATGAAGTGTTTTAAATAGTTTTTATTTTAAGTGTTTTAAAGTATATATTTTTGGATAAAGTGATTTAAATTATTTAAAAAACATTAAATATTTAGAATTTGTGATTTTCAGTGGAAATAAAGCAATTGGGTGGGAACTTATTTTCGTAAGAGAAAAGGTGATTTGAAAACTATTTTCGAAGGAATTAAAGTGTAGAAAAATATCTTGCGAAGATATTTTGAAATAAATATTTCAGGAAATTATTTGGGCCTGATGGTTGTTTATGGATGTTATATGATATTTAAATAACTGACTATGAATATTGTTCAATGCGCTGATCGTTTCGAAGAGACCGGGATCGAGATTAATTTTCTGAAAACCACTTCGATCTGGTTTGAACGTTTTCGTGAGGAAGACAAGAGCTTGGAGTCGAAGATGGAGCAGTGAAATGCAAGGGCTAATCGCTACAAATCCTGAGGGTGATTCCAAAATGGATGCAGTAGGAGTAGTGCCTTCAGTTCCGTTCGGACCCGGAACGGACTTGTATGGATGAATGCTTTCAGAACATCGTCAGGGGGACGATGAGCATTCTAAGCGAATGTGTGCTAAAAAGGTAACACGTAGCCTCGAGCCTCATCAAGCGGGAATGGCTAAAACATGGAAGGTGCAGTAAGGCAAAGTGGCTAGCAACCAATTAGGATAAGGTCATCCCTATCTAGATGTCCCTTTTTATTCAGCAGTGTGGGCAGTTGCTGATCCCAACCGTGGGGTGATCTTATTCAGACTATCCAGTAAGTGGTAGCTCCGGTCTTGTGTTGCAGGGGATCAGGGTGGATCCTTGGTACTCAGATCTAGGTCAGGTACTGTGATGGGCGGTACCCTAGTAGCCCTGCCATTGATGGAAACCCAATCTCCAATAAGCACCTTCGGACTTGTTTCTATACCTATTATGCTAGAATTTAATGAATGTAACAATTTCGGCTATTTGAATAAGTATTTGTATATAGACGCTACTATAATATCATAGGATTTTATAAGAAATGTTTTGGTTATAGTAAGGTAAAAACGTGTCATGTTTATTTGTGGCGTGGTATTATGAGATACTTTTGATTTCAGAAGGATTTTTAAAACTTTAATAATCCAATTGAGTGTGTTTTCTCACGCTGGTTTTCCAGACTGACTCGGGTGTTATTTTACTATAATGCTCGGGTCAGATCGAGTATTGTAAGATACAGGCTAGGATGCTGTGGAGATCAGGAGACGAGCTAGATGGCGAGATGTATCACGTACTTGATGTATTATCCGCTGTGAAGTATAGCTGTGTGTAGTCATCTTTTTGGGGACAAGTTATTATATCTATCCAATATTTTGCTATTGATTGTGTTGTCTCTAATGGTGCAATGTATACACAGATATAGTTCTTTTTGTATAAAGATCGGTTATTTATCCATTATATATTAATCTGTTGCGTTTGTGAGATTCTGATGTGGTTTTCTATGTTTCTTCTTCTACCTCCTTCTTCTTTCCCTTACGGTCTAGCTTTCGCCATTCGATTGTTCGACAGTTAATACAGTAGACGTATTGATGTGCACATTAATTAAAATTTTCTAATGATGTGCACATCAATACACTACTTAATTAACCGCAAATCAAACAATAACATCACAACTAATCCCCAGTTCGCCCAAATCAATTATAGGGCTACTAACTATTTTCAAACATAGTAATTTGGGTCTTAGACAATTAATTAGCCGAGTGAAACGTGTTTATTACACAAACATAGACCCAAATCAACTCAAACAATCTCCAAATCACTTTATATAATTCTATAATCATCAATAATCAAAATATGATGTATAATACATAAATTAATAAGGAGAATCATCCCATTCACCTTAACTAACCCAAGCCAAGCTCTAATCACCAGAACCCAATTCTTGCTTAGTTTTAATTTGGAAATGCATATCAATACTCCGATCCAAGCTAATTCCTTTGCAGGTTTTATAGAGAATTGAAAGAGAGAATTATGGTGATTTTTAGTTTATTTTTGGAAATTTATTTGATGGGTTTAGAGTTTGGGAATTAAGAAGGTGATTAAGGAAGATTAGGAGGTCATTCGAAAAAAGGAGGAACGAACATGAAATGAATAAGTGAATGAGAATAATGAAGAGGTTGCCCCTTATAGGCTAAAGGGGGGGCTAATGGATCTATTCATCTTCAAAAATTATCAACTTCAAACATATCGAACCTTATACTCTAGTCAAATTCTAGATGCCATTCTCGAATTAATGGAAAAGGTTTCAGAACCTAATTCCATCATATACAAAGTTAGCTTTTCGGAGCGATTTACGAACCGAACATAGGCTACTAGCTAAAAATACATTGGTTAAAATATATTGACGCTTATACTCATTTTGATTCGCAATGTTTACCCGAACTCAACGGAAGTAGTCTTAAGTTATAATTTGACGTATGCGAAAAGTCACATAATTAGACATCCAATTCAATAATGATTTTGTATATTAATTAACTATTTAAATATATTTTCGTTAAATATGCGATTGTTACAGTAAGAATCTCAAAGTCGGAATTTTTTTTTTGATAAGGTAATTAAACAGTTCTATTTTTGTCAAGACATAGTGGAATCATGTGTGTTAGAAAAGAAAGACCGATGCTGTAACATTACTTGTTCTATACATCGACAATTTGATACTAATTGGCAATGACGTACCCATGTTGCAGTCAGTGAAAGTGTGGCTCCATTAACTTCTCGATGAAGGTTTTGGGGAGGAATCCTATATTTTAGGAATTAAGATCTATAAAGATAGATCAAAATGGATATTGGGTTTGTCCCAACCCATGTACATAAACAACATACTAAAACAATTTAGTATAGAGAATTCTAATCGTATAAATTTTTTGGTCACGTGGAATAACCCTTTATGTGGACTTCCCATCTATGGAAGAGGAAAGGCAATGCTTGAGGTGGATTCTGTATGCTTCGATAATAGGATTGATCAAGTATGCCATGTTGTATACTAGGCCAAAAGTTACTTTTGATGGATTTAGGGGTATGCTAGGGGAAATTATATATTGTAAATTCTCAAATTATGTAATCAATGTTGTATGTAATAAAGTTGTTTGATTTCTGTTATATACTTGTTATATTATATTATAATTAATTAATTAATTAATTAATTAATTTAAAGTACATTAATTAGAAAATACTTGAATAATATTTATTTGCGATAATAATTGCAAACATTTGTAATCGTTAGAAAAAATATCATAATATAGAATAATAGAGTGTTTTAAATATCTCCGGTCATGATGTTTTGAGAAAAGATATTGGTACACTCTTTGAGACCAAAGTAGTAATACTCTCTAAATACTGGACAATGCATTATTCATGGCCGTTGGAGGAACCAAAGGGATACGTACTCATGGTTATTCGATAAATATGGAGTGACTTTTCAAAGAGTTTCCTATTGGTTAATAACAACCAAGTCAAATAGGAAATTTAGAGTGTGCCCACGGTCGACCATCCCTATAAATTTTTTAGGATTCAGTCTTTTTATTTTTGTTTGTTGTGCATCTGATTTTTATATAATTAACGTTAATTTAATCTAATTCGATTCCCTTAATCATGTCATTATTTTCTGATGCAAATAACAATAATGATTAAACCTAATTATCCATTTGGGTTCAATTTGGGATTTCACATTTTAACATGTCCAAATAAATAATTCTAACACCAAACTCTAATTTAAATAAAAGCGTTTACGATTTGCCAATATAAATTCACTCAAACATTTAGCTAATTTCTCTAGTCAATCTGACCATTTAAAATATATTTAAATTTAATTCAAATAATCAAATTATTAGATCTGCGCTCACTCACCTCAGTCCTAAACTTCAGATCTGAGAAAAATGGCCTCCAATAGATGTCCCCTAGGTCTCCTCGGATTCGTCTTTAATTGCTTACTCTCTTTTTAACCTTACTACTTTATTCGATTTTAATTTGTATTTAATTAGAGTTTTATTTTTGATTTGAGAATTGGGAAAGAAATTAGGGTTTCAGTATAGATTTTGGCAGAGTCTTGTAACTGATGTCTAACATTAGAGATTAGGTCAACGTCTAATTTATAGGGGAACTCAACTCATGCCAACCGTTAAAACAACAGTAGAGAAGATCTTAGCCTTTCATGACTTACGTGGCCCACATGCTCTAAATCTCTTCCAATGAAAATGAAACGACAAAGAAATCTAACTACTCGATTTATACAAAGTCAGGTCGATTATTCATAGGGCTAGATCGATCGCCTATGGTCGACCTGACCCTATTGAGGGTCGACCCGACCATTAGTTTAAATATTTTTCTCAAAATTTATATTTTGATTTTTCATTTAATCATCTGACACTCGTACCTTTCTCATACTAACTCGGGTTACGAAGTGTTTATATGAAAATCGTTTAGAAAATTGATATAGACACAATAGCGCAAGTCCCGCAGCCAAATTTAGACGTTTGTGTAAATTTTAATTTTAAGTTCATTCTTAACTTTTATTTATATTTTCTTATTTATTCCAGAAAATTACTGGGGTGTTACATTCTCCCCTCATAATGGATTTCATCCTCGAAATCTCTAAGGACAAAAAATGCAAATATCAACCGATAACCAAATTTGCATCCATCTACTCATCCATCATCCATGGAAACCATGATCCTTAATAATTCTAATGCAAGTATGTAATAATATAACGTGGAATGCATATGAACCTGAACTAATGCAAAAGAGTAGTCAGTCTACCGATTAATCGACCTCTTGTTTAGGCAAGCATGCTCATGCCATGCATCCAGATGTGTGCAAGATCCTAAAATAAACTGGAAATTCTACATGTATGCTTAACGATGCATCCAAATCCTACATCCATATGCATAACATCCATAGTTGACAACAAATCAAGAAACAATATGTACATGATTTGACTGTGCGCACTTATTGGACATACTATCCTAACGTGTAGAAATGTATAAATGCAACCAATACGTCCATATGCATCCATATACATCCGTTTGCATCTATCACTCATAAGATGTCCTATTGACATTTTTACTACCATTCATATCTTCTAAAGGTCTCTGCCGAAAGAGTATACCACCTAAATCTTAATTTCAATGGTAATTTTAAGCTTCTCTAGCCAAAACGGCTTGACTACGTTAACTATCCTACATAGACACTTCCATATGTACCAAATGATGGCTCCTTCATATTTATGTTGTATCCTATCTCTCTTTGGTGATTTTCTACTTGCCATTTCTCTATCGTGGACTCGGCTTCACAGACTCTACATAGAATCAGCTCCATGGACTACCCTATGCCTCCTGTGGGTACTTGCTTCCTAACTATTTGGTGCAATCGTTGTCTCTCTATCAATTGGATCTTGACTACACTAAACAACTCTCGCTATCATCCAAATCATTCGATTTTAATCATATGTGCATTGGTAACTTTAAACAGTCATTACTGCTAACTCAAATGGTATCATCTTGCACCATGCAAAACAACCCGAGCATGACTATGTCTTCGCTAACTATAGCTCCATAAAACCTCCAATGCATAACATATTATCTTAACTCTTTCAATGGTGTACCTAATCACCTCTACGCCTATATACTTAGTGGGATAACTCAATTATGGATTATACTTCCTCTTTCTATGGTACTTTCCACTTAGCCCTTTGCTATACTTCCTTTTCCCTTAAGGTTGCCCAAATTGGTGATTTGCTAAGTATAAAAAGATATCGCAACTTCTTTTCCAAAATTTTGCTCAACTCAAGTCATTCTCTTTAGTCTTGACTGTTTTCCAAATTCTCTAAAATCATGGTACCTAAATATCATGTTTATTTTCTACATGGATCTATTCAAAGTTCTACAAATGGAAGTTTGGTCTATCTCCCTTCAGCTTTAATGACAAAAATTATCAAATTCATTAGAGTTACAATTTAAGATCATTCTAACCAAAAATATCCACTTAAGAGTTACTTCACTCGCATGCAGTTGGTATGCACATGACTGTAAATTATATGTTAGTCTTCCACAAATTTTCTTAGGAAAATAATCTTCTTCCAATCTACACGATGCTTGAGAAAAATCTTTTTATCTCTTTCATCAACCTTACCAAAAATTTCTCGATTTTCTTTTCTATGAAAATCTCCTTTACATTCTCAATGTGTTCTTATAATTATACCGCTTTCTTTACCAAGATCCAAAATTTTGAATTTACTGTCCATCGCAAAGATCTTGATCAAATTCTTATCTAGGATACCTTTTGTAGTTTGAACTTCCAAAATTCTCTCTTTCTATTCCTTAGTGTCGTTTTATAAGTGGGATATTTTTACCAAATGTTTCCTCTTATCATTCCATTCAAATTATCCTATGGTTGAACTAGCTTAATATAAATGGTACCTTACTATTTTAATCCAATCAACATAATGGCCAATACTTTGGTTTGTACTTGGAATTTTTGCATTTTAATGCATTGGAACTACACTTTTTCCCAAAGGAAAAATGAACACTGTAACTTTCCATAAATTATCTAAAAGATGATTTCTGTTATGGTTGGAATTACAATGAATTATATCTTCTATTTTTTTGAAATAGACGGTACAAAATACGGAAATTGTCTCTATTTTATACATCTCTTTGATGTGGGCATATCCTTTGTTATTCCAAAAGATACACTTTTGTACTGGAACTATATAATTATAGAAATTTTCATTGCTACATACTTCATTCCAATAAATTAAAATACTATTTAAATCCCATTCCCATTTTATAACAAGTTCCAACTATTTACTTATACGTATTGGTTACCCAACCATTTTTTGCAATGACCAATTTACATCTTAACTTGCTTAAGTCATGTAAGTTTACAAATCCGAAACTTATTATACATTTTCTTTTATGAAGGTTCTCATTAATTTTGGAATTACTTTCCTCGTACTTTCCATATTCCATATTATGCTACACTTAATCCTACTATTCTAAGATTTACATCTAGCATCCCTGAAATGCATGTACTATGACATAAGTCTAATAACCTGAGCAAAATACGTACTTTCCCATTCTTATTCACCTGGTCCGTCATTAGGCTATAGGTATCCTATCCTTGCATACATGGTGCCAATCAATACCATGTTGCCATAATGCTGATCTCATACTTACCACCTCGTTTAAGATTGCCTATTGTATAAAGGAATTCCTATTTTCTATATCCCAAGAAGGATTAAAGTAGGCCTTATTTGACCCTTTATCAGTTCAAATCGAAAGACTCCTTACATCCGCAGTGATCTTAATATAGTTACAACACCTTGACTTATTTATATTCTAGAATGATTTTACTCAAGTCATATTTGGTTAGAGAAACACAAGATGGTGTTCACCTTTCACTACAATAAGAAGTTATACGTAATACTTTGTCCTTCCCACTCTACCATTGCTTGAAAAGGTTACAAAGTTCTCATGCCACTTTTTACCTTCGTCTCAACCATTTCGAACTTTCCAAACTCTTTTGTCAACTTAGTCCTTATAGACTATGTAATCCTATCTATAAAACTTCAATTGAACCCTTTTCCTTTAAGTTTAAGTAATAATCCTAACACATTTTGTGTAACAACCCGCATATTTATCGAGTTTGTATTTAAATATTTTATTTAAATATTAACTCGTTAATCGGATTTTGGTCCGAAAAGCTACTTTTTGCAAACGGTCAAATTAGGACTCGAGACCACTTCCATTGAGTTCGAAATGCCGTTTACAACTTTTTTAAGTATAAACATCGATAGGTTTGGAGTTAGTGAAATTTCACTAACTTTTCCCGCTTTGGACTTTGGGTTAGTTTAGCCTATTAAGCCCAAGTTCCAACCCTCTTCTCCTCACTCTTCATAAATTTCCTAACTAATCAAGCTTTGGCATTAATGGTGGAGGGAATGGGAAATTAAAATTCCAAAACTCAAATTCAATTGCAATCCATCTTTCTACTCCAAATTCAAGAAGAAGACATTGGATTCAAGCTTCTTGTGCTTAGATAGAAGAAGGATTGATTCTTGCTTGCTTAAAACTTCATTTTCATTCATATTTGGTGCAAAGGTGAGATTTTTATCTCACAATTCTAGCCTATAACTATTTTGGACTGTTGGGAATGATTCCCTATCATTTTTGCATGCATGTTAGCATTTGGTTTGGATTGGATTGGCGAAAAACTCCAATTTTTAGCGTTTTGTTGAATTTTCTGCACTTAGGTCGTTCTGGCCATTTTTAGGTCGTTCGGAGTTAAGTCGTTCGTCCATAGGTCGTGAGTCGTTCACGAGTTAACCGTAGGTCGTTCTGGCCATTTTTAGCTCGTTCGGAGTTAAGTCATTCGTCCATAGGTCGTGAGTCGTTCACGAGTTAACCCTAGGTCGTTCTGGCCATTTTTAGCTCGTTCGGAGTTAAGTCGTTCATCCATAGGTCGTGAGTCGTTTACGAGTTAACCCTTAAGTCGTGCAGCCCTTCAGTCACGCAACCCTTAAGTCGGTTACGAGTTATCCCGATAGGTCGTTGGACCCTTAACTCGTAGGTCGTTGGACCTTATCTCGTTAGGTCGCTCCTGGCCCAACCCTTAAGTCGTGCAACCCTTAAGTCGTGCAGCCCTTCAGTCACGCAACTCTTAAGTCGGTTACGAGTTATCCCGATAGGTCGTTGGACCCTTAACTCGTAGGTCGTTGGACCTTATCTCGTTAGGTCGCTCCTGGCCTAACCCTTAAGTCGTGCAACTCTTAAGTCGTGCAACCCTTAAGTCACGCAACTCTTAAGTCGGTCACGAGTTATCCTGTTAGGTCGCGACCTATGTTAAGTCGGCCACGTTGGGTCGTGAGTCACCGTTAGGTCGCGAACACCTCTAGGTCGCAACCACTAAGTCGCTTGACCCCTTAGACCCCTAGGTCGCAACCGTTAGGTCGCTCGACCCTATCCCTCTTAGGTCGTTAGACCCCCGTTTTGTCTTCACTAGGTCGTACCGTTTTGGACGGGGCGCTGCCCCCTGGACCCCCGCGACCTGACCGGGCAGGTCGAACCCCGTAAGCGGTGGCGTAGCCCCCGCACCCCCACCTTGGGGGGTTGCCACCCCCCCTGGACCCCCCCTCCGTAGGGGATCTTATCTGAAAAACATTGAGCTGATTTCCTTGGATTTTATTCACATCTCCGTATGCGATTTTTGTGACTGATTGTTTCTACAATTGCTTCTGTGTTTTGTCACTTTATAATATAAAGGTTTCAATACTAGTAGTAAATATCAAAACTCTTTTAACAAACAATTTCAACTCTATTTTTAATAACAAAGCTCTTTTCTTAAACCGTTTTCCAGTCTATTAGTATATACAAACCTTTACCTCACTCGGATGAGAAATCTAATTAAACGACTTAGTAAAACAAGTGGTATGAAACGCTTGCATTCACTTCGTCGGTTAATTCTTGGACTTGTTTGATTGAACCTCTTGTGACAATTTTATTAGTGAAGATTTATAGTTTGTTCGTAAATATTTAAGTTAAGCAAGTGGTTATGGGACATGAAGTTAAACTTCTATATTTACTAGCTTAGTGTAATTGACACTTCTCGTTGATCATGACGATCATTCTGATGATTTAGACTAGCAACTGTGCGATGTCTCTTGTTGCGAGGTTAGACTAGACACCACTTGTGTGATTCCACTCACACATACCTTTTTGCTTTTTGGTTAGTCTGGACCTTAATCTGTGTGATTCCATTCACACATGTGGGGTAGCTCCCCTTGGTCTTCGGACCGTCATGTGATAGGCCTCTTTCTCTTTTCTATGATTTCTGGACTTCTTGCATTGATTTCTAGAATTTATGTCATTGACTTGTTATGAGTACAAGTTTGGGGTATGATGCCCTTTCCGAATCTTTGAGAAGATTCTTGTGATATTGATTATCTCTTATTGATTGATCTTCTGTTGATCATTATTTACATACTTATAGTGGTATGTCATTATGGATGTTTATGTTTATGCCATATCTTTTATGTTATATCATGTCATCTGATATTTATAGCTAGACTGACCCGTTTATTATTTTCTTAAATAATACTCGGGTCAGACCGAGATGTTACAGGTGCTTCTGCTTGACTTCTTCCCAGGGATTCATCACTCTGACTTTTGGCTAACTGTTTAGATTAGCAGTTTTTGTTGTATACACTTGAGATATAGACTCATAGTTGTATTCTTTTGTATAGCACGTGTTGCTATTCTTTTGTATTATCGTGGATCTTACTGACCACTACTCTGATGTACACTTTCATGTGTTAGTTATATATTCATATCTTCTTCCGCCTTTGTGATATGGATATCTGTGACTGATTTGTGATATGATTATTTCTATGTTTGTTTTCGAAGATTATTTATAGCCACCGTGTGATAAGCAATTACATGGATGGTCGCTCCTCAACAGCCTTATTCTCCGTGCTAGTTGACAGCACTACTTCGGAGTGTTCTTGGCTAGTGTGGGTATCGAGGTGGGGCGTCACATTTTGCTTTACCTTTTTAAATCAAAATCATTTCATTCTAACAAGTTCATGCTAAACTATAAGTCTTTGTAACCGTAAAATCCGCTCTTCAATTTTTATAATGAGCCATATTTTTAACAGTTAAAAATATTAAATTAAATAAGAAATTTCAAAATAAAATTGGTAGAAATGGAAATTCAAGATGTATTAATGTGAAATTTTAATTAGGATCTAAATTATGATCTTAAATAAAATTACAAAATAATAAATTCTTACAAGATAACTTGTAATTAGTAAGTAATGTATAATTTTGTTGTATATAATGAATCTTATAACCGTGGTTGAATTACTGTAACAAGAAACTATTGTTATTATTAGAATTCATTTAAAATTTAATATTAAAGTTAATTGTAATAAAATTGATTGATAACTAGAAATTTTGAAAAAAAGATATTTTGCACTATAAAATCTTTGATTTTTAATAATAATATATACAATTCTACCTATGATTTACTTAAAGTTGGAAATGATTTACATAAACTGAAATGTTAATATTTTGTTATGTTGGTTTGCTTTGAGATTTTTATGGAATTCTTATCGCTGCATGGGACGCTATCGTATTGATTGGAGTTTTAAACTTTCAAACGAGATAGTTAACATAATAATACAAATTTGAAGTATAATAAAATATTTTTGATTTCGAATACTTAAAAATATTTATTTTAGCTATTGAACAATAATGAGAAATATAGATACTAAGGCATAGCGGTGTTGTATTTAACATCACAGCCTAGTGACAAGGTTATCATCTGTGGACTATGGCTTAATACCTTTTTATGTTCGATTTTGGAAAGAAAATTTATTTCAAAATGTAGTTCAAAGGATAATTATTATTATAAGAATTATATTATAAAATAAATTAAACATTTTTTAACTTAGTTAAGATATACAAAAGTTTATTTATTACAAAAGCAGGAGATATTTTAGTTAAAGTTAATTATGATATTAAATACCAAAAATTAATTATGATGAAAGCATAATTGTAATTTTTGGTAGTTAATAAAATCAAACGTAAGTTGTAATAAAAATGGAAGAACGATTAAATAATGATAAACAAATATTTTAGGTAAAATAAAATGAACGCTTCATTTGATTGCAAGTGTAATTTTATAAATGTTGTACAAACGTTGTGGAATCGAATAAAAACTTATCTTTATTAACAATTGTATATTTAACCATACATGTTCACGTATATCTATATTTCTATGTAATATATTATTAAAACTTGTAATTTGGAAAAAAAATTAATCAATGAGAATTTATTTTAGCTTAGTCCTTAAACCCTTTTGTGTGTATAGTATATGAATATAAAACATTTATGTTCATTTTTCATATTTATGGCATGTAACTGTGAAACATTATTTTTCTCTCTTCTTCAAATGTATTTTCGTTGAATAATTAATGTTGAGGCAATAACTTACACTTATGCATTGTGTATATATATAGTAGATATAAACCCTATATATACCCATGTGTATATATCAATCTTAACATTATTTGTTGCATTTACTATGTTAATAGTTATAAATTATCTTTCCCTCTTAATTTGGTGTAGAATCTAATAAATGCCTGTAGGATAGGAAATATGACTTTCTTTTTTATCATAATTAATACCATTAATCGAAAAGTTATGAATACCGCCTTCTTTATAGGAAAAGAAAGGGAAAGGGATTCCACATGTGTAAGTATAAATAAGAGTTATGAAAACATAAACAATCAAAATAAATCACTGGACTAATTAACGAAAGATATTAAAATAATTAAATGGGTATAACTTGAGTTATTTAGGGTTAGCGAAATTTATTGAGTGGATGTATGTTTTGATATCATCGAATTCCAAAGTTTTATTTCAATCTGCTGGTCCCTTGCTTTCCTTATCTATTATATACCAGCTATATTTCGTTCAATGTTTCCAATCACTAATTCTTTTGCCACCTCATTTTCTTTTCATTTCCTATTCCCCTTTCCTATAACATTTATTTCCATATTTATTACCTATTCACTCTCCGTATTGAAATCAAATGCTTTTGATACAATTCATATTCTTCCCGTTCGTTTTATATAATTCCTCCACATTGTATGCATTTTAAACAAGAATCTTTTATTTATTCACCCGTTCATTTCTTTCTTTTATCACTCCATTCATTCACCTTCGCATTTCATCTCTTGCTACATTCATGCTTACATTTTTCATTAACCTAGGTGTTTTCTTCATTTTCATGTTCTTTGTTTACATTCCCTAAAGCTAACATTGTGGCTCCATTTCATATATTTTTTTTCATTTTCTTTGTACGCGCCTGAAGCTTGTAGATCCATACCATTTTTTTTCCAAATCTCTACATGTTTTTATTTGGATGTGCTAAAATCGAAGGTGAGATTTTATAATTCACGACTTGTATATTTTCTTATGCAATTAAATTTAAATTATATTTTAATTGAATTGAATGTTAATTGAATGATTGCTATCTTATTTAGGTAATTAAATCAAAACTGAATTGAATAGAATTGAAATACATTTAGTCGAATTGCATATTAAATTGAATAATTGTTGCTAATTAAATTGAATTGTGTATTGGATTGAATTATGGCTGTTAATTAAATTGAATATCGCGTTGAATGAAATGAATTTAGTTGAATATAGCTGCCATACTTGGTAGTTAAATTGGCATTGAAATACTAAGTAGAAGTATATGAACTAGAGATTTAATAATTGGAATGTGGATTAGATTAAATTGATTGATATTTGGAAATTGACATTGAAATTAAATATTATCACCATTCGAACACCCAAAATGTGATATGTTGATTTGAACCTTTATGTTATGTGCGAGCCTATTGATTGTTATGATGGATTATGCTATGCTGATATTGTTTGATTATTGTTTTTGTTTTATTGTAATATGAAATTGTTATATATCGTTACTAGAATTGAATAACTAAACTAAGAAATAAAATGATATGAGATATACTTATGACATCAAATATGGATTGAAATGATATATACCTAGTAATTGAAATTATAAAATGCTTATTTGGCCTAGGATAAAATATTAAATAACGAGCATCGAACTTGTCTAAGTAAAGTTGTTGGTAATTTAACTAGGATTTATAAATTTTAAATTACAAAGTTGGACATTGAAGTTTAAGTGAATTTATTTGAATTGAATTATTTTCAAGGTTTGAAATTCGAAATTGAGTTTAAAGATACGATATTAATTGAAAGTAAGATTTGAAATTAAATTTTGTTATCTAATTGAAATTTAAATACATTTAGTAGAGTTATAGTACATTTGTGACTTTTGATTTACTTACATAAGGATATATAGTCCCGACTCGAGTGTATTGTTTTTTCTTTATGCTCGGGTCAGCCTGAGTTTTTAAGTGTATAGATGGAGATGTTTTTCTTGAAAATGAAGATGGTAGTTTGAAGATCCTATTTACTACTATTAGTTCGATGCAGTTTAGTATGTCTAACGATTGTATAACTCTAATGTAATGTAAATGGAAATCGCGTATATTATAAATAGTTTCATAAACTTTTTATTTTGATATTATATTTTATTCCTTTCGCTGTGTGAGATTCTGTGTTCTGTTCTGTTTCTTTTTATTGTTATTTCTTATTTAAACCCCATTGATAATTCGTTAGTTTTTAATGGTTTGAGTTGGAAATGTGTGTTTTATTGTCGATTTGAACAGTCTAAAATGGCGGGTCGTCATAATTTTTTTACCATTTCCATAAATTTAGTAAGTTATCTAAAATTTAAATGCTTCAATCATTTTGGAACATTTTATTTATTTAGGATCATAATATTCTCTCAAATTATAAAAAATGATAAACTTAACTTGTTAAATATACAAAAAAACATATATTCTAAGATCTTCTTTTATAAATAAAAGATTTTCACAAAAGCATTTTCAACCCATTATTATTACTTCATTCTCATTATCATTTTTAAAGTACGAAAAAATATATTTATGAAATACTTTCGAATACATACTCATTACTTAATCACAAAAGGAGTTCAAAAGTAGTGCCTTACAGACCTTTTAAAATTTTCTAGAAGTTCTACTATTAAAAGTGAAATACACATTAGGGTTAAGTGTGACAATGTGTATAAGACAATGTGTATAATAGACAAAATAAATGCTCTAAAACAATTATTGGAAAAAATAACTTTTCACTCATTTCTCTACTTTTACGTAACGTATTTCATTAAATTTGTCCGACTATTTTATTTAAAACCATAAACCAGCCTTTTTTCAAAAGTTTTGTTTAAAAACACCGTGCACATTGAAGGTACGAATAACAATGTGCATAAGAGACAATAAAGCTTTATAACAATTATTAAAATTTGTTTTTTTTCAAATTCTTTTAATCTCACTATTCAAACAAATTTTACGTAGTCTGTCTGATTATTTTATAAAAAAGCACAAGGTAACTTATTTGTCTTTATAAAATATCAAACATATATTATTTTGCATTTTCCAGGAAACATTTTTATAGTTTTACTACTTAAATTGGAGTAGACAATAACAATCTAATTACACTAGCCCACATATTCCTAACAATGCTTTAAGTACTCATGGTTATGTTCTTCTTTTTAAAGATGGTTAAACCAAGTTTATTTCCAAATATAGTACCTTATTTAAAAATGGAAATAATATGGATATACCCTTGAGTAAATATGATTTCTTGTAACTATTATCAATAGAGTTTCAATTTTAGCAGGGGAGTTTACCTTAAATTCGTAAAGTCTTCTTCCATGATCCATTTTTACGCTTTGTTGGCATTTTATGCTTATTATATAGGTCTCTTGGTACTAATCTTCTTCTTTCATCCTTAATTCCATAATTTACTTGCTCTTGTTTACAGGTTAAACCACAATAATTATAAAAACTTATTTTCCACTTTAACTTTTATAACCTTAACCCTCACTTGAACCCACAATCGTCAGCTACATAAGGGATGCGCCAACAGCTACCTTAAATGCTCACATATATAGGGTATTGTGTACCAATTCACATATCAGAAGATCATAATTAGCTCGCTAAGTCTTACTTGGTCGCTCCTGTATCCTAAAACTTGTTCTCATTCTCACTATCTGCATTTAGGAATTATTTTTTGTCTCCCCGCAGATAACATAGGCACCAATAGAAGAAATTTGTATGTTTGGATAAAATCTTTAATAATCTCTTTGAAAACTTTTATCTATATACACACACATATTTCCAAAATCCATTTTTGAAAACTTTTTAGAAACATTTTGAAAAACCTCTTGAAAAACCATTTTCTTTTTCAAAAACACTTTCAAGTGCATTTTCTCAATATGTACCTAAATCGTAGGGAACTGTAAACCTACAACCGATACCAAATGTAATAACCTGTAATTTTTCGGCATGAATCGCGCCGAGAAAATATGATTTTTTGGGATTTCGAAAGATTTCAAAGCATAATTATAGAGATATAGTTCCAAGATATTCTACACTCTCAGATCTCATAGTGGAAGAAATTAATATGTAAATACAGAAAAATAGTCATTTCATAAAAATAGCCTCCAAAACACTTGATTTACGAAATACATTGTTTACAAAAATTACAATATAAGTTTACAGACTTCTAATACAATTAAGTAACTATAAGAGAACAACAAAAAATATTACAACTCCTGTCATCCTGTGGTGGTGGAAAAATGAAAATAAGGGGGTGTATCAAGCAAAAGTATGGTGAATGAGAACAAGACTAACAAGATGATTAAGTGCAATTAATTTTAATTCTACTCTAAGTGGTACAGAGTGCATATATTGTGTCCGTGCATTCCTAAGGTCGCATACCTAAGGATATTTATCTAATAATAAGGGTCCACCTGCAAATCAAACCTCACTCGAACGATCGGCAAATTAGGGACCTACTATTTCGTTCTAGCTCACACTATGCTTGGAGAGGAAGAACATGAAATGCAAACTCCCAAAGTTACTCATTGTATGCACCCGTGCTCCTTCCCGTTATCATCCTCTTACGTACCACTTCGGAGTCATCGAGCTTGCACTCCAATTAGCACTGGACCCCACCTAGCTTTATTTCGATCCGTAGCTTCTTATCATCCTAGCTAGAACTCACTTGTGCCATGCTTGCGCTAGAAGAACATGCATCACATGGATCTTTTGTTAGGACCGGACTCTCAGAGATGCCCTTAGCCAGTGCTACATCCACCCGATTGTAACACCCTAAGTCTAATGAAAAATAAATCTCCTATCTTTCAACAACTCTCCGCGTCCTACTTATGACACAGAAATGCAAACTGAATTCGCACCAACAACCCTAATAGGAAACTCGTTTCCTTATCATCTCTCTAGCACCTAACCGGGTCCACAAACAATTCATACCGTGCATGCGATTTTTATATTATTAACATTAATTTAATTTAATTTTATTCCCTTAATCATGTCATTAATTTATGATACAATTAGCTATAATGATTAAACTTGATTATCCATTTACCCTAATTCGCATTTTTAATTCATCAATTTTAAAATCAATTTAGGGGTTCAATTTGGGATTTCATACTTTAACATGTCCAAATTAATGATTCAAACATCAAATTCTAATTAATATAAAAAAATTTACAATTTTCCAATTTAATTTAATTAAACATTTAACTAAATTTTCTTGGCAATCTAATCGTTTAAAATATATTTAAATTTAATTCAAATAATCAACTTATCAGATCTATGCCCAGTCACCTTAGTCCTAAGCTCCAGATTTGAGAAAACTGGTCTCCAATCGATGTTTCCCCTAGATCTTTTAGGCCTCTTCTTTAATTGCTCACGCTCTTCTTTACCTTGCTCCTAGATTTGATTTTAATTTGGGTTTAATTGAGGTTTTAATTTTTGATTTAAAAATTGGGGATGAAATTAGGGTTTCAGGTCAGATTTTTGTGGAGTCTTATTATTGATGTCTAACATTAGAGATTTGGTTAATGTCTAATTTATAGGAGAACTCAACTCATGCCAACCATCAGATCAACAGTGGAGCCAATCTCAACCTTTCATCCTTTACTTAGCCCGTATGCTCTAAATCTCATCCATCTAAACGAAGCGACAAGGAAATCTAACCACTCGATTTATACAAGGTTGGGTTGACCGTTTATGGGCTAGTCGACCGTAATTGGTCGACCTGACCCCTAGTTTTTTTTTCCAAAATTTCTGTTTTAGTTTTTCGTTTAATCTTCGGACGCTCATACCTTTCTCATGGATTATAAAATGACGTACAAAAATCGTCCAAAAATTGCTTCGGACACAACAATATAAGTCTTGTAGCAGAATTTGGATGTTTGTGGAAAATTTTCTTTTAAGTTTATTGTTAACTTTTATTTATATTTTCTTATTTATTACGGAAAATTCCTGAGGAATTACAAGAAGCATCAAAAGAAAAACAGTATTTAATAGATAATCATCTACTTAGAGGTAGGTGTCATGGCCAATTTTAGTCAACTAAGAGTCAAAATCTTTTACCAAAGTAGCATGCTTAATAATTAAATTTAGTTATTGAATCAAGGAAATTTTATTATAGACTAATCAAGTTGAATGTTAATAATATTAGAATTTTGACCAATGCCAAATTTCATATATCTAATGTTGTACAGTAATGACGAAGAAAACATGTATAAATAATTATTACTAAAAGATACCGCTTAAGACTATGTAAATTGGATTTACCTATAAGATCTATAAGTGATTAGTTCAGCCAAACTTTATACCACTGGCTAAGGTGACGTGTGAACATTAATAGTTGAATTGTTCAATTATTAGTTATTGACTGAATTCACACATGCGAGTTGCATTACCGAATCTATTCAGTCTTCGAAATACCATCCAATTTTAGTTTATAATAGTTATAAATTAATTAAATAATCTTATATTCACATAAATATTAATTATGAGGGGAATATTTAGTAATAAGGTAGTTCCTAGAAATGTTTTGGATGGCATTAGTAATTAAGCGGGTGCATATATAGAAGATATATATTTGCGTATCGATATACAATATCGATGTACATTTATTTGATTTAAATGGAATTAATTAATGGATGGGCTTTGAGTATTATTTGGTTCATTAAGGATCATACCATGGCACCAAAAGGAGAGGGGATAGAGTGGGTTTAGTGTTGATTTGGTAAGAGAGAATTGTCAAGATATTTTCACCAGCTCTCTCTATAAAAGAAAGACTAACCACTACTTTTGTAATTCTTCTTTTTGCTTCTCTCCCCTTTATTCTTAGCCACATACTATAATCGCTAACCAGATAGTCGATCGCCTATTCAACTATACCAAATACATACACTCTAGTGGTGATCGCTAAAGCTAGCAACTTTGGTATTGATCTTGGAGGTTGTTTAGATCAAGGCATGTAACAACCTAGAGTTTTGTAATTTGATTTTGAATATTTAATTAATTTTAAATATTGAAATAATTGGTTTTCGAAGATTAATAACTTGAATTCAAATATGGGGATTATTTAAATATTTGAATTATGAATTAAATGTTAATTAAATGGATTTAATACCTTTATTTAACTCCTTTAAATTAATAAATAATAATGGTTGATCCTTTTTGTAATTTTGTTCGCAACAATAAATAATTTGAATAAATAACAAGGGAATCAACCGTTAATAAAATAATTCATTTTAATAACATATTTTATTTTTATTTATTTGATTTTTCATAATTATTAATTTAGAAAATATTTAAAATTTCTTTTGACATATTTTACGGCAACCGATGGTATTTTTGAAATTTCATAAAATTAAATAATATGCCTATTTTATTATCGATTTGAGATCGTGTCAGATTTTGGTGCATGATCGTGTTTTCATTTTTGTCGATCATAGATCATATGCGAACGGATTATTGTGTAGTGGATTATCACAAATATTTCTTTTCATAACCTTTTAAAATCAAATCAAATTTAGAAAATTTAAATTAATGGTGACTCAATTTTGTTTGATACCTTGCTTGGAAAAATTATTTGTTATTGATGGTTGCTTGGAGACCTTGTTTTAACCTATAAATAAAGTAAAGCATGATGTTTTGATTATAAGGAAGGATAAAGGAAGAATCAACACTTAAATCTCATTTTCCACTTTCATTCCTCTTTCACCCTTCTTTTCTTATTTCTAGTTAATAAAAATAATGGCCTCTTCCATTTAAAAATTAAAATCAAAAGATTTATTCAATGAGAAATTGTAAAATCAAGTCTGTTGAGTTTGTTTAAATGAGGGCTTTAATCTGTACACGTTTGGTTGGAAGCAGTCATGTTTTGGTCGAGGTTGGGTTTAGGGCCGCCGATTAGGATTTACGTAACAACCAAAAATTCTTATCATTCAATTTTAAATGTTTGGTTAATTGTAAATATTTAAAACAATTGAATTTTAGAATTTAATAACTTATAATTCAAATATAATGAATAATCAAATATCTGAATTATGAATTAAATGTTAATTAAATGGATTTGATAATTTTGTTTAACTCCTTTTAATTAATAAATAATATTGGTGAATTCAATTTGTAAATTTATTTACAAATATAAATAGATCGGATAAATGTCGATAATTAAATATAAAACGATATTTAAATCTGGGAAATTGTCATTCTGGGGCAGTTTCAGATTTTGCCTAAACTAGTTTCATTGGAACCGTAATAATGAATTATATCATGTCGTCGAATTTCAGGACGATCAAACATAACATTTGGTCGTGCGAGGTCGAAATGCGTTGAAATTAATATCGAAAATTTAATAAAATAACTAGGTCTAAAAAGCTATCTCCTGCATTCGACCAAATTAGGTCTTGAAACAAGTTTCATTGCAATCAGAATAAGGGTATAACATATAGAATGCCAGGCGGCATGCCTCATTTGGAGTTTGAGATTTGGGTATGTTTTGTTGAATATTTTAAAATTTAATAATATATAAATTTCTTGTATTCAACTGTACTTTCCATATACCCTTTCATTTCCAGGCCATACCACACGTTTTGAGCCATACTTGTGCGTGCAACCATTTCCCCTATTTATATTAGCCTGGTATTTAGAAAAGTGGATTTTCTAAATTTCTAAGTTCAAATCCAATAATATGAACAAATAAAAATCTAAAAACAAATTCTATAACTCATGATTCAAGGAGATCTTCATGCTAATATGCTTCATGAAGGGTGTGGCTTGGGTCCTTTAAGTTCGAAACTGGTGGCATATGGGTTTTGGAGACTAGGTTAGGGAAATCGGTTCGGTGTGGTGCTCGATTGGAGGTTTGGAGATTGTATTTGGGTTTATAGCATC
Source organism: Allium cepa (assembly GCA_030765085.1). Taxonomy (NCBI): domain Eukaryota; kingdom Viridiplantae; phylum Streptophyta; class Magnoliopsida; order Asparagales; family Amaryllidaceae; genus Allium; species Allium cepa. The sequence continues at coordinate 843,859,157 of CM060928.1, read as the reverse complement.
ATTTGGCATCTTGGGATGGAGTTTGGTAAGGGGTGGCTCGACCTAGCGTGGTGCAACGTACATACGATTTGGGTTGATGATGAGCAGCTCATAAATGCTTGGGAGGCTCTGGAGGTGTCGAGTTGGGGGTATGCCAGTGGAAATCGCCGAGAGAAGTCCATTGGCAAAGATAAATTTAAATTTCATGAAGCAAATCTTTGTATCACTATGCAATCATGCACGGCCATGTTCGTGATACCCACTGTGCACTTCATTTTTAATTTGGGAAGATGGAAGAAAGGAACCAAGGTAAACTTGTAAATATTGTTAGGTTGTTTAATTTTGAATTTAAAGTTATCGATAACTTATAAAATTCATATCTCACTTATATAAGATCAGATTCGAACGTCGTTTTTTGCATTGCACTCATGTCACCGATATCTATATGATGGAAATGGTTTGGATGGATTTAGAGTAAGTGAAAATTTAGGCTAAAATCAGACGACCGTTCGGTTTTAGTCCAAAATTAGGACGTGTCGCAGAAAACAAAAATAACTATGAGTTTAACTCACGTTAAATTATAATATCTCACATAATGATATTATAATTGTTATTGATTGTTTCGATATTAGTTAAATTGTTTGATTGCTTGTTTGGTTGAATTTCCGTTTGGAAAATGGATGACATATTAAATTGATCGTTATAAATCCATATGATTATATATTATCCATAACCATTGTTTTGCAGAGAAAATCTGTAGAGAGACCCAATGGAGGTTTCTCGTGAATAACTAGTTATTTACATCCTTATGCTATTATATTAATGGTTAACTAAAAATAAGTCCTGGTGTTCTATTTAATTTGTTAAGTGCCGTTATAGCAGTTCGCAAAATATCGTCATGTATTAAAATTTCATCCCCAAAACCCTATCATATGAACTTGAGCTTGTGTTTCCGCTAAAAGGAATATTGAAAATTTGTTAATCATTTTCGTTAATGATAATTTAAAGTAATTAAATCATTTTAACTAATGATTTTGAAAATAATTAACCAATTTAATTCATGGTGTTTTAAAATTGGTTTATATTTAAATTAATTAATAATTTTCGCTAATGATGTTTATACTTAAGTAATCATTTTAATGAATGATTATTTGAGTTTAATTAATTGATTATTTTAATTAATAGTAATGGAATTTAGTTAATTAATTAATTATTGAAATTAATAATCATTTTAATTAATGATATTTAAAAGTAAAAAATCATTCTAAGTAATGATATTTGAATTTAAGTAATCATTTTAGTTAATGATTGTTTTAAATTTAATTAATTATTTTAATTGATGATATTTGGAATTTAGTTAAATTATTTTAATCAGTGAGCTTTTATACTTAAATAAATCATTTTAACAAATGATGTTTTAAATCAATCATTTTAGCTAAGAAGTTTTGAATTTAATTAATCAAATTAATTTATGATTATTTTAAATTTAATTAATTGTTTTAGTTAATGGGATTTAGAATTACTTATCATTTTAATAATTGCTGTTTGAGATGACTTATTCGTCTTAACTAATGATTATTTGTATTTAATTAACCCTTGTAATTAATGATATTTAAACTTAATTAACCGATTTAATAAAAGTGATTAAGTAAATTATCTAATATAATAAAATGCTTTAATTAGATGATTTAAAGTTAATAAACTGACTTAATAAAGACTTTAAAGTTAATATACCAATGTTACGAAAGTGGTTTGGAAATAATTGTCTATTTTATTGAAGATAATGGATTTGTTTACTTAAAAGAAATTTTAAATATGATTAATAATCTTTCGGAATAATTAATATTGTTTAAAGTTATAAAAAGGAATTGAAACTCGATTATTGGGATGTTAAGTTAAATAATCTTCTGGGTGTTCGTTCTGAAGTTGTTTTAGGCCTTCGGGGTCATGCATTTGGAAAGATTTTTCTCTTAAAGTTTCAACAGTTAGCAACTAAATCTATAATTTTTTTACCAATGTGGTAATATGGAAATCAAGCATAAGTTTAGTTTTTAAAAGTAAAGATTCGATTTCAGTTATGGAAAAATAGTTCCGTAATCGATATCGCTTATATAGAAAGGATTTGGTCATGCATTTAACGCTAAGCATTGAGGCAAGAACTCATTTCTATCTCGAAGGTTAAAAATGTCATCAAGGTGACGCCTAGAGGTAAAACTACCTCAACTTGCCCAGCTTCATTTTCAATCGGGAGATAGGACTTTTCTAGAATCAACGAGTAGTGGTAAATACATGAAATTTGATTTCTATATACGATCATTTTAATTATCCCCAATAGTTGATTTATTAATTATCGAATTTGGCTTTCTTCACATAGTATCGTCACCTTAAAAAGGATTTTCTACTCAATCGAGCTTTGTTATACTTTATCAGAAATGACTAAACCAAAAGCGCGAGAGAGGGCAGAGCTATTGGGGTTACTCCCATCAAAAGGGTATTTTCATATCTCATCTATTTTGGATTCGGTTATGCACTTAGTTGTTGAAATATTCGGATTCTTGGTAAGGTATGGTGGAGTCCGGATGGAGGTTTCTAAGAAGTGTGACAGAGTAAATGAGCTTCTTACAAGTATATTACTATAAGTATACTTCAAGTGGGGTGCACCTTCTTAGTCATTTGTTGAAAATTTTCCTTTCCTTATTTGATTCGTATCCCTGAATCTGTTTTATCTTTAAATTTCCATGAGTAGAGCCAACTCCTCATCACAACATTTAAATATTGATTTAGTCCATTCTATCAAAGTTGGACTGTTACCATATTCTATCCATTCTATCAAGTTGGCTGTTACCTTATTCTGTCCATTCTATTAAGTTTGGATTGTTACCTTATTTAGTCTATCTTATCAAGTTGGATTGTTTCCCTTATTCTATCCATATCGTCCAGTTTGGATTTTACTCGGTTTATTTTCATTCTTTCAAGTCTGATTTAATATTATTTATGCTCAGTCATGTTTTGATTTTTCTTGATATTTATTTTTTCTCTTGCCTGTATGGATGTTATTCTTGACAGGTAAAAACCCGTTCCTCGATAGCAGCATAGTCTCATAGATTTATATATGTTCTCCATTATTCGAGTTATCTCATGCTGGTACTTCCAAACTAATCCAGGTGTTATTTATTTATAATGCTCAAGTCAAACCGAGTATTTCCTAGGTTGTCCATGGAGTTATGAAGGTCTTGAAGGGGAACTAAAGAGTCACCGATCGTAGAATTTTAATTTTCCGTTGTACTATATGGTATACCTATTGGCATTTGTAAGGTCAAGATTTTATAACTCTCCAGTTGATAAGGTTTTTTGTCTTTACTCTGATATATTCTGTATGTTTGGAGTGACAGTTTCAACTGTACTTGTTATATTATATGTTATCAATTCCGCTGTGAGATTCTATTTTATCTACGCTCTGCTCTTTTCTTTTTTATTTATCCTAACAATATGCTCTTTTGTTGATTGGATGTGCGACATTGAAACACAGTGGTAATGTTCGGTATCGACTTTCGATGGTCAAGAAGGCAGATCATTACGGTATGGTACCAGAGCGCGAGGTTAAGCGAGAACCTTGGCATTGGTAGGGTTCGGCACATTAGAGGTAGGGTAAGCGACACCCTAGAATGAGTTTGAGAGTATTATATATACAAGCGTATTTGTTAATGTTATAAAAACGTATTATTTTAATTGGTCTATTGATTTTTATGAATTCTGGTCAAGACGTGGAGTGCCATGGTATCTATAAGATGTGGGACGCCATAGTATCGATAGGGGTTTCTAAACAATTGAACAAGGCCAACGGGCATTGTAATGACCCGCCCTTCATTCCATAGAAAGACGCATCATTAAGAAGAAAGAAAGGGATAGAAAAGAGTAAAGAGAGAAAAGAAAGAATCAAACAACATCAGAATCTCACAGCGGAATGAATAAATTATATTATATCATATAAGATATTACATAGTATCATATACATCAGCGTTATACAGTTAATACAACACAAACTAGGCAGTTATAAACATCTGTCTACTTATTACAACTCAAGTACATCTCAAAAACAGATACAATGGTACACAGCGGAACCACTACATATCTACACGCTGAAGCCTTCTGCTCCATTTCTCCTGCAAAACTCATTAAAGCTATCCTGAATCCCTTGGCTACTCATAAAAATTTGAGTACCCAAGAGTTTGATAAAACAGAAAATAAACTCCGGGTCAGACATGAGTCTGGTGTGAGTAAATGGGTTAAAGTTGCTTAACTTTGAAAATCCTTTGAGAACAATAGGTATCACATAAGACTCCCCACAAATAAACATGGGTAAGTTTTTACCTTACGCTAACCAAAACATTTGATAGGAAATCCAGTGATATTATAATAGGGTCTAGGGTTTCCAAGTAAATAGAAAATAGCCGAAATTGTTACATTCATTAAATTCGAGCTACTAGCCACAAAAGTGGGTAGTACAATCAAAACCGTAAAGGGCACGTAGGAAGAATGGGTTTCCATCAATGGCAGGGCTACTGGGGTACCTCCCGTCATAGTATGGGGCCTAGATCACCGTATCGAGGATCCACCCTAAACTCCGCGCAACACAAGGCCTGAACCAGCCATTACTGGATAGTCCTGAACAAGACAGCCCCGCAGATGGCCGTTGCCAACTGCCCACACAGCCGAATAAAAAGGGACCAGATAGGAGTAAATATCGTCCTACTTAGGTGCTACCCACTTAGCCTTGCTGCACCTCCCCTATTTTAGCCATTCCCGTTTGATGAGGCTTGAGGCTACGATTACCTTTATAGAACACATCTATCTTAGAATGCTCATCGTCCACCTGACGATGTCCTGAAAGCATTCAATCCATACAAGTTCGTTCCAGGTTCGAACGAAACCGAAGGCACTATCTCGCTACACTCATTTTGGAATCACCCTCAGAGTTAATGAAAATAGCCCTTGCATTCTAAATCTTCATCTCGAATCTGAAAGTACTACCCCGTTAAACTCGTATTGGAATCACCCTCAGAGTTTTAACGATTAATTTGGATAGATGTGGTTTTCGGAATTCCAAATTTGGAAACCCGATCCCAGTCTCACCGAAATCCAAACGCCATCTAAATGTCCAAGTGATTTTAGTTGAAAAATTAATTCAATTTAAAACATTGAATTCACATAGCATCAATCACAGATAAATATCACACATTTATCATATCAATAATCAATATCATATCATAGCACATCACAGGTTATTTTTTCTATAAGCATCAACCAAATCCAGACATTCCACTCAATCAATCATCCACAAACAGGAAACATTAATCCAAATTATAATTAATTTAATCATCTTAAATTAAATTAATTACTTGAGAATTAATCACATAATCCTGCTTAACTCAATCATTAATTAATTAATTACAAACCATTTAATTAATTAATCAACATTTAATCACTTTATAAACCAATTAATTAATCCTTAGTTATAGACTAATTATCCTTCAATTATTCTCTTAAATTAATCACACTTGATTAATTATTCCTTAATTACGCTGAGTAAGTAACCTTTAAATTGATCACAAAAATTACTTATTCTTCAATCACTTAGTAATTAACCTTAATTACTTCCATTAATTAATTATAATAATTACGTTAATCCTTTATTAATTACATTAATTAATTATATCATAATCACTTCATTGATTAATTATCTTATAATTAATCTCATTATTAATCAATTAAACTTTTAATTACTATCATTAATTGCATTAATTAATGATCCTCTAATTACTTTCATTAATTAATTATTATTTTATTACCTTTGTTTTTAATTTTTAACTTAATTACATTTATTAACCAACCCTAATTAATCATAGTCAGTAATTAACTTCCCTTAATTACTTCATCAATTAAACCAACTCCTTGATTAATTATATTAATTAATCCTTTAATTACACTGAGTAATTATCACATAGTTACTTCCCTCAAGTAATTATCCTTTAATTACTATCCATCAAGTAATTTCCCCTTCAATTAATTACAACCAGTAATTATTCATTAATTACTTCACTAAGTAATTATACTCCATTAATTACATTAAGTAATTATACTTAACCCCATCATTAAGTAATTCTCTTTAATTAATTAAAATTAATTAATTAATTATAATTAACCACATTAACTTAATTAATTACACTGGGTAATCAATTAATTTAATTACTTCATAAGTAATTACTCTAATAATCTTCTTAACATTGTAATTAATCTCTTAATTACGTATTACTGAATTATTCTTAATTGATTAACCTTGATTAATCATTTCTTAATTAAGTAATTAATTACACTTAATTAATTCCATAAATTAATTTGTCTAAATTTAATTACTTGAATTAATCATTTTAGTTAATTAAGTAATTATACTTTATTAACTTTTGTAAATAAAACTTGATTTAAATTAAGATAAAACATTGATTACATTAAACTCTTGCATTCCATTTTAAATTAAATTAAACTTAAAGTTTGAATTTTATTTATTTAAAATCATCATCTTTTAACTTATTAAGTTAGATAACTTTTTACCTTAATCACATTCCAATTTCAACAATTATTTTTGATTTGGAAACACTTATGGATTAATTACAAAGTTTTGTTTAAATTATAGTATTTTTATAAATCAAAACCATTTTTAAAACAAAATTTAAAAACTTAAAACCCATACTTTTAAAATTTAAATTTATTTAAAACATCATTTTCTAACTTAAAACATTTTATACATTTAAAACTGTTTAAACCTTTTCTTAAAAAAAAATTTGGTTTGCTTTTATACTTATACCTTTTCTTATGCTTTGAACATATTCATATTACATACCTTCAAAATATGTTGATTCTTTGTTTTAAAACCCAATAATAAAATCATTTAAGTAATATCACTTTGCTTTACTAATTTATAATCAAGTCAAAACAGATGAACAAGAGGAAGGAACCCGAGCCTATCAGGTAAGCTCGAACAAACACAAACATCAAGCCATCTCCTTCAAGTCACTATCGAACCCAACTCAAAATCAAACCCGAGCCCAAAACTGTCATCCCCAAACTCAAACCCAGATGCACGCGATGCTACCGTGCACGTGCACGGCAACTCAGCTCCCCTCTGATCATCGTTCAGGCCTTCAACAAGTCGATGTCGAACTCGACATCACCCTCAACCACCTAAAAACGAAGATCATGTCGAAAAACGAAAATGCACAATCAGGTCGAAACCTGGATTTCCACGATCATTGAAAATTCTGAATCGTCGACGGTCCCATCGTCGAGAATCTTCGCCATCCTCACCGTAGCTCACACTCAACCTCCAGCTCCTACGGCATGTCTCGCGATCGCCTCTGATCACGTCACGACATCGCGAATCCCTTCTAAAACTCGACGACACAAACGGGAACAACAACCCTACTCTTCCCCTCTCCGACCACCACGGCAAATTGAAAATTCCAACCCTATTTTTCCAGTGACCACCGACTTCCCAACCACCTTCAGGCCAAACCTCGATCCACCAAACATCGCCGATCAAAGGCAGTTGACAAAAATTCTAAATTTGATAAGAACTCAAATTCTCGGCCAATACTAAATGAAAATTTATCAAATTCATTTTAAATTCATGATTCAATAACATGAATTGGACTATATAAATCAAAGATAAAATTGTTGACACTGATTTTTAACAAAAACTTGGTTTTTACTGTAATCCTAACATTTACAGTCTATTTACTAAATATAATTACCTTAAATTATTTTTAAAAACAAGATCATACTTTTATTCACATTTTATTTTCAGAATTCAAAGTCTAATGTTGAGTGCTCAAGAAGATAGGAATTAATTTGTTGTTAATCTTGCAACAGACATTTATAGAGAGTATAAAACATGCACATACAAACATGCATCCAAATTTGTACAACACAAACCATATTCCAGATGAAAAATCTAAGCAACAAACATGTTTATAGCATCATCACACAGATAAATCAACTTCAAAAGATTTGTTTTTAAAATGTTTACTCACCTTCATTTTAAAAAGCAGAGAGCGCTGTTTCTTTCCAGACAGCTGAAATTGATTTGCATTTTGACCTGTTTTTTTTTTGAATTTGCTGAGTTTGCTTTCAGTTTTGATTAATGAAGTTGAACTTGCTGTTTTGTTAGTTGAATCTGCTGAGTTGAGTTTGCAATTAATCATTGTTGTTGAATTAACTTGCTGTTGTAGAAAACTTTGATTACAGGCTTTGGATTTTGAAGTTGAAACCTTGCTACAGATTTTTGAACCGATTTAAATTTTGATTTGGAAACTTCTTTAAAAATCTGATTTCAGTTCCGTTAAAAGATAAGAAAGATTTGAACTAAAATGAATTGCCAAGTTTTTCTCTAAATAAATTTTTAATACATGTTTTCAAAAAACAAATGCCACTTGTTACTTAAGATTATTAAAATGCTTACAAGTGTTTTTTCATGGTTTAAATGTTTTACACATGTAAGAAACAAGTAATTTTATTTTAACACCTATTTAAATCTTTATTTATATTTTACAAGTGTTAAAATTTATTTCTAAATTTATTTCTTATTTCTACAAATGTTTTAAAATTTCATTTAAATTGATTACTTATTTATATTAACATGTTTTGAATGTTTATTCTCATTTTAGCTTTCAATGTTTACATATATAAATTAATTTTATGCAATTACATTCTTTTATGTTTTATAAAAAATATATTTCTCAAAGCTAAGTTTTAAAAGAAAGAAAAATTAAAAAGAAAAGGATATTAAATTAAATCTTATTTTAAAGTTTCAAACTAAAAATATTGTTCTTTAATATATATGAACTAAATTTATTTCAAAAACCAATTTTTAAAAGAAAACTAATTAAACTTTTATTATAATATACTATCTTAAGCTATTATATTTTTAAATAAAATAAATATTTACTTTTAATTACTTTTTTGAAAATAAGATAATTTTTAAATAAGCTATTGAAAAGTTTCTATATTAAATTCAATCAAATCCTTCCAATTCACAATATATACATATATATATATATATATATATATATATATCATAAATTTGAAAACATTTTTTTATTAAATTTAACTTAAAACTAAAATCAAACTCCCTATTTACAATGTATACACTCATATATTCATTATAAATAGAATATATTTTTAATTAGCTTAGAAAGATAATTTTTTATCATTTAAATACTTTTAACTTTAAAAAGAATAAAATTTCCAAATTAAATTATTATCATTATTATAAATTTTGAAAGGATAACATTTGTCAAATTAAATAATTATTAGTTTTTGAAAAGATAATTAGATTATTAAATCAATATTACATATTTTAAAATAATTATTAATGGAAATTATTAAATAAATATTGCCTAAATTTCCGGGACATCACATTCCTCTCCCTTAAAAGAATTTTGTCCCCGAAATTTCAAAGCAAAGATAATTTAATAATCCCATACAGATTTTAATTTTAAAATAGCAAGCAAATGCTATCAACAATATACTAGCAACCATAACTACCAGTTTAAACAAACAATTCTAACTATTCAGACAAAATTCCGGATAGATCTTCCTAATAATATCTAGGGTTTCGCAGGTACAGATACTAGAATACTCGCTGTACAGAATCTAAACTAGCTACACCACTCAGATCTAGAGCTCCTATATATCTAGATCTACAAATCTAAATAGGATATCAAACCACAGATAAGTCCTCATCAACATCCAAATCTCCCTAGAACTGCTGGTCCTAAAACCAGTAATAGATCATACACATACTCCCTTAGAGATACGTGAAATAGTAACGAATTCCAGCCATCCGAGCTGGCAATTCAATCCTGTAGATCAAACACTTAACTTTAAGAGCATACGGAAAGATCCAATACTCTTCTGAGCTAGCTTCCAGACTTACCCAATCTTATCGCTGTTACGATCGGAGAAAACTTATCCAAAATTTAATCTCCGACTTCGAATTCTCAATTCCCTTGTCTCTTATCCACAAATCTCTCATATCGATCGTGGGCTGCCTTCAACCTTCTAGATCAGTCCAAACTTCGTAGATTCCTCTCAGATCAAAACCGGATCAAGAACAAGATGATCTCCCGATCTTACTCAACAAGATGGTTTTCCCAAGATCCATAAAAATCCACCACACAAACTCTACTATACAAACATAAGAAGACTTCAAACATACTTCTCCAATTCGGAAAACAGAATAGATGCATAAGACAACCAAGCCTTCAAATTCCGAATGAACTTCCTATCGAAGCCTTCTGATCCAAGTCAAACACAATTTCGAGAAATCTGAGGTTGCTTCTATTCTGGAATAGCTGCCACCTTGCTTCTGCTGCACAACTCTGATTTGAAGAATATGAGAATACTGTTGATGAACACAAGCGTAGACTTGATCAACTCTTCCCGGAAGCATGTTCATCAAATTCCATAAAATCTTAATGACCTATCCCATTCGGTCACAAACAGCAAAAATCCAGTCAGAAAACAAGATCCGATCAATCCCGACTGCTTAACCAGACCTCTCTCTAGGAGCCCTCCTACTAGGCTGAACTACCGGTAAAGCCCAAGAACCAAGTCGATACAGAACTCAATCTCCCGATGCAGATGCAAATCTTGACTTCCTCGATGTTATCCGAAAAATCTCAAACCACTTCGATAGTTCAAACATCCTCTAGAGATGCTTCAATCCAAAGCAAAAGATTACTAAGAGAACTTTCGAACCATCGCAAGGCACTTTTGCGATGCTACCCAGTTCAGGTTCCAAAGAAACCATTCTCTCTTAACTAATCAGAACATCTTAAGCCTTCCTAACCAAAAGAAGAAACCGATGGTCCAACCAAATCACAACATCAAACCCTACCGAGCTTCCAGAATAAGTAGGCAAGCCCTCACCATCTGCCCGACCTACTGAAAGAAGAATCACAAAGACTCCTGAACCATCGAAGAAACAGACCACACTACTGCTTCCAGACTTTACCTCAAGAACCCTACCAAACCAAGAGACCTTCTTGACAGCACACTCAACATCTCCGAGCTGCCACTGCTGCCAAAGACTTCCTTATCCAAAAGCTCATTGAATCACAAAGCTATATCAACCAATTCACAAAAGAGTCTTCAAGAAAGATATATATCTCTCAAGAAACTCGAGATTCAAACCAACCACAAACACATTGTCAAACTGAGTCTCAAACTCCAATACAGACAAGATTCCTTCCTACGGCTACCAAGATACCATCACTTGCTTTAGCACTTCCGATGGATCCAAACTCTAGAAAATTCACTCACGTGAGCGGAACCAGGCTTACACTTCAAAGATGGACTCCAAACCTTGAAAAGGTTTCCTTCAGAGATTGGTGAAATCCTAACACTATACTGCAAAGCTTACTCAAGATGCCCAATATTGCCTTGGAAGATACTCTTCCAATCACTATTACTCAGACTTCTACCATGGGTAGTCGTGTTACACACACCACTACCTCTAGAATTATATTGGAAAACCCGAACAGGTAACCCAACAAATATGTAGGTATATAGGGGTGTATATATATAAATATATAAAAATAAAAGTACGCTCTCTCAGAAAGAAATCACTCCAAAGCCTACGGATTCACTCAACCTAACGCTCTGATACCACAACGTAACGATCCGCCTTTCATTCCATAGAAAGATGCATCATTAAGAATAAAGAAAGGGATAGAAAAGAGAAAAGAGAGAAATGAAAGAATCAAACAACATCAGAATCTCACAGCGGAACTGTAACAACCTACCCTTTTGGACTATTTAAATCGACAATAAACCACACATGTCAACTAAAATCATTCAAAAGGTAAGACTGTTAATGGGGTAAATAAGAAAATAATAGAAAAGAAGGAAAGATAAAACACAGAATCTCACAGCGGAATGACAAAATATAAAAATCAAATAAACGGTTCATGAAGCTGTTTTACAAATAACATTTAATTACACCTTTACAATACAAATCAGAGTTATACATACAGTAGAAATAAATAAATAATGCAGCGGAACACACGATGTAGTGGAATAATTAATAATAAATAGTAGACTCGTCTCTGTCTTCATCCTCTAAAATATAATGGTCTTCAATACACTAAAAAAGCTCAGACTGACCCGAGCGTAATAAAAAGACAAAACACTCGAGTCAGGACTAAAAGATCTTATGTAAGTCAAATCAAAATAAGTAGAATAGAAATATTACTATAATGGATTCAGAGATGTATAACAGGAATTTCATCTCCTATCAAGTGTACAATGTGGATTTAATTATTTAAAAGATTTCAAACGATTCAAAAATACCAATCTTAATCATTTTAATTAAAATAGATCCGAATTTTAAATTTAAAACTTAAATCTTTCAAATAATTCAATTCTAATAAATAATCCAAATTAAAGAAATTACACGGTTATATGTCATTTCAACCAGTATCCAAATCAATGGAAACCGCTCGAGTTATCATTTCAATCCATAGTGGTAACAAAGATATATACATAAATAAACATCCAATCATCCAAAATGACAACCAATAACATCCATCACAATCCAACATCCACATCAGCCAATAAATCACAACAATCAATTGATTATCATTATCAGGTGTATAACTTGCAATTTATATTCATTATTAAATAAATGGCAAATTCAATTCAATATAAATTCAAATTTAACTTAAATGACAATCTAATAATACCAAAAGCAATTAATAAATTTCTAATCACATTATAAATTTAATTTAACTAGCATAAGATAATCTAGTATTCGTGAGTGGGTCAAAACACTCACCTTTGATATTTAGAACGCAAAAATTCAAACAAAGATGCCTTTTCCAATAGTCTCCAAACTCAGCCAAACCTATTTTATGTTATTAGGAATTCCAATACGAGTCCAAGGGAAGAAACTACGCATGTATCAAAGCTCGTATGAGGAAGATATTCAGGTTATAAGGATATAAAATAAAATAAAAGTACATACATATTTAATTCTTAAAATAAGAAACTTTAATAACTCACGTTTTCAAATTTGATGTACCCAAAACAAAGGCAAGAAGTGGAAAGCCAAAACCATTAAGGCTAATTCTCATTGTTCAATTTTTTTGAAGGCTTCTTGCAAAAGAAGGCAAGGCGATGAGGAAAGGTACGGATGTGGTTAAGGAAGAAATGGATGCTCACACTTTTTTATTCTTTTCTTTTTCTAAAGATAGCTTCAGTTAAATGAATTGGCAGCAATTAAGTAGAGGTATAAAGCTATGTTGACATTGAGACTTTGAGGGAAACAAATAGAGGTCTGATGTTTGAAAAATAAGAAATTTCTAGGGGAAAGAATGATATATGATATAAAACAAAAGAAGAAAGGGAAGTGACAAATGAAATATGTATGGAAGGGACAAATAAAACAAAACTGTATGATCTAAGTAGATGCTTTGGGAAATAAATAAACAAAACGGAAGAATAAGAAAGGATATAAATTCACGTTTCAATCACATCAAAGAATTGCAATAAAACCTAATGTGGAAATGGTGACAGGTGTATTGAATAATAGGGAAATGAAGGGACCACTTAGGATCTAGTTAATTGCATGATCCACTCAATTAAATATATTATCACTGAATATACCCTTTTTCACACTCGTTTACACATAATTAACATATAGTAAATAAATTTGAATACAATAACCAGTGTAACATTACAAAAAAATAAAAGATGATCTAGAACACAAATTCAAGTTTTTTTTTCTTTCAAAATAATGTTTTTCTCATAGGGGAATTGCACAACCTAAAAAGTCAATTAAATTTAAACTTCAAGATTAGTGTTAGAATCACTTATATGCAGCCTCAAATGTATACTTAATGACTGTAAAATATTGTTTTAAAATTCATTTTTCTTCTTCTTTATATAGAATTATTTTTACCTTAAAAATGAAAATGTTCGTTTTATTTTCATTAAAATGTTCTTTTTATTTTTTTACAATAATGTATGTTTCTTTCGTTAAATCCAAAAATTAATATTAATGTTTCTTTTTTTTAAAAATTGAAAGATCCCAAATCGACATAATTGTAATTAATTTCAAAATCACACTTATAACGGATTATAACAAACGTACATTTCTTTCATTAAATGCCATTAATTTCAAATAAATTCTCTTTCCCTTTTATTAGAAGATTCCAAGTCAAATTAACGGCAATAAATTCATTAATTAATTTAAATTCCAACATATACTTATTTTTTTTATCTTATTATTCAATCAATTATCATATTATATATATACTTAACGTTGGTTTACCATTTCATTACCTCAATCTTCTATATTTATCAATTTAGTTCATATTAACTATAGTAGGTAATTAGATTAACTGCAATTGATTTTCAGTTTAATTTCAATGGATTAAATAAATAGGTGATGAATGACAAATGTTACCTTTTACTTACTTAATCGCATTTACAAGATTATTATTAACAACAAATGCTATGACTACTTACACAATCCTGATTATACTCAATTTTCCATTAATTTCATATAATTTACCCTTTTATATAACATTTAATTCATTTCCTTATTTCAACTTATCATCAAATAACGTTACAATTATTTTAATCACTAACATACAATTCCAACATTAAACCCAACATTCAATTGCCTTAATTCAATTAATTACCCATTCAATATTAAAACGATAAATTAATGAGAAAATAGTTAATACAATCATTTGTAATAATAATTCATACCCCTTATCTTATTCTTTACAACCAAGGGTTAAAATTTGCTCACCCAAAAAGGTTTTATATTCAATATTAACCTATTTCAATTAACTACATACAAGTTCACCATCTACATCATTTAATTTATTTCATTATTTACAATCATAACCAAGTCAACCTACAATGTATTTCAATTAGTTTGAAATTACTTTAAATATTTATCAGTAGCGTTCGGACAACACCACTGATTTCATATTCAATATTAGCCAATTCTAATTGATTACATGTAATTTCAACGTTCAATGTATTTCCTTATTTTTAGTTATAACTAATTATAACCTTAAAGTCACTTCAATTAATTGGAAATTAGATTAAAATAGTTAGCAATTACCTTATATTAACATTACTAATATTACATTCTAGTTATTCTTCTCCTTGTAACATCAATTTTTTTTAGTTTTATTTCAATATAAAATTATAAAATATTATTTAATTAATATTTTAATAATCGAAAATTATGGGTCGTTACACTCTCCCCTACTCAAAACTTTTCGTCCTCGAAAAGGGAAAAGGAGGAAATTAGGAAAAGGAGAAAATAAGGAATCATTATATTTTATTCAAAGTATTCAATTTATAAACAATTAATTTTCATAAATAATTAATTTAAATAGAATATACAATTAATTACAAGTAATTCTTCATATTCAAGTCTACCAAAGTTTGAAAATATTTCACTTTTCACAAAATTACTAAGTCTAAAATTTACGAAAAATTTCGGCAGAGTCTCCTTTGTACGGAGAGGTCGCGGAGAAATAATAATATCTATAATCATTATATATATATCATATTAAAAAAATAAACATCCCAAACTGTAACGACCCGTTAAATTTGATGATATTAAATGAATTAATTTAATATAATTTCTAATCTAATTTAGAATAGAATAAAAGCTTTAAGATTTTATTTGAGAAAATGTAGTAATTTGTTATAGTAATTGGAATTTAATGTAACAATTTAATTTTTATGACAATAGATTTGGATAATGTAAATTGTCACACTTTGTTAAAAGTTAATTATAAGAAACCAATAAATGTTGAATTAGTGAATATTAATAAAAATATTTACTAGAATGGGATTCATTCAATATAAAAATAAATAGTGGTGATTGTACATTTGGTTGTAATAATAAGTAGTGACTAAATAAAAATGACCGTTGAATAAACCAATGAAATAAGTGTTGATAAGTAATTTTAATGAATGTTGTCAATAATAAATGTACTTAAAATGGTAATAAAATTGTTTTGCCTAGGTAATTTATGTATTGATAAGCTATAACTAAATTTGAAGTTTGGTAGTAAATAGGAAATAAGATGACTATGGCAACTGGTAAATTAATAAATGAATTCTAATAATAAAGTAGTAATTAATGCATATGTTTTGGACATTGGTGATAATTACAAGGTTTACCTATTCATCTAATTTATTTATTTAAATCTAAACCTATGGTAACATTATTGTTAATAAAGGGTGTAAGTAAATTGGAATATAAAAGGATAACAAGTGTTTAGGTTAACCATTTGTTTTATTTAGTTAAGAATGGAAATAGATTGAAATAAATCTAAATTAATTATTTTGGTTGTTAATGTGTCTAGTAGAATAGAGGAGAATTTATAAGGAAAAAAATGCACAAATGAAATGTATAAAAATTCCAAGGTTATTTATACCCACAAAAAGGTTTAATTACTGTATAGAAAGAGTCTAAATCAATAAATGAATTTATTTAGATTACATTTGTAATTTATAACATTTATGTAGATTTAATTTCAATTAATTCATTCAAATAGTGCAATTAGCGTAGATTTGTTTGGTAGATGAAGTAGTTAATTCTATTAGGTGAAGTTAAGGCTAATTCTATTTATAAATTGACCTATTGTTGATATAGATTTTTTTAGAAAGCAGGATCTATAAATTAAATTGAGTATTAGATTCAATAATTACATTTATTGCATAAATAAAGAGAATTTAACGTTAAATTTTACGTTATTGAATTTAAAAGGAATTTGTGGATATTAAAGAGAAAACATAGACATGTTAAAGGGCATCTTTGTTTTGGTTTTAAGTTGAGAGTATAAAAGTATAAGATTAAATAAATGGGTTTGAGAATAAAAATTTATAATTTCTAAATATAGGGAAGTGCAGAAATGAACACTGAAATTGATATACTTATCCAGTTTTAATTCACAGCTAAACTTGTTAAATCATTTCAATTGATTATGAATTATATAAGAAATAAAATTTGGTCAATATTAGAAGTTAAGTATAAAATTGGATTTTTATAATTTATTTTAATTTAATTTAATGAATATAAAGATAACCTTTTTGGACACGGACTCGGATTTCGACGAAACCAGTTTCATCGGATCCGTATCGGTGAATTATTATAGGGTTTCAAGTTTCGTATCGATCGGACCCGTCGTTTGATCGTACGGACGCGAAACGCCTTAAAATCAATTTTAATTAAAATCAATTTGGAAATTTTATTTTCATCTTAACTGCTTCATACGATCGAATTTGGACGTGAAACTTTTTCCATCGCGCTCAGAATATTTTAAAATACCTATTTGGATATATAGATTTAACAAATTCGGTTCCAGAGGCATAGCAGAGTTTTTGGGCCATAGTTTGTTCCGTACGTTCATTCTACGGTCTATCTACTCTATCTCTAACCCCTCTATATAAACCTAGCTACAAGCCCTAGCCTCCGCCTAATTTCATTCATCTGCGCGTATACTTTCTTCAAGCTCCTCTTCTTCTTCAATGGGTGCAAACCCTAGATCCAATCAATTCAATATTTAAATGAAAATTCAAAGTCCTCCTAAAAATCAAAAAAATAATATATGTCATAGTTCTCAGTGAGCGTAATCATCTGGTATGATTGTTTTTCGATTTGGAGGTATAGTTCATCCAGGAAAATTCAAAACAGTTCTGACCGTTCATCGCTCAACGACGAAAGTCGTCTGATCGGGAAACCCTTTCTGGGTTTGGTAGAGAGGCCTTAGCGGAGTTCATCGGTGTGGTTGGTTTCACGAGTTGACGGTCGGATGGGGCTGTAAAATTCGATTAGGGTTTGGCATAGGGGCGGCGGCTGCTGGGTTTATGGCCGATGGTGGCCACGTGGGGCGAATGCGAGTGGTCAAGGGAGAGGAGTGGAGCTCGGCGCAGCGTCTGGAGGGCTCGTAGGAGGTGCGGCGGCTTCGTGGTGCGTGCTAGGGTTTGTTTTTTTCCTGTGCTTGCGTGCGTGGGTAGGTCTCGGGTGCGTGCTCCTGTAGCAATTGAAACGGTGAGGAAGAAAGTGGGGAGGTGACGTGGCGGGAGTATGTGAGTGAGTTTTGTTTAATTTGTTTTTAATTAATTTTGATTTCGAATCGATCTATAGACATAACTTTTTCATACGACCTCGGATTCACGCGAAACTTTTTTTGTTAGGATCGAAATTAAATTCCGGATCTGACGACGCTGGTTTGAACTGATTTGGAGACTGTGCAAATTTTGGGTTTAAATCAAATTTAAAATTCGATTTAAATTCAAAAGGTGAGTGTTTTAACCCACTCACAACTTCTAAAAGTTTTTATGTTTGTTAAATTCATTTTTATATATGAGTAGAAATTCATTTATGACTGTTTGGCTTGTTTTATCCAGCATATCTGTTAATTCGCATTTATTTAAATTAACTGTTAATTTAGTTTATTTATTGCACATTTATTGACAGTTAGAATTTATCTATGTGCATATAAACTGCTAGTTAACAGTTATAAAATTTATTACTGAATATAAACTGTTAGTTTAATAGTTATTAAATTCATTTTAAATATAACTGACAGTTATTACCTGTTTATATTATCAGAGATATATTGATATTGTTTATTTTGGATGATGATTGTGATTTGGATGATGGATGATGTTTATAAATGGATGTTTTATTTTTAAATTACAAGTCATCATGCATATTTCATTCGGGATTGTGGTTTGAAATGATATACAACCGCAAAATTTTATTTTAAATTGCGGATTGAAATGATAAATATCCGTATCACTTGACCATAGGATAGAAAATTATATACAGGCACCGTGGTATATATATAAATTATTTTAAAGTGATTTATATGGTTTGAATGAGATACGGTCATTAAAATTTAGTTTTGATATTTTATAAATATTATTCTTCCATATATATATACATATGAAAGTTAAATTTTGAATTGAGCTTTGTATAAATCCGTTAAATAAAAATGGAATAAAAAATTTAGGAATGGATTTGATAATTTATAATATATGTTAAGTTTGGAAGTTTTAAAAATGTGATCTTTATAAACTGAATTTTTCCTAAATACATTTAAAAAGGAATATTCTAGTATAAAGTAAAATTGAGAAATTATTTAATTACTAGAATTGGAGTTTTATTTATGGATTTGATGTGAATATTCAAGACTAAATAATAGTACGTTTAATTTGCTGAAAGAATAAATTCCAACTTTAGTTTTGAAATATTAATACTCAAAATGGATATATATATAAATAGAAATTGAAGTGGTTTTGGAACTTGAAAGTGATATTTAAATTTGGTTTAGACTTTAAATAAAGAAGTATATTTGTAAAGCCCTGGAAATAATTTCTTTACAAAGTAACCTTAAAGTTAAACCATTTATTCTATATACCATTGACTATCCGAACCATTTAAGTTTTAGAAGTTATGGTTTTAAATTATGAATTTCGAAATATTATGCTTTGAAAGTATAACTCAAATATTTGGTTTCCAGATATTTTAAAAATTTAAAGCAGTATGATTTTGGAAAAGAATTATATTTGAGAAAAGGATATCATATTGTTTTGGGCTTTAAATTGATATCGTATTCATAATTTTGAAATGAAAATGTTTATTTGGTTTTAAAGTATAAACTATATTTTTTTTAAATGACCGCGGTGTTATAATAACGATGGGTTGGCAAAGAGACCGGGATTGGATATGGACATACTCTCTGTCGATACCGAAAACCACTTTGACTAACCGTGTACGCGGTGGAGATTCCAGAATGAAGTAGGTTGGTGGCGACGATTTCTGTAAGGTAAATACGTGGACCCGACTCCCGTGAGTTGGCATAAGGTGGCTAAAACAGGAGCGATCGACGGGTTAATGAGGTCATTCCTCTGATCGGACACTCCTCTTCGATATTATACTTTGACTTTGGATTGATTCAGTGGCCACTTCTATTTTTGATTTTGGGGAGTTTGTTCGAGGTGGGCGGTAGCTGCGGCTACGCGTTTCCATCAGCCCGGAAGCGTAATTGGTATATCTACCCTGGCATTGCCTAGTTGTGCCGTGTCACCTACCATACCGAGCCTTGTACGAGTTTGGATTTCTTCCGTAGCCCGTGTGGTATCCTCTGGTGGTTTCCCGATCAGGAGGGACTATGATATTGGATGGACTACTGGGACTATTACGTGTTAAGGGGAATATTGGGTCACTCCTTAACGCTATTAAAAAGTAAGTTTATTTTATAAATAGACACTATTATAATAGCGCAATATACTACATAGTAAATAGTTTAACGGATCCTTAGGAGATGTAAATCCCGAACATCTCTTGAGTTACTGTACTCATATTTATTTCTGTTAATTTAACTCACATAAGATCTTTTAGTCTGACTCGAGTGTTTTGTCTTTTCAAATTCACTCGGGTCAGTCCGAGCGTTTCAGGATCGAAGATTTTAGCTTTGGAGGACGAAGACGAAGAATCCGTATTATATTATTTATAGTATTGCACCACACTCTAAATTTCCGCTGCATTGATTGTATTGGTATGTGTAACTCTGATATTCATTATATAAGTAAAATAAATATTTTGTAAACAGTTATCATGAACTGTATATTGATTATTATATATTATCCTTCCGCTGTGAGATTCTATTTTGCTTTATTTCTTCTCTGTTTTTCTTATTTACCCCATAACAATCCGCCCTTGCGTATGCTTTGAATTGGCACGTGTGTCGGTTTAAAGTGTGCGAAAAGGCGGGATGTTACACAAACCATGGGAAACAATATAATATTGCTAGAAACTAGTAATCCAAAAATATACCTATTAGTCGGGAAAAAGAACGCTTAATTTATGAAAACAAAAGCAGCAGCTATTATTTCCATAAACTTGTACTTCACTTGTAAAATCCAAAGAAGTTAATAATACGTGAAAAGATATATATATTTAAGTTGCTTCAATTAATAACAAACAAATCAACACAATATAATAATAGTCACATGCAAACAAACAACATGACCATCATATGTAACAAAGGAATCAATCATATGTCCATAGCAACCAAACTGATGATTTGTTCAGGTTCAGACATTTTTAGTCGTACAAGATGATAAATAGACTATTAAGTGTACCCTATGCTCAATAGCCTTAGATAAATACTTGATATATTATCTATACATCCTTATAGAGTTAGAAGTATCCTTTCCTATCATCTCAAAAGCCAAAATAACCAATAATTTCAACATAATATTTAAGTTTATTCAATTGGTTTCTTTTTTTTTTTACATCATTACTATTCTTTTTTCTCTCTCATATAACGTCCTTTTCTTTTTTTTACATGTACATATATAAATTATTTCACAATATTAACTTACATACATAATATTTCTTGTTCATCAAAATTCTTATTTAGAAATATTTTCATTGAACGCTTCCATTACTTAAGTTTTACCTGTATAATATTCTATTAACATTTCAACTTATTAAACATTTTTGTTAAATATATGTGTTTTAAGAATGTAATTGAGTGTTATACAAGTTTATGTTATTCATGTTAGTTAACAAAATATTCAATGATTACATATTCTAAATTTTTATATCTTTTGATTTGCAAGTTACAAATTTCTAATTTCTTATATATTTTATTCGTAAAATTCCATTCTTATTTATTTAATTGATTATTATTTATATAAAGGCCAATCACTTACATAATTTGTTTTCCATTAAAGATTTAAGCCATTAATGAATCATTTCACAAAATATTACTTAAGCTTCTACAGCCTTACTTAATTTTATACCTTAATTTAGTTATAGAATAAAAATTTAAGTTTTTGGTGTTCGCCCTTGAAGAGAAAAGAAATACTTCAATATATCTAAAAATTCAATTAAAACATTTAACCTCATTCACTTAGTAGGAATATAAGATAAATTTAAAACATCTTTATAGCATTATGCAAGGACTTTCCCAAAGTTCAAACAATGTTAGAAATTTGTATCAAAAATTTATATTAAAACATTATGATAAGATTTTAAAAATAAAGTTCCTTAAATCTGATAATTTATTAGACTCAATATTCCAAAATAAGTATAAACTCTAGATTATTAAAGTGAAACTAATAGCATACTCAAATCTTGCACTAAATATCTAAATAAAAGTATAAATTTTCATTGATTCATGATTAATTTTACACACTTGGTTTAAAATGAATATTCAAATCATGGGAAAAACATTTATCATGGTTTAATACAAAATTCAAATAGTAACTAAACTTATAAATTTACTACTAGTACTTCGAAATCAAGTAATTATTTAAAACCATACTTCCAAAATTGAGATTCTAATTTATTTTCCAAGTATATTTAAAACTTCGCAAATCATTTTTTCCATTAATATAATATATCTTCAAATTATACATTCAAAGAAACTTATAAAAAAATTTACGAAAAAAAAATTCATTTGAAAACTTCATTTGCAAATCGATCATCTTTAATGTTTTAATACTTTACAAAAAAATTCTATAAATTTTCTTGCTTCATTTATTAATACCGTTTCAGTAATTTTAAATAACATCTTTTTAAATATATGTAAATTATTTGAAAACAATTACTTACATCATTACTTATATTTAAAAAGAAGCTATTGAAAACCTTAAATCCATTATGTTTAAATTTTATTAGTTTTAAATCTCAAAATACTTTTAAACATCATTAATAAATCAATAATTATTAACTTTAAAATGTTTTATTTAATTTGTAACTTCTGACAATATTTAGAACACTAATAATTTACTACTAAACCATGTTGTACATAAATAAACAATATTTAAACATTTTAAAGTATTTAGAAAGGAAAAATGATCAAAATATCTTTTATATAATACTTTATCAAAAACTTTTATAACTCGATGTTTTAACAGGTTTATCCTTGTTCTTGAAGACTCTGGCCATGCGTTGATCAGACGCATGGCTAGAATTCTCCAAGTACTTAGCAGACCTGTTTCAACACCCAATGAAAATACTTAAAATCATTGAAAATAGATATGGAAAGTACGTTCCCCCATGGATTGCAGTTACGCAATGGTTATGCCGCTATCCCAACGGAATCAATTATAGCTGTAGGCATTTCACCCCTCGATTTACGCTATCCCATAATATCAAATGAATATAATAAGTGACCCACCAAAGGGATCCGATAATGACCCACCAAAGGGATCCGATAAATGACCCACCAAAGGGGTCCGATGGAAGGTACTTCCCATATCATTTATTTCAAAATATATCATACCATATATAGTCACCATTCAGAATCATAGCTTCAAATATCGCACTTATATAAATTCCATCATATATAAGATTTGATTTTTAGATAGAGTATTTTCCAAAATCAATAGTCTCAAATATATCAAATCATTCTTATATAAATTCCTTTATATATAAGATTTATCTCTTCGGATCAAAAACCTTCCAAAATCAACATTTTTAAAAATCACCTTATACTTATATAAAGTCAGTCTTATGCAAGAATAAAAAAATTTGCAAATCAATTACGCTGCATGAAGATCCATATGGAATTGAACATTTTTTCTTTGCAAAAGGTTTTGAATTTAGAATAGTTCTTTTTTTTAATATACAATCATTTTGTGAAATAGTTTGGTATATAAAATGGTTGTGGAAAATAGTTTGTAAATAAAATAGTTTGTAAAATAGTTTGAAAATAAAATAGTTTGTATAAGAAAAATTAAAGAAAATAGTTTGTATAAGGAAAATAAAAGAAAGTAGTTTGAAAAATGGTTTTAAATTAATAGTAGCTTTTCATAAAAGGAAATCCCAATTTGAATTACAAAGATATCCAACCCAACAACTTTCAATTTCAATGCCAAAGCATATCAATAATATTAGAACATAAGATGTACACATGTCATCATTTCGCAACATTACATTCGATCGTTCGCTCGATCACACAAGTTCGCTTTCGAACTAGTATTGTCCATTCAACTTCCCTAATGCGGACTTCGACATGGTTTCTTGACTAGAAACCATCATTCCCCTTGCATAGCCATATACTATGATAGAGAACTCTAGAATCAAACCAAAAATCCATATCAATATTCACCATCAAGAATCGAATGAAAAATTCTAATGCGAAATGGTGTAATTCACCTCAAACTTACGTACTCAAATCGGGATCAAATTAATTATGCGAATAAAATAATATACGCACAACTTACATATTTATTTCAATTTGATTCATCACAATTATACTTCAACTAAATTCATTATTAATCGCATTGATTAATGAAAGTATCATTTCATACTTTAATATTTGTTTCACATAATTTCTCCATTTAACATATAACATTAATTTATTCATTCTCATAATATTGCTTATATTTCTCTTCAATTTAAATTACATTCATTCCACATGTAATATTTCTCATTTAATATTACATTTATTACCAAATCATTTCATAAGGAATTTTCTTAAGTTTATAACCAAATTATAAAAACATAATTCCTTTTTATAAGACATTGTTCAGGTTTAAAGTTATCACAACTTTATTTATAACCATTTATTATAACATCCATTTATTTCATAACAATTTACAAGTCATGGTTTTATTTATAATCAATTCACATTAAATTCATACTAATTCAGAAGGTTTTGATTATCCAAAATATCCAAATATTTTGTTTTTCAATAGTTGAACTACGGTCAAAAACAACAAAATTCACAACAACAATAATTAGCCAATGCTTTTAAACTGATAAAACGCAACTAATCAACAATAAATGATAATAACTAAATATTACCATTTCATAAATCAAACACATTACAAATAACTATATTAGTTATAAAAATTTAATCCTCTGCTTATCATATAATATTAGGAAAAAAATTCATTTCAAAACTTATATAAAACACTTTTATAAAACTAACAAATACACGCTCTCATATATACACTTAGACAACTTATTCTAGGGTATTACTACCCTATCTCTAATGAGTTAACCCCAACTGGCTAAGGTATGTCTAAACCAAAGCTCTAATACCAACTGTAACATCCTACCCTTTTGGACGATTTAAATCGACAATAAACCACACATGTCAACTAAAATCATTCAAAAGGTAAGACTGTTAATGGGGTAAATAAGAAAATAATAGAAAAGAAGGAAAGATAAAACACAGAATCTCACAACGGAATGACAAAATATAAAAATCAAATAAACAGTTCATGAAACTGTTTTACAAATAACATTTAATTACACCTTTACAATACAAATCAGAGTTATACATACAGTAGAATAAATAAATAATGCAGCGGAACACACGATGTAGTGGAATAATTAATAATAAATAGTAGACTCGTCTCCGTCTTCATCCTCCAAAATATAATGGTCTTCAATACACTAAAAAAGCTCAGACTGACCCGAGCGTAATAAAAAGACAAAACACTCGAGTCAGGACTAAAAGATCTTATGTAAGTCAAATCAAAATAAGTAGAATAGAAATATTACTATAATGGATTTAGAGATGTATAACAGGAATTTCATCTCCTATCAAGTGTACAATGTGGATTTAATTATTTAAAAGATTTCAAACGATTCAAAACTACCAATCTTAATCATTTTAATTAAAATAGATCCGAATTTTAAATTTAAAACTTAAATCTGTCAAATAATTCAATTCTAATAAATAATCCAAATTAAAGAAATTACACGGTTATATGTCATTTCAACCAGTATCCAAATCAAAATTTCCAAATCAATGGAAACCGCTCGAGTTATCATTTCAATCCATAGTGGTAACAAAGATATATACATAAATAACATCCAATCATCCAAAATGACAACCAATAACATCCATCACAATCCAACATCCAAATCAGCCAATAAATC
The DNA here is from genome assembly GCA_030765085.1 of Allium cepa. Taxonomy (NCBI): domain Eukaryota; kingdom Viridiplantae; phylum Streptophyta; class Magnoliopsida; order Asparagales; family Amaryllidaceae; genus Allium; species Allium cepa. The sequence continues at coordinate 843,833,167 of CM060928.1, read as the reverse complement.
ACAACAATCAATTGATTATCATTATCAGGTGTATAACTTGCAATTTATATTCATTATTAAATAAATGGCAAATTCAATTCAATATAAATTCAAATTTAACTTAAATGACAATCTAATAATACCAAAAGCAATTAATAAATTTCTAATCACATTAAAAATTTAATTTAACTAGCATAAGATAATCTAGTATTCGTGAGTGGGTCAAAACACTCACCTTTGATATTTAGAACGCAAAAATCCAAACAAAGATGCCTTTTCCAATAGTCTCCAAACTCAGCCAAACCTATTTTATGTTATTAGGAATTCCAATACGAGTCCAAGGGAAGAAACTACGCATGTATCAAAGCTCGTATGAGGAAGATATTCAGGTTATAAGGATATAAAATAAAATAAAAGTACATACATATTTAATTCTTAAAATAAGAAACTTTAATAACTCACGTTTTCAAATTTGATGTACCCAAAACAAAGGCAAGAAGTGGAAAGCCAAAACCATTAAGGCTAATTCTCATTGTTCAATTTTTTTGAAGGCTTCTTGCAAAAGAAGGCAAGGCGATGAGGAAAGGTACGGATGTGGTTAAGGAAGAAATGGATGCTTACACTTTTTTATTCTTTTCTTTTTCTAAAGATAGCTTCAGTTAAATGAATTGGCAGCAATTAAGTAGAGGTATAAAGCTATGTTGACATTGAGACTTTGAGGGAAACAAATAGAGGTCTGATGTTTGAAAAATAAGAAATTTCTAGGGGAAAGAATGATATATGATATAAAACAAAAGAAGAAAGGGAAGTGACAAATGAAATATGTATGGAAGGGACAAATAAAACAAAACTGTATGATCTAAGTAGATGCTTTGGGAAATAAATAAACAAAACGGAAGAATAAGAAAGGATATAAATTCACGTTTCAATTACATCAAAGAATTGCAATAAAACCAAATGTGGAAATGGTGACAGGTGTATTGAATAATAAGGAAATAAAGGGACCACTTAGGATCTAGCTAATTGCATGATCCACTCAATTAAATATATTATCACTGAATATACCCCTTTTCACACTCGTTTACACATAATTAACATATAGTAAATAAATTTGAATACAATAACCAGTGTAACGTTACAAAAAAATAAAAGATGATCTAGAACTCAAATTCAAGTTTTTTTTTCTTTCAAAATAATGTTTTTCTCATAGGGGAATTGCACAACCTAAAAAGTCAATTAAATTTAAACTTCAAGATTAGTGTTAGAATCACTTATATGCAGCCTCAAATGTATACTTAATGACTGTAAAATATTGTTTTAAAATTCATTTTCTTCTTCTTTATATAGAATTATTTTTACCTTAAAAATGAAAATGTTCCTTTTAAAATGTTCTTTTTATTTTTTTACAATAATGTATGTTTCTATCGTTAAATCCAAAAATTAATATTAATGTTTCTTTTTTTTTTAAAATTGAAAGATCTCAAATCGACATAATTGTAATTAATTTCAAAATTACACTTATAACGGATTATAACAAACGTACATTTCTTTCATTAAACGCCATTAATTTCAAATAAATTCTCTTTCCCTTTTATTAGAAGATTCCAAGTCAAATTAACAGCAATAAATTCATTAATTAATTTAAATTCCAACATATACTTTTTTTTTAATCTTATTATTCAATCAATTATCATATTATATACATACTTAACGTTGGTTCAGCATTTCATTACATCAATCTTCTATATTTATCACTTTAGTTCATATTAACTGTAGTAGGTAATTAGATTTACTGCAATTGATTTTCAATTTAATTTCAATGGATTAAATAAATAGGTGATGAATGACAAATGTTACCTTTTACTTACTTAATCGCATTTACAAGATTATTATTAACAACAAATGCTATGACTACTTACACAATCCTGATTATACTCAATTTTCCATTAATTTCATATAATTTCCCCTTTTATATAACATTTAATTCATTTCCTTATTTCAACTTATCATCAAATAACGTTACAATTATTTTAATCACTAACATACAATTCCAACATTAAACCCAACATTCAATTGCCTTAATTCAATTAATTACCCATTCAATATTAAAAGGATAAATTAATGAGAAAATAGTTAATACAATCGTTTGTAATAATAATTCATACCCCTTATCTTATTCTTTACAACCAAGGGTTAAAATTTGCTCAAAAAGGTTTTATATTCAATATTAACCTATTTCAATTAACTACATACAAGTTCACCATCTACATCATTTAATTTATTTCATTATTTACAATCATAACCAAGTCAACCTACAATGTATTTCAATTAGTTTGAAATTACTTTAAATATTTATCAGTAGCGTTCAGACAACACCACTGATTTCATATTCAATATTAGCCAATTCTAATTGATTACATGTAATTTCAACATTCAATGTATTTCCTTATTTTTAGTTATAACTAATTATAACCTTAAAGTCACTTCAATTAATTGGAAATTAGATTAAAATAGTTAGCATACCTTATATTAACATTACTAACATTACATTCTAGTTATTCTTCTCCTTGTAACATCAATTCTTTTAGTTTTATTTCAATATAAAATTATAAAATATTATTTAATTAATATTTTAATAATCGAAAATTATGGGTCGTTACAGGAACGAATAAATTATATTATATCACATAAGATATTACATAGTATCATATACATCTGAGTTATACAGTTAATACAACACAAACTAGGCAGTTATAAATATCTGTCTAGTTATTACAACTCAAGTACATCTTAGAAACATATACAATACTACACAGCGAAACCACTACATATCTACACGCTGAAGCCTCCTGCTCCATTTCTCCTCTAGAACTCATCAAAGCTAACTTGAATCCCTTGGCTACTCGTAAAAAATTTGAGTACCCAAGAGTTCAATAAAATAGAAAATAAACTCCGGGTAAGACATAGGTCTGGTGTGAGTAAACGGGTTAAAGTTGCTTAACTTTGAAAATCCTTTGAAAACAAAAGGTGTCACGTAAGACTCCCCATAAATAAACATGGGTAAGTTTTTACCTTACGCTAACCAAAACATTTGATAGGAAATCCAGTGATATTATAATATGGTCTAGGGTTTTCAAGTAAATAGAAAATAGTCGAAATTGTTACATTCATTAAATTCCAGCTACTAGCCACAAAAGTGGGTAATACAATCAAAACCGTAAAGGGCATGTAGGAAGAATGAGTTTCCATCAATGGCAGAGCTACTGGGGTATCGCCCGTCACAGTACGGGGCCTAGATCACCGTACTGAGGATCCACCCTAAATCCCCTGCAACACAAGACCGAACCATCCCTTACTGGATAGTCTCGAACAAGACAACCCCATAGATGGCCGTCGCCAACTGCCCACACAGCCGAATATAAAGGGACCTCTAGACAGGGGTAAATCTCGTCCTACTTGGGTGCTACCCACTTAGCCTTGCTGCACCTCCCCTTTTTTAGCCATTCCCTGTCGATGAGGCTTGAGGCTACGATTACCTTTATAGAACACATCTATCTTAGAATGCTCATCGTCCACCTGACGATGTTCTAAAAGCATTCAATCCATACAAGTTCGTTTCGGGTTCGAATGAAATCGAAGGCACATCTCGCTACACTCATTTTGGAATCACCCACAGAGTTAACGGTAATAGCCCTTGCATTTTGAATCTTCATCTCGAATTTGAAAGTACTACCCCGTTAAACTTGTATTGGAATCAACCTCAGAGTTTTAACGACGAATAGTCCTTACACCTTGAGTCTTCACTCTTCACTTGATATTCACGACCTAACGTTTAATTTGGATCGATGTAGTTTTCGGAATTCCAAATTGGAAACCCAATCCTGGTCTCGCCGAAATCCAAATGCCATCTTAATGTCCAAGTGATTTTAGTTGAACAATTAATTCAATTTAAAACATTGATTCACACAGCATCAATCACAGATAAATATCACACACTTATCACAGCTATAATCAATATCATATCATAGCACATCACAGATTATTCAAACTATAAGCATCAACCAAATCCAGACATTCCACTCAATCAATCATCCACAAACAGGAATCATTAATCCAAATTATAATTAATTTAATCAACTTAAATTAAATTAATTACTTGAGAATTGATCACATAATCCTGCTTAACCCAATCATTAATTAATTAATTACAAACCATTTAATTAATTAATCAACGTTTAATCACTTTATAAACCAATTAATTAATCTTTAATTACAGATTAATTATCCTTTAATTATTCACTTAAATTAATCACCCTTGATTAATTATTCCTTAATTACATTGAGTAATTAACCTTTAAATTGATTACACAAATTACTTATTCTTTAATCACTTAGTAATTAACCTTAATTACTTGCATTAATTAATTATAATTAAGTACATTAATCCTTAATTGACTACATTAATTAATTATATCATAATCACTTCATTAATTAATTATCTTATAATTAATCTCATTATTAATCAATTAAACTTTAAATTATTATCATTAATTACATTAATTAATGATCCTCTAATTACTTTCATTAATTAATTATTCTTTTAATTACCTTTGATTATTAAACTTTAACTTAATTACATTTATTAATCAACCTTGATTAATCACAATCAGTAATTAACTTCCCTTAATTACTTCATCAATTAAACTAACTCCTTGGTTAATTATATTAATTAATCCTTTAATTACACTGAGTAATTATCACTTAATTACTTCCCTTAAGTAATTATCCTTTAATTACTATACATCAAGTAATTTCCCCTTTAATTAATTACATCCAGTAATTATTCATTAATTATTTCACTAAGTAATTATACCCCTTTAATTACATTAAGTCATTATACTTAACCCCATCATTAAGTAATTCTTTTTAATTAATTAAACTTAATTAATTAGTTACAATTAACCATATTAACTTAATTAATTACACTGGGTAATTAATTACTTTAATTACTTTATAAGTAATTACTCTAATAATCTTCTTAACGTTAAGTAAATTAATCTCTTAATTACTTATTACTTAATTATTCTTAATTGATTAACCTTGATTAATCAATCCTTAATTAAGTAATTAATTATACTTAATTAATTCCATAAATTAATTTATCTTAATTTGATTACTTAAATTAATCATTTTAGTTAATTAAGTAATTATACTTTAATTATTTTTGTAAATAAAACTTGATTTAAATTAAGATAAAACATTTATTATATTAAACTCTAGCCTTCCATTTTAAATTAAATTAAACTTAAAGTTTGAATTTGATTTATTTAAAATCATCATCTTTTAACTTATTAAGTTAGATACCTTTTTTCCTTAATCACATTCCAATTTCAACAATTATTTTTGATTTGGAAACACTTATGGATTAATTACAAAGTTTTGTTTAAATTGTAATATTTTTATAAATCAAAACCATTTTTAAAACAAAATTTAAAAACTTTAAAACCCATACTTTTAAAATTTAAATTTATTTAAAACATCATTTTCTAACCTAAAACATTTTATACATTTAAAACCGTTTAAAGCTGTGGTTAAAAAAAATTTTGGTTTGCTTTTATACTTATACCTTTTCTTATGCTTTGAACATATTCATATTACATACCTTCAAAATATGTTTATTCTTTGTTTTAAAACCCAGTAATAAAATCATTCAAGTAATATCACTTTGCTTTACTAATTTATAATCAGGTCAAAACAGATGAACAAGAGGAAGGAGAACCCGAGCCTATCAGGTAAGCTCGAACAAACACAAACATCAAGCCATCTCCTACGAGTCACCATCGAACCCAAGTCGAAATCAAACCTGAGCCCAAAACTGTCTTCCCCAAACTCAAACCCAGATGCACGCGATGCCATCGTGCACGTGCACGACAACCCACCTCCCCTCTGATCATCGTTCAGGCCTTCAACAAGTCGACGTCAAACTCGACGTCACCCTCAACCACCCAGAAACGAAAATCACGTCAAAAACGAAAATGCATAATCAGGCCGAAACCTGGATTTCCACGATCACCGAAAATTCCAAATCGCTGATGATCCCATCATCGAGAATCTTCGCCATCCTCACTGTAGCTCACATTCGACCTCCAGCTCCTACGGCATGTCTCATGATCGCCTCCGATCACGTCACGACATCGCGAATCCCTTCTAAAACTTGATGGCACAAACAGGAACAAAAACCCTACTCTTCCCCTTTCCGGCCACCACGGCAAATAGAAAAATTCAACCCTATTCTTCCAGTGACCACCAACTTCCCAACCACCTTCAGGCCAAACCTCGAGCCACCAAACATCGCCAATCAACGACTGTTGACAAAAATGCTAAATTCGAGAAGAACTCAAATTCTTGGCCAATACTAAATGAAAAATTACCAAATTCGTTTTAAAATTCATGATTCAATAACACTAATTGGACTATATAAATCAAGGATAAAATTGTTGACATTGATTTTTAACAAAAACTTGGTTTTAACTATAATCCTAATATTTACAGTCTATTTACTAAATATAATTACCTTAAATTATTTTTAAAAACAAGATCATACTTTTATTCACATTTTATTTTCAGAATTCAAAGTCTAATGTTGAGTGTTTGTAACGACCCGAAATTTTCGATCCCGAAAATTCCAGATAGTTAGGAAATAGAAGAAAGAGATAGAAGAAAAGAATTCAGAAACACAACACAGATTCTCACATTTGCAGCGGATTAAAATATAATATCAAATAATAATAGTTTACAAAAGAATAATGAATCTGTTAATTTATATTATTACATTAGAGTTACAACATTTACACATACATTGGACAGTTAAAATCAACATGTGTCAGATAAACTGTAATATATCACAGCAGAACACTCCATACATCTCTGCCATCCAGCTCGTATCCTGAGCTCCAGGACGCCCTCACCTGAAAATCAGTAATACTCGGTCTGACCCGAGCATTACACCAAAGTAACACCCGGGTCAGGCTGCAAACCAGCGTGAGTAAACCCAACTAACATGAAATATCCAAGCAAACAACTTATATAAAACCCGGGGTAACACGAGTCAGCTTACAAATTCACACTTTGTTATAGTCTTCACTAATTTCACACATCAATATCCAAGTACCAAAACTTAAGATCAAATAGTCCAATTCACTTAAATCATTTCATTTCAGCCTATTGATTTCCCATATCGATCTATAAAATTCGAAATGGTTTCGGGTATTTCCCAATACCCGACCCCGATATCTTCGATACTCACGTCATCCTAACCCAAGTTATCCAAATGAAATACACAACATTTCATATCAGAGATATCAACTCATTCAAAACATCCAATACCATTCAATCATCCATAAGTAAAGCTTAATCACATACAAATCAATTCAATTGATTCTAATTGGATTTCAAACCTCAATCACTTAGATTCCTTCATTAATTAATTAATTAATTCCAAATCAATTAATTTCTTCATCAAGTAATTATCTCATGGGTTAATTAACCTTTAATTACTAATTAAATTAATTAATCCTTAACAATTTATCCTTTATATTTACATTTAAATTTATTCTATTTAAATTAATTACATCAAGAAGTTAATCTTCCAAACCACATATATTGATAATCCCTTGATTAATAACACTCAGTAATTAACTATTTAATTACTGCGTTAAATAATTTAATTACTCATTAATTAATTATCTTAATTAACCCCCCTGATTAATTACCCAAAGTAATTTAAACCAAGTTACTTCCATTATTAAGTCATCTACAATTTATTACATCCAGTAATTACTATGAATTACTTCACTGAGTAATCGTACTCTATTTGTCTCATTAAGAAATTACTTATCAAATCCATCGATGGTTATCTTAAATTAATTAAACTTAATTAATTAACTTAAATTAATCACATTAACTCAATTAGTTACAATAGAATAATTAACTTCTTCATTACTTCTATTGTAATTACCTTTAAATAATTCTAAAAATGATTACCTTTAATTAATTAATCTAATTGATTATTTAGATAAATCACATTAGTTAATCATTAAATAATTCTTAGATAATGACTTTCATTAAACACTTCTTTAATTACTTCTCTGAAGTAATTAACTTACACTAATCATTTTAAATTACAAATTTATTTATTTTGATAACCCTTTTATTTATCTTTAATTATCTAATTTGATTAACCCTTAATCATCCCTTTTAATCCTTAAATATAAATTAATTAAATTAACTAATCATTTCTAAATTCCTTATTAATTAAATTAATTTCAAATCATAAATTCTTACTTTAACTTTAAGACAAAAGATTTCTTAATTATGACAAAATTGTTATTATCAAAACATTGGAAAACCATTTGCTTTAAAATTTGTTTCAAAAAAATGAATAAAAATTTAACTTACAAAGTTTAAACAATATTAAAACTCTTGTTAACTCACATATTAAAGAAATCTTATCTTTTAAGAAATTTAAAAGAATTTAAACTAAACTCATTTTAAATTTAAGATATGTAAACTATACTTTAACACTTTCAAGTTGTCAAAACCATTTAGATTTTTATTTATTTATTTTAAGATTTCAAAATTTTGTTCAAGTCTGTCTTTTAAATTTTAATTTCATTCCAGGCTTAAACACAAGCAGTTTCATTTAAAACCTGTAACTAGAAATTCAACCGAGCGCATCCTGTTTTGCTTCGAGCAAAAACCAAAAAGCTACGAGTAAAACCCGAAGTAACCCGAGTACCAAACCTCCCCTCAAACCAAAAATCGCCAGTATCGACTTATTGCACCGTGTACATGCACCCGAGCTGCGACCGCCTCCGACCATCCACGTTGACTCTTGTAAGTCGATGCTCCTCTTCTATCACTATTCCGATCATCAGATCATTCCTACGAACTCGAAACGAAAATCGAGAACCTGGCACCAACCTTTGAACAACAACCCATACCTGGAAATCATCTCGTTCTTCCCATTCCGACCACCAGGAACACTGGACCTCCGTGCAAGCCTTCGTCGACACTCCCACTTCCGTCCCCCAAAATTCCGTAGCACTCGATCAACTAGAGGCATCGCGGTGATTAAAATTACAGAGCATACCAAAATTAGGTTTAAAAATTTCGAAACCTTGCCACCTCCTCCACGATTAACTTCCCACCATCGCCTTATTTTTCCAAGCATCTACGTTCATCCCTCCATCATCAGACGAGATACCGATCTCTACCAACCCGAGGATCATCAGAGACCACCTAAACAAAGAAATTCCCACATACCCGAACCGCTTCTTCATCCACAATCTAAAAATTGTGATTTTATTTTTAAAAATCATGATTTTGCTTAGGTATTTGATTTATAATCATGAATTCATGAATTACAAATTTTGAATTTTGAGTTAGCATAACCATTCCTGTACTTATGGTTTTCCAGAGCCAAATAAATATTGTTTTACTTACTTTAAAACTCTAAACTAAAGTGTGAAATGAAACAATCAAGTTTCATGAAAGTCTGAAGACTAAGCAAAGATCAAATTAAAGGTTTTGAATTAAAAATTTAGATATGAACCTGAGAATTTATAATATAGAGAGTGATCAGACAACAATACTCACCCCTACCATCCCTTCATATATCCAGAGAATTTTATATATATATACAAAATTATAGAGATACGAGCAACAGATTCATACTTTAATTTTTAAAAAGTTACTCACAGATAAGTATAAGAAGTTAGTTTACTCACCTTCCTTTTTAAGGGAATAGAAAAACTGCTGCCTGCCCTGTTGATGATCTCCTGTATTTTGTGTTGTTTTTGTTTTGATTTCCTGAACTTGAGTTATTTGATTTCAAAGTGGCAGCTATATATATATATATTTTTTCTTTCATTCCAATCCCCAGATTGAAGCAAAACAAGGTATATGTATATATAGAAAAGGAAGTGTACAGGGTAGGTTTTTACTGGGGTAAGCATAATTTCTTTGGCCAGAGATATTTACTTGACCAGGCCAAATTTTCTTTGACCTGATATGATTTGTAAGGTTGTGAAATGACTTTTGTTTGTACTAGAATTGATAGCATTTAAGGCTAAGGTTTCCTAATTAGTTTACATACTTATTATATTGTTTGCTTTGTGAAGATATTTGTATGCAAGTGTACAACCTGCAGATCAAAGTTTGGCTTGTATAGGAAGACATGTTGTGTATAAAGATTTTATTGTATGAAAATCCACTTTGCAGGCAACACTGTCATGTATATGAAGATATTTATTTAGATATTTGTTTTGTAATTATGTTATACTTGTTTTATTTCATTTCATACTTATATTAATATTATAGTCTCTTAGGTTCATATACTTATATTTATAACCATAAATTTGTTTTACACTTATGTGTAATATTTATAAGATTTATTTTATTTTATACTTTACTTACAATTTTCCAATTTATGTTGTATGCTTGCTTATTCATTTTAATTCTATTTGTATGTTAGTTCTCAATGTTTAAATTAGATTCATAAGTTTGACTTATATTTTACATTGATAGAATTTGATTTTAATTTAAACATTATCGTTCATATGTATTTATTTATCAAATGTTAAAAATGTAAAGAATTTAATTCAATTTTATAAGAAAGATTTTATTCATTTTAAAATGATCAATTCACATTTAATTTAATCAGATTAAATATTTATTAAAATAAATAGGCCAAAATCCAGGGTCGTCACAGTGTTCAAAACGATAGGAATTAATTTGTTGTTAATCTTGCAATAAACATTTATAGAGAGTATAAAACATGCACATACAGACATGCATCCAAATTTGTACAACACAAACCATATTCCAGATGAAAAATCTAAGCAACAAACATGTTTATAGCATCATCACACAGATCAATCAACTCCAAAAGATTTGTTTTTAAAATGTTTATTCACCTTCATTTTAAAAAGCAGAGAGCATTGTTTCTTTCCAGACAGCTGAAATTGATTTGCATTTGGACCTGTTGTTTTGAATTTGTTGAGTTTGCTTTCAGTTTTGATTAATGAAGTTGAACTTGCTGTTTTGTTAGTTGAATCTGTTGAGTTGAGTTTGCAATTGATCATTGTTGTTGAATTAACTTGCTGTTGTAGAAAACTTTGATTACATGCTTTGGATTTTGAAGTTGAAACCTTGCTACAGATTTTTGAATTGATTTAAATTTTGATTTGGAAACTTCTTTAAAAATCTGATTTCAGCTCCTTTAGAAGAGAAGAAAGATTTGAACTAAAATGAATTGCCAAGTTTTTCTCTTAATACATTTTTAATAACCGTTTTCAAAAATAAACAAAACAAATGCCACTTGTTACTTAAGATTATTAAAATGCTTACAAGTGTTTTTCATGGTTTAAATGTTTTACACATGTAAGAAAAAAGTAATATTATGCTTAACACCCTATTTAAATCTTTATTTATATTTTACAAGTGTTAAAATTTATTTCTAAATTAATTTCTTATTTCTACAAATATTTTAAAATTTCATTTAAATTGATTACTTATTTATATTAACATGTTTTAAATGTTTATTCTCATTTTAGCTTTTAATGTTTACATATATAAATTACCTTTATACGATTACATTCTTTTATGTTTTATAATTTTTTTTCCAAAGCTAAGTTTTAAAAGAAAGAAAAATTAAAAAGAAAAGGATATTGAATTAAATCTTATTTTAAAGTTTCAAACTAAAAATATCGTTCTTTAATGTATATGAACTAAATTTATTTCAAAAACCAATTTTTAAAAGAAAACAAATTAAACTTTTATTATAATATACTATCTTAAGGCTATTATATTTTTAAATAAAATAAATATTTAATTTTAATTACTTTTTTGAAAATAAGATAGATTTTAAATAAGCTATTGAAAAGTTTCTATATTAGATTCAATCAAATCCTTCCAATTCACAATATATACATATATTTATATATATTATAAATTTGAAAACAATTTTTTTATTAAATTTAAATTAAAACTAAAATCAAACTCCCTATTTATAATGTATACACTCATATATTAATTATAAATAGAATATTTTTTAATTAGCTTAGAAATATTAATTTTTATCATTTAAATATTTTTAACTTTAAAAAGAATAAGATTTCCAAATTAAATTATTATCATTATTATAAAATTTGAAAGGATAGCATTTGTTAAATTAAATAATTATTAGTTTTTGAAAAGATAATTTGATTATTACATCAATTTTAGATATTTTAAAATAATTATTAATGGAAATTATTAAATAAATATTGCCCAAATTTCTGGGACATCACAGGCACGGTATTGAATTTTTGAAATTTTGCAAATTTAATATTTTGCATTGGATTATTTTTCGTATATATAAACAAATAATTTTCAAAAAAAAATTATATAGTTATAAAGTGTGTTGGTTCAAATATGATAATATTTATTTATTATCACTTCGGTTATGCTTGATTTAAATAAGAAGTATCGACCGTTATTTGTCAATTACTAAATTGTGCTTAGTCTAAATAGTAGCATTTATCGCTTGATTTAAAACGAATCCTTATGAATTGATTTTCACAATTTGACTATAAAGGTGTTCAAAGAAAATGTTAGCTTGAAAATTTCACCTTTTAGTAATGGTGGATTAAGGATCAAACCTTAGTGAAAAGTTGTTAGTATAATCTAAATAATGGGATAAGATATTTAGAGAATAAATATTCAAGATGATTTTTTTATAGCAAAGAAGGATTATTATAATATGAAATGATTTTTATGTAAATGAAATTTTATATAAATTTAGTTTGGGAAACGTGTTTAAAAAAAAATGAATCTAAATCCCAGAATTTTTGAAATTAATTTCAAAAAGTTTTTAAGAAATGAAATAGCAGTACTTTTGAAAGTATTTAAAAATAGAAAATATGTTGGGAAGTAGAATTTTAAATGGAATGCATTTTCTTCGAGAATTAGGAGGAAATTGTTTTTCGATTAGTTTTGTGGTAATCTGAATAATCTTCTAAGTGACAATTAGATGTTTGCTTTGGCGATCATTGTGGAATACTTAGTAAACTATTCTCATTTTCATTATGCGATCGAAATGAATTCAAATCTGAATAAATCCAAAGTGAGTTTTAGTAAATAAATCATTTGAAGTTATTATATATAAAAATATATGTAGTACGCTTTCAAAGATGAGTTTTGAGATTAGAACCGGGCATCTAATTTTTAAGTTCCCCAAAAGGGAATTGGTTCCAAGATAAAAAGTATTTCTAATAAGATTTTTTTTTTTAATAAATCGGATTTTCCCTTTAGGTAAGATAAGGGATAAATTATAAACAGGTAAACCGGGTTAAATTAAATAAGAAAGTTTTTGATAAACATTGTTTTTATTAAACCATATAATTGTTTAAAACATTTTAGTAGTGTAAGCTATTTGTTGATTGGGTCAACCCGTAAATATTATTCGTGTTTACACTTTAAGTTGAGAAGGTTAATAGGTTGACTGGGTTTTAAGAAACCATAATTTGATTTGATCTCCACTTAGATCTCTGAAAAAAGAAAAATAAAATTTTGTATGTGCTCTTAAGATGTAGAAGAATATTATAAAAGTAAATAAAGAGGTATAAGTTATTATTTGATGTTTTATAAAGAAATGAATTTATAAAATATTTTAAAACTTGGGTGTGAATTATGAAGTAATTCATAAATAATTTTAGTATTTAATAAAATACTAAGTGACAATATAAGTGAATAAGATTTTTTAATGTAATCAAGAAGCTAATAAAATATTGAGTATAACTTTCCATTTTTCCGAGTTAGTTTGGATATCTTCTAAGCAATAACCAAAGGCTAATGAGCCAAGCAGTACAGATGATTATCTATATCTTTGGACAATTAAGAAAGTTTTAAACCTATGTTAAAATTTGTTTGTTAGTCATTTGACATTTTGAAACAATGTTAAGTGATAGGTTTTCTCTTATGGAATTTGAATGACTGTTAGTGTTAGTTTATTCCATCGCGGAATTTAGTTTATTCGATTGATTTGATTTGATTGATTTGAATTGGTTGGTTGTGTGATTTTATATACCATTGTTTATAAAGCTTAAATTTATAGACAAAGGATTTTGAATTGTTGTTATAAGGACCTAAATCTCGGTGATTTTGAAAAGGAAAATTTTGCAGTTTTTGAGAAAGGAATGATACTTATTCACTCCAGTTGATGTTTTCAAAGGAACCAGAATACCACTGGATGTTCCATGTTGCTTTGATTCTAGTGTTCCACTTTACTAGGAGAAGTTCCCTCGTCATTTTGGTTTTTAATCTTTGATTTTTCTCATCTGAGATATTAGGTAATAAAATTTTGAATTGGAAAACCCAGATATATAGATTAAATTATCATTTGAGATAATCAGATGCATATCGTCTATTATAGAACATTCTCTGTATTTTGTTGCATATTATTGAGATATGGTTGCTGCTTATACGTAGATTTATATTAGACTAATTTTTTTGCATGTAAGGTTACATCATAGGCTTTCATCAGCCTGATTTTTTTAGATTTCGTAAGTACATGTATGCAAGAAATTGCTATTTGATTCTTGTGCATCTATATTCACAAAGAGATAATAAATTACTTGCCACATTATAAATCAAACGCAAAATAATTACACAATAATTTTAGAAAATTTAAATTGGTTGATGATTTTATGCCCTAGATATGGAAGACCACTTGGCTTTTGTTTTCTTTGATTTGTTTGGAGCCCATAGAGGGATTCATAGTTGTATCGATCAAGCCGGGCAAAGGAAACGCTGGCGAAATTTTTTCAAAAATTTAAGAATTTGAATTTTTTAAATAATTTTGAAAAAAAATTATAACTAAAATTTGATTTTCTGAGCTACATCTTGGAATAAATGAATAGAAGCGAATTAGTTGGTATATGCGAATGAATTTAAAAGACTTGAAAAAATTAAAATCTATCCCAGCTAATTGGTTTTGAAAATTAGTTTGACAACACATTTAAATTAATAGTATTGAATTTAAGGGTTGGGAAACGTCTTCTTCCTTAGGAATTTCGGGGATTAAATTCTTTTAGGAGGAGGGGGAGGAGAATGTACCAACCAAAAATTCTACTCATTCGATTTCAAATGTTTAACGAATTTTAAATATTTTGAATAATTGAATTTTAGAATTTAATAACTTTTACTTTAAATATATAATTAAATATTTGAATTATGAATTAAATGTTAATTAAATGAATTTAATAATTTTATTTAACTACTTTTAATTAATAAATAATATTGTTGAATTCAATTTGTAAATTTATTTACAAATATAAATAGATCGGATAAATATTGATAATTAAATATAAAATGATATTTAAATGTGGGAGGTTGTCATTTCAGGGCACTGTCTTGAATTTTGATGAAACCAATTTCATTGGAACAGTAAAAATGAATTATATTACACCGTCAAATTTCAGGGCGATCAGACGTAACGTTTGGTCATGCAAGATCGAAACATGTTGAAATTAGTATTAGAAATTTAATATAATAACTGGGTCTAAAAAGCTACCTTCTGCTTATGATCGAATTAGTTCTCGAAACAAGTTTCATTGCGTTCAAAATATGGGTATAACATATAAACGCCAGGTGGCACGTCTCATTTGGAGTTTGAGATTTTCGGGTATGTTTTGTTGAATATTTTAAATTCTAGTAATATATAAATTTCTTGTATTCAACCATACTTTCCCCGTACCCTTTCATTTCCAGGCCATACCCACGTTTTGACCCATACCTATGCGTGCAACCATCGTCCCTATTTATATTAGCTTGGTATTGAGAAAAGTGGATTTTCTAAATTTCTAAATTCAAATTCAAATTCAAATAATAAGAACAACTAAAAATCTTAAAACAAATTCTAAAAATCACGATTCAAGGAGATCTTCACGTATATATATGCTTCATGAAGGGTGAAGCTTGGATCCTTGAAGTCCGATAGTGGTGGCATATGGGTTTTTGAGACTAGGGTTAGAGAAATCGACCGTTGTAGTTCTCGATTGGAGGTCTAGAGATCGTATTTGGGTTTGCTATATCATTTGGCATATCGGGATGGAGTTCGGTGAGGGGTGACTTGACCTAGCATGATGCGACATACATACGACTCGGGGAGATAATAAGCAGGTCGCGAATGCTTGGGTGGCTCCGGGAGTGCCGAGTTGGTGTTAGGCATGTGAAATCGTCGAGAGAAGTCCATTGGTGAAGACATATTTAAATTTCGTGAAGTGAATCCCCATATCATTAAGAAATCATGCACGGCCATGTCCGCGATACCCACTGTGCATGTAGGCCCAGCCCAAGCCCAAGACAGGGAAGACAAATGTCTAGGGCATCAAAATGCATAGGGGAAACAAATTTCTGCTATTTGCGATAGTGCAACTGCTGCTTAAAAATTAAAATACTTATCTATCGCGTTGCTTTCCTCCTCGACATGCTAACCAATACACGACGCTGCAGCTGTAACCATCACCATTCGCCACCATCCCAACACGGCCCACCATGCAGTTGCCTATGGCAACGAATTGCGACTCGGTTCAGTGAATGAGCAGGCGCAGCACCTGTTTAGACTTTAATCTCTTCATTAATTGATTCGATTTGCATTTGATTTTACCTTCCCTGAATCTAGTTATGCTAATTTTAGTTTAATTTTGATGTTGAATTGAGTTTTTAAGGGGGAGGTGTGATGTAGCTGTGCTGAAGCCTATAGGCTGTGCTTTTCTTATTTGTGAATTGTGAAGGCTAAATGGGCTAATTTGGTTTACAGACAACAGACTTTAGACTGGTATGGCTACAAAGGAAAAAGCTGATCCAACTACAAACCTACAATAAACATGTGAGTTTTATTAGTTTTGAATTTTGATGTTGGTTAATTTGGTTTTATAATTATATTATTGGTTAATTTGTTAAATGAATGAATAATTTGTTGAATGAATTATGAATCAAATAACTGATATTGGTTTCATCTTCATTGATTGGATACAATAGTTTGATATTGGTTAGTTTGTTGAAATAATTAAATAATTTATGTTGTCATGTTTTATTTTATTATGAATAACATTTATAAATTAATTAAACGCGTTTGTGCTAAACTAAAATTGATCTAAATTAATCACAATTGTTATTTGTACATTGCTATAAATTGTGTTGATTAATTAAACTTGTTGAATCATGCACAATATAATTGTTTATTGTTTTTGAGGTGTGTAAAACACTAGTATCATTAGATTAACAATATTAATTGTTTATTCGAGATAGGATTCGAAAATAGAATTCGGGATGTCAAAATAGGAAGAAAAAACAACGCATAGATGAGGAAGCAAAATCAATAGTCGACTCAGTTTCAAATTTATTTCAAGCAAGAAATAAAAAAATTCAAACTTCAAATTATAGGCAAGCTGAAGAAACTAATTTAGAGCATGAGAAAATCGGTTCTAATGTTGATATCCATGAAGATAACGAGGCTATAAACGATTACATTGAAGTAGAAGTTAAAGATCATATCGTAGAGGTTCCGGAGGAGGATAATAATGTAAATGTCGATGCTAATGCTCATGAAGAAGATGTTGATGATGTACCGATACTTGACCTTGAAAGAAATATTGATATCAACTATGATCCGGGATTATGGGGAAGAATTATGTTATTTCAACATGACCCCATCAAAATTTTAAAAGAAAATGACGTATTTCCAAGAAATAAGATTAATGGTAGACATTTTACTGCTAAACACTACATTGGTGGCTATCTTCATGAAGAACATCATGAAAGAAAATGGCTTGTGTATTCAAATGCATGTGATAAAGTTTTTTTGTTTTTGTTGTAAGCTATTTAAAAACACACAAAAAGCATCTAAATTGGCAGATGATGGAATCAGCGATTGGCATAATCTATCTACCAAGTTAAGAGGACGTGAAAGCAATCCATTGCACAATGCAAATCTTATCAAATGGGTCGATTTGCATAAAGGGCTTCAACAAAAATCAACAATTGATAATGCAATGGAAGCTCAAATTGATCGAGAAAAACAACATTGAAAAAAAGTACTTATGCGCATAATTGGTGTTGTCAAGACACTTTCTCGAAATAATTTGCCATTTCGTGATATGGCAAAATCATGTATAAAAGCAAGAAAATTTTTCGCTATTGTGCAAAAGATTTATACTTTATTTTCCAGCTCAGTTCAACGATGGGAAATACTTTGGGGTTATGTGAAGGGTTTGACTCCAAAATCATTATTAGCAACACGTTGGAAAAGCCATATTGAAAGTGTTAAAGCAATCCGAACTCAGGCACCGGAGCTAAGGGATGCTTTAATTGACATTTTAAATAATTCTAAAGATGATATTGTGATGATGGAGGCTAAAGGATTGTGCCAAAATGCTTTGGAAATTTTGAGTTTTAATAAATTTGTGTATTTGATACACGATATTGGAAGATATTAATCGAGTACGTAAAATACTTCAACGAGAAGAAATGGATATTGAAGATGCAATTACAAAAATTAAGGGGCTTGTTGTATTTTTTGAAAAATTTAGAGAAGATGGATTTGAAACAATGATGAAGGAGACTAAATAGCTTGCAAATATGTTGGTATTGATTTAAAGTTTTTTGAAAAGAGAATCGTATGTAGAAAAAACAATTTGATGAAGATATTACAGAGAATGATCACAAACAATCTTCAGAGGACAATTTTAGAGTTACTTATTTTCTTCATATAGTTGACTAAGCTTTAACTTCACTTAGAGATCGTTTTGAGCAATTTAAACTTTATGAAGAAACTTTTGGCTTTTTGTTAAATTTTGGATTTACAAATATTGATGAAGAGGAATTGAAGATGCATTGTATGAAATTAGAAATTTTTCGGGAACATTATGAAGAGTAGGATATTTGTGGTAAGAATTATTCTTTGAGTTTTGACAACTAAAAGGAATTATATCATCGGAAGTTACTAAATCAACTGAAGTTCTAAATTTCTTGAGATTATATAGGGATGTTAGTGGATTTCTAAATGTTTGGGTAGCTTATCGAATTTTATTGAGTATTTCGGTTACGATTGCTACGGTGGAAAGAAGTTTCTCAAAATTGAAATTAATAAAAACATATCTTCAAAGTATTATGTCGCAAGAGAGATTATATGGACTATCTATTATTTCAATTGAAAACAAGTACTTGGATAAACTTAACTATGTGGAGATCATAGAAGAATTCGCTCCAAAGAATGCAAGAAGAAGTTGTTTTCATTAGCCTGTATTTTGGCATGATACCATGTTGACATTTAGATTTTTTGGCATGTAAAATAATGGAATTGATTTAGTTTAACAATATTTTGTGCATAGTAATTGGATTTGATTTAGTGCATATGAAGTACTGCTGGGATGTAAACTATTTTGCGCATATTTTGCGCATACTCATACTATTTTTTAAAATGGGGCAATAGAAAATGAAAAAAACAATTCGTCTAGGGAATGAAAAACTATCGAACCGGCCCTGTGTGCATGTTTGTTTTTAATTTGGGGAAGATGGAAGAAAGGAGAAGGGGTAAACTTGTAAATATTGTTAAGTTATTTAATTTTAAATTTAAAGTTATCGATAACTTATAAAAGTCATATCTCACTCATACAAAGTCAGATTCAAACGGCCTTTTTTTGCATTGCACTCGTATCGTCGATATCTATGCAATGGAATTAGTTGGGTTGATTTGAAGCAAGTGAAAATTTAGGCTAAAATCGGACGACCATTCGGTTTTAGTCCAAAGTCGGGACATTTCGGCGAAAATGAAAATCAATGTGAGTTCAACTCACATTAAATTTTATTATATCATATCAATGATATTATAAACATTTATTGGTTATTTGAATGTTAGCTTGATTGTTCGATTGTTTGTTTGGTTGAATTTCCATTTGGAAAGCAGATGACATATTAAATTGATCGTTATAAACTCATATGATTATATATGTATTATTCATAACCATTGTTTTACAGGGAATATCTATAGAGAGACCCAAAAGGGGTTCCTCGCCAATAATTAGTTATTTACATCCTTATGCTATTATATTAATGGTTAATTGAAAATAAGTCCTGATATTCCATTTAAATTGTTAAATGTGTAATTTTGCTATATCGTTATATGTTAAATTTCATCCCCAAAACTCTGTCATATGAACTTGAGCTTGTGTTTCCATTAAAAGAATATTGAAAATTTATTAATCATTTTGGTTAATAATAATTTAAATTAATTAATAATTTTAGCTAATGATTTTGAAATTAATTAACCAATTTAATTAATGGTGTTTTAAAACTGGTTTATCTTTAGATTTAATTAATCATTTTTGCTAATGATGTTTATACTTAATTAATCGTTTTAACTAATGATTATTTAGGTTTAATTAATTATTTACTTTAGTTATTGATTGTGGAGTTTGATTAATTAATTATTTTAATTAATAATAACTGAAATTAATAATCATTTTAATTAACGATATTTAAAATTAATTAATCATTTTAAATAATGATATTTGAATTTAATTAATCATTTTAATCAATGATTGTTTCAAATTTGATTAATTGTTTTAACCGATGATATTTGGAATTTAGTTAAATCATTTTAATAAATGAGGTTCCATAATTAAATAAATCATTCTAACAAATGATGTTGAATTTAATTAATCCAATTACTTTATGATTATTTTAAATTTAATTAATCATTTCAGCTAATGGGAATTAGAATTACTTATCATTTTAATAAATGATGTTTGAGATGACTTATTCATCTTAACTAATGTTTATTTGTATTTAATTAATCTGTGTAACTAATGATATTTAAAGTTAATTAATCGATTTAATAAAAGTGATTTAAGTATATATATAATATAATTCAATTGCTTCAATCAGCTAATTTAAAGTTAATAAACTGATTTAATAAAGATTTTAAAGTTAATTTACCAATGTTATAAAAGTGGTTTGGAAATAATTATCTATTTTATTAAAGATAGTGAATTTGTTTATTTAAAAGAAATTTTAAATGTGATTAATTATCTTTTAGGATAATTAATATTGTTTTGAAGTTATAAAAAGGAATTAGAACTCGGTTATTGGGATGTTAAGTTGGATAATCTTCCAGGTGTTCAATCTAATGTTGGTTTAGGCCTTCGAGATCGCACACTTAGAAAGATTATTCTCTTAACATTTTAACAATTAGGAACTTATTCTAAAAGTGTTTTACCAAGGAAATCTAGCATAAGTTCAGTTTTAAAAAGTAAAGATTCGATTTCGGTTATGGAAAAATAGTTTCATAATCGATATCGCATGTATGGAAAGGATCTAGTCATGAGGCTTGGACTCGTTTCTATCATGAAGGTTAAAATTATCATCAAGGTGACACCTAGAGGTAATATTACCTCAAATTACCCGACTTCATTTTCAACCGAGAGATAGGACTTGTTTGGAATTAATGAGTAGTGGTAAATATATGAAATTTAATTTCCATATATGATCATTTTAATTATCCCCGATAATTGATTTGTTAATTATTAGATTCAGCTTTCTTCATGGTGTATTGTCACCTTAAAAATGATTTGCTGCTCAATCGAGCTCTATTATCCTTTGTCAAAAATGACTAAACCAAAAGTGTAAGAGGGGGCCAAGCTATGTGGGGTTGCTCTCATCAAAAGGGTATTTTCACAACTCATCTTGTTTGGATTCAGTTATGCACATAGATGTGGCAATATTAGAAATCTAAGTAAGGTATAGCGGGGTCTGGCTTGGACGTTTTCGAGAAGTGTCATGGATTAAATGAGCTTCTCAGAAGCATATTACTAAATGCATACTTCAAGTGGGGTGCACTGTCCTAGTCATTTGTTGGAAATTATTCTTTCCTTATTTGATTCGTATCCCTCAATCTGTTTTGTCTTTAAATTTCCATGAGTATAGCGAACTCCTCATCACGACAATTAAATATTGATTTAGTCCATTCTATCAAAGTTTGACTGCCACCTTCTTCTGTCCATTCTATCAAATTGGATGGTTACCTTATTCAGTCCATCCTATCAATTTTGGATTGTTACCTTATTTAGTCCATTCTATCAAGTTGGACTGTTTCCCTTATTCTATCCATTCTGTCCAATTTGGATTTTACTTGGTTTATTTCCTTTCTTTCAAGTTTGGTTTAATAATATTTATGCTCATTCATATTTTGATTTGTTCTTGATATTTATTTCTGCTCTTGCCTGTATGGATGTTATTCTTGTGAGGTAAAAAACCATTCCACGGCAGCGGCGTGGTATCATAAAACTTTTATATATGTTCCCTATTATTCGAGTCATCTCACGCTGGTGCTTTCAGGCTGATCCGGGTGTTATTTATTTATATGCTCGGGTCAGACCGAGTATTTTCTTAGGTTGTCCATGGAGTAATCAAGGTCTTGATGGGGAGCTGAAGAGTCATTTATCATAGTATTTTAATTTTCCACAGTACTATATAGTATACCTATCTGCATTTGTAAGGTCAGGATTTTATAACTGTCCAGCTGATAAGATTTGTTATTTACTCTGATATACTCTTTATGTTTGGAGTGATAGTTTCTACTATCCTTGTAACGACCTATCTTTTTGGACAATTTAAGTCGACAATAAACCACACATGTCTAACTCAAACTATTCATACAGTTGGTATCAGATCTTTTGTTTAGGCATACCTAAGTCTGTTGCGGTTAACTTATTAGAGATAGGGTAGTAATATCTCAAAATGAATTTATTTGAGTGTATATATACGGGAGCACGTATTTGTTAGTGTTATAAAAATGTTTTATATAAGTTTTGAAATGGAATAATTTTCCTAATATTATATGCTATATATAAGGAATAAAATTTTATAACTATTATAGTTATTTATAATATGTTTGTTTTATGAAATAGTAATATTAATTCTTATCATTTATTTTTGACTTGTTGTATTTAGTCAAATTATATGCATCAGCTATTATTGTTGATTGAATTTATGGATTGAACACTAGTTTAATAATGATGTATTAAATTGAATAAAGTGAACAATTAGGATATTTGTTAATGAAATTGAAATGTTTTGTTGTGAATTTTGTCGTTTGTTGATCGGTAGTTTCAACTGTTGAAATAAAATGGAATATCAAAATATTTTAGATAGTCAAAACTTTTCAATTAATATATGAGTTGAAATGCAGAAATTTTGTTGAATTATGCAGTTGAATTTGATAACCTTAATTTGGAAGCAAGAGAAACACGGTTTAATTTCTTATATCTATGTTTAATAAATGAATAAATTGTTGTATGCATTCTAAATTAATTAATATTTATGAAATATGTCATAAATAAATTTGAAAAGTAAAAGTGAAAACAAATTGGATAAACAAATATGAACTAAACATGGAATGATTATAAATAAAGTCACAACTTGTAAATTGGTTATGAAATAAATGGAGGTTGCAATAAATGGTTATAATGTAAGTTGTGATAATTTTAAACTCGAATAATGTTTTATAAAGAAGTTAAACTTTTAGAATTGGCCGATAAAATTAAGGAAATTTCTTATGAAAGGATTCGCAAATAAATGTAGTACGAAATAAGAAATATTACATGTGAAATTGAATGTAATTTGAAATGAATATACATATAAGCAATTTTTGAGAATGACTATATTAATATTTTACATTAAATGTAGAAATTTTGTGAAACAAATATTAAAGTATGAAGTGATATTTGTGTTAATCAACAAGATTAATAATGAAATTAAATTAAAATGTAATTATGATGAAGAAAATTGGAATAAATATGTAAGTTGTACGTATATTGTTTTATTCGCATAATTAACTTGGTCGGGATCTGAGCACACGAGTTCGAGGTGAATTATACCAATTCGTGTTAAGATTTTTCATTCGATTTTAATGGCGAATATTTGATATGGATTTTTGATTTGATTCTAGAATTATCTGTCATAGTATATGACTATGGAAGGAGAATGATGGTTTCTAGTTAAGAAACCATATCGAAGTCCGCATTAGGGAAGTCGAATGGACAATACTAGTTTGAAAGCGAACTTGTGTGATCGAGCGAGCGATCAAATGTGGTATTGCGTGATGATGACATATGTACATCTTATGTTCTAATATGACTGATATGCTATGATGCTGAAATTGAAAGTTGTTGGGTTGGGTATCCTTTGTAATTTAAATTGGAATTTTTTATATGCAAAACTACTATTAATTTCAAACGTTTCACAAAACTATTCTTCTTATATTTTATCTTATTCAAAACAATTTTTATTTTATTTTATGTGCAAAACTATTTTATTTTATATTTTTCAAAACTATTTTTTTCTATTTTTTATAAGAAAACTGTTTTACAAACTATTTTATATACAAACTATTTTATATACAAACTATATTATATACAAAACTATTCTAAATTCAAACCTTTTATAAAGCAAAGATGTTTAATCCCACATGGCTCTTCATGCAGCGAAATTTATTTTGAAGAATTTTTTTGTTTCTTGTATAAGACGGAATTTATATAAGTATAAGATGATTTTGAAAACTGTTGATTTTGGAGGTATTTGATCTGAAGAGATAAATCTTATATATTACGGAATTTATATAAGAATGATTTGATATATTCAAGACTATTGATTTTGGAAAGTACTCTATCTGAAAAGGAAATCTTATGTATAATGGAATTTATATAAGTGCGATATTTGAAGTTATGATTTTGAAAGGGTACTATACATGATATGGTATATTTTGAATTAAATGATATGGAAAGTACCTTCAATCGGATCCCTTTGGTGGTTCATTTATTAGATCCCTTTGGTGGGTCACTTATTATATTCATTTGTTATTGTTGGATAGCATAAATCAATAGGCGGGATGCCTACGGCTACAAGTGATTCTGCTGGGATAACGGCATTACCATTGCGTAGTTGCTATCTATCAACCATGGCATAAGTCGAGGGGAGGGATGCCTATAGTTACAAGTGATTTCGCCGGGATAGCGGCGTAACCATTACGTTACTGCGACCGATAAGGGAATGTGCTTTCCATATCTGTTTTTGAATGTTTTTAAGTATTTTCACTGGGTGTTGAAATAGGTCTACTAAGTACTTAGAGAAATCTAGCCCTGCGCCTGATCAATGCATGGCTAGAGTCTGCAAGAACGAGGATAAACTTATTAAAAAATTGAGTTATAAAAATATTTTGATAAAGTATATTATAAATATATTTTAAAGTTAGTGATTATTGATTTATTAAAGATGTTTGAAAAGTATTTTGAAATTTAAAACTAATAAATTTATAAATAGTGGATTTAAGGTTTTCAATAACTCCTTTTACATATAAGTAATGATGTAAATAATTATTTTCCAAATATTTACATATATTTATAAAGATATTATTTAAGATTTTAAATGGTATTTATAAATGAAGCAAGAAATTTTATGGATGAATTTTGTAAAGTATGAAAGTATTAAAGATGATTAATTTGCAAATGATGTCTCAAATAAATATTTCGAGTAAAGTTATATGAGTTTCTTTGAATATATAATTTTAAAGATATTAAATGATTTGGGAAACTTATTTTAGTAATATGCTTGAAAATAAATTGGAATTGCTATTTTTGAAGTATGTCTTTGAAATATTTACTTGATTTCGAAGTACTAATAGATGTACATTACATATTTGTTTGATATGAAGTGAAATTTTATAAATATTGATTATAAAATAAGATTTATAAATAAAATGAATTTATTAGGAATTTGAGAACTTAAGTTTTGGGGTTGAATTTTTGTTTTCATGTGATTTTTGGAATATAATACTAGTATTATTTGGAAGTATTTGGATAAATATTATCAAATGTTATAAATTTTATTTGAAAGGAAAATTAGTTATGTACTCCCCTCTTTTGTCGTTGGAAAACAATTTCGGTGATGAGTGTACGCATCATCGACGTTCATTTTCGAGTTTCAAAGTGGGAAGGCTGTTGTAGCAGTTTTACAGCACATTAGTTTTGATAAACAAATTCTAATATTTTCATTTCATAATATGATTTGATATATGAAAGCTATGAGTATATATATTATTTCATATGATTTGAAACCAACCCGACATTTAGTTCTCTAAATTTCTATAAATTAGAGATTTCAATTATTGTAATAAAGGAAATCTTGACTATAATAATAATTGGAAACTTCTAAATTGAAATTAAGGAATTGGATGCTAAGTGATTAATGAAATATATAAGAAATTCAAAATAACTTGTAAATATGAAAATTTAAGAAGATATAATTATTGAACATTTTGTTAACTGAAGTGAATAAGATAAATTTGTGTAACATTCAAATTCATTCTATAAAACATATATATATATATATATATATATATATATATATATATATAACCTAACAAAATGCTAAAAGTTGGAAATGTTAAATAGGAATATGTAATAGAATATTATACAAGTAGAACATAAGTAATGAAAGTGTTCAATGGAATTATTTCTATAAATAATAATTTTGATGCACAACAAATGTTTTAAGCATAAGTTAACATTGTGAAATGCTTACAATTAAATTAAATAGTAAAAAGATAAATGCAATTTAGGTAAATGATTATAAACTCAAGAAAATGAATGAAATGATTTACCGATGAATATTATTGTTAAATGGATATCAACATTATAAGTAAATAAATGTGAATTAAAATGCAATGAAAAGTATGTAATACTTAAATAATGAATTCATTGATTATTCTAGATATTGAATGTGAAATGATTTATGTAAGTGCATGAAAAAGACATTGTATGAATGAATGAAAATAAATAAAAGGTAAGTGAGGTAAAATGAAACTAATTGGATAAACATAAATAATATGTTGAAATTATTGTTGTTTTGGCTTATGGAATGTTTGGAAAGGATACTTCTAATTGTTTAAGGTGAGCAATTATCCAAGGCTATTGAGCGTAGGGCACACTTGATGGTTATTTCTTGCCTTGCATGATTAAAAATTTCTAGACTAGACAAATCATTGGTTTTGGTTGCTATGGATGTATGATGGATTCTTTAGTTGCATAAATGGTTGTATTGCTTGTTTGTATATGTTTTATATTGATTTCCTTTTGTTGCAAATTGAAAACAACTAAATATTTCTCTTGCATAAAATTCTTACTATTTTGGATTACACAATTGAAATACAGGTTTATGAAAGCAATAATTATTGCTTTTGGATTCATAAATAAAGTGGGTTTGCCTGAAAAATAGGTACGGTTTCGAATTATGATTTTATAGCGATATTATATTGTTTTTCCCATGTTTTGGGATGTTTTATTTTTGAAATAGGATACATATATTGTAATTATTGATATTATTGTTTTTTTGGACCTCTCCGTACAAAGGAGACTCTACCGAATTTTTCGTGAATTTTAGACTTAGAATTTTTTTTTGAAAAGTGAAAATATTTTCAAACTTTAGTAAACTTGAATATAAAGATTTAATTTATTAATTAGTATATTTTATTTAAAATACTTATTTATGAAAATTTAATTGTTTATAAATTGAATAAAGTTATTTTAAGCTCTTAATTCCTTCTTGTTCCTTTTCGAGGATAAAAAGTTTTAGGTGGGGGAGAGTGTAACGACCCGTATTTTCTTCTTTCGATAATTAGAATATTGAATTTATTAAGATTTTAGGATTTAACACTGTAAGAAATTAGAAATTTATGATTCGTTAGTAAGAAAACAATTAGAATGTAATTTAATAATATGATTTAATGCAATTGGTTACTATTTTTGTGTAATTTTAATTTATTTTAATAATTGTTTGAATGTAAGTTCCGTTGATTATGATAATAGATGTTAATATAAGAATGGAATAATTTAAGAAATAAATGTTAGAATATATGAACTGAACAGAAAATATATATGGTATAATGAGAATTTGTTTGAAATCTAATATTGAATATAAACTGCAATAAGAGTTGTTGGAATCAAGACAAGTGCATTGTAATTAATAAGTTCAACACAAGAACTTACATTTTAAATTAGATTAACATAAACATTTCAATGAAATTTAAGCTTTGACTTGAAAGAATAAATTGTATGTTTTTCTCTAACTAGAATAACAAATGTTGAATTTGAACAAAAGGATGGAGTGAAAGTTTTAATGAAAGAATAACATAAGTTGTTATTTGGAATGCATCTTGGAGAAGTTGATTTTCAATAATATAAAACATTCACTTTATAAATAATGTATAAATTTTTTTGTATATAAATATGATGACCCGGAATCCAGTGTTTGAAAATCGACATCCAATACCTCACTCGTATTCGAATGATGGAGATTCAAACGTTGGAATCCAGTTCGCGGGAGCTTATAACAACATTAGATGAATACAACACAGCGGAAACAATAAAAATGATTTCACTAATATACAACAACATGGATACAACAAAGATACAACATCATTACAACAACGACCACCAACATCAGAGCACAATGTAAATGATACAACAACTGAACAATAACACATAGTGGAACAACAACAAGGTCTTCAAAAAGAATTCAACATACTGCAACTTCAATAAGGTCTTCCAAAACTCCAAAGACTTTCAGATCCAAATGGCTTCCAAACCCAAAAGCTTCCAAAAACTTCAAAGACCAAACCTACAATCCAACTTCGCTCCAAAATACGGATAACCTGACTCTAGGCTGCCCATGTGCAAAATTATAGGCACCCAGAGTTCAGGAAAGGGAACAATAAACTCCGGATCAGTCATGAGACTGGTATGAGTAAACAAAAACAATTGTTTGTATAAAAACAAATTACAAAAATAAAACCGTTATGCTTTTGGAAAATGAAACTACCATAAGGTCTCCCGCTACACACACAATGCAATCGCACACTTGGGGAAGATTTTTCCTTATGATAGTCAAACATGCTCGATACGCGAAAATCCTTTGATATTATTATTAGTGCATAGTGTGAAAAACATTTCGAAAGTATATTATTAGTCTTAGCCAGCATACGTACCATTATAGTATGCCTACTATAGCTACCATGTTAAATGACAGGTTCTATTGAATGATTGGATTTCCAACAAATGGCCAGACTAAGAAACTTCCTTTCCGAATGGGTACGCCTATGGAGGAACACCTCGAGAACCTAACTGGATCTTTGCTAACATAAGGCCAGGTTACCTCTATAACTAGGTAACTAACTGTCACGAATATGCCATCCCTCGGTCGTAACCGACCTTTATCCGGGGTCCCCACAACAACAACCACAAAAGTTAAGTATCTGGGCTCCATAACAGAATACTACTTTTTATCCAGAAGGAAATGCACTTACCCTAAGTGGCGCGACCCCCGTAACCTTGCTGCATCCTTCCTGTTTCGACCATTTCCGAGGTGTGAGGTTCGATGAAGTCTCGTCCCACAAAGCAACGCTTTTCAAAAAAGCCATGCTTCGATCAACAAATGATCAGCACTTAGCATGCCACACTGCCAAGTTGGGAATATATCACTAATAACTATCAACTACATAACCTCTGAGCTCGTACGTCTCAGAGTAGGGTGTTAAGCTAAGAGAATATATTCTCCGCCACCAAACAGAAATGTATTTGATAGAAATCAGCTTTATATCTCAAAGTGTAATGTTAGACATACATCCATACAAGTCCATCCTAGGTCTGAATGGAACTGAAGGCACTTCGTCCAATAAAGGAAGAAGTCCTTGCAAATCTGGATATCTACAATCCCGACTGGACTCCCTATCACATATGGAGATCTCTATACCAGAGCAACCCAGTGTGGAGACAATCGATAGGTAATCCATTCGTTCTCGAAAATACCCGGTCTTCAACCACCGTCTTAAATTGCACTCCCATTTCGTCGTATCATTATTCGAAATGGGTTTTATGACTTAATGTCCTCTCCCGACTTAACCGAATAAGAAGCGCTTATTTTAAAAACATGTTGATATATAAGTCACAAAAGATTCACTATTAAGATTCGATGTGGTTTTCAGGTAACCATATGAAATCCGACCCCCGGTCGCATCGAACTTTAAATGCCGTTTTACGGGCCAAGTTGCTTTCACATTCACACAGTAGTATGTCATAGATGTCACATCTCAATTCACAGCAATTCATATCACAAAGTATCACAATAACATATCACAGGTATCAACCAATCCAAGGCATTCAACAATAATCCAATCATCTATGAGTAGGATGAATTAGTCATTCAATTCTCAATTAATTGAATTAGTCATTCAATTCTCAATTAATTCAATTTGATTTTCCAAATAAATTAAATTAATTACTTTTAAGTCCTACTTAATTATCATTAAGTAATCATAAATATTTTAATTAATTTTTTATTAATTAATCACATAATTACTTTTATTAAATTTTCCTTAATTAATGATTAATTACCCTTAGTTATTAATTAATTAATCCTTAATTATTTATTAATTAATCTTTAATGATTATTTTATTAACCTTTAATCATTATTTAATTAACCTTTAATCATCAATTAATAAATAAATTAATTAATCCTTAATTACTATCATTAAATGATTCTCTTTAAGTAATTCTCTTTTAATTACTGTCATTAATTTATTAATCTTTAATTAATTAAATTTAAATTAATTAAAAGATAAATCATTTATTTTAATTAATCACTTAATTATCATCAACCAATTAACTTAGACCTTTAAATTAATTAACCTTTTAAAACATTTTATCTTCTTAATTAACCACTTGATTACATTTTTAAGTTTATTTAAAATAAACTTTAAAATAAAGGTTATGTATATATGCTAAACACTTTAACTCAAAACAATTTATTTTAAAACATTTAAGTAATCCCAAATTTAAATAAGACATTCATTATATAAAAGAATAGATTAAAAAGTTATTTAACTTTTAAAACTTGTTTAATTTAAAAACTTAAAAACTGCAACCATATCAACCCGAGTCAAATGCTAGATTACCCGAGCAAAACCCCGAGCAA
Source organism: Allium cepa (assembly GCA_030765085.1). Taxonomy (NCBI): domain Eukaryota; kingdom Viridiplantae; phylum Streptophyta; class Magnoliopsida; order Asparagales; family Amaryllidaceae; genus Allium; species Allium cepa. The sequence goes on along the minus strand of CM060928.1, from coordinate 843,802,062 downwards.
AATCCCACACCCCTGTCTTCGAGTCCAACCCTGTTCGTCTTCGAGCTCGACCTCGAGACAAAACCTTTCTTCCCAAAATCCACAACCACCAAATTTCAAACATGCACGCATGCACGTTGCACACCGTTTTAACCAACTCCGATCCTTGCCGAGACCACCAGCATGACATCGACGACCTACTCTGACCGTACGAGCACCTAGAGCCCCTAAACGACGACGAACTCGCAACCGAGCAACTCGACACAACCTAGAACGAAACTGGATCACCAAAGATCGCCTCGACCCACCACCTCAGGCCACAAGAGGCCATGCAACTCCGTCCAGAGCTTCGCCAGACTCCTATGCTTCTATTCCTACCTGTGCGAATCGCCTCTAGTTCATCCACGACGGTGCATCAGCTCGAATTCTGACTACCACCAAGACACTACCACCAAAACTCGATTTTAAACCCTAAATAAACGTAACCCACTCCTTTGTTCATCTGAAAAATTCTCGAGCATTTTTCCATGAATCTCCATCACTCAGGCTTCCTCCAACCATGATCATGACCTCCCTCACCTCGCCGATCACCAGGAATTACCAAAAACCCAATTCACGTTCAACTTCGAATTCCTCAAACGACACGACACTAAAAATCTTAATTCTTCTTTTAAAATTCATGATTCAAGAAGACGAACAAGATTATGTAATCATAACCCAAATTTTAAACAACTAAATTTTGGACAAAATTTGATTTTACTATGTTTTTTATATTTCACAACAAATCCGTTCATTTTTAATACTTAAAAGTATTTTTAAAATTATGATCTTGCAAATTCGATCATGATTTATTTAGACATTGAAGTCTATAGAGGATTAGAGGGAGAGATTTGAATTTTTAATCAAGTTTTGAAACCTGTAAACCTAGAACAGAGGAATATACAGACATGAACACACACACACACACACACACACACTCTTTTATATACATACAATATATTTTCACATATTCAAACATTTCACAGCTTCACTTCACAAACAACAAGCTATAGATCAGATTATCAGGAGTTTACTCACCTGTTTTGATGATAACAGAGAAGTCTGGGAATTTGAAAACTGGAATGTTCAGTTTTGATCGGTAAATTATATTTGACTTCCTTTTTGAACTTTGATCTGCAATTTGATTTGTATTTTCTTAATTACTGAGTTGAATCTTTATTTGAAACTGTTTTGAACTTGTCTTAATTCCTTCCTGGTTTGAAAATTTGAGAAGATTGTTTGTTGTAGTTCTCTTATCTTTGTTTTATAGTTTTCTGTTTTGTTTTTCTGGTTTTTAAGCTTTTCCATGGTTTCGATTTTAATTTGCTGGTTTAAGTTTTTGAATAAAAGAGAAATGAGAAAGGTAGGAGATGAAGTGTTTATATAGACTTGAATTTATTTTTATTAATTATCTAAAAAATAAAAATAAAAATAAGAGTGACACTTGTTAAATTTCAGACTTGAATTATTATACTTGTTTAATTATATGTTAAAATCTTAACACTTGTTAATTTGTATGTCTTATTAACTTACACTTGTATTTTTGCATGAGAATATGTTTTTATATAATTCATATTTAGTTTTATATTATATATATATGTTTTTAATATAATTCTATATCAGTATTAAATATATTTCCTTATATTAATATTTATATAATCATAAAAGAAAATGTTTTAAAGCTAAATTATATACTAATAAAAATCATATATTATTTTCAAATCCAATTTATTTTAAGATAATTATATTTGAATTTCAAATTCAAATTCAAATTACAATCTATTTATATATATATATAAATAAATAAATAAATAAAATCATATATTATAATTATATTTGGCTAGATCCATCTTCGAAAAGAGTCGAGCACCATGCAGTTGATTAAACAGATCGTCGAGTCGAGGAAAAGAAAATTTATTTTTAAGAGTTAGTTTACTGAGACCACGATAGTCCACGCACAATCTCAGAGATCCGTCAATCTTGGCTACAAACATCGCAGCTGAACCCAACTGGAATAACTAGGACGTGTTAATCCTTTCTCTAGCAAATCTCGGGTTTGCCTGACTAGCTCTATTCTTTCCCTTGGTGCCATCCTGCGGCTTGCATGAACAACAGGATGAGCATTGGGAACCAAGTCGATTCTGAATTCAATTTCCCTGTGCGGAGGTAAAGACTTGACTTCTTCCAATACGTCCAGAAATTCTCGAACAATAGGTATGAATTCCAAACTAGGTTTGGGATACTCTAAAGCATACATTAACATATCCCTCTTTGGACTTGAATCCTCATAAATATCACGATAAAATTCTCAAATTTGGTTCTGACCGAAATCGTTCGATTGGTACATTCTAATTTAGCTTCGTATTTCGTTAACCAATTCATTCCAAGTAAAATTTCAAATTCAATAAAGTCGAGAATAAAAAGGCTGATAGGAAATTGATGATGAGAATACGAGATAGGAACTTTTCTACAACGCAGACAAAGATTCGCTAGGCCACCAATCGGATTCTTCACATAAATAGGCTCGTCTACATATTCGGGTTCAAGTTTTAATTCGTTTACGGTCTGTTGGTAAATATAGCTATGTGTGGCTCCAGTGTCGAACAGAACTCTAACAACTTTATTATAAATAAGAATGTTACCTTCTAAAACTCCTTTCCCTTTATCTGCCTTTGAAGTTGAAGGGTCATCCTTGATCGCATACACCTTCGCTACTTGAGCCTACTTCATTGCCGGGCATTCTTTAACTATGTGTCATGGCTTATGACAGTAATAGCATTCCCTGGCCCCTTGACTTGTCTACATAGGTTGATCCCTTTTCCTTGCTTCTTGGGCTTTCTGCAACTACTGGAATAATGGCCTTTTTCCAGGCAGTTGAAACAAGTAACATCCTTCGCCTAACTCTCTTGATTATTCTTCTTTTCTTTGCCTTTCCACGGTTTCTTTCCTCCAAACTTCCTTTTCTACCAATTCGGATTTCTTCCACTTCCTTTCTCCTTCGCAATTTCTTTTTTATCCAAGGTAGCATATCTATATCCCATATCTATAAGATCAGAAAAAGATTCCTTTACATGAGCTGTCATCCTCTCATGGAACTTCTTGTTCATCCCTCTAATAAATCTTTCATTCTTCTTGAGAGGGGTATTCACCAACTCCGGACCAAATCGGGATAACTCGTTAAACTTGTTCAAGTATTCTTCAAAAGATAGAATCCTCTGCTTCAAGTCTATAAACTCCTGGTACATTCTGGAAATACCAGCAGATGGCATATAACACTGCTCAAACACTTTCTTGAATCGATCCCAAGTAAATTCATCTTCCACTTCAGCCAATGTAATAGTCTTCGACCATGCTAAGGCTTCTTCCTGGAGCTGCCAAGATGCTATCAATCTCATTTGATCATCTTCTAACTTCAATCCTTTTAAAATCCTTTTCGCAAGATTGAATCCAGGCTTGTGCTTTTATAATGGTCTCCTTGCCTGTGAAAGGCTTTCCATCAAGTCTTGAGAAACTTCGATATAGATCTGCCAGATTCGGCTGGGGTTGGATAGGAATAGCTTCTCCTGTTGTTGTAGGGTCTTGACCAGTGGTCGTGGTACTTCCCCATCCCATACCTCGTCCTCTTCTTGCGCTCATTCTCATTATCTGTAAATAGTAAAAAAAACTTGATTTAGACATACGGACGAGATATCTTAGGGAAATACTCATTCTAGGGTATTTCTAACCCTATCTCTAATGAGTCACCTAATGTGTTATACTCCAAAGCTAAAGTTCTTACTGAACCTTTGGCATTGATACCACTTGTGATGACCCAGAATCCAGCATTCGAAAATCAACATCCGATACCTCACTCGTATTCGAATGTCGAAGATTCAAACGTTGAAATCCAGTTCGCTGGAGCTTATAATAACATTAGATGAATACAACACAGCGGAAGCACAAAAATGATTTCATTAATATACAACAACATGAATACAACAAAGATACAACATCATTACAACAATGACCACCAACATCAGAGCACAATGTAAATGATATAACAACTGAACAATAAAACACAGTGGAACAACAACTAGGTCTTCAAAAAGAATTCAACATACTGCAACTTCGATAAGGTCTTCCAAAACTCCAAAGACTTTCAGATCCAAAAGGCTTCCAAACGCAAAAGCTTACAAAAACTTCAAAGACCAAATCTACAATCCAACCTCGCACCAGAACACGGATATCCTGACTCTAGGCTGCCCGTGTGGAAAATTATAGGCACCCAGAGTTTAGGAAAGGGAATAATAAACTCTGGGTCACTCATGAGACTGGTATGAGTAAACAAAACAGTTGTTTGTACGAAAATAAATTACAGAAAGAAATCCATTATGCTTTTGAAAAATGAAACTACCATAAGGCCTCCCACCACACACACATGCAATCACACTCTTGGTGAAGATTTCTCCTTATGACAGTCAAACATGCTTAATACGTGAAAATACTTTGATATTATTAGTAGTGCATAAAGTGGAAAACATTTCGAAAGTATAATATTAATCTTAGCTAGCATACATACCATTATAGTATGCCTACTATAGCTACCATGTTAAACGGCAGGTTCTACAACTAAAACCGTACAAGGCCCATATTGAATGATTGGATTTCCAACAAATGGCCAGGCTAAGGAGCTTCCTTTTCGAGTGGGTACGCCTTTGGAGGAACGCCCCGAGAACCTAACCAGATCTCTGCCAACATAAGGCCGGATTACCTCTGTAACCAGGTAACTAAATGTCACGAGTGTGCCATCGCCCGGTAGTAACCAACCTTTATCCGGGGCCCTTACAATGACAATCAACAACTACATAAGTTAAGTATCTGGGCTCCATACCAGAATATCACTTTTTATCCAAAAGGAAATGCACATACCCTAAGGGGCGCGATCCTTGTAAGCTTTCCGTATCCTTCTTGTTTCGACCATTTCCGAGGTGTGAGGTTCGATGAAGTCTCCTCTCACAAAGCTACGCTTTTCACAAAAGCCATGCTTCGTTCAACAAATGATCAGCACTTAGCATGCCACTCTACCAAGTTGGGAATATATCACTAATAACCATCTACTACATAACCTCTGATCTCGTATGTCTCAAAGGAGGGTGTTAAGCTAAGAGAATAAATTCTCCACCACCAAACAGAAATGTATTTGATAGAAATCAGCTTTATATCTCAAAGTATAATGTTCAGACGTGCATCCATACAAGTCCATCCTGGGTCTGAATGGAACCGAAGGAGCTTCGTCCAATAAAGGAAGAAGCCCTTGCAAATCCAGATATCCACAATCCCGACCGGACTCCCCATCACATATGGAGATCTTTATACTGGAGAAACTCAGTGTAGAGACAATCGACAATTAATCCTTTTGTTCTCGAAATACCCGATCTTCAATCACCGTCTTCAAATGCACTCCCATTTTGTCGGATCATTATTCGTAATGGGTTTTATGACTTATTGTCCTCTCCTGGCTTAACCGAATAAGAAGCGCTTATTTTAAATACACGTAGATATATAAGTCACAAAAGATTCACCATTAAGATTCGATGTGGTTTTCGAATAACCATGTGGAATCCGACCCCCGGTCGCATCGAAATTTAAATGCCGTTTTACGAGCCAAGTTGTTTTCACATTCACACAGTAATATGCCACAGATGTCACAGCTCAATTCACAGCAATTCATATCACAAAGTGTCACAATCACACATCAGAGATATCAACCAATCTAAGGCATTCAATAATAATCCAATCATCTATGAGTAAGATGAATTAGTCGTTCAATTCTCAATTAGTTCAATTTGATTTTTCAAATAAATTAAATTAATTACTTTAATTACTTTTAAGTCCTACTTAATTATCATTAAGTAATTATAATCATTTTAATTAATTTTTTATGAATTAATCACATAATTACTTTCATTAATTATCCTTAATTAATAATTAATTACCCTTAATTATTAATTATTATTTAATTAACCTTTAATCATCAATTAATAAATAAATTAATTAATCTTTAATTACTGTCATTAAGTAATTCTCCTTTAAGTAATTATCTTTTAATTACTGTCATTAATTAATTAATCTTTAATTACTTAAATTTAAATTAATTAAAAGATAAATAATTTATTTTAATTAATCACTTAATTATCATTAAAATCTTTATTAATAACCTTTGGAATTAATTATCATTAACCAATCAACTTAGATCTTTAAATTAATTAACCTTTTAAACATTTTGTCTTCTTAATTAACCACTTAATTACATTTCTAAGTTTATTTAAAATAAACTTCAAAATAAAGGTTATTGTTATCCCATTTTTTGGTCAAAACTGGAATATCAACAAATTGGCAAGGAATTATGGATATCAGGACTGGAGATAAGGCTACGATGGATATCGTCAAAATTTTGTTGAACTCCGATCGGGACGAAATTGATTGGAAATGATGATAAGGACTATGAAAGGCTATGTTTCAAATTTCAGGTTAATCGGAGTTCGTATGAAGGAAATATGATGGATTCAAGGTAGGAATAGTACGTAGTTCGAATCCATCAAAAAGGGGATAAAGTGACGCTCGGTTCGAACCGATCAGGTTCGAACCCATCAGGATTCGAACCCATGAGGTTCGCATCGATGACGCTTCGAATCGATGGGAACTAGATGGGTTCGAAAGGAGTAGCTTCAATGCAATGGACATGGATTCGAACGATGGACATGGACTCGAAGATGGTGGATTCGAACGATAGGTATGGATTCGAAGATCATGGATTCGAAGATGAAGATGGACTCGAAGAAGGTAATGGATTCGAAGTATACATGGATTCGAAGATGAAGATGGACTCGAAGAAGGAGATGGAGTCGAAGCAGACATGGATTCGAAGAAGGAGATGGAGTCGAAGTGGACATGGATTCGAAGAAGGAGATGGATTCGAAGAGGACATGGATTCGAAGATGATGGATACGAAGCAAGGGACATGGATTCGAAGGACGAGGATTCGAAAGGGATGGATTCGAAGAGGATGGACTCGTAGGATATGGACTCGAAGGAGGCGGCTTCAGAAAGCATGGATTCGAAGAGCATGGGTTCGAAGGGTATGGATTCGAAGGAGTCGGCCCTATGGATTCGAAGGGGATGGTTTCGAAGTAGATGGTTTCGAAGCATGGGTTCGAACCATTCAGGACGCACGGATTCTTGAACTTGGATCGATCATATCTTCCAAACCGTTGATCCAAATGCAATGAAATTTTTACAGGAGCTTACATACATGTTGAAGAATGTTCACACCAAATTTCAGCTCAATTGGATGGATTCTTGATCGATTCGAACGTCACTTCGTATCGATCCCAAACTGGGCACGGATTCCGAGAACACGGGCCTGTGGGCCCCCCTCACGTGCCAAGCAGCCTCCCCAGGTTTTAGGCGGGATTTCAGCCTTCCACGCCTATAAATAGAGCCCCTGGTCATTCAGAAAAGGGGTCGGAAGATTTGGAGAGAAGAGCCATGCCCGGATGCTGCTAGAATCATTCCATAGCTTCATTACTGCTATTTTCTTCAGATTTGGTCATTACAACTGTTGAAATCACTTGTAACCTTGAAGGATAATTAATAAAAAGGAAAAAAAATTTGGAGTGGACGTAGGCCGGAGATAGCCGAACCACTATAAAACCTATGCTTCTGTTCTTTACTTTTGGATTGTTGACTATTATTTGCTAAGATTTGTTATTTGAGTTTGAATATCACTAATTTATATTCATACACTGGTGCTTTCACGGTATTGGGTGTTTGTGACCAATTTTGGCGCAAACAGTTATGTATATATGTTAAACACTTTAACTCAAAATAGTTCATTTTAAAACCTTTAAGTAATCCTAAATTTAAATAAGACATGCATTATATAAAAGAATAAATTAAAAGTTATTTAACTTTTAAAACTTGTTTAATTTAAAAACTTAAAAACTGCAACCATATCAACCCGAGTCAAATACTAGATTACCCGAGCAAAACCCCGAGCAAAATCCCACACCCTCATCTTCGAGTCCAACCCTATTCGTCTTCGAGCTCGACCCTGAGACAAAACCTTTCATCCTAAACTCCATAACCACCAGATTTCAAACATGCATGCATGCACGTTGCATATCGTTCCGGCCAACTCCGATCCTCCCCGAGACCGCCAGCACGACGTCGACGACCTACTCTAACCGTACGACCACCCAGGGCCCTAAAATGACGACGAACTCGCAATCGAGTAACTCGACACAACCTGGAATGAAACTGGATCACCAAAGATCGCCTCGACCCGCCGCCTCAGGCCATCAGAGGCGACGCAACTCCGTCTGGAGCTCCACCTTACTCATATGCTTTGATTCCCACCTATGTGATCGCCTCTAGTTCATCCACAACAACCCAGCAGCTTGAATTCTGACTACCACCAAAAATCAATGTTAAACCCTCAATCAACATCAACCCACTACTCTGTTCATCTGAAAAATTCTCGAGCATTTTTTCATGAATCCCCATCACTCAGGTTTCCTCCAGCCATGACCATGACCTCCCTCACCTCGCCGACCACCAGGAATTGCCAAAAACCCAATTCACGTTCAACTTTGAATTCCTCAAAAGATACGACACTAAAAATCTTAACTTCTTTTAAAATTCAGGATTTAAGAAGACGAACAAGATTATGTAATCAAAACCCAAATTTTAATTAACTAAATTTTGGACAAAATTTGATTTTGCTATGTTTTTTATATTTCCCAATAAATCCAATCATTTTAATACTTAAAAGTATTTTTAAAATTATGATCTTGCAAATTCAAACATGTTTTATTTTGACATCGAAGTCTATAGAGGATTAGAGGGAGAGATCTGAATTTTTAATCAGGTTTTGAAACCTGTAAACCTGGAACAGAGGAATATACAACATGTACACACACACACACACACTATATACACTTTTGTATACATATAACATATTTTCACATATTCAAACATTTTCACAGCTTCACTTCACAAACAACAAGCTATAGATCAGATTATGAGGAGTTTACTCACCTGTTTTGATGATAACAGAGAAGTGTGGGAATTTGAAAATTGGAATGTTTGGTTTTGATCTGTAAATTGTGTTTGACTTCCTTTTTGAACTTTGATCTGTAATTTGATTTGTATTTGCTTAATTACTGAGTTGAATCTTTGTTTGAAACTGTTTTGAACTTGTCTTAATTCCTTCCTGGTTTGAAAATTTGAGAAGATTGTTTGCCGTAATTGTTTGCTGTAATTCTCTTATCTCTGGTTTATTGTTTTCTCTTATCTCTTATCTCTGGTTTGTAGTATACTAGTTACGGAGGGTGGAGATCATGAACAGATATGGGTGTGTCACTGTGTCTGTGTCTAGTGGGAAGTAGTCACCAAGTTTGGGGGAAAAAAGGTCTATTAACCTACTTAGGGCAATTCGTTTAATGAGTTAGTAATTTTTTGTTTTGATTAACACGATATCTTATAAAATTATTATCTTGCTCAACGAGGTGGGATTTGAACGCAATGAGTTGCGCTGGACTTGTAGGAACATTAAATACACCGTGGAAGTAATTTTGTTGGATTTGGAGCTAGTAGAATTGAGCTAAAATTGAACGCCATTCAAATTTAGTTCAAACCGGAACATTTCGGGTCAGCTAGATTTTTGGTGAGTTTAACTCACCTTTAAATAAATTATATGATATTTATGTTGTTACAGATTGTTATTGAATGCTTGGATGATAATTGACAGTTTTAACAAAGCATGGATTAGTGAAAAAATCCTGATTTAATTTAATTATGCTTAACGTCGTTAAATTAGTTATTCGTCGTTTGGGATATCTATTTGTAGAATAAAACCTTGTTATGTTATAATAAAATTGATTAAATTATTCGAACATCTATTTAGCAGAATAAATCTACCATTCTATGCTTGCAAAGTAAAATTATTATTATTATTTGACTGTTTGTTTTCGTTTTGAGCTCCCTCTTGACCGCGGATGACAGAAATAACCATTTTGCTATAGGGGACAAAAATGAGAAGTCAGAGTGCTTTCATATGGATAGGTCACTACGGAACACTTCAAAAAATACGCATACATATGTGTGAATTATAGGAGACTTTTGTAGACAGACCCAAAAAGGGCTTCCTTGCCATATTTATTTACTGTTAACTATAATTTATTTATATTCTTTTATTGCTTATATTGATGTTTATTTAAAATATTTATGTCAAAACTTTAATTTATGTTAGTTTCGTATAGCGATTTCCGCTATATTGCCACTTACAAAAAATATCATCTCCTTAAACCCTTGTGCGTGCAGAACTTGTGCTTATATTTTTAATAAATAAATGTTTTGTTGCGTTTTCGCTCTTTGACAATTGTTTAAACTATATTTTCGAATATTTTAAGAATTTTGAAAATAAAGGTTAAGTTTTTGTTAAAATTTATAAAAGATGTTATAAATTTGGTCTATTGTCATCCTGGATAATTAATATTGTTTTGAATTTATAAATGGTTATAAATTGATTAATTCCCCTTAAGGATAATTTTATGTTGTTTCAAAATTTATAAAAGATTATAAATTAGTTTTATTATCGTTTGGTATAATTAATGTTGTTTAAAATATATAAAAAAATTATAATTTGATTTACAGTCTTTTGGGTTACTTAACACGATTTTAAAATTTATGAAAGGATTATACCAATTATCATTCCGGATGATTAACATTGTTTAAGTTAATATAAGTATCTAAATTTAATTACTACTTTTTGGAATAATAAATGTTGTATTAAAAGTTGTAAATGATACTTTATAAATGAGAAAATCCTTTAAAATAAATGTTTAAAAATAATACTAAATGTAAAATGTTTTGGGTTTTAGAGTAAATAGTGTTTTAATGACAAATGCTTTTTGGCCTTTCTTTTTATTACACTTAGATATATAAATTTCCCCTTTAAAGTAATATTTTTAAAGAGTGTTTTTAAATTAATTTACAAATACTTATGACGTGATAACCAAGCACACTAAGAACCAAAATTTTTAATCTTGATTTAAGTATGGGTGACAAGTATATGCCGCCAAATTTCCATATATGATCATTAGTTTAATTTCGATAGTTGATCTCTTAGTTATCGATTTTGCTATCATTCTTTGTGCTTCGTTAATCTAAGATCATTTATAGCTCATTTTCAGCAATAGCATCCAACAACATGGAAGACTAAAACCAACAAATGAGTGGGAGCTAAGGCAAATGGGTCGCACCCATTAGGATATATTCACATTAATCTAGAAAGTAATGGTAGCATGCATGCATTAGTGCGAGTGTCAAGACCCGATTTTTCGTCTTTCGAAAATTCAACATCGATACTCACTTTATCGACTGCCGAGAAATCGAACGACGGAAAACCGAACACTGAGGGTTTTAAGAAAAAGAAAAGAAAGAAGAAGAGAGGAAAAGATGGAAATTAGAGAGAAAAGAGAATAGAAAATAGAAAATAGAAAATAGAACAGAGAACAGAACAGAAAGAAAATAAAGAAAACATAGAATGGAACAGAAAACAACAGAACAACAATAGAATCTCACAATTCGCAGCGGAACAACATATAATAATAAATGAATAATCTTTAAACAAAGAACTATATCAGTTATTACATTTTACACATTACATTTCATTAATCATATCATCAGAGTGTACAACAACAACAACAAACAGTGCAGCGGAAAAAGAAATACTATATAACTAGTAATACGCCATGCCATCCAGCTTGCCTCCAGCAAATCCAGAATATCCTGATTAACCTAACTCTTAACTGCCCGTGTGAAAATTGGTGGGCACCCAGAGTTTAGGAAGGAAAACAATAAACTCCGAGTCAGTCATGTGACTGGTGTGAGAACTCAAAACAGTTTATTTATCTTTAAAATCAAAATAGAGGAATATTTTTAAATTCAATTCGCAATGCTTTTAAAAATGAGACTACCATAAGACCTCCTGCCACACACACAATGCAACCGCAGACTTGGAGAAGATTTCTCCTTATGATAGCCAAACATGCTTGATACGCATTTAAAAAGAACATTTCATATTATTATTACCCCTAAAAATAAAACCGTACAAGTCTCGTATTGTTTCTTTGGATTTCCAACGAATGATCAGGCCAAGGAACTTCCCATTGCCACATGAGAATGCCTCTGGATGGACATCCCCGAGAACCAAACCGGATCTCTACCAACACAAGGCGGGGTTACCCCTAACTGAGTAACAACTGACCGAATATGCCATCCCCCGGTCCTTTGGGACCTTTCACCGAGCGCTCGTAATCAATTCACACAATCATAACAAAGTGTTTTCAACATGAGTAAGTATCTGGGCTCCATACCATGATACCACCCTTTTCCAGAAGGAAATGCACACATCCTAAAGGGCGCTACCCCTCATAACCTTGCTGCTTCTTTCCTGTTTTGACCATTCACGGGGTGTGAGGCTCGACGAAGTCACGTCCACAAAAACATACTTTATACAAAAGCCATGCTTTGGGTCACAAATGATCATAGAGATGATCACAAAGATAGACGATCAAATAAACGATCCTATCACAAATAATCAACACAATGATCATTTCAGCATCACTCAGCATGTCACATTACCAAATTGGGAATATATCGCTGATAACTTCAACTATATAACCTCTGAGCTCGTACGTCTCAGAGAAGGGTGTTAAGCTAAAAGAATAAATTCTTCGCCACCAACAGAAATATATTTGAATGAAATCTGCTTTATATCTCAATTTGCAATGTCAGACATACAATCCATACAAGTCTGTTCCGGGCTCGAACAAAACCGAAGGCACTTACAAAGAAGTCCTTGCAATCCGGATATTCACAATCCTGATCGGATTTCCCATCACTTAGGGAGTCTCTATACCGTTGCAACTCAGTGCAGAGACAATCGATAGGTCATCCTATCGCTTTCGCAAATACCGGGTCTTCAACACCGATTTTCAATGCAATTCATAACGACGTATCACATATTCGGAATGGGTTATACGACCCCATGGTCCTTTCTCGGTTAACCCGAATAGTGAGAGCTTATTCAAAAATAAGTGTGGAATTCACATTCAAACAAATCACATCAATTACCCATTCAAAGGGAAATATTGATAGTCGGTTATTGAACTATCAATGGATATGCACACATCACCAGTTTCCAAATAATTTTCCAAATTATTTATTTTCCAAAATATCTTTACAAGATATATTATTTCACACTTCAAAAATAAATCAATATTTATTTTTAAACAAATTCCACTTTCTTTTATAAATTCCTTAGTGAATTTATATTCCAAAATATTCATGCATATACGTTTTCAATTATTCATTTCAATTTATCTTCAAAAAGATAAATTCTCAAAGTATTCACTTTATATTGGAAAACATTTCCATACTTATTTAATAAGTAATTCACAAATTTTATTTATTTTCAATATTCAATATACTTAAATCGAGATTAAGTATATATTTCATTCTTTAAGGAAATCATTCTCTTAAACATATTTATTTGGGCCAAAACGAATGTTACGTAAAACATCGTTACGACGTCCCAAAATCACTAGTATAAGGATTCGAAATTAAAATAGATATACAAATCCCAATACTATACAAAACATTTCCTTTCGGAAATCATTTACTATAACAACAGTGTTATAGTCCACCATTTCCTTTTATTTCTCGAAACATCTATTTCAACAATCAATGTTGAAATCTATGGTTTCGAATCTCAACACAATTAAAACATCGTTAGATCGTTTTAATTCTATTTGAAATATCACGTTCAAAACAATTTTTTTTACATATTATTAACTATTCAAAAACGTGAATATACTACGTTAACACATTTCATCCTTTTATACATTTTATTTAAAGGATTATCCACAGTTCAAAAACGTGAATATAACTCCATTAATAGGTTTCAGCAATTTACTTCTTAAAATAAGTCGTTTGCGAATTTATAAACAACGTTTATAAATTCCTTTTCTATTTATTTTATAACAACTCCTTTTATAAATTTTCTTTATTAACCTATTCACTTTATATCTCAATTATGAACCAAAAGTCCATATTATAAGTTAAATACTTATAAAACGATTATTTTACAAAATCGTTCCTTTAAACTTCATAATTATAAATCTTATAACTTATAAGATTCAATTATTTATCCAAATATATTCTTTAATAACTTCACAAAATTTATAAATCTTACTATTTATAAATTTCATTTATAACTTCACCACTTATAATTTTATAAATTCCATTCATTTACAAAATTCATTTTCACTTCATTCAAACACTTATAAAAACTCGTTTTATAATGTCAATATTCCAATTTATAAATATCCATTTATAAATCTCTTAATATAAATCAATTTATATTATTCTTTAAAACGTCTTTAATCTCCTTTATTATTTCACCATTTTGATTCATAAAATAATTAAATTTTATAAATCCTATATTTAAACTTTTCACAATAAATTCTAAAATCCCGATTAAACTATTTTATAAAATCATTAGCATCATATTCTCAAAAATCAACTTTTAACTTATATTTCTCAAAAATCATAATTTTTATAACTTTAAAAAAATTATAACGTTTATTTATTTAAAATGGATCAATTCCAAAAAATATTTTATAAAACGTATACTTTTCAAAAATCACTTTAAAAATCATTTTTTTTAAATTTCAAATTTGGTCCAATGATGCTACATACCAAATAGTCAATCACGACAACAACGATATCATATATCAATATGATAATCCATCACATATCAAAATATCCGAAATCAAATGAAAACTGTTGAGGAATCCAGTTGGATCCCTCCAACCTGTTTCCTGCATCCACAATCATTAGCACAATACCAATTTCGCTCCAGTACGAAATTATCGCGGTATATGGGATTTAAAATATTATCCGCTTAATAGACGGCGCAATAGGGTCTCATCCGCTAAACAAAATGCGGGAAATCAATAACTCCAATATATACATATGCCAATATATATATATATATTGCTATTATATATAATACCAATTTCACTGTTTATGAAATATTCGCGGTATATGTTTTTATTAAATAACATCCGCTTACTAACGGCGTATAATGTCTATTTTAACAATCAATAGATATCAATCAACATTCAAACATGCATTCAAATATTTTAAATCTAACTATTTAAAATAAAATCGAAACTGATTCGATTGAGTGAGAAGTTCTCACCTGGATTTTATTTCCGTTTTAGCGATTTATTTCGAATAAAATTAAACGGACGTTTAATTTTACCCAAAATTCTCACTAACTCCAAAGGACTCCAATCCAACTCCATCGCGTAATGCTCGTCCATACGATTCCAACGCTTCCTGTTTCGTAATTTTTCGACCTCGTATGACAAAGATACGAATATTTGAAGTTACACACGATTTTATATATAAAATTTACAACATAAATTAACTTTCTTAACCTACAACCATTCCAGGCCGTTGGATTTGCATCTAGGAAATCACGACCGTGCGCAACCCCTTTCTTCTTCCCTCTCGTTTCACGCGCGTGCATCAAGTTTTCGGCCGAACCCATTACAAAATTTAGGGTTAAATTTTACATTCAACACAACGACCTATGCAACGATCAGGGACTTCCATGCGACTCGCCACCCCGAACACCACCCACGCCGTGAGTAGCCCCCAACTCGGTCGCCTAGGTTGCGCGCAACACGAGGAGGAACGGTCCACGCACGCGGCTCCATATCTCCCCCATCGTCGCTCCAAACACGATCTCCACCGTTGAACTTGTAGATCTTGATGTCCTCTTCAATTCTCTAGTTGAAACCTAAGGCTAATTGTCGACGGATTTGGAGTAATCGAGGGAGGAAGACTACAAATTCTCGGCCGTTGAAAATGGGGGTGGCGGCTCTGAAAGATGGCTAGGGTTTTATTTTTTTTTTATTTTTATTTTTTTTTTAGAATTGTGAAGGGTAAGGGTGTATTTATAGAGAAAAAATCGAACACTATTCATCCGTAAATTCCAAACTCCGATTTACGCGCCGAAACTGATGTTCCTAGGGTTTATCCCGCGTTCCGGACACAATGGAACAGGTTTCGGAAGCTAATTCGGACATCTGTGCGAGATATGGCAACAAACGCTCAATTTAAATCAAACCGATTTAAATCGATTTCTAGGCGTTTTAATTTGTACCGGACAAACGGTAAATCCAATTGACACGAAATTTGAAACCTTACAATAATATCACATTACGGATCCGATGAAACTGGTTTCGTCGAAATCCGAGACTTTTGAAAAATGGCTATTTTAACTCGCCAAATTAAATTAAAAATAAATTCGATGCGTTTCGAGCTGCCACGATCAAACGATAGCTCCGATTGACACGAAAATTGAAATCCGGTAATAACTAACTATTACGGATCCAATGGAACTGGTTTCGTTCAATTCTGAGACCGTTCAAAAATTGACTATTTTCACTAGTCGATTTAATATTAAAATATTCAATTTTCACAAATTAACTTCTAATTCGATTTTAAAAGTTCTAAAATATCATTCTAACTTCAACATGATAAAATAAAATTTTACAAATCATTTTCGATCATATTTAACCCAATTTTCAATTATTTCCATAATTTAACACATTAAATTATCGATTTAATTATCCAATTAAATCCAATAATTCAAAATAAAAATTTATTTGACTTATAAATTCACTTATTAATATTTAAAATTAATTAAATATTCAAATTTTAATTTCTAAAAATTCTGGGTCGTTACAATCTTCCCCCCTTAAAAGAATTTCGTCCTCGAAATTATAAGTAAGAAAAGTTACAGTATCTATTAATTTTCCCAAAATTCATAGTTAAACTTCTTGCAATAACTTACTAAGTTTTCCAAATCATACTTAGTTATCTTTTCAAAAACAATTACTATTGTTTAACTTTCAATTCCAAAATCAAAGTTAAAGTTTTCAAAAAAAAAATTCCAAATTTTCTTAAAATTTTTTCTAACGCCTTAAATTTCCGGAAAAATTCGCCATAGTCTCCTTTGCGCGGCTCGATCCGAAAAAAAAATGACAGTATATATATCACAAATATACATCTCATCAAGTAATGAGGCATCCCGCAGGGAAAAAAGTATAAAAGTACGGTATGTAATCCGAGATATGTACCTTATATTTTATTAGCGAGCATATACGGCTAATATAGCGCGAAAGCGAGCTCCAAATGCGAAGCAAACGCGATCCGCACCTACTAAACACTCAACAAACAACATGAGAACATGCATATATGACAATAGTATCAATATACAACATATAGCAACATAATGACTATATATGCCAACATAGCAAATGCAACAAAAGCAATATATTCAACCATCAACCAACTACCATTCATAATCATAAATATTCATTCATATTCTCATTAATATTCAATGGAATTGGTTTTTAATTTAATCACTTTTGATTTATTAATAGTGGATGTTTTTACTAACATTCATTTTCAATTAGTTCATATTCACTAATTCATATTCAAGTTGGTTCACTTCCAAATCAAATTCAATTTGTTTAAGATTCACTTAACTTCCAATTGAATTTCAATTACTTTAGCTTTCAATTTCATTAATTCTTAATGAATTATATACAATCAACTTACAATCATATAACAACCAATGTATATTAAATACAACCAAATTTCTTCACTTATATTCATTCTTCCATATCAATTTTTCACATTCAATTGATTTACATTCAATCCATTTATTCAATTCAATTTCTAAAGTTGAATTCTATTACATAACTTTATTAATTTAGTTTGATACTAATATCAACTTCATTAACATCTCTTAAGTTAGACTTTATTTAACAAACATCATTTGTTTTTCTAAACTTAAATTCCCACTTATAAATAAATTCTGATTCTAATTCTAAGTAAACTTTTATTTAAACTTTACCAAAGTCAAATTTCATAAATATATTCATATAGTTTCACTTCTTATATATATAAGTTTATTTCACAATTGTAAATCACTTTAATTATAACTCAATTCTTATAATTCTTTTGCTTATACAATTATTCTTTTATTTAGATTATTCAAACATCTAAACAATCAACTTATATACACTTTAATAATTCTGAAAAAAATTTCCTTTATATATAAAATATAATCAAGGTAAAATTATTTCATTTACCCAATTTAAAACAATATTATGTCGAATTGTTCTATTCAAGTGTTTATAGATCCCTATCAACAACGTTAATTACTCGTATTAACCAGAATCTATATACCACTCAACAAACCAATCATCACAATATAAAACAATTTCATATTCACTAACAAATACGCTCTCATAGCTATTATTACACTCAAACTCATTCTAGAGTACTACTGACTCTATCTCTAATGAGTAATACCCAACAGAACCATGGTTGTTGCTTAACCATATGCTCTGATACCACATTGTCAAGACCCGATTTTTCGTCTTTCGAAAATTCAACATCGATACTCACTTTATCGACTGCCGAGAAATCGAACGACGGAAAACCGAACACTGAGGGTTTTAAGAAAAAGAAAAGAAAGAAGAAGAGAGGAAAAGATGGAAATTAGAGAGAAAAGAGAATAGAAAATAGAAAATAGAACAGAGAACAGAACAGAAAGAAAATAAAGAAAACATAGAATGGAACAGAAAACAACAGAACAACAACAGAATCTCACAATTCGCAGCGGAACAACATATAATAATAAATGAATAATCTTTAAACAAAGAACTATATCAGTTATTACATTTTACACATTACATTTCATTAATCATATCATCAGAGTGTACAACAACAACAACAAACAGTGCAGCGGAAAAAGAAATACTATATAACTAGTAATACGCCATGCCATCCAGCTTGCCTCCAGCAAATCCAGAATATCCTGATTAACCTAACTCTTGACTTCCCGTGTGAAAATTGGTGGGCACCCAGAGTTTAGGAAGGAAAACAATAAACTCCGAGTCAGTCATGTGACTGGTGTGAGAACTCAAAACAGTTTATTTATCTTTAAAGTCAAAATAGAGGAATATTTTTAAATTCAATTCGCAATGCTTTTAAAAATGAGACTACCATAAGACCTCCTGCCACACACACAATGCAACCGCAGACTTGGAGAAGATTTCTTCTTATGTTAGTCAAAGATGCTTGATACGCATTAAAAAGAAACATTTGATATTATTACTAGTGCATAGTGTAGAGAATTCATTTCGAAGGTAGAATATAAATCTTAGCCAGCATAGGTACCATTATATTATGCCTACTAATAGCTACCATATTAGATGGCAGGTTCTACAACTAAAACCGTACAAGTCTCGTATTGTTTCTTTGGATTTCCAACGAATGATCAGGCCAAGGAACTTCCCATTGCCACATGAGAATGCCTCTGGATGGACATCCCCGAGAACCAAACCGGATCTCTACCTACACAAGGCCGGGTTACCCCTAACTGAGTAACAACTGACCGAATATGCCATCCCCCGGTCCTTTGGGACCTTTCACCGAGCGCTCGTAATCAATTCACACAATCATAACAAAGTGTTTTCAACATGAGTAAGTATCTGGGCTCCATACCATGATACCACCCTTTTCCAGAAGGAAA
This sequence comes from Allium cepa, assembly GCA_030765085.1. NCBI lineage: Eukaryota > Viridiplantae > Streptophyta > Magnoliopsida > Asparagales > Amaryllidaceae > Allium > Allium cepa. The sequence continues at coordinate 843,782,315 of CM060928.1, read as the reverse complement.
TGCACACATCCTAAAGGGCGCTACCCCTCATAACCTTGCTGCTTCTTTCCTGTTTTGACCATTCACGGGGTGTGAGGCTCGACGAAGTCACGTCCACAAAAACATACTTTATACAAAAGCCATGCTTTGGGTCACAAATGATCATAGAGATGATCACAAAGATAGACGATCAAATAAACGATCCTATCACAAATAATCAACACAATGATCATTTCAGCATCACTCAGCATGTCACATTACCAAATTGGGAATATATCGCTGATAACTTCAACTATATAACCTCTGAGCTCGTACGTCTCAGAGAAGGGTGTTAAGCTAAAAGAATAAATTCTTCGCCACCAACAGAAATATATTTGAATGAAATCTGCTTTATATCTCAATTTGCAATGTCAGACATACAATCCATACAAGTCTGTTCCGGGCTCGAACAAAACCGAAGGCACTTACAAAGAAGTCCTTGCAATCTGGATATTCACAATCCTGATCGGATTTCCCATCACTAAGGGAGTCTCTATACCGTTGCAACTCAGTGCAGAGACAATCGATAGGTCATCCTATCGCTTTCGCAAATACCAGGTCTTCAACACCGATCTTCAATGCAATTCATAACGACGTATCACATATTCGGAATGGGTTATACGACCCCATGGTCCTTTTCCGGTTAACCCGAATAGTGAGCGCTTATTCAAAAATAAGTGTGGCATTCACATTCAAACAAATCACATCGATTACCCATTCAAAGGGAAATATTGATAGTCGGTTATTGAACTATCAATGGATATGCACACATCACCAGTTTCCAAATAATTTTCCAAAATATTTATTTTCCAAAATATCTTTACAAGATATATTATTTCACACTTCAAAAATAAATCAATATTTATTTTTAAACAAATTCCACTTTCTTTTATAAATTCCTTAGTGAATTTATATTCCAAAATATTCATGCATATACGTTTTCAATTATTCATTTCAATTTATCTTCAAAAAGATAAATTCTCAAAGTATTCACTTTATATTGGAAAACATTTCCATACTTATTTAATAAGTAATTCACAAATTTTATTTATTTTCAATATTCAATATACTTAAATCGAGATTAAGTATATATTTCATTCTTTAAGGAAATCATTCTCTTAAACATATTTATTTGGGCCAAAAAGAATGTTACTTAAAACATCGTTACGACGTCCCAAAATCACTAGTATAAGGATTCGAAATTAAAATAGATATATAAATCCCAATACTATACAAAACATTTCCTTTCGGAAATCATTTACTATAACAACAGTGTTATAGTCCACCATTTCCTTTTATTTCTCGAAACATCTATTTCAACAATCAATGTTGAAATCTATGGTTTCGAATCTCAACACAATTAAAACATCGTTAGATCGTTTTAATTCTATTTGAAATATCACATTCAAAACAATTTTTTTTACATATTATTCACTATTCAAAAACATGAATATACTACGTTAACACATTTCATCCTTTTATACATTTTATTTAAAGGATTATCCACAGTTCAAAAACGTGAATATAACTCCATTAATAGGTTTCAGCAATTTACTTCTTAAAATAAGTCGTTTGCGAATTTATAAACAACGTTTATAAATTCCTTTTCTATTTATTTTATAACAACTACTTTTATAAATTTTCTTTATTAACCTATTCACTTTATATCTCAATTATGAACCAAAAGTCCATATTATAAGTTAAATACTTATAAAACGATTATTTTACAAAATCGTTCCTTTAAACTTCATAATTATAAATCTTATAACTTATAAGATTCAATTATTTATCCAAATATATTCTTTAATAACTTCACAAAGTTTATAAATCTTACTATTTATAAATTTCATTAATAACTTCACCACTTATAATTTTATAAATTCCATTCATTTACAAAATTCATTTTCACTTCATTCAAACACTTATAAAAACTCGTTTTATAATGTCAATATTCCAATTTATAAATATCCATTTATAAATCTCTTAATATAAATCAATTTATATTATTCTTTAAAACGTCTTTAATCTCCTTTATTATTTCACCATTTTGATTCATAAAATAATTAAATTTTATAAATCCTATATTTAAACTTTTCACAATAAATTCTAAAATCCCGATTAAACTATTTTATAAAATCATTAGCATCATATTCTCAAAAATCAACTTTTAACTTATATTTCTCAAAAATCATAATTTTTATAACTTTAAAAAAATTATAACGTTTATTTATTTAAAATGGATCAATTCCAAAAAATATTTTATAAAACGTATACTTTTCAAAAATCACTTTAAAAATCATTTTTTTTAAATTTCAAATTTGGTCCAATGATGCTACATACCAAATAGTCAATCACGACAACAACGCTATCATATATCAATATGATAATCCATCACATATCAAAATATCCGAAATCAAATAAAAACTGTTGAGGAATCCAGTTGGATCCCTCCAACCTGTTTCTTGCATCCACAATCATTAGCACAATACCAATTTCGCTCCAGTACGAAATTATCGCGGTATATGGGATTTAAAATATTATCCGCTTAATAGACGGCGCAATAGGGTCTCATCCGCTAAACAAAATGCGGGAAATCAATAACTCCAATATATACATATGCCAATATATATATATATATTGCTATTATATATAATACCAATTTCACTGTTTATGAAATATTCGCGGTATATGTTTTTATTAAATAACATCCGCTTACTAACGGCGTATAATGTCTATTTTAACAATCAATAGATATCAATCAACATTCAAACATGCATTCAAATATTTTAAATCTAACTATTTAAAATAAAATCGAAACTGATTCGATTGAGTGAGAAGTTCTCACCTTGATTTTATTTCCGTTTTAGCGATTTATTTCGAATAAAATTAAACGGACGTTTAATTTTACCTAAAATTCTCACTAACTCCAAACGATTCCAATCCAACTCCATCGCGTAGTGCTCGTCCATACGATTCCAACGCTTCCTGTTTCGTAATTTTTCGACCTCGTATGACAAAGATACGAATATTTGAAGTTACACACGATTTTATATATAAAATTTACAACATAAATTAACTTTCTTAACCTACAACCATTCCAGGCCGTTGGATCTGCATCTAGGAAATCACGACCGTGCGCAACCCCTTTCTTCTTCCCTCTCGTTTCACGCGCGTGCATCAAGTTTTCGGCCGAACCCATTACAAAATTTAGGGTTAAATTTTACATTCAACACAACGACCTATGCAACGATCAGGGACTTCCATGCGACTCGCCACCCCGAACACCACCCACGCCGTGAGTAGCCCCCAACTCGGTCGCCTAGGTTGCGTGCAACACGAAGAGGAACGGCCCATGCACGCGGCTCCATATCTCCCCCATCGTCGCTCCAAACACGATATCCACCGTTGAACTTGTAGATCTTGATGTCCTCTTCAATTCTCTAGTTGAAACCTAAGGCTAATTGTCGACGGATTTGGAGTAATCGAGGGAGGAAGACTGCAAATTCTCGGCCGTTGAAAATGGGGGTGGTGGCTCTGAAAGATGGCTAGGGTTTTATTTTATTTTATTATTTTTTTTTTTTAGAATTGTGAAGGGTAGGGGTGTATTTATAGAGAAAAAATCGAACACTATTCATCCGTAAATTCCGAACTCCGGTTTACGCGCCGAAACTGACGTTCCTAGGGTTTATCCCGCGTTCCGGACACAATGGAACAGGTTTCGGAAGCTAATTCGGACATCTGTGCGAGATATGGCAACAAACGCTCAATTTAAATCAAACCGATTTAAATCGATTTCTAGGCGTTTTAATTTGTACCAGACAAACGGTAAATCCAATTGACACGAAATTTGAAACCTTACAATAATATCACATTACGGACCCGATGAAACTGGTTTCGTCGAAATCCGAGACTTTTTGAAAAATGGCTATTTTAACTCGCCAAATTAAATTAAAAATAAATTCGATGCGTTTCGAGCTGCCACGATCAAACGATAGCTCCGATTGACACGAAAATTGAAATCCGGTAATAACTAACTATTACGGATCCAATGGATCTGGTTTCGTTCAATTCTGAGACCGTTCAAAAATTGACTATTTTCACTAGTCGATTTAATATTAAAATATTCAATTTTCACAAATTAACTTCTAATTCGATTTTAAAAGTTCTAAAATATCATTCTAACTTCAACATGATAAAATAAAATTTTACAAATCATTTTCGATCATATTTAACCCAATTTTCAATTATTTCCATAATTTAACACATTAAATTATCAATTTAATTATCCAATTAAATCCAATAATTCAAAATAAAAATTTATTTGACTTATAAATTCACTTATTAATATTTAAAATTAATTAAATATTCAAATTTTAATTTCTAAAAATTCTGGGTCGTTACAGCGAGTATATTCAAATGCCTACAGATTTAATGGGGTCCAGCTTGGAAGTTCCCGAGATTTCTGTACATTTGGCATGGAATCTTAAGTATATTTTATTTTGAAGTATACTTTCGATGTATCGTACACACCCTCCTTGTCATTTTGGATAAATTCATTCTCCTTGTTTCGATTCAAACCTTGGAATTAATCTTTCCTTCTTTTGTGCTTTATCAATTTAAGGTGATTTGTTGCTCATCTGAGTGTTGTCGTCCTTTGTTGGAATTGACTAAAACTAGAAATGAAGTGGGAGCCAAGTTATGTGGGATTATTCCCATTAGCATATATTTACATCTACTCTAGATTGGATTCAACTGTATCCTTTCGGGGATGTAAAATACACGGATTCTCGGTAAGGTAGGTGGGGTTTGGCCTGGAGTTCCCGAGAGGAGTCATATAGAAAATGACCCTCTCAAGTATATTATCTAGAGGTATACTTTGGTAAGGGGGCACCCCCCTAGTCATAGTTGGAAATTTTCCTTTTCCCTTATTTGATTCAAATCTTTGAATCGCTTCTTTAATTGCATCAAGAAGTGTCTAAAGCCCTTTTCGATGTGTAATTTTTCGTGTCCATTCTTAAAGTTGGGATTTTGATTTTTTCCGTGTTCGTACTTTCTTTTTTGGGTTATTATTCTGATTTATTTCTCATTTCTTCATGTATAGAAGTTATTCTGGTGAGGCAAAAAACCATTCTACATTTAATGGCATGGTCTCACAGAATTGTTAGATGTTAGCCATATTACTTGAGCTTTCTCACACCGGTTTTCCACACTGATCTGGGTATTATTTTATTATAATGCTTGGGTCGGATCGAGTATTTTTCAAGTTGTCGTTGGTGGGACATCGAGGCCATGGAGTAGAGGGGATGTTCACTTACTGTAATAAATTTATTGTCTGCTGTATTATTATATGTACCATCAGCAATTGTAAAGTCGGAAAATTTATAACTTTCTAGCTGATAAGGTTTGTTTTTAACTTAGATACTCCATGCATTTTAAAGTGATAGCTTTTACTATCTTTGTTATATTATATATTGACGTTCCGCTGTGAGATTTTATTTCTCCTGTTCTTTTTATTTTTTTTCCTTTCCTTTTTACCCTGACAGTCTGCTTTTTCGGCAATTGGACATTCGAAATTAGAGTATCGTGCACGTATTTGGTGTCAACTTTCGATGGTCAAATAGGCGGGTCACTACATTTGGTGTCAGAGCAAAGGTTAAGCAAAAACCTTGGCTTTGGTAGGGTATGACTCATTAGAGATAGGGTAAGCGACACTTTAGAATGAGATTGATGGTATTATAGATATACGAGAGCATATTTGTTGTTGTTATAAAAATATTTTATGTTAATTGGTCTATTGAGTTGTTTATGAATTCTGGTCGAGACATTAGACACCAACGTGTCGATAGGAGTTTATAAACACTTAAACAAGGCTAATGGACTCGATATTGACTTTTTGGAAATTTCGTAAATAATATATTTTTCGCAATATTATATTTTTTTTTATACATAGAAAAAAAAATTCAAACTTATGTAGTTGTTTGTAGTGATTGTTTGGTAATGATATTATTTATTTATTATCACTGTTGTTTAGTTTGTCATGCTCATATAGTTTAAGAGTATTGACTATTATTTGATGATTGTTAAATTGTGCTTAGCTTATTTAGAAGCATTTATATTTGGATTTAAAAATAAACCCCTTGTGAATTAAGTTTTATAATTTGACTATAAGGTGTTTGGAGAAAATTTTAAATTTAGAAGCCATCTTTTAATAATGTTCAGTATTGGTAAAAATTTTAATCAAAGTTATTCAATATAATATAAATAAGAAGGTAAGACATTTAGTGGAGAAAATTTTGAGAAAATTTTATTATAATAAAGGAGAATTATTATATTATGAGATTGGCTTATATAAAAGAAAACTTTATATAAATTTTGTTTATAAAATGCGTTTTAAAATGGATTTTTGAACTGATATCCTGGAGTTATTTAAAAATAATTTCAAATGGATTTTTTTAAGAAAAATAATAGCAATATTACTTGGAAGTATTTATGAGAATATATATTTCAAAGTGAATTATATACGTATAATTTACAAATATAGTTTATAAGCAAAAAGGGATTTAAGCAGAAACTGGGAACTTAAATTTCGGTTTTTTCAAAAGTTGTTATTAAAGTTTTGGAGGAAATAATAATGGTATTATTTAAAAGTATTTGTGTATAGAAATATTCTAAAGGGATTTTAAAAGGGATAAGAATGCACCGAACTCACCTTCGTCAGTGGAAAATAATTCTGATGATCATGTAACATTACCGTCGTACATTTTCAAGTTTTTAAGCGGGGAAATGCTACCATGATAATTTTCTATAAGGTTGTTTTGGTAAAAAGAAATTGGTATAAACTCCAGTATGATTGATGTAGAAAAGGGGAGATATGTACATTATTATTGTTTCAAAAATGATTTTAAATGAAGACTGGCTATTTAGTTTTTAAGTTTCCATAAAGGAAACTAATTTAAAAATTTTTTTGATAAATAACTGATAAATAAAAAAATTCTAACTCTTGAATGGAAAAGAGATGATTTAAATCAAGTTTTAACTGTGTTAAATTGGATAGAAAGGTTTTAATAAGCGCTGTTTTATTAAAACAATAGTTTATGTTTAAATATCGAAGTTATATAAACTATTTGGAGTTATCGGGCAAGCTAGCTAAATGTCCTTCCTTAAAACACCCTAAGGTAAACTGATAAAGCAACCACTCAGTTTTAAGACCTATATATTGCTTGGGCCTCCACTTAAATTTTGAAAAAAAAAAATTTAGATTGACATTTTGTATGTACTCTTAGGATATAGAAGAGTATTTACAAGTAAATAAAAGTGGAGTTAGCTTTTAGTTTAATGATTATAATGTGTGCCTTTATAAAATATTTATGAACTTAAAGTGAAAAATTGTTAGATAATTCATAACTGATTTTAGCATTGCATGAAATACTATAAGTGAAAAATATAAGTGAAAATGAAACTGATTTAGAAAAGATTGGTAGAATTAAGAAACCAATCGAATTAAGTATGTAAGTCATATATAGATTATCTTATTCGCATGGTTCTTGATTTAGGATTCAAATACATAGCTTCGAGGTGATGCAAACCAGTCTGAAAAAGGATTTCTCACTCGATTCTTGTCGGTGAATACTTGTTTTGGATTCTTGATATGTGTAACAACCTTGGTTTCTAGATTAATTAAATGAAATAAAAAAGATTTAACTTGAAAATTTTAAGTCATTGGTTGGAATTTTGTATTATTTTATAAAAGAAAAATTATTTTAGACAAATTAATTTTAAATAATTATGAAATTGTAACGATCCCGTTTTTTGAGTTAAATTTAAATTGATAATTAAAATAAATTTTGGATTTAATTTGTACGTTAATTTGAAATTTTCAAACTAAAAAAACATTTGTTTGTTTATTCATATATATGTATATAAATTGAATATAAAAAGAATTTTGGATTGAAATTCAAAGTAAATCTCTTATAAATAATATTTGGATTTGAAAAGCTCTATTTCAAAATTAATAGAAATTTGTTTTCTAATTTATAATATACATATTTAATATATATTTTGAAAGTTGTATTGGAATTCAATATAGTAAAATTGTAAAAGATATTTGAAAGTTAAATTTTAATTTGATATAAATAATTTTAGAAAAGTGGTTTAAAGTTAAATTTATATTTTAAAGACTTATATATATATAATCTATATATGTGTTTATTTATTTAGTATAATTAGATTTCAAACTCATTTTCTAATAAAGTTGTAAATATATAAAATGTAAGAAAACAAAATAGATAAACATGTTTTATGAACTAAAATAAAGCAAGGTTTAAAACAAAGTTATGAATTAATTAAACTAAAGGGCTTAGACATAATTTGAGTTATTTTAACAAGTGTAAATAAATTATACTATGTATTAACCAGTGTAGGTATTTTAAATCATGCAAAAACAAGTGTTAGTTTATTAAACAAGTGGCATAAAAAAAGTCTCTTTCAATTTGAATTTATAAACATTTTTAGAGAAAGCCTGGTTATTCATTTTCAAATCAAAGCTTAAACTTTTCTCTTATCTTCAAACTTAAAACTGAGATGAAAACCAGATAACAGAACCAAAATCTGTTTTCAAAATTCTTCAAGCCTGGAAGCTGTAAAACTGAAAATCATCTCTACATCAAAGCCTGGAAATCAAGAAAGCAAAACATCAGTTCAAAAATCAAAGCCTGGAATCTCAACGACAACCTTCAGATTCAAAGGCAAATCAATACAAGTAACCAAAATAAATTAAGGACGATAGATTAACCCAAATATCAGATTTAAATAACAAATTCCAGATCATTTTCCAGATTTAAAACAGGTTCCTGATCTCTGTTCTTTCATGTCAGGGAGCAAACTGACCCTTTTAAAACTTGAATCTATGATATATCTTGATGCTTTGTGAAGTAGATGTTGTGAAAAATGATGAATGAATATAGATATATCTGAATGTATATACATGTTTGTGTGTGGATTGAACTTTGCATGCCTGTATATACTCTGTGTGTTTCCAGATACAAGAACAACCAAAGAAAAACTCATATCCCAAATAATAAGCATATTTAGGTGGTGATCCTTACATGAAAATTTATCATAGTAATGTAATACTAATTTTAAAAAGGATTCCAAGTGTATTTGTTAAGAAGTTATTTCTAAAATAAATTATTACAGTGAAACTTAAAAAAATATGTTGAATTTGAATTTCATAATTTCTTAATTCAATTACATTATTTGTTCGACTTCAAACATCATGAATTTTAATAATTGAATCGATATTTCTAGTTTCATATTGATCGTGAATTTTGGAATTGAACGGAAAATGGCTTTCGAACTTTTTCTGGTGATCGACGTCGAACTGGGTGTCGAAATCAATGGTGAAGGAAGTTGACGTATAGGAGAGCATGGGAAAAATGTTCATAAAATTTATAATCGATCGTGGGGAATGAACATGGTTGATTTAGGGTTTAAGCCTATATTCTGATCGAGGTTGGTTTTCGAATTACTTGGCGACGTCAGAGCACCGGAGTTGATCGCTCTGGTGGGAATCGATGCTGGGAAGTTTTACGAAGCTCTAGTCGACGTTGCATGGTCATCGGTAGTAAGATCGCCGACGTCGAGGAAATTTCTGGACAACAGTTTGGTTCCAATTTTTCAATCGAATAGTTAAATTTTGAATCCTAGTCGGAATCAAACTTTTGGGTATTTGCCTGAGGCGAGGTGTCGACTTGTGAGTGGTCCTGGCGATGACCAGAGGTGATCGTGGCGATGGTACATGTGCACATACATGTTTTGTCTATGAAGATATTCGAGTTTGGGAAGACGAATGTGACTCAGGAATGGATTTGGGAAGATGATGGTGGGGCTCGGAGTTGTCCTCGAGCTTGTTTGGTTAGATATCAGGGTTTAAAATTTTAACAGGTTTTAAAATTAATCGAAAGGAAGAAAATGGCTCAGGTGATTAATCGGGTTTTCTGGTGTTGGGCTCGGGTTTCTTTCACTTGATAATTTAACAGGTTTTGAAGCTATTAAAGGATTAAGTTTTAAAACAAATTAAAACAAAATTTTTAAGAAATATAAACTAAGTTTCCAAAAGTAAAGTATTAAGCAAGCTTTCAAGGATTTAAATTTTAAAGTTAAATTGTTTTAAACTTGTTTAGTTTATGTAATTTTGTATTAAGTCAATTTTCTTACTAAATCTTTGGTTGTTTCAAATATAATTAAATGAAGGATTAATTACTTAATGCATTAAAGGATGATTAATTAAATGGATAATTTATCAAGGTGATTAATATATTAGTGTAATTAATTTAAGGGTGATTTAATTAATGTGAGTAATTAATGTATGATTATTTAATGAAATTAATTACTTAATAAGGGTAATTACTTTGTGTAGTTACATTAAAGGATAATTCAATTATGTGATGAAGTAATCAAAGGTAATTTATTACTTAAAGATAATCACTTAATTGAAAGTAATTAATTAATGGTTAAAGTTGATTAAGTGATTAAAGATAACCACTTATTGTAATCAATTATATGGTAATTAACAATTACTTTGTATAATTATTATTAAAGGATAATTAATTAATTTAGATTAATTAATGAAAGGAATTAAGGTTAGTTGATTGATGATTAAAGGTTGATTAATCAAATGATTTAAAGAATAATTAATAAGGGACAATTAATGTGATTAATTAAGGATAATTAATTTATTGAGGTTAATTAATTAATTAAGGTAATTAAGGAATGATAATTAATTGAGAAGTAATTAATTAATAATTAAGTATAACTAATTAAAGGATAATAAATTAATTAAAGGATAATCATTTAATGATTAAAGGTTGATTTATTAATAGCTAAAGGTTAATTAATCTATCATTAAGGTTTAATTAATAAATGTAATTAATTAAAGTGGTTTGTAATTAATATTAATTAACCAGATTTAGTTATTTATTCATAAGTAATTTATCTGATTAAATTAATCAGATGATTAACCGATCTTACTTATGGATGCTTGGATTGCATTGATTGTTTTGAATATTTGATATCCCTGATGTGTGATGCTTTGTGATATGTATTATTTTGTTTGAGCTATGATGAATGTAATTATTTATCTATGATGAATTTATATTGTTTATCCGTGAATCTGTGAATGAAGATAAGTGTTATTGGATCATACCGCTTATCGATATTGCTATGTTTGAATCTGTAATGATTGATGATGTTGCATTATTGTGTAAAACCCCTGGACTACACCATACACACAAATATGGATTTCACGGGAAATCGGTTAAGGCACAGATATTTTGAATTTAAATAGTATTTGTTTAAAAGTTGAATACTGAATCCAAATGGTTTTGGAAATGTAATTGAGTTGAGTATGGAAAACTTTTGGAGAGAAAGTTTTGAAATTAAGTTTAGTTTGAATATACTATATCTTGTTAAGTTTTAAAATTATTTGGGAAACTATGGTTTGAAAGGTTTATATAAGTTATATAATATATATTTATGGTTTTTAAAACCATCTTTAAAGTCATTTAAATGTTTTATTTTGGGAATTTGAATTTGACCCAAGTTTATACTTTAAGGGATATAACTTGTGCATATTTGATCGGATTTTTTCGAAAAGAAAACCCTTGTTTTTCCAAATAGTAATAGCTTTCATATTAAGAAAGGATTTCCAATTTATGTTTAAAGGATTTCAAGTTTGAAATGAAAATAGTTTTTGAAAGTTATGAATGAATCTTTGTTAAAGATTGGATTAGTAAATTAAATTTTGGAAAGGAATTTGTTTTGAAGCTATGAATAAATCTTTCTTAAAGATTTAATAAATTTTGTTTTGAATTAAAGTGAATTCTAAATATGGATCTTTTGTGAAAATATTATGAATGAATCTTTGTGAAAGATTAGTGAAACTTTGTTTTCAAATTGGAGAGGATCTTAAAGGTGTATCTTTTGTATAAAAGATCTGGAATGAAGATAGTTTTGAAAGGCTATGAATGAATCTTTGTGAAAGATTGGTGAAATTTGTGAAGTGAATCTTTTGTTAAAAGATTTGAAAATTGGTAATTTGTTTAAACCATTTGAAGAAAGGTTTTGGGCTTTAATTTGTGACTTAACTGAGATCCCAATATCCATATGCTTTTTAAATTAAGCGCTCATTATTTGGTTTAGCCGAGAGAGGACCTTATGTCATAAAACCCATTCTGAATAATGATATGATGATATAGACAGCATTTGAAGACCGGTGGTGAAGGCCGGGTATTTTCGAAAGCGAAAGGATTACCTGTCGAATGTCCCTACACCGACTGGTCCCCAGTATAGAAATTTGATCACCCTTTGTAATGGGGAGTCCGGACGTGATTAGGGATTATCCGAATTACAAGGGCTTCTTTGGAAGTGTCTTCGGTTCTGGTCGAACCCAGAACAGACTTGTATGGATGTGTGTCTGACGTTACACTTTGAGATGTAAAGCTGGTTTCTATCAAATACATTTCTGTTGGTAGCGGAGAATTTGTTCTCTTAGCTTAACAGTCTTCGTTGAGACGTACGAGCTCAGGGGTTATGTAGTTGATGGTTAATAGTAATACAATCCCAATTTGGTAATATGGCATGAGAAGTGCTGCTGATCATTTGTTGATCAAAGCATGGCTTTGTGAAAAGTGTAGCTTTGTGGATGAGACTTCGTCGGACCTCACAACCTAGAAATGGTCAAAACAGGAAGATACGGTAAGGTTATTAGGGGCCGCGTCCCTTGGGTATGTTCATTTCTTCTGAAAAAAGATGGTATCATGGTATGGAGCCCAGATATTTAACCTATGTGGTTGCTACAAATTTATTACTTTGTAGGTGTTACTTCTGGGTAGAGGTAACCTGGCCTTATGTTGGCAGAGAGCCGGTTAAGTTCTTGGGACGTCCCTCTAAAGGCGTATCCATGTGGCATAGGATGTTCCTTAGCCTAACCATTTGTTGGAAATCCAAAGAAACAATACGCACCCTTTACGATTGCAGTTGTACAACCTACCACCTCAGGTGGTAGCTATAGTAGGCATAATATAATGGTACCTATGCTGGCTAAGATTTATATTATACTTTCGAAATTGTTTTCCACGCTATGCACTAATAATAATATTATCAAAAGGATTTTCACGTATCAAGCATGCTTGACTATCATAGAGAGAAATCTCCCACAAGTGTGTGATTGCATTGTGTGTGTGCCGAGAGGCCTTATGATAGCTTCATTTTCCAAAAAGCATTGCAGATTTTAATCTTAAATTCTTTTGTTGTTTGTTTTGTTTAAAACTATTTTCGTTTGCTCACACTAGTCCCATGACCGACCTAGAGTTTATTATTCCCTATCTAAACTCTGGATGCCCACAATTTTCAACATGGGAAGCCTACAGTTAGATTTTCAAATATTGAGATAGTAGATGTAGATTCAGTAGCCTTCGAAGCTTTGGTTTGGAAATCGCGGTGTGTTCGAGTTTGCTTCATTACAACGTGATGCTGATTCGAGCTTGATGGCTTAGGAGTTCCTTGATCTTTTGGTTTTGGAGATGAAAATCTTTAGAGTTTTGGAGCAATTGGTGTCGCAGTGTTCAATTCTTTCTTTCCTTCTCTTTTGAAGATTAGCATTGAAGATGTTATCTCTTCTTCTGGTGCTATTATACTACCGTTGTTGTATATCTCTGATAATGTTGGTATTCAATTGTATCATTGTTGTGTCGAATATTGCATATCAAGATATTATTCATTTACTTCCAATGTGTTGTTGTACTTAATGTGTTATAAACTTCGACGAATAAGATTGAACGTTGAATCTGCGGCATTCGAATACAAGTGAAGTATGGATGTCGATTTTCGCACACGAAAATTCGAGACGTCGCAGAAATTTAGAAATATTAGTACTTTCAAAGTATTATAAAACTTAATTAAAATAGCAATATTAGGATTTATTACATAATGATTTTTTTATAATTTATAAACCGTTCTTTTTAAAATAATGAGAACAACTTTTAATTACAAAATTTGGATTGAGTTATTGAATATCTCAACACTAATAAGAATGGGAATTTGGAACATCGATTATTGAATTATAATTTGTAAATCAATTTATAATTCATATATAAACATAGTTTAAGTGTAATTTGGTGTTTTATATAAGGATAAAATAAAAGAAAAATAATAACTTATCTTTCTATTGGGCCCGTAGAGTATCCAAAGCCCAAATAATATCAAGCATAAGAGAACAATTTCTTCTTATCTTATATCCTATACGTGAAAAAAAAATCAGATGAAAAAATAAATCACTCCTCTTTGGAACCCTAGAAGTAAAATTTTCAAATTAAAGCAAGTAAAATCCGGTGAGAATTAGATAAAAATCAAGGGCTTGATGATTAGAGAAGGCTAGAGTATATTGTTTGCAGTTTGCTGCTAAATTAAGGAGAACAAGGTGAATAACCTTCACATATCTATCTCTAAATCTATGAGTATGTTACTATGTTGATTCAAGTTGTAATTACTTTGTATGGATTATGTTTGTGAAAACCCTAACCACTGCTTGAATTCTACTGTTAAGTATATGATTGATAATATAGGTCTTGAAATCATGCTTGCATGCTTGTAACATTGCTTAATAACATACCAATGTGAATTATTATTACTTGAGGCCAACTAGGGTGTCGACCAGCGATCATCTAGAGCCTCGTCGGCTCTATAAATTATTACCACTGATGCACTGGTGGGTGAACTTCCGGAGCGTATTGGCTCCAGGAGGTCGTTCATATTAAATTGTTGTTTTCATTGCTTGCCTGCTTTTCTTCTTTATGCCATGTAATGATATTTGATAAGTGATTATGCTATATTTTATTATACTTTTCAACTATCAACTGTTAACAGTAAATATGAATGGATATTTAGTAACTTGTTTTGTAACTCTAATAAATCTCCTTTGTTATGAGCGGCAGCTCACACACACACATATATATATGAATACTCATGGATTTCTTAAGAGACATACTCATGGATTTCTTTATGATTATATATTTATAAAGATGAATAATCTAAAGTCTTTGAGTCAGGGTTGCCACGATCGTCTTGAACGGTATGGATTATCCTTGAGATAAGTTGTGACTCTATATTCCTAGCATGAGCACGATCTTTGGTATCAGATCGGTATGAGTGATACCTTTGTTAGTATATTTGCCACGGTCCGAGTACAAACATTATGATTGGTATGAACGATCATATGATCAGTACAGATTAAGATCTCTTGGATTCTTAAATTTTGGTTTTTGTTACTTTTCGGTATTCATGTAATATATATATATATATATATATATATATATTCTGTTGCCTTACTCATATGTCATATATTTTTGTGTTATATCTTGTTCTAACCCTTTGGATATTTGGAGCTAGCATGGCCTGGACGAAGGCTCGGATCAGGCTGAGGCTTTTCAGGTTATAGGACAGGTTGACCTTTGGATGGTTGGGCTAGCGGAGAGGTGAATCATTTTGACTTTTAGTTTATCTCATTTAGGATTTTGTGTTCGATTATGAGATGTATATTTGAGTTAGAGATTTGTACACGATTTGTATTATGTGTCAAGTGTAATTATTGATAGACTCTCAGTTTGTATATGTATATGAGATTTAATATTCCGCTATGATATGTGACTATTGATTATATGATATACTATTCTGATTCTGATAAACCAATGTGTTTATTACTTTGAACTGACACTGTACATGTTAAATTTTATTCCAGAGATTAAGTAAACCATAAGGGTGATGACTCAACTTTCTGACCCCTGTGAATGACATTTAATACATCCGCGGTATTCGTGTGCCCTTGCCCAAGCATCCGAAAAATAAATTGTCATGGGGTTAAAGTAATGAACAGAACAGAAAATATCATAATGAAACTGTTAAATAGAACATAATGGAAATATAGTACATAATGTTACTTCTAAACTTGGAGTAATCTGAGTTACACAAAGTACTACAATCAACTTAGGCAGTTATAACAATCTGCCTTTACATATGCTGAGACAAAATACACCTACACAAACTAATAAACGGCGGAATATATAGCTAAGTAGACAAAGCCTCCTGCTCGGACGTTGCCATCAAAAGATCCTACAAAAGACCTGCTACTCTTGGACTACTCAAATATAAATGAGTATCCGAGAGTTTAGGGAAAACAAACAACTCGGGTCAGACAATATGTCTGGCATGAGTAAAACTCTAAATAAAATTGTAATTAAACAACAACATGTGAGGCCACGCCACCAAACATGGAACAGGTTTCCTCTCACAAAAACAACATCCAATTGTAAAGAACGGACACAAATAATTAACATCGTGGATAGTGCTATACTCTTCCTGATGCAATTTAAGTAAAACAAATTCGAAGGTTCAAATCAATAAGGAAAGGGAAATTTACCAACAATGACTAGAAGGGTGCACACTCCTTACTGAAAGTATACCTCTAGTGTATATATACTTGAGAACTCTGATGGCTATCGGGAACCTCCAAGTTGGACCCACCCAACTGTTACCGAGTATCCAAGTATTTCACATCTCAACGTGCACACCCGAATCCAATCTAGAGTGGATGTGAAAATACCCTAATGGGAGCAACCCCACATATCTTGGACCTCACTCGATCTTTGGGTTTAGTCATTTTCGACAAAGGATAACAAAGCTCAAATGAGCAACACATCGACTTAGAGTGACAAAATGCAATTTGAAGAAAGATGAACTAATAGTTAATAAATCAAGTATCGAGGATAATTAAAAATGATCATATATGGAAATCAAATTTAATATTCTTACCACTACTCGTCGATTCCAATAAGTGCTATCCTTTGATTGAAGATGAAGTCGGGCAAATTGAGGTAGTATTACCTCTAGGCATTGCCTTGGCTACATTTTTAACTTTATGGATAGAAATGAGTCCACGCCTCGACCTTTAGTATTAAAAATATGACTAAATCCTTTCCATATAAGTGATATCATGCATGGAAACTTATTTTCCATAACCGAATCAAACTGTTACTTTTAAAACCGAATCCGTGCTTGGGCTTCTCATTATGAGTTTTAACTTTAAACAACTTTGTAAAAATGGTTCATTAACTTTAAAACACTATTATAAAAAAGATTTAATCACTTAAAGCATCCTTATTAAATTGGTTAATTATCTTTAATTAACATTAATAAGAATGATAAATTATCTTTAAACTTATTTGATTAATTTGATTAATTAACTTTAAATACCATAATTAAAAAGGATCAAAAATTTAGTTAAAAAGACAGGCTTTGCTTACTGAAATGTCTAGTAAAATGAACCGAACTTTCACTAAATATAGGTTCGACCTTCGATCTTGGTTTTTCTTTCGGTAAGGCTTGATTTTTATAGGCTAAGAGGCAATATGGTTCAGCCTATATTGAAGTAGGCTCGACCAAGAAAGTGAAGAGGTGGATATGGGTCTGGTTTTTTCAGTTAGGTGATGGAGAGAGTGAAGATGGATGTGGTATTGATCTTTTTACTTAAGGAAGAGATGGAAATATAGATCTTTAACACTTTGAAATAACCATGGAAGCCATGGAAATTCTCTTAAGAGCTTAAGGAAAGGCTTTAGAAAGTGAAGATGAATGAAAAATGAGAAATTAAATTAGGAATTCGCTCATATACAAAGTGGATAAATGAAATTACCAAAATGTCCCTCGTCCTTTACCCTCCACAACATTATGCCACCTCACCATGCCACCTCACCCTTGTCCCCCTCCTATATTTCGAAATTTACATGTCCTCCTTCATCATTTTCAAAGCCAATATGAAATAAATGCATATATACTAAGTTTCCAAAATATTAAATCATGTCTAAACATGTTTCATTTGATGTGACATTTTCTTTTTCATTAAACTTTTTATTTTAAATCTTATATAATTAAATGTATACATCTATATATACACCATAATATCATAAATGAAATTGAATACATTAGCACTATGGTTCACAATGTTTCTGATAACTTTTAACCTATGGATGGTCAAAATATTGAAAAACTAATTCGGTCACATTTTCGTTTTTTCTTCGAATTAAATATTTTTGTAAACTATTTTGAAAATTGTTTCACCATCATTATTTATTATTTCAAAGATTTTTATTTTAGTCATAAAATCCATTAATTAAATGTTTAAAAATATATTAAATAATCTTATTTCAAAGTGATTAATTTCTGGGTCGTTACACTCTACCCCCTTAGAAGAATTTCGTCCTTGAAATTAACACTCAAAGAGATAACTCGATAAAACTGAAAAGGAGCCTATATTATATTACGAAATCCATTGAAATAATACATACAAGCAACTATATCACAAAAGTATATACATAATACATACGTACAAATAAACAACTATCGAACATTATATTAGGATGAGCTTCTCTCATACTATATATAGTCTTCCAAGTGTAATATCTAGGATCTTCACTCCAATATACTTTGGCCAAGTCCACATCTTTAGTCCTTAAGCATTCCTTTTCCCGATCGGCAATTCAAATAGGTTGTCTTACAATGGTCAAATCAAGCTCAACTTCCACATCCTCCTGTTGTGATTGCAGAATAATCAAAATAGTATCATGTACATAATTGCATAGATGGGATACGTGAAAGTCATCATGTACTCCCGACTATCTAGTTGGTAACTCCACTTTATACAAGAGTTCATATCTACTTGAGTATCTTAAAAGATCCAATAAAACGAGAAGCTATTTCCTCCTTTCCTAACCGAATCACGCCTCTTATCAGAGAAACTTTGATGAATACATAGTCCCCAACTGCAAACTCCAAATCTCAACATCTTACATCTTTAAGTGCTTCCTAATCCAATCAACCTTATTCATGGCATCACGAATTATATCTGATCCAAGTACTAAGCGTTATCCTGGTTTTGCCTAACAAGATGGAGACCTACTAGGCCTTCCATACAATACCTCAAAAGGCGGCATGCCAATACTTGCCTAAAAACTGTTGTTATAAGAGAACTCAACCAGTGGCAAGTTGCCCTCCCATGAGCCACCAAAGTCTAGCACAAAAGCTCGAAGAAATCTTCCATAACACGATTCACCCTTTCGGTCTGCACATCTATCCTAGGGTGATAAGCTATGCTCGAACTCAGCTCTTTCCCAACTACATCATGCAAACCTTTCTAGAACCAATTTGTGAAGTTTAGATCCTGATCACTCACATTATCGCATGGAATGCCATAAAGCCTAAACATCTCTTTAACATATAACTGAGCCAAACTAGCAGCCGTCCTTATTGCTTTAACTGGTAAGAAGTGAGCGCTCTTGGTTAACCTATCAACGATAACCCAAATTCCTTCATTAGCTTTCCTCGATCTGGGTAAACTATCGATGAAATCCATAAAAATTTGCTCCTACTTCCACTACAGAATATCAAGTGGCTGAAGTAGTCTAGCTAACTTCTGGTGAGTTCCCTTTACCTGCTGGAAGTTAGCACATCTACTAACAAATATAGCAACATCTCTTTTCATCCCTTCCTACTAGAAAGTATGCTTTATGTCCTGAGACAGTGACTCCTAGATGTACCATTAGTTTATAATGATGAGACTCTATTAGAACTTCCTGTCTAATCCCATCCACATCCGGAACACATAACCAACTATTCATCCTTAGAATGCCACGGTTGTCTACCATGAATCCTGGCCACTTCTCCAGTGAAACATTTTCCTTAACTGCTCTAGCTATTTGAGAAAGATGAATGTCCCTCTGCCGATTATTTTCAATGGGTCGGATCAGAGTCGCACAAAATTCTATATTAGCTAAATCTACATAATTCCTGCTCAACGCATCTGCTACAACATTACTTTCTCTGATATATACAAAATCTTAAGATCATTAGCCGCTAGAAACTCTAGCCAACATTATTGCCTTAAGTTCAAGTCCTTCTGTGTAAAGAGATACTTTAAATATTTATGATCCATATATAACTCGAAGTTTTCAATTAAAAGATAATGCCTCCATAACTTTAATGCGAAAATAGCAGCCAAGAGCTCCTAATCATGCCTAGCATAATTTTTCTTATGTGGTTTCAGCTGCCAACTTGGATACGCAATAACTTTTCCATGTTATATCCGAACCGCTCCCAATTTGGTTCCGCAAGCATCCGTGTATATAGTTAACCCTTCACTTCTATTTAGGATAGTTAAAATAGGTGCATTGGACAATTTCTCCATCAACTCGTTGAATGCAAGATCGCACTTAGGTGTCCATACAGACTTAGCATTTTTCTTCGTCAAATTCGTCAGATGAGAAGCAATGTTGGAAAAATCATTGATGAATCTTCTATAAAAACCCGCCAATCCTAAGACTAACCTTTGTCGTATTTTTGGGCTTTTTCCAATCTTGAACTACAACTACTTTAGCTGGGTCCACTGATATGCCTTCTCCCGAAACTACATACCCTAGAAACCTAACTTTGCATTTTCATAAATGGTACATAGACAACTTTGCCTTCAACATATGACTTTTTAAAGTATTTAGAACGACTCAAAGATGATACTTGTGCTCTTCCACATCTTAGAATAAACAATAATATCATCAATGAAGACAGAACAAACTTATTAAGAAAATCCCAAGACACCTGATTCATTAAGTCTATGAAATAAGCGGGTGTGTTAGTCAGTTCGAACGGCATGAAAACCAGTAGCAAGGTCTAGTTGAGAAAATACCCGAGCTTCGTGGAGATGATCAAACATGTCGTAGATCCTAGGTAAATGATACTTATTCTGGGTATTCATCTAACTCTTGGTAGTCTATGCATAACCTAAGAGAATCATCCGCCTTCCTAACAAAAACTGCTGGCGATCTCCAACTCGATAAGCTACGTTGGATCAAACCATTCTATAATAAGTTAAACGTCTACTTCTCTAATTTCCTTCTCTCTTTCGGGGCCAACCTTCTAGGAGGTTGTACAAATGGTCTTATTCCTACAATCAAATCAAAATGTAACTCCACTTCATGTTGATGATGTAATCCTTGCACTTCATTAAAAATATCCTTAAAGTCCTGAACAATCGGTATATCTTCTATCTCCTCTTTAGCCACTTCAAGCGAATAGAGAAAACTGCTCATTAACTCATTTGGCCTTCCACAATTTACATCTACATCAACATCCCCATCATCGCTAGCTTTGCCAATGCTTCGGTCACAATATACGATTGCTCTAAACTTAGACAGCCAAACCATTCCCAATAACACCCCATAACCCATGAACCCAAGAACAAACAAGTCAAAAGAGAAGTGTCGATCTTAATAAGAAATAGGCGCATTTAAACACTATCAAGATTCGTTGGACCCCCAATAGGGTTTGTTACACAAAGAGGGTTTTTTAGAATAACATACTTAAGGTTTAACAGGTTCATTAGATCATACGAAATAAAACTATGGGAAGCACCGATAACAAACAACATTCTTATAGGAATATCAGAAACGGATAATTTACCTTGTAATAATTTCTTTCCCTTTTGATCCATAAAAGTAGATGGTATTTTATTAATAGCAAAAGCTTGTCCTTGCACCGTCTTCTTTGGAAAACGAAACTCATTCTTCATGTATCCCAGTTGGCCGCAGTTGTAACAGGAGACACTTGGACACTGATTAGCAAAGTGACCCACCATGTTGCACTTGAAATAAAGAACATTGGCAAAGTTGGGCTGCTACTTCTGAGTTGGAGTTCAACCTCCAAGTTTCTTTCCTGACCACTGCTTCTTTCCTTTGTGTTTAAAATTTGGCTTGTTTGCAATAGAGGTAATTGATAAAGGTTGGGCACTGATTACTGGCACTACACCTTTTTAAACTCCTTGTTTAATACCCAAAGCTTCAAATCTCAAGGTTATGCTGATCAAATTGGTAAAGGTACCATTAACATGGTCGGTCATCTAATGATGGAATTCTGGCGTCAGTCCTTCCATGAAGATCTCATTGTTTTTAAGTGGCGTGTCTACCAATCCTAGTCCAGCGCAAGATAATGCATTGAATCGATGCTCATATTACGCCACTGTTATATCTCCCTGCTTCAAATCCATGAAACTCCTGAACAACGAGTCCTCCCCGCCTCTAGAATAAACTAAGCTTTGAAGAATTCCTTAAATTGGGCCCAAGTAAAATCTTTCTCTGGGGTATTAACTATCCTCGAATCCCACCAATCCATTGCAGAGCTGTCGCGATGCCAACAATCGCTTCCTTGTATCCTCCAACTGAAGATCCCTGAATATCCTTTCAGAAGAGCAGAGCCATGTCTGGACTCCCAGAATATCTTCAGTTCCAATGAATTTCTTACCACCCAAAGCAGTACAAATTTTTGCATAGAGTAGCAAAGGTCTGAGGTGGTAGAACTTGCACTACTGCTTCTTCTATCGGCTCTATAACTGGCCTATTTTTAGGAGCTCTTCCATTTGTAGCCATGCTAGTTCCAAATCCCCTTCCTCTTCTATTCATTTTCAATTACCTGCACAATAACAGGTATTATTATAAAATAAAGATAGGACCAAAATGGTTTAAGGGAAACAACACTAATGAATCTAAAACAAATCTTAAGGTTGAGTGATAAAAAAACGCTCTCTCAAGATTTACTCATTCTAGGGCTCTTTACACCCTATCTCTAATGATTTGACCCCGTCAGGTTAAGGTGTTCACTCAACCGAAGCTTTGATACCAACTATGACAACCCAACTTTCGAACCCTTAGGAATGACACTTAATACATCCATGGTATTTCGTATGCCATTTCCCAAGCATCAGAAATATGAATTGTCATGGGGAAAAAATAAAAAACAGAACAAAAAATCTCACAACAACATTATTAAATAGAACGTAACATTAATATAGCACATAAGGTTACTCCCAAACTTGAAATTATCAGAGTTACACAAAAGTACTACAATCAACTCAGGAAGTTATAATAACCTATCTTTACATATGTTGAGACAAAATACACTTACACAAACTAATAAACAGCGGAATAGATCGCTAAGTAGATAAAGCCTCCTGCAGGATGTCATCTTGAAAAGAGCCCATAAAAGACTTGCTACTCTCAGACTACTCAAATACAAATGAGAGGGAGTTTAGGGAAAACAAACAGCTCAGGTTAGATAATATGTCTGGTTTGAATAGAACTCTGAATCATAAGTGTAATTCAACAACAACATGTGAGACCACGCCGCTAACGCGGGATGGGTCTCCACTCACAAGAACAACATCCAGATGTAAAGAATAGACGCGAATAATTAACATCACGAAGTGTGCTATATCCTTCCCATCGCAATTTAAGTAAAACAAATTCGAAGGTTCGAATCAATAAGGGAAGGGAAATTTATCAACAATGACTAGGAGGGTGCATCCCCTACCGAAAATATACCTCTAGAATATATACTTGAGAACTCTGGTGGCTCTCAGAAACCTCCAAGCTGTACCTCGCCAACTATTACCGTGTATATGAGTATTTCACATCTCAATGTGCACAATCGAATCCAATCTAGAGTGGATGTGAAAATACCTTAATAAGAGCTACTCCATATAGCTTGGCCCTCACTCGCTCTTTGGGTTTAGTCATTTTCGACAAAGGATAACAAAGCTCAAATGAGAAATACATCATCTTAGAGTGATGAAATACAATGAAGAAAGCTCAACCGACACTTGATAAATCAACCATCGAGGATAATTAAAAATGATCGTATATGGAAATTAAATTTCATATTTTACCACTACTCGTCGATTCCAATAAGTGTTATCCCTGATTGAAGATGAAGTCATGTAAGTTGAGATTGTTTTACCTCTTGGTATTGCCTTGACTACATTTTTTACTTTCAAGGTAGAAACGAGTCCAAGCCTCAACGTTTAGCATTAAAATTATGACTAGTTACTTTCCATATAAGCGATATTGTTTATGGAAACTTCTTTTCCCTAACTGAATCGAACTATTACCTTCAAAACTCATTTCATGCTTGGGCTTCTCATTATGAGTTTGAACTTTAAACAAATTTGTAAAAATCATTCATTAACTTTAAAGCACCATTATCAAAAAGATTTAATCACTTAAAATGTCCTTATTAAATAGGTTAATTATCTTTAATTCACATTAATAAGAACGATTAATTATCTTTAAACTTCTTTGATTAATTTGATTAATTAACTTTAAATACCCATAATTTAAGAGGGTTAATCACTTCAAAACATCATTAATTAAATTAATTATTTAATTTTAAACCTCACTAATTAAGTTGATTAATTAATTTTAAAACACATTTTATCAAAAAGATTTAACTAATTTAAAATATCATTAATGTAAAAGATTAATTGAATTGAAAATAATTAATTAGCTTTAAAAGTAATCAATTAAAAATATTAATTAATTTTTAAACATCATTAATTAAAATAATTGATTAATTTTAATCTATCATTATTTAAGAGATTAATTAAACTTAATCATCATTAGATAAAATAGTTAATTAATTTTAAATATCATTAACTAAGTAATTAATTAATTTTAAACGCATCATTATAAAGATGATTAATTAACCTTAATCCCCATTAATTAAGATAATTAATCAAATTTAAAATCATTATTAAATAAGTAAATTAATTTTAAATCCATCATTATTCAAAAGCATAATTAACTTTGTAAAGTAAAACCCAAGATCGAAAGTAAATCAAAAGATGTCGAAGAGATGGTATTTTTCGAAAGTGCCGATATAGCGATAGTCGCTATACGGACAATTCGAGAACTACTTTCATGTCATAATGATTTTCATCCAAGCATCACATCACATAACATAAACATGGCATATAAACAAAGAAAACAGTATTTTTGAACATAAAGAAGGCATCACTTATACAAATTTACTTCAAACTACATAACTATTTTTTTTATTGCTTACTAGCTACTCACGGTGTCGACTTTTTAACAAGCAAGAAAAGTTACAAACATTACAACTAAACATCCATAATCAATTGACTTAAATCGCTACAATAATGTAAATGAGATAAAGTTCAAAACTTTAGTTAAAAAGACCGGCTTTGCTCACCGAAATGTCCAGTAAAACAAAGCGAACTTTCACTAAATATCGGTTCGACCTTAGATCTTGGTTTTTCTTTTAGGAAGATTTGATATTTATAGGCTGAGAGGCAATACGGTTTAGCCTATATTGAAGTAGGATCGGCCAAGAAAGTGAAGAGGTGGATATGGGTGTAGTTTGTTTAGTTAGGTGATGTAAAGAGTGAAGATGGATGTGGTATTGATCTTTTTACTTAAGGAAGAGATGGAATAGTATATCTTTGTTACTTTGAAATAACCATCAAGGCCATAGAAATTCTCCTAAGTACTTAAGGCAAGGTTTTAAAAAGTGAAAAGAGAATGGAAAATGAGAAATTAAATTAGGAATTTGCTTATATACAAAGTGGATAAATGAAATTACCAAAACGTCCCTCGTTCTTTACCCTCCACAAGATTATGCCACCACATCATGCTACCTCCTCCTTGTCCTCCCCCCCCCCCCCCATATTTCGAAATTTACATGTCCTCGTTCACAATTTTCAAAGCCAATATGAAACAAATGCATATATATACTAAGTTGTCAAAATATCAAATCATGTCTAAACATGTTCCATTTGATGTGACAATTTCTTTTTCTTTAAACCTTTTATTTTAAATCTTATATACTTAAGTATATACACATATATATACATCACAATATTCTAAAAGAATGTGAATATATTAATACTATGGTTCACAACGTTTCTGACAATTATTAGCCTATGAAAAGTCGAAAATTCGAAAAATGAATTCCGGTCACATATTCAAATTTTCTTCGAACTAAATATTTTTTAAACTATTTTGAAAACAATTTCACCATCATTATTTATTATTTCAAAGAGATTTATTTTAGTCATAAAATCCATTAATTAGTTAATCAAAAATACATTAAATGGTCTTATTTCAAAGTGATTAATTTACAGGTCATTATGGTAAGTCTAACGTGTTAGTGTTAGTTTAAAGATATGTTTAGTTTTGGTCACTTTAACAACCCATATTCTAGGTACGAGTATATAAGCATGCTCAAGTGAGCCTGCATCTAGTCACAACATGCATGCATTTATAGTCTGATTTATGGAAGTAGATTTAATAGTGCTATTACCGACGTAAATTGAACCTCAAGTAACGACTGAAAAGACCGAGACAACTGAAGAACGTTCGTAGAACCAATAATTTGAACGCATTCATAGTTTTATCATTCCTTTCTTTTGTTTTTGTGTATTTTATACTACTGGAAATTAAAATAATACTTGTACATTTACATGCATATGCTCCATTAGCTAGTGTGGGATGTGGGCAAAAATTATCAAAATGCATGCGCGATCAATTGTTTAAGCTCTTAATTTATTTCATAATCAATTATATGAAGACCATTGCTATTCTCGCAACTTCAATTGTGTCTTCCTTTTGAATAGGCAAGGAAGTATATTATCTCTATATTCAAGAAAGAGATGAAAGAAAGGAAGGGGAAAACAGGACATGAAAATGAAGAGTGCAGTTAGAGGAGGAAGTTCCCTCTTCTTTCTCATTATGCTTCTGCCAGTCAGATTTGAAATGTTCTCTATATTCTTTTGCATCTCCTATAATAACATTACATGTGCTACACACCTGCTTTGCTTAACCTATTCACCATTGGTCCTCTCTATAGCCGGGATCTATTTCTTTATATTTTTAGCTAACTGGACAGTTGAATCCAAGCCTTTGTCGAAAGTTAGTTCCTTGGTTACCATTGGTAAGTCATTATTATCATTATGTTGGCGAACATGATAATTTTCTTTATTTTGAGGTATAGAAGAAAGCATATCCAATCTTCTTCACAAACTCTTTATTAAAGCGTCACAGTCCCGAAGGTAGCCTGAATCAATTTCACACATACATGCAATTAAGCATACCCGAGTGATTGTAGATGTTGATAGCATATCCAATTTTCTTTTCTTTCATATTGAATGTTTTGACTTTGTTGGTTAGATCTTTTTTCATTACTATTTCATCGGCATTTGTAACATCTATATTTTCTCGTCTTATAATTCCACATTCTTTCTTTTCTTAGTGTTTTTGGTTTTAATCACTTCAACTGTATCTCTATGTTTGCTAGACATGACACCATTGCTCGTGGAACATGGTTGTTAATATATTATCTTGAAACCTATCCTAAAGCTATTGTAAAATTACAAGTAAGATAAAAGCCATTTTTTATTGCTTCAATGAATTTATGGTATCTATTTTATGTTCCAACATGCCAATATATGGTTTTATCATCATGACGTAGCTTGATACAATATGTGAAATTGTCAAATTTTGAGATAATTAGATTTAAAGTTGACATACTTTTTAGGAGGAGCCATGAGGTTATGAAACTAAAGTAGCAAGAAAGGAGTAAAATCGCATTACATAATTTTATGAGTATGAAGTTCCACCAAAAATACATATATACAAAACATGCATTTCTTACTGGGGAAAAAGCTTGATTTTCCTACATAACATGACACCCGTTGGAGTGAAATATATTTGACATGCACCTTGTCAAAATTCTTTGAATCAATAACTATTGTTATGCCTTATCAAATCTGACTGTTGTTTTCTTAGATGATAAACAACTATTTCTTTTACATAACTGGTATTATGTACGTTTACAATGAGAGAAATAATGGGTGAACTTAAATTTAAAATCCACTCAAACAAAAGGGAAGATTATAAGATGCTTATCGTGTACTTAAATCTAGACCACAAAATATGCTGAAATACAACGGCAATAGCAAATGAATTCTATGGAAAAATGCCGTACAATAGTAAAAAAGAAAAGGAAAAAAAATAGATAAGTTAAACATAGGTCTATATTAGTTTGATACTGGAAACATCTATGACTAAACTATATATAAAGTAACACGGGATTATTGGAAAATGCATATGAGAAAGAAAGAAAAAGTGATGACATATATTTTGTATTTCGTAAATTCAAAATCTTTTAAGATCAATCATTCTTTTCTTTTAGCAACATGGTGGGAAATATATACAATACAACATGTCCTTAACAAATCACTGCACTTACTTAGCAAATATACTTAACAAATAACTACAAAATACACTGACACGACATATATACAATTAGATTTAGCCAAATCAATAGCTATGCGTGTACTGAATTTAAAACTGTAAGTTGTACACAATAAGTGAATTAGATAACATTTGAAGTTAAATACCATCGGTACAATGAAATTTTATATATTTTAGCTCACCTATAACTTCACCATTTATAAATTATAAAATGAATCAATTAATGTAGTACACATGTATCAACAACAACAGATACATCTAATGGTTGTATATATGGAACCGCGATTTGTTTGCATTAATTAGCTTTTATATTGCAATAAGATATCTAACAAGTATTTCCAAATAAAAAGGTACATCTTTCATTTGAACAAACTCCAAAATTCTAACTAACTTTTCTCATATTTCAATATATTTAACTTTTATATTCAAACATGATCAGAAAACTACAAATTAAGGCTCATTGATTTCTTTCTAATTACATAGAGCTTCACACATATAACATTAATACCATGAGCATTAAAAAAAATTCGAGGAGATTTTCACTTTATTACATTGAAATCTTCAATAATTAACAACATATTACTTCATTCTATCCATAACCATGCTCATTTTTCAAAATTTAGCAATTTTTTGTTGATATTCCCTAGTTTAGCTACTATAGGATACACAATTATGTAAACTAATGCAACACATATTTAAAACCACAACATTACTTGGAAACTAAAATCATATGAAAGTCGAAATCGTTTTGTCTATCAGCAGAATGAACATTTTAAAGTGTATAATTTATATCAGCAAAGCTCAAGCATGTTATGGTAAGTATACTACTATTCTCTTGAATTATTCAAGCTACACATGACATAATAATCATTAAGTCATTAAAACATGTAAATCATTAAATCCTAGAATAGAAACATCAAAATGGTGTCTGTTGATACTAAATTTAAATCAGTATGAGTACGTCAATGCAATTTGTTGTTGCACTATTGTGTTTGTATCATAATAGAAACAATTGTAACACTGAAGACTATATCAGCTCATTGATATCTAAAGGTACAACTGAAGGAAAACTGAAAAAAATAAGAAAAATATGCATTTCAAAAATAATAGATCAATAACTTCCAATGAATTTAAACTGAACAAAGAGCACCTAAAATCAGTCAAGTTAAATTTTAACCGATAGAACTTAAATCCACCTGCGATCATCATTGAGTTTAGTCGTCAGTGATTCAGCTGTTAATCGCTATCTATCATTAATTAGCAATCTGTCATTGCTGTTGCGTAGGGGAACAAAACATCTACAGAGTAAGAGGTAAAAGTGAATTTGAACTTAATAGATCGAAGCTAAAAAAATGTCGAGCACATGTAGTCGAAGTCTGATGGGCATAGGCACAGCGATGGATGAGCGTAATCGTCGGTAAGTTATAATCTTCATCAGATGCTAACCATAGTTAGCTAGTAATAGGCATTGCTAGCACGGAAGGTTTGGAAATAGATTGTTATTTTTAGATTTCGAGTGAGAGGGAATGGAAAAAGGGAATTAGATTTTTTTACCTTTTAAGGAATAGCGTAGAAAATGACGGGATGAGATTTATGGGAGAACGGTGAAAGCAAGGGTATTGTTGGTATTTAGAAAGACGCAGTTGAAATTTATTTAAGGAATTATCCTTATTAGTAGTAAGGACTATTAGAAGACATTATATATAATGTTCTTTAATGATATGGGTATTGCGGTGGGGTCATTACAATATGATAGTGAGGTTTTATATCATAGTATATGGATATGTAAAGAGAATAGAGGTCTTTAATTGAGGAACCTGATCGAAGTCCTCACTAGGAGGTTGAATGAGCAATACTAGTTTGAAAAGAAAGTTTATATATCCGAGCTAGTGATCGGGTCAGATATTTCATATAGATGATTTACGTATATCATACGGGCTTAAATATAATTTTTATTTATCGTGTTACTTAAGAAAGTTGTGAGCCTCGGTAAAATGTCTAAATCTTGTTTGTTAAGGCACTTCGCAGTTTTAATAACGATAAGTGTTAGTTTATTCCTTTAGGGAATTTGGTTTGATTGACAGTGTGGCTTTATAAACTATAGTCTATAAAGTTGTTGTTTGCTTAGACTTAAATCCCAGTGCTTTTGAAAAAGAAAATTCAAAAAAATTTATGAAAGAAACAATAATAGAATTATTTTAAAATTTTTGGTAAGTATTATTATTTTATAGTATTTAAAAAAGATATTTGTGAAGTAATTTTCAAATTTTTTTTGGTTATGACTAAAGTTAGATGAATTGGGAGTTTTTCGATTTGAAAGACTCGACAGGTATTATTGTTTACTTTAATTGTTGATTAAGAAGGACCCAGAATACCAATGGTTGCTCCATGTGGTTTTGATTCTAGGGTTAGACCATGCTTCGGTAGGAAAGCCCCCTCTATGTCATAATTTATTTTGGTTTTGATTTATTTCTCTTTGTAGGAATTTGACAATATTTTTTGAATATACAAACCCGAGCAATTGGTTCAATATTTGTCTTTTGAAAAGATTGGATGCTTAATTATTTTATTACAAAATATTCTTTACTTTAAATATAAGTGGATGTTATATTGATTATGTTGTAATTTCCAATGATAAAAATAGCTTGTATATAGCTTTTTCTTTCTTTTGGTTGATTTGGGCCAGCGCTGGCGAGTTATAGTTTTATAGATCTAGCCGTGCAAAAGTGGTGCTGTCGAAATTTTCCCCAATATAAGGAACTTTAAAATTTTATTAACTCATTTTAATTAATAGTTTTTAAAAGCCTCAAGGATTTGGAGACATTTTCTTCCTTTGGATTTCGAGGATGAAATTCTTTTAAAGGGGAAGAATGTAACAACATGGAATTTTGTAGTTTGATTTTGAATATTTAATTAATTTTAAATGTTGAAATAATTCGTTTTTAAAGCATAATAATTTGAATTCAAATATAGGGATTATTTAAATATTTGAATTGTGAATTAAATATTATTTAAGTAGATTTAGTATATTTATTTAACTCTATGTAATTAATAAATAATAATGGTAAATCTATTTTGTAAATTTATTTGTAATAATAAATAGTTTGAATAAATAGCAAGGGAATCATTCATTAATAAAATAATTCGATTTAAATGACATATTTTACGACAAATGATGGTATTTTTGAAATTTCACAGAATCAAGTAATCTGTATATTTTTTGTAGATTTGGAATCGTGCGGCATTTTGGTGCACGATCGTATTTTGATTTTTGTCTTTCGTTATTCGTATTCGAATGGATTATTGTGTAGCGGAGTATCGAAAATATTTCTTTTTATAAAATTTTAAAATAAAATAAAATTCAAAAGTTTTGAACTCAAATTAATGGTGACTTGATTTTGATTTGACACCTTGGTTGGAAAAATTGTATAAAATTTATGGTTGCTTGGAGACCTTGTTTAACCTATAGATAAAGTAAAGCGTGATGTTTTGATTATAAGGAAGGATAGAAGGAAGAATCAAAACTTAAAACTCATTTTCCACTTTTATTCCTCTTCCTCCCTTTTTTTCTTATTTCTAGTTAATGAAAATAATGGCCACTTCCATTTAAAAATTAAAATTTTCAATCAATGAAAATATATATAACCAAGTCCGCTGAATTATATTTGAATGAGGGCTTTGATCTATACATGTTTGGTTATGAGCAGTCATGTTTGATTGAGGTCGGGTTTAGTGCCATTGACTAGGGTTTGGATATTGGTGATTTATAAGCGGAGACAGTGGAATCAAAGCCCGCGAGAGTGCTTGTGGTGTTGAAGTGCAGCGGTGACTGAAGTTGAGGGATGTACGGTGCAACATTGGGTGGTGTGACATCTGATAGGTCGCGAATGATAGCTCCAGGTCACGACGTGAAGTAGTGGACTGAGTTGGAGGTTATAGGGATGGATGTGGAGCTCTTGCGACAAGAAGTTCATCAGCATGATCCATGCGTGATTCATCTAGCGTAGCAGCGTGGAGGGTGGAAATCGTACATGGATATGGGTGTGTCATTGTAACTATTTCTGATGGGAAGTAAATACCAAGTTTTGAGAAGAAGTAAACTAATTAGGGTAATTAGTGTATTGAGTTAGTAATTATTTATTTTAATTGAGACAAAATCTTATAAAATTAATATCTTGCTCATACGAGGTCAGATTTAGACGCAGTGAGTTGAATTAGACTCGTAGGAATATTAACTACGTGTTGTAGCTAATTTCGTTGGATTTGAAGCTAGTAGAAATTTGAGATAAAATTGGATGCCGTTCGATTTTAGTTCAAACTGGAACGTTTCGGAGACAAATAGAATATTTAACTCACCTTTAAAAAATTATATGATATCTGTGTTGTTATAGATTCTTATTGAATGCTTGGATGATAATTGGTAGTTTTGACAAGTATAGATTAGTGAAAAAATCTTACCGATTTAATTTAATTACGAATAACGTAGTAAAATTAATTATTCCTCATTTTGATATCTATTTAGTAGAAAATACCCCATTCTGTTATAATAAAGTTGAACAGATTATTCGGACATCCATCGAACATAATAAATTACCGTTCTATGCTTGTAAAGTAAAATATTATTTTTATTTGAGTGTTTGTTTTGGTTTTGAATTCCTACTTGATCGCGAGTGACATAAATAACCATTTTGTTGGAGGGGACAAAAAGGAGAAGTCAGAATATTTTTTGTAGTAAATAGGCCACTGTGGAATACTTTAAAAAATACACATACATATGTGTGATTTATACGTGACTTTTGTAGAGAGCCCCAAAATGGGGTTTCTCGTCATTATTTATTTATTGTTATGTGTATCCTATTTATATTCTTTTACAGATGTTTAGTTAAAATATTTGTGCGATACTATTTGATTTGTGTTAGTGTTGTTATAGCGATTTCCGCTATATCACCATTTACAAAAAAAAAGCGTCTCCTTAAACACTCACGTGGGCTAAACTTGTATTTTAACTAAATAAATGTTCAGTTGTGCCTTTTCTCTTTGAAAATTTTTTAAGCTATATTTTTAAATATTTTGAGAATTTTGAAAATAAAGGTTAAGTTTTGGTTATAAATTTATAAAACAAGCTATAAATTTGATTTACTGTCTTCCAGGATAATTAATCTGTATATATATATATATATATTATAAAATACTACTCCAAAGAGTAGAGCTAGGGAATTCAGCTGTCCGCCACGATGATCCCCTTTTCAGCTAGCCAGCTCGGAGCATCGATCCTCTACCAAGTTTTAGGTTTTATTGAGGATAACCGCTCCAAGCCTTAAGGGAAACATATCTCAGCTGTAGGACTCGAACCCAACCTCCAATAACTTTGTTCCATGGTTGCAAGATAGTCCTCAACTAGTTGAGCTATCCTCGCCGACATAATTAATATATTTTTTAATTTACAAATGATTATAAATAGATTAATTACCCTTTGGGATATTTTTTACTTTGATTTAAAAGTTATAAAATATTATAAATTTGTTTTATTACTATGACGACCCACCTTTCAATCCACAGAAAGACGTATCATCGATAAGAAAAGAAAGAGATAGAAATAGAAAAATAGAAA
Organism: Allium cepa; assembly: GCA_030765085.1. Taxonomy (NCBI): domain Eukaryota; kingdom Viridiplantae; phylum Streptophyta; class Magnoliopsida; order Asparagales; family Amaryllidaceae; genus Allium; species Allium cepa. The sequence goes on along the minus strand of CM060928.1, from coordinate 843,748,487 downwards.
GAAAGAATAACAACATCAGAATCTCACGGCGGAAACGGAACAAAATATAATACATCACATAACTATTACATAGTTTACATATATCAGAGTTACACAATACCCTTCAAACAAGATAGTCATATATATATATATATATATATATATATATATGCCATTACATACATCCCAAAATACAACATACATCAACTAACACAGCGTATTAAATAGATAGATACGTCTGGACTCCTGCTCCAAGCTCCTCTAGACTTCAACAATCCAAGACCTATCACTAGGATACTCATAAAAAATTGAGTACCCAAGAGTTTAAGAAAAAAAGAATAAACTACGGGTCAGACATGGGTCTGGTGTGAGTAAACGGGTTAAAGTTGCTTAACTTTGAAAACCATTTGGAAACAAGGGTATCACGTATGACTTCCCACATATAAACACGGGTAAGTTTTTACCTTACGCTAACCAAAATATTTTATAGAAAATCCGGTGATATTATAATAGTGTATAGGGTTTTCAAGTAAATAGAAAATAGCCGAAATTGTTATATTAATTAAATTCCAGCTAGTAGCCACAATAGTGTGTGATACAATTAAAACCGTAGGCTCTCATAGGAAGAATGGGTTTCCATCAATGGCAGGGCTATTGGGGTACCGCCCGTCACAGTATGGGGCCTGGATCACCGTACCGACAATCACTCCTGATCCCCTGCAACACAAGGCCGGAACCATCCCTTACTGGACAGTCCCGAGCAAGACAACCCCGCAGTTGTGGCCAACAACTGCCCACACAGCCAAAATAAAAGGGACATCTAGACAGGGGTATATCTCGTCCTACTTGGGTGCTACCCACATAACCTTGCTGCACCTCCCTTATTTTAGCCATTTTCGATTGATAAGGCTTGAGGCTACGATTACCTTTAGAGAACACATCTCTTAGAATGCTCATCGTCCTCCTGACGATGTTCAGAAAGCATTCAATCCATACAAGTTCGTTCTGGGTTCGAACAAAACCGAAGGCATTATCTCGTTACACTCATTTTGGAATCACCCTCAGAGTTAACGACGATAACCCTTGCACTCTGAAACACCATCTCGATCTTCCCTTGAGATTCACGACCTAATGTTTAACTTGGATCGATGTGGTTTTCGAATAATCAAAACTGACACCCAATCCCGGTCTCATCGAAATCCAAACGCCATTTTAAAGGTCAAGTTGTTTAATAGTTTAAACAATTTAATTCAACACTTTGAATTCACATAGCATTTATCACAGATAAACCATACTCAAACATTACAGATATATCCAAAGCGTATCATAGAGTATCACCAAATAGATATCACAAATCCAGATATTCTACTCATACAAACATCTAAACAGGAATTATTAATCCATGGTATAATTAATTTAATTATTTCAAATTAAATAATTTCTTAGGAATTAATTGCTAATCCTGCTTAATTAATCATCAGTTAATTAATTATTCCATTTAAAACCATTTAATTAATTAATCACTTCTTAATCAATTTATTAAACCTTAATTACTTAATTCATTACTCCTTAATTTCCCATTACTTAATTAATTAATCAATCATTAATTACTAATTAATTAATCACTAACCCTTAATTAATTATTTAATTAATTAACTACTAATTATTTAATTAATTAACTACTAATTATTTATTAATTAACTTTAATTAGCTAATTTCAAATTCTTAATTACGAATTAATTAAACACTTAATTATTAATTAAGCAATCTTTAATTACAAATTGGTACATCTCTCATCACTTAGTTAATTACAATTATAATTAATTAATCATTCTTAATTACCTTCCAAAACAATTAATTAAATAATAACCATTCATCTTAATTAACATTTTAAAAAATTTCCCTAATAATCTGAAATCAAATTATTACTAACTTAAAAGCTTTAATGTTAATTAAATTAAACACTTATCTTACATTAACTACTTAATTAGAATATTAATTAAGATTTAAAAACATTCTTAAGTATTCACTTAAATAATCAAAACTTAAAATAAATTCTTTACTTAAAGTGTCAAACATTGATTAAGTCATCAATACTTAAAATTGTTTAAGATGATTAACTTCAAATTTAATTAGACTTAAAGTGTTGAAAACCAATCCTGAGAAAATCTCAGGTATACTCGAGTTAAAACTCGAGTTTCCTCTCTATTTCCCCCGAGTCTTTCTCTTCTCCTTCACATACATTTCTTTTTTTTTAAAGTTTAAGTTAAAACTTCAATAATAGGAAAACACTCTCACGCACTCAGGTTCCAACCTGAAGCAATCCCCTCATCTAGTCGAGTAAAACACTTCCTTTGCACGTGTTTACTCTCGAGAACCCACAGCTTAAAGTATCAAATCGTGCATGCGACCCACCATGCACTTGCACCCACAGCCGACGAACTTACGTCACCTGAGACGATCGCCAACAAGTCGACTATCGACCATCCATTCGATCACAGCATTCCTAAAACTCTGATGAACCACGAGAACGAAAACAACAGTTCGAGCTTCCAAACAAAATGATACCCTGACCATCGATCTCCTCGTTCCGGCGACGCTAACCACCAGAAGCTTCGAAACTCCGGCTACGACACCACTAGCCTCCATGCAATAATTTCTCCCAGCCACGTGCCACTCGATGCACTAACGTAGCCATGGTGATCAAATTTCCAACCTTGCCAAATGACACATGGAAACCCTACATCGACCAATTCTCGACACCATGACAAACTGGAACAGCTCCGGCCATTTTTCCCGATATCATCAATTTCCAAGCTAGCTTCGATCGAAATTTCAACATCTAACTTTTCTTCGATCGCCAGAAATTGGTTAAAACCCATTTCCAGTTCAACCATGAACTGCTTTCTGCAAACTCAACTGAAAATTACCATTTTCGTTTTAAAAATCCTATTTTCGGATGATGATTCAAGTTATATAATTGAATTAACAATTCATAACACTCGAATTTAACATATGTTTATCTTTTTCACTGTAAAACTAAATTTACAGAGACAATACCTTAATACCAAGCTTAAAACAAATTTTAGACCATAATTTAAGTTTAAACAAACTTGATATATATACACGCACACACACAGAGCTACATTCAAAAAAAATACACATGCAAACACAATATTGTTCATGAATCAGATGCACAGATTTATGTTTTAAAATGATACTTTTACTCACTTATCAAAAGCTTGAACAGAGAACCAATATCTGGAAGCTGCAAACTTGATTTTCTTTTAAATCTTCCTGCTTGTTTAGATGAATTGTTATTTGAGTTTGTAAAATTGTGATGCTTATTTTTTTATTCTCTTTTTTTTTTCTCTTCAAGTTTGCTGTGTTTTGAATGAACTGGAACAAGAGGATATATATATAAAGGTTTACAGGGATAAGAATTTTCTGGTACAAACTTGGTTTCTTTGGTCAGAGTTTTGTTTCTTTGACCAGGCAAGATTTTTATGGAAAATGAAATGATTTATAACATTTCAAAATGACCTTGTTTTTGTGCTTGAGATGATATCATTTAATGCATGTCTCCTTCCATGTTTACATATTTATCCCATTGATTTTGTATGTACATAGATATTTATTTTTTATTTTTATTTTTCTCTTGCATTGCATATACACATGTATTTCCATAGCATATATAAATTACTAGAATTACCTCATGTGTTTACTTTATGTTTTCATAGAACCATAGAAGTTATCTTATATATTTATTTCTATTTTTAACATAAATCGTTATTTTTATTTCTATTTTAAGCTTAAACTATCAAAAACTTAATTTATATTCATATATATATTTATACTTATATTTAATATTGATAAGATTGATTTTAATTTAAGCATCATTATCTAGATTACATCCATACATATATATATACATAGATCAAATGTTTATAAGGTAGAGCTTTTTAATTTAATTCAATGTGAATAAGATAGATTTTATTTTGAATATTTTTGAAAGGCTTTATTTCAAATTTCTAAATCATAGTTTCCTTCCAAAATATTCACACACACACACACATATATATAAATAAATGGTAAATGGCCCAAAATCTTATTTGTTTTTAAAATGGTAAGTTTGTATTTTAATTAATCGGATTAAAATAATATTACCAAAATCCCGGGTCGTCACATTCCTCCCCCCTTAAGAGAATTTCATCCCCGAGATTCAAAACAAAATATAATTCAAAAGCTTTTATAACAACAACCCAAACATACATATCATCCATACATCAACAATCGACCAAACAGTTTATCCTAACAAACATCACTAGCTATTCGGACACAAATCTGGATAGGCTTTCCTAAAACTATCCAGAGTTTCCCACGTACAATCTCTAGGATCCTCGCTCCACTGCACTTTGACAAGCTTCACTACTTTGCTGCTGAGTTGCCTCTCGTCTTGATCGACAATCTGAACAGGGTTCTTGACCACAGTCAAGTTTGGCTTGACCTCCAAATCTTCCCGGATTACTGGTTCTACAACTAGTGATGGGTCATGGACAAACTTCCTTAGATGGGATACATGAAATACATTATGAATTCCATACATCCATTCTGGCAATTCAATTCTGTAAGCCACAGCACCAATCCTTTCTAGCACCCGGAATAGTCCAATATATCTCGGGGCAAGTTTTCTCGTCTTTTCGAATCTAATAGCTCCTTTAATCGGGAAACTTTGACAAAGACAAAATCTCCGATCTCAAATTCCAATTGTCTTCGCCTTTTATTTGCATACTTCTTTTGATGGTCCTGAGCAGCTTTCATTCTCTCCTTGAAAAGCTCAACTTTTGCAGATGCTTCACAAATCAGATCTGGTCCAATCACAAGGCGATCTCTCTATTCTATCCAACAGGATGGAGATCTACACGGTCTTCCATATAAAGCTTCATAAGGAGCCATCTTAATACTCGCCTGATAACTGTTATTATATGAGAATTCTACTAGATAAAGATGGTCTTCCCACGATCCACCAAAATCCAAAACACAAGCTCGCAGCGTATCCTCTAGAATTCTGTTCAGCCTCTTCGTCGGTCTGGGGATGATAGGCTGTACTTAATCTCAAACTCGTTCCCATAGCTGATTTTAAAGCCTCCCTGAACTTTCTAGTTAAGGATCTCGATCACTTACTATACTAACTGGAACACCATGCAATCTGACTATCTCTCTCAAGAAAATCTCTGCCAAAGATGCTGCAGTACGGGTTGCCTTAACCGGTATAAAATGGGCGCTTTTAGTTAGACGATCCACAATCACCCATCCTTTGTTTCCTTTCTTGGTTCTTGGAAAACCGTCGATGAAACCCATCAAAATCATCTCCCACTTCCACATCGGGATTTCTAAAGGTTGCAAGACTTCTGCTGATCTCCTTTAACTTGCTGGCAGATAGCACAATTATTGACAAAAGCAGCTACATCCTCCTTCATGCCCTTCCACCAGAAGACTCTCTTCATATCCTTATACATCTTTGAGATTCCTGGGTGGATATTTAATCTAGAGCGATGACTTTCAGATAAGATCTCCTACTTCAATTCCTTGAAATTTGGAACACAGATCCTTCCGTTGATCCTCAGTGTCCCTTGGTCATTAATCTTGAAACTGAAACATTGACCCTTCTTAACTCTCCTGATGATTCCCTTCAATCAACTATCTGATTCTTGCTTGCTCGAAATCCTTTCCAAAAGAGATGGAACCACCTCCGAAAGAGATAGAATTGCATTCCTACTAAGAGCATCTGCCACAACATTCACCTTTCCCAGGGTATACAGGATATCCAAATCATATGATGCCAGAAACTCGACCCATCGTTGCTGCCTCAGATTAAGATCCTTTTGAGAGAAAAGATACTTCAACGGTTTGTGGTCCATGAATAACTCGAACTTCTCTCCCAAAAGGTAGTGCCTCCAGATTTTCAAAGCAAAAACAATGGCCAACAACTCTAGATTATGCGTAGCGTAGTTTCTTTCATGAGGCTTCAATTGCCGACTCGTATACGCAATAACTCTACCATTTTACATCATAACTGCTCCCATTCCAACTACACAAGCATCTGTATAAACCGCAAATTTGCTTTTCCCATCTGGAATAGCTAGCACAGGTGCACTGGTTAGCCTCGTCTTTAACTCTTGGAAGGCCTCTTCACACTGGGGTGTCCACTTAAACTTAGCTCCTTTCCTTGTCAACTTGGTCAGATGTGAAGAGATCTTGGAATAATCCTAGATAAACTTTTTGTAGTAGCCAGCTAATCCTAGAAAACCGCGGACTTCTTTCGGAGTCTTCGGTTTCTTCCACTCCAGAATAGTCTCAACCTTTGCTGGATCTACATAGATACCTTCTCCAGAAACAATGTGCCCTAAAAATTTGACTTTCGATTTTCAAAAATGGCATTTGGAGAACTTCGCCTTCAAAACATGCCTTCTCAGAGTCTCTAACACAATCTTCAAATGCTGCTTGTGCTCTTCTTCAGACTTAGATTAGACCAGGATATCATCGATGAACACCAGAACAAAATTATTCAATACATCTTGAAAGACTCAGTTCATCAGGTCGACAAAGTAAGCAGGAGCGTTGGTTAACCCGAAAGGCATAACCAACCACTCATAGAAACAATTTGGTCCCCTAAATGCAGTTAAGGGGATACTGTCCTCAGCTACCCTTAACTGTTGGAAACCCGACGCTAAATCCAGTTGAGAAAAGACAAAAGCTCCATGCAGCTGGTCAAAGAGATCATCAATACGAGGAAGATGATATTTATTTCAGATGGTCACTTTGTTCAACTCTCGATAGTCAGCACAGAACCTTAGCGATTCATCCGACTTAATGACAAACACCGCAGTAGAACCCCAACAAGAAAAAATGGGCCTAATCAATCCCTTCTCCAAAAGATCCTGAGTCTGCTTAACTAACTCCTCCCTCTACCTAGGAGTCATCCTCCTACTAGGCTGAATCACTTGTACCGCTCTTGGAACCAAATCAATGTGAAACTCTATCTCTCAGTGCGGAGGTAAACACTTGACTTCCTCGATTACATCAGGAAAATCTTGGATGACATCGATATCTTTGACCTCCTCTTGAGAAGTCTCAACCCCAGAATTATCACACATCGCTCTAGCAATTCTACCCAGATCGGTTTCCAATGAAACTGTTCTCTCATCACAATTCAGGACAGCCTTATACTTATCGAGCCAATCCATCCCCAATAAAAGGTCAAACCCCTTAAAATCCAACACATAAGGGTCGCAAGAAAAACTATGGGACAAATAGGAAATCGTCAAATCCTTATAGATCATATCTAATTTGGTTACCCCTCCTATAGGATTAGATACAAAGATGGGACGGTCAACAGTACTAGGGGTAAGAAAGAACTTCTCTACAGATTCCAGAGAAATAAAACTCTAAGAAGCACCCGAATCAAATAAAACTTTAATATACTTGCCATCTAAAAGTAATGTACCTTCCAATACTCCCTTGCCTTTAGATGATGTTGATGGTGCACCCTCCAAAGAAAATACCTTATTCTGCTGAGCTTTATGAAGTAGCGGGCAATCCTTGATCATATGACCTGGTTGGTGACAATTAAAACATAGAGATTTCTGAACCAAAGCCGAACCCGGTCCACTTTAATGCGATTGCTGCTGCTGCTGAAATCCTTTCCTGGGACACTTATTCGCCAAGTGACCTTCTTGTTGACATATATAGCATTTGCGAGGTCCATTATTACTTCCAGGCTTCTTCTTGTTTTGCTTCCTTCAATTGGGATTGAACTTCCTCTTATTTGTATTAGCAAAATTCCCTCCCGATGCTGCTACTGGTGCCACTATTTTCTTGTTCTACAAATCCTCTATCTCAGAGCTATATCAAGTAACTCAATAAAAGACCCTTTCAAATGCGCGGTCATCTTTTCATGAAATTCTGGCCTTAATCCTTACACAAACATTTCGTTCTTTTTGAGAGGAGTGTCTATGAGTCTTGGTCCATAGCAAGATAGTACATTGAATTTAGTCTCATACTCAGATATAGTCATGCTCCCTTGTTTCAAATTCAGATAATCCCGGTACAGATGAGTTTTCCCTGCTGTTGGCATGAATTTCTCCTCAAACAACTCTTTAAATCTTTCCCAAGAAATATCATTCTCAGAGATATTTGCTATCGCTGCATCCCACCAGGCTGCAGCGCCTTCTTGCATTTGCCATGAAGCCATTTCCCTTTTTCTGCTAATCAGACAACTTAATACTCTTAAAGATCCGCTCACATGAGCGTAACCAAGCTTGGACCTCAATTATAGTCTCTGACCCTTTAAATGGTTTGCCTCCAAGGTTGGTGAAGTCCTTGCATAAAGCGGCAAAACTAACCTGAGGCGGTGCTGGCTCCACAACCTCACTAGCAGTTTGACTTCATCCATTATCGGTCAAGGTACTGCCCCTACCTCTGCCTCTCCTTCTAGAACTCATGTTGGCAACCTAGACACGTAACTCAACAAATTTAGATAGGTATATAGTTATATAAAAATACAAATACGCATTCTCGAGATAGACATTACTCCAGAGCGTAGGTATTATCTCAACTTATGCTCTGATACCAACTGTGACGACCCGCCTTTCGATCCACAGAAAGACGTATCATCAATAAGAAAAAAAAATAAATAGAAATAGAAAAGATAGAAAGAAAGAATAACAACATCAGAATCTCACAGCGGAAACGGAACAAAATATAATACATCACATGACTATTACATAGTTTACATATATCAGAGTTACACAACATCATTCAAACAAGATAGTCATATATATATATATATATATATATATATATATATATATCTTCCATTACATAAATCCAAAAATACAACATACATCAACTAACACAGCGGATTAAATAGATAGATACGTCTGGACTCCTGCTCCAAGCTCCTTCAGACTTCAACAATCCAAGACCTATCACTTGGCTACTCATAAAAATTTGAGTAACCAAGAGTTTAAGAAAAACAGAATAAACTCCAGGTCAGACATGGGTCTGGTGTGAGTAAATGGGTTAAAGTTGCTTAACTTTGAAAATCATTTGGAAATAAAGGTATCACGTAAGTCTTCCCACACATAAACACGGGTAAGTTTTTACCTTACGCTAACCGAAACATTTTATAGGAAATCCGGTGATATTATAATAGTGTCTAGGGTTTTCAAGTAAATAGAAAATAGCCGAAATTGTTACATTAATTAAATTCCAGCTACTATCCCCAAAAGTGGGTAATACAATCAAAATCGTAGGGTCTCGTAGGAAGAATGGGTTTCCATCAATGGCAGGGCTACTGTGGTACCGCCCATCACAGTACGGGGCCTGGATCACCGTACCAAGGATAACTCCCGATCCCCTGCAACACAAGGCCGGAACCATCCCTTACTGGACAGTCCCGAACAAAACAACCCCGCAGTTGTGGCCAACAACTGCCCACACAGCCGAAATAAAAGGGACATCTAGACAGGGGTATATCTCGTCCAACTTGGGTGCTACCCACTTAACCTTGCTGCACCTCCCCTATTTTAGCCATTCCCGATTGATGAGGCTTGTGGCTATGATTACGTTTAGAGAACACATCTCTTAGAATGCTCATCGTCCACCTGACGATGTTCTGAAAGCATTCAATCCATACAAGTTCGTTCTGGGTTCGAACGAAACCGAAGGCATTATCTCGTTACACTTATTTTAAAGTCACCCTCAGAGTTAACGACGATAACCCTTGCACTCTGAAACACCATCTCGATCTTCCCTTGAGATTCACGACCTAACGTTTAACTTGGATCGATGTGGTTTTCAAATAATCAAAACTGACACCTGATCTCGGTCTCATCGAAATCCAAACGCCATTTTAAAGGTCAAGTTGTTTAATAGTTTAAACAATTTAATCCAACACTTTAAATTCACATATCATTTATCACAGATAAATCATACTCAAACATTACAGATATATCCAAAGCATATCACAGAGTATCACAGAATATCACCAAATAGATATCACAAATCCAGATATTCTACTCATACAAACATCCAAACAAGAATTATTAATCCATGGTATAACTAATTTAAATATTTTAAATTAAATTTATTTATTTAGAATTAATTACTAATCCTGCTTAATTAATCATCAATTAATTAATTATTCCATTTCAAACCATTTAATTAATTAATCACTTCTTAATCAATTTACTAAACCTTAATTCATTACTCCTTAATTTCCCATTGCTTAATTAATTAATCATTAATTACTAATTAATTAACCATTGACCCTTAATTAATTATTTAATTAATTAACTACTAATTATTTATTAATTAACTTCAATTAGCCAATTTAAAATTCTTAATTACGAATCAATTAAACACTTAATTATTAATTAACCAAATCTTTAATTACAAATTGATACATCTCTCATCACTTAGTTGATTACAAATATAAATTAATTAATCATTCTTAATTACCTTCCAAAAAAATTAATTAAATAATAATCATTCATCTTAATAAACATTTTTAAAAATTTCCCTAATAATCTGAAAACAAATTATTGCTAACTTAAAAGCTTTAATGTTAATTAAATTAAACACTTATTTACGTTAACTACTTAATTAGAATATTAATTAAGATTTAAAAACATTCTTAAGTATTCACTTAAATAATTAAAACTTAAAATAAATTCTTTACTTAAATTGTCAAACATTAATTAAGTCATCAATACTTAAAATTGTTTAAGATGATTAACTTCAAATTTAATTAGACTTAAAGTGTTGAAAACCAAACCCGAGAAAATCTCAGGTTTATTCGAGTTAAAACTCGAGTTCCTCTCCATTTCCCCCTATTCTTTCTCTTCTTCTTCACATACATTTCTTTTTTTTAAGTTTAAGTTCAAACTTCAATAACAGGAAAACACTCTCACGCACTCAGGTTCCAACCCGAAGCAATCCCCTCATCTACTCGAGTAAAACACTTCCTTTGCACGAGTTTCACTCGAGAACCCACAGCTCCAAGTATCAAGTCGTGCACGCGACCCACCGTGCACTTGCACCCGCCGCCGACGTACTTTCGTTACCTAAGACGATCGCCAACAAGTCGACTATCGACCATCCATTCGATCACAGCATTCCCAAAACCCTAATGAACCACGAGAACGAAAACAACAGTTCGAGCTTCCAAACAAAATGATACCCTGACCATCGATCTCCTCATTCCGGCGACGCCAACCTCCAGAAGCTTCGAAACTCCGGCTACGTCACCACTAGCCTCCATGCAATCATTTCCCCTAGCCACGTGCCACTCGATGCACTAACGTAGCCCTGGTGATCAAATTTCCGACCTTGCCAAAAGAAACACGGAAACCCTACATTGACCAATTCTTGACACCACGACGAACTGGAACAGCTCGGGCCATTTTTCCCGATATCATCAATTGCCAAGCTAGTTTCGATCGAAATTTCAACATCCAACATTTCTTTGATCGCCAGAAATTGGTTAAAACCCATTTCTGGTTCAACTATGAACTGCTCTCTGCATACCAACTAAAAATTTACCATTTTCGTTTTAAAAATCCTATTTTCTGATGATGATTCAAGTTATATAATTGAACTAACAGTTCATAACACTCGAATTTAACATTGTTTATCTTTTTCACTGTAAAACTAAATTTACAGAGATAATACCTCAATGCCAAGCTTGAAACAAATTTTAGACCATAATTTAAGTTTAAACAAACTTGTTTTGTTTGAAACTCTAAGCCTACTAATGGCTAGATGAAAATATTTGAATTTTGATTAACTATTCAACTCTGAAACTAAAAACAAAGAAGAACACGTATATTCAATTTACACAAAACAACTCATATACATATACAGAACTACATTCAAAAACATACACGTGCAAACACAATATTATTCATGAATCAGATGCACAGATTTATGATTTAAAATGATATGTTTACTCATTTATTGATATCTTGAACAGAGAACCAATATCTAGAAGCTGCAAACTTGATTTTCTTTTAAATCTTCCCTGCTTGTTTAGCTGAATTGTTATTTGAGTTAATTTAATGTGAATAAGATAGATTTTATTTTGAATATTTTTGAAAGGCTTTATTTTAAATTTCTAAATCATAGTTTCCTTCCAAAATACACACACACACACACACACACATATATATATAAATGGTAAATAGCCTAAAATCTTATTTGCTTTTAAAATGATAAGTTTGTATTTTAATTAATCAGATTAAAATAATATTACCAAAATCCCGGGTCGTCACAATTATCCTTTAAGTTATTTTATGTTGTTTAAAATATATAAAAAGATTATATTTTTATTTATGGTGTTTTAGGATAATTAATGTGGTTTTAAAATTTGTAAAAGAATTATACCAATTATCTTTCAGGATGATCAACAATGTTTTAAGTTAATATAAGTATTTAAATTTATTTACTACTTTCTAGAATAATAAATGTTGTTTTAAAAGTTATAAATGAGAGTTTATAAATGAGAAAATCCTTTAATAAATGTTTAAAAATACTATTAAATGTTAAGTGTTTTGGGTTTTACAGTAAATAGTGTTTTTAAAGTATTTTACAAATATTTGTGATATGAAAACCAAGCACAAGTAAGAATCAAAATTTTTAAATCTTTATTCGATTATAGGTGGTAAGTAATGTGATCTAATTTCCATATAAAATCAATTTTTTACATTCGATAGTTGATCTCTTAATTATCGATATTTATATCACTCTTTGTGCCTCGTCAATCTTAGACGATTTATTGCTCCTTTTGGGCATTGGCATCCAACACCATGGAAGACTAAAACTAGAAAGCGAGTGGGAGCCAAGCCATTGTGGGTCGCGCCCATTAGGATATATTTGAATTTATCTAGAAATTTATGGTAGCATGTATGCGTTGATGTGAGTATATTCGGATGCCTATTAGATTTAATGGGGTCTAGCTTGGAAATTGAAGAGAGTGTTGTGTGTTTGGCATGGGCTCTCAAGTATATTTAGTCTAGAGGTATACTTTTGGTGTAGGAAGGCGCACCCTCCTTGTCATGTTGGATAAATTCATTCTTCTTATTTCGATTTGAACCTTAGAATTAATCTTTCCTCCTTTTCTGCTTCGTTAATTTAAGACGATTTGCTGCTCATCTGAGCATTGATATCCCTTTTCAGAAATGTCTAAAACCAAAAAGCGAATGGGAGCCAAGTTAGATGGGATTATTCCATCAAGGTATCTTCATATATATTATATATTAGATTCGGTCGTATACTTTCGGAGATTTGAAATACTCGGATTCTCGGCAAGGTTGGCGGGGTTTGGCTTGGAATTCCCAAGAGGAGCCATAGAGAAAATGACATTCTCAAGTATATTGTCTAGAGGTGTACTTTCAGTAAGGGGGATGCACCCTCTTAGTCATTGTTGAAAATTTTCCTATTCCCGTATTTGATTTAAATCTTTGAATTGTTTCTTTAGTTGCATCGAGATGTGTCTAAAGCCCTTCACATTCTGTAATTTTTTATGTCCATTCTTTATGTTTGGATTTTGATCTTGTTTGTGTTCCTTAGGTTGTTTTTCTAATTTCTTTCTTATTTCTTCATGTATGGAAGTTATTCTTGTGAGGTAAAAACCCGTTCCGCGTTTAGTGGCATGATTTCACAGAATTATTAAATGTTAGCCATATTACTTGAGTTTTCTCAGGCCGGTTTTCCAGACTGATGTGGGTATTATTTTATTATAATGCTTGGGTCGGATCGAGTATTTTCTCAGGTTGTCGTTGGTGGGATATCGAGCCCATGGAGTAGAGGTTGATGTTCACTTATCGTAATATTTTTATTTTTAGTTGTATTATTATACGTACCTTTCAGTAACTGTAAGGTCGGAAAATTTATAACCGTCCAACCGATAAGGTTTGTTTTTAACTCAGATATCCCATGTATTTTAGAGTGACAACTTTTACTATCTTTGTTATGTTATATATTGATGTTCAGCTGTGAGATTCGATTTCTCCTATTCTTTTTCTTTTTTTCCTTTTCTTTTTGCCCTAACAATCTGCCTTTCCAGTAGTTGGATGTTTGGTATTAGAATACCGTTAATGTATTTGTTGTCGACTTTCGATGGTCAAAGGAGGGGGGTTGTAACAAGACATATCTATTAAACCACTCTCCGTTTAGGTGAATTTTTTATTTGTAAATATATTATTGTTTTATCACCCTTATCACCATTTATATATGCGTTGTCGACTTTGCTATAATTTATAGTTAGTTTTTAATAATTTATATAACTAACCAAATATTTTATTTCAGTTTAATATACCAGTTTAAAGTAAATATATGTGCGTATATATATATCTCGATTTCAGCCACATATAATTTAAATATATGTAAAATATTTTCTTAAACATAAAATAATATTTTTATATATTTTTAGATAACCATTTATTAATTTTAAACTATACGATACATTAATACCGTATTTGAATCAGTATGTATTATTTAAATTAATAAATTCATTTTGGATATTATAAAATAAAAAGGAATTGTTTTATTGAAAGATATTACATATATATATTATGTATATATATATATATTTACCTAATATGCATTTATTAAATATAATTATTTTAATATATAATTATTAATAAATATACTCTTAGATTTTGGTTTAAAAAATTGGCTGGCTAAAACTTTTCATATTATAATATTATCATATGTATATTTCAAAATGATTAAAATTAAATATATATATAGTAAAATTATTTTAAAAAAAATTTAGCTATATTATTTAGTATAATATATAAACATATTTTTTATAATACTAATACTCGTTCAACTAAATATATTTTAAATTAATTGACTAAGATCTAGATTTGAATTTAAATATATTCTTACCAAGTTAAATTTAGATATTTAAATTCTAAATTTGAATCATAAAATTTTAACTTAGTCAAATTATGTTTGATATTTTTAAATTTTTTAATATGTGTGTGTTTATTTCAAACACTTTATATATAGATTAATAAATAATTTAAATGAAGTAACCTACACACACCCACACACACACACATATATGCTAAGTACATAATGGCAGATATAAATCTCAATATCTACACACGTATATATTTTACTATGTTTATACCACTTATATTCTATATTCATACCTATGTCATCTTACTTATGTATGAATATTATATATATATATATATATATATATATATATATATTCTACAAGGAAATTAAATAAAAAAATAAAATAACCAAATAAAATATGATTTTATTAAAACAATTAGATTGGTCTAATGTTAAATATTAGATTTTTTAACAATCTGCCTTTCATTCCACAAAAAGACGCATCATTAAGAAGAAAGAAAGGGATAGAAAAGAGAAAAGATTGAAAAGAAAGAAACGAACAACATCAGAATCTCATAGCGGAACGAATAAATTATATTATATCACATAAGATATTACATAGTATCATATACTTCAGAGTTATACTGCTAATACAACACAAACTACGCAGTTATAAACATCTGTCTAGTTATTACAACAAGTACATCTCAGAAACAGATAAAATACTACACAGCGGAACCACTACATATCTACACGCTGAAGCCTCCTGCTCCATTTCTCCTCCAAAACTCGTCAAAGCTAACCTGAATCCCTTGGCTGCTCATAAAAAACTTGAGTACCCAAGAGTTTAATAAAACATAAATAAACTCCAAGACAGACATGGGTCTGGTGTGAGTAAACGGGTTAAAGTTGCTTAATTTTGAAAATCCTTTGAAAATAAAAGGTATCACGTTAGACTCCCCACAAATAAACATGGGAAAGTTTTTACCTTACGCTGATTAAAACATTTGATAGGAAATCCAGTGATATTATAATAGGGTCTAGGTTTTCAAGTAAATATGAAATAACCGAAATTGTTACATTCAATAAATTCCAGCTACTAGCCGCAAAGTGGGTAATACAATCAAAACCGTAAGGGCACGTAGGAAGAATGGGTTTCCATCAACGGCAGGGCTACTGGGATACCGCCCGTCACAGTACTAGGCCTAGATCACCGCACCGAGGATCCACCCTAAATCCCCTGCAACGCAAGGCCAGAACCATCCCTTACTAGATAGTCCCGAACAAGATAACCCTGCAGATGGTCGTCGCCAACTGCCCACTAAGCCGAATAAAAGGAACCTCTAGACTTGGGTAAATCTCGTTCTACTTGGGTGCTACCCACTTAGCCTTATTGCACCTCCCCTGTTTTAACCATTCATGGTTGATGAGCCTTGAGGCTACGATTACCTTTATAGAACACATCTATCTTAGAATGCTCATCGTCCACCTGACGATGTTCTAAAAGCATTCATCCATACTAGTTCGTTCCGAGTTCGAACGAAACCGAAGGCACTATCTCGCTACACTCATTTTGGAATCACACTCAGAGTTAACGACAATATCCCTTGCGCTCTGAATCTTCATCTTGAACCTGAAAGAACTACCCCGTTAAACTCTTATTGGAATCACCCTCAGAGTCTTAACGACGAATAGTCCTTACACCTCGAGTCTTCACTCTTCACTTGAGATTCATGATTTAACGTTTTATTTGGATCGATGTGGTTTTTGGAATTCCAAATTTGGAAATCCGATCCCGGTCTCATCGAAATCCAAAATGCCAACTTAGTGACCAAGTAAATTTAGTTTGAACAATTTAATTCAATTTAAAACATTGAATTCAAACAACATCATTCACAGATAAATATCACACATTTATCACAGCTATAATCAATATCATATCATAGCACAACACTAATTATTCAAACCATAAGCATCATTCAATTCTGCCATTCCACTCAATCAATCATCCACAAAAAGGAATCATTAATCCAAATTATAATTAATTTAATCAACTTACATTAAATTAATTACTTGAGAATTAATCATCTAATCCTGCTTAAACAATCATTAATTACTTAGTTGCTAACCATTTAATTAATTAATCAACTTTTAATCACCTAATAAACAATTTAATTAATATTTAATTACAGATTAATTATCCTTTAATTATTCTCTTAAATTAATCACACTTGATTAATTATTCCTTAATTACATTGAGTAATTAACCTTTAAATTGATTACACAAATTAATTATTCTTTAATCACTTAGTAATTAACCTTAATTACTTATAATTAATTACATTAATCCTTAATTAATTACATTAATTAATTATATTATAATCACTTCATTGATTAATTATCTTATAATTCATCACATTATTAATCAATTAAACTTTTAATTATTATCATCAACTACATTAATTAATGATCCTCTAATTACTTTCATTAATTAATTATTCTTTTAATTACCTTTAATTATTAATCTTTAACTTAATTACTTTTATTAATCAACCTTGATTAATCACAATCAATAATTAACTTCCTTTAATTACTTCATCAATTAAACCAACTCCTTGATTAATTATTTTAATTAATCCTTTAATTAGCTGAGTAATTATCACTTAATTACTTCCCTCAAGTAATTATCCTTTAATTACTATCCATCAAGTAATTTCCCCTTCAATTAATTACATCCAGTAATTATTCATTAATTATTTCACTAAGTAATTATACTCCCTTAATTACATTAAGTAATTATACTTAACCCCATCATTAAGTAATTCTCTTTAATTAATTAAACTTAATTAATTAATTAAAATTAACCATATTAACTTAATTAATTACACTGGGTAATTAATTCCTTTAATTGCTTCATAAATAATTATCTTTAATAATCTTATTAACATTAAGTAATTAACCTCTTAATTACTTATTACTTAATTATTTCTTAATTGATTAAACTTCATTAATCAATCCTTAATTAAGTAATTAATTACACTTAATTAATTATACAAATTAATTTATCTTAATTTAATTACTTAATTACTTATCTTAGTTAATTAAGTAATTATAATATAATTACTTTAGTTAATAAAAACATGATTAAATTAAAATAAATCATTTATTACATTTATTCTTAACTTTCATTTAATTAAATTAAATTAAATTTAAATGCTTGGATTTGATTTATTTTAAAGCATCATCCTTTAATTCAAGTTAAATACTTTTTACTTAAATCATAATTATATTTCAACAATTTTATTTAAGTTGAAAACATTTATAACTAATTACAAATTTACTCTAATGTAATATTTATATAAATCAAAACTATTTTTAAAACAAGTTTTAAAACTTTAAAATTCATACCTTCACACTTAAATTTGTTTAAAACATTATTTTCTAAACTCAAACCTTTTATACATTTTAAAATTTGTTAAAGCTTTGTTTTAAATTTTGCCTTGCATTAAATTTTGAAATTCCATTTTTCTTAATAAAACTGTCAGTTTTAAAAACTGGAAACAATTTTTCGAGCACACAACAATTTCCCGAGCCAAAAGCTTTAAAACCCAAGACAACCCTCACACTAACTCAGAGCAAAAAAACAACGCAACCTCATCGTAGCTTCCCCGAGACGAACACGAAAAACAATCACAAAACTCCCGGGCCAAATCGTTCGTCCCCAAGCCTAAAATACTGATGAACGCAATGGCCATCGGCACGTGCACGGCAACCCAGCCTTCCTTCCATCATCGTTTAGACCTTCAGCAAGTCGATGTCGAACTCGACATTACCCTTAACCACCCAGAAACGAAGATCACGATGAAAAAAGAAATCGCACTATCAGGTCGAAACTTGGATTTCCACCATCATCGCAAATTCCCAATTCACCATCGCCACAGACTTTCGGATCACACACCGCCCCACCCAGAGCTGGCCCATGTCATGATGAACTTAACCCCCCACATGCGGTCGCTCCTGGTGCGCTATTGACGCCGTACCACCTCGACAAAGCCGACCCCCAAATTCTTCCACTAAACCCTAAAATACCTTCGACTGCTTATCACGATCATCAGAAAAATATACACATTTTTTTCCATCAATATACCATACACCAGCTTCCTCCGTGCCAAAATTCGAACCTCCAGTCATCGTCGATCATCGGCAAATGGCCAAAACCCAAAAATCGAACAACATTCATTATCTCCTTGAAACCTAAATGAAAAATTACCATCTTCACACCTAAATTCATAATTTTCCCCTACGGTTCAGATTATAGCATTAGCAGCTGGAATTAACTTAATTGAATTTCTTCATATATTAAGTTCATTACTGACATTTTCAAATTTTGAGCAAATTGCTAAATAAAATTTATAGTGACTATTTTTAAAATTCATAACACAAGGTAATTGTCCTTTCCCATTTATATATCCTAGCCTGAAATCGATTACAGAGGGAGATTCAAATTTTTGAAAGCAAATTGTGTCTGTAAAAATAACAGAGGTAGTCAATGTAAATATATTCAGATAACACACTGGTAAGCAAGCATTCATACATTTTCCAGATGAACAAATCATGCAAGTCATATCACAACTTTATCACATAAGATCATCACATGCAAACCTAAAAACTATTTTTAAACAAAAGTTTACTCACCAATCATTGAAGCAGAGAGCATTATTCTGTTGCGTTCTTGTTTCCAGTAGCAATTCAATTTGATTTGCATCTTGCTGTTTTGAAGTTGCTTGCAATTGATTATTGTTGTTGAATTACTTGCTTGTTGTTGATCTTTGTAGAGATGTTGATTACATGCTTGAGAAATAGTTATAAGCTTTGCTTTACAGATTTTTGTTCTTGAAAAAAAATGTTTGTAGATTTTTTGTTTAAACTTCATTTTGAAAAATGCTTGCAGATTTTGAACTTTCTACAGGCTTTGAAACTTCTTTAAAAATCTGGATTTTGAAAATTTTTCTCTTAAAATCTGATTTCAGTTTTTTTTAAAAGAGAAGAAAGAAAAGGTTTAAACACAAATAATTTTTTTTCTAAGTTTTCTCTTAATATATTTTTAATAAATGTTTTCAAAAATAAACAAAACAATGCCATTTGCAAATTTAAGTTATTAGAATGTTTACAAGTGTTTTCTCATGGTTTAAATGTTTTACAAATGTAAGAAACAAGTAATTTTATGTTTAACACCTTATTTAAATTTTTATTTATGTTTTACAAGTGTTAAAATTTATTTCTAAATTTATTTCTTATTTCACAAATGTTTTAAAATATTTCATTTAAATCAATTTCTTATTCATATTAACATGTTTCAAATGTTTATTCCCATTTAAGCTTTTAATGTTTACATATATAAATTACCTTTATATAACTACATTCTTTTGTGTTTATTTGTATATTTTTAAAATATATTTTCAAAGCTAATTTTTAAAGAAAGAAAATTTAAAAAGAAAAGGATATTGAATTAAATCTTATTTTAAAGTTTCAAGCTAAAAATACCGTTCTTTAATATATGTGAACTAATTTTATTTCGTGAACCCATTTTTAAAGAAAACAAATTAAACTTTTATTATAATATACTATTTTAAGCTATTATATTTTTAAATAACATAAATATTTATTTTTAATTATTTTTTGAAAATAAGATAGATTTTTAAATAAGCTTTTGAAAAGTTTCTATATTAAATTCAATCATAATCTTTCAAACTCACAATATATATTCATATATAAATATATATATCATAAATTTGAAAACATTTTTATTAAATTAAAATTAAAATTAAAATAAAACTCCCTATTTACAATGTATACACTCATATATACATTATAAATAGAATATCTTTTTTTTAATTAGCTTAGAAAGATAAATTTCTCAATTAAAAATATTATTAATTTTGAAAAGAATAAAATTTCCAAATTAAATTATTAGTTTATTATAAATTTTGAAAAGATAACATTTGTCACATTAAATAATTATTAGTTTTAAAAAGATAAATCCTATTAAATTAGATTATTAAATCAATATTACCCATTTTAAAATAATTATTAATGGAAATTATTAAATAAATATTGCCTAAATTTCCAGGACGTCACATTCCTCCTCCCTTAAAAGAATTTCGTCCTTAAAATTTAAAAGCAAAGATAATTTAATAATCCCATACAGATTTTAATTTTAAAATAGCAAGAAAATGCAATCAACCATATACTAGCAACCATAGCAACCAATTCAAAGAAACAATTCTGGTTATCCAGACAAAATTCTGGACAAAACTTCCTAGAGTTTCCCAAGTACAAACACCGGGATACTCGCTCTCCTGAATCTAAACTAGCTACACTACTCAGATCTAGAGCTCCTATATCTGGATCTACAATCTAACAAGATATCGAACCACAGACAAGCCCTGATCAACTTCCAAATCTCCCTAGAACTGCTGGTTCTAAAACCAGTGATAGACCATACACGTACTCCCTCAGAGATACGTGAAACACATTACGAATCCCAGCCATCAGAACTGGCAACACAATCCTGTAGATCAAACACTTAACCTTAAGAGAATACAGAAAGATCCAATACTCTTCTGAGCTAGCTTCCAGACTTACCCAATCTCATCGCTCTTACGATCAGAGAAAATTTATCCAAAAATTAAATCTCCGACTTCGAAATCCAAATCCTTTCGTCTCTTATCCATAAAATTCTTTTGCCGATCCTGGACTGCGTTTAACCTCCTAGATCAATCCAAATCTTTGCAGATGCTTCTCGGATCAAAACTGGATCAAGAACAAGATGATCTCTAGATCTTACTCAACAAGATGGTTTTCCCAAGATCCATCAAAAAACACCACATAAGCTCTACTATACAAACATCAGAAGACTTCAAACATACTTCTCTTATTCGAAAAACAGAACAGATGCACAAGACAACCAAGCCTTCAGATTCCCCGTGAACTTCCTGTAGAAATCTTCGGATCCAAGTCAAACACAACTTTCGAGAAATCCAAGGTTGCTTCTATCCTGGAATAGCTGCCACCTTGCTTCCGCTGCACAACTCTGATCTGAGGAAGATGGGAGTACTGTTGATGAACACAAGCACGGTCTTGATCAACTCATCTCGGAAACATGTTCATCAAATTCCATAAAATCCTAGTGACCTATCCGATTCGGTCAGAAATATCACAACAAAAATTCAACTAGAAAACATGTTCCGATCAATCCTGACTGCTTAACCAGTCCTCTCTCTAGGAGCCCTCCTTCTACTAGGCTGAACCACCGGAAAAGCCAAAGAACCAAGTCGATAGAGAACTCAATCTCCTGATGCGGATGCAAATCTTGACTTCTTTGAAGATATCTAGAAAATCTCAATCCACTTCGATAGCTCCCACATCCTCTAGAGATACCTCAATCCCAAACAAAGATTACTAAGAGAACTTCCAGACCATCACAAGTTACTTTTGCGATTTTACCTAGTTCAGATTCCAAAGAAACTGTTCTCTCTTCACAAATCAGAACAACTTAAGTCTTCCAAAAGAAGAAACTGATGGTCTACCTCAATCACAACATCATATCCTGCTGGGCTTCCTGAAAAAGTGGATAAGCCTTCACCATCTGCCGGCCTACTGACAGAAGAATCACAAAGACTCCTGAACCATCGAAGAAACATACCACACTACTGCTTCCAGACTTCACCTCAAGAACACTACTAAACCAAGAGACTTCAGGACGATAAACCTCCTATTAGTATGAGAGAGATCACTACTATGAACAAAGATCTAGTACACGGTTATCGAGGGGACACTAGGACACTACACACATGTGGACTGCACTACACTTTTTTATGTCCTTCACTGTTAATGCTAACTTGTTCCTACTTCATTTGCATGATCCATGAAGAAGGAAAAGTATATGTTTCAGTCTTTGGAGGAGAACATATCATGACCACATATGCATCGCCTAAGCATGTACCATCAAGGCAGTGGCCAAGATTCTCATTCAAGCCATTGGTCTAGCCATGACAGAGATAGTAGCGATGGAGACTATCCATCTCATCACTCTGCCTCCAGATATCATTCCAGGTCCAGGTCACCTCAGCCAAAAAGGTCAAACAAACATTATGATCACGATGACTTTCAACCGGGCGAGATTTCTCGTGCACCACCTCCAACTTCTGTTCCCGTCCAACACTTAACATCAACTCATACCAATCGACCTTTTGATCGTAGGCACCATAAGTAGTAGTTCTGAGGCCTCTCATCATAAGTCTGGTAAGAAACCGATCAAAGCTCTGGCCGTTGCCGTGGAGCAACAACTTCCTGTTGATTCACGAATGGTTGAGCTGGTGGAAAAAATCCTGAATGTATTCTTTAATGGGCTTATGTTTGTGCCCAACCTAAAGAACATTTTACTAGAGGTCAAAGATGCAATAGTTGCTTACATGGTTGACCCATATAATTAATATAACAAGTGGAAGTGGGTAATGGAGAAGGTACCTAAGTTTTCTAGGGAAAGGAAATTTGAAATCGATAATCCGAAACTCTTGGAGATGCAAGATAAAAGGATCATCGCTCATCTCAACACTGAGGTTGAAAACTTGAAAACAATCACAAGCTGAAGCCAAGAAAAAAGCAGAAGATGCTACCAAGGCACTCAAGAGTGAGAAGACCAAACATTGTGATGAGATCAAGACTATGCACCATCGAAATAGTGACTTGGTGTTGGAGAGAGATGTCTTGACCACAATGGTGAATGTGCTTTCAGTCAAAATTGAGAGAGAGAAAAAAAAGGATGAAGCTCTCCAAGAAGCTCAAGAGTACTATGAAGAGCTACTGCCACTTGTTAGGAAAAGGGCAAGGTGGTTGGCGTGCTTAGAACATGAACACTCGTTTAAAAAGGAAGTTGAGGCCGCTGAGAAGCGGACGATGGATATATTCGAGCCATTTATCATCAAGTATAATGCTAATATGCTTACGTTCCCTAACTTAGAGTGACTTGGTGATGATTATCCCAAGGCTTTGGCTTTGTCCTGATAACAAGTTGTTAAGGAGGAGAAAGAATTTCTGTAAGTTGGTGAACCTAAATCAATTGTAAAAGGTGGTCTTGATAGGAGATGAGCCTAGGGTGCTATGAAGGGGTGAGCTTACTCTCCATCCAGAGCTAGCCGCTACTATGCAAAAGACATAAGCTCTGGATCATCACCTCAAGATGTCACCATTGGCCACATACCTGGACCCAAAGCTGCTCTTGATTCATCTTCCGTCCCTGAATACGATCAAGAGAAAACTCAAATGAGTATACCATCCTTTCCCCTATCCTAGATGGGAATTCCAATGGCACACTAGCTTATACAGGATCCCAAACTAAAGGATTTATCTCATTAACTTCCTCTTTGTTTCAAAGAGTCCACATGTCATCGACTGACATAGCTAACCTCTCTTTTTATGTCCCTCAAATTTCAGGTCAGCCACATGTCATCTTGCTTCCTAACAAAGATCTTTAGTCAGGACAACGGGCGTCTATAATAGAATTGGTGACCGTGACTACTTCAATAGAGGTTTCGAGTATTCTAATTAGCGAGACTCTTGGGCCTGAAGATGAAGGAATTTGTGATATTTAGGAAGCTCAAGCCGAAGATGATGTTATTATCCTTGTATTCTCCGAGCCCCTGTCGGGTCCTACCTTGAGAGAGCTTAAGCTACGAGACAAAGAGACTATGCTAGAGAAGATAAAGGTCATCCCTCCTCCTTTATCAATAGATTATCCTAGTCATACTATCTTTGTACCAGTCACTCTTCCTCCACTTGGGAGCACACAAAGCTTGCTCATTGGATCATCGTAGAGCACTCCATTTAAGGGCCAAGGAAGAATTAGGAAGAAGCCTCATCAAATCACACCTCCCTCCGAAGAAGAGATGAAAAAGTCCAAGAGGAAAAAGCAAAAGAAGCGACCATCAGTTTGTTTTGTGTAGATATACTCACTTTTGGTATGCCATTGTAGGAGTCTTTTTTGATTTTAAGCCAACATTATGTAGGTTTAACCTCCGCTTTTGTTTTCAGCTTAGATGTAAATAAATCTTGTACTTATCTTTCCAAGTTCTATTTCAGATGTGAATAATAAAGAATTTTGTTTTTTTCAATCCTCGTTCTAATTCTAAGTACTCAAGAAATATGCTTTCCATTCAATGTACATATGATCCACTTTGGATTAAGTCATTAGCCCATTCCATGACTTGCTGGCCTTCCATTATTCGATTAAATGTAAATCAATCATTGAAGTGCCAGTCTCTAGGCTTTATATGCAGTCATATCCACTTCCAGAATCCGATCGAACTTCGGTCACCCGAAAAAGTGATTTAAGAATTCCTTTTCAAGGAACTTTAATTGCGATCGTGCCTGTCTTTGGGTGTCGATTGAGGTCAGAAGAAATCAATCCTAACTCCAGGCAATGATCTCTGACCTTGCCATCCTTTGGGCAAGGAATTGGCGCTTTGTCAGACTTCGGCCAAAAGCTAATGAATGGACGGCCAAGTCACGTCCATTTTGGGTTCATACTCCTACCCCCACATCAAGGATGAGGGTTAGCAGATGGATGGTCAAATCATATGCGCTTTAGGTTTATACTCTTACCCTGCTCAAGGGCAAGAGTTAGTGATTTGACGATTGAATCATGTCCAATTTAGTTTATACTCCTGCCCTCACATCAAGGGAAAGAGTTAGTGAATGGACAGTCAAATCACATCCATTTTAATTTATACTCCTACCCTCATATCAAGGATAAGAGCTAGCTGGCATTCATCTTTGGACACCAATAGTGGTTGAACTCCAAAGGTCCAATCATGGACTGTAGAAGTTTGGTTGGCACCTAACTCCTAGTACGTAGGTACCTGCATTATACATATGCAAATTCATTCGAGTTAGTTACATTTCACAACTCTTAAGCTATGTAAAGACAGAGTATAGATTCAAAAAGATATTTCACTTTATAAGGGATAGGAAATGACAAGTTTTGTCTAATTACATGGCTTTAATTATGTACAAATTTATTTCTAAGTGAAATAGCATTGTAAGTGTTCTCTATTCCATGCCCACGGGAGCGAGATCCCGTCACTGTTGCTTGATGAAAGTTCTATCTCCAAGCTTTTGTTCAATTGCATATGGACCTTCCTAACTTAGGGCCAAGTTCCGACGGCTTGGAAAGATTCATTTGAGAACCATTTCGTTAAATTCAAAGGTCTGATTCTAGACCTTGGCGTTGTAATATCGGGCAACTTAGCTTCGATATGCAGCTGCTCTCAAGTGAGCTTCATCGCACTTCTCATGGAGCATATCGAGGGACTCCAATTGGAGTTACTCATTTGTCCATGGTTTGTAATGGGTTACCTAATAAGAGGGTACTTCCAATTCGATCGGAATCATAGCCTTTAATCCACAAGCTAAAGCTAATGGAGAATGGTCAGTCGCTGACTTGTGGGTCATCTAACATGCCCAAAGCACTAAATGACGTTCATTGACCCACTTTCCATTAGCCTTTTACAATAGCTCCTTGAGAATAGACTTGATATTTTTTTACAGGTCCAACTTGTCCATTCTCCTGGGGATTTGCCACCATGGAAAATCTCTTCTCTATGCGATGCTAGTGACAAAAATCTTTAAACTCGATGACATCGGATACGGTCCCATTATCAGTAACAATTGCTTGTGGAACTCCAAAATGATAGATGATATTTTGGACCATGAAGTTGATTACTCTCTTCATGGTAATTGTGGCTAATGGATCTGCATCTGCCTATTTGGTGATGTAATCAATGATGATGATGGCGTAACTTCCGCCACCCTTAGATATCGATGATACACTGATATATCAATTTCCCAAATTGCAAATGGCCACAGACTGACCATTTGAGTAATCTCCGTCAAGGGGCTCTAGGATCTTAGCTAATCTCTGGTACTTGTCACACTTTCTAGTGTAATCAGCCGCGTCTTGGTTGACAATCAACCAAAAATACCCACAACGAAAAATCTTCTTCGTCGGTGTTTACTCGCTAATGTGGTCGCCATTGGTCCCTTCATGAACTTCTCCCAGGACTTTTTTGGCCTCATCATTGGCGACACACTGTAACATCAGAACTAAGAATCCATTTCTATAAAGTGTTCCATGCTGAAAGATGTATCTCAAGGCTTGATGAAGGAGCTTTCGTTGCTCGTTCTTTCTGTTTTGAAGGATTTGCCAATGTAAATAGTTCTTTATTGGAGTCATCCAAGAATCCTTCTCACACTTGGCCTCAAAAATCTAATTGACATCCGTACTATTGATGCTTGTGGTAGGCAATGCCTCCACCGAAACCAGGCCCATGAGTTGCGCATCTCTGGAATTGGCCAGCATAACTAGTGAGTTGGCCTTTGTATTTTCCTCTCTAGGAATATGCGTTATTGTATAATATTCAATATCATTAAGAAGCTCAAGGGCATGATTTAGATAAGAAGCTAGCCTCTCTCCTTTTGCCTGAAACTGCTTCCTAACTTGACACTCCACCATTTGGGAAACACAAAATGTATAAAGTTTTAACTCCTAGTTCTTTGGCCATTTTGAGTCCCGAAATCAGTGCTTCATACTCCACTTCGTTGTTCGTTACAGGAAAATTGATTCTAAGGCATAACAAATCGAACATTCCTCGGGAGTGACAAATACAAATCTAGCACCAGGAAAGCATTCTTTCAAGCACCATCTACGTACATCTTCCATCTTGCATTCTGCCCACCAGTGCTCTCTGGAGTATTGTTTCGCGTTGTGTATTTAGCTATAAAATCCACTAGAACTTGATCCTGGATAGCTCTCTAAGGGTGATAGGTTATGTCATATTAGTTTAATTTAATATTTCATTTCAACAGCCTTCCGGAAATCTCAGGTCGCTAAAAGACTTGTTGCAAACGTCGGTCGATGAAAACTTTATCGGATGAGCCTAAAAGTTGGGGGCGAAGCTTCCTAGAAGTAATAAATAGGCATTATGCAAGCTTTTGTAACTTGGGGTAATTTCTTTCTGTTCCTGTTAATCCCTTACTGATGTAGTAGATCGGTCGTTGGATGCGGGATTCCTTATGTACGAGTGCGAAACTCAAAGCATGCACTGATATTGTCGGATATATGTACAAGTCCTCATCATCCTCCCGTTTCAAAAGAATAGGAGATCTCTCCAAGTGATCCACCAGAGCCTAGAACGCATCTTCATAAGTGTTGGATCAAGTGTTGGATATTAGACTTCATAAGTACACTAAGGTCTAATTAGGGATTCTTTTGAAATTTACCCATTTCACCAATTGCGAACTAGATCGGGTTCTTACAGCACCGTTAATGAGAAAAATTCCACATAAAAATTTACAGCAGATTCTACTATGAAGGCTAAGTACATCGGCTTGAATGATGACACAAAGGAAGCAGTGCAGATGGGAAAATTCATTAAGAAGCTAGGTGTAATCTCAAGCATAGAAGGCCTTTGCTTATGTATTGTGACAATAATGCGGTAATCCTTATTCCATAGGACCAAAAACTCACAAAAGGTAAAAACACATCCTCCTTAAGTTCCATTGATAAGGCAGTTTATAAATGATGAAAAGATCGTGATCAAAAGAGTAGATATGAAGGGTAACATTACAGATCCATTCACTAAGGTGCTCTCTCGATATTTTTTAGGAAGAGGGACTGATCAAACGCATGAGGATGAAACTCCATAATAGACCCTAAGTGCAAGTGGAAGATTGATAGAATTAGGGGTGCACCTTGGATTAATTACATAATTTTTTTATAACACTAATTTCGTAAACAATCTTGCTCAAAATAAAATATGTTTTTGGTTTTTCTTTCTTTTATACTGTTTATGTTTTATTGTGACATAAGTAATGAATAATTAACACTGAACATATACAAGTAGAAAATTGTTTAGAGTAATGTTTTTACCGGCAACAATTGCGAATGAGTTTGTAACTATGAGTATGTTATAAAAAATCATAACTCTTTAAATGTTCCAAGTCAGGTAGTACCAATAAAAGGATATCCATATATTTGTTGAGACTAGTGTATGTAACACACTCCATATGGTAGATAGTGGTTTTCTCATGACCATTAAGGGCGTCAAGAGGTTACATACTTGTGCTTATTTTGATCAATCACAAAACGACTCGATGGGAGTCTTCTATAGGTTATATAACTTAGTTAAAATAGAAGATCTCATATTAACAACATACAGTAATCATGTTCCTTGAGAGTCACAAACTTAAGTGTGTGTATTATACTTTGATTATAGGCAATAGCATGACATCACTATAATGTTACAACCGTAATTGGGAACCCATTAAAATACATGAATGACACATTACTCAAGTGAGGATTCATCTCATTCATTATAGAAGGTTGGTATCACTATAATTGGTAAGTAAAATTAAAGCCAAAGTCTCTGGCCAGAGCAAAATGATTAACCGGTAAATGTCATCAAATTGAACTAAGGACTTTAAAATTGTCCTACGCTTTTTATAAGGATATAAATGTGGAGTTTTGGACCTTAGACCAAACCCTAGATACCTAAGTTATGCAGTGATAACAAAAAAAATACATGTACAAACTATCGCTACTAGATGAGCTTAATAATAGACCAGAAATATGATTTATCCAAAATGATCTATAAGGACTGAACTTGACCACATATAATATTTTTTTAAACATATCATATACTACACTTCAACAAAAATCCATATAGACTTCGATATTTAAATTATCTAAATATTCACTATGGATCATGTTCACATAGGAGGATCAATACAACCGCGTTGTCGATTATTTTTGAAAAATGATCAAGTATATAACTAATTTATAAATGTTATAAATTTATAGTAAATTGATACGAATGTTGTGAAAATATCATGGCAAATTCAATAATATATTTTAGGATTAAAATCGGACAAAACGATGTATAAAAGTCATATGACGGTTCGGTCGATTCTTGAGTCAGGAAATAACTAAATAAGAGTTGATTGAAAATGAAGTCAACTCAAGTCAAGGCATGTTTAGTTTAGGCCAGCCATATAACCGAGCAAAAAGAGGAAAAGATTTGGGCTCCATATCTAGAAAAACATAAGGATATATTTGTGTGTTAAGAGGGATATAAATAATATAGCTTTCACATAAAAAAAATTATTCTACCGCTTTGCTTGGCCCACCCTAGCTTCCTTTCCCCTTTGGTGTTGCTTTTCACTTGATATTACAAATCAAAGTGAAAGGAGAAGAATGAGGTGCTTTGATAGGATAGGTTATTCATTAATGTATTGACTCTTGAGTGGATTTTTAGGTAATGTTTTTTAATTTGATTTATAATAAGGTCATAGTTATTCATGTCACACATACACGTATACGTTATATATCAATAGGCTTGACCAAATCAAATAAAAACATTTTTTATTAACATATATTTGTATCATTTTAAACTAATTTTAAATACACATATATATAATTATATATTATACTTATCTATATTCATAAATATAAGAAAAACAAAAATATGGTTAAAAGATAAAATATTTTCAAAAAACAAGTTATTCAATTTTAATTTAAAAGATAGATTTTTAAAACTAAAATTCATTTAATGATAAATAATATACACACAAACACATTTACTTGTTGTTTTTAGGTATAAAAAAGTTTTATATATGTGTGTGTATCACCATTGATTTATATTTACGAAATATAATCCATTTTTGATTTTAGGGTTGCTACTATGGAAAATATTGATTTTTTTTAGAATTTGTTTTAAATTAACTTCCTAGTCAAAAATAATTTAAATAAATATATAGACTTTTGAATTTTTAATCAAACTTTTCTAGGCTGAAATTATTGAAACCAAAAAACTAAATAAAATCATACGACAAACAAAAAAATATTTTTTTAATATTTTTTCTTAAATTTAATTTCAGTAAGTCAAATTCACTTTAAATTAGACTATTAATGTGGTCGAAATAATAATTAAATAAATTATTTCTAAATTTATTTTAATAAATAATATTTATTTCAGTAAATAAAATTTATATTATATTTATTTTTATATTTTTTAGTAAATAAAATTGTTTTAAAATCATATTATATTAAATGTCTTTATGTGTGTGTATATACACTTATTATTTTATTTAAACGTGATATTAATAACGGCAAAGAGAAATTGATTGTAATTTATTTATTTAATTATATGAATGTTTAAGTCTTGTTATACATATATTATATATATTATATTGTTATATAAAGATCACAATAGTCACCCTTGACCGTAAAATAAAGCAGTCAACTCTTCTATGAACATTAGTTTAAAACACACACATATATTGTTTTAACATTCGTATTGTGAATATGGATATTAAAATATATTAAGCAAAAAAAATATATGTTAATTATAAATTGATAGTTTCAAATAAGTTTATTTAAATATTAACAATAAATAAATATTATAATTAATAAAATTAATTTAAACATCAACAAACATCTATTATTAATCAAACACCAATTTCGATTTAGAATAAACTGACAATAATTTACATAAACAAAAAATTAAAGATGTTATGTAAACTAACAAAAGGATTTTTTTGAAATTCACCTTTTTATTCTACTACCAGTGCACCTGATCCAACACAATTTACGGTCAAGTTTCACGTTTATATGCCATTTAACGACCTGGTATTTCAAACCTTTTGCATCCATACATGTCAGACTTGAATTGCTCAAAATGTCAGATTGTTAATTTATATTTGGCAAAACTCAGCATATACGGTAAATAAATCAATCATAGGATCACAGTATAATATAACAATAAGGAGTGGAAAAGATAAAATAGTAGTTCATAAAGCCACTATAAAATAATCAGAGTCTAAAACAAAATACAACAGAATCTCAAATACAAATGAATCTCTAATACATTAGCAACTGACGAGTCTGAACAGAAATAACTGGAAAAGCTGAATAGATAAGACATGTATTTAAGCGAAGCTCCAATCTCCAAAGGTGAGTCTCAAATGCTATGACCTCAGTCTGACTCGAGTGTTTTGACCCGAGTATAAAGCAAAACACAAAGCACTCGAGTCAGGATTAACATTCTTATATCAGTAAATTCAACTCAAGTGAAATATCAACTGAAATACAAATAACTTAAAGGATGTTTGGGATTTCCATCCTCTAAGGATCCATGGAACTATCTACTATGTAGTAACATACACTATTATAATATGTCCGTAGTAAAGTAAACTATTAAAATAGCATTAAGGCGTTGCTCATGTCCCCCTTAACACATTTTATATATTCCCATAGTCTATACAATGTGGTATGCTCCACCAAACCGATGGTTTACTCAGAGGACACCTCATAGGCAAACAAACTCATATGAGGCGCGATAGGGCATGCGATAAGGCACTCGAGGCAATGCCATGGTAGACATAACATTTGCACTCCCGGACCGGTGGTAGCGCATAGCAGCTACTACCGTCCACCTCGTGACATACTCCCAAATTAAAGGTGCACCCAATCAAATCACAAAAGCAATAGAACGATATCGAAGAAATGTGCCCGATCGGAGGAATTACCCCACTTGGTCCGGTATAGCTCCTGTTTTAGCCACATCAAGCTGACTCATCGAGGCTATGTAAATACCATATAGAATCGTCATCAAACCATCCTACTTTATTTTATAATCTCCTCCGCATGCACAGTTGTTAAAGTGGTTTTCGGTATTGGCAGAGAGTATTACAATATCTGATCTCGGTCTCTTTAACAACCAAACGCTTATTTCACACCTTGATCATTTCATCCAAATAGTTCATACTTCATATCAAAATATCATATTCATTTCAAAACCATGTCAATTTGATATCATTTTCTACTTTAAATAATATTCATTTCCAGAATCATAATGCTTTTAAAAATTATAACTCTTTCGAAATCATAACACTTTTGAAATCATAACACTTCCGTAATCATAACAGTTCCAACTTTAACAGTTTAGATATTGGAAATAGTACATATGTTAAAATAATTATAAATTAAAATATTTTATATATTAAAATGATTCATAAATTAAAATAGTTCGTAGATTAAAATAATGTATATACTAAAAATACTTTATATAATAAACTTAATTTCATCCAATTTCACAAATCAATTCAAATCAACTTAAAATTCAAAATTCAATTTAATCAGTCCCAGTTCAGCAATTTCAATTAAAAAGGTTAAAAATTCAAATTCTCAATAAACCATCTCAATTTATATCGATTTCAAATCCAGATTTTGAATTATCACTTTAATCCCCATAAGATTCAAAGTTTAAATATTCAACATTTACAATATAAATTTCATTTATGTTTCAACATTCAATTTTAAATTTTTATTCAAATTGGAAACATATTCACTTAATAATTTTAATAATAATTAAATAAAATATCAATTTATAAATTTAGATCAATATTAAATATTCAGTTTAAATTATTATTTTAAGTTGAGAATATTCACTTAAATCACTTTTCATCAAATCAAGCTATAAGTCATACCTTTCAAATCCTGAAATCAATATGTCAAACAAATTCTTGTTTAAATTTAATTATTAACCAAATAAATTTCAGGTGAATTTTACTTTATTTGTCCAACCTCTATTTATTTAAAGTTATTAAAAAAATCTATTAAAAATATTAATGTAATCTTTTAAATAAATATTTCAGCATATATATGTATGCTAGTTAAACTAAATTTTATTTAAATAAATTATATCAAATTAAATCTTATTAATTAATATATTTTAAATCTTATTTTATATATTTAAAAATAATAAAATTATAATTAAAATATTAAAATTTATATTTTCAAAACTAACTTATAAATTTAAAATTCCAAACATATAATTTAAAAAACTGATTTTACAAAATAAAATATCGTTATACTATATTTCAAAATCAATATTTAATCAAATCCTTCCTTCTAACTTTGGAAATCATTTCAAAATATAGACCAATGGTGTCCGTATATAATTCTCTATGTCATGGTCAAGTGATACAGATATTTATCATTTCAATCCGCAAATTAAACATTTACGGTGTATATCATTTCAACTCGCAATCCCAAAATTTCAAAATCAATAAAAAAATCACTTGGGTTTATAATTCCAACCCATAACGATTTTATCCTAATCTATAGTATCGTTCGGATATGTATCATTTCACCTTATAGGGATCTCTAAATTAATAGAGAACTTGCAGAGTAAGAATAATTATGATAATAATATAACATATCAACAGCAGGCATATATCATTAATAACAAATTAAATATATAATATATACAATAGGGTATGTGTCATATCATAAGTGAACAATTGCAGACAATGGCATATCATATTTAACAATTTAATAATAAAAATTCAAATCTAACAACATATTCCAATTGTCGTTTCAAGTGAAATCAAATTTACAAAATATGAGGATGTTAATCGTGAGTGTTTGCTCACCTTTCGAGGCTAGAGAAATTTGATAACGAACCGAGCTACGAATCCGAGCAACGAATTCAAAGTAAAGTACGATGAGCATAAATTTGACGATAAAAGCAAAGTTGGAAGTTAGGAATTTGATGAGAAACAAATCAAAATTAGCTTAATATAAACTGAGTAAAACATATGTTACATATAAATTTTCTCTTAATCAATTAAAACATATGTTTAAAATAAGATATATATATATATGTATGTATGTATGTATGTATTTTCAAATCAATAATTTAACTTTAACACCTATAAAATAAAATCTATATATATATATATATATATATTAAAAATCAATATTGATTATAACTTACTTTATTTTAACATATACATATGTATAAGTCAATAGATCCACTATAAATTTATAGAAACATATGTATACTGAAATGAACATATTGTATATAACTAATATAATATATTATATACTTTAAATTTTATCCCTTTTAAATATGCGAGCTAATATATGTACTCGGATATATATACACACACGCATACACACACACCCCTAATGTATTGTTATATGCATACTAACACTACATAAAATCAATACATTTTTAAGCTCACTTTCATAACCCGTAGCCTTACAACAATACAAATAACATCCTTTTATATATATATATATATATATATATATATATATATATATATAATTTATGTTATAACAAAATCTAATAAAATATAAATTGTAAGTAAGCTTTTAAATGTATTAAGCAACAGATGTATGAACTCATATATACCTATATATATAACTAATATTTAACATACATACATACATACATACATACATACATATATATATATATATATATATATATATATATATATATATATGAAAGTAGATGGAAGGAAACAGCAAGAAACAACTACTGTTGTTTGGTTGCCAGTGTTCGGGCAAGGCGAAGATGCGGAGATAAGGAGCTGCATGTGGAAGGACATTTTGCACGAGTGGCTATGGGAAATGGTTGCATGTGAAAGGTGAGATTGAATGGTGGATTTTTGGGGTGTCTTGGCTGTTTGGAAGTCCACAGGGCTTCGGTTAGTGAGCTACGCAGCAGGAGGGGAGTAGGCTCGGGTTGGTTGGGTTTCGGTGGAAAAGGGTGTACATGGCGGAGAGTTGCATGCATGTTCATGCGTGGAAGGGACGAATTGCTGTATGCTGACGAGTAAGTCGCCTATGTGGTGAGGCTAGGTTAGTGGCATGCCTTGAAGCAAAATACATGGAAGCTTCTCAGGTGAAACAAAATGCCGCACATACACACGTGCGCGTGCACGCGTGCACACACATACGCAAATATATATATATATATATATATATATATATATATATATATATTGGAAGATAGGCGAAGTCTTTGTCCACGAAAAGGGTTAGAGTAAACAAGGTGGTGAGATCGAGATGAAGGGCTGAATGATGGGATCTCGGCAGAGGGTGACATGGGGAGGAGTGGGAGGCGGTGGCAGATGGAGGCAAGGGTCGGGTTATAGTAGACGCGGATGAGGTTGTTGAGTAATGCCTCGGTTTCGGTGATGGTTGCTGGCGGTCGAGGCCAGAGGGAGGTGTTTGATTGGACGTGGGTTCATGGTGGATCAGGTCGGAGAAGTGAAGAAGTGGATAAGCAGCTGTTTGTGCGATGGACACGGATGACGTGGCGGACATAGGTTAGTTGGAGGGAATAATGCTCGAGGGTGTTGTTTCAGCCATGAAGGACGAGTAGATCTGGCTGAGGCGTTGCTTTGAAATGTGAAGTGAAGATGGGATAACAGGTGAAAAGGAAGGTGAGAAAACTTTATTATTATACATTCTTTTTTTCAACTAAAGGAGCAATATGAATAGGAAAAAAATAAACGAACCAATAATGAATGGAAATAACAGGGGGTAGAGAAATGAACCAATGAATATTTCAAACATTGGGAATAGAAATAGCCAATTTTTGTATTCAAGAAATATTAATTGCTAGTGGTAGACAACTTTCTCACAGAGGGCAATGAAAGGACATAGGAAAACAAAAGGGTTCGAAACAGGTACCGATACGATTATCTTTTTCATAGATTTCGTCGTGTACCAGACTCTGAAACACGCAAACTAATGTACTGCAGAGATCGGCATGACTAGACGAATGGAATGGTACACAGATATTAATGATACGACCGTCCTATCAAAAATTGATATTCGCTGCCTAAAATGCTGCTAAACTGTCGAAAATAAGATAAACGGGGCTATAGTAGTCCAAATTTGATGAAACCAAATATGACGTCTCACTTAGAAAATAATTTAAATTTTTATTATATAAAAGTATTCAGATTTCGAAAACAATTTATTTTCGTATTTATCAACGAAAACCTGCCATTTGCTATGTTTGAATAGACACATACCAAATGCCAAATTTTCACTGCTACATTAAATCATTTAATTTCAAGCAAAATTTCAGTTAATTACATTATAAAAACCATTAAAATAACCGAGTCATCACACTCTCCCTTACTCAAAACTTTCCATCCTCGAAACGGAACGAGGTAGGAGAATAGGAACAACCAATGAGAAAAGATAGATTGCAATACAAAATACAACAATTAACTTGAAACCATATAAATTTCACTGGTTTTATATTGATTAATATTCAACAAATTTGGTTTTAATCCATTTTATTCAATCAATAAATCTTCAATGTATTCATATTTGGTTGATTACAACTCCATGCATTTTCATTCAATTAACTTGCCTTCAATTTATTAACATTTTCTACAAAAAAATCAAAATAAAATTTATTTTATTCAGCTCATTTATTTATTCCATTTGATTTCAGTTAAATTAATTCCTCATATAATTCAATTTCAACTATTATTTAGAAGTTACCATTTATTTACAAAGATATGAATTCTTTTATTACATGTTTAGTTTCTTAAGTTCACATTTATTTACTCATTCTCTATTTGTTATCAAATTTGTTTCAATTTACATTCCTTATAACATAAGTTAAATGTATAGCATTCATTATAACAACACAATTCTTATCTATAAATTCCCTTGTCGGAATTTATTTTTGCACCTTTTATTTCTTACATTTTATATTGTATACTGTTCATCATATTTTAAACTTTTGAATATTTAAGGTAAGTTTTATTAATGTTTCATATGTAATTGAGCACTATACCCATTTACTTGTTATTTGTAGTATTTTTATTAAGCAAAAGAAATTAATTACTTTTTCCTAAGTTTTATCTTATATAACATTCAATTGCAAATTCATCTTACCATTTCAGCTTTTTAAATAATTCAGGTAAGTTATACATGTTTATTAGAATGCAATTGAATATTATACTAATAATTTTATCCTAGTTCAACTATTTAAAGTTATTCAAATTCCAATTTAAGTTTTAAACACTTCAATATTTCACAATTTTTGACTTATTTCAATAATTGAAAGCCTTAACTTAACACAGAATTTAAGAATTAAATTTTCCAGTTTCACTTCATATCGTTTTGAAATAAATATACATATACATAAATCAAACCATATTCAAGAAATTCAAATCAAATACCTTTCCAAAAAAAAGTGTAGCAAAGCTACTAAGTGGTCTCTCGACGTTGAGACTCGAAAACGAATGTCGATGATGCTGCAGCCATCACCGAAACTATTTTCCAGCGACAATAGAGGAGAGTACAACTTACTCTTTCTTTGAAAATAATTTCCTTTCGAAGATACTTTTAAATAATATATATCAAAACTTTTAAAACCAAAATTTGAAAAGCACAAGGAATTTAATTCTCTAATCCTTAATTTTAAATTCATTTCAATTCCAAATCAATTTATTAACCATGCTTTATAATTTCATTTATTTATATCATGTTGCAATAGTCAACGGTTTACAAAACAATAGATGATAATCAAATATTATCATTTCTAACAAACAATTCATTTAACTATCTAATTTCAGAAAATTATACTCTTACATATAAATATAATCATACATAAATTTATTCCATTTACAAATTTCGAAAACAATATTGTGTCACTTTGCTCTATTCAAGTGTTTTGGAATTCCTATCGAGAGCGTTAGATGGATGAATCGATCGAAACCCAAAATTCAAACTTAAGAACTCAAACAACAGAATATAAAACATTTTTATATCAATTACAATTACGCTTCCGCATAGGGTGATTCAAAAATGGATTATGAAATAAGGATAGAGATTCAAATTTAGAGGAACCATAATCGAATAGAGTTCTAATTAAAAAGAAAAGCTCAAAACGGAAGATAAGATAATTGAATTACGAAAGAGGGAAGATGGATTGATCTATATATCATGGGAATCTTAACCGGGTCAACCAAGATTTAGAGAAGGCGAGAATATCATCAATGAGAACCAAAACACAAGTCAAGCTCCAGGGATAGGATCGATGTGGAATTCAATTTCCCGCTCGAGAGGGAAAGAGGTGACTTCACCAAAACATCAGGATAATTCCTGACTATCGGGTGGTGTCAAGATCACAAGACAGAAAAGATAAACTGTCTGCAAATCCTGAGGTAAGCGACATTTAATCACAAGATAATTACCCTGGTCGTCCATTAGAGAAACCGTTCGGGCTTTTTAAGAAATAACAGTATCAAAACCGAGGACGTAGAAATCTCCAGTGAATCGACGCCTGTTGTAAAGGAGTTCGCCCCTTTACAAATCATACCAAGGTTGGTGGGACCGCCAATGGAATTAGTTAAACATTAGAATGAAGTTTCCAATTGGGGTAGTAAGATGAGCTCAAATTTATTATAGAGATTAAAAGAAATAGAGCTATGAGATGCTCCGGTATCAAGAAAAACACGAAAAGGAAAAGACAAGGATGGATTTTAGAAACGACGAATGTTCTAAAATTCAAAGGAAATCCGAATCAAAGAGGAAGAGATTTAAGCTCGAACGAATGTGATTTTGTAATTAAATTTTACTCTATATGCTAATTTTGCCTAAACCAGAGGATACGAAATTTAGTCACATGGTATTTCAAACCATTCACATCCACACATGTCGGACTTGAATTGCTCAAAATGTCAGCTTGTTAATTTATATTTGGTGAAACTCGGCATATACAGTAAATAAATCAATCAGAGAATCACAAAATAATATAACAATAAGCAGCAGAAAGGATAAATAGTAGTTCATGAAGCTACTATAAAAACATCAGAATCTAAAATAAAATACAATAGAATCTCACATACAAATGAATCTCTAATACATAAGCAACTGACGAGTCTGAATAGAAATAACTAGAAAAGCTGAATAGATAAGATAGATCTTCAAGCAAAGCTCCAATGTCCAAAGGTGAGTCTAAAATGCTATGACACTCAGTCTGACCCAAGCATAAAGCAAAACAGAAAACACTCGAGTCAAGATTAACATTCTTATATCAGTAAATTCAACTCAAGTGAAATGTCAACTGAAATACAAATAACTTAAAGGATGTTTGGGATTTCCATCATCTAAGGATCCGTGGAACTATCTACTATGTACTAATATATGCTATTTTAATATGTCTATAGTAAAGTAAACTATTAAAATAGCATTAAGACGTTACTCATATCCCCCTTGACACATTTTATATATTCCCATAGTCTATACAATGTCGTATGCTACACCAAACTGGTGGTTTGCCCAAGGGACACCACATCGGTAAACAAACTCATAGAAGGCGCAATAGGGCATGCGACAAGGCACTCAAGGCAATGCTAGGGTAGATATACCATTTGCACTTCCGAACTGGTGGTAACGCATAGCAGCTACTACTGCCCACCTCATGACACACTCCCAAATCAAAGGTGAACCCAATCAGATCACAAAAGCAGTACAATGGTATCGAAGAAATATGCCCTGTCGGGGGAATGACCCCACGGAAGTCGGGGCTATGTAAATACCATATAGAATCATTGTCAAACCATCCTACTTCGTTCTGGAATCTCCTCCACATACACAGTTGTTAAAGTGGTTTTTGGTATTGACAGAGAGTATGACAATATCCGATTTCGGTCTCTTTAACAACCAAACGCTTATTTCACACCATGGTCATTTCATTTCAAATAGTTCATACTTCATATCAAAATATCATATTCATTTCAAAACCATGTCAATTTGATATCATTTTTCACTTTAAATAATATTGATTTCCAGAATCGTAACGATTTTAAAAATTATAACTCTTTCAAAATCATAACACTTTTGAAAACATAGCACTTTTGAAATCATAACACTTCCGTAGTCATAACAGTTCCAACTTAACAGTTTAGACATTGAAAATAGTATATATATATATATATATTAAAATAGTTATAAATTAAAATAGTTTATATATTAAAATAATTCATATATTAAAACAGTTTATAGATTAAAATAATATATATTAAAAATACTTTGTATAATAAACTTAATTTTCTCCAATTTCACAAATCAATTCAAACCAACTTAAAATTCAAAATTCAATATAATCACCCAGTTCAGCAATTTCAATTAAAAAGATTAACAATTCAAACTCTTAATAAACCATCTCAATTTATATCGATTTCAAATCTAGGTTTTGAACTATCACCTTAATTCCCATAAGATTCAAAGTTTAAATATTCAACATTTACAATATAGGTTTCATTTATATTTCAACATTCAATTTCAAATTTTTATTCAAATTGCAAAAATACTCACTTAATAATTTTAATAATAATTAAATAAAACCTCAACTTATAAATTTAATTCAATATTAAATATTCAACCAAAATTATTATTTAAAGTTGAGAATATTCACTTAAATCACTTTTCATCAAATCAAGTTATAAGTCATGCCTTTCAAATCTTAAAATCAATAAGTTAAAATAAATTATTATTTAAGTTCAATTATTGACCAATTAAATTGCAAGTCAATTTTACTTTATTTTTCCAACCTCTATTTATTTTAAGTTATTACAAAAAAAATCTATTAAAAATATTAATGTAAATTTTTAAATAAATATTTCAACATATATATATATATATATACACTAATTGAACTAAATTTTATTTAAATAAATTATATCAGATTAAATCTTGTTAGCAAATCTATTTTAAATCTTATTTTATATATTTAAAAATAATAAAATTATAAGTAAAATCTTACAATTTATATTTTCAAAGCTAACTTATAAATTTAAAATTTCCAAACATATAATTTAAAAATCTTATTTACAAAATAAAATATCTTTATATTAAATTTAAAAATCAATATATAATAAAATCCTTCCTTCCAACTTTGGAAATCTTCTCAAAATACAGACCAACGGTGTCCGTATATAATTCTCTATCATATGGTCAAGTGATGTGGATATTTATCATTTCAATCTGCAAATTAAATATTTACAGGTGTATATCATTTCAACCCGCAATCCTAAATTTTCAAGATCATTGAAAATCACTTGGGTTTATCATTTCAATCCATAACGTTTTTCCCCTAATCTATAGTATCGTTCGGGTATGTATCATTTCAACCTATAGGGATTTCTAAATTAACAGGGAACTTGCAAACTGAGAACAATTACGATAATGCTATAACATATCAAAAGCAGGCATATATCATCAATAACAAATTAGATATATAATATATACAATAGGCTATGGTGTCATATCACAAGTGAACAATTGCAGATAATGGCATATCATATTTAACAATTAAATGATAACAATTCGAATCTAACAGCATAATCAAATCGTCGTTTCAAGTGAAATCAAATTTACTAAATATAAGGATGTTACTCATGAGTGATTGCTCATCTTTCGAGGCTGGAGAAATTTGATAATGAATTGGGCTGCGAATCCGAGCAACAAATTCAAAGAAAAGTACAATGAGCACGAATTTGATGACCAAAGCAAAGCTGGAAGTTTGAAATTTGATGGGAAACAAATTAAAATTAGCTTAATGTAAACTAAACAATATATATATATTATATATAAAAT
Source organism: Allium cepa (assembly GCA_030765085.1). Classification (NCBI taxonomy): domain Eukaryota; kingdom Viridiplantae; phylum Streptophyta; class Magnoliopsida; order Asparagales; family Amaryllidaceae; genus Allium; species Allium cepa. The sequence continues at coordinate 843,706,051 of CM060928.1, read as the reverse complement.
TTCTCTTAATCAATTAAAAACATGTGTTTAAAATAAGGTATATAATATATATTTCCAAATCAATAATTTAACATTAACACCTACAAAATAAAAAATATATATATATTTTAAAAATCAATACAGATTATAACTTACTTTATTGTAACATATACATATGTATAACTCGATAGATCCCTTATAAACTTATAGAAATATATGTATACTCAAATGAACATATTGTATATAACTAATATAACATATTATATACTTCAAATTTTATCCCTTTTAAATATGCGAGCTAATACATATACTCATACACACACACACCTTTATTTTTCTACAAGCTAATGTATTGTTGTATGCATATTGACACTACATAAAATCAATACATTTTTAAGTTCACTTTCATAATATACCCGCAGCCTTATAACAATACAAATAACATCCTAATATATATATATATATATATATATATATATATATAATTTATGTTATAACAAAAACTTTTAAACTATAAATTGTAAGTAACCTTTTAAATGTATTATACCTATCAAAATATATAAGCAACAGTTGTATGAACTCGTATATACTTACTTATATATATAACTAATATTCAACTTACATATATGTAAATGTAGACGAAAGGAAACAGCTAGAAACATCTGCAGCTATTTGGTTTCCAGCGTTCAGGCAAGGCGAAGACGTGGAGACAAGGAGCTGTAGGTGGAAGGAAATTTTGCGTGAGTGGCTGTGGGAAATGGCTGCACGTGGAAGGTGAGATCGAATTGGGGAGTTTTGGGGTGGCTTTTAGAAAGTGCATAGGGCTTCGGTCAGTGATCTACGTGCTAAGAGGGGAGTGGGCTCAGGTTGGCTGGGTTTCGGTGGAAAGGGGATGTACATGGTGGAGAGGCGTAGGTATGTCCACGCGTGGAAGGCGTGAATTGCTGGAAGCGGACAAGTAGTTCGCCTATATGGGAAACTTCTTAGATTAAACAAAACGCCACACACACACACACGTATATATATGGGAAGATAGGCGAAATGTTTGTCCACGGGAAGGGTTGGAGAAAACATGGGTGGCGAGGTCGAGATGAAGGGCTAACTGGAGGGATCTCGGCAGAGGGTGGCATAGGGAGGAAGGCAAGGGTCGGGTTATATTAGATGCGGATGAGGTTGTTGAGTGGTGCCTCGGTTTCGATGATGGTTGCTGGTAGCCGAGGCCAGAGGAAGGTGTTTGGATGGCGTAGGTTCATGGTGGATCGGGTCGACGAAGTGAAGAAGTGGATGAGCAGCTGTTTATGGGATGGACACGGATGACATAGTGGACCTGGGTTAGTTGGAGGGAATAGTGCTCATGGGTGTTTTCTGGCCATGAAGGACGAGCATATCTGGCTGAGGCGTTTCTTTGAAATATGAAGTAAAGATGGGATAATAGGTTAAAAGGAAGGTGAATAAACTTTATTATTATATATTCTTTTTTTCAACTGAAGGAGCAATATGAATGGAAAAAATGAACGAACCAATAATGAACGGGAATAGCAATGGGTAAAGAAATGAACCGGTGAATATTTCAAACATTGGGTATAATAACAGCCAAAGGTTGAATTCAAGAAATATTAATAGCTAATGGTAGACAGCTTTCTCACAGAGGGCAATGAAAGGACATAAAAAACAAAAGGGTTCAAAATGGGTACCAATACGGTTACCATTTTTGTAGATTTCGCCATATACTGGACATCGAAACACGCAAACTAATATACTGTGGAGATCGCATGACGAGACGAATGGAATGTTACACGTATCAGTGATACAACCATCCTATCAAAAGTCATTACTCGCTGCCCAAAATGTTGCTATACTGTAGAAAATTAGATAAATGGGGCTATAACAGTCCAAATTTGATGAAAATAAATATGACGCCTCACTCAGAAAATGATTTAAAATTTAATATTATAAACATATTCAAATTTCGAAAACAGTTTATTTTCATCGATTATTAACTGATTTAAATTGAAATTGAAAATTACATGACAAAGCTAACTTTCATATTTATCAACGGAAACCTGCCATTTGCTATATTTGAATAGATACATACCAAATACCAAATTTTCGTTGCTACATTATATCATTTAATTTCAAGCAAAATTTCAGATAATTGCGTTATAAAAACTGTTAAAATTACTGGGGTCGCCACATACCATTTAGGCGAAATCATATTCCTTATCTATAATAAGCTTATTAGTAACGACAATTTATATTCGTGTTCTTTTTAATCACGGCATCGCTTAGTTATTTAGAGTTTGGCTAATGGTCAAAAATATGTTAATATATGTATCTAATTGTATAAACAACTTTTAAAGTTCTTGGTTCCATCTGATATCATTTATCAGTTAACATATTTACTCTGACCAAAGATTTTGACTTTTAAGCCATATACCAAATAAGATAATGCTAACATTCTGTAATGAAGGAGACGAATCCTCCCTTCAGTGGTATCTCACTTCTTGTAGTTTAACATATATCCAACTACGGTCGTAACAAGATCGTCACGCCAAGCATATGTCCATTATCAAAGTATAGCCTAACTTCTTATGATCGACAGTTTCCTCAAGTCAAAAGACTACTTGTATGTCATTACTATGAGATGTTTTTTTGATTTAGATATATTAACCTAAGGCAATCGTCGAGTCGCTCTATGGTTGTTCCAAACAACCAGAAGTACATAACCCCTTAGTGTCCTAAATGGTCATAAGTGAATCATTGTCAGTCATATAGAGAGCATTATGTATGGTAGTCTCAAAAGACATATAGATATCCTTTTCTTAATACAACTTGACTAGGAATATTTTGATAGAGTAGGAATACGCCCTATGGGATATTATGTAATTTTTCACATATATCTGATTCGATAACCAATCTTGTTCAAAATAAAAGGTGTCTTCTTTCGATAACCCATCTTATTCAAAATAAAAGGTTTTTCTTTCTATTGTATGATCGTTATATTATAATATAATTATTTTAAAGTATATTAAATAGAAAATCCTTAAATGATATGCTATGTGAATAATTGCAATATGTTGTAATCATGAGAATTTTTGTCCCGTTGAAAAATAACATATTGTTTTATTATTTCTAGTCAAAATGTTTCGAGAAAAGATGTTGATTCATCTGTTGAGATTAAAGTATCTAATGCTCTTTAAATGTTGGGTTGTATATTACTCATGACCATTGGGGGCACCAAAGGGTTACACACTGATCGTTATTAGATAACCATGGAATGAATTGCTTGAGAGTTCTCTACTGGTTACTATAACTAGGGTAAAACAAACAATCTCGAGGTGACGATGTTACATGTTTCCCTCAACTTGAGAATTGAAACTTCAATATGGACATTCCACTTTAATTATAGTTAAATCGTGGCATAGTGTCAATCAAATGATGATTGTTGGGTTTGAGTTGAAGCATTGGAAGTGAAACACTATTCGATAGAAAAAATTTCTCCTTGATTATATGAGGTTAGTATATCGATCACCTGTATTCAACTCAAAGTAAAAATCTTTGGTCAGGGCAACATGATTAATGATAATTGTTACTGTTGAATCAAGGATTTTATGCTTGGACTTACAAAGTTGAATGTGGACGATGTTGGAATTTTGACCAAAACCAAATTCTATAAGTCATACTGTGATATAGTTTTGATGAAAAGAATTGGTGTAAATTATTGTTACTAAAAGATACCACTTAAGTGATTGTTAAATTTCGTTTCACTTAAAAGACCTATAAGTAATGAATTCGGCCAAACTATCGTACCACTAGCTAAGGTAACGTGTGAACGTTGATATTTGAAATATTAATCGCTGACTGAATTCATACCTCTGGATTTGCACATTGCATCTATGACTTCTTCGCAAACTACACGACTTAATCAACCTGTAAAATGTTACAAATTGATTAAATTAATTATTATTTATGAAATATTAATAATTATTAATTTATTTGTTGGTTTGAATATTGTTGGCAATTATTTAAATGCATATGTAATGTTATGTTTGCATACATCGATATACGATATCGGAATACTTTTAAACAGAGTTTAAATAATAAGATAGTTGCACAAAAGTTTTTATTTGGAAAATTACAGATTAAGAATGTGCTAAGGTCGGCCATGTAATAGTGAATGGAGGGAATCAATTAATTGATTAATTGAAATTTAGAAAGGAATTGAAGAAGGAAGTTTTGATAAGGAGAATATGAAAGGTTCCTTTAATTATATTAAAAAAATCTCCTCATTTGATTTCTTCAACAAAGCATAACTTTTCTTCCTCTTCTCATTATTCATGGCTGAAAATTCTTCCAAAAATCATCAAAACCAGTTCAAATAAAAATAAAATCAAATTAAAGAAATATGGTTCATCCTTTTCTTGCAGGGTGAGATGCCAATTTGCTTCAAATTTAAGGAGATGTCACAAATTGTAGTCACTTATTAAGATCAGTTTTAAAAGTACTATATATGATTGATCGTGAGTTCTACTTTTATGTGTTTTTAAATATTAATGATTTAATTTAATCTGAAACAACTAATTGTTGTAAAATTGATTTGTTAAAATATCCTTCATAATTGGTTAATGATTTATGCAACTAAACAATTTATGTTTTATTTCCTTTGGGATTTGAAACAAATCCTCTTGTTTGTTAATCTACTATTTCTTGTTATAAACTTCTTTATTTTGATAAATTACTCTTATTGCCGCACTTATTCCTTTAATTATGGATCTAATTTTAGCTAATTGAATCATAAAATTATGTTTGTATATATGTATATACATATACATATGTGTGTTTTAATCAATTCTTCTTCATACCTTGAAACTGTAAACCAGGATTAAAACTAAATTTTACTTTGTTGATTTATAATTCAATTTTATGTTTTAAAATTAAATTTTAGTTTATTACATATATGTGTGCACCTAAATATAAAAGTCATGTTTCAGATCCAATTATGTCCAGGGTCAATAAATTAAATTGTAAATCTTTTAATTTTCTTTTCGTTAATTATATGTCATTTTAGATTTCGATATAACATAAACTTCTTTTGTTTTTCCATGGTTTGGATGCTTGCTACAGTTAAGTTCAAAATTCCATATGGTATTAAATTAAGTGTTGAAATGGTGGCTATAAAAGAAAAGTAAATTAGAATTACACTACATGATTATTTTGCATGTAATTTAGATTTGATTAGATTTAATTGCCACATAAATTACCTTTCCCCATTCACTCTTCTAGTTTACTGTTATTTTGATTGTCTACTTTGTTTGAATTATTTTCATACCTTTATATATATATATGTATGTCTGTAAGTGTGTATGTGTGTATAATAATATATATGCATAAAATATAAGTGGCAACAAAGATTACATATGTGTATGTGTGTGTGTGTGTGTGTGTATATATATATGTCTAAACTATATATATGTAATATTGTCACTATGTGTATACAAACCATATACGTATAAATCCCAATATCTAGATTACACACACACACTTCTTTTGTATTAGTTCATGTACGTTGTTATATATATGAATGTATATTGATTCATTCCCAATGAAACATTAAGTTGAAATGTTAATATTTTTAATTAACAAATATATATATATATATATACACACACACATATATATAATGAAATTAAATAAAATACGATTTTATTTAAAACTAGATTGGATCTGCTATAACCTCTTTAGACTTTATAGGCCCAATTGATCCAAAATATGACTTTTTTTTGGAATCTACGTACTTCATCCACTTCTGACTTGCTCGATTCCTTCACATTTAAGGAGTCAGTCTTTTTTATGTTAATTCAATGCTCATGGTTATGAACACATTCATAACTGTAATAATTGAACACTACTCCTAACTTATATATATGTATGTATGTATGTATGTGTATGTATGTTTAATGTAACTAATTCATTACTGAATCATAATTTTACAACATATACAATAGAAAACAAAACCAAAAGCATACTTATTATAATCAAGATTGTTTACAAAATTAATTTTACATAGTAAGATTGCATAATTGGCTCCAGGGAACACCCATAACTCTATCAACTGCTAGCTTGCAATTAGGCCAATTATAGAGCCTCATCCCCATGGTTTAGATCAGTCTTCCTAAAACAGATTGAGAAAGGGCCATGGCTAATAGTCTTACCATATCATCTTTTGTAGTTTGTATCCACTCTCTTGATCATGATTTCTCTGCCACTGGTAAACTGCGTTATCATGTGGTACTTGTGGAGAACATGTCTTGACTTTTTATGAGCTTGTAGCTCCATAGGTATCCACATTGCCACATATTGCCATAATACAATAACATCGGACCTTTAATGCTTGGGATCACTCCTAGCACTTTAAAGAACTTGTGCATCCATAATTCTTCTTTTGCGGTTTTGTTCAAGGTGACATACTTTGCCTCTATGGTTAAATTAGCCATAACTTCTTGTTTGGAACTTTTTCAACTATCAAGTCCTTCGTAGAGAGTAAACACAAACACCATGACTAACTTATTATCACTGATGTCGCTTTGAAAACTTAATCTGAATATCTGTAACGAGCCATAAATTTAAATGGTTTTAATAATATATTTAACTTAATTTTGTTGAAATTTTAAAATAATTAATTTGGAAATAAAAATTCAATATTTGGAATACGTATATTTAAACATAGAAAATGGTAAATTTTCATCAGAAAATATGAAAGTAAATTTTCTTGTGTAATTTTATTTAAATTCAAACCAGTTAACATTAGACGATAATAAAATGATTTTCAAACCCGAGTATTTTTATACAATAAATTTGTAAATCGTATTCTGAGTGTGACGTCATCTTTTGTTTCTTCAAATTTGGATTGCTATTGCTCCGTTTAACTTATTTCTGGCAAATTAGCAACATTTTGGTACTGATTATCTATTTTTGATACGATGATTGTACCACTGATATCTGTGTACCGTTTTGATCGTCTTGTCGTGCTAATCTCTGCAGTATATTCATTCTGTGTTCTGAAGTCCGATACGCAGCAGAATACGTGAGAACGACAACTGCACTGGTATCCGTTTCGTGCCTTTTTGTCGTGTCGTTTCGTTTATCTCTGGTTAACAAATAGCCACAAAATTTTTATATTTCTAGAAATTAATAGGCAACCTTTTCTATTCCCTATAGTTATTATCACAAGTTGAATTTATTTCATCAATTCATTCTACTATCTTCATTTTGGTTCTGTCAAGTGATAAATTTACATTCACAATTGCTTTATTCTTGCCCAAATAAACCTGCTCATATTCAACATTCCAAAACTTTTATATTTTTCATTGCTGAAGCCGGCCACCTCACCCATGTTTTCTTCCGCAACCGACCCGACCAAGGCTTGCCTCCCTTCCGATCAACAAAGCACGACTTCTCCTATCACCGCCCTCGTCTCCGCCCTGACTGAGACCCACCATCTCCACCTTATCAAACCCTAAGCCGCAACCCAAGGCCGAAACAACCTCTGCAATCTCTCCGAGTGGCCCCTTGTAGTTGCCTATGTATGCGTATTGCTTCAATTCGTATGTTTGGTAATATATAAATATTTATATAATGTTGTTGTGTATATATATACAAGTTATTAGATATATAGTATGTTAAATTGTTTACTTAAACTATGCTGCATTTGAAATGGTTTTGGTAGTAATATATATGTATATGTATGTATGTACATATATATAGATTTGTTTATAGCTGTTAAATATATACTATGTATGTATTTTTTCTTCCAGAACTTTATGTCAGCAGCTATACGTATATACTGATGCATATAATATATTTCTAGAACTTTATATATATTTGTTGTTAGTTCACATAAGCATACATAATTTTAAGTGGAAATTAGCCACAAGGGCCTCTTTAGAAAGTGCAATTAATTTCTAGGACACACAACCGAAATAATTACTTTTAAAGACAAAATGCAAAATAATTAGTTTCTAAGGCCTAAAAACCTATGAAATTATGTCCTTGAAAGTAATTAGACTGCTAACTTTGTCCTTAAATGTAATTATTTTGCTGACTTTGGCCTTGAAACTAATTTCTGTAGATGTGTGTCCTAGAAACTAATTGGAATATATATATATGTAAGATATATATATATATATATATATATATATACAAAGTATATGTCAGATATGACAATTGTATATATAGAAGATAGTATATATATATTTCATATATATATACACTGATTGTATTTAAGACATTTATAATAGGTATGTTTTGAATCTATGTGGAAAAAAATTCGACAAATGTTAGAACAGTCTGTATGTGTATATAAATTTTCTTACTTACATAAAAATAAAGTTAATTCATATATATTTATACTTGGATTTTTAAACATATGTAGTTTTATGTGAGTTATACATTGTGATAGTTTTTACAATTTACTTGAATTATAGGGATACATATAGTTAACAAGTATGAGACACTGACTTCTATGATATATAATTATTGATTTAAAATATAATGTATATATGGTTTATGTACATTCTGTGGCCTAAAACCTGCAACTTTACTTTTGGATGTTGGCTGAGCTTGCTCGGCAATTACATGTCAGATATATTATAAAGTTTTTCTCGTATTCTGTTTTATAAATATTGTGTGTAAGTTATATATATACATTTGTTAGCATACATAAGTTATAATAGTGTTATATATGTTATTATATAAACATATACTGATATGTTGTATGATATATAACTTATATATTAGTGATATATATATCGTTGATTTCAAAGTATATATAAGTATTTATTTCAAATTTTATTATGAATGTATGTTGATTTCTATATATGTGTTGAATTGTAAATGTGGATTTTAATTATTTATGTATTAAGTATTGATTTAGAGAAATGATATATATTTTGATTTTTGTTAATGCTTGATTTTTCCCAAATATACTATAAAGGGTTTATTTGTTTAAAATGTATGTAAGTTAAATATTGATTTTGGAAATATATAATAAAGATTTTATTTATGAGTTAATATTAGACTTTAAATTATATATATATATATATATATATATATATATATATATATATCCGTTCTCATTAATTCCTTATCTATCAGCTCTATTCGTCGAACTCGAGTCCATCATGCTTTGCTTGGAAATTCATGCCTGGATTCGTAACTCATTCTATTTCTATCCTCCCTAGCCTCAAAGTGTGAGCAATCACTCACGATTAACGTTCTTATATCTATTAAATTTGATTTCAATTGAAATATGTTGTTGTTAGTTAGTTATATTGCTATATATACACTATTATTTGTATCTGTTCACATGTGACATCTGACACCATTATCTGTTATTTATATTGATGGCATATGCCTATTGTGTTATTATCATATATGTCCTCACTCTGCAAGTTCCCTGTTAGTATATAATTCATTACGGGGTTGAAATGATACATATCCGAACGATCTGTAGAATAAGAGAAAATCGTTATAAGTTGAAATGATAAACCCAAGCGATTTCCATTGAACTGAATTTGGCATTGCGGGTTGAAATGATATATAACCGTATATATTTAAATTGCGAATTGAAATGATTACCCGTATCACTGGACCATAGGATAGAAAATTATATACAGACACAATTGGTCAATATATATATATATATATATATATATATATATATATATATATATATATATGTATATGTATATGTATGTATGTATGTATGTGATTTCCAATGTTTTGAAATGAATATTTTAGTTTTAATAAATATTGATTTTAAGAGATATATATATATATATATGTTATTTTTATAAAGGTTTTAAATTTTGATCTTTAAAATTTTTTGTTTTGAAAATTTTAAAATAATAAGTTAGTTTTGGAATTATAAATTCTAAGATTTTACTTACAATTTTACTATTTGAAACACACACACACACATATATATAATAAGTTTAATAATAAGATTTGATTTATTAAAGTTGATTTAATAAAGTTGATTTAATCAATATATAATATATTTAAGTATTTATTTAAAATTTATATTTTCAAATATAGAGTTTATTAAAATGTTATAATGATTTTAATAAAATTCAGGTTGGAAAAAGAAATAGAAATTGATTTATTTAAAAATTATACTCAAAAAAGTTTGATTTGAAATTTATAAAATCCGGGATTTTAAAGATATGGTTTTATAATTGTTTTTGATTAAAAGTGATTTAAATGAATATTTCAAATTTACATAAAGTTAAATGGTATATTTAGTTTTAAATTCGAAATTTGAAGTTTTATTTAAATTTTATGTGAATGATTAAGTAAATATTTCAAAATAAATAATAGTAAAGCGAATTTGATATATATATATATATATATATATATATATACACGAAATTGTCAATTTTTTTTGAAATGTTGAATATTTAAAGCTTTGAAATATATTGAAATTGAAATAGTTTATTTTGTGGTTCAAATATATATTTGAAATTGATATAATTTGAAGTGGTTTATTTAGAAACTGAATTGAATTGAAATTGATGAATTGAGATTTAATTAAATTCGAATTTTGGAATCCGAGTTGATTTGAATCGATTTGTGAAATTTAAGGAAACTATTTTATTATATAAAGCATTTTTAAATTTTATTTAAAACTATTTTATATTTTACTTTATAAATCATATTTTATATAAACTATTTTAATATACTAATCATTTTAAAATAAGTTATTTTTAATATACTAATCATGTTAATATAAACTATTTTACTTTATAACTATTTTTATATATACAATTTTATTTTATAAACTATTTTATTATATATACTATTATAATATCTATACTGTTTAAAGAAAAGTATTATGATTTCTAAATTATGGTTTTCAAAATGTTATGATTTCCAAAGTATTATGATATCTAACTTATGATTTTAAAGTTATGGTTTTCCAAAGTATTATGATTTCAAAGTGTATGATTTCAAGGGTGTTATAATTTCAAGTGTGTTGGTTTCGAAAGTGTAATAACTTTGAAAATGCTATGATTTTGGAAATGAATATATTTGAAGCGAATTGATATCGTATTGATAAGTTTTGAAATGGAAACGATATTTTGTTTTGAAGTATAAACTAGTTTTAAATGACTGTGGTGTTATAATAACGTTTGGTTGTTAAAGAGACCGGGATCGGATATTGTCATACTCTCTGCCAATATCGAAAACCACTTTAACAACCGTGTACGCGGTGGAGATTCCAGAATGAAGTAGGATGGTGGCGATGATCCTATATGAGGTATATACATGGACCCGATTCCCGTGAGTTGGCACAAGGTGGCTAAAACAGGAGCAATCGATGGGCCAAATGAGAGAGCTCCTCCAATCGGACACACTTCTTCATATGCCATTATATTACTTTGTGATTGATTTGGTGCGCATCTTTGATTTGGGAGTGTGGCTTGAGGTGGGCGATAGCTGCGGCTATACGTTACCACTAGCCCGAAAGTGTAATTGGTATATCTACCCTGACGTTGCGTAGTTGTGCCGTGTCACCTACCCTAGCGAGACACTACGAGTTTGTTTTATGTCGTACCCATGGAGTATCCTCTGGTAGCCTCTCGATCAAGAGGTATTATGGTACTGTATAGACTATTGACACTGTAAAATATGTTAATGGGGATATGGGTAATGACTTAACGCTATTTTAAAAGCTTACTTTACTATAGACATTGTTATAATAGCGTATGTTACTGCATAGTAGATAGTTTCACGGATCCTTAGAGGATGGTTATCCCAAACATCCTTTAAGTTACTTGTAATTCGGTTGTTATTTCACTTGAGTTGGATTTATTGATATAAGAATGTTAATCCTGACTCGAGTGTTTTGTGTTTTGATTTACGCTTGGGTTAGACTGAGTGATACAACTTTTGAGACTCACCTTTGGAGTTGGAGCTTCGCTTGGAGATCCATCCATCTATTCAGCTTGTAATTATTCAGTTGATTCCAATGATGCATTCTGATCTTGTGTTTGACTATTATATTTGAGACTTTTGTTGTATCTTATTTATGTAGCGACCCGACTTTCTAACAACAGAAAGACGCATCACTATTTAAGAAAGAAAGGGATAGAAGAAGAAAAGAAAGAGAAGAAAGAACAACAACACATCAGAATCTCACAGCGGAACGAATGAAATATAATATATAACATATACATAGTATCATATACGTCAGAGTACACAACTATACATCTCAATTTAGACAGTTATAACATTTCTGTCTAATGTACAATGCAAGAACAACTATACTGAATAACACACAGCGGAAACTCTATCTATATATCTATACGCTAAAGCCTCCTGCTCCAAAGCTTCTCCAGAATTCATCAAGGATACCTGAATCACTTGACTATTCATACATAATATGAGTATCCAAGAGTTTAATAAAACAGAAAATAAACACTCGGGTCAGACAGGGGTCTGGTGTGACTAAACGGTTAAAGTTGCTTAATTTTAGAAAATCCTTTGAAAAGAAAGGTATTACGTAAGACTTTCCACACATAAACATGGAAAAAAATTTACCTTACGCTAACCAAAACATTTGATAGGAAATCCAGTGATATTATAATAGTGTCTAGGGTTTTCAAGTAAAATACAGAAATAGCTGGAATGCTTACATCTCACGTTCCAACGTAGTTGGGCACAATCAAAACGTACGGCACTTATTGGAGATTGGATTCCATGCAATGGCAGGGCTACTGGGGTACCGCCTGTCACAGTACGTGGCCTAGATCACCGTACCGAGGACAACTCCCGATCCCCTGCAACATAAGGCCGGGACCATTCCTTACTGAATAGTCCCGAACAAGACCACCCCGCAGTTGGCTGCAGATCCAACCGCCCACAAAGCCGAAATAAAAAGGGACATATAGACAGGGGTAAATCTCGTTCTGCTTGGGCATGACCCACTTAACCTTACCGCACCTCCCCTGTTTTAGCCATTCCCGGATGATGAGGCTTGAGGCCGTGATTACCTTTATAGGACACATCTATCTTAGAATGCTCATCGTCCACATGATGATGTTCTGAAAGCATTCAATCCATACAAGTCCGTTCCGGGTTCGAACGAAACCGAAGGCACTATCTCGTTGCACTCATTTTGGAATCACCCTCAGAGTCAACGACCATAGCCCTTGCACTCTGAATCACCATCTCGAACCTGTAAGTACTATTTCCGTCAAACTCATCACGGAATCACCCCCAGAGTTATGCTGACGAATAGTTCTTACACCTCAAGTCTTCACTTGCACTCCACTTGGATTCATGACCTAACGTTTAATTTGGATCGATGTGGTTTTCGGATATCCAAATATGGAAACCCGATCCCGGTTTCACCGAATCCAAACACCATTTTAATGTCCAAGATGTACTTAAGGGTTTAAACAGTAGATATTCAGAATATCACTTAACATAATGGATGATTCATAACACACAGATAGATAATTCACTATTATCAAATCTATCCACACATATCACAAAGCAGCATATATATCATATCTCAGATATATCATATTCATATCATCACATATCAACCAATGGCATTCAATATCATCCAATATCATTAACTCAACCAATGATATTTATCATCCAATCATTGATCATCCATAACAAGGTTTGATCCAAACTTAATTAATTTAATCAATCCTTAATTAAATTAATTCCTTACTTAATCACTTGGATTATCGTCAATCCAGCTTACATATTCATTAATTAATTACAAATTAATTAATAAACATCACTTAATTATCCACTTTAAATTAATCATCCTTGATTAATTATTACTTAATTACTTTAAGTAATTATTCCTTAATTATAATTTTAATTAATCCTCTTGATTAATTACTTTATAATTATACCAAGTAATTATCTCTTAATTACCCTTTTAAATTAATCACACTTGATTAATTATTATTTTAATTATTCTGATAATTATTCCTTAATTATCCTTTAATTAATCACACCTGATTAATCACCTTTTAATTAATCACACTTGATTAATTACTTTTAGTTAAACACATTTGATTAACTACTTTAAATTAAATTTAGTAATTAAAACTTATTTATAGATTAATTGTCCTTTAATTATTAATTAACAATTAATTAATTATTTCATTAATTAATGATTACTTTCATTAATTAAATTTCTTTTTGATTAATTACTTTAAGAAGTAATTAACCACATTATTAAATTCTCTAAATCTTTTTATTAAATAACCATTAATTAAATAATTTAAACCTTTAATTAATTGTATTAATTAATTCTTTAATTAATAACTCAAGTGATTAACCCTTAATCACATCCACTTAATTACTCCCATAAAGTAATTATCCTTTGATTACTTTGATCAATAATTTACTTTACTTAATTACCTCCAGTAATCAATTACTTAATTACTTTACCAAGTAATTACACTTAATTAATCCATAAGTGATTATCTTCAATTAATCACTAATTAATTACTTAATTAATTATTTAATTAATCATTTAAATTTAATTAGATGATTCCTTAATTTCTTATATTATAAAGATTCTTAATTAAGAAAATCATTATCTCAATTAGGTTATTAATATTAACCAATAACACTTTGATTATTAACAAAAACTGAATTATCTTAATTATTTTCACAAATTTATTTACCTTTAATTAAATCAAAATTCTAAATTACTTAAGATAATCTTTATTATAATTGATTACCAAATTGTAAATCATTAAACTTATTTAAATAAAATATACTAGAAATCATTATAATTAAAATAATTTAAACATTCAAATTAACAATTAAAATTTAAATCTTTAAACTTTCCAAAGTTATTAAATAAAATTCAATACAAACTTTATTGTTAAAATTCACTTATCTTATTTTGAAACTTCCATATTTTAATATATATATAAACTTGTTTAAAACTTTAACTTGAAACAAATTTAGTTTTATAAATAAACTAGTTTAACTTTTAATTTTTAATTTTTTTAATAAACATTCCAAAATCAAATTTCCTTTGTATCAAAACTTTTTAAAAACATTGCAGTACAAACTAAATCCTACTTAATATAAGACCCGAGCAACCCACTAAAATTTCTCGCGTCGATCTCGGATAATCAAGCAAAACCCCGAGTTACCCCCAAACCTTATACCTGCTTCGAGAAAAACATCAGAATACACGAAACAAACTTCGAGCCTGAACCTTCTTCTCCTAAAACCAAATACTGATGCACGAAAACCGTGCACATCAATGTGCACTACCTCACCGACCAACGTTGAACTCCTCTCCGGCCTCTACTAAGTCGCAATTGACCACGACAACTACTATCGAATCCCAGAAATCGTCTCTTGATCGAAAATCGAAAATTGACCATCAAACCCATTAGTTCGAAAACAACCATCACCAGAATCGACCATCCACAGCAACTCCAGCTTCAAGAAGACCCACCATCACCACCGTAGCTGCGTCACAACCTCCTAACCCCACGGCAACGCCTACGATCAACACTGGTTGCGCCTCGACGCGGCGAAGTCAAGATGAATAATGTCGACAAAGACAGGATGCAAAACCCTACACGATCGAATTCCGATAACCACGATCCACTAAAAATTACCAAAGTAATTTTCCCATGATCCTTGTCCTCTCCTTGACCTCTATGCTCAACCTTGCCGCTCATCTCGCCGTAGTTCGCCGTGAATTGGCCAATTTGCCCAAAGTAGTCAAACCCTAAATTCACACTAAATACTAACCTAAAAATCGTGATTCAACCATTAAAAATCACGATTTAGCATCACGAACCCAATTATGTAATTCAAACGTAAAATTGAAATAATAAAATTTTGACCCAATTTAAATTTTACTGTAATTAAGAAAAATATGACCTAATCATTCACTTTAAAATCCTATGACTATTTTTAGATGATAGATTACTTGATTACAAACATCTTCTATTTACAAATCAAAGTCCAATTCGAATTTAAAATCAAGTTATTGAATTTATTATAGAATTTGAAACTGTTTTATAAACACACAGTAAATTTTTTAACTATACAGGCTTTTCAATATACTCAATTCAAACATGCAGCCAATTTAAATTCAAATATTTCATTAACATCATGATTTTCAACACAAGATCCAGATGAAATTTAGAATTAAAACTGCTTTTAAAAATTTCATTTACTCACCTTTATTTGCAGAGGACAGAAAATTGTTTACAGGCTCATGAATTTCATTAGCTCTTCCAATTTTCACTTGCATGTTGAAAACAAATCTAGTTGCTGTTGATTACTGAGTTGCTTGTTGATTGTACTTAAAGATCTTGTCTTGATCTTGAATATCCAGCATATTTTAAAGATTTGAATTTCCATATTTCTACAGTTCTATGTTTTCTTTCTTTTATTTTTGACAGTTTCCTTCTTTCTTATTTTTAATCTTTGATTTGCATTCATTTTGTTGAAATGAAGAAAAGGATTTTTGCTGAAGAATAAAACTCTTCTTTTTATTTTACAATTAAATTTTAAATTAAATTTTCAAGAGAGTGACATTTGTCACTATAATGCCTTAGTTAACTTACACATATGCTCTCTTATTTACAAATGTCATTAATATACACCAATTTGTTTACAAGTGTTATAATGTTTAATTAATATTTACAAAAGTTATTCTAATGTTTTATTAATAATTTACAAATATTACTTTCCCTTTTTATAATTTAATGAAGGTAATTATGTAATATTATGTACTTATCTTTTTAATAAACAAGTTTTAGATTTTAATAAATATTCAAAAGCAAATTCATGTGAACATTTATTAACAAATAACTTATGCTTTTGATTCAATTTAATGTTTATATGCTTGAGGTATCTATTTTAATTTAACTCTTCGTATAAAATTTTAAAACAAGCTTATCTAATGTTAAAATTAAAATGAAAGAATATTGAAAACAATTGAAAGTGAACTTCAAATTTAATTCTTATTTAAAACAAAAGCTTAAAATATATATATAAATAAGAAATTAACTTTGTTATTAAAATTTAAATCTCAAATATCATTTTCAAAAGTATTAAATCAAATTAACATTTCAAATTACAAATTATGTATATAATAAAGTTTGAAAACACCTATTAAATTCACATCAATATAATTTTCCCATTTCTAATGTATATACAAATATATATATATATATATATATATATATATACATTTACGTTATAAATAGAAAACATTTTTAATCATTAGTTTTGATAATTACTATATTAAATTTTAAAACACAAACCAAATCATAATATATATATTCATATATATTACAATTTGAGTATATAGCTTTTATTACTTAAAGACTTCCTATTTACAAGATATATCAATATATATATTATAAATAGAAAATATTTTTGATTAGCTTTTGAAAAATAACTCTTACCAATTTAAATTGCTAAAATAAATATTCCTAAATTAAAATATTATTAGCTTTCAAAAGAATTAAACTTGCCAATTTATACTGTTAAGAAAAATATTAATAGATATTATCAAATTATTATTATTAACCTTTAAAAGAATTTTTAACTTGTCAAATTATAATGTAAAATGATCAAATTAATTTAATTATTATCAAAGATTATTAAATTAATATTGCTCAAAATTCCGGGTCGTCAAAATTTAACTCTGTCATATATAGTAGCTAGATGAACTACTATTCTTTTGTTTCCGCTGCTTATTGTTATATTACCCTACGTTTGTGATTTTGTGATTTATTTATTTACTGTATATGCTGAATTTTGCCAAATTTAAATTAATAAATTGATATTTTGAGTAATTCAAGTCCGACATGTATGGATGCGAATGGTTGAAAATATTGGGATGTTACAATACCCTTCATAAGAAGATTATCGTTTCAGTAAATCAAAAACAAATCTTTAGTATTTCTAAAATATTTAAGATGATTTTACCTAATATTCATGGTTTTCTCCTAAATTAAATTTATATCGACTTACTGCACCTTGTGTAAAAGCGATATCTAGCCCAGTACATCGCATGGTTTACATGGTTGATCATACTACCAAAGCATAAGGAATCTGACTCATGTGTTTCCTTTCCTTACCATAGATGGGAATCCTTCTAATGAAATTTTCGTATCGCACTGAAACATTTTCGGGATTGGAATTTCCTATACTAAATCTTCTTGGTACGATGTAAATATACATAGGTTGGGACAACTCCAACATCTTTTTAGATCTTTCTTTATAGATCTTTATACCTAGTATACGGGATGTCCCGCTTAAATATTTCATAGTAAAGTTATTAGACGACCAATCTTTTACTTATTGTAACATTTGTACATCGTTAACAATCAGTAGCTAATCGTCGATGTATAATACTAAAAATGCTGTAGCATCATTTTTCTCTTTCATATATACATATACTTCCTCTATGTTTCGATAGAAACCAAACTATATGATTACCTTATGAAAACATTTGTTCCAACTTCAAGATGTTTTCTTAGGATCGTAAATTGATCTAAAGATTCTGCATATCTTATCATCGCTCCTACTGATTTCAAAATCCTTCGTTTATGACGTTTAAATTGCATCTTATAAATCATTATTTAGGAACATTCTTTTTCCATCCATTTTCCAAATTTCATAGTTGTAATGAGCGTAAATGACAAGTAGTTTCTGAATGGATTTAAACATTGCAACCGACGAAATGGTTTAGCCATAATCTACAATGAAAATATTTCACGACCAACTTGCCTTTTAGGTTTCAACCTTTCCATCTACACTGATCTTTTTCTTAAAGATCCACTAGCTGATGGGTTTTACTCCTTCAGGTACATTTTCTAAAGTCCATACTTTGTTTTTGTACATGGAATCCATATAGGATTTCCTCGCATCAAGCCATATGGAAGAGTCTTTATTCTCCGTATTCTATTAATACATGAGGGGATCGTTGTCATGAATAATACAATCCACATTCTCTCCATCAATAAGAAACTCTCAATATCTCTCTAGAGCTACAAGATTCCTCATTTGACTTCTAACAAGTTGCAAATTTTCTACGAGCATTGCACTGTTTATTTATTCTGTCTCTATGGAAATTTCTTATATCTCATCTAGTCTATCTTAATGTCGTAAATTTCTTATAATAGAAATTCCTTTTTCACAAAGGTGACCTGTCTAGAAATAAAAATCTTTTATGAATCGGGGTTATGTGTTCGATGAATAATTCAATTCCTGATCGCTTCGGATCGTTAGTCAATAGCTCAATCTCTTTGGATCATTGGTAGAATCCGCAGCCTTTTCGAGACGCTAGTTAAATCCGAGATCTCTCCAGATCAGTAATTGAATCCATGGCCGCTCCAAGCTGATGGTTAATTCCCTATCTCTCCGGATCGTTAATTAAATCTTTGGCCACTCTAAGTTGACAATTAAATCCACGGTCTCTCAAGACCATTAACTAGATCTGTGGCCACTCTGGGTCGTTAATTAAATCCATGGACCCTCTGCACCCTTGTTGTGTCCAATCGGCTCGATATCCGACAAAGGGACTCAACAACTAGGCAAGCGCATATGCTCATGCTCCAGCAAGGTGACTTACTTTTCGTAAAAATCCAATTCACTTTCTCTCCCGAAAAGGGAACTTGCACCTCGCACTCCAGTCCCGACTCTCCGATCGGGACTAAACGTGATCAGTATCATACAAGTCCACCCATTTACACTCCCGCATGGAAACTTTCACTCGACACTTTGGCCTTGTCTCTCCAGGTGGGACTTAATGCGATCAATACCATGCAAGTTCATCCACTTGCTTTCTGGCAAGGGAACTTGTACCTTGTGGTCATTGCCCCGTCTCTCCGGTCGAGACTACCATTATCAATATTGGCATCACATTCATGTGGAATTCAATAATTAGGGATCCACCTACTGAATTTGAATTTAAACATGAATAAACATAGATACAAACATCTTGATAACTATCTTACATGGCGTTATAGCATAGCATCCTGCTCGGAGCATGCCTAAAGACCGATCGAGATCCCATACATGAGTAAGTGGCTTGATTGTTATATTGCATTGTTATTAAAAGTGAAAATAGAGTGTAAGAACTGAACCCGATTCCCTGCCATCCCTATCAAGAGATGACTATCCTCAACCTTGATTCAAGGTTGTTTCCATTCACCACATATGATGGTTGCTTCTACTCCATCACCGCAGCTTGGTTTCTCACATATTGTAGTAATTGGTTGTTTTTGAGATGTTCCTTGATCAGATCATGAAAGTGTCTGCAATCATTTGTGGTGTGCCCATCCAGTTCATGGAATAAGCAATACCTTTTGACCTTCTCTTATGGTCAGTGGGATCTCTCCTCTTCTATTGATAGGGGATCTATCCCCTGGTCTCAAGGTAAATTCGCTTTGGGGTTTCATTCAAATCTGTGTAAGAAGAGAATTTCGGTTTCCTTCTTTGTTGTTTTGATCCTTAAAAGCTATCATTCATCTTTCATATTCCTTTATCCATACCAGATCCTACTTCGGACGGTCCTCCGCCTTCCACAACACTAATATCTTCCTTTTCAGCTTAAGCGTCCTCCTGACATATGTATCTTTCAGTCTCATGATGAAATTCGATGAGATCCATCGATGGATCCCACCCCAAAGCAACTTAAAATCTTTTTTACTGGCTACTACTAAACTGCCGCTATTAGAACCGCTGATGGATCCAGTTTATCAACTGTGGCAGCTGCTGCACTGAATCTTATATAAAACTCTAGAGGATCTCTCAGGCCTTCTGCTTCACATTTGATAGTGTCATCGCATTTTTAGGTTGTGAAATATGGACCCGAAGTTGTTTCATGAATTTGTCCACCATATCGGCCTATGTGCTGATGGAACCGTTATCCAGCTGCCTAAACCGTAATATTGCTAAGTCCTTCAAATACAAAGGGAAGCACCATCCTATCACTTCTTCATATGCGCCCAACACCTTTATGTACTGGTTGTACCTTGTCAAATGGACCATTGGAACCATCTGTGCATCATTCATTTCAAACACCGACAGCTTGAAATCAGGCGGATTCCTAGTATACCAGATGTTCGGAGTGAATGGACTCATGTTCAGATCCTCCAGGCTCTGGTTAGGCAGTCCTCCCCTCATTGCTCATCTAAGCATCTTAGAAAGCCTATCATTATCATCTAAAGAGACTCTCAAGCTTGCATTTTCAGGTTGCCTCCCTTTTCCATGAGGGAATTCTGGCACATACCCCTCCGGATGTGCATCCTCGTTCTAATTCACGTTCAAATACTCATCATTATTTCTTCGACTTGTGTCATTTCCACCCAAGCTAGCATTGGCCATGCCTTGGCACTATTGGGGATCAGTATCAATCCATACTTAAGGATAAGTACCAATCCATATGAATCTTTTGGGATTCATTTTGATTTGTTCCACTTGGCTCATAGGTATAGCTCCAGCCTCTGATCTTTGGTTTTAGTTTGCAGCAACTCAAGATGTTCCTATTTATCCTAAATTCCTTGAAGAAACTCTCCATCATCTCCTCCAAGTGGGCTATCATCCTTTCCTGCATTGCTTTCATTATAGTCTCCATCTCATCCTGGTTATGTAGATGGACGGGTGGTTAGATCTTGAGGATGCTTCCTAACTGGCCTCTTCTCGATTTCCTCCAACAGCAGTTTTCCTAGCAGGATGTCTCATCATTTTGAACTCTTTTCATTTCTTAAGTCAGTGAATTCAAGTGTTTCTCTATAAAAGCACCAAAATGTTTAAACCAAAAGTGGCACAAACAACCAAATGAGTATAATAGAGAAAAGAGTGAAGAAACTAAATAAAAACAAAAAAAGAAAGTCGTAAATTTTTTATAGTGATTTAGCTAATCACTGCCTACATCTACTTAGCATTGTTGTTGATTTAGTGGGTCTTTACAAGTACAATTCTTACGAATCGGTAGGGATCCATGGAGGTTACAGGAGAATTGTTGAAAAATTGTAAGGAGGCAAAAAGATCTTCGAAAATGAGCCCTAGCCTCCTATTTATAATTGTATGTTGCCAAAAAATACTCTATCGTGTCCTCAACCATGATCCCTACTGTAACAACCCTGCATTTTGTGATTATTTTTAATTGTATATTTTAATTATTTTAAATTGAATTCATGATTTAAATACTTAATTTTATTTATTAAAATGAATAATATTTGTTATTTTAAAATAAATTTTGATTTCTATATGAATTATAATTTCAAACATGAATAAATAGAATATTTTCCTGAAATCTGAATTTTTGTCAATGTAGTCAAACTTTGACTTTTAATTTAAAATTTTAAAAATTGAAATTTTGAAATTTATTTTTATTTTATGAAAGTAAATAAAATTTTAAGTATACTGTTTTCGTTTCGTTGAAATCTGATTAATATTGTGAAAGTTATGCTTTTTAAACCATTGTATGTAAATTGTTTTATTTAACAAAATTATTTATTTTAATTTATATAAATAATATTTTGTTTGTCATGTCATGTTCTAATTTATGTTTACATGTGTAACATGACATGTTATGGATATATATTTTATTTTAAAACATTTTAAAAGTGTAGTTGAAATTTTCCAATGTTAGTTGTATTTTGTTTACAATTTTAATTCTAGTTTCAGTTAGACAAAATATTTTCTTTATTTATTTTCTATTTTCCTAAAACTATTTATTTATTTTCATTTATACTTTATTTTGTTTCCATTTTTATTTTATTTACTTAATTTATATTTCTTTATATTGGATTAAAAGAATTGGAAATTCAAAGAGACAAAGCTTTTAAAACGTGTGACTTTTCATTATCCTATGCCTCTTCATTGTCTTGACTTTTCATTTTTATTCCTGGTCGTGCATTTCTTATTGTTTATCATGTGAAAAACTTCTCGTTTCCTTCATTCTCACGACTATTTCATTCTAAAAAAAAATTGCAAGCTATGGCTTCCTTCTTCCTTACTTTCTTCTTCATTTCCTTTGATTTTTACCTTGCTCCTCACTAGCTTTGCTCGGCCACCATCCACTGACCACCACCATCATCTCCTCCTCATCATCCACAGCCTACAACCTCCCCTTCCTCTGGCCAGACCAGGCCGTGACCACCAAGTGAGCAAGCAACACAAAAACTTTGCAAAAACTCCAAACAATGCCTAGCCAAGCCATGTATTCCCATCACCTTCATGTTTAGCCTTGGCCACCACCTCTAACACCACCACCACCACTTGCTGCCATGACCTCTATCCATCACCATCAGCCTCTGACCTGACCTATAATGGCATGGCCGAGCCCAAATGCTGGCATAGGCCGAGCCTATGTTGCACCAAAATCTTCCATCCCTTGACCCCTTGCATAATTTTGCCTCTCCATGCATTTGCCTTCCATTTTCTTGTCCATAGCCATGTCTCATGACTCATAGTCGAGCACACATGACCTAGTCCAAGCCTAGGTGTGGTTAGATCAAGCCCGTTTGCATTTTGGCCAAGCTTATTTTTGTCTTGTACAAGTCTTTTGCTCCTAAGGTTTGGCTATCTCTCTTGTTTTGCAATTGTTTTGCAAACAAAAGTTGTTAACTTTATTTGTATATCAATATTTATATTTATGCTTATGCATGTTATATTTTGTTTTGTTTACAAGGCTCTCCATCCATTCAAATATAACCTTGCTTGTCGTGCTTTTGAAATCGTTCTTGAGTGTTGTTTTGGGTCTCTAGCTTTGATAAAGGTGAGTCCTTCTCACTCTGACATTATTACTTATGAAATGGTAAATGGATGATAAGTGATTAGTAATTAAAATGTTTATGCAAGTTAATGATGATTATATGATATATTACTTCGTGTTATTACCATGTTATCTTTGTTAATTATTACCTGACATATGATATATGGCAGTATACTGTGACGTTGGCATGTTAGAATATTTGTTTGTATTATTTATGTATATACTCACACTGCAAGTTTCCTGTTAGAACAGAATCACTATGGGTTGAAATGATACATACCCGAGCGGACATTAGAATAGGAAAAATCATTATGAGATGAAATGATAGGCTAAAGTGATTTTTATTGTATTTTATTTGACTTGGGATTGCGGGTTTGAAATGATAGAACCCTGGTTATTCTTTGTAAATTGCGGATTGAAATGATACATATCCATATCACTTGACCTAGGATAGAAAATTATATATAGACCCCATGGTACATTTTAATTTTTTTATTTAAATATGTATTTTAAAGTATGAAATTATGATTTAAATATTTTTCTTATATTTTAAAAAGGTTAAATATCTGAATTAAATTTAAGTATGTAAATTTGAAGTGAATGTGATTTTTGACTTTAAATTTTATTTTTAAAAATGTAAGTAAATAACGGAAATTAAATTTAAAGTTTTGAAAAGATATTTGAAGTAAAATGTCAAAGTTTAGTTAAATTAACAAGTTAAGAAACAGTGAAATTTTGACTTAACAAATGAATTGAGTTTTAAATTGGATATTTAATTACAAAATTTTGTTGTGATAAATCATATGTT
Source organism: Allium cepa (assembly GCA_030765085.1). Taxonomy (NCBI): domain Eukaryota; kingdom Viridiplantae; phylum Streptophyta; class Magnoliopsida; order Asparagales; family Amaryllidaceae; genus Allium; species Allium cepa. The sequence continues at coordinate 843,681,458 of CM060928.1, read as the reverse complement.
AAATTGATTTAAATGTGAAGTTTTGAAGCCTAAAATATGATTTATAAGTTTAAAATTTGCTAAAATCGAACTTTTATTGTTTCTGAAAAGTTATAATAAAATATGTAATTTTATTGGTAGCATTTTCAAAAATGCTGTGGTTTTACGCTGGCATTTGTTAAGTGCTATCATTTCTGAAATTTAACTAAGTTTTGAAATAACTAACTATCTATCACGACATTTATAAATGTTGTTGTTTCTAAATTGAACTATTTTGGAAATTAAATACCTACTACGGCACTTTATAAATGCTGTCGTTGCTAAAATTTGACAATTTTTTGAAATGTTATAGATTTTAACACTGTTTGAGTTATATTTTAAAGTGATAATGATTTAACTTTTGGAATTGATAAATTGTGAAATTTAAGGAGTTTGAATATATTTTAATATTTAAATTTGAATTTTTAAGGAATTTAAATTGAATTTGAATTTAAATAAAGGTTACTTTGTTATGTGTTTAATGGAATGAAATGAAATGAGATAAATGAATTTTTGAATGGTATTTTGAAATGTGTTTTGTAATGATATTTGGAATAATAATTAAATGACATATTTGATTTTAAATGATATTTAATTTGAATATTTGAATTAAATAATGATAATGAATTGATAAGGGATTTGAAAGGAAACGATTTTAAAATGGTTTTGGTTTCGAAGTATAAACTATTTTGATTTGAATATAGTTTTGAAATAAAAATGGTTTTGGTTTCGAAGTATAAACTATTTTGAAAGGAATATAGTTTGCAAATGAAATGATTTGATTTTGAAGTATGAACTATTTTGAAATGACCAGGGCGTTATAATAACGATTGGTTGTTAAAGAGACCGGGATCGGAAGTTGTCATAATCTCTGCCAACTCTGAAAACCACTTTAACAACCGCGTACGCGGTGGAGATTCCAGAATGAAGTAGGATGGTGGCGACGTCTTTTGAGGTATATACGTGGACCCGACTCCCGTGAGTTGGCATAAGGTGGCTAAAACAGGAGAGATCTCGGGCCAAGGAGTTAGGCCCTCTTATCGGTCACATCCCTTCGATATTATACTCTGACTTTTGGATTGATTCGGTGGCCACTTTTGATTTATGATTTGGGGGTATGGCTCGAGGTGGGCGGTAGTAGCTGCTACGCGTTACCACCAGCTCGTGTGCGTAGTTGATATATCTACCCTGGCTTTGCCTTGTGTGTCGTGTCACCTACCCTATCGCGCCTTGTACGAGTTTGGTTTTCTCACGTAGCCCGTGGAGTATTTAGGGTAGTCTCCCGATCTGGAGATACGCTGATATTGGATGGACTACTGGGACCATTACGTGTTAAGGTGGAAAATGTAAAGCCTTAACACTATTTAAAAGTAAGTTTATTTTACTATAGACATTACTATAATAAAGAATATTACTACATAGTAAATATTTTAACGGATCCTTAAAGGATGGACGATCCCAAGCATCCTTTAAGTTACTGATCATTTTGTTACTGTTCACTTGAGTTGATTTACAGTTCATAAGTATGTATGTCTTGACTCGAGTGTTTTGTGTTTTGCTTTACGCTCGGGTTAGACTGAGTGATTCAGCATTCAAGACTCACCTTCGAAGTTGGAGCTTTACTTGAAGATCCAGCCATCTATTTTGCTTTCAGTATCCAGTGATTCCAGTGATGTATTCTGATTTGTACCTGATGTATCTTGTTACTCTTCTGTTGTACCTTGTACTCTGATGTATCTTATATATATATATATAGTAGCTTCATGAACTACTGTCTCTTTTACTTCCGCTGCATTATTATTCACTTTGTGTCTGTGATTATGTGATTATTTATTTATCATATATGATGAGGTTGCCAAATTTTATTTACAACTCGGTATTTTTAGCAATTCATCCGACATGAGCGGATGTGAGTGGTTCAAAATATCGGGTTGTTATAGCTGGTATCAGAGCTTTGGCTCTAGGCAAACTTACCATATACAGTATATTTATTTACAGAACCACTTTCGTTCGAGTTTGAATCTCTTCCACTTCGATTTGAATTTCCTTTGAATTTTGGAACATTTCCTGCGGTTCCAAAATCCATTCATGTCCCTCACCATTCGTCTTCTTTTGGTTCTGGAGTAACCCATACCTCCACTTCGAATGATCTTTATAATGAATCGGCGGTCTTACCTATCTCAAATTGATTTGTAAAGGGGTGAAACTCCTTTACAACAGTATTGATTCACCAAAGATTTAATATCCTCGGTTTAGATGCTAGTATCTCTTATTATCCTAAATTCTATCTCTTGAGATCGAATGTAGATTTACCCTTGAAAATCAACATCGATCTTATTCTTTAAGTTACGGTTGACCGGTTAGAGTTGCCCGCGATTTATTTAAGCTTATCCATCTCCCTATTTTGTTATTTAATCATCTTGTCTTTTGTTTCCAACTTATCTTCAAAACATTTTTGAATTGTACTCGTAAATCTATATTTAATGTTTTGTTTTTATATTGTGTTGTTTGAGTTATTGATGTTAATTTGGGTTTCCGATCGATTCGTCTGATTAACGCTATCGATAAGGTTTCCAAAACAATCGAATAGAGCAAACTGACAACTGACACAATATGGTTTTTCAAATTTAGTAATGAAATAAATTTTGTAACTGTATTATAAATTTTTTTGGACTTTTTATTGAATTGGTTGTTAAGAAATAATAATTGATTTTATATATCATTATCTCTTGTTTCATATATAAATAATTGAACTATAAAACATGGTTATAAATTTATTTGGAAATTTGAAATGAATTGAAAACAAGAATTTGAGGATTTAATTTCCGATGGTTTCAAACCTTGTGTTTAAATTTTTAAAAGGATATGTTATTTAAAGTATTTTCGAATAGAAATTTCTTTTCAAAGAATTTTAAAGTTTAAAATTAGAGCGCTTCTCTTTGTGGCTGGAAAATAACTTCCGGTGGTGACTGCAGCATCATTGACATTCATTTTCGAGTTTCGAAGTGAAGAGATCGTTCTGTAGTCTTGCTACAGTTTTGTTTTGGAGAATTTTATTGATTTGAATTTCTAAAATAAGACTGCATTTATAACATATGCTGATATATGATTTAAATTTGAATGGATATATATAGTATATGTGCATTTATTTATCTCTAAAAAGTTTGGAATTTATCGAAAATTTAATTCCTAAATTTTATCTTGAAGGATAATTTCAAGTATGATTTCAAGATTTGGATAAATATTCAAGCTTGAAATGATTGAATTAGAAGGTTTTATTTGTATAATGCACAATTTCATTCCAATATAACTTACCTAAATTATATAGAAGTTGAATATGTAATTGGATAATATGAAATATAAAAAGATTTTATAAATAAAATTTGAGTGGTTATTATAAATGTTATACACTTAAATTTTAGTTATAAAAAGATTAACAGAGGTAAATAGAGAAAAAAAAGGTAATGGAATAATTTACAATATAAAATGATGTTAAAGGAACTAAAATAAATTTAAAGCAATTATAATAAGTACAAATATTTTTAACATAGGTGATAAAATATATTGAGAGGAATAAAATTAATTATAATTAGGAATAAAGAAGAATTAAATTTATTGAGTACATTATGAGTATAATAAATGATTTTTTTTTCAAATCCATGATTTTTGAGATTGTTTATTTAAGATAATTGGATGATAAGATAATGAAATTAGAGATGGTTAAGTCTTATTTAACTTATGTAAAATTAATTTCCAATTTAAGTTGAAATTTTCATGATTTCAAATTTATTATCTTATTTTGTTTTTCAAACTATCTTTTGGTTGTCCTTATTTCCCTTATCTTGCTACAGAATGGATAAATTATTGCTTATACCAGTCTGTTTGGAAACCTTTATATAATCTTTGGTACTCATTTTGAATTTGAGCACTGTTGGCCATCCACAGACATCGGTAAAGCAAAAAGGGTGAATCAGATTCTAGAGGATCTTTTTCGTGCTTGTGTTCTTGATTCTGAAGGATCTTGGGAAGATCATCTCCACCTTGTTAAACTTACCTATAACAACAGTTATCAGGTATAATTTTAATTTTCTTGTCATCTTGTCTTAATCTAATTTCATTCCATCTTTTTATGTGTTTTCCCGTACCTCGTTCCTTTTGAGGGACGAAAAGTTTTGAGTGGGGGAGAGTGTAAAAACCCTGTATTTTGTGATTATTTTTAATTGTATATTTTAATTATTTTAAATTGAATTTCCTGATTTAAAAACTTTATTTTATTTATTAAAATGAATAATTTTTGTTATTTTAAAATCAATTTTGATTTGTATGTGAATTATAATTTCAAAAATGAATAAATAGAATATTTTCCCGAAATCTGAATTTTTGTCAATGTAGTCAAATTTTGACTTTTAATTTAAAATTTTGAAATTTATTTTTATTTTGTGAAAGTAAATAAAATTTTAAGTATACTGCTTTTTGTTTCGTTGAAAGCTGATTAATATTGTGAAAGTTATGCTTTTTAAACCATTGTATGTAAATTGTTTTATTTAACAAAATTGTTTATTTTAATTTATAGAAATAATATTTTGTTTGTCATGTCATGTTCTAATTTATGTTTACATGTGTAGGATGACATGTTATGGATATATATTTTATTTTAAAACATTTTAAAAGTGTAGTTGAAAATTTTCAATGTTAGTTGTATTTTGTTTACAATTTTAATTCTAGTTTCAATTAAATAAAGTATTTTCTTTATTTATTTTCTATGTCACTAAAACGTTTATTCATTTTCATTTCTACTTTATTTTGTTTCCATTTTTATTTTATTTACTTAATTTATATTTTTTTATATTGGATTAAAAGAATTGGAAATTCAAAGAGACAAAGCTTTTAAAACGTGTGACTTTTCATTATACTATGCCTTTTCATTGTCTTGACTTTTCATTTTTCTTCCTGGTCATGCATTTCTTATTGTTTATCATGTGAAAAACTTCTTGTTTCCTTCATTCTCATGACCATTTCATTCTTAAAAAAATTGCAAGCTATGGCTTCCTTCTTCCTTACTTTCTTCTTCATTTCCTTTGACTTTTGCCTTGCTCCTCACTAGCTTTGCTCGGCCACCATCCACCTCCACCGACAACCACCATCATCTCCTCCTCATTATCCACGGCCTACAACCTCCCCTTCCTCTGACCAGATCAGGCCGGGACTACCAAGTGAGCAAGCAACACAAAAACTTTGCAAAAACTCCAAACAATGCCTATCCAAGCCATGTATTCCCATCACCTTCATGTTTAACCTTGGCCACCACCTCTAACACCACCACCACTTGCTTCCATGACCTTTAGCCATCACCATCAGCCTCCGACCTAACCTGTAGTGGCATGGCCGAGCCCAAATGTTGGCATAGGACGAGCGTATGTTTCACCAAAACCTTCCATCCCTTGACCCCTTGCATACATGACCTAGTCCGAGCCTAGGTGTGGTTAGATCAAGCCCATTTGCATTTTATCCATGTTATACTTTGTGTTGTTTATAAGGCTCTCCATCCATTCAAATCTAATCGTGCTTGTCGTTCTTTTGAAATCGTTCTTGAGTGTTGTTTTGGGTCTTTAGCTTTGATAAAGGCGAGTCCTTCTCACTCTGACATTATTACTTATGAAATGGTAAATGGATGACAAGTGATTAGTAATTAAGATGTTTATGCAAGTTAATGATGATTATATGTTATATTACTTCATGTTATTACCATGTTAACTTTGTTAATTATCACCTGACATATGATATATGACAGTATATTGTGACATTGACATGTTAGAATATTTGTTTGTGCTGTTTATGTATATACTCACACTGCAAGTTTTCTGTTAGAATAGAATCACTATGGTTTGAAATGATGAATACCTGAACGGACATTAGAAAAGGGAAAATCATCATGAGCTGAAATGGCAGGCTCAAGCGATTTTTATTGTATTTTATTTGACTTGGGATTGCGGGTTTGAAATGATAGAACCCGGGTTATTCTTTTTAAATTGCAAATTGAAATGATACATATTTGTATCACTTGACCTAGGATAGAAAATTATATATAGACCCCGTGGTATATTTAAATTTTTTATATAAATATGTATTTTAAAGTATGAAATTATGATTTAAATATTTTTCTTATATTTTAAGAAAGTTTAATATCTGAATTAAATTTAAGTATGTAAATTTGAAGTGAATGTGATTTTTGAATTTAAATTTTATTTTTAAAAATGTAAGTAAATAATGGAGATTAAAATTAAAGTTTTTAAAAGATATTTGAAGTACAATGTTAAAGTTTTGTTAAATTAATAAGTTAAGAAAACAGTGAAATTTTGACTTAACAAATGAATTGAGTTTTAAATTAGATATTTAATTATAAATTGTTGTTGTGATAAATCATATGTTAAATTGATTTAAATGTGAAGTTTTGAAGCCTAAAAATATGATTTATAAGTTTAAAATTTGCTAAAATTGAAGTTTTATTGTTTCTGAAAAGTAATAATAAAATCTGGAATTTTATTGATAGCATTTCCAAAAATGCTGTGGTTTTACGATCGCATTTGTTAAGTGCTATCATTTCTGAAATTTAACTAAGTTTTGAAATAACTAAATATCTATTATGGCATTTGTAAATGCTGTTGTTTCTGAACTGAACTATTTCGGAAATTAAATACCTACTACAGCACTTTATAAATGTTGTCGTTGCTAAAATTTGACAATGTTTTGAAATGTTATAGATTTTAACACTGTTTGAGTTATATTTTAAAGTGATAATGATTTAACTTTTGGAATTGATAAATTGTGAAATTTATGGAGTTTGAATATATTTAATATTTAAATTTGAATTTTTAAGGAATTTAAATTGAATTTGAAATAATGCTTACTTTGTTATATGTTAAATGGAATGAAATGAGATAAATGGATTTTTGAATGGAATTTTGAATTGTGTTTTGTAATGATATTTGGAATAATAAATGAATGAAATATTTGATTTTAAAATGATATTTAATTTTAATATTTGAATTAAAGAATGATAATGCATCGATAAAGGATTTGAAAGGAAATGGTTTTAAAATAGTTTTGGTTTCGAAGTACAAAATATTTTGATTTGAATATAGTTTTGAAATAAAAATGGTTTTGGTTTCGAAGTATAAACTATTTTGAAAGGAATATAGTTTGAAAATGAAATGATTTGATTTTGAAGTATGAACTATTTTGAAATGACCACGGCGTTATAATAACGAATGGTTGTTAAAGAGACCGGGATGGAAGTTGTCATACTCTCTGCCAACTCCAAAAACCACTTTAACAACCGTGTACGCTGTGGAGATTCCAGAATGAAGTAGGATGGTGGCGACGTCCTTTGAGGTATATACGTAGACCCGACTCCTGTGAGTTGGTATAAGGTGGCTAAAACAGGAGCGATCCCGGGCCAAGGAGGTAGCCCCTCTTATCGGACACATCCCTTCGATATTATACTCTGACTTTTGGATTGATTAGGTGGCCACTTTTGATTTTTGATTTGGGGGTGTGGCTCGAGTTGGGCGGTAGTAGCTGCTACGCATTACCACCAGCCCCTGTGCATAATTGGTATATCTACCCTGGCATTGCCTTGTGTGCCATGTCACCTACCCTATCGCGCCTTGTACGAGTTTGGTTTTCTCCCGTAGCCCGTGGAGTATTTAGGGCAGTCTCCCGATCTGGAGATATGCTGATATTGGATTGACTACTGGGACCATTACGTGTTAAGGTGGAAAATGTAAAGCCTTAACGCTATTTAAAAGTATGTTTATTTTACTACAGACATTATTACAATAGCAGATATTACTACATACTAAATAGTTTAACGGATCCTTAAAGGATGGACGATCCCAAGCATCTTTTAAGTTACTGATGCATTTTGTTACTATTCACTTGAGTTGATTTACAGTTCATAAGTATGTATGTTCTGACTCGAGTGTTTTGTGTTTTGTTTTACGCTCGGGTCAGACTGAGTGATTCAGCATTCAAGACTCACCTTCGGAGTTGGAGATTTGCTTGAAGATCCAGCAATCTATTTTGCTTTCAGTATCCAGTGATTCCAGTGATGTATTCTAATTTGTACCTGATGTATCTTGTTACTCTTCTGTTGTATCTTGTTTGATGTATCTTATATATATAGTAGCTTCATGAACTACTATCTCTTTTACTTCCGCTGCATTATTATTTACTATGTATCTGTGATTATGTGATTATTTATTTACTGTATGATGAGATTGCCAAATTTTATTTACAACATGGTATTTTGAGCAATTCAAGTCCGACATATGCAGATGCGAGTGGTTGAAAATATCGAGTCGTGACACCTACATTCCTGTATAATTAGCCTTGAAGAAACGTGGCCATGTCAGCAAACATCTATGGTTCGATACCAATCCAAGCCTATGGATCGGTACGAATCCATAAGTCGTGTTGTGGTAACTTGTTGTTAGCTTCATAATTTCCATCTTGTTTGCATTATTAGAAGCTTGTTTCTGGAATGATAAGATGGATCGGTGATGGAATGGAGTCGTTAGTTTCAAGTGGTTGAAGGGATCAATAGAGAATTGTATGCGATCAATCTTATCAAGTTTGAAATAGGAAATAATCACCAATTCTTGGAAGTAGAGAGAGTTTAAGGCAAATTGGGTGCAAGTCTATGGATCGGTACTACTTCATAAGGATGGATCGGTACCATTCCCTCACTTGATGGATTTTTTTTGGCATTTGATGTAGTGTGATGTGTGGACCACTTTAGGAGGTTAATTACATATTGGTTACCTTATCTCTTGACTCAGTTTGACATCCAAGTTTAGCAGCTATCATTCTGGATTCCTACTTGTTCGGTTCAATTCATTTGAATATGGCATGGCCAAAAAGCTAGATAACAATTGCTATTGCCAAAGATTGAGCTTTCTTATGATTTCTAGTTTTAACAATGTTTTCGTTCTTCTATAGTGTAAACAATAAGAATATCTCTCCTTTTTATACTCTTATCCCTTTTTCACTTCTCATGGAGTGCTTTGCTAAAAATGGATGTGATGTTGTTCTTCTTCTTCATTCTTATTTTCATTTTAATGGCTTGAGATGGATTTGTTAAACTGTCCATGTGGATGACATTGATAGATCTATGTTGAGAAGTTGATGTTGGTTGGTCGGCATCAGAGAGTCCCTTCCCACCAAAAACACTTTGCAAATCTTGTTAACATTACTGATTTTCCTCTCCCCTTGTCTACAAAAAAGGCACCTATCATCATAATTCATCATTTTTTCTTCGGGCCATAGATAGCAGCAAACAAAATAGGTAATCGATGTGGGCCATACATCCTGTATAGCTTAGGGATTAGGTTGAGATCATTGCAAACAGTTGACCTTATGCTCATGGGGTACCCCTTTAGGGTGTGTCAAAGTCCGTGTCGATCGTGTTCATCTTGGGGAAGTTTGCCCCTAAGTCTAGTCCATCCCTATGCCTTAGTTGGGGCAATTTAATAACTAGGTTGCTTGGTGATTGCAAATGGCTAGAGCCATGTCAATAAGTAGGCATACTTTAAGGATGAGTCCGTCGAAGCTTTAGATTGATCATATCGACCTTGCCAGCTATCTGGCTCGATATGCATAGAGGGGATATAGCTCCTTTACGAATTAGCCATTGATAGAGCCAACCAGCCCTTATAGGCTACTTCACATGGTCACTCATTTATATGCAAAGCGAAGCGAATCTTCAATTATAACACTTCTTTATATGATTCTTGAATGCCCATAGGATGGCTCACATGCAACTCTTTCCCAATAGCTTCAGCCTTCTAACTGGGTTGTACATATTATGCTATGACCAGGGCCTTTCTAAGCTAGACCTAATCTTCATTAGGATAGTGTTTAGGCTTTTAAGACAGACAAAAACCCCCCACAAGGCTACTATTACTACTTATAGAGGTATGACACTCCGACCCTCTTCTATAGCCCTCCGCGTAAGCTGATGGGCTACGAACAACCATCAACCCCACCCTTCAGATGTGAGCCTTCCTAGTTCTATGCATGTTTTACCTTCTACTTGCCTTAACTATACTTGAACTTGTTTCTTATTAACTTCTAACTTATTTTATTGGTGCAAAGAACCCTACTGGATCAAGGATACGCTTGGTTCTTTATGAAGATTACTACCAATGGCTTAAGGAGTCCTATAGCGAGGCAAGGAATTTGGCCATTTAACTGATGAGAGAGAACCTCCATCAGATGGGATTTTTGGGGCACAGCCCGTCTATGTTCATAAAGAAGGAGGCTACTCGCATCCTAAGGAGTATACTGGAGGCACCCACCAGGGTGGTCATGTTAGAGATTCCTCGGGTAAATGTTGTAGATATTATGGACAAAAGGGCCACGAGGACCAATTTGGATCATAATGTGAGATTAAGCCAACAAAGTGATGAGGGTGAGTGGGAAGCTTATGGCCTACTGCTTTTCGAGGATGTTGTGGTTATTGATCTCCATGTCTCATGGTCTTTGATATATCTAGAACGTCTAAGATGCCTAGGAGGGAAAGGTTGGGTAGGTAGTCATATACGCCAGATATGCCAACAAGCTCAGCCTCCGCCTCGACACCCCTCCTTCCCCTAGGTTTTCAAATCAAGTAACACACACTGTACCTCTAGCACATAAACCTGTGATGGGGTATGATTAGCAGTAATGGCAAGGGGTCGCACTACCTACCTTTGGTTAGGCGAGGATGGCATGGATAGTAAAATGCTTGATCCACTTATGAGTCACAAAGTTGTCTTCATTGTATGTCATTTTTTGTGTTTCAAGTTAGCTAACTTTTGTTTTCATTTTGCTTTACAGTGGTTTAACTTAATTTTATGAAATTGGTCGCCTTGGCTGCCACTATGAATGCTTCTCACAAATTCTTCCATCATAATCTCTCGATGCTATGAGCACTCAGCAACAGATGCACCTAACTTCCCAGCCACTTCGAACAGGGGAGCTACGCCTCATGCTTGCATCTTTCCTCGCCCAACACTTCCTCCATAACATTCGTTAGCTTTTCCAGGTGAGATCTATCCCCTTGAGGTGGAAGTAGGGCTAGCCTCAATGCACTTCAGAAGAAGATGGATCGAAGAGGAGCTAGAGAGCTATAACGAGGGACTTTATATATTTTATCTCAAGAGGTTAAGCTATGGGTCTTGTATCGATGACTGATGAGATTAGGGTGATAGGGTCTGCCAGCCTTTTGGTGGCGGAGAGGAAGAATGAGATGAGTCTACTCGAGCTTATTCAGGTGCTGGCAGGGATAGCTTTAGAAGTCCTGGCTTAGATGGGTCAATCGAAATCTGGGTGGTCTACTCATTCCATTGAGGCAGTGCTGAAGTTAAAGTAAGGAAAGCTTTTTTGGTAGGATATTATGAACTTAGTCCCATTTCTTTATTGTTTTTCCATCCCTGTCTTTTATTATAGGCTAGACCACAAGCTCTTTGCCTTTGCACTAATGTACTAAGATTCAAAAAGATCGCCATAGATGAGGCCATGGTCAGTCGATTAGTAGAGGAGAAATTTCGAACATTCAAGTGGCGGGTTATTACTATAGAGGTGGCTAGGAATTCTATGGCCTAGGAGAAGGCCACGGAGGTGGCTAAAAGGGAAATAATTGATGGGGAGATATCTTAGATTAAGGAGAAGTTAGAGGAAAGAAATAAAGAGGTGGCTAAATTGAAGGATTCTCTATTGCAACATTAGTGCTTTGTCACCTATGAGGCTCTTATAGGGGAGAAAACTAAAATGATTAAGGAATGGAATGAAAGACCAATGACTATTTTGAAAATAACCTTCGTAGCTAACTATCACCTCCCCTAGCCATCAAGTTCCTTCCATCGAAGTAGTATGATGAGGTTCGATGAGAAATGGTGATGGAGATGGTGGTCGTAGGCTGAGTTCCACTATAGATCCTTACTTTGGAACAGAGCTCTTCCTTGATCAGTTCCCCTCGTGTCTTGGCCCTAAAAGCTTCACTAGCGGTTAATAAAGAGCTGACCCATGAGGATGGTTGCTACACCATTAGATGTTGAGCGCTGATCGGTTCGCTTGTTTTTTCCATTAGTGTTGTTGGGCAGGCTTGCCCCTGCTTTAGTAATGAAACTATTGTATGTCATGCTGTAACTTAACTGTTTAATATGTTGTTTGTTTCTTCCTACTACGCTTAATTGTTTACTATCATTCTGCTTCTATGTCTGTTTGTTAGACTCTATCATATTATTTTTATGTTGAGTGGTTCAAGGGTTTGTCAAGTCCATCAGGCAAACACATAGATTTTGGCACTTATACAAACTATACGAATAAATATGAAAATAAGATAGAGAAAGGAAATAACAAATGAACAAGTTTTCCTTTACTTTCATCAATTAGCGTGCACACGTGTGAATGGGGTTACAGTGGTGCTCCCTTGGTTGGGCATCGCTACCCCCTTCCCCCACATGGTAGTTTGCTTATCAATGGTGCTTATGGGATTTCATTAGCTAGGCTTTACTATGATGATGCCTCCTCGATTGCTTGAGATGGATAGCACTATATATGATAGAATTAGAATTACTTAATGGGTAATCACACCTTTCTTGACACTAGTTCCTTATCCCACTGTTAGGAGATAAGCAACATCATAGGTGAACAAATCAAGACCACTATTTGATGGTCACGCCATCTGTTCGTCGATGTCTCTAGCACGGAAAGGAGCATTATTTGGATCGCACATCCTCATAAAGCTATATACCACAGATGCATGAGTTAAGACCGGGGTGTGGGTGGTTGCATAATCAATGCATTGGTATCCCTAGCATGGAAGGGAATATTTTTCAGCTCGCACATCCTCTCGAAGCAGTACACCACGAAAGCATGAATTGGGACCACTAACTGGGACGTTCGACAAACAGTGCACCGATGCTTCCGGCATGGACAAGAGCATTGTTTGGCTCGTTTATCCTTATAGGACATACTTAGCATTCCTCGATATGGAAGAGTGGGAGAGTTAAGGGTATGCCCTAGGGCTAATTATCTAATTTGTTATAAATTATTAACTTTGGAATTAAATCTTGTTCGAAATAAAAGTTGTTTGTTTTCTATTTTATACTTTTTATATTATGATATATTAACTAAGTAATTAATTTTAGTATACTAAAATAGAAAATACTTAAATGATATATTATGCGATAATAACCAAGTGGGTTATGAACTCATAGTTATTAGATAGCTATAGATTGCTTTGTTCGAGAGTTTCCCATTGGTTAATAATAACTTAGTCAAACAGGAAATCTCAAGGTGATGATGTTACATTGTTCCCTTGAATTAAGAACACGATGGAACTTCAATGTGAATACTTTACTTTGATTATAGTAAAATCATAGCATGGTGATCCATCTTGCAGCTATAGTTGTGTAAAGCAATAGAAGTGAAGCACTATTCACTAGAGAATTATACTCCCTAGTTGTATGAGATTAGTATCACAATCAACTATAATCAACTCAAAGTCAAAATCTCTGAATAAAGTTGTACAATTAATAATAAATGTTATTATTGAACATTGGACTTTGTTCATGGATTAGACAAGTTGAATAACGATGATACTGGAATATTGACCAAAACCAGATTCCACAAATGCCAAAATGATATAGTATTGATGAAGAGAATGTGTATAAATTATCATTACTAAAAGGTACGGCTTCAGAATGTATGAAATTGGACCAAAAAGACATTTAAGCGATGAATTTGACCAAACTATCATCGAACCAGGTAAGTTATTGTGTGAATTTTAATGGTTGAATTATTCAAAATTAATCACTTACTAAATTCACACCTCTAAGACTCATAATTGTATTTATGAATTCATTGGAAAACCACTTGATTTAATTAGTTATTAAATATTGTAAATTATTTAACTTAATTAATATTTGATAAATATTTATTGTTCTTAATTCATTTGATGTTTAGTTGTTGTTAGTAATTGTTTAAATGCATATATAAAAGTTATATTTTCGCATATTGACATATAATATCAATATTCTTTTAAACGGGGTTTAAATGAGATAATTTCTTGAAAGGTATATTTTGGAAATATTGTGTCATATAATGGCAACATAGGTCGTCCATACAAAGGGGGTTGATTGGCTAGATTGATTGAAAACTAAGGAGGGATTAATTAAGGAAGTTTTAAAAGGTTTCATTTTTCAACTAAATCAACTCCATTAATTTTATATTCTTCATTCAATTTTCTTTATCCTCTTTTCTCCAAGCCATGCTCGTAAATTTCTTGATCATTTTCTAAAAATTTCCAACTCCAAATCAAATCAAAAATCAAATAAAATAAAGAGCTATGTGGTTCATCCATCTCCTGCAAAGATCGGGTATTGATTTTTGTAAATTTTAAGAGGATTCGTGGATTTAGAAGTCATTTATTAGCCTAATCCATAAGATAGAACTCCATTTTCATATTTATATTTAGTCATTTCACTTTATAATAATTGTACATAATATATATCATTAACTCACTATGAGTTATAATTGACATCATAATCTTAATTGTATGATTTGATTTGATTTAACTCATTTATTTAAAACTGGAAATGTTAATAGATATAAAATAATAATGTCATCTATAAATATAATTCAATATATGTATATATATTGATTTTCTAAGTTAATATACTTTAATGGGTTAAATAATATTGATTTGAATCATTTTCGAACAAGAAATACATTAACAACTTGTTCCAAACTTTTTGTATATGTTTCGATTTTAAAATTCCTTTTGATTGTATTTTTAACTTGCATTAATTTTAGGTGAGAAAATTAATTGTTATATGTATTGTTTATGTATATAAAAGCATTTAGAAATATGTGAATCTTATGTTTGTTTTGAAATAATTTAATTTAATATGTAATGAGTGAAATTATTTTTAGCTTCATAATTACACACACATATGTGTATATATAAATATGGTTTTAGTATTAGTACTTGATTCATTAAGGTTATTTTTACATTAATCAAAGGTGATCTAGATTTGAATTTTGAGTAAAACTTACCAAACCAAATTTAGATTGCTAACTTCAAATTTGGATTTTATAATTTCTATTAGTCTATATTAGGTGTTGTTTAATCAATATTTTTTATTAACATTCAAATTTCTTAATATTTCGAAATCAAACATACATGTTACATTAATCAAATTGAACTGAGGCAACTGATTTATACATATAAATGGTAAATATTTACGTGGTATATATAAATCCTAATATCTACACATGTATATATTGAACTTTTTGTTGTTTGGTTCTTATATGCCATGTTAATTATTTATCACATGTCATTTTATATAATGATTAGGTGTTTTACTAGAATGTTTATAAAAGGGGAATTATAATCAATTATTGATATCATTGTTTTATCTCTTTCCTTTTAGATCTTGATGTGATTAGATCCAAATCTAACAATATGTCCATTCCCTTATAAACACATTTCTGAAATATGCATATTTTGATATATTTACACTCATTCATATTTTATACTTAATAAACATATATTTAATACGTAAATCAAAAATTCAAATAATAATGGATTTTTATTAAATTAACTAGATTGGATTGAATAAAACCAATTAGACTTCGCAGACCCACTATGATCCAAATAGGGTATATATTTTTTGAAACCTACCTATTTCACCCAATATAGATCAGGCCAAACCCAACGAAGACATCATTGTATAGCTCATCCTTGCTAGATAGCCTAAGTTGAGTTTTGGCATTCTATGGAACGGAAAAGAACGTTTTATGGCTTGTCCTTGCCGAATAGCCATAGTTGAGTTCGGGCATTTGCTGGCATAAAAGAAAGCGTTGTATGGATAGTTCTTACCGAATAGCATTAGTTGAGTTATTTTTATTTGACTTGAACAATGGTTGCATAGAGATGTCCCTTTTCATTTCAAACATATAGATAAAGGATATTACAAGAAGTTTGGCCTTATACTTATGACTTATGAGGTTTTCTTTCAAATATGATGAACTTGGAGGTGCTCAAGGTTCCAGGTTCATGGCATGTGGGTGTCATCTGAATGTATAAGATGGTAGGCTCCATTGGCTAGCACAACAATAGTAATATATGGACCTTCCCTGTTTGGTCCCAATGCTCCTTCGACCGGGTTTTTTATGCTTGTGAAAACTCGATGCACAATAAGGTCGCCACTGATGAACTGGCAAAGCTTTACTCTTGCATCGTAGTGCTGGCCGCCTTCCTTTTATATGTTCAAGTGTGGAGTTCGATCTCTACTATTCTTTCTTCCAAAGCGTAGAGATCGAGCCTTAGTAGTTTTTCATTTTGTTCGGGGTCGTGGGTAAGGTTTCGATAAGATAGGACATGTACCTCGATAGGAGGTATGGGTCTATAACTATGGGCCAAAGAGTGCCTAGTTAAGGTCCAACTTAGGGTCAGTTTGACCAAAGCATAAGCAAAAGGTCTTCGCCTAGTCTCCCTTAGCGTTGGTGAGGCACTTTTTCGATGTTGAGTTGATGGTCTTATTCACAATCTTTACCCACCCCTTCGCTTATGGATGGATGATAGAGAAGAAACAATTCTCAATTCCGTCTCTTTAACATAATCCTTGAAATAAGCCACTTTTAAACTAAGTACCATTGTTGATGATGATCTTCTTATAAAGTCCAAAGTGGCGGAAAATGTAATTGATTATGAAATTCAGAATCCTAAGTGTCGTGACCCTAGTTATGGGCTCCACCTAGACCTATTTTGTGAAATAGTTAATAACTATGATGCATGATCGTACCCCCTTCACGTTAAGAAGTTTCCTAATCATGTCAATCCCATTTGTATCGAATGACCAATGGGACTTCATAGTAATCAATAGATTTGGGACACCCTAGGATTTTTGGCAAACCACTGGCACCGTCGCACTGCTTGACATAGTTCATGCTATCTTTGATCATGGTTGGTCAGTAGTACCTCTAGCGGGCAGCCTTTTTAGCTAAGCTTTGCCCTCGACATAGTCATAGCAAAAGCCTTCATGTAACTCTTCTAGTATGTGACTGGCTTCTTTGTTTGTAACACTTCGTTGAAGTGGGATAGAGTAACCTTGCTAATATAACTTGCCATCCACGAGCATGTAATAGGGGCCTGGTACAGAACTTTTCAGGCCTCCTTCCCGTCTACAGCCAGTTCACCATTTGCTAAATACACCAAAAGAAAGGTTATTCATGGTTTAAACTTCAGTGATTTCCATGGAGGTTGCTTCTGGCTCAAAACAGGGGTTGTTCTACTGATGATTGCTCATTGCCTTAGCCATTCAATCGACCTTAACATTCTTTTCCCATAGTACTTGTTCGATCTTAAAGTCGGAGATTGTGCTGATGGGCTTCTTTGCGGCTGCAACATATAAGGCCAATATCTAACCTTTAACTTGGAATCCCTTACCAATTTAATTCATAACTAATGAAAAGTCATTGCTCATATGGATATATTCTATCCACAATTCTCTCGCCATCCCGGGATTGGCTAGGTCAACTTCAGATTCTGCCTTACTTTGTGGTTGCCTTGAAATTCAAACGGAAAGCAAAGCATAATCTTTTCCTTCAGGCATGACGTGGACCGTACCAACCGTGTCCTTCTAAATGGATCCTCCATCGACATCTAGTTACCATATTCGTTGATTGGTGGTTACCTCTTTCTCACCTTTGTCCACGGAAGAACATTCCGCTACGAAGTCAACCATGACTTGACCTTTAATGGATGTATAGGGAATGGAATGTGATGTGATGTTGTCCAGGCTCTATGGACCATTTCAAAAGGCGTCGGTTGTATCACAGCTGACCAGTACATACTTTAGTGGCTGGTTAGTGAGAATTTTATAAGGTTGTCTTCCAAATAGGAATGGAGTTTATGGGAAACCATTAGTAGGTAGAAAGCCAGTTTTTCAAGTCTTGAGTATCTCATTTCTAGGCCTGACAACCCTTTACTAGCGTAGTTTATCAAGCAATGCAACTTTTCTTCATCTTGAATCAAGGTTGCGCTAATTGCATTGTCTATTACTACAAGGTACAAATAGAGGTTATCCACGTCCACTGGCTTGGAAAGCACATGGGGTGCTTTTAGGTTTTTCCTTAGCTCTTCAAATTCCTAGGTTCATTTGTCATTCCACGTGAACAACTTACCCTTCTTGATGAGGCCAAAAAAGGGAACACACCTATATGTTACCTTTGATAAGAAGTAGTTGAGCACCGCGATCATTCCTTGTAGGGCCTGTATGTGCTTGATTATACGTGGTACTTGCGTATCTTGGATCGCCTGAATGTCAGAGTTTGGTTCGATCCATTTCACATTGACTATGTAGCTAAGGAATCTTCATGAGGAGGCGGCAAATAAACATTTCTTTGGGTTGAGCAGTATCCACGAAGGATATTAGAAGTTTTGACAAGGTTTTATACATGCCCCCCAATCTTCTCAGACCTTACTAACATATCATTCATGTATACCTCCATGGATATGAAAATTTTCTCTGCAAACATTTTGTTAATCAGCCGTTGATATGTCACACCCGCATTGAAAACCTTAAAGGATTAGAACTATAGCAGTAGAGCCCTACATTCTTGATGAAGGACGCGTGCTCTTGATCTGGGCCATGCATGGAAAAAAAATTATATCCAGAGTGAGCGTCCAAGAATGTGAGAAGCTCATGCCTTGTTTGTGTCAACAAGTTGATCAATGCACTATAATGGAAAACTTTCCTGTAGACAATATTTGTTGAGGTAAGAAAAGTCAATGTATGTCCTCCAAGCCGCACTTGGTTACAGTGTTGGCCACCTATATTGGGTACTTCACCTCATGAATGAAGCCATCGGCATGGAGCTTTTCTGCTTCTTCTTCTAGTCCTATGTATCTTTCCATGTTGAGAGGTCCTCTCTTTTGGAGGATAGGATGAGCTTTAGGGTTGATGTTAAGGGCATGATAAATGATGGATGGGTCTATATCGGTAACGTTGGCTTGTCTCCTGATGAACACGTCCTTAATCTGCCTTATGACCTTATTATCCACACTTTTACTTCCAAGCTCAACTCTTTGCCGATCTATACAACTTTAATGGGTTGTCTTTATTTATCACTATGGCTTCAAATGGGGTTGTTTGACGACCGCAGGGATTCATATCTCCTATATGGGAGTCAAGTAGGTCATCATTATTTTCTTATGTGATTTACTCTAAATCACAATGACCCACCACGCACTCATTGAAATCCTTAGCTGAGACAGATGTTTATGCTTGAAGTTTGGAGCCTTGGCTACCTCTGACTCTAATAGATGAGTCTATGGACATTGAGAGGGAAGGGATGCTGCTCCTGCTTACTAGTAGGGATGGGTCTATTCGTTCCTCTCTGTTATGAGATCCTTTGTTTTATTTGGCTCATAAGAAAAAAATGATCCACACTAATCTTACTGTGTTTTCCGTCAACATGAACGAGAGCGTTGATTGGTTTGTGCGTTCTCTCAAGGGTAGAGGTTGATGTGGTTGCTGCTCATAGGACCATCATGCTATTGGTAGTCTCAGAATGAATGAGAGCATTGCATGGCTCATACATTCTTTTGGGTTGACCATCGGTGAGTGTAGTTGACTCTTGCTACAACATGATAACTCTTATTTCTTTCTTATTGTAATGATATGTTATAGCAATCTTTGGTTGCCTGGTTATTACTGTAGACAACACCATATGCCTCCCTTAAGGAGAATTTATTGTAAGCCATTGGTAAGTCATGATGATGTACAAATATTCCACTGGATGTCTACCTATCAAGAGGTTATAAGAAGTCAGGCAATCGACTAATACAAAATTTACGTGAACTTTGGCCATAAGGGGTTCTTAACTAAAGGTGACTGCATGATGGGTTGATCCCAAAGGATCTACGCCAACACCTCCGAATCCATAGACATGAAATGCACAGGGATGGAGGTTGGAAGTAGGAAGCTTCATCTTGTCAAAAACGTTCTTGAATATTACATTGATGGAGTTACTCGATAAGTGGAAACGCGATGCACCTTTGCACAAGCAGCATTAACTGGTATCATTGCAGGGTCATGATGAGAGCAGCCAACTTCTCTCATGTCTTTTGTGGTAGAAGAGATATATGTTTCTTCATCCATGACCCTAAGAGCCTTTTGTGCGTGGAGCTTGATTGAATGCTCTAGATTGCTTGATGTAAGCTCTCTCCTGTATCAGGTCTATGTGCCTTTGCTACCTCTAGCTATATGTGGGCTACAACAAATTGATGACGTTTTGGTATTGATCACAACTATGTCATTGTCATCCGGTCGCTGTAGTTGGCTATGTGGATTTTTCGGCCATTTCGTTGTTTGAACCGTTTCTTATATTGCACTAATACACCTTCATGGATTAGCCACTCTATCTCATCCTTGAGGTGTTAACACTCAGTAGTGGACTATAAATTGAATTGAATGAATTCCTATTATTTTCTATTACCTTGAAGCTCGTCCTTTTGCTCAGATCAGGAGGAAGCAGGCCTTTGGTATGGTGCATAATCTCTAATAGTAAGTTGGTTGGTTTATATACCACGGTTTGAGAAGGCATAGTTTGTGTACCTACATTTGAAGCATGAACCATCTTTAGAATGCTTCTTGTTGCTCTCCTCTTGACCATTCTTTCTTTGGTGGCATTCCTCTCATAAGCGGTTTATATTGTCCCGCTTGCCCTCCTCATCATTATCGGATAAATCTGCCTCTTCTACTCTCCTAATGTCATTTGTCCTTTGAAAGAAGCTGGTTAAGGATGAGGCGTGCTGCTTCTATAGCTCTTTCCTCTTAGTCAGTACCTCATATCAAGCATAAGGTGACTACCAAGCTATTTTTTAAGTTCCTTCCAAATAGATTGATTCTTTGTCGAAGTGATTCTTGTACGAGTGGAGGGATTCATTTGGACCTCACCGGATATTTACCATCTCACTTGCTGACCTTGGTTCATGAAACAAAGAAGTGAGTTTTGAAGGTGTTTGGGTGTAGAAACTAGCAAGAGGTCGGTCTAGTTAGGTTAGAAGAAAATATGAGGCACTTGTGGAATGACTAAAGAGCTAAACGGCCTGAGTTATGGAGTTAAAAGTAGTGATATAGTCAAATGGATCCGTGCTTTTGTCATATTTTTCAATGGATGATAGGGCATACCTTCGATGTATGTAGGTGCTCAAAATTTCTTTGGAGAAAGGTTCTCCATTCCCATCATCAGGCAAACCCTTCCTATTGTGGTTCCTAATCTGGATCCATAACATTTGTTATCGAAAGGATTCTGTTTCTTCTTAGGGGCCCTCCTTTGCATTCTACGGATAGCGTTGATCCCTTACTGGGGAAGGAATCCACAAATGTCTTACTAAAAATAGTGTACGACGATGCTCATAGAGTAATGGGGAACAATGATAGTGGATCGGCATTGATGACCTTCTATTTTAATCGACTAAAGGTAACATGGATGGATAGGCTCGTCACGCACGGGACTTGGGCTTGGAAATCCCTTTATGGGATCAGGAGTAAACTAATGGCTCCTTGTGCTTGCGGTTCCTAGCACGTCCATCGCCACTTAAACATTCAAAACATAAATCATTCTCCCCATCCACTCCCTAAAGGTGATCAATGCAGAGTGTCTTTCTACGAAGGGAAAGTGTCGAGCGGCCTGAGTTTCTTGGTATACTGTTGGCTCAGGTACAAAAGCATCGTGGACATAATTGTGTTCATATATGGGATTCCCATCTCTATTGTAGGAAGGGATGGCCTCAACAGGATTTTTTAATACGACTCTTTCCTGGGCGTCATGCATTATGGTGAAAGTGTCGGGATTGGTAGGTTGGATGGAAGTTCAGTTCACAATTGCCAGGACTATCGGTTCGTATTTTACTATGTCTTGAACTTTCACCCTTGTCCTTATTAAAACGTTTACCCAAGCTGGGACTGCAATTTGCCCGATGCTAGCCAAGTCATCTACCAAGTTAGCCATACATCATTGCTCGCGCCTAGAATGGGATAAATTATGCTCCTCCTGTAGCACCATTGCTGTTCTGGCTGTTTGAGTCATCAAACCTCATTTTCATTATTCTTTCCCTTGCAATGAATTTTGAGTAGAGTAGTAGGTTTGTAGAGAAGAAAAATGATGAAAGTTGAGATATTTTTACAGATGCCCTCCTTCTGGCGCTAAAATGTTGACTAGAAATTCAGCCAACCTTAGAATTATAATTATGAGTTGATAATAGCTGCTTGCTAATACCGTAGTTAATAAATTAAAAAATAAGGAGGAAAACAAGATGGTAAATTCTAAAACGGGTAATGGAACATAAGAGTTATAGTAGTTTAACCAAGAACGGTCTATGCCTACTAGTGTAGTAATTTGTATTACTTAGATTCTCCACTACAAATGGTTTCTTACAGGAGATAATAATGAGACCAATAAATGAGAGCAATAAAAGAGAACCGAATCTTTGTACAAATGCATTCGATATTGTATTTATAGCAGATAATTTGGTTTGGACAACTGAGATTAATAGGTCAATCCATGGTTTCCTCTCAACCATTAATGATGTAGAATGATGCATAAGCGGGTTAGTTAGAATGTCAATTGGCGTGAGTGGCCTAAACGAAAGATAGTTGGCAAGCCATACCGAAACATACTTTTGTTAGGAAAGGCAGCATGGGGATATAAGGTTGTTGAATAGTTACGTCATCGCCATGTGAATGGTAAAGGACTTGGAGTGATTACTACATTATGCCTCTTTTGTCGGACGAATAGTGCTGTATATGCCAATCTTTTCAGTGGAATAGTTTAGAGACATGGCTTCTTTTCACTGAGGGAACATGCACTTTGGGCATATGCAAATAATTTTGCCTAATTGGATCTTAGTGGGCCATTAAAATCTAATGTTTAATACTAGATCCACTCTAGTGGTTTATAGTAAAATAATATTTTATTGGGATTGTTTCATTCTTCATTAATTTAATCTATTTTAATTAATTACGACATTTGATTAAATATGAATACATCGAGTGTACTCATGTATATATATATGAGGTTTAATTTGCGTATGAAATATATAATGTGAATATAATTGTTTGATGTTTAATTTGAAATATATCTAACAAAAATATTCATAAAATTACTTGGTAGCAAATAGATATAGACGTGTGTTAACCATATGTATATGCATACATATATTGAGATTTATATCTATATATACACATATGTACAATACATACGTATGTATATGATGGTCTCACATACATATTAGGAATATAAATGCCTAAGTATATACATATGTTTCAATGTACTATAATGTATATGATTTTAATACACATATTAATAGTACCATATATATAGTTTAGGAATTTATACGTATGTATATATATATTACATATTGCCTTTTTATTTGTATATAAATAAATACAATTAAAAAAGTAAATATATCCGATTGAATTAGAATAGGATTAGTAACTAAAGAAGAAAGGGAAAGGACGTTAAGGAATTAAATATTACATTTGCAACATCACATAAACTTATAAACCAAAATCAACTTAAAACAATATTATAATTAAATCATTCCAACAATTGTAAATTTCATATTTATGTTCATATTCAAATTCATTGTTTTGTCACGTATGTTCAAAAAAATTAAATGGAGCAAAATTAAGCTTAAGCATCAAACATTTTAAATATAAATATACATATGCACATACAACAACTTTATTGTTTAATTGCAATATAATACACCATGCCATGAAATATTAAATATGTGTGAATGTATACACATATATACATATACATACAAACATACTTACATGTGTGTGTGTTAAGTATGTATATGTGCATAAACAAATTTATTTTCCTGAAACTAACCTTAATTAAAATAACTTTCAATCCAAACTTACACGAAACATTGTGATCCAATTTAAACATATGTATACAAACATATATATATGTATGTATGTATGTATGTATGTATGTATATGTATGTATGTATGCATGTGTCTGTATATATTAAATGTATGCATGTATGTATTGTACTTTTGTAATTGCAACGATTTACAGTTCAAAACAAATCAGAAATTCACAATTAAGTTTCAATTGCTAAATAAAGCCATTTGAAAAGGTATTTGGCAATACAAGTATACACACATAGGATGGTACATATGTAAAATAAGATATAAAAAATTATCAAAATAGGTCCAATCTTTTATAAAACCTGATCTGAAAGTTCTCCCCTGGATTCCTAGAATCAACATCCAATTTTGCAAGAATTTGATGAACCGCAATTTTATTTAATTTGGATACAAGGAAAAAAAAAATTCAGCATGAATGAAGCAAGGAGATGGAGTACATGGATGGAGCAAAGGAAGATGAAGAAAATTCATGTAACAACCCGCAAATCCGTACCCCTTGAGTTAACACTATTCTACCTAAATCAACTCAAGTTGTACAGAAATACGAACCATTTGGGTTAAAGAAGAAGAGGTAGGAGAAGAAAATAGAAAACAACATCAGAATCTAACCATCGCAGTGAAACAAAATATAATAGATAATAAATAATCTTTACTCAAAATCAAATATATTTGTTTATATATTACATCATCAGAGTACATCAATCACAGCTCAACAACAACATCATACAAATGGATACATACAACTCAACACAGCGGAAATATATATATATATACAAGTACGAGAGTACGCCTCGTCATCCAGCTGGTGTCCTGAACTCTACAGCATCATGTCCTGAATTCTATAATACTCGGTCTGACCCGAGCATTACAGTTAAATAACACTGAGTCAGTCTGAAATACCAGCGTGAGAAAATAACACTCAATTGATTATTAAAGTTTCAAAATCCTTTCAAAACAAAAGCATCTCGTAAGACCACGCCACAAATAAACATGTCGGGTTTTTACCTTACGATAGTTAAAACAATATTTATAGAAATCCTCTGATATTATAATAGTGTCTATATACAAATACTTTTAAAATAGCCGAAATTGCTACATTATTAAATTCCAGCTACTAGCCACAGAGTGGGTAATACAAACAAAACTCGTACAAGGCTCGTAGGGAGAATGGATTTCCAACTAATGACTAGGCATTGGGGTACCACCTGTCACGGTACGGGGCCTAGATCACCGTACCGAGGAGTACGCCCGCTCCCCTGCAACACAAGGCCGGGACTACCCCTTACTGGATAATCCCGAGTGAGATCACCCCGCGGTTGGGATCAGCAACCGCCCACTAAGCCGAAATAAAAGGGACATCTAGACTGGAATGACCTCACCCTGCTTGGGTGCTACCCACCTAGCCTTGCTGCATAACCTCTAATTTTCAGTCATTCCCATTTGATGAGGCTTGAGACTAAGCGTTACCTATATAGAACATATCCCTTAGAATACCCACCGTCCACCTGACGATGTTTCGCAAGCATTCATCCATACAAGTCCGTCCCGGGTTCGAACGGAACCGAAGGCACTATTCCTACTACATCCGTTTTGGAAAT
The DNA here is from genome assembly GCA_030765085.1 of Allium cepa. Classification (NCBI taxonomy): domain Eukaryota; kingdom Viridiplantae; phylum Streptophyta; class Magnoliopsida; order Asparagales; family Amaryllidaceae; genus Allium; species Allium cepa. The sequence goes on along the minus strand of CM060928.1, from coordinate 843,655,843 downwards.
ATCCTCAGGATTAGTAGCGACTAGCCCTTGCACTCCACTGCTCCATCTTCGACTCCGAACACGTTTCACGAAACGTACAAACCGGATCGAAGTGGTTTTCGAGAAATAATCTCGATCCCGGTCTCTTCGAAACGATCAACGCATTTGGCCAATATTGATAGTCGATTATTTAACTATCAATGAATATTCACAACATCCATCAAACAATAAATAATTTCCAAATTATTTATTTACCTCGAAAATATCTTCACAAGATATATTTCACTTTTCAAATTCCTTTGAAAACAGTTTTTAAACTATCTGCCTTTCTCAGAACAAATTTCCAAGTAATTCTATTCTCCACTGGAATCACCAAGCACAAATTTTAGATTTTTTTTAAAATAATTTAAAAACACTTTACTGAAATATACTTTAAAACCTTTAAGTTAAAAACTATTTCAAAAATTTGTAAAAATACATACTATATGAATATCTGAAAATAATGTTTACTTCATAAATATAAAACTAGTTTTCACTTTTTAAAACAAAATACTAAGTCACCTTTAAATAATTATTACAATAATAGATTTGAAAAAAAAATTTACTTAAGAATTTTAAACATTCAGAAATACTAAATTTTTCTAAAACATGTTTTTTTTAAAACAGCCTTAAACTTTTATCTTATATTAAAAAATTTACTTAAAACGTACTTGGCTATCCAGAGAAATATACTTCTCTTCACAACCTTTAAAAATAATTCACTATTTATTTTTAAACAAATTTTCTCATTCCTTTAATAAATTCCCACCTTGAATTTATTCTTCCGAATATCCAATTTTTCAACACTTAAATCAATTTCCAAATTGATTTCCAATTTACTTCATTTATTCCAAAATCCTTTAATTTCAGATTTATTCCTTAATTATGATTTAAAATACTTTTAATTGAAATACCAATTTAGATTTCTCAATTTACTTCTTATTCCTTTAGGTAAGTTTAAAACTTTAAGTTTTAAAATAATTCTTTATTCATTTAAATTAATATCACATAAATTTACAATTCATTAATTACTGTTTATGCAAACCCTTTTCTCTTCATACTCGAAGTTATTTATTAGTATTTAACATACTTCTATTTCTTTTCCAATTCATTCTTAATTTATTTAATTATCTAAAATTATTTCGTTTACAACTTTACTTCCTTTATTTTCTTCCCAATACCCAATTTATATATTTTCTTGTAATTCATTATACCCAAATATATCCAGTCAAATCACAACATTCAATATTTCCAGTATATTCATCATAGAATATCAAGTAATCACAACAGTAATTATTAAATAATAAATGTTGAGGGGTCCAGTTGGATCCCTCCAACCTGTTTTCTATGCATCCACAGACGTTAGCACAATATATAATACCAATTTCAAATATAAACTATACTATACAGCACATCCATCAATCCAACCATTCAAACATTGATTTAAATTTAATCATCTAAATTTAAATTTAAATTAACTGAGTGAGATTAACTCACCTTTGATCTTAAAATTAGCAATCTGATCCATCTCGACTCGTTTCTCCATAGTATTAGACCTTGAATAAACATTTATATGGTTATTAATATTTTAGTTGATCGAACAATTAATTCCATAGCTTTAACTAACTAATTATTTAATCTAGAACTGATTTCCTTTAATAAATTAATTAGTTAACAGTTCAATTTTATTTAGCTAGTTTTTAAATAAAAATCTACCAACCTAATTCACATTTGGTATAAGTACTTTTGATAATCTCGAAACAAAAGTTTATACACCTGATTTTAAATAAGAAATAATCATGGTCGATAATGATTCCCTGAAATGTTATAACTTTTTAAATAAGAAATTTTCAGACAAATATTTTCTGAAATAAAATGCTTCATTTTTTTTTACAACTGAATGGTTTAAATTTTACTAGTTAATCTTTATTACTGAAAAGAATGGAAATAGAAACAAGAAACCATACCCTATCACAAAAGCGAGCCGGCCCACCCTCTAGATTGCCATAACTCAAACTCAGATTGAAAGGATACTTAGATGTTAATTCCTGACCCATCTGCTGGAAAGAGTTTACACTCCACAGAGGAACTCGTGCGTGTTCCCCAGCAATAGAGTCTAACAAATTTGTGCATCCTGCTAGCTGTACGTCTATCCCCCATCAGAAAAATCGAAACAACAACATGCTTCACAAAATAACATGAAGCATCTCTATTCGATCCTCGGCTACTACTTCCCTGAATAGCGTCTGCGTCAACAGAGGTGAGGTACTCAAGAAGCTTGCAATCTCTGCAATTGCAAAAGTTGAATTCGAGCAGTTCTTCGGAAATAGGGAAGGGCGTCTGATCTAAATCAACACGGTGAAATCTGAATTGCTCCATCTGCTTCGACGCCAAAGATTTCTTCTTGATTTTGATTTAGAAACTAAAAGGAATGGGCGGCTATCTATTCGACCGTCGTTTTATTTGTTCGGCCATTAATATGATATATATATATATATATCTGAGAAAGAAGGCTTCGGCCATTGCGATTTTGCTTTCTCATGAAAATCGAATAGGAAAGGAAAAATAAAGAAAACAGATCTGAGTATTTCCATGGTAAAGGAAGAAGGGGACGAGATATTTAAAAATTGAATGAGGCATGCTCTGCACGATTTCCTTTCGTGATTATAGGCGCATTTTAACAGAAATTAGGTCGGACAAAGAACCATAGGGCGGCTGATTCGATTGGTGACATTATTTTATATTTAAATTAAAACGATAAATTATTGTCTTTGTGCACTTATCTCGTACGATCACATGACAGCTTCGCTCGATACGAAATTTGAAATCTGGTAATAGTCTAATATTACGGATCCAATGGAGCTGGTTTCGTCGAATTCCGAGACTGTGCCTCGGAAGGCTATTTTCAAATTCAATTTTAAACGATATTAAATTTCAAAACTTAACAAACCATTCTTAAATTTAATTTCAACATTTCTATTCTCTTCGGTAATATCAATATAAATTTTATAAGCCTTCAAGTTATTTTTAACCGGCTTAAAACTTCAGATTCAACATTTAGCTCAACTTCAATTATTTAATTCAATAATTTAATTAACCATTAATTAGTGATATTTGAATTCAAGTTAAAATTATTTTATTGAATATTTCAAATCAATTTAAATATTCCAATTTCAAATGCTTAAAAATTTCGGGTCGTCACATTCCTACCCCTTTAAAAGAATTTCGTCCCCGAAATTACTAATTAGGAAGAATGGTCCAATGCCCGTTACTATTTTCCAAAACCGAACTGTTCAACATCCTATCCATTATCTTTTTATAAAAGACCCACTACCATTTTTACTAATCTTTCCCAACTTTCCCATAGTTTCAAAAAATATTACATACTCAATCATTCAAATTTCAATCTAAACCAAATTTTGAATTATCAAAATTTTCTTAAAATTTTTCTAACTCTCTAAATTTCCGAAAATTTTTGCCAGCGTCTCCTTTGCGCGGCTAGCTCGGTACAACTACAAAACGGCTCTACGGCCTCCCAAATCCAAAAAGAAAACAAAAAGCCAAGTGGCTAGATCCAAAAACCCGATCAAATTCCCTACGGAAAATTAAACACATACCTTTTTGTCGAGCAATTCAAATTTATTATCCGAAATCAAAATCAATTTTCCTTTCCCTTTTCATACCTTCACATTCTGTTTAGCAATAATATCCATTCACAACATTCAAAAACATTTTATTGACTTCTTTCCAAAATTTCAATGTTCATTCCATTTAAGCCTGTACGATGTACCTATATCTTTCGTACGCAATATCAAATCCGATCTCTTACTCGATCACACAATTTCACTTCCGAACTAGTATCATCCACCCGACTTCCTAGTGCGGACTCAGATCTGGTTTGCTAATTAGAAACCGTCATTCTCCTTGCATAGTCATAACTATGATAGAGAATTTCCAGAATCAATCAAAATCCATATCCAGGGTTCGCCGTCGAAAATCGAGCGAAAACTCCTAACTCGGATCGATAAAATTATCTCGAAATTCTGTGTTCGAATCTGGATCAAATAGCTATGCAAATAAAATAATATACGTACATCCTTCGTATAAATTCCAATTGATTATCATTATATCAATTTCCTTTTTATTCACATTTATTTTGATTGTTATTCTCTTATTCACAATTCCCACAATCACAAATATCAGTTTCAACCTTAATTCAATTATTCACTTAGCATACTTTCAATACCAAATTTACTTAAGAATTCATTATTCTCTTCTTAAGTTCAATATAAATATTTTACATACTTCTTACATTTATTTTCACTTTACCATTGAAGTTTATATTCATTACCATTCACTTTGCCCTGACAATTCCATTTAGATTCAATTTCACTTCCACTTTGAATATCGAATTAGTTTCACTTACTAATTAATTTAAATCTCACATTAAATGTTTATTTGCAAACTTTACTTTCTTTAGTCCTTTCAATTTCACTTACTTTACATTCACAGTTAAAATAGATTTCAATATTCATTGTCAAATTCTATTTGCTTAGCTTAAATCATTTGTCGTTAATGAAAATTTTCAAAAAAAATTCAAATTTTTTTTTTAGCTTCCAAAATTTTCGAAATTTTTTGATAGAGTCTCCTTTGTACGGAGGAGCTTTTGCAATTTGACAAAAGATACAAATATATATACATCGACCCACACGGTCGGAAAATAGAAAAACGGTTCATATTTCCTATTTGTATTGCGTAGGCGTACCTTATTTAGCATTTTAAAGCAAGCAGCTATTTATTTAAGCAATTAGTGCAGTCAAAACCAATCAACGGCTTCCAAAAACCTGTACTTACTCAATTTAAACATGTCAGTGTCAAATATACAAAGTTTATCACTCTTTTCACTTTATTTCAATTGCCTAAACACATGCATAACATAAGCAATATGCACCAAACACATAATTTTTATAAGCAATATACCCACAATAATTTCCATAAGCAATTTATATGATTTACATAACTAATTCAATTGCTTTTATTCGCTTCCTTACCAATTTTAGTTGATAACTATGCCAATTAAATCCCGATTCATTATTATATTTAATTTCATCTCATATCCAATTTATTCACAACCCTTCACTTGCATTTCATTTCTAATTCTATAACCCAAACTCATTTGATTAATATTTCAAAGTCATATTCCATTTATTTATACTTGAACGGAATTTATTCACAACTCAAACAATTTTTGTTTCGATTCGTTTTTTTTTCACCTAGCAGCATTCAGAATATATGTGTCGAGCTCTATTTATATTATCCATATTCGATTTGTTAGTATTTCAACTATCCAAGTTCATTTTCTATTTTAATTTGATTCTAATCCAAATCAAACTCCATTTACTAATTTAATTCAGTTAATATACTCATCCGATTTATTTTTAATCCAAACAAGCTCAATTTCAATTTGGCACCCACTTTGAATATTGAATTAGTTTCACTTACTAATTTATTTAAGCCTTAAATAAAAGTTTATTTGCAAACTTTCCTATCTTTAATTTTCTTCGAACAATTACTTCGACTTCGTCTTACTCTACATACACAACTTTAAATCAGATTTCAATATTCATCTTCAATTCTAATTGCTTACTAATTTAAATTGCTTGTCATTCTATTTGATTCTCATCAAATTCCATCTAATTCAATTTGTCCATTCTCATTATCCATTTTAAATTTTAATTCACCTTCTCAATTTATTTCTAAACTTATTCACTAATAACAAGACTAATTCAAATTTTATTAATACAAGGCCATTTCCAATTTATTTCTACTCATTTGAGTTTATTTGCAATTCAAACCATTACTATTATTATCCAATCTTATTTTATCTCGATACATTTTTAATTATATTTAATTTGTTAACACTTCAAGTCAAATTTTAATTAATAACTCAAGTTCTGATTCTACCATTCACTTTTAAAATTACCATCCAATTTTATTAACTCACCATGCAATTTTATTCTCAATTCATTTAATTAATTGCAAGGTCACTTTCAATTATATTTTCTTCATCAACGATTTAAGTCGAAGTTGATTTATTTATTCCAATTCCAATCCTTATCCAATTTATTTCCCATTTGTTAACAACTGGATATCTTTTCAGCCTATTTATTTTACTTCCAACTTTATAAGTCACATTCCATTTATATCATATTTCATTTATTTACAATCAATCTCATTCACATGTTACTTTTTAATTCGGAAATATACCTTTTGTTTAGCCAATATATTTTTATTATTCCATAAACATTTTAAATAAGATTCCAGAGTTTAAACGATTTCCCAAAATTTCAAAATCACCTTTGAAATCAACTATATCCAAAATTCTTCGGCAAATTCAATTATCCCTTTAAATTTCAAAACCAAACCCAATTCGCAAACAATTCCAATTAAAAATATTGAGGTAGCAATTCCTCTCTTGGAAACTCGAAAATGAACACCGATGATGTCGCGATCATCATTGGAATTATTTTCCAGCGACCACAGAGAGTTTAGTGCTTTTATCCCTCTTACAACCTTTCAAATATTTTAAATTTTCAAATCTCACAAGATTTCAAATACAACTCAAAATATTTCCAAAATAATACTATTACTCCAAATCTTTTGGAAACCATTTTCAAACCCAAAGGAATTTAAATTTTTCCCAAAAATTCCAAATTGCAATTCCTTTAAATCTATATTCAAACATTCTCTTGGATTTTATCTCATTTCAATTTATAAATTACATTTAATCTATATTTCAAATTCCATTTGTTAAATAAATTTATTCTTCGATCTTGGGTTATAAGTTTCAATTTCTTATTCTATTTCTACACAATAGTGTTAACAATTTAATATTATCATTCCCTATCAATCAAGCATCCAAATACTATAATACTTTACAAAAATTATATCTTTTATATACAAAAATAATTTGGGTAAAATTATTTCATTTACCCTACTTTAAAACAATACTGTGTCGAATTGTTCTATTCAAGTGTTTAGAAAATCCCTATCAATAACGTTAATTACTCGTATTGACCAGAATCCATAAACTACTCAATAAACCAATCAACACAAGATAAAACCATTTTATATTCACTAACAAATACGCACTCATATCTATTAATACGCTCAAACTCATCCTAGAGTACTATTGACTCTATTTCAGATGAGTAATTTCCCACTAGAGCCAAGGTTATCACCAACCTAAGCTCTGATACCAAGTGTAACGACCTGAAAATTCGTACCCCTTGAGTTAACACTATTCTACCTAAATCAACTCAAGTTGTACAGAAATACGAACCATTTGGGTTAAAGAAGAAGAGGTAGGAGAAGAAAATAGAAAACAACATCAGAATCTAACCATCGCAGCGAAACAAAATATAATAGATAATAAATAATCTTTACTCAAAATCAAATCTGTTTATATATTACATCATTAGAGTACATCAATCACAGCTCAACAACAACATCATACAAATGGATACAAACAACTCAACACAGCGGAAATATATATATATATATATATATATATATATATACAAGTACGAGAGTACGCCACGTCATCCAGCTTGTCTCCTGAGCTCTACAGCATCATGTCCTAAATTCTATAATACTCGGTCTGACCCGAGCATTACAGTTAAATAACACCGAGTCAGTCTGGAATACCAGCGTGAAAAATCACACTCAATTGATTATTAAAGTTTCAAAAATCCTTTGAAAACAAAAGCATCTCGTAAGACCACGCCACAAATAAACATGTCGGGTTTTTACCTTACGATAGCTAAAACAATTTTTATAGAAATCCTCTGATATTATAATAGTGTCTATATACAAATACTTATAAAATAGCCGAAATTGTTACATGATTAAATTCCAGCTACTAGCCACAGAGTGGGTAATACAAACAAAACTCGTACAAGGCTCGTAGGGAGAATGGATTTCCAACTAATGACTAGGCACTGGGGTACCACCTGTCACAGTACGAGGCCTAGATCACCGTACCGAGGAGTACGCCCGCTCCCCTGCAACACAAGGCCGGGACTACTCCTTACTGGATAATCCCGAGTGAGATCACCCCACGGTTGGGATCAGCAACCGCCCACTAAGCCGAAATAAAAGGGACATCTAGACTGGAATGACCTCACCCTGCTTGGATGCTACCCACCTAGCCTTGCTGCATAACCTCTAATTTTCAGTCATTCCCATTTGATGAGGCTTGAGACTAAGCGTTACCTTTATAGAACATATCCCTTAGAATACCCACCGTCCACCTGACGATGTTTCGCAAGCATTCATCCATACAAGTCCGTCCCGGGTTCGAACGGAACCGAAGGCACTATTCCTACTACATCCGTTTTGGAAATATCCTCAGGATTAGTAGCGATTAGCCCTTGCACTCCACTGCTCCATCTTCGACTCCGAACACGTTTCATGAAACGTACAAACCGGATCGAAGTGGTTTTCGAGAAATAATCTCGATCTCGGTCTCTTCGAAACGATCAACGCATTTGGCCAATATTGATAGTCGGTTATTTAACTATCAATGAATATTCACTACATCCATCAAACAATAAATAATTTCCAAATTATTTATTTACCTCGCAAATATCTTCACAAGATATATTTCACTTTTCAAATTCCTTTGAAAACAGTTTTTAAAACTATCTGCCTCTCTCAGAACAAATTTCCAAGTATTTCTATTCTCCACTGGAATCACCAAGCACAAACTTTAGATTTTTTTTAAAATAATTTAAAAACACTTTACTGAAATATACTTTAAAACCTTTAAGTTAAAAACTATTTCAAAAACTTGTTAAAAATACATACTATATGAATATCTGAAATAATGTTTACTTTATAAATATAAAACTAGTTTTCACTTTTTAAAGCAAAATACTAAGTCACCTTTAAATAATTATTACAATAATAGATTTGAAAAAAAAATATTTACTTAAGAATTTTAAACATTCAGAAATACTAAATTTTTCTAAAACATGTTTTTTTTAAAACAACCTTAAACTTTTATCTTATATTTAAAATTTTACTTAAAACGTACTTGGCTATCCAGAGAAATATACTTCTCTTCACAACCTTTAAAAATAAATCACTATTTATTTTTAAACAAATTTTCTCATTCCTTTAATAAATTCCCACCTTGAATTTATTCTTCCGAATATCCAATTTTTCAACACTTAAATCAATTTCCAAATTGGTTTCCAATTTACTTCATTTATTCCAAAATCCTTTAATTTCAGATTTATTCCTTAATTATGATTTAATATACTTTTAATTGAAATACCAATTTAGATTTCTCAATTTACTTCTTATTCCTTTAGATAAATTTAAAACTTTAAGTTTTAAAATAATTCTTTACTCATTTAAATTAATAGCACATAAATTTACAATTCATTAATTACTGTTTATGCAAACCCTTTTCTCTTCATACTCGAAGTTATTTATTAGTATTTAACATACTTCTATTTCTTTTCCAATTCATTCTTAATTTATTTAATTATCTCAAATTATTTCGTTTACAACTTTACTTCCTTTATTTTCTTCCCAATACCCAATTTATATATTTTCTTGTAATTCATTATACCCAAATATATCCAGTCAAATCACAACATTCAATATTTCCAGTGTATTCATCATAGAATATCAAGTAATCACAACAGTAATTATTAAATAATAAATGTTGAGGGGTCCAGTTGGATCCCTCCAACCTGTTTTCTATGCATCCACAGACGTTAGCACAATATATAATACCAATTTCAAATATAAACTATACTGTACAGCACATCCATCAATCCAACCATTCAAACATTGATTTAAATTTAATCATCTAAATTTAAATTTAAATTAACTGAGTGAGATTAACTCACCTTTGATCTTAAAATTAGCAATCTGATCCATCTCGACTCGTTTCTCCATAGTATTAGACCTTGAATAAACATTTATATGGTTATTAATATTTTAGTTGATCGAACAATTAATTCCATAGCTTTAACTAACTAATTATTTAATCTAGAACTGATTTCCTTTAATAAATTAATTAGTTAACAGTTCAATTTTATTTAGCTAGTTTTTAAATAAAAATCTACCAACCTAATTCACATTTGGTATAAGTACTTTTGATAATCTCGAAACAAAAGTTTATACACCTGATTTTAAATAAGAAATAATCATGGTCGATAATGATTCCCTGAAATGTTATAACTTTTTAAATAAGAAATTTTCAGACAAATATTTTCTGAAATAAAATGCTTCATTTTTTTTTACAACTGAATGGTTTAAATTTTACTAGTTAATCTTTATTACTGAAAAGAATGGAAATAGAAACAAGAAACCATACCCTATCACAAAAGCGAGCCGGCCCACCCTCTAGATTGCCATAACTCAAACTCAGATTGAAAGGATACTTAGATGTTAATTCCTGACCCATCTGCTGGAAAGAGTTTACACTCCACAGAGGAACTCGTGCGTGTTCCCCAGCAATAGAGTCTAACAAATTTGTGCATCCTGCTAGCTGTACGTCTATCCCCCATCAGAAAAATCGAAACAACAACATGCTTCACAAAATAACATGAAGCATCTCTATTCGATCCTCGGCTACTACTTCCCTGAATAGCGTCTGCGTCAACAGAGGTGAGGTACTCAAGAAGCTTGCAATCTCTGCAATTGCAAAAGTTGAATTCGAGCAGTTCTTCGGAAATAGGGAAGGGCGTCTGATCTAAATCAACACGGTGAAATCTGAATTGCTCCATCTGCTTCGACGCCAAAGATTTCTTCTTGATTTTGATTTGGAAACTAAAAGGAATGGGCGGCTATCTATTCGACCGTCGTTTTATTTGTTCGGCCATTAATATGATATATATATATATATATATATATCTGAGAAAGAAGGCTTCGGCCATTGCGATTTTGCTTTCTCATGAAAATCGAATAGGAAAGGAAAAATAAAGAAAACAGATCTGAGTATTTCCATGGTAAAGGAAGAAGGGGACGAGATATTTAAAAATTGAATGAGGCATGCTCTGCACGATTTCCTTTCGTGATTATAGGCGCATTTTAACAGAAATTAGGTCGGACAAAGAACCATAGGGCGGCTGATTCGATTGGTGACATTATTTTATATTTAAATTAAAACGATAAATTATTGTCTTTGTGCACTTATCTCGTACGATCACATGACAGCTTCGCTCGATACGAAATTTGAAATCCGGTAATAGTCTAATATTACGGATCCAATGGAGCTGGTTTCGTCGAATTCCGAGACTGTGCCTCGGAAGGCTATTTTCAAATTCAATTTTAAACGATATTAAATTTCAAAACTTAACAAACCATTCTTAAATTTAATTTCAACATTTCTATTCTCTTCAGTAATACCAATATAAATTTTATAAGCCTTCAAGTTATTTTTAACCGGCTTAAAACTTCAGATTCAACATTTAGCTCAACTTCAATTATTTAATTCAATAATTTAATTAACCATTAATTAGTGATATTTGAATTCAAGTTAAAATTATTTTATTGAATATTTCAAATCAATTTAAATATTCCAATTTCAAATGCTTAAAAATTCCGGGTCGTCACAATTCAAAAGAAAGATAAATGAGGGAATAAAAACCTTTCCATTATCTCTTTAAAACTACCTTTTTAATTTTCAATCGGTTTTCAACTAAGCCAAACATTTCCTCTCTCTTTGCAAGGCCGACAATGATTTCCCTTGCATGCATTTTTCTTTCAAAGGCCCATTGAGTAATCATCTCTATTTAAAACATGTGTAGTTAAATATTGATATCACATATTGATACATGCATGTACAACTTTTATATACATGTCCAGATAATTACTAAAAAACACCCAAAACATCAAATAAAATAATGACTAATATTTTGTAAACATTATGTTAATCAATCAATTAATTATTAGCGTTTTATAAACTAATTAAATCATGCGTTTTTTTGGAGAAGTCATAAATGTGATTTTGTGACTCAGAGGTGTGTATTCTGACAGTGGTTAATATTTAAAAAAATTAAAATATTAATGTTCACATGCCCTCTTATCTAGTAGTGTGATAGTTTGGACAAATTCATCGCTTTCAGATCTTTTGAGTAAAATCCAATTTCACATTTTCTTAAGCAGTATCTTTTAGTAATGATTAGTTATACATATTCTCTTCGTTAAAAATATATCATTGTAGGATATATGAAATTTGGTATTGGTCAAAATTTTGATATTATCCACACTCAACTTAGTTAGTTCAAAAACAAAGTCCTTGTTTTAATAATAATATTTATTATTAAATGTACTATTCTAGCCAGAGATTTTGACTTTGAATTGACTGCAACTGACCATGATACTAACCTCAACCGTGGAGGCGAACTATCTATTGAATAGCCTTCTCTTCCAATGCTTCAACTCGGACCTAAGTATAGTCGCTCGGTGGATCGTCATGCCATTATTTGACTATAATCAAAGTGTAGTATCCTATTTGCGATTCCATAGTTTTCTTAAGTCGAGTGAATAGTGTAATATCATCATATTGAGATTCCTATTGACCTAGTGTTTATCAACCAATAAGAAACTCTTAGATGGGTCACTCCATGGTTATTGAATAACTAATAGTTGTAACTCCTTGGTGTGGCCAACAACCATGAGTAATACACTATCCAACATTTGAAGAGCATTACATACTTTGGTCCGAACATATGAAATTATATCTTTTCTCGAAATATCCTGACCAGGAATATCAAAACAAAATATTGTTTTATTTTGTAATTAATTACTTATGATTGCAACTATTTGCACCTACAATCACCAAATATTTTATTTACTGGTTTTCTTTTTATATACTTTAAATTAATTGCTTAATTATATCATAATATAATAAAGTATAGAAGAAAAATAAACACCATTACTATGAACAAGATTAACTATAGAGGTATGTATATGAAACAAATTACATGATTTTTCCTAGGGCATATGACTAACTCTTTCAAGAGGCTTCCCATACCAAGAAAAACTGACATGGGCAGAGACATTGTTGCTGGCAATAGGTGATTAGGGTGGCGATTAGGGCGCCTAAACTAGTAGGAGGGTGAGCTTTCCATGGTGCGGGAAAGGCGTAGGATGGGCCGCTTATTTATTGGGTTGTTTGCATGTCGGAAGTAACAAATACCTAGTGCATGTTGATCGCAAAGTCGGCCCTCGTAGGTTATGTTGTCTTTTGTGAAAATATTATGTCAAACTAGGTAAGATTATGATCTTATGGTTGAATCGGGGAGTCGAGAGGCTAGTAGGCCGACCTACGTCTAATATGAGAAAATTATGTAACACTATGACATAAGAGCTTTGCCAAACACAGTTTTAACCTGTGTAGTTAAAGCGCTCGGCATATTCATTGCGATGAAGGTGCAAAAATTCGTAGCGGGGATACAACGAGGATATAGCGGGATATGGCGGATGACTCTAAATGTAACGACTCGGTTTTTGCCTGCTCGAAAATCGACATCCATACTTCATATCGTATTCGAATGCCATAGATTCGACCGTTCAAATCCGATTCGCCGGAGCTTATAACAACATTAAGTAAATAACACAGCGGAATAAAAGAATAATACATTGATATACAGCTTTGATACAATATCTGATACAACAGATGGTCCAATAGAGATCAATATACATCAGAGATATGATACAATAAAAAGCAGTGGAAAAGAAAATAGATGATATCCAGCAGCGGAACAATATAACTCTAAGATAGTCTTCAAAAGAGAACTGCAACTCCATTTCCAAGAAGCAATCCAGCAATAGCTCGAACTCCCAATAACGATGCACCAAGATAAGCAAGTATAGTCCATATCCAAAGATTGAACTAGCTCCAAATAACCTACTAATTTGACTATCTGAAAAACCCAACTCTAGACTGCCCGTGTAGAAAATAATGAGCATCCAGAGTTTAGGAAAGAAACAATAAACTCCGGATCAGTCGTGGGACTGGTGTGAGCAACAAAACAGTTTATCTTTTAAAACATTCAACAAAAGATTTTCAAAGTCAATTCGTAATGCTTTTTTAAAAATGAGACTACCATAAGGCCTCCCGCACACACACACAATGCAGACGCAGAATCGGAGGAGATTTCTCCTTATGATAGTCAAAGATGCTTGATACGCATTAAAAAGAACATTTGATATTATTACTAGTGCATAGTGTAGGAAAAATTCATTTCGAAAATAAAGATATAAATCTTAGCCAGCATAGACATTTCGAACTATGCCTACTATAGCTACCATCCAAACAGTGGGGCGCCACCATAAGTAGATGGCAGGTAATACAACTAATACCGTATAAGGCTCGTATTTGAAGAATGGATTTTCCAACAAATGGTCAGGCCAAGGAACTTCCCATTGCCACATGGAAACGCCTCTGGAAGGACGCCCCGAGAACCCAACTGGATCTCTGCCAAACAAGGCCGGGAACCCCTTTTCCCAAGGGATATTATAAACCCTCAGATATGCCACCCCCGGTCCTTTGGGACCTTTAAACGAGAGCTCTCTAACCAACATCACACCATAATAATAAGTGTTTCAACATGAGTAAGTATCTGGGCTCCATACCATGATACTACCCTTTTCCAGAAGGAATGGTCATACCCTAGGGACGCTATCCCTGAAAACCTTGCCGCACAATTCCTGTTTCGACCATTACCGGTTTGTGAGGCTCGACGAAGTCTCGTCCACAAAGCCACGCTTTATACAAAGTCATGCTTTGGGTCAACAAATGATCATAGAAATGATCACCAAGATAGACGATCAAACAAATGATCCTATCACAAATGATCAACACAATGATCATTTCACAGCAACACTCAGCATGTCACATTACCAAATTGGGAATATATTGCTGATAACTTCAACTATATAACCTCTGAGCTCGTACGTCTCAGAGAAGGGTGTTAAGCTAAAAGAATAAATTCTCCGCCACCAACAGAAATATATTTGAAAGAAATCGGCTTTATATCTCAATTTGTAATGTCTGACATACAATCCATACAAGTCTGTTCCGGATTTAGAACAGAACCGAAGGCACTTACAAAGAAGTCCTTGCAATCCGGATATTCACAATCCCGATCGGATTTCCCATCACTTAGGGAGTCTCTATACCGGCGCGACTCGGTGCAGAAACAATCGATAGGTCATCCTATCGCTTTCGTAAATACCCGGTCTTCAAATGTTATCCATAAGGTCGAATCACATATTCAGAATGGGTTATACGACCCAAAGGTCCTTTCCCGGCTAACCCAAATAGTGAGCGCAATATTTAAAACATATGGATATGGGATTTCAATTAAGTCACAACTTAATAATTCAAGACTTTCTTCAAATGGCTTAACAAATTACCATTTTCAATCTTTAAACAAAAAGATTCATTTTCACAACCTTTAACGGTTTAAACAATTTTCACATTTTAATCTTTTAAATAAAAGATTCATTCACAGATTTTCCAAAACAATTTTCATTTCAATTTGATTAACTCGTTAAATCTTTAAATCAAAGATTTAACTTATAGCCTTCAAAACAATTTCATTTCTATTTGATTAACTCGTTAAGTCTTTAAATCAAAGATTTAACTTATAGCCTTCAAAACAATTTCATTTCAATTTGATTAACTCGTTAAATCTTTAAATCAAAGATTTAACTTATAGCCTTCAAAACAATTTCAATTCAATTTGATTAACTCGTTAAATCTTTAAATCAAAGATTTAACTTTAGCCTTCAAAACAATTTCATTTCAATTTGATTTAAACAAATCATCAATTTAAATCTGTTAAAAATAAACAGATTTAATTCATAGCTTTCAAAAAGAATTCATTCATAACTTAGGAAAATCATTTCTCTATTCAATCTTGAAATTCCCCTAATTAACTGGAATCTCGGTTCTTATCTAAAAGTGTTTATCATTTGAAAACAACAGTTTTCATTTTGGAAATCTGATTCATTTATACGAGTTGAAATCCTTGGGTTAAATTCAAATTCCCAAAACCATACCTTTAAAATGGTTTAAATTCATACAAACATGTTTATAATATCTTTAACCATAATTTCCAATCATCGAATTCAATTCCAAATATCGAATTCAAATTCAAATTGAATTATTTAAATTGGAGATTTTTTACCGAGTTATTCAAAATAGCTTTTATCTGTGAAAACCTTTTTCAAAAGCTTTACCGTTTAACCCAAATCCATTTTCAAAATCAATTTGAAATTAAAACTTTAATTTCAAAAACATTAAATTTAAATTACATGTGACTTAACCGATTTCCTCGTGAAATCCATATTTGTGTGTGTATGGTGTAGTCCAGGGGTTATACACAGTAGTGCAACATCATTCAATCATGACAGATCAAATACAACAATATATCTGATAAGCGATATAAATTATAATGCTTATCTCCATTCACAGATCACTGATATATTTATATATCACAGATAATAAATTACATCACAGATCACAACACAAATCAGGATAATCATAAAACATCATATAACAGGGATATCAAACAATACAATCATCCGATAGAATCCAAACATCCATAAGTAAGATCAATTAAATTGTCCGATTAATTCAAATTAGATTAATTACTTATGAATTAATTACTAATCCTGGTTAATTAATTGTTAATAAATTATAAACCATTTTTGATTAATTATTCTTTAATCAGTTATTGATTATCCATTAATAATAAATTAATTAACCTTTAATTATAATTCATCAACCTTTAATTATTAACTAACTAATCTTTAATTATTTAATTCACCATTTATTCAACTTGATTAACATTTAAAAGTCTTCTTTTAAATTTGAAAATCAATTCATTATTAAAAACTTTCTAAGTACAATTTAAATTAAAATTATTAATTTAATTATATTTAATTATCTTACCTTTACAAACCTTCTTTTAATAAACCTTGAATCAGATAATACTTAACCAATCATTATTTGCTTAAATAAATATTTAACTTGTTAATACTTAAAGCATTAAGGCAACTGACTCGAGGCACCCTCGTATTTTCTCGAGTATCACTCGACCCTTTTCCCTGTTTCCCCGCGTTCTCCTCCACTCTATCTCCTTCTTCCTCCTTTCCCTGCTTATTCTTTCTTTCTTCTCTCTTTTTTTTAGTTAAGAATAAAATAAAAAAATAAACTGCAGTTATAATCACCCACGCGTACGCCATTGAGAAACCCCGAAGTAATTTCCGACTCGAGCAAACCCCTTCTTTTCTCGAGTAATCACTCGAGATGAACCAAAACCCCAACCTACAGACCCCAACGCCACCGTGCACGTGCACAGTGGTTCGCCACCACTTCGGCGACCAACGTCGTTCCCAGCAAACCACAAAACCACTTCTCGTTCGAAAACACAGCCCAGATCGACGCAATAAACATAGAATCGAAATATGCATGTTCATACGAACAGTGACCCACTCACGACCACGAAAAATTGCCATGTCCCCACGACCTCGTCCACCAGAGACTCTGAATTTTTGGCCATCACCTCGTCGACGTACACTCTTCCTCCCCTCAAGATCGCGATCCACTCGATCGAGTCACGGCAACAAAAATATTTTTTTACAGAGCACCAAAAAAACTGGAACCCAAACCCTATATTTGATTCAACCCCAAAATCCATGCATTGAAAAAAATGTTTAGCATTTTTCCTAGGTTAATATATCTTCAAGCTTGCATCATACGAAATTTCAACGATTTAAATTAATTGAATCAACCAATATTGACAGAAATGCAATTTCCATTCATATTCAAATTGCACCATAAATAAAGAACTGAAAATCATCGTTTTCAATTTAAAAATCCTAACTTTGTATATAGATTCTTGCTAGGTATTTGAATCAGTAATTTAGCATACTTGAATTTAACACAAATTAAATGGTTTCCCTGTAAAACACTTTACAGTGAGTATACCCCATTGACAAGCTTGCAAAAGTTTTAAAATCTTGATTCTATATTCAAACAACATGTTTTGGTTTTAAACATAAGCCTATAAATGATCAAAGAGAATATCTTGTATTTTGAGTGGTACTTGACTCTGTAACTACACTAAATCTACAGATTCAAGTTTAATAGGAAAAATTGCAAACCAAATACATAGGCCATCATAACATTATCAATACATCAAACACACAAATAAACTTAAGACTATAAATTTTGTTTACTCACATTGAATTAATTAACAGAGAGTTTCCTCCTGGATTTAAAATGGACACAGTTTGATGTTTTGCTTTCCAGACTTCCAGCTTTGAATGCTCCAGACTTTAATCTTTGATCAAGTTAGAGCTTGCTATTGTTTTCAGTTGAATTATTGTTTGAGTTTTTAAAGATGGTAAGCTTCAGTTTTCTTTTCTTAGTTTTGATTTCCTGTTTCAGTTATAAACTGAAGCTCTCTTTTTTTCTTCTTTTGGCTATTGCTATTTGTTGATCATATAAAAGAAAGTGTATAGGGTAATGATATGGTTTGTACAAAATAGTATGGCTGAAGTGTTTTAGTTATGGGCTGCATTAAAATTTAACAATTCGAATTGACCCCTGAAATGATGGAAATAAAGGCATGTTCCCCTTGTTCAGCATGTTCTATTTGTATAATATAGGCAGTCTGCTTTTACTTTACATACATTTTTTTATTTTATTTTTATACTAATGTTTTGCTTGTATATGAACATATAAGGTTGTTGTCTTGTATGAATACTTGATTACATTTATTTCTTTTGCTTTAAAATGGTGGCTGCACTCATTATATTTGTTTTGTTTTATATTTGTACTTTATTTTATTACTTTGCTTTGGTTTTGTTTTAAGTGTACATATTTATGTTATTCTATTATGTATGTACAGTTTATATATTTGTTTGTTTGAGTTGAGATGAAAGCTTTAGTTGTTTATGTACTTTACGTTTTATTCTTATCTCTTTTACTTGTTTTTTTTACTTCTATTTTTAGTTTAAATATTTATCATAAATTTTACTTTAAAAATTATTGTTTTACCTTTCTCTATGTACAAATATATTTTATATAACTCAAATTATCATCATTTATAAATTTTTAAATCAATTTATTTATTTATTTTTATACTTGTGTCCAAAGTATATTATTTATTTTTCAAAATCATTTATTTAAAATCCAATATATACATATATATTCACATATATACAAATTTTCAAATCCATATGACTTTACATATTTTCTATTTGAATCGAGGAAACTCGCTTCCATTTATGATCAATTTTACAATTTTAATTCAAAAATTCATTTAAATTCTCAATTTAAAATTAATTAAAATTCGGGATCGTTACACTAAAATAGCATATAAAACTCGTACTTGATGTTTTTACAAATATATAAATGGTAACTAAATGAAAAATTAACTTTCAATTCAATTATAATTAATACAAAAAAAATTAAATAAAAACATGTGCGAATATACTATAAATAAACGTAAAACTGTTACATAACATAATTGAATTTAGTAGAATATTAGAGTATTTTCATTTCTAAAAATTATGAAATTAATTTATTTATTTGAATTTTTATAATGTATAAATGTTATAAAAATTCTATTAAATAAATTGATTTCATAATTTTTATAATGTATAAACAACATTTTTTAATTCATTTCTTTTAAAGAAGACATAGCGGAAATAGCGAAATATAGCAGGAATAACGGGATATAGCAGAAATAGCAGGGCTTAAAGCGAAAAAGGCTACATTTGGGGACATATGGAAAAATCATAGTGGCAGAAATCCGCTGTAAGATATAACAGGATTATAGCGAGGTAATTGTTGAATATGCTAGTATATGATTTTTATTTGATAATAATAAACATATATATATATATATATATATATTCATTTGAATGTATTTGTTAATGTACTATTTTATTTTCACATAATTAAATAAATATTTGCTGAATAAAATAAATAACACAGAAATTAAAATTCAAACAGAGATTTTATTCAAATAAAAAATTTATTACAATTTTGAATAGTACAAATTTGAGCTCTCACTATATGTACACAATTTCAAATTACAATACAATTTTTCACTATACAATTATCATTTACACCAACACCTTACTACATATCACTCATTCACTCATAGTTGTTCTTCAACTGTATTCTAATTTGAATCCAGCATCTGAGTTTTCTGCAAACTAAACACTGACACAGTAAAACTAAAAAGAAATATTTTTTGCAGTGTACATTAAAATGCATTTTTGAAAATATTATTTGCCTCAGTTATTTGGTTTGTTCGTCATCATATTTATTTTTGAATTCATCTATTGTGTTATGCATAGTGTATCACTGTATATGCTACAAGGTCGTGCACACCGTTATACACTTGACAAAACTACAGGGACATGTGAGCGCAAGGTCAAACCCAAGCCATAAGCTAGATTCAACACACGTGCAAGTTCAATAAAATGGTCAGGAGCATCCCAGACATTGATGTACACATGAAGACAATTTCCAAAATCACAATGAATCGGTACATAAAGAGGTAGCTACAGTAACAAGCCCACATGCCCAACTCAAATCAAGCATGGCGAATGCAACAATTCTACAAGGCACGGTACAAAGCAACATGTAGCTTCATGAATCCGACATACTCACATGACTTGAAACTTAAGTCATTGCACATCAACTCAATGCAAACAAAGCAATATCAAGATAACAGTGGTGCACAGACATACATACATACATATGTATATAGTTCAGAACTGCTCCAGGCTAACAAGCACATTTGAACCAAACACAGTGCAAAAGTGATGCACAACACACAAATGGAAGCAGTTCAATATGCAAGTGAAGCCACCATACTACATGAAGTCTAATAATGATCAAGGCAATAGATTCAAAGCCATATGAAGACCAAAGTGTAGAGAAGTTCAAAAATCAAGTATGAACACAGTTGTGCCTAGACAATTGATTGCAAAACCAGACTGCAAATATCAAAGTGAAGAATGAATGCAACAAAACTAAAATCAACATCATCTAAAAGGACAACAAGACTACTACTCACACAACCAGATAAGCTCAAAGGCAAGTCCAGTTACAACATTAACTGGCTCGAAGATCAGACTCAAGATAATCATAACCAAAGGCAACAACAGATCAACAACACATACACACATGCACATATATGTACGTATGTACATATATGGTGATATAGCGAGTTCATACACAACAAGTGAAAACAATCATCACAAAAATATGTAGTGGAAAACAGACTAGACTTAAACTCAAGCAACAATAAATATAGAAATGAAATGATAATGAAGTAGTTCAACATAGATGAATCAACTACAGGTGAAACCTAACAAAAGCAAGGCCAAATGAAGACAACATAAGTGCAGACCCATGAAGACTGCAATAAAATGATGTATATATGAAGTTCCAAATCAACAACTGTCCAATGTGCTTAAATGTACACAGTGAAGTCATGAAACATCTTCAACCAGATACATTGAATAAGATGATCTGCCTCGAAGTAACAACTCAGTGCAAACACATATGGAATAACACAAGAACAAACAAATGCGTTCAGAATTAAAGTAACTGGACAGACCATCAACCACAATGCAGCCAATGATAGTTTCAAAAAGACTACAAAAATGAATTGATTAGAAGCATATATATATAATACACATGTACACATATACATATATATATATATATAACCAGGACCAGTGAACAGTAAAGTGAAACAAGAGTAGACCCAAATCAACCACGAAGTACAAATGGTTCTGATATAAGGAAATGGATATGAAACTCGAAGTCTGAAAATAGTACAAGAAAATCTAGACAACATGTATATATATGTGCAACAAAGTAAATATTCAAACATTTGTTTTCATCAAACAACAATTGAAGAAGGAAATGGGTCAGGCAAAAAGAGGCACACAAAGACCACATAAACATATATACATATATGCATACATATATGTATATACATATATGTATATGAGTTCAAAACTAAAATCACATGTTCAACCAAGTGGATCGAAATCTCATTTACAAGGCAGTGAATGAATTAACACAACTGCATAAACATCAACACAACAGTATGCAAGCGAGGCTACAACAGTACAGTTCAAATGAAATAGCTACTATAGTTCATCAGTTTAGAATCAACTATTGTTTATAGTTTTAACAAAGTCAAGATCGAAATCAATCAGAGTCTATCAATTCGATTTTTTCCCAATAAGTCAAAATATTATTTCAGATTCAAATTTTGTCAGAAGATAACTAGCAGTGACACAAAATTGAACAAGTCCAAGCTCAAAATATTGTCACAAATTTAAAGTGGCTGAAGTCAATTTGTAGTTACAAAAATCAACGTAGCCATGTTTCAAACAAAGTCAATGTCAAGCCAAAATCAAAGCCGTGGTGACCAAGAAAAAAAATCAAACAAGCAAAAATCAAAGCCATGGTGACCAAGCAAGCATATTAGAAAAATAAATGAATTTGAACTAGTCTAATCAAATCGTATGCACATAAGCAAAATCGAACGTCAGAAAAAATTATCAAACGAATTCATTGAACGAAAATTTAGGGAATCAAACCCGATAAATACCTAATCATCATCGGCAAATCAAAATCAATCAATTTCAAGCATATCAAACGAGAATAAATCATGGAAATCACATATCAGTAACATTCAATTCGAACACGATCGAGAAGCAACCGTTTGCAAATCAAAGAGATGATCGATCGACAAAGCAATTAACGTAAGAATATCAATTCAATCGATCAACAATCGATAGGCTACTTGAATTCCAGAAGCCCTAATTTATTTTAAAAGAGGAACGCGGCAGCTATTTTCATAGAGCAAAACGGACCAAAGAAATAAAATAAGAAAAGGGGAAGACCGGAGATTAACAAACATAAAAAGAAAAGGGACTTCCTTTCATTTTTTTTACTGAGCCGAATTATTTCTTTGACTGTTATTTTAAATTAAGATTTCCATATTTATTTAGTTATTTTTATTTTGCGTTTCTCTTTTAAACTTTTGTTATTTTCTAGTTGTGTGATTAGGGGATGAACTACGGTGGTATAATTCGAGAATTCGCAACTCAGTGGCTGAGTTATGATACGGTTTTAAGCATAGAGTTAGGTTAGTCGATAGCGGGTGTCGTGAGTTTACGTGTGCAAGTGTCTGACTACTTGATTTCTAGTAGAAACTTTAGGGGTAGCACGTATGCAGGGTTTTGCCTAAATTGGGTAAATATGTGTTGTTCTATTTCTGCTTTTATTATTCTGCTATTATCTATGCTGCTATTATTCAGCTATATCCGTGTTGCAGTTATTTTATATATTTCCGCATTAAATTTTTATAATTATTAGTATCACCCTATACACCCTCCCTCCTCTAGGGTAAAATCAATCCTACAATAATAGTGGGGCATTAACTGCACATGAGTTAACAATCCGCAATTGTTGTAATTGATCTAGAGGGGTTTAGTAGCGTTATAATAATTGTAACTCATTAAATCATAATAAAAGAAATAAAGTGGATACAGACAAATGATTGTTAAACCATTATAGAAATTCTATGTGTCTTTAATTTTTCTACATTTACTTCTAGCTCTCTAACATATATATCAGTGATTTGTGATCTGAATTAGAGTAGAAACTTAACACATTTAACGAGCAGAGATCCTACTACCTAAAAAACAAGCTCTTGGATCACAGTTCGCTACCCTAGGATTTAATGGATATTTGTTCATGAGTGTTTAGTCATTTTTGATGCAAAACTGAAGCAATCAAATATGAAACACAATTATTTAATAAAGATAGACAATCAAACCAATTTCCACGTATAATAGTGAAAAATAAGGTATTATAATATGGTAAAAACTTTCCCAACAATTACATCTTTGAAATGGAAATCAAAAATTCTTTTTCCAGTGTAACGATTAAAACATCACCAGGGCCAAATGGGTTCAACTCATGTTTTTATAATCATCATCTGGAAAATTAAATATCAAATGGTGGATGTAGTTCAAAATATTTTTGAAACTGGAAACATAATAAATGAAAGTGACCATACTTTTTAGACAATGGTTACGAAATGTAGTAACCCACTTCGATGTTAAATTATTTAACCCATAGATTTTTATACAAGGATATACAAATGATTGAAAAAGTGTTAACTTTAATGATCAAAGTAGTTTTGAAAGAATTGATGTGACAACCTAGAATTTTTAGATATTTGAAACTGGAATATTTAATTTATTTTAAATATTTAAAAGTTAGTTTCTAACTTGAATTTCAAATATTGCTATTTATTTAATAACTTAAATATTGAATTAGATAATTGATTGGGAAAAATGTTGAATCTGGAATTCTAAGCTTGTTAGAAATATTTTAAAGGCTTAGAAAATTCATATTGATCATTCTAAAGGTAATAGAACTTTTAACATTGAATTTGAAGGTGGTTCGTTCAGTTTTAAAATCGATATTTGAAAATAGCTGTCCGAAGCACAGTCTCGGAATTCGACGAAACCAATTCCATTGGATCCATAATATTGTATTATTATCGGATTTCAATTTTCGTAACATTCGGAGTTGTCGTATGAGCATACGGTAGATAGACGCGCTGAAATCTATATCGAAAATTCAATATAATAACTGGGTTCAAAAAGCTATCTTCACCATATGATCGAATTAGGACTCGAAACCTTTTCCAATGTGTTCAGAATAGGGGTTTAACATTATAAACGCTTAGCGGCATACCTCGATAGGAGTTTAGAATTTTAGAGTGTGAATCGAAATGATTTGAATTTAAATAAAATATATTCACACACCATAAACAAATAAAAACATGTTTCCTTCTCAGCTACACGTATTCTCTTGCCTTTCCTGGTTGCGTACAAGTGTTTCTTTTTATTAAAAAAACGATTGAGTATTTTAAAAACAAAATTAAATTTCCCCTTCAAAGCTTAAAAAAAGAATGGTCGTTCTCCTAGTATTAAATCGATCCTTATCAAAATGTATAGGGTACGAAATCGAATTCAAATCTTTCATTCAAAACAAAATTTAAAGCCTTTCCTTTCTTTGGGATTTCAGATTCAATTTGGAAAGAAAATAATCAAGAGAGAGGGGAAAATCGAAATCGTTCTGGAAATAGTTGGTGAGCCGCGTATGCAAGGAGAGGGCATACACGAAAGGAAGCCAAGCACCATCGCGGCAAGGGTTTTGGGTCGCGAGGACTGTGGGAAGGCGCGGTGTCACGTTGGCATGGGGTTTTGGGGACGAGGTCGTAAACAGCAGATCGAGATGAGGTGATGGAGTTGAGGTCACGTCTTCGATGGCGTCGCTATGGAGGCTACTGCTACTGGAGGTCGATATAGTCGGGTCGAAATGAAGGGCATATGAGTTCTAACTAGCCTGGGAGGTATCAGATTTCTATTCTTACTGAATTTTATAAACATATATATTTTGATTAAAAGAAAAACATTTACAGTAAGATATATATATATATATATACACACGTGTGTATATAACTTTGTGTTTGATTTTACAATAAGGTATTTTTGAGTTTATACAAAACAGAAAAGAATTTATGAAAGATAAGATTTAGGAAAATAGAACTTCAAAATGGTAATATAAATTATTTTTACAAGTGTATATCTATAGTTTCAAAGATAAGACTTTGAAAATTTATGAGGATTTTAAAATGTTGAAGAGTATTTAAAAATTGGATTTTGAATCTATATAAGTTATTTTATAAGTATATATTTGTGATTCTAAAAGAGAAATAAGGAATATATATATATATATATATTTACTTACTATTTCATCTTAAAAATAAATATTAAAATGGTTAACTTATTTAATTGCTTATTTAATTTATTTAGTTACTAAAAGTTTTTAAAAAAAAAGGAGATTAGTTTAGAATTTAGTTATTGTTTAAATTAAATCATTAGTTAAAATTAAAACTATTTAAATGGTAATTAATTTGTTCGACCAATTCGAATATTAATAAAACCTTATAATATTTGTTACAAGGTCTGAAACTGTGAAGAAATGGTCAAGATGGGAATGGGTCGCAACAAAAATAAAGGTGAGTTAATCTCACTCATCTGGGTTTTATTTAAATTTTAATAGTTAAATTTAAAATATCTGGTTGAATGATTGGATTGATTGGATGTGGTATATTATATAGTAGTATATAGTATATATTGGAGCGATTGATTTCCTGCATTTTATAGCGGATGAGACCCTATGCACTGCATAATAGCGGATGATATTATTTAATCCCATATACCCGATATTCCACCTCGAAGTGGAATTGGTATTTTATATTGTGCTAATATCTGTGGATGCAGGAAAACAGGTTGGAGGGATCCAACTGGATTCTTCAAAGTAGTGTAATTTATTTTTATAGTCTATGTTTTATTTGATAATCTGTGATAGGTTATTGATTATATTGGAAAATGGAATATTGGATGCTATGAATGGATTGAATAATTTTGGTATTGAGTTATAAAGATATAAAGATTTGATTTTTGAAAGGAAATAAAAGGAGAGAATTTTTAAGAAAAATAATTTTGGAGAATTGGGATAATTAATGAATGAATTGGGGAAAAGATAAAAGTTGATTTTAAATTCAAATAAATAATTCCGGTACGGAAAAGGAGATATATGGATAAATGGGAATAAATGAATTTTAAACTTAAGTGATATTATTTAAGGGAATAAAGAATTTATTTTAAATTCAAGATTTAGAATTTGTTTAGAAAGATAAAGAAAAGATTTGGAAAAGTATGAAATTGGTATCCAGTTTAAATAAGATTTTAGATTATAATAAAGAAATTAAATCTGAAATTTATGGGTTTTGAAATAAATTTGGATAAGTAAAGGAATTTATTTTAACAAAGTAAATTTTGGAAATCAATTTGCAAACTGATTAAGAGTTTGAAATTGTGTTTTTAAAAGGGAAGCTGAGACGATGGAATTCATAAACTGGGTTTATAAAGTGAAATGGATATTAATGGATATTTGGAAGTATAAATTCACGGTAGGAATTCATAAAGGAATATGAATTTGTTTTATAAATAAACAGTGGTTTTTTTAAAAGGTATGGAAATGGGAAGTGTATTTTCCTGGAAAGCCAAGTATATTTTAAAAGGAGACTTTTTTTTATAAGTTAAAGACTTTAAAATTTTGTTTTAAAGAAATATTTTAGAATATTTATTATTTTTAAATGTTTTAAAATTTTAAAGTAAATTTTTTCAAATTTATTTTAATAGTAAGTATTTAAAGGTTAATTGGTATTATGTTTTAAAAAGACAATTATTAATATTTATATTTTTTATTTTAAAAGATAATTTGGTTAAAGTTATATTTAAAAACTTGTATAAAATTTTGTAACTCTTATTTTAAATTTAGTCTGGCTTAATTTTTATTTTAAAAAATCAACTTTATATTTTATAAAGTAGTTTATTTTAAATATTTTTAAAGTATATATTTTCGAATAAGGTGTTTAAGTAGTTTTTAATTTAAATGTTTTAAATTATATTTTAAAACAAAGTGTTTTAAATTATTTTAAAATCTAAAGTATTTGTACTTGGTGATTTCAGTGGAAATAGAAAATATTTGAGAAATTCATTCCATTAGAGGAAGATGGTTTGAAACTGTTTTCAAAGGATTGAATAGTGGAAATATATCTTGCGAAGATATTTTGAGGATTATAAATAATTTGGGAGGAATTATTATGGCTTGATGATTGTTTGTGAATGTTAATTGATAGTTAAATAACCGACTATCAATATTGGCCAAATGCGCTGATCGTTTTGAAGAGACCGAGATCAGGAGTAATTTCTCGAAAACCATTTCGACCTGGTTTGAACGTTTTCGTGAGGAAGACAAGAGCTGGGAGTCGAAGGTGGAGCAGTGCAGTGCAAGGGCTAGTCGCTACTAATCCTGAGGGTGATTCCAAATTGGATGTAGTAGGAGTAGTGCCTTCGGTTCTGCTCGAACCCGGGATGGACTTGTATGGATGAATGCTTTTAGAACATCATCGGGAGGACGATGAGCATTCTAAGTGAAATGTTCTAAAAAGGTAACGCTTAGCCTCGAGCCTCATCAACCGGGAATGACTGAAAATCAGGGGTTATGCAGCAAGGCTAAGTGGGTCGTGCCCATTAGGGTAAGGTCATCCCTGTCTAGATGTCCCTTTTATTACGGCTGTGTGGTGCGGTTGCTAATCCCAACCGTGAGGTGATCTTACTCGGGATTATCCAGTAAGGGGTAGTCCCGGTCTTGTGTTGCAGGGGATCAGGAGGGATCCTCGGTACGGTGATCTAGGCCACGTACTGTGATAGGTGGTACCCCAGTGCCCAGTCATTAGTTGGAAATCCATTCTCCCTACGTGCCTTTACGATTTTTATTTGTATATCCCACTTTGTGGCTAGTATGCTGGAATTTAATCATGTAACAATTTCAGCTATTTGAATATGTATTTGTATATAGACATTATTATAATATTAGAGGATTTTGATAAGAAATATTTTGGCTATCGTAAGGTAAAAACCCGACATGTTTATTTGTGGCGTGGTCTTACGAGATAATTTTTATTTTCAAAGGATTTTGAAAACTTTAATAATCCAATTGAGTGTGTTTTCTCACGCTGGTATTCCAGACTGACTCGGGTGTTATTTAACTATAATGCTCGGGTCAGACCGAGTATTATAGAATACATGATAGGATGCTGGGAAGCTTAGGAGAGGAGCTGGAGCCCGAGACGTATTACCCGTACATGTTTATTTCCACTGCTGTGATTGTTGAATTTCCAGCAAGTTGTGAGGCAGGCTGTTATAACTGCCAGGTTGGTAAATATTGTTTTGTCTGCGTGATACTCTGATGATGTATATTAAACAGATATAGTTTTCTTTTGTGTAAAGATCAGTTATTATCTATTATATTTTATTCCGCTGCTTTGGTAAGATTCTGATATTGTTTCTATTTCTTCTTCTACCTTCTTCTTCTTCTTTAAACCCTAATGGTTCGATTTTTTGGGCGTTGAAAAATCGGGTCGTTACAATCGATTTCACAAAATCAAACTTCTATCCCAGAGAGTTGTGATGTACAATCAATGGTAATGTTTGATGACAATAAACATTTACTAATATTTTTATTGAGTATTTACAGGGATAAAAGCGTATAAAATATTTAATTCAGAAAGAAATAAGTAAAGCACTGATTAAATTGTCAAGCAAAGCCATTCCCTTTTATTATCCAAGTCACCATAATATATTTGTTATTTTATTCATCTCAAATATCTAAAGATACAACAATTTGCTAGTTTTTTCTTCATTCATAAGAACATGCACATATAATATATTCCCAATGACAAATTCAAAGTACATAATATATTTTCATTCAATATTCCATATTTTCCTCTCTCCTTGTATTCCTCCCATTCTTCGATTATTTCTCTCTATAAAGCTTTATATAAACCATATTATAAGATTATTGTTATTGACACTCCAGTTTTGGATATGAAAGGGTGAATGTTTATGAGCACTACACATAAAACTAAATTGATACAAGGGGTACACATCCTATTAATAAAACATAATTTTTTACCTTTTTTGCCTTTGGTTAAAAAATTAAAATCCTAAACACATTCATTTACTCTTTCTCTTTCTCCTACCTTTTTTATAAAGAAATAATAGTGAGTTCATCTCGATCTTCACAATCATATCCAAACTTTGTTGAGAAGGTGATGAAAACATAATTCTTAACTCAATTTATCATGCCTTTTTTTAATTGTGATAAAAACTAGGGTTTACAATTATTATGTTGAATATTTTCTTAAGTAAACATCTAGCTTATCTCTTTCTCATTTGCAATTCCATCAGGAAGTGAGTTTAAATTCTCCATTATTTTGGATTAAAGGTTCATGATAAATAAGGAAAAGTTAGGATAAATAAAAGAAAGGCTAATCGGGTCAATTTTATAATAATTTTAAAAGGGGGCCAGCTGGAGTAGTCCCTCTCATAATAAAAAAACATTTTAAAGGAAAATGCTCTCTCATATTCAAAAGTGGAGTGTGAATAACAATACTATATTAGAACTCATATTTTTAACCATCGGATCCACTTCATAGTATTGTCTCTTCTAACTCAAATCCATAGGCATTCATCAGATCATTACAACCACTTCAAGCTTAATTATATTCTGTAGGATCTAGATTAACCCTAGAGGGGGGTGAATAGGGTTATAGCAAATTTTCTCGATATAAACACAGAAACAAAACGCAGAAAAAAATATGCTGAAAAAGTAAATCACACACAAAATTTACCCAGCTTCGGCAACCCCTGCCTACTGCTGCATTCCCAGATTTCTATTAGAATTAAACAGTATCACGCTTACAAACACTCTACTAGACTCGCAGACCCTTTTGCTCCCGCTCACAAACACTCTACTAGACTCGCAAACATTTGCTCCCGCTCACAAACATTCTACTAGACTCGCAAACACTCTACTAGACTCGCACACCCTGCTCCCGCCTATAGAGTTTCATTTACTCGCAAACTCTGCTCCCGCCTACAATAGAACTTTGATTACTCGCAAACTCTTCTCCCGCCTATAGAGCTTTGATTACTCGCAAACACTGCTCCCGCCTATAGAGCTCTGTAAACTCACACACCCTGCTCACTGAACTAATTCTAACTGGACAATCTGACACTACCTAAACCCTAGGTGGTGATTTACAAAGTTTTGATTCGAAAAGTAAAAACAATTAAACAACAATTAATAGAACTTAAACCCTATTTAAAAAATACTAAAGCCCTTTTAAATAAAACACGGCCGCCCCTTTTATTCTCTAACCCGATTCTTCCTTCTTCTTTGGCCTGTGAAAAAAATGGTCGCCGTTCCTCAACTCAATTAGGGCTTCTGCAAATTTTGTGCTTTTGCTCCTTGCGATTCAAACTAGGGTTGTGCAAATTGAAGTTCACCGCTTGATACAGTTTGATCGTATGCTTCGATGCTTTTTGCTTTGCCCACGGCTCTTCAATTTGGATCGAGTTCGTTTTTTGATTTCGGTATGTAATTTATCCTTTTGCTTTTCTGATTTTGGCTTGCTCGAACTCGATGGATTTGAGATTGCCGATGATGATGATTTATATAGGGTTTGTAACCCTAGATTTGCGTTCGTCTGATTGCTTCAAAATTTCTTGGTTTGCCGTTCGATTATTGTTGGATGTTTGCGATGAATTCTGACTTTTTCAATTTCGTATTTTTCTGATGCTTGATCCCCACGGCTTTGAATTGCCGTGCTCATCACGGTGTTGATTTTTTTTTTTTGACTTTGTGATTTTCGTCTTGAACATCGCAGCACTGTTTTGATTTCGTGAATCATATCCACTCCACGATTCTGCATTACGTCGACCATCACTATTTTCATCCTTGCGAGCTTTATCTCTGGCATTGACATTGACATTGTATCACTGTTCCTTTACTATGTTGTATTATTCACTGATGCACTCGTATCACTGGTATTTGCAGCTTGTAACTGGTCATGTTTGTGCATTTCTTTGTTGGTTTAACCTGTACTTGTGGTTGCCTCTGGTTAATTGCCTGGTGGTCTTGTGGTTGGTCACTGATTCATACATGAACTGTTGCACGTGTGTACTTTGTATTCATATGTGCCTGTCGAGTTCCTGTATTTGCATTCATTTGTGTTTCAGTTGTTTATATGCACTTCATCACTTCAGTATTGTATTGTTTTCACCTCTGGCCTGTTGTAGTTTGATTGTGTGATGTTGTACTTTGGTCTAGTTGTGCACTTGCCCTTGATATTGTAGTCTCTCTGTACTTGTAGTTGTGTAGTTTGCCACTGACTTTGGTTCTTCGCTTGTGCATATTGTATTCATGTATACTGCTGTGTGGTCTTGTGGCAGTTGCTTTGTCTCCATGTATTTCATGTAGTACGAGCATTTGGTTCCTTGTATCTGTTGCACTTGGTCCCTGACCTTTGTTGCCTCTGAGTATAAGCATTTGCACACTGCTGCTATGTTGTAAATGTTTCATTGTATCATTTGAGTTGTAGCAGTCATTTGTCTGTTGTGCTTAGTTCATGTGTATGCTGTACACTAAGCATTTCTTAGTTTGCATATCAACTTGTTGCAGTTAATGGTTGTTGTGCACTTTTGTGCTTGCATTTTGATGCAGTCTTCATTAGCATGCTACTGATTGGTGTTTCATTCCTTGTGATATCCATGTTGCAACTATTTTTGACATGTTAACTGCCCTGTGTTGAATCCAGTTTCAAAAACTCGGGTTTGACCTTGTGCTCGTGTTGTGATATATTGCATGTGAGTTGAACACGGTTTTTCATTTGGGTTTGACCTGTGCTCACCTGTCCCTGTAAATCAATCAAGTGTATATATCGGCGTGCACGGCCTTGTGGCATATACAGTAATACACTGTGTATGTCACAAGTTGTTTGTGTATGATGAATTCAAATATAAATGATGATGAACAACCCAAATAACTGAGGCAAATAATATTTCCAAAATCCATCTTTTATTTTATATTGCAAAAATATTTTATTTTCAATTTTACTGCGTTAGCGAATATTTTTGCAGATTGCTCAGATGCTGGATTCAAACTGGAATGAAGTTGAAGATTAAAATACGAGTGTGAGTGATATGTAGTGAGGTGCTGATGTAAATGTGAAAAAATGTGATGTAATCAAAGTTGTATAGTTATAGTGAGAGCTTGAAATTGTACTATTCAAAATTGTAATAAATATTTATTTGAATAAAATATCTGTTTGAATTCAAATTCTGTGTAATTTATTTTATTCAACAAATATTTATTTAAACTGTGAAAAATAGAATAGTATATTAACAAATACATTTAAACGAATGTATATATGTTTATTATCATCAAACAAAAATCATATAAGCGCAAAGCGCATATTCAACATATTCCTCACATTAGCTATTGGATTATCAAAAGCTATAACAATGTAGATACACACCAAATAGTAGCCGCTAATGCACAATTTCGTTATCTCCAGTCTTTATAACAACAACAATTAAGAAACTGAATTCAAAACCTAGCACAATGCATCGACATCGGAACAAATAGACACGAGCATCTCGAATAGAGGTTGTGATTTGGTGTAAGGTAGTAGCACATCTTTAGATTGAAACTATGGACATAGTATAAAGCACATTAATCACCATCAATTAGTGATGCAATACCTACACATTCGATAGCAAACAATGCAAGTCCAGTATGGTTTTCAAGCTAGAGAAACATTGTTCAGACATGCTAGTATATCAAAAGGTTCGGACGAAGGTAGTAGCATCAATCTTTATCACTGTTGAAACTTCTGCATAAATTTAAATAGTGAAACATGAGTCTCCATCTCGGCATCACATTAACTCATATCTCTCAGCATGTAAATCATCATGTAAATGTTGTTATATAGTTTAAAGTGACATTAATTCGAAAGGCAAATCAGCGACATGCAAATATCCAGAATGATTTTTTAAAATTAAAAATTATGTTATCTTGGTTTGAGTAGAGGTAAGGTTACTAAGCATAGGATAAAATATTTATGTTATTAGAGATTGCAAGTTTATAAGTGTTGTAAGGGGTCAAATATTTAACTCTAGTAGTAACCTTATGGGTACTAATAGGTACTAACATGTTAGGGTCCAAAGGTGGATATACCCATGTGTTCTTTACTTTTCAAATTTAAGTCTCCGTACTTTATTTTATCTGTTTATCTATGAAATTTTTAAATACCATATTCACCTTCCCCTATGATATATTACATGATCTTATATGTGATATCAGTTGTCTGGAGAAACCTTTAAATATGTCTGGTTTTGGTAATGCTTTTTCGAGGGTCAGTCCATAGCTAGGCGACCTTTGTTTAATGGGAACAATTATGCATATTGGAAAGTTAGAGAGAAAATTTGTTTAATATCAAATTTATTAATATTAACCAACTTCGAGGTATATAATATAGTTAAAACTAGTTACACTACCTATAATGACTGAAAATGAACAAGAGTCGCCTACACCTGTAGATAGGTGGGATGCAAATGATAGAAAACTTTATGCTTTAAATGTTAAAGCTATGAATTCTCTCACAAGTGTTCTTGATAAAACTGAATTTAAACAATCTCCTCATTCTTAGACATCCAGGAAATATGGCATATACTCGAAGTGACCTACAAAGAAACTTTACAGGCTAAAGAATCATATTTATCCATGCTTAGTGATGAATTTGAAAATTTCATTATGGTAAAGGATGAAAACATAAAAGAAATATATGGATGCTTTTCAGCCTTGGTTTACAATTTTAGAGCTTTGAGAAAAGGCTATTCTATAGTAGAGATGATTTGTAAATTTTGATCATACTTCCTAGGAATTTTAAGGCAAAGATGATAATTGTACATGAATCAAAAGATTTTAACAAGCAAAATATAGTGAATTTGATATGAAACCTTATGACTTATAAGATAGAGATTAAAGCTAGGGAAGAGTGTGATAATCTAGAAAATAAAAAATCAATTATTTTAAAAGGTTCAGTGGACAGCGAGGACGAAAATGAATATGTTATGGAGTTGGCAATGTTGATGAAAGGCATGAAAAATTGGACTAGAAAATATGGAAAAAAATGTGAGAAATTGAATTTTTGCAAAGTCAAGATTAATCAAAATTTAAGTTGATTCAGAAAAGAATGTTACTTTCTATAAATCTAATAACCAGGTTACATCAAAATAAATTTTCTACTAAATAAATTTGAGAAGGGAAAGAAAAAGAAACGAAGAGCATCTGTGGCAACTTGGGATGAAGATGACAAAGAAGAAGAGTCCGAGAGTGACGAAGATGAATCAAATCTATGCTTGATGGAAAGTCAAGCATAAGCGATAAGGACAATGAAGTAAGTGAAAGTGTAATTATTCCCGTGAGGATTTACTTTTGTTTTATTACGAGTTGAATGGAAGTATATATGTGGCAACCAAAAGAGCAAAAGACCAAAATCAAAAGGCAGAACTACTCCACACAAATAATAAATTAGACTTGAAAAATAACATTTTGGCTTGATGATAATTTTCAATCACTTAATAAAATAAAATGATATTTTTAAGAAAGAGAACTTTGTCTTACTTGGAAAAGTAATCCTAAGAAAAAGAGCCTGAAAATTTTGGATATGAAAATATTAAATGTAAAAAATGTGCTGATCTCAAATGAGAATTAAGTATTTTCAAGGAAAAGTTTGCAGTTCTTGAAAATGAAAATAGGATATTTAGGAATGACACAACTGAGCTAATTTGCATAAATAATGGGTTAGAAGTAAAAATTGAGAAACTCAAGAAAATGAAAACCGTAGTTGTGAAAATGTACGAGCTTAGATAAAGACATAATATTTAAATCAGAATTTGGTAAAACAAATTGAAAATCTCAAGGAAAATTAGATTAAAAAGAATTATTTAAAAAAGAGATAGATGAAATAAAGATTTAAAGAACTTGAAAAAGAAAACATGGTATTAAAGAAAAATGAAATCCAAAAGGGAGATAATTCCATTGTTGTTGTTTAAAATGAGTCAATGAAAATGATTTTCTTAGATTCAAAGTACGTAATCTTGAGTAGACATTAAATAAATTTTCCATGGATGACAAACCATTTAACATGTTATTAAATAGTCAACAATTTCCAAATAATCGGGAAGGGTTAGAATATGGAAAAACAATTAAGTTTGATAAAGTAGTCAATGACATAGCAAAAGAAGTGTGTTTCCAAGATGTTTAAAATGTGAGAAATTGGAAAATCACATATTACTTGTTGATATAGGAATAAAAATATAAAAAATAAGCAGATTTCGGTTTCTAAGGGCACTGTTAATTTCCATAGACTTAAACAGGTTAGGGTATCTAAATATTTTATTACTATGCCGATGGACCTATGAAGAATTCTAGGCCATTTTTGTGCAGATATGTTGGCAGACTAAGGCAAAAAAAGAATGGTATTTGGGCTTGGGTTGTTACAGGAAAATGACAGACAACAAATCATCCTTGGCCTAGAAAATCATAGAGGTGAGAGTGTTACAATATGTGATAATGGAAAATGTAAAACCATTGTTAAACGTAAAGCAGTAACGGCACTTTCTCATTGAGTGAAGTTCTCTATGTTGAAAAGTTATACCATAAGCTCATCTCTATTAGCCAATTTTGTGATACGGCACGAGTGTTATTATTGATATTGATATTTGCAAAATCATTGAATAGACTTCTGGTGAGGTTTTATTCACAGAAAAGAGAAAATAAATTATTTGCGCTAACTTTTTTGATGGTCTAACTATTTCTAGATGTTTAATAGCTAATGAAGAAGAAGGTACTTATGGCACAAAATCCTAGGACATGCTTGCATGAGCTTGTTGAAAAAACTTGATGAAAAAGGAGTTAGTAAGAGCGACATCAGAAATATGAGACCGGTAAGATGTGAAAAGCTTGCACAATGTATAAATTTAATCCATCATTTTTTTTCATGCTAAAAAAACCATGGGTACTTTCTTGAGTTAATTCATATGGATTTTTTTGGTCCCTAATGACACTGCTAGTTTAATTAAATATATTGTTACGTATCTGTTGATGACTACACTAGATTTATATAGGTTTATTTTCTAACAAAAAAGTCTGAAGTTTTTTATTTATTTTCCAAAATTCGTAAAACTAGTTCAAAATGAAAATGGTTTTTCAATTATTAGTTTGAGAAATGATCATGGTGGAGAAATTTGAAAATTATGATTTTGAATGTTTTTGTAAAAAAATGGCTTTAAAAATGAATTCTCAACTCCTTGAACACCTCAGCAAAATAGGATGGTCGAAAGAAAGAATTGTATATTACAAGAAATGCCTAGATCTATGCTAAATGAATATAATCTTCCTATATCCTTTTGGGCGGAGGTAATTAGCACATCATGAAATGTAATGAATAGAGTAATGATTAAACCAATACTCAATAAAATATTGGCTTCGATTTGACAAAAAACCTAGCATTCCCTATCTTAGAGATTTTAGGTGCCATGTTATATTTTTAATGCATGTGGTCAAATTGGAAATTTTGAGTCCAAAACATACGAAGGAATCTTCATAAGATATTTATCTAGAAGTAAAGCATAAAGAGTTTTCAACAAAAGATTAAAAACCATTATGGAAATAATCAATTTTAATTTTGATGATTCAAATAGCGATGAGACTACTAGAAAAGATAAAGACAATAATAGAGAAACCAGGATGAACAAAAGTACACTAAAGGACTACAACGAAACTGATCAATGTTCTACCAAGCCTTAAAAATCTAGATCAGAAATTGAGAATTTAAATTTTATGTCAAGTTACCGTGTTGGATTGGTTATAGGTAATCCAATGGTTGGTGTACAAATACGTGCTTCTTTTAATAGAAGTTTATGCGTTTTATGTTTACATAGTGATTTTATTTCTGAAAGTGAACCAAAGAATGTAGATATAGCACTTACTGATTAATGTTGGATAATAGTCATGCAAGATGAACTTAACCAATTTGTATGAAATAATATTTAGAAATCAGTCCCTATACCGGACGATTATATATCCTATGGAGGTACCACATGGGTATTTAGAAACAAACTAGATGAATCTGAAAATATAATTACAAATAAATCTAGATTGGTTGCAATGGGATATAACCAAATATAAGGTATTACTTTTGACAAAATATTTGCTTCGGTTGCTAGGTTAGAATCTATTAGTATTTTGCTTGCTTTTGCATGTTTTAAAGGTTTTAAACTTAAAGTAAATGAATAATAGAAGTGCCTTCTTAAATGGTTATTCAAAAGAAAATATGTTTGTTGAACAACCCCATGGTTTTGAGAATCATAAATTTTCAAGTTACCTAAACAAACTTGAAAAGACATTATATGGACTTAAACAATCTCCTAGAGCTTGGTATGAATGTCTTAGCATATATATTTTGGAAAACAATTTTAAAATGGAAATTCCCAACATAATTTTGTTTCTATTGCAAAAACACAATGTTTTTCTAATTGTTCAAAGTGATGTTGATGACATTATCTATAGTGCTACTAACTAAACATTATGCCAGAAGTTTGAAAAAGTCATGCATGATAAATATGAAACAAACTTTGTGGAGAATTAATATATTTTATAGGATTTCAAATCAAGAAAGGTGAGAAGAAATTCTTTATCTCACAAACAAATTTTCTGAAGGAGTTTTTTTTTTGAAAAATGATACTTTGTAAATACTTAAATACATATATGTCCATTATATGCCTCATTAAAACCTAACAACCCCCTAACCTAAATAGGTGTTTTGTCAGAAAAAAGAGTACAAATCATATCCATATATTAACAGTACAACAATACAAATGCTAAAATCCAAGTTGATTAATAGGCGGGGGAGTAAAAACAAGTAAACCATGCATTCGAAACCAACATTAATCATGTCACAGAGGAAATAAAAAACAAAAACACGGACACGTGTTCCAACCCACACACGAAACAGCAAGCAGGACCATTAAAATAGCACGCGAGAACAAAAAACACCGAAGCTTCCAAACGAGATGGCAAAATATCCTAGATCTAAATGAAACTCGGAGAAGCATTAAAATGGCGGTCGAAGCAATCAAGACGGCGTAATCACTATCAACAAACGCCTTTGAAAATTCTCGAGTTCACTCACACCATATATGCCATGTCATCGTAGTAAACGAAATGTTCGTAATATAATAATACTGTAACAACCATAGCCTGATGACTGTGATGAACAAGGACTGTTGTGAGAAGATTGAAAAAGGAGAAGTGGTTGCAACTGAATTCTGTTCACGGGAGCTGGGAAATAGTGATCGGAAAGTAGCAATTGTGTATCAGAAGGAAGCATGAAGAACCTGGGAAGCATATCAGTGTGTATATGTCAATGTGTTTTGTTAATCTCCGTGTTGCTTGGTATTTTCAGTATTGAGTTGTAATTGGGCCGAATTGGGTTGTGTGTTGTAAAATGTCTATAAATATGATGACAAGTGTTTTGTAATGTGTGTGTAGAAACTGAAGCAATAAAATCATCTTTTTCATTTGGACTGTGTGTGGTCTCCTGTTCTTCATCTTTCAGTATGTACATCTTTTAATTCATTCTTTGTTCTTTCAATTTGGTACTTAGTTTTAATCTTTTTGTTATCTTTTATCTTAGCTTAGTTTCTGTTCTTCTTTTCAGTTGTATGCAATTATATTCCCAGTTCCTTTGTTTCTTGTTCTTGCTTCAGCTTTAGTTTCTTTGCAAATGTGTATTTTTTCTTCTTCTTGAATATTCTCTCTATCATTCGGGTTAATTTCCTGTTTTCAGTTGATAAATCTTGTTCTTGAATCCTCCAGATATTTTCACTCTGTAACTAGTTAATTTTCATCTTCCTGTTAATAAATCTGTAGGATTAAGCATTGTTCTAGATTTTGCAATTTTTAATTGTAAATTCTTGTAAAATAAACTGGTCCTGTTTCAATTTGAAAATAGCAAGCTCTCTGTAATGGTTCATTCTTGCATTGTATACATGTTCAGACTTTGTCTAATACTTTCAGCTTCCATGCCTTCCCCGAGAACAATTTGCATTTTCCTTATCTTTCCTCGAGTCATTGTTACATCAGGCTAAATCTTGAATTTCTTGAATTTGACTAATTCTTAGAAACTGAAAAACAGAGTTTTTTCTGTTATTTTTTTACTGCACTATCTCAAATCTTGCTTCAGTCAATTCTTGATCTTCTTGGAAATTCTTAACTTGTTTTTTTTTCAGTATTCCTTAACTTCCTTCTCATCATTTTCCTTACTGGAGATTGTCTTGATTCAATTATTGTATGAAAGTCCATGTTCAAATATACATGATTGAAGGACCATGCCATCTTCGAGAAAATCTGCAACTTCTTTGATATTCCCTTCGGGTTTCTTTTAAAAATTGATGTTCTTGATTTTCTTGAAACCATATCAATCAAAAGAACTTTTCTTTAATTTCTAAATTTTTCAATCCCCTGTGCACGTGCACGGAACAGTACTATCTTCTTCTTCCCCAACTGTAGCTCGATTATTTCCAGTCTTCTCAATCAATTGCCATGGCCAAGACCAGTGATCAACCGGGCCCTTCCGAATACAGGCTATTACTAAGCTGAATTTGATAAATAGTTTCTAGAATCTGATGATATCATAGGAATTGTCGATGCTAGTTTATGCGTTATATCTTCAATAATTTTCCTGGAGTATAAGCAGTTGAAAAATAAATGATTTATTCCCTTGTTATGATTTGAACAAAGAAAACAAATTTGGTTAATATTGCTGTTCCACCCACTGACTCTATCATTTGTGTCCAATCGACTTAAATTAGTCAATAATGAACATATGGACATTTTGGGAGCACATTAATTATCCTATATGATTTTTGACCATGGAACTTCATTATGTTTGATTCTAATCTGGTCCCATGCCGAGTTAAAATTGAATTTACCATTGTTGCTAGGCATCCACCACTAGTAATCATGTTGTTTCTGTCTACCAGTCTTGTGCACTGTGTTATGTAATTGAATAGGAGTATATTCAAGATGATTTTTCCACACATTATCAGCAATAAGAGATGATACCTTTCTATTGTTGCCTCCATAGATGTCCATGAAATACCAACCACATTTGTCCACTAAAGAATACCCATTGATCCATGGGTCTGTCCAGATGTTTGTGTTTTCACTATTGACAATTATCCTGTTAACTAATCCTGTGCACTAGTTTCTAGCCTTAAGCAGTAAATTCCAAGTATGTGATGCACCATTAGATATGTCAGCAGACCAAATACTTGAATTATAACAATATTTATTGAGCATCCATTTTGCCCAAGTGTAACAGATTCCATAGCAGTTTGACAACCACTGGTTTTGCCATAGCCTCTATTTTTCTAATATCCAACCCACCTTCATTCTTGGTTTTACAAACATCATCCCAAGACATTTTATGGACTTTAGATTTCAAATGAAGTTAGCACAAATAGAGTTAATTCTATGAATTGCAGATGTAGGAAATTATGAGAATTGTAACCAGAATTGGATCATAGGATGAATAACTATTTTCACTAATTCAATTCGACCACTAATATTCTGTAATTTACTGTTCCAATGATTAATCTTTTTGTTGATTTTATCTATCAAGCACCTAAAGTCTCTTGCTTTAATAACATTGTTAGAAAGAGCGATGCCTAAATAAACCACTGGGAAATTACCTATACTGATATTGAGAATGCCTGCTATTTGATGTTTGTTTTTGGCTCCTTTACTAAAATGGACAGTGGATTTGTTTTCATTAACATCAAGGCCAGCAAAATATTTAAGCTATGAAGAGTATGCATAATACATTCTGCATTTGCTTTGCTGGCTTTGGCCACAATCAATATATCATTTGCATATAATAAGTGGAAGATTATGGGCTTAATTTTGTGAATTGGAGATAGATTACCTTTTATGTACTCCAAATCGAGGTTGATTGTGAGGAACTCCATAGCTATAGCAAACAAACATGGAGATAGAGGGTAACCTTGTCTTAAACCCCTCGAACACTTAATAAAACCACATGGGGTTCCTTCAATTAACACCAAAAAAGTTGGAATAGAAATACACTCATGTAAGATATTAGCAAAAGACATAGGAAAACCCATGGCAAGTAACATATGATGAATAAATTATCTATTTATTTTATCATAGGCTTTTTGTAAGTCAATTTTCAAGCAAATATTATTGAAATTTTTCCTATTAAATCCTCTAATCATTTCATATGCAAGAAGAGAGTTCTCTATAATGATTCCCCAGAGGATGAATGCATTCTGAATGTGAGAAATAAGGTCTTCCATATAAGGTTTTAGTCGTTGCACAAAAGATTGGCTAAAATCTTATAGGAGACATTACATAAAGAGATTGATCTGAAATCAGGCATATCATTATGATCTAGTTTTTTGGTATGGGGAAAATAGAAGTATAGTTTATTTCCCTCATGATTCTACCATGTTGAAAAATGCCATTCATGGCATTCTAGATGTCCTATTTAAGTTTCTCCCAGTGTATTTTGTAGAATTTTGAATTTAGGCCATCAGGCCTTGGAGAACTATTGTCATTGATCTGTAAAATAGATGCATGAATTTCCTCTATTTGGAATGGTTTGCATAAGTTTCTTCTTGCATTTTTAGAGCGGATTTTTTTCAAATAATGCCTAGAATTGTCTTATAGCCCCTGATGGATAAAATAAATCTAAAAAGTAATTGATGGCTTCACTTGCAAGCTTTTCTGATGTTGCTGTCCAAGTGCCATTAGAATTTAAAATATAGTTTCTTACTCTTTTTGGTTTAATCACATTAACTTTGTTGTTGAAGAAAGAAGTAGGCCTATCCTCTTTAACTAGCCAATTAAATTTCATTCTCTGTTCATTGTAAATAGCTATTCTATTCATAAATGCATGAATCTAATCTATTTTAATCTTATATTGATCAATCTGTTGATAGTTTGATGGTTGTTGAACAAGTTTATTATAAATGTCATTAGCCTCTTCCTTCATTAAAGCAAAGACAGTATGAATATTTTTCTTATTTTTAATCCAGGTGTTCAATGCTGATTTTGCAGCCTTTAGCCTACATAGAAGGAGATGGAGAGGGTTTCCATAATACTTGAGACATAGCCTGATAAAGAGCCAAATGGTATCCTTTATGGAGATGCTAGGTA
Organism: Allium cepa; assembly: GCA_030765085.1. Taxonomy (NCBI): domain Eukaryota; kingdom Viridiplantae; phylum Streptophyta; class Magnoliopsida; order Asparagales; family Amaryllidaceae; genus Allium; species Allium cepa. Next base: position 843,612,942 of record CM060928.1, on the reverse strand, counting down.
TTACTATATCTGAAAGGAGTTTTTCTTTTCTTGACTGAGTCAACCATGAATTTTAAGTGATAAAAGAACGGTCACTTAGCGAATGATTAGTAAAATGAAAACCAGAATTATAGAACTTATTCATCCATATTGTATTAACAAAGACACGGTCAATTTTACTATGAATTGAAAAGTTTTTCCCACCTCTCCATGTAAAAAAGTTGCCAGTGAAGTTTTCTTCCACTAGTATACAAGAAGAAATAAAATGAATAAATTCAGAGTTACCCATTGAATTGTAAATATCATCATTTATTCTTTTATTAGAAGATAAAATGGAATTGAAATCTCCCGCCACGATCCAAGGGAGATTAAAAGTTTTGGACTGCTCCGTAATATAATTCCATAATTCTTTTCGTTTAGCCTCATCATTGAACACATAAATCATAGTACATAACAAACTCTTAACATTAGCGTTGTGAAGGATATAAGTAATATACTGGTTATTTGTATGGATAAAAATATTCGACCAATAAGAATTATCCCATAAAATTAAAATCCTACTTTTATGGCCGGTAGATATGTATAAGCATGTTTTCAGTTGTTATCTATTCTAGCCATAAAATTATCAATATTCATCTGCCATAGCTTATTCTCTATGATACCAAAGAAGGAAAATCTTTTACTACTAATTAAGTGCAGTATGTCTAACTGCTTGGGAAGGGCATTCTTGCCTCGGATGTTCCAAAAAAGGAACTCCATAAATTAATTAATACTTGACATACCACCATCAGCAGGGGAGGTGGTAGCCCCAGTTGCCTTGTGCTGTTTTGATTTTTTACTTTTTCCTTTCAATTGATTAGCAAGATTATGCCATTCAGGGTTATCCAAGACATTTGCTGATGAGGTGGCTTTAAATTTAAAGGGGACTTCTTTAGGTCAAGTTTTCCGTGTAGCTTTAGTCTTGCATGCCTGCTGCATCTCACTATTCTGATTATCAGTTGCACTACGAGGAGAAAGATCAACTGGTGTATCAAACACCTCATCTGAGATAAAGTTTGCTCACCCAAATTAGTATCATTTTCTGTATAATATTATCAAAGATCGTATAATTAGATTTCAGATTTAATTTTGTAATATTAGCCATGATATCATTGTCCGACTGGACAGTTTGAACATTCCTATCTGGTTGAACTATTTTGTAATTGATATTTCCTTCATTATGTGTTTTGATATCAGTAGAGTCTTGTTCCATAATATCTAAGTGTCTTGGATAATATCGACACATCTTGTACCTCTTTATCGTGATTGAGGGTATCGATATTCATATCAGTGGAATGTGTATTTTGTTCCTGAGTAGCGTTTTTGGGTAGCCATATTTTGGTAAATTGACAGCAGTAATCAGCGTATCCAAAACTGGTGCAGTCAGAACATATAGAAGGTTTCCATTCGTAAACAACATCTTGCCAAATTATTTCATCATTTTCTGATAGGATAGGAATTTTGTTCGGAAAAGAAAATATGTTGTTAACTTCTATTAAGACTCTAGCGTAAGCTATCTTAAAGTTCCTTTTGTAAATTTATCTAATTTTATGGGAGAATCAAGAATCAAAGCAATACGACTGTTCCCCTATTCCGTTCAATAATCCAAAGGTAAATTAGGAAAGCGAACCGATATCGGAATAGAGTTTAGAAGTTTTTTTGTTGAGTTGCATTCCTAGAGTCCATCTCTTCATCATCTTCATCTTCTTGTTGTAATAATAAGGTCACCCTTTGGAATTATGTTATAATCGTTTTTGTTATTAAATTTAATACCATAAAAACCATTTTTCTTCGAATAAATGGAAAATTCATCTTTGGGCTTCCAAACTCTCGATGTATAATCCCTAAAGTATGGATTATACGATTTTGGACCAATAACATAGATAACTATAGCATTTTCCTACCATTTTTAGCATTTCGAACAACTTCAGTAGACATTTTACCACAATTCATCAAATTGAGATTATAAGGCTTATAAAACTTAAGCGGGACAGAAATTGGAATATTGTTACCCTTGACGACTTCGTTCGATGCCCTACTGTAGGAAGTGGAAAAATTCCATTTGGAACTAACTGATCTGTTGTCTGATTGAGTTGTATGATTGTTGTTATGATGATTGTGTCCGGGATTATGTTGCGCATTTTGATTAGGCGCAGATCTAACATTCAGGGGATGCGAGCTATGAAAGGCATTGTATGGTTTGAATGTGGTCGATGGATGTTTGATTTGGCATTTCCAGTCTTTGGATCTCACTGTGGTGAAACGCTTTTCTTCATGATCAGTTGAATCAGGGTAAGGACGAGGTGAGAAGCCTGGAGGCGGGGCATGAGGATTGGGATGTGGGTCTGAGTTGTGCAGTGAGAAAGGTTCGGGGTTCATAACTTGAGACATTGGAGATAAGAGAGATAAGGAATAATGGCAAGAGAGAGGAGACTGGGGAGAAAAGCAAGACGATCTGGAGAGAATACTTGATGGCGGCTGAGGAAATTAACACATGCAAAAAGCTAGGGTTTCCGCCATTACTACTTGATATTTTTCCTTTTTATATTTACATAATGTGTTATGAATGCAAAACTCTTGGAACACCTATTAGTCCTTCCATAAAGCTTAATGAAAATGAAAAAAGAAATATTGACTTGTTAAACAATCCCATTCACCACTCTCGTATTGAATGCATAGACGTAAGACATCATTTTATTAGGGATCACATTTTAAAAGATGGTATTCGCATGGAATTCAGCTCATACTTTCCAGCTGGCCGATATCTTGACTAATTCTCTTTTAATATCGCTAATGTCTAGATTTGAGAATTATAAAAAATGGGCAAGTATTTATAGTTTACTTTTTTTTATTTGTTTGTTTATTTAATTATTTTTACAAAAACTAGTTTGCTTAAAGGATTGATTTATGGAACATATGATCATTACCAATTAAACCTGTATCGATTATCAAAAACATTGATGTTGATTATACAATAAATAAAAATATGGTATTATATTTCTTAATTGGAAAACAAATTTTTTATTTTTTTAAAGAAAAAATGGTTGAGCAAACTTTATAGTGATTTTCTTTTGGTTATTTCATAGCACTAGTCATCTCTATGTTTCTCATTTGACTTTTTTATTCTATTGACTCGCCTTATTTTTTGTCTTAGCACCATTACTTCTCCTTTTATATGTTCTTGCTAAATTGGCATACCCAAAATGGATTGTTGAGAGCTTATGGAAAATAACACAAAAAATTACACATATGATATAATGGACTCCCTAAGCCTATTAGACATATCTATAAACATAGTTGTGCCGGTTCAGCAAGGAACGTCCATTCTCATTCAAGAAACCTCAGGTTAATGTATGGATGAAAAGCTCTTGATCTCATTTATGATGAGTTAGAGATAAGTTATTCTAACCTAAATAATTTTTTTAAGTTACATTCATTCTCATCGAAGAGACCTTATGGCAATCCATGGATGGAAGTGACTTGATTTAATATTGGTTATAAATAAGCTATTTAGTTAAGAAATTTTTTATGGGCAATGTCACATGAACTGCACTATATAAGAATATATAGTGCTTGTTTATATTATACTCACTCCCATAGGATAAGTTTCTAATCAAGGATGAATTGCTATGACTTTTATTTCAAAGTTTTGTTAATGTATATTTGATTTTTAATGTCGATCATATTTCACAATGTATTATTAAATTATTCTTATATATCATTGATAAGAACAAAAGGGGGAAGATGTAAAGATTTAACTATTTGCATAGAATCATTTTTCTCATACCAATTTTTTCAGTGTTTTTTATATATTAGTTTTTATACCATTACTTTATTTAAAAATAAAACTCATTCATTTTTCGGATGGTGCATTTGTGCAGTGGAAGCACGTTATGTATGTTGGGGAAATCATGACATTTTTTGGACTTAATTCTATGATATTATATGCACACACTCAATACATGCATTTCAAATGTGATAATTCTGAACTTATTGTTTGTGATCATCAAAAGAGAGAGATTGTGTAGTATATAATCAATATCATGTTTAACGACAATAAATATTTATTTTGTACTAATATTTTCATAAGCATATAGGGACAAAAACGTGTCAAATATTAAATTTAGAAAGAAAATTAAAGCACTGATCAAATTGTTAAACAAACCATTTCCTTCCATAACCTAAGTCAATGTAATATATTTGTTATTTTATTCATTTCAAAAACCAAAAGCTATAACAATACACTACTTTTTTAATCATTCACAACCACAAATACGTACAATATATTCTCAATGACAAATTCAAAATACAAAATATATGTTCATTCAAAATTCAGTATTTTCTCTCTCTTTGTATTCCCCTAACAATCCTATTGTTTCTCCTTACAAAACGTACATAAACCACATTAAAATTTATATTTTTAATCATCGGATCCACTTAACATTATTGTTTCTTTGAACTCAAAACCACGACCATTCATCCGACCATTACAACCACTTCAAAATCAATCATATTTCTCATATTAGCTATAAGTTTACCAAAAGCTACAATGATGCAGTATGCAAGCCAAAAAAAAAAGTCGTTAATACACCACTTCGTCATCTCCAGCCTTCATAATAACCACAATCAAGAAACTCAATTCAAAATCAAGCTCAACACGTTGGCATCAGAACAAACAGACACGAGCATCTCTAATCGTGGCTGTGATTTAGTTTAAGATACTGTGACTTATCTTGTGAACTTCAGGCAGAAGTGCACCTTCGGATTGAAACCATGGATAGAGTACAAAGCTGTCAGTCCCCATCAATTAGTGGCGCAACACCGACATAGTCGACAACAAATACAATGCAACCCTAGTATAGCTTTAGCTAGGTCAATATTGTTGACAATGGCAGCAACATCAATCTTTATCATTTTTGAAACACCTACATAGATCTAAACCATGAAACACGAACCTCCATCTCAACATCAAATCAACTCAGATCGTAATGCATGTAAGTTATCCAATAGAGGCGTTGATTTAGTTTGAAGTGGCATCGAGTCAGAAGGCAAGGAAGTAGCATGCAAAAATTTGGAACGATTTTTTAAAGGGGATTTTCGGCTTACGTGCCTCATTGCAAAAAAAATTAGCTGCGCATCCCTTCGAATTCAGTATTATAAGTTTAGTCCCTATAATTTACGATGTACTGCTCAGCCAAAAATTTCTTGTCATAAACAATTTAAGTTGCAACATTAAAACGTGATATATTTTAGTAGATTTATCGAATTTCAGTTTCGTTTTCACCATTAAATCAAAAAATTTATTATCTTTCTATTAAGTTACATATATAATATGTCTTGAAAAATTTATTTTATTTTCAACGGCAAATATCTACTAGGCAACATGGCAAATATTTATATATTTGGCAGGCAACAAATTTTTTTATTTTCAGCGGTTGTCGGGCAACCTGGCAAATATTTGCCAGACAACATAGAAAATATTTGCATATTTGCAAAGAAACATGACAAAATATTTTCCAAGAAACATAGCAAATATTTTCCACTCAATGAATTTCTTTTTAATTTTCAACGGTTACCAGACAACATGGCAAAAAATTTATCGAACAACATGGAAAATATTTGGCAAGCAACATGGAAAATATTTGCATATTTTCCAGGATTTTTTTTTATTTTCAGCTGTTGCCAAGCAACCTGGTAAATATTTACAAGGGAACATGGCAAATATTTTTGTATTTGCCAGGCAACATGGTAAAATATTTGACAGGCAACATGGCGAATATTTGTCAGGCAACATGACAAATATTTTCCCCTGAAAATAATATTTTTTGTCAAAACATATTATATATATCTTCATAGAAAGATAATAAAATTTATGATTTAATGGTGAAAAAGAAATTAAAATTCGATAAATCTACTAAAAGATATCACACGTTTAATATTGCAAATTAACTTCCCATTATAGCATATAGTTGTCTGGATGGTACGGTATAAATTATAGGGACCAAATTTATAAAGCTGAATTCGAAGGGGGAAACTTACATTAATTTTGAAAAGTAGGGACGTGTCCTTAATTTCCCCTTTTTTAAAATTCAATTTTTTGTTAGTTCTGAATTGAAGAAGTAGGGAATACAAAGGGTTTTCTTAGATCCTGGAATTAAGGATGCGACCAATGTTCTTTAAGAGGAAATTTTATTAATCTTATATATAAGTCCCTCATTATTTTTATTCAAAATTTGAATATCCATAAGAATATTTCTGTAATTTTTGTATTTTCTGTTAAACAAAACTCTAAAATTTATAAAGAATTGAACTATGGATCGTAGTTCGAGGATTCTAATCGTGGAATTCGAGTTAAGACGGTATTACTAGGTATACGATTAGAATATTTAGATTTGCAGAGATTAGAAGTTTGCAGGTGTTGTAAACGATCGAATATTCAATTTTAATAGTAAGTTTGGGGGTAACTGCATGCATCAACAGATTAGTAACTGAAGCCGGGTATATCTGTTTGTTCTTTACATTTTGCATTTACGTTTATGCACTTTATTTTATTAGTCTATCTGTGAATTTTTTAAATTCTCTATTCACCCCACTTCTAGGGTATATGCATGGTCCTACAATATAAACATATCTAAATACATTATGTTGGCTCATAAAAGCATCATAAATTTCAATGTGAAAAGTAGTAACAAAATGTGCATTAAAGTAGAAAAAAACGTATGATTGTGCCAACAGGAATTTTATTATCCATGTGATGAGGGAGATGGTCTTCCATCAAAGTGGATCGATTTATCAATATCCTTACTGAACCACTTGTCTTTTCGTATTTATTTAAGGTAGCCCATTTGGTTATTTAAATCTAAAAGAGCAGGGGACCCCTGTCCCCTTATTTATTCACTATCTTGATGGAATATTTCATTACACTTATGGACTTGAAAAAAGCTTAAATAAAATTCAACCAATAATTTAAAATAGTCCATCTATCACTCATTATTTTATGAAAATGAGCCAATCTTCATGCAACCAAATGAAAAGGGCTCGCACAGTTAGATTTTTTCCAAGGAACTGGAGTAGTTAACCGGGCTACAATTGAAAATTGAGAAAGATAAAGTATTTTTCAATTTATTCTTTAATACTAAGCATTAAGGAGGGAGAACTACCCATAAATAATTGAGCATTTCACTATTTGTCACCCATATAAAAGAAAATATTTAAATAGTTCAGTGGACAAAATTGTGAAGAAAATTAAATGGTGAAAGAGCAGGCTACTCGGTATGGAAGGTAAATTGGTTTTGATAAAGTCTACACTTTACCCCACTTTAACTATTGGATGTAGAGTTTCAAAATTCCTTCTAAAATAACTGACACTGTAAACCAAATACGCAGCAGATATTTGTAGGGAAGGCAGGAGTACAATTCCATAGGAATCGGTGACAACTCCAAAAGATGAAGATGGTTTAGGTCGGAAAAAACTAAAGGAAATCAACGAGCTGCTTGTTGAAAAAGACCATGGAATCTATTTAAAATGTTTCAGTTTAGACCAGATGGTTGGCAAGCAAAACTATAACTTCAAACAACATGTGGGAATTACAAATTTCAAACTGGTTTTCAAGCACTATCAAAAATATGCTAAAAGTAAGAGACTAATCCTTAAGTTTGTTTGATAGGAAAATAACAAGTTGTAATAAATAATTTTGTGGTGTAATCCTTGGATAGATGGTTTTGGATTATCAACAGATTGAAGTATGCTTCCTTGGCTTGTCTAGAGGAGAACAACTCAATGTAAATTGCATAATAAATTATGTTGCATGGAAACCATAGTTAAAAAGGAAAATCAGAGACATTAGTAATGAAATTTCACAGATAAGCATTTTTAGTGATATATTAGAGGACTTATGGTACTGCAACACTAACAATAATGGAATATTCATTTTCAAAGAAGAATTGCACGTTATCAGAAATTAAGCTGACAAGGTCAAATTGGTTTAAACAACATGAAAGAACAAAGAAAACCCAAAATGTTGTTTTGTTTATTCAGAAGCACTACAAACCAACAACCATGCAAATCCAAATTCATTAATTAAGGCATGCTCATTAATAGTGAATATGTGTTATGCAACAAAGAAGAAGAAGTAATAGAACACTTGTTTTTTGCATGTGATATTAGTAACCACTTTTAGAAATGGGTAAGACTAAAACTAAAAGATGCAGTTGTCCAAGCCAACTTAATTCTATCATACGAGTCTAATGGTACGCGCTTCGCGCGTGAATTGTTTTTCTTATAAATTTTATATGTTTAAATCAGTCAAAAAAATAATTTGTTATTTCCAAGTGATATTTTGTAAAAAAGTATTTTGAAGCTGCAAAAAAGGTTTAATTTTAGATCCTATTTTTAGAAGTGTTTTGAATTTTAAAGCATGTTTAGTTATTAGATCCTACTTTTATGGGCATTTGAATTTGTAAAAGAAATTAGTATTAGTTTCTATTTTTAAGTAATTAAGATTGGATAACATAGAAGGGCATTTTTGGTAATTCACGTTGATACTAAAAAAGTGTGACACCAAAGCTATTACAACTATTATTAAAGATAAACTGAAATCGACCACTTTATTAACAAGTATTAAGGAAAATCAAGGGTGTTTGAACTTGCCAAAATCAGTTTAGCTTGCGTAGTGTGGTCGATATGAAGTGAAAGAAACAATAAATTAACAACTTCTCTAGACTTCTCAAACAGAAGGAAAACATAATTCTCTAAGTTAAGGTAAAACAAAAATTCACAAGCAAAAGTAAAATATGTGAAAGTATTGACAACTTCTCCAAATTTCTCTTACAGAAAGCCAATGAAACTCATTCCAACAAAGAAATTTTTTGTTTTCTTTGTATATTCCTTATGACAACCCACACCCCCCGACACATTGACCCAAAACCAAGGGAGATTTTCAAACTCAAGTTGTGCTATGAAGTACGAGCTATTGGGTTTTAAAACATCATAGAGACTAAGAATACATTGATAAAATATAAGACATTCTACGTTTCCAGATCTCACAAAGGAAGATGGTAAAATATAAGTACAAAAAATAATCACCTAAGAAAATATCTCAAAAAACACGGTCTCAAAATATACGTAGTCATTATCCATAGTTTACAGAAATACGACATATAGAATAATAAGTACTAAGTACGATAAGTAGTTATATAGAGAGTAACGAAAAGCAAAAAAAACAATGCCAATGCCAAGCTTTCCTTTCCATGTGCTAGATTTGGGTCGATTAACTGCTGCTCTATCCTCTTGTTATGGGGGAAAACAAGAAGGAATGAGTCAGACAAAAGTCTGGTGAATGAGATAATTGATATATGGTGATCACATGTAATTGATTTCATTAATACTCTATGTGACCCAGGATGTCCTACTTGTGTTTGTGAACTACTTACCGAGGTAGATTTTTGTAACCGAAGGGGTATGTATATAAATACACATACATCAAACATCTTGTGAAGGTTTGTACTTAGGGTTGAACAACTAGTCGAACCTCAAAAACAACAGTGGATCGGGCTAATAACTATTGGAACTATTCCAACATAGGATTGCCTATAGAACCAATCTTAGGACTATGTTACCAAATTACAACTACATATATCATATTTATGAATTAAGGAGGAGCCCGCAATGCTGAATCATGCTAAAGACGTCTTAAGGTCTGCTGCATCCATATCCAATCACAATAGTAACGTAATGCCACATGTTGCACATCTTTGGGCATCCAACAACAGTAACACGTCCTAATTGCCGTACGCACAGGAACCTCCAACTAGTGTCGGGTTACACACTTCACCAGGCACCCTCAAGTGTTGCGTGCACACCGTAGAACCTCATATGAGATAGAATCGCCTTCGTCGATATTGATTTTTCCAATTAAATAGTGCCCAAGCCTAACTGCCGGTGAACGCGTCTATCCAGTTCCGTAATGTCCAAGAGTCGTAAACTTAGGGAACTAATTTCTCTACTAATATACTAATATTTATATATAATATATATAAATTTATAACTTGGGCCTTAGACCAGGATTTGATTTGCGCTTGGAAACCGTTAACCGTCGAGTCGAAGTTCATTATTGTAAATTTTTATTTTTTCTTCGTTTCATTTATTGATTTCGTTTTATAGTAAACCATAATCTATTAATCTACAATTCCCAATGCTCTTAATTAAAGTCCTAATATTTCTCAATTTCATAATTGCATTCGTCATTAGTTCAAATTAACTTAGGTTTAGAATCAATTGGGTATTGATATATCAATCTATATTCAATTTAACAAAAAGAGTGTATTCAACCCAAATCAACTTTTATCCAACCAATTTTACTTTAACCAAATTTAGATTAGATAGGAATCATATTCATATGGGTTAAATCACTATCAAATTCTCAATCTACTATGGTTATATATAAACAATGTCTCTAATTAAATTAAAACAGTTCTAGATCAAATAGGGTATAAACAAACTTAATTGCATATAAATCATATTGATAATAATGATAACAAGCTATTTGCTTTTCAGTTCACTTGGAATCATCATCGCTTGATTCGTCGATCTCTCCCCGATTTGATTTGATTCTTCCTTCTTTAATCTTTTGAATTTAGTTTTAATTTTGATTTCAAAGAAAATTGACCTAGAGAGAAAAAGGGTTAAGTTTTTGGAGAAACAAAGTTTGTTACAGTTAATATGAAATTAGGATTCTCAGCGTTAGGTTAGGGTTCTATTTATAAGGGTACAAACCATCATCAGCCGTTAGATCAATTTATATAAAATCCGGACCATTTGGCCTACCAAAACCCTAGCATAGAATGCTCGAACAGTTGACCACTTGGTCATGGGCGGTTGACCGCTCGTACTCGACTGGTCCAAGCTAGGGAGTTGATTCGTAGAGCTATCCCTATTTATAATATTTGTTTACTTATTTAATTAGTTAATTATTTTGTATTCCTAACTTTTAAATGTTAATAACGTTTTCATACGAGTTTCGATTACATAACTTTATATATGAAAATTGTCTAAAAAATCACTATGAACACAATGGTGCAAGCAACATAGCCAAATTCAGATATTTGTAAATATTCAATTTTTACCCTTGTTGTATTTAATTTAATTTCTTTTATTAAATTTTTGGTTAATTTTTGTAGGGTGTTACATTCTTCCCCCTTAAAAGGATTTCACACCTGAAATTTTCAAGGATGGGAAAATGCAACTCGTACGTATGAAAATTTATACTTACAACCATTTCTTCATCCATCAACCACTAGCAAGCATTGTCGTTAGTTTAATTTTCTAATGTAATATGTTGAATATGTACTAATGCAAAAATTACGCGGCCTACTGATCTAGTCGACCTCATAAAATGCAACTGCTTATGCCATGATCCAAATGTGTGCAACATCCTATGCATGTATACATGCAGTTTTACATGTATGCACAACCATTCAATCCATATACAACAACCATATGCATATAACTCGGTAAAATAAGACTAGTGATGGTGTGATAGTATGTAAACTCGAGAATATATTTGCGTAAGTGCATGAAGGTCAATTTAATAAATACATCCACTAACATCCATCATCCAAAACACATCGTAATGACACAATCGCAACCATTCCTACCATCTAATAGTCCATACTTATGAGGTATACTAACTAAAAACCTAAGTATATAAGTATTTTATACTTATTTAACTAAAATGGATACATACCAAAAAGGAATTTTGGATGGGTAGACCTAATCTTCTCCTTGAGCTCCCATATGCACTTCAATAGATCGTCTCTACATTAAACCTTAACAAGCTTAATAAATTTATTGCAAAGTCGCTTTGTACCTTGCTCAAGAATAGGAGTGGATGCATGATGAACAATGACTCCCTCTCTATCTCCACCTCTAATAGCTGACTCGGCTCGACTACCGCTATTGTATTGTGAAGACACTTTCGCAAGTGTGGCACATAGAAAATGTCGTGTACTTGCACTAACTTCTTGAAAAGCTTTACCCTATAAGCTAAATTTCCTATTCTATCTATGATCGGAAAAGGCCCTACAAACCTTGGTGCTAACTTTTTCAAACTAACAAATCAATGACATGCCTAAGTGGTGAGACTTTCACAAAAACCATGTCATCCACTATGAACTCCAACTCTGTGTGTCAACTACTGGTGTAAGACTTCTATTCTTCTACAGAACAAGTCTACCTTTTCTAATATCTCCCTCACCATATCTGGTCTAAGAATGATCTTATATGTAGTGTCCCACCAACAAGATGGCGATCTACAAGGCCTATTATATAACTCAAATGGTGTCATCCCAATACTTTCCTAATAGCTATTACTATAGGTAAACTCCACCAGTGGCAAGTGGTCCTCCCAAAGGCCTTTGAAATCTAAGATACACATCCGAAGTAAGTCCTTCTATACTCGGTCACCCTCTCCGTCTATAAATGATAAGCGGTACTTAAACTCAACTCAGTGCCTAAAGCCTCCTGAAGACTCCTTCAAAACTCGTTGGTGAAAAGCGGACCTCGGTCGCTAATAGTGCAAGAAGGAACTCTGTGTAACTTAACTATCTCCCTTATGTATAGTGTCATTAAAGATGCAGTAGTCCTCGGACTCTTAACCCAAAAAAATGAGCGCATTTGGTCAGTCGGTCAATTATGATCCAAATACTCTCATTTCCCCTTCTATTCCTAGGTAGTCCATCAATGAAATCTGTAGAAACGCTCTCCCACTTCCACTGCCGTATACCTAATGGCTGCAACAATCCTCCTGGCTCCTTCTGATCAGCCTTTACCCTTTAGCAAGTCATACATCGGGCCATATACTCTGCCACATGCCTCTTCATGCTAGACCAATAAAAGACACTCTTCATATCGCAATATATTTTTTCTCCATCATGATGAATGGTCATTTTAGAATGATGACACGTGGCTAGTGTCATGTCTATCAAATCCATAATGAGAGGACCACATAATGTACGATCTCCCCATAACCACCCCTTCGACTTTATGGCATAGCATCCTGACCTGACTGCTCTCCTCTACCAGGTTTCTCAAAAGTATTCGATAACTTCTTAGCATGCTTATGACTTGACCCTATGCAATCCATAAGTGTAGGCGGCACATCCAGAGCTACTAATAATCCCGGAGTGATGTCTGACGATGGTCGAAAATCGAACGTAGAGATAAACTATAAGTGCTTCCACTCTAAGCACAAAGGCTTAACATCGCTTGCTTCCTACTTGCATTGAATTCTAATCTTGCTGAGAGAATAAATATTTCAAAGATTTATGATCCCTGTACAGCTCAAACCACTATTCTAATAGATAGTGTCTCCATGACTTTTGTGCAAAGACAATGGCTGCCAACTCAAGATCATGGGTATGGTAGTTTCTTTCATTGACTTTCCAACTGTCGATTAGCATAGCTCACTACTCTCCCTTCCTGCATCAAGACTGTGTCCAATTCCATACCGCAAGCGTCGGTATACGCTGTAGATGCCCTTGTACCACTAAGTAATACAGAACAAGTGCGTTACTTAACGACTTCTACAACTTGATAAAAGCATCCTCACACTTTGTTGGGTGCCTTCCCACCCTTCACCGGACCAAGTCCCACCGAACCAACCAACCTACCGAATCAGAACACACTCCACCCTCCACTACCGAACCAACTCACTTCCAGTGCTACCGAACCAAACTCACACTCACCCCTCTCTACCGAACCAACTCACTTCCAGTGCTACCGAACCAAACTCACACTCACCCCTCTCTACCGGACCAACCTCTACTGAACCAACCTCTATCGGACCAGCTTCCACCGACTCAACCTCTACCGGACCGAAAGCCGCTCCAACCGTCTCCGGACCAAGGCCTTGCCGAACCAATACTGCCAGGCCAGATTACTTCAGCCCAGGCCCGCCAGCAGCTATATACATCCAAGACCCCTAACCCCATCCTCACTCTATAAATAGAGGGGTAGGGGTACAACAATGGAAGACAAGTTTGAGAGCTCAAGCACGGATAGAACTTTCAAACAACTTTCATATACTTGTAATCAAAGCTTTGTACTTGTAATCTGAAGAGTGAAGGAGAATAACATATAAAGTGGACGTAGGCACATTCTGGCCGAACCACTATAAATCTACGTGTCTTTTATAGTTTAGTCCCTGCTTTTTACATATTTGCATGAATCACCCAAATCACTAAGAACAACTTAAAATCGACTAAATCGTACGACTTGGAGGTGTTTGCCCATTTTTTATGCAAACATTTTTGGTGCTTTCATTGAGAGATCGAGCTAGAAGCTTCAGCTTCTCCCACTCAACCTTCTTCCCAACAACATCGCTCATTGCTTGGAAAACATGCCTCCTAGGCAGAGGAAAGATGCTAGCAAAGGAAAGGACATCGCAACTAGCAGTATCCCAGATCCAGTGATCAGAGATCAAGAGAATCGTCATGTTCCAACCGCAAATGGAAATCAGGAAAATTCGACAGCCCTTGCTACGGAACAACCAATTACTAGGGCAGATCTGGACAAGGTTGTGGCTGAAGTAACTAACCGCTTCGCATCTCAACAAGAAGCCTTGGTGGACCAACTCATGTCACGCTTAAGGGATGCTGAAGAATCTAACCGCAACACCGAATCATGGGGTGAGTCCCAGTCTGAAGGATCTGGGAGGCGACAAAGATCTTTCTTCTTCGAAGAGGCTAACAATAGAAACAGCAATGGTAGGAGCCGAGCCCAGACTCAGCCCGAATTCCGACCTGAGGAAACACTTGGAACCGAACCCAACGGGGGAGGTACCAGGCAGGGGTCGGATATGGCTGAGCCTGCCACGCTACCTAACCATGGGAACACCAACGGACGGGGCCGAGCTGGAGTCCAGCCCGAAGTTGGACCCAAGGGAATGCTTAGAACAGAGCCCGGCAGGGGAAGATCGAGGCAAGGGCCAACTGTGGCTGACCCCAGCATGCTTCCAGAAGACCGAAGACAGCCACCGAAAAATGTTAGGAGTAATAGACGATACCATCCCTACAGGTCATCTGGACGGAATCAATCCCCTAGAGAAGAACCAAACTCATTTCTATCCGCTCCAAGTTCTGATGAAAGGATGGCACGATTGTTCAGAGAGTGCGTCCAACGGGACCAAAGGGATTGGGGGATAGGCGCTAGGGTAACCAGCCCCTTCACCCGCAATATCGAAACTGCCATCACCCCCCGGGAATGGAAAATGCCAACAATGGAACCTTACAAGGGAACCTCTGACCCCGTTGTACACTTGCAGAGATACACACAGCACATGCTCATGAGCGGAGCAACAGAGGGAGTGTTGTATAAATGCTTCCCACTATTCTTGGCAGATCTAGCTACCTCCTAGTTCTGCCATCTACCCCAAGGATCCATCAGCTCATGGGAATGTTGAAAGAAAAGTTCATCAGCCAGTTCCGCATTCATGTGGAACAACCCAAGGACGCTTATTCCCTATCTAATATCAAACAGAAGCCCGGAGAGACGGTGCAACAATATCTTACCCGATTAAATGTCGCAGCGGCCACAGTCCAAGATGATGATGAGAAACTTATCCTAATGGCTCTTTGTAGTGGCGTACATCCGGATACCAAGTTTGCTAGAAGATTAACGAAAGAAAAACTAGCTACCTTACCCGATTTCTTCCATGAAGCCGGAAAGTATATGAGACTTGAAGACGCTGCCACCGAAAGGCGGACAGGGCAACAAGCCAAGGCAGCTCATGGCAACGCACCCGCTGCAGCAAAGGACGTCGGAAGTAATGACTCTCGAGACAATGCTGGGGGCAGGAAGGGAGAAAAACGCCTATATCGGCCAGGACCAAGATTTGACGCTTACACTCCTTTGAATGAAAAAGTCGAAAATATCTTCCTGGCCACCCAAGACGAGCTTAAATACAAATGCCCCCCGTACAAGAAGGAATCAGATCACGCAATCAAGTCTGGAAAGTTCTGTCGTTTCCACGAATCCCATGGGCATGATACCAATGAATGCCGTCATCTCCGGGACCTGATTGAAGAACACATCAGAAGGAAGAGATTGGAACACTATGTAAAAGGTCAGGACAGGACTCCAGCTCCTACCAAGGAGAACCCAGGGCAACTCTACCCAGAGACAGGCAGAAGAAATCACAACACCAGCGGTTCCAGTCAAGAGAAGGTAGTGGTCCATACAATATCGTGAGGACCACACATCGCCGACAGAAACTGGGCAGAAATGGGAAGATATGGAAAGTCACTTAGAAACAATGAAGACTGCATAAATTCCGTTATGGAAGAACGCCGCCCGAAGCGGAAAGAGGATAATGACATCACATTCAGTAGGCAAGACCTAGAAGGAAGGCAGTACCCTCACATAGATCCTATGGTCATCTCTGCCTGGTTCGGCCCAGCCAAAGTTTTTCAAATTTTGGTAGATACTGGAAGCTCCGTAAACATTCTATTCAAGCATGCTTTCGACAAAATGAAGCTGTCAATGAAGGATGTGTCTCCTTGCAACAAACCACAACACGGTTTCACTGGAGATGCGAAGATGCCCCTCGGGCAATTGGACCTCTTTGTTGAAATAGGAAGTCATCCCCGCTCCATTGTGCGGAAACAAACATTTATGCTAATAGATAACCACTCGGCCTACAACACCTTTTTAGGAAGACCAGCCTTGTCTGACTTCCAGATTGTCCTGGCCCCTTGGTGCCTGAAGATGAAATTTCCAACAGATAATGGGATAGGGGAAGTAGAAGGAAATCAAGACGCCGCTCGAGATTGTTATGTAACTGAACTTCGCAATAACCACAGGAAGGATAAAGGGAAGGATGCAGAGACTATTCTCTGCAAGAAAAACTTGGAAGCATAGCAACTAAAGAAATCCCCTCCTCTTCGATATACCAGTGATCCTTTCAATGAATTAGACCCCAGGGACAAAGAGGAGGAGGCCACCGCCGAGCCTGAAGAGGCTATGGAATTTGTATCTGTAGACAAACACGACCCAAGTAGACTGCTGAGAATCGGGTCTAAGTTAAGAGCAGAGTTGAAGGATCAACTCGTCGATTTCCTTCGCCACAACTTGGATGTATTTGCATGGACCCACGCTAACATGACTAGAATCTCCCCAGACGTAGCATGCCACGTACTGAACATCGATCCCACCAAGGTGCCAGTAAAGCAGAAAAAGAGAAGTATGGGGGCAGAACGATCAGCAGCCCTCGAGGAAGAAGTAAAGAACCTACTTGCCAATAACTTCATACGAGAAGCCATCTACCCAGAATGGATCGCCAACCCGGTACTGGTAAATAAGGCTAATGGGAAGTGGCGAACATGCATTGACTTCTCCAACTAAAATGACGCTTGCCCGAAGGATTGCTTCCCACTCCCCCGAATCGATCAGCTGGTGGACAGCACAGCCGGGCACGAACTCTTATCTTTTATGGACGCATACTCAGGATATAACCAAATTCCTATGCACGCTCCCGATCAAGACCGTACTAGTTTTATCATTGACTGGGGATTGTACTGCTACAGAGTAATGCCTTTTGGACTTAAAGACGCCGGAGCTACTTATCAGCGCCTCGTCAACAAGATATTCGCAGAACTAATAGGACGAACTATGGAAGTTTATGTGGATGACATGCTGGTAAAATCGAGGAAAGCCAACGATCATGTAAGCCGCCTGGACGAGATGTTTCAAGTACTTCGCCAATATGGAATGAAGCTGAATCCTCTAAAGTGCTCTTTCGGAGTATCGTCGGGAAAGTTCTTGGGATTCATCGTCCATGCCAGGGGGATTGAAGCAAACCCCGAACAAGTCCGGGCTTTGCAAGATATCAAGATACCATCCACTCGAAGAGAGATGCAAAGCCTAAATGAGAAGGTGGCCACCCTAAGCAGATTCATCTCTAAAGCAACCGACAAATGCATCCCTTTCTTCGAAGCCCTAAAGAAAGACAAAGGAAAGTTCGAATGGACTGACGAATGCTCAACAGCCTTCCTTAACCTAATCGAACACCTCCAGAGACCACCAGTACTCTCAACTCCAAATGAAGGCGAAGAACTATACATATACCTTGCTGTATCGTCCCATGCTCTAAGCGCCGCTTTGGTGAGAGAAGACAACCGCGCGCAGCGGCCCGTATACTTTGTAAGCAAGAGATGTACGGGGGCAGAAGCCAGATACCCTAAACCTGAGAAGCTAGCATACTGTTTGCTAATCACGTCACGGAAACTGCGACACTATTCCCAATCTCATTCCATCAGAGTTTTAACCGATCAACCGCTAAGGCAGGTACTCCATCGCCCTGACACTTCTGGGCGACTACTTAAATGGTGCATTGAACCGAGTCAATATGATATCACCTACCATCCTCGCACCGCCATCAAGGGACAAGCCATGGTCGATTTCATTGCCGAATTCACTACCAACGAAGGTAAGGAGCAATCTGAAATAGCAGAAGATATCAAGTGGAATCTCTTTGTAGATGGAGCATCAAACGAACAAGGCTCGGGGGCAAGTATTGTGATAATCACCCCTAGGGGAAGGAAGCTGCACTATGCCCTAAGGTTGGGATTCGCTGCCACGAACAACGATGCAGAATTTGAAGCAGTAATAGCAGGATTAGAACTTGCCTTAGAAATTGGATTCGGTTCTTTATGTCTTCATAGTGATTCTCAACTTATCGTAAAGCAAGTACTAGGAGAGTTTCAGACTCGAGGGGAACGACTCACAGCATATCTAAAGAAAACCAAGCTGCTACTCGATCAGTTGGACCACTATTTAATCAAACACATTCCTCGAGAGGAGAACCGAGAGGCCGACGAACTGGCAAAGCATGTTAGCATGAAGAACAGCACCATTTCCGGAACAGTAGCCATCTCAAAACAACTAGCCCCAAGTGTCGAACAAGAGGATCGGATAGCTGCAATCGAAGAAGAAACTTAGATGACTCCTATCCGGAAATACTTACAAGATGGCACACTACCCAACGAGCGTAACGAAGTCAGGAAAATTTTGAGGAGAGCTTCCCGCTACACAATACAAGAAGACATCCTCTATCGACGCATCTTCTTTAACCCCTTATAAAGGTGTATTGCTGGAAGGGAAGCCAAGAAAATCTTATCCAACATCCTTCAAGGGAGCTGCGGAGATCACACTGGTGGGCAGACTCTGGCATAGAAGACACTCCGATATGGATATTACTGGCCCACTTTAAAAAAAACGCCTTAGACTTCGTCAAAAGATGTGACAGATGTCAGAAATTTGCTAAGATTCCTCGACTACCAACAAATGAGATTACTCAAATGACCAGCCTTGGCCCTTTGCAGTATGGGGAATTGACTTGATTAGCGAACTGCCGATGGGCCGAGGCGGAGCCAAATATGCTATAGTGGCAGTCGACTATTTCACCAAATGGGTGGAAGCGGAACCTCTAAATAAAATATCTTCGGCAAAAATTATTAACTTCTTGATCAAAAATGTTCTATGCAGGTACGGGGTTCCACTCAAAATCATATCGGATGATGGACTTCAGTTTGACAGCGAGGAGTTCGCCGACTGGTGCCAAGAGCATGGAATTCACAAAAGCTTCTCATCTGTGGCTTATCCCTAGGCAAATGGACAAGTCGAAGCTGTCAACAAAATTCTTAAAACTCTAATCAAGAAGAAGCTTGAAAAGTCAAAAGACGCTTGGGTGGACGAACTTCCTGCGGCACTTTGGGCCAACCGCACATCTTTCAAGACATCAACAGAGCATACTCCTTTCTCTTT
Source organism: Allium cepa (assembly GCA_030765085.1). Lineage (NCBI taxonomy): Eukaryota > Viridiplantae > Streptophyta > Magnoliopsida > Asparagales > Amaryllidaceae > Allium > Allium cepa. The sequence continues at coordinate 843,593,105 of CM060928.1, read as the reverse complement.
GGCATACGGATCGGAGGCCATGCTCCCAGTTGAAACTGTAGTGCCTTCCCACCGTAGGATCCACTATAACCCAGAAGAAATGAAGAACTCCTCCACATGTCTTTGGACCTAATTGAAGAGAGAAGAAATGATGCAGCACTTAAAGCGGCAGCTCACAAGCAAAAAGTGGCAGCACAATACAACTCCAAAGTCAAACATCGCAGCTTACAAGAAGGAGATCTTGAGCGCTAGATCCAATCTGGGACGGACCATATGTAATTCATAAAGATCTCCACAACAGAGCTTATATTTTGTCAACAGTGGACGGAGTGGTGTTCCAGAGGGCATGGAACATCCAACACCTTCGTCGATACTTTTCTTAACTTGAACTGCCCATATGAAGTGAATTAACAAAGAGAATCGGTGGACGTAGGCATTTTCGTGCCGAACCACTTTAAAAATCTTGTCTCTTTTTAACTTGTTCCTTTATATCTTGGCTGCTTGTTAAGCTTTATCCTTTTCTGTTGAACGAAACTGTGTAATGGCATTTCCATTCTAGACACTTCACGGCGCAACATCACCTGGACAAGACCTAACAGGTACTATACGAATCTATGCCCTCGCCAATAAGACACTTCTGCTCCAGCATCCCTCTGCTGCGGGTTAACTCATTGCTCGCGACGGCCCATAAAGCCAACTGTAATGAGCCGATTATAAGCCGTCGAGAAGGCCAACCATAGCCTAGGCAGCTCATTACGGCGTTCGGCTCGCCGGCAACCGTGAACCAATTATAATCCCCAACATAAGGTGTGGCCAGCCAGGGGCAGTTCACAGTTGACGATCGGCACCCGCGCTAGCCGGCCACGGTAAACCGAATAATACCAACGATTACGGGCCATAATGGCCCGGGTAGTTACCGTGCGCGATCTCGGCTCCGATGTGTCTTAAGTACAGCTGTGGTAAAAAAGAAAACTCCCCACAGAGGCGTAAGATGGGTGACAAATGTCTCCAAGACCCACAGCTAGGGAAAGTGACTACAAAGCCCATTTGCCACGAACTTAAGCACGTCAAAGGCCTTCCGTGATTGGAAGTTTTACTATTTCTTATATTTCCATTTTATTTATAAAAACTTTCCTCCTATCCTCTATAACGATCACTAAAGTACACGACACAAAATAGGAGACACTCACTAATGGGAATAAGAACTCACAGCTGGATGGCAGGTCACTCAGCTGCATTCCATATTCGATTACACAAGGCATTCAAAGCTACCGTCTACAGCTAAAACTTGAAGGGCGGAATGTCAAGTAAACCAAAAAATGTCTAGATCAAGCCAAGGAGTCGGCTGCATCGGGGCTTCGCCTCTATCCTACCGGCCCTCCAAGATCTACTTAGCCGCAGGGTCGGAGCTCTCAGCATGCTGGCCAGAGGTAGTCGGTGCTCCAGAGGTCCCGCCTGTACAATTCAGGAAAGAATCCATTGAATAAACAATAAGAAATCAAGTTATGAAAAGACTAAAAGGGAAGACTTACCAGCATTTGCTCCTTGATCATCATCCTCCAACTGCACACCTACCTCCTCAGCTGTAAGTAGCCGCATGCCCTCCTTCACCGCCATTTTCTCCTCCTTGGTGAACTGGGACGTGACTACATCCATCCTGAGGGCCACACCCGTCTACTAGTGATCTCGGAGTTGGTCCATGACGTTCTGTCCGAACTGGGAGCACTATGGAGGGCTCTTCTACGTCCTTGGATTTCTTCCTATCAGATCGAGTTTCTACCTTATGAGACATTATCTGCAACAGGAGAAAACACATTGTTAGAACAAGGGAAGTAGAGATATAGACAAGCAAGTGCGTACAGTCTAGAATTTCGTTTATAATTTAAAACATAAAAGGCATAAGGTCCATTCGGCATTCAAACTCCCGATCTCATTCGGCATTTCCAACATAAAAAGTTCATTCAGAGGTTCAGGGTTAAGAAGTCATTCGGCACTTATACTCCACAAATTCATTCGGTAGTTCGAAACATGAAAGTCATTCGGCAATCACCTGATTCGGTAGTCAAGTTGATTCGGCAAAATGATTGATTCGGCAGGAAAATCTGGTTCGGCTATCTCACTTGGTAGGGAATAACGAAAGCTTAATGCCCATACTTATAGGCAAATAGAAGCGACCGGACCAACTGGTTCGGCGCTCGGGACCGAATAAGAATTCCCCAAGCTAAAACAAAGCGCAACATATGCTGACATATGCCCCACTTTGGGGGGCAAATGTTGGGTGCGTTCCCACCCTTCACCGGACCAAGTCCCACCAAACCAACGAACCTACCGAATCAGAACACACTCCACCCTCCACTACCGAACCAACTCACTTCCAGTGCTACCGAACCAAACTCACACTCACCCCTCTCTACCGAACCAACTCACTTCCAGTGCTACCGAACCAAACTCACACTCACCCCTCTCTACCGGACCAACCTCTACCGAACCAACCTCTACAGGACCAGCTTCCACCGAGTCAACCTCTACCGGACCGAAAGCCGCTCCAACCGTCTCCGGACCAAGGCCTTGCCGAACCAATACTGCCAGGCCAGATTACTTCAGCCCAGGCCCGCCAGCAGCTATATACATCCAAGACCCCTACCTCCATCCTCACTCTATAAATAGAGGGATAGGGGTACAACAATGGGAGACAAGTTTGAGAGCTCAAGCACGGATAGAACTTTCAAACAACTTTCATATACTTGTAATCAAAGATTTGTACTTGTAATCTGAAGAGTGAAGGAGAATAACATATAAAGTGGACGTAGGCACATTCTGGCCGAACCACTATAAATCTGCGTGTCTTTTACAGTTTAGTCCCTGCTTTTTACATATTTGAATGAATCGCCCAAATCACTAAGAACAACTTAAAATCGACTAAACCGTACGACTTGGTGGTGTTTGCCCATTTTTTGTGCAAACACACTTCAAGTCCCCAAAAAAACCAAATTATTCCTGGTAAAGCGAGTCAAAGGGGATGAAATTTTAGCGAAGTCTTTAATGAACTTCCTATAATAGCCCGCCAAACTAAGGAAACTCCTCACTTCATGACTATCTTTGGCACATGCAAATCCTATACTACAGCAATTTTACCATGATCAATTGCCAACCCATGCTTAAAGATAACGTGTCCCAAAAAGCGTACCTCCCTACACCAAAAGTGATATTTGAAAAATTCGCCTTTGACTTATGCCTGTAGAAAGTATTGAGAATTTTTTCTAGATGCATCCTATGATCCTCCTCGCTCCTCGAATAGACTAATATATCATCAGTAAATACCACCATGAACTTATTAAGAAACATTCAAAAAATTTGCCTCATCAGATCAATAAAGCAGGTGGATGCATTGGTTAGTCAAAAGGGCATGACTAACTACCCATAAAGTCCGTCAAGTATACGAAAAGTGATCTTTTGAATACTATTCTTGGCCATACGTAGCCGATGTAATCCTGTAGCCAAGTCAAACTAGGAGAACACCTTTTCTTTAACTAGCCGATTAAAGAGATCGGGTAATAGGTAGCGATTCTTCTTTGTCAACTTATTCAGCTCATGATAATCAACACAAAGCCTAAGAGAACCATCTACCTTAGTGGAAAAGACAACTGGTGCTCCCTACTCTGGAATAATCCTCCTAACGAAACTCTTTTTCAATAGCTCATTCACTTGCTTATTTAGTTCACATCTTTCTTTAGAAGCCATATGCCTCAAGGGTAAGTCAATAGGTCTGGCGTTCTCCACAAGATAAATCCAAAACTCGATCTTTTTCCAAGGTGGGAGACCAATAACTTTGGAAAAGACGTCTAGATAGTCTCTAACTATTGGCACTGAATCGAACTCATCGTTTGATAGGTCTAAAAAAATATACGTCACTCAATATAGTCAAACCTCTGGGATCACAATAAACCTCCAAACTGCATCCACTATAAGTACACAAACGAACAACCTTCCTATAATAATCTAAGATCGCCCCATATATTGTCATCCAGTCCAACAGGGTTTGATTCAACTACTGGGTCTATAATTATGCTTGTGTCTAAGTGCAACTCATCTACAAGTCTACTCGAGATGAAAGAGTGTGATTCCCCACCGTCAAAAAAGGTACAAATGGATAAATCAGATAAAGTTAACACAACTTCAATTATGACCTCTTTCCCCTTATCCGCTACTGAAGGCACATTAGAGCTGGGAACACCAACCAGTGCATAAGATGAAACCACTTGAGCAGAGGTCTTTGATGGTGTTGGACACTCCATCTCATGTGCCCAAATTGATTATAGTTGAAACATTTGATCTTTGAGATGTCCGTCTTACACTCCTTTGCAAAATCCCCCTTTACCACATTATCTACACTTAATCTTCTGCTTCTTAATACTACCTTCGGCCCTCATTCTGCCCTTGCATTGATTCCACTAGGGTGTTTTTCCTCTCGACTTCTTGGGCTCACTCTTCACTTCCTCCTTGGAGACAGTATCCGGAAAGGCCTTATCCATCAGACCCTCATAAGTCACAGCCATGGAAACATAACTAAGGGCCAAACCTTGAAGAGGTTGATTCAACTTCTTTGCTAACTTCGAAGCTTTCTTGTGAGGGGTATTGATCAGATCTAAACAAATCTAGCCAACTCATTGAACTGATTTACACATTCCTTGACCTACAACTCTCCTTGCCGCAAATGTATGAATTTCTCCAGTTGTCTCCCTGCTCTACAATGGAAAGAAACTCCATCTCAAAATGCCCTCTAAACTCTCCCCAAGTCATGTCTCCCTCATCGATCGCCACCACTACCACGTACTACAATTTAGAGACTCTTCCTATAAATGTCAGGCAACAAGCTATCTCCTAACATCATCTCCAAGACTCATCAACCCGAAAATCCTATCACAAGTGCAAATCCATACCTTTAATGCCACATAAGTCTTGGTCCCCACATATGGTGTTTCTCCTAGACTCATAAAGTCCTTACATAGCTTCGTGAAACTAATGGCAGGTGGATAGGCGAGAACTACATTTGGCGCCCGCTCTGTGGGTTCCCTATTAGGGTTAAGCTCAACTTGTACTCTTGCTTACAAAAACCGACGGAACCATATCAAAACATTTACGTCTGGAATCTCAGTAGCATCACCTGAGCCGTAACCAGTTGGATCGCTCATTCTCTCTATCTATGATTTATGAATTATTAGCAACTTTTCCACAAATAGTATTGGTAAGAAAAAGTTATAGCGTTTTTTTGTATTACACTAATATATAAAACCTTTGAAAACTTTATATCTTAACATATATATACTTTCTAGAAACCCATTTTGAAATTGTTTTTTGAAAACCTTCCAGAGAACTTTTTTTTCAAAAATTTCAAGAAAATTCTCTAGATACGTATCTAGCTCCAAAGGAATTTTAAACCTATGCTCTGATACCAAGTGTGACAACCCACACCCATCGACAGTTAATCTAAAGCCTGGAGTAACTTTTGGACTCATCTTGTGCCAAAAAGTACGAGCTATCAGATTTTTTAACATTATAGGGACTAAGAATTTAAGGATAAAATCTAAGACATTCTACACTTCCATATCTCATTGTAGAAGTAACATATAAATAGAGTAAATAATCACCTGAGAATGTATCCTAGAAACACACTCTCAAAACATACGTAGTGATAATCCATAGTTTGAAGAAATACAGCATATAGACTGATAAGTACTAAGTACGATAAGAAGTTACATGGAGAGTAATGAAATGTCAAAAAAAGCAACAAGGCCAAACTCGCCTATCCACATACTAGATATGGATCGATCACCTGTTCCCTGTCCTTCTATGGTAGGGGAAAAAGAGAAGGAGTGGGTCAGACAAATGTCCGATGAAGGAGTAACATCATTAATATATGTGATCGCATGCAATTGATTTCATTAATACTTTATGTGACCTAGGGTGTCTTACGTGTGATTATGAACTACTTACTAAGGTATGTATCATTTAACTTAAGGGATATGGTTCTAAATACACCTACACTTAATATCGTGAATTGCTTACTAAGGATGTTTCGTTTAATATAAGGGGTATTGTAAGAACCCGAATTCTAGTGGGTCCGGATTTTACGCAGAAATGCTAAAACCCAAGCCCACTAAAACTCGAGTTGAGAATATGGTATCCTACAAATAGGCAAAGACAAATATATCAAAGCTCAATTAAATATCTCACGACGGAATTGACTAAAATATAATAGTAAGTAAATACTCACCAATATAAGAACACTTTCTAAACAAGTGTTCTAAAGTTGGAAAGTCTATGCCACCTAGCTAACCTATATGATGTTATGAGGAGGGGGTAAGAACTAAAGTTCTAGTGAATAGATAAATTATATACTTCTAGGCTTAATTCTACATATATCATTTTATTTCCATTTACTCTTATACTAGGTTCATTAGGTTATAATAATTTCTCTTCTGTTCATGAACCGTGCCTATTTACTCCATAGTAGATTAAAACCTAATAACTAATATATACATATATGTAGCTATATGCTCAATTACCATATTGGTTTTAGGTACCACCCATGGTACCTTCAGTATCCTTCTCGAAAAGGGCTCCACCGTCTTGCTCCGCGAGCGTTCCTTAGCTACATCTGTAAAGGACTGCTTCATAAGGCCTACAACACAAACGCTCCACTACTTATTATGAAAATGTAAATTGCATCTGTACTAGTCTATGCCAGTGCTCGGACATCCACAATGTCCACCAAATACGTACATTGAAGACTACGTGATCGTTCTGTCTACTATCTGAATCCCGCTAACAAGTCTACCTTGTACGAAATTCAATCGGGGATTTTCTATATCCGTAAAGAACTGGTTCAGTAGGCCTACAATAAAGATATTCTAACTGGTCTGTCTCTTTTGCATCGTGGCTATTACCCCATGCAGTCACCCCTCAATTAATCGAAAGACTTCTAAAGAGTTAAATGGTCGTACCCTACTGCAATCATTCTAACACCAAATGGTGGTGCCCCTCATCCAATGTCTCAATAGTGAAGGAATATTGGCATGATGGTTTAACTCTAGTTTTTCCCAAAATCGCTCTTGGTCTTGATGCTGGTCGATAACCGCATGCGACTATCCTTAAACTTACTTCAAGTACTGGACATACGAATACCTTACTCCAATCACCAAGCCCTTATGACTGCCTATAAAGGTCTGCTTCGTTAGGCCTATAATGTAAACGCAGTCAAGGCATACTCTCTTGATGGAACACATACAGACCTGCCTCCGGGGACGCAGCTTCGTTAGGCCTACCTAGAGGGCCATCCTAGAGTATCGTCACGTCTTGTCGAAGTTTTGTACTTCCTTCTAGCCTAAAATAACTAAGTTGGACGTGCTTCTCCTTTGCTGAAATTTGTGATGAACTGCTTCATTAGGCTCTTCATCCTTTGGGCTACTCCAAACGCATCTCGCTCTTTTATTAGACCCTAAGTCTAATCATTTAATTTGTGTTATTTTGTTTTTCTTATTCTGTTGGCTACCTATTTACCCTAATTAGCACATTCTTGCCCTCGTCTCTATCTATTGTGAGATTTCTATTTATTTAATAGGAAATGCTGTTGGTGTGATTCACATTCATTATCTTGCTTATTTAACTTAACATAAATCTTAAGTTCATTAAAATAAGTCTCTTTTATCATTCCTACCTTATTTTCTTATTTAATATAAATTATTTAAATAAGCTTCTACCATTATTATTGCTCGTTAGTTTAATCAAGGTCTCCAAATAAGCTTTTCCGTTCTTATTATGTAATTATAACATATGTTGTAATTCTACCTATAATTGTCATTTTCTCTTCTTCTATACTCCGTACATAATTCCAGCATTTTTTCCTGTTCTAACCTATCTACTTTTATTATGATATAGAATTCTTTTTAATTCTCTTTTATTATATAATTCACTTATCACAATAACTATCTTTTTATATAGACTGCACAGTAAATGCAGATCTAGGTTCATTATTGTTTAAAGCTTCAAATTTTTATCTAATAATTTACTTGTTTCATTTCATACTTAACTTTATTTTCTTCTATGCTAGGAAATAATTCTATTTTATTTGGTTGGCTATGAAAACTATACTAAAAATCCATTTCCATATTTAATATCAATTATGGCTATAACCAATAATTCGTAACTGCAAGATATTTCTTTTATTATTTTGGGCTGGTGTAAAACACCGTGGTTCTCTATTTTACACTAGTTTCCTATTTCTTTTTTGTATTTTCGCAGTCATGTTTATCTTTACCTTTTAAATATTAAGTTATAGAAATGTATCCTATTTTCTAAACTAACCAATTAATCTATTACTTACATATAAATCAAATTATTAGATTATTATTCCCATATTGGCGTAATTTATGCAGAATTTCATTTTTCAAACTTTTCCAATTTTCTTATTTCACATCTAATTTCATAAAGTTTTGTATTTTAAGCCATAATCCCGAATTTCATTTCTAACCATATTATACGCGTAAAAAGGGAATAAAATAAACTAGTATTTAGGCTAAATTACAACTTTAAATTAGATGTAAATAACTACAAATTTCTTACTTTTAGGCTTCTGCCTTTTTTTAACTGTCAAGCCTAATATAAGTTCTCTTATAAAATTTACAAGGTTTGCATAACTAATTATTAGAATTAATTACTGAAATAAATACTGGAATAAATTTTCTAATGGAAATTCAACGATAATATATTATAAACATAAAAGAATATAATTAAATCCACTCACATTGCTAGCTTTTTAAATCTCTCTTTTTTTATTTCAAATATGTCCCTAACATCTATATTCACCTCCCTTGTAATCCCTATTTGGAAATACAAACAATATATTTACAGATTTATAATATTTGAAAGAAAAAGGAAGAGATTTGAATTAGAAATAGCAAGTAAAACTCAGATATAGGGTTTTACCTTTGAAATAGCTTTCTGATTTGAACCAATTCCTAGTTCCCTAATTAATTCTATTCTTTTTGTACTTAGATCTAAATTTGTGTAAATTAGATCTAAAATTTTATTATTAAGAAAGTGTAGAAGAGATAGAAAAATAGCAGAGCTTCTGTAGGCAAGAGAAAAATAATGGGAATAAAAATGAGGCTCTGCACCTATGTTTATAGTGGTTCAAATCAGTGCCAACTATAAGATATAAAACCCTAAAATCTAAAGGTTGCACTAAGTCCGTGACATTAAATTAATATGTTTTCTTTCGCGTTTGTTTTATATCAAATTGGTTCTCCAACAATCTTTTCATGAATCACTTTCCCCTTTTCTCTCGCAATTTATGAAAACATATATTTTTAAATTGTGACATTTCTTTTAAATAAGATTCCTCTATTAATTACCCAATTAATAGATTTCATATATACCTAGAATTAACTTACTATCCAATCAATCCCTGCCTACACTGTGATTTCTCACCAAATTAGTATGCCAAGCAACACCATATTAATTCGTCATGTATATGCATATTAATTTATTTTATTCGCATAATTATTGCATGCATATATTCTACAATTTGATTTTGAATCACAATCTTAATTATATATATGTTAACATAAGTCTCTATGTTTATTAATTTACAATTGATTACTTGCATAAATTACTCTTCCTCCATTTTTTATTCTCTTGCACTAACATATGTGTTTCTAATTATATCAATTAGTTGCTACAATATATATTCCCTTTCTTCTCAGTTCCTGCCAGTTAATCACATCTACTAATTAATTGAATATTAATTTCTCTTTTAAATAAAGACCTTCAATTAATCTTCCCTATTAATTGATTTTATATAATTTCTCTCTCTAATTTATTTGTTACACAAATATATATATGTATTCCAAATAATATTAATTAGTTGCCTCATTTACAAATATTTCTTTGTTTTAAAATTGCAAACATATATAACTTAATTGAATTATTTGCATATATAATTGTAATTTAACACGGGGTGTTACATTCTCCATCCTAGGAAATTTCGTCTTCGAAATTTGATAAGGGTTCAATTATGTAATTTTTCGTATTAATCACATCCATTTTGCGTACATCCAATTTTACAACAATCCGTACATGGTGCAAAGTCTTAATGCCTTGGAATTAGTTTCTCTTATGAGAAACCATTAAATTCGAAACCTTTTATGAATCCTTTAAAGGAGGATTTCATGTTTATGTGAAATTATAAGGAATTTATTTTATATTTTATCAAAATAAGCTATACAAAATATGGTGCTTTCCATACCTTGTACATCTCTTTCACGTGTTCCTTATAGCTTGCACAAAACATCTTTATTTATGATTCATAGAAAGTTATATCATTATTCATTTTATTCCAATAGGTTAATGTATGTTTACTCTATATTTACTTACATAAGATATTTCCTACTAAACTTATTAATTTATCATACATTATTTTTCAAAAGAACTCATTTTTAAAACTTTTTTATGACTAGAAAATATTTTCGTGTACGTATTTAAATAATAAGTGTACATACAAACCATTTTATAAATTATCTCCAAAACTCATTTGGGTCAAAACAAACGTCGCGTAAAACACCGTCACTACAACCCAAATATACTAATATATGGATTCAATTAAAATAAATATTAATAAATCTCATATGCTATGTAAAAACATTTACTTTGGGAGTCACATACTATAACAATAGTGTCATAGTCTATGCTTCCTTTATTTTTGCTGAAATTTTTTATTACAACAATAAATGTTGTAATATATGTTTTCGATACTTAACACACTCTAGGTTTTTATATTTCAAATCATTGTTTACCTATAAAGAAACTAACGAGCTCTACATGCTCTATTATTCTTCAAAAAAGAATTTCACTTATAACAACATTTACACCATATAAAAACCAATTTAAATTTCATACCATTTATTTTTTTCAAAACCCAATATTTACTTCCTCAAATATATTAACAATAATATTTTTCAACTAATTCAAAAGTTTCATTTTTATTGGGTTAGACATAAAGTGGATTCTCTTCATAGTAAAACCTCTTATTCTTCCCGAAATAAAAACACTCTCCCTACTATTCTTAAGGAACTTCACTACTTCCTAAAACATATGGATGCAAATTTCTCTCAAAACATGGCTTATTTGTATGCTATAAATCGGTAATAACATAGGGCTCTACATACTTGGGTCATCCTGAACCCAACCAGCTAACTATGCACAAATATACTTCTAAAAACTTTGCGTATGTTAAAATCTAAAGTTGGGGACTATTTGGATTTTAGTATATAATATATTTATATTTTATTCAAAAATGAAAATACGTTCACTCACTATCTACCTAGGAATCCTAATCCTAGGCACTAATACCAAATGCAACAACCCGAATTCTAATGGGTCCAGATTTTTCGCAAAAATACTAAAACCCAAGCCCACTGAAACCCGAGTTTGGAATCTAGTATCCTGCAACTAGGCAAAGACAAATATATCAGAGCTTGATTAAATATCTCACAGCGGAATTGACTAAAATTTAATAGTAAGTAAATACTCACCAATATAAAACACTTTCTAAACAAGTGTCCTAAAGCTGGAAAGTCTCTGCCATCTACCTAACCTGTAAGATGTTTTAAGAAAGGGGTCGGAACTAAAGTTTTGATGAATGGATAAATTATATACTTCTAGGCTTAATTATACATATATCATTTTATTTTCATTTACTCTTATATTAGGTTAATTAGGTTACAATACTCTCGCCTCTGTTCGTGAACCGTGCCCATCTACTCCATAGTAGATTAAAACCTAATAACTAATATATAAATATATGTAGCTATAAGCCCAATGACCATATTAGCCCTAGGTACCAACCATGGTACCTTCTGTATCCTTCTTGAAAAGGGCTCCATCGTCTTGCTCTGCGAGCGTTCCGTAGCTATATCTGTAAGGGACTGCTTCGTAAGGCCAACAATACAGATGCTCCACTACTTACTATGAAACGTAAATCGCGTCCGCATTAGTCTATGCCAGTGCTCGTACATCCACAATGTACCACCCAGTGCGTACAAGGAGGACTGCGTAACCGTTCTGTCTACTATTTGAATCCCACCAACAAGGTCTACCTCGTACGAAATTCAGTCGGGGATTTTCGATATCTGTAAAGGGCTACTTCGTTAGGCCTAAAATACAGATATTCTGGTTGGTCTATCTCTTTTGCATTGTAGCTATGGCCCCATGCAACACCCCTCAACTAACCGAAAGACTTCTAAAAAGTTAAGTGGACGTACCCTACTGCAAACAGTCAAACATCCAAATGGCGATGCCCCTCATCCAATGTCTCGATAGTGAAAGAATCATTGGCTTGATTATTTAACTCTAGTCTTTCCTAAAATCGCTCTTGGTCTTGATGCTGGTCGATATCCGCATAAGACTATTCTTAAACTTACTTGCAAGTACTGGACATACGAATACCGTACTTCAAACACCAAGCCCTTCTGACTGCCTACAAAGGTCTCCTTTGTTAGGCCTACAATGCAAATGAAGTCAAGACATGCTTTCTTGATGGAGCACCTACAAACCTGCCTCCAGGGATGCAGCTTCGTTAGGCCTATCCAAAGGGCCATCCTAGAGTATCCTCACATCCCGTTGAAGTTTCGTTCTTCCTTCTAACCCAAAATAACTAAGTTGGACGTGCTTCTCCTTTGCTGAAATCTATGATGAACTGCTTCGTTAGGTTCTTCATCCTTTGGGATACTCCAAATGCATCTCACTCTTTTATTAGACCATAAATCTAATCTTTTAATTTGCGTTTAGTTTACTTTTCTTGTTCTGTTGGCTACTTATTTACCCTAATTAGCATATTATTGCTCTCGTCTCTATCTATTGTGAGATTTTCATTTATTTAATAGGGAATTTGTTAGTGTGAGCCACATTCATTTTCTTGCTTATTTAACTTAATATAAATCTTAAGTTCATTAAAATAAGCCTCTTTTGTCATTCCTTCTTTATTTGCTTATTTAATATAAATTATCTAAATAAGATTCTACCATTATTATTGCTCTTTAGTTTGTTCAAGGTCTCAAAATAAGCTTTTCCGTTCTTATTACTTAATTATAACATATGTTATAATTCTACCTGTAATTGTCATTTTCTCTCCTTTTATAGTCCGTAAATCGTTCCAGCATTTCTTTTCTGTTCTAATTTGTGTTCTTTTATTATGATATAGAATTATTTTTAATTCTCTTTTATTATATAATTCACTTATCATAATAACTCTCTTTTTATATAGTTTGCACAATAAATGTTGATCAAGGTTCATTATTGTTTACAGCTTCAAATTCTTATCTAATAATTTACTTATTTCATTTCATACTTTACTTTATTTTCTTCTATTCTTGAAAGTCATTATATTTTATTTGGTTGGTTATGAAAACTATACTAAAATCTATTTCCATATTTTAATATCAAATAAGGCTATAACCAATAATTCATAATTGCAAGCTATTTCTTTTATTTTTTTGGGCTAGTGAAAAACACATTGGTTTCTCTATTTTACACTAGTTTCCTTTTTCTTTCTTTTATTTTCGTGGTCACGTTCGTCGTTACCTTTTAAATATTAAATTATAGGAATGTATCATATTTTCTAAACCAACCAATTAATCTATTACTTACTTCCAAATCAAATTATTAGATAACCATTTTAGCGTAATTTATTGCAGAATTTCATTTTTTTTTATCTTTATTCCAATTTTCTTATTTTACGTCTAATTTCATATAGTCTAGTATTTTAATCCGTAATTGGGAATTTTCTTTCTAACTATATTATTTGCGTAAAAAGGAAATAAAAGAAATTAGTTTTTAGGCTAAATTATAACTTTAAATTAGATGTAAAAAACTACAAATTTCTTACTTTTATGCTTCCGGCTTTTTCTAACTGTCAAGCCTAATGTAAGTTCTCTTATGAAATTTACAGGGTTTGCATGACTAATTAACAGAATTAATTACTGAAATAAACATTGGAATAAATTTTCTAACGGAAATTCAACAATAATATATTGTAAACGTAAAAGAATATAATTAACTCCACTCACATTGCTAGCATTCCAAATCTTCCTGTTTATATTTCAGAACTATCCCTAACATCTATATTCACCTTCCTTGTGATCCCTGCTTGGAATTACAAAAGATGTATTTACATATCTATAACATTTGAAAGAGAAAAGAAAGAGATTTGGATTAGAAATAGCAAATAAAACTCAGATCTAGGGTTTTACCTTTGACATAGCCTTCTGATTTGAACTAATTCCTAATTCCCTAATTAATTCTGTTCACTTTCTATTTAGATCTAAATTCGTGTGAATTAGATCTCAAATTTTGTTATTAAAAAGTGTAGAAGTGATAGAAAAATGGCAGAGCTTCCGTAGGCAAGAGAAAAATAACGAGAATAAAAATGAGGCTCTGCACCTATATATTTATAGTGGTTCAAATCAGTGCTAACTATTAGATATAAAACCCTAAAATCTAAAGCGTACACTCAGTCTATGGACATTAAATTAATACGTTTCTTTTGCGTTTGTTTTTTATTTCAAATTGATTCTCCAATAATCCTTTCATTAGTCACTTTTCTCTTCTCTCTCGCAATCTATGGAAACATATATTTTTAAATGTGACGTTTCTTTTAAATAAGATTCCCCTATTAATCACCCAATTAATAGATTTCATATATACCTATAATTAATTTACTATCCAATTAATCTCTTCCTGCACTATGATTTCTCACCAAATTAATATGCCAATCAACACCATATTATTTCGTCACATATATGCATATTAATTTATTTTATTCCCATAATTATTGCATGCATATATTCTACAATTTAATTTTGAACAACAATCTTAATTATATATGTTACCATAAGTCTCCATGTTTATTAGTTGACAATTGATTACTAGTATAAATTACTCTTTCTCCTTTTTATTCTCTTGCACAAATATATATGTTTCTAATTATATCAATTAGTTGCTACAATATATGTTCCCTTTCTTGTCAGTTCCTGTCACTTAATCACCTTTACTAATTAATTGAATATTAGTTTCCATTTTAAACAAACACCGTCAATTAACCTTCCCTATTAATTGATTTTATATAATTTCTCTCTCTAATTTATTTGTTACACAAATACATATGTATTCCAAATAATATTAATTAGTTGCCCCATTTACAAACATTTCTTTATTTGAAAATTTCAAACCTATATAACTTAATTATTTGTATATATAATTGTAATTTAACGCGGAGTGTTACGGGTATGGTTCTAAATAAACCTACACGTAATATCTTGTGAAGGTTTATACTTAGGATCATTTATAGTGTCAACCTTGGGACTACTTTCTCAAATTACGACTATATCTCATATTTGCGCATTAAGGAGAAGCCGGCAATGCCGACTTGCACCAAAGATGTCTTAGGGTCCATTGAATCCGTGTCCAATCTCAATGGTAATGTAACGCCACTTATTACATAGCACCGGACATCCAACAACAGTATCACGTCCTAATTCCCATATGCAGCAAGGAATCTCCCATTAGTGTCGGGCCTCACACTTCTCCAATCACTCTCATTAGTGTTGCGCATACACCATAGAACCTCCTATGAGTATGATTTACGATTGAATCGTTCATGCCAAATATCGACTTTGTCGAATAAATAGTGTCTAGAACTAATTATCCATGTACACATCTATCCAATTCTGTAATGTCTAAGAATTATAAACTTAGGGAACTAATTTCCCTACTAATATACTAATCGGTTGACACACACAAACCTATAAATTTATAACCTAGGCCTTAGGCTGAAATTCTATCTGCACCTATAAACAGTTAATCGGTTGACTGCCAACTACTGGAGCAATCGACCGCATGCTGTCGACTGACTCTAGTGAGCCTATCAACCGATCAAATTTAATTATTGCAAAATTTTTTTCTTTGTTTCGTTTATTGATTTTGTTTCATAGTAAACCCTAATATGTTAATGTACAATTCCCAGTGTTCTTAATTTTAGATCTAATCATTTCATAGTTACATAGCTGCATTTTTCATCAATTCAAATTAACTTAGGTTTAGAATCAACATGGTATTGATATATCAATCTACATTCAATTAAACAAAAAGAGCATGTTCAACCTAAATCAACTTTTATCCAACCAATTTTACTTTTTATAAATTTAGATTAGACAGGAATCATATTCGTATTGGTTAAATTACTATCAAATTCTCACTGTACTATAGCTATTAGATAAATAGTGCCTTTAATTAAATTAAAACAGTTCTATATCAAATAGGATATAAACAAACTTGATTACATATACATCATCATAATAATAATGACCGCAATCACCCCTAGAGAGCACTTCCCTTTTTTATTCGCTTGGAATAGCCTTCATTTGGTTCGTCGATCTCTTCTTAATTTGATTCCTCCTTTTTTAATCTTTTGAAATTTGTTTTTCAAGAAAATTGATTTAGAGAGAAAGGGGTTGAGTTTTGGGAGAGATAAAATTTTGTTACGATCAGTCTGAAATTAAGCTTTACGGTGTTTGTTAGGGTTCTATTTATAAGAGAACTGATTGTCATTGGCTGTTAGATCAATTTATATAAAATCTGGACCGTTCGACCTACCCAAACCTTAGCCTAGGACGCTCGACCGCTTGGTCATGGCGGTCGCTCGTTAGTGGTCCACCGATCCAAGCTAGGGTGTCGGCCGGTGGAGCTTTCCCTATTTAAAATATTTTTTTCTTATTTAATTATTTTTGATTTCGAACTTTTAACAGTTAATAACTTTTTCATACGAGCTCCGATTATAAAATTTTATATATAAAAATTGTTTAGAAAATCGCTACAAACACGACAGTGCAAATTTCATAGCCAAATTTGGATATTTGTGAAAATTATATTTTTACCCTTGTTATATTAAATTTAATTTATTTTATTAAATTTTCGATTAATTTTTGCGGGGTGTTACATTCATAGTGATCCATCATCTCTCAAAAACCACACGATCCATCGTGAATTGAAAGACGACGCACGATTTCATAACCTTTAAGCCGACAATGAACCACTTATGTTCGACCCAAGTTGCATGGAAGTATGGATGATCAAGGGTAATAACGAAATATAGAAAGAATAGAATCTCATACGAATGGAATAACATATAATATTGAATAATATCTTTACAACGGAAAATTTTTAAACACATATATTAGAGTCTAGCCTAAATTCAGCTTGGAGAGTTATAAACATCCGCTCTTACAATTACTAACCAACATCAAACAAAACAACCAGTAGCGGATAATAGAATATTAGATGAATATCCCCAACTCTCCTCTAGAAACTCCAACATTCCTCATCTAAACCTAAAACTACTCGGATCTAACCCGAGTATTGAAAATACCGGGATCAGGCTTGATAAACCAGCGTGAGAAAAACTCAATAATAAATGATAGTGTCATATTCAGCCTCTAAATAAAATCTTTTGAAAATAAAGAGTATCTCACAAGACCACGCTCACACATAAACACAGACGGGTTTTTACCTTTTGATAACTAAAACACTTTTATGTCAAAACATTTGATATTATTTCTAATGACATTCTTTACAAACATTTGCAAATAAACTTATTAATCTTATCCGAAATGGTTACCTTATAGCATTTTGAGGCTGTTCATTACGCCAATACAAACAAAGTGCAGGTTCTTATTAGAGAATGGATTTTCATACAAATGGCTAGGTGAAGGAACTACCTTCCGATGGGTACACCTCTAGATGGATGTCCCGAGGAACCATCACAAAGCTCCTCTACCAACACAAGACCGACCTACCTCTGTAACTAGATAATACCTAATACGTCATCCCCCGGTCGTTACCGACCTTTAAACCGGACATCCGAGCATACAAACCATATTAATTTACATCCCAAACGTCATAACAGGAAGAAATATATCTAGAAGGGGATGATCATACCCCAATTAGGAATAATCCACTTAGCCTTACCGCATCTAATCCAGTTTCGGTCATTTTCGGTTGATGAGGCTTGAGGTAACGATTACCTTTTCACCTAACACATCTTATTTCACTTGAATGCCATACGGCCATTTCCATTGACTACTAATTGACTTCCACAAAAATACAACCCTTAAGCTCGTACGTCTCAAGGAGGGTGTTAAGCTAAAAGAAGTTGTCTTCCCCTCCAACACTTATGTACGTTTGTAAAAACCAATGTACGTAATATTTAGAAATGCAATGTTAGATAAACATCCATATAAGTTGTCCAGGAATAGGACAAACTGAAGGCACTCTCCTACTACCACTTATAGTGAGTAGTCCTTGCAATCCGAAAAATCTCCACAATGAGGAGACCACTGCTATAAATAACTCTATAATGAGAGCTACCCAGAGCATGTTCAACAAGCAGTCCTCATGCTATAAAGATCCACGATCTTCAATAATCATCATTTTCAACATGTCTTCACATTCGAACGTATACATTGGTTTGAAGTGGTTTTTGGATAGGAATCACTCAAATCCAACCCTTGTTCCTTCGAAGCCAATTATCGATTTAAAAGATATTAAGTTTATATGTGAATATCAATCATCAATCAGTTACTTCATCTTTTGTAAAATATTTTTCGTAGATATATTCTTCAATTTATTCCATTTTCTTTTCAAGAGTATATGGAATCATTAAGCCTCACTTATCAAATCATTTGGTTTATTTAAACCTTTCTTGAATCCAGAAATAATTCCAAATCATTTTCTTTTTTACTTAGGAAAACTTTTCCAAATCATTCATTAAATCTTAATCAAAGATTTCTTATATTCAAGCCATAACTTTTAACTTAGGGAAAATATTCCCAAATCATTTATTAAATCTTAATAAAAGATTTCTTTCTTAACTTCAAATCATATTCTTGCAAATAGAAGATTTTCATAATTGAGTACTACTGCCACTTTAAATATGGTAAGTTTCACCTTAAGGGACTAATGACAAGTAATCCTACACCATGAATATCTTTGTCTTCAACGATCTTTGTTTTCAACATGTTTTATTTCGAAAACTAGTTAGAAGGGTTTTTTTGATGATTTCGAAATCTCTTTATTTTGTCTTAGGGTAATTCTAAGTAATTCAATATTTTTTGGATAATATTTTAATTTCCCTCACTTAACTCTCAATCCAAATTCCTTAACTTTTAGGAGGGTTAAAACAATGTTATTTAAGACATCATTTATGATAAACCCTAAAATAAATCTTAGCAAACATTTTTGAGTAAATAGGATCACAGAAATCATTCTAATTTTAATCAAGATCAATTTCCGTATTCAACAAGTGTTATGGGCAGAATAACGGTGAAATCACCTTTTAAATTCCACGAATAGGACGAGTTCCCTCTTCAAATTTAATACCAAGTATAAGAAGATTATCTCTATGCAATCCAAGTTGTAATTTATTCATTTTGGAGATTGCTTAAATTTTGGATAATACTAATCTTCTTCTATTTTGGAAACTTAATACAGACTTTTTATTTTAGAACATCTAGGCTTTCCTTTCGATCTGTCCCACCCCTTGCCTAAGAAAAGAAACATAGGCCGGGTAAGTTCAGGGCACTGGTTGCTCAATCCCTAACCTCAGTTAAACATCTTATTTTATCTTCTCGGATTTCATAAGCGGGACAAATGTATTAGTCGGTTCCGCATTACTCAGTTTATCAACTTAATTTTGGAATTGATTATAAATTCCAAATTATCTTTCAAACGCTTAATTTTCCTTTTAAAAACACTCACAATTGATTCTGGGAAAAATCGTTACTTTTATACTCATATTCAAAAAGCTATACAATTTGTAGCATAAAAGTGCTGCAGGAAGTGCTATATAAGCTTGTTTGATTAAATCAACTTTTTAGTATTTGAAAATTCATATTTTCCACTTCAAATCTATTCTAAACTATTTAATTAGATTTATCAAATTTATTCCATATTTTTCCATAACTAAAAACATTTATTTAAAAGGATTTCCCGTTATGGTCACTTAACTTCACTAGCGTGATTTTTCTAGGAAATTGATTTGGACATATTTTAAAATACACAAGATAAAATCTTGATTTTCTTTCTTTATTCCTTTAAACATATTAAATGTTTGTGAAACATTTCTAACTCATTTTAAAAATATTTCCAAAAGGTTTAAGCATTCCATATACACCATTACATTTTGAAAAGGAAAGTGATTTCCTTTGTGTTTATCGACGTGTATTAACGTGACATGCTAAAACAATTTAACAATCATATCAAACAATTAATACTTGATGATCAAAGCATATAAAAGCATCTAGCAATCATAACACATCATCAAACAAGTATATGTATATATATATATATAAATAGAGATGTCAAATGGAGTTTCTCAACATAAACCAAAGCGATTAACTTTCTACCAACATTCTAATCAACCAGCACTTCACTAATTAATCCATACTTCATTTAAATACTAGAAAGCAATACCCTCTCCCTTCCAATAGCTTGGTCGAAGCTTGAGATGGAGGTTTGCCGAAAGTATAGAGAAGAATCGGTAGAGTTTTGACCTTGAATTCTCAAAATTAGACCCGAAAAATAGGTCATCTTCTCTCTTGTTTTTGACTCTCTTACTCTCAAAATTTGAAAAAATTATTAACTGAAAAGTTGTTGCAAATTCTTTTTTATTGAATTTAAAAAAATAATCACTTTATTTTGATTAGTTTTGAGGAAGATATGATAGAATGAAGAAGAGGTATTATCGGATTGACAAAAATGAAGCCCGAAAATGCACTTCAAAGAATTGAGTTTCAGGTATAGCAAACTTCAAAACTTGAAAAGGTGAACAACAAAAAAGTTGTAGCCATTGAAATTTCATATAATTTGACAAAAATAATTTCTTAATTTGGATATGTTATAATCAAGTTATGATCAAAACAACATGGTCTATTCTCTGGTTTAAAAACTAGGTCAGAGAATGCATTGGAAAGAAGTGTATTTTTGTCATAGCTAGCTTTAGAATGAGACAAAGTGGTCAACATGAAAGTTGTATCCACTTGAAAAATACATGATTTGAAAAAAAAAATTTTGCATTTTTCTTCTGTATTGAAGAAGTTATGACCGAGAGAAGAAGAGGTAAAATATGGAGAAAAAATGAGTTTGATTTGAAGAGAACATACATTGATTTATTTTGAATATTTTGACATTATTTCTTCATAATTTTTTTATATGGCATGGAAGCCATTAAAGAGGAGAGGAAGAACATGAAGAAGCTTGAGAAAAGACGAAGAAGAAATGTTAATGAAAGTGAGAAGGAGGTGGGTATTTATAGAAAAAGGAAAAAGTGGTAAATTTACCAAAATAAGCTCTTACCAAATTACCAAACCAACCTTACTTCAACCTAAAGCAACGTCCACTTTTTCAATATTAACATCGTCTTTCACATCCTTACTTTATGTCTTAATCACTTAAAGATTAAGTAAAGAATATTATAATTATGTTGGCTTTGATTTGATGTGATTTGATGTTTACTTTTTCTTACTTTTGTTAATTCTCACTTACTTTTACTAATGACTTCTAGACGTTTTCTAATCCTATTTAATAAAAGTAAACATGCTTAGTTATTAAAATGTGTAATATATATGTTAAAACATGGTAACAAAGGTGCGATAACGTTGCGGTAAATTATTTTGAACAAAACATTGATTTTCGACAAAACGTTTTACGGTCACATTTTGACGTTTTTGTTAAACTATTTATCTATGTAAACCAAACTTCAAAATTGATTTGTTATTATATTTAAATAATTAAAACAAGTATATTTGAAGTATAAAATAATATAAAATAATATTCAAATCTATTTGTAAAAATACGACATCGATTTATCGATATGCGACGAAATTTGTCAATTTTTATAAAACAAGTTTTATATATTTATCAAACCATTATAAATTAAATTACTATTATTATTAAATGAGTTTATATCGAATATATATATATATATATATATATATATATATATATAAGGAATTATTTATCCTTGAAACAAATTTCACTAATAATTATCCTACTTTATTAGAATCCGACTTTTGTCAATTTTACAATGGAAATTCAAAATCTTTATTTAACATCAAAAATAAGTTTGTCATTCTTATTTATCATAAAAAACATGATTATTTAAGTTTGAAAATTTTATATTTGAATATTTAAAATAGATTAAATATTCCATTTCAAAGTGGTAAATTCACGGGTCGTTACAATTTTGTTTTATAACTAGGATGCTCTATGACCAATCTCTCCCTCTAATAAGCGAGCACTAAAAGAGGAAATAAATCGAAATCCTTAGGGTTTCGTTATACAAACTAGTTTGTATAACGAGTTGCTTATTTTAGTGATTACTTTAACGGTGATAGTTTTTATTTTATTGGGCCAAGTGAACTCATTTGCAACTAAACTTTAACATCCAAGAGTGTGAAAAATGACTAAATACCCTCTTTGTCATCAACATTTAACATTTTTTTTGATATTGGATATTTAGGTAGCACATAATGTATTACAAGTCTTAGATAGTATATAACACGTGTTTCAAATCACAAATTATATATGATTCGAATCTTTGGCCTCATGAACCAAGTGGTGCTGAACAACATCTACTATTATCTCAACCGGAGTAGGACTTGGGCCTGGGCTGTCTAAATGATGGTCCAAAACCCAATTTAGGGAAATGACCATTCATCGTATTTATTATCATATATATAAGTGGTAGTATCGATTTAATTTTGAAAGAATGTATTAATTTGTGCTAAGGTGTACTATTCTTGATCAAGTCGCTGTGGCTAGCCCCAACAGCTTCAGTTTTGTCATTTTAACGTATATACCGTGGCCCAGTTACCATCTGTTCATGACCTATATTCACCTTGAACTGAACCTGATCATAATGGGGTCATAACTTTCTATGAACTAACATATGAAAACATTTCAAATTTACAAGATCAAGTAGTAAATTCGCAACAACAAAATGAAGTATGCATTATCCAACTGTCGACCCGTGACTTAATAGTAACACTTCAAATTAATTACTAATCTGTATCCATAGCTTTCCACCATCTTTATAACCTCTTATCCAATCTCTTCATATGTCTACCTTCTTTCTGCTCCATACAACAATTTCCTGGCCATTAACTTGTCGTTATAACTTTCTGGAAGCACCTTTTCATATTAAATCATATGAAACTTATGCTATAATTCTCAGTAAACTACAGCAATCAGAATATACAAATAAAAACTCTAGAGTTATTCCAGTCCTTTTCACAATGAAGCTACGCACAAGTTACGGCAATATAATTCAAAGAGTGCCGTGTTAATTAAACTGAAACGACAAACAAATTAACTCGGTTTTAGACTGAATGTTTGCCACAAAATTCTCACCAAAAACTTTGACCAAACACGGGAAGTTTACTTCCTTTTATCACCAGCTTATAAGAAAAAGCAGTTTAATTCTACTTTTTCTGAAGCAAACTTCTTCATTTACAAGAAAGAAAGTTCTATATGTGGTGGTACCATTCCATGCAACTAACAAATCCTGATCTTTGTTTGTTCTTCATGGATTATGTACAAATTTTCAAGTGTATAATTTCAAGCTGGATATCTCAAATTATATTTAATACATCAGAAGTACGATACAGTACATACTTATATTCCCTATTGGACAACATGGAATGATATATATAGTTTTTGAGATGGTCTCTCTCATCAACCAATTTAAACTGTTCCCTTGACACTGAGTTAACAAAATTGTACTCGGCTGTTTAACATATTGCATTGAATATTAATATAGAAAGAAGGAAACTTTACACAAGTTTCAAATTTTAGTTTTGAAACACACTGATCAAACAAAACATATGTTATATGATAAATAAATTAGCATTGCATAGGTGATGTTATGTAAACTTAACATTATATGTTTATAATGGTATGATTGTTTGACATTTCTTTAATTATAAAAATGTGTTACTTTAATCCATCTAGCGTTGTTCATCCGATTTTAGTTTAATTTAGAATTCTGTTTATCCGATGCTAGTTTGATATAGCATTCTATTTTATTTGATGTTATATTAATATAGCATTCAAGGTTTTTCAGCCTACACTTTTAAAACCATCATCTTTCACGCTAAAATCGATTTTAGGTTTTTCTTTTAAATTAATTTCCTAAATTTAAAACTTGTTTAGTTATTATTCAGGGTATGGAGTTAAAAAAAACAAACGTTCTACCATAAAAATCTGATTTTTTTATATTACTATATACTTAGACTTAAAGTAATCACTATACAAATGAAAACAAATTTTATGAACAGTAATATCCACGTGTCATCGCCAGGCTTAACCGCTTACTAACTCTACGAGTTTGCAGTAGATCTTAAGCCTTGTACACTCCACTTGGACCTCAAGCACATAAATAGCAACTTAAACCCAGAGTCTTTAATCTGAGAGATTCAGGAAGTAATCAATGGGGAAAACACTGGCAAATCTGTTCAATCTAAGCAAAGGCAACTCAAACAAACAGAGGTCGAAACTGAAGACGTTGCTTAGCTTGGCCGGGTCCCGCCTGACAATTCTGAAGAACCACCACCAAGCCCGAAGCAAACTGGCCCGTGGAGACGTGGATCAGTTGCTGCGGTTGGGCCATCTGGATCGGGCTTTGCTCCGGGCAGAGTTGGTTGTTAAGGAGGAGAATTTGCTTGATGTCTTTGCTATCATTCAGTCTTATTGTCACCTTGTTGCTGAAAGGGCTATGCTCCTCCTCCAACCCCAAAAGTAAATTCTTCTTTATTTTTCCCTTTCATAATTTCATATTCAGTTTGTTCATGGTTAGAACTGAGAGATCTAATGTTACGAGTTTTAATCAAGAAATTGATAACGAATTGAGCCAGTAATTAATCATTATGAGAAAAAAGCACATATCTCATTTTGAGTTTCTAGAATCAACAGTCCTAAATCAGTTCAAAATTTTTACATTTTTTGTTCATATATGTGCATGTGTTAATTTCAAAGTCTTGTAATGAAGCAGTAAAATAAATTGCACTTGTGAGCATCTAATAGCTAAATGTATTTATTTTTTATACGGTAAAATTTAATGGAGGATGTGTGATATAAGCGTAAAAGTTTGGTGGTCACAACACATTTAGTTCAAATAGTCTTGTTGATGGCGTTGAGCGTAAATTGACAATGAAATTTCGTTGATGGATGGCCGGAAAAAGAGTGACGGAGGAGGCCGCAAATCGATGATGAGATTTTGTTGATGATTGGTGGTGAAGGAATGATATGTAGGGTATTTTCGTAATTTCAAAAGAACGCTATGGAAATCTAATTGATTGAATTTTCATTATTAGGGGTAGAGATAATTGTCAAAATATATTTTCAATGAAACCACCTAGAATATTGAATCCCAAGGTTCAAAAACCTTGCTACTTCAATGATATTCAAATAAATTAATAAAACAAGAAAAAAGTCATAGGTCCTTTTTTTTATGTTGTTATAAGAAAAGTCCTTGCACAAATGAATATGTAAATATGGTCTATGTTCTTGAAAAATAGAAAACGTAAGGTGCCTTGCATTTTTTTATTTTGAAATTGTTTTTGAAAATTTTGAAAATCTTGAAGTTTTTGAACATCGCAAGTTAACTTGCACTTTCAAACAAAAAACTGCAAACTAGTTTGCGCTTTCTAATTTATAAAAACGAGAAAGTTAATTTACACGCTCATCGCTACAGGGACTTTTTCTGTAACAACATCAGAAATAGGGACCTACTGTGCAAAGCCCTTTAGTAAAACATTATAGAAGAATTTTCGTTTGTCAAGATTTGTTTTCATGTGTGTCATTTGTGTAGTTTAGGTCTGTCAATGGAAACTTGAAATTCGGTTGATGGATGGCCGGAAAGAGGATGATGGAGGAGCCGCAAATCGATGATGAGATTTTGTTAATGATTGGTTGTGAAGGGATGCTATGTAGGGTATTTTTGTAATTTCAAAAGAACACTATGGAAATCTTATTGATTGAATTTTCATTATTAATGGTAGAGATAATTGTCAAAATATATTTTCAATGAAACCAGCTAGAATATTAAATCCCAAGGTTCAAAAACCTTGTCATTGTTTTTTATGTTGTTATAAAAAAAATCCTTGCAGAAATGAATATGTAAATATGATCTCTATTTTTGAAAAATAGAAAACGTAAGGTATCTTGTAATTTTCTGACAAAAAACGCAAGGTGCCTTGCACTTTTCTGACTTTTCTGACAGAATACGCAAGGTGCCTTGCACTTTTCTGATAGAAAAATGTAAGGTATCTTGCAGTTTTTTATTTTGAAATTATTTTTGAAGAGGGATTTTGGACCAAATGTCCCTATTCTCAAAACTCATGCACAAAAAGTCCCCACTAATAAAGTCATGTAAATTAGGTCCATGTTTTGTTATTTTTTACCAAATTGTCCCCTTCTAGAAAATCGGCTCAGCATTGAAATCAGAGGTAAAACAACATAAATTAGTAAAAAACTAAAAATAGAGACTAAATTTTCATTACTTTTTCGGAAGGGACTTTTCTTCCATTATCTATCAATCCTAGGGGCTTGACAGTCGTTCCTTGTTTTGACAATTTTGAAAATCTTGAAGTATTTGAAAATTGCAAGTTAATTTGCACTTTCAAACAAAAACTGCAAACTAGTATGCGCTTTCCGATTTATAAAAATTAGAGACTTAATTTACATGTTCATCGCTATATGGACTTTTCCTGTAGCAACATCAGAAATAAGACCTGCTGTGCAAAGCCCTTTAGTAAAACATTATAGAAGAATTTTCGTTTGTCAAGATTTGTTTTCATGTGTGTCATTTGTGTAGTTTAGGTCCTTCGGTGGAAACTTTTGGATGCAGATAGTTATCCACATCCAATTCCAAGTTCAATTTGGGCATTGGAGATGTCCGTGTACAGCGGACGGGTATATGATATTATCTGTTCATTGACAATTAACAAAATTAAAGACGTACATAGAAAGTTTTAATAACCCCAAATTGTTTATGTTCTTATTGTTACAAAAGTACAGAACTCAAAAATGTAAGATGATAAAAATTAGTTCGGAGCAGAGAATATGAATTTATACAATTGCTGTCAAAAATCTTAAAATTTTATGACTTAAATCCAAGTTCAAATTTGATCTCTCACTTTACGATTCAATTTACTTTTCGATTCAAAATAAGTTAAAAATACATTTGGGATATATCATTCAATTCATATTGATATATTTAAAATACTTATTTGGATCCATGATTCCGATTCTATTATTTTCTAAAGATAATAAAAATGGAACAAGAAAGAAAATTGAGTTTTCTGTGTAGATGTAGAATTTAATACATCATAATCAATTTCAAAGTATGTACAAAACTTAAGACATGGACTAATTTATGATTTATGATTTAAATTCCAATTCACTTAAAGCTCGAACTTTAAGATTTACGATTTAAATCCCGTTTTAAAATTTTCGATATACATATACTTTAAACTTTTATTTAAAGAAAAATTTATAGACATCCATCATTTATCGTACTAAAACACATGTAATATAACTTATTATCTTTAAAAAAAGGACCGATAATTAATTTTCATACCTTCGTATTCATATTTATACCCGTTTTTTTGGATGTTGGATACAAATCCATTTACAAAAATATAAATTATTATCTTGAGAAAAAAAAGGATTGATAATTTTCGTACCTTCATATTCACATTTGTACCTTGTTTTTTGGATGTTGGATACACATCCTTTTTTCACATATGGATGAACACATATTTCAGATTTATTTTTCTTTTCCTTCCATTTAGGTATTCTATATATAAATCATGATCTATTCAATTTGAAACATACTTAGCGTCTAGTATAGTTATGAGGAGTCCAAATATGCCAACATTTTCCCGAAAATTAAAAGGCTTTAAAGTAGGAATATATTTTGATAACAGTGGAAGGGAGTGTCCGCCTGAGCTGAAGGAAGCAATTTCCAGCCTTATATATGTATCTTCAAGATCTGGAGAAATGCCTGAACTGATGCACGTTTGCAAACTCTTCTCCTCTATGTTTGGAAGAGAATTTGTTTCTGCTGCCACAGAACTAAGAAACTGCTGTGGAGTCAATACAAAGGTAGGTTACAGGTACATGGCATTAAAAGTTTTTTCAGCAAAAGACAGTAATGAATATCTTGGTTTTACTTTTAAGTTTATTTTTGGGCTTTTAGATTGTACAAAAGCTATCCACAAAGCAACCAAGTCTTGAAAGCAGAATCAGAATTGTTAAAGAAATCGCTGCTGAGAAGGGAATTGCTCTCAATCCAAGCTTTGAGGAGGACCCCTTTTATACTTCCAGTATCACTCAAAAGGTTATATAATATTTTGAACTCATATCCTATTTAGATCAATTCAAACTTCAGTAAATGCATGAACATTCTGAATCAGTATTGTATTACATAAATTATCCTTAAGTGGGATGGATACATGAGATAATGAGAATATGTTGAACAACAGTTTGTGCAAAAAGAGTCTATGCAATTTATCATGTTTTTGCTTATAGCTCAAAAACAATTTGTTTCTTCCCATTTCTACTATAGTAGAACTTACAAGCCAGAGCTAATAAAAATTACTAATCATTTATCTGAATATGTTGCTTAAAAGCTATAATTAAGATTTATAAGTTGTGCCAAAACACTATTAAAAAAATTTTGATCGTTTTTTTGGTGATATAAGCACAGATAGCTTGTGTACCACAAAAAAGTCTTTGCTCCAAAGGAATTTCAATCATTTTGAATCACTTTAAAGAACTAATTACAAGACAGACTTCACTACACAAATGCACTACGGTAGCACTGTTTCAAATTGCTATAGTGTAATGTAAATGGTACATGTTTGTTAGAAGATTCAAAATGAGATTGTATTTGTTATAAGTTGTTTCAAACTGATATGAAATGTGAAAAGAAATCATAGTGCAGATGATATTTATGTATGTCAATGCAGGCAACTTCTGACTCATCAAATAACAGAACCCAGGTCCAGCCAACAATCAAAAATACAAATAGAAATTCAAATTCAAATCACAACTACAAAGATGTAGCGAGTGCGGCTCAGGCTGCATGTGAGAAAGCAGAAGATGCAGCAGCTGCAGCAAGAGCTGCCATTGAGCTCTCCAGATCATCTCAATCTCCAGACAACAAAAGGAACGAGGATGAAAATTACAGTTCCGAATCAGAGGATGAGGGCAACCATACAGACGATGATGGTGAAATCAAAAACAAGTTTTTTATGGATGATTTTGATACTTTCACATCTACTGAGGCATCGACAAAGATAGAGGAGCAGAGAGAATTCGAGCTGAGCTTCAAGAGCTCGATGGAGGATGATAGTGAGACTGCGGGACTGTTTGATTCAGCAGATGGGTACAACAATACGAAGTCTGAATGTGAAGAAACTGCCGTGGCTGATAATGTGTCGAAGTCCCTAGAGAAAGTGCAAAAAGTGACACGGCAGGCGGTTTCGGTGAGGACCAGGCATAGCATGTTTAAGTAATTTTGCAGAGTGTATATTCTTATAAAATAGTATGGAGGGTGTGTGATACCTGATAGAGGTTTTAGATCTGTATGGATTGTCTGTAAATTTAAATGTTGCTAGAACAGGTTTGATAAAATGATGCATTGGAAATGAAGGATGTATTGATAAAATAGTATGGAGGATAATGAAGGATGTATCGGTGTTTATATTACGGAGAGTTGTTTATTGAGGTGTTCTTGCAGAAATTGACTGAGTTGTTTATTCAAGCTTTTCCTACAAACTGAGGGAAAAAAAAAGTATTACAGAATACGGATTAGTGCTCTAGGGAAAAGAGACATGATTTTTATTTTTTGTAATAACAAAAAAACAAAAAACAAAAAAAAACAAAATTTTGAAATGCACATAGGTGCCGTTCAAAACTAATAGTATAATCCTCTGCAATTGAAAAATTCAAGAAACTACAAAGCTTGGCAGCCATGGCTGTCTTTACAAAATTCGAAGATAACCTATCTGTAACCTTGATCAGATAGAGGAGTTCTCTCATTTCTCTCCATCTCACTCTCCTTCACCTTCGTCGAATCCAGTGCCGCTGTCACCACTGTTAGCAAAGAAAATTTCTATCACGGATGAAGAAGGCTTTTAAATTGTACATAGTAGAAGATCAAAACTGTTGAATAAAGAAACTGATTCTCAAATGCAAAGCGCAGGAAACAGTTCTTATCAGTCAAGCCTGAAACAAGACACTATGAATCAATCAAAGCAATCTTTCAAAAATGTAAATCAGGGAACATACAATTCAAGAAATACTGTGAGTGATAGATTCTCAACAAGAAATGTTGCAAGATTCAACCAACAAGTTGTGTACTCAATATTCATTTCAGAAATTTTTTGGAGCAAGACGGATGTGTAGCGTGCTGCTACACAGCCGGTTAGATAATAGTAAATATATAGGTAGTGCGATCGACATGCCCGATCGATGGCCAAAATGATGATAGTTTACAACTTAGTCTTTCAACACAAAATAAGAGAACAGTCAACTACAACATAGTAATGCAGAACAAGTACAGACAAACAGAGAATTTGCGCACAGGGGACTACAGTTGCTGCCTATGATGCCTGCCAATAGGATCAGCAGAAGTGCTACCAGCTGACTCCGTCGGCGAAGTGGTGGAGTATGGCAGTCTAAGCCTGAACGGTGCAGAGTAGCTATGCCCTGTTGAGAGAGAGTAAAAATAAATAATACGCCTACATGTTCTCTCAAAGTGAGGATTGGTACCATGGAACACCCGATCGTTACGTTCAACCCAAATGCACCAACTAAAGACAGCTACAAAGGGATCCAGGTGAATGTTGGGGGGATTATACTGCCAATGATCAAAAAAAGTGGTGATAATTGGGACGTAGCCGAGTAAGTGAGTTGATGTTGCCGCCCAGACTCTATAGGAAAAATCACAGTCAAAGAATAAATGTTGTATACTTTCTGTTATAGTAGAGCAAAAGACGCAAGAGGACTCCGACACGATGCCAAAACGAAAGAGCCTATCATTTCAGAAATTCAAGAAGCAATTCAAGAAACTCTCAAATTAAAGAGAAATTAGTACCTCAAACCAGCACAAACCTGAGTAAGTCTTCTTCATGGGCATAGATGATTAAGAAAGGAGGTTCAAATACTGAATTTGACCTTAAATATGCCGCTCCTCTCTCCATTAATGAAAAGAAAATAGTGGCGGTGAGTGCGGAGGCCAGCAAAAGGGCCGAGAGTAAATTGAACTTCTCAGTATTTGCCTATGTTTTTGGCAACAGACCCGTTTATCATCACTTCAAGGCTGTAATTGCTAAATCTTGTAAGCTCACGGGTAATTTCGACATTTTTACTTGTAATGATGGTTTTTTTTTAATCAGATTTTCCAATGCTTTAGATTGTGATAATACTATTAATGGAGGGCCATATTTTATAAATGGAAAACTGATTATTATGAAAAAATGGAGCAGTAAAATCAATCTTGACAGGGATTTGCTTTCTTCTATGCCTATCTGGATCAGACTGTCCGAGTTAAACCTTAGACCGTGGGACAGTGAAATATTAAGTGCAATTGCTAGTGTAGTTGGCACTCCCCTTAAATTGGATGAA
Organism: Allium cepa; assembly: GCA_030765085.1. Classification (NCBI taxonomy): domain Eukaryota; kingdom Viridiplantae; phylum Streptophyta; class Magnoliopsida; order Asparagales; family Amaryllidaceae; genus Allium; species Allium cepa. Next base: position 843,561,326 of record CM060928.1, on the reverse strand, counting down.
CATACTGCAAAAGAAACTAGGCTTTTTTTGCAAGAATACTGTGAGGACCCGCAAATCCGTACTCCTTGAATATACACTAATCTCCATAGATTAATTCAAGATGAACAGAAATACGAATTCTCATTGTTTAAGAAAAAGAAAAAGGTAGAAGAAGAGAGAAAAAGATAGAAAATAGAGAGAAAAGAAAATAGAACGAAACAGAAAGAAAACAACAGAACAACATCAGAATCTCACAATCGCAGCGGAACAACATATAATAGATAAATGAATAATCTTTAAACAAAGAACTATATCAGTTATTACATTACATCACATTACATTTCATTACATCAGAGTGTACAACATCAAACAACATCAAACAGCGGAAAAGAAATACTATATACTAGTAAATACGCCATGCCATCCAGCTTGCCTCCAGCAACTCCTGAATTCCTGAATATCCCGATAAACCTTAACTCTTGACTGCCCGTGTGGAAATTGGTGGGCACCCAGAGTTTAGGAAGGAAAACAATAAACTCCGAGTCAGTCATGTGACTGGTGTGAGAACTCAAAACAGTTTATTTATCTTTAAAAATCAAAATTGAGGAATATTTTTAAAGTCAATTCGCAATGCTTTTAAAAATGAGACCACCATAAGGCCTCCCGCACACACACACAATGCAAACGCAGAATTGGAGGAGATTTCTCCTTATGATAGCCAAAGATGCTTGATACGCATTAAAAGGAAACATTTGATATTATTACTAGTGCATAGTGTAGGAAATATTTCGAAAGTAGAATATAAATCTTAGCCAGCATAGGTACCATTATAGTATGCTTACTATAGCTACCATATTAAATGACAGGTTCTACACTAAAACCGTACAAGTCTCGTATTGTTTCTTTGGATTTCCAACGAATGGTCAGGCCAAGGAACTTCCCATTGCCACATGAGAATGCCTCTGGAAGGACGTCCCCGAGAACCAAACCGGATCTCTGCCAACACAAGGCCGGGTTACCCCTAACTGGGTAACTACTGACACGAGTATGACATCCCCCGGTCCTTTGGGACCTTTAACCGAGCGCTCGTAATCAACATCACACCATAATAATAAAGTGTTTCAACATGAGTAAGTATCTGAGCTCTATACCATGATACCACCCTTTTCCAAAAGGAAATGCACATACCCTAAAGGGAGCTACCCCTCATAACCTTGCCGCATCTTTCCTGTTTTGACCATTCCGGGGTGTGAGGTTCGACGAAGTCTCGTCCACAAAGCCACGCTTTATACAAAAGCTGTGCTTTGGGTCAACAAATGATCATAGAAATGATCACAAAGATAAACGATCAAACAAATGATCATATCACAAATGATCAACACAATGATCATTTCACAGCAACACTCAGCATGTCACATTACCAAATTGGGAATATATCGCTGATAACCTTCAACTACATAACCTCTGAGCTCGTACGTCTCAGAGAAGGGTGTTAAGCTAAAAGAATAAATTCTCCGCCACCAACAGAAATATATTTGAAAGAAATCAGCTTTATATCTCAATTTGTAATGTCAGACATACAATCCATACAAGTCTGTTCCGGGCTCGAACAGTACCGAAGGCACTTACAAAGAAGTCCTTGCAATCCGGATATCCACAATCCTGATCGGATTCCCCATCACATATGGAGAACTCTATACCGGAGCAACTCGGTGCAGAGTCAATCGACAGGTCATCCTATCGCTCTCACAAATATACGGTCTTCAACACCGGTCATCAAATGCAATCCATAACGACGTATCACATATTCGGAATGGGTTATACGACCCCATGGTCCTTTCCCGGTTAACCCGAATAGTGAGCGCTTATTCAAAAATAAGTGTGGCATTCAAATTCAAACAAATCACAACAAATACCCATTCAAAGGTAAATATTGATAGTCGGTTATTGAACTATCAATGGATATGCACAACATCACCAGATTCCAAATAATTTTCCAAATTATTTATTTCCCAAAAATATCTTTACAAGATATATAATTTCAATACCTCAACCATTTGAAAACAAATTTCAAATCACTTTTCATCCTTACCACTTTTGAAAACAAATTTCAATCATTTTCCTTACGCGGAAATACTTTCATTTCAACATGGTTCATTTAAACCAATTAAATAAATCCTTGACGATTTACTTTATATTTACATTCCAAATCCGTAAATTAATTACCACACTTCAAAAATAAATCAACGTTTATTTTTAAACAAATTCCCCTTTCTTTTTATAAATTCCATAGTGAATTTATATTTCAAAATATTTATGAATATACGATTTCAATTATTCATTTTCAATTTATCTTCAAAAAGATAAATTCTCTAAACGTTTCATCTCTCATTGGAAAAACATTTCCATACTTATTAAATAAGTAATTCACAATTTTTTTATTTTCTACACTTGGAAAATATTCAATATACTTAAATCGAAATTAAGTATATATTTCATTCTTTAAGGAAATCATTCTCTTAACCATGTTTGTTTGGGCCAAAACTAATGTTGCGTAAAACATCGTTACGACAACCCAAAATCACTAGTATAGGGATTCGAAATTAAAATAGATATATAAATCCCAATACTATACAAAACATTTCCTTTCGGAAATCATTTACTATAACAACAGTGTTATAGTCCACCATTTCCTTTTATTTCTCGAAAACGTCTATTTCAACAATGAATGTTGAAATCTATGGTTTCGAATCTTAACACATTTAAAACATCGTTAGATCGTTTTAATTCTGTTTAAAAACATCAAATCCAAAACATTTTCTTTAACATAATATTCACTATCCAAAAACGTGAATATACTTGTTAACCAATTTCATCACTTCTATACATTTTATCTTAAAGGATTATTCACTGTCTAAAACGTGAATATAACTCCATAAATAAGTTATAACATTTACTTATCAAAATAAGTCGTTTGCGGATTTATAAAACAATGTTTATAAATTCCATTTCTATTTATTTTATAACAACTTCCTTTTATTCATCTCCTTTATTAACCTATTCGATTTATAACTCAATTATATACCGAACGTTCATATTATAAGTTAAATGCTTATAATTTATTTGTTTACAAAATCATTCTTTTAACTTCCCAAATTATAAATCTTACAACTTATAAGATTCATTTATTTACCCAAATCTATTCTTTTAATAACTTTATAAATTTTATAAACCTACTGCTTATTAAATTCCATTTATAACTTCACCATTTATAATTCTATAAATTTCATTCATTTATGAAATTCATTTACAATTCATTCTAACACTTATAAAAACTCGTTTTATAATTCAAATATTTTAATTCATAAATATCAATTTATAAATCCCTTATATAAATCAATTTATACTATTATTTTAAAATACGTCTTTAAACTCCTTTATAATTTCATCATTTTGATTTATAAAATAATCAAATTTTATAAATCCTATATTTCAACTTTTTATAATAAATTCAAAAATCCCAATTTAAACTATTTTATAAAATCATTTACCCATATTTTCAAAAATCAACTTTTAACTATATTTCTCAAAAATCATAATTTTTATAACATTGAAATTATAACGTTTATTTATTTAAAATGGATAAATTCCAAAAATATTTTATAAACGAATACTTTCAAAAATCACTTTAAAATTCCAAAATTTGGTCCAATGATGCTACACACCAAATAGTCAATCACGACTACAACGACATCATATATCGTATATGATAATCAACGAATATCAAAATATCCATAATCAAATAAATACTATTGAGGAATCCTGTTGGATCCCTCCAACCTGTTTTCCTGCATCCACAAACATTAGCACAATACCAATTCCGCTCCAGTACGGAATTATCGCGGTATATGGGATTTAAAATATTATCCGCTTAATAGACGGCGCAATAGGGTCTCATCCGCTATATACTGCGGGAAAATCAATTCCAGGTACATAAATAATACCAATTTCACTGTTTATGAAATATTCGTGGTATATGTTTTTAATAAATAACATCCGCTTACTAACGGCGCATAATGTCTATTTTAACAATCAATAGATATCAATCATCATTCAAACATGCATTGAAATATTTTAAATATAACTATTTAAAATAAAATCGAAACCGATTCGACTGAGTGAGAAGTTCTCACCTTGATTTCAATTTCGTTTTAGCGATTTATTTCGAATAAAATTAAACGGACGTTTAATTTTACCCAAAATTCTCACTAACTCCAAACGACTCCAATCCAATTCCATAGCATAGTGCTCGTCCATACGATTCCAACGCAACTGGTTTCGTGCGTTTTCGACATCGTATGAAAAAGATATGCATTTTCAAAGTTTCACGAATTTATATATATATATATATATAATTTACAACATTATTTTCAATTTCTAAACCTAATTGATTTTGGCCGTTGGATCTCCTGCACTTGCAATCACAGCCGTTTCCTTCATCTCCTTCCCCACGCGACTTCATCCCAGTAACACACACGCACGGCCGAACCCATTTTGAGAAATTAGGGTTAATTTTCGCAACCAAATCACTAGCTTCTACCTCGATCAACCACTTCCATTCTAACGGCCATCCTCCACTCCATCTTCGGCTACCACCATGTCGAACTCGGTCGTGTATATACATGGGAATTTGTGCGCGAGTCACAGCCGAACGCGGCCATCTTTCTCTCTCCATGTTGCTCCGATGATCATCATCGCCGTATGGATCTGAAGCTCTCGGGATGCTCTTCATCTTTGCTTCAGAAAGTTTTTGATAATATTGCATGGATTGAGAGAGATTGAGGGGAGAAGGATATTGATTTTCGGCCTTCGGTTTCTGTTGGAGGCGGCTAGGGTTTTAAACCCTATTTTTTTTTTGTGAAGAGAGGGGGCTATTTATAGAAATCTATCGAACACTATTCATTCCGGAATTTCCAAACTCCGATTTACGCGCGGTGACCGGCGTTTCTAGGATTTATCCCGCATTCCGGACGCAATGGAACAGGTTTCGGAAGCTAATTCGGTCATCTGTGCGAGTTATGGCAATAAACGTTCAATTTAAATTAAACCGATTTAAACGATTTTCTAGGCGTTTTAGCTTGCACCGGACAAACGGTAAATCCAATTGACATGAAATTTGAAACTGTTAGCGCCAAAATTGGTCACTAACACCCTTAGAGAGTTTGTGTAGAGAGATTAATGAAGAAGATAAATTAAAATAGAGAAGATAATATAAATTAAAATGCGGGAGACGAGAACACAGAATTTATAGTGGTTCGGCGTTGTAGCCTACGTCCACTTTGAAGTTGATCCTTTATTTCTTCACTTTAAACTTGATTACAGATACAATCCGCTTTTAAGTATTCGAATACCATTGTGAAATAAAAGTAGAAGTCTTGGATGGGGTTTGGATGCGGCAGAGTCTCCCCTGTGGTCTCTGAAATCTCCTCCTCCTTTTCTGTGCCCCTGCCCCTCTATTTATAGACGAATGTGGGTTGGACTTCCCTGGTGGGCCAGATGGCTAGACAGCTCGGTCTAGATAGGACGCGCCCTGCATGCTGAGTGGAACATGCCGAACAGTCGGCATGCCGAGCCCTCCTTTCCAAGTCGATGGATCTCTCTGTTGAATGGAGGAAGCGGGCCGAACGATGCTGGGATGCCGAGTGAGGCATGGATGCCGAGTGAAAGGATACGCCGAGTAGAGGGGATGCCGAACACAGGACATGCCGAGCAAAGGATATGCCGAGCACAGGATGTGCCGAACAAAGGGTATGCCGAGCACGGGATGTGCCGAACAAAGGGTATGCCGAGTGAAGAGCAGGCCGAGCGGAGGGAGTGCCGAGTGAAATGCTGAAGGTCTCGTGCCGAGTGCAAACCTGGATGGACGTACGTTCTTCAATGCCAAGTACAACCCTTGACTGCCGAACGTCCAAACGTGTCGAGTGCTCATTTGTGCCGAGTACAACCCTGCATGCCGAACGTTCTAGTTGCCTGGTCGATTCTCCAGGTAACATTTTGCCCCCCAAGTTACACCGTGTGTTCGAACAGGGTGTGCTTTGAACTACTGGATTAGTGCATTGCCGCCGAATGCCAAGGATGCCGAACGATCTTGCCGAACGATGCGAGTGCCGAATGACTGGAAGCCGAGTGAAACCGTTTTGACCGGTAGAGCCGGTCAGAGTCCCTTCATCTTCCTCTTCTTCTCTATAAAAGCCGCCTTCTTTCCTCCTCTTTTCTCACTTCTTGCTTTTACAATTCCGAGCTCACAAACCATTCGTGCAATCAGAATTCAAGGGTTTCTTATAACTTTCATACGTTCGATCCACGTACTAGGTATCTTCTTACCCGAGTTCCTCTTCTGGCAATTCCCCATCGATTCGCTGTTGGTGGGGACTTAAGTTCGATTTGGAATGTTTCCAAGGTCGAGCGTCTAGTTGTAGAGAGAGAGAGAACCAAATTCGAATGCCTTGTAGGATCATTAGTGAGTGTTCGGCGGAGGAGGAGAAGGTATGGAGGATATGCCGAGTGTTTGGACTCGGCATAATCTTAGTTTGGCACGGCGTAGTTTTGGCCGAACGACACTAGCTCAGTGCGAACTGAAGCTGGGTCGGACGATGGCCATATGCCGAATTGTAGCCCTGCCGAGCCACTACTTTAGCCGAACAAACTGTTATGCCGAGCGTACATAAATGCCGAGCCTACCTCCATGCCGAGCAAACCAACATACCAAACGTACTTGAGTGCCGAACAAACTATCCTGCCGAACAAACTAAGTGCCGAGCAGACCTTAATGTCGAACCCAAGTGAATGCCGAACAAACTATCATGCCGAACATAACTAGGTGCCGAGCATACCTTAATGCCGAACCCAAGTGAATGCCGAACAAACTATCATGCCGAACATAACTAGGTGCCGAGCAGACCTTAATGCCGAACCCAAGTGAATGCCGAACAAACTATCATGCCGAACATAACTAGGTGCCGAACAGACCTAAATGCCGAACATAAGCAAATGCCGAATATACTTAACATGCCGATCATACATAAATACCGGACCTATCTTCATGCCGAACATAGTTAGCATGTCGAGCATAATTAGGTGCCGGGCACACATAGATGCCGGACATATACAAATGCCGAACATACTCTCCTTGCCCAATTTCATAACTGGTCTTTACTTGGCATAATCGGATAATTACCTCTGGTGTCTTACTGCAGTCGTTATTCAGAAGGCTTTCGGAGACGGTCAGCGATGACGGTTTTCGGAAGCGATGTTTTTAGGCTTGACGTTATATTAAATGCTTATGCACGATTGATTGCATTAGTTCACACACCACACGGGGGGGGGGGGGGGGTGGGGGTTATCTGCGTTGTTAATTCTAACATCGATCATTTTTCGAGTATAGTTCACACAGGTGCTTGGTTGGGTCTGCTATTTATTCAAGATGTCCAAAAGATCCAGTTCTGCTACACTTTCCGACAAACCTGGGCCGTCTTCTAAGCGAACGGCCCCCGACACAACTGACCCGTCAGTTTCTCCCGCTCATGACTGGGCTCCCGATACTTTGGAATCGTCGATTTTACTGGATGACCCAGCTGACTCACAGGCTTCGAGAGTCACTGAGGCCGCTCTTAAGCGGATATGTTCTACTCATGGCATTCCGTTTGCTGACGTGCTCGTTCCGTCGGGGCATGACCGCCCACATCTGCCCCCAGTGGGATATACGGCGTGTAGCAAGTTCATGTGCTGGGTTGGTAGCGTGCCGCCTTTCAATCTATTCCTTCGCGACGTGCTGCAGTATCTGGACGTCGCCCCTCTCAACTTCATCCAAATGGTCACGCTTTCATTTATGGCACGTACATGCTTTTCATGGCCGTCTTCTCCAGGCCTCCAACTCCCGGCGATATAAGGTACATCTATATGACCAAGAAACGGGGAGAAAGCCCCTCTTACATGTTTCTTGAGCCACATCGGAAGTGCCAACTTTTCACTAGCGCGTGGAGTAGCAAATTCGCCCTGTACAAACAGGAGTGGTTTTACATGCGCTGCCCCCAAGGCTTTGCGAGGCGGTGGGTTGAAGGAAGTAAGTCCTTTCTCTGAGTTGATGTCCGTTCCCGATTGAGGTTGAACTTCTCCTAACTCATTGTTCTATTTTTTTCAGATCTCGTCCCCCGTCCCGAGGGCCGGGGGTACTCCGATGCTGTCGACGCCATTAGAGCTCTTCCTGCTGAAGAGCAAGATATCCGAGCCCTCATTTCCAATGAGTCACTATCGAAGTTCGGCTTGTTAGCCCCTGGCCGCCGGGTTAGCCTTCCAGAGGGCGTATCGCTTCCCAAGTCCGTGCCCGTCAGAGGGAAAAAATTGCCTAAATCATCCGTTCACCCTTCTCTTGAAGCACCGGAAGAAGGGGAAATTCTAGGCGAGCCACCTAAAAAGCGAGGTGAGGATTTAGGTCCTGCAGCTGAAGTTCATGATATCGAAACGTCATCTTCCCCTTCGAAGGGGAGAAAGGAGCTGGCGCGCAAGTTAAGGAAAGAGAAGGTTGGCGGGACTTCCAAAGCTACGCATGTTCAGCCAGAGAAAGAGGCTTCTTCACAGCGCGTTGGAAGTTCTCTGAAAGGCTTATCGAACCTCTCCATTCCCGACGACTTGCTCGACTATGATTTCGATGACCCGGAGCTGTTTAAGTTTCGCTCACCCGTCAGAGGTGATGCGGGCGTCCCGGCCCCGATCCAAGGGGAAAAAACTCCCGTTAGCAAAGCCACTGGTCCGTCGGGGGGTAGCACTAGGACACACACAGACACATGCATTTCACTTTGCACCTACTTTTCTTTCACCATTCTGCTCTCTCGCTAATTCGCTATTGTTTGATTGCAGGTGACATGGGGCGCTCTCACGGATACGACCGCCTTCGCGGTTCGTCGACTTTACGCCAGTCTGGTCGGGACTCGGGCCTCGGGAAGCGCCGAGACAGAGACAGCGACAGCGATCGAGATTATCATGCCCGGGACTCGTCATCCCGGAAGAAAACTTATTATCAGCCCGAACACCGCCAGGAGACCTCTTCTTATCAGGAGCGAAGCAAAGACAAACGTGGCCATAAGAGGTCACATTCTGATGCTCCCCGGGACCAACACTCTGACTCTTCTTCTACCCGGCACTCCCGAGATTCTCATCGAAGGGCGAACTTTCAAAGTCGTCTCCTCCCGCTCCCGTAACAGACCCGACAGTGTCGGAGAGATTGAACGAACTTAAGGCTAAGTTTTCGAAGATTTGTTTTGATGGGTTAAAGTTCCTCCCGGCGATTCATCCTATTCCCGGAGATGTCAAACAAAATGTTATCGCCTGTACCAATGACGTCTACGTGCAACATGACGCGTTTGTCCATCTGGCTAAGAAACTTTCTGAAGTCTCTATGGAGTGCCAGCACGAAATTGACTGCCTAAAGCTTGAAGCTATCCATGACAGGGATATCATTAAGGCCCAGGATGAAGAAATTGCCGCCTATAAGTTCGAGCTTGAAGCTACTCGTCAGAGCGCTAAGGACACCGCCGAGGCTGTTTCCCGCCTTGAATTGACTCATAAGAAAGAGCTCGATGAAGCGGTTCAACGGTATGGGGCATTAGCTTTGGAGAAAGACTCCGTTCAGAAGGAGGGGGACACACTTAGTTATTGGGTTAAGGAACTCGAAGAGCAACTTTTCGAGGAGAGGAAAGAGAAAGTGGCTGCCCAGGTTGAGGCACAACATTATTGTGATGAGATTGTCGCCACCCGACTCCTAAAGGTGAAACTTGGAGACGATCTCTCCAAAGTCGAGGCACTGAGGAATGAGGCCCGTGAGGAAGGTAAAAGGGCAGCGACTGTCGACATCGACTCTCGCCTCGAGGCGGCCAGGGAAGAAGGCAGGAAGGAGATAAAGACCGAATTCGACCCGCTCATCGCTGAGTTCAATGCCCGAGTTCTCATGCATCGAGATCTAACTTTTCTGGGCGACGGCTACCTTGAGTCATTAGCCGAGGCATGGGAGACCCTGATTCAGATCAGGAAGGTTGAGAGCGGCGCCGATGAGGTCGACGAAGAAGCATTGATAAAAGAATTCCTGAGGGGGAAGGAGCCTTCAGATTTATCGGCGGCTAAAGCCCTCTACAGCAAAGGTTCTCCCTCCAGGAAAGGGAAAGAGGTGGTTACGGACCCTTCCGGCGTTGTGCCCCCAGTTCACGTGCCTACCCAATCGGCCAGTCGGTCAACACTTGACCCCTTCGAGCAGCACGTTGGTTATGACCCGGAAGCCCCCGGGCTTGGCATTCATGTTTTATCTCCCATCCCGGAGGGCGGGACACCCCTGGCGACTGAGAACCCACCGGCATCTGGTGAGTAACCTCTGGGCTTCACAAAGATCTTTCTCGTTCCCTCAGAAGTTGTTGCGTTCTAACACTTGTTTATTTTCGTCTCTTCTGTGCAGGCTGTTCTGACCCCGAGCCCACTCCGAGGAGCGATGCCGCCAAGGAGGTGGAGATAAAGGCGAGTGAGGCTACTCAAGTCGGCGGAGATCCTGGTCCAGATGCTCAAGTAATCGGGGCGCTGGATGAAGGCAAATCTGACTCTTCCTCGGAGAGTTTCGAAGTAGAAATCACAGGCGCCTCTGAGCACACATCCGACTTGAGCATGAAGGATCGACTCGAGAAAGAGAAAAGAGATACGACCTCAGTCAAGGTCGAGCCGCGTGAAGTGGACCTGGACGATCCTCTGAACAAACCATTGAAGATCATTTTTCCTGGCAAGTCCCAGCCCATGGATGTTCCCCCTACGTCTTCGGTCGTCACCCCTCCGTCAGGGAAGGATTCCAAGAGTAAGCGCTCTGGGAAGGAACCATCCGAGAAGAAGTCAAAGAAACACAAGAAATGACCGTCGTCCCCGTTCAACGAGAACTAGTTTAAGTCATGTACTAATTTTTGTAGACTGTGTAAATAGGCTGTTGGCTCCGGACTTCGGAGCGTTTTTGTAACGGGAAGCTTTTTGTGAATAAAATTTGATCTTCACTTTTGTCTTCTCAAAAGACTTTTATTATTCAGTTTCTTTTATGGTTGTGATTGAAATCTGAATTGTTATGGGTAACTTAGACTTCTTGGTTCGTCTTTACATGGCTTGGGAGCTTCCCTGGATTTGATCAACCTCCACTTGGTGCTTCAAGCACTTAGAATATTTCATAGCCCGTATGTTGGGGACTTGACATATCCAAGTCATTTGCGCCGTAGTTCCTATTCAAGGAACTCGGAGGTCTGAACTGCTTGTACTTAAGTCTATACACCGGACTTCGAGTACTCCAGTCCGTGCTCCGGGGACTTGGAGATTTCGAGTCATTTGTATTCGAGTCCACGCTCTAGGAACTTAGAGTACTCCAGTCCGCGCTCTGAGGATTTGGAGGTTTCAAATCGTTTATACTCGAGTCCACACTCCGGGGATTTAGAGTACTCCAGTCCGCACTCCGGGGACTTGGAGATTTTTTGTCGTTTATACTCGAGTCCGCACTCTGGGGACTTAGAGTACTCCAGTCCACACTCCGGGGACTTGGAGATTTTGAATCGTTTATACTCGAGTCCGCACTCCGGGGACTTCGAGTACTCCAGTCCGCACTCCGGGAACTTGGAGATTTTGAATCGTTTATACTCAAGTCCGCACTCCGGGGACTTAGAGTACTCCAGTCCGCACTCCAGGGACTTGGAGATTTTTTGTCGTTTATACTCGAGTACGCACTCCGGGGACTTAGAGTACTCCAGTCCGCAATCCGGGGACTTGGAGATTTTTTGTCGTTTATACCCGAGTCCGCACTCCGGGGACTTAGAGTACTCCAGTCCGCACTCCGGGGACTTGGAGATTTTTTGTCGTTTATACTCGAGTCCGCACTCCGGGGACTTAGAGTACTCCAGTCCGCACTCCGGGGACTTGGAGATTTTTTGTCATTTATTATAAGCGTTCCTACGCTAGCCAGGATATCATAATTTTTAATTGCGCGTCATAGGAATATCATACGAAGAGACATTGGTCATTCATGGAAAAGATGGCTTCAAGCCTTTATTGATGAAAACAAGCTAGATTATTTTATTACATGCCAAGAAGAAAGCATACTGGAAATAAATGCAACTACCGCATAAAGGAAAATAGACTAAGTGTAATAACGCCGCAAATGCTCGTTGTTCCATGCTCGGGGGAGTGTCGCACCATCGACGATCGTTAGCTTGAAAGTTCCTTCTCCAAGCCGTCGTTCGATGACGTATGGACCTTCCCATGCGGGATTCATGTGCGAAGGGGTTGGAAAGACTCATTTCAAAACGAGATCTCCCACACTAAAGGTTCTTGGCTGGACTTTTCTATTATAATATTTAGCGACTCGGTGTCTGTATGAGGCTGCTCTCAAATCAGCTTCTTCGCGTTTCTCATCAATGAAGTCTAATGATTCCAATAGGAGATCCTGGTTTGACGCAGGATCGTAATAGGTTACCCGGTGTGACGGAACTTCAAGTTCTACGGGTATGACGGCTTCCGTGCCGTACGCCAGTGCGAATGGTGTGTGGCCAGTCGCGGTCTTGTGGGTAGTTCTATAGGCCCAAAGCGTTGTTGGGAGTTCATCCACCCACTTGCCTCTAGCCTTTTCCAAATGCTTCTTCAATATGGACTTGATGATTTTATTGACGGCTTCTACCTGCCCATTCGCCTTCGGGTGAGCAACTGCTGCGAACCTTTTCTCAATGCCATACCTCTGACAGAACTCTTTGAATTCCTTGCTTTCGAATTGAGTTCCGTTGTCCGTTATGATGGTCCGTGGGAGGCCAAAACGACATATGATATTTCGTACAACGAAATTAATGACTTTCTTGGTGGTGATTGTGGCCATTGGCTCTGCTTCCGCCCACTTGGTGAAATAATCGACTGCCACTATTGCATATTTCACGCCTCCTTTGGCTATGGGCAGAGATCCAATTAGGTCGATTCTCCACATTGCAAATGGCCAGGGACTAACCATTTGTGTGAGTTCCGTTGGCGGAGCTCTCGGAATCTTTGCATATATCTGGCATTTGTCGCATCTTCTCGCATAGTCTGCAGCATCCCGATTTACAGTCGGCCAATAATATCCATAGCGGAGGATTTTCCTCGCCAAAGTTTGCCCCCCGGTATGATCACCACATTCTCCCTCATGGACTTCTTCCAACACCCGTTTTACCTCGTCATGGGCCACGCACCGGAGTAAGGGGGCCGAGAATCCCCTCCGATACATTATCCCGTCTTGCATTACATAACGCGAAGCCTTACGAAGGACTTGGCGTCTTTCGCTTCTTTTCTCAGGTAAGTCCCCGTATAGCAAGTATTGTTTCATCGGGGTCAGCCATGATCCCCTTTCGAGTTCGGTCTCCAAGACGAGATCTATCTCCATCATGTCTATTGTAACGACCCGCCGTTCTGACCGCCTCTAGTCGGTAATTAAACCAACTAGAAACGTTCAAAATGACAGATTGTTATTTAGTTTATAACATTTAAACAGAATCAGTCACAGAATCACAGAACAACAATATATTTTATAAATAAACTTTTCTTTTATATACAAGTATCAGAGTTACACAATGAATTATACTTGAATTTATACAGCGGAAACAATTTATTTTATTAAGTACAAGAAAAATCTCTTGAAAAACTTTGGTGGAGTCCTTTAATCCCCCTCGAATTTAACTTCGCGGCCTGAAAATCTTCAAGCTGCAAAAATACTCGGTCTGACCCGAGCGTTAATTGCAAAACACAAAACACTCGAGTCAGGATTAATCTTAATTCAAGTAAATAAATTTGCAATGAACTGAATAAAATGGTGACAGAGATGACGAAACAAATGAATCAATTTAAATCTATTATGGATTTTCATTATTAACAACTTAAAATTTTAAAGTCTGTCAATCCCGTATGGCTGCAGTACACACGTATATTTTATACACATGTGCACTGCCTCGCCAACACGCGTACAAGCGCAAATCGGACAAATCACTGCAAAGAAAATGCTCAAGGCAAAACTAGTGCCAACTTGAACAAAAACAGTAAGCAAACAAACATGCAGCAGCAAGCATGCAATCCAGATCGTGTACAGGGCAGTGAAGCCTGTACAATTTACAGTGCAACAAGTACAGGGAAACAAATGATACAAGCTACAATTAAGCAAAACCCATATGGTCAGTGCACACGAACAATGTAAACTGGCACTCAGGCAGCAGTGTACAACAATGCAATCAACACAACAACTCAAAGACAGAGTACATGAAATGAAGATCACCAATACAAGTGCATAATCAATTTGGCACCAAACTGAACCCAACACCATAGGAACAAGATGAGACAGCAATAAATGAGATTGCAAAGCCAAGATTTTTAACAAAATGGCAAAGGTCAAGCTACTGACCAGTCACACAAATGCAAGTACATATTTATACTTGATCAGTACACAAACAACAAGCTGTAGTAGTGTGGGAGTCAAAATTCCATAGAAGTATGACAGAGAACTTAAAGCAATGAATCAAGTCAAGACCAATGAGACTGGGTTCAACACAGTGACCCAAACAGTAGTACAACATTACCCAAAGTGTATACAAACAGTCAAAGGCAAGACACATGGAATAATGCAACACAGACCAAATGCTCAAGCCACCAAGATGACCAAGCAATGATCAGAGACCAGAAACAGACAGTGGCATATGTATATTGATGCAACTTCAACTTTTAAAAGCAAGTGATATATGAAATGTACCCAGAACTAGTTAAGTGACACAAATGAAGACAACTCAAGTTCAGTGCCACCAAAGCAAAGAGACAACATCAATAAACCAAAGTGCAGACCAACCAGAAGTACAAGTGCGGGCAAGTGCACAACTTCACAACAATCAAGGCAATGCTCCTATGCAAGGAGCATGGTACAATGCAAACTAGCAACAACTTGAAGTCAATGAAGCCGAGGCACAGTAGAGTGAAAAACAGCCTCAAGAAGGATGCAAGTTCGAAACAGATTCAAGACAAAGTCCAAATGCAACAAAAAAAATGGAATGCAACAGTCAAGTCTAAATGCACAAATGAGGAAACTGCAGTGGACAGTGCAGACAGAATGAAAGGTACCAGTAAATGGGGAGACACACATGAACATGCTACAACTTCAAATGGAATGCAACAGTGAAGTTCAACATTATCAGAGAGCATATGGAAGGGTCAGTGAGAAAGCACAAATCAAGATGGAGCTACAATGAATGCATCAATATGCCAACAACTAATGCATCAGTACAGAAGCAAGCAAGATCTGGGAAACAACCAGAATGGAGCAGAGACAAACATATGAAATGGCAACTGCAGTGGTACAAATGCAACACTAAGTATACAAGTGACTTAAACAAGACTCGAGAAGCTACAGATATCAGTTGCATTTTTATAGAAATGTGATTTAATAATTTGCACAATTGTGAAAACAAATGTTGTATAGAAAATATGCAATTTAATAATCAAATCTTCAACAAGTTTCAATACAAGGCTCACACAATATAAAACAACTTTATAATTTACTGAGATTTTTGATTTAAAACTCAAGTTTTAATATAAATGAATTTACTGCAGGCTTTGGATAGAAGAAAGCAGTGCAGTGCTTGAAACAAACTTAAGCAAAAAAAAATCAGTGATAAAAATCAAATCTGGGCTTCAAGTAACAAGCTTGTCAATATTATGAGTCATTTATCTAAAAGAAAATGAAGCACTGCAGAATTTCATAACAGTTTTCTTTCTTTCCTTTTTTTTTTAATTTAAAACCAATTTGAATCTCTGTTTTCAAATTATTACAAAATAAGAATTCAAACAATTTTGAATTCATCTTCAGATTTAAATTTCATTCTAAGTTCAATTTCAGATTTAAATTTGAACTTTACCTTTTAAAAAAAATTTCTTAAAAACAGAACAGTTCTGTTATAATAAATCTGAAACAAAGACACAGAAACCCCTATTGACTTCGAGTCAAAATTCCTCTTGCTTCGAGTTTTTCCCCAATTAACTCGATACCCTACCCGAGACAGAACTCTGCAACCCAAACATCAAAACCTGGAGCATTAACTCACTGCAGTGACATATGCAAGTGCAGTATCCATCACAATATAAATAAATTCACATCCATCACATGCAGCAACAACCAAAACAAGCATCTTCCCTCATCAGTAAAAAGGTAAATCTTAATAGCATCTGTTCTTAACAGTTTAAATTTAAAACAATAGCATCTACTCTCATCAATTTAAATTAAATTTTAAATAGCATTTGCTCTCTTCAGTTTAAAACAAAATTATAGTATCTGTTCTTATCAATTTTAAACAAAATCAAATTTTTGAATAACATCTGTTCTTGTCAAATTTTAAAAGCATCTGTTCTTATCAATTTAAAATTCAAGCAATCGAGCAAGTGACAGCAAATAGCCCCCCCAAGTCATAGCATGCAACCAAAACCCAATTCAAACAAATTCAAACACTTGCATTAAAATCAATCGTGAGTAAAAAAAACTCACCTTAGCCTGAAGCGGTCGCGTGCGAGTTGGAATTGAAGCGGAGACGAGCGCGAAGAATCGATCGATCGAGCAAATTGAAGCCGAAGCCCTAAACTTTGAACGATGAAGGGGAACGACGATTTCAAGCCGCCATTATTTTCTCTTTTTTTTTTCGTTCGTATGTTTTGATTTTGTTTTAGAACTAGGGTTTCGAAATTTTTTTTTTTTTTTTAAAGAGGGGAAGACGTGCATTTGCGTGAGTTACGGCGTGGATTTGGCTGATGAAGGTAAGGCAGAGTATAACTTATTATTTTATTTTATTTTATTTTTTATATTATATATAAAATTATACTTTTATTTTGATTTATTATTATACAATTATATATTATTTCTTTCATTTTATGTTCAATTGTTTTGTATTATTTTTGTTGTTAAAACTTTAACTAAGTGTATTAATTTATTTTATTTTATTGATTAAAATTTTGTCCCTTTTTATTTAAGCTAAAGAAAAATATTATTAACTAACCATCCATTTATCAATTTAAATAAATAATTCTTGTATCCAAATTTATTTTCTTCTAAGTCATTTGTTTGAATTTCAATACAAATCCAATATTCAATTTCAAACTTCAAAGTTAAATTCAAATTCTATTCAACTTTAAATAGATTAAATTCAAAAATTTAATCGTCAATTCATAGTTTTATTGGAATTCAATTTAAAATTATCTCAAATATTTAAAATTAATTAAATATCTTCATTTTTAAATTGTTCAAAATTCAGGATCGTTACATCTATACTTGGGGCAAGCAGAGTCTCGACAGGGAACAATCCCATCTGCTGTGCATCGCCAGTACTCGCGAATTTAGCCAACGAGTCGGCCTCCCTGTTCTGTTCGCGCGGGACATGCGAAATGTCATAATATTCCAGGTTTACTAGTAGCTCCCGGACCCGAGCAAGGTAAGGAGCCAGTCTCTGTCCTTTCGCTTGGTAGTCTCCCCGTACCTGATATACCACCAGCTGTGAGTCGCAGAAGATTTCGATGGACTTTACCCTCAGTTCATTGGCAAGTCTTAAGCCAGCAATCAGTGCTTTGTATTCGGCTTC
Organism: Allium cepa; assembly: GCA_030765085.1. Lineage (NCBI taxonomy): Eukaryota > Viridiplantae > Streptophyta > Magnoliopsida > Asparagales > Amaryllidaceae > Allium > Allium cepa. Next base: position 843,543,663 of record CM060928.1, on the reverse strand, counting down.
GTTATTTGTCGCTGTAAATTCGAGCTTCAAAGCGTAGCAAATCGATCGGTTTTCAGGAGTTACCAGAACTATCCCAGCTCCCGACCAACGGTCGTTAGATGCCCCGTCAGTGAACATCTTCCATCAGACAAGAGGGATTACTTTGTGATTTTCACTCGGTTCATCCGGAATGGTGAACTCAGCAACGAAATCAGCTAATGCTTTCCCTTGGATGGTCCTTCGCGGCAGGTAGGTGATATCAAACTGGCTTAACTCGATGTTCCACTTTAGCATCCTACCGGAAGTTTCCGGTCGTTGGAGTACCTGTCGCAAGGGTTGGTCAGTGTAAACACTGATTGAGTGCGCCTGAAAGTAGGGACGAAGCTTGCATGATGCAATCACCAGGCAATAGGCAAGTTTCTCGATCTTTGGATAATTCTTTTCTGCCCCCGTCAGTCGTTTACTAACATAGTACACCAGCCTTTGAACCTTGTCTTCTTCGCGAACTAGGGCTGTACTAATAGCGTGTTGAGACACAACCAAATATACGTACAACGTCTCGTGGTCTACTGGTTTTGACAACACTGGAGGACTTTCCAAGTGTCTTACCAGGGCTCGGAATGCTTCCTCGCAGTCAGTCGTCCATTCGAAGTTTCTCTTTCCTTTCTTTATGACATCGAAGAAAGGAACACACTTATCTGTGGCTCTGGATATGAATCGACTGAGCGCAGCTACTTTTCCGTTCAAGCTCTGTACCTGTTTTATGGTTCTAGGTGCCTGTATATCTCGGATGGCCTGGATCTTCTCCGGGTTAGTTTCAATTCCTCGTGCATTCACAATGAATCCCAAGAACTTCCCTGATGCCACACCGAATGAACACTTTGAAGGATTGATCTTCATCCCATAGTGCCTTAGTACACCGAACATTTCTGCCAAGTCTCGGATGTGGTCGTTTGACTGTCGTGACTTCACGAGCATGTCATCCACATAGACTTCCATTGTTCTACCAATCTGATCCTTGAACATTCGGTTCACCAGGCGTTGATAGGTTGCTCCTGCATTCTTCAACCCAAAAGGCATTACTACATAGCAATACAGCCCGACGTTTGTGACGAAGCTGGTGTGTTCTTGGTCCGGGATGTGCATTGGGATTTGATTATACCCGGAGTATGCATCCATAAAAGATAGTAGCTCATGCCCGGCAGTCGAATCGACCAGTTGATCAATTCGTGGCAACGGGAAGCTATCCTTCGGGCATGCTTTGTTTAAATCAGAATAGTCAACGCAGGTTCTTCATTTCCCGTTTGCTTTCTTTACCAACACAGGGTTGGACACCCATTCCGGGTAGAGGGCGTCGCGGACAAACCCATTGGCTTTGAGTTTATCCACCTCCTCTTTGAGAGCTGCAGACCTTTCCGGGTCCATGCCTCTCCTTTTTTGCTTCACGGGTACGCGTTTCGGGTCTATATTCAACATATGGCTCGCAATTGCAGGGGAAATCCCACGCATATCAGAGTGTGTCCAGGCGAAGACATCAAGATTCGCTCGGAGGAAATCAGATAAATTCTCTGCCATTAGGGGATCGAGCTGTGACCTAATTTTAAGAACTGGTGTCGGGTCGCTGTGGCTAACTGGAATATCATTTGTTAGTTCGGCAGGTGCTGCGTCTGGTTCCCTGGGTTCCCCTTTGTCATCTCTCGGATCTATGTCTCCGGCGATCCGAGAATGTCGCCCGAGCCAGGGCTAGGGCGCTAATTGTCAATCATCAGAATTCGAGATGCGGACGATGCTGTCCGCAGTCTTCCCCTTTTCTCTACGCTGGGCCTCTCTCAGCTCAGCCACGTAACATGCACGTCCGGTTGCTTGGTCGCCATGCACTACGCCAACCCCTTTATCTGTCGAGAATTTCAGTGTGAGACACCACGGGGCCAAGACTGCCCTGAAATCTGCGAGGGCTGGTCGTCCCAAAAACACGTTGTATGGTGAATCAACATCCAGCACTATGAATGGTAGGATTCACACTCTCCTGCGTTCACCTTGTCCCAGTTCAACTGGTAACTCCACATATCCTACTGCGTTTGTGGCTGCGCCGTTAAAGCCATGGATTCGGGCTTTAGATGGTTTCAAATCCTTAGTCTCCAGCTTCATTTGGTCATACGCTTTCTTGAAGATGATGTTAATGGAACTTCCGCAATCAATTAGGATTCTCCTTACGAATGCCGGTCCGATGGTTGCGGATATGACCAATGGATCGATGGTGGGAGCTTCCACCTTATCCGCGTCTCTATTCCTGAATACAATATCGTCGTGCATCGTGCGTTGCTGCTTTGCGGGAGTTCCATCCTCCACATTTGAACAGCACTCATGCTCTGTATGTCTCAAGGAATTAGCATATCGCTCCATTTCCTGCCAATTTTTATCCGCAGGATGAGGGCCACCAGCAATTGTGTTAATAACCAATTTTCCCACGGTTCGAGTAGGTTGCTCTGGTTGGTGTAGAGCTGGGCCACGTCCGGGGTCTGAAGTCTCTTGTCTTCCTTCTGGCGTATCTTTGACGAATTCCTGTAGCTTTTTCTGCCTAATCAATTTCTCAATAGCGTCATGGAGATGCCTGCATTCGTCTGTGTTGTGCCCATAAGACTCATGAAAGCGGCAATACTTTCCAATCCGCTTTTGCTCCTTTGTTGATTCCTTAGGGCGTGGTTTTCTGTATTGAAAAGTGTTGCAGGTCGATAAGTAGATGTTTTCAAGAGACGCATTCAGTGGAGTGTATTCGTTGTAGGTTGGGATCCTTGACTTCCATCTCCCTGTTTCCTTCTTCTTTCCAGGATTTCCACTTCCAGTTCCCTTAGACTACCCGGGCTTATTTTGGATGCTGGCCTGAGTCTTTCCAGGGTTATCGTCGGTTGCTTTCATGGCGATGTTGCCCTTTACAGACTCCTGAACGGACCCTGGTGCCTTGTCTTTCCTTATCCACCGAGCTTCTTCCCTCCTTATGAACTGGTGGGCTTTCGAATAGAAACGTTCCAACGTAGCTGGTGGCTTTCCCGCCAACCAATCCCCAAATTCAGAGTCTGTTTCCACTCCACGCATTACTGCCATCAAAATCGCATGGTCGTTTGGATTGCTCACTTCAGTAGCGGCAACATGAAATCTCTGCAAGTATACTTTCAGTGATTCTCCAGGAGCTTGGATCACGCTTGATAAGGACATCACATCCTTGGGTCGAGTGGCGTGTATCCTGAATTGTTCTATGAATTTCCTTGCTAATTCGTCGAAGTTTGAGATTGACCGTGGAGGAAGTCGAGTGAACCACATGGTGGCAATTCCGGACAGAGTTATTGGAAAGCACCTGCACTTAGTTGCGTCGTTGGCCCTTGCTGAATCCATCATCCATCCATACCTCATTACATGTTGTCTAGGGTCAGTTTTTCCTTCATAGGCGGGTATGGTGGGCATGTTAAACTTCCTTGGGTATTCAGCCTGTAGAATGGTATCTGTGAAGGGAGTATGACTCTTAGACATTCCCCAATCTTCATTAGTCAAACCTTGATTCTCTCTCATCAACTGCCTGACCATAGCTGTCAAATCCGGGGTTTGTATGGTAGGAGGAAGGTTGGGTTCCGCTCCACGGGCTTGATTTCTAGTAGAGCGATCAGTGGCACCTGCTTGGTCATCTTCATCCTTGCGGCGTCTACGCCTGGGAGGTTCATCAGCTGAAGTTGAGCTATCATCTTCGGAGTAGGGGACAGGGCTACCTCCAGCATTCTGATGCTGCTGTTGAGCAAGTTGGGCCATGAGGTCAGCATTAACTTTCATTTGCTCAGCGAGTTGCCTTCTACTTTCCGTAAGCTCTTTTATCAAGTCATTCAATTCTGCTCGTGAAACAGCTTCCGCTTGGTTTTGGCTGGAGGGCCCCGTGCCTCGAATCGCTTGTTGATCGTTAGGTCCAAGTTGTTGAACACTAGCAGTTTCGCGGGCATCTACATTTTGGGAGGTCGATCTTGTTCGTGGTCTTCCCATGGTAGAGTCGTTGGTTGTAACTCTGAGTAGAATCAACAGATGCCTTATGGATAATTACGGATCTTCTTCGGGGGATTTATGCAATCCAGTAGCTACAAAGTAGATCCTTACAACTTGAGTTCAATTCTCAGTGAAAGCACCAAAATGTTAGCGCCAAAATTGGTCACTAACACCCTTAGAGAGTTTGTGTAGAGAGATTAATGAAGAAGATAAATTAAAATAGAGAAGATAATATAAATTAAAATGCGGGAGACGAGAACACAGAATTTATAGTGGTTCGGCATTGTAGCCTACGTCCACTTTGAAGTTGATCCTTTATTTCTTCACTTTAAACTTGATTACAGATACAATCCGCTTTTAAGTATTTAAATACCATTGTGAAATAAAAGTAGAAGTCTTGGATGGGGTTTGGATGCGGCAGAGTCTCCCCTGTGTTCTCTGAAATTTCCTCCTCCTTTTCTGTGCCCCTGCCCCTCTATTTATAGACGAATGTGGGTTGGACTTCCCTGGTGGGCCAGATGGCTAGACAGCTCGGTCTAGATAGGACGCGCCCTACATGCTGAGTGGAACATGCCGAACGGTCGGCATGCCGAGCCCTCCTTTCTAAGTCGATGGATCTCTCTGTTGAATGGAGGAAGCGGGCCGAACGATGCTGGGATGCCGAGTGAGGCGTGGATGCCGAGTGAAAGGATACGCCGAGTAGAGGGGATGCCGAACACAGGACATGCCGAGCAAAGGATATGCCGAGCACAGGATGTGCCGAACAAAGGGTATGCCGAGCACGGGATGTGCCGAACAAAGGGTATGCCGAGTGAAGAGCAGGCCGAGCGGAGGGAGTGCCGAGTGAAATGCTGAAGGTCTCGTGCCGAGTGCAAACCTGGATGGACGTACGTTCTTCAATGCCGAGTACAACCCTTGACTGTCGAACGTCCAAACGTGTCGAGTGCTCATTTGTGCCGAGTACAACCCTGCATGCCGAACGTTCTAGTTGCCTGGTCGATTCTCCAGGTAACAGAAACCATACAATAATATCACATTACGGATCCGATGAATCTGGTTTCGTCGAAATCCGAGAGTTTTTGAAAAATGGTTATTTTAACTCGCCAAATTAATATTAAAAACAATTTCGATGCGTTTCGAGCTGCCACGATCAAACAATAACTCCGATAGCTATGAAAATTGAAATCCGATAATAACAAACTATTACGGATCCAATGGAACTAGTTTCGTCCAATTCTGAGACTGTTCAAAAAACGGCTAATTTCATTAGTCGATTAAATATTAAAATATTCAATTTTCACAAATTAACTCTAAATTCAATTTTAAAAGTTCTATAACATCATTCTAACTTCAATATGATATATTAAAATTTTACAAATCATTTTTAATCATATTTAAAATCAATTTTCAATTATTTCTGTATTTTCACATATTAAATTATCGATTTAATTATCCAATTAAATCCAATTATTCGAAATAAAATTTATTTGACTTATAAATTCACTTATTAATATTTAAAATTAATTAAATATACAAATTTTAATTAATTAAAATTCTGGGTCGTTACAAATACTTGTAGAAATTAATGCAGATTCTGACTTACCAAATGAAGCTACTATATCATTACATGATGGGGAAACTTGGTTCATAATATTGAATATGAATGGGTTCCCCCTAGATGTAAAACATGTTCATGTTTTGGCCATTCGTTGAAAAATTGTGACTCAAAATTGGTTTGGAAAGAAAAGCAAAGTATGTAGGGAAAAGCTGCTGTCAATTCCAACATCTTGCCAGAGCAAAGAATTGAATTTACAAAAACAACAGGAAAATACTCCTCAACCTCTTGAAGAGAATATTGGAAAGATTGTCAATTTTGAAGATTCATTTACTGTGCAAGAATTTGCATCAGAAAAAGCTTCTCAAGAAAGTAGAAAAGATCAGATAAAGAATGGAAATGAGGCTGCAATTTCTTCTAAATCACCAGAAATAATAGAGAAAATCAATTGAATCATTTTTGTGCCTCAAATATGAAATACAGAGAATTCGACTATCCAAGCAAAAGACAAAAAAATTCAACCAATAGAAGATTCTTCAGTTGCAGAAGCAATGAATTTAGATGATAGTTCTTTCATTAACAACATCCTAAGTAAGGAGCCATCGGAAAATCACATCAGCTACTTAGCTATACATCTCTCCCCAATTACCAAAAATCCACTTTCTGATTTCAATATTCAAAAAGCTATCCGTCTAGTTTCAAATTCTGCACCAGCCTCAAGGAAAAGTAGAAAAGAAATAAAAGAAAAAAGAAAAGGCAAAATGAAAAGCATAAAAGAGATTGTAGATAATGAAAGCCTAGAAGAAACGGAAGACAGAGAATTTAAAAGGAAGTATATCATCAAAAATTCTAAATGGGAAGATCAACTGAAAGCATTAAATAGAACTTCATACAAAAAGAAAGGAAAGAGGATAGAGACTTTTGAAGAAGAGGGAAGTTACAGTGCATAAGCTGTTACTATTAATAGTATCCTTTGGTGTATCCTTTTATTTTAATTTGAATTTTAATCTCTCTGTTAATTCTATGACGATTATTTCTTGGAATGTTAGAGGTCTCAATATCCTATAAGAAATTAGACTTATCTAATCTTCTATTGTCAACAAATCCCAGCATTGTTGGTTTACTAGAACATAAATTAGATAATTCTAAAATTATTGAATTTCAATTAAAAAATTTAAATAATTGGAATATTATAAACAATAATCAAATGGGGAGTAGGGTAGAATCATGGTCATTTGGGACCCGAAAATTCGGGATATTTATCAACATTTTGTAAATTTTCAATTTATTCATTGTAAATGCACTAATAAAGGTGGTTTTCAGATTGAAATTACTTTTGTTTACGCTTCCAACAGTGAAACTGAAAGAGATTCTCTCTGGAAAAATCTTGAAATTATTAACTCTAACATGAGTCATCCATGGATTGTTATGGGTCATTTTAACACTGTTATGCATGGTTTTGAAAAAAGGGTGGGAATCCCCATCCCCTTCAAAAAATTAGAAAGATTCAATAACTTTTTTTTTATCAAAACTAGTTTATATGAACCAAAATTTTTTGGAAATAGATATACTTGAAAATCTGGTATATTCAAAAATATTCATCGCAAATTAGACAGAATTTTAATTAACCAAAAATTTACAAATTATTTTAAAGATTTCAAATTTCTTACACTTTCCCAAGCTACTAGTGATCATACTCCTATTCAAATATATTTTAGTTGCAATAATAATGTTAAAAACAATATTCCTTTTAGATTTGTGAATGGTTGGGTTTATGAGGACAGTTATAGAGATATTATCAACAATTGCCTTTCTACAAAAGTTTTGGCACTGCCCAATACAAATTTAGTAAACTGCTTCAAATTACAAAAGGTAAATTGAAAATTTGGAATAAAAACAGAACAAGTAAGGATATTAAAACCCTTAGGGATGAATGTGAATTAAGGCAGAATGTTCTAGATAATGATTGCTCAGACAATGATAAAATCAACAATTTTTTCTTAGCCCAAAATAATCTAGCCAAACCTCTCAATGTGTAGTTTGTTAATTTAAGGCAGAAAGCTAAAATAGGCTGGTTGAATCATGGGGATGAAGCTAGTAAATTTTTTTACGCTAAAATGTCTAGTAGGAAACACAGAAATAATATTGGTAAAATCATAGATGTTGATAGTAATACTATTAATAATATGTCTTGTATAGAGAAAGAAGCTATTAAATATTTTACTAATCTATATAATACTGATCTCTCTTTCAATGATTTTCCAAATATTGAGCCTAAATTCAAACTAAATGAAAATAATCAAGATATTCTTTTAGCTCCAATAAGAATTGAGGAAATTAAAAATATCGTTTTAAACTCAAACAACGATAAAAGCCCTGGCCACTTGTCACGACCCAAAATACAGCGTTCAAAAATCGACATCAAATACCTCACTTGTATTTCGACTGCCGAAGATTCAAATGTTGAACTACAGTTCAGATGGAGCTTATAACAACATTAGATGGATATAAACAGCAGAAACAAAATGAATTATCATTGATCATAACATAGATACAATATGGGATACAACATCGTCATAATATTTGATTACAACAATTCACCACCACCATCATCAGAGTGTTATAACACTATACAACAACATAATGATAATGCCACAGCGGAACAACAATATGGCTACAATAACTTCAAGAGAGTCTTCAAAAGAAAGAGATCGAGAGTTAGAATCCAGCATAAGCACCTTCAAAACCAAACTTCGAGCTTCCAAAAGATTTCCAAACCAAAAGCTTCCAAAATCCGACAGCTTCCAAAAGACTTCTAAATCCAAGCTAGCTCCAAAACACAGATAACCTGCTTCGAGGCTGCCCGTGTGGAAAATTATGGGCACCCAGAGTTTAGGAAGGAACAATAAACTCTGGGTCAGTCATGAGATTGGTATGAGTAAACTTTTGAAATCTAGATTTTGACTTGTTGTTTGAAAATCATGCTTGAAGTAAAGTGATAAAGTATTGTATGTATGCAAGTATGTATGGATATATGCATGGATTGGCTGTGCATATCTGGAAAATAGACATATACATTTTTGATGGCTTTGGGGCCAAAGTTTCATAAAACACATTGGGATGAGATCAAAATTCTTTTGTTTGATTCAATTTCTGAATTTTTTAGAACTGGAAAACTTTTAAAAAATCTAAATCATACTTTCATTACTTTGGTTCCAAAAATTAACATTCCCAATGGTTTGGAAGACTACAAGCATATTTCCTGCTGTAACTTCATATACAAAATTACTTCTAGTATTCTTAGTAACAGGATAAAATATTTTTAAAATATTTAATTTCTGAAAACGAGAGTGTATTCATACCTGGTAGACGTATTATTGAAAACACATTATTAGCACATGAATTAATTAGGAATTTTAATCATAATAATAAAAATCACATGTGTGTAAAAATAGATTTACATAAAACTTTTGACAAAATCAATAGACATTTTATAATATACGTGATGAACAAATGGGCTTTTGTGATGAATTGTGTGCCCTTATTTATGAATGTATTAATAAAGTGTTCTACTCAATTTTGGTTAAATGGTTCTCCTAATGGGTTCATACATAGCAATAGAGGAATTAGGCAAGAAGACTCATTGTCTCCATACCTATTCACTATCGCTATGGAGTATTTCACAATTCTTATGGAAACAGAACTAATAAAAGGGAACATAAAACACATTAATAGAACCAAACCATACATTAAACATTTGCTATATTCTGATGACCTACTTATTTTTTTAAATGCAGACACACAAAGTGCAAAATCTGTAGCAAATATTTTTGTCAAATTAGAAGAACATGCTGGTCTAAAGGTTAATGATTTCAAAAGCAAAATCTACTTCAGCAAAGGCTGTGCTAGAAATTGGACATTTTAAGCATTTTAAAATTTAAAGAAAGTAATCTTCCAGTCAAATATATGGGATTGCCTCTCAGTGCTAATCAAGTCAATGATCAAGACTGCACAAGATTATTGGACATAATTCAGGCTAGATTTGAAGGATGGGCTAGCAAAATTCTGTCAACAGCCGGTAGAATCGAACTTACTCACACTATCATCATTGCAATTATTATGTATTGGATTCAAGCCCACAATATCCCAGTAAAAGCAATTAAAAAAAATTGAAAAAAAATTGTGCAAATTTCATTTGGAATGGAAAACATCATAAAATTGCTTGGGACAAAGTTTGTAAATCAAAGAAAGCTGGAGGCTTAGGCATAAGGGACATCAATGACTTGAGGGAAGTGTGTAAACTCAAACTATTCTAGAGATTTGTTAATGGTAAATCACTTTGGGAAAAATGGATGAAAGCAAAGTATTTCAAAAACAAGAATTTTTGGACCAGTGGTATTGAAAATCACCATTCTTTTGTTTGAAAAAACATTCTCATCAGTAGAGATACTAGTATTAAACTTTTGGAAAGAAAATTTAAAAATGGAAATCAGACTAATCTATGGTTTGAACGAAAACTTTAGTTAGTCTTGTGGGATGGAATAGCTTATATGTACTTAGATAATCCACTGGAAAAGTGAGAACCATCATTCAAAATAGTAGATGGAATGCAATGGTTCATCCAGTTGCATATATTTTTAATTCTGCTATTCAAAGTATTACTATTGATCCAACCCTCCAAAATGATATATGGGAATGGAAATTATCTACGAAAGGTATTTTCTCATTTAAAAAAACTTTGGAGTATATAAAAGGAAATGAAACAGAAGTAGATTGGCACAATGTTATATGGAGTAAATCAAACTATCCAAAAATGTCCCATTGTGCCTACTTTGCAATTATTAATAGACTTCCCATATAGATAGGTGCCTGAAGTGGAATAAAAAAAGGGAAACAGTATGTGTTCTTTGTAAAAATGAGATAGAAAGTATTAATCATCTATTTTTTGGATGTATATATTCAAAATACATTTGGTACATTGCCAAAATAAATCTCAAAATCAATCAAAATCAGGCTGTACAAAGCATCAAAGAAAGCATCAAATATATTTAGCAAAACTTCAAGGAAAAATACAAGGAATTCAAAAAAGCAAGTATAATGCTCATTGCATCCATCTTTCATATTTGGAAAGAAAAAAATCAAAGGCTGCACTCTCAAGAAGAAACGAAAAGCATTCAACATTGGAAGAAAATTAAAATAGACAGCCAAATCCTTCTTAATAAACATAGAAATCAAAACATATATTCATATATCCAAAACAGAACTAGTAGTACATGGATAAATATGAAGAGAGGTTAGAATTCTTCTTACAGAGTGGGAAAACCAATAATGATTCTCCCAACACAGGACATCCTCTTCACAAAGGAAGTTGTTGGATGGGAAAGCTTATGAACGATAATGGATCCATCTGTAAACCACTCAATACTGGAAGGGGCTGCTTTTACCAACACAATAGGAATAATTCCTATAACATAAAGGGAAGTTATTTTTAAGTTAATACATCTTTTCCTAAAGATAATAAACATATAGACTTTAAAGAATTATTTTGTTTACCTGATAGGGGAGAAAGCTACCACGCTCACAATATTGAAGATTTGATGGACAATTATCTATACGTGGATAAATACTGACAATTGGCCATCAATAATCAGATAATTGACGAGAATTATTACAGAAGAAACATCAATAGTCAGATTTATCACTCATTAGTTTGGGAGAAAGGGGAAAGCAACTACAACAACTATAACATGCAAAAGGAGTCGGCTTCACTCAACCTCGAAAGCAGCTACAACAAAAATAACTTGCAAAAGGAGCCGTCTTTATTCAACTCCGAAGCTCTAAGGATGAATGAATACTTGAATCAGATTTTACAGAGGATACTGACCAAGGATTTGTTGCTGACAACTGAACAAATCGCCATGGTGAAAAAGCTACTAGATTTTCTCTTTCCGTTATGGATTTCTTTACTTATCAGCTAGATGAAGCATCGATTCACAAAGTGACTAACTTCATGGAAATTGATGCAAAAACATCTACAAAGAGCCATCTTTGCGCGGATCCAAGAGAAATGGATCAGAGTAAAATCAGCATAAAGTTATGGAAGCCTCCCTGAACCCATTGGTTTATCTTATTTTGTATTCTAAGGGGTTGTCGCCATTACACATTTTTGTGACATAAGAGAGTAGTGGAGGCGTTTGTAACCCTAAAAGAACTAGGATTAAATGATATCGAGCTTGCAAGGGTTGTGTTTGTTCTCAAGTTTCTTATCCGATGTATTATTTTTTATGGGCCTTGGCCTATTTACAAAGTTTCAAAAAAAACTAATAGTATAAATATGGCTCTTTTTATTAACTAGTGTAATATGCACAAAATATTTTTATACCTTCTGCAATTCAAAACTGCGCGAGCTGTTAAAAATTTAAAAAAAAAATTGTTTTTTACTTACGCAAAGTTGTCTCTTAACAAAAATAGGAAGTTGATTCATGGATTCATTTCTTCCATCTATTTAGTTCAAAAAAAAATTAAAAAAATAAATACTAAATAAAAAATCCAAAAATTTTCTATTCCAAATTTGCCTAAAAACTTCATAACACATTTTCTTCATACAATGTTGAACAAATATGTTCTTGAACAATATAATGAAATATTTTATTCCATAACTCTTGTCTTTTATTTAGCAAAGCCCTCCAATCATCTAAATTTAAATTTTTCTGAACAACACGAACGGGAATTTATTGTTGAATATATCCATATTTTCTTATCTGCCGATGTGAAACATAATTTTTGAAATTTTAAGGACGTTCTCAACATAGGGTTCAACGAACAATGACTTAGTAAACAATGATTGAGTGAACTTATGTCTTAGACACTTCAAATGGAATGATTGAGTGAACTTATGTCTTAGACACTTTAAATGGAATGATTGAGTTGGAAGGTATGACTACGGCCTTTTAGTTAGATATTACTGAAAATTAGGATCCATCGCTTATTTTTAAAATTTAATGCCCAAAAAATCTTTTTCAAAAATAGATTCCACCCCCTCCCCCCTCTTAAATAGGAAATTATTGTCCAGGACAAAATTTCTTATCATTTAAGCCTCAACAACCGACCTTCAGTATTTTAACTTGAAAGACAACTTCTTTAGGTATCACTTTTTAGTTATTGATAGCAGTTTTTAGGTATCAATTTGTAGTTATCAGTGATAATTTTTAGATATTGTAGGATTGATTTCACCCTAGAGGGGGGTGAATATGGTGATACTATTAATTATAAAAATTTATCGCGGAAGTATATAATCGCAACACAGACATAGTAAAGTAATAGCAGCATATATAATAGCAGGATAATAAAAGCACAAAAACACACGGATTTACCTAGCTTTGAAAAAACCCTGCCGATGTGCTGCCCCCAAGGTTTCTACTAGAAATTAAGTAGTCAGACGCTTACACATGCAAACTTGCGACACACGCTATCGACTAACCTAACTCTACACTCAAAATCCTGCAACAACTCAGCCACTGAGTTGCGAATTCTCAAACTACACAACCGTTGTTCATCCCCTAGTCACACGGCTAGAAGTTACGAAAGTTTAAAAAACAAAATACAAATTAAAAACAAACACAAAACCCTTATTTTAAATATTAAGCCTAATTAGTAAAAGAAGCCGGCCCAAAAGTTCAGGCTTAAGAAATTAGCTCGTTTCCTTTTTCTTTTATTTCCTTTGTATTTTTCTTTGGCCCGTATTTTTTCCTTATGAAAAATGGTTGCTTCCTTTGTGTCTGTTCGTTCTTCTCTGATTTAGGGTTTTGGTAAATTAAGGTGCCGCTTGATATCGTTCGATTGTAGAGTTGGATGCTCTTTGATTTGACTTGCTGATTGTTGCTTGCGGCAGCTCTAATTTGTTGAGCGTGTATGCTTGGTATAAAATTGGTACGTGATGTTTCTTTTGATTTCAATTATGCTCGACTTTGATTCGATTTGAATGATTATTCTTTGTTTCTTGAACTCGAATGGTTTCATATGCCGATAATGTTACTGTTTAAATAGGAAATGAATTCCCATGGTTTCGTTCATTTGAATTTGTCATTAATTTATCTCGACCATTCATTTTGCTTGAATTCTTGTGATCTTTTCTGACTTATTCATATTCGTATATTTCCGGTTACTTGATTCTCATGGCTTCGATTTGCTTGTGATTGATTTCTTGGCTATCATGGCTTGATTTTGAACTATTCGATTCCGTTCTTTATGCTGTCAACTTTGGCTATTTGTGTTAACCTGGACTTGTTCGATTTTTACTTGCCTTGGTCACCACAGCTTTGCATTTACTTTGACTTCGGCCACTACGTCTCTGACTTTGTTTTGAAACTGCTGTTGACTTTAATTCGATCTTTATGATGTTGATATTAGCCACTTAGATTTTGAGTTTGACTTGTTATGAACTGCTCCTTTTTACTGCATATTGTTGTAGCATATATATTACTTGTTGTTCTGCCTTGATTCGAACTCGATTCGAGTTGTTGATTTATTATTCTCTGTTTTGCTCGACTCTTGATTCTTTGTTACTTGTGCACTGGTTGAAACTCTGTAGTCTTCATGAATACTGATGTTGTGTTCATTGTTTTCTATTAAGGCTTGTTGCACTTTCATTTATGTTCATATATATGTATATTTGTGCTTTGGTCTATATGCATTAGTGCTCATTCATGTATATAATGTATGTTGTGTTGCTTTCCTCTGATCATATATATTGACTTCATGATTGTTGAGCTAGTCTTCATGTAGCTTGTCTGCACTTTGATTCCATGTGCTTGCTATATGTATATATGCATATGGTCTGGTTTTTTTGCCTCCATGCCTTCATGAGTTTGTTCATTTGAACTGTGTTTGGATTACTGTTACTTTGACTGCTTGATCCTCTGGTTGTTGAGTCTGGAATGTATCAGTGCATGTATTCCTTTATGTTTGATCTACGTGTTGTTTTGAGTTTGGAGCTCGTGAGTTGCATCCCTGGTTTGCATTGAGTCGCACTGCACTTGTATCATTACTGGCGTATTGATCTGGTCTGGTTGATATTACATTTCTTGGTTTGGTTAAGTTCACACTGCTCTGATTCATGTAAACTTATGGTTTGTACATGACACTTCAATTTGCATTTGCACTGTTCATTCGAGTCTGGTCTCTGTGTTGATGTTGTTTCAACTCCACTGTCGAGTCTTGTGCTTGACCATATGCATATTGCTATTTATCATGTATACTTGATGTTGATTCGGGTCTGGTCTTTGATGTTTCACTGGTGCATGTGCTTATGCCTTCATCATTGGCTGTTACATTATGTTCATGTACATTTGGGTTTCACTGTGTTTGCTTTGGACTGTCTACTGTCTCTTGGTTCTACTGCACATATATGTTCATGCATGTATGCTTGTTACTGTTGCCACCTCAGTTTTGTCTTGACCCATTGTTTTGTACTTGCACCTGTGTTGAATCCAGCATAAATTTCAAGTTTGACCTTTGTGCTCGTGTCGTAACTTTATCTATATGCACTTGAGTTGAACCCGGCTTTTGATTGGGTTTGAACTTGTGCTCACATGTCCCTATAATTTTATCAAGTGTACATTTGGTGTGCATAGCCTTGCGGCATGTACAGTGATACACTGTGCATGTCACAAGCTGTTCGTGTATGATGAATTCAAAATAAATGATGATGAACAACTCAAATAACTGAGGCAAAATATTATTTTCAAAATATGCATTTTATTTTATACTGCAAAAATATTTCCTTTTCAATTTTACTATGTCAGTGTGTATTTTTGCAGATAGCGCGGATGCTAGATTCAATCCGGAATAGAGTTGAAGATAAATACGAGTGTGAGTGATATGTAGCGAGGTGCACACGTAAATTGAAAATTGTAATGTAATCGAATTTGTATCATAATTGAAATTGTATATATATATTGAGAACTTGAATTTGTACTATTCAAAATTGTAATAAATATTTGTTTGAACAAAATATCTGTTTGAATTTAAATTTTGTGTTATTCATTTTATTCAGCAAATGTTTATTTAATTATGTGAAAATAAAATAGTACATTAACAAATACATTTGAATATATATATATATATATTATCATCAAACAAAAATCATATATTAGTATATTCAACAATCTCCCTTTTTGATGATAACAAACATATATTTAAGATTTTGAATTCATTAAATGTATTTGATTATTCAATTTGCTCCCCCTATTTGAATGCTCCCTCTCTACACAAAGCTCCTACATCATATATGCATGAAAACAAATAAAAATATGCAAATAAGCCTAGATGCAAATAGAAAATTCAAAATAAAATATTTGACCTTTACTTTCCAAAATCTTAACTTTTCTCTCCCCCTTTTATTATCAGTAAAAGAGTAATAGTGTTAGAAAAATAGAGATAAAGTGATTGACATTAATACAATATTAATACTCAATCAGGTATAAATATTAAATTTCAATAAAAAATCGAAAAAAAATCATAAATACTTTATTTGATGCATATTCCACTTTAGAATGATATGAATGATGTCATCATATAAAACCATATAGTTGTGTCTATTTGTGGAATATTTATATTAGGAATTTGAATATCTACTAACCATGCATAATCGTCAGGACTTTTAAATGAGATTAGTAGTATTCCCAATTTTTTTAAAAATTGAAATCAAGTATCTTCTAACCAGGATTTTTAAATGGGATTAGAATCAACTTGTCTATTTAATCAATCAATTTTGTTATGCGTTCCATACATGCATAACCGCGAGGACATTTAAACGAGCATGGAAGCACATATTCAAAAATTCCAAGTAATTCACTCATGCATAACCGTGATGACTTTTAAATGAGAGTGTATACTTTGAATGTTTTTATTTCTTAAAAATATAATAAAACGAAAAACGAATAATTTCTCGTTTAAAATACCACATATTGAAATACTATATTGGATTTTGATGAGTGATGGTCGACAGAAATATGATAGATATAGAAATGGTCATGGAATTTTTACCAACAAAAAGTTTTTATAACTCTTGTTTAAATTTATAAAGAAATTTACTAAGTATACTGTCTCAAGTTATAATATATGATCAATATCAGCACTCATCACTTTTTCAAACACTATTTATCTTTTCGATAATCAGTAGGGATTCAGATTAGTTAATATAGTCATTTAAAATCAAATCCAAAAATAATTATAAAATCAAATTTTCCAAAATGACTAATCAAAAAAAGATCAACAAAAAAATGATTTTCTAGAAGAGGTTTTAAAAGAAAAATGTCTACTACTTGAAAAATATTTGACATGAAAAATATGCAGATATTTTCTCTGAAAATGATGCAATTATTGAATGTCTTAACATAAATCACGTTCCACTAGTAAATTCTATCAACTATATTACTAGTATTATCTGCATCTGAATTTTCCTTTCACTCAAAATTATCACTTATTGAATGTCATAGGCCGGACCATGAAGTTGCAACAAATAACTTAAAATCTTTTTACAATGAAATTCTTTTGAATTTAATCGTGCAAATTTACCAACCATTGTGTTCTATAAATATATTCACGTGTGTCATCAAAAATCAATACAAGACAGTATCTCTTATCATCTATCTAATCTTGCAATATCATTAGTCCAAAAAACTATTGGCATATAAAGATAAGTGGCCAACTATCAGAATCAAAAATAAGAACAAGTCAAATAAGAACATATCAGAATAAGTCAGAATCAAAATCGTCATTTATTTTATTATCACATAACTGGCTAAATTAAATCAGACTAGGGTGCAAATTATCACATTAAATATATCGTTCAAGATGGATGTATCGTTACCTATTTTACCGTTACGATAATTTGTCGTTGTTGCCCATTGTGATTCTGCCACCTTTGTACTAGGGTAAGGAACTATGATTTGTCGCCCATTGTGTGTCTGGAACAGGCAGAGTCCAGAGAACACTGTTGTTGTTCCTTAGCCTACCACCACACCTACACAATAAAAGATTTTTGCGACCTATTTTTTTATAGGTGCATAGTTGTTAGTGGCAACAGATTTTGAAAAAATCGAAGCATTTTTCTCATCTATTCTATCACACTTAATTTCAGTAATATTCCAACATTTAACAATAACAGATTTTAAATAAAATTCCATTTTTAATTCCAAATCAAAAATCTATTTCATCAAAAATAGGAGGAATAATATTGGACCGACCCTCAGTAAAAGTATTATTAAAAGATGCCATTTTTAAAAATTCAAATTTTAAAACAAAAATTGGTTTTTGACAAATCAAAATTTTAAAACAAAAATGGCTTTTGTTCCTTGCTTTGATACCACTTGTAAGATCGATTTCACCCTAGAGGGGGTGAATAAAGTGATACTATTAATTATAAAAATTTATTAAGGAAGTATATAATCGCAACAAAGATATAGCAGAGTAATAGCAGCACAGATAATAACAAGATAATAAAAGCACAAAATAGAACACACAGATTTACCTAGCTTTGGCAAAACCCTACCTACGTGCTGCCCCCAAGGTTTCAATTAGAAATTAAGTAGTCAGATGCTTATACACGTAAACTTACGACTCCCGCTATCGACTAACTAAATCTATGCTCAATCCCTGCCACAACTTAGCCACTGAGTTGCGAATTCTCGAACTACACCACTGTAGTTTGTTCTCTAGTCACACGACTAGAAATTACAAAATTTTAGAAAACAAAATAAAAATTAAAAGCAATTTTAACATAAAACCTTTATTTTAAATATTAAGCCCAATTAGTAAAAGAAGCCCGCCCTAAAGTTCAGGCTTAAGAAATTAGGTCGTTTCCCTTTTTCGCTTCAGCTAGTGCACAACTAATAGAGAATCAAGACTCGAGCAAAATAGAGAACAATAAATCTACAACTCGAATCAAGTTCGAATCAAGGCAGAACAACAATTAATATATATGCTATAGCAATATGCAGTAAAGAGGAGCGGTTCATAACAAGTCGAAGTCAAAATCTAAGTGGTCTTTATCAACAGATATCAATTTTTTGTTCGGTAGCAGTTTTGAAAGAATGTTTGTCCTTATGAATAATTTTAGAAGAATGTTTGTCCTTATGAATAATTTTTAAGAGAATGTTTGTCCTTGTGGTAAAAATATTGAGGTCGTGTCCTTGGGACTAAAAATATACAAATTTTTGTCCTTTAAATTAATTCCCCCAAACAGGAAACAACGTTTTACTTATTTTTAGCAAAAATATGCAATTTATATTGAAAAACATTGCGGTTATAACTGCAAATATTTGCATTATAGATTGTAAATTTTTATAAAATTAATATTTGCACTGTAAACTGCAAATATTTATAGTACATACTGCACATTTTCTCTGAGAATAATGAAAAAGGTTTTCGTAAAACTTATCTTTGAGAAAGAATGAAAATGACTTTAAACTTATAAAGGGTGTGTTGGGAAAAAAATCACTATTTATTATTACTTAAATAATTATTTGAATTGTAAATTATAAATAATAATTAATTATTTTAGTGATTAATATTCAATAATTGGTAATTAAAAGATTATAATTTATAATCAATAGCCAGTATTTGATAATTGATAGCTAGTGCTTAATAACTAATAATTTATAATTAGTAATCAATAATTATTAATTGGTAATTAATTACTAGTTAACAATCAATAAATAAAATCTAATAATTTATAACTAGTACATAAGGATAAACGAGTAATAACTAATAATTGATTTATAGCAGTGATTTTTTGACAAACACCCTTATTGCTCACCACAATAGGTAAAATTCTCTCTTACTTTCCATATAGTAAATCAAGCCCTTAAAATTTACAATAATAAAATCACATCCGAATTCATCACAATATAAGTTGGTAAATTAAAACATAAATTCAAATAAAAAATCTTCAAATTAATTGCAACAACAATACTAAAGTTCCTTGCGTTGTTTAAAATTTAAGGTAAAATGCAACAAACAAAACAACACAATTGTTAATATTTTGAAACATCTAATGCGTTTGTATCATTTGTTTAATGAATGCAGAATATTAATAAATATCACCTAAACTATTTTAGCAAAGACATAGAAATTTAAAATTATTATGCACATTGCACTATAATAATGCAACAAACTAAAGCAGTGTTAGGTAGGCTGTGGTGTAAAGAAGGTGATAGTAAGGTTGCATGGCAGATCAAATTTGTAACACCCAACAATTATAACGATCAAATATTTAAATAATTAATTTAAACGTTTAATCGTTTAGTAACGGAATGCCTCTTGTACTCGATTTTTATAGATGAACGAATTGGGGTTCGATACACCTATGTTTGAGTTTGCTTTTTCGACGTGAGTAAAATTAGTATAAACTTGACTATGTTTGAAGTCGATGATTTTCGAGAACGAATAGTGCCGGATGAAGAGAGTTGGACCCACTAGCTTATCCTAAGTTAGCTTATATGTAGCTAAGCACTTCATTATTTTCATTCTCATTTCATGTTTCATCCTCCTCCTCTTTTTCTAACCTTTTCCTAATCTTCTCTTAATCCACTTCTAATCTCTAAGCCTAAACCTATCAAATAAATTTTCTAAAATCAAATAAAAATCATCATAATTTCTCTCTTCCAATTCTCTATAAGACTCACGAAAGAATTGACTTGCATCAGAGTCATGGTGTTCATTTTGAAATTTAAAGAAAGCTAAAGTTGGGTTTTTGGTAATTAGAGTTTGGTTTAGGGAAAAGCAAGGTAAGTTGGATAATTCTCCTTACTAATTTATATATTATACTTCATATTTTCATTTATTAATGATTATATAATTATACGAAGTGGTTTGGAGATTGTTTGAGTTGATTTTGGCTTATATTTGTGTTATTAACATGCTTATGTTAACCCATTAATTGTTTAAGACCTTAATAACTATTTTTGAAAATAATTAGTAACCTAAGAAATTGATTTTAAGTTAATTGAATGATATATTTGATGCAATGATAGTTTAGAGACTAATTACATGATATAGCTAAATACATATCATTAGTTAGTTATAATTAAACTAATTTAAATGGTTTTGGAAAGTTAATTAAGCTAATTAAGTGAGTTTTGAACTCCACACTTATTATTAAAGTGATCAAAGGATTAATGAAGCTTAAATAGTATTTATAAAATGGTTGTATGATTTTATAAATGAAGTGTAGATTTTATAAAATGGAAACGAGATTTTACAAAATACTAACACGAAGTATAATTAACTTTAAGCGAGATAATTAAGTATTTAAAGTTTAAAATAATTTCTAAGCTAGTGATATATATTATAAAATAGTGATAAGATTTTACAAAATAATATGAAACCTATTAGACTTTTATTGAAAAGATTTAGTAAATAAAAGTAATATTTGATTAAGTAATAAATGAATTCCTTATTTAAATATATGTGTATGTATATGAGTATGGATAGGTATACATATACATGTATTTGAAGGTATATAACAATCAAAATGATTAGTGCATTGTAGTTACAATTGTTGTGTGTTTGTTTGTTTATGTATGCATGCAACTTTTTGATTATATATATATATATATATATATATATATATATATTACTGAATACTAGTTTGGCATTTTACGCAGCCATAGCAACTACCATGTGCGCTAAGTTGTGTGAGAGTATACGGGATTGAGTAATCGCTTCAGTGAAGTCTGGAATTTGACTTGTTAAGTTAATGTGTGTTTGTGTGAACGTATGTGCATAGGCACGCAAGAACGAGTGTATCAACACACGTATATGCTATGCATAATGCAAGAAGGTCGAGTATGTCGTTTTGGCATGTGAGAAGATGCCGGGTCACTATAATCGCCCGTCAAACCTTACTCGTGCAAAAAGTGGATTTTGGTATCGAAATCCACTTTCATATACTTAAGGAACTACTTCCGAAAGGATAGCAAATTAACCCCGCCCTTCATTCCACAGAATGACGCATCATTAATAAGAAAGAAAGGGATAGAAAAGAGAAAAGATAGAGAAGAAAGAAAGAAACAACATCAGAATCTCAACAGCGGAACGAATAATTTATATTAATCACATAAAATAGTACATAATATACAACATCTATCAGAGTTACACAGAATATACAACACATACTAGACAGTTATAAACACCCGTCTAGTTATTACAACACAAGATACAACTCAAATAACGACTCAGAGATCAACATAGCGGAACCACCTAGATATCTACAACGCTGAAGCCTCCTGCTCCATTGCTCCTCCAGAGTTTGTCAAAGAAAACCTGAATTCCTTGGCTACTCGTAAAAATTTTAGTACCCAAGAGTTTAAGAAAACAAAAGATAAACTCTGGGTCAGACATGGGTCTGGTGTGAGTAACAGGTTAAGGTTGCTTAACTTGAAAAACCTTTGAAAACAAAATGTATCACGTAAGACTCCCCACACCTAAATATGGGTAAGCTTTTACCTTACGCTAACCAAAACATTTGATAGAAAATCAAGTGATATTATAATAGGGTCTAGGGTTTTCAAGTAAAATACAAAAATAGCTGGAATGCTTACATCTCACGTTCCAACATAATTGGGCACAACTAAAACATACGGCACTTATTGAAGATTGGATTCCATACAATGGCAGGGCTACTGGGGTATCGCCCGTCACAGTACGTGGCCTAGATCAATGTACCGAGGATTACTCCCAATCCTCTGCAACACAAGGCCAGAACCATCCCTTACTGGATAGTCCCGAACAAGACAACCCCAGTAGTTGGAGCTCACAACTGCCCACACAGCCGAATAAAAAGGGACCTCTAGACAGGGGGAAATATCATCCTACTTGGGTGCTACTCACTTAGCCTTGCTGCACCTCCTCTGTTTTAGCCATTCTCGGTTGATGAGGCTTGAGGCTACGATTACCTTTATAGAACACATCTATCTTAGAATGCTCATCGTCCACCTGACGATGTTCTCAAAGCATTCAATCCATACAAGTTCGTTCCGGGTTCGAATGAAACCAAAGGCATTATCTCGTTACACTCATTTTGAAATCACCCTTAGAGTTAACGATAATAACCCTTGCACTCTGAATCTTCATCTTTACTTGAGATTCACGACCTATCGTTAATTTGGATCGATGTGGTTTTTGGATATCCAAATCTAAAAACCCGATCCCGGTCTCATCGAAATCCAAAACTCCATCTTTTAGGTTCAAGTTGTTTTAAAGTTAAAACAATTCAATTATCTATATTCATACAGATAGATAATTCACATTGCGCAAATAGATAACTCACATTATCATCACAAATAGATAATTCACATTATCATCACAAATAGATAATTCACATTATCTTCACACTTCAACCAAAACATCCATATCACACAGCATCGCTTATCTCATATCTGAGATCTCAAACCATTCAAGGCAATCAATATCACCCATCCATACATTAGCAACGATTTATACCCACTACAACAAAAAGTGTCTTTTATAGCGGCATATAGCCGCTATTAATCACAACCATAGCGGTTTGATAAGCGCTGTATATTGACATGTTATAAAAAACTGTTGAATATTTATAACACAAAATATGCCGCTATGGTTGAGCTTAGTTTTATAACGCAAATTCGCCGCTATGGTACGTTAATTCAATAGCTCATTATAGCCGCTATAATACAGCTAAATCTCAACGGAATTGGAAATCTTTGTAACACCATTTTGCCGCTATAAAATATTTATTCAATAGCGGTCATTTCACGCTATTAAATCAACATGTTATAGTATTGATAAATTCTTTTACAGCTCATATATGCCACTATAAAAATCGTAGATACACTTTTCAAGAGCTATGCCTATATATTGCATTTTAATAATAACAATCAAACTAAATCTTCATCAACGAATAAAGATTATAATCAACAAATATAACACAAGAGCATGCTCAGAAAGAAATGTGATATATTTTTCGTTACAGTGTACTCATAAGCACAATACCAAAAATTAGTTCACCACAGTCACAAGCAACCTGCAACTGAGCATACTTATCACTGAAACCACTTTCTACAACCAAACCATTCTTCATCGACTACCTCCCTGCTCCTTTCTCATCAAAATCAGCATCACCGCCAATCCTACAACTCATCCATTTGCCTGCACACAATTACCAAGATCATCATCACTTGAACCATTTCAAATAATCACATCTTATCTAAAATTGCAACAAAAAATTTACCCTGAGGAGCTTCTTTATGACATAACAGCACCGCTCCTGATGTTCCTCTTCTTAATAAGCTTTTGCATTCTATCGCTCATCCACTCAGATAAGTCCAGCCAACCAAACAATAATGCAACTCAATCAAACAATGTCACCTGCTGTTACAAATAATAATGAAATTCTTTAACGAACAATAATTCTAGTGGAAAATCTTGACTAAATTTATCACCAAGTGCGTCAATTAAGCAAATATGCAATCAAGACACTCTTATTCCAACATTCATTGAGACAACATATAGCAAAAGAAGTTTTAGAAATGTACTGGAGTTGAAGCATTTATAAATTATAGATGTTATTTCTAATTCTGTATTTAAAACCCAAGTTGAAGCATTTATTAATTAAAAAAATTCAATGAAGTATAATACTTCAAAGACCAAATTGGATTGCTTACTGAAATAATCAGGTATATAACATAAATGAAATTACATGCTGA
The DNA here is from genome assembly GCA_030765085.1 of Allium cepa. Taxonomy (NCBI): domain Eukaryota; kingdom Viridiplantae; phylum Streptophyta; class Magnoliopsida; order Asparagales; family Amaryllidaceae; genus Allium; species Allium cepa. The sequence continues at coordinate 843,519,360 of CM060928.1, read as the reverse complement.
AAATAACTAAATAATATTATTAGTTACCTTTGCGTGATGAGAATTTAGGTTACCTTTGCGTCATCACAAAATGAGCCGGAGTCCCACACGTAGGGTGAAGCAACACATCCAGCCTAGTAAAGGCGCTTAACCAAAGTCCACAATCTTCAGATTACCTATGATATTGATAAGGCAAGAGTTAAATAGCATAAAATTTAGGAATATTCCCAATTTTTATGCTATTCAACTATGCCTCATCAATATCATCTAGACCTTATACCATAGTGACAACATCTATGATTGATGTAAACGCACCTGTGTTAAAACTTATAATTCAGATTTTACCAAATTGGGATTATTTGTTGTAAACGCACCTGTGTTAACATCTATATTCATTCACAAAACATATCATAGGTTCAGTCTCCACAGTCCAAGCCACTTGAGCACAACAAACACACGATAGAAAAAAACATATATAATGATAGTATTTTCTATCCATAGCCCATGCCCATCCACATGTTAAAAGAAAAGCAGATTCGAAACTTGAAGAGCTATCACCAGCTGCCAAGTTCAGATGCTGCAATTTTTTCCAAGTAAATTTTTGACATAAGAACCTCACTATTAAGATAAATGTATAATACTATGTTAAAACATGTAATATTATAGCAAATTAGGTTGAAGATGCCAAATGCTCTTCAATTTAGCTTATAAACATATTCTTGTGATTGGCATATCTCCATCAACTAAATTTATAAAAAGATCATGTGAGAAGCATATCCCTAATATGCATTACGATGTAACTAAGACAGTTACGAGTTGAAACTTAAAAGGCTCGGCTTAAATGGGGCTAATTTTTTCCAGTAATAAATTTCCACATAGAACTTGTGGGATGTTTAGTAGCGTAGCATATATTTGATGAAAAATAAATCGCATTCACTTCCTTAGAGTTGAAATAATGAATATATTCTTCTGCAAGGTGCAAAAGTTGTTGATTAACTAAAAACATTCACTCCCAAGAGAAATCGTTGCCACACAAATTCAGAAGAGTGCATTTCAGTAACTACACTAAGACACTCTTGCTCCAAACCCCTCGACCTCACATGTTCGTAGTAGTTCTATTCACACATGGTTCTGCAATAACAGAGTAGTATGGCCTACAATAGAAATATGAAGAACAAAACCTGTTATGGGCATTTGTATACAGCCCTCAATATAATACAGCCCATTTTCAAGTCATCAACAACTGCTGCTGCTGCATCTAATTCTGGTATAGCAGATAGAAATGCTTCCACAATTATATCTCTGACGGTTTGTTTACTTTTTTTTAAAATTTTGACTAATATGTCGTGTTCAGCTTTTTTTTTCCTTCGTCTAATCTGCTTATATTTTCAAAATTCATAATAGAATGGAGAGAATAGGAATTTAATAGACGTGAAACCTAGGACACCAGATATGTCATTAGATGAATCAATGACTTGGAAGTTCACTGAAATAAATGAACCATCACAATGTCGGTCATTAAGGCTTGTGCACAATATGAGGTCAAGCAAGGTTAGTATATTTTTCATCCTGGTTTGTATTAAAAACAATCACACATAGATAGATATATGTCAATTTTCTATCATGCATTATCAGTGTGAAAATTAGTATTCGTTGCTTTAGTTATGTTCAAGTTCCCTTAACTGAAAATATTGACGATGTATCATTTTGTAACTAATATAAAAGGCAAACCTAAATGGCTAAACTAACCTGGTTCTCTCTACCACAGATAGCACGATTAATTTATACCAACTCTGGTGCTGCCATTTTGGCATTAGCATCCAATGCCGTCCATTTACTATGGAAGTGGACTCGTAATGATCGCAACTCAAGTGGAAAGGCAAGTAAAGATTATCCTTACAATAGTGCATGCTAAGGTCATAGATTTGTATCATATCACTTAATTAAAGTTGCTAAATATTTTTTGGTTCATTTATATATCGTAGGCTACTGTAACTGCAAGTATAGCTCCTCAGCCATGGCATCCACCAAGTGGTATAATAATGACTAATGATATAGCGGATGCAAAGCCTGAAGAAGCAGTGTCCTGCTTTGCATTGTCTACAGAGTTTGTAAGAAAATAAAATAAAATGCATTACCTCTGGAGAAGGTTCAACACTAAAAGCTTTTATCCTCTCAATAACAAACTTTGACAAACAATTCAAAATACCAGGCGCACAACTCAAGACCCAACTCCGAAACTTTTCAACAGAAACCTTCTTCTCATTTTCCAACACATTAAAATCCCAAACCATTTCATCATCCTCAGCAATCTCACCACCCACCACCATAACCTGTGAAGTAAAAAAAGAATGCTTGAATCTTGCAGATTTCTGGATATTGTAAATGCTGCTCTTAATAAAATACGATCAATATAGATGCAAAATTCAGACAAACGAATAATGTTCAAAACGAAAAGAGTGAGACTTGATCAAACACACCGATAACACTAGTACTGGTGGTTAAATTAATAAAAGCATTCTTTTTCATTGCTCTTTATGTTAAAAGGCCTATAATTGAGTAGGTTTGGCTGATTAAACAATATGCAGTTTGATATCGACATCAGTTGGTAAAACACTAACTATATAAAGCGAGGTTCAATTAAACTGAAATTATTTGCTGTTTATGTGGAGGTTGTGATATTTATATCAGTTATTTGGAATGCACGCTAAAAAATTCTTGTCTTTTCACCTTTCTTTTTCCTTCCATTATAACGTTAGTGCATAAAAAACAAAAATTGGTGCACATTTAACAATCTTCTTCATGCATAATCTGTTAGGGAATAAGTTCATTGCAGAGTGTCTCCTCATCTCATTTTTCACTGGGTAGGAATGATATGACATTACTTCTAGTCTTCTATGCCCATAAAGATAAATTGCAATGATAACAAATTGAATGATTCGTTGGTTCAAGAGCAATAGTAGTGACCAGTGGAGTGTCTGCTAGCTTTTCATGGCCTTGCTATGAAGAACATGAAACTTTATATGCTTTTATAAGATTACTCTTAGTTGTACAACTATATGTTGTTGAAGTTGGGATATGGTTGAAACTTGAAACACTCATTTGACATAATATATAAATTAAAATGAAATAAAAAAAATTTCTGACTTATGTCATGACATATGAAAGCTACTATTTGAATCTTAATAAATTTCTTGTTCTAGCAACGTTATTGGTATATCATCAAGTATATCATGTTAATCAAGTTGCATATGACTACGACCCATTTGAGCTTCCATCTAATATATGTTTGGTTGATTCTAAGTCAAGGAATAACTCTTCTTATGCTTTAAGATGAAACTGAAAAGACTACCCAACTTTTATAATTTCGGTATACCTTTAAAGATGAAATACACTAAAACAGCAGAAGAAAATTTTGTGGATGTAAAGAAATTTATCTATTTGTGGGTATTAACCCAGTGTTGTTTAGCATTGGACCATGATTAATATTTCAACCGAGTGAAATCCAAATCAGAATCCCCTGTTTGTTTTATGACAAATTTGAACTTACCTAGAAATAAGACAGTTCCTAACGAATTTGAACGCAAATATAATCATAACCAAATGACAAAGTCGAATTAAAACAGTTAATAAACCTAATCTAGAAATTTCTAACCTAGAAATCCAAGCAAATAATTTAAAGGTTCTGGACACTTAGACTTGGGAACAGCTAAAGAGCAATGAGCGGAGATTGGAGGTGGCGATGGCGAGCGATGAGTGAAGATCAGAACAGCTTAAGAGCGATGGCGAGCGATGAGGAGGGAGACGAAAATTTAGGGTTTTGGGAGGAAGACGAGAACGATTAAGTGCTTTGAGAGGGAAATGAAAATTTTGGGAGGGGTAATTTTGTTTTGGGGCGTTACGTGTGTAAAGAACTGAATATGTGTTACGTCAACACAGAAGAGAACAATAACATGTTTTGTTGTAGTGACCATCTCTAATTAATTAAGATGAATGATTAGATGGCGATTAATTAATTGATTTGTAATTAATTAATGGTTATGTAAGCAAGATTTGTGTGACGAAAGAAATTAATTTAATTTATTTTAAATTAATTAGAGATGCAAGTAATTAATTTAATTCATTTTAAATTAATTAGAGATATTGTGATTAATTAATCCTTGCTTATGTATGGATGGATGATATTGATTGCCCTGAATGGTTTGAGATCTCAGATATGAGATAAGTAATGCTATGTGATATGGATGCTTTGATTAAATTATAATGATAATGTGGATTGTCTATTTGTGATGATAATATGGATTATCTACTTGTGTGGTGATGTGAATTATCTATTTGTGTGTATATAGATAATGAATTGAATTGTTTTAACTTTAAAACAACTTGGACCTAAAAGATAGCGTTTTGGATTTCGATGAAACCAGGATTGGGTTTCCAGATTTGGATATCCGAAAACCACATCGATCCAAATTAACGATAGGTCGTGAATCTCAAGTGAAGGTGAAGATTCAGAGTGCAAGGGTTATTATTTTAAATTAATTAGAGATAGAAGTAATTAATTTAATTTATTTTAAATTAATTGGAAATGATGTGATTAATGGATCTTTGCTTATGGATGGCTGATTGATATTGAATGCCTTAAATGGTTTGATATCTCTGATATGAGATATGTATTGATCTGTGATATTGAGATGCTTTGGTTGAATTGTAATAATATGAGTTATCTATTGTGATATTGTGAATTCTCTATCTGTGTGAATATAGATAATAGAATTGAATTGTTTTAACTTTAAAACTACTTGGACCTAAAAGATGGCGTTTTGGATTTCGATGAGACCGGGATCGGGTTTCTAGATTTGGATATCCAAAAACCACATCGATTCAAATTAATGATAGGTCATGATTCTCAAGTGAAGATGAAGATTTAGAGTGCAAGGGTTATTGTCGTTAACTTTGAGGGTTATCCCAAAATGAGTGTAATGAGATAATGCTTTCGGTTTCGTTCGAACCTGGAACGAACTTGTATGGATTGAATGCTTTCATAACATCGCTAGGTGGATGATGAGCATTCTAAGATAGATGTGTTCTATAAAGGTAATCATAACTCAAGCCTCATCAACCGGGAATGGCTAAAATAGAGGAGGTGCAACAAGGTTAAGTGGGTAGCACCCAAGTAGGATGAGATTTACCCCTGTCTAGAGGTCCCTTATGTTCGGCTTAGTGGGTAGTTGGAATTGCACACCAACTGCGGGGTTGTCTTTTTTCGGTTCTATCCAGTAAGGGATGGTTCCGGCCTTGTGTTGTAGGGGCTTGGGAGTAATCCTCGGTACGGTGATCTAGGATCCGTATTGTGATGGGCGGTACCCCAGTAGCCCTACCATTGTATGAATCCAAACTCCAATAAGTGTCGTACGTTTTAGTTGTGCCTAACTATGTTGGAACGTGAGATTTAAGCATTCCATCTATTTCTGTATTTTATTTGAAAACCTAGACTCTATTATAATATCACTGGATTACCTATCAAATGTTTTGGTTAGCGTAAGGTAAAAACTTACCCATATTTATGTGTGGGAAGTCTTACGTGATACCTTTTGTTTTCAAAGGTTTTCAAAGTTAAGCAACTTTAACCTGTTTACTCACACCAGACCCATGTCTGACCCGGAGTTTATTTTCTGTTTTATTAAACTCTTGGGTACTCAAATTTTTATGAGTAGCCAAGGGATTCAGGTTAGCTTTGACAAATTCTCGAGGAGCAATGGAGCAGGAGGCTTCAGCGTTGTAGATATATAGTTTTCCGCTGTGTTGGAATCTCTGAGTCATTTGTTTGGGTTGTATCTTGTGTTGTAATAACTAGAATGGTGTTTATAATTGTCTAGTATGTATTTTACAATCTGTGTAACTCTAATAGATGTTGTATATTATGAAATATTTATGAGATTAATATAATTTATTCATTTCGCTGTTGAGATTCTAATGTTGTTTCTTTCTTTCTTCTCTATCTTTTCTCTTTTCTACCCCTTTCTTTCTCACTAATGATGCGTCTTTCTGTGGAGAGAAAGGCGGGTCGTTACATTTGGTGTAACAACCCGATTTTCGACTTTCAAAAGTCGACATTAATACGCCCACTATATCAAATGCCCCACAGTCGAATAACGGAAAACTGAACCACTACGGTTTAAAGAAGAAGGAACAGAAACAATAAACAGAATCTCACAGTTCGCAGCGGAATAAATATAATAGATAAATGAATAATCTTTAAAACAAGGAATCATATCTGTTATTACAATACAACACTAGAGTTTACAATGACATCATTCGACACTAGGCATTTACAACATCTAATCCATATTAAAACGGGACTTACAGCAATCCCAACGCAGCGAATAATACGTAGTATAATGATACCTTTCACCATCCAACTTGCCTTCAGATCTCCACAGCAACTCTTTTCGACTTCACTCTAGAATAATGATAACCTGACTCCAGGCAGTCCGTGTGGAAAATTATGGGCACCCAAAGTTTAAAAAGCAAACAATAAACTCCAGGTCAGTCATAGGACTGGTGTGAGATCTTAAAAACAGTTATTTTTCACAAAAAAATTTAAAAGAAATCCATAATGCTTTTTGAAAAATGAAACTACCATAAGGCCTACCGGCACTCACACAATGCAACTGCAAAGTTTGGGGAGATTTCTCCTTATTATAATCAACATGCTTGATACGCAAAATCCTTTTTGATAATATTATTATTAGTGCATAGTGCAGAAAACCTATCGTAAGTACCGAGGATCACTCCTGACCCCCTACAACACAAAGCCTGAACAATCCCTTACTGGACAGTCTCGAATAAGAAAACCCCAACGGTTATAGCTACCCACTTAGCCTTGTTGCACCTCCCCTATTTTAGCCATTCCGGTTGATGAGGCTTCAGGCTATGGTTACTTTTATAGAACACATCTATCTTAGGATGCTCATCGTCCACCTGACGATGTGTTGAAAGCATTCAATCCATACAAGTTCGTTTTAGGTTCGAACAAAACCGAAGGCATTATCTCGTTACACTCATTTTGGAATCAGCCTCAGAGTTAACGAGAATAACCCTTACACTCTGAAATTCCATCTTGAACCTGAAAGTACTATCTCCGTTATACTCGTATTGGAATCATCCTCAAAGTTTTACGATATATAGTTCTTACACTTTGAGTCTTCAACTTGATCTTCACTTGAATTCACGACCTAACGTTTAACTTGTATCAATGTGGTTTTCGGATAATCAAATTTGATCTTCGATCCCGGTCTCATTGAAATCCAAACGTATCTTAAAGGCTAAGTTGTTTAAAAGATTTTAAACAATTCAATTCAATACAATACTTTTGAATTCACACAGTATTCACAGATAAATATCACACTTTTTTCATTGATATATGCAATATCATATCATAGAACGTCACAGCATATCATCCAATAAATATCATTCAACAGACATTCTTCACAAACAATCATCCAAAACAGGAATTTATTAATCCATATCATAATTAATCACCTAATCCTGCTTAATCAAACATTAATTAATTACAATCATTTAATTAATTAATCACTCCTTGATTACCTTATCAATCAATCAATTAATCTCTAATCATAGATTAATTATCCTTTAATTATCAATTAATAATCCTTAATTATTAATTAATCTCCTTTAATACAAAGTAGTCAATCCTTAATTACTTTAAAATCAATTAATTAACCTTTAATCAACTGATTAATCATCCATCAACTATTAATTAATAACCTTAGTTATTAATCAGTATCTCTTAATACAAATTAATTAATCCATAATTATTCTTATAATTAATTAACTAATCATTAATTAATTATATCTTAATTATTAATTAATAAACCTAATTATTAATTAACAAAACTTAATTACGAATTAATTACTCCTTAATCATCAGTTGATTAATCCTTAATTAACAGTCAGCCCATCCTTAATTAATAGTTAACCAACCCTTAATTATCATTTGATTAATCCTTAATCACCATTGATTAATCAATTATTTATCATTTAACAAATTTTAATTGATCTTTAATTATAGATTAATTATCCTTCAATTATTAATTAATAAAACTTTAGTTATTAATTAATAAAACTTAATTACAAATTAAGCACTTCTTAGTCATTAATTAAGTATCCTTTAATTACTTAATTAATTAATCACTAATTATCAGTTAATTAATCTGAAACCATTAATTAATCATTCTTAATTACTTAATTGATTATTTATCAATTACACTTAATTACTTGATTAATTAAGCTCTAATCTTTATCAATAATCTTCATTATCTAATTAATGGTTTTTAATTACAAATTAATTAACCTTAAATTATTTAACTTTTAATCCTTAATCATTTATTAGTCAAGTAAATTAATTACCCTTAATTAATCCTTTATAATTAATTAAATTAATTAATTATACTTAATTCCCTTTTAATTAATTTAATCAATATCAAGACATTAAAACCTTAATTAAGATAAAACATTATCTTATTAATGCCTTTATTAACATTAACATTATTACACCATTTATCTTTAAATTTATCTTTACTTAATTAAATCATTAATTAAGTTTAAATATAAATAATCATTTATCTTGATATATTAAAGTTATCAAAACATAACTTTAAATAACTTAAAACATTTATTAATTAATAGTTTTTAAAAACTGTTTTCTATATGAACTTAAAAACATGTCTTTTTATATAAACTTTTAAAATTACTTTCATAACTCAATTCTAAATATCAATTTAAATTTACTTAAAAAAAATTAAATTTATCAAACTTCAAAACTTCTTAATCAAAATGTTTAAGAAAACATTTATTAAATATAAAGTAGTTTATATAAAAAGGTTTAAACTAATTTAAATTTTAAATTTCAAAAAACCTAATTTTAAAAGTCTTTTTAAAACTACTCAATTACATTACTTCAGGTCAAATCCGAATGCCACTCGGGATTAAACCCGAGTTTCTTTTCTTCTTTCCTTACCTTACCTTTTGATTTTTAAAAACCTAGAATTTGTTTAAGTTAAAATTTGAAAAGCTAAACACTCACGTCCCTGAAGACGTTCTAGAGAAAACTACTGAACCCCTTCCCCCCCCCCCCCCCCCGCCCCCGAGTCCCCCTCGAACCACTTCCTCTACCCAACTACTGACACTAACCCTCTCTGGTGCACCTGCACATGCGATCGCGTCGATACTGACCACTGCCGAGTCCTTCAACCTTTCGACGATCATCCCTTCTTACAATCCCGACCCTCAAATCTACACTACAAGGCCTAAAATGAAAACAAACCACTCAGGTCAAATCTTGGAAACACACCTTCACCTGAAACTTCCCCGAACCCACGACTCCGATCATCAGAGGGTGTGCAACCACGGCCACCCACCCATAGGTCTTCCATGCTTTTTTCCTCCCAGTCTCGGGCAACTCGAATCACCCAAGACACCATAACAGCCTATACTACAACCATGACCAAAACCGGGTGTTAAACCCTACATCCATCGATCTCTTCTGCCATGGTGATCTATAAAATCAATCGTTATTTTTCCAGGCATCGACAACCTTCCAACAACCACCGGCAACAACCACGAGATTCCACTATTTCCCAGTCGACGAAAAATGCCCAGAAATCAAAAATCGATCAACTCAAAAATACTCTCCCAAAACATAACTAAAAATTTAGATTTTCATCTTAAAAATCATATTTTACAGATTCGATTCTGGTTATAAACTTGAATCAGAAATTTACAAGATTTAATTTAACATGATTTTAACATATCTACTATAAATTCTTGATCCCAACAGATTCTCAATCCTATTATGTTTGAATGTGTTTTTAAAACATAGATTGAGTTTAAACTAATTTAACATGTTTGAATATCATAGTCTAACAAAGATCTGATGCAAAGATTTTGAATTTTTATCAAAACCATAATCTTTGAACTAATAACAGAGGTGATTAAAATCAACAGATATGTACACTACATATATACACAGAGGCTCACTTATATACATATATGCAAAACATTATCATCACAAAAATTCACATGCACATATATTTATCTACCTAAGTTTTAATTTAAATGTTTACTCACCTTAGAAAATGCAGAGAGTTTTGAAACTGGATAAAAACTGAAGCCTTTGAAAAATTTGAATAGTTTGCTGTTACTAATTCCTGAAACTTTGTCTTGCTTGAACTTTAGAAACTAGAAAGCTTTAAAACTTAAAAGTTTGCAATGGAAATGACTTTGAAGCCAATTGTTGGGAAGATTTCTTGATTTCCAGGTTGCAGTCTTTACAAGCTTAGAGTTGAGGAGGTTACAGGCTTTTAAATTTGATGTTTGATTTTGTTTTGAAAATGATTTTTGTTTGAGGAATGAATTTCAGGTTGAAGATAAACATTACAGGCTTTGAAAATGCTTTGATAATAGAGGATTACTGATTTGAAAGTTGTTTCAGAGGAGATGATAACAGGTTTTGGTTTTTGAGCTTGAACTTTTATAAAATGCTTCCAGGTCGTTTTGAGGAAAAGAATACAGGACTGGCCATTGATTTCTTGCTTGAATTTGAAAGAAAAAGGATGAAGAAAGAAAAATGGAAGTTTTATATGATTTAATTTATGGTTTATCAAAATTTAAAGAAAAAGAAAATTAAATAAGGACATTTGTTCAGTTCTATTACATTTGTCACAAACCGGCATTTAATTCTTAACACATGTATTCAATAAGCTGTAAAAATTAACACTTGTAATAATTTATATTTATATTATTTTTAAAGGATTTAAAAGCTTTTATTATTAATTTACCTAATAAATAAGTACATTTATAAATTTATAAATGCTTTTTTTATCTTATAAAAATACAACTTTTAAAAGAAAATAAAATTTAAACTAATTAGATTCTAAATAAAATCATATAAAATTATTTAATCCATATTTAAATGCTAATTTAAATGCTTTTGCATTTATTTACTATTAAATAAATATTTTCTAAATTTATAAAAATCCTTTTGTTTTAAATATAAAACAAATCTTATTTTAAAATAAAAACTTTATTCATATATTCCTTTATATCCAAAATAATTTTAAAGATATACATTCCTTTTAAATGTCAAATTTAAATTCAAGTTTTAAATTTCAAATCCAAATTCAATTTAAAACTTCAATTTAAAATTAACTCAAGTATATCTTTATTAATTTAAAAAAACACATTATTAAATTTGAAATATTAAATCTATTAAAATTTATTTGATGGCACTTATTAAATTTTGCAAATAATAAGTATATTTAAAACCAAATTTATAAAATAACACAAATTAAATTTGTAAATAATTATTCTATTTAAAATCAATCTATATCTAAATTTAAAAACATCACATAAATTTTATTTTGGTTATAAAATAACAATTTTATCCATTTTAAATAATTTAATTAAGAGATTATCACATTTTAAATTTCTCGAAATTCCGAGGCATCGCATTCTTCCCCCATAAAAGAATTTCGTCCTCGAAATTTAAAATAAAGATAATCCAAAACCTTTTATTTCATTTTAACCATTCAAGCATTCCTATCAGCCAAACAATAATTCATCCAAACAAACAGTTTATTCAAACAAACAATTCATTCAAACAATCAACTCGAACTATCCGAACACAGATCCGGATAAGCCTTCCTAAATTACTCAGAGTTTCCCATGACAAATTCTGAAATCCTACCTTTACAGCAAAAGATAGATCGTTCACGTATTTCCTTAGGTGAGATACGTGAAAAAAAAAGTGAATTCCAATCATCCAAACTGGCAATTCAATCCTTTAGACCACAATCACTAAATCTCTTCTTGATAAGCTCCACCATCGCAGATGCCTCCTGGATAAAAAATGGACCAAGAACCAGATGATCTCCCGACTCTTTCCAATAGAATGGAAATCTACGAGGTCTTCCAAACAAAGCTTCATAGAGTGCCATCTAGATACTCGCTTGATAACTATATGAGAATTCCATTAAATGATGATGATCCTCCCAACATCTATCAAAATCCAAAACATAAGCCCTCTCAAATCTCTAGAATTTGGTTCAGCCTTTTCGTTGGTCTGGGAATGATGCTGAACTCAAACTCAATCTCGAACCCAAAGCCGATCACAAAGCCTTCCAAATCTTACTGGAGAAGAGAGGATCGCGATTGCTAAAAAATGCTGACTAGAACACCAAACAGTCGGACAAACTCTCAAAAAAAACTCAGCCAAAGATGTTGTAGTACTGATTGTCTTGACCAGAATAAAATGGGCGCTCTTGGTTTACAAATCCACAATTACTCATATTCCTTCAATCCCCTCTTTGGTCCTTGGCAAACCGTTGATGAAATCCAAAGAAATCATTTCCTACTTCCACTTTCTTAACTTCCAAAGGTTGTAACAAACTAGTGGTCTTCTGCTGATCACCTCCACTTGCCGACAGCTCGCACATCGATAGACGAAAGCAGCTACATCCTTCATCATGCTTGGCCACCAGAAGACTCTCTTCATATCCATATACATCTTGAAATCACTGGAAGGATACTCGTGTAACAACCCGCATATTTAACGATTTTATATTTAAATTTTTTATTTAAATATAGTGTCGTTAGTCGGATTTAGGTCCGAAATGTTACTTTTTGCAAACGGTCGAATTGAAACTCGAAACCATTTCCATTGGTTCCAAAATGGCGTTTGCGATCTTTTTTAGTATAAACTTTGATATGCTTGGAGTAAGTTGAATTTTGCAACCTTTTCTAGTTGGGTTTGGGTTGGGTTCAGCCAATTTGTTAGTTTATTAACCTAACTCAGTCCCTCTCCTCTCCATTCTCTCATTCCACTCTTCTAAACTCAAGCAAAAAACTGAAAATGGTGGAAGGGAAGAGGAAATAGAAATTGCAAGCCCTAGTTTCAACTTGCAACTTGATTCTTGCTCCAAAAATCAAAGAGAAGCCATAGGTAAGCTCCTCTTCATCTTCTCTATCTCTTTCTCTCTTCAATCTCAGAATTTCCTAAACCTAAACTTAGGAAAATACTTGTTTTATTCTTAGATTGAAGCTAGTAGAGTTGAAGTGGAGATTTGTTGGTCTTTTCCTTGCTAATTGAACTCCTTCTTCTTTGTGTTTGGATTAAAAGGTGAGTTTTGAACTCACATCTACTTCTTTTGATATCATTGATGTTAGGTATGAATTCCTAACAATTGTTCATATGTTCATTTGCTTTCGATTTGGTTTGTTTTGGTGAAATTGCCAAATTATGATTTTTGAAGCCAAATCTATGTACAACCTTCTATGGTTGATGTTTATGTTGTTCGGAGTGTTTGGGTGTGTCGTTGAGGTTGGGTAGTCGTTTGACGTAAGCCCATAATCAAAACGCGTCCGATTGCTTTCGATTTATTTGGCCATAGTTGGCCTAGGTTCAGGAAATGCCTGACCATCATGTTTCAGACGTCTGAAACATTAATTTCAGACGTCTGAAACCTTAATTTCAGACGTCTGAATATTGTTCTGGGGAACATTTTCATCCCCAGATTCAGACGTCTGAAATTATATTACAGACGTCTGAATTGGCTAATTTTCAACCAGAAAGGAAATAGGCCGAATATTGCCTATTTCAGACATCTGGAAGTTTGAATTCAGACGTCTGAATTCTGTTTTGAAAAACAAATTTATTTTTAGATTTAGACGTCTGAATCCCTTCTTTCAGACGTCTGAATATGCTGTTTTTGCCAAAATTGCCTTGTTCGTTTAGTTTTCCAAATTTGATAAATGCATATTGATTTTCGATTAGTTGTTTATGCATATTTGACCTTAATGATTCCTTTTTGACTTCATTCATGGGTTTTATAAATGATTTCTTCAAATCGTATTAAAAGTTCGCTTCTCCGATTTATAAATTCTATTTAAAACACACGCACAATTTCACACTTCGAGCGAAGTGGAAGGGTGATTAAATGGTTGGGCAAAACACGGACCATGAATCTGTGCGTTTATCTTTCCGATTAGTCCCCGACCTATTCAATTGATCGTTTTGACCTTCGGGTTTGGTTTACCACGATATGAGGTGAACTTTGTACCGCTTTGAGTGTGAAATTAACTCACGAATAGTAAACCGTTTAGTGCGAACGAGTGGTTATGGGACTCACGTTACCACTTTTCGGATTCCTTTTTGAGAGTTATGACACATTCCGCCAGTTAGTGGTGTCCAGTACTGGGTCTTTGACCTTCACCACTACGGTTTGTTGCCTTCGGGTATGTTGCCTTCGGGTATGCTGCCTTTGGGTTTGTGCCTTCGGGTTTGTGCCTTCGGGTATTCGAGTTCTTTTCGATATGGGTGCTTCACATTCCTTCGTATCGAAAAAGCTCGTTGATGATTTATCTTTGGATGTTTCTTGTTTGGTTACTTCTTTAAGGATTGCGAATCCTATTGGGGGATCCGCGACCCTTAGCTTGCTTTGTGATGATGTTGAGATTGTTTTATGTGGCTTTTCTTTTCGTGCGAGTTTGCATGTTATTTCTTGTCTGGGATTTGATTTGATTTTGGGTATGGACTGGCTAGTGAGATATGATGCCAGGATTATTTGTTCAGAGAGAATTATATATCTTCGACATCCGGATTCGCCCACTCAGCTATCTCTTATTCTTCGGGATGTGGATAATTCCGAAATGGCTTTATATTATCTTGACTCGCGAGATGATGATGATATATCTCGTATTTCTATTGCTTGTGACTTTTCTGACGTTTTTGAGCCTGTCTCGGGTTTGCCACCTAAGCGGGCAATTGAGTTCCGCATTGATCTCATTCCAGGCGCGCAGCCAGTTAGTCGTCCTCCCATGCGGATGTCTACAAGGGAAAATGAGGAACTCAAGAAGCAGCTTTTAGAGCTTGAGTCCAAGCAGTTGATTCAGTCCAGTTTTTCTCCGTGGGGATCCACGGTTGTCTTTGTGAAGAAGTCCGATGGAACTCTTAGGCTTTGCATTGACTATCGCAAACTTAACGAGTTAACCATCAGGAATAGGTATCCATTGCCTAGGATCGATGATATGTTCGATCTATTGAGTGGTGCTAAGGTCTTTTCTCAGCTAGACCTTGCCACAGGTTTTCATCAGTTACGAGTCACAGAGGATAGCATACCTCTTACCGCTTTCCGCACTCGTTATGATTCTTTTGAATGGCTCGTTATGCCGTTTGGTTTGACGAATGCTCCTACTTTCCTTGTCGATCTCATGAATCGGGTATTCCAGGAATATCTCGATAAGTTCGTCCTTGTCTTCATTGATGATATCCTTGTTTATTCTAAGTCTGAAGCCGAGCATGCTAATCACTTGAGAATTGTCTTAAGTACCCTTTGTCGTCATCATCTTAGAGCCAAATTCTCCAAGTGCCATTTTTGGGAGAATAAGGTTAAGTTCTTAGGCCATGTTGTATCTTCCGATGGCATTTCTGTCGATCCCTCAAAGATCGAAGCCATGCAGAATTGGAAGAGGCTTGAGAATGTGCATGAGATTCGTAGTTTCCTTGGATTGGCGCGTTATTACCGCCGGTTCATTAAAGATTTTTCCCGTGTTGTGCTTCCTCTTACTTGCCTTACTCGGAAAGGCATTCGTTTTATTTAGTCCGACAAGTGTGAAGCTTCCTTTCTGACATTGAAGGAACTTCTCACTAATGCTCCTATTCTCGTGGTTCCCGAAGGGAATCATGATCTTGTTTTCTACACCGATACTTGTGGTAGTGGTCTCGGTGCTGTTCTTATGCAGAAGGATCGGGTAGTTGCTTATGCTTCTAGGCAACTGCGTCCGAATGAGGTTCGCTATGCCACTCATGATCTTGAGTTAGCCGCCATTGTCTTTGCCTTGAAGATTTGGCGACACTACTTATTGGGCGAGCGCTTCATTCTTTATGCCGATCATAAATCTTTGAAGTATTTGTTCACTCAGAAGGAACTCAATATGAGACAACAGCGTTGGCTCGAGTTTCTTGCTTCCTATGACTTTGATATCTAGTATACCCCTGGAAAGGGTAATCGTGTTGCTGATGCGCTTAGTCGCAAACATTTGGCTGTTGTTTCTATGATGCTTGCCGAATGGGATATCCTTGAGACTCTATCTTTTTGTGAAATTCGTGATCGAGGTTCATCTTCTGATTCTCCTATTCTATTATTTAGTTTGGGAGCTCGACCCATTTTATTGGATCGTATTGCCGATGCTCAGTGGCGTGATCCTGATTTGTTGCATCTTATTCAGCTTTGTGAGTCTGGATCCTGTGATGAGGCGTTGCAGGATTTCAGCATTGATTCTCATGGGTGTCTTCGCAAGAAGAACCGTTTTTTTGTGCCTTCTGATTTTGCACTTAGGCATGACATTCTTGATGACTGTCATCGTTCTAAGTATACCATTCATCCTGGTAGTAGTAAGATGTATGTCGATATGCGTCGTCTTTATTATTGGGAAGACATGAAACGTGATGTGGCAAGTTATGTGAGTAATTGCATAACTTTTCAGCGTTTTAAGGCCGAACATCAACGTCCTTCTGGTCTTCTTCAGCCTCTAGAGATTCCATTGTGGAAATGGGATCAGATTTCTATGGATTTCATTAACGGCCTATCTCGTTCGAGATCGGGCCATTCAAGTATTTGGGTTATTGTTGATCGCCTCACCAAGTCTGCTCATTTTGTCCTTATTAAGTCTAATAGGACTGCTTCGCATTTGGCTAAGTTGTATGTCAAGGAAATCGTGAGACTTCACGGTGTTCCTAGTTCTATTGTGAGTGATCGTGATCCTTTATTCATGAGTCATTTTTGGCAGAGTCTTCAACAAGCTTTGGGAACAAAGCTTAATTTTAGTACAGCTTATCATCTGCAGTCTGATGGACAGACTGAACGAGTGAATCGTATCTTGGAAGATCTTCTCCGTATTTGTATTTTTGATTTTGGTGGTTGTTGGGAGGATCACCTACATCTTGTAGAGTTCTCCTACAATAATAGTTTTCAGTCTAGTATCGGTATGGCTCCTTTCGAAGCTTTATATGGAAGGCCATGTCGATCACCTTCTTGTTGGTTGGAATCTGGGGAGAAGCTTATTCTTGGTCCAGATTTTGTTCGTGATTCTTTCGAGAAGATTGATCTTATCCGGTTGAGAATGAAAGAGGCACAGAGTCGCCAGAAATCCTACGCGGATAGCCGTAGGAAGCCTCTCGAGTTCTCGATTGGTGATCTTGTTTTTATTCGTGTTTCTCCTTTGAAAGGGGTTATGCGTTTCAGTACGACTGGGAAATTGGCTCCTTGCTTTATAGGACCATTTTCTATTACTGAACGTATTGGCCCGGTGGCTTATAGAGTTTCACTTCCTGCTCATTTATCTGGCATTCATGACATGTTTCATGCCTCCCAACTACGGAAGTGTCTTCGGGAATCGGATTCTGTTATTGGTTCTCCTGATTTGCTTGAGCTTGAGATCTCACCGGACTTATCTATTGTACAGCAACCTATTCGCGTACTTGACACGGAGGTGCGACACCTTCGGAACAAGGACGTGCCGCTCGTTAAAGTTCAATGGTCCGCTAATCGAAATGACTGTACTTGGGAAACCAGAGAGTTCATTGAGCGATCTTATCCGGGTTTTCTATCTTTGCTTGGGAACGGTGAGTATATCTTTTCGTCTCGAGTTTCTTTTCTTTTCTTTTGACTATTGTATGTATGTAGTTGTTACAAGTATTGTCTCTAGGAATTGCAGGGACGCAATTTTGTAAGGAGGGGAGATCTGTAACAACCAACATATTTAACGATTTTATATTTAAATGTTTTATTTAAATATAGTGTCGTTAGTCGGATTTAGGTCCGAAATGTTACTTTTTGCAAATGGCCGAATTGGAACTCGAAACCATTTCCATTGGTTCCAAAATGGCGTTTGCGATCTTTTTGAGTATAAGCTTTGATATGTTTGGAGTAAGTTGAATTTTGCAACTTTTTCTAGTTGGGTTTGGGTTGGGTTCAGCCAATTTGTTAGTTTATTAACCTAACTCAGTCTCTCTCCTCTCCATTCTCTCATTCCACTCTTCTAAACTCAAGCAAAAAACTAAAAATGGTGGAAGGGAAGAGGAAATAGAAATTGCAAGCCCTAGTTTCAACTTGCAACTTGATTCTTGCTCCAAAAATCAAAGAGAAGCCATAGGTAAGCTCCTCTACATCTTCTCTATCTCTTTCTTTCTTCAATCTCAGAATTTCCTAAACCTAAACATAAGAAAATACTTGTTTTATTCTTAGATTGAAGCTAGTAGAGTTGAAGTGGAGATTTGTTGGTCTTTTCCTTGCTAATTGAACTCCTTCTTCTTTGTTTTTGGATTAAAAGGTGAGTTTTGAACTCACATCTACTTCTTTTGATATCATTGATGTTAGGTATGAATTCCTAGCAATTGTTCATATGTTCATTTGCTTTCGATTTGGTTTGTTTTGGTGAAATTGCCAAATTATGATTTTTGAAGCCAAATCTATGTAAAACCTTCTATGGTTGATGTTTATGTTGTTCGGAGTGTTTGGGTGTGTCGTTAAGGTTGGGTAGTCGTTTGACGTAAGCCCATAATCAAAACGCATCCGATTGCTTTCAATTTGTTTGGCCATAGTTGGCCTAGGTTGCCTGACCATCATATTTCAGACGTCTGAAACCTTAATTTCAGACGTCTGAATATAGTTCCGGGGAACATTTTCATCCCCAGATTCAGACGTCTGAAATTATATTCACTGACGTCTGAATTGGCTAATTTTCAACCAGAAAGTAAATAGGCCGAATATTGCCTATTTCAGACGTCTGGAAGTTTGGATTTAGACGTCTGAATTCTATTTTGAAAACAAATTTATTTTTAGATTCAGACGTCTGAATCCCTTCTTTCAGACGTCTGAATATGCTGTTTTTGCCAAAATTGCCTTGTTCGTTTAGTTTTCCAAATTTGATAAATGCATATTGATTCCCGATTAGTTGTTTATGCATATTTGACCTTAATGATTCCTTTTTGACTTCATTCACGGGTTTTATAAATGATTTCTTCAAATCGTATTAAAAGTTCGCTTCTCCGATTTATAAATTCTATTTAAAACACACGCACAATTTCGCACTTCGAGCGAAGTGGAAGGGTGATTAAATGGTTGGGCAAAACACGGACCATGAATCTGTGCGTTTATCTTTCCGATTAGTCCCGACCTATTCAATTGATCGTTTTGACCTTCGGGTTTGGTTTACCGATGATATGAGGTGAACTTTGTACTGCTTTGAGTGTGAAATTAACTGACGGATAGTAAACCGTTTAGTGCGAACGAGTGGTTATGGGACTCACATTACCACTTTTCGGATTCCTTTTTGAGAGTTATGACACATTCCGCCAGTTAGTGGTGTCCAGTACTGGGTCTTTGACCTTCACCACTACGGTTTGTTGCCTTCGGGTATGTTGCCTTCGGGTATGTTGCCTTCGGTTATGTTGCTTTCGGGTTTGTGCCCTCGGGTTTGTTGCCCTATAGTATCGCTTCCGATGTTGGTCGTTATGAGCCGCATAGGTGATATTGGGTTGCCCTTTAGTATCGCTTCCGATGTTGGTCGTTATGAGCCGCATGTGTGATATTGGGTTTGGAGTCTCCGGGCTCATGGATCCTTGTTTGTACAGTACTGAGCTCGAGCAAATTTTCTGATGTTTCATTCATATGTATATTCCCTAGGTATCGCCCTTCGGTGTTGGTCTTTTTGAGCCACATGATGCGTAGCATTTACCTTGTGGAACTTGTATACCTTATGGGTATTTGTTATTTGCCTTTTGGCTTGCTTTGGGATATTCTTATCCTTTGTTTCTATGTGTTGCCGATGATATGAGGCTTGTTTTGTTATCATATAATTCGTCTTTTGTTAGATGATTGTGTTATCTCTTTCTGAGATATTTGTTATACCTTGTAACCTTGCAGGTTTAATGTTGTTCGGTTTATCTAACTGATTTGTTTAGCTAGACTGACCCGTGTATTTTATACTCGGGTCAGACCGAGATGTTTCAGGTTAGGTGCTTTTGGACTTAGCCTATTTTGCTTCCGCATGGACTATTCAGCTTGTTCCTTTTTGTTAAAGCTTTTTGTGTAGTCCTTTTTATGTAACTCTGACATATTTATTCTTTTGGTTCGTCTGTATATTGTGGTTTGCTATACCACTTGACATGTATTATTTTGTAAACTCTGTTATGTATCGATATATGTGTATATGATGATCTACTGTTCTGTGATGTATATTACATTTGAGTTGTTATATTCTGTTCTGATAGATCCTCCAACCACCTATGGTTTTGTTTTAAGTATTCATTGGGTATGTCGACCTGCTTTGTATGATTATTGTCGATGTATTCAATAAATAGTTAGAGCAAGGCTGTAGATGGTCGCTCCCAACCAGCCTTATTCTCTGTGTTAGTTGACGGCATTACCTTGTAGTGTCCTTGGCTAGCGTGGGTATAGAGGTGGGGCGTCACAACTCGGTCTGGAGCGATGACTCTCTGCCAGAACTCAAATCCCAGAAATACAAATCCTAGGCTTTGGTCCAGTTTATTTCTGGAGGCATCAGTGAAGGTTGAGCTGATCAGGAAGATGGAGGTAGCCAGGATCTTCAGAAGAGTTTTGAAAATAAGAGACAAAGGAATTTGGATATTGAAGACGGAGATTTGATTTTGGATAAGTTTTCTCTGATCAAAGGATCTGTAAGTTAGGTAAGACTCAGAAGCTAGATCCAAGGTGTATTGGATCTTCCTGTGATCTTGTGAGGATAAGGTTTGGTCTATAGGATTTAATTGCCAGTTTAGAAGACTGGGATTCATTGTGTTTCACGTATCTCTGAGGGAGTACTTGTGTGATCCATCTCTGGTTGTAGAACCAGCAGTTCAGGAGGATTTGGTAGTTGAGCGGGATTTGTCTGTGGTCTGGTGTCCTGTTCAGTTTAGTAGATCTAGTTGAGTGGGAGCTCTATAGCTTAGTGGCTAGATTGTTTGGATTCGGTAGGGCGAGTATCCCAGTATTTACATTTGGGAAACTCTAGGAAGTTCTATCCAGAAATTTTGTCTGCATAGTTAAATTTGTTTGATTGAGTGAATTGGTTGCTATGATTGTTAGCATATGGTGGATAATATATGCTTGTGTTTTAAAATTAAAATTGTTGATGGATTATTAAATTATCTTTGCTTTTAAATTTCGGGGATGAAATTCTTTTGAGGGGGGAGGAATGTGATGACCCAGAATTTTGGGCGATATCAATTTAATAATCTGCATTAAAATTTAAATTGATTTGATAATCTTGGTTAATAAAATTTGAATTAAATTAATAATCTTCTTTTTATAAATATTTAATTGGTGAATTTTATCTTTTTAGAGCTAATAAAATGTTTTCTATTTATAAAATATGTATTTGTATATATTGTAAATAGATAAGCTTTGGTTTGAATTTAACAAATTAAATTATGTTTTCAAATGCTAATATATTTTAGTAATTCGGAAATTTGATTTAATTTAATATAAAACTTTTCAAAGATTATTTAAATAAATAATTATATAGTTTTAAAATACTTAAGATAAATGTTAATTGTTTAAATATTTTTAAGCTTAAGTCTAAGTTTAAATAAGATTTACATAAAAGCTTTGTTTTATTTTCTTTTTAAAAAATTGCTTCAAATTTTGTATAAGAGTTTAAAATACAATTAACATATGATATATTAATTCATTTAATAATGTAAGTAATTTATAAACAACGAGGCAATCTCTTTTATAAAATTGTCAAATTTGTTATTTTCAAACAATATTAATAATGAGATTGGATATAAATAGATTTTAAAGTAAGTAGAATTGTTATTTTTAAATTGAACAAGTAGTTATATATGTATATATATAACTTGATTTTTAAATTGGATTTTAGAATTTAATTTGAATTTGAATTTAAAATTTTAAAATTCAAAAGATAGATATTTAAAATGTTTTGGATTTTAAAAATATTTGTATAAGCTTTTATTTATGAATATAATTGGTTTTATTTTCTTTAAAGTTATATATATATATAGTATTTGTAAATTTATAAATTATATAAAAAGCTTTTTCTTAACATTTAAAAATAAATAAAGATTACTTAATTACAAGTGTAATTATACTAAGGCTTCATTATGCAAGTGTTAAATGATACTAATGACAAGTGTCACATTTAATTTAATTTTTCTTTTGTTTTTTTTTAAAATCAATTCAGCCTACATATTAACATATCTTCTTACCTTCCATTTTTTTCTATTCTTTTTCTATAACTAAGAAAATTTTTAGCCTGTATAAATTTCTCAAAAACAAATCTGCAACTCAAACAAATCTGTACATGTTCAAATCAAAATCAGTAATCATCCTCCTCAAACCAAAAATCAAAAGCCTACATTTTTCAAACCCATACTTCATTCTTTTTCATCAACCTGGAAATCAAAAGCAAGCTCTAGACCAAAGCCTACAGACATCTTCTTTTTCAAATATGAAATTAATCAAGACTGCAAACCATTCTTTTCAATCTGGAACCAAAGCCTGCATGCAAACCTGCAAACAAGTTTGCAAATCAAAATCATCAACCTGTAGTTCATTCTTTTTCTTCAATCTGGGATCAAGCCTGCATTTTTTTCAATTTTGTTTTGAAAGCAACAACAAATGCCTACATCATTTTCAAAAAACTAAATCAAGTCCAAAGCAAGCATGCAGTTTTTAAAACAAAGAAGCAAAGGCACTCAAAGTTTTAAAGTTCAAAAGCTTTTCAAAATAGAAATGAAGCCTCTGTTCATTTGTGACAGGTGAGTAACACTCTTTTAAAAAAAAAAGCTTAAGTAGGAATATGTTGCATGTTAATCTCTGAATAAGTATGTATTGTGTATATATATGAATGCAATCTGTTGTGTATATATGAATGTATGGTATGCATGTGTGTTTTCAATGAGACCTCTCTGTTTATAGTTCCCAGGTTCAATTTTTGATTAAAATTCAATATCTCTCGATCTAGCCTTTGTTAAGACTTAAGTTTCAAATAAAACTTGTTAGTTTCATCACAAATTATAGTTTAAAATTATAATTAAGTTAAAGAGATAGAAATGTCTTTGGAAATCAAAACAATAGAGCAAGTTTAAATATAAATGAAAATTTAAACTTCTTTATTCATGGATTCAGGCATATGATCTAAAACATTATACAAAATTATGACTTTAAAGTAAGATCTCGATTTTTAGTGTTAGATTGAGGGAGCAGTTCAAGTTTGCTTGGATTTTGCATTTTTGATTGATTCTGGTGATCAAGTTGATCGGTATGCTTGTGGTCTTTCCTAGAGATGGAGGAATCGTCAGAAATGGTGGGAAAAATGTCAAATGGAGGAGAAAGGCGTTGTAGCGGCTGTGGTTGATCATTTTTGTTTGTAACCCTGGTTTGGATTTGCTCGGGTAATTTGATCGGCATAACGTCTCTGGATGATCGAGTTCAACATAACTCTAGGGATCGATTGCCTGGACGTTGACGAAGGCTTGGCCGGAGGTGCTGACACTCCGGTGATCGGAGAGACGTGTACGAAGAGATGCCAGGTTTTGTCTTTGGTTCCAGTTTTAGGGTCTAACTGCTCGAATTCGATTTCAAGCTGCTACTGGTGATCTGATGGTCGAAGTAGGATGCGAGGATGGTTGCCAATGTGGGGAAGCCATCGTGGATGGCCGGAGTTGATCAGAGCCACCGTGCATATGCACGGTGCATTCCTGTGGTGGAGTTTGGGTTGAGGCGGGAGATAGGGTACTCGAGTTTACTCGAGTCAGTTGCATGAAATACTCGAAGTCGTGTGGTGTTGGACTTGGGGATTCGAAGGTTTGGCTCGGGTCAGTTAGATGTGCCTGGTTTTTAAACCTGCCTGGTTTTTAAATTTTAAAATGAATTTAAAATTTTGAAAGCAGAATTTTTAGTAAAGTTTTAAATCCAGTTTAAAGTAGGGATTCAAATTTAATTTTGAATCCTCGTTTTGAAATAAATAAGTTTTATAAAATTTAAAATGTTTTAAACAACTTTAAATGTTAAAGTATGTTTTAAAATGTATTTGATAAAACTCTTATAAATTTCTTTATAAGTTAAGTGTTCTTTGATCTTTGATTTAAAGGATTTTTAAATTATTTTTAAATTTTGTTAAAGATAAATTTGTATTTAATTTGAATTTTAATTTGAAATGAAATTTAAAAGTAAAATGTTTCCAAATGCTTTTGTTAATGACAATTTAGTCATAAATAAGAAATGTTTTATCTTAAAGTAAATTAAGATTTAATGATTTGTGATTCATTAAATTATTAAGGTAATTAAAGAATAATTAATTAATTTAATTAATTAATTAATGATTTGGATTAACTAATTAAGTAATTAAGAGTTTAAATTACTTAATTAAGGTTTAAGTAAATTAATTAAGGATTAATTAATTTGTAATTGAGGATCATTAATTAAGTAAGATTAGATTTTTAATTAATGATTAGAAATTAATTAATCAAGTAATTAAAGATTAATTAAGTTATTGTTAAGCACTTAATTAATTAAATAATTGGAGATTAATTAATTGGTTATTAAAGATTAATTAACTTGTAATTAATAATAATTAATGTAAGTTTAATTACTTTAGAGAAGTAATTAAAGAATTAATATTAGTTAATGAAGATCATTAACCAGGGATTATTAGATTATTAGTTAATGTGATTAATTTTTAATGATTAATTAGATTAATTAATTAAAGATAATCATTTGAGGAATTGTTTAAGTATAATTACTTAATGAAAGTAATTAAGGAATTAATTACTCGGTGTAATTAATTAAGTTTAATATGATTAGTTTAAGTTAATTAATTAAGTTTAATTAATTAAGATAACCACTTGATGATTTGATAAGTATAATTACTTAATGTCATCAACTAAGTGTAATTACTTAGTGAAGTAATTAGTGGATAATTACGGGATATAATTAATTGGAGAATTGATAGTAGAATTGGGTTTAATTACTTTGTGTAATTGATACAAAGGATAATTACTTAGAGAAAGTAATTAATAATTAATTACTTAGTGTAATTAATTTAAGAATTGATTAATAGAGTTAGTTGAAGATAATTAAGTGATGTAGTTAATTAAGGGTAATTAATTACTAATGTGATTAATCAAGGCTGATTAATGAATAATTAATAAAAAATTAATTATTAAATATGATTAATAATTAATTAAAGAAGTCATTAAGGATCATTAATTAATATAATTAATGATGTAATTAAGGGTTGATTAATTAAGATTAATCAATCAATAATAAGTGATTATAAAGTAACTAATTACTGTAAGTAATTAAGGATTAACGTAATTAATTATAATTAATTAATTAATGATAGTAATTAAAGGTTAGTTACTATAAATAGTTTAGAATAATTAATTTGTTAAATTAATTAAAGGCTAATTACTTTATGTAATTATAGGGTAATTAATCAAGGATGATTAATTAAGATTTGAAATTAGATGGTGATTGATTAATTGATTTGTAATTAATTAATGGTTAAGTAAGCAGGATTTATAGAATGAAGTAATTAATTTAATTTAAATTAATTAGAGATGAAGAAATTAATTTAATTCACTTTAAATTAATTATAGATGGTATAAATCATTGTTTATGGATGGCTGAATGATATTGAATGTTTTGCATTATTTGATATCGCTGATATGAGATATGTACTGATATGTGGTATGGATGCTTTGGTTGAATTATGATGATATTGTGAATTATATGTTTGTGATGATAACGTGGATTATCTATTTATGATGATAATATGAATTATCTATCTATGGTGATACTGTGAATTATCTATCTGTGTGAATACAGATGATGGATTGAATTGAATTGTTTTAACTTTAAAACAACTTGGACCTAAAAGATAGCGTTTCAGACTTCGATGAGACCGGGATCGGATTTCTAGATTTGGATATCCGAAAACCACATCGATCCAAATTAACGATAGGTCGTGAATCTCAAGGGAAGATGAAGATTCAGAGTGCAAGGGTTATTGTCGTTAACTCTGAGAGTGATTCCAGATAATGCCTTCGGTTTCGTTCGAACCTGGAACGAACTTATATGGATTGAATGCTTTCAGAACATCGTCAGGTGGACGATGAACATTCTAAGAGATGTGTTCTCTAAAGGTAATTGTAGCCTCAAGCCTCATCAACCAGGAATGGCTAAAACAGGAGAGGTGCAGCAAGGCTAAGTAGGTCACGCTCAAGTAGGACAAGATTTTCCCCTGTCTAGAGGTCCCTTTTTATTCGGCTTAGTGGGCAGTTGGATATGCGCACCAACTGCAGGGTTGTCTTGTTCAGGACTATCCAGTAAGGGATGGTTCCGGCCTTATGTTGCAGGGGATTGGTAGTAATCCTCGGTATGGTGATCTAGGCCCCGTACTGCGACGGGCGGTACCCCGGTAGCTCTACCATTATATGGAATCCAAACTCCAATAAGTACCGTACGTTTTGGTTGTGCCCAACTATGTTGGAACGTGAGATGTAAGCATTCCAGCTATTTCTGTATTTTACTCGGAAACCCTAGACCCTATTATAATATCGCTGGACTTCCTATCAAATGCTTTGGTTAGCATAAGGTAAAAACTTACCCATGTTTATGTGTGAGGAGTCTTACGTGATACCTTTTCTTTTCAAAGGTTTTTCAAAAGTTAAGCAACTCTAACCTGTTACTCACACCAGACCCATGTCTGACCCAGAGTTTATCTTTTGTTTCTTAAACTCTTGGGTACTCAAATTTTTACGAGTAGCCCAGGGATTCAGGTTAGCTTTGATGAATTCTGGAGGAGCAATGAAGCAGGAGGCTTCAGCATTTGTAGATATATAAGTGGTTCTGCTGTGTGATCTTTGAGTCATTTGTTTGAGTCATATATGAATTGTAATAACTAGACAGGTGTTTATAATTGTCTAGTATATGTTGTATAAGCTGTGTGACTCTGATGTACTTTGATATTATGTAATACTTATGTGATTAATATAATTTATTCATTCCGTTGTTGAGATTCTGTTGTTGTTTTCATTCTTCTACTCTATCTTTTCTCTCCTCTATCCCTTTCTTTCAATTAATGATGCGTCTTTCTATAGGATGGAAGGCGGGTCGTTACAATGTAACGACCCGCCTTTAATTCCATAGACATACGCATCATTAAGAAAAAAGAAATGGATAGAAAAGAGAAAAGATAGAAAAGAAAGAACCAAACAACATCAGAATCTCACAGCGGAACGAATAAATTATATTATATCACATAAGATATTACATAGTATCATATACATCAAAGTTATACAGCTAATACAACACAAACCAGATAGTTATAACCACCTATCTAGTTAGTACAATTCAAGTACATCACAGAGAAACAGATACAACACTAGCACAGCGGAACCACTACATATCTACACACTGAAGCCTCCTGCTCTATATCTCCTCCAAAATTCATCAAAGCTAACATGAATCCCTTGGCTACTCATAAAAATTTGAGTACCCAAGAGTTTAATAAAACATAAAATAAACTCCGGGTCAGACATGGGTCCGGTGTGTGTAAACGGGTTAAAATTTGCTTAACTTTGAAAATCCTTTTAAAACAAAGGTATCACGTAAGACTCCCTACAAATAAACATAGGTAAGTTTTACCTTACGTTAACCAAAACATTTGATAGGAAATCCAGTGATATTATAATAGGGTCTAGGGTTTTCAAGTAAAATACAGAAATAGCTAGAATGCTTACATCTCATGTTCCAACATAGTTCGGCACAATCAAAACGTTCGGCACTTATTGGAGATTGGATTCCATACAATGGCAGGGCTACTGGGGTACCGCCTGTCACAGTACGTGGCCTGGATCAACGTACCGAGGATCCATCCTAAATCCCCTTCAACACAAGGCCGGAACCATCCCTTACTGGATAGTCCCGAACAAGACGATGGCTGTCGCCAACTGCCCACACAGCCGAATAAAAAGGGACCTCTAGACAAGGGTAAATCTCGTCCTACTTGGGTGCTACCCACTTAGCCTTGCTACACCTCCCATATTTTAGCCATTCCTGGTTGATGAAGCTTGAGGCTACGATTACCTTTATAGAATATATCTATCTTAGAATGTGTTGGGCGGATTCTCGCCCAGTAGGCCACGAGACCGTGAAGCGTCATATCCCATGCACATTCGAAACCAACAGGCACAGTAGGCGTCATCTCCTTGCACTCAAGTGCTCATGTCCATTCGGTACCTCCTTGTACCAGGGTCCATTCGGCATCCATGAACCCATGTCCATTCGGCTCTCTCCTCTCATGTCCATTCGGCACCAGCTCAACGCCGGACCACACAATGCCGGTCCAATACTTCCACTCCACTACCGGATCAACCCCCTACCGAGCCAACCTCATTCGGTCCCCCACTCCATTCGGCATAGCCGGTCCAAGCCCCGCCGAATACCACCACCGGACCACACTATTGCCGAACCACCTTCTCATCACATCTCCACCGAACCAATGCAACATCTCCTGCTCCATACCGGTCCAACTTATGACCGGACCAACACATACCCTACTCAATACCGATCCACACCCTACCAGACCAACGCCACTCCAAATTCCATGCCGAATGAAGCTCCGCCGAACCAGAACGCTGCCAGGCCAGATTGCTCCAGCCCGGGCCCACCAACAGCTATATACCTCCAAGACCCCTTGCCCCCTACCTCATTCTATAAATAGAGGGGCAGGGGTACAACAATGGCAGACAAGTTTGAGAGCTCAAGCAAGGAAGGAACTTTCAAACTACTTTCATACACTTGTACACAACGCATTGTACTTGTAACCTGAAAGAAAGAAGATAATAACATATAAAGTGGACGTAGGCACATTCTGGCCGAACCACTATAAATCTGTGTGTCTTTTACATTTCAGCCCCTACTTTTCTCATATTTACATACTCATCTAAAATCATTGAAAATTACATATAATCAACTAAATAATACGACTTGGAGGTGTTTGTCCATTTTTTGTGCAAACATTTTTGGTGCTTTCACTGAGAACTGAACTCAAACTTCATCTTCTCCCACTCAACCTTTTTCCTAACGACATCACTCGTTGCTTAGAAATCATGCCTTCCAAACAGAGAAGGGATGTTAACAAAGGAAAGAACATCGCAACTAGCAGCCTTCCAGATCCAGCAATCACAGATCAGCCCACTTCAACAGCAGTACCAGATGAAAATCAGGAAAATCCAACTGGTCCCGCAACGGAACAACCAATCACTAGGGCAGATCTGGACAGGGTTGTGGCTGAAGTAACTAACCGCTTCACATCCCAACAAGAAACTTTGGTGGACCAACTCATGACACGCTTAAGGGACGCTGAAGAGTCCAACCGCAACACTGAATCATGGGGTGAATCCCAATCCGGAGGATCCCGGAGGCAACAAAGGTCTTCACTCTTCGAACAAGCTATCAACAGGAAAAACGATGATAGGGGCCGCGCCCGGACTCAGCCCGAATTCCGACTCGAGGAAGCCCTTGGAACCGAACCTAGCGGGGGAGGCACCAGGCGAGGGTCGGATGTAGCTGAGCCAGTCATGCCACCTAATCATAGAAACCCCGCTGAACGGAGCCGAGCTAGAACCCAGCCCGAAGTTGACCCCATGGATGTGCTCGAAACAGAACCCCACAGGGGAAGATCAAGGCAGGGGGCAACTGTAGCTGGTCCTAGCGTGCATCCAAGCAGCCAAAGACAACCACTGGATAATGCTAGAGGTGATAGACTGTACCATCCCTACAGGTCATCTGGACGAGATAGATCCCGCAGGGAAGAACCGAGCTCATTTTTGTCCGCTCCAAGTTCTGACGAGCGGATGGCACGATTATTCAGAGAATGTGTCCAACGGGAGCAAAGGGACCGGGGAATAGGCGCTAGGGTCACCAGTCCCTTTACCCGAAATATCGAAACTGCCATCACTCCCCGGGAATGGAAAATGCCAACCATGGAACCTTACAAAGGAACTTCCGACCCCATCGTACACCTGCAGAGATACACCCAGCATATGCTCATGAGTGGAGCAACAGAAGGAGTATTATGTAAATGCTTTCCGCTATTCCTATCAGATCTAGCTACCTCCTGGTTCTGCCATCTACCCCAAGGATCCATCAACTCATGGGAGATGTTAAAAGAAAGGTTTATTAGCCAGTTCCGCATCCATGTGGAACAACCCAGGGATGCTTATTCTCTATCCAATGTCAAACAGAAAACCGGAGAGACGCTACAACAATATCTAACACGGTTCAACGCCGCAGCGGCAGCAGTTCAAGATGCCGATGAAAAACTCACTCTAATGGCCCTCTGTAGTGGTGTGCATCCAGACACCAAGTTTGCCAGAAGATTAACTAAGGAAAAACCAGTTACCTTGCCTGATTTCTTCCATGAAGCTGGAAAGTATATGAGACTTGAAGACGCTGCTACGGAGAGGCAGCCAGGGCAACAAGGCAAGATAATTCAGGACAAGGTTCCCACTGCAGCTAAGGACGCTCGAAGAAATGAATCTAGAGACAATGCTGGGGGCAGAAAGGGTGAGAAGCGCCAATATCGACCAGGGCCAAGATTTGACTCCTACACTCCTTTGAATGAAACAATCGAAAACATCTACCTAGCCACTCAGGGCGAACTCGGATACAAGCGCCCCCCGCACAAGAAAGAATCAGATAACGCACTCAAGTCCGGAAAGTTCTGTCGCTTCCACGAATCCCACGGACATGACACCAATGAATGCCACCATCTTCGGGACTTGATCGAAGAACACATTAGAAGAAGAAGACTGGAACGTTATGTGAAAAGTCAGAACAGGACTCCAACTCCTGCCAATGAGAACTCAAAGCAACCCCTCCCAGAAGTAGGCGGAGGGAGTCGCAACAATCACAACACCAGTGGCTCTAGTCAAGAGAAGATAGTAGTCCTTACCATCTCAGGAGGACCACACATTGCCGACAGAAGTTGGGCAGAGATGGAAAGGTACGGCAAGTCGCTTAGAAATGCCGAAGGATATGTTAACTCCATTACGGAGGAACGCCACCCGAAACGAAAAGAAAACGACGACATCATATTCAGTAGGCGTGATTTGGAAGGAAGACAGTACCCACATATGGATCCTATGGTCATCTCTGCCTGGTTCGGTCCAGCTAAAGTTTTTCGGATTCTAATAGACACAGGAAGCTCCGTTAATATCCTGTTCAAACATGCTTTCGACAAAATGAAGTTATCAATGAAGGATGTATCCCCCTGTGACAAACCACTGCACGGTTTCACTGGAGATGCAAAAATGCCCCTCGGGCAACTTGACCTCTTCGTCGAAATAGGAAGTCATCCCCGCTCCGTTGTGCGAAAACAAACGTTCGTACTAATAGAAAACCACTCGGCTTACAACGCTTTCTTGGGAAGACCAGCCTTGTCTGACTTTCAGATTGTATTAGCCCCCTGGTGCCTGAAAATGAAATTTCCAACAGACAACGGAGTAGGAGAAGTAGAAGGAGATCAAGGTGCTGCCCGAGACTGCTACGTAACTGAACTTCGCAATAACCGCAGAAAGAATAAAGGAAAAGATGCAGAGACTACTCTCTGCATGAAAAGCTTGGAGGCATAGCAACTAAAGAAAGCCCCTCCTCTTCGATACACAAGCGATCCCTTCAACGAACTAGACCCCAGGGATAAAGAGGAGGAGGCTACCGCCGAGCCTGCAGAGGCTATGGAATTCGTATCGGTAGATAAGCATGATTCAAGTAGACTATTAAAAATCGGATCTCAGCTGAAAACGGAATTGAAGGATCGACTCATTGACTTTCTCCGCCACAACTTAGATGTATTTGCATGGACCCATGCCGATATGACAGGAATCTCCCCAGACGTAGCATGCCACATGTTGAACATCGATCCCACCAAGGTACCAGTAAAGCAGAAAAAGAGGAGCATGGGGGCAGAGCGATCAGCAGCCCTTGATGAGGAAGTAAAAAATCTACTTGCTAATGACTTCATACGGGAAGCCATCTACCCAGAATGGATCGCTAACCCAGTGCTAGTAAAAAAGGCCAATGGAAAGTGGCGAACATGTATTGACTTCTCCAATCTGAATGACGCTTGCCCGAAAGACTGCTTCCCACTTCCCCGAATTGACCAACTCGTGGACAGCACAGCTGGGCACGAACTCCTATCTTTTATGGATGCATACTCCGGATATAACCAGATCCCCATGCACGCTCCCGATCAGGACCACACTAGCTTCATCACCGACCGCGGATTATATTGTTACAAAGTCATGCCTTTTGGACTCAAAAATGCTGGAGCTACCTATCAACGCCTCGTCAACAAAATGTTCGCAGAACTGATAGGACGTACTATGGAAGTATATGTGGATGACATGTTGGTGAAGTCCAGGAAAGCCAACGACCATGTAAGCCATCTGGACGATATGTTTCGGGTACTTCGCCGATATGGAATGAAGCTGAATCCTCTAAAGTGCTCCTTCGGAGTATCATCGGGAAAATTCTTAGGATTCATCGTCCACGCCAGAGGAATCGAAGCAAACCCTGAACAAATCCGAGCTTTAAAAGAAATAAGGATACCTTCCACTCGAAAAGAAATGCAGAGCCTAAACGGAAAGGTGGCCGCCCTAAGCAGATTCATTTCCAAGGCAACTGACAAGTGTGTCCCTTTCTTCGAAGCACTCAAGAAAGACAAAGGGAGGTTCGAGTGGACCGACGAATGCTTAAAAGCCTTCCTCAACCTAATCGAACACCTTCAGAGACCACCAGTACTCTCAACTCCAAATGAAGGTGAAGTGTTATACCTATACCTCGCTGTATCATCTCATGCTCTAAGCGCCGCCTTGGTAAGAGAAGAAGACCGCACACAACGTCCGGTTTACTTTGTAAGCAAGAGATTTACGGGGGCAGAAGCCAGATATCCTAAACTTGAGAAGTTAGCATATTGTTTATTGATCGCGTCACGGAAACTGCGACACTACTTCCAGTCTCACTCCATCAGGGTTCTAACCGATCAACCACTAAGACAAGTGCTCCATCGTCCTGACACTTCTGGGCGACTCCTCAAATGGTGCATCGAACTAAGTCAGTATGATATCACCTACCATCCCCGCACCGCTATCAAAGGACAAGCCATGGCTGATTTCATTGCCGAATTCACTACCAACGAAGGCAAGGAACAATCCGAAGTAGCAAAAAACATCAAGTGGAACCTCTTTGTAGACGGAGCATCGAACGAACAAGGCTCGGGGGCAGGTATTGTGATCGTCACCCCCAGGGGAAGAAAGTTGTACTATGCATTAAGATTGGAGTTCACGGCCACTAACAACGATGCTGAATATGAAGCAGTAATAGCGGGATTGGAACTGGCCCTAGAAATTGGGATCAATTCCTTATGTATTCATAGTGATTCTCAGCTTATCGTAAACCAGGTACTAGGAGAATTCCAGACTCGAGGAGAACGGCTCACAGCATACCTAAAGAAAACCAGACTGCTGCTCGATCGATTGGACCATTATCTAATCAAACACATTCCTCGAGAAGAAAACCAAGAGGCAGATGAACTTGCAAAGCAAGCTAGTATGAAGGACAGCACCATTCCCGGAGCACTAGTAATCTCAAGGCAGCTAGCCCCGAGTTTCGAACAAGCGAATCTGATAACTGCAATCGAAGAAGGAACCTGGATGACTCCTATCCGGAAATATTTGCAAGATGGCATACTACCCGACAGGCGTGACGAAGCCAAGAAGATCTTGAGGAAAGTTCCCCACTACACAATGCAAGAAGGCATCCTCTACCGGCGTGGCTTCTCTAGCCCCCTATTAAGATGCGTCGCCGGGAGGGGAGCCAAGGAGATATTAACAAACATCCATCAGGGAGGATGCGGAGATCACACTGGAGGACAGACTTTGGCAAGAAAGATACTCCGATACGGATATTACTGGCCCACACTAAACAAAGATGCCCTAGACTTCGTTAAGAAATGCGACAGATGTCAGAAGTTCGCCAAGATCCCTCGACTACCCACAAACGAAATTACTCAAATGACCAGCCCTTGGCCCTTTGCCGTATGGGGAATTGACTTAATTGGCGAACTGCCAACGGGCCGAGGCGGAGCCAAATATGCTATAGTGGCAGTCGATTATTTCACCAAATGGGTGGAAGCGGAACCTTTAAATAAAATATCTTCAGCAAAAGTTATCAACTTCTTGATCAAAAACATTCTGTGCAGGTATGGAGTCCCCCTCAAGATCGTATCAGACAACGGACTCCAATTTGACAGCGAAGAATTTGCCGACTGGTGCCAAGAGCATGGAATTCATAAAAGCTTCTCATCAGTAGCTTACCCTCAGGCAAACGGACAAGTTGAAGCTGTCAACAAAATTCTCAAAACCCTAATCAAGAAGAAACTTGAAAAGTCAAAAGGCGCTTGGGTGGACGAACTTCCTACGGCACTATGGGCATACCGCACATCTTTCAGAACATCAACGGGACATACTCCTTTCTCTTTGGCATATGGATCGGAGGCAATGCTCCCAGTTGAGACTATTGTGCCTTCCCACCGTAGGATCCACTACAACCCAGAAGAAAACGAAGAACTCCTCCTCATGTCTTTGGATCTGATTGAGGAAAGGAGAAACGATGCAGCACTCAAAGCAGCAGCTCACAAACAAAAAGTGGCAGCACTATACAATTCCAAAGTCAAGCATCGCAGCTTACAAGAAGGAGATCTTGTTCTCAGGCGAATCTTTCCGCGCCCCGGGGCACTGGACCCCATCTGGGACGGACCATATGTAATTCACAAAGATCTCCACAACGGAGCTTACATTTTGTCAACAGTGGACGGAGAGGTGTTCCAGAGGGCATGGAACATCCGACACCTCCGTCGATACTTTTCTTAACTTGTACTGCCCATATGAAGTGAATTAACAAAGAGAATCAGTGGACGTAGGCATTTTCGTGCCGAACCACTTTAAAAAATCTTGTCTCTTTTTAACTTGTTCCTTTATGTCTTGGCTACTTGTTAAGCGTTATCCCTTTCTGTTGAACAAAATTCTATGGCATCTCCACTCAAGACGCACCGCGGCCTCATCTGGACTAGGCCTAACAGGTACGCTACGATTCTATGCACTCGCCAATGAGACTCTTTTGCCCCGGCATCCCTCTGCTGCGGGTTAACTCATTGCGCGCCTGCCCTCAAAGCCAACTGTAATGAGCCGATTATAAGTCATCATAAAGGCCGACTATAGCCGATGGCAGCTCATTACGGCGTTCGGCTCGTCGGTAACTGTGAACCTACTTTAAGCCCCAACATAAGGTGTGGCCAGCCAGGGGTAGTTCACGGCCAACGGCACCCACGCTAGCCGGCCACGGTAAATCGAATAATACCCACGATTACGGACCATAATGGTTCGGGTAGTTACCGTGCGCGATCTCGGCTCCGATGTGTCTTAAGTGCGGCTGTGGTAAAAAAGAAAACTCCCCGCGGAGGCGTAAGATGGGTGACAAATGTCTCCAAGACCCACAGCTAGGGAA
The DNA here is from genome assembly GCA_030765085.1 of Allium cepa. Taxonomy (NCBI): domain Eukaryota; kingdom Viridiplantae; phylum Streptophyta; class Magnoliopsida; order Asparagales; family Amaryllidaceae; genus Allium; species Allium cepa. The sequence goes on along the minus strand of CM060928.1, from coordinate 843,483,685 downwards.
AGTGACTACAAAACCCGTTTGCCACGAACTTAAGCACATCGACGGCCTTCCGTGACTGGAAGTTTTACTTTTACTATATTTCCATTTCATTTAAATATTTTTCTCCTATCCTGTATAACAAACTCTAAAGTACAGGAAACCAAATAGGAAGCATTCACTCATGAGGCTCTAAGCCTGCGTGCTGGGTAGCAGGGCGCTCTGCTATACCCGTGAACAGTTACACGAGACACTCAAAGCTACCGCCTGCGAATAAAACATAAAGGGCGGTACTCTCTTCTCTTGTACATAAATGCGTAACTATAACTTATTCATACACTGACATTGCAAAACGTGAAATTATATTTCAAGCAAAAACTTAACATCAAACACAAGTGGAATCACAGGCATATACATAATTATACTTCTCACACAGCACATAAAGATAGCAACAACATTTAAACATGACAAAATCAGCTTATATTATAAGATCACACGAAGTTATTCTTTGCAAATAATTTTATTACAGTTGCATATCAAAGACTAACATGAACAGTGATAAAAAAGAAACAAAAAGATGGCAGATGCATCCACACTCCATCACCAACTCCCCCAGCCTACTTAGCCGCAGGATCGGAGCCCCCAGCATGTGGATCTGAAGTCCCACCTGTCCAGATCAGAAGAGGAATTCATTAAACGAACGATCAAGTTATGAAAACACGAAAAGAAAAGAAAGGGAAAAGAATAACTCACCAGCATCCGCCGCTTGATCCTCATCATCCAACTGCACGCCCGCTTCCTCTGCAGCGAGTAGCCGCATCCCCTCCTTCACCGCCGCTTGCTCCTCCTTTGAGAACTGAGCAGTAACCGCACTCAAGTTGAAAGCCTCTCCGCCTTCCTTACCCGCATTCACCCTGGCCTCCTCTGAAGCCTGGAGATACACCTTGGCCATGACCCGAGGGTAATCGTCCATCCAAGACAAGCCGCCCTCCTTCCAAGTGTGGAAGTACATATCCTGCAACATCTCATCCATCATCCCCTCGTTTTCCTCAAACTCCCTCACCCGGGCCTCGGAAGCTTGCAACTTGGTGATGGCGACGTCCCTCTCTGATTGGTATCTCAAGCAGTCAGCCTGGAGTGACCTCCTCATTTCCTCTTCCTTCAACTTGAGGGACCTCCTCATCTCCTCCATCTCCTCCTTCAACTCGGCCTGAGCCATCTCCGCAGCCTCGAGCCTCCCTGACAACTCCTCTACCCGCTCGAGATCCGCATTTCGAACCTCATCCACCGTTGCGATAGCTATGTTAATCCGTTCCCTGCAAGCGACCTCCATCTTCCGTAATTCCGCCCTACTGGCCTTCTCCATGGTCTCTTTCAGACGCTTGGAGGCTTCCTCATGCTGGGAAATCTGGATGGCTTGGTCGGCGAGTTGCTTGGCCTGATCGGCAACCTTTAACCTCAACCGAATGTTAGCACTCCCGATCTCTTCCCCGGCCTTGACCAACTTAGCATGATGCTCCATTAACTTCTTGGTCTCTGCGGCCACCCGGTCGATATTAGCCTTGGCCTCATCCCCCATGGTGACTACCCGTGTAGTAAGTAAATCAAGATCTAAAGATTTGGCCTCGTCCAGCACTCTTACCATGGGGTTGCGGGGAAGTAGGTGCTCGCCCGTGGTCTCATCGAATGAAATGTCCCGAAAACTTGGGTCTAAATCAGGATGGCCGGCAAAAGGGTCACGAGGCACGGGGCGAGGCACATCGGGACGCCTTATATGAATGACAGTAGAACTCTTGGAAGGAGGAGGAGGGGGGCAGGGCTCCGTGCTCTCCTCCGTAGTATCACGAGGAGGCTGAGTAGGGGGAGACAGAGTAGGAAGCTGCGAAGCAGAAGAAGACTCAAATAAGGAACGGCTCCGCTTCCTTTTCTGAATGCCCTCTTCGATGACCCCAAGAAGAGGGCGGTACTTGACTACGTCCCCAGTGCGATCAGTAGAAGGTTTCGCGGAAGCTCTCCTCGACTTAAATTGTTCAAGGCGGTGTCGAACATCCGACGTTTTACCCGCCTGGCCTGCCCCTGGAATAAAGAACAAGTGTTACGAACATACAATAATCCGCAATTCAAAAAATGTGCTAAGTTAAAAAGAAAGAAAAGTGAGGAGACACATCTGTTATACAAACCCGGCGGAGGAGTGGGATACTGCAATAAGTCCTGGATCTCATTCCAGGACGGAAGTGAACCGTAAAAAATTTCTAAGTCCTTATCGAAAATAGAATCGGCAGAAGACAAAAGTTCACCTTGCATCGCCGGAATCACCCTAGCCGAGGAACCCTTAGAGGATGGGTCAGTGCCAGCCACAGCTTTGCCGGTTTCCTTTGCCTTCTCCGTTCCCTTCTCCGTTTCCGACTCTCCCTCCGACTCCCCGAAGGCCCGACGGAGAGCCTCATCCAGTTCGAGGTCTTGTTCAGAGGTTAGAGCAGCAACACCACTACCACCTTGACCTTCGCCATCTCCTCCACCCTCCGACCCTTCTCCAACTTCGCCTCCTTCCTCCTCTTCTACACCTTCCTCCTCCGGGACAATCGGGCAAGTACTTGGAGAAGGGCCATCGGACTTCCTCAGTTTCTTCCCCCCGACCACGGGACGCTCTGCGAAAGGCTCCCTCTTACCGCTCTTTACCTTATCCCCCTCCTTAGCTTTAGCAGCCTTCTCCTCAGCCGTGTCTCTTTGCTTAACCACGGACTGGTGCGGTAAGATCAAATTATACTCCAAGAGGGTTGCGTTCCTGATCAAGAAGGAGGCCGACCGGTCCCGTGCCGGAATAGCCTTTAGTTCAGCAGCCATTCGCACCAAGGAATCATCCTCCACAACTGCAATACCACCTGTCGCTAGCCAGAAATAGAAGCATGTCAGAAAAAACACTACAGTCAAAACATGGAAAATATAAATGAAATCCATCTTACAGCCAGAAGTGAAAAGGCGGAAAGAAACAGCATCGTCCTTGATGAAGAACCACTCTTTCTTGAACATGGTAAACTTGGAATATAAGTCCAGAACTGGTTTGAAGGGTACGGCCGCCTCCAGACTAATATACGGAGACCCCTTCTTATAGCCTCTCAGGTTGTACAAGTATCGGATCTCCCGGTTAGAAGGAGGACGCCCGTACCTCCTCTGGAAGATGACAAAGAGGCTCACCAGGATAGCATATGAGTTAGGCTGAAGCTGGAAGGGAGCCACCTTCAAATATGTGGTGAAGCTTACTATCCAAGCGTTGATAGGGGGGATAGCGCCGCACATGCAATGGTATCTGCTAAAAGCGAAGTAGCCCTCGGGAGGATTATATGGCATCACTCCATCTCCCGGCAGCAGCATAAGAGCCCTATCTATCCCGAAGGAACGGGATATGACGTCAAGTTGCTCCTCCTTTAGGGAGCTAGGAAAGCAATCCGGGGGAGAGACCAAAAGTTCCTGTGGACCATATCCGTCCACTAGAGACCTCGGAATAGGTCGGTGTTGCCCGGATCCTGGTTGGACTGGGGGCAAGGAAGAAGAAGGCTCTCCTGTGCCTCTAGACTTCTTTCTATCCGATCGTGTTTCCGCTTTGCGAGACATTTATCTGCATACACAAAAGTAAAAAGCATGATGTTAGAACGACAGTATAAACAAACAAGCATACATAAGTCCGGAGTTCCACTCAAAGTCCAGACACAAAGTTCGTTCGGCACTGGAGGTTCAAGACCATTCGGCACTAGGGTCTTACGTTCATTCGGCAGTACAAGTTCATTCGGCACTGGGATCTGACTTCCATTCGGCAATGGAATCTGAGGTTCATTCGGCAAAGCAAAGCTTCCGTGCCCATTCGGCATAAGCCCATCCGGTTATAGAGTTCATTCGGTAAAAGAGTATATACCTGGTTCGGCGAATATTTGATTCGGCAAATACTTGGTTCGGTGGGCTTTTGATTCGGCTTCCTCTTGTTCGGTAGAGAAAAACTAAGGGGGGTGTAGCCTCTATATATAGGCGAGCTCTGGAATACCGGACGAGAACCTACTGCCGGACCAACCCCATGCCGAACGAGAACCTATCACCGGACCAACAACAACCGGACCAACAACAACCGGACCAACAACAACCGGACCAACTATGTACCGAATGAAACCGTCCATACCAAACCAACCTCCAAACGAATAAGAATATATGCCTACTCGAAACCGAATGAAACTGTCTCTACCAGCAGAAGCCAGAAACAGGGGGCATGCAGGGCGCCTCACTCAGATAAGTCCCGAACTCCTGATCTTACTAATAAAATAAAGAATATGATAACAACGGATAAGTCGTGAATCTCTCACCAACGTGGGTTAATCATTTACACGTGTACGCGACCGCGAATGGTCCATAGGCACGCTCTGAATGGCTATTAACCCCGTCGCCATGAGAATTCACACTTTGACACCCCTGTTTTAAGCCCATCGGTTAGACGAATATTTGACTCTGATAATTAGAGAGTGGCTAAGCTACTTACACATGTACGGGATCGCGAACGATCCCTAGGCATGCTCTGAGCTGGCGATAAACCACCTTGAAAACGATCCGGGGAACCACTCGAACGTGGACCTGGCATCGATAACGAGCTCGAACGGTCATCATTTGAAATCACACTGAAGCTATAATTTCCTTTGCAGGACATCCGAAGGATATGGACACCCAGCTTATGTCGTTTTACAAATCACGCCCACTACAGGGAAACAAAGCGCGACACGTGCAAGCCCGTGCCCCACTTTGGGGGGCAAATGTTGGGCGGATTCTCGCCCAGTAGGCCACGAGACCGTGAAGCGTCATATCCCATGCACATTCGAAACCAACAGGCACAGTAGGCGTCATCTCCTTGCACTCAAGTGCTCATGTCCATTCGGTACCTCCTTGTACCAGGGTCCATTCGGCATCCATGAACCCATGTCCATTCGGCTCTCTCCTCTCATGTCCATTCGGCACCAGCTCAACGCCGGACCACACAATGCCGGTCCAATACTTCCACTCCACTACCGGATCAACCCCCTACCGAGCCAACCTCATTCGGTCCCCCACTCCATTCGGCATAGCCGGTCCAAGCCCCGCCGAATACCACCACCGGACCACACTATTGCCGAACCACCTTCTCATCACATCTCCACCGAACCAATGCAACATCTCCTGCTCCATACCGGTCCAACTTATGACCGGACCAACACATACCCTACTCAATACCGATCCACACCCTACCAGACCAACGCCACTCCAAATTCCATGCCGAATGAAGCTCCGCCGAACCAGAACGCTGCCAGGCCAGATTGCTCCAGCCCGGGCCCACCAACAGCTATATACCTCCAAGACCCCTTGCCCCCTACCTCATTCTATAAATAGAGGGGCAGGGGTACAACAATGGCAGACAAGTTTGAGAGCTCAAGCAAGGAAGGAACTTTCAAACTACTTTCATACACTTGTACACAACGCATTGTACTTGTAACCTGAAAGAAAGAAGATAATAACATATAAAGTGGACGTAGGCACATTCTGGCCGAACCACTATAAATCTGTGTGTCTTTTACATTTCAGCCCCTACTTTTCTCATATTTACATACTCATCTAAAATCATTGAAAATTACATATAATCAACTAAATAATACGACTTGGAGGTGTTTGTCCATTTTTTGTGCAAACAGAATGCTCATCGTCCACTTGACTATGTTATGAAAGCATTCAATCCACACAAGTTCGTTCCAGATTCGAACGAAACGGAAGGCACTATCTCGCTACAGTCATTTTGGAATCACCCTCAGAGTTAACGACAGTAGCCCTTGCTTTCTGAATCTTCATCTTGAACCTGAAAGTACTACCCCCATTAAATTCGTATTGGAATCATCCTTAGAGTTTTGATGACGAATAGTCCTTACACCTCGAGTCTTCACTCTTTCACTTGAGATTCACGACCTAATGTTTAATTTGAATCGATGTGGTTTTCGGAATTCCAAATTTGGAAATCCGATCCCAGTCTCACCGAAATCCAAAATACCATCTTAATGTCCAAGTGATTTTAGTTTGAACAATTTAATTCAATTTAAAACATTGAATTCACACAATACCATTCACAGATAAATATCACACATTTATCATAGCTATAGTCAATATCATATTATAGCACATCATAGATTTATTCAAACTATAAGTATCATCCAATTCAGCCATTCCACTCAATCAATCATCCACAAACATGAACCATTAACCCTTATTATAATTAATTTAATCAAATGCGACGACCCACCTTTCTCTTCACAGAAAGACGCATCATCATTTAGAAAGAAAGGGATTGAGAAGAGAAAAGATAGAGAAAAAAGAAAGAAACAACATCAGAATCTCAACAGCGGAATGAATAAATTATATTAATCACATAATATATTACATAGTATACAATATCTATCAGTGTTACACAGCTTCATATCACAAAACATTAGACACTTATAAATCCTGTCTATCATACAACTCAAGTACAACTTAGACAAACGACTTAAAGATCAACACAGCGGAACCACCTATATATCTACAACGCTGAAGCCTCCTGCTCCATATCTCCTCCAGAATTCGTCAAAGCTAACCTGAATCCCATGGCTTCTTGTAAAAATTTGAGTACCCAAGAGTTTATGAAAAATAGAATAAACTCCGAGTCAGACATGGGTCTGATGTGAGTAAACGGTTAAAGTTGCTTAACTTCAAAAATCCTTTGGAAACAAAAGGTATCATGAAGACTCCCCACACATAAACATGGGTAAGTTTTCACCTTACGCTAACCAAAACATTTGATAGGAAATCCAGTGATATTATAATAGGGTCTAGAGTTTTCAAATAAAATACAGAAATAGCTGGAATGCTTACATCTCACGTTCCAACATAGTTGGGTACAACTAAACGTACGACACTTATTAGAGATTGGATTCCATACAATGGCAAGGCAACTGGGGTACCACCCGTCACAGTACGTGGCCTAGATCAACGTACTGAGGATCACTCCCGACCCCTTGCAACACAAAGCCAGAACCATCCCTTATTGGACAGTCCTGAATAAGAAAACCCTGCGATTGTAGCTTGCAACCGCCCACACAGCCGAATAAAAAGGGACCTAGACAGGGGTAAATCTCATCCTACTTGGGTGCTACCCACTTAGCCTTGCTGCACCTCCTCTATTTTAGCCATTCCCGGTTGATGAGGATTGAGGCTACAGTTACCTTTATAGAACACTTCTATCTTAGAATGTTCATCATCCACCTGACGATGTTCTGAAGGCATTCAATCCATACAAGTTCGTTCCGGGTTCGAACGAAACCAAAGGCATTATCTCGTTACACTTATTTTGGAATCACCCTCAGAGTTAACGACAATAACCCTTGCATTTTGAATCTTCATCTTCACTTGAGATTCACGACCTAACGTTAATTTGGATCGATGTGGTTTTCGGATATCCAAATCGAAAAACCCGACCCGGTCCCACCGAAATCCAAAACGCCATCTTTTAGGTCCAAGTTGTCTTAAAGTTAAAACAATTCAAATTATTATCTATATTCACACAGATAGATAATTCACATATACACAGATAGATAATTCATATCATGACCATTCAACTAAATCATCTCATATCACATATCTCATCAGAGATATCAAACAATCACGGTATCCAATATCAATCAGCCATCCATAAGAAATGATTTATTAATCACACCATCTATAATTAATTTAAAATGCATTAAATTAATTACTTCATCTCTAATTAATTTAAAATAAATTAAATGAATTACTTTCATCACTAAAATCTTGCTTACTTAACCATTAGTTAATTACAAACCAATTGATTAATCATCATCTTAATTAATCACCCTTGATTAATTATCTTTTAATTACATTAAGTAATTAACCCTTAATTAACTACACAAATTAATTATCCTTAACCATCCACGATAATTAACCCTTAATTACTCTCATTAATTACATTAATTAATGGTCCTTAATTAATTACTTCCATTAATTAATTAACTATAATTAATTACATTGATCCTTAATTAATTACATTAATTAATTAAACTTTAATTGATCACTTTCGTTAATCAACCTTAATTAATCATAAACAGTAACTACTTACCTTATTTAATTAACTCTTTAATTAATTATATTAATCCTTTAATTAATTACACCAAGTAATTAACCCTTAATTACTTCTACTAAGTAATTATCCTTTAATTACTTCCAATTAAGTAATTTTCCTTTAATTAATTACATCCCAGTAATTGTACATCAATTGCTTCACTAAGTAATTACACTATTTAATCTCATTAAGTATTCATACTTAATCAATCATCAAGATTATCTTTAATTAATCAACCAATTAATTAATCACATTCATTTGATTAATTACAATTGGGTATTCATCCCTTGATCACCTTTTAAATAAATTAATTAATCTTTAATTACAAATTAATTAATCCATAATTATTAACTAATAAACCTTAATTATCAATTAATAAAACTTAATAACTAATTTATTAATCCTTAATAAATCAGTTAATCAATCCTTAATAATAATTAATTAACCCTAAATATCAGTTAATTAATCTTTAATTAACTTTAATTATAAATTAATAATTTCTTAATTATTAATTAATAAAGCCTAATTATTAATTAATACAACTTAATTACAAATTAAGTACTTTTTAATTACAAGTTAATTAATTTCTAATTACTAATTAATCAACTTTAATTACATAATTAATTAATCTCTAATCATCAATTAATAATCTATAATTATCTAATTAATAATTCTTAAGTATAAATTAATTAACCTCTAGTTAATTAACTTATAACCTTTAATTATTAATTTTAAATAAATAAATTAAATCAATTAATTACTCTTAATTAATTCTTAATCATTATTAATTAAATTAATTAATTATACTTAATTTTCCTTAATTAACTTAATTAATTTCGAGACATTAAAACTTTAATTATCTTAAGATAAAACATTATCTTACTAATGACTTAATTATCATTAAAACATTTTATCTTAATAATTAATTTTACTTAATTAAATCAATAATAAATAATCATTTGACTTGATAAATTATAGTTGACAAAACTTCCTTTAAATACTTAAAACATTATTAAATAATAGTTTAAAACTAGTTTCAGTTTAAATTTAAAACTTCCTTTTATAAAACCCTTATAAATTTCGTTTTCAACTTAAGTTTTAAAATAACTTTAAATTTACTTAACAAAATTTAAATTAAACAAATTTCATAACTTTTTAATCAAATATTAAGGGGAACATTTTTTATTTATAAAAGTAATTATATAAGAAAAATTTTAAACTAAATTATTTAAATTTTAAAGCCTTGTTTATCTTAAAACTTCTTAAAACTTCTAAAAAACTGTTTTAAACTCTTGCTTCGAGTTCAACCCGAAGACCACTCGGGACAAACCCTGAGTAAAACCACTTCCTTCATCTTTTTCATTTTTTTAGAACTTAGTTTATTTTTAAAACTGTTTAAACACTTACTCACGAACACAAACGAATCCGAGCACATCTCTCTTTTCCCCCGAGTCAGACCCGAAGAAACCCACTTCGCTCCCAAACAAGAAAAATGGTGCACCGAGTAACCTGTGCACCTGCACCATTCGTCGATGAAATTCCAGCATTAATGACCACCGTCGACAAGTCCCCTTCGACCACCTCCCACTATCCGACCATCCAGATACCCAAACCTAACCCAAAAACAAGATCGAGCTATTTCGATCGCACTAGCACAAAAACATCACCAGAAAGCTGCCCAAACTCACGTTGGTGATCACCAGAGATCGAGCTGCCTGTCCCCAAGCTTCGCCCGAACTCCACGCTATCAATGCCCATAATCCTGATTAACTCGAAACACTAAAAAAGCCACAGTAGCCTAGACTACAACCCTGACCACAACCCTGACCACAACTGGGTGTTAAACCCTACTTCAATCCAACTCCGTCGCCACAGTGGCAAACAAAACCATTAAACATTTTTGCCAAACTCCCCTTCATTCTGACCTCTTTCAGTTAAAGCCCCGACCATCAGAAATGCTCCGATCACCAGAAAAACCGAAAAGCACAATTTCTGGTCATCACCAAAATTCTATCCCAATCCCAAACTAAATTTTATGATTTTTATTTTAAAAATCATATAATTTGATATCTAATCTAATTACAATCCTGAAATAACTAATTAATCATGTTGAGATTTTCGTATTTTAAAGTTTTTACAGTTCTTCTTCCTACATGTTTAAATTAGCTTCAGATGAATCATTTAAACATTTTTAAAATCTATATTTTGATATTACAAACAAATTTTGTTTGTATACCGAAGCCTGAAAAGATTTAGGGAAGAAGATCTTGAGTTGTTTTAAGTATTGAAACCTGAAAATCAAGAACAGAGCCAATATACACATTCCAATATTTAGACATACACAATTTTCCACACATTCATATATATATATATATATATACAGAAATCACTTATAAATACATAAGCAAACACTAATCATTTCAGAAATCTATTAAGAAACTGATAGTTATTACTTAGAATTTTTAAATAGATGTTTACTCACCATTTGAAAATGCAGAGAGTTTGAAAAAAACTAGGGAGCTTTTGAAACAGTTTTGGATTCCTGAAGCTTGTATTGCTTTAAGACTTAGTTGATGCAGGTTAAAGCTTTTGAAAACTTGAAATTTTGCATTGTTGAAGGAAATACTATGACACAGACATGCTTTGATTAACTAGCCTCAGATTGCAGTTGAAACTAAATCCTGGTTTACAGGTTTGATTAACTTGCTTCAGGTTGCAAATCTGAAGATGTTCTAAGCTTTGAAAATGCTTTGAGGTATAAAATGGTTACAAGTTTGATGACATTTTCTCCGGTTTGCATTTGTTTTAGAGGAGATTTGTTCAGGCTTGAGAAGATGATTATAGGGTTTAGAAAAATGTTTTGCAGGTTTAATGATTTGAAAGATACTTGCAAAGTATAAGTTTTGAACTGAAAATTGTTTTGATTTCATGTTTGAGAAGGTTTTCAGGTTTGTTTTCTTGAGGGATGAATTGCTTAAATTTTTAAGTTTAAAAACTACAGGTTAATCACCCTCAACTACTTAGAGTTTACACTCGAGTCTTCTACCCCATAACACGACCTCTACTTTGAGTAAACCTCAACCCAAAAAAAACTGACACCCAAACAACATCGTGCACATTCACCAATGCCGGAGCCACCTCCTATCCTCGACGTACCCTCCGGCACATCACCCTACGTCGCAGCATCCATTATCGACCACCCAAACATTCGCACGAGCCTCGAATTAAAATCGAGCAACTCAGATGGTCCGGAACCCAAAACGACCATCAAGAAAATTACTCGAACCCTCGATTCCGATTACCGGAGCCTAACAACTCCGCCATGCCTTTCCTTGCCTCCACGCCACCATTTCTCTGAGTATCAAGCAACTCGCATCACAAGGGACGATGCAATGACCACCAACCCCTGCTTCAACAAAACTAGGGTTAAAAACTTAACCCAACCACCGTCAACGCCACAGTTATCTAGGACCCATTCTGACATTTTTGCCCGAACCACCATTATCTTGTCCACCTCCAACAATGTTCCCGACCACCCTAAATGCTCCGGCCACCAGAATTCACCCAAAACCCATTTTCCAGACATTCCAAAAATTCACATCCAATTCAACACTAAAAATTATGATTTTTGTTTTAAAAATCCTAAATTTTAAAATGGATTCAAGTTATAGTCCTGAAACAGTAGATTAAAGTGATTGATTTTAGCATGTATAAAAGAATTTCTATTGTATTCATATTTCCAGATAAACTTTCATATATTTTTACTTAAAATTCATTTTTACAATTAAACTTATATCTAAACAAACATTTATTGTTTGAAGACCAGACCCTATAGGAAATCAGTGGAGAAGAAAATGAATTTTTGGTTTAAACTTGAAAATTCTGTAGCAAGAACAGGGCAGACAACATACACAGATATGCACACTTCTGAACACAATTAAATAAATGCAGATACTACACTTATATATACATATATATGCATAGCATCATCAACACAAAATTTCTTAAGCAACAATTATTAATCTATTTAAGTTTTAAATTTAAATGTTTACTCACCACAGAAAATGCAGAGAGCTTTAAAACTGGATTGCTAACCAACTGGAAACTTTGAAAATTCGAATACTTTGCATTGGTTGATTTCTGAAAGCTTTGTACTGCTTGAACTTTAGAAACTTGAATGCTATTAGGACTGGAACATGAGGATGCTATGATCAAGACTTTGATTTCAGGCTTGCAGTTGTTACAGGCTTGTAGAAAATGCTTATGGGATTTGTAAAAATGTTTTCAGGCTTTGAAAATGCTTTGATAATCTCAGGTATGATTTTGTTTTTGAGGAGATTATAGGCTTTGAAAAAAATTTGTTACAGGGTTTGAATAAATATTTCACAGGTATTGATTTTAGAGGAGATGTTTCATGATTGAGAAAAAATTACAGGGTTTTGAAAAAAAAATGGTTTCAGATTTTGATTTCAGTTTGTTTTTGAGGAAAAGGTTATATTTTTTGATTCTGAATTTGAGCTTTGTAAAATTCTTTTAGGTTGATTTTTGAGGAAATGAATATAATACTGGCCATTGATTTCTTGCTTGAATTGAAAGAATAAGAAAAAGGATGATAAAAGAAAATGGAAGTTTTATATGTTGTAATTTATGGTTTATTAAAATTTAAAGAAAAGAAAAATTAGAGAAAGACACTTGTTCAATTTTCTTACATTTATCACAAACCCTTATTTAATTCTTAACACATGTTAATCAATAAGCTTTAAAAAATAACACTTGTCCTTTCTTTATTTTTAAATTATTTTTAAAGGATTTAAAAGCTTTTATTATTAATTTACCTAATAAATAAGTACTTTTATAAATTTATAAATGCGTTTTCTTATCTTATAAAAATAAAAAATTTAAAAGAAAAAAAAATATAAACCAAGTAGATTCTAAATAAAATCATATAAATTATTTAATCCATTTTTAAATGCTAATTCAAATGCTTTTTTATTTATTTTGTATTTATTTAGTATTAAATAAATATTTTCTAAACTTGTTCATTTTCAAATCATGTGCATTTCCAGATCAAAGCCTGTTCATTCATTTTCTAAAAAGTAAATCTGAAATTCACATTCCACAAACCATTACTCCAAAACAACCCATAATTTCATTTCCAAATCAAAATTAAGCCTTCATTTTTATAAAAAAAACAACCTAAGATGAAATCAAGCCCGTAGCAGAAAATTAAAGCAAGTAAAATTTGGAATCAAAAGCAAGATTCAATAACAAGCAATCTTCAGCAACTCCAGTTTTTAAGTAGGAATCATTTCTTCAACAATTCAAGTCTTAAGTCATCTTCAACAAGTTTCAATAGCACGCAACTGTAGTTTCAAAACAAAGAAGTAATTCATGATTAGCATTCAAGTTTTCAAAATAAAAATGCTCTGTTCTTTTGTAAAACAGGTGAGTAAATTTCTTTCTAAAAACTTAAGTATCTTGATATCTTATTGCATGTGGATTACTAGAAATAAAGTAGTATTGTGTATGTATATGATTGAATCCTCTGTGTATATACATGGATGTATAGATGCATGCTTGTTGTTGTGTTTGTTCTTGTCCGTTCTTAGTTTCCAAGCTTAAGTTCTGATCAAAAATCATTATCTCATAATCTAATATATGTTAAGGTTTAAATTTCAAATAAAATGTGGTTGTTGTATCATAGACTAAAGTTTTAAAATTTGTTTAAGTTAAATAATTTGGTATTGTCTCTGGGAATCAAGAAGAACTGAGCAAAATATAAGGCTAAATTCAATTATCCTGATTTATTGATTCAGGATTATAAATCGAACACCTAAACTAAAACATGATTTTGAAATTAAAATCATAAATTTTTAGCTTATGGATGAATACGAAGTCTGGTTTGACCAAAAATTGTGTTTTGAGGGGTTTTTGATGATCTCGATGGTCGGAGAGGTTAGGGTTATTTCTGGAGATGCGGGGATGGTCAGAGACTTAGGGAAAATTGTCCAATGAGGATGCATTGCGCTGTGGCGGCAGTAGGAGGTTGTTTCAGTTTGTAACCCTAGTTTGGGTATTGATCGGAATAATGGCCACCACGGCGTCTCTGGTGGACCGAGTGCCACCTTATTATGGGAATTGGAAGATTGGGAGTTGGCGAAGGTGTTGCTGGAAGGTCAGATGCACTGGTGGTTGAAGAAGCGAGCACGAGGTGGTTTTAGGTTTTGGTGATGGTTCCAGGATTAGGGTTGAACACTCGAATTCGATTTCGAGTTTGTTATCGGTGTTCTGATGATCGAGGTAGGGTGCGAGGTCAATTGCCGATGTGAAGAGGTCATCATGGATGACTGGAGCGGGTTGGAGCCACCGTGCATGTGCACGGTGCATTCTTATTTTCTAGTTATGTTGGGTTGAAACAGGGGATGAGTACTCAGGTTTTTACTCGAGTTGCTTCATGAATTGCTCGAAGATGTGGGGTGTTTGACTCGAAGTATTTGAGGTTAGGCTCGGGTCACTTGGTCATTTCAGGTTTTAAAACTGATAGAGTTTTTAAATTATAAAAATGAATCTTAAAATATAAAGCAAAATTTAAACAAAGTTTTAATCTGGATTCAAATTTAATTTATATCCTAGTGTAAGATGAATAAAGTTTTATCAAATTTAAAATGTCTAAAACAACTTTAAATGTTAAAGAATATTTTATAATGATTTGAATTTAAATGATTTGGTTTTAAACTCATACATAAATTTCTTTTATAAAGATAGGTGTCCTTTAACATTTGATTAAGAAGGTTTTTAAATTATTTTTAATTTTTTTTATAATTTAATTTGTATTTAGTTTGAGTCTTAATTTGAAATGGAATTTAAAAGTAAATTTGAAAGTGAAATCTTTTCAAATGTATTTGTAAATTATAATCAAATCATTAATAAGAACAATGTTTTTATCTTAAAGTAAATTAAGATTTAATGATTTGTGATTCATTAAATTATTAAGGTAATTAATTAATTTAATTAATTAATGTTTTGGATTAACTAATTAAGTAATTAAGAGTTTATATTACTTAATTAAGGTTTAAGTAAATTAATTAAGGATTAATTAATCTGTAATTAAGGACCATTAGTTATGTAAGATTAGATTTTTAATTAATGATTAGAAATTAATTAGTCAAGTAATTAAAGATTAATTAAGTTACAATTAAGCACTTAATTAATTAAATAATTGGAGATTAATTAATTGGTTATTAAAAATTAATTAACTTGTAATGAATAATGATTAATGTAAGTTTAATTACTTTAGAGAAGTAACTAAAGAATTGTTAATAGTTAATTAAGATCATTAATTAGGGATTATTAAATTATTAATTATTGTGATTAATTTAAAATGATTAATTAGATTAATTAAATAAAGATAATCATTTGTGGAATTATTTAAATATAATTACTTAATGAAAGTAATTAAGAAGAATTAATTACTTAATGTAATTAATTTTAATGTGATTAGTTTAAGTTAATTAATTAGGTTTAATTAATTAAGATAATCACTTGATGATTTAATAAGTATAATTACTTAATATAATTAATGAAGTGTAATTACTTAGTGAAGTAATTAAGATGGATAATTATTGGATGTAATTAATTGGTGAATGGAAGTTGTTTTGGTTTAATTACTTTATGTAATTTTTATGAAGGATAATTACTTAGAGAAAGTAATTAATAATTAATTACTTAGTGTAAGTAATTTAAGAATTGATTAATAAAGTTATTTGAAGATAACTAAGTGATGTAATTAATTAAGGGTAATTAATTACTAATGTGATTAATCAAGGTTGACTAATGAATAATTAATTAAAGATTAATTATTAAATATGATTAATAATTAATTAAAGAAGTAGTTAAGGATCATTACTTAATATAATTAATGATGTAATTAAGGGTTGATTAATTAAGATTAATTAATCAATGACAAGTGATTATAGAGTAATTAATTAATGTAATTAGTTAAGGATGAATGTAATTAATTATAGTTAATTAATTAATGAAGTAATTAAAGGTTAATTACTGTATTTGGTTAAGAATAATTAATTTGTAAAATTAATTAAAGGCTAATTACTTGAATGTAATTTAAAGGATAATTAATCAAGAATGATTAATTAAGATGAATGATTAGATAGTGATTAATTAATTGATTTGTAATTAATTAATGGTTATGTAAGCAAGATTTATGTGACGAAAAAAATTAATTTAATTTATTTTAAATTAATTAGAGATGCAAGTAATTAATTTAATTCATTTTAAATTAATTAGAGATATTGTGATTAATTAATCCTTGCTTATGTATGGATGGATGATATTGATTGCCCTGAATGGTTTGAGATCTCAGATATGACATAAGTGATGTTGTGTGGTATGGATGCTTTGGTTAAAGTATGATGATAATGTGAATTATCTATTTGTGATGAAAATATGGATTATCTACTTGTGTGATGATGTGAATTATCTATCTGTGTATATAGATAATGAATTGAATTGTTTTAAACTTTAAAACAATTTGGACCTAAAAGATGGCGTTTTGTATTTCGATGAGACCAGGATCGGGTTTCTAGAATTGGATATCCGGAAACCACATCGATCAAAATTAATGATAGTTCGTGAATCTCAAGTGAAGATGAAGATTCAGGGTGCAAGGGTTATTGTCGTTAACTCTGAGGGTGATTCCAAAATGAGTGTAACGATATAATGCCTTCGGTTTCTTTCGAACCCAGGACGAACTTGTATGGATTGAATGCTTTCAGAACATCGTCAGGTGGATGATGAGCATTCTAAGAAATGCGTTCTGTAAAGGTAATCGTAGCCTCAAGCCTAACCAACCGGGAATTGCTAAAATAGGGGAGGTGCAGCAAGGCTAAGTGGGTAGCACCCAAATAGGACGAGATTTACCCCTGTCTAGAGGTCCCTTATATTCGGCTTAGTGAGCAGTTGGAATTGCGCACCAATTGCGAGGTTGTCTTATTCGGGACTACACACTAAGGGATGGTTCCGACCTTACGTTGTAGGGGATTGGGAGTAATCCTCGGTACGGTGATCTAGGCCCTGTACTGTGATGGGCGGTATCCCAGTTGCCCTGCCATTGATAGAAACCCATTCTTCCTACGTGCCCTTATGATTTTGATTGTATTACCCACTTTGTGGCTAGTATGCTGGAATTTAATCATGTAACAATTTCAGCTATTTCTTACTAATTTGAAAACCCTAGTGTAAGGACCCGGAATTTTGGGTCGCTAGATTTGAACATTTAATTCATTTTAAATGGTGAATATGTGTTATAATTTGAATTTTGAAATGAAAAGATTTTGGTTAAAGTAATAGAATTAGTTAAATTTCAAATACGGGAATTTAAATGAAATTTGAATAATAATAATATTTTGATACTAGAATTGGGATAATTGGTAATTCTGAGTGTAAATAGATATAAAATTAGATTCTAAAGTTTATTTTGAGTCTAATTGGATTTGAATTATAATATTGGACTGTTGGAAGAAATTAGAAGTTGATAAATTAAATTTGGAATTTTATATTAATTTAATAATGAAATTTAATAATATACTAATGTAAATAATCAAATTTTGATTTAATCTGAATCCAAATGATTTCTAATGTGAATATAAATTTTATACGAGTTATAATAGAGTTAATAAAATTTTAAAAGTGAAGTTTCAAGTGATTTCAACGATTTTGAAAATTGATTGAATTTATCGACGAGTTAAATTAGCCTTCCGGGGCACAGTCTCGGAATTGGACAATACTAGTTCCATTGGATCCGTAATAGTTAGTTATTGTCGGATTTCAATTTTCGTAGCAATCGGAGTTGTCGTTTGACCCTGGCAACTTAAAATGCATGGAAAATATTTTAATCGATTTAAATTAAAATTAATCGTTTATTTTCGTAACTCGCGCATACGATCGAATTACTTCCGAAACACGTTCCATTGTGTTCGAAACGTAGGTAAAACCTTAGAAACACCTGTCGGCACACGTCGTTTGGAGATCGTTTGAAAAAGTTAATTTAAATGGATTTAATATTAAAATAATAGTTATTAACATTTATATAAACAAGTTTATAAGAAAACCCTAATTCTATTCTCAGGCCGCCGTTTATATTACTAATGGCCGAAATTCATTCGCCTTCCACCTCAGATCTACCACAATCCGTCGAGTTTTAGAAGATGCTTCCAACTGGGTCATAGAGGGAGGAGAGAGCTTCAGATCCAACTGTGGATCTTGTTTGCAGTCGTCGTTTGGAGGTGCAATTTTGCACCGTTCGGCGCGCGTTCGAGCTCGTCACCATGTTGAAAGAGGCCATCGAGCTTGGCACGGCTTCGGGCAGAGCATCACGTGGCGAAGGCGCATTGTTTGATGATCTCAGATCGACCTCCGATCGCGTGAGGGGGGAGCGGCAGCGAGCCCTAGGGGGCGTTGATGGGTTCGATTTCTTCTGGAACGCACGCGAGAAGAAGGAGGGAGTGCGGCCTGTCTTTGATTTTGGTATAATAATAATAAAAATTGGTTTTCAAATTTATATTCAACCTTTATAAATTCATTTCACGTGCGTTTGTTATCAGATTTTGACGAATTTGGTAGCGCCAGAATCACAGAGACGCGTACGACGCAGTGGAGCAGTTCTGGAATCATTCCGAGCAAGTAAAAAATTACCGTTCTATTTAACTTAAATTTGAACGCTCGTCGAAAACCCAAGGTGAGTTTAACTCACTCACATCTGGAATACTGGTTAATTTAAATAGTCAATATCTAAATGATTGCTTGATTGGTTCAATATGATAATTTTTACCAAATTGAATCAATATATATTGTTATGCTAATATCTGTGGATGAAGGGAAAACAGGTTGGAGGGATCCAACTGGATTCCTTACAAATAAAAATTTATTTATATTCTGTAATATATCACATTTATATTCTATGATAAAATTGTTTTAGATCTTGTTATAATATGCTCTGTTTATTTACTGTGGTAGATAAATTAGACATTTAATTGTTTTATGCTCTGATTTAGTGAATACAACCTGGAAATTTAAATATAAATAATTTTGGTTTTAAGGAAGATTAAAGAAATTCTTAAATAAAGAATTTAAAAGGAATTAAATTCAAGTGATGGGTTGATAATATGAAGTGTTTGAATTTGTGGTTTAAAAGGGAATTGAGAATGGTTTAAAACAATATCGAGATTTATTTTAAAGAATGTGAAGTGTGCTTTCTCCTGAAAATTTTATTTTGTTTTTAAGAAAGCATTCAAATTATAAATTTGCAGTTTAAATATGTTCAGAATATTTTTAGAATGAAATATTATTTTAAAATGTTTTTAAGTGAAAGCAAACGTTGATTAAGTAATTATGGTATTTAATTATTTTAAAAAAAAAGGCAAAGTAGTATTAAGTTTTCAAAAGGAAATTTTAATATGAATATTTGATTTAATAATCTTATTTTTAAAGTTAAATTTTATTTAAAATACTTAGGAAACCCCTATATATTTCCTTAAGTATTATTTTCAATTAAATAATTTCTAGAGCTTATTTTAAATATTTTAAACATATGTTTGAAAGTGATTTCCAGGAAATAGCAATGTGTTTAAAATAAAAGGAGCTATTTTTAAAGTATGGAAAGGATTTTACGGGATGAACGTAAAATTGAATTGGAATAAAACGTGTTGGATTGATAAAAAGAATTCTTTGGTTATTCTAAGATGGAAGTGTATTTCTCTGAAAGCCAAGTACATTTTCAAAATAGATTTTTGAAACGTTAGAGTTTGAAGTTATATTAAAGAATGGTTTCAAGAAAATTATTTAAGTTGTAAGAATTTTAAAGGTGAACAGATATCAATGTAGTTATAGAAGTAATTATTTTTAAAGAGTAATTAGAAATATTATTTTAAAGAATATTATTATTTATACTTTATAAATGGTTCTATTTTAAAGATAATCAATTAAAGTCTTATTTGAAATTGTATAATGATTCATAACTTTATTTTTTTAAGTCTAGTATGACTTAACTTTATTTTAATTTTTTTATATTTTATTAAGCAGTTTTATTTGAGATATTTTTAAAAGTATATATATTTTAAATCAAGTATGTAAGAAGTTTAATATGAATGTTTTAACATATTTTCAAGAATAAAGTATTTAAATTATTTTAAACCTTAAGTATTGGTACTTGGAAGTTTTCAGAGGAAGTAAAGATTTGGAAATCAATTCCATTAGAAGAATTGGATTTGAAAAGTGTTTCAAAGGGATTTTGAAATGGAATTA
The DNA here is from genome assembly GCA_030765085.1 of Allium cepa. Taxonomy (NCBI): domain Eukaryota; kingdom Viridiplantae; phylum Streptophyta; class Magnoliopsida; order Asparagales; family Amaryllidaceae; genus Allium; species Allium cepa. The sequence continues at coordinate 843,463,224 of CM060928.1, read as the reverse complement.
TATCTTGTAAATATATTTTAAGGAAATAAATAACGTGGGCAATTATTTATTTTGTGATGGATGTTTATGAATGTTAATTGATAGTTAAATCACCGACTATCAATATAGGACAAATGCATTGATCGTTTCGAAGAGATCGGATCGAGATTTATTTCTCGAAAACCACTTCGATCTGGTTTGTACGTTTCGTAAAAAAAACGTGTTCGGAGTCGAAGATGGAGCAGTGAAGTGCAAGGGCTAGTCGCTACTAATCCTGAAGATATTTTCAAAATGGATGAAGTAGGAGTAGTGCCATCGGTTCCGTTCGAACCCGGGACGGACTTGTATGGATGAATGCTTTCAGAACATCGTCAGGTAGGCGATGGGCATTCTAAGTGAAACGTTCTTTAAGGTAACGCTTAGCCTCAAGCCTCATCAACCGGGAATGACTGAAAATCAGGGGATATGCAGCAAGGCTTGATGGGCAGCACCCATTTTCGGCTAAGGTCATTCCTGTCGAGATGTCTCTTTTATTTCGGCTTAGTGGTGCGGTTGCTGATCCCAACCATGGGGTGATCTTACTCGGGACTATCCAGAAAGGGGTAGTCCGGGCCTTGTGTTGCAGGGGATCGGGCATGGTCCTCGATACACTGATCTAGACCAGTTACTGTGACAGGTGGTACCCCAGTGCCTAGTCATTGTTGGAAATCCATTCTCCCTACGCGCCTTTTACGAGTTTTGTTTGTATTACCCACACTGTGGCTAGTAGCTGGAATTTAATCATGTAACAATTTCGGCTATTTTATAAGTATTTGTATATAGACCCTATTATAATATCAGAGGATTTCTATAAAAAGTGTTTTAGCTATCGTAAGGTAAAAGCCCGACATGTTTATTTGTGGCATGGTCTTACGAGATGCTTTTGTTTTCAAAAGGATTTTGAACCTTTAATAATCAATTTGGATGAATTATTATCAGCTGGTATTCCAGACTGACTCGGGTGTTATTTCGTTATAATGCTCGGGTCAGACCGAGTATTATATGTTCATGACAAGATGCTTTGGAGCAGGAGAGGAGCTGGAGTCCGAGACGTATTATTCGTACTTGTGTGTATATATATATATATATATATATATATATATATCTGCTGCTGTGATTGTATGAAAATGTCTGACTGGTAAATGTTGTTGTTTGAGGTACTCTGATGATATATTATATGAAACATATATAGTTTTCACTTTGTGTAATGATCTATTATTGACTATTATATTTTATTCCGCTGCGACTATGAGATTTTGATATTGTTTAGTTCCTTCTTTCTTCTACCTCTTCTTCTTAAACCCTAATGGTTCGTGTTTCTGTTTCACTTGAGTTAATTGATGTAGAATAGTGTTGACTCAAGGGGTACGGATTTGCGGGTCGTTACACTTGGTATCAGAGCTTAGGTTGGCGACAACCTAGGCTTTGGTGGGGGAAATTACTTATTAAATAGAGTTAATAGTACTCTATAATGAGTCGAGTGTAATAATAGATATGAGAGCGTACTTGTTAGTGAATATAAAATTGTTTTTATACTGTGTTGACTTATCGGTTGAGTGCTTATGAATTCTGGTCGGTACGGGAAGTACAACCGTATCGACATGGGTTTCTAAACTCTTAGACAAGAAAAACGACATAGTATTGTTTTAAAGTGGGTGAATGAAATAATTTTACCCAAAATTATATTGTGATATAAAAGGAATAATTTTTCTGAAATTATTATCTATACATTTGGATGTTTGGCTGTTAATATCTTAATCAATTAAGAATCTAAAATTTGAAATGGTTATAACCAAATATATTCTATAAGTATAAATTATATAAAGGAAGAACAACTAAATTCGAATTAAACCAGAATTTAAATCCCAGAAATTTTGAAAAGTGTTTTAATGATGGAAACAAAATTTGGAAATTTAAAATTTTGGGAATGTTGTCCAAAGGTGTTTGAAGATAATAATGGAATGTTATTTTGGGAAGTATTTTTGAATCGGAATTGTTTTGGAATGAATTTGGGAAAGCAAGGAAGCACTGAACTCACTTTCGTCGCTGAAAAATAATCTTGAAGATGCTGGCCACATCATTAGAATTTATTTCGAGTTTTTAAAGTGATGGATCGCTACCATATGAGTGATTATGATATTTGTTGGACTTGTTTGGGATACAAGTGATTTTAGAAGTTTCAAAAAGGGAAATTGCTTTGGTAAAAACAGATTGTTTTAGAAATCTGGAAGTTTGATTTGATATACTAGGAGAGTATGAGTTATTTATTATTTCAAAATGGTTTTGAAATAAAACCGGGCAATTGAATTCTGGAAAATTCTATTTAAATAATGTGAAGGTTAAAATGGATCAACTATTGAACTTATTAAGTGAAGTTGATATTAATAAGGAAGAAATGAAAATTTAATCCTGGATTTAAAATTTAACTTGAGTAAATGGAAGTGAATGAAATATATTGAAGTGAATAGGAAATTTGAATTTAGCTTGGGATAAGTTGAATAAATTGGACTTAAAATTAAATTGATTTGGATTAAATTGAAGTGTAAAATGATTTTGTAATTGTGAGACATTGTGTAATAAATTGTACTCTAAGCTAGTAAGTGTTATACTTACAATCTGTAATTGTGAATTTAAAATTGTGCAGAGAATTAAGGTGAAATAAAATTTGTATCTTTAAGAATTCAGTGATACATATATATAGAAAATTTGGAACTGTGGTTATAAGATGTAAATGGATTAAAATGAGCAATATATGCTTTTAAGTGAATAAGTTGGTGAACTAAGAATAGAAAATTAGATTGTAAAACCAAGTTAAATGGAATTATAATCACTAATGGGAAATAATTGAATGGTATGGTGAATTCAAACTTAATCTCAAAAGAAATGTGAATTGAAATAAGGTGAAGAAAATATAAAAGATAAAAAGGTGAATGAACTTAAATCAGTAAATAAATTTAGAACTTGTATATGGAGAATTAAAATTGGATTGAATTGGATTTAACTTTGATTAAATAGAATTGAGCTGAATTTGGAATAAATTAAAATTAAAATTCAGTTGTGTTATGAATAAAAATGAATGTAATTAAATTCTTATTTAAGATAGTAAAGGAAATGGTAGAAATTCAAGATGGCTAAATAAATTTGGTTGAACTTGAATTAGAATTGGAAAAGAATTAAATTGGAAGGAAATTTAATTTAGAAAAGTGAGAATGATATTGTGTGAATAAATTTTTAACTCAACTAAATTCAAAGGAATTGTTTGAGAATGATTTTAGCGTAAGCTAAATTAAAAAAAAGAGAAACTTGAAGATGAATTTAGTGCAAACTAAATTAAAGGGAATTTGTATTGGCATGGATGAAATTTTGGTGGTTTATTAAGAGAATTTTGAAAAGAAAAATAAAAACCCAGTTCTAGTATGGGATTTAATTTTGGCAATAAAAACTGAGAGTGTGGATGAATAATGGAATTGGATTATAATAGTGATGGTTTGAATTATAAATAAATTCAAATGAGTGAAATAATTTAAAGTGGTCTCATTTTTCAATAAAATAAATTTAAAATGGATTGAACAAACAAACAAATTGAATTAAAATTTGTAAATGAATTGAAATTTGATTAAATGAGAATCAAATGAAATAAAATAAATTGATATAAGAAGAAATGGAAATATTGTGTGATTGAAACAACTTAAACAAATTGAAAAATAATTGTGATCGAGCTTTATGATGTGGTACTGGGTAAATTTGTTTAGGTAATAAACATTGAAATGCAAGTGAGAAGATTTTAATTAAATATTGTAATGAAATGAATGTGTGAGTTGTAAATAATATAGAATGGAATGATATTAATTTAAACTTAAATTGGATGATAAATTTAAAGTGAGGAAAAAGATTTAATTTAGTAATTGCAATGTGATAAGAATGTTTGGATTGTGAACCATGTAGAATTGAATAAAATTGATATAAAGTGAGTTAAGATTAATTTAAAATAACTATAAGCTTTAGTAATGGTTATTACGTGAATAACATTTAAATTTGCATTGAAAATTTGTCGTTTTGTGGTAAACGGAGGTAAATAGTTTAAATAAGTAAATAATTGGTTTTTGAATAAATTGGAAATGATTGGAGTTGTATTAAGTGATTTTGTATATTAATACAAGTGAATCATAAAGGAAATGTAAGTATATCAAATTTAAGAATAAGAATTTGATTGTGAATCAATTTGAAATTGAATTGAAGTAAATTGATGCAAGTGATACACATGTAATCATAGTGATGTGAATATGGATTGAAAATATTAAACTTGAATGTAAATCATTCAAGTGAAATAAAATGAAGTTTGGACTTGTATAAGAGATTTAAAAAGGTGATTGAAATCTTTGAATTGCTGATAAAATATGGTTAACATTGTTAAATTATGAAGTTTACTTGTTTAAACCATGTAATTGATGTGTTTGGCTAGTTTAATGAATGGAATGTTATTAAAATCCTTATACTATGGAAAACTGATGTGTTTGTTTAAGTAAGTACAGGTGTGGGAGGCAGTAGATAGAGTTGGAGTGTGTGTATGCAATATAAATTAGTCGCATGCTGCTAAAATGCTAATAAAAGGTACACCTACGCAATAAAAATAGAAAATATGAACTGTTTTTGGTTTTTTCGACCGTGTGGGTCGATGTATATATATTTATATCTATTGTGAAATTGCAAAAGCTCCTCCGTACAAGGGAGACTCTGCCAAAAAAATTCTGAATTTTTGGGAGTTAGAAATTTTTTGAATTTTTTTGAAATGTTTTGTTAAACGACAAATTGATTTCAAATTAAAACTAAATTAAAAAGGGATTTTGGGATAGGAATTGAAACTAGCATTTTCGATTTGAAAATAAAGAATATAGACAAAGAGAACCTGAGATTTTCACTAAGTAAGTTTTGCTATTGAGTTTGGAACATTCTTCCACCTTAGCAAATTTCGGGGTTGAAATTTTTATAAGGGGGGAGGAATGTAACGACCCGGAATTTTGGGTCGCTAGATTTGAACATTTAATTCATTTTAAATGTTGAATATGTGTTATAATTTGAATTTTGAAATGAAAAGATTTTGGTTAAAGTAATAGAATTAGTTAAATTTCAAATACGGGAATTTAAATGAAATTTGAATAATAATAATTTGATATTAGAATTGGGATAATTGGTAATTCTGAGTGTAAATAGATATAAAATTAGATTCTAAAGTTTATTTTGAGTCTAATTGGATTTGAATTATAATATTGGACTGTTGGATGAAATTAGGAGTTGATAAATTAAATTTGGAATTCTATATTAATTTAATAATGTAAATAATCAAATTTTGATTTAAACTGAATCTGAATGATTTCTAATGTGAATATAAATTTTATACGAGTTATAATAGAGTTAATAAAATTTTAAAAGTGAAGTTTCAAGTGATTTCGACGATTTTGAAAATCGCTCGAATTTATCGACGAGTTAAATTAGCCTTCCGGGGCATAGTCTCGGAATTCGACGAAACCAGTTCTATTGGATCCGTAATAGTTAGTTATTGTCGGATTTAAATTTTCGTAGCAATCGAAATTGTCCTTTGACCTCGGCAACTTAAAACGCATAGAAAATATTTTAATCGATTAAAATTAAAATTAAAATTAATCGTTTAGTTTCGTAACTCGCGCATACGATCGAATTACTTCCGAAACACGTTCCATTGTGTTCGGAACGTAGGTAAAACCTTAGGAACGCCTGTCGGCATGCGTCGTTTGGAGATCGTTTGAAAAAGTTACTTTAAATGGATTTAATATTAAAATAATAGTTATTAACATTTATATAAACAAGTTTTATAAGAAAACCCTAATTTTATTCTCAAGCCGCCGTTTATATTACTAATGGCCGAATTTCATTCGCCTTCCACCTCAGATCTATCACAATCCGTCGAGTTTTAGAAGATGCTTCCAACTGGAATGTTGTAGAGTGCGGAGAGAGCTTCAGATCCAACGGTGGATCTTTTTTGTAGTCGTCGTTTGGAGGTGCAATTTTGCACCATTCAGCGCGCGTTCGAGCTCGTCACCATGATGAAAGAGGCCACCGAGCTTGGCACGGCTTCGGGCAGAGCATCACGTGGCGAAGGCGCGTCGTTTGATGATCTTAGGTCGACCTCCGGTCGCGTGAGGGGGGAGCGGCGGCGAGCCCTAGGGGGCGTTGATGGGTTCGATTTCTTCTGGAACGCACGCGAGAAGAAGGAGGGAGTGCGGCCTGTCTTTGATTTTGGCATAATAATAAAAAAAATTGGTTTTCAAATTTGTATTCAACCTTTATAAATTCATATCACGTGCGTTTGTCATCAGATTTTGACGAATTTGGTAGCGCCGGAATCGCAGAGACGCGTACGACGCAGTGGAGCAGTTCTGGAATCATTCCGAGCAAGTAAAAAATTAGGTTAAATCGAACACCGTTCGATTTAATTTAAATTTGAACGCTCGCCAAAAACCCAAGGTGAGTTTAACTCACTCACATCTGGAATACTGGTTAATTCAAATAGTCAATATCTAAATGATTACTTGATTGGTTCAATATGATAATTTTTATCAAATTGAATCGATATATACTGTTGTGCTAATATCTGTGGATGCAGGGAAAACAGGTTGGAGGGATCCAACTGGATTCCTCACAAATAGAAATTTATTTATATTCTGTAATATATCACATTTATATTATATGATAAAATTGTTTCAGATCCTGTTATACTATGCTCTGTTTATTTACTGTGGTAGGTAAATTGGACATTTAATTGTGTTATGCTCTGATTTAGTGAATACAACCTGGAAATTTAAATATAAATAAATTGGGTTTTAAGGAAGATTAAAGAAATTCTTAAACAAAGAATTTATAAGGAAAAAAATTCAAGTGATGGGTTGATAATATGAAGTGTTTGAATTTGTGGTTTAAAAAGGGAATTGAGAATGGTTTAAAATAATAGCGAGATTTATTTTAAAGAATGTGAAGTGTGCTTTCTCCTGGAAATTTTATTTTGTTTTTAAGAAAGCTTTCAAATTATAAATTTGCAGTTTAAATATGTTCAGAATATTTTTAGAAAGAAATATTATTTTAAAATGTTTTTAAGTGAAAGCAAACGATTAAGTAATTATGGTATTTAATTATTTTTAAAAAAAAGGAAAATTTATTTTGTTTTTAAGAAAGCTTTCAAATTATAAATTTGCAGTTTAAATATGTTCAGAATATTTTTAGAAAGAAATATTATTTTAAAATGTTTGTAAGTGAAAGCAAACGATTAAGTAATTATGGTATTTAATTATTTTTTAAAAAAAGGGTAAGTAGTATTAAGTTTTCAAATGGAAATTTTAATATGAATATTTGATTTAATAACCTTATTTTTGAAGTTAAATTTTATTTAAAATACTTAGGAAACCCCTATATATTTCCTTAAGTATTATTTTCAGTTAAATAATTTCTAGAGCTTATTTAAATATTTTAAACATATGTTTGAAAGTGATTTTCAGGAAATAGCAATGTGTTTAAAATAAAAGGAGCTGTTTTAAAAGTGTGGAAAGGATTTTACGGGATGAACGTAAAATTGAATTGGAATAAAACGTGTTGGATTGATAAAAAGAATTCTTTGGTTATTCTAAGATGGAAGTATTTCTCTGAAAGCCAAGTACGTTTCTAAAATAGATTTTTGAAACGTTAGAGTTTGAAGTTATATTAAAAATGGTTTCAAGAAAATTATTTAAGTTGTAAGAATTTTAAAGGTGAACAAATATCAAAGTAGTTATAGAAGTAATTATTTTTAAAAGGTAATTAGAAATATTATTTTAAAGAATATTATTATTATTTATACTTTATAAATGGTTCTATTTTAAAGATAATCAATTAAAGTCTTATTTGAAATTGTATAAGGATTCATAACTTTATTTTTTTTAAATCTAGTATGACTTAACTTTATTTTAAGGATAATAGTTTATATTTTATTGAGCAGTTTTATTTGAGATATTTTTAAAAGTGTGTGTGCGTGTGTGTGTGTGTGTGTATATATATATATATATATATATTAAATCAAGTATGTAAGAAGTTTAATATGAATGTTTTAATGTATTTTCAAGAATAAATTATTTAAATTATTTTAAACCTTAAATATTGGTACTTGGAAGTTTTCAGAGGAAGTAAAGATTTGAAAATCAATTCCATGAGAAGAATTGGATTTGAAAAGTATTTAAAAGGGATTTTGAAATGGAATTATATCTTGTAAATATATTTTGAGGAAATAAATAATGTGGGCAATTATTTATTTTGTGATGGATGTTTATGATTGTTAATTGATAGTTAAATCACCGACTATCAGTACGGGACAAATGCGTTGATCGTTTCAAAGAGACCAGGATCGAGATTTATTTCTCGAAAACCACTTCGATCCGGTTTTGTACGTTTCTTAAAAAAACGTGTTCGGAGTCGAAGATGGAGCATTGAAGTGCAAGGGCTAGTCGCTACTAATCCTGAGGATATTTCCAAAATGGATGTAGTAGGAGTAGTGCCTTCGGTTCCGTTCGAACCTAGGACAGACTTGTATGGATGAATGCTTTCAGAACATCATCAGGTGGGCGATGGGCATTCTAAGTGAAACGTTCTTAAAGGTAACGCTTAGCCTCAAGCCTCATCAACCGAGAATGACTGAAAATCAGGGGATATGCAGCAAGGCTTGGTGGGCAACATCCATTTTCGGCTAAGGTCATTACTGTCTAGATGTCCCTTTTATTTCGGCTTAGTGGTGCGGTTGCTAATCCCAACCACGTGGTGATCTTACTTAGGACTATCCAGTAAGGGGTAGTCCGGGCCTTGTGTTGCAGAGGATCAGGCATGGTCCTCGGTACACTGATCTAGACCAGGTACTGTGACAGGTGGTACCCCAGTGCCTAGTCATTGCTGGAAATCCATTCTCCCTACGCGCCTTTTACGAGTTTTGTTTGTATTACCCACACAGTGGCTAGTAGCTGGAATTTAATCATGTAACAATTTCGGCTATTTTATAAGTATTTGTATATAGACCCTATTATAATATCAGAGGATTTCTATAAAAGTGTTTTAGCTATCGTAAGTTAAAAACCCAACATGTTTATTTGTGGCGTGGTCTTACGAGATGCTTTTGTTTTCAAAAGGATTTTGAAACTGTAATAATCAATTTGGGTGCATTATTATCAACTGGTGTTCCAGACTGACTCGGGTGTTATTTCATTATAATGCTCGGGTCAGACCGAGTATTATATGTTCAGGACAGGATGCTTTGGAGCAAGAGAGGAGCTAGAATCCGAGATGTATTATTCGTACTTGTATATATATATCCGCTGCTGTGATTTTATGAAAATGTCTGACTGGTAAATGTTGTTGTTTGAGGTACTCTGATGATATATTGTATGAAATAGATATAGTTTTCATTTTGTGTAAAGATCTATTATTGACTATTATATTTTATTCCGCTGCGACTGTGAGATTCTGATATTGTTTAGTTCCTTCTTTCTTCTATCTCTTCTTCTTAAACCCTAATGGTTCGTGTTTCTGTTCCACTTGAGTTAATTGATGTAGAATAGTGTTGACTCAAGGGGTACGGATTTACGGGTCGTTACACCTAGACCCTATTATAATATCGCTGGATTTTTTATCAATTTTTTTTGTTAACATAAGGTAAAAACTTACCCATGTTTATGCGTGGGAAGTCTTACGTGATACCTTTTCTTTCAAAGATTTTTGAAAGTTAAGCAACTTTAACCTGTTACTCACACCAGACCCATGTCTGACCTGGAGTTTATCTTTTGTTTTCTTAAACTCTTGGGTACTCAAATTTTTACGAGTAGCCAAGGAATTCAGGTTAGCTTTGACGAATTCTGGAGGAGATAGGAGCAGGAGGCTTCAACATTGTAGATATAAGTGGTTCCGCTGTGTGATCTTTGTGTATGTATCTCTGTGATGTACTTGAATTGTAATAATTAGAAGGGTGTCTATAACTGTCTAGTATGTGTTGTATAAGCTGTGTAACTCTGATAGAAGTTGTATATTATGTAATACTTATGTGATTAATATAATTTATTCGTTCCGCTGTTGAGATTCTGATGTTATTTCTTTCTTTCTTCTATATCCTTTCTCTTTTCTATCCCTTTCTTTGTTATTAATGATGCATCTTTCTGTGGAGAAAAAGGCGGGTCATTACATTGATAATTAATCAATGAAGTGATTTAAGAGTAATTAATTAATGTAATTAATTAAGGATTAATGTAATTGATTATGGTTAATTAATTAATGAAGTAATTAAAGGTTAATTACTAAAATTGATTAAGGATAATTAATTAGTGTAATTAATTAAGGATAATTACTTAATGTAATTAGAAAATGATTAATCAAGGGTGATTAATCAAGATAAATACTTAGAGGATGATTAATTAATTAATTTATAATTAATTAATGGTTAAATAAGCAGGATTTATAGAATGAAGTAATTAATTTATTTTATTTTAAATTAATTAGAGAAGAAGTAATTAATTTAATTCACTTTAAATTAATTAGAGATGGTATATAGATCATTGCTTATGTATGGATGTATGATATTGATTGCCTGGAATGGTTTGAGATCTCGGATATAAGATAAGTGATGTTGTGTGATATGGATGTTTGATTGAAGTGTGATGAAAATGTGAATTATCCATTTGTGATGATAATGTGAATTATCTATTTGTGATGATAATGTGAGTTATCTGTTTGTGAAATGTGAATTGTCTATATGTGTGAATATAGATAATGAATTGAATTGTTTTAACTTTAAAACAACTTGGACATAAAAGATGGCGTTTTGGATTTCGGTGAGACTGAGATCGGGTTTCCAGATTTGAATATCTGAAAACCACGTCGATCCAAATTGACGATAGGTCGTGAATCTCAAGTGAAGATGAAGATTCAGAGTGCAAGGGTTAATGTTGTTAACTCTGAGGGTGATTCCAAAATGAGTGTAACGAGATAATACCTTCGGTTTCGTTCGAATTCGGAACGAACTTGTATGGATTGAATGCTTTCAGATTATCGTCAGGTGGACGATGAGCATTTCTAAGAGATGTGTTCTATAAAGGTAATCGTAGCCTCAAGCCTCATCAATCGAGAATGGCTAAAACGGGGGAGGTGCAGCAAGGCTAAGTGGGTAGCACCCAAGTAGGACGAGATTTTCTCCTATCTAGACGTCCCTTTTTATTCGACTGTATGGGCAGTTGTGAGCTCCAACTGCCGGGGTTGTCTTGTTTGGGACTGTGCAGTAAGGGATGGTTCCGGCCTTGTGTTGTAGGGGATTGGGAGTAATCCTAGTTATGTTGATCTAGGCCATGTACTGTGACGGGCGGTACCCCAGTAGCCCTGCCTTTGTATGGAATCCAATCTCCAACAAGTGCCGTACGTTTTAGTTGTGCCTAACTATGTTGGAATGTGAGATGTAAGCATTCCATCTATTTCTGTATTTTACTTGAAAACCCTAGACCCTACTATAATTTTACTGGATTTCCTATCAAATATTTTGGTTAGCGTAAGGTAAAAACTTACACATGTTTATGTGTGGGGAGTCTTAGATGATACCTTTGTTTTCAAAGGATTTTCAAAGTTAAGCAAATTTAACCCGTTTACTCACATTAGACCCATGTCTGACCCGGAGTTTATCTTCTGTTTTTCTTAAACTCTTGGGTACTTAAATTTTTACGAGTAGCCAAGGGATTCAGGTTAGCTTTGACGAATTCTGGAGGAGCAATGGAGCAGGAGGCTTCAGCGATATATATATATATATATATATATATATATATATATATTGTTCCATCGTGTGTTCTTTGAGTCATTTATTTGAGTTATATCCTGTGTTGTAGTAAGTATAACTGTCTAGTATGTGATGTATAATCTGTGTAACTCTGATAGATGTTGTATACTATGTACTATTTTATGTGATTAATATAAATTATTCGTTCCGCTGTTGAGATTCTGATGTTGTTTCTTTCTTTCTTCTCTATCTTTTCTCTTTTCTATCTCTTTCTTTCTTAATAATGATGCGTCTTTCTATGGAATGAAGGGCGGGTCATTACGTTTGGTATCATTTTTAAAAACTAGTTTCAAAATTTGAATTTACAAATTTGCCTTTATATAAACTTTTAAAATTTCAACCCTAACTTAGATTTCAAAATCACTTTAAATTTACTTAATAAAATTTAAATTTAAACAAATTTCATAACCTCTTAACCAAAATGTTTCAGAAAACACTTATTATATAAAAAGTAAATTTATATAGGAAGATTTAAACTAAATTAAAGTTTTAAATTTTAAAACTTAGATTTTAAAACTTTTTGAAAACTGTTAAAAATATCCTGCTTCGGGTCAAACCCGAAACGTACTCGGGTCAAACCCGAGTTTTCCTTTCTTTTTTTCCTTTATCCAAAACTTGCTTATTTTTTTATAAGTTTAAAACCTACAGGTTAATCACCCTCACTACTTCGAGTTTACACTCGAGCTACCTACCCCATAACCCGACCTTTACTTCGAGCAATCCCATAAGCCAAAACAGCTGACACCAGAACATCATCATGCAGATGCACCATCACCGGAGCCACCTCCGACCCTTGCCGCTGTAACGTTCGCGATTTTTTGACTCACGAAAGTCGACATCAATACGTCCACTGTATTGGCCGAGAAATCGAATGTCGGAAAACTGAACCGTTAGGGTTAAAGAAGAGGTAGAAGATAGAAGAAGAAAGAAAGAAGAAGAAAACAGAAACAATAACAGAATCTCACAATCGCAGCGGAACAACATATAATAGATAATTGAATATTCTTTAAAACAAAGAACTATATCAGTTATTACATTACATCACATTATCACTACATTATCAGAGTGTACAACAACAAACAATGGAAAAGAAATACTATATACTAGTGGATACGCCATGCCATCCAGCTTGCTCCTGATCTCCACAGCAACTCCTGAATTCCAGAATGACCTGATAACCTGACTCTTGACTGCCCGTGTTAAAATTGGTGGGCACCCAGAGTTTAGGAAGGAAACAAAAAACTCCAGGTCAGTCATGGGACTGGTGTGAGAACTTAAAACAGTTTATTTTTTTAAAACAAATAAAGAAATATTTTTAAATGGATTCGCAATGCTTTTAGAAAATGTAACTACCATAAGGCCTCCTGCCACACACACAATGCAAACTTAGAATTGGAGGAGATTTCTCCTTATGATAGTCAAACATGCTTGATACGCAAATTTCTTTTCAATATTATTATTATAAGTGCAAATTGTAGGAAAACATTTTGAAAGTAGAATATAAATCTTAGCCAGCATAGATACCATTATAGTATGCTTACTATAGCTACCATATTAAATGGCAGGTTCTACAACTAAAACCGTACAAGGCTCGTATTGTTTCTTTGGATTTCCAACAAATGGTCAGGCCAAAGAACTTCCCATTGCCACATGGAAACGCCTCTGGAAGGACGCTCCGAGAACCTAACCGGATCTCTACCAACACAAGGCTGGGTTACCCCTAGCAGGGTAACTATTGACACGAATATGCCATCCCCCGATCGTAACCGATCTATATCCCGGGATTCACCAACAACCACAAAGTAATAAAATTTGCAGCAACAACATAGGTTAAGTATCAGGGCTCCATACCATAACACCACCTCTATCCAGAAGGAATGACATACACTAAGGGGGCGCTATCCCCTAATAACCTTGTTGCATCTTTCCTGTTTTGACCATTACCGGGGTGTGAGGTCCGACGAAGTCTCGTCCAAAAGCTTGCTTTATACAAAAGCCACGCTTTGATCAACAAATGCTCAACAACACTTCGTATACCACATTACCAATTTGGGAATATATCACTAGTAACCATCAACTACATAACCTCTGAACTCGTACGTCTCAGAGAAGGGTGTTAAGCTAAGAGAATAAATTCTCCGCCACCAACAGAAATATATTTGATAGAAACCAGCTTTACATCTCAAATTTGTAACGTCAGATACACATCCATACAAGTCCGTTCCGGGATTGAACGGAACCGAAGGCACTTCCATAGAAGCCCTTGCAATCTGGATATTCACTAATCACGTCCAGAATTCCCATCACAAAGGGTGATAAAATCTCTATATTGGAGATCAGCCAATGCAGAGACATTCAACGGTAATCCTTCCGTTTTCGAAAATATCCGGTCTTCAACGCCGGTCTTCAAATGCTATCCATTTCGACATATCATTATTCGGAATGGGATTTATGACACATAGGTCCTCTCCCGGCTAAACCGAATAACGAGCGCTTATTTTAAAATATGTGTAGCATTCAAATTCAAGCAATTCACAACAAATATCCATTTAAAGGTAAATATTTATAGTCAGTTATTTAACTATCAAGGCCAACAAACAAATATCCAGCACCATAACAATCACTAGGCCTTTTTTTATAAATCTTCCATAATTTAAATAACTCGCCAGATATTCACTTCAATTTATCTTTAAAAAGATACATTCTCTAAACCATTTCAATTTCTATGTTGGAAAACATTTTCAAATACTTATTTAACAATAAGTAATTCACAAATCTATTTATTTTCAATACTTAGAAAATATTCAATATACTTAAAACACAATTAAGTATATATTTTATTCTTTTAAGAAAAACATTCTCTTAAACACATTTATTTGAGTCAAAACGAATGTTGCGTGAAACATCGTTACGACAACCCAAAATCAATAGTATAGGGATTCAAAATTAAGATAGTATATAAATCCCAATACTAAATACAACATTTCCTTTCGTTTTCATTTACTATAACAAAAGTGTTATTGTCCACCATTTCCTTTTATTCCTCGAAAACGTCTATTTCAACAATGAATGTTGAAATCTATGGTTTCGATCCTTAACACATTTTAAAACAACTTCAAATCATTTTAATTCCATTTAAAAGATCACTTCCTAAACATTTCTTTAATATATTATTCACTGTCCCAAAATCGTGAATATACTTCGTTAACCAAATTCAACATTTTTCTACACATTTTATCTAAAGGATTATCCACTGTCCAAAATCGTGGATATATCTCCTTTAATAAGCTTTCATATTTACTTATCAAATTCAATTGTTTTCGGATTTATAAAACAACGTTTATAAATTCACATTTATATATTTATTTAAAAAAAATTCAACTTATAAAATCCCTTAATTAACGAATTCTATTCAAATCTCATTTAAATGCCAAAATCCAATTTATAAGTAAATTACTTATAATTCTTTTATTTTACAAAAATCATTTCATTTTATAACTTCACAATTTATAAATCTATAAATTTCATTCACTTATGAAATCCATTTATACTTCATTTTAATACTTATAAAAAACTCGTTTTATAATTCCAATTTTTTAATTTATAAATATCAATTTTCTAAATCTTTTATATAAACCATCTATAATAATTCAAAAATCCCAAATTAAAATTATTTTATAAAATCATTAACTCCATATTTCAGAAATCAATTTTCAACTATATTTCTCAAAAGTCATAATTTTTATAACATTAAAATTATAATGTTTATTTATTTAAAATAAATCAATTCCAAAATTTAATAAAATGTATACTTTCAAAAATCACTTGAAAACTTTTTTAAATTTTGAAAATTATCACTTTAACACTTTTAATTTTCAAAAATACGCCCAATGCTGCAACAGCACTAAATATAACAATCACGGCATCCAAAACATCATATATCATATGATAACAGAATATATTCACAATATCTGTAAATAAATCAATACGGGTGAGGTATCCAGTTGGATCCTTCCAACCTGTTTCCCTGCATCCACATATGTTAGCACAATACCAATTCCGTTCCATTGCGGGATATCGCGGTATATGGGATTTATAAAATATTATCCGCTATTATGCGGCGCAATAGGGTCTCATCCGCTATATAATGCAGGAAAATCAACTCCAAGTACATATATAATACCAATTCCATTTCACGGTGGAATTGTCGCGGTATAGGGTTTAATAAATAACATCCGCTTAATATACGATGCATAGGGTCTATTTCAAAACAACAGATAATAATTTATCATCCAAGCATACAAATTTCACAATCAAGCAATTTTAAATCTAACTATCTAAAATTTAAATCGAAACAAATTCGATTGAGTGAGAAGTTCTCACCTTGCTTCCAATAACAGTTGCAGCGTTTTATTTCGAATAAAATTAAACGCGTGTTTAATTTTACCTAAAATTTTCACTAGCTTCAATCAACCCCAATCTAGCTCCATCGCGTAGTGTTCGCGAATACGAATCCAACGCAATTTGTTTCGTCAAATTCCGACCTCATATGAACAAGTTATGACTTTTTAAAGATTACACAATTTTATTATAATTCAATTTACAATTTATTTTTATTTATTTTAACCTTCTTCCAATCTCTGCCGTTGATTCCTTTCCCCAAAATCTTGGCCGGATGTTTGTTTTCTTCCCCAGGTCAGTGAAACGCACGCTAAAACCCATATGCCGCCACCATCACAAATTAACGCGACCCCCCACCATCGATTTCATGTCGATCGATCACCTTCATTCAAAAGGCCACGACGAGCTCACCTGTCACCACCAACGCCGGCGAAGTTGGTCTCATCCTGCCCTCGAAAACCGTTCTTGAACGGCGGCACTTCAAGCTTAAATTGCCATGGATTCACAAGAATATACTTTATCACATCCGTATAGATTTGTAGATCTCACTTAGCTCTATAACTCTCGTGTTGAAGATTTCTTGAATTAGTTGATGGATTAAAAGAGATTATGGGAAGAGTTTTGGCAATTTTCGGCCATTGATACCGTTGAAAGTGGCGGCCTGAATTAGAAACCCTAATTTTGTGAAAATAATGAATTTTGGTGGCCTTTTATAGAAAATTCTCAAAATACTATTCATCCGAGATTTTCCGAACTCCAAACGAAGCGTGCCGGCTGACGTTTCTAAGGTTTAACTCGAGAGCCAATTCGATCATATGTGTGAGTTATGGAAATAAACGATCAAATTTAAATTAAATCGGTTAAACTAATTTCTATGCATTTTGGCTCGTCCCGGACAACTTGTAAATCAGATTGACACGAAATTTGAAATCTTATAATAATATAACATTACGGATCCGATGAAACTAGTTTCGTCAAAATCCGAGACTGTTTGAAAAATGGCTATTTTAACTCGTCAATTAAATATTAAAATATTCAATTTTCACAATTTAACTTTTAATTCAATTTTAAAAGTTCTATATCATCATTCAAACTCCAATATGATTTAATAAAACTTTACAAATCAATTTTAATCACATTAAACCCAATTTCCAATTATTTCTGTAATTTCAAATATTAAATTATCGATTTAATTTTCTAATTAAATCTAGATATTCGAAATAAAATCTATTTGACTTACAAATTTTACTTTTTAATATTTTTAAAAATCAATTAAATATACGAATTTCAAATGACAGAAATTCTGGGTCGTTACAGCCGCACCCTCCGGCACTTCACCCTACATCGCAGCAGCCAATATCGACCACCCAAACATTCGCACGAGCCTCGAATTGAAATCGAGCAACTCAGATGGACCGAAATCCAAAACCACCATCAGGAAAGTTACTCAAACCCTCAATTCCGATCACCGGAGCCATTACAGCTCCGGCCATGCCTTGCCATGCCTTGCCATGCCTTGCCTTGCCTTGCCTCTACGCCACCATTTCCCTGAGTATCACGCAACTCGCATCACCAGAGACGATGCAATGGCCACCAACCCCTGCTTCAACAAAACTAGGGTTAAAAACTTAACCCGACAACTATTGACGCCACAGTTATCTAGGACCCCTTCTGACATTTTTGCCTGAACCACCATTACCTCCTCCACCTCCAGCAATGTTCCCGACGACCCCAATTGCTCCGACCATCAGAATTTACTCAAAAACCATTTTCCAGACATTCCAAAAATTCACATTCAATTCAACACTAAAATTAAAATTTTTGCTTTCAAAATCCTAACTTATAAAGTGGATTTAAGTTATCATCCTGAAACAATAAATTAGAATGACTGATTTTAGCATGTTTAAAAGAAATTCTACTGTATTCAAATTTCCAGATAAACTTTCATATATTTTTACTTAAATTCATTTTTAAGATTAAATTTATGTCTAAACAAACATTTATTGTTGAAGAAACCCTTATAAGAAATCAAAGGAGAAGAAAATGAATTTTTGATTTAAACTTGAAAATTTTGTAGCAAGAACAGGGCAGACAACATACACAAACATGCACACTTCTGAACAAAATCAAATAAGTACAGAAACTACACTTATATACATGCGAAGGATCATCAACACAGAATTTCACAAGCAACCATTATTTTCCTACTTAAACTTTAAATTAAAAAGTTTACTCACCTTTTGTAAATGCAGATAATTTGAACTGGATTGAAACCGAAGCCTTTGAAAAATTTGAAAACTGCATATTGTTGTCTTGATTTTCTGAAACTTTTTCTTAGTTGAAACTTTAGAAACTGGAAAGCTTTAAAACTTGGAAGTTTGTATGGAAATAACTTTGAAGCCAAATATTGGGAAGATTTCTTGATTGTTTGAAGCTGGAATGTTGGATAAACTGGAACATGATGATTTAAACTTTGATTTTAGGCTTGCAGTTTTGAAAGATTTCCAGGTTTTGACAACAGAAGGTTTCAGGCTTTTTAAAATGCTTCGATAATCTCAGATGTGATTTTGTTTTTAAGGAGATGATTCATTTTTGAGAAAAAAGAAGTTACAGGGTTTTGTAACAAGTTTTACAGGTCTAGCCATTGATCTTTTTAGAGGAGGCTACAGGTTATACAGATATCTTATTTACAGATAATATGATTTTTAGAGGATTTGAATATATTTTTCAGGCATGAGGTTATAGAGTTTTGATCTTCTGGTTTGTAGAGTTGAACATGTTTGAATTTCCTCTGGTTGAAGATTTTGATTTCAGTTTGTTTTTGAGGAAAAGGTTATAGGTTTTGATTCTGAATTTGAGCTTTGTAAAATTCTTTCAGTTTGATTTTTAAGGAAATGAATATAGTACTGGCTATTGATTTCGTGCTTGAATTTGAAAAGAATAAGAAAAAGAATGAAGAAAGAAATGGAGGTTTTATATGATGTAATTTATGGTTTATCAAAATTTAAAGAAAAAGAAAATTAAACAAAGACACTTGTTCTATTCTTCTTACATTTGTCAAATACCAATGCTAATTATCTTACACACGTTATCAATATGTTTTCATAATTAAACACTTGTCATAATTTATATTTTAAATTATTTTTAAATGATTTTAAAAGCTTTATTATTATTTTTTGGCAAAGCCAGCGAGGTTGACTAGACCCCTACCAGTTTTATTGCAACACAATAAATGAGGACAGTACATGAGAGAAGAAAGGGAAAAAAATAAAAGGAAAATTAAAACAATTGAAGAAACAACAACTAAACTTCAACCCCAAACATGGATCAACGAGTCAGGAAATTTAGTGTTGCAATTCATCAATTGCCAATGAGTGGTTCTCCTAACATCCTGCCATAATAATTCATTCTTCCTTCTGAGATTATCAAAAACAGCAGTGTTTCTTTCTTTCCAAACAGCAATGAGATATTTTTTCAAACATACAACCAAAATTCTAGTCTCAAACTTTCTCCACCTTGTTGCTTTGTAAATGATACTCCATATCATTGCAGAACCCCCAGCATTTAGATTAAAACCAGTAGTGGAACTGACTCTGGCCATAACAATTTTTAGAGCAGGGCAATCAAAAAAGATGTGATCAGTGGTTTCTTCATGCATATCACAGAAAAGACATAAGGAGGTGCATGCCATACCAAAATACTTCAATTTACTTCTAGTCAGTAGAGCATGGTTTATGACTTTCCACAGCATCAAGTTATCAGTTGGAGGAGAATCATCAGACCAGATCACAGAGCTCCATTTTGAAGAAGGCAGAGTGTCATACACAGAAATATTTGTGTACACACCCCTGATTGTGGAGGCCTCAAGTCCCAAGTAACTGCCTGCAATTGATTAGTATTGTTGTAGTTGTTTTGTACCTCAGACCATAATTGCCTGATCATTTGATTACTATTGCTTGGCAATTGCAAATTCCCATCATGAACATAAACATTGGCTTTAGCATCATAATGAATTCCAGATTGTTGAACATGAAGGTAGTCACAAACTTTTGAAAGGATGAAACCTCTGCCCGACCAAGGATCATGCCAGAAGCTAACATCAGATTTTGCATTAACATGATATTGTATCAAAGGGAGGTAAACATTTCTTAATTTCAAAATGCTCCTCCAAATCCAACTGCAGCATTGGGGGATCTCCATGCACCAAAAGTATTTATTCTTAATGTAAAATTGCTAAACCCATTTTGCCCAAACACTGCTTCTTTTATTGATGATGTCTTCAAAATGGGAACTAATGGCTACACAGTTCCACTTACTAGCATTAATAACACCTAGGCCCCCAAGTTTAATTGGAGTTTCAAATTTAGTGAATGAGCATGGGATCAACTTCCTGTTGTGTATGCTACCAGTCCAGAAATACCTATGCATAGCTGACCTCACCATGTGCAACAGCTTGGTAGGAAGGATAATGCACCTAGCCCAGTAGACTAAAGATGAAAAAACAACTGACTTAATAAGGACAAGCCTTCCACTTTGTGACAGTTGCCTATTAGACCAGACACCCATAACAGATGTGATCTTATTGTATAAAGGAACACAGTCAGCATTAGAAATTCTTTTGGAGTAAAGGAAGTCCAAGATACCTCATGTCATTGTTTATGTTGGTGAAACCAGTGTGCAGATGAAGGGCAGCAGCATGGGTATCACTGACTCCAGCAAGTTACAAGGAAGATTTTGCTTTGTTAATAGAAAGACCCGTCATGCAATAAAAGGAGTGGAGAGCCTCAACAATTCCGGTCATAGAGGGAATATCTGGTTTAGTAAATAACAATACATCATCAGCAAACATCAATGATTGAATTTGGAGAGCAGAGCACTTAGGGTGGTACTTGATTAGCTTATGAGTGAACTTGTCTTTAAGCACAACTGTGAAAACTTCCATAACTAACAAGAAAAGGTAGGAAGATATGGGATCTCCCTGGCGAATTCCTTTACTATTTTTGAAATACCAAACCGGTCTACCGTTCAAAACAACAGAGAAAGTAGGGGTGGAGATGCACACATATATCCATGAAACAAAAATTTTGGGAAACCCCATGGCTGCCATGATCCTCACAATTGAAGCCCAATGTATAGAATCATAAGCTTTAGATATGTCAATTTTTAAAGTGGCAGCAGGAGACACGTTAACTCTAGAATAACCGTTAAGCAGTTCTTGTGCCAGCAGAACATTATCAAGAATGTTACTAGTAGGAAGGAAGGCTGCCTGGTTCAAGGAGACAACTGATGGCATTACACTAATCATACGAGTGGCAAGTATTTTCGTGATACATTTATATAAGACATTACAACAGGATATCGGCCTGAACGAAGAGACACTAGTTGGTGGGTATACTTTAGGTATCAGGGCTATGTTAGTACTGTTCACTTCCCCAAGCAGTTTGCATTTTGAAAAGAAATTGTGGATTGCTTGACAAAAATCATGACCAAGAACACCCCAAGAAGCAATGAAGAAAGACACATTAAAACCATCAGGCCCTCCTGCAGAATGTTTGTTCATTGAAAATAACGTAGCTTTTATTTCATCATTAGTTATAGGCCTTATTAAATCAAGAGCAGCCAGGGGAGATATAGAAGGCAAGGTAAGTGATGAGATTCGTTCAAGGTCAGGGGAGAACCCAGAGTCATTACCAAGCAATGTGGAGAAGTATTTAACAAAAGCTTGATCAACAGTTTCAACAGTGTCACAGTGGTTACCCTGATCATCAAGGATACTAAATATGTTATCTCTTGTATGTTTGACCTTAATAGCATCATGGAAGAACTTGGTGTTCTTGTCTCCTTCAACAGACCACTTGGCATGCAGTTGCTGCTTCTTCATGTTAGCTTCCAAGCATAAGGCATTGTTAACATCAGAAAATAGTTTGCTTTCTTCAGCCGCTGCTTGCTCATCAAGGGGATGCTCCATCATGTATTCTTGTTGCTTCTTCAGTTGTTCCTTAAGAATTGTGGAAAGAAGGCTGCCAGCTCCAAAGGTTGCATAGGCCCACAATTTGATTTGCTGCTTGATTCTTCTCAACTTCCTGCAAAACTTATACATGGGGTTACCATAGCAAATAAATTCATTGCTAACTTGAGAAACTAATTCAAGTAGGTGGTCATGCTTCAGCCAAGCATCAAAAAATTTGAAACTTCTTTTTTCTTTTCGCAAATGGGGACCCAGGGTTAATATTAATGGAGAGTGGTCAGATAATATAGGTTGTGGGAGGAAGACAGATAAGGTGGGCCAGAGGTGGAGAGCTTGGATGTTGCAGAAAGCATGATCAATAGTCGTGAACGTTCGAACTCCACTACAACTTTTATTGTTCCATGAAAATTTTGCACCAGACCTATTAACCATGACTAAATCAGATTGTTCAATAGATAAGTTGAAGTTAGCAATGTCTGTCGGGGTAAGAGGGTTACCCCCACATTTGTCAGTAAAATTAAAACATGAATTGAAATCGCCAAGCACAACCCAGGGATGTGAAGTCTGACGTAATGGAGGCAATGAGTTGAAGAATGTGTTACGTGAAAGAACAGAGTTATCGGCATAAACGAAGGTGACATAAAAAGAGGTTTGAGAAAGAGTTTCAAAAACATGAAGATGGATGAACTGTCTAGTTGAAAGGATAGGGGATAGGGTAATTACTTGAGGATCAAACAAGATCAGGATTCGACGGTAAGAAGCAGTGTCAAGGTTGTGATGGAATTCCCAGGTTGGATCAATGTAAGTTGCTGCTTTTGTGGATAACAAGAGGTTAAGTTTTGTTTCAAGCAATCCAAATAGACAAATGTTATATGCAGAAATGTATTTTTTGACTTGATCAAGTTTAATTTTCTATGCGCTCCTCTGATATTCCATGCTGCGATTTTTTTATTCATTAAAAAAATTATTGTTGGGTGGTGGGTTTGTTTCTTCTCTGAGCAGACAGAGATCTTGTTTCAATTTGCCTGAAAGGAGAGGAATGAAGTGTGGTGGGAGGGTCTTTGGTTGGAATAGGCTTTGGTTGCGGTAGGGTAAGGTTTGATGGCCAACCAGGCAGATCAATGGAGAAATTGTAGGGTGTATGAACTAGAGGTTGAACAACTGAGTCAGGCCTATGGCTTGTGAGAATAAGTTGTGTTATAAATGTTTCAATTGCAGTGCACCAAGCTTTATCCTATTCAGTGTCATAAGTATCAGCTTGTGCATGCATAACTGACACACAGTTACCATTCTCCTTGTTTTTGCTACTGGTAGCAGTTGCTTCAACTTGTAAATGTTGCTTATCAGTAGCCAAAATTGGGATTTTGTTATTAATAACAGAAATGTCATTCAAATTGGCATTAATCTGAGAGATATCTTTATTTAATTCACCACAAATGTCAGCTGGGTTGATTTCACCATCCTCTACCTCATTAATATCTACTATAACTTGCTCAATCTCTTCATACTGCAGCACATTAAATTTGTTTTGTGTTTGAATATTACATACTTGTTCCACATCCCCTGGTTCTTTAGTAACTTCCAAACTAGAACTGTTCCCTTCACTTCCAACAAGCTCATTAAGTTCCTCTGCTACTGTGTTTATATTTGTTTTATTTTCCATCTCCTTACTAACATCTAAATTTTTTCCCCTGTACCTATTGACCTTTTGCCACACTTGCTTCACTGTAACTTGTTTGCCTGAGTTTTTTCCTTTATTCGCATTGTGTTGCTTCACTTCACCACTCTTCTGTTGTTCAGTTTCTTCACATATCTTAACGTTCTCTTCAACTACTGACTTCTTGCAAGTGCTACCCAAATGCCCAAACTCTTTACAAAAAGTACACATTTTAGGCTTCCACAAGTACTCAACTATAACTTCCTGTTCAGACCCATCAAGCAGTTGAACAGTAGATCGTTCAGGCAGTTCATACTTGGGAGTAACTTCAACTAAGCATTTGGCGAAGGTGATTCTTTCAAATTTTTCAGTCGAGGCATCCATGCAAAGAAGTTTACCAATTCTTGCAGCTAACCAGTTTATACCCAAAGGAGACCATGCAAACAAGGGTATGTTTGATAACTTAATCCAAACAGGTACAGATTTGATACTACCACAACTATTGCCAACATTCTCGTCCCATGGTTTTACAATAAACAGCTTATTCCTCATAACAACAGGGTCAGCTTCAGAGATTCTATTCCTATCATCTTCATTAGTGAATTTAAACAGGAACAGGAATCCATCTGACTTAACAGAAATGGATCCACGAAGTTTCCACACTTTCTTAAGGTAATACAACACAGTAGAGTACGGCAAAGGAGTATCAAGGAAAAAACCCACCAGGTATTCTTTCCACATCGAGTTACCTGCCATAACTACTTCATCAGGTGGTACCAGAGCATCACCACTAAATTTCAGTTGAATGTCGCAGGGTTCATATTTCCCAGCATTGATTGGTTTAGCTTTGAAAAGAGAATTCCAAGTCAGTTGGGGTTGTGGAAGTGGAAGCACCGGCGGGGTAGGAAGGTTTAGAGAAGCTGAAGGGGAGGAAGTTGTGGTAGGTGGTGGCAGGGATTGGGCTTGGGCACTGACAAGAGGGATGGTGGTTGGTAAAGGAGTTGACAGGGAATGGACAACGGCAGAAGGTGGTACAAGAATAGGTGAGGAAGGACATTGCGACAGAGGGGATGGTTGACTGGAAGGTTCAGCAGGAAAGGGGGGAGGAAAAGGGAGGGTCCCCATTAACGTAAAGTTCTACTCGTAAAGCTTTTGAATATAAATACTTTACTAATTTATAAATGTTTTTTCTTATTTTATAAAAATAAAATTTTTAAAATAAATTAAAATATAAACTAATTAGGTTCTAAATAAAATCATATAAAATTATTTAATCCATTTTTAAATGCCAATTTAAATGCTTTTGTATTTATTTATTATTAAATAAATACCTTCTAAATTTATATAAATAAAATTCCTTTGTTAAATTAATATAAAACAAATCTTATTTTAAATAAAAAAATTATTCATAAATCCTTTTATATCCAAAATAATTTCAAGATATAAATTCTTTTTAAATTTCAAATTTAAATTCAAATTTCAAATCCAAATTCAATTTAAACTTCAATTAAAAATCAAATCAAATATATCTATATTGATTTAAACATATTAAATTTAGAAATATTACATTATAATTTTAAAGTTAACGTAAATAAATATATATACATATACACAACACTCATTAAATTGAAATTGTTAAGTCTATTTAAAATCAAATTTATAAAATAACAAAATTAAATAATTATTCTATTTAAAAATCAATCTATTTCTAAATTTAAAAACATCACATTAATTTTATTTTGGTTATTTATATTTGAAAATAACAATTTTATCAATTTTAAATAATTTAATTAAGAGATTATCACATTTTAAATTCCTTGAAATACCGGGATATCACATTCCTCCCCCCTTAAAAGAATTTCGTCCTCGAAATTTAAAACAAAGATAATCCAAAAATCCTTTATTTCATTTTAACCATTCAAGCATACCTATCAGCCAAACACTATCAACCAAACAACAATTCACCCAAACAAACAGTTTGCTCAAACAAACAATTCATTCAAATAAACAACACTAACTACCCGGACACAGATCCGAATAAGTCTTCTTAGAACTATCCAGAGTTTCTCAAGACAAACTCTGAAATCCTAACTCCACAACAAAAGATAGATCGTTCACGTATTTCCTCAGATGAGATACGTGAAAAACATTGTGAATTCCAGCCATCCATACTGGCAATTCAATCCTGTAGACTACAACACTAATCTTCTCCTTGATAAGCTCTACCTTCACAGATGCCTCACGCATCAAAACTGGTCCGAGAACAAGACGATCTCCCGACTCTACTCAATAGAATGGAAATCTACAAGGTATTCTAAACAAAGCTTCATAGGGTGCCATTTAAATACTCGCCTGATAACTGAACGAGAATTCCATTCAATGCAGATGATCCTCCCAACATCCACAAAAATCCAAAACACAAGCCCTCTCAAATCCTCAAAAACTTGGTTTAGCCTTTCCGTTGGTCAGGGAATGATAGGCTGTACCTAAACTCAATCTTGAACCCAAAGCTGATCACAAAGCCTTCCAAATCTTGCTGGAGAAGATAGGATCGCGATTGCTAACAATGCTGATTGGAACACCAAACAGTCGGACAAACTCTCAAGAAAAAAAATTCAACCAAAGAAGCTGCAGTACGGATTGCCTTAACCAAAATAAAATGGGCGTTCTTGGTCAACCGGTCTACAACCACCCATATTCCTTCATTGGTCAATGGTAAACCGTCGATGAAATCTAAAGAAATCATTTCCCAGTTCCACTACGGAACTTTCAAAGGTTACAACAAACTTGCGGTCTTCTGCAGATCATCTCCACTTGCCGACAGCTCGCACATCCAAAAACGGAAGCAGCTACCTCCTTCTTCATATGGCCACTAGAAGACTCTCTCCATAACCATATGCAACTCGAAATCCCTGGGCTGGACACTCAACCTGGAGCGATGACTCCCTGCCAAAACTTCTTGCCTCAAGTCCCAGAAATTCGAAACACAAATCCCTCCGATGATCCTCAATGTTCCTTGGCCATCCAAACACAAAACTGGAACAGTGATCATTCTTGACTCACTTCATCCATCTCAGACACACACAAACGTTCGAGCAGACCTCAAACTTATTCTTGCCATCAGAGATAGCTAGAATAGGCACACTAGTCAGCCTTACCTTCAAATCCAAGAAAGCCTCTTCACACTCGGGTCCACTTAAACTTTGCTCCTTTCAAAGTCACTTGGTTGAGTGTGAAGAAATCTTAAAAATATCCTTGATAAACTTCCCGTAGAACCCTGCCAAATCCAGAAAACTTCAGTTGCTTCTACTTCTGAATAGTAGCTATCCAGGTTGGATCTATAGAAATAACATCACCAAAACAAAATGCCTCCTTAAAGTCTCTAACACTAACTTCCAATGTCGCTCGCTCTCTTCTTCAGACTTCGAGTAGACAAGAGAAACATCGATGAACATGAGAACGAATTATACCATAAATCCTAAAAAATCGGTTCATAAAATCCACACAGAATCTCAAAGAAAACTCATTCGTCCTGGCCACAAAGACAACAGCTGAACTCCAATTGGGAAAAACTAGGCTGAACAACAGGCATAGCTTCCGGAACCAAGGATGATCTGAATCTTTATCTCTCGATGAGGACAAACCTTCACTTCCTCGAAAACATCCAGAAAATATCTAGCCACTCATGGACTCTACGCCTTCTAGAGATGCCTTTACTCCATGCAGAAGATGACTCAAAAGAACACCGACATCATTGCAAGTCACTTTTGCGATTCTTCCCAACTCAGCCTCCAAAGATACAATCCTTGCTTCACCATCAAAACAGCCTTATACTATCCAACCAATCCAAACCCAGAATAAAATCACACCCCTTTGAAATCCAATACAAACGGTTCACCATAAAAACTATGGGGGAGATAAGAAAACCTTGAACCTCTACAGATCTTATCTAACTCGGTTACTCCACTTATAGGGTTAGATACAAAGATAGGACGGTCAACCAAACAAAGAGAGAAGTGAAACTCCTCTAGAACTTATGTTGAAAATCCGAACAGATACCCAACAAATAGGTAGCAATATATATATATATATATATATATAAACAAATAAACGCTCTCAAGATAGACACCACTCCAGAGCCTAGGTATTATCTCAACCTATGCTCTGATACCAAGTCTAACGACCCGCCTTTCATTCCACAGAAAGATGCATCATTATTAAGAAAGAAAGAGTTAGAAATAGAATAGATGGAAGAAATAATTCAACAATATCATAATCTCACAGCGGAATGGAACAAAATATAATATATAGCATAACTGTTACATAGTCATTTACATTACAGAGTTACACGGATAAAACAACACAAAATAGGCAGTTATAAAAGTCTGTCTATTATACAACTCAAATGCAACACAGAGATACATCATAGTGGAAACACTATATAACTACAAACGCTGATGCCGCCTGCTCCATCTCTCCTCCATAATCCGTCAAAGCTAACCTGAATCCCTTGGCTACTCGTAAAATTTTGAGTACCCAAGAAAGAAAACAGAATAAACTCCGGGTCAGACATGGGTCTGGTGTGAGTAAACGGGTTAAAGTTGCTTAACTTTGAAAAATCTTTGAAAACAAAAGGTATCACGTAAGACTTCCCATACATAAACATGGGTAAGTTTTTACCTTGGCTAACCAAACATTTGATAGGAAATCTGGTGATATTATAATAGGGTCTAGGGTTTTCAATCAAAATCGTAAGGGCACGTAGGAAGAATGGGTTTCCATTAATGGCAGGGCTATTGGGGTACCGCCCATAATAGTACGTGGCCTAGATCAACATACCGAGGATCACTTCGGACCTCCTGCAACACAAAGCCGGAACCATCCCTTACTGGACAGTACCGAATAAGAAAACCCTAGTGGTTGTAGCTATTCAACCGCCCACAAAGCCGAATAAAAAGGGACTCTGATAGGGGTAAATCTTATCCTACTTGGGTGCTACCCACTTAGACTTGCTGCACCTCCCCTGTTTTAGCCATTCCCGGTTGATGAGGCATGAGGCTACGATTACCTTTATAGAACACCTTTATCATAGAATGCTCATCGCCCGCTTGACGATGTGCTAAACGCATTCAATCCATACAAGTTCTTTCTGGGTTCGAACGAAACCGAAGGCATTATCTGGTTACACTCATTTTGGAATCACCCTCGGAGTTAACGATAATAACGCTTGCACTCTGAAAGCTCCATCTCGAATCTGAAAGTACCATCTCCATTATACTCGTATTGGAATCACCCTCAGAGTTTTATGACAGATAGTTCTTACACTTCGAGTCTTCAACTTGATCGTCACTTGAAATCATGACCTAACGTTCAACTTGGATCGATATGGTTTTCGAATAATGATACCCAATCCTGGTCTCATCGAAATCCAAACGTATTTTAAAGGCCAAGTAGTTTAAAGGTTTAAACAATTTAATTCAATACAATTCAATACTTTGAATTCACACAGCATTAACACAGATAAATATCACACATTTATCACTGATATATCCAATATCATATCAGAGAATATCACAGCATATTATCCAATAGATATCATCCAATTCAGATATTCTACACAAACAATCATCCATAAGCAAGCATTATTAATTCATATCATAATGAATTTAATTAACTTAAATTAAATTAATTACTTAAGAATTAATCATCTAGTCCTGCTTAATCAACCATTAATTAATCACAACCATTTAACTAATTAATCACTCCTTAATTACCTTATGAATCAATTAATTAGTCTCTAATCACAGATTAATTATTCTTTAATTATCAATTAATAAACCTTACTTATTAATTAATCTCCTCCAATTCAAAGTAATCAATCCTTAATTACTTTTATAATCAATTAATTAACCTTTATTTAACAGATTAATTATCCATCAACTATTGATTAATAACCTTAATTATTAATCAATATCTCTTAATACGAATTAATTAATCTATAATTACTTTTATAATTAATTAATTAATCATTAATTAACTAATTAATTGTCTCTTAATTATTAATTAATAAACCTACTTATTAATTAACAAAACTTAATTACAAATTAATTAATCCATAATTATCAGTTAATTAATCCATAATTAGCAGTTAACCCATCCTTAATTAACAGTTAATCAATCCTCAATTACCATTTGATTAATCCTTAATCACCATTTGATTAATCAATTAATTACCACTTAACAACTTCTTAATTAATCTTTAATTACAGATTAACTATCCTTTAATTATTAATTAATAAAAATTAATTATTAATTAATAAAACTTAATTACAAATTAAGCACTTCTTAATTAGTAATTAAGTAACCTTTAATTACTTAATTAACTACTCATTAATCACTTAATTAACCAATATTAATCACTTGATTAATTAAGTCTTAATTACACTTAATTACTTAAATAATTAAGCTTTAATCATTAATCAATAATCTTCAATTATCTAATTAATGATCTTGCACTCTGAATCTTCCCTGTTTTAGCCATTCCCGGTTGATGAGGCTTGAGGCTACGATTACCTTTATAGAACACATCTATCTTAGAATGCTCATCGTCCACCTCACGATGTTCTGAAAACATTCAATCCATACAAGTTCGTTCTGGGTTCGAATGAAACTGAAGGCATTATCTCATTACACTCATTTTGGAATCACCCTCAGAGTTAACGACAATAACCCTTACACTCTGAATCTTCATCTTCACTTGAGATTCACGACCTATCGTTAATTTGGATCGATGTGGTTTTCGGATATCCAAATCTAGAAACCCTATTCCGGTCTCACCAAAATGCAAAGCACCATCTTTTAGGTCCAAGTTGTTTTAAAGTTAAAATAATTCAATTCAAAACATTATCTATGTTCTACAGATAGATAATTCACATATACACGGATAGATAATTCATATCATCATCATTCAACCAAATCATCTCATATCACCTATCACATATATCTCATCAGAGATATCAAACAATCAAGGCATTCAATATCAATCAGCCATCCATAAGCAATGATTTACTAATCACACCATCTATAATTAATTTAAAATGAATTATATTAATTACTTCATCTCTAATTAATTTAAAATAAATCAAATTAATTACTTTCATCGCTATAAATCTTGCTTGTTTAATCATTAATTAAACCAATTAATTAATCATCATCTTAATTAATCACCCTTGATTAATTATCCCTTAATTACATCAAGTAATTAACCCTTGATTAATTACACAAATTAATTATCTACAAACCATCAAAGTAATTAACCTTAATTACTTCATTAACTATAATTAATTACATTAATCCTTAATTAATTACAATTAATTAATTACCATATAATTACTTATTATTGATTAATTAATCTTAATTAATCAATCCTTAATTACATTAATTACATTAATTAATGATCCTTAATTAATTACTTCCATTAATCAATTTTAATTAGTCATAAATAGTAATTACCATCCTATAATTACTTACCTCAATTAATTAACTCTTTAATTAATTATATTAATCCTTTGATTAATTGCACTAGGTAATTAACCCTTAATTACTTCTACTAAGTAATTATCCTTTAATTACTTCCCATAAAGTAATTTCCCTTTAATTAATTACATCCAAGTAATTATACATTAATTACTTCACTAAGTAATTACATTATTTAATCTCATTAAGTATTCATACTTAATCAATCATCAAGATTATCTTAAATTAATCAACCAATTAATTAATCACATTCATTTGATTGATTACAATTGGGTGATTCATCCCTTAATTACCCCTTTAAATAAACAAATAAATTTTTAATTACATATTAATTTATCCAAAATTATTAATTAATAAACCTTAATTATCAATTAATAAAACTTAATAACCAATTTATTAATCCTTAATAAATCAGTTAATCAATCCTTAATAACAATTAATTAACCCTAAATAACAGTAAATTAATCCTTAATTAACTTTAATTATAGATTAATAATTTCTCAATTATTAATTAATAAAGCCTAATTATTAATTAATAAAACTTAATTACAAATTAAGTACTTTTTAATTACAAGTTAATTAATTTCTAATTACTAATTAATCAACCTTAATTACTTAATTAATTAATCTCTAATCATCAATTAATAATATCTAATTATCTAATTAATTATACTTAATTATAAATTAATTAACTTCTAATTAATTAACTTATAACCCTTAATTATTAAATAAATTAATTAAATCAATTAATTACTCTTAATTAATTCTTAGTCATTATTAATTAAATTAATTACTTATACTTAATTTACTTTAATTAACTTAATTAATTTCAACCCATTAAAACCTTAATTATCTTAAGATAAAACATTATCTTAATTAATGACTTAATTATCATTAAAAACATTCCAAACCATTTTATCCTTATGAATAACTTTACTTAATTAAATCACTAATTAAGATTTAAAATAAAATAAACATTTAACTTGATAAATTTAAAGTTAACAAAACATAACTTCCATAACCTTACACATTTATCAAATGATAGTTTAAACTAAATTCAATTTAAGTTTTAAAACTAGTCTTTAAATTTCATTTCTACTTAAGTTTTAAAATAAATTTAATAAAATTTAAATTAAACAAAATTTCAAACTTCTTAATAAAATGTTAAAGAAAACATTTATTTTTATAAAGAATAGAATTTAAAACAAGATTTATTTCAGAATTTAAACCTCACTTTGTTTAATTTTGAAAACTTGTTATATATAAATACCTTTAAACTTTTTGAAAACTATTTTGGGTTTTGCGTTTTGAACTTTGAAACTTTGGTTTTCTTTTAATTCTAAAACCTGATATAAATTTTTCACTTCATATTGAAAACCTGTAATCAAATTAATAACCCGAGTCTTCTTTCGAAATTTTCGAGCTAAAATCAAAACCTCTCGAATACAAACCCGAGAATGAACTCGGGATCATCACCACCCTTATCCAACTACCCAACCATCTGATACACACAATCACGTGTGCACCATTACCATCGACAACTCCGGCACTTCTGACCCTCCTCAACAAGTCGACGATGAACCCTAGAATCAATTCCGACCATTGATTCGTCACTTCCAAACCAATGTCGAAATCGAGCTTCATAGCAGATCCTGGAACCAAATCTATGCCAGAAAAACGCCTCAAACCCTCATCGCCGATCATCTGAACGTCCAAAACTCCGTCCACATCACCACAAACCTTCCATGCAGCCATCACCCAAACCCGATGCAACTCGATGCCTCGTAGGCGCCGCCACAACCACATTTCCAGACTTGACCCATTCTAGGGTTTAAAACCCAAATCGAGCAATATTCGGTACTAGGCGATCAGCCGCCGCCACCTCCATTTTTCCCAACATCCCTGAT
The DNA here is from genome assembly GCA_030765085.1 of Allium cepa. Classification (NCBI taxonomy): domain Eukaryota; kingdom Viridiplantae; phylum Streptophyta; class Magnoliopsida; order Asparagales; family Amaryllidaceae; genus Allium; species Allium cepa. Next base: position 843,429,880 of record CM060928.1, on the reverse strand, counting down.
CATCAGCCTTCCTCCAAACAAAACCCCGGCCACCAAAGATTCTCTGATCACCAGAAAATGCTCGAAGTCCATATTCCAGTCATCACCAAATTTCATGCTCAATACATCATTAAAAATTCTGATTTTCTTTTTAAAATTCATATCTTCCAGAGACAATTCATTTTACATAGTTGAGTCATCCAATTACAACATTTGATTTTAACATGATGTCAGAATGGTTACTGCATTTCTTGATTTTCAGAGGATTTTCAAACATAAGATACCTGAATCTATTTTTAGTACTTAGATTATAATTAAACTAATCTATTTTCTTTGAATCCAAGTCCTATCAGTGATTAAATAAAAAAGATCTTGAGTTTTAATTGTAACTTAGACTCTGAAGTAAGAAAACAGAGAAGATGAATACAATCAGACATGCATACAGGAATACAATCATATATGTATATAGAATTCTACACTTACATATGCACATGCCAGGTATCATCATCATAAAGATTTCAAAAGCAACAACCATTAACTTATTTAAACTTTTTAATAAAAATGTTTACTCACCTTTGAAAAGGCAGAGTGCCTGATAAAACCGGGATTGAAAAAACGAAGCTTAGATTTCTTTTGAAACAGAATGCTTTAGGTGCCTTTTTGATTTAAACACTAGAACAACTTTTTGATGTTTAAGGCTTGATTTCAGGTTGCTTTCTTTTCTGGAAACTTTGAATGCTTAGATCTTTGAAATGGCTTTGTTGAATGAGATGATTCAAGACTTGATTCCAGGTTGAAATCTGAAGATGTTACAGGCTTGAAAATGCTTTCCAGGTTGCATTTTGAAATTGAACTTCGCTTGAAAATTTTATTACAAGCTTGGGTATTTTAATTTGGAAATGAATGACAGGGTTTTTAATCTCAGATTTGAAGATTTTTTGCATGGTTTTGGTTGAGAAGATTTGAAACAGAGGTGAGTTTTTGGTTTACAGGGTTGATCTGAGATTTGCTTTGCAGGTGAATTTCTTTAGTTTGTGAAAAAAAAGATAGAAAAAGGAAATGAAGGGGAAAGATAGAAGTTTATAGAAGTTAATTTAGATTTTATTAAAAATAAAAGAAAATTAAAATGAATGCGACATTTCTCCTTAACCTTAATTAATATGCTAACACACGTTACTTACATCACTTGATTTAATTACACTTGTATTTATTCATGTTTCCATTATTTTAAAATGATTTTTAAAAGCTTTTATAATAATTTCTTAATTAATTAGTATATTTCTAAATTAATAAATCCTTTTCAAAATTTATAAAAATAAAACTTTTAAAAGAAAATAAAATAAAAACCAATCATATTTTAAATAAAATCATATATAATATATTTAATTCATTTTTAAATGCCCATATTAAACTTTTGTATTTATTTGCTATTAAATAAATACTTTTCCAAATTTATATAAATAAATTTATTTTAAAGAAATATTATAAAACAAATCTTATTTTTAATGAAAACCATATTCATATACTTTATATTGCAAAATATTTTCAAGATATATATATATATATATATATATATATATATATATATATATATATATATCCTTTAAATTAAGTTTTAAATCCAAATTCAAATTCAATTTAAAATCCAATTTAAAATCAATTCAAATAAATATAGATATCAATTTTAAACAAACATATTATTAAATTTGTAAATAATTATTCTATTTAAAAATAACTTAAATACACACACACACAAATATATATATATATATATATATATATATTTAAACACACTTATTAAATTTGAAAATAATAAGTCTATTTAAAATCTATTTATAAAATAACACAATTTAAATTTGTAAATTATTATTCCATTTAAAAATTTATTTATAACTATATTTAAAAACATCACAGTATATTTATTATTGTTTGAAATTAACAAAGTTTACCAATTTTAAATAATTAATTAAGAGATTATCACATTTTAAATTCCTTGAAATTCCATGATATCACAGTCCTCCACCTTTAAAATAATTTCGTCCTCGAAATTTAAAACAAAAGATAATCCAAAATTTTATTTTATTTCAAACAATTCAAGCATACATATCAAGCATACACAAACAACCAAACAAATAATTTCATCCAAACAAACAATTCAATCCAACAAACAACATTAGCTATCCGGAAACACATCCGAATAAGCTTCCAAAAATTATTTCGAGTTTCCCAGATACAGATACTGGAATACTCGCTCTACTGAATCCAAACTAGCTACACTACTAAGCTACTGAGCTCTTACTCATCTAGATCTACGATCTACATAAGATCTCTGACCACAGTCAAGACCGACTCAACAACCAAATCCTCCTGAACTGCTGGTTCCACAACCAGTGATGGATCATACACGTACTCCCTCGGAGATATACGAAATACCTTGAATCCCAGTCTTCCAAACTGGCAATTCAACCCTTATAAACCAAACACTTATTCTTTACAAAAACTCAAAAAATCCAATATACCTCGGAGCTAACTCACCCGATCTTACCCAATCTTATTGCACCCTTGACCGGAGAAAATTTCAACAAAAACAAAGTCTCCAACTTTAGATTCCAAATTCCTTCGTCTCTTAACCACAAAACTCTTCTGACGATCCTGGGCTGCCTACGTCCTTTCTGATCAGCTCAACCTCGTTGATGCTTCCCGAAACAAACTAGACCAAAAACAATCCAACAAAAAGATCCATAAAGATAAAACTTAGAAGTTCTATGCAATCTTAAGTTGCTCTACCAAATCCTTGCTCTAGAAGACATCCTTCTACGTAGCTGAACTACCGGTAGCTCCATGAACCAAGTCGAAGCGGAACTCAATCTCCAATGCAGACAAAACTTGACTTCCTCGAAGATAACTGGAAAATCTCTGACAGCTTCTAACTTCTACATCCTCAAGAGATGCCACAATCCCAAGCAAAAATTATCCCAGATAATCAATCTAACTATCGCAAGTCACTTTGCGATCCTATTCAGATTAGCATCCAGAAATACTATTCTTTCTTCATCAATCATAATAGCTTATCCTTGACCAACCAATCGAAGAAACGGGTCCACTCTGCTGCTTTCTGAATTCCACCTCTAGGAAACTGCTAAGCCAAAAGATCTTCCTGCAGGAACACAGAACACTCCAAGCTGCAATGCTGCCATAGATGCCAAAGACTCCTTATCCAAAACTTCTTTGATCCTCAAAATCAGATTAACCAATCCCACACAGAGCCTTGAGATGGGCAGACATCTCCTCAAGGAACTAGGGCCCCAAACCAAAAACAAACTCAGTCTTATCACTGATGCAACACACTTCCTTATACTTGCTTCAAAAGAAACATCTTTGGGAACATCCATAGTCACTGCGTCTCACCATGCAGTTGCTCCTTCTTGAAGCTGCTAAGATGCCGTCACTCACTTCTGCTCAACCGACAGATCCAAACTCTAGAAAATCCACCCATACGAGCGCGATTATCTTACACTTCAATGATGGACTCCGAACCTTAACAGGTTTCCTTCAGAGATTGGTGAAATTCTTATACCATACTACAAAGCTCACTCGAGATAGTATTGGGTCTACAGTCTCGATAGATACACTTCCAAACTCAACATTCGGACTTCTTCCATTGGTAGTTGTGCTACACACACCACTACCCTTCCTACCTCTAGAACTCATATTGGAAACCCGAACATGTAACCCAACAAATAGGTAGAAATATATATATATATATATATATATATATATATATATATAATTATATAAAAATTACAAATACGCTCTCTCAAGAAAGACACCACTCCAGAGCCTAGGTATTCACTCAACCTACGCTCTTATACCAAAATAAACAAATTAGTAGTTATGGAAGTAGTTTTGGTTTAATTACTTTCTATAATTAATATGAAGGATAATCTATAATGACCTGTCCTTCATCCCACATAAAGACGCATCATTATTTAGAAAGAAAGGGATAGAAAAGAGAAAAGATAGAGAAGAAAGAAAGAAACAACATCAGAATCTCTACAGCGGAACGAATAAATTATATCAATCACATAAGTATTACATAGTACAACATCTTGTAGAGTTACACAGCTTACACATCACATACTAGACAATTATAAACACCTGTCTAGTTACTAAAACACAAGATACAACTCAAACAAATGACTCAGAGATCACATAGCGGAACCAATTATATCTACAAACGCTGAAGCCTCCTGCTCCATAGCTCCTCCAGAATTCGTCAAAGCTAACCTGAATCCCTTGGCTACTCGTAAAATTTGAGTACCCAAGAGTTTAAGAAAATAGAAGATAAACTCCGGGTCAGACACGGGTCTGGTGTGAGTAACAGGTTGAAGTTGCTTAACTTTTGAAAAATCTTTGAAAAGAAAAGGTATCACGTAAGACTCCCCACACATAAACATGGGTAAGTTTTTACCTTACGCTAACCAAAACATTTGATAGGAAATCCAGTGATATTATAATAGGGTCTAGGGTTTTCAAGTAAAATAAAGAAATAGCTGGAATGCTTACATCTCACGTTCCAACATAGTTGGGCACAACTAAAACGTACGACACTTATTGGAGTTTAGATTCCATACAATGACATGGCTACTGGGGTACCGCCCGTCACAGTACAGGGCCTAGATCAACGTACTGAGGATTACTCCCAATTTCCTGCAATACAAGGCCGGAACCATCCCTTGTTGGATAGTACCGAACAAGACAACCCCACAGTTGGTGCGCAATTCCAACTGCCCAAATAGTCGAATAAAAAGGGACCTCTAGACAGGGGGAAATCTTGTCCTACATGAGCATGAACCACTTAGCCTTGCTGCACCTTCCCTGTTTTAGCCATTCCCAGTTGATGAGGCTTGAGGCTACGATTACCTTTATAGAACACATCTATCTTAGAATGCTCATTGTCCACCTGACGATGTTCTAAAAGCATTCAATCTATACAAGTTCATTCCGGGTTCGAACGAAACCGAAGGCATTATTTCGTTACACTCATTTTGGAATCACCCTTAGAGTTAACGACAATAACCCCTGCACTCTGAACTTCATCTTCGCTTGAGATTCACGACCTATCGTTAATTTGGATCGATGTGGTTTTTAGATATCCAAATTTGAAAACCCGATCCCGGTCTCATCAAAATCCAAAACGTCATCTTTTAGGTCCAAGTTGTTTTAAAGTTTAAAACAATTCAATTCCATCCATTATCTATATTCACACAGATAGATAATTCACAATATCACAATAGATAGATAATTCACATTATCATCACAAATAGATAATCCACATTATCATCATAATTTAACCAAAGCATCCATATCACAGATCAGTACATATCCCATATCATAGATATCAAATAATGCAAAGCATTCAATTTCATTCAGTCATCCATAAACAATGATCTATACCATCTCTAATTAATTCAAAGTGAATTAAATTAATAACTTCATCTCTAATTAAGTTAAATTAAATTAAATTAATTACTTCATTCTATAAATCATGCTTACTTAACAATTAATTACGAATTAATTAATTAATCACCATCTAATTTCAAATCTTAATTAATCATCCTTGATTAGTTACCCTCTAATTACATAAAGTAATTAGCCTTTAATTAATTACATGAATTAATTATCCTAAACCATTTATAGTAATTAACCTTTAATTACTATCATTAATTAATTAATTATAATTAATTACATTAATCCTTAATTAATTACATTAATTAATTACTTATTATTGATTAATTAATCTTAATCAATCAACCCTTAATTACATCATTAATTATATTAATTAATGATCCTTAATTACTTCCTTAATTAATTATTAATCGTATTTAATAATTAATCTTTAATTAATTATTCATTAATTGGCCTTGATTAATCACATTAGTAATTAATTCCCCTTAATTAATTACATCGCTTAATTATCTTCAAATAACTCTATTAATCAATTCTTAAATTAATTACATTAAGTAATTAATTATTAATTACTTTCTCTAAGTAATTATCCTTCATATTAATTACACAAAGTAATTAATCCTAAATTATCTCCATTCTTCAATTAATTACATCCAGTAATTATGCACTAATTACATCACTAAGTAATTATACCTTATAAATTACACTAAGTAATTATACTTAACCCATCATCCAATGATTATTTTAAATTAATTAAAATAATTAAATAACTTAAACTAATCACAATAATTTAATTAATTGCACTGAGTAATTAATTCTTCTTAATTACTTTCATCAAATAATTATACTTAAACAATTCCATAAATGATTATCTTTAATTAATTAATCTAATTAATCATTAAAAATTAATCACATTGGTTAGTAATCTAATAATCCCTAGTTAATAATCTTCATTAACTATTATTAATTCTTTAATTACTTCTCTAAAGTAATTAAACTTACATTAAACATTATTAATTACAAGTTAATTAATCTTTAATAACCAATTAATTAATATCCAATTATTTAATTAATTAAGTGCTTAACTGTAACTTAATTAATCTTTAATTACCTGATTAATTAATTTCTATTCATTAATTAAAAATATAATCTTACCTAATTAATGATCCTTAATTACAAATTAATTAATCCTTAATTAATTTACTTAAACCTTAATTAATTAATTTAAACCCTTAATTACTTAATTAGTTAATCCAAATCATTAAATAAATAAATAAATAAATTATTCGTTAATTAGCTTAATAATTTAATGAATCACAAATCATTAAAGCTTAATTTACTTTAAGATAAAACATTTCTTATTTATGACTAAATTTTCATTAACAAAAGCATTTGGAAACATTTAACTTTTAAATTTACTTTTAAATTCCATTTCAAATTAAGATTTAAAATGAATACAAATTTATCTTTAACAAAATTCAAAAATAATTTAAAATTCTTTAAATCTAAGATTAAAAAACACTTAACTTATAAAGAAATTTATAAGAGTTTTACCAAATTCATTTTAAAATATACTTTAACATTTAAAGTTGTTTAAAACATTTTAAATTTTATAAAACTTATTTATTTCAAAACTAGGATTCAAAATTAAATTTGAATCCCTACTTTAAACTGGATTTAAAAATTTATTAAAATCCTGTTTTCTAATTTTTAAATTCATTTTAAAATTTTAAAATCAAGCAGGCTTAAAAACCTGGCACAATCTAACTAACCCGAGCCAAACCTTCGAATCCCCGAGTCCAACACCAAATGACTTCGAGTATTTCACGCAACTGACTCGAGTAAACTCGAGTACCCTATCTCCTGCCTCAACCCAAACTCCACCAGGTACACAGGAATGCACCGTGCATATGCACGGTGGCTCTGATTAACTCCGGCCATCCACGATGGCTTCCCCACATCGGCAACCATCCTCGCATCCTACTTCGACCATCAGATCACCAGTGGCAGCTCGAAATTGAATTCGAGCAGTCAGACCCCAAAACTGGAACCAAAGATAAAACCTTGAATCTCCTCATACACGTCTCTCCGATCACCGGCGTGTCAGCACCTCCGGCCAAGCCTTCGTCAACGTCCAAGCAATCGATCCCTAGAGTTCTGTTGAACTCGATCATCCAGAGACGTTGTGCCGATCAAATTACCCGAGCAAATCCAAACTAGTGTAACAAACAAAAATGATCAACCACAGCCGCTACAGCGTCTTGCTCCTCCATCTGACATTTTTCCCACCATTTCTGATCATTCCTCCATCTCCAGGAAAGACCACAAGCATACCGATCAAATTGATCACCAGAATCAACCAAAAATGCAAAATCCAAGCAAACTTGAACTGCTTCCTCAATCTAACACTAAAAATCGAGATCTTACTTCTAAAAGTCATAATTTTGTATAATGTTTTAGATCATATGCCTGAATCCATAAACTAAGAAGTTTGAATTTTCATTTATATTAAACTTGCTCTGTTGTTTTGATTTCCAAAGACATTTCGATATCTCTTTAACTTAATTATAATTTTAAACTATAATTTGTGATGAAACTAACAAGTTTTATTTGAAACTTAAGTCATAACAATGACTAGATCGAGAGGTATTGAATTTTAATCAAAACTTGAACCTGGGAACTATAAACAAAGAGGTCTCATACGAAAACACACATGCATACCATACATCCATATATACATAGCAGATTGCTTTCATATATATACACAATACATACTTATTCAGAGATTAACATGCAACAGATTCCTACTTAAGCTTTTTTTTTAAAAGAGTGTCACTCACTTGTCACAAATGAACAGAGGCTTCATTTCTACTTTAAAAAGCTTTTGAACTTTAAAACTTTGAGTGCCTTTGCTTCTTTGTTTTAAAAACTACATGCTTGCTTTGGACTTGCTTTAGTTTTTTGACAAAGATGTAGGCATTTGTTGTTGCTTTCAAAACAGAATTGAAAAAAATGCAGGCTTGATCCCAGATTGAAGAAAAAGAATGAACTACAGGTTGATGATTTTGATTTGCAAACTTGTTTACAGGTTTTGGCTTAGAGCTTGCTTTTGATTTACAAATTGATGATTTTATTTCTGATTTGAGAGGATATTGATTTCAATTTTGTTTAAAGAGAAAGGGTTTTGAGTTTTCTTCTTAGCTTTAGAAACAAGTGGAAAGAAAAAAAAATGATGAAGAGAAAGCATGTTTTTATATAGGCTGAAAATGTGATTTATTTAAAAAAATCAAAATAATATGACACTTGTTAAAATCTAACTAACATTTGTCATTTTATTAGTTTATTTACTAACGCTTGTCACCAATACCACATAATGTATTAACATTTGTTATTTAAGAGATTTTGTTTAGTTTAAATGTAAATAAGAAGCTTTATATTTAATTTATTAATTTATAAATACTTATATATGTATATAAATTACTTTAAAGAAGATAAAACTAATTTTATATATAAATAAAAGCTTATACTCATAATTTTAAATCTAAAACATCTTAAGGTATCTATCTTTTGAAATTCAATTTTAAATTCAAATTCAAATTAAAATTGAAAATCCAAATTAAAGTCTATTCATAAATATACATATATAACAATACATTAACTTGAAAATAACAATTCCAATTTCTTAAGATTCTATTTATATTTATATATAAAACAACAATATATTATTATTATTTAAAATAACAATTTACCAATTTTAAATAATTTATAAAAGAGATTATAAATTATTTCTATTACTTAAGTGAATTAATGTTTCATATATTAATGTATTTAAACTCTTATATAAAATTTCAAGCAATTTTTAAAAAGAAAATAAAACAAAGCTTTTATGTTAATCTTATTTAAATTTAGACTTAAGCTTAAAAATATTTAAACAATAAATATTTATCTTAAGTATTTTAAAATTATATAATTATTTATTTAAATAATCTTTGAAAAGTTTTATATTAAATTAAATCAAATTTCCAAATTACTAAAAATATATTAGCATTTGAAAAGATAATTTCATTTGTTAAATTCAAACCAAAGCTTATCTATTTACAATATATACAAATATATATTTTATAAATAGAAAACATTTTATTAGCTCTAAAAAGATAAAATTCACCAATTAAATATTTATAAAAAGGAGATTATTAATTTAATTCAAATTTTATTAACCAAGATTATCAAATCAATTTAAATTTTAATGCAGATTATTAAATTGATATTGCCCAAAATTCCGAGTCATCACATTAACCAACTGTCACGACCCGTCTTTCATCTACCAGAAAGACGCATCATGGTTAAGAAAGAAAGGGATCAACTCAAACGAACGACTCAGAGATCAACACAGCGGAACCACTTATATGTCTACAAATGCTGAAGCCTCCTGCTCCATTGCTCCTCCAGAATTCGTCAAAGCTAACCTGAATCTCTTGGCTACTCGTAAAAATTTGAGTACCCAAGAGTTTAATAAAACAGAAAATAAACTCTGGGTCAGACATGGGTCTAGTGTGAGTAAACGGGTTAGAGTTGCTTAACTTTGGAAAACCTTTGAAAACAAAAGGTATCATGTAAGACTTCCCACACATAAACATGGGTAAGTTTTTACCTTACGCTAACCAAATCATTTGATCGGAAATCTAGTGATATTATAATAGGGTCTAGGGTTTTCAAGTAAAATACAGAAATAGCTGGAATACTTACATCTCACGTTCCAACATAGATAGGCACAACTAAAACGTACGGCGATTATTGGAGATTGGATTCCATACAATGGGAGGGCTACTAGGGTATCGCCCATCACAGTTGGGGCATAGATCACCGTACAGAGGATTACTCTCAATCCCCTGCAACACAAGGCCGGAACCATCCCTTACTGGATAGTCCCGAACAAGACAACCTCGGTAGATGTCGCGACCAACTGCCCCACATAGCTGAATAAAAGGGACTTCTAGACAGGGGAAAATCTCGTCCTACTTGGGTGCTACCCACTTAGCCTTGCTGCACCTCACCTGTTTTGGCCATTCCCGGTTGATGAGGCTTGAGGCTACAATTACCTTTATAGAACACATCTATCTTAGAATGCTCATCGTCCACCTGACGATCTTCTAAAATCATTCAATCCATACAAGTTCATTCCGGGTTCGAACGAAATCGAAGGCATTATCTCATTACACTCATTTTGGAATCACCCTCAGAGTTAACGACGATAACCCTTGCACTCTGAATCTTCATCTTCCCTTGAGATTCACGACCTAATGTTAATTTGGATCGATGTGGTTTTCGAATATCCAAATCTGGAAACTCGATCCCGGTCTCACCGAAATCCAAAACGCCATCTATTAGGTCCAAGTTGTTTTAAAGTTAAAACAATTTGATTCATTATCTATATTCACATAGATAGATAATTCACATCATCACAAATAGATAATCTACATTATCATCACCATTCAACCAAAGCATCCATATCACAGATAAACATATATCCCATATCAGAAATATCAAACCATTTAAGGCAATCAATATCATCCAACCATCCATAAGCAAAGATCTATTAATTACTCCATCTATAATTAATTTAAAATGAATTAAATTGATTACTTCATCTCTAATTAATTTAAAATAAATTAAATTAATTACTTCCATTACTATAAATCTTTCTTACTTAACTATTAATTGATTACAAATCAATTAATCATCCTATAAGTATTCATCTTAATTAATCACCCTTGATTATTCATTCTCTAATAAGTAATTAGCCTTTAATTAATTACACAAATTAATCATCCTTAACCATTTACAGTAATTAAACTTTAATTACTTCATTAATTAATTAATTATAATTAATTACATTTATCCTTAATTAATTACATTTAATTGATTACTTTATATTCACTAATTATCGATTAATTACCCTTTAATTAATCAATCCTTAATTACATCATTAATTACATTAATTAATGATCCCTTGATTACTTCTTAATTAATTATTAAGCATATTTAATAATTTATCTTTAATTAATCTTTATTTATTAATCAACCTCGGTTAATCACAATCAGTAATTAATTATCCTTAATTAATTACATCCCTTAATTAACTTCAAATAATTTTATTATTCAATTTTTAAATTAATTACACTAAGTAATTAATTCTTAATTACTTTTACTAAGTAATTATCCTTCTTTATTAATTACGCTAAGTAATTAAACTCAAATTACTTTCATTCTTCAATTAATTACATCTTGTAATTATTCATTAATTACTTCACTAAGTAATTATACGTAATAAATCACACTAAGTAATTATACTTAACCCATTATCCAATGATTATTTTAAATTAATTAACTTAAACTAATCACATTAACTTAATTAATTACACTAAGTAATTAATCATTTTAATTACTTACATTAAGTAATTATACTTAAACAATTCCATAAATTATTATCCTTAATTAATCTAATTAATTATTAAAATTAATCACATTAATTAATTATATAATAAACTCAAGTTAATGATCTTCATTAACTATTAATAATTCTTTAATTACTTCCTTAAGTAATTATGCTTTAATTAATCATTATTAATTATAAACTAATTAATTTTTAATATCCAATTAATTCATCTTTTATTACTTAATTAATTAAGTACATAACTGTAACTTAATTAATCTTTGATTACTTGATCAATTAATTTTTAATCATTAATTAATAATCTTTAATTATTCAACTAATGATCTTTAATTACAAATTAATTAACCCTAATTAATCAACTTATTAATTTAATTTATCCTAAATCATTAAACCTTAATTAATCCTTAAGATAAAGTATTAACCTTAATAATTACTTAATTATCATTACAAAAGCCTTTGAAACTTCTTACTTTTAAATTTACCCTTAAATTCATTCCAAATTTAAGATTTAAAATAATTTCTAATTTAACTTCAACAAAATTTAAAACAATTCGAAAACCTTTTTAAATCAAAAGTTAAAGAAAACTTATCTTATAAAACCAAATTCATTTAAATTCACACCTTGTTTTAAAAAAAACTTTTTAAAACTTATTAACATTTATTTTGAAATCTGATAATACTTGAAAACTTCCTTTGTTTGCTTTGAAACTTATGCTTTTATAAAACTATGTCATATTTTACTTTATTTTAAACTTGATCTTCCAATTTAAAACATGATTGTTGCTTCATAAACTTGTTCTTTTCTTTGTTTTGAAATCTGAAATCTGGTTTTTATTTAAATTTAAAAATTTGTACCAATTAATCATAAAAGCACTCAAAGTAGAAACAAAGGAAACTCCCCGAGCAAACTCCGATCACCTACTCGTGCAACCCTGAGTCCTCTAGTGTTTGCTTCAGCTTCGAATCACCCACGAACATTCACGAGCACGATCCCAAGCCATCCCACTTTCCTAAAGCCAGACCAAAACTGACATTCGAAGGCACTCGTGCACGTACATGATGGTCTGGACGTCGCTACCACCATGCCGACGACGCCTCCAAGTCGTCGATCTCCTCGACATCACGTACAAACCCCCAGATCGATGCAATCGTCAGCCAAATGAAAACGAGCAATCTGACTTTGAAAGGACCCAATACTATACTAACAAAATTGGATCGCCACGACGATCACGGCAGCTGGAAACTCCGGCCTTCCTCCTAGAGCATCATTACATCTCCTCACCTCGATCCCTTGCCATGCGATTGAACTCGACGCAATGATTAAGACGAAATCACCTCACCATTATACTCAACAGGACAACCTTCCAAAACCCTAGTTCATCTCTGACTGATCAATATGATCATCATAAAAATCTCCTTCTATTTTTCCCATGATCTTCATCCCCTAGGCCAACTTCGACAACAACCCCTACCTCTGAATCACCTTCCATCGCCATTGACAAAACACCCAAAATCGTCCAACTCGAAAATTACCCATGCACATAGACTTACAAATTCAGATTTATATACCAAAATTCATTATTTTGTTCAACATCTCAGTTTATATAATCAAAGTTTGAAATTAGCCTAATTGATTTTGAACACATATGAAGATCATCACTGTTATTTTTTTAGATAACTGCTAAATATAAATTCTCGGTACTATTTTTAAAAAGCTACACAATTTCAATCATTTTTAATTCATAAATCAAGATATAATACTGATTGAGTGATGAGATATTGAATTTTTTTAGTGTTTCACTAACCTGTATACAGTGCATAAATATTCAGACAATTCACAAACATATCACACAATTATACATACAAGCATGCTTGCAAATATTATGCATTACATTCAATCTCAAGCATCAAGATTTAATTACCGGACTGTTTTTTTAAAAAATTACTCAAAGTAAAAAGATAACAGAGCCTGAAACAGAAACAGCTTGAAACTATGAACACTTGAATTGCTGGAAAAAGAAATGTGCTTCTTTGATTTGAAAATTTGCATGCTGAAGAATGTTTTAGTTACTAAAATTGGTAAAAGAACTTGAAAACTTGACTGCAGGCAAGATGATTTTGATTTGCAAAATTGATTCTAGGTTTGCTTACTTTAATATTCTCAGGTTGAAGATGATTTTTCTGTAGGCTTTGATTTTGAAAATGATTTGCAGGTTATGATTTTCTGGTTTATGGAAGTGGATTACGGTTTTGTTTCTTTGAGAGATTTGTTTTGAGTTTTCTTCTTAGCTTTAGAAATTGAAAAGAATAGGAAAAAGAATGAAGAAAATGAAGTATGTGTTTATATAAGTATAAAATATGATTTATCAAAAATAAAAATTAAAATCAAAAATTAAAATGACACATGTACAATCTATTAACATTTGTCATGAGCATTTGCTTATAAATTAACACTTGTTATATTAGGCTTAATATATTTACACTTGTCTTATAAGTAATTTTACTTATTTTTATTTATTTTAAAAGTAAATAAAAGCTTTTTCATAATTTATTAAATGCTTATCTATATATAAATAACTTTAAAGAAAATAAAATCAATTATATTTATAAATAAAAGCTTATCCATAAATTTTAAATCCAAATATTTTAAATATTTTTCCTTTGAATTTTAAAATTAAATCCATATTCAAATTCAAATCAAATTCATAAATCCAATTTAAAATCAACAACATATTAAATTTGAAAATAACAATTCAATTTTCTTTAAAATATATTTATGAAAATAATACATTATTATTGTTTGAAATAAAAAATTGATAATTTAAAACAATTTATAAAAGAAATTATCTCTTTATTTATAATTTATTATACTACTAAATGAATTAATGGTCATATGTAAATTGTATTTTAAACTTATATATATTTCCAAATCATATTTATCAAGTAATATTTAAAAGAAAATAAAACAAACCTTTTTGTTAATTTTATTTAAATTTAAACTTAAGCTAAAAATATATTTTAAACAATTAAACATTTATGTTAAGTATTTTAAAACTATACAATTAATTATTTAAATAACCTTTGAAAAGTTTTATATTATATTTAATCATAATTTCCAAATTACCAAAATATATTGGAATATAAATACATGATTTTATTTATTTATTAAATACAACCAAAGCTTTCATATTTACAATATATACAAATATATATATTATAAATAGAAGATATTTTATTAATTTTTTTAAAAGATAAAATTTATCAATTAGATATTTATTTGCTTTTAAAAGAATAAATTTGCCAAATTAAATTAAAATTATAAAAGACAATTATCAAATCAATTTAATTTTTAATATAGATTATTAAATTAATATTGCCCAAAATTCCGGGTCATCACATTTCTCACCCCTTAAAAGAATTTCGTCCTCGAAATTTAAAAGCAAAGGTAATTTAATAATCCATTAAAGATTTTTAATCTTAAACCACAAACATATATTATCAACCATATGCCACAACCATAGCAACAAATTCACTTAATCAAACAAATCTAACTATCCACACAAAATTCTGGATAGAACTTCCTAGAGTTTCCAAGGTATAAACACTGGAATACTCGCTCTACTGAATCCAAACTAGCTATAACACTAAGCTATAGAGCTCCTACTCTTCTAGATCTTCCAAACTGAACAGGATATCAGACCACAGTCAAGTCCTGCTCAACACCAAATCTTCCTGAACTGCTGGTTTCCACAACTAGAGATGTATCAGACACGTACTCCCTTAGAGATACGTGAAACACATGGAATTCCAGTCTTCCAAACTGGCAATTCAACCCTAAAAACCAAAGCACTTAACCTTACCAGAACTCAGAAAAGATCCAATATACTTCGGAGCTAGCTTCCGAGTCTTACCAAATTTATAGCTCCTTTGACTAAAGAAAACTTATCCAAAATCAAATCTCTGACTTCGAAATCCAATTTCCTCTGTCTCTTATCCACAAAAACTTTTTTGACGATCCTAGGCTGTCTACCTTCATCCAGATCAGCTCAACCTTCACTGATGCCTCTAGAAACAAACTGGACCAAAAACAACCCAACCAAATGATCCTCTCCAGATCAACCAAAGTCAAGAACTCAAACTCTACTCCGCAAACATCAGAAGACTACAAACTCACTTCTCCTATCCGAAAAAGACAAATAGGAGCACTCGCCATCAGATCCTGAAAACTCCCTGTAGAAACCCATTAATCCAAAACACTGCAAACTTCCAAGGAGACTAGGGTTGCTTCCATTCTAAACAGCTGCTACCTCGCTTCCGCTGCACAACACTAATCTAAAGTAGATGAAAATCCTGATGACGAACAAGAGTACAAACTTGATCGACACTTCACGGAAGATACGGTTCATCATATCTGAAGTAGATGAGTATGATCTGATGTTTTGTTCAGATTGGTGGATCCAGATGAGTTAACGGGGATAATACTTTCAGGTTCGAGATGGAGATTCAGAATGTAAGGGCTATGGTCGTTAACTCTGAGGATGATTCCAAAATGAGTGTAACAAGATAGTGCCTTCAGTTTCGTTCGAACCCAGAATGAACTTGTATGGATTGAATGCTTTTAGAACATCGTCAGGTGGACGATGAGCATTCTAAGATAGATGTGTCCTGTAAACGTAATCGTAGCATCAAGCCTCATCAACTGGAAATGGCTAAAACAGGGGAGGTGCAGCAAGGTTAAGTGGGTAGCACCCAAGTAGGACGAGATTTACCCCTGTCTAGAGGTCCTTTTTTATTTCGGCTTAGTGTGTGGTTGGTCGCGCCAAACATGGGGTGGTGTTGTTTGGGACTATCCAGTAAGGGATGGTTCCGGTCTTGTGTTGCAGGGGATTGGGATAATCCTTGGTACGGTGATCTAGTCCCCGTACTGTGACGGGCGGTATCCTAGTAGCCCTGCCATTGATAGAAACCCATTCTTCCTACCTACCTTTACGATTTTGATTGTATAACCCACTTTGTGGCTAGTAGCTGGAATTTAATGAATGTAACAATTTCGGCTATTTTCTATTTACTTGAAAACCCTAGAAACTATTATAATATCACTGGATTTCATATCAAATGTTTTGGTTAGCGTAAGGTAAAAACTTTTCCATGTTTATGTGTGGGAAGTCTTACGTGGTACTTTCCTTTTCAAAGGATATTTAAAGTTAAGCAACTTTAACCCGTTTACTCACACCAGACCCATGTCTGACCCAAGTGTTTATTTTCTGTTTTATTAAACTCTTGGGTACTTATATTATGTATGATTAGTCAATGGATTCATGTTAGCTTTGACGATTTTGGAGGAGATTTGGAGCAAGAGGCTTCAGCGTGTAGATATATAGAGTTTTCGCTTTGATGATGTATTATATTGATCTACTTGAGTTGTATGAAAGACAGAAATTTATAACTGTCTAATTTGTGAAGTATAAGCTGTGTACTCTAATGTATATGATACTATGTAATATCTTATGTGATATATTCTATTTCATTCGTTCCGCTGTGAGTATCTGATGTTGTTGAGTTTCTTCTTTTCTATATTTTCTTCTTCTATCCCTTTCTTTCTTAAATCATGATGCATCTTTCTGGTAGATGGAAGACGGGTCATGACAGTTGGTATATTCTACGAGTGTTTAGTGATCCTTCGAACTAACCAGTGCCCTTGCATAATTTGTAGACCGGATGACCCAAGTATCTTGTGAGATATTAAATGAGTTTGTCCTCATAATTATTGTTGATATTCTGATTTGGTAAGCCAAATGCTAAATAGATATTCAGTTTGACCTGGAAAACTGTTTTCTCTATCTTTGTGTATCCATCCTTTGTTGTCTCCCTGGCAAATTTTGGGGACGAAATTTCTTAAGGGGGGAAATTTGTAACATTCCCCTTTTTAAATCAAATTCAAATTGGAAATTAATTTAATTTTTGAAATTTAATTGTGAATTAATTTTGTATTTTCCAAATTAAATGGACATTTGTCTGTTATTAATATAAATGTATGTAAATATGATTTTAAAATAGCATTTGTAATTGGAAATTCAAAAATAAATATTCTGAATAATATATTGATTATAAACTTAATTATGGATTGATTTGAAAATGTGGCAATAAAAAAATAATATATGTTTAAAATATAGATTTGGAAAATAAATAAATGATGATTGGAATAAAATTTATATTTATAAAAAGGATATTTGTTTACTCATTTATAGATACAGATTAATAGTATATTAATTTCCGAATTTGAAATTTAAAAATGAAAGTTTGTTTTCCAATTTTAAATATATATATGTGTGTGTGTGTATGTGTGTGAATATATATTTATATTTAAAACTTATGATTTGAAAGTTAAATCCTTGTGTATAAAATATATGTGGTTTCTTATTAATGTATAAATTGATTTCAAAATTTATTTGTACACTTATCTCATAAAATTTAGTTAATAAAAAGATAAAAACATAATACTTAAGATTTATATAAACTTGTAAAAACATTAGATAAAAAGGTTTAGAACAAAATTTTAAAATTTATTTAAAGCGAAGATATAAATATAAATTTCATTGCAAATGACATTTGTAGGTTAATAATTAAGGATTAAAACATGTTTAAGCTTTGTGACTCATGAGATTAACAAGTGTAAGCATTTTATTATGAAAATTCAACAAATGTTAACAATAATTACAAGTGGCACACAAGTTTCTCCTTTGAAAATTTAATTTCAATAATATGTTTAAAAAAAAATGATGAAATGAGAAAACCTGGTTATAATTTCAGTTCTAAAGAAAAACTCTTCTTATCTTCACTTCACAAACCTGGAAACTAATTATCAAGGAAAACTGAAAACAATAAAAACCACTTAGATCTAAAAACAAACTATAATTTTAAAGGTCTGATAGAACCAGATCAAAAGCAAAAAAAAAATCAAAACTCTGTGCAACTAAATCAAAAACTGGGAACAATGATTCAAATGCAACAAGTTCAAAATCAGTTCCATTCTCAGTTTTCAAAGCTATTAATCAGAAGGAAAAAAAACCTGAAACAAAGTCAAGATCAAATTCAAACCTAAAAACAAGCAAGTAAATTAAGCTGCAGAGTTGAAAACAATTCAAGCCTCGTCCTGAAGCAGCAGATTAAAGTCCAAGTTCAACATCAAAGCAATAGACTAAAGTTTCAGATCAAATTTAGAATGCATTTCCAGTTTTTTTTTCAACACCTTTTCCCCGGCTTTGTGTCCTCTATCTTCATCCCTCAGGTGAGAAAATCTCTTTTTTTTAAAGCCTTTCTATGTTAATGGATGTGATAGATATGTTTGCATGAATGTTTTTATTTGTAAAATGTTGAACTTCTCTGTATATATAGTGTGTGCATGTATGTGAACCTATATATATTCCTCTGTTTGAAATCACAGGCACCAATCTACACAAATAAATTAATATCCTCTTATCCAAATACATTCAAGCTATAATTTTTAAAGATAAAGTGTTTGTAACAATGTAATATAAGTTTTAAAAATAATCTCTAGTAAGCAAGTTGAATATTTGTTTCAAAATTGATAAAATTACAGTAGATTTGTTTAAAATCAAAAAAATCAAGTGGTAAGATTTTGAGTTTGAATTATATAATAACTCGTAATAAAGAATGATGATTTTTGATGCGAAGATTACAATTTTTAAGATTAGGAATGATTTGAAATTGCAAATTGGTTGATTTATGCTTTTTCGTCAATCTACAGTAATCAACGACGAATTGTTCATCGTACTTCATTCTGGAGGTGGCTTAAGCATAGCTGGACACGGGAAAAATGGTCGTAGAAGTTAAAGTGCGTCGTGGTGGCGGCTCGAAGGTGATTTAGGGTTTTTGTTCTGTTTTCTATCGAGTGGAAGGACGAGGCGATCTCGACTGAAATAAAGCATCTGGATCGATCGCGAGGCAGGGGATAGGGGTATGGTGATGCAGTAGTACTTTGGGAAAAGAGCCTGGGTTTCCTATTGACAAGATCGTCGACGGCAGGTGTATATTTCATTTGGTTAGTTTTAGATTTTGATCGATTGGTTCAATTTCGACGTTGCTGTCAAATTTGATGAACTGGGGGTCGGATGATTCGATGATATGATTGTCGACATGCATATCGTCGCGGCGTTGGTCGGAGGCCAGCAGTTCGTTGTGCACCGTGCACGTGATAGTGTGTATCAGTCTGATTTGGGAAAGAAGGTTAGACATGGGGTTCGACTCGGTGAAACGCTGAATTGACTCGAAGCAGAGGAAGAATGGAAGAACCCGAAGCTGGGTTCAGGAAACATAGGGGTATTAGCTCGGAGATGAAGTGTCTTAAGTTTCTGGTCTTAAAATCTGAAAGGAAAAAATGTACCTGGTTTTAAATTTTTTAAATAATAACTAGATTTCTGAAGTAATTTATCAAAACAAGTTTAAACAAAATTTTCAAGGATTTAATTCGAAAAGACAAATGTTTTAAATTTGTTTTGTTTTAAAATAATTATATATTAGGTAATTTCATAATTAATTGATTAAATGTTTCCATATATATAATTTAATAAAGATGTAATTAAATAGTTAATTAAGGAAAGGGGTTTATCTTTACTTAATTCTTGATTCATTTAGAATCATTTATTGGTAAATAAAGGATAATTAATTATTGAATAAGATTGATTAAAGTTTAAGTAATAGTTAATTACTTAATTAATCAAGGTGATTGATAAATGAATAATTATTTAATGTAATTAAATAATGGGTTAATTCGTTAATGGAAGTAATTAAAGATTAATTACTCAATGGCATTAATTAGGATGATTAATTCGCATAATTAATTAAAGGTTAATTAATTAAAGTAATTAACTGAAGGAGAATTAACCCATGTGATTAATTTATGTGATAATTAATTAAATGGTAAATAATTAAAGGTTAATTAATTAATTAATTAAGGATAATAAATTAAAGAATAATTAAATAATTAAAGGTTAATTATTTAACGATTAAGGGTTAATTAATTTATTAATTAAGGTTAATTAATTAATAATTAAAGGTTAATTAATTTATTATTAATGGTTAATTAATAAATGATTAAGGAATAATTAATTAAAATGGTTGTAATTAATAAATGTTAATTAACCTGGATTAGCGATTAATCTGGTTTAAATTAATCAGATGATCAATTAACCTTACTTATGGATGTTTGAATTATATCAAATGCTGTGAATTGTTTGATTTCTCTCCTGTATGATGCTTTGTGATATGAATTTAATTCAAGCTGTGATGAATGTAATTTATTTTATCTGTGATGAATGTATATTATTTATCTGTGAATCTGTGAATGAAGATAAGCGTTATAGTACTATGCCGCTTACCGAATATTGTTGTGATTGAATCTGTGACGATTGATGATGTTGCACTATTGTGTAAAACCCCTGGACTACACCATACACACACAAATATGGATTGCACGAGGCAATTGGTTAAGTCACAGATTTTTGAAATGGTTTTAAAGTTGAACTTTGAATTCAAATGGTTTTTGGAAATGGAATTGGGTTAATTATAAAAAGCTTTTGGAAAAGGGATTTTAAAAATGTATTTTGAATAACTTAATAAAGTTTTGACATTTAAATAGTTTGATTTGAATTTAAATTCAAGATTTGAAATTGAATTCTATGTTGTGAATTATGGTTTAAAAATGTTATACAAGTTATAATTATGTTTAGATGGATTTAAACCATTTTAAAGTATTGTTTTGGGAATTTGAATTTAACCCAAGAGTTTAACTTGTATAAATGTAATCGGGTTTTTCCTAAATGAAAACTATTTGTTTTCAAATAATAAAAGCTTTCATATAAGGAAAGAATTTCCAATTTGTGTTAAAGGGATTTCAAATTTGAAATGTAATGGTTTTCCAAGTTATGAATGAATCTTTGGAAACGGGTTTGAAAGCTATGAATTAAATCTTTGATTTAAAGATTGGATGAGTTAATCCGATTTGAAATGGAAATTATTTTGAAATCTGTGAATGAATCTTTGTGAAAAATGGGTGAACTTTGTGAATTAAATCTTTTGTTTAAAGATTTGGAAATGGTAATTTGTTTAAACCATTTGAAGGAAAGTTTTGGGTTTTAAAGTTGTGACTTAACTGAAATCCAAATATCCATATGTTTCTAAATATTGCGCTCATTATTCGGTTTAGCCGGGACAGGACCTTCGTGTCATATAACCCATTCCGAATAATGATATGACGTTATGGATAGCATTTGAAGACCGGGTATTTATGAGAACGATAGGATAACCTATCGAATGACTCTGCACTGAGTAGCTACGGTATAGAGATCTCCATATATGATGGGGAGTCCGATCGGGATTGTGAATACCCGGATTGCAAGGGCTTCTTTGGAAGTGCCTTCTGTTCAGTTCGAACCCGGAACAGACGTGTATGGATGTGTGTCTGACATTACACTTTGTGATGTAAAGCCGGTTTCTATCAAATACATTTTTGTTTGGCGGCGGAGATTTATTCTCTTAGCTTAACACCCTTCTCTGAGATGTACGAGCTCAGAGGTTATGTAATTGATGGTTACTAGTGCTACATTTCCAATTTGGTAATGTGGCATGCAAAGTGATGTTGGTCATTTGTTGATCAAAGCATAGCTTTTGTGAAAAGCGTAGCTTTGTGGACGAAACTGCATCAAGACCTCACACCTCGGAAATGGTCGAAACAAGAAAGATGCAGCAAGGTTGCAGGGGTCGCGCCCCTAGGGTATGTCCATTCCTTCTACAAAAGGGTGGTATCATGGTATGGATCCCAGATACATAACTCATGTGGACTCTGTAAATCTATTACTGTGTGATTGTTGAGGTTGAGACCTCTCGGATAAAGGTCGCAAACGACCGGGGATGGCATATCTTAGGTGTTACTCCCAGTAAAGGGGTAAACCGGCCATGTGCTGACAGAGAGCCGGGTAGGTTCTCGGGGCGTCCCTCCAGAGACGTTCCCATATGGCAATGGGAAGTTCCTTGGCCTAACCATTTGTTGGAAATCCAATTGCCAATACATGCCTTGTACGGTTTTAGTTGCAGAACCTACCATCTAATATGGTTGCTATAGTAGGCATACTATAATGGTACGTATGTTGGCTAAGATTAATATTATACTTGCAAATGTTTTCCACTATGCACTAATAATAATATCAAATGGTTTTCATGTATCAAGTATTTTTGACTATCATAAGGAGAAATCTCCTCAAATTCTGCGTTTGCATGGTGTGTGCGGCATGAGACCTTATGGTAGTTTCATTTTCTAAAAAGCATTACGATTTTCAATGTTTTAAATTCTTTTGTTGTTCGTTTTAAAAAAACTGTTTTGTTTGCTCATACCAGTCCCATGACTGATCCGGAGTTTATTGTTCCCTTCCTAAACTCTGGGTGCCTACAATTTTCCACACGGACCGTCTAGAGTTAGGTTTTTAAGATAATCCAATAGTAGGTTTAGATTCGATAGCCATCTGCCTTCGGTTTGATAGCCTTTGGAAATCGTTGGAGTCTTTGGATTTTCGGGATCGCATTTGCTACAAGTTTAGCGTCGATGGGGATTCGAGCTTATAGCTTGAGAGCTTTGGAGATTGGCTTTGGAGATGTTGTGTTCTGCTGCTACTGATGTTATCTCTCTTCTATTAAAATTAATGTTGGTGTTCCTTTGTCGAAGACCTTGTTCCGCTACTGGTGTTGTGTATCTTCCGCTGTGATTTGTTGTATCATATCTCTGATATATGTTGGGTGGTTGTATCATTGTTGTATGTCATTGGATATTGTATTCATTGGAGTTATATGATATTATTCATTTTTCTTCAGCTGTGTTGTTGTACTTAATGTATTATACGCTCCGGCACGAGTCGAATTTCAACTGTTGAGGCATTCGAGTACAAGTGAAGTACGGGTGCGATTTTCGAACGTTGAAATTTGGGTCGTGACACCGGTAGAGGTCTGATGGGGTAGAGGTGGGTCTGGAAGCAAGGCTTCATGCTACTCGGGAAAGTGGGATGCAAGGCGAAGCATGAGATCCAGATGCAAGTGCAATGTGATTTATATGTGATAAAAAATGATAGATAAAGACCGAGCATGGGATCGGTACAATGATCGACCATGCGACCACATCTGATGAGCGCGTACAATCGAGTAGGGTGATCTGCATCCCTTGCATTTGGCTGGGGGTAAATATGGTTTGATGAATAGTATCGGTCTTATAATTGAGATCATACATCATATTGGCTTTGTGCCAGTGGTCATACATGTTAAAATTCCTTCAATGATGCCATACAAGATGTAAATTTGATGTGTGCATAAATCAGTATAGCATTGGTGCTCCTTCTTGGTCCCAACAGCGTATTTCCCAAGATGATAATTGTCACGACCCAAAATTCATCGTTCAAAAGTCGACACCAAATACCTCACTTGTATTCAACTGCCGGAGATTCGAACGTCAAATTTCAGTTCGGATGGAGCTTATAACAACAATAGATGAATATAAAACAGCGGAAACAAAATGAATGTCATCTAACAACACAGATACAACATGATACAATATCCAATACAACATCGATCTCAAATATCAGAGTGATACATATGATACAACAATAATACGATAACAGAAACTTCAACAAGTTCCCAACATACCTCAAAAGATTTCCTAATCCAAAGCTCCCAGAAGACTTCAAATCCAAGCTAGCTCCAAAATACGAAAAACCTGCTACTAGGCTGGCCGAGTAAAAATTATGGGCACTCAGAGTTTAGGAAAGAAACAATAAACTCCAGGTCAGTCATGGGACTGGTATGAGTAAACAAAAACAATTGCTTTTCAAGGACTAGATTTATAAAAGAATTTTGGTATGCTTTTAAAAATGGAACTACCGTAATACCTCCCGCCACACACACAATGCAAACGCGGAATTGGAGGAGATTTCTTCTTATGATAGTCAAATATGATTGGTACGGGGAAATTTCTTTGATATTATTACTAGTGCATAGTGTAGAAAAAATTTCGAAAATAGAATATTAATCTTAGCCGGCATAGGTACCATTATGCTATGCCTACTATAGCTGCCATGTTAAATGGCAGGTTCTACAACTAAAATCGTATTAGGCTCGTATTATTTCTTTGGATTTCCAACAAATGGTCAGGCTAAAGAACTTTCTGGGCCACATGGGTATGCCTCTGGAGGGACGACCCGAGAACCTAACCGGATCTCTGCCAACACAAGGCCGAGTTACCCCTAACTGGGTAACTGCTGACACGAGTATGTCATCCCCCAGTTGTAACCAACCTTTATCCGGGGCCCCAGCAACAAATCACAAAGTAATATATATATATATATATATATATATATATATATATATATATATATATATATATATATGCGATATCCACATAAGTTAAGTATCCGGGCTCCATACCATGATACCACATCTATCCAGAAGGAAATGCACATACCCTAAGGGGCGCTACCCCCAATAACCTTGCTACATCTTTCTTGTTTTGACCATTCCAGGGTGTGAGGTTCGATGAAGTCTCATCCACAAAGCTACGCTTTTCACAAAGCCATGCTTTGATCAACACATGATCAACAACACTCAATATGCCACATTACCAAGTTGGGAATATATTACCGATAACCTTCAACTACATAACCTCTGAGCTCGTACGTCTCAAAGAAGGGTGTTAAGAGAAGAGAATAAATTCTCCGCCACCAACAGAAATGTATTTGAAAGAAATCTGCTTTATATCTCAATTGTAATGTCAGACATACAATCCATACAAGTCTGTTCCGGGTTCGAACAGAACCGAAGGCACTTCCGAAGAAGTCCTTGCAATCCGGGCATCCACAATCCCGATCGGATCCCCCATCACATATGGAGAACTCTATACCGGAGAAACTCAGTGCAGAGTCATTCGACAGGTTATCCTATCATTTTCGAAGACACCCGGTCTTCACCGTCGGTCTTCAAATGCTATCCATTTCGACGTATCACTATTCAGAATGGGTTATATGACACAAAGGTCCTCTCCCGGCCAAATCGAATAGTGAGCACTAGATTTAAAAACATGTGGGCATATCAAGTACAAAGATTTATATTCAAGGTTTGATGTGGGTTTCGGATAACAAACTGAAATCCGACTCTTTGTCACATCGAAGTTTAAATGCCGTTTTACGGGAAAAAAAGGAAAGGGTTTCCATTCATATAGGAACAAATCACAGTTTATCACAAAGCAATCACAGAATCACAACAAAAATATCAATCCAGTACAGAATATTTGATGATGGTTATTCATCTTGATTAAGGAGATTGTGATTAAAGTGAATTAATCGTATAATTATCCTCATTAATTATTTTAAATCAATGTTTAACTTGACTTAATTATGAATTCATTATTTTAATTTATTAATTCTTAACGGTTAACAAATTTTTTTTTATCACTTTTGTTGATTGACTATTCTTTCAATAATTAATTATTAATTATAAGATCATTACCCAAAACCTTAATTGTTAATACTAGTTCACCATTTTAAATAAATTTGGGTTTTAAATTAACACTTAAACATTTGATTTACATTTAAACGTTTTATTAAGTTAGTTTTAAAACAACCCTTTTTTTGTTTAAAGGAAAATATAAAATTTGAAATAATCTTAAACTTCGTAAAAAAAATTTATATATATATATATGTAAGTACTGTTTTTTTTGTTTATTTTACAGTTTATTTTCTTCCTTTGTTTATGGGCTGAATACTATTTTCTTTCTTGTGATGTTGATGAAGTTCTATTGTAATATGTTGTTTGTAGTTTTTATAAGTACTAAGTTTATTTTACCGTTCTTTTTTTGTTTATATTTATTTCATGCAAGTTCATGTGTATGTCATATGTCAATTTATAACTATACAAAATTTATTACAAAAATACATTTTCTTAAATTTTATTTTAAATTAAAGTTTAGCTATTAACATGTAATTTATCACATATATTTATTTTATTGTTTAAAAAAAATTCTTGCTTGTTATATGTTCTTTTCTTTATTTATTTATTATTATTATTTATTTAAACTTAACTATCAATATTCATTAAATTCTATACATCCTTATAATATTAACATTAAAAATATTTATTTTTTTCTTGAAATTTCACAATTTAAATTCAAAAGTTAAAATAATTTACCGAATTTCAAATTCAAAATCTTGAGATGTTACAATAATCGTTCTCTTTTTGATAGAGGCATACACAAGTTAGTTAAGAAATCCTTGATGTCTGAGGGGATGATGATAATCATCTATTGTGGGATCATATGTCACCAAATCCCATAATAGGGGTACAGTGTAATCCGCAAAGGTCCCAAGTATAAATCACTAAAGCTCATTATAAGGGTACTGTGAGATCTACACGAGACCCATCTTTCGGGATGTGGCTCAGGGTCTTTGATACATTTAGGTGCTGACTTTATTTATTAAGGGAATAGGTTTTTAGTATATAAAGTAAATCATATATTACCAAAACACATGATAAGGGTACAGTGGGATCCACACGAAACCCATCTTTCATGATGTTTCTTGGTGCCTATGGTACATTAAGATACTATATCTATTTATCTTGAACTCTCTAAGGTAATCATTGGATCATGATAATTTAAATGATAAGTCGATGTCTAATGTAGAAGTAGGATTCAAGTAAATAGAGTATGTCATATATCATCAAAACTCATTATAGACAGACGGTGATATCTACATGAGTTCAATCACACTAGACATGACTCGAAATGTATGGTACACTGAAGTATTGACTCTGTTTATCTTAGGAATGTGTCTATCATGTCTTCATCCATCCGTAATGATGGATATCAATTTATACTCTTTGATTTCTTCCCATTGCTAGTTTATAATAGTCGGTTGCTTTCATTGCTTTGTATTTTAGCGTAAACTTGAATTATATATATATATATATATATATATATATGTATATGTATGTATGTATGTATGTATTACCCTATTATAGTGTACCATTATAGATCAGTCGCCATATGAGTTGTGCTGGCCCATTGATGATAGGAGAAGTGCGGGCCATGATATGATTTCCTGTCACCTTGAGATAGATTTACCTTATTTATTTATGGGCAGCCCGGATTACCCCTGAGCCACATAGTGGAGAGGGCCGGTTACCTTTATAGCTTCCTGTTTTATTGGTATATAGTTTTAATAGAAAGTATTTTGAGATAGTTCTCCTCACATCAGACTTTATGTCCGGCCTATGTTTTATCTTTGTCTGTTTATATCGTGACAACTCTCGGTTACTCGATTGAGTAGTTTAGGAGTCAAGTGCTTTTGGGGATATGCTTTTAGGATAGTTGGAGCATGCTATATAAGCGACATCGATACTTTAGATATACTTGATGTAATTATTGTAGTTCATGATAGATATGTTTTATGTTTGAGGCCTATTATATTAGATAGTACATTCAAACTCCGCTTATATGGAGTTGATGTTTGTGCTTTATCTGTATTAATATTTATCTATCAGTTACTTCAGGTAGTTCAGTCTCTTTTATATTATCTTATTCAGTTCTGTTCATGTGTATTTAGTATATTATATGTTATCATTCTGATGTGAGACTTACGGATATGCCTTGATTTTGGTATTTTTTCCTTTCATTTTACCTCGACAGATTGCCTTTTGCAGTATTTTTTGAGTTAAACATACTTTTAGACGTTAATTCAGGGTATTATGACGGGCGACTTGTTATAAAATCCAACGATTTAGGCAAAGTCAATAGGATCTAATTTATAGTTGGATCTTAAATTTTTTATCCGAATCTACTCTGCTTAACCTTTAAATCTGATCTGATCCCTTTTTTTAATTGGATCTGATTGAATAATGGTTATTGTTTGTGGTGAAATAATACAAGTTTATATACTTAGGTATCATCTATATGTAAACATTAATTATGTTAGGTCTTATTTTATCGAAGACGATATTTGACATATTTTTCTAGAAATATTTGTTCTTTTACTGTAGGCTCTGTAATGTTTAATTTTTCTTTATCTATTTATATTTATTGTGAACTTGCATCATAATTACAAATAGCTATTTGTATCAAAAATTTAAATTTGTAAATTAGAAGACTTTGGTTAATTGAATGGATGGATTCGTCTTCTTATAGCATATTAAAGGAAATTGATATCAAGCGTAGAATATAATATAACATACAACTACCTTTTTATAGGCTCTAATTATCAGAAGATATAGAGAGGACATATTTTTTTATTGGCATTTAATTAGACTGCGTTAAAGCGACTTATATTTATAGAAATAGTAGTAGGACAAAAACCAAAAAATATTGTACTAAACATTCGAAATAATATGCGTTCAACTATAATAACATAGGTACGATCTAAACACTTCAGCTTGGTACATGTTAAATAGTTAAACGTAAAGAGTAAAGTGAGCTTGAAATTTAATCTCAAACATGAAAAAGTACAAACCAAAACTAAGTGACGGTTGAAAAACCATAGCTGAAAAGAGATTGCATCGTAATCAATCAAATTTGTCAGCTTAAAATCAAATGTGGACATTTAATTTTTGATAATTAAAAATAACTTGTGTTGGTTATTCATTTGGTTTTGACCATAAAGAATAACCATCAGTCTATTATAATTGGATTTCTACTATTTGAATCCAGTCTAACTTTCAAATTGGATTGGTTTTGATCTATTTTATAATGAATAGATTCAATCCATTGAATAATCGATCCTGATACACCCCTATTCAACATGTAATTAAAGCAATTACGATTGTAGAAAATACATTATTATGGATACTCGCTATTTTATAAAGTTTGTCTTTATTTGACATGTTATTTTTATTACATATAATGCAAAATATTTTGCAAAAACAAATGAATTCAATAGTTTTAAGTAGATTGCACTGTAAAAGTTCAATGTATAAAAAAAACTACTAAATGAAAAAAACAAATTACTTTGGAATCTCAATGATTTTTGTAATATCCCGAAATTTTGGACAATATAAATTTAATAATCTGTGTTTAAATTTATATTGAATTGATAATTTTTGTTAATAAATTTGATTTGATTTAATAATCTTCTTTATTTAAATATTTAATTTGTGAATTTATTTTTAATAAACTAATGAATCTATTCTCTATTTAATAATGTATATGTATTTATATATATTTTAAATAGATAAGTTGTTTTCAATTAAATTAGTATAGCATAATTTTAATATTTTGAAAATAGAAATTGTGATTTATTTTTAATTTAAGCTTTTCAAAAATATTTAATAAAATACTATATGATTTTTAAATGTGAGATAAATGTTTTATTGGTTTAAAACTCATTTTAACTTAAGTTTGTATATTAAAATATGTTACAAAAATGTTTGTGTTATTCTTTTTAAAATATTGATTGATAAAATGTGATTTGTTAATTTAATATGAAATTTAAAATACAATTTAAAATAAGAAAGCATGTATTCATTTAAATTTCAAGTAAGTTATAACCTCCTTTATAAATTTATTTTAATTGTTTAAAAGTTTTGAATTGTTTTATTTAAACACTTTGCTTTATTCTTTAGAAATTAATTATACATAGCTAGGTGATTATGGAACTAATTAAGTTTAATTTATCTTTAACACAATCTAAATTACTAATTACTTGAAAGAGACATGTGTATGTAATTTAAGATTTGAGTTAACATGTGTTATGAATTTAAGCATGAGAATTTACATGTGTCCATTTCTTTTTACAAGTGTCATGTTGTAATTTTGTTTTTCTTTAATTTTAATTAAAATCATAAACTAGTTATATAAATTTACACACTTCCCATTCTCTTTTCCTTTCTTCATTTCCATTTTTAAAAGAAAAAAAATTCAATTGCATTCCTCAAATCTGAAAAAAATTCATTTCCTCAAACCTGCAAATTCAAATGCCTAGTAAACATGCATGCAACAATTTCAAACCTGTAAACACTTGCATTCAACTCCACAAAATACAAATCTGCAAACCATCCTCAAGATCAAGTCCCTTGTTCAAGTGCATTCATTTTTTTAAAAAAAAATCTGGAATGAAATGCAAATATTAACCTGATCATTAAATTTTGAAATTCATTACCTGAAGCAACTTCCAAATGTCCAAAACCTGCATGCAACTTCTTCAAGTCTGCATTCATGAATTTTTTTTAAAATCCGGGAGCATCAAAATGGAAGCTTATGCATTAATCTGGAAAATAAAACAAGATTAAAAGCATTAAAACTGAAGGCCTGCAAGCAACAATTAACTAGAAGCTCTGCATTTCTTTAAATCTGGAAGCTAGTTTTAAAAAGGGCATTCAAGCTTGCAATTGATTTGGATGAAATTGCTTCTGAATAAGGTGAGTAACTCATTTATAAACTTATTAAATAGGTAAAGTTGTGCACGCTTTATAAATTACAAATGAACATTTATGAAATTGCCATGATTATTTTACCTGTAAGTATTTATCTGTAATCATGATGATGACTGTTGCATGTTGTTCTTCAAATTTTCAAACGCATGTTGATCCCTGAACTCTTTCTTTAACTTGTTGCTATTATGACTTAAACAATTGAGCAAACCTGTTTATGTTAGAATAGAGTAAGTTTAAAATTTTATATCAATTAAACAAAATTTTGTGTAACCTGGATAATCAAGTTAGACAGAGAAAATTTGCCTAGAATGAAAATTCAAACTTTATGATTTATTGTTGTGGATTTATAAATTGAAACATCAAGTGAATTCAAGAATTTTAAATCAAAAAAGTTTCAATTTATAGTGCTGTAAATAAAATGCAGTTTTGAAATTACTGTATTAGCTAAGTACAGATGATGCATGCAATTGAATTGGTTGAATTTGTTTTTGGAGACAGCGTATCTATTATAGATCATAGGAAAAATATTGAATTGGATTAAAATTCAATCTTGGTGTTGCAATTTGGGTTTTTAGGTTTAGAACCCTAGTTTTCTGGGCTGTAAAGATTTGAACTTTTCTGCAGTTATAGTGGATCGAGTTCGATGTTGTTTTGGGTAATGGTAGATGATGGTTAGTCGAAGTGGTCGCCGAAGTTTGGAAGGTGATGATGGCCGGAGATGGGAGAACTTGATGATGTCAGGGTAGACACTGAAAGGGGGCACTGTGCTGTTTCCAGGTTTGAATGTTGGTCTTGGTTTTGAATTCAAGCAAGTGATGACTGAATTGATGTGTTTTTGGCCTGAGCCACTGATTGTTGGCAATGGGGTAGTTGTATGGATGGCCAGTGGTGGCCGGAGATGATGTGCAGGTGCACAGGAGCATAAGGGGTTATGATGATGATGGTGGTGTTGATTTTTGGTTGCAGGGTTTTGTCCTCGGGATGGTCTCGGGTAAATGGGAAGGGAGACTCGAAGCAAGGAAGTAATTTACTCGAAGTAAATTATAGGTTGCTCGGGTATTAATTTTTGTTTCAGGTTTTTCAATATAAAACAGAACCTGTTTACCCCGTTTAAAAAAATAATTAACAAACGGTTTTGATGCAAACTCAAATTTAAGTCTAAGATCTAAAAATTGAATTTAAATTTGAATTCAATCAGTTTAAACCTTAGGTTTGAAATAATTTAAATTTTGGAAATTTTATTTGGACTTAAGCAAAATCAGAAACCTGTTTTTTCCAGGTTTTATAAAATTTGAAGTTAAATTTTAAAATGCAAACTAAAATCTGAAACTAGGTTTAAACCTGGAATTGAATTTGAATTTAAAAAGTTTAAATCCTGGGTTTTGTAATAATTTGACTTTTTAAATTTTAGTTTGGATTTAAATTAAAAGCAGGAATTTGTTGCTGTTTAAAAAAAAATTAAAAGAAAGTAAAATAATGTAAATTGAATTTAAACTGGGTTTTTAAATTCTGAAAGGTGAATATGATTCAAACTAGTTAAAATCTGAAATTTGAAATAATTTAAGTTTTAAAAATTTAAATTTGGTTTAAAACTTATAAGTGTGAAAAATATATATAGTGTTGAATTTGAGGTGGAAGTTTAAATTTTAAATTGGGAATTTAAAATGAATTCAGATCTGGGTTTTTAAATCTGGATTTAAATTCAAACTTCAGTGTTTAAAATAAAATAAGTTTAAGTTTAAATTATTAATTACTTTAGAAAGGTTAAAATGATTTGAATTCTTTTAAAGGGTGATGTAAATTGTAAACAAAGCTTTAAGGTTTAATCTGAAATGAAAATTTGAATTGTGTTTCAGTTTGAAATTTAAAAAGAAAT
The DNA here is from genome assembly GCA_030765085.1 of Allium cepa. Classification (NCBI taxonomy): domain Eukaryota; kingdom Viridiplantae; phylum Streptophyta; class Magnoliopsida; order Asparagales; family Amaryllidaceae; genus Allium; species Allium cepa. Next base: position 843,396,632 of record CM060928.1, on the reverse strand, counting down.
TTTCAAATTGAAATTTTTTGAAATAAAATATGTTTAAAATACTTTAAATAAGAAGAATGTTTCTTAATTTTGAACTTAATAAATTGGTTTCTTTTAAATTATTAAATTTATTTAAATGGGTAATTAATTATTTAATTAATTAATAATGTGGATGATTAATTAAGTAATTAATATTTTTTTAGTTAATTAATTAAGATTTAAGATTAATTAATTAAGGTTAATTAATCTATAATTAAGGATGGTTAATTAAATTTTAATTAATGATTAAGATTTATTTAATCAAGTGATTAAAGATAATTTAGATTGTAATTAACACTTAATTAATTAATAATTAGAGATTAATTAAATTGTAATTAAATATTGATTAATTGATAATTAATAATGATTTATATGATTTAATTCTTAATTAAGTAATTAAGAGATGTTAATAAAGGTCATTAACCAAAGATTATTTTAACAATTAATTAATGTGATTAATTTTGATAATTAATTGGATTAATTAATTAATAATAATCAATTGTTATATTTAATTACTTAATGAAGTAATTAATGAATTAAATACTTGGTGTAATTAATTTGATTAATGTGATTAGTTTAGATTAATTAAGTTAAATTAATTTAAACAATTGTGGATTGATGAGTAATTACTTTATGTAATTTATGGATTGTAATTACTTAGAGAAGTAATTAAGTAATAATTACTGGATGTAATTAAAGATATTTATTATAGAAGTAATTTGGATTTAAATTACTTTGAAATTAATCAAGGATTAATTTAGATATATGATAAATTAATTTATGGGATGAGTAATTAAAGTAGTTAATTTACTGAATGGTTATTAATCATGGGAGATTAATATATATGGTTTAAATTGAAGATTAATTACTTATGTAATTAATATATAGAGATTGATTAAGTATAATCAGAAATCATTAATTAATTAATTAATAATGTAATTTGGAATTGATTAATTAAGGTATAATTAATAATGAATAAATGATTAATGTAATTAATTTTAGCTAATTAATTAATTAAGCAATTACAAGTTAATTATTTGCAAGGGGTTTAAGTAATTAACTTGTGTAATTAAAATTAAATGCTAATTACTTATTGTAATTAGAGATGGTTAATCAATAATGATTAATTGAAATGAATATTGAGATTGTGGTTATTTAATTGATTTGTAATCAATTGAAGATTAAATTAAGCAGGATTTTAATGATGAAGTAATTAATTTAATTCATTTTAAATTAATTAGAGTTTAGGTAATTAATTTAATTCATTTTAAATTAATTATAAATGGTGGATCATTAGAAAGTTGCTTATGTTTGATGATTGGTATTAATTGCCATGTATGGGTTGTAATCTCAGCTATGAGAAGAGTTATGTATGTGATATGGATGCATTGGTTGCTTTTGGATGATAATAGAAATTATCTGATTATGATATGAATCATCTGTTGATAATGATAAGGTTGATTATCTATTGTGTGGTGAATTATCTATCTGTGTATATTTAGATAATGAATTGAATTGTTTTAAACTTAAAACAACTTGGACCTAAAAGACACACTTTGGATTTCGATGAGACCGGGATCGGGTTTCCATATTTGGATATCCGAAAACCACATCGATCCAAATTAACGTTAGGTCGTTAATCCAAGTGGAGCGAGTGAAGACTCGAGGTATAAGGGCTATACGTCAGTATAACTCTGTGGGTGATTCCGTAATGAGTTTGACGGAATAGTACTTTTAGATTCGAGATGGTGATTCAGAGTGCAAGGGTTATCATCGTTAACTGTGAGGGTGATTCCAAAACGAGTGTAACGAGATAATGCCTTCGGTTTTGTTTGAACCCGGAACGAACTTGTATGGATTGAATGCTTTCAGAACATCGTCAGGTGGACGATGAGCATTCTAAGTGATATGTCCTATAAGATAATCGTAGCCTCAAGCCTCATCAACCGGGAAAGGCTAAAACAGGGGAGGTGCAGCAAAGCTTCGTGGGTAGCCCCCACTTGAGAGCAAGATTTATCCCTGTCTAGAGGTCCCTTTATTTTCGGCTTAGTGGTGCGGTTGCTGATCACAACTGCGGGGTTGTCTTGTTTGGAACTATTCAGTAAGGAATGGGTCCGGCTTTGTGTTGCAGGGGATTGGGAGTAATCCTCGGTACGGTGATCTAGGCCACGTACTGTGACGGGCGGTACCCCAGTAGCCCAGCCATTGATGGAATCCAAAATCCAATAAGTGCCAACGGTTTTGATTGTATTACCCACTTTTGTGGCTAGTAGCTGGAATTTAATGAATGTAACAATTTCGGCTATTTCTTATTTACTTGAAAACCCTAGACACTATTATAATATCATCAGATTTCCAATCAAATGTTTTGGTTAGCGTAAGGTAAAAACTTTTCCATGTTTATGTGTGGGAAGTCTTATGTGATACCTTTTCTTTTCAAAGGTTCTTCAAAGTTAAGCAACTTTAACCTGTTACTCACACCAGACCCATGTCTGACCCGGAGTTATTTCTGTTTTTCTTTAACTCTTGGGTACTCAAATTTTTATGAGTAGCCAAGGGAATTCAGGTTAGGATTCAGGATTAGCTTTGACGAATTATGGAGGAGCATATGGAGCAGGAGGCTTCCGCATATAGTTATATAGTTATCCGTTGTGTTTGTATATCTGAGTGTTTTCTGTAATGTATTGAGTTGTAATAACTAGACAGGTGTTTATAACTGTCTAGTATGTGTTGTATTGTCTGTGTAACTCTGATATTTGTTGTATACTATGTAATACTTATGTTATTAATATAATTTATTCGTTCTGCTGTTGAGATTCTTGTGTTGTTTCTTCTTTCTCTTCTTTCTTTTCTCTTTTCTATCCCTTTCTTTCTTAAGGATGATACGACTTTTTGTGGAGAAAAAGTCGGGTCGTCTCAATTTTCATCATTTATCATCATACATTATTTTTTTAATAGCATTAGACAAGAAATCCCAACAAAAGGTTAACGATAACTCGAAATTTCTGGCATGTTGCATTGTAATGTTGTTAAAAAAATAAAGGTATGGTTTTTTCTGTAAAATTTTAGGGAAGCCGCTTTATATTCCATAAATTTCGAAGGATGATTTGTAAATTCATATAGCAGAGGGATTTACGAGCATTTATGAAAAGAAATAGGGATGAAAACATAACTTCCTCTTTATAGTAATAACTATCTAAACAATTGACGATACTACTACAAAGTACACGAATCGAGAAGTTGGAATACAACAACTAAGAAATCAAAATTTAATGACTGCGAAATTGAAATACAACAACTAATACAATAACTTCTCGATCTACATATAGAAACGACTAAGTCAAAATACGATAACCACCCAGTCGATATATATTAACACTATCTTGGTGCAACCAAAGAGAATCAAGGTCTCATTTCATGGAAAATAAAACATATTATATATTAAATGGTAAAATCTGCTAGTTCAGTAATTCCGTTGGTTAAAAGTAAAACATTGTACGACACTTTATGAACATAAACATATTCTTTACCATAAAATGACTAAGAAAAGTTCACTTACCAACTATTATTTTATTTTTCAAATAAAAGGCTAAATGGGCCCATCGGCTCGAAGCTGATAGCAAATGCTTGCCCTTAAAATCCCAACTAGCAAGGACCTGGTTGCCCCATTTCCCTTCAAACCATTATCTGCCCTGCCAAGTACTCTTGACCAGCAAAGATCATCAAATCTGGCAGACAACACTGCTAACCTGTTCCTCAATGCAAGTTATAGTGAGAAACTCCACTCCCTAAGTCTCCCAACTGCCTATTGAACCCGTTTTTTTCCCATCTGGTAGTCTATAACAATCTGCAAACTTGACATAAATAATATCAATCAAAATAAATTAATAGTAGATAAACGATTTATATGCTTAATATATAACCATTGTGTAGATCTTCTCGAACCGATCAATTAAGAGTATAAGTTTAATAAATTTGGAGTTTCGTATTGTGAAATAATGACTATATAATGTTGAAATTTGGTATATAACCTCTTCTTAGCCAAATAGTTGTAAATAACCAAACATACATAATTGCCTATACATATGAAGTTAGAAAACTCTAAGGAGTAGCCTCCACTTCATAAATTAAATCTTCCATAATACCGATATTGACCATCGGTCATTAATGGTGATTAATCCTTTCAATTAAAATTCACAAAAAGTTGAAAAAAATCAAAATCAACTAAATAATATAACAAAATGAAGATCTTGATGAGGTAGAAATGGGTTTAGTTCATTTTTCCATCAAGCACTCCAGTTGATCGAAAACAAACATTCACGGCCATCCATATTCTTAATTTAATTCAACGATGAAATGAAGATTAAACGACAATTGGAGAGTGCGGCTGCACAGAGGAAGATGAGTGGAACACGTCAAAGGGTGTTGATCATCTTAGATCTCGACAAAGCGACCAAAAAAATCATGGAAGTTGTGGAAAGCACTAGTCAGCACATGCAAAAGATTGTGCGTATGACCATGGGTGGGGTTGGCTAAAACGGCAGTAGCATGGGGTTTAAATGACAATGTTCTCTGATCTAGTGATGGTAGTGTGGTGTGGGCGCGGTAGGCATTGGAGTTTGTGGCTAGGTCGCGTGATCTAAGTTGATAAAGGGGAAAGTAATATTGTAGATAAGCCCGTACAATTTAAACCCTAGGTCTTCCGATCTTTATAAAGTTCTCATATAACCTCTATTCAATGCACGATATATTTGTTAGGTTCACGGTAAGATTTTGAAGATTTTGGTGTGCGGTTTACCAAGTTTGAGATCGTTGGTGAAAGTACCTTAGCAAATCTCAAAGGTTGTAAGTATTAATATTTTAAAACATTGAATATATAATCATTATATGTATGCATATATGTAAGTATGTCCCGTTGATATGTATTTTTGCACATTTGATGATGGTTTACATATTTTGATGTTCCTTTTGCGGAATATGATTGAATTATATTTGATTGTATTATTTACTATTTAATCTTTATATATTGTTTAGATTTATGTTTACATGATAAATTTTTAAACAAGTAAAATGGTGTAGAAAAGGGTGATAGTTGTATAGGGTATAACCGGCTAGTTTAAGGTAAAATATATATCTTATGGTAATAGCTGGTTATAAATTATTTGAATCTACAGGTAAAACTATCATAGGAAAAACCATATATGATTATTAATAAATAATTCTTATAGTAAGATTATTTTAAAGTATAAGTTTCCATGATTTTTTTTTTAATTTATAGGAAAATTCATAAATAATAATAAAAAATAGTATTGAACATAAATCAATATTTTACTCTATAAAGTTGTTTAAAGCCAAAAAATATTTTAAAAATATTTAAAAGAAAATATAAGAAAAGAAAATAACATATTTTAAATATACAATAGTAAAAAACATTCAAGTAAATTAATTAGTTTTAAATAAATTATTTATCATTTAAATAAATAGGATTTAAATGGATAGAAAGATTTTAATAATAACATAAACTTTAAACCTATAACATAAAACATTATGGCCATTATCACTACCATTTGAGGCTGTAATGATTAGGGTGTAATGATTATAGTTGAAAGAGATTTATAAGTTATGATATAATAATTTAGTGTGACAAGCACCTTTGTCCCAGTGGTTAAGTGCTTTGACTTTGGTGTGAGAGGTCGCAAGTTCGAAACTCACATAGCATGGTTCGAACATTTATTGACATGCGTGATTTGTAATATGTTGTATCTAAGTACCATTTCAAAAAAAATTAGTGCATTGGAAACCAAGTGATACTGCTTGTTATGGATTATTGGTTGTGTGATTCAATGTTTATTTTTTATGGATATGTTGTTTGGGATATGATTACCATTGGTTGGTATTTGAATGAGTAATCTCTATTTATTGGTCTTTAACTAATGGGGTATGTTTGGTTGTTAGAATAAAACTTTTGGTTAGCACGTATGATTGTCGGTATCAATAATGGTTGTAATTGTTGCTTGACATGTAGCTATTGCAATTATTATTTATGGATTTGTATAATCACTCGTATGATTAGATATTAGTGTTTGGTTGATACTTTGATTTGTATTGGTCAAAAAATGGATTTGATAACTTGTGTATGTATTTCTGTGTTAAGATATTATTACATATTTTTTAGTCATATTGTGGATCATATGATGGATGTGCTTATGTTTTGGTTGATGCGTTAATGGTATATTATCCCATGCTAACATTTATGATTGCATGAGAAGAGCAGGTTCTAGCATGAAAATAGAACTATATGGGCTTAATCTTGAAAGGGTATGTAGGCTTATTTTCCTACAAAATACCCATCATATCACATTTGAAATTAGTACTTTAAATATTCACATAACAACCCAAAGTTTGTACCGTCCGATGTTAGTGCTAACTTTATTTTATTTGGGTTTGACACCAATTTTGGGCATTAAAATTTTATGGCAGTTACATTTGGTATTAAAGGTTTGGTTAAGGTTCCATAAACCTTGGGTAGGTTTAAACTGCTTAAAATTAATAAACTTACACCCTAGATTATGCTACAAATAAATTGAGAGAGCATATTAATTGATTTTTATAAGCCCAGTTCTACGTATAACCCTATTACCTCCCATTTAGATTACGTTTACATATGATGACCTATGTTTGAAAATTAGAAATGGGTAGAATGGACACTTAAAAGAAGTTTTGGTGCTAGTTATAATTTGAGTCATACATATATAACGTTAAATTTTCTAAAAGATTTAATGAAAATTAATTTATTAGAAAAACTGTATACATATTCTTGTATTTAAAGCAGTTTGTCAAAAAAGAAATTTTATAGGTTAAGTAAAAGTAAAGTGTTAATTTGGGGAATAAGATACTTTTTTAGTATAAAATTATTTTGTGGAAAAAGGTGTTTGCCTCGTGAAGTATCTTATTTAAGAATGTTTTGTAAAGATATACTTAGTTCAGATACCTGGAAAAAATAATATTTGAGTTTGGTAACATTTTATGGAAGTTATTTTTTTGAAGCTAATACGATTGGGGAATTTTGTTAAGGGATAATTTGAAAGAAATTTTGTCGGAAAAGAAAATGCTTTTGTCCAAAGAAATTTTATAATAAATACTAAGTTTTATATGAGGAATAATTATTTCGAGAAAGTTTTGAAAGGTATATATTGTTATTTTATTTGGATTAACATTTTGAGAAGTATTTTATCTAAGAAAATATCAAGATATCTTTATTTGAGAGACAGAATGGTAAGAGGGGTACTTTATTTCAATAGCTAACAATATGAATACAATATAAAATTAGCTGAGACCAAATATAATACACAACTCGATAGGTGAACTAAACTAACTATACAAAACATTTAAATAAAGGCAAACCCTAAGTTCATTTCAGTTTGAACTAGGGTTCCCTTAAATGACCGTCGAAATATTGGTCTTACAAATTAACATAGTAACTTAGTGATAATATGAAGAAATCAGGTTCCCTTGCACTCTACCTTCATTGCAGCTATCTTCTAAAGTAGGAGATTCATTTTGTTCATCTGCTTCAACTCATGTAAATGGGATTAAAGGTTAAGGTAGAAGATCTAATGGTTTCTCTTTGCAATCGAAAGTTATTCCCTAAAATTCGACTAATTTAGCATATAATTGAGATGTGCTTGCTTTTTTGTTCGATTTAAGTATAAGAATTCGCACATATAACTCTATTTCTTTACAAATGGTGAATTTGGCTTTAGATATATCAGTGGAGATCTTTGAATTTCGTTCTTTCAAAATTTTCCAAACTAAAATGGAAGTTACCAATCTAATCATACCTCTGGGTCTATCTTTATGCATGAAGTTTTGTATTATGGTACTCAATTCCATTTTACAGTATGTAACTATTGTTTGTAATCTAAATCTCAACTTGTACAAACTCCATTTGTTTGTAATAAAGTTGCATTCAAAAAACGAATGTTTTAATCTTATATTTCCTTATTGCACAACACATACTTCTCATTTGTAAAGAATACATGTCTTTGAATGAGCCCTTGTTTTGTTAATAGCTTATTAGTGATGGCTTTAAATAAACACACCTTTATTTTTAGGGCAATTAATTTATTCCAAATAAACTTATGGCAGTTGATTGTATTAGTGTGAGGTTTGATAAGATCTATTTGCTGACTTAAACCTAAAATTACCTTTAACATCATTTAACTAGTACTGATGATTATAGTCACTTTGATAAATTATGATTGGTTTGAAAAATGGTACCTAGTTAATGTTATTTATTGCTTAAGATGCTACTAACTTTTAGGTCTACACCACCTAACACTTCTAATGTGGTATTGTCCAACCTATCCAAAAGTTTGGACCCATTTAGCCAGATATCTAACCAAAGGCTAGTAGAATGTCCCTCCACTAACTTTAGGATATATGAAATTCGATATCGATCAAAATTCCAATATTATCCACATTTAACTTGGTTTATCCAAAAAAAGGTCATTGGTTCAATAATAACATTCATTATTAACCTACTACTCTAGATTGAGATTTTGACTTTGAGTTGACTATAGTTGATCGTGATACTAACCTCATATAACCGTGGAGATAAATTATCTATTAAATCGTATTTCGCTCCTAATATTTCAAGTCAGACCCGACCATGGTCACTCGATGAATGGACTTGCCATAATTTAATTATAATAAAAGTGGAGTATTCACATTGAAACTCTAGCTCTATGGTATTCCCATGTCGAGGAACTATGGAACCTCGTCATCTTGAGATTTTTTATTTGACCCCATTGTTATTAACCAACTGGAAACTCTTAAACAAGTCATTCCATAGTTATACAAAACTATGAGTACGTAACCTCTTGTGCCTTCAGTTGCCATGAGTAATACACTGCCTAACGTTTGGAGAGTGTTGCACACACTGTCTCAGTGGATGCATCCAAATACCATAACCATGAATATTTAAAACAAAATGTGATTAATTACTTATGATTGTAACTATTTATAACTACAATCACGTATCATTTTATTTAAGGATTTTCTTATTATATACATTAAATTAATAACTTATTGATTATACCACAATATAACAAAGCATATAAAAGAAAACAAAAAACATTACTACCAACAAGATTGACTAAATGGATATATATATATATTCTGTGTGTAACAAATTATATGATTACTCATAGGGCATACTAATAACTCTTCTAGATCGGGCTCCAATAGTCTAACCTATTGCAAGTTGTCGTTGGTTAAGATCAACTACACATTTTTCTAATTTTTGCCCAACTTGTAAATAGTGTCCATCAAACTAGCAAGCTAGGGCTTGCCCTCCTTCATCTCCATCGGAAATACTATGATACAAGTGCACATATGGTTAGAAACAAGGCATGGTGATTAGAATGATAGAAATTTGAAAGCAGAAAATGAACATGGAATCCTAAATTCATGCACATGGTGGTTGGGGTTGATGACCGACTTCATAAAGAAATAACGATCTTGATATCTAGCGACCTAATCCGAAAGTCCAAAGATTGTCCTTGGAATGATGGGCTGTGTAGGTAATAATACCAATCCTCTGGACAGTTGGTATGCTTTGAGAGTTTGTACTTTAACCGTATGAAAAGTGGCTAGGGCGCTAGGAGGCCCTAAGTCGTAGTAGATAATCAAGAGGACGACCGACAAGTTGTAGCTTTAGGAGGTGAGCTAGGTCGGTCCCGTTTGATTCCTGTCGATGAAATAGACAAACAAGTAATGTACTATACGGGATAGGCCTCACTTCATGTAGAGAAGCACCCAAGCGAAACATCCTAGGAGGTCTATCCTCTTAGATGGGAATATAGCGGGTTGAACTGCGCGACACCGTGCTCGGCGAGGGCTTTAACCAACCTATCCCTATCCCCTCACACTCTTGGTGGGATGCTTTCAAAAGGGCAACCATTGTCAAAGGTCCTTTCCATGACAGTTTTCTTTTCCTTAGTCATCTGCAAAGACAGATGCAAATGCAACCTATTAACTGAACCGTCCCAACAAAAACTATGGGGTAACACTAGACCCGGGGGAAAGGACACTCTCCACTGAAAAGATGGATGACCCAAACTTCTACATGCCCCATAGAGGTACAATACAAGCACGAGATCGCCCATCGTACTCGTGATAGAGCTAGGGCTATGCCGTAGGGGAAATTATGTAATTTTTTACATATATCTAACTCGTCGACCAATCTTGTTCAAAGTAAAAGGTATTTTCTTCCTATTATATACTTGATATAATGTTATTATATTAATTTATTAACTTAATTAAAAGTATATTTAATAGAAAAATCCATAAATGGTATATTTTGGGATTGTAGTTTCAAAGTGTTGTAACCGTGAGTAATTTATTACAACGAAAAAAATATACCATTTTAAATGTTCCTAGTGAAGATGCATCGAGACTGGATATCGATGTATCTGTTAAGACTGGAGTACATAATTCTCTCCAAATGTTGGGCAGTGTAATACATATAATTGCTGGAGGCCCCTAAGGGTTACGTACTAATAGTTATTAAATAACCATGGAACGACTCACTCGATAGTTTTATGTTGGTTAATAAAACTAAGGTCAAACAGAAAATATCTATGTGACTGATTTGCATAGTTCCCTCGACTTGAGAATACCTAGGATCTTCAATTTGAAATGTGACGACCCAAACTCGATGTTCGATAAACAACATCAAATTTGCATCGCCGAAGCTTATAACAACAATTAGATGAATATAAAACAAGCTTTATAAAAGAATTTTCGGAATGCTTTTAAAAATGGAACTATCATAAGACCTCCCGCCACACACACAATGCAAACGCAGAATTGGAGGAGATTTCTTCTTATGATAGTTAAATATGCTTGGTACGAGAAAAGAAATTCTTTGATATTATTACTAGTGCATAGCGTGAAATTATTTCGGAAGTAGAATATCAATCTTAGCCAGCATAGGTACCATTATACTATGCCTACTATAGCTGTCACCTGAGGTGACAGGTTATACAACTAAAACCGTACAAGGCTCATATTGTTTCTTTGGATTTCCAACAAATGGTCAGGCCAAGGAACTTCTCATTGCCACATGAGAACGCCTTTGGAAGGACGTTCTCAAAAACCAAACCGAATCTCTGCCAACACAAGGCCGGGTTACCCCTAACTGGGTAACTACTGACACGAGTATGCCATCTCCCGGTTGTAACCAACCTTTAACCGGGGCCCCAGCAACAAATCACAAAGTAATATATATATATCTGCGATATCAACATAAGTTAAGTATCTGGGTTCCATACCATGATACCACTTCTATCCAGAAGGAAATGCACATACCCTAAGGGGTGCTACCCCCAATAACCTTGCCGCATCTTTCCTGTTTCGACCATTTCGGGGTGTGAGGTCCGACGAAGTCTCGTCCGCAAAGCCACGCTTTATACAAAAGCTGTGCTTTGGGTCAACAAATGATCATAGAAATGATCACAAAGATAAGTGATCAACAAATGATCATATCACAAATGATCAAACAATGGTCATTTCACAGCAACACTCAGCATGTCACATTACCAAATTGGGAATATATCGCTGATAACTATCAACTACATAACCTCTGAGCTCGTACGTCTAAGAGAAGGGTGTTAAGCTAAGAGAATAAATTCTTCGCCACCAACAGAAATATATTTGAAAGGAATCTGCTTTATATCTCAATTTGTAATGTCAGACATACAATCCATACAAGTCTGTTCCGGGTTTGAACAGAACTGAAGGCACTTCCAAAGAAGTCCTTGCAATCCAGATATCCACAATCCTGATCGGATTCCCCATCACATATGGAGAACTCTATACCAGAGCAACTCGGTGCAGAGTCAATCGACAGGTCATCCTATCGCTCTCGGAAATACCCGGTCTTCAACACCGGTCTTCAAATGCTATCCATAACGTCGAATCACATATTCGAAATGGGTTATACGACACAAAGGTCCTTTCCCGGCTAATTCGAATAGTGAGTGTCAAATTTTAAAACATGTGGATGTCATTCACAAATATTCACAGGTTCGATGTGGGTTTCGGATAACAACTGAAATCCGATTCCCTGTCGCATCGAAGTTTAAATGCCGTTTTACGGGCAACATGGTTTTCACATCAATACAGAACGAATCATAATCACAATGCAGTACATGGCAATTTATATAATACAGCATCACAATCAGAATAGAAATATCAATATAAGTTAGCAGCAATAATTAATTTATTTCAAATGTGGTTTAAATAAATTTACCACACAATTATTTTAAAACAATGATAAGTATTTGAATAAATAATTTAAATCTTGATTAACTCGTTTTATTGTTTCAAAATTTGTTATTTAAATTAACCACTAAATTTGATTTGTCTATTTTAATTTATCTCAATAACAATTTCTAAATTGACAATTTAATTTGAATACTTAGTTGTTTATTAATCAATTTAATTACAATTTGTAAATCATTTTTAATTTCTTTTCAAAATCATTAAAAATTATTTACCTTAATTATTATTTGAAAATCTTCTTTATATTCTGGAAACCAATTTATTATAGTTATAAAAAGTTTTAATGTTCACTAACTTTAATATTAACTTAAATTAAATTATTTAGTTAAAAAATTAATTAAATTATAAAACATTGTTAAGTAAGTTTCTAATTTAACATAAATCAATATTGGCTACATTGTAAATGCAAGAATTTACTTAACATTGTAAAATTCAACTTTATTGGTCCTAACCCCAGTTTAACCAAAACATGAGTAAACCCAGGTTTGTACTCGAGTCAAACTCGAGTTTCCTCCATGCCTTCCCCGCGTTCTTCCTCTTCTCTGTTCGTTCGCGTATCCATCTTCTCTGTTTCATTTTTTTTCTTTTAACTTTCAAGTTTTAAAACCTGATAGCTTCAATTTAAAGACTCAAGCTATACGACGAGAAACTCAAGCAAACTTCAAAAAAAAACCCGGAGTCTTCCCTGTTCATTCACGAGTCCATCTTCTTCTCCTTCCTATTCTTTTTGTTCTATTTCTATTTATTTAGCTAAGCTAAACACTAACGCACGCATCATCACTGATACATTCACGTGCACGTGCACACCACCATGGCGACGCTTCGGTGACGATCGCAACCTCCCACAAGTCACTCATCGACCCTACATTCGGTAGCAGTGATCAACTCCATGCTAACAACCCCAGAACGAAATTTAGCTTTTAGTTCGAAACTCGAACCCATCCTCACCACCAGAATCGAACCCGTGCCACCTCCTCTGGCCAATATCGGCCACCAACCTTGTACCCTAGCTTCGTCATCACGCGACGCCTCTGTTCACCCCACTGACACACAGTTCGGTCAGCCATAGGTGGCGCGACACCATGGTTTCTAACGTGAACAAAAAAAAAGGGTTTAAACCCTAATCTTGATTCGTTCTCCCCATTCACTCATTATAAAAATTCTTCAACAATTTTCCTGGATTCGTAGGTGTTCAAACATGCTTCCATTAGAATTTCAATATTTATAATTGATTTGATTTTCAGCAATTCATAAAAGTACAATTTTTGTTCATATACCAATTTCTCTGAGAATACCAAACTAAAAATTTAAATTCTTGTTTTAAAATTCATGCCTTGCAGTATATATTCAATAAATATTCTTGAATTCATAATTTACAACAATTTATTTTTGTCAAGTATTTGTTGGATACTTGTAAACAAGTTTACATTGGAAAAGAAAAAAAATCTACTGTATGATCAAACAACTTTACAAAACTTGTTTGAGGATTAAAACAACTTGATCTATTTGAAAAAAAAAAACCCAAGCATGTCAGTGATTAAAGCAAATAGACTTTAGTTTGAATATTAACCCATCCCTGTAATTCATAACAGAGAAGAACCGGTGACAGATATATGCACAGATACATATCAACATAAAAAGCATATACAAACTATCTTTTTAAAACATCATGAACTGTTTAATTTAAACTTAAAACTTTTTAAAGAATATGTTTACTCACATGGCAAATGTTTAAACAGAGGCTATATTGATTTTCTTTGAACTGCAGTTTGATCCTCTTCTCTTTTCTTCTTTCTTCAGTAATTTTTTTTTTTTGAACTTGTATATATTTTTCTTCTAAGTTTATTTTCTGTTCTTTCTCAGTTTGTTGAACATATAAACTAAGACAATTGCCATGTATATAAGGAGGACATGCAGGCTCAAGTACAGTACAGAGCATCATTGTATTGTATACTTATTCTATACAAGCTTTGTACTTTGCAACTATTTGCACATTTTTTTCTTTTTTACTATTTCGAACTGACTTGTTCCTGGGCTGAGTTGCAATGCATTAAATGAAGCATGTAAATGGAATGTTCATGTTTCCCCTTTTTCTATGTTGCAGCATGTTCTTGTTCAATTTGATTTTATAAGTACATTTTTATATCTTTGTTTGTTGACTAACAAACTAAATTTCGGCTAAAATGCTTTTGTACATGCAAAGGAGTAAATAGCATGTAATACAAGCATTAAATGAAGCATGTTACTTTGCATACTTTCAGCATGTTATGTTTACATTGGATTATTTTGATAAGTACTAAATCTTGTTTCATTGATTTGTTTTATTTTATTTTTTTATTGAGGCTTGCATATTTTAGTTCCCTGGTTTGTATATTCCTTCATTTGTTTAACTTGTTTTATTCTTTTTGCAAGTATTATTTTATTTTTGTTTTTCTAAATGAAAGTGTTTGTTTTAACTATTGTTTTCTTATGTCTATATTTGAATGGAATAAAATTGAGTTCTTATTTAAAGTTTTTTTACTATTATTATTTAAATTTCAACTTACTTTTTTTTTTACTATTTAATACAAAATATTGTTTGTTACTTAATTTATTCATTATTTATTTATATTAACTTTAACAATATTTTTATTTCTCTTGAAATTTAGTTAATTTAAATTCAAAAGTTCAAATACATTACCAATTTTAAATTCAAAAATTTCGGGATGTTACAATATCTCCTCCTTAAGAAAATTCCGTCCTCGAAATTGAAAGAGAGAGAAACATAAACAAAGAATATATGAATTCAGAAAATAAAGAAATGACTTATAGTTTAAGCTGAGATGTCTATTCTGCAGTTGGGATACGATTTCTTCATATTATCTTCAGTTTCCCAAGTACAGTCCTTTGGATCGCCACTCCATTGTACTTTGACCAGCTTCACAATCTTGTTTCTTAATCGTTTCTCATCACGATCTACAATTTTTATCGGTTCCCTTCTAACTGCCAAGTTGGGAGTGATTTCTAGATCCTGCTGAGCAGCTTCTTCAATAATATCATCTGGATCGTGCACATATTTCTGAAGATTAGAAATGTGAAACACATCATGTACGCCAGACAACCAGCTGGGCAGCTGCACTCGATATGCTAAAGGACCAATCCTTTCCAGAATAGGAAAAGGACCAATATAACGCGGTGCCAACTTTCCAGTTTTCCCGAATCTCAATACACCCCGCATCGGAGATACTTTCAGAAATACAGAATCTCCAACTTGAAATTCCAAATTTCTCCTTCGGCGGTCATAATAGCTCTTTTGACGGCTTTGGGCAGTTAATAACTTCTTTCGAATAAAGTCTACCTTCTCAGTGGCTTCTTTTATCATATCCGGTCCAAGAACAAGTCTGTCACCTGATTCGATCCAGCATGTTGGTGATCGACACGGACGACCATATAAAGCTTCAAAAGGAGCCATTTCTACACTGGTCTGATAACTGTTATTATATGAGAATTCAGCTAGATGCAAATGGTCCTCCCAAGAACCACCAAAATCATGCACACAAGCACGCAGTAGGTCTTCTAAAATTCGGTTGACCCTCTCAGTCTGCCCATCAGATTGTGGGTGATAAGAAGTACTGAAATTTAATTTCGTTCCCAATGCGTCTTGAAATGCTTCCCAAAATCTACTAGTGAAGATCAGATCACGATCACTCACTATACTGCTGGGAATACCATGGAGGCGAACAATTTCCTTTATATATACCTGCCAAACTTGCCGCGGTCCGAGTGGACTTAACTGGAATGAAGTGAGCAGTTTTCATTAGACGATCTACAATAACCCAAATCGCTTCATTGCCTTTCTTGGTTCGTGGCAGTCCATCAACGAAACCCATCGATACTTGATCCCACTTCCATTTCGGTACTTCCAAAGGTTGAAGTAAACCGGCTACTTTCATTTGATCGCTCTTGATTTGCTGACAAGTAGCACAGCGACTCACATAAATAGATATGTCTTGTAGGATCGATTTCACCCTAGAGGGGGGTGAATAGGGTGATAGTGTAAATTATAAAAATTAATCGCGGAAGCTTATAAAATAATTTCAATTCAGATCATAGAATAGCAGCACAGATATCGCAGAATATAAATAACAGAAAAAAACAGAACAACACAGAATTTACCCAGCTTCGGCAAAACCCTGCCTACGTGCTGCCCCCAAGGTTTCTACTAGAAATTAGATAGTCCCTCGCTTACACACGTAAACTCGCTATACCCGCTATTGACTAATCTAACTCTACGCTCAAAACCCTGCCACAACTCAGCCACTGAGTTGCGAATTCTCAAGCTACGCCACGTAGCTTGTCCCCTAGTCACACGACTAGAAAATATAAACGGTTTAAAAAGAAAATACAAATTAAAAACAATGTAAAATAAAATAACCCTAATTTTAAAATAAAACCCTTATTATAAATTTTAAAAACCCCAAACTGAATTAATGCCGGCCCATGCTTTCTTTTCTCTTTATCTTCTTATCGGCTCGTTCCCTTTTTCTTTGAGATGATGGCGGTTGTATTTGTCTGTGCAAATTAGGGCTTCTGCTCCTTGCGCTCTTTGTTCCAAATTAGGGTTGTAAATTAGGAGCAGCTGATAGTAGTTCGATCATATGATTGATTTAGCTCCTCTTTATGTCGATCGACTATTTTTCTGAGTTGCTCACTGCTGCTCGATCGAGTTCGACGCTTGCGATTTCGGTATGTAATTTATCCTTTTGATTTACTGGGTTGATGCTTGAACTCGATACGCCTTGCCGATGATGTGAATTTGATTTATATAGGGTTTGTAAATCCTATTCTTGCGTTCGTATAAAATCATTTGAATTTGTCAAATTCTTTTGATCGGCCGTTTGATTATGCTTGAACGATTGATGATCGATCTGACTTTGTCAAATTCGTATCTTTTGCGTTCCTTGGTTGACACGGTTTTGAATTTATTTTCGTGATAACCACGGCTTATACTCCGTTCCTTTTTTTTCTGTTGACCGTGACTTGTTTACTTCGGTTTTGTTGTTACTGTGGCTTGTACTTGTATACTGCTGTGTCATGTAGTTTGCTTCAATATGCCCTGGTCTGGAGTAGCTCTGTTGCACTGAGTTTGTAGCTTGGTGTTGTGGTCATCTTGCTTTTCCTGGATTGTGTGCATTTGTGCACTTGTTGTCTTGTGTCTATGGCCACTGGTTTGCTGCTTTCATGTACATGTCGAACTTGCTTGATATGAAAATCTGGTCGCATTGCAGTTGTATTGTGATCGGTTTGGATTGAAGTTGCAGGCTTGTGTACTATGTCTTTTGAGCATTGTATTACTTCATTGTTCACTGTCCTGTTGTTTGCAACTATGTTGCACTTGCACACTTTCATCATTACTGCCTGGTCAACTTGACATTGTTGATCTTGGTGGCATATTTGCTTGTTGTTGTTTGGATCATTATGCAGTCTGCATTGAACTGTAGCTTGCAATGTGTATTCATCCTTACTGACTTGATTCACTTCATGTTTGTCCTGCCTCACTTCCATGTATGGCTTTTCTTGGTCTCTGTTACATGCTTGCTATTGCATGCTTGTTTGCATTTACTTAGTGCATTCATGTTTACTTTCATGGAGTAGTCACTGTTTTGCATTTAGCTCGGTTTACTGGTGCATACATGTTGCATTATTTGTCTCTGCTCCATTCTGGTTGCTTCCCTGATCTTGCTTGCTTCTGTACTGATGCATTAGTTGTTGGCATATTTATGCATTCATTGTAGCTCCATCTTGACTTGTGCTTTCTCACTGTATCAAATGCTATACTTGTTCATGTATTCGACTTCACTGTTTACATTGTTTGCATTCTTCCATACTGCTATGTTGTTTGTGTACTACTTTGGCTTCACTGTACATTATATGCAGCACCACTGTGTCGATCTTGCTTCTGCATATTGTTGTATCCATGTTGCAACTGTTTTGGTCGAGACTTGTTGTTTGTTAGCACTGGACCTGATCTGCATACATGATTGTTGCAGTCCATTTTGATGTTGGTCTTCGTTGCATTCATGTCATGTTGCCTTGTGTTGAATCCAGTTTTAAAACTCGGATTTGACCTTGTGCTCGTGTCGTGATTTTCAACGTTATTGCACGTGAGTTGAACCCGGCATTACATTTGGGTTTGACCTGTGCTCACTTGTCCCTGTAAATCAATCAAGTGTATATATCGGCGTGCACGGCTTTGTGGCATATACAGTAATAATACACTGTGTATGTCACAAGTTGTTCGTGTATGATGAATTCAAATTTAAATTATGACGAACAACCCAAATAACTGAGGCAAATCTTATTTTCAAAAATTCATATTTTATTTTATATTGCAAAAATATTTCTTTTTCAATTTTACTGCGTTAGAGAATATTTTTGCAGATTACTCAGATGCTGGATTCAAACTGGAATGAAGTTGAAGATAAAATATGAGTGAATGAGCGATATGTAGTGAGGACATTTGTAAATATGAAATTGTAATGTAATTGAAATCAAAGTTGTATATGTAAATAGTGAGAGCTTGAATTTGTATACTATTCAAAATTGTAATAAATATTTGTTTGAATAAAATATTCTGTTTGAATTCAAATTCTGTGTTATTTAATTTATTCAACAAATATTTATTTAATCTATGAAAATAAATGGTATATTATCAAATACATTTAAACGAATGTATATATGTTTATTATCATCAAACAAAAATCATATAAGCGCGTATTCAACATGTCTCTCTTCATCGTTTTCCACCAGAATGTTCTTTTAATATCTCGATACATTTTGTTGACTCCTGGATGGATGTTGAATTTTGACTTGTGGCATTCGTCCAATACTTCACGTTTCAGATCAGGGAAGTCTGGAACACAAATCCTGCCTTTTAATCTAATAATTTTATTGTCGTCAATTTCAAAACTCGTATCTTCACCATGACGTATTTTCTCATAAATTTGATGAAGGAACTCGTCCTTTTTTGTTTACTGGCGACTTTCTCAAGAAGAGTAGGAGTGATAACCAGATATGCGAGAACAGCATGTTTTCTACTCAAGGCGTCGGCAACTACATTGGCCTTTCCTGGCGTATACAGAATATCTAAGTCATAAGATGCCAGAAATTCCAACCAACGTTGTTGTCGCAAATTCAGATCCTTCTGAGTGAAAAGATATTTCAAGGATTTATGGTCGGTGAATAATTCGAATTTTTCACCTAAAACAAAGAGAGTTTATTAGGTATATTTCTTTAGTTAAGTTAGTTCATAAATTGTTAGGAAAGCTGAAAAGATTCTTACCCAGAAGATAGTGTCGCCAAATTTTTAAAGCGAAAACAACAGCCAAAAGTTCCAAATCATGTGTTGGGTAATTTTTCTCATGCGGACGTAATTGCCTACTCGCGTAGGCAACTACCTTTCCATTTTGCATTAATACTGCACCTATCCCTTCACCACATGCATCAGTATAGACAGATAAGCCTTGGTTCCCGTTAACAATAGTGAGAACAGGAGCAGTGGTCAATCTCTTTTTTAACTCTTGAAAAACTTCTTCACATTCTGAAGTCCAGATGAACTTTGCATTTTTCATCGTTAGCTTAGTCAATGGGCTAGCCAACTTAGAAAAATCTTGAACAAATTTCCGGTAATAGCCTGCTAAACCCAAAAAGCTTCGAACTTATCTTGGAGTAGTGGGTTGTTTCCAATCAAGAATAGCGGAAATTTTGCTAGGATCTACTGAAATTCCTTCTTCATTAACAATATGGCCAAGGAATTTGACTTCATTGACCCAGAAGTGGCATTTGGAAAATTTTGCAAATAGAACATTTCTCCTCAATATTTCCAATACGATTTTAAGATGTTCGGCATGCTCTTCTTTAGTCTTAGAATAGATCAAAATATCATCAATGAATACGAGCATAAATTTATTCAAAACTTCCCGAAACACACGAGTCATAAGATCTACGAAGTATGCTGGAGCATTGGTTAGCCCGAAAGGCATAACTAACCATTCATAGAACATATCAGGACCTCTGAAAGCAGTCAAATGGACACAATCTTCGGCGATTCGTAGTTGATGGAATCCTTGGGCTAGATCTATTTTTGAAAAGAAACGAGCGTCATGCAACTGATCAAATAAATCATCAATTCTGGGCAGTGGAAATTTATTTTTGAGAGTTTGTTTATTTAGATCACGGTAATCTACACACAATCTCAAAGATCCGTCTGATTTAGCAACAAATACGACGGCGGAGCCCCATTCAGAAACACTGGGTCGAATTAATCCTTTTGCTCGTAGCTCATCAGTTTGATGAACCAATTCAATCTTTTCCCTGGGTGTCATCATGCGACTTGCGTGAACAACAGGACGAGCATTGGGTACAAGATCAATTCGGAATTCTATTTCTCGGTGAGGAGGTAAAGATTTCACTTCTTCAAATACGTCGGAAAAATCCCGAACAACAGATATAGACTGCAAAGTGGGTTCAAGATATCCCAAAGTATACATCAATCTATCTCTCCTTGGACTTGGATCCTCACAAGAGATTTCAATAAAATTTCCAAAACTTGTTTTGATTAAAACTGTCCGACTATTACAATCCAATATAGCTTCATACCTCGATAACCAGTTCATACTGAGTAAGATTTCAAATTCATTAAATTCGAGGACATAAAGGTTGATAGGAAATTTATAGCTAGCATATGAAATAGGAACTCTCTTACAATATGAACAAAGATTTGCGGGACCTCCAACCGGATTTTTCACGCAAATAAAATCGTTAGCAAATTTAGTTTCAAGTCCTAATTCATTTACGGTTTGTTGGGAGATAAAGCTATGTGAAGCTCCTGTATCAAATAAAACTCTAACAGTTCTATTATTAATAGTAAGGTTACCTTCCAAAACACTTTTCCCTTTATCAGCTTTTGAAGTTGAGGGGTCCTTCTTTATCGTATAAACCTTTGCCACCTGCGCTGGCTTCATTACTGGGCAATCTTTAAGTACATGTCCCGGCTTGTGACAATTGTAACATTCTTTAGCTGGCTTCTTCGGTTTTGGGCAGTTATTTGAATAATGGCCCTTCTCTTTGCAGTTGTAACAAGTGACATTTTCTGCTGCGCTTCCTTGAATGCTCTTCTTCTTCTCGTTGCCTTGCCAAGGTTTCTTGCCTCCAAATTTCCGCTTTTCCCAATTTTGATTTCCTGAATTACCTTTCTCCACCGTTGCTTCTTGTATATCAACGGTAGCGTATCTGTACCCCATATCTACTAAATCTGAAAAAGATTCTTTAACGTGGCCCGTCATTCTTTCATGATATTTCTGGTTCATTCCACGGATAAACCTTTCGTTTTTCTTAAGAGGTGTGTTTAGCAATTCCGGGCCAAACCGAGATAGTTCGCTGAATTTATTCAAGTATTCTTCAAACGACAAACTTCCTTGTTTCAAATCCAGAAATTCCTGATACATTCTGGAAACTCCCACCGATGGCATGTAACGTTTCTCAAACACTTCCTTAAAACGATCCCAAGTAAATTCTTCCTCGGGTTCATCTATAATGATGGTTTCCCACCAAGCTGAAGCTTCTCCTTGGAGTTGCCAAGAAGCTATAAGTCTCTTCTGCTCATCCTGCAGTTTTAGCCCTTTAAATATCTTTTCACACGATCTTACCCAAGCTTGAGCCTCAATAATTGACTCCTTGCCGGTGAACGGTTTGCCACCAAGCTTTTCGAACTTCTTATATAAATCAGCCAAGTCCGGCTGCTGCTGAATATCTATTACTGCTTCTGCGGCTGGGGGAATTTGATTAGGTGCTGCGGCATTGCCTTGACCCCTAGCTCTTCCTCTGCGTCCACTCATTTTCACTATCTGAGATTGGTAAGAAAATTGATTCAGATATACAGACGAAATATCAGCAGTAAAAAGAAATAGACTAAGAAAATTTAAAGTTTCAGTCTTGGTTATACTCATTCTAGGGTATACTTCACCCTATCTCTAATGAGCCATCTAATGTGTTATACTCCATAGCTAAAGTTCTTGCTCAACCAATGATGCTCTGATACCACTTGTGACGACCCAAACTCGATGTCCGATAAACAGCATCAAATTTGCATCGCCGGAGCTTATAACAACAATTAGATGAATATAAAACAAACAAGATTTATAAAAGAATTTCCGGAATGCTTTTAAAAATAGAACTACCATAAGACCTCCCTCCACACACACAATGCAAACGCAGAATTGGAGGAGATTTCTTCTTATGATAGTTAAATATGCTTGGTACGAGAAAAGAAATTCTTTGATATTATTACTAGTGCATAGCGTGAAATTATTTCGGAAGTAGAATATCAATCTTAGCCAGCATAGGTACCATTATACTATGCCTACTATAGCTGTCACCTGAGGTGACAGGTTATACAACTAAAACCGTACAAGGCTCGTATTGTTTCCTTGGATTTCCAACAAATGGTCAGGCCAAGGAACTTCCCATTGCCACATGAGAACGCCTCTGGAAGGACGTTCCCGAGAACCAAACCGGATCTCTGCCAACACAAGGTCGGGTTACCCCTAACTGGGTAACTACTGACACGAGTATGCCATCTCCCGGTTGTAACCAATCTTTAACCGGGGCCCTAGCAACAAATCACAAAGTAATATATATATATATCTGCGATATCAACATAAGTTAAGTATCTGGGCTCCATACCATGATACCACTTCTATCCAGAAGGAAATGCACATACCCTAAGGGGTGCTACCCCCAGTAACCTTGCCGCATCTTTCCTGTTTCGACCATTTCGGGGTGTGAGGTCCGACGAAGTCTCGTCCGCAAAGCCACGCTTTATACAAAAGCTGTGCTTTGGGTCAACCAATGATCATAGAAATGATCACAAAGATAAGTGATCAAAATCACAAATGATCAAACAATGGTCATTTCACAGCAACACTCAGCATGTCACATTACCAAATTGGGAATATATCGCTGATAACTATCAACTACATAACCTCTGAGCTTGTACGTCTCAGAGAAGGGTGTTAAGCTAAGACAATAAATTCTTCGCCACCAACAGAAATATATTTGAAAGGAATCTGCTTTATATCTCAATTTGTAATGTCAGACATACAATCCATACAAGTCTGTTCCGGGTTCGAACAGAACCGAAGGCACTTCCAAAGAAGTCCTTGCAATCCGGATATCCACAATCCTGATCGGATTCCCCATCACATATGGAGAACTCTATACCGGAGCAACTAAGTCCAGAGTCAATCGACAGGTCATCCTATCGCTCTCGCAAATACCCGGTCTTCAACACCGGTCTTCAAATACTATCCATAACGTCGAATCACATATTCGAAATGGGTTATACGACACAAAGGTCCTTTCCCGGCTAATTCGAATAGTGAGTGTCAAATTTTAAAACATGTGGATGTCATTCACAAATATTCACAGGTTCGATGTGGGTTTCGGATAACAACTGAAATCCGATTCCCTGTCGCATCGAAGTTTAAATGTCGTTTTACGGGCAACAGGGTTTTCACATCAATACAGAACGAATCATAATCACAATGCAGTACATGGCAATTTATATAATACAGCATCACAATCAGAACAGAAATATCAATATAAGTTAGCAGCAATAGTTAATTTATTTCAAATGTGGTTTAAATAAATTTACCACACAATTATTTTAAAACAATGATAAGTATTTGAATAAATAATTTAAATCTTGATTAACTCGTTTTATTGTTTCAAAATTTGTTATTTAAATTAACCACTAAATTTGATTTGTCTATTTTAATTTATCTCAATAACAATTTCTAAATTGACAATTTAATTTGAATACTTAGTTGTTTATTAATCAATTTAATTACAATTTGTAAATCATTTTTAATTTCTTTTCAAAATCATTAAAAATTATTTACCTTAATTATTATTTGAAAATCTTCTTTATATTTTGGAAACCAATTTATTATAGTTATAAAAAGTTTTAATGTTCACTAACTTTAATATTAACTTAAATTAAATTATTTAGTTAAAAAATTAATTAAATTATAAAACATTGTTAAGTAAGTTTCTAATTTAACATAAATCAATATTGGCTACATTGTAAATGCAAGAATTTACTTAACATTGTAAAATTCAACTTTATTGGTCCTAACCCCAGTTTAACCAAAACATGAGTAAACCCAGGTTTGTACTCGAGTCAAACTCGAGTTTCCTCCGTGCCTTCCCCGCGTTCTTCCTCTTCTCTGTTCGTTCGCGTATCCATCTTCTCTGTTTCATTTTTTTTCTTTTAACTTTCAAGTTTTAAAACCTAATAGCTTCAATTTAAAGACTCGAGCTATACGACGAGAAACTCAAGCAAACTTCAAAAAAAACCCGGAGTCTTCCCTGTTCATTCACGAGTCCATCTTCTTCTCCTTCCTGTTCTTTTTCTTCTGTTTCTATTTATTTAGCTAAGCTAAACACTCACGCACGCATCATCACTGATACATTCACGTGCACGTGCATACCACCATGGCGACGCTTCGGTGACGATCGCAACCTCCCACAAGTCACTCATCGACCCTACATTCGGTAGCAGTGATCAACTCCATGCTAACAACCCCAGAACGAAATTTAGCTTTTAGTTCGAAACTCGAACCCATCCTCACCACCAGAAATCGAACCCGTGCCACCTCCTCTGGCCATCATCGGCCACCAACCTTGTACCCTAGCTTCGTCATCACGCGACGCCTCTGTTCACCCCACTGACACGCAGTCCGGTCAGCCATAGGTGGCGCGGCACCATGGTTTCTAACGCGAACAGAAAAAAAAGGGTTTAAACCCTAATCTTGATTCGTTCTCCCCATTCACTCATTATAAAAATTCTTCAACAATTTTCCTGGATTCGTAGGTGTTCAAACATACTTCCATTAGAATTTCAATATTTATAATTGATTTGATTTTCAGCAATTCATAAAAGTACAACTTTTTGTTCATATACCAATTTCTCTGAGAATACCAAACTAAAAATTTAAATTCTTGTTTTAAAATTCATGCCTTGCAGTATATATTCAATAAATATTCTTGAATTCATAATTTACAACAATTTATTTTTGTCAAGTATTTGTTGGATACCTGTAAACAAGTTTACAGTGGAAAAGAAAAAAAAATACTACTGTATGTTCCAACAACTTTACAAAACTTGTTTGAGGATTAAAACAACTTGATCTATTTGAAAAAAAAAAACCCAAGCATGTCAGTGATTAAAGCAAATAGACTTTAGTTTGAATATTAACCCATCCCTGCAATTCATAACAGAGAAGAACCAGTGACAGATATATGCACAGATACATATCAACATAAAAAGCATATACAAACTATCTTTTTAAAACATCATGAACTGTTTAATTTAAACTTAAAACTTTTTAAAGAATATGTTTACTCACATGGCAAATGTTTAAACAGAGGCTATATTGATTTTCTTTGAACTGCAGTTTGATCCTCTTCTCTTTTCTTCTTTCTTCAGTAATTTATTTTTTTGAACTTGTATATATTTTTCTTCTAAGTTTATTTTCTGTTCTTTCTCAGTTTGTTGAACATATAAACTAAGACAATTGCCATGTATATAAGGAGGACATGCAGGCTCAAGTACAGTACAGAGCATCATTGTATTGTATACTTATTCTATACAAGCTTTGTACTTTGCAACTATTTGCACATTTTTTTCTTTTTTACTATTTCGAACTGACTTGTTCCTGGGCTGAGTTGCAATGCATTAAATGAAGCATGTAAATGGAATGTTCATGTTTCCCCTTTTTCTATGTTGCAGCATGTTCTTGTTCAATTTGATTTTATAAGTACATTTTTATATCTTTGTTTGTTGACTAACAAACTAAATTTCGGCTGAAATGCTTTTGTACATGCAAAGGAGTAAATAATACAAGCATTAAATGAAGCATGTTACTTTGCATACTTTCAGCATGTTATGTTTACATTGGATTATTTTGATGAGTGCTAAATCTTGTTTCATTGATTTGTTTTTTTTTTATTGAGGCTTGCATATTTTAGTTCCCTGGTTTGTATATTCCTTCATTTGTTTACATTGCTATGGTTTACAGCAACTTGTTTTATTCTTTTTGCAAGAATTATTTTATTTTTGTTTTTCTAAATGAAAGTGTTTGTTTTAACTATTGTTTTCTTATGTCTATATTTGAATGGAATAAAATTGAGTTCTTATTTAAAGTTTTTTTACTATTATAATTTAAATTTCGACTTACTTTTTATTTTACTGTTTAATACAAAATCTTGTTTGTTACTTAATTTATTCATTATTTATTTATATTAACTTTAACAATATTTTTATTTCTCTTGAAATTTAGTTAATTTAAATTCAAAAGTTCAAATACATTACCAATTTTAAATTCAAAAATTTCGGGATTTTACATGAAAGCTCCGCTTTGATTATAGCCAAATCATGGCTTGACATTCCATCGAGTGACTATAGTTGGGTTAAGTGGAAGTATTGGAAGTGAAGCACTATTCAAGAGAGTACTCGTCTCCTCGGTTATATGCAGTTAGTATCACAGTCAACTCAAGTCAACTCAAGGTCAAAGTCTTTGGCTAGGGCATTTCGGTTAGTAATAATTGCTATTAATAAACCAAGGACTTTTTTTAGACTATAAAGTGAAATGTGGATGAGGTTGGAATTTTGACCATTACCATATTCCATAAGTCCAAAGTGATATAGTTTTAATGAAGAGAATTGGTGCAAACAAATGTCACAACCGGGTAACGCTTATTAAACTAAAATTGGATTTTACCGAAAATGAGTAAGTGATAAATCTGGTCATAATGTCACATCACTTGCTAAGCGACGTGTGAACGTTAACATTAGAAAGTTTGATGTTGATCGCTGACCAAATTTACACCCAAGAGTTACACAGCCGAAATAATGAATTCCCTTAAGACCGAACAATTTAATTAGTTTATAATTGTTATAAATTAATTAATATTTATAAAATATTAATTATTAAATTTGAATATGATTTGAGAAGTAAATAATGTTATATATATTTATAACAGTTATAAATATATTGATCGATATACAATATTGACAAGCGACTAAATTAGATTTAATTGTATAGTATTTTGGCTTGTGCTTAGATGGGTTTAAGGCCCATCATTAGGGCTGAAAATTGATGGTTTAGGGGTGGCTAAAACATAAGGAATTGTCTTGGAGATAATGGGTTGAGATCAAGTGAGAATGGATAAAAAGGTTTTCCTCATTTCTCTCTAGTACAACCCTATGTGTGTGTGTGTGTGTGTGTGTTTAAAAATAATTACTCACCTTTTTCTGGTCGCCATTACCTTCTACAATTCTGGTTAAAACATAGCTTTTAATCCACTTCAAAATTCTCAAATATATTTCAAATTAAAATAATAATATTGGATAGTAAGAGGTCAGTAATTCCAGACTTGCAATCTAACGAATCAAGAACAATAAAAGAAAAGGAAGTCATTGCTCCAACATGGATTCAAAGGCATTATTAAATTGGTAATTTTAATTCATATTACAGTAATTAAACTACATTTTATGATCTTATAATGAGCAATTTCATATCTGTTTAAATATATTGCTACTATATGTTTAGTTATATGAAATTTTTGTAAGTAGATGTGGTTGTCACAAATCATTTTGGTTATGTGCATAATTTGTTTATTATACTATTTGATTTATGTACAGAAAAATGTTATTTACTGTAAAAAATCAATTTTTGTCATTATTAATTGTTTTATATATATTTATTAATATATATAATATATATTAGTGCATATTTCTCTCTCATAATAGCATATATGCATATATAAGACATATATATGATTTAAAAATTTAAGTACGCTTATTTATGTATAATATGAATTTAAAAATTCGAAAATTAATTATCATACATATATTCGTATTTGTAAATTAACATTTATTGAATTTTTGAATTTTTTATTATAAATAAAATAATTATTACATTAAAAATTCAATTATATATTTTTTAAATATATTATATCATTTCAACAATATATAGAAAAAATTTAGGAATTTTTCAATGAATTTTATTATTTTAAATAATTAATATTATTTCGAAAAACCTGTTTAGATTTATTCAATTTAATAATTTAATTGAAAAATTCTTCAAAAATTTTCGCAGCCTTTAATTCATGATCCTAGAATTTCTAAAATTTTAAATTTTGAAGTTTTAATAATGTATTAAATAATTATTGTCGAAATCAATGTATTTGTTTTTAAAAATAATATTTCAACTATGAAAAATCTCCAGATTTTTCATAAGCTCTATTTTATGATGCTAGATTTTTAAAAATTATAAATTTTGAATTTTCGTCAATAGATTATTTTATGTTAATTATTTATGGATGAAAACATTATTTTGTTCATAATATATACAATTAAAATAATAAAATTATTGCGTTTGCAAAACTAAGTTGATTTTGATTTATAAATAATTTTTAATAATTTCTCTCTCTCTTTATATATATAGGTATATATCTACATATAAATGTTTTATGTTCATATATTATATATAATATATTTATACATACATATGTGTATGTATTGTATATTAATTCAAAAAAACTTTTTTTGTAACATATATACATGCACATATTTAGACAACATACATGACATAAAAAATGAGCTAATATGTTTGTTGTGATGTAAATCTGAACATCTATATATAGGTATATTATACCTCTCATAGATTATTATGTTACATATGCACTCATACATATGTGTATATGATACATTTATGTATAAACTAAATCAAAATAAAATTAATTTAATATCTTAATATATTTGAATTTAAATAAAACAAATGATTTTATTTAAATGAAATTTAGAAATGTTCTAATTCATTTAGACTTCATAGACCCAATAAAGATCCAGTAGGGTAAAAAAAATTAAATTCACTCATAACTTCCTCTGCGGGCTGGTCCAGTTCTAACAATGGTATCAAAGCTCAATAGCCAATGAGATCTAAATTAGTCATATTATGGCTAACTAATTAAGCTTACCCACTTTGTACGATGTCTATAAAGGTAATGTCTAGGATTAGAATTGGGTAATCAAGTACCCTGTCCTACCTGGTTACCGACCTAGCTCGAAAGGTAAAGTGAGCCCAAAGGTTGCTCCTGATAGAAAAGTGTAATGACCCATAAATTTTATTTATTTTCATTTACGTATTTAATTGAATTTTTGGTGAATTTTTAAATAATAAAAGTTGGAAAAAAATTGATATTTGGAATACGTATATTCAAATATAGAAAATAGTAAATTTTCAACTTATAATATGGATGTTTATTTTCTTGTGTAATTCTATTTCAATTCAAATCAGTTAAGAATTGATGATAATAAAATATTTTCCAAACCTGAATATTTTATATAATAAATTTGTAAATCATCGTCTGAGTGAAACGTCGTACTTTGTTTCTTCAAATTTGGACTGCTATTGCTCCGTTTTTCTTATTTTCGATGGATTAGCAGCATTTTCGATACCGATATCACATTTTGTTTGGATGCTCGTACCACAGATATCTGTATACGTTTTGATCAGATCGTCGTGTTGATCTCGATGGTATATTCAATCCTGTGTTTTGAAGCCCGGTACGCAACGGAAACTGCGTAACGGTCCAATGCATCGATATACGTTTTAACTTTTGATTCCTGTGTCCATTTAAATCTTCCAACAGCTGAAAAAACAACCATTTTCCTACGATTATTATTCCCTAAATTTGTACGTGACTGTTAATATCCCCTGGGTTCAAATTTATTATTCTCGAATACGTTATATTTGCTTTAGAGGAATATACTAATAAATCAACTGGGTTGCATTCTTCCGTCAACCATTCTCTCTTCTTCTACTCTGGCACATCATGGACGAAATGTTTCTTCCTCTCACTTAAATTTTTTTTCTCTCTAAAAACCGCCTGTGCATATAAAAGAAGAAAAAAAAAGGAATGAAAGTTTGCATCAATATTGCTCTCCCACCCTATAGCATCGCTTCGCCTTCCAAAACTCCAGCCTACAGCTCGCCGACCCGCGACCCCATCCTCCTTCGGCCTCACAATGTCCACCCGCCATCCATCAACCAAGTACTAGCCTAACTGTAACATCCAGCCTTTTCGCACACTTTAAACGACACACGTGCCAATTTAAACCATACGTAAGAGCGGATTGTTATGGGATAAATAAGAAAACAGAGAAGAAAAAAAACTAAACAGAATCTCACAACGGAAGGATAAAATATAAAAATCAAATATACAGTTCATGAAGCTGTTTTACAAACTTTTGATTATATTTATACAATACATATCAGAGTACACATACCATATGACAACGCAGCGAAAAATATGAGTGTAGTGGAATATAACTAATAATAATAGAAAACTCTGCCTTCGTCCTCCAGAGCTAAAGTCTTGATCCTGAAACGCTCGGACTGACCCGAGCGTATTTGAAAAGACAAAAACACTCGAGTCAGAACTAAAAGATCTTATGTGAGTTAAATTAACAGAAATAAATATGAGTACAGTAACTCAAGAGATGCTCGGGATTTACATCTCCTAAGGATCCGTTAAACTATTTACTATGTAGTATATTGCGCTATTATAATAGTGTCTAATTGTAAAATAAACTTACTTTTTAATAGCGTTAAGGAGTTACCCATATAGCCCTTAATACAAATAATGCCAATAGTCTATACAGTACCGTAATACCTCCTGATCGGGAAGCTACCAGAGGATACTCCATAGGTACGACACAAATATAATATCATAGAAGGCGCGCTAGGGTAGGTGACACGGCACAACTAGGCAATGCCAGGGTAGATATACCAATTACGCTTCCGGGCTGATGGAAACGCGCAGCGCGCAGCTGCCGCCCACCTCGAACAACACCCCCAAAATCAAAAGTAAAGTGGCCACCGAAGGAGTGCGTTCGATCAGAGGAATGACCTCATTGGCCCGTGATCGCTCCTGTTTTAGCCACCTTATGCCAACTCACGGGAGTCGGGTCAATATATTTACCTTATAGGAAACGCCGCCACCAACCTACTTCATTCTGGAATCTCCACCGCGTACACGGTTGTTAAAGTGGTTTTCGGAGTTGGCAGAGAGTATGACAACTTGCGATCCCGATCTCTTTAACAACCAAACGTTATTATAACACCGCGGTCATTTAAAATAATTTAAGCTTTAAAACCAGAATAAAATATCCATTTTAAACCCATATAAATACGATATCATTTATATTTTTAAAACCCCAAATCAATACGATATCATTTAGACCCAAAATCATATAATGTCATTTTATTTTCCAATATATATTCTTTTCCAAAATCATAGGGTTTTCAAAGTAAAATATTTAGAAATCAAAACTCTTGAATATAATATTTTCAAATCATACTACCTTGAAAATCATAACTTCGAAACAAATTTCCATCTCTTAAATGGTTAAATATTAAATTACTTTATAAAACACAATAGCTTCTTTAGATTTCACAAATCAATTTTCCAATATCGATTTAAACTTCCAAATACCATTTCAATTCTTATGTTTCAAAGCTTTAAATATTTCACCATTTCAAAACAAACTCATTTGACAATCCCATATATATTAAATTCAATTACTTATTATTTACACTTGAAATATTTACTTAATGAATTCAATATAATTTAAGAAAAACCTTTAACTTCACATAACTGGAAAATCTTTCAATTTATTATATATTCATTTAAATCAACCTGATATTCATTTAGATCACTCTACACAAACATCAACTTATAAAATTATATCCTTTAAAAATTCTAACTTTTTATTTAATTTCAATTTAACTTAATATTCATCTTCCAACCTTATTCTCATTTAAGTCAATGAAACTCCAGAAATTAAATTTTAAATAAATGCTTAATCTTATTTGATCTTAAAATCAAACTTTATTTTAAACTTCAAATCAAATTTATACAAAGCTTAAAACCGGAAATTACTATATATATAATAACCTTTATCAATAACCCAATCAATATCCCATAAACCATATATATATAACTTTACAAAAACCATAGAAAATCATTTCAAAATATTTATATATATATATACACCGCGGTGCCTGTATAAAATTTTCTACCCTATGGTCAAGTGATACAGATGTTTATCATTTCAATCCGCAATTTAAAATAAAAATGCGGTTGTATATCATTTCAAACCGCAATCCCGAATGAAATGAATATGCATGATAACTTGCAGATTTTATAAGATAGTACACATCATCCATTCACCCAATATCAATCATCAACCAATTAAATTCAATCATCATCAATTTATTTCAATCATCAGCAATTTAAACAAACATCAATATATAGCATATACAATATAACAGGAAATAAATGACAGTTATTAACCAACAGTTTATATTCAAAATAAATTTAATAACTGTTTAACTAGCAGTTTTATGCAAGTAAATAAATTTTTAACTGTCAAATTTATATGCAATTATAAAATTTATTAACAGTCAAATTAAATAAATGCGATTTAACAGAGATGATGAATAAAACATTCCGAAAAATCATAAATAAATTTCTACTCATATCTAAAATCAATTTAACAACCATAAGAAATTTTAGAAGTTGTGAGTGGGTTAAAACACTCACCTTTTGAATTTAAATCGAATTTAACTCCGATTTAAACCCAAAAATTCAACGGTCTCCAAATCTGCCCAAACCAGCGTCAAAAGATCTGGAATTTAATTACGATCCTAATAAAAAAATCGCGCGTAAATCGGATTAAGTACGCAAAAGTTATTCGAATAAAACGATTGAAACAATATTTAAATAAAATAACTCACCCTGAATAAAACACCTCCACGTCATCATCAAATTTGCTTCTTCTCAGAACCTAATGTCGCACACGCCTTCCTAAAACCCTAACCCCAAGAGCCGCCACGCAAATCAATGGCGCCGTGCCACCTACTCGCAAATTCCCTCCAACCTGAAGCCACCAGTGAAGTCGCCACCTCTCGCCGCCCCTCTCCCTGCCGTGCGACGCCACAAAGCTCGCCAGGCCGAACGCGACTGCGCCCCCTTAACCATCAATTTTGCGTGAATCCAGACACCAATAAGAGAAAATAACCGTATGGATGAGCTTAGCTCATCGATCTCTTCAAGCCCAAAGCCTCTGATCGTCGCAAGATCGAAGATCCGTCGTTAAACGACCAAACCACAATGAACGGCCGAAGATAAAACAATAAATTCTGGACAAATGGAAACTTGAATCAAAAAACGAACACCTCTAAAAAATCACGCGCCTCTAGATCTTCAACATATAATTTTTTTTAGATTTTTCTTAAGACTTTGAATTTTTGACTTTGGATTTGATTTTTGAGATTTGAAATTGAATCTAGGGTTAGCAGCCATTGGAAGAAGAGAAGGAACTGATGAAATGAATGCACAAACAAATGAGAATAGATGGGCTAGGGTTTATGACTGGGTTTATATAGATAGGTTAGAAATTCGAATAGATGGATCCGATAAACAAACGTGCTGAGCGATAATCGGCCCGAAAAGCCCGTTCTGACCCCGGAACGAAATTGGGTAAACCCATATATCCAAATAGGTGTTTTAAAATATTCTGAACGCGGTGGAAAAAGTTCACGTCTAAATTCCATCGTATGAAGAATTTATGCTGAAAATAATATTTTCAAATTGATTTCAATTAAATCGATTTCAAGGCGTTTCATGTTCGTACGATCAAACGACAAGTCCGATCGCTACGAAAATTGAAACCCTATAATAATTCACCGATACGGATCCGATGAAACTAGTTTCGTCGAAATCCGAGTCAGTGGCCAAAATGGCTATTTTATATTAATTAAAATTAATTGATTGAATCCAATTTTTTTTATTTGAATTCTAAAATTGACAATTTTATCATCTTTTAAAAATTCTTAATCATTTACAAAATTCCACGAGTTTAGATGTCAATTTAAAGATGGTAAACTTATAAATTTCAATATAAATCCTTAATTTCATTAAATTCCCAAATTATAAATAATATTCTAAAATTTCATTTAGTTAAATAAATTAATTAGTATTCCATACATTCCTATCAACAGATGGATTAAAATATTATCCAAATTATCACCCAAATTCCTCACATTATCCTTATTTCAAATAACGAATTATTTAACTATATCCAATCTCATTTAATTGCAATTAAATTCAATTATTAGACTTAAAGTTTCAATATAAATGAATAAATCTTGATTCCCATTATTTAAATTCACTATTTATCATATTACCATCCTGGGTACCATTTATTTTAATATATATATATATATATATATATATATATATATATATTCATATACTTTAACATTTTCCAATTGTTTATCTCAATTGCATGACATTAAAATTATATTTATTGCAATAGGTTCTGGTTTATTTGAACGAACTAAGTATACAACTCATAACAATCGTTGTAAAACTCTCAATCCCACATTTATAAGTTTGTTATTTCCACTCACATATTATAGATATTTACAGGTATAGGCTTTTTATTCAATCATTATTTATTATATATTAATTTGATAAATTCGCTATTTAAGTCCGTTTTAAATTTATTACTACATATCCATTTACCTTTCCCATCAAAGTTGAATCCATCAAATTAATATAACCAATCTATTTCCATTCATATTTATTAAAAACCTAAAATTTGCAATTCATTATCTTGTATTAATGTCATCCAATTTCTATTTATTATTATAGCTTACAATCTATATACATTCATTGATTGATTTCTATTTGCCCTTGTTTCCTTATATTCAGTTCTTAGCCTAGTATGACAAATTTATGGTACTCCATTAAGTTGACAATTCATTTCAATTGTTAATACTTAGCTTAAATTTCTACAGTTGCATTTCATTTACACTTCCGTTACTACGATAATAATTAGTAACGTTTATATAACACACCTAATTATCTTTATTGGTAAATGAGTGAATTTTCTAGTAACCCACTATTTATACCTTTTATATACTTGCATACGATTATTTTGCCCTTTTATATTCCATTAAATATATGCACACATACAAATTAAGATTCTACATCCAATTAATTATTCCTTTACATCAACCATCACTTATGAATAATTAGCGTTTCCTATTTATTTTGTTACATTCACTTATATTCACTTTATGAATAAATTGGTATTCCCTTTAACCATTAATTACAAACTTTAATTATTGCAATTTATTATCTAACATACAATTTGAATCTATTTTCAAATTTTCACATTTCAATTAATTAACACCTTACAATATTTAATAAAAAGGGATTGTACTAAATAAAAATTTATTTTCATTGATGAATTCAATACTTGCCTTTATTTACTTATTTCAAACCTTATATCCAATTGCAACAATTTCCACTATTACAATTAATTGCAATATATAATTCAATTTGTAAATTTTAATTACCCTTGATACATCTAATTTCAACATTCTCTTTCCTATAAATAAATAATATTTCTGTTTCTTCCTAAATTTAAATTAGAAATCCTATTAAATACACAAATTAAATTATCGAAATTTACGGGTCGTTACACTAACCCTGCCCCACAGCTCCTAACCCCCAATGCGAACCGAACCCATAACTTGCTTGCGTCCCCTTACCGCCTTCCACTCCGACCTCTTCGCTTCTTCATGACCAAGCAGTTGAATCTGCTTTCCATTTAGAGGAAGATGCATTTTAGACTCGTGTAGCAAAGGGCCCAGAGCATTAACCGAGCAGCACTTCCTTTGAATGAAACAGTAAGGCAATCTGTGTATATGTGTATACACGTTTTCAAATTTCTTACATATCGGCTATATTATTTTTGTTTCAAACTTTATATATATATATATATATGTGTGTGTGTGTGTGTGTGTGTATATATATATATATATTGTTATACACACAGCATATAGGCTTTGTGAAATAATTTCTTTTATGATCTGTTGAATTATAAAAAGTTATAAAAGTTATTTATTCTATGTCGTATATATAATATAAGCTATATTTTATTATTATAAGTCGTTGTATATATGTGTGATAAACAGAGAAGAATATTTTGTTCCTTTGTTTCGTATATTATACAAATATATAAATTTCAGTATGCGAGTTATTTTTGATCTGCCTACACTATATGGAATTTTCAAAAGATAATATATTTGTTCTGTAAATATTTGTTTTGTATATATATATGTATATGCATGTAAGTTCATCTATTGGTTTATATATCTTAGCACGGTCGGGTATTTCTTTTGGTTACATTTTATATATATATATATATATATATATATATATATATATATATATATATATATATATATTCTTTTTATTTTATTAACTGTTTATATAACACGTTTTCTTGAATGTGTTTTATAAATATTATAAAGCTTATCAAGTTTGATTTTATAATTAATGTATAGATATTTTGATATGTGTATGGTCCAACTGGTCGTTTGTAATTATATATACAAAATTTGTAAGTCTATATATATATAGATTGCTGAAGCTTTCAGCTAGGTCCTAAAGTGTATATGTGCGTATATAAGTATATAGGGGTTTGGTTTCAAACTATACATAGATTTTATTTTTATATGTGTATAGATTCTATTTATATAAATTCTATTTTTTTTATGTATATACTGATTTGAAATTGTTTATATAGATTTAAAACTATAAGTTATATTGGGTCGTGTGAGTTTATGTCAGGCTACATGTATACACGTTTATTTCCAAAATTGTAGAAATAAATACATTTAGTGTATATATATAAGTAAGTTGATATATTAGTTTATAATTGTTATATATATTGATTTCAAAGTATATACGTATATAAGTTTATAACAGTATTGATTTGAAAATAAAAATGTATATATTTTCAGCTTATATCAAAACTGATTCAATTTGTTCTCATCGATTCCCGTTTTATCAGTATGTTCGTCGAATTCGTGCCAATCTTGCTTTGCTTTGGAATTTGTAGATTGTTCTGTTGTCAAACTCCTCTAGCCTCGAAAGGTAGGCAATCACTCACGATTAACATTCTTATATTTGTTTGATTTGATTTCAACTGAAACGACAATTGAAATATGCTATTGTAGGTATTTAAATTGTTATATATGCTATTATCTATAGTTGTTCACATGTGGGATATGACACCATATCCTGTTGTTTATATTATATTTTTATTGATGATATATGCCTGTTATATTCTTATCATATCTGTTATCACTCTGCAAGTTCCCTATTAGTATAGAATTCCCTATGGGTTGAAATGATGCATATCCGAACGATCTTGTAGAATAGGAGAAAACTGTTATGGGTTGAAATGATAAACCCAAGCGATTTTCATTGAATTGAATTTGAGATTGCAGGTTGAAATGATATATACCCGTATATATATTTAAATTACATACAGAAATGATAAATATCCGTATCACTTGACCATAGGAAAGAAAATTATATACAAACACCGTTGGTCCATATATAAACATTTTGAAATGATTTCTATGGTTTTGAAAGGAAAAATATATATATATATATATATATATATATATATATATGGTTTTACCAAATATCAAAATTATTTTATATAATAAAATAGATTTAATAATAAGCTTTAATTTAATAACATTTGATTTAAGTAATATGTAATATGTTTAAGTATTTATTTAAAATTTTATTTTAAAAAATAGATTTTTATAATGATTTTATAAGTTAAGGTTGGGAAGATAAATTTGAATTTAATTGAAATTGTATTTAATTAAGAATTTTATTTAGTTAAATCGATTTGAAACTTATTGAATTTGAGATTTAAAGATACATTCTATAACTTGATTGATTTAAAGTGATAAATTGAATATTTCAATTTTAAACAAATTGAAGGAATATAAAGTTTATTTCAAGTGTAATTTAAAGTTTATTTAAATGATATTGGAATTATTAAGTGAATACTGCAAAACTAAATAATAATGAAGTTAAATTTTGATATATATGAAATTTCAAAATTCAGTTTTAAAAAGGTTTGAATATTTAAGCTTTGATATATAATGAAATTTGAAATGGTTTATTGAGAAACTAAGTTTAATTGAAATTCGATGAATTGAGAATTGATTTAAATTTGAATTTGGAACTCGAGTTGATTTGAATCGATTTGTGAAACTTTAAGGAATTATAAATATTTTTCTTATAAATTATTTTAATATATATATACTATTTTAATATAAAACTATTTTAATATAAACTATTTTAATATACTAAATATTTTAATATAAACTATTTAATAGATACCTTTTTAATACAAACTATCTTATATACAAACTATTTTATAAAACTTTTTTTATTAATATCTAAACTATTTAAGTGGTAGAAATTATGATTTCAAAGTTATGATTTTCCAAAGTATTATGATTTCAAAGTGTTATGATTTCCAAAGTGTTATAATTTCAATTGTTTTGGTTTCGAAAGTGTTATAACCTTGAAAATGATATGATTTTTGGAAATGGATATATTTGAAATAGAAATGATATCGTGTTGATATGGTTTTGAAATGGAAAATTATATTTGGTTTGAAGTATAAACTATTTTGAAATAACAACGGTGTTATAATAACGATTGGTTGTTAGAGAGACCGAGATCGGATATTGTCGTACTCTCTGCCAATACCGAAAAACACTTTAACAATTGTGTACGTCGTGGAGATTCCATAAATGAAGTAGGATGGTTTGGCGACTATTCTATATGGTACAACGTGATCTTGACTCTGTGAGTCAGCTTAGGTATGACTAACATCAGGAGCTATACCGGGCCAAGTGAGGTCATTCCTCCCAGCAGGCACATTTTGTCGATACTATAATCTGATTTTGTGATTGTTTTGGTGGCCCTCCGTCGATTTTTGATATGGGAGTGTGTCCGAGGTGGGCAGTAGTAGCTACTATGTGTTACCACCAGTCCACGAGTGCAATTGGTATATTTACCCTGGCATTTCCTCATGTGTCATGTTCACATGCCCTAGCGTGCCTTCTACGAGTTTGTTTTGTACCATACCTATGGAGTGCCCTCTGATATTCCTCCAGTTTACGGGGGGAGTTACGGTACTGTATAAACTATGGGAATATATAAAAATGTGTTAAGGGGGATATGGGTAACGCCTTAATGTTATTTTAATATCTTTTACTTTACTATAGACATATTATGGTAGCGTAAATTACTACATAGTAGATAGTTACATGGATCCTTAGAGGATGGTTATCCCAAACATCCTTTAAGTTACTTGTATTTCAGTTGCTATTTCACTTGAGTTGAATTTATTGATATAAGAATGTTAATCCCGACTCGAATGTTTTGTTTTTTGCTTTACGCTCGGGTCGGACTGAGTGGCGCATTATTTGAGACTCACCTTTGGAGTTTAGAGCTTTTTTGAAGATCTGTCTCGTCTATTCAGCTTTCCAGTTGATTGATTCAGAGATGCCATTTGTTTGTATTCGAGTCTTCATTATATCTAAGATATTGTATTGTATTTTATTTTAAACTCTGTTGTACATATAATAGCTTCGTGAACTACGATTTATCTATTCCGCTTCTTATTGTTATATTACTCTGTATCTGTGATTGATTTATTTACTGTATATGCTGAGTTTTTCCATATATAAATAAATAATATGATATTTTGAGCAATTCAAGTCCTACATGTGCGGATGCGAATTGTTGAAAATACCGGGTCGTTACATTTGGTATCAGAGCTCTAGTTTCAGGCAAAACTTGCATATATAGTAAATTTAATTACGGAATCACTTTCGTTCGAGCTTGAGTTCTTCCTCTTTGATTTTGAGTTTCGTTTAAATTTTAGAACATTCCCCTCGGTTCCAAAATCCATTCTTGTCTCTCCCTAAGTTCCCTTGATTCTAGAGCATGACATTTCTATATCCTCGGTTTACGATGCTGTTATCTCTTGCCGTGCCCGAATTCTATTCTCTTGAGTTCAGATGTCAAATTTGCCTCTGGACTCTACATCGATCTTATTCTTGAAGTGACGGTTGACCCGGTTAAGGTCGCCCGTGATATATCTAAGTCTATCCATCTTTTCTC
Source organism: Allium cepa (assembly GCA_030765085.1). Lineage (NCBI taxonomy): Eukaryota > Viridiplantae > Streptophyta > Magnoliopsida > Asparagales > Amaryllidaceae > Allium > Allium cepa. The sequence goes on along the minus strand of CM060928.1, from coordinate 843,356,075 downwards.
TTTGTTATTTAATCATCTTTTCATCGTTTCGAGTCTATTTTCTATTTAGAATTCTTTGTTTTGAGTTCCCTTGTATTTGAATCCCTATCTTTGCTTTGAAATTTATTCTTGAATAATCGAGTGAGGGAGTGCATTGTAATTAATATAAATGTTTTATATTATGTTATTTGAGTTGTTAAGTTTAAATTTGGGTTTCGATCGATTCATCTGATCAACGCTATCGATAATAATTCCAAAACATTTGAATAAAGCAAACTGACATAATATTATTTTCAAAATTTGATGAATGAAATAAATTTTGTATGACTATTAATTATATGAGTATAAATTTTCTGAAATTAAATAGTTAACTGGACTGTTAGAAATAATAATATGTGATTTCTATTTATTGTTTGTAAAACCATTGACTAAATGAATTTATAAACCACAATTTATAAATTGATTTGGAATTTAAATTTAAGAATTTGAGAATTCAATTTTCGGTATTTTGGAAAATTTGGCTTTAACTTTCAGGGTATATTGTCCAAAAATATATTTTGAATAGAAAGTGTTTCCAAAAAATTTTAAAAGCTTAAATCAGTACACTCCTCAGTTGTCGCTGGAAAATAATATTCGGTGATGACTGCAGCATCATCGGCATTCATTTTTGAGTCTCGAAGTGGAGAGACCATGTAGCAGCTTTACTATACTTTTGTTTTGGACAATAAATTTTGTTTGAATTTTCTTATGTATAATTTAATTTATAAATTATATATGTATATAATTATTTCAAATAGTTTAAGGAAAAATCAGAAATTTAACTCTTAAGTTTCATATTTAGAATGGTTTCAAACATAGAGATAAAGTGAAATGTTAGAATAATTGGAATATCTGAAATGATAAATGGAATTAAACCAACTTGAAATAGTTGAAATTGAATAAAACTTACTTGCATAATAGTAAATTGCATTCTAACATATATAACTTACCTAAATTATTCAAAAAGTTAAAATGTTAGAGTAAATATGCAATTGAGGTTATACAAAAGAAACTTCAGCAATAAATTGTGCAAATTGAAATCTAGCTTAATATAAATGTTGAAAATAAAAAGGAAAATTTTTATGGTATTTAATTACACTCATAAACATTTATATAACTTACCCTAGATGTTTAAATTTAATTAGAATGTAAGTGGATAGTATACATTATGATATAGGTAACAGGATATCACAATGATATTTTGTTAGGAGAATTCACTGATAATAAATAGGATAATAAATTGGGTATTAAACTGGGTATTAAATTGGATAATAAATTGAATAAAAAATTTAATTTGTTGAGTAATAAATAGTCATGGCAATAACTGTTTATACACGTAATATATGTTGAAAAATACATATTAAGTGAAACAAATTTAATGAATAAAGGAGAATTCTTGTTAAACAAATAAATATGAACTGAAGAATAATTGAAATTGAATTATATGAGGAATTAACTTAGGGGAAATCAAATGGAATAAATAAATGAAATGAATCAAATAAACTTTGTTTGAAATAAATTTTGTAATAAATGTTAACAAACTAAAACAAATCAACTGAATGAAAATATATAGAATTGAAATCAAATAGTTGAATGTAAATAAATTTAAAAATAAATGAAATTTATATGGCTTGAATCAACAAATTGAACTAACAATTTTGAATTTAATGACTATTTATTAATTTAATAAAATGGATCAAACCAAATTGTTGAATATTAATTTATTTAAATTGAAATCTATAGGGTTTTGAATAGTTAAAGTTGAATGTTGAGGTTGAGTTAACTATGGTTGATAAATAGATTTAATGGATGGGTGAAATAAAACAAATATTGTTGTGAATTTCGTAATAAATGTTAATAAATGGGAAACAAAATTCAATTGAATGAAAATATATGAAAATGAAACCAATAAAATGTGAACACCATAAATTGATGGATTAAATAAAATGAATTGGAATCAATTAATTGAATATATACCAATTTTAAAATAAATGAAGTCTTATGGTTTAAATTAATTGTGCATTGTTGTATCTCAATCTATTTTTCTTTTTGGTTGTTTCTATTCTCCTACCTCCTTTCTTTTCGGGGATGAAAAGTTTTGAGTGGGGGAGTGTAACGACCCATAAATTTTATTTATTTTTATTTACGTATTTAATGGAATTTTTGGTGAATTTTTAAATAATAAAATTTGGAAAAATATATATTTGGAATACGTATATTCAAATATAGCAAATAGTAAATTTTCAACTTATAATATGGAAGTTTATTTTCTTGTGTAATTCTATTTCAATTCAAATTGGTTAAGAATTATTGATAAAAATATATTCCAAGCCTGAATATTTTTATGTAATAAATTTGTAAATCATCTTCTGAGTGAAACGTCATACTTTGTTTCCTCAAATTTGGACTGCTATTGCTCCATTTTTATTGTTTTCGATGGATTAGCATCATTTTCGACACCGGTATCAAATTTTGTTTGGATGCTCGTGCCACAGATATCTGTATACTGTTTTGATTAGCTCGTCATGTTGATCTCGGTGGTATATTCAATCCTGTGTTTGAAGCCCGATACGCAACGGAAACTGCGTAACGGTCCAATGCATCGGTATACGTATTAACTTTTGATTCCTGTGTCCATTTAAATCTTCCAACGGCTGAAGAAAAAAATAAACAGCCAATTTCCTATCATTATTATTCCCTAAATTTGTGTGTGGCTGTCAATATCCCTTGGGTTCAAATTTATTATTCTTGGATACGTTATATTTTGCTTTAGAGGAATATATTAATAAATCAACTGGGTTGCATTCTTCCGTCAACCATTCTTTCTTCTTCTACTCTGGCACTTCATGGCCGAAATGTTTCTTCCTCTCCCTTAAATTTTTTATCTCTCTAAACCACCTGTGCATATAAAAGAAAAAAAAGGGAATGAAAGTTTGCATCGATATTGCTCTCCCACCCTATAGCATCGTTTCGCCTTCCAAATCTCCAGCCTGCAGCTCGCCGGCCCATGACCCATCCTCCTCCGGCCTCACAATGTCCACCCGCCACCCATCCACCAAGTGCTGGCCTAACCCTGCCCCGCACCTCCTAAACCCCAATGCGAACCGAACCCATAACCTGCTCGCATCCCCTTACCGCCTTTCACTCCGACCTCTTCGCTTCTTCATGATCGAGCAGTTGAATCTGCTTTCCGTTTAGAGGAAGTTGCAGTTTAGACTCGTGTAGCAAAAGGCCCAGAGCATTAACCGAGCAACAGTTCCTTTGAATGAAATAATAAGGCAATCTGTGTATATGTATATATATACACGCTTTCAAATTTCTTACATATCAGTTATATTATTTTTGTTTCATATATATATATATATATATATATATATATATATATATATATATTTGTATACATATAGTATATAGGCTTTGTGAAATAATTTCTTTTACCTTTTATAAAAGTTATAAAAGTTATTTATTCTATGTCGTATATATAATATAAGCTATATTTTATTATTATAAGCCGCTGTATATATATATGTGTGTGTGTGTGTGTGATAAATAGAGGAGAACACTTTGTTCCTTTGTTTCGTATACTATACAAATATATATATTTCAGTATGCGAGTTATTTTTTGTCTGCCTACACTATATGGAATTTTTGAAAGATAATATATTTGTTCTGTAAATATTGTTTTTTCCGTATATATATGCATATGCACGTAAGTTCATCTACTGGCTTATATATCTTAGCACAGTCGGGTATTTCTTTTGGTTACATTTTATATCTAGATATATACATTTGCTTTTTATTTTATTAACAGTTTATATTAACATGTTTTCTTGAATGTCTTTTATAAATATTATAAAGCTTATCAAGTTTGATGTTATTATTAATGTATAGATATTTTGATATGTGTATGGTCCAACTAGTTGTTTGTAATTATATACACAAAATTTGTAAGTCTATATATATAGATTGCTGAAGCTTTCAACTAGGTGCTAAAGTGTATATGTGTGCATATAAGTATATAGGGGTTTGGTTTCAAACTATATAGAGATTTTATTTTTATATGTGCATAAATTCTATTTATATAGATTCTATTTTTTTTATGTATATACTGATTTGAAATTGTGTATATAGATTTAAAACTATAAGTTATATTGAGGCGCGTGAGTTTATGTCAGGCTACGTGTGTACACATTTATTTCCAAAATTGTAGAAACAAATACATTTAGTATATATATAAGTAAGTTGATATATCAGTTTATAATTTTTATATAGATTGATTTCAAAGTATATATGTATATAAGTTTATAACAGTGTTGATTTGAAAATAAAAATGTTTATATTTTCAGCTTATATCAAAACGGATTCGATTTGTTCTCACCGATTCCCATTTTATCGGTTTGTTCGTCGAATTCGTCCCAATCTTTCTGTGCTTTGAAATTCATAGCTTGTTCTGTTGTCAAACTCCTCTAGCCTTGAAAGGTAAGCAATCACTCACGATTAACGTTATTCTATTTAGTAGATTTGATTTCAATTGAAACGACAATTGAAATATACTGTTGTAGGTATTTAAATTGTTATATATGCTATTATCTATAGCTGTTCACTTGTGGGATATGAAACCATATCCTGTTGTTTATATTATATTGTTATTGATGATATACGCTTGTTATATTCTTATCATATCTGTTATCACTTTACAAATTCCCTGTTAGTATAGAATTCCCTATGGGTTGAAATGATACAAACCCGAATGATCTTGTAGAATAGGAGAAAACTGTTATGGGTTGAAATGATAAACCCAAACGATTTTCATTGAATTGAATTTGGGATTACGGGTTGAAATGATATATACCCATTTATATATATATATATATATATATATATATATATATATATATATATAAATTACAGATTGAAATTATAAATATCTGTATCACTTGACATAGGATAGAAAATTATATACAGACACCGTTGGTCTATATATAAACATTTTGAAATGATTTCTATGGTTTTGAAAGGAAATATATGGTTTTACTTAATATCGAAATTATTTTATGTATAAACAAGTTTTAATATAAAATAGATTTAATAATAAGCATTAATTTAATAAAGTTTGATTTAATTAATATGTAACATGTTTAAGTATTTATTTAAAATTTTATTTTAAAAAATAGATTTTTATAATGATTTTATAAGTTAAGGTTGGGAAGATAAATTTGAATTTAACTGAAATTTTACTTAATTAAGAATTTTATTTAGTTAAGTCGATTTGAAACTCATTCAATTTGAGATTTAAAGATACAATTCTATAACTTGATTGATTTAACATGATAAATTGAATATTTCAAGTTTAAATAAATTGAAGGAATATCTAGTTTATTTCAAGTGTAATTTAAAGTTTATTTAAATGATATGGATTTATTAAGTGAATATTTCAGAACTAAATAATAATGAAGTTAAATTTTGATATATATGAAATTTCAAAATTCAGTTTTGGAAAGGTTTGAATATTTAAGCTTTGAATTATAATGAAATTTGAAATGGTTTCTTAAAGAAACTAAGTTTAATTGAAATTTGATGAATTGAAATTTGATTTGAATTTGAATTTGAAACTCGAGTTGATTTGAATCGATTTGTGAAATTTTGAGGGAATTATAAATATTTTACTTTATAAATTATTTTAATATATATGTGTATATATATATCGTTTTAATATAAAACTATTTTAATATACTAAATATTTTAATATAAACTATTTAATATAAACCATTTTAAATATAGACTATCTTATATACAAACTATTTTATAAAACTATTTTTTATTAATATCTAAACTATTTAAGTGGTGGAAGTTATGATTTCAAAGTTATGGTTTTCCAAAGTATTATCATTTCAAAGTGTTAGGATTTCCAAAGTGTTATAATTTCAAGTGTTTTGGTTTCGAAAATATTATAACCTTGAAAATGATATGACTTTTGGAAATGGATATATTTGAAATAGAAATATATCGTATTGATATGGTTTTGAAATGGAAAATGATATTTGGTTTGAAGTATATACTATTTTGAAATGACTATGGTGTTATAATAACGATTGGTTGTTAAAGAGACTGGGATCGGATATTCTCATACCCTCTACCGATACCGAAAACCACTTTAACAACTGTTTACATGGTGGAGATTCCAGAAATAAAGTAGGATGGTTTGGCGACGATTCTTTATGGTATGACGTGACCCTAACTCCCGTGGGTCAGCTTAGATGTGACTAAAATCAGGAGCTATACTAGGCCAAGTGAGGTCATTCCTCCTAGCGAGCACATTTCTTCGATACTATATTCTGATTTTGTGATTGTTTTGGTGGCCAACCCTCGATTTTTGATATGGGAGTGTGTCCGAGGTGGGTTGTAGTAGCTGCTATGCGTTACCACCAATCCGAGAGTACAATTGGTATATCTACCCTGGCATTTCCTCGTGTGCCATGTTCACATGCCCTAGCACGCCTTCTACGAGTTTGTTTTGTACCATACCTATGGAGTGCCCTCTGATAGCCCTCCAGTTTACGAGGGGAGTTACGATACTATATAGACTATGGGAATGTTTAAAAATGTGTTAAGGGGGATATGGGTAACGCCTTAATGCTATTTTAATATCTTTTACTTTACTATGAACATATTATAATAGCGTATGTTACTACATAGTAGATTGTTCCACGGATCCTTAGAGGATGGTTATACCAAACATCGTTTAAGTTACTTGTATTTCAGTTGCTATTTCAGTTGAGTTGAATTTATTGATATAAGAATGTTAATCCTGACTTGAGTGTTTTGTGTTTTTCTTTATGCTCGGGTCAGACTGAGTGGCACAACATTTGAGACTCACCTTTGGAGTTTGGAGCTTTGTTTTGAAGATCCGTCTCATCTATTCAGCTTTCCTGTTGATTGATTCAGAGATGCCATCTGTTTGTATTTGAGACATCAATGTATCTGATATATTCTGTTGTATTTTGTTTTAAACTCTGTTGTATATATAATAGCTTCAAGAACTCTATTTATCTATTCCGCTGCTTATTGTTATATACTCTATGTCTGTGATTCTGTGATTGATTTATTTACCGTATATCCTGAGTTTTGCCAAATATAAATTAACAATCTGATATTTTGGGCAATTCAAGTCTTACATGTGCGGATGCGAATGGTTGAAAATACCGGGTCGTTACAGTTGGTATCAGAGCTCTGATTTAGGCAAAACTTAGCATATGTAGTAAATTTAATTATAGAATCACTTTCATTCGTGCTTGAGTTCTTCCTCTTTGATTCGATTTTTTTTGAATTTCGAAACGTTCCCCTCGGTTCCTAATAGAAAAGGCCCAACTTAATTTGGACCTTGGGCTAATTTTCAAAATCGTTTTGAAAACTAATGTTAAAGATTTTAAATTTAATAGTTAAATTTAAAATAAAACATGTTTATTATAAAAATTATAATACTGCATAAGTTTTCAAAATGTTTGAGAGGATAATGATATTTTCAAAATGTTTGAAAATATTTATATGATAATTTCAAATTTTAAATTCATTAATAAAATAAATTAATTAAATATGCTGTTAATTAATGCATATATGCATGTATTGCATATGCTGATATATGTTATGTTATTTTAAAATGTTTAAGATAACATAAGTATACGTGTATTTATACAAGTTAAATTTTTGAAATTAACAAATTTTAATAAAAATTGTTTAATTGAATAATTTAATTAAAGGTTAATTAATTAAATAAAATACACATGTATATGATATATGTATGTTGCACTACAAAGGTTATAGTATACACTATAAATGTTATAGTAGATATGTCCAATGGAAAAGTTATATTGGAATGCTAATTTAAAATTAATTAAAGAGTTAATTGACTAAAAATAATTCGATAAAATTTAATAAATGATATATTATACATAAGACAATCATACAAGTAATATGAAATATAAAAGTTATATAACAATAAAACTTAGATGATATGTGTATAAACTAAATGTGGAACATTAAAGAAACCCAAATAGACTTGATAAATAAATACATAAATAAATGTACATATAGCATGAATTCTGATATGTCTGACACTTGAATCGCTAGGGTATTTCATAAGAAATATATTATTCTAAGTCGATATCATATATTGAAGATTATGAATCTTCAATACAATGTCGTCCTCTATATATACATACATACATATATATATATATATATTAATAAATTACTTACATGCTCCTTAGTTGTTGAGCAAACTCAAGCTGGGGATGTTATGCGTATTTTTATTAATATATTGAATAGATGAGGTAAGATAATTATATGTATTTGTTGACCAAACTCAAGGTACATATACTATACTTAGGCCATCATGATATGATAGGTATGTGTGAATAATCTCTTTCAATTTGTTGAGCAAACTCAAAGTCGAAATGAGATTAGAACAAGGAAAAATGGATTAGGAGTCGTATATGATACAACCGATAAGGAGTTGTCCATCGTTTGTGGGGTTAAGATTTGTTGAGCAAATTCAAGGTCAGAATACCAAAAAAAAACAAGTCCTAACACTCACAAGTGAAGTTGTAAGACTTCAATGTTTCATCTTAGGTTTGGAGACTAGTGGGAGCCTTATTAGAAAAATGAAATCGTGACATTTAACCTTTCTGATATTGAAGAACATATGCTATGTAATATTATAATTATCTACAATGGTAAATTTGTGTATTTAATATGATTGATAAATTTTTGTCAATTAACATATTTTAAACAAGCTTAATTGAAAGATGACGAATAGAAATATAATATATATACTTTTTAATAATTCTAATTGCATGTTTTATAATGTTTCTATACCCACGCAACTGCCCAATTTCAACTACTTAATACATTCGTAAGTTGGTCACTTATATGTTTATTTGGTTTAGACTGTGTATTGCATTTCATGAGTTTTGAAATCTAAATGCAATTCAAGGCTATGAATATTTGATCCATGTACTTTCACATATAAATGTTATATGGTGAACAGTCATAGTTTGTGGGGTACAATATTTCAATGAAGTTAGTTCATTCGAAGTAAGCCAAAAACGGTATTTTAAGATCATGTATTCAACTTGAATGATTTCAAAAAGGTCATATTGTGTTATTGTAACAAAAGACCATAAACTACGAGATACATCTAAGAACTCGATCATTGAAATGTCATCTTGATCGGTTTACATAAAGTGCAACATATTTGATGTCTTAAATAGGAAGAATAATCGAATGTGCTTTTGTAAAAGGTTTGTTATGATATTGTAGTAAGGTTTTCTTTTGAATAGTTTGACCATTTGAAAGAAAAAAAAATGTATAAGAATAGATGTAATATAAGGTAAAGTAGGAATGAAGAGAATGAATAGTCACTTATGCTTCATAGAGAAACACTGGAAACAAGAATTATAATAATAAATGATACTTAATATAGGAATATGAAATATGATTTTTACTCCGAAATGTATTTTCATATAGTAAATTATTTTCTACAACATTTATTTCTTTGAGTTCAAGATATTTGATCAAAGAACTCTCCTCTATAAACTAGTTGCAGCATATGAAATAAGTAAACAATACTAAGTGAATGTGGACCTCCAAATTTAGTATGCTATTATAGTAATGGCGGAAATAGTGGGAGCATGCCATATAGCACCTAATGATCGCATCAAATTATGAAAATTGTTTTCATAAAATGTACCGAACATTATTTGTGAAATAATGTTTATTTTTTTGGTATTGACTGAAAAATAGATATAACTATATTTCAGTATGAGTATTATGAATATCCATTATGAAATACACTATATTATGGAATTTGTTTTCATAGTAAAAATGATGCAACAAAAATACATATTTATCTAATATTATTTATAGTTTGTTTTGGAATTATAGACTAAGCTGTAGTTTTGAGAAATAATTTTAATATATGATTATGAATCATATGATACAGGCTAATTATATCTCAAACAATTAATGGCTATGTACCCATTCAGTGGGAGCATCATAATAGTTGATGAACTCTTTGAATTAATACATATTGAAGTATGCAATCACAAGTCTATTAATATCAAAAGGGTTCCACATACTTTGTTATTTTCATCGATGATTTATTACCCACATGAACATATGTATTAGATTCACATGTAGCAAGTCTGTGATAAAATCAAAGAATATAAAAGATAAGTAAATAAATTTACATGCAATAGAATAAAATGATTTGATTTGGTCGAATAAATGAGTATATTGGAAAGAGTTCCAAATGTACCTAAAAATGAATATAGATTCAATCTCAAAATCACTCCTCCATGTGACACAAAATGATGCATCGATAAGGAGTAATAAGATATTGTTGGATAATTTACAATTAATTATGAGTGAAGTTGAGTTAGTTTCTTTCTATAAGGTTATGTACTTAAGATTAGTACACATGGTTGATATTATTTAATCTCAACAACAGTTTACAAAATCATACAAGATAAGGGTTTGTAAGAAATCCCAACGTATCCTAGGCCAAGGAGTTGGCAGTTGTGCGAGTCGAAAGATTGCACGTAATAATTGTTTATAAGGGATCTTGTAAGAATCCAAATTTTTTTTTGAAAAGGTCTATCATCAAGTGACATATTTATGTTTTAAACATAATTTTTGTGAACTAAAATCAGCTTAATAAATAAAAAGGTTCATAAAGCGTTTATGAATCCCTATTCTATTTGCACTAAGAAACAATTGTTGTTTCAAGATATATCAACTTCATTATGAAGGAATTTCTTTGAGAAAATTTTGGTAGTTAAATGGAATTGGATTCGATCCATAGATAAAAATGATTATATGAGATGAAATGAAATTAACTAACCTAAAATAACACATAGCATTAGAATGCCTAATAAGTATTCTCGTACCTCGAAGAGAAACTATGAGTTTCTTATTAATGTCAAAAATATACATTATCCTCGATCATTCAATTAAACCATTAAGATTGTTGACTCTATATGGTTTGATGCGCATATCTAAAAGAATTCCAAGTACGCTATCAAAATATGATTTTGGTGGTCGTAACCAAAGAGATGTGATCCATCGGTCGAGATTGTGTCTTTATTGGAAAGACTAATGTGGTTGGAATTAAATAAGCAATGTTGACAAGAATAATATCGCAAATTTCAATTGTTGAAATTAGCATAACAGATTCAATATTCAACATGCTCAAGTTAATTCAGATTTACTCACAAAATTATCGCTCAATAAGTCTTAGTGTTTGGTACTTATGTATTGAAACAGAAAATTCTAAATAATGATTTAGAGTATGTCATTTACACATATTAACCAAAAAATGCCTCGAAGTCAGTGAGAGCGATATTTGGTTTATGAGTCTTTGGAAATGATCCAAGAAATGATACGAATGTATCATTTTATAAGCATCAAGACTGAATAAGTATTTTGATAGAAATATCAAATAGTTTGATTTTCGATCAAAGTGCAGAGGAAGCGTGTGTTCATAAGAAAGAACGTTAAAAAGTACATTGATATATAAGTAAACAACACCCTTTTGATTTAAATAATACGCTTGTATTAAATCACCTTTAGTTGTTTTAATACTCAATTTTGGATTGTAAATGATGACTTTCATGGTGAGTATAAAAGATATAAGGATTGTCCTAAAACGATTTACAAGAGCACCATGTTAAAAGGGGAACATGTAAGTTGGATTCATTATGCATTAGCAGTAGGAATTATCATACAGGTTATGTTGTGTATGATATTGTGTTTTGTTTATCTTTTTGATACATGGAGAAAATATAAATCTAAATTGATATCACTAAATGGTTGTTTGATATATTCTCACGTATTTATGAAATACTAGAGAATTGTTTATAGAAACATCAAACTCGTTATGATGGAACGTTTGGACACAAGCTTTAATAAGTGATATCGAGTATAACATGTCAATGATAAAATTCAAGTTAAAATCTTTAATCTGAAAATGTTTCAACATAAAAGTGATTGTGGTCGATTCAATGAAATGTTGAGAACATTAACTTGAATAGCGCTACAATAAACCAATGTATATAGATATAAATGCACAAATTTATAATTGAGCCACATGTGATTCCAAATGTTGAGAATACCATAATATTGTTATAAGATAACAATGTCATGAAAATGGTCATGATAGAACTTAAAACTCACTAGAAGTCAAAAGACATACTTCGAATCATTCAACGTGATAAAGACAGTTTATCAGTGTCAAAGAGAGTTAATCGACAAAGTAGATAACTAAAACATAATAGCATACCCATTCACTAAGAGACTACCTAATTGGTTTTGAGAAAACTGATCGGAGAAGTTGGAATTAGATTCCACAATTGACCCCAAGTGCAAGTAGGATTTTGATAGAGTTAGGGATATGGCCCAGGGGCAATTATGTAATTTATTACATGTATCTAACTCGTTGACCAATCTTGTTCGAAATAAAATGTATTTTCTTTCTATTATATGCTTGATATAATGTGATTGTATTAATTAATTAACTTAATTAAAAGTATATTTAATAGAAAAATTCATAAATGGCATATTTTGTGATAGTAGTTATAAAGTGGTGTAACCGTGAGTAATGTATCACAACGAAACAAACATACCATTTTAAATATTCCTAGTCAAGATGCATCGAGACTGGATATCAATGTATCCATTGAGACTGGCATACGTAACGCTCTCCAAATGTTGGGCAGTGTATTACTCATGGCTACTGGAGTCACCTAAGGGTTGCAGACTAATAGTTATTGGATAAATATGGAACGACTCATTCAATAGTTTTCTGTTGGTTAATATAACTAAGGTCAAATAGAAAATATCGAAGTGACTGATTTACATAGTTCTCTCGACTTGAGAATATTGTGGATCTTCAATATGAAAGCTCTGCTTTGATTATAGCCAAATCATGGCATGGCGTCCATCAAGTAACTATAGTTAGCTCAAGTGGAAGTATTGAAAGTGAAGCACTATTCAAGAGAAGATTCGTCTCCTCGATTATATGCAGTTAGTATCACAGCTAACTCAAGTCAACTTAAAGTCAAAGTCTCTAGCTAGAGTATTTCGGTTAATAATAATTGTTATTATTAAACCAAGGACTTTGTATTTAGACTATAAAGTTGAATGTGGATGAGGTTGGAATTTTGACCATTACTAAATTCCATAAGTCCAAAGTGATATAGTTTTGACAAAGATAATTGGTGTAAACAAATGTCACAATCGGGTAACGCTTACTAAAGTGAAATTGGATTTAACCTAAAATGAGTAAGTGATAAGTTTGGCCATAATGTCACACCACCTGCTAAGTGACATGTGAACGTTAAAATTAGAATAGTTCAATGTTAATCGGTGACCAAATTTACACCTAAGAGTTACACAGCCGTAATGATGAATTCACTTAAGACCGAACGATTTAATTAGTTTATAATCTATCATGACCCGATTTTTCGACTTCCGAAAGTAGACATTAATATGACCACTGTATCAAATGCCGCCCAATCGAATGCCGAAAAACCGAACCGTTAGGGTTAAAGAGGAAGAAGATAGAAGAAGAGACAGAAATAATAACAGAATCTCACATTTCGCAGCGGAACAATATACAGTAGATAAATGAATATCTTTAAAGCAAAAACACTATATCAGTTTATCATACATTATCAGAGTATACAACAACACAACAACGGAAAGGAAATATTACATATACTAGTTATACGCCTCGCCATCCAGATTGCTCCTGATCTCCACAGTATCTCTTTTCTGACTTTGCTCTAAAATAACTGATAACCTGACTCTAGGCTGCCCGTGTGGAAATTGGTGGGCACGCAGAGTTTAGAAAGGGAACAATAAACTCCAGTCAGTCGTGGGACTGGTGTGAGATCTTAAAAACAGTTATTTTCACAAAGAAAATAAAAAGAAATCCGCTATGCTTTTGGAAAATGAAACTACCATAAGGCCTCCCGCCACACACACACAATGCAAACGCAGAATTGGAGGAGATTTCTTCTTATGAAAGTCAAACATGCTTGATATGCAAAATATTTTTAATATTATCAGTAGTGCATAGTGTGGAAAACATTTCGAAAGTATAATATTAATCTTAGCCAACATACAACCATTATTGTATGCCTACTATAGCTACCATGTTCAATAGCAGGTTACCGCCACATTCCATGGCAGGTTATACAACTAAAACCGTACAGGGTGCGTATTGTTTCTTTGGATTTCCGACAAATGGTCAGGCTAAGGAACTTCCTACTGCCACATGGTACGCCTCTTGAGGGACGTCCCGAGAACTTAACCAGCTCTCTGCCAACACAAGGTCGGGTTACCCCTGTAACTAGGTAACTACTACACGAGTATGTTATACCCCGGTCGTTTGCGACTTTTATCCGAGGATCCTCAACCACAAAGCAAAAACCACAAAGTATAATAAATTTGCGGAAACAACATAGGTTAAGTATCTGGGCTCCATACCATGATACCACCCTTTTCCAGAAGGAAATGACATACCGTAAAGGGTGCGACCCTCATAACCTCGCCGTATTCTTCATGTTTCGACCATTTTCGGGGTGTGAGGTCCGACGAAGTCTCATCCACAAAGCTACACTTTTCACAAAGTCATGCTTCTATCAACAAATGATCAGCAGTAATTAGTATGCCACATTACCAATTTGGGAATTTATCACTTGTAACCATCAACTACATAACCTCTGAGCTCGTACGTCTCAGAGAAGGGTGTTAAGCTAAGAGAATAAATTCTCCGCCACCAACAGAAATGTATTTGATAGAAACTAGCTTTACATATCAAAGTGTGACGTCAGATTCACATCCATACAAGTCCGTTCCGGGATTGAACGGAACCGAATGCACTTCAAAAGAAGTCCTTGCAAATTTGGATATTCAATAATTACGTCTAGAGTCCCGATCACAAAAGGTGATAAAATCTCTATACTGGAGCAACCCAGTGCAGAGACATTCGATAGGTAATGCTCTCGTTTTTGAAAATACCCGTTCTTCAACACCGTCTTCTAATGCAATCCCGTTTCGTCGTATCATTATTCGGAATGGGTTTTATGACACAAAGTCCTCTCCCGGCTAATCCGAATAACGAGTGCTTATTTTAAAAAAAAGTGTTACATTCAGATTAAAACAATTTACAACAAAATTCCACTTTTGATCTTTTTAAATAACAGATCCATCACAATCACAAAAGTTCGATGTGGTTTTTGAATGTCCATTTGGAATCCGACCCCCGATCGCATCGAAATTCAAATGCCATTAAAAAGGCCAATATTGATAGTCGGTTATTTAACTATCAATCAACATTCACAACAATCGCTGGATTTCACATAGTTTTCCCCCAATTATTATTTTCAAGATATCTTTGCAAGATATAATTTAAACACTTCAACCATTCGAAAACAAATTTCAAATCAATTTCTACATTTCAATCCTTTGAAAACAAATTTCAAATCATTTTCCTTACGCGGAATATATTTCCAAATATTTATTCATTTCCACCGAAAATCTGTCGAGTTCAAATACTTTAAAGTAATTTAAATCACTTATCCAAAATATTCTAGGATATTAAAATATTAGTTATGAAAATATTATACTAATTATCACAAATATAAGACTTCAAGTCCAAACTAATGTTAAAATAAAATTAGTAGATAGAGTATAAATATCTAAATAACTATTTTCTAAATCAAATATCAATTTAATCTTTAAAATAATCCCTTCTATACTCAATTAAATAAATCTTTACTTTAAAGATTTTCAAAATAACCTAAGTAAATAATTCCTCCAAAATATTCTTTCCTTAAAAACCATCTTTACAACTTCAATTTATATTTATAAACTATACTGAAAACAAGCTCGGCTTTTTAGGGAAAGTACATCTTCCATTCTAAAATGTTTCATTCAAATCAATTTATAAATCTTTCTGGATTTATTTTAAATTTACATTCCAAATTCGTAAATTCCTCTCCACGCTTTTAAAAATAAAACAATACTTATTTTTAAAAGAAATTTCCCTTTCCTTTATAAAATTCCCATTGTGAATTTATATTTTCAAATATCCATAGATATACGATTTACAAATCGATTCCAGAATTGATTTTTCAAAATTTATTTTTAAACACCAAATTGATTTCCAACTCAATTTCCCAAAGATTTATTTTTGAAACACCAAATCAATTCCAGATTAATTTCCCAATCTATTTATTTTGGAAATCAATTTGGAATTGATTTGGTGTTTCAAAAATATATCTTTGGGAAATTGATTTGGAAATCAATTTGGTGTTTAAAAATAAATTTTGGAAAATCAATTCAGAAATCGATTTGATGTTTGAAATAAATGTTTGGAAAGTCGATTTGAGATTTGATTTGGTATTTGAAATAAATTTGAAAATCAATTTGAAAATTGATTTTCAAATTTATTATCTTTTAAAATAAATTCTTTTATATCTCCCAAACGAATTAAAATCTGGATTTAAAATAAACTCTTCAACTATTAAACAATATCATTTAAAATCCATTTATTAAAATCTTTTCCCATATTTTGGAATTTATTCAATAGGAATTCAAAAATAAAACTTTATCCTTTTAAAATTCCTTCTTATAAATTCACCCAATTCTTAAAATGAATTTATTATAAATTTTCTACTTGAATTCCAAAAATCCGGTTTTATTTATTTCTGGTATCCTACGATACCAAAAATATATTCGGCAAAATTATAGCCTTCAACGGTTTCAATCACAAATATAATCACACATAGATTATAGATATCAACACACAATTTGGAAACAAATTCAAATATTTGTAGAATCCAGTTGGATCCCTCCAACCTGTTTCCCTGCATCCACAGACGTTAGCACAACAATTAAATACCAATTCCACTTCGAGGTGGAATATCGCGGTATATGGGATTTATAAAATATCATCCGCTATTATGCGGCGCATAGGGTCACATCTGCTATATAATGTGGGAAATCAATCACTCCAAATACATATATAATACCAATTCCACTTCGAGGTGGAATATCGCGGTATATGAGTTTAATATATAATATCATTCGCTCTTATGCGGCGCATAGGGTCTATTCCAATACAACTGATAATAAATTACCATTCAAGAACACTTCAACAATTTTAAATTTAACTATTTAAAATTTAAAATGGAAAATTCGATTGAGTGAGAAGATCTCACCTTTGTTTTTAATATGTGTGATCCACTTCCAATCCATCTTGTTTTCTTTCAGATATTGACCTTGTATAACATTTAATAATTTAATTAATACTCGAACAAATCGAACCATCAATTATCATTTAAAATTTTAATTAACTAATGATTTGGTTTAAAACCTGATTTACTTTAGCAAATTATCTTTAGTAACCAAAGTAAATTTGATAAGTTAATTTAACTATTTATCCACCAGACCTATTATTTTAAAATAAGCCAGTATATTTTAAATTGAAATAGTCATGTGTATTTATTTTATTTCTTACATATACTAAAATAATTTATATAGATAAAAATCAAATTTTTACATAACTTCAAACACAATTAAAATTCATATATATATATATATATATATATATATATATATAAACCTTACCCTTATATATATATATATATTCTATTTTGATTTATTTAAATTTTCTTTTCTTTCCTTTGAAACCATGTATGTATATATATATATATATATATATATATATATTTACCAATTCAAAAACTGCTAATTGATATCTTACTGTATATAATAATCTCTGATTACTTACAAAAAACTTTCTGTTTTTAACCTTACTGTTGATATATATATATATATATATTATTTTTATTATATAAACTATATGCACATATATAAAATTTAATAAAATTAATTAAGATAAGATAAATAAAATATACCCTACTGTTAATAGTACGACTCAAAATCGAGACAACCGTTCCCTCCTCTCCGAACAACTCACATCCACCATCTCGAATGAAGCAGTCGCGCCTCCACTGCCACTCCTGCTATCGCCAAACCATGGATGCGTCGCGACTTGCCACCTTGCTTGAAGAAATCGCGACGATCCCTAGGCCAGCAAATGCAATCTATCACATCGGCCTTGCGCGCGAACCACCCAGCGATGTCGAACATCCTCGCGAGCTCTACGCCTCTCAACCTCGCGCGCCGCCTCAAGTTCCCCCATGTTTCCACCCACGACGACTTGCCGCTTCCAAATTCAACACGACACACCAAATCGCTAGCTGCCGAGCCCTGCTTCGAGTCTATCTCGAGCATCAATCCAAGTCCTTGAAAAAAAAATTATATAATGGGAACGAATCAATTTTTCTTTTTAAAGGCGCTGATTTGAATTTGAACGAGATGGATGAAGAACATTTTTTTATCTGAAGAACTACAGCCATTGATCATTCATTTTCAAACGAAAGAAAAAAAATTATTTTCGTTTGTATTTTTATTTAATTTTCTTCTTTTTAAACGAACGCGTGTTCCACTACGAATGACACATGCTAAACAATTCTACACGTGTATACAAAAGGATAGTGTTTTCAAATGTAAAAATATCAATTATGTTATTTTTATTTTGAATTCAAATTTAAATTTAAATCTTATCCAATTTCGCAACTTAAAATCTCGACCTCCAATCGAGGCGTGCCGACAGGCGTTTATAATGTTATACGTCCATTCCGAACGCAATGGAAAAGGTTTCGAGTCCAAATTCAATCGTATGGAGAAGATAGCTTTTTAAACCCAGTTATTAAATTTAATTTCGATAAAATCTTCAGCGCGTTTGCTTATCATATGGCCACACAACAACTCTGAATGCTACGAAAGTTGAAATCCGATAATAATACAATGTTACGGATCAAATGGAACTGGTTTCTTCAAAATCCGAGACTGTGCCTGGAAAGCTATTTTTAAATATCGATTTAAACGATATAAAATCAAAATAGAACAAACAGTTTCAAATTAAATTTTGAAGCTTCCATTATCTTCAGTATTATTAATATAAATTTTCTAAGCCTTTAAAATATTTTTAATCAGCTTATAACTGAAGATTCAAATTTTTATCCAACTTCAATAAATTAAATTCAATAGTTTAATTTCCAAATCCATAGTTAAATCTGAAATTCAAGCTAAACTATCATTCAAGCATTTAAAATCAATTGAACATTTCAATTTCAAATGTTAAAATTTCTTAGTCGTCACATCCTTCCCCTCTTAAAAGAATTTCATCCCGAAATTACTAGTTAAGAAGAACGATCCTTAACCCGTTTATCATTTTCCCAAAACCCAATAGTTTCAACCTTTTTTGTCAACACAAATCTTTTTATTAATGAACCATTATCACTTCAACTATCTTTCTAAATTCAATCATAAGTTCCAAACAACATTGTTTTCTCAATAATTCAAATTTTAAATTTTCAAAATTTTCTCAAAATTTTTCTAACTCCCTAAATTTTCAAAAAATTTCGCCAGGGTCTCCTTTGTGCGGCTAACTCAGTACGACTACAAAATGCCACAACGGGCCCCCAAATTTCAAAAACAAAACAAAAAACCAAGCGGCTAGACAAGAAAATCATCAAATTTCATATAGAAATTCAAATACATACCTTTTTCGAGAAATTCAAACCTTTATCTTCGAAATCAAAAATCCCAATTTATCTTTTGCCTTTAACACACCTGTATATCCAACTAGCAGTAGTATCCAATTACAACATTCAAAACCATTTTGCACTTTTCTTTACAAAAGTTTGAATACTTACTTCTTATACCATTTTTATTTCTCTATTGAAGTTATATATCCATTTTCATGCAACCTTACATTTTCAATTTCATTTGAATTCAATTTATACTTTTAATTCTATTTGGATACAATTTATCTTCTGAATATTGAATTTTTATCAACTATCTTTCATTCACAGCGATTTATATCACTGCTTTAAATTAGTTTCATTTACTAATTCATTACAAATTCCAATTCATTTTTTTCTCATTTCCTCCATTATTATCTTTAGTTCATTCCCAAACACAATTCAGTTTCAATTCACCATTTTGGTTTACAACCACTTATATTTAAACTGGATTTCAAATTTCATATGAATTCAATTTACCTTTCATTTATAATTATTGAATTCAATTCATTTCAAATCATATTTTCTTTGTCATTCCAATTCGTTTCACTTACTTTTTTTTATTCCAATACCTCGTTTGTTTTGATCTAACTCGACAAATTTTCCATTTACTTACATATTTGGAACGAACTTCAACACTTAGTTTTTTTTTCAATTTCATTTTGAATCCATATCATCATTTTATTTGACTCAAAATTTCAATCTCAATTTTTTTTATTCAGTTTTCATTCTTTAATTCTACTTGAATTAAATTTTTCCTTCCAACTTATTTTGTTTCCACATTTACCTTTTTTCTAACTTCTCTTTAAGTAAGATCTTACTTTAACAACTTTAAACTTTACAAGTTATCAGCTTAATGATATTTCATAAATATTTTATATAGTATTCCAGAGTCTTTTCAACCTTTCAAAAACCATTTTTGAAAGAAGTTCAAATTACCTTTTGAATTCCCAAAAGCAAACCCAGTTTGCAAACAATTTCTATTTAAAAACAATTTGGCAGCAATTCTTCTTCTAGAAACTCGAAAATGAACACAGATGATGTCGCAATCATCATCGGAATTATTTTTCAGTGATCGAAAAGAGTTTAGTGCTTTTATCCCTTCAAAATATTTTTCCAAAACCTTTGAAAAATCGTTTTCAAACCAAAAAGGGATTTAATTTCCAAAATTTCAAATCCTTTCAAAAACATTTCCAAATAATTCTCTAGAATTCTATTTAAAATTATAACTCACTTTTACAAATTTCATTTACAAATCCATTTGTATATAAATTTATTTCTTAACCTTTGGTTATGTTTTCAATTTCTTATTCAACAATAATGATAATAATCTAATATTATCACCTCCTAACATCCAAGCAACCATATAATACTATAATAATTTACAGAATATTTTTCCTTATAATACAAAAATAATTTGGGTAAAATTATTTCAATTGCCTGATTTTAAAACAATATTGTGTCGGTTTATCTTGTTTAAGAGTTTAGAAACCCCAATCGATACAGTTGTCCAAACTACGCCGACCAAAATCTATAAACAATCAACCGATAAGTCAACACAATATAAAACAATTTTTATATTCACTAACAAATATGCGCTCATATCTATTATTACACTCAAACTCATTCTAGAGTACTACTGACTCTATCTCTAATGAGTAACACCCACCAGAGCCAAGGTTGTTGCTTAACCAAATGCTTTGATACCAATCTGTAACGACCCGATTTTTTGACTTTCGAAAGTCGACATTAATACGACCACTGTATCAAAAATCCCCCAATCGAATGCCGGAAGACCGAACCGTTAGGGTTAAAGAAGAAGAAGATAGAAGAAGAGACAAAAATAATAATAGAATCTCATATTTCACAGCGGAACAATATACAACAGATAAATGAATATCTTTAAAGCAAAAACACTATATCAGTTTATACATACATTATCAGAGTATACAACAACACAACAGCGGAAAGGAAATATTGCATATACTAGTGATACGCCTCGCCATCCAGATTGCTCCTGATCTCCATAGCATCTCTTTTCTGACTTCGCTCCAGAATAACTGATAACCTGACTCTAGGCTTCCCATGTGGAAATTGGTGGGCACCCAGAGTTTAGAAAGGGAACAATAAATTCCAGGTCATCCATGGGACTGGTGTGAGATCTTAAAACAGTTATTTTCACAAAGAAATTAAAAAGAAATCCGCTATGCTTTTAGAAAATGAGATTACCATAAGGCCTCCCGCCACACACACAATGCAAACGCAGAATTGGACGAGATTTCTCCTTATGATAGTCAAACATGCTTGATACGCAATTTTTTTTTAATATTATCATTATTGCATAGTGTGGAAAACATTTCGAAAGTATAATATTAATCTTAGCCAACATACAACCATTATTGTATGCCTACTATAGCTACCATGTTCAATAGCTGGTTACCGCCACATTCCCTGGCAGGTTATGCAACTAAAACCGTACAGGGCGTGTATTGTTTCTTTGGATTTCCAACAAATGGTCAGACTAAGGAACTTCCTACTGCTACATGGGTACGCCTCTGGAGAGAGGTCCCGAGAACTTAACCAGCACTCTGCCAACACAAGGTCGGGTTACCTATGTAACTAGGTTACTACTACACGAGTATGTCATCCCCAGGTCATTTGCGACCTTTATCCGAGGATTCACAACCACAAAGCAACAATCACAAAGTATAATAAATTTGCAGCAACAACATAGGTTAAGTATCTGGGCTCCATACCATGATACCACTCTTTTCCAGAAGGAAATGACATACCCTAAAGGGCACGACCCTCATAACCTCGTCGAATTCTTCCTGTTTCGACTATTTCCAAGGTGTGAGGTCCGACGAAGTCTCGTCCACAAAGCTACATTTTTCACAAATTCGTGCTTCAATTAACAAATGATCAGCAGCACTTAGTATGCCACATTACCAAATTGGGAATGTATCACTAGTAACCATCAACTAGATAACCTCTAAGCTCGTACGTCTCAAAGAAGGGTGTTAAGCTAAGAGAATAAATTCTCCGCCATCAACAGAGATGTATTTGATAGAAAACGGCTTTACATCAACAAAGTGTAACGTCAGACATACATCCATACAAGTCCGTTCTGGGATCGAATGGAACCAAAGGAACTTCAAAAGAATACCTTGCAAATCCGGATATTCACTAGTTATGTCTGGAATCCCCATCACAAAAGGTGATAAAATCTCTATACTGGAGCAACCCGATGCAGAGACATTCGATAGGTAATGCTCTCGTTTTTGAAAATACCCGGTCTTCAACATCGTCTTCTAATGCAATCCCATTTCGTCATATCATTATTCGGAATGGGTTTTATGACACAAACTCCTCTCCCGGCTCCGAATAACGAGTGCTTATTTTAGAAAAAGTGTTACATTTAGATTCAAACAATTCACAACAAATTTCCACTTTTGATCTTTTTAAATAAAAGATCCATGACAATCACAAAGGTTCGATGTTGTTTTCGAATATTCATTTGGAACCCGACCTATGGTCGCATCGAAATTTAAATGCCATTAAGAAGGCCAGTATTGATAGTCGGTTATTTAACTATCAATCAACATTCACAACAATCGCTGGATTTTTTCGCCCAATTATTATTTTCAAGATATCTTTGCATGATATAATTTAAACACTTTAACCATTCGAAAACAAATTTCAAATAAATTTCTACATTTTAATCCTTTGAAAACAATTTCAAATCATTTTCCTTACGTGGAATATATTTCCAAATATTTATTCATTTCCACTGAAAATCTACCGAGTTCAAATACTTCAAAATAATTTAAATCACTTATCCAAAATATTCTGGGATACTTAAATATTACTTATGAAAATATTACACTAATTATCACAAATATAAGACTTCAAGTCCAAACTAATTTTAAAATAGAATTAGTAGATAGAGTATAAATATCTAAATAACTATTTTCTAAATCAAATATCAATTTAATCTTTAAAATAATCCCTTCTATACTCAATTAAATAAATATTTACTATAAAGATTTTCAAAATAACCTAAGTAAATAATTCCTCCAAAATATTATTACCTTAAAAACCATCTTTACAACTTCAATTTATATTTATAAACTATATTGAAAACATACTCGGCTTTCCAGGGAAAGTACACCTTCCATTGCAAAATTATTCATTCAAATCAATTTATAAATCTTTCTGGATTTATTTTAAATTTACGTTCCAAATTTGTAAATTCCTCTCCACACTTTTAAAAATAAAACAATATTTATTTTTAAAATAAATTTCCCTTTCCTTTATAAAGTTCCCATTGTGAATTTAAATTTTCAAATATCCACAGATATACGATTTACGAATCGATTTCCAAATATTCACTTTCAATACCAAATCAAATTTCAAATTGATTTCCAAATTTATTTCAAATACCATATCAAATCTCAAATTGATTTTCCAAACAATTATTTCAAACACCAAATCGATTTCAGAATTGATTTCCCAAAATTTATTTTTAAACACCAAATTGATTTCCAAATCAATTTCCCAAATATTTATTTTTGAAACACCAAATCAATTCCAAATTGATTTCCCAATCTATTAATTTTCAAATACCAAATCAATTTTCAAATTTATTTTCAAATTTATTATCTTTTAAAATAAATTCTTTTATATCTCCCAAACTAATTAAAATCTGGATTTAAAATAATCTCTTCAACTTTTAAACAATATCATTTAAAATCCAATTATTAAAATCTTTTTCCATATTTTGGAATTTATTCAATAGGATTTCAAAAATAAAACTTTATCCTTTTAAACTTCCTTCTTTTAAATTCACCCAATTCTTAAAATGAATTTATTATGAATTTTCTACTTGAATTCCAAATATCCAGTTTTATTTATTTCTGGTATCCTACGATACCAAAAATATATTCGGCTAAACTATAGCCTTCAACGGTTTCAATCACAAATATAATCACACACAGATTATAGATAATCAACACACAATTTTGAAACAAATTCAAATATTTGAGGAATCCAGTTGGATCCCTCTAACCTATTTCCCTGCATCCACGGATGTTAGCACAACAATTAAATAACAATTCCACTTCGAGGTGGAATATTGCGATATATGAGATTTATAAAATATCATCCACTATTATGCGGGGCATAGGGTCCCATCCGCTATATAATGTGGGAAATCAATCACTCCAAATACATATATAATACCAATTCCACTTCGAGGTGGAATATCGCAGTATATGGGTATAATATATAATATCATCCGCTATTATGCGGCGCATAGGGTCTATTACAATACAACTGATAATAAACTATCATTCAAGCACACATCAACAATTTTAAATTTAACTATTTAAATTTAAACTGGAAAATTCGATTGAGTGAAAAGATCTCACCTTTGTTTTTAATATGTGCGATCCACTTCCAATCCAGCTTGTTTTCTTTCAGATATTGACCTTGCATAACATTTAATGACTTAATTAATATTTGAACAAATCGAACCATCAATTATCATTTAAAATTTTAATTAACTAATGGTTTGATTTAAAAGCTGATTTACTTTAGCAAATTATCTTTAGTAAGCAAAGTAAATTTCACAAGTTAATTTAGCTATTTATCCACCAGACCCATTATTTTAAAATAAGCTAGTATATTTTAAATTGAAATAGTTGTGTATATTTATTTTATTTCTTACATATACTGAAATAATTTATATAGATAAAAATCAAATTTTTACATAACTTCAAACACAATTAAAATTCATATATATATATATATATATATATATATATATATATATATATATTTCTCAAACCTTACCTTTGTATGTATATATATATATATATATATTATATTTTGATTTATTTAAATTTTCTTTTCTTGCCTTTGAAACCATGTCTAAATATATATATATATATATATATATATATATATATACATATTTACCAATTCAAAAACTGATAATTGATATCTTACTGTATATAATAATCTCTGATTACTTACAAAAAAAACTTTCTGTTTTTAACCTTACTGTTTATATATATATATATATATTATTTTTTATTATATAAACTATATGTACATATATAAAATTTAATAAAATAAATCAAGATGAGATAAATAAAATATACCTTACTGTTAATAGTACGATCCAGATCGAGACCATCGTTCGCCCCTCTCCGAACAACTCACCTCCACCATCTCGAATGAAGCAGTCGCGCCTCCACTGCCGCTCCTGTTGTCGCCAAACCCTAGATGCATCGCGACTTGCCGCCTCGCGTGAAGAAATCGCGACGATCCCTAGGCCAGCGAATGCAATCTATCACATCGACCTTGCGCGCGAACCACCCAGCGACGTCGAACATCCTCGCGAGCTCTACGCCTCTCAACCTCCCACGCCGCCTCGAGTTCCCCCACGTTTCCACCCACAACGACTTGCCACTTCCAAATTCAACGCGACACACCAAATCTCTAGCTGCCGAGCCCAGTTTGAGTCTATCTCGAGCATCAATCCAAGTCCTTGAAATTCTTTTTTATACAATAGGAACGAATCGATTTTTCTTTTTAGAGGAGCTGATTTGAATTTGAACGAGATGGACGAAGAACATTTTTTTTTATCTGAAGAACTGCGGCCATTGATCCTTTGTTTTCGAACGAAAGAAGAAAAAAAATATTTTCGCTCGTATTTTTATTTAATTTTCTTCTTTTCAAACGAACGCGCGTTCCTCTACGAACGACACGTGCTGATAAATTATACATGTGTATACAAAATGATAGTGTTTCCTAATGTAAAAATATCAATTATGTTATTTTTATTTTGAATTCAAATTCAAATTTAAATCGTATCCAATTACGCAACTTAAAATCTCGACCTCCAATCGAGGCATGCCGCCAGGCGTTTATAATGTCATACGCCCATTCTGAACGCAATGGAAAAGGTTTCGGGTCCAAATTCGATCGTATGGAGAAGATAGCTTTTTGAACACAGATATTAAATTTAATTTCGATAAAATCTTCAGCGCGTTTGCTTATCGTATGGCCACAAAACAACTCCGAATGCTACGAAAATTGAAATCCGATAATAATACAATATTACGGATCAAATGGAACTGATTTCGTCGAAATCCAAGACTATGCCTCGGAAAGCTATTTTTAAATATCGATTTAAACGATGTAAATTCAAAACAGAACAAAACAGTTTCAAATTAAATTTGAAGCTCCCATTATCCCCAGTATTATCAATATAAATTTTCTAAGCCTTTAAAATATTTTTAATCAGCTTATAACTGAAGATTCAAATTTTTATCCAACTTCAATAAATTAAATTCAATAGTTTAATTGCCAAATCCATAGTTAAATATGAAATTCAAGCTAAACTATCATTCAAGCATTTAAAATCAATTAAATATTTCAATTTCAAATGTTAAAATTTCTGGGTCGGCATATAATCATTATAAATTAATTAAATTAATTAATATTTATGAAATATTAATTATAAAATTTAAATATGATTTGAAAAATAAATAAAGTTATATATATTTATAAGAGTTATAAAAATATCGATCAATATAAAAATTTCGACAAGCGATTAAATTAGATTTAATTGCATAGTATTTTGGCTTGGTCTTAGATGGTTTTAAGTCCCATCATTAGGGCTGCAAAATTTCGGTTTTGGGAAGGTCTATGGGTGGCTAAAACATAGGGATTGTCCTGGAGATAATGGGTTGAGATCAAGTGAGAATGAATAAAAAATGTTCTCATCATTTCTCTCTAGTACAACCCTATGTGTTTGTGTGTCTCTAAAAATAATTACTTACCTTTTTTTGGCCTCCATTACCTACTACATTGTTGGTTAAAACATAGCTATCAAACCACTTAAATATTCTCAAATATATTTCAAATTAAAATAATACTATTTGATAGTTAGAGATCGGTGATTACGGACTTGCAATCTAACGAATCAAGAACAGTGAAAGGAAGGGAAGTCATTGCTTTAACATGGATTCAAAGGCATCATTAAATTGGTAATTTTAATTCATATTACAGTAATTAAATTATATTCTATAATCTTACGACGAGAAATTCCATATCTATTTAAATATAGTGCTACTATATGTTTACTTAGGTGAAATTTTTGTAAGTAGATATAGTTGTCACAAATCAGTGTGGCTGTGTGCATAATTTTTTTATTATACTATTGGATTTATGTATAAACAAATGCTGTTTGCTGTGCTTTGCCAAAAAAAATGTTGTTTGCTGTACAAAGTCAATTTTTGTCATTAATAATTGTTTTATATATATTTATTAATAAATTCATATATATATATATATATATATATATATATATATTAGTGTATATTTCTCTGTCGTAATAGCATATATGCATATATAAGACATATATATGATTTAAAAATTTTACTACACTTATTTATATATAATATGAATTTAAACTTCGAAAATTAATTGTCATAAATATATTTATATTTTTAAACTAACATTTATTGAATTTTTGAATTGTTTATTAACTACATTAAAAAATCAATTTTATATTCTTTAAAAAAATTATATTATTTCAGAAACGTATGGGAAAATTTAGGAATTTTTCAATAAAGTGTATTATTTTTAATAATTAACTTTAGGAAAAACTATTTATGATTTAATAAAAATAATAATTTAATTGAAAAACTATTTAAAAAATTTCACAATCTTTCATTAATGATCCTAGAATTTTTAAAATTTTAAAATTTGAATTTTTAATAATCTATTATTTTATATTAAATAATTATTTCCAAAATCATTGTATTTCTTTTTAAAAATAATTTTTCAACTTTGAAAAATCTCTAGATTTTTTTCTAAGCTCTATTTTATGATCTTAGATTTTTTAAAATTGTAAATTTTGAATTTTCATCCATAGATTATTTTATGTTAATCATTTATGATGAAAACATTATTTTATTCATAATATATACAAATTAAAATACTAAAATTATTATGTTTGCAAAACTAAGTTGATTTTAAATTATAAATAATTTTTAATAATTGTTTTCTCTCTTTATTTATATATATTTATCTATATATAAATTTTTTATGTTCATATTTTATATATAATATATTTATGCATACATATGTGCGTGTGTATTGTAAATTAATTCAAAAAAAATATTTTTTGTAACATATATGCATGCACATATTTGGACAACAAACACGACATACAAAATGAGTAGCTAATATATCTATTGCGATGTAAATCTCAATATTTACATATGGGTATATTATATCTTTCACGGATTATTATGTTACATATGCACTCACACATATATGTATATGATACATTTATGTATAAACTAAATCAAATAAAATTAATTTCATATCTTAATATATTTGAATTTAAATAAAATAAATGATTTTATTTAAATGAAATTTAGAAATGTTCTAATTCAGTTAGACTTCGTAGGCCTAATAAAGATTCAATAGGGTAAAAAAATTGAAATTCACCCATAAGTTCCGCTGCGGGCTGGTCCAGTTCCAACAAATCGTACATATTTATGTAGCCTACTATGTAACAAGGACACATGACCTATCTACTTAAAATGTTTTCCTAGTTTGCTTAATGGGCCCTATCCCATAACTCAATTCACTGTCTTCTTCCTAAGAGAGGGGCAGTTCAGTAGTTTAATATTTTATTTTTAGTTCATTTCAAGGGATGACCAGTCTATTTCAACGTTGGTTGACCAACATCGACTGACTGACATCCCAGTTGTGATTGACTATAGCCTAAAATCTAGCATGGTAGCAAATCATGAATAAAGTTAGCATGCAAAAAAAATCATTTGCCAACCTAAACAACAGACTTGGCAAAGCAATTAAATATAAAAGGTAAGACGTGAAGAAACACTTACCGTTGATATTGGTTGAAGGAGAAGAAAAAAGCTATTGAAAGTTGAAGGCAAAATACTACAGATGTCTTTAATGGAACTTGTGATTGCAAATTCTCAATAAAGGGGAAGAAGGAATCATTATCCTTTTATAGATTTGGGTCTTCAATCTCAAATGTAGGTTGAAATGAGTCGGAATTAACCTCGGTGGTCTAATTCCAATCGAATGTGTTGTTATATCATATGTCATGTCTCTAAAATCGTCTTGAGAAACGAAATATCCCGACCAATGGAAGTGTGATACATTTTGTTCACATTAATTACGAATAAGACAAGTCCTCCTCTACCTGCAAATGAACTTTATCGATAAAATGTTGCTTGATTTTCTTATAAAGACTAAATATGTTCATCTATTCAAAGCCCAACAACATAGGCTCACCTTTAACATCCCAACTCATAAGGACCTAGTTGGCCCAACTACCCTTCAAACCACTGTCTGTCATCTCATATATATATATATATATATATATATATATAGTCTTAACCAACAAAGAGCATTAAAATTCGCGGATGGTACCTATTGCCTTGTCCCTCGGTGACCAAGTTAAAGTGAGAAACTCCACTTCCTAAACCATTCGATGGTCCACTGGTCCTGCTTGTATTTCCACATGTTTCCATTTCTATTGAAGAGCAACGCCATTATATGCTCTCATACCTGCCAGATTTCTAACTAAAGCTCATGATTGTCCTAAAGAAAAGTGGCAGCAACTTCGTACTGTTCTCTTAACAAAAAAGGCATATTATGACATTGTTCGTGTGACAAAATTTTCACTATGGAACAACTTATCTTTGTACTTTACTGCCCATCTAGCAAAATCGTCATTTTTCATCAATCCCTTTTTACTCAATGTCGTATTTCTTCCATACACTCTTCCCTTCTATTTTGTAGTTAAATATCAGCCATCCATCATCCATTTCAACTACTATAAATACCTCATGCATACTACTTCAAAGGGGTTGTAAAAGATATAAGGATTTTGGACACTAAACACAATCCAGAGCCTTAGTACAGTAAATTCTTAAGATCAGATACCTCATTTAATCTTAAGTGCTTTCGTTTCTTATTACTCTTATATAATTTCCTATAAATGTAAAAGAGAAATATAATAAGAGAATTTCATAGTGGACGTAAGTGATATTGCCGAACCACTCTATATTTAGTGTCATTTCAAATTGCTTATGTTCTTCTCCATTTTCCATTTTGATACCTAGTGTTAGCAAGTAACCTTTGCACATTAATCTAGTTTCAAGGTTGGTTGAGAATCAAGCCAACATGATGAAACACTTACTGTTGATGTTGATTAAAGGAGTGAAAAAGGCTATTGAAGGTTGAAAGCAAAAAGCTATAGATGTCTATAATGGAATTTGCGGCTGCGAATGCTCAATAAAGGGGAAGAACAAGGAATCATTAGCCTTCTATAGATTGGGTGTGGGCTAAAAGGACCTAGAATTAACCTCGGTGGTCTAATTCCAATCAAATATGTTGTTATATCAAATGTCAGGTCTTTGAAACCATCTCGAGAAATGAAACGTGCTGGCGAATGGAAGTGTGACACGTTTCATTCACATTAATCATGGATAAGACAAGTCCTTCTCTGCCTGCAAAAGAAAACTTTGGGGGAAAAATATTTATTGATTCTCACAAAAGACTAAACATTTCATCAGTTCGAAGCGTAACAGCACATGCCCATTTTAAACATCCTCAACCCGCAAGAACCTAGTCGCCCCTGCTTCCCTTCAAACCATTGTATGTCCTGTTATATACTCTTGACCAACAAAGAGCATCAAACTTCGCGAACAACATCTCCCTCCCCATCCCTTGGTGACCAAGTTATAGTGAGAAACTCCACTTCCTAAACCTCTCGACGGTTCACTACTCCTTCTTGTATTTCCACTGGTTACCATTTCTATCGACGACCAACTCCATTGCCTGCTCTCATGACTCGGTAGACTTCTGACTAAAGCTCATGGTTGTCCTAACGAAAAGTGGCAGCAACTCTATACTGTTCCTTGATAAAAAGCGCATAAAATGACACTATTCATATGATAAAAGCTTCACTATGGAACAACCTATCTTTGTACTTTGCTGCCCATCTAGCGAAATTGCCACTTTTCATCAGCCACTTTTCACTTAATGTCGTATTGCTGCCACAAGCATGCTAGTGTACGACCCGCCAATTAGCCTTCGTTTGAACCATTAATTGTTTCCATGCAGCATTCGAGTTGACCATCATATAAACCGTGTATATCGCAATCAATGGTCATAAGGAAACTTAATGTCTAAGGCATCAATATAAGACATTCAACGCGTTATCTTTGCTTTTATAAATAGGGATCTACTTGCATTTTTACGTGGACCAAATTTTCTACCTATACAAGCAGTATATTTAGTTATAGCTCTGTAAACACCGTAGGAAATCATCTTTTAAAACCTAAATATTGAGCAATAAAATCATCCACTATAGTGGACATAAACCTTTGCTGCGATTGAATCACTTTACATTTATATCATTTACTTTACTTGCACTGGTTATAACTTTCATAATCTTTCTACTTTAAAAATCTTTAACCATAATTTTAGTAAGTAACCTTCAATAAAATTCAATTCTAACCAGAACTTGAAGTTGGTCATAAATCTAATAAACACCCATTAATTAGGAGGTCTATGACAATCAAACTTCTTTCAAAAGAAATACTGATTTGTGTTTCCATTACCGTTCAAAAATGCCCTCCTATATATGTTCTTATAAGAGATGCATGGTACGGAACACAAGTTGTTCATGGAAATTCTAGTGTCATTAGATCAGAGATTGCCACCCTACAATTATGATTTTCAAAAATATCTTTACTATAATCGGCTCCATATTTCGAATTATTTTTACTAGGCTTGATCTTTAGGATTCTCTGAATAATTAAAATTGCAACAGAGATTATATTTTGATATTTTGTGTAAAATGGTATTCGATAGAAAGTGAATATATTTATAGAGTTGATGTGTCAAATATGAAAACCAAAATCTTATTATGGAGTAAAAAACAAATTTAAACCATGTACACCCAAAGGTCTTATAGAAATCATAAGACTTATGTCCTAAATGAGTTTCACTTTTGAACCCTCTAAACACATCCCAACTAATTGCAAGTGAAAACTTTACATCCCATACAAACATCCTTAGGTAGAAAGTAAGATGTCAGCAGCTAGTTACTTGTGTAGATGGTCATATTACCAAAATAGTAAGCAACAACAAAAAACACGGTGTAAGGAATGTACGAAAATGTGCACACAGCTGCACAAAAATAAGTTACTGATATAGAACAGTAAGGAATTCTAACATTTGCCTTAGTAATCTCCTTAAAAAAAATTTGCAAAGTTTTTCAAGATACAACAGAATAATCTTCATGAAATTGTAATGAATATGTCTACTCTGTGATTTGATAATTTTTTGATTTCAAAGTTGAATGAAGATGAAGAAGACAAAGAAAAAGGGATAAGGAATGTGATCAGTATTCCTCTCCTTCTATAGCCTTCAACGGTTGTGTGCGCTCAGTAGGTTGTGTCTGTTCTTCTAAATCAGAGTCATCTGCAACGCCCAATAGGTGTTTTCGTTCATCAATCATTTGCAACATCCAATAATCATTTCTATTCGTCAGTCATTTGCAACACCCAATAGCTGCATCAATTTTTAGCCAACGATCGCATCCATCCATCACCAATAGTTGCGTTATTTGAAGTAGTCGTGTTTGTTCATCATTGTTTGCGTCTGTTTGGAAAAAAAAACTACTGTTCAAAATGGGCTTTGTTTTTCTAGAAAAAAGATAGTAACATGCTAGACCCAAACCCAGTCGGATAGGTGGATGGTGCACGCACATGTATTTAAACCATGGCCATATAGGTCATCACCCTCGCACAAAATTACCCAACTCTAAGGCCTAATGCAGGCTGATGGGAATGGGTATATAAACATGAAAACTTCATTGTTTTTAGCAATGTAGGATTAGATCTTCATTCACCCATGCAGGGATCTCTAATAATCCCCCACATGAATGACGATATATGTCTCCCCTACACAAAGAGGAATATTATATAGTACATATGGAAAAATGCTATATTGAGGATAAGTAGATATTTCACTTTGAACTTTTCCTAGTTAAAACTTATCGGATATACATAGCTATTTAAGAACGTTTTCACCCTAAAGGGTGGGTGAATAGGGTGATACTAATAATAATAAAAATTAATGCGGAACTAAAAATCAATAGCAGAAAATAATGGAGAAGAGATCACACATAGATTTACCTAGCTTCGGCAAAACCCTGCCTATGTGTTGCTCTCAAGGTTTCTACTAGAAATTAAGTAGTCAGACACTTACACACGTAAATTTATGACACCTGCTAATGAGTAACCTAACTATATGCTCAAAACTCTGCCACAACTCGGCCACTGATTTGCGAATTCTCGAACTACACCATCGTAGTTCGTAACTTAGTCACACAACTAGAGAGTTACACAATTTTAAAAGAAAATTACAGAATAAAATAAATATTAAATAACAAAACCCTATGTAATCACTAAAGCTTAAATACAATAAAGTAGGACGACCCACTAAATACTTAAATGAAGTTGTCTTCGCTTTTTATTGTTCGGCCAAAATATGCGGTCAAAAAGATGAATGTGATTTCCATTTTTTATTGTTCTGCCGCCATTTTTTATTGTTCTGCCAGGAAACTAGGGTTTTGTTCAATTTAATGCCGCCATTTGGAATTGATCGATTGAAGTGTGCGTTTGCTTTGGATTGCTTCGTCAATCGATTGCTGCTTTAATTGCTCACGATGGCATTAATTGTCAAGCTCGAATTGGTAAGAGATTTTCTTCTTTTTGATTTTGATTTTCGCTCGACTTCGAATGATTCGAGTTTTGTATATTTTCTGCGATTGTTCTAAGTATGCTCTTTGATTTTATCTCAAACTTGAGTACAATTTTTCCGATGATGATTATGGGTATTTATAGGGATTGAAACACTTAATTTCCGTTCGCATATTTCGCAATTGAATTCTTCAGTGAGTTTTGCTTGGCCGTGATTTTTTAATCGAACGACGTTGATAAATTTGACTTGTTTATTTCATTGACACATTGCTTTAGGAATTTGAAATTGCTCCGTTCTTTCTCCTATGACTTTGACTTAATCATTGATTCCAACCATGTTGGCAGATGAATGTGGCTTTTGAATTTTAGATAAACTCTAACTTGTTCATTATGTTTTACCTGATTGACTTCACTGCAAAACTTTTCTACTTCCTGACTGGTTCGAACTGCTACTACTGTTATTTTGTTCTGGTTTTGGTTGAGTCTTCACTTGTATGCTATCTAGTCTGGTTAGATGCACTTGCATATGTATTCATGTTGTCATGTTAGAACCGTAGCCTGCCATTGGTCTAGATGTACTGGTTTGTTGAGTCCGTTGTGTCTGCTGCTCATGTCGTGTCATTATGCATTGTTTGCTTTAGTAACATTGTTGTTCAAGTGAGTCTTCATGTGAGGCTATTTTATATGTGGTCATTGAAGTCTGGTTGCACCACTATTTGGAGTCTAGTGTTGCATTTCATTTTCATATGATAGTCTGAAGTGATTTATGTCTCTTGTTCTCGTAGTCTTGGTTCTATTTGAAGTTGAAGTTTTCATATCACCACTGCCACTTGAATTTCATAAACATGCCTGGTTGTATTGAGTCCAAACATTTCCATGTATTAAATAGTTCATTTAAGTCTTCACTTTGTTCTGATTTGGTTTGGATTTGAATCTTTGTACATGTCTAAAATTATTCGCTAATGCCTGTTTTCATATGCAATTTTGGTATGGTACACTTTATGTTGAGTTGCCTTACATGAACATCATGAATAGCGGCATGCTGTATGTGGTAGGTCTAGCTGTGTCTGGTGTACTTTGAGTCTTGTTGCACTTTGTTATTCAAGTGGTCTGGTTTGGTCTCTTTGCATTTCATTTGAACTGTGGTCATTTTGTGTGCATGGTTGCACTTGAGTTGAGCTGTTTTTCATGTTGTATGCATGCATATAGGACTGGTCTCGCATTATCCTTTGTACATTTGACCACTTTGACATGTTTTACGTGTTATCCTTGCACTTGGTTGTTGGGGCCTTGTTGTACACATTGGTCTCTAGAGTTTTGCATTGCCTTTTGATTCATACTTTCTTTTGTACATTTCTTCTGAAGCAGTGTTTGATTTGTTGTGACCTTGATATATGCATATACATACATACATACATATATATATATATATGCATATATGTATAGTGCATTGTTTTCATGTGATCATTTTGTATTGAGGTTGTTGACTTGAACTATAGCTCTTACTTGATTTGATTCTAACTCCTTTCATGTTGCCTTGTGACTGGTACACTTTTGTTACTGTAGTCAAGTCTGGTTCATGTTAGTTTGTATTGCACCTGAGTCGAATCCAGCTTTTGCTTGGGTTCGATCTTATGCTCACTTGTCCTTCTAGTTTTAACAAGCGTATATCGATGTGCATGGCCTTGTGGCGTGTACAGTGATACAATGTGCATGTCACAAGTTGTTCGTGTATGATGAATTCAAAAAAATGATGATGAACAACCCAAATAACCGAGGCAGATAATATTTTCAAAACACACATTTTATTTTGCACTACAAAAAAATTTCTTTTTTAATTTTTACCGTATCAGTGTTTATTTTGCAGATAGCTCAGATGCTGGATTCAGGCTAGAACATAGTTGAAGATAAAAATACGAGTGTTAAGTGAATATGTAGTGAGGTGTAATATGTAAAGTAAAATTTGTGTTGTGATTGAAAATGTGTAAATGTACAGTGGGCTCAAATTTGTACAATTCGAATTTGTAATAAAATATTTGTTTGAATAAAATATTTATTTGAATATAAGTTATGAGTTGTTTATTTTATTCGACAAATATTTGTATGATTATGTGAAAAATAAAATAGTACAGCAACAACTACATTTAAATGAATATATATACATATATGTATGTGTGTGTTTATTATCATCAAACAAAAATCATATATTAGCATATTCTACAATCTCCCCTTTTTGATGATAACAAACATATATTAAGATTTTGACTCTATTAAATGTATTTGATTTTGTTGAATTCCATTTGCTTCCCCTACAATAAAGCTCCCCCTTCACGTATGCATAAAAAAATATGCAATGAACCTAAATGCAATTAAAAAATATGATTTATTTGCCAAAACCTTAACTTCTCTCTTCTTCTTTTGTTATCAGCAAAAGAGTTATAGTATTAGAAAAATAGAGATAAAGTGGTAGACATTAATACAACATTAATACCCTAGCGAGCATAAATATTAAATTTCAATAAAAAATCAAACAGCATAAATACTTTGTTAGGCGCATATTCCATTTTAGAGTGATAGGGGTGATGTCGACATATAAAACCATATTCTTGTATCTATTTGTGGTATATTTATGATAGGAATTTGAATACTTACCAACCATGCACAACCGTTAGGACTTTTAAATGAGATTAGTAGTATTCCCAATTTTAAAAAAATAATTTCAAGTATCTTCTAACCATGCACAACCGTGAGGACCTTTAAATGGGATTAGAATCAACTCGCCTATTTAATAATTAATTTTAGTATGTGTTCCATACATGCATAAACGCGAGGACTTTAAAATGAGCATGAAAGCACATAATTAAAGATTCAAAGTAATTCACCCATGCATAACCGTGAGGATTTTTAAATGAGAGTGAATACTTTGGATATTTTTATTGCAAATTAATTTTTTTTGAAAAAAAAATGAATAATTTCCCCTTTAAAATACCACATTTTGACAGGCTATATTGCATTTTGATAAGTGGTGGTCATTAGAAATATAATAGAAATAGAGATGGTCATGGAATTTTTACCAATCAAAGTTACTTTGTTTAAATTTTTAAAGAAATTTACTACATATACCGTCTTAAGTTATAATGTATGATTAATATCAATACTCATCACATTTTTTCAGTCACTATTTTCCTTTTTGATAATTTGAAGGGAGTCAAATTAGTTTATATAAGTATTTAAGATCAAATATAAAATCAAATTTCTGAAATGCCTAAAATGAGATGAAGTCAACAAACACTATTTTATGAAAGGGATTCTGTAAAATAAATGTCATTCAATTGAAAATCAGTTGAAATTAGAATTATGCAGATATTTTCTTCGAAAAAATGTGATGCAACTAACAAATGTCTCAACCTAAAACATGTTCCACTAGTACTTTTTCTATCAACTAGGCTACCAATGTAACCTACATCTTAATTCCCATTTGACTCAAAGTTATCATTAGAGACCAAACCATGAGGTGTGCAACAAATACCTAATAATATATTTACAACTTTTAAAATGAGATTCATTTGGATTTGATTGAACCCATGCACACAAGTAAGCAGAGAACACAATGTCTAGAAGCAGTAAGATGAAGAAGTGTTCAATCATACCTCGATGTTTCTTTTGATCAACTACCTTACCAATTTCATCCTTGACAATTTAATTATGGTGCTCAAATTTTCTCGGTTGATTGCTAGCTGATTGAAATCTGATTATGGTGCTGGTACAGATTTCCAACATATAATACATCGTGTAATCCATTTTGACTCTGCCACCTTTATACTTCTCTAGGCTAAGGAACTTTGATTTGTCGTCTGTCGTGTGCCTAGAACAGTCAGAATCCAGGTACCATTCTTGTTGTTTCTTAGCCTGCCACCGCACTTACACGAGGATAGATTTTTGTGAACTATTTGTTTTCATAGGTCCATGATTGTTAGTGACAAACAAGTTTGTGTAGAACCAAAGCAATCTATATTTATTCCTTTCAGCATTCAGATTTGTTTGACTTTAAGAGATTTTACATTCGTGCATTTAGGAACCTAAATTGGTATGATTTTTTCTTGTTTGGATCTATACCAGCAATTATTGTGATTGTGTCCATTTTTCTACAAATTGTGCACTTGGAGTTGACAGGATAAGTTTCGCTTCCAACATGTTCAGATTGAGTATACCTAAGTCCTTGTCTAATAGGATTAACAGTTTATTTTCCTAATAACATATTTAGTGATCTTTCTCCTTTGGACAAATTTTCTAGAGTTGTAGACAATTATTGGACTTGTGATTTGGCAGATTCATTTTCTTTCAATAATAAAATGCAATTTTTGATAGAATTTTCTCTCCTATTGTTTTTACTTTCTTTCAAAATCAAAATTTCATTTTCAAGCGATTTAATTTTAATTTCTGATCTTTTTATTTCTTCTTCAAATGATGAAAACTTATCACACTTAAGGCTCTTGTTTCGATAGTTTTTAACCAATTGATCAAGCTGCTTATTTAGTTCTATCAAACTATCTCTTGGCGATTCAATCTTAGCGTTTTCTCCCTAAGCCGTTCAAAATAGTCATTTACTTCATGAAAATATATAAGCAATTGCGAGTGAGTAAGTTTTGATACCTCGCTTGGCTCGTCGTCATCGCTGTCACTTGTTTCTCCTCGAAGACACGGTTTTTCTTTTTCACCCTCACTGCCAGTGCTTTCATTTTCATTACTTTCATCCCAAGTGGCTGCAAAATTTCTCCTTTTCGGTTACTTTCCTTTGCCAAGTCGATTTTGAGGACAATCAGGCTTGACATGAACGGGTTTATTGCAGTTGTGACAAATGATCTCCTGCTTTTCTAAGTCATCTAGAACTTTGACTATTCTGCTTTTCAATTGCTGATTTAGAGCTGGATTTTGATACTTGCGGTTCCACCTTTTGAATTTCCTTATTATCAGTGCCAGTTCAGCTACTCCTTCATCATCATTATCACTTTCTGATGTTCCTTTGAGAGCTATGAATTTCTTTTGCATATCACCTCCTTCATGTTCTTCCTTAAATTTCATTCTAGCTCATAAGTGGTGAGATTTCCGATGAGTTCTTCGACTTTGATCTATTTCAAATCTTTTGATTCTTGAATGACAATCACTATTAGTTCAAAATTTTATGGGAGCGTTCTGAAAATCTTTTGGACTATTTCTAGTTATGTGCATGGTTTTCCAAATGATTTTGATTTGTATAGTAAATTAGAAAGTCATCCATACATTTCTTTAACACTTTCATCCTTTGCCATTTTGAAGTTCTCGTATTCACTACTAAGCATGACAAGGCGAGATTCATTGACTTGGGAGGTTCTTTTATGAGTCACTTCGAGTGTGTGCCAAATTTCCTACGCGGTTAAATAATGTGAGACACGGTTAAACTCAATTTGATCTAACGAACAAATAATAGAATTCATAGCTTTAGCGTTCGCAAATTGCAGTTTATTTTCAAGATCTGTCCATTGATCCATCGGTTTTTCAACTTCTTGATTATCTACCACCACAGTTGGTGTCCTATCCCGTCTCAATAATATTCCATGCATCTATGGCTTTCAAAAAAATTTCATCCTAGTTTTCCAATAAATATATTCACCATTGAACATGGGTGGTCTAACTATGAACTGACCTTCAGCAAAAGCAATATTAAAAGATGCCATTTTAAAAAAACAAAAATTGATTTTTAAAAAATCAAATTTTTGAAATAAAAAATGGTTTTTATTCCTAGCTCTGATACCACTTGTAGGATCGTTTTCATCCTAGAGGGGAGGTAAATAGAGTGATATTAATAATAATAAAAAATAATGCGGAATTAAAATCAATAGCTGAAAACAATGCAGAAGAGATCACACAAATATTACCCAGCTTCAGTAAAACCCTGCCTAGTGTTGCCTCCAAGGTTTCTACTAGAAATTAAGTAGTCAGACGCTTACACATGTAAATTTACGACACCTGTTAATGACTAATCTAACTCTATGCTCAAAACCCTACCACAATCAGCCATAGAGTTGTGAATTCTCGAACTACCACCGTAGTTCGTAACCTAGTTACACGACTAGAGAGTTACACAATTTTAAAAGAAAATTACAAAATAAAATAAAAACTAAATATTAAAACCCTATATAATCACTAAAGCCCAAATACATAAAGTAGACCGGCCCAATAAATACTAAATTGAAGTCCTCTTCTCTTTTTATTGTTTGGCCCAAATATGCGGTCAAAAAAATAAATGTGATTCCCTTTTTTTATTGTTCTACTGCCTTCTTTTTCTTCATTCTGAAAACTAAGGTTTTGTTCATTTTAATGCCGCCAATTGGAATTGATCGGTTTAAGTGTGCATTTGCTTTGAATTGCATTGTCAATCGATTGCTGCTTTGATTTCTCATGGTGGCTTCAATTGTCGAGCTCGAATTTGTACGTGATTTTCTTCTTTTCGATTTTGATTTTTGCTCAATTTCGATTGGTTCGAGTTTTGTATATTTTCTGTGATTTTTCTAAGCACGCTCTCTGATTTTGTCTCGAACTCGAATACAATTTTACTGATGATGATTATGGGTATTTATACGGATTGAAACCCTTAATTTTCGTTCGCATATTTCTCAATTGAATTCTTTAGTGAGTTTTGCTTGGCCATGATTTTTTAAATGAACAATGCTGATAAATTTGAGTTTTTCATTTCATTGATACGTTGCTTCACGAATTTGAACTTGCTCTGTTCTTTCTCCTATGACTTCGGCTTGATCATTGATTCCATTTTTGCTGGTAAATGGATGTGGCTTTTGAATTTTAAATAAACTCTGACTTGTTCATTATGTTTTACCCTCATTGACTTCACTGCAAAACTTTTCTACTTCCTGACTGGTTCGAACTGCTACTGTTATTTTGTTCTACTTTTGGTTGAGTCTTCACTTTTATGCTATCTGGTCTGGTTAGATGCACTTGTATATGTATTCAAGTTGTCATGTTAGAACTGTAGCCTGCCATTGGTCTGGATGTACTGGTTTGTTGGGTCTGTTGTGTCCACTGCTCTTATGTGTGTCACTATGCACTGTTTACTTGAGTAACATTGTTATTCAAGTGAGTCTTTATATGAGGCTGTTCTGTGTGTGGTCATTGAAGTCTAGTTGCACCACTATTTTAGAGTCTGATGTTGCATTTCATTTTCATATGATGGTCTGAAGTGATTCATGTCTCTTGTTCTCGTAGTCTTGGTTTTATTTGAAGTTAAAATTTTCATTTCACCATTGCAACATAAATTTCATAAACATGTCTAGTTATATCACGTCCAAACATTTATGTGTATTGAATATGTTCATTTAAGTATGCACTTTGTTCTGATTTGGTTTGGATTTGAATCTTTATACATGTCTGAAATTATTCACTTATATGTCTAGTTTCATATCACCATTGCTACATAAATTCTGAGTTATTTATTTATTCAACAAATATTTATTTCATTATGTGAACAAAAATAGTATGACAACAAATACATATAAATGAATATATATATACATATACATATATATATATATATATATTTGTTTATTATCATCAAACAAAAATCATATACTAGCATATTCTACAGGCTAATCGGTGAATTAATTCATCTTGAACCGCCAACCGTTATGTATAACCAGATAATAAGCTTTACAAAGCATTGTTTCTCTTCACGTCCAATCTCTTGATTGTGTTCATTTTGGTCTTGAACAAATTTGATTCGGCGAGTGTATTTGGAGAATTTGAAGCCTTAATATTCTCATAGAGCCGGTCTAACTCACATTTACATAGGTGATTGCATCCATAAAGAGTATCGTACGTATACTCCACTTGATGTTTTCAAGATATGGGCATCATTAAAAGCACAGCTTAATCTTTTTAATACATCCATAGGCGGGCATTCAATTGTGTACCACATGAATGGAGTAGGATTAAATCTAAACAAATGCATTACTTCTTAAGTTACTCGGAACTGGTTTGTCTATTGATCCTAGTCCGTGGGATCTCCAGTCGCTAGGATAGATTTTCGTATAAGGTAACTCTTTTTTGATTTAGGCTTTTAAATCCATTCCCCTCAATGCGCAGTCAATTTTCTCTTTTCATAAATCTTTAGTAAATGGATCTACTAAGTTATCATTAGTTCTTACATAATCAATGGAAATAGTTCCATTTAAGAGTAATTGCCTAGCAGTGTTATGGAGTTGACAAATGTACCATGATTTTTCATTATACACAAAGTTTTGCGCTCACTTAACGCTACTTGATCATCGCAGTGAATACATATGGCTGTTACAGGTTTAGATTAAAATGAAATATCTTCTAAAAATTGACGAAGCCATTCCGCTTCTTTGCCTGTTCTATCTAATGCGATGAACTCAGATTCCAAAGTGGATCGAGCTATGCATCTTTGTTTAGTGGATTTTCATGACACTACTACTCCTGCTAGGGTAAAGACAAGACTACTTATTGATTTAGATTCCTCTGAATCTTAAATCCAGTTTGCATCACTATATCCTTCTAAGACGATAAGATATTTTCCGTAATGTAACGAAAAGTTTATGGTATTCTTTAAATATCCTAACACTCTCATTAGTGCTTTGCAATGTTCCTTTATTGGGGTACTTGTATACCTGCTTAATTGACTTACTCCATAAGCAATATCTAGTCTTGTGCAATTCATGAGATACATTAAACATCCTATTACACGATAGTATTCCAGTTGTATTACACTCTCATTAGTGTTTTTGTGCATTACTTTCGATATATTAAAAGGTATTCTTACCCCTTTGATTCCATAATTTTGAAAATTTTCAATCGCTTTTTAGATAGTGTGACAGAGATAATTTAATTCCATTAGGTATTTTTATTGTTTTGATTCCCAAAATAAGGTATGCAATTTCTAAGCATTTCATATCGAAATTGTTGATTAACATTTTCTTTATGGCCTTTATAACTTTAATGTTGAGACCAAGGATTAGCATATCGTCCACATATATCACATATGATTGTCCAACTTGTTTATTATAAACACATTTATTTATACGAAAAACATTTTTCATCATGACACTATCAAATTTTTTGTGCCGCTGTTCCGGAGCTTCTTTGAGTTCGTATAATGATTGGACTAATCTACAGACTTTATTCTCGTTTCCCTTAGAAATAAAACCTTTAGGTTGCTTCGTGTAAATCTTCTTATCGAGATCTGCATTTAAGAATGCTGTCTTTGCATCCATTTGATGAAATTTTAGATTATATATGGATGCAATTGCTACTAACATTCTTGTAGAGGTTATTCGTGCAACCGGTGAACAAGTATCAAAGAAGTCTACATCTTCTTATTAACGATATCTTTTGACTACCAATCTGGCTTCATATTTGTTAATAGAGCCATTTAGTTTCATCTTCTTCTTGAAGATCCATTTACAACCAATTGGTTTTATTCCAGATGGAATGTTAATTAATACCCAAGTTTTATTACTTGGAATTGAATTAATCTCGCTTTTGATTGTTTCTTTCCAATATGAAGATTCTGAAGTCGACATTGCCTCTTTGTAAGCTTGAGGTTTATGTTCTAACATGTAGAATAAGAATTCTGAGCCAAAAGACTTGAGAAAGTTTTTTCCCTTATGCTTTTTTTTGGGTTCAATTTCATCCTTTTTACGATGAGTTTCATCTTTATGTGGTTCATCCCTTTCTTCTCTTGTTCTTTTAGGGACAAATGTTCGATCGTTCTTTTTGTGTGGAAACACATCTTCAAAGAATGAGGCATCTCTTTACTCCATGATTCTATTGATACTAATGTCATTTATATCAGACTTGAAGACTAAAAATCTGGAAGCTCTACTATTTTTGGTGGGTCCTAGATAGTAACAGTTTATAGTTTTTGGTTCAAGTCCGACATTCTTATAAGGCAGAACTGGAACTTTTATCTAGCACCCCCACACTTTGAGGTATTTGAAACTTGGTAGGTGTCCTTTCTATAACTCATATAGAATCGTTCATGTTTTGCTAGGTGGAAACCTATTTAGTATGTGATTAGACGTATATAAGGCTTCCTCCCATAAGATAGAAGTAAGTAGTATAGCGTTAA
Organism: Allium cepa; assembly: GCA_030765085.1. NCBI lineage: Eukaryota > Viridiplantae > Streptophyta > Magnoliopsida > Asparagales > Amaryllidaceae > Allium > Allium cepa. The sequence goes on along the minus strand of CM060928.1, from coordinate 843,311,367 downwards.
CCATTTTTTTAGCATTCATTTTTTTCTCGACAATACCATTTTGTTGTGGTGAATATAGGGCTGTTCTTTGATGAATCATTTCATTTTCTACATATTTGTTCAAATGGTGATTCGTATACTCCACCTCGATCTGATCTCAATATCTTGATCTTTTTGTTAAGTTGATTTTCTACTTCAGTTTTGTATTTTATAAATGGCGTGATTGCTTCATCTTTACTATTTAAGAGATATACGTAGCAATATCGTGTATAATAGTCAATGAATGTGATAAAGTATTTTTTTTTCACTTTTTGTAGGTACTGACTTGAAATCACATAAGTTAGTACGAACTATTCCCAATGGCTCAGTACTCCTATCAATAGTATGAAATGGTTTTTGACCATTTTTGCTTCTATACATGTCTCACATTTGTATTTTTATCTACTTGAAATTTTGAAATTAATCCTACATTTGCAAGTTTTTTCATTTTTCAAAAATTTATATTTTCTAATCTATCATGCCATAATAGAGTTTCATACACAACCAAATAAGAAACTTTATTTTTATTCATTGCGTAATCATAATGTATAGTATTTTTGTCGATTATCGCTACATTTGCCTTAAATAGGCCATCACATAAATATCCCCTTCCTATATAAATTCCAGCCTTGGACAAAATTGCTTTGTTTGACTCTAAGACCATTCAGAATCCCTTTTTTGACAGTACAAATCTAGATATTAGGTTCTTGCGGCTGTCTGAAACATAAAGTGCACCATTCAATGTAATAGCTTTTCCAAAGGTGAACTTGAGAATGACTGTGCAACTGCCCTCAATCATGGAAACTGCAGGAATATCCAGGTAGATTTTTTTTCCCCTGATCGAGTTTATTGTAAGTGAAAAACATGGTTTTATCATAACATACATGCCGAGTGGCACATGTGTCAAGCCACCACCGTGTAGGATTCTGAATTAAATTGCATTCTGACGTAACTCCAGAAAAGTTAGATTCATCCAATTTCATGTTGTCCGCCATATTTGCCTCCGAATTATTCTCCTTGTGGTGTCTATAATATTTAGCAGGGTGTCCCATCCACTTTCATGTTGTCCACCATATTTGCCTCCAAATTGTTCTCCTTGTGGTGTTTAGTTAGCAGCGTGTGACATCTTGCCACAAACCCAACAGTTGCCATTAACTTCTTGGATTGCTTATTTTCATTGGTTTTCTTTTCTGGAGCTTTCCTCTTCTACGGGAAATTCTTCATTTTGTTTTTGTTGAAGTGTCCTTTCTTCTTTGGACCTTCTATAACAAATACCTCCTTTTTTTCTGTGTAATCCCACGTTTATCTGCCTCTATCTTTAATTTAACAACGAAGTCTTGTAAAAAAATATTCTTCTTTTTATACTTCAAATTGTTGCGGTAGTCTCTCCATGATGGAGGCAGCTATACTGTTAATGCTTGAAAGAGAAAGATTCTTCAACTTTACGGCATTCTGATTTAAGTTCATGAATGATAATTTGCGATTCATGTAGTTGAGTAGTCACAAATTTGGAGTCTATTATCTTGTAGTTCATGAATTTGTCTACGATGAATTTCTTCAGACTGACATTCTGTGTCTTGTATTTTGCAGCAGCTGCATTCCAAAGAGCCTTTGTTGTCTGACGATGCTGATAGACTTTGTACAGCATCTTGTCCAAACAGTTTAGAATGTAATTCTTGCACAGGATGCATCAACTGCAAGAAATGCATCTTTATTTGTTACTTTGGTTTCGCCTGATTTTGGCACAAGTTCCTCCTCTTCGAGATACTTTTGCAAACCCAGCGTAGTTAGATAGAACAACATCTGATTTTGCCAAGTTTGAAAATTATCATCATCTTCTTTGAACGGATCAGGTCTATTGTGAGTAACAGTTTTTGCTGATAAATCAATTGCTGCAATTGCCAAGTTTTAAGATGTAGATGGTCGTATTACCAAAACAGTAAGTAACAGCAAAAATACAATGTAAGAACTATACGAAATGTGCACACGTATGCACAATAATAAGATACCGATATAGAATAGTAAAGAATTCTGAGACTTGCGTTATCAATCTTCTAAAACTTTATTTACAAAGTTTCTCAAGGTACAACAGAATGATCTGCACAAAATTGTAACGAGTATGTCTACTCTGTGATTTGATAATGCTTTGATTTGAGAGCAGAATGAAGATGAAGAAGACGAATAAAAAGAGATAAGGAATGTGATCGGCATTCCTCTCTTTTTATAACCTTCGTGTCTGTTCTTTTGAATTAAAGAGTTATCTACAACGTCCAACAATTGTTTCTACAGTCATTTGAAATGTTCAATAGTCGCTTTTGTTTGTCAGTCATGTGCAACGTCCAACAGTCGTTTTTGTTCGTCAGTCATTTGCAAAGCCCAATAGTCGCATCCGTCCATCACCAACGTCGCGTTGTTTGAAACAGCCGTGTCTATTCATCATTGTTTGCGTCCGTTTAAAAAAATACTGTTCAAAACAAGCTTTGTTTTTTCTAATATAAAGATAACAATACATTAGACCCGAACATGATTGGATGGATGGACGGCATGCACATGTTTAGACCATAGTCATATAGGTCCTCACCTTCGTACAAAATAATCCGACCTTAAGGGTCAATATAGATCGATAGAAAGAAGTATATAAACATAAAACTTCTTTGTTTTTGACGATTAAGACTATACGTTCATTCACGTATGCAAGAATCTCCAATTACTTGAGTGTTCCTCAGGCGTAGGAAACGAACTTGCTACAAAGTGATTGAAAATCAACAATAAAGCTTGCAAATGTTGGTTAAATTATTTAAGAAATGTTTTAACAAATCGCTATTTCATGCAAATTGCCTCCATTTCTTCTTTAGCAACCCACCTTAAACTAGCACACATACAAACAGTACATGCAAAATCAAGCATTAAAAAGAGACTTGCATCCCTTAGAGCTTATAAACTGTAAAATTACCTATAATAACCATATAAACATATGCAAAGATCAAATGATAATAATTTACATCAACCGATAAACAGAAATTTCTGTTCTCCCTTAAACAGTGCAAAATTATGTAAACTGGAAGTTATTCCTCAATCTGCTGCTGCTGCTGTGGTGGAGGCATTGCAGCAGCGTGCTGCCTTCTATGTCGATCTCGAAGGTAAAGGACAGTTACAAGACAAATGAACAGTGTTAGTATTGTGGTGTTTCCTTCATCCATTATTACCTTGTCTACCCATTCTTGGACTCTTGGGAACACTCCAGGAAGCGAGTCAATCATCTCTACCTGCAGTATTATCACTTTAATATCAGTATCATTACTTAGTATCAATACGCAACCATTTTTACCGATTAATTTTTTTATTTCATATGGCATGGTTTTATCTTAAACCTCCAATTAACTAAACTGCTTATACTATATTAAAGTATATAATATATAATAATATAAAGAGTGTTGAAGGGGAGGAAACTTTCAAAAACTAATCTATTGAGGAACTTCTCAATGGATTCGGTACTCATTTATCCAGTTTATATTGGAGATTTTAAATTTTATTTTACTAATCGATACGTTTTTGTGTTGTAGGCATCTGATATGGTACGCGCCTCTCCATGTAACAAAATTTTATGCTTCCTCCCCTCTCCATGTAATTTATACTAATTTTATGCTAATTTATACTCCCTCCCCTCTCCATGTAACAAAATTATTTTTCTCACGAGAATTCAAGAGCACTGCTATACCCACCTCCATCTTTGCTTCCTAATACCTATGCTTATTTCTATCCAATTTTTGTTAAATACTTCAATTGAGTGTTTTTCTTTAGCGTATTGGTGACTGAAAATGTGAACAATTCAGTGGGAATACTCTGGTAAGCACGTGTTTTTGTTTAAGCATCTACTTCATAATAAAAAAATTATTCGGTAGTTTTGCCAACATAAACAAGTAAATCTAAGTACCAAAAACGACCCCGCATAGTTTTTCCTGATCCACAAGCTCGCAAGTGCAAGTGTTACTGGCAGCCTTGCAGCAGGATCGTTCTGAAGAGCTTGATCATAATATCTCTTTGCTAAGTGAAAATCAAGTGGAAGACCTTGACCATGCTCATGCATGTACCCTAGGTTGAACATCGCTTGAGCGTTGGCTTGTGAATGGGCATGCATGTAGGCCTCAGCAGCCCTTTCATAGTCTATCTCTGTACCCTGTTTTATGCAAATTTGATATGTAAGGTTTATATATGATTGGTTATAAGTAGCGTATCAATCATAGAAGCAAATTGAAATTGATGACTGCACGAGCAGCAGTAATATAACATCGGTGGGCGTCCATTAATACACACACACACATACATACATATACATATATGTATATATATGTATGTATGTATGTGTACATATATTTTCAAAAAAAATGTATGTGTACATGCATGTGTGTGTGTATATGTGTGTGTATGTAGGAGCGTTCAACAGCACTTCAAATGCCCTCTTATTTCCACCACAAAATCCGATTTAAATAAGTATTACTAGGAAGAAAGAGAATGAACTATTATTTAAATCGACACTCTTGTTTGGAAGCATCCAAATTTCAGCCATAAGTTTCTATTTAAATAATTGTGTAAGTCAACAGAGAGTTAGTAGAAAAAGAGAGAAACGGAAACATGGGGTGAATATCATGAGGCTGTAAGGATGCTACAGGAAGGAGGCTGTAAGGTTGCTAAATTGTTTTGGAGTGCAGTTGAACGCTCTCCGTATCCGCCTGTGTGTAAAGTTTATATTTAAATATAAATTTAGCATCATTTGTAGTCCTCTGATATCAACCACAAAAGTTTATATTTAAATATAAATTTACTAACACTTATGTAGATATATATGTATGTATGTATATGTATGTGTAGATATTTTCAAAAAAAAAAAATGTATACATATATGTGTGTATGTATATGTGTGTGTATGAGCGTTCAACAGCACTTCAAATTCCATCTTATTTCCACCACAAACTCCGATTTAAATAACAGTATTACTAGGAAGAAAGAAAATGAACTATTATTTAAATCGACACTCTTTGGAAGCATCCAAATTTCAGCCATAAGTTCTATTTAAATAATTGTGTAAGTCAACAGAGAGTTAGTAGAAAAAGAGAGAAACGGAAACATGGGTGAATATCAGAAGGCTGTGAGGATGCTACAGAAGGCTGTAAGGGTGCACCGTTTTGGAGTGCAGTTGAACGCTCTCTGTGTCCGCCTGTGTGTAAAGTTTATATTTAAATATAAATTTAGCATCATTTGTAGTCCTCTGATATCAACCACAAAAGTTTATATTTAAATATAAATTTACTAACACTTATATAGATATGTATGTATGTATATGTAATATTTTCAAAAAAAAAATGTATGTGTACATATATGTGTCCGCCCGTGTGTAAATTTTATATTTAAATATAAATTTAGCATCATTTGTAGTCCTCTGATATCAACTACAAAAGTTTATATTTAAATATAAATTTACTAACACTACATAATAGTGCTAAATTAAAGGACTATTAATCCTCACTCAATATATATATATATATATATATATATATATATATATATATATGATGAGCATTGACATTTTTATTTCGCATATTCCCTCTAGTCCCCTGATATCAGACACATGTTCTAAATTAAATGAAAGAATGAAGCAACGAGAGAGAGAAAATATATTTATTCAAATCGAAACATGTGATTGAGATCGGAGGGATATTAAACACCGTTTTATAGCCTCCGTTATCAGCCACAAGCATCTATTTACATATTTGGTAAAATTTGATAAGTAAATTTATTTATATCATTGATCATATGTGGCAAATCAACCATATATGCAAAATAGAAAGATTGTCATAAGTAGCAGGATGAAGGAGTACTGATTTAATTATCAGTAGGCATCCATTAGCCATTTGATTTCTACAGATTATATGCTGGCCAAACAATAAAAAAAATCCTTGCATTAAATTTTATTTAAGAATTGCACACTTCAATTCTAAAAGAAATCAATTGGCAATATCTAATACTTGATATGTAAAGTTTATTTATATCTCTAATTGTAGGTAGCAAATAAACCATATATGCAAAATAGAAACAATTGATTGCGATAAGTAGCAGGCTGAAAGATTGCAGATTTGATCATCAGTATGTGGCTTTACAGAGTGGTAAAAAAAATTCAGGTATGATTATTATGATGATCTATAGACTCTATAAGGGGCGAATAAATAAAGGGACGTTTTTTTCAAACACCCTTCAAAAGTATCGAAATTCACTTCCGTTCACTGTTAAAAACAAGTTTCACGAATAACCCTACCAATGTTTCCAGCAAAAACGTACCATTTTAAAATGCACGTATTTGCGGTTCAAACTGCATATTTTTGTAAAATGAGCATCTGCAGGCTATACTGCACGAATGCGCATTCGACACTTCAAATATTTACATTCCACACTGCAAATGTTTATTTTACAAATATATGCATTTCTAACGGCACATATGTACGGTTCTAGCTGCAGATATGTGCAGTTCTATTAATCCAAAAATGTGCAGTTCTAACTGCAAATATATGCAGTTTAAAATGCATATTTTCGCTGAAAATATTGACAATGATGTTTCGTGAAGCTTGTTTTTAAATGGATTTTTCAGGTATTAAGTTTGAAAATAAAAGCCGGATCCTAATTTCCACCTAAATATACCTGGCAATGCACCAAAATTGAAGTTAAGAATTGTATAGCTGCTTATAAAATCTATGGGAAACATGTAAACATGTGACAATGTGTTTCTGTAGAGCATGCACAAAGGATAGATCCATTGGGAGAATCTACAAAGAACTGCAAGAATCTACATATTTGAAACCAGATGACATTAGTCATTTGTTTAACTTCATTACTTCTGTCAAATTAAAAAAAGGAGGGCGGCTCACATTTATCCTAAAAATCAAAGTGGCAGATTCAGAATTGAACATTGTGCCCAAAGCTTGTGCGATAATGGTAAAATCATTTAACAACCATTTATTTTAGTATGTCATTTAACACATACCTGTCATCCGTTTTCATACATTAAAAATAATGTATATGCAAAGTGTAACACTCATAAAACAAAATCGAAATGCTTACCCTGCCATAATAATAAGCATCACCAATAAGTAGAGCTGCATGTTCATTACCCTGCTCAGATGCTTGCCACCACAAAGAATGTGCACGAAGGTGTCTTTCTGTGTCGGTACAAAGTCCTGATTCACCGATGCACATGCTCTGTTCTCCATATTTATCAAGAATCCAAGCAGCATTACTTTGTGCCACTTCATATCCTAGTTCTGCCATTCTAGAATATAACAGGAGTGCCTTTCCAACATCACCCTTCAAATAGGATTCAAGTGCCCATCTTGAAAGGGAACTCCATGGTCCTCTTTCAGCGACTATTTTGTATAAATAAATAGCCTGTATATTAAAATAAGCCGTTATATAAAGCTTAATTGTATTCATAATAGATAATTCTTTAATGAATATTGACTCAAAACCATTATTTACCCATAATGTCAAAGTTTATCGACTCATAAACTCAAGAGTTGAGATACATGTTATGACATCCTAGTTGTTGATGTAATTTACCATGTAAGGTTTCATGAATATGATTATGTGGAATGTAACAATTGTTGCATGGAGAAGAAGCTTAAGAAGTTCCCTTAAAAATTATTTCTATAAACATAGAAAGAAACAGTTGATGGATGGTCAAAACTTAAGAATTAAGGAATGCACTGTTTCTCTGCAGGAAAAAGGGAGGAAAAAATCTTGATGAATCTGGGTTATGTTAACGGCGATGATAATTTCATAATTTAGTAGATAAAGCAAGTGGTGTGAGGCAATAATAAACTATTAATAAGGTTCACCAAAAAAGATCGTCATGGCTTTCCAACCACAAATGCTTTGGGCGAAGGACATTTCATGAATTGGCATTCATGAAAATGAAACACAAATTATAATAATGAGAGAATCCATGTGGAGAGAACTTATTTGTAAATATTACCGTTGGTAAATTTTTTCTAAGACCGATGCCTTTCTGGAACATCTTTGCCACTTGATATAACGCCTTTGGTTGACCTGCATTAGCAGCAGTTAGAAAGAACTTGCACGCAGTAGGTACATCCCTATGAACACCAATGCCCTTGAGATATAGTACTCCCAAGTTATAATTTCCACCAAAATCCTTATTCTCAGCTGCTATCTCAAAATATTCCTTTGCCTATAAAAGGTTAACCAAATAAATTAGAAAATGGGCATTGAACCTAATCTTCATGCATGGAAATAATGCATTATTTTGTATATAAAAGGGTGGAACCCAATGCACGTGGCTCCCGCACGATAGCGGGCTCTGGGAAGATCAATAATGTACGCAGGTTTTCTCTCGCATTGCAAAAAGGTTATTTCCAGACTCGAACCTGAGCGTTCAGATCAACATACGGATGACCTAACCGTTGCGCCAAGGCTCCAATAGAGGTTATTCATTGTTATAGTCTTACTGAATTTATCAATGGCTTTATCGAAGTAAAGAGATGTACCAAAGCTCAAAGCCCCGATAGAGGTTTGAGTATAGCTGCATAAGTAATTCGTGTTACGATATTTTTAGGTCACATTACTGACGTAACAAATTTAAACATCTATGATACCTTCAAAAATGATTTCTACTAAACATTTTACAGGGTTAAATCTGTATGACCAACACATTATAAAATGCCATGATTGTGTTGCACAAGAATTCTCTGGCACTTCCATTTTCCATCAAAACGCATGTAAAAATAAATTAAGAAAAAAGAAATCAGCTTACTTTGGTGAAATTTTTCTGTTCCACACCATAACCTTTCACATAGAGATACCCTAATCCATTGTATGCTGAGTAATGCTTCATATCAGCTGCAAGTTTAAGCCAGTGTAGTGCCTTTGTATAATTCCTCTCAACACCAGCCCCTCTTGCATAAATCTCTCCTAGAAATTCCATAGCCCTTGGCTCCCATTTTTCCGCTGCCTTTGAAAACCATTGTAGTGCTTTAGCATGATCTCTTCTCACCCCTCTCAACCCATAATAATATAAAACTCCAATTTTATACATGTAAAAAGAATTGCCTTTAAGGGCTTGGTACTCTGTCATTTGAAAGTCTTCATTCTCTTCCCCTCTTGATTTCCTTAGGGCTTCTTTGTTCTCCTCAGTTCCGCTATGGATTCGTACAGGCTCAATAACTGGTGGTTCTTTAGAGATCAGAAAGCTTGCTAGAGCTGCTTCTGCTAACTCAGCATACAGTTTCACTGCTTTTTCATACATCTGCTTGCAGAGCCATAAATGAAGATAGTGATTGGTATAATAGTGAAACTGACCGTATGATTCATATCCTAAGGGATCCCCTTATATCTTCAGTATTGCAAATGCTTCCTACAGAAACTAACAATATATACTATATAGAGGGCAGCAGATAAGCTAGGATTTGTGCAAAAAAAAAAAAAAAAACATCATTTTCTTATGTTTAGATGTATGCATGTGCAATTAAGCAAGTTTACAAATTGAAGGTCCAGGTTTGAAGGTCCGATCAAGGTTCATAGACGACTGAGGTCTAATTGAGTTCCAGACCGTGGTGATCCAATATTTATTTGAGGTCGGATCCAGGCAGGGTAGGGTCATGAAAACACGGCCCTTAGGTGTTCTAAAGAGTTGATTAAAAAATAATACTACAATAATTTATTTCTACTGGGTAGGTTCTTGGATACAACTATGCTTGCCGTACCGAATGTGTAAGAAAATGACTGAAATGTACTTAAAATGCTACCACATGAACACTACAATTCATATAAAAAATTAAGGGAAATAAGTACGCACATCCTGCCTATAATATGTGTAAGCAAGAACCATCTTTGACTGCATATTCCCACCTTTAGCCGCGAACTCATGAAACAAAAACCCCTTATCCTTCCCCACCTTTTTCCCAATCCCAGCACCGTACAAAAACCCAATCACGCTTTGCGCATGCGGATGCCCCTCCTCCACCGCCGTCTCCAATTCCGCCTCCGCTGCTTCCATAGCCGTCGCGTCTCCACTAGTCGCAGCATCGATCATTTTCCTGACGCCCGAAAAATACAGCGTATCCTTCTCGTTGTCCGTACCGTTTGTGGATGATGCTTCGAAGATGGGTCGCCATGAGCCGGGGTCGTGATCGTCTTCGGAGACGGAGACGTCAGGGAAGTCGTCGAAGGAGGAGGTGGAGGTGCTGTCGGCGGTGTTGTCGGAGGTAAGATCGTCGTTGGTGATTACGAGGAGGTAGGGGCGAACTGAATGGACAACTGTAGCTGTTAGCAGAAGGAAGAGGATTGAGAATAGGACATGGTGAGGACGCATTATTTTTCAAGGTGTCGAAAGATTGGTTCGGATCTGAAAATAGGCCCTGAAAATATTAAAATTACTTAGAAGGCGGCGGCGAAAGTAGAAGAGGAATGACGTGGATTTGTACGTGGAAGGGTTTTATTGGGGGTATGATTTGGCTCGCTTTCTTTGATGGAAAATTAAACTAGTAATTTCTTATTGATTTTGGCATCGTCCTCTTGTGACGCTCTTCAAAACTTGAAAACCAAACTGATTTCTTCGATGTGATTTTCCTCTTTTCGACTCACGATTTTGAATTTTTTCAGTTTCGACTCAATTTTTTGTGTTCTCAATCCGGATTTCACCGTCCTATTGTTCATCGACATTCGCATAGACATATTGGAAAAAAGTACAAAAAATTCAAGCATGGTTCGTTGGTCAAGTTTAGGCATCCTAATCAAATGTTTAAAGGATGTGTACAAATTCACTTGTAAAAATCTCATGACTCCTAACTTATAGTTATTTTTTTGGAGATTTGCTTACCGTTTTAGAGGAAGAGTGGTTATCCACTATAAAAACTTAACCAAGGAGAAAAGGAAAGATGAAGACGCGGGTATAGTCGTTTAAAACAAGAGTCAAATAGATTAAGGTCGCGTTGACTTGTTTTACAAACATGGTTGATTTTGGATGCGGTGAATTATAGTTGCCAACAATGGAAAATTATCATTATGTATCATAATAATTAGCTAATTTGGATATTGTGGACTACATTAGTAACGAGAAAGTCGTGAATTTTGTAATTTACGAACCGGAGAGTTTATGTCGCAAATGACGTAGTCGATACTGTTTTTCTAGGAATGTATATTTCTAGTTTTAATGTAGTTCAAAAATTAAGTAGTTTTTGTAAATTTTCACTTTTTATTTATTTATTTTCAATCAATAATAATAAACAATTATTACGGTATAAATTCATTTTCCTACATCTTTCTAAATATTAAGTTATGCAATCCACTTTCTTCGAAATAATATGCACAAATACTTTGTTCAAATGTCCAACTCAAATGTATGATTTGTTTTGATTTGTATAAGATAGAGATGGATTATTTTTGGTGAAAGTGGATTACCATGTCGTCCATAAGGCATTGATTGATATCAGTCGTTTCTTCCCCTTATATAAGCCAACTTTTTGAATAATTTCCTCACGTCTTCACTCCAACCTACTACCGAGTCATTTCCAAACGTTTATCATCTATCAAAATTACTTAAAACCATCTTGAATCTTCTCCAATCTCCTCAAACATTAACTCAATTACATAGTTGGCTTGCATCTAATTCCTAACATAATTGCACAAATCCTCATTGATTCTACATTGACTTTTTCATGTCCTAACCATGGCCGATCAATGAAAAGCACTCACATTTTACACCCCAAACTATTTCCTTGAGGTTTTCATGTTGTATGCTCTAGAAAAAACACTCAATCTCCATCCTATGTCAATTTTCATTGATTTACATTGATTCCTCTAAACTTTAGGTTGACGGATACTGATTCATGGAGGGTTAATTTTGGTGGCCACCATATTTTTTTTGTTTTAGGTGTATTAATACCCCAAAATTACATTTTCCATTGCAACTTGCTACCATCGTTTCTAAGATCTTTTTTGTTTGGAAAATACAACCTAGGAAAAAATAAAACATGAGTCCCTACCTACGTGGGTCAATATTAGTGTAGTTCCGTTAGTAACTACAGTATACACATTAGTTTCATCGAAGGTCGTGAACGCATGTGTTCGTCCACATTTTATTATTTGTTTCCAAGCACAAGTCAACATTCATGCTACATATCACACTAACGCATTTCGTACAGTACATATGACATAGATGCACATTTTCGAACACTGCTTGGCCCCAGTTGATGTACAACACACGATCGATTGACACATGCTAATAGCTGTTGTACGATGCACTTTAACCATAGTAGGGAAAGTGGCTTATCATATTCGTATGCATATACTGAAATCATTATATACATCATACCTTATATGTTGTTCTTTATGAGTTATTGTTTATCTTTTGTAAATTTGGTGTGGATAGGAGGCGGTCTTGCAGACTTTCTTCCAGGGTATCTTCATTACCTTCCACGTCTCCAGTTGCAACCACGACTTTTGTACCAGCTTTCACTTCAACAACCACTCCTGGTCCTTGCTTTTCCTCTTACACATATATTATTATGGCCCTAAACGTTGCAGTTATCCCTCATTCAGATCGCCACCCCTAGAGGGCAAATTAGTTCCTATATTTTATTCCAAACAAACCTTTAGAATCTTCACCTTTTACACATTCCATCGTTGATCTCCTATGTGTTTCCTAAATACATTGTATTCTGGAGAAGGAGGATGGGCTTTCAGAGCATTTAGAGTGAATTTACAAGAAACCTGAGAGATGCACCAATTATTGTCGACTAATGTGTCTCGCAGGCATCGTCCTCCATTTTCACCCTTTTAGTCGTCGAGTCCTTATTGCTCTATCATTGCTTCATTTGAATGCTTATCCAAAGTTGTTGTATATATAAATACTTTTCTTCTGACGAGTCGGTCATATGTCATACATAACGAAGCTTTGATTCCAATAATACATCGAGCGCAAGGTAGAAAACTCTTATTTCCTCTTTCTCTAAGTGCACTGTACATACCTAGTCATTCTTGACATCCACCATAAACATAGTGCCTTTAAGGTCTTTTCTTTCTATGTAAAGGACTACATGGGTTGCCTCGTAGCTGGCTCTTTGAGCATAACATTCGATTCACATATTCTAGGTTTTTAACATTGATCTTCTTCAATTCACCTTTCTAAGATGCTAGCTTATACCATTGGTATCCCACTTAATGCCGAGAACAACCATACGCAACTGATGTCTCTTCGTTGATGGCTATTCCCAAGGCCAACCACCGATTTTTGTACCTTATAATGGATGCAAGGCTGCGGGAATACTACCTCATCCAAGTTGATCAATCAATCCACTATGAAATCTCGCCACTCAAGATCAAAAAAGGAGGCGATCCTCTAGGTCCACAAATACCTGCATGAGTTGTAAAAGAAGAAGAGGATGATGAGGAAGAAATTCACGAATAAGGAGAACAAGGTAAGGATTCCATGTTGAGTCCACCAAGGATGTGATGACCCACATTTCGGAAGGTTTAAATCGACAATAATCCACACATGTCCGACTTAAACAATCTGAAACATAGATAATAAATGGGGTTAAGATAAGAAAATAAGAAGAGAAGAAGAAAATAAAACACAGAATCTCACCGCGGAAACGATTAAATATAATAATCAAATAAACAATTCATGAAGTTGTTTACTATACACTTGATTTTAATCTATACACATTTATCAGAGTTATATATACATTAGGAATAAATAATCAATACAGCAGAATAGCATGATGCAGGGGATACTAATAATAATATACCAAAAGCTCCGTCTTTGTCTTCCAGAGAATAGTCTTCGATACGCTAAAAAAACTCAGGACTGACCCGAGCGTAATGAAAAGACAAAACACTCGAGTCAGAACTAAAATACTCTTATGTAAGTCAAATCACTATCACAAAAATGAGTGCAATAACTTAAGAGATGTTACGGGATTTTCCATCTTCTAAGGATCCGTTAAACTATTTATATATAATAGTATACGCTATAATAGATAATGTCTATCAGTAAAGTAAATATCAAAATAGTGTTAAGGCTTTACATTGATCCACCTTAACAAATCTTTACAGTTTTAAACCAAATTCGTAATGGACTCGTATAGGGATAAATATGAAAAGGTATGTGAGGCAATGCCCAAGGTAGGATTCTACCAGTTTACCCTTTCTGGCTGGTCGTAACTCATCTGTGGCCGACTGCAACAATCAATCCAAATGACAAATAAGACCCATCAAATCCGAAACCACAATAGTAATACAAGGGATCAACGTCGCTAGAGGTAGCTAACCTCATTGGCAAGACATAGGCTCCTGTTTTAGTCATTTTAATTACGACACGAATGTCAAGGCTATCCATCATTGTTCTCTTACTTCATTCCAGTAAATGTCGCCAATTCAACCACTACATTCTAGATATCATCTACCGCGTACACAGTTGTCAAAGTGGTTCCAACATTGAAAGAGAGTACTTCAATAAGAGGCCCCGGTCTCTTTAACAACCAATCGTCATTTTACACACCGGTTGGTTCTTTTACATTTCGAAAACAATTTGCACTTGATATCAAAATATCATATTCGTTTCAAAATCAAATCCATTTCCAAATCATCATATATTCACTTTAAAATCAAATCCATTTCGAAATTATCATATATTCTCTTTTAAATCAACTCCATTTCGAAATTTATCATACATTCAAAATTATCAAATTTGTCCGATAAATCAATTTTCCTAATTTGATTCGAATTCAATTTAGGTTATAATCTCCACTTTAACCTAGTTCGTATTTAAATCCAAGATTTAAATATACCAATTTACCCTTTAACCAGTTTGAACTTTAGAAAATGGTTTAAATAGCTAAAAATAGTTTAATATAAAATATTTAAATAGTTAAAAATAGTTTAATAGAAAATATTTAAATAGTATGATCGAAAATAATTTGAATATAAAAATGGTTTATATAGTAAAATAGTTTGGAAAATTAAAATAATCCGAATATTTAAAGATTATAGATTTTAAATCATTTATACTAATCTAAAAATAATTCCAAAGTCAAACCGGTCAACTTTCCAATTTCCTACCCAAGTCAATTCCAAATTCCATTCCGATTTAATCGATTCAATTCCGATTCCAACTCGAATCAATTTCGATTTCAATTCACAATTTTCTTTAAATTTCAATTTCCATTTCCAAATTAATTTAAATCTCAATTTCAAATTAATTTCCAATTCCAATTCCAAATTAATTTAAATTACAATTTAAATTCCAATTTAAATTTCAAAATATTGATTTAAACACTTAAATCAAATTTACTTTCAATACCAAATTTTAAATCGAAATTTTCAATTCCAAACTCAAACTTGAAATATCATTTCATATCAATTTTCTTAAAAATATTCAGAGTTCGGAAAAAAGTCCAATCTTTTAAAACAAATCAACTTTCGAAAATTTACGCCGTATTTCAATTTTTAATTTAAAAATCTAAAGTTCGATTAATTAATCAATTTCGTTTACCAAGTTTAAATTCCAACATTTCAAGCTCCAATTCAAAATAATTCAATTTCCATAAATTGAATTTTATTCTTAAATTCAATTCATTCAAATAATTTCAAAAAACTTTTAAAATCATTAAATTTAACTAACCCAGTGTCCGTATAATTTTTTTTTATAACCTATGGCTAAGTGGATAGTTATTTCAATTTACATTCAGGAATGGATATATATCATTTCAATCCAAATAGATGTCATAGGTATATATCATTTCAACCTATTTCTTAATTTATTCGAAATAATTCAATTTACAATTTTATACACTGTAAATAACATACAGGGTGATAACATGATATATAAATAAACATCCAAACATCGAAAATCAGTCAGTAGCATCCATCTCAACCAATCATCTAAACAATCAATATTCACAATAGTCGATCAATTTTCGATAAATCGGGAATTTTGCTAGCAGTTTAAAATCATAAATCAATTTAACTGTCAAAACTAAATTCTATCAATTTATTCAGATGTCAATTAAATGTCAAATTAAACTTATCCAACAATCGTCAATCAATTCAAATTATTTCACGATATAAATTTTCTAATCATAAGATATAATAGTCAAATGTGACCGTTAAAAACACTCACCTTGATGTTTAGTTTGCCGAACACACATATTTCAATTTTATAAAATTCAAGCTGAAACCAAAAATCTCCAAACCAATCATATCGCGTAGATCTCATAGCTGCGAATCAAATACGACTTGTTTTATTGATTTAGGACTTTGTATAAATTGATTATAAAATTTTAAACATTTGAATTCAAACAAAACTAAAATTATTTGAATTAAAATCATTAACAGAAATCAACCTTACCCTCAATCAATGCATCTCACGCTCACGACATCAGGTTCCCCTCAACCCAATCGTACGCGACCCTGAAAAGAAGCACGCACCAGCACCCACTATCGCTTCTCGATCCGAGGCTACTTCTAAATGAGCCGCAGTGGCCTTCGCTGCCTCTCCCCTTAGGCTACGCGCGAATGCGATGTTGACCTCATCGTTAACCCAGAACCTGCTCACTTTAAACACGCTGAAGCACTCAATCTCCACCAGCTGCCATCGATCCGCCCTAGCATGCCGAGCTTGATTGCTCGAGCATCGATTGGACTTTTTTTAGTCGATTGAGTTTTTTTTTTAATACAATGTCGATCTACGAATAGAAGGGGAAGGGAGTGATATACGGTTGCGATTTGAAAAGGAAGGAAGAGATGTACGAGTGGATATGGTTAGGCTTTGAGGTACGAATATTTAGGCCGGAAATCAATATTATTTTAATTTGTAAATATCTCGACTATAAATGCCTGAAATACTTGAGCTCCAAACGAAGCGTGTCGCCTGGCGTTCATAATGTTTTACCCCCGTCTCGAACAGAATGGAACTAGTTCTGAATGTATATGGAAGATAGCTTTTCAAATCGAATTATTTATTTAAATTTGAAATTAAATCTCAACGCGTTTTAAGCTCGTACGACCAAACGACAAGTCTGATCGCTATGAAACCTGAAATCCAATAATAATTCACTATTACGGATCCGACGAAACTAGTTTCGTCGAAATCCGAGACAGCGGCCAAAATGGCTATTTTTACTTATTAATTAAAATATAAATTTTCAATTTTTAATCATTCACTTCTAAATTCAGTTTTAAATGTTACACATCTTCATTCATATTTTTAATAAAATTCATTTTCCAATATCATTTTCAATCAACTTAAATCCAAAATTAAATTATTCAAATAATTCCCAATATTAAATTTTAAACAATTTAATTATCCAAAAACCAATATAAATAAATCACTAAATTTTATTTCTACTCAAATTTATCCAATGATTACATTAAATTTAATAATTTAAATAACCAAAAATATGGGTCATTACAAAGGACAACGTCGAAGTTGAAGATTCCAAGTCTGAAATCCTAGTCCTCGGTATAAATGCATCAAGAAGTTAAATGATGATGTTCATCCTAGCCCAACTTCTAACGATACCAGATGTGGGTATCCAATGGCTCACGAAGGCGAGGTAGTTGCAGGTCAATTTGATAATTCACTTCCAGCCAACCCCGCCTTTATTTTCACAAACCTCAACGTATGCAAGGATCTTATACCAGGGTTTGCTCTTGTCGAACCATACACACACATAGGGGTAATGTTCTCCCCTTTTAACTTACTACTACATGGTCCATAGTACTCAAAAGGTGCACTCTACATATCATACAGAACTGCATTCACTCACTTGCATGCATGCATCCCACATCTTATTCTAATCAATATATTTATTTTAAATTATTTTCTAATTATGCAGGTGAAATTGATTACTTCATATAAGGTTAGATCGTCGATTTAGCATGAAAGAGGCTTGAATATATCCATCTCCTCCTAAGGGTCCCCATAGTAGTCATGACCGTCCCATGCATCGATAGGATTCTTCCACCTAGACATGCTCTAGACGTACACATGCTCAACCGGGCTATGGATCCCATCACTTTAGACTATGCTCCATCTCACCTTGCCTATATCCTTCGCATTTTGGTAGAAGTCATTTT
This sequence comes from Allium cepa, assembly GCA_030765085.1. NCBI lineage: Eukaryota > Viridiplantae > Streptophyta > Magnoliopsida > Asparagales > Amaryllidaceae > Allium > Allium cepa. The sequence continues at coordinate 843,293,205 of CM060928.1, read as the reverse complement.
TCTAATCATCACTCTCCATCCGCTTGCTATGGTTTGCGTGGCTCACAAGAGCATTTCATTCACAACCTTCAACGGGGCTTATCTTTTGCTCGCACTTCAATCAACCCTGGAGTCCAATCCAGCCTTCTTATTTGGCCTTCACATCTAACAATCGTGACAAAGGTCACGTAGTTCAACCTCCTTCTCTACACTAGGATAATATAATGATGGCCTCTCCTATGCATTTTATACAATGATGGCCTCTCCTACGCATTTTAGAGGTATGCCCTATCGTAAGTCCTCATATTGTAGGGTTGTTTCTTCTTCCGCTGCAACGATTTCTTCCATCTCTGCTCCATCCTCTAGATCCAATTATTCCTTAGACATTAATCTCTCCGGGTTATGTTCTAATACATACTTGAACCGATTTTGGAGGATTTAGTTGCTGCTTTTATTGAGACCATCAAACTATTGGAGGATATATATAACTCTTGAAAGGAAGTAGTAAAGCAACTTAGTCGAATAAACAAAGCAAAGGAACTTCTGATTGTTGAGAATGAAAAACAGCTTCACGACAATGATGTTTAGATTTCCTCCTTAGATGATGAAGTTCAAGATCTAAAGAAAAAGCATCACCAAGATGGAGGAGTACTATAAGGGCTAACTTGATTTCAATGTTTCCTCTTGTGAGGCTCTAATAACCGCCCTACACATCCAGCACCCAATATACATTTATAGTGCGCTGTATCAGTTCTCGACCTATTAGGAGATTGTCAAATGGTAAAGTAACTAAAATAATCATAAAATCTACTATATATCTCATAGCGTAAGGATAAAACATAATAGTCGTCATGGATATAAATAGAGGTTATAGAAAATAACTATATGAACCATTATAGATCAGAGTACAGGTTCAATACAGTTATACAAAATGGTAGTTAAATTTATACAATTGATAAATAAACTCAAATATCTGTCTCTAATAAAAATCAAACACTGTCAAAGTTCCATAGTGTCACACAACGGAATAAGCTGATAGTTCACTAAATGGGTCCCGACATCGGGGTCTGAAGTCGTAACCAACAATAAACTCAAGTCACATCCACTCTTGGAACATTTCTCTCAAGCTAGCATGTCTTCTACTTAGAGCATCAGCGGTTGCATTTCCATTATCAAGCATGTAGGAAATGTTGAATTCATAGGTGGCTAAGAATTCCAACCATCACCGCCGATGAAGGTTGAGATCTTACCGGGAGAAGAGGAACTTCAATGATTTATGGTTAGTGAATAACTCGAATCTCTCTCCAAGCAAGTAGTGCCTTCGTATCTTTAAAGCGAATAATATCATTGTCACCTCTACATCATGTGTCGAATACTTCCATTCATGTGGTTTCAGTTGTCGACTAGTGTATGTGATAATCTTACCCCATTGCATCAATACCACACCTAGTCCAGCACCATAGACATCTATGTATACTGTCAACTCCTTATTTTCCACCTAGAGTGACTAACACTGGTGCATTCGTCAACCTTTCCTTTAGACTTGCAAATACATGCTCACAGCTCATGTCCCATGCAGAAGTTTGATCTTCTTTATTAAATTCGTTAATGTTGCTGCTACCTTAGAGAAGTCCTTGATAAAAACATCTATCGTGTTTGCCAGCCTAAGGAAACTCCTCACATCCATAGCATCCTTAGGTTGATTCCAATCCTGAACTGTTGCTACATTCATATGGTCTCCTGTGATGCCCTACTTGGAAATAACATAACCCAAGAATATTATTTCCCTTCTCCAGAAGTGTTAGAAATTTTGGCTTTAATTGATGTTTCCCGTAACAACCCGCATATTTATCGAGTTTGTATTTAAATATTTTATTTAAATATTAACTCGTTAATCGGATTTTGGTCCGAAAAGCTACTTTTTGCAAATGGTCAAATTAGGACTCGAGACCACTTCCATTGAGTTCGAAATGTCGTTTACAACTTTTTTAAGTATAAACATCGATAGGTTTGGAGTTAGTGAAATTTCACTAACTTTTCCCGCTTTGGACTTTGGGTTAGTTTGGCCTATTAAGCCCAAGTTCCAACCCTCTTCTCCTCACTCTTCATAAATTTCCTAACTAATCAAGCTTTGGCATTAATGGTGGAGGGAATGAGAAATTAAAATTCCAAAACTCAAATTCAATTGCAATCCATCTTTCTACTCCAAATTCAAGAAGAAGACATTGGATTCAAACTTCTTGTGCTTAGATAGAAGAAGGATTGATTCTTGCTTGCTTAAAACTTCATTTTCATTGATATTTGGTGCAAAGGTGAGATTTTTATCTCACAAATCTAGTCTATAACTATATTGGACTGTTGGGAATGATTCCCTATCACTTTTGCATGCACATTTGCATTTGGTTTGGATTGGATTAGCGAAAAACTCCAATTTTTAGCGTTTTGGTGAATTTTCTGCACTTAGGTCGTTCTGGCCATTTTCGTGTGTTCGGAGTTAGGTCGCTCGCGACCTAACCCTTAGGTCGTAGGTCGTTTCTGGCCTTAAATTCCCCCTGCAGCGTTAGGTCGTTAGCCTCGGAATTAGGTCGTTGAGCCTTAGGTCGTAGGTCGTAGGTCGTAGGTCGTCCTGGCCATTTCTAACGTCTTCGGAGTTAGGTCGTATGGACCTTAGGTCATGGGTCGTATGGACCTTAGGTCGCTAGGTCGTATGGCTTTAGGTCGCTAGGTCGTATGGCCTTAGGTCGCTAGGTCGTATGGCTTTAGGTCGCTAGGTCGTATGGCCTTAGGTCGTTAGGTCGTATGGCTTTAGGTCGCTAGGTCGTATGGCCTTAGGTCGTTAGGTCGTATGGCTTTAGGTCGCTAGGTCGTATGACCTTAGGTCGTTAGGTCGTTTGGCTTTTAGGCCGCTTCCACGCTAGGTCGTTCGACCCTTAGGTCGTAACACTTAGGTCGCTCGCCTCTTAAGTCGCTAGGTCGCGTGCCTTTAGGTCGCGTTTCTTTATTAGGTCGCGTGTCTTTGTTAGGTCGCTGACCTTCTTAACTCGCATGGCCTAACCCCTAGGTCGTTGGGCCTCGTTTCTACTTAGGTCGCTGCTTCTTATAGGTCGCTCGGCTCTTTAATTTCTTTAGGTCGTTTGAGTGTTAGGTCGCGAACCCATTTTAGGTCGCATGACCTTTACCCTTTAGGTCGCTGGACCACTAGGTCGTGCCCCTTAGACCCCTAGGTCGCAACCATTAGGTCGCTCGACCCTATCCCTCTTAGGTCGTTAGACCTCATTTTGTCTTCACTAAGTCGTACCGTTTTGGACGGGGCGCTGCCCCCTGGACCCCCGCGACCTGACCGGGCAGGTCGAACCCCGTAAGCGGTGGCGTTGCCCTCGCACCCCCACCTTGGGGGGTTGCCACCCCCCCTGGACCCCCCCCTGGACCCCCCCTCCGTAGGGGATCTTATCTGAAAAACATTGAGCTGATTTCCTTGGATTTTATTCACATATCCGTATGCGATTGTTGTGACTGATTGTTTCTACAATTGCTTCTGTGTTTTGTCACTTTATAATATAAAGGTTTCAGTACTAGTAGTAAATATCAAAACTCTTTTAACAAACAATTTCAACTCTATTTTTAATAACAAAGCTCTTTTCTTAAACTGTTTTCCAATCTATTAGTATATACAAACCTTTACCTCACTCGGATGAGAAATCTAATTAAACGACTTAGTAAAACAAGTGGTATGAAACGCTTGCGTTCACTTCATCGGTTAATTCTTGGACTTGTTCGATTGAACCTCTTGTGACAATTTTATTAGTGAAGATTTACAGTTTGTTCGTAAATATTTAAGTTAAGCAAGTGGTTATGGGACATGAAGCTAAACTTCTATATTTACTAGCTTAGTGTAATTGACACTTCTCGTTGATCATGACGATCATTCTGATGATTTAGACTAGCAACTGTGCGATGTCTCTTGTTGCGGGGTTAGACTAGACACCACTTGTGTGATTCCACTCACACATACCTTTTTGCTTTTTGGTTAGTCTGGACCTTAATCTGTGTGATTCCATTCACACATGTGGGGTAGCTCCCCTTGGTCTTCGGACCGTCATGTGATAGGCCTCTTTCTCTTTTCTATGATTTCTGGACTTCTTGCATTGATTTCTAGAATTTATGTCATTGACTTGTTATGAGTACAAGTTTGGGGTATGCCCCTTTCCGAATCTTTGAGAAGATTCTTGTGATATTGATTATCTCTTACTGATTGATCTTCTGTTGATCATTATTTACATACTTATAGTGGTATGTCATTATGGATGTTTATGTTTATGCCATATCTTTTATGTTATATCATGTCATCTGATATTTATAGCTAGACTGACCCGTTTATTATTTTCTTAAATAATACTCGGGTCAGACCGAGATGTTACAGGTGCTTCTGCTTGACTTCTTCCCAGGGATTCATCACTCTGACTTTTGGCTAACTGTTTAGATTAGCAGTTTTTGTTGTATACACTTGAGAGATAGACTCATAGTTGTATTCTTTTGTATAGCACGTGTTGCTATTCTTTTGTATTATCGTGGATCTTACTGACCACTACTCTGATGTACACTTTCATGTGTTAGTTATATATTCATATCTTCTTCCGCCTTTGTGATATGGATATCTGTGACTGATTTGTGATATGATTATTTCTACGTTTGTTTCCGAAGATTATTTATAGCCACCGTGTGATAAGCAATTACATGGATGGTCGCTCCTCAACAGCCTTATTCTCCATGCTAGTTGACAGCACTACTCCGGAGTGTTCTTGGCTAGCGTGGGTATAGAGGTGGGGCGTCACATTTCCTCAAATCTCAAGCATAATCCTCAAATATGTCTTGTGTTCTTCCTCCATCCAGGAAAAGACAAGAATATCATTGATGAACACAAGTACAAACTTATTAAGATGATCCCTAAAGACACGGTTCATGAGATCAACAAAGTATGTCAACGCGTTGGTTAGCCCAAATAGAATAATCGACCACTCATATAATCTAAACGATCTATGAAATACTGTAATTGCATGCTTCTTTAGCTATTTGTGGTTGACAAGACTCCATCGTAAGGTCTAACTGAGAGGACACATAAGCACCATGCAACTGATCAAACAAGTCATCAATATGCAAGAGTGAATACTGGTTCTTCTTTGTCACTTTATCCATCTCATGGTAATTAACATACAATCACAAGGAGCCATCCACCTTAGTAGCGAATACTATAGATGCTCCCTATTTAAATATGCTCCATTAAATGTACCCCTTCCTCAATAGGTCATCCACTTGCACCTCTAGTTTCATCTGCTCTTTGGTGCCATATGCTTCAAAGACATGACTACTAGTCTATCATCTTTCACAAAGTATATACAGAACTCTATCTATTTTTGTGGTGGTAATCCTTTGACCTCCTCGAATACGTTAGGATACTCTTTAGTTATATGCACATATGACAACTCATCCTATGGGATCTTAAATGAATATAGAAAGCTAACCATCACCTCATCGTCAAGTAGGCAGACTGACTCTACCCTCCACCCATCGTCGGTCCTAATCGTCACCAATGGCCTCTTATATTCCACCGCTACTCCGCACTTCATTGGCCGGTCCATCCCTAAATCATACCAAACCCCACAAAATCCAAGGCAAAACAATCACAAATAAAGCACATCCATGACTTGATAAGACTACACCATGACAAACCATACTCAAACTAGTCGAACCCCCTTATAGGTTTGACACAATCAAGGGTCCGTCTACTAAGTTGGGTCTCAATCCTAATATATCTACCAAGTCATTAGACAAAAGGGAATGTGAAGCCCTGATATTAAATTAAACACGTACTAGAACATCATAAATGAAAGCATACCTTGGATGATGATGCCCTTCGCTTTCTTCTTTGCCGATGGATTCGATGAAGATAGGACGATACTGAGAGCATATGCTTCCACCACTTATCTCTTCTCTATCGATTCGGGATAGTTCCACTAAATATGCCTGAATTTGTTTCATTTGCAACATTTCTTTCCATCATTTTTGCAGTCCTTACTCAAACAACTTTATCACCACAACTATAGCAAATAGATTCTCACTTGCTCTTCTTCTGGCCATCCTTCTAAAACTACTTCTTATCCTTATTATTCCACTTTCTTTCGCCTCCCTCGCCTATCTACGTTTTGACTCATCCTTGTAAATAATAGCCTTCTGCATTTGGGTATAAGCTTTCGTGTTGTAAAGCCTTTTCGACTAACTTCTCGAAGCTCTCATCGATATGACTGGTCGATCGCCCCCCATGGTGATTGTTCAAGCCAATGATAAACTTTTCATTTTTTGAGCAAAGTATCAATTAAAGATAAACAATACTTCAACAGCATGTCAAATTCGGCCGCATACTCTGACATAAATATATCGGCTTGTCTCAAATTAGCAAACTTAAGAAACAACACCGACTTCTGAGCAACCGGTATGAATTTCTCCTCGAAGCACACCTTAATCTACTCCTAACTAATCTGATCCTCGAGTGTAGTAATCTTGATGGCATTCCACCAATCCACCGCTCGCTCTTGAAATTGTCTGGAGGCTAGCTTCCTCTTTATTGCATTATTTATTTCCAATTCCCCAAAGATCCTTTTATAAGCATCAATCTAATCTTTGACTTCCATGACTGACTCCATTCCAAGGAATGGTTTACTTCCCAAGCTAGAATAAGCTCTACTTAATTTAGCGAAGTCAACCCCGAGCACCACCACCATTGGCATTATAAGTAGCTTGACCATTCTAAACCATCTTTCGCACCATGTTATCGAACTTGTTCTGTATGTCAGGGTTTGCCACCTTGAATCTACCCTCTCGTCAATTTTGGAAATGGTGTTCGTAGCAACATTTCTTGTATGCTAGCTCACTCTTAGTTTATAACAAGAAATGATCAGTCTCTCATAAAGAAAACATTGCATCGATGGTACTTATGTATGCAATGTGAGTTATATACTATGTATACACTACTATATAGTTTTGAAAGTCAAAATATATAATAAGTATGCTCTATTGCATATGCTCGATCCATCCGAGAGTGATAAATCATACTTTATCTCTGATGGATCTCAGTATCTTGATAACAAATGTGATGACCGTCCTCCACATACAACACCTAATATACCTGTATACTACACTGTACTTATGCCCAGTCGATGTAGGATGATTGTTAAGTGGCAAAGTAACTAAAGTAATCATAGAACCTCCGTATATCTCACAACGCAAAGATAAAATATAATAGTCATCACATTTATAAGCAGGCGAGAGAGAAAATAACTGTATGAACCATCATAGATTAGAATATAAGTTCAATACGATCACACAAAGCAGTATTGGAGTTTATGCAACTGATAAATAAACTCAAATATCAATCTCTAGTAAAAATTAAATAATGTCAAAGCTCCACAATGTCACACAGCAAAATAAGCAATAATAATCCAAAATATAAGTATGGGAGAATGTAGCCTCCTGTTGGTCCATCTGCACAATGTCACGTGTTATCCCACACCTGCTATTTAGTCTACTCATTTAAGAATATCGAAGATAATAAGAAGCAAAACGTAAAACCTTGAGTCAAACAATAGTTTGGTGTGAGCGATAAACAATATCAAAATATCGTGAAAGTTGATACGGTATAGAACATAGTGTATGAAGAATCATACCTAACATGTCCTTACATCCAACGAGTTAGCACATAATAGTATATTTTAAACTACTATCATCATCGCTGTATGGGTGTACTTTAAGTCAAGTATAATATCGTGTTGTCTAGGTTTATAAGTCCACAATACCTATGCAACAAGACATCACTTAGGTGATATGACAAGCATAAAAAACATAACAGACATAGCAGACGTAGCACCCATCAAAAAATCCACACATCGCGTAGGCGCATTGGATATATGATCACTCATACGATCATTCCCTTTACTAGATACTAATGGAGAGTCTTAGTTTCTATGTGCTTGAATCCATGCTGCATAATAAAGGCTAGGAAGTAGACCAACATATCCACAAGATCCAGGGTACAAGGATTCTTATCGACTATTCGGGATATCGTATCCTCGTATCAAGGTGGACATCCCACATACCCCTTCTTTATGAGCAGACTTAGAAACCTTCGAGTATGAATGATCCCTTTGCATGTGTTTCCATAGTCGAACCTAATCTTCATTCCATTCTATTTATCTCTATGGTAGAATCCTCATTCTAACCATAAGTTCCTATCCTCGAAAATGTCCTTATAGATCATCATCGTAACTCCAATTGCCGAGTCACTGTCGTTAGAACATCTCTGGACACTCTTTCCTATGTCATATAGTTTTTATATCAAAGTTCCAAAGCCATCATGTTGAAGCATTGTGTTTTTAGTTCATCATCGAATATGCTCATCGAAGATCCATAATGTCGAAATTGAACTTCGAATGCACGAACAAACCACTGTGCTACACTCCTCCAAAGTACCATCATCGCACACACTAAAATTGATGTGATTCTGTTGCCACCAAGAGTGATCAGTACCGATTACTTTTGAGTGGTTAGTGAAAAAGGCTATTGCCACCCTCAAATTTGCCTTAGTACTAAAGACCTTTTGGTATTGGCTCATCCTAATGCTTCATGGCCTACATCTTGAAGTTGTTGTGCCTTTGCTTTAAAACCAAACTCAGACCTCTTGGTGTTGCCAAGTTTCCAAAGCTCAAAATTGTTCAGGTAGCCTTCCACATCACTTTCTTACCTGGCCTAAGATTCTACTCAACGGACGACTGGTTTTTCCCTAAGTTCAAGCATTTCTAGCCCGAAGTAAACCCCAACTAGTTTTTCCTACCCCTAACATGATTTTTAGTGCCACCATCGACTTGTTTTCCTTTTGTTTCAAAACTCCATCAAATCTCAACAAATAGCTTGGTCACCCAAAAGGCGTTTGATGAAAAAAATATCTCGATCGTATGCAATTTCGAATATTTTTGCTCTTCGATTTTCACAGATGACGACCGTTCTCTAGTTGCCCTAAAATGAATCAACATGCAAGAAAACAACTTCACACAAACATTGCATAGCATCCAAACATCATAAACAAGCAATCCAAACATAATTTAAGCATTTATATTACCCTAGATCTATTATGCACAAAAATGATGAGTGTAGCGACCAAGGATTTTCGACCCGCAAAAATCGATATCAATATGTTCACTGTATAACATGTCGAGTATTCAAGTGCAGGAAATACCAATTGCTAGGGGTGAAGAAAAAGAAAGATAGAAGAAAACAGAAACAACAACACAGAATCTCATAAATCACAGCGGAACAAAATACAATATATAATAACATATTTTTATACAAAAGAATCTGTAGCTGTTCATATATATACAATTATCAGCGTACAACAATCGACAAATCAATATGGACAGTTATAATAACTTGTCCTCACCACTGCTGATTATACAGTCTACACACACAGCAAAATATAATCAAGTACGTGATATACGTCTGAAATCCTCCAGCTCGTCTCCTGAGCTCCATAGCATCCTAACCTGAATCTGTAATACTCGGTCTGACCTGAATATTATAATAGAATAACATCCGATTCAGTTTGGAAAACCAACGTGAGAAAACATAATTAATTTGAATGATGAATGTTATCAAAATCCTTTGAAAAATAAAGGTATCTCGTAAGACCACGTCACACATAAACACGATGGGTTTTTACCTTACGATAACCAAAACATTTTTATAGAAAATCCAGTGGTATATAATAGTGTCTAAGTACAAATACTTATTAAAATAGCCGAAATTGTTACATTAATTAAATTCCAGCATTCTAGGCTCTACAATAAAAATCATAAAGGTTCGTAGCGGATATTGGATTCCATATAATGACTGGGCTACTGGGGTACCCCTCGCCACAGTAAACCTCTAGAAAAATGTACCGAGATCGTACCTAATGATCCCTACCAACACAGGACCAGCCTACCTCTTAGTGGATAGTGCCGAATATGTTATTGTCCCGGTGTTCCCACCCTAATCGAGCGCTTTCTTTTTTATGCACGACAATATCCATAATTTTAATATAATATATCCGAGGGTATGTAGAAAAGTGAAACATACCCTACTTGGGTGCAACCCATTTAGCCCTGCTGCATCTTCCATGTTTCAGTCATTCCCGGTTGATGAGGCTTGAGACTACGTTTACCTTAAGAATAGCATTCACACTTGGAATGCTAAAACTGCCTTCTAGGCGACAATGCAAATGATAGCATTCATCCATACAAGTTGTTCTGGGTCTGAACAAACGGAACCTCCAAAATCACTGTCTTCATTATCTCCGTGATATCCCAATTCGTAAGCACAAATCGGATCGAAATGATTTTTGGATAATTAAACCCGATCTCGGTCTCTTCAAAATGATCAACGAATTTGGCCAGATTTGATAATTGGTTATTTAACTATCAAATAACACACAAAAGCAGTCACTAGGCCCAATTTATTGAATCTTTTCAAAATATTAATTTCAAATATCTTTACACAGATATATATTCAAATTTCTTCCAACATTCCAACGTTTGAAAACAAATTCAAATCCTTATATCTTTAACGGAATATTTTCAAACCATATTAACACTTAGAAATATTTTCGTTTAACCTTCCAATAGACAAAAAATTCCCACACCATTTTATCCCAATACTTAGAAATAATTTCCAAGTCCAACGTAATACTTCATTACTTAGAAAATATTCCTATAAGAATAATTTCATTGCTAAAATATCCCCAAATCTTTAATTTCGATACCTAGGGAAAATATTATAAGTTTCTTTTCCAAAATCATTTCAATATCCATACTTAGGAAATATTCCGCATTTATCTCATAAATTTCCAGAATTACAATTAATTTGTTTTATAATTTCGAAAAAACAATTATACTCCTTTATGTTTCCAACTACCCATTTCTAACTTCTTTTATAAATTCTAATTCATTCTTTGAAGTTTCTCTTATATCAACTATCCGGAAATTTCCTTAAATTTCCAGAATTCCAATTCGAGGTTTCTCTTATAAAAGTCATATCCGTTAAATAACCCCGTTTACAAATCTTGAGAGAATTTATAAATAAATTAAAATCATTTCAAAACTCTATATATATATATAAGTATTTTAAAAGAATAATAACTTATTTTTAAAAATGTTTAAGTAATTATTTTAAAATATTGAAACACTTTAAATAAAACATCAATAACTCATCTCCAACTCATTTTTAAATAAAAATGAATCAAATTTCAAAGCTGATTATAAAATTAGAATTTATTTCAGTTTATATTAAATATTGAAAAAAATCCTCTTTCCAAAGTATTTTAATACTAAAAACAGCTTTAATTTACATAGCTTAAATTAATGAAATTTTCCCCTTAAAACAAACTTACCTTCTCGAAAATTATATTTTAAAATCCCAACGACAAATTTCACTTCATAAATCCCTCTCGATTTATAACATATTGATTTCATTCCGATTCCCTAACCATTCTAACATGTCAAAAACAGAATTTAGTATTTTTTCTAAAACCGATTTCCATACTTCGATATAAATTTACACCGTAAATTTATATTTCCAATCTATCAACTAAAAATCATTTTCCTTATTTATACACATCGTTTATAAATTATGAACTCATCTGGGTGTACTTGTTTATAAAATAATCTCATTTATAAAATTTCATTTTATAAATCTATTTCTTTATAAATTTCATTTATTTTTCAAATCTATTTTAAATATAAATTTTAACTTCTTTCACTTTTTTGTTCAGAAATACCATTTTAAAATCCATTGTTAAAAATTCTCTATATAAATTAATTTTAAATTCTCAATTAAAATATTTTTACGAATAGTTAAGTACAAATCCAAAATCAACTTCCTTTAAAATAATCCAAATTTCGATATAAATATTGTTTCATTCAAAATCTCCCTTTAAATTCTTTCAAATTCCAAAAATAATATTTATGGTACTTAATATACCAAAATTAACGCCAATGATACTATAAAATCCAATAATTCAAATCACATCGTAATCTGTAATAGATTATCCACACACATCATATATCACTATATATGAAAAACAAATCAACATTTTTGAGGAATCCAATTGGATCCCTCCAATCTGTTTTCCTGCATCCACATATATTAGAAAACATAAAATAAAAATCCCACTTCGAGGGGGATATCGCGGTAATATATGATCATCCACTATTATGTGGGGCGCATAGGGTTTTATCGGCTCCAACGGCAATAATTATACCTAAGTACTATTATATATACTACTATATATACACACCATAACTTCCAAATTGATAATAAATTTATAAATTCAACCAAGCACCCAGTAATCAATTTTAATTATTACCAATTAAATCCAGCCACCCAAAAGAGTGAGGTTTATTTGTCTTGATTTATAATTTGCTAATCGTTCCAGTTTAATTCTTTTTTTAGATTCCGCAACTATGAATCCTATATGACTGATTCTGTGCGATTTAACCTCATATGAGAAGTTACAAATTTTATAATTTAACAATTTTAAATATAATTAATAAATTAATTCCTTAATTTCAACTTAAAACTAATTACCCTTGCCACTCTTCTTCCAAGCGCGAATTCAAACCCACGAGTGTTATCTCCCTTTTTTTTATACATCGCGTACAAATGCGAATCACTCGCATCCTGCTGAGACCACCGCCGATCCCCTATGTTGATCACCATCCCCATACACACGCGCGCGATTTCGAAAGCAAAGTCCAAACCCTAGCTGCCATTCGCACTTCCCTACCACTGCCTCCGATGATGGATACGACCTGCCGCTCCACCCCACGATCAACCCTCCATCGTGACTTTGATTTCCCCATGCACCGCTCGTCGTCGATTGTCTTAACGCCATCGCGTGCGGCTGCATTTTTTTATAAACTGGAAATCGCGATTCAATCGAGTAAGAGGATTTTTTTGCTTTTCGTCTTAAAGTAACGAGGGAAAGAGGTTCGAGATTTTAAAAACTAAGGGGGAAAGGTTCATATGCATAGTGTGGCGGTACATATATAGGGTGGCTCATGGGTGAGTAGGTTGGCTAAAAGTTTGACCCCTGATTGACTTATAATTATTTAAATATTCGAAATATCTCATTTGCATATCTTGAAATTTCCAACCCCTATTGAAGCATACTGCCTGGCGTTCCTAATGTTACAACCCTATTTCGAATGTAATGGAACAAGTTCTAAGGCCTAGTTTGATCGTATGGAGAAGATAGCTTTTTAAATTGATTATTTAAATTTTATTCAATTAAATATATTTTAGGCGTATTCAAATCCTATAACCAAAAGTAACTCCAAACGCTACAAAATTTGAAATCCGATAATAATACGTTATTACGGATCTAGTGGAACTAGTCTCGTCGAATTCCGAGACAATGGAACAGATCGCTATTTTGACATGTCGAATAAATCGACGATTTTCAAAATTGACGAAATTACTTGAAATTTCAGTTTTAAAAACTTACTAACTAAATTCTGACTCAAATAGAATTTATATCATCATTAGAAATCGTTTTGATTTACATTCAACTTAAATTTCAATTATTTCCCCATTTTCGTATTATGATAAATCGTTATATTTGTAATTTAAATTCATCTAGCATTTCAACCAACATCATCATATTCAAATATCAATATATATTCCAAATCCAATATTTAAAACCATTTGAATATTCAAAATCAAATGATGGAAAATCTGGGTCGTTATATTCCTCTCCCTTAAAAGAATTTTGCCCCTGAAATTGCTAAGGCAGGACGGATGATCCAAATTAATTCATTTCTTCCAAAAATCTACTTAGTTAAAACTCGATATTTCACATTTCTACAGCTTGTTGTTTCAACCCAAACAATTAATTTCCATTTCTAATTCAAAACCCTTTAATAATACAAAAGATAACTTTTTAGTTAACAAATTTTTTTCAAAATTCAAAAAAAAAATTCTACCACCCTAAATTTGTGAATTTTTTTGGTAGAGTCTTTCTTATATGGAGAGCCTTTTGTAATATGACAAGAGTGATAAAAATATATACATCGACCCACAAGGTCGGAAAACACAATATATATCAATATTTATTCGTTGTGGTATTTAATCCGAAAATGTACTTTTATTTAACGTTCTTAAGCGCTATTAAGCAAATGAGTTTACTTCACATGCAATTTCGCAACCCAAATCTAGCCCAATAGTCTCTCTGTACCTATACTTGCTCAATTTAAACCGTAAGTACCAAAAATATGAAATTTAACAAAATTTCATTTATTTAAGTAGTTAAAACAGACTTTGCATAACCGAGCATGTTAGACATGTATTCATAAGCAATCACAAGATTCCAGTACCAATTTAGTTGCTTTCAATCGATTTATATATCGTTTTGTTAAATTCGAATGATTCCTGACCAATATTACTTGCATCCCATTTATATTACATACACTATATATTCATCTCTTTTCCAAATTGATTCTAAGTCAATTTATTCACCTTTCATTGATTCACCAAATTTTGTTTACTTCCATTTGCGTTAAACGATAATTTTCCATGCAAATTCGATGATATTCATAAAATAATCACTTAAGCTTATAAACCAATTCAATTGATTTTATATCAATTTATTTGTTTCCCATTGATTCCCATTCAATTTATTCATAAATCTTATTCGCTTAATTTTTTATATTCAATAACAGCTAATCCATGCCAATTTATTTATGAACCATTTCATAAATTTATTTGACCCAAGCTTCCGTCCAAAAATATTAACTTAAGCCCATTAGTTTATTTCCAATTATTTCAACTATATAACTTAAGTTCATTTCTATTAAAATCAAATTTCATTTCATTTAAATTGATTCCTATTCAATTTATTTACCTTCTATCGATTTGCATTTCCATTTTCTTAGTATAATTTATTTACACTATATTATTTTGAGAATCATTTCATAATATTAATATTAAGGTTTATTATAACCTTTTATACGATACATATATTCATTTTCACTTCAAAACTTAATTTCATACCCAAAATCATTTAAATAATATTCTAAAGCCATATTCAATTTATTTACATTTAAATTGAATTTATTTATAACTTAAGCCATCACCATTATGAACCATTTTTATCGGCAACATTTCAAATATATATTTAATACACTTGCATTGAATTTTCATTATAACTCAAGTTCCATATTCAATAATCCACAATCCATTTCTACTTAACCAAGCTAAGTTCCATTCCTATGTTCAATTAACTAATTAATTTACCTAATTAGTTCACTTCCAATTTATATTTCAAAATCTGATTTTTATTTCAAAACACTTCAATTGGTTTGACTTAAGTTCAACTCCAATTTATAATTCAAATTCTAATTTCCATCCCTTTAACAAATCAATTAACCTATTTAATCGGGTTTTCTTTTCCATTTCCTCAGATTTATAAGTTATTTAAACTTGTTTATTCACACTTCCATAATTTTTCACTTAAATTTTATTCCATTCAAAATTTATAACTTATAATTATATTGTCACTTTACAACTCAAATTTTATATTCAATTCAATTCGATATATTTTCAAATCCAATCAAATTTCATTTAACTTGGCTTAAGTTCAATTTTTGATTTCATATCGAAATTCACGTTTCCAGGTTATAAGTTCAAAAACTTATCTTCTTTTGGTTTCACAAATCATTTAAATGGAAATTTCCAGAATTCAAACACCCGGTTCAATTTCAAATTATTTTGAAATAATATATATAAATATATAACTCTTTATTTTAACACACCATTTCCTTGGAATTTTCAAAATTAACTTGATTTTATCTAAAATAAGCTCCCTTGGAATTTCTAAAGTAACAATTTGTTTTTCAGCAAAGATCTCCATAACAATTTACTACGGTAGCAATCCGTCACTTAGAGACTCAAAAATGAACGCCAATGATGTCGCGATCATCATCATAATTATTTTCCAACGATTGTAGTGAGTTCAGTACTTCCAATTTTTTTTACATCCCATTTTTAAAATTTTCTTTTCAAAATTATAGTTTGAATCCAATTTTTGCTTACTCATTTGTATAAACCATGCTTATACGATCACTATTTGGTTATATATAATCATTTCAAATTTTATAATCTGGTTTTGGATTATAATAATAACAACCAAACACACAGATTATACTATAATAATTTTTGGAAATTACTTATTTTATATCAAAATATAATTTGGGTAAAATTATTTCATTTACCCCATTTCAAAACAATACCGTGTCGGTTTACCCGGTTCAAGTGTTTAAAAACTCATATCGATTTAGTGGCGTTCCACTACTCGACCAGAATTCATATGCCACTTAACAGATAAATCAACACAATATAAAACATTTTATATTCACTAACAAATACAAGCTCATATCAATAATACACTCAAACTCAATCTAAGGTACTATCGATCCTATCTCTAATGAGAAATCCCCACCAAAGACAAAGTTCTCACTTAACCTTCAGCCCTGATACCAAGTGTAGAGACCCAGGATTTTCGACCCTCGAAATCGACATCAATATGTTCACTGTATAACATGTCGAATATTCAAGTGTAGGAAATACCGATTGCTAGGGGTGAAGAAAAAAAAGATAGAAAAAACAGAAACAACAACACGAAATATCACAAATCACAGCAGAACAAAATATAATATATAATAACAGATATTTATACAAAAGAATCTGTAGCTATTAATATATATACAATTATCAGAGTACAACAATCAACAAATCAATTTGGACAGTTATAATAACTTGTCCTTACCAGTGCTGACTATACGGTCCACACACACATCGGAATATAATCATGTACGTGATATACGTCTGAAATCCTCCAGCTCGTCTCCTGAGCTCCATAGCATCCCAACCTGAATCTGTAATACTCGGTCTGACCCAAACATTAATAAAATAACACCCTAGTCAGTTTGGAAAACTAGCATGAGAAAAACACACTCAATTTGAGTTATTAATGTTATCCAAATCCTTTGAAAAATAAAGGTATCTCGTAAGACCATGTCACACATAATCACGTCGGGTTTTTACCTTATGATAACCAAAATATTTTTATAGAAAATTCAATGATATTATAATAGTGTCCGAGTACAAATACTTATTAAAATGGCCGAAATTGTTACATTAATTAAATTCTAGCATACTAGGCTCTATAATCAAAATCGTAAAGGCTCGTAGTGGATATTGGATTCCATACAATGACTGGGCTATCGAGGTACCACCCACCACAGTACACTTCTAAAAAAATGTACCGAGATTGTACCTAAAGATCCCTGCAACCATAGGACCGACCTACCCCTTACTGGATAGTACCGAATATGTTATAACCTTAGGTATTCCCACTCTAATTGAGCGGTCTCTTTTTTATGCACGACCATATCCATAATTTTAATATAATATATCCAAGGGTATCTAGGAAAGTGATAACATACGCAACTTGGGTGTGACTCACATCACCTTGCTGCATCTTCTCTATTTTAGTCATTCCCGTTGATGAGGCTTGAGACAACATTTACCTTACGAATAACATTCACACTTTCCAAGTGGCAATGCAAATGATAGCATTCATCCATACAAGTTGTTCTGAGTCTGAACAAACCGAATCTCCAAAATCACCATTTTCATTACCTTCGCAATATCTCAATTCGTACACACAAATCAGATCGAAGTGGTTTTTGGATAATTAAATCCAATCCTGGTCTCTTCGAAATGATCAACGAATTTAGACAAATTTGATAGTTGGTTGTTTAACAATTAAATAACACACAAAAGAAGTCACTAGGCCCAATTTATTAAATCTTTTCAAATATCTTTACGTAGATATATATATATATATGTATGTATGTATGTATGTATGTATGTATATATGTATATATATGTATGTATATATATATGTATGTATATTCAAATTTCTTCTAGTATTCCAACATTTGAAAACAAATTCAAATCCTTATATCCTTAACGGGATATTTTCAAACCATATTAACACTTACAAATATTTCCATTTAACCTTCCCATAGACAAAACATTCCCAAATCATTTTATCCCAATGCTTAGAAATAATTTCCAAGTCCAACGTAGTATTTCATTTCCTAGAATATATTCCTATAAGAATAATTTCATCGCTAAAATATCCCCAAATCTTTAATTTCAATACCTATGGAAAATATTATGAGTTTCTTTTCCAAAATTATTTCTAATATCCATACTTCGGGAATATTCCGCACTAATCTCATAAATATCCAGAATTACCATTAATTTCCTTTACAATTTCCAAAAATCAGTTATACTCGTTTATGTAAACTACCCATTTCTAACTTCATTTATGAATTCTAATTCATTCTTTGAAGTTTCTCTTATTTCAACTATCCGAAAATTTCCTTAAATTTCCAGAATTCCAATTCAAGATTTCTCTTATAAAAGTCGTATCCATTAAATAACACTATTTACGTATTTTGAGAGAAATTATAAATAAATTAAAATCATTTCAAAACTCTCTCTATATATAAGTATTTTAAAAGAATAATAATTTATTTTTAAAATATGTTTAAGTAATTATTTAAAAATATTAAAACACTTTAAATAAAACATCAATCACTTATTTCCAACTCATATTTAAATAAAAACAAATCAAATTTCAAAGTTGATTATAAAATTAGAATTCATTTCAATTTATATTAAATACTTAAAAATCCTCTTTCGGAAGTATTTCAATACTAAAAACAGCTTTAATTTACATAGTTTAAATAAATGAAATTTTCCTCTTAAAACAAACTTACCTTCTCGAAAATTATATTTTAAAATCCCAATAACCAATTTCACTTCATAAACCCCTCTCGATTTATAACACATTGATTTCATCCCGATTCCCTAACCATTTTTACATTTCAGAAATAGAATCTACTATTATTTTCCAAAACCGATTTCCATACTTCGATATAAATTCACATCGTAAATTTATATTTCCAATCTATCAACTGAAAATCATTTCCCTTATTTATATAAACATCGTTTCTAAATTTATTAACTCATCTAGGTTTACTTTTTTATAAAATGATCTCATTTATAAAATTCCATTTTATAAATTCCATTTATTTTTCAAATCTATTTTAAATATAGATTTTAAATTCTTTCCTTTTTTTTCATAAATACTACTTTAAAATCCATTGTTAAAAATTCTCTATATAAATTAATTTTAAATTATCTATTTAAAATATATTTATGAATAGTTAAGTGCAAACCCAAAATCAACTATTGTTTTATCTAAATCAACTTCCTTTATAATAATCTAAATTTCGATATAAATATTTTTTTATTCAAAATCTCCCTTTAAATTATTTCAAATTCCAAAAATTATATTTATGGTATTTGAAATACCAAAATTATGGCCAGTGCTACTATACCATCCAATAACTCAAATCACATCGTAATCTATAACAGATTATCCACACACATCATATATCAGTATGCATGAAAATCAAATCAACATTTTTTAGGAATTCAGTTGGATCCCTCCAACCTGTTTCCCTACATCCACTGATGTTAGATAACATAAAATATCAATCCCACTTCGAGGGGGATATCGCGGTAATATAGGGTCATCCGCTATTATGCGGGGAGCATAGGGTCTCATCTGCTCCAACGACGGGAAATATATCCAACTACTAATATATACACACACCAATATGAATAATATAGCATCCAACTGATATTAAATTATAAATTCAACTAGGCATCCAATAATTTATTTATATTATTTAAATTAACTCCGTCAATCCAAAAAGAGTGAGACTTACTCACCTTGATTTTAAAATTAGATTTTATTTCAATTTATATTAAATATTAAAAAAATCCTCTTTCCAAAGTATTTCGATACTAAAAACAGCTTTAATTTACATAGTTTAAATAAATGAAATTTTCCTCTTAAAACAAACTTACCTTCTCGAAAGTTATATTTTAAAGTCCAAATAACCAATTTCACTTCATAAATCCCTCTCGATTTATAACATATTGATTTCATTCCGATTCCCCAACCATTTTAACATTCCAAAAACAGAATCTACTATTTTTTTCCAAAACTGATTTCCATTCTTCGATATAAATTCACACCATAAATTTATATTTCCAATCTATCAACCGAAAATCATTTCCCTTATTTATAAACATCGTTTATAAATTATGAACTCATCTAGGTTTACTTGTTTATAAAGTAATCTCATTTATAAAATTCCACTTTATAAATCCATTTCTTTATAAATTCCATTTATTTTTCAATTCTATTTTAAATATAGATTTTGACTTCTTTCCTTTTTTTGTTTAGAAATACCATTTTAAAATCCATTGTTAAAAATTCTCTATATAAATTAATTTTAAATTCTCTATTAAAAATAATTTTATGAATAGTTAAGTACAAATCCAAAATCAACTATTATTTTATCCAAATCAACTTCCTTTAAAATAATCCAAATTTTGATATAAATATTTTTTCATTCAAAATCTCCCTTTAAATTCTAAAAATAATATTTATGGTAATTAAAATACCAAAATTAATGCCAGTGATACTATAACATCCAATAATTCAAATCACATCATAATCTATAACAGATTTTCCACACATATCATGTATCACTATATATGAAAATCAAATCAAAATTTTTGAGGGATCCAATTGGATCCCTCCAACTTATTTCCCTGCATCGACAGATATTAGATAACATAAAATACCAATCGCACTTCGAGGGGGGATATCGTGGTAATAGAGGGTCATCCGCCATTATGCGAGGTGCATAGAGTCTTATCGGCTCCAACAGCGAGAAATATACCAAACTACTAATATATATATATATATATACACTATAACATCCAAACTGATAATAAATTTATAAATTCAACCAATCACCTAATAATCAATTTTAATTATTATCAATTAAATCTAGCCATCCAAAAGAGTAAGATTTACTCACTTTGATTTTTAATTTGCTAATTATTCCAACTTAATTCTTTTGCTCAAATTCCGCAGCTACAAATCCTACATGACTGATTCCGTGTGATTTAACCTCGTATGAGAAGTTATAAATTTTATAAGTTAACAATTTTAGACATAATCAATATATTAATTCCTTAAGTTCAAATTAAAATTAATTACCTTCGTCACTCTTCTTACAAGCAGCGACTTTAAACCTAGGAGTGCAATCTCCCTTTTTTTATACATTGCGTACAAATGCGAATCACTCGCAGCCTGCTGAGACCACCGTCGATCCCCTATGTCGATCGCCATCCCCATACATGCACGCACGATTTCGAAATCGAAGTCCAAATCCTAGCTACCGTTCTCACTTCCCCACCACTGCCTCGTGCGCTCCACTGCCTCCGATAATGGACACGGCTTGTTGCTCCGCCCTATGAACAACCCTCCATCGCTACTTTGATTTCCTCATGTGCCGCTCATCATCGATGATCTTAGTGCCACCGTGTGCGGCTGCAATTTTTTTTTATATACAAACTGGAAATCACAATTCAGTCAAGTGAGAGGATTTGTTTTCCATTTTGTATTCGATTTCTGAATTGAAAATGAACGAGGGAATGGGGTTTTTAAAAACTAAAGGGGAAAGGTTCGTATGTGTAGGGTAGCGATATAGATATAAGGTGGCTCGTGGGTGAGTAGGTCGGCTAAAAGTTTGACCCCTGATTGACTTATAATTATTTAAATATTCGAAATATCTCATTTGCATATCTCAAAATTTCCAACCCCAATTGAGGCGCGCCGCCAGGTATTCCTAATGTTATAACCCTATTCCGAACACGATGGAATAAATTTCGGGGTCTAAGATCGTATGGAGAAGATAGCTTTTTAAATCGATTATTTAAATTTAATCCAATTAAATATATTCTAAGTGTTTTCAAATTGTACGACCAAACGATAACTCCAAACACTACAAAATTTGAAATCCTATAATAATACATTGTTACGGATCGAATGGAATTAGTTTCGTCGAATTCCGAGACTTTGCCCAGATCTCTATTTTGACGCATCGATTAAATCGACGATTTTCAAAGTTGACGAAATTACTTGAATTTTCAGTTTTAAAAAGTTACTAACTAAATTCTAACTCAAATAGAATTTATATCTACATTAGAAATCGTTTCGATTTATATTTAACTCAAATTTCAATTATTTCCCCATTTCTGTATTATGATAAATCGTTATATTTGAAACTTAAATTCATTCTATAATTTTAACCAACATCTTCATATTCAAATATCAATATATATTCCAAATCCAATATTCCAAACCATTTAAATATTTAAAATCAAACGACGGAAAATCCAGCTCGTTACAATGAGCGGTTTATCAACATGGTCAAAACGAGTAAAAATACATAGTTATCTTTTTAAATCGTTTTAAACATGTTATTAAGGTTAGATCTAAGTTTGAAAATGTTTAACATCCAAAATTATCTTAATAATCATCATTTTAGTATATAAACATGCACAGAATAGTGAGAAGTGTATGACCACTCACCTAAATATGAGGTGGAACAATGAATTATGAATCCTACTATGATCCAAACAGTAAATCTCTGATCCTCTTTGTAAATTATCCCTTAGTGACATGGTTTAGAAAATTAAAGTAAGAAAAAAGATTGCCTTTTGGCTTGGAGAAGATTACTGGAATTTCTAACTATTTTTGAGAAGTGTGTAATGACCGAGAGGATGTCCTATCAGCCCTATTTGGCTTTAATATCGAAGTGGGCCTTTGGGCTTAACCCGTACTTCACTGATTACCCATCCATAAATTGTTGAAACTTCAAACAACCATATGTGCTAGACGATAACTCTAAAAAGCTATCATGACTACTCCATGGAAAGTGAAACCATCATACCTTTCTAATGGAATTGGTGTCAACCTTATTTCATCTACTATCAAAAGTCAGGCCTTACAAGTTTTCAAGGTCAAAACCGTTCGATAAAATTTCTAAGAGTCGAAAACGTCACTACTCAACAATACCCAAAGTTATAGCATCATGTAACCCAATATGAATTTAATAATAATATATATGATCCTCTGATACGTATAATATAGGACATTGTAAAAGCACTCTAGAGATATATGGAAACTATTGATCGCTAGATTAAAGACACTCATTTTACTGAGGTTGATCTCATCAAGAAGCATGACAAAGCTAAAGCCTTCATTGGCAAACTCTCTCAAGATTTAGTCGCATTATAGGTTGAGCTAGAGATGCATAAAAAGATTAAAGAAGAGCTTGAGAGCCTCCGCATCAAGTCGGAGCGAGTATCCATCCTAGAAGTTGAAGTCGCTACATTGGAATTCACTCTCATAGATGCATAAGTTGAGCTAGATCGGGTTTAACTGGAACACAAGGAAAAAGATTATATGATCAATGGGAAGGATGCTAAAGTAGAAGGCTTTGTTAATGAGCTCTTCATCTTTTATAAGATGGTATTCCATACTTGGAATTTGAGGTGGCCGAAGAGCTATGTTCAAATCATCGTTGACCTACATGATAAATTTATGGATGATGAATGAAAAAGGGTTGTGCATCAACATGAACTCCAAGAAGCTGATATTCCTAGCAAATAGTTTGATCCCTATGGCCTTTGAGGCTCTAGCAAGAGGTAGTGATCCTAAGGTGGAGGGGAAACAAACCACTACAAGGATTATGTTTGAGATTCAGGCTAAAAGAGACAATTAAAAAACTTGTCTCTGACATTCATGATGGTCCATGCACTCCTATTGCATCTCAACACCTGCAACTAGGTCTATAGTTATGGCTAACCCAAGCCTCTTTCCTAGACTTCTGAAGCATCTTTCGACGTCCATGAGCCATATATTTCACCGTTTGTATCCGCTCCTTCAGAGATTCGATTATTTCTTATCACCAAAGTGGAGCCATCTCCAACAACACCCTACCTGAAATCCATGCAAGTTCTGACCCCTCCCCCCCCTCCGCTAGAAGGTATTTCGATATTTTGCAAATGCCGAGTATTACTTCATTTCAAGTCCATAACCTTTACACTTCCATTCTACATCTAACATGACACTTAGGAGACCTCTATGGTCTCTCCTCCAGCAAACATTGCTCTAAGATGACATGGCATGAATCTAGACTTGAGGCTGAAAGGATAGAAGCCCTTTATGAAGGGCAAGATCCTATTATTGATACATAGATGAGTGTGATGTGGAGATCACTTGTGCACCTAGGAATGAAGCCTTTGAAAGTACACTAAGGATATAATAATACGATTAAACTAATTTCAAAAATGACACTGCACCAAAACAATCTATTTTGTAACACTTTTCCGCTTTTAGTTCGCAACGGTTATAATCGCTACCAATTTCTAACGGTTATTTCCGTTGCTAACATGTATCACGATTATTACCGTTACCATAATTAAATGCTATATGGGTATGATTGTAATTTTATCTTCAGTTATTACTTCACCTACTTCTAACAAAGACATTTCATTCTTTCAGTTCAATATTAAGTCGGCTGTAATATGTCTTTAAGCACAAGCAACAAACTTGCTTTTATATTGGTTTCTGTCTGAATAATTGGTCGTTGCTCTTATTTCATGTCAAGGTTCCTTTGGTCTGTTTGCTTGGTCATGGTGAAGAATGTAAAATGGTGGATGACTGAAACCAGAATGAGTAATGCAGAAGCAGGAAGACAAAATTTGCAGAGGCAAGAAGATAGGCAGAAACTAGATTGGCAATGATCAGGGAAGAAATCAGAAGATCAGGTGAAAGATGACAATGGGATTAGAGAGTAAAGAATGAGAGAGTGAGAGATAAGGAAGTAGTTGTAATAGAAAATAATGTAGGAACAGGATGTATCAAGGAAGAAAGTAACAGAGAAGAGAAAAATTGCTGTAAGAACAGAGATAGTAAAATAAATGAAAACTGTTATTGCTTTTTTTTTCCAAACCTTTCTGTACAAATGCGTGTCCCTATTTATAATGCAAAAATTACAACGGCTATATTATGCCAGCTCATGCATCTTTTGACAAATTCAACATCTCAAAAATTACAAATAATATTTTCTGATAAAATGAGAGATATTCCCTATGCACGTGCACAAGCCTGCAGCAATCCAGGATCTTCAATCTTCCAGTGCAGTACTCTACCTTTCCTTCTCTTTATTAGTTAAGTTGTTGTCATGTTTTTCTCTTACTCTCTGTTGGTCTGAACATACAACTTCTGCCATGGCCATTTCATCATCAATCTTCAGTCTGAACATATTAAGTAGAGCAAGGTTGTTACAATTCCCTTCCTCTTCAAGAGTTGACCTTGTCCCAAGGTCTAGAGTAGGAAATTTTCGAATTATAGGCCAATAATCTTCCCAAGTAGCTTCTTCTTCACCTCTGCCTTTCCATTTTATCAAAATCTGGACTACTGCCTTTCCATTTCTGGGAATCATCCTTCTGTCTAAAATCAAGTCTGGCTCCAGTACTTCTTCTACTTCATAGCTAGGTATGTTTTTTTGCATTACTATCTGGTTACCCACTTTCTTTTTCAGCTGTGAAACATGGAACACATGATGTATTCTGGATTGTTCTGGAAGCTTTAGCTTGTATGCTACTTCACCAATTCTGGATTCAATTTGATATGGTCCATAGTATCTAGGAGATAATTTGTGTGTCTTATGATCTCGAGCTGTTATTTGTTTATATGGTTGTAATTTTAAGTATACCCAGTCTCCTTCTTGAAAACTTCTTTCAGATCTTCTTAAATTAGCATACTTTCTCATTCTTTCTTGTGAAAGCTTCAAGCTGTCTTTAAGGAACTCCAGTGTGATATCTCTGCTGAACAGTGCTTTTTCAACTTGTTCCACCTTAGCAGTATTAGGTATATAGGAGAGTGATGTAGGTGGGTTTATGCCATAGACAGCATTACAGGGAGTGGTATTAGTGGATGATTTCCAGGAAGTGTTGTACCAAAATTCAGCTAGGGATAGCCAATCAAACCATTCATGGGGCTTATGACATACAAAGCACCTTAGATACCCCTCTAAAATTTTATTTACAATCTCAGTTTGACCATCACTTTGAGGGTGATATGCTGAGCTTAATTTCAGCTTGCATCCTTGTAATTTAAAGATTTCTTGCCAAAATGTACTTGTGAATATTGCATCTCTATCACTTACAATTGACTTCGGCATCCCATGTAGCTTAAAGACACCATCAAAAAATATTCTTGCTACCTCTTTGGCTGTGTAAGGGTGAGATAAGGGAAAGAAGTGTGCATATTTGCTTAGCCTATCTACCACCACATAGATGACAGTGTATTTGTGGCTTTTGGGCAAGCAAGTGATGAAGTCCATAGACACATCTTCCCAAAATTTTTCTGGTATAGGTAGAGGGTTTAGCAGTCCTGGGGTTAGCACATTTTCATGTTTATTTCTCTGACATTGGTCACATTCCCTGACATATTTCTCCACAGTTTTTCTGAGTTGTTTCCAGTAGAATACTTGCTTGATTTTCTTCATGGTTCCTTTGATTCCTGTGTGCCCTCCAAGTGGAGTAGAGTGGTGTTCCTCAATAAGATTGTTTATTAGATTGTTTAAGTGGTGGTCAATCAGCAACTTCCCTTTGTAAAATACCAGGTTATCCACCAACTTGTATTTGCCTTCATGCATTTCTTTGTTCTCAATTTTGGCAATTAGCTGTTGATACCAACTAGAAGTGGATAGAGTAGTTTTTAATTCCCTTAGCCATGGGGTCTGAACTATGGAAATTGCTTGTATCTTTTCAGTGATAAGATCTTCCCTTCGAGATAAGGCATCAGCTATGATATTTTCTTTGCCACTTTTATATTCAACTTTGTAGTCAAAGCCATGTAATTTGGCCAACCATTTGTTCTGAATTCCTGTGTTCAACTTCTGTGTCAACAAATACTTTAAGCTTTGGTGATCTGTTTTTATAATAAATTGCCTCCCTATGAGATACTGGGTCCATTTCTTGGTGGCAATGATGATGGCTAGTAGTTCTTTTTCATATGTAGATAGTGATAAATTCTTTCCTTGTAGAGCTTTACTTAGATAGGCTATGGGTCTTCCTTCCTGGAGTAAAACAACACCAATGCCTAGTCCACTGGCATCACACTCAAGAACAAAGGGTTTGGAAAAATTTGGCATTGATAATATAAGTGGATTTGCCAAACACTTCTTGAGTTGCTCAAATGCCTGGGTAGCATCTTCAGACCATGTAAATGAATTTTTCTTGAGCATGTTGGTGAGTGGTCTTGCAATAATGCCATAATTCTGTATAAATTTTCTGTAATAACCAGTGAGGCCTAAAAATCCTCTTAGTGCTTTCAAAGTTTTTGGTAGCGGCCATTCCATAATTGCTTTTACTTTGCCTTGATCAACTGCAACCCCTTGCTGTGATATGGTGTGCCCCAAATATTCAATAGTTTCCTTGGTAGAGCTACATTTAGATAGCTTGATAACCAACTGGTTTGCTTGTAGTACCTGAAATGTTAACTCTAAGTGCTCTAAATGCTCAGACATGGTCTGGCTGAAGATTAGAATATCATCAAAAAATACCAGCACAAATTTTCTTAAATATGGTTTAAATATGCTGTTCATGAGAGATTGAAATGTGGATGGTGCATTGACCAAACCAAAAGGCATAACTATGAACTCATAATGCCCTTCATGGGTTTTAAAAGCAGTTTTGTGAATGTCTTGCTCACAAACTCTAATTTGGTGATACCCAGATTTGAGATCAAGCTTATAAAAATATTTCGACCCATGCAATTCATCAAATAGTTCATCTATTAAAGGAATAGGGAACTTATCTTTTATGGTGAGAGAATTGAGGCTCCTATAGTCAATGCATAGTCTCCAAGTGCCATCTTTTTTCCTCACCATCACCACTGGTGAAGAGTATGGACTGCAGCTATGTCGAATGATTCCAGTGTCCAGCATGTCTTTAATGATTTTTTCCAGCTCATTCTTGATGTGATGAGAGTGTCTATATGGTCTTAAACAGACTGGCTTTGCTTCCTGAACCAGTGGTATATATGGTCTTGTGGTCTCTTGGGTGGAAGAAATGATTCACTGTTGGTTATTTCAGGATATTTTTGAAGGAGCTTTGCTATGGTAGGATGAATTTCAGAACTATTAATTTCAATAGGAGTTATTACCGAAGAGTAAAGCATCATGGTAATCTGGTTTTGGCAGTTTTCCTTGCTCATGGTCTTCTTGTCTACTACCTTGATGTCTTGCTGTTTCATTCCCTGCCATATGTAAGTCTTTTTGTTAAAGATAAACTTAACTTGTAGCTTCTCTAAATTTAATGTAACTTCTCCTAGATCCTTCATCCATTTAGCACCAAGAATAACTTGACATCCTTCTAAAGGTAGGATTAATAGATCCACTGGCATCTTGCAACCTTGGCACCTTAGAAGAACATTATGACAAATGCCAGAGCCTTGGAGTTTTTCTCCATTAGCAACCATTACTTCATAGATTTTAGATTCATCTATCTGAAATTTTAATTTCTTGGCTAGTGACTCATCAATGAAACTATGAGTTGATCCCGAGTTTATTAAAATTTGGACTGGCTTCCCTTTGACATGTCCTTGTACTTTGATGGTAGAAAGGGCTGGTATGCCACACATGGCTTGCAAGGTGATAGCATGTGTTTCTTGGATTGTTTCTTCACTGTGAATTTCATCCTCATCTTTTGTGGTTTGTTCCTCATTTTCATCAAGTTCATCAAATGTCATCATCCCTTCTAACACATGAATTTGTGGGCTTTTACACTTGTGTCCTTTGTGCCATTTTTCTTTACAACCATAGCAAATATTTTGTCTCCTCATTTCAATTAATTGATTAGGAGTTAATCCTTTGCTTCTTGCCAGTCCTTCCAAGTAGTTAGGGTCCCATTCTTTGGATTTAGAATTGTTGTTCTGTGGCTTTGAATAAGGGACAATCTGGTTATGATTTCCTTTGGATACTGTTCGAATTACTTTGTTTCCCTTCTTGGTTTGATTCAGTACACCTTCAAACATTTTAGCTAAAGAGACTGCTTCCTTGAAGTCCACTGGTCTAGAGGTAAGAACATCATATTTTATCTCTTCTTTAAGTCCACCAACAAATCTATCCAGTAGAAATCTAGGTGGTAATTTCTCAATAGTAGTTTGCAGACCTTCAAATTTGGATAGATAGGCTGATACAGTAGTTTGCTGTTTGAGTTTGGCTATGGTTTCATAGGGTCTCTCCATTTCTTCTGGACTGAACCTCACCAATATCTCCTCTTTAAACACTGGCCATGATTCTGGATTGGAGATATTTTTTGTAAACCAATTATACCATTTTAATGCATCCTTTTTTAAGTAGAAAGAAGAAATTTCTACCCAATAACATTCTTCTGTTTGGTGGAATCTGAAGTATTGCTCCACTTGGTTGATCCATTCATAGACCATGTCATCACCAGTGTATATAGGGCGGTCTAATTTCAGATTAGGAAATGATGAGTTCTTGTTCCAAGAATTATTTTCTTGAGGGGTTGGCTGGTTATGGTGATGGGCAAGAAGATGCTGTTGGGGTACTGGGTGTGTAACATGGTGGTCTGAATCAGATGTGATGTTTCTTGGATTTGGTTGGTGGATGTGAGGGGAGGAAGATGGTTGATGGGGGTTTGGTGCAAGAATTCCTAGAAGATTGTTTGGTGTTGAGGATGGGGGAGGTACTGTTGCATTCTGGATTTTGAGTTGTTGAATATCCAATGCTAAAGCAGATAATACATTGTGGATTCCTTCGAATTTAGTGCCGAGTTCCCTTGTAGCATGATCCAATCCTTGTGTGGTTGCTTCTAATTTTCTTAATGAATAGTTGGTTCTATTATTGATTTCTTCCTGTCTTTTGATCCAGTTGCTTTCTTGATCTTGTGAAGTGGTTTCATGGCCATCATGGAGATTCGTGATGAGTGATCCTGGCTGGTTGTCAATGGTTTTCCCAGCCTCAGGCTCTGATACCAATTTGTCAAGGTTCCTTTGGTCTGTTTGCTTGGTCATGGTGAAGAATGTAAAATGGTGGATGACTGAAACCAGAATGAGTAATGCAGAAGCAGGAAGACGAAATTTGCAGAGGCAAGAAGATAGGCAGAAACTGGATTGGCAATGATCAGGGAAGAAATCAGAAGATCATGTGAAAGATGACAATGGGATTAGAGAGTAAAGAATGAGAGAGTGAGAGATAAGGAAGTAGTTGTAATAGAAAATAATGTAGGAACATGATGTATCAAGGAAGAAAGTAACAGAGAAGAGAAAAATTGCTGTAAGAACAGAGATAGTAAAATAAATGAAAACTGTTATTGCTTTTTTTTTCCACACCTTTCTGTACAAATGCGTGTCCCTATTTATAATGCAAAAAATACAACGGCTATATTATGCCAGCTCATGCATCTTTTGACAAATTCAACATCTCAAAAATTACAAATAATATTTTCTGATAAAATGAGAGATATTCCCTGTGCACGTGCACAAGCCTGCAGCAATCCAGGATCTTCAATCTTCCAGTGTAGTACTCTACCTTTCCTTCTCTTCATTAGTTAAGTTGTTGTCATGTTTTTCTCTTACTCTCTGTTGGTCTGAACATACAACTTCTGCCATGACCATTTCATCATCAATCTTCAGTCTGAACATATTAAGTAGAGCAAGGTTGTTACATTTCATTTATCTGAAGGTCCAGATAGAGAATTTTGAGACCCTAATTTTTGAGATTGAATAGAGAGCCTCGCTCGATTAAAGATGCTGTATTTGCCCATCTTTCACTCTACGTACGGCCCCGATCTATTTATTTTCGTATAATTTTACTTGAGATGTTATGGATTATTGGCTGAATCAGGAGCAGATAACCGATTGTCGAGCTTATAAACAGATCTGTAATCGATGCACAAGAAAACAAAATTAATTCTCTACTAGCATACTATCATATATTATTCTCGACTGTAAGTTGCTATATTCGGCCCATTCCATTAGGAAAAGCTGAGCTGGTATCGCCTACCTACCACCAATGCCAACCTCTGTTCTCTTCAACTGTTCAAAAACAATGACAGAGTCACAAAAGAATGTTCAATGGCTGAACAAATTTATTTCTCTCATTCATTTCCCAATGTCACCAAATATCCAAATATTATTACTTGCAAAGGTAAGTTCTCATCTTTAAATTTATTACAGAATTCCATTATTTGATTTTTACATATTTGGGGATATTTTTTGTTAAAAAACAGCTGCTGTGGCATGGGGCCTTGGAGAAACTTTGGTGATAGAAGAAGTCGAAATAGATCCTCCGATGCCTATGGAAATCTAAGTTCAAATCATATCCACTTCTCTTCGTTGGAGTGACGTCACTCAATGGGTATCCAAGGTTACTTTTGCTGCTTTACCAAAACGTATAAAACAATGTCATTTTTCTGTATCCACTGTCGAAATTACATGATGTTTCATTTGTAAGTTTTAGAACTTAAATAGTGAGATAAAGGGAATCAAATATGTAATTAGTAAGACATCAATATATTTTGCTTGGAAAATGTTTAATCTATTTTACACAATATATGCACATTTTTTTCTTCACTTATTTATCTTTCTGCTTTTACGTTTGCAGTCCCAGATAGGTCTATTTCCTGAATATTTAGTCATGAAGCATCTAGGTATGCTCTCTTTCTCTATGAAACACACACACACTCACCTGTGGAAGATCAAACACTTATTTACATAGGTGGTCAAATGGATAAATTATACATGTTCATTTTCTCTACCTGGCTTTTTGATAATTATTTTGACAGGATTATTGAAAGCAAAGGAGAAGGAGTAACCGAGTTTGAAGTGGGAGATCATGTATTCACTTTATTTATTAGACAATGCATGAGCTGCAAGCAAAACATTTCCAATAAGAGTAACATGTGTCAGAAGTTGGGTCTCGAAAGAAAAGGCGTTATGCATTCTGATCAGAAAACTAGATTTTCAATCAGAGGAAAACCTGTTCACCATTATTGTGCCGTCTCAAGCTTTAGTGAATATAGAGTGGTTCACTCTGGATGTGCAGTCAAAATAAGCCCAACTGCTCCCATGGATTGAATTTTCCTTCTTAGCTGTGGAGTAGCTGCAGGTATGTTTAATGATCATAATCATCTCTAACAAGCTTGATAATTTGAGGATCATGATATCTGTAAATCTATTAATAAGTTCAGTGTCTGCAAAAGTCATTTCCCATTTTCCTAGTCATATAACCTTACTTCATAATGCACCCCAACCAAGCCAACTTCACAGTTTTTCTCATCTAATCTATTCTGAACGAGCGTGCTACTAACATCATGTCATTTTATGGGTTGATGCAACGACTTTAATCAAATCTACCGTTAATGCAATGATTCTGCACTATATGTCTCTTGCTACTTTCTTCTTTGTACTCTTCTTAGGCTTATTTTAAATAGAGGTGTTTGATATAGATGTTTCAATCATGTAAGTAGAAGTACTATTAGTATAATGTTTGTTTTTTCAGATAGAAAAGGCGAGGAACTAGTTCTCAATTGTTAGATGGATGCTAAATAGGGAGTCATGCATAATTATTTCCTGGATATATCTAGAGCACAAAAGGCAAAATACATGAAATATTTACACAATATTATCAACATGACTAAACTAAAGAATTTTTATAAAAGGCAAGGGAAGATATAAAAGAAAGCTCCATTTGTTGCCAGTATAAGCTTCTTTCTTTCCACGGTCCCACTGTCCATGGTTGCATACTCATCTACTTCTGAATTACGATTTTCGGCGACCTCTAGCATAAATGATAAATTCTTTGGTTTTATAATTCCAAAATGATGCACGATTTATTATAGAGATTATAAAATTATTCGACCTACTTTTCATGCTAAATTATTGTTGTCGAGAATCTTTAAATCATTCTTTCTAAATCCTATTTTAAATTGAATTTCTCCCATTGCAGTTTGATTCTCAATTTCGGATTCAAAAGTAAATTGAAACTACAATTGACAAAAATCCGAGAAAAATCATTTATTCCATATTAAAATAGAAAATATCAAGATATTTACTTGAAATTACAATTACAATTTTTTTTATGAAATATAAAAATGTACAAGGATTAAAATTAGGTTTTAGGTTTGAATGTAGAGATTCAAACCTAAAAATTAATTTTAAATACATAAATCATCACTACGAAAAGAAACAATGAGCTGAAGCAATATAAAAATTGCGGTGTTTGTCTGTTTATTATTAGATATTTCAATTAAATTCTACAATAACTATATTAATGTAATATTATGTTTGTTGTGTTCAAGATTGAACAAATTTCCTCAAATAAAATATAATTTTGGCGCACATTCTGAGAACAATGTTCATCTTAATTTAATCTTGGGTACTTGCGTACAAAAAGAGTGTAGAGAATTACTATCTTAGCTCACTCTATAGGTATTGCTTGATAAAAGAAAAGATATGAATTGATGCCAAGTTTCAAATGTTCGTTTTGCTTTAATTCACTAGCACTTTGTAAGCTGGTTTAATGAAATTTACAAAATTCATGTAATATTCTACACTAAAAGCACTTCAGTTTGTGCATGTCCATAATCTAAATTAATAGCAAAGCGATTGTTGCAAGTCATTTCAGAGTAATGTGGTTTGTTGTTGATCATACTCTGCATTTTGTATAATTCGTCAAGCTAAAGGTGGATGATACTTTATTAAAATTCAAAACATGTTTATCTTTTTATTTTATTTTATTTTCTTGTTTACTCATTTTCTGCTAAATCATGCAGTTGAGTTTTTTGGAAGTGTATAAAATCAAAAATGAATTAAGTATATGCCTGGCCTAGATAGTCTCTTGTATATAAGCTATACCGTTGTGACTTGCCCTTGCTTTGTGTAAGAGATTTGAAACTATTATCCCACTATCATTCCCAATCCACTAAAAACTAATTTGGGATTCCCATTTGAATAGCCTTTTTATTTGTTGAAATAGCGTACTTCTTGTATATTTAAATCTACTTTAAATCAAAATTGAATAAGTTAACTAAAATTTAAATTAAATTTAAAATAAAGTTAAAATTAAACTAGTTACTTATAATCATTAACTTAAAATTAAATATTTTAATTTTACTTAATTTACTTTCTACTTGATATGTTGAAGTTATTCAATATTAAGATTTGATATTGGTCAAATTTCGAAGTAACACAGACAAACATCTGAATTTAACTGTTGCGTCTTTCATGCGTAATAATTTCACGATTTTCCAGCATTCTTAACTTCTTTTAGGATTTTTGTCGTAAATCTTTACTCTTATTTTTAATCTTTAAAACATCCTTATGCAGCTCAAGTCTTACTCAAAGTTAACGCGTCTTGTCTAATAGTCTTTATTGGTTTTACTTAACTACAATTTCTTCAACTATAATACGTCAAAATTTAGACTTCCCCCCTCTAATATTTTATTTATACAAGTGAAGTCGGTTTTTCACACATTTATTTTATAGACCAATTATGGAAGATTTTGTCATTTTATGAACAAAGAAAAAGTGACAAGGACGTTCCTTTCTCACAGTTTATATTAGATCCATTAACAGAATAATCAACTCTCCTTTTATGAGTTTTCATGTTGTTTAGACAAACTAGTGTAAACTGATTAAAGCTATAATTTCTATTCATAAAGTATATTCATATGTAATGTAACAAGATACAAGCAACACTTTTAAATCAACCATGGAGCCAAAATTCAAATGCTCGAAATTTGCATTGATTATGTTTCTAAACTGAATTTTAACTTATTCATTTAGTACAATGAAGACTTGTGATAAAAAAAAAGTGAAAAGGAGCATGTAATTTTCAGTCCCACGTGCTTGATCTGCATTGCTGTGTGCAAAATGACGCAGCAGAGGGTTTTATTGCAGTGCTGAATGCTTAAGCTTCTCCCAGAACTTTGTATAAAAAATGCCATGTTTTTAGTTTCTTTTCTAATCTATTTTATGTTGTATAAGTGCTTTACATTTTCACTGTTTTAACTATACTCAACCTATTGTATGCTTACTCTGGCCAATGAAGAAAATGTTACGATTCAACATTTGTTATACCTATAAGCATCCTTAAATTTTTTTCTCCCTATTCATGATACACCAGCAATTTTATGCGAGGAAAAATTTAACGATTTTTTTTTAACCTATGCAAATGTGGATTATAGAAGATATTATGCCCAATTTTGATACAGTGGAAGCTCTGTTTAATTTTAAGCTTTCGATCTATTATGTCCTTCGATAAATGCATTGATGACTAACTGCATGTTCAAACTGCGAATGCATGAGCCACGAATTTTTTCTGCTAGGTATCACATGCAATTACCAATTTACAATGTATAAATATTCATAAAGTCTACCATTTTTATGAAGCTGGTTGTATAACAGTTATTTCATTTGTTCAACACATTGCAGCCAAATCCATAATTTCATCTTCATAATCGGAAGTCATCGTTTCCCATTTAGTTGTTGAAAAGTGAGCTATATCCTGTAAGTGCATTTTCAAGTGGCACATCAATTTTGAGTATTAAGACATGGCACAACAATTTTTAACTGAGCAAAACGCTTGGTTTTTATTATCAAATTTGGTGCGGTTCTATTTTCAAGTACAACGAAGTTTTCTTTTTATTTGATTTATAAATTGAGCATTGTTTCTGCATATGCAGGCTTTAGTAGAAGCTGGAGAAGAAAAGAAAAATCAAAAGCGAGTAAAATTTGGTCGAGTTAGTTGATGGAAGGTTTTGTAATTTGGTCGAAAAGCCGCATTCCTTGTTTGTAAGCTTTTAGACATCTTGTACTAGTAAAATTTGAAGTTATCATGAACTTTATAGAAGATACGAAGAATTCGGTCGTATGTATGATGTTTGTTTTGAAATTTGGTGCAACATATTTGAAATTTGGTTACATG
The DNA here is from genome assembly GCA_030765085.1 of Allium cepa. NCBI lineage: Eukaryota > Viridiplantae > Streptophyta > Magnoliopsida > Asparagales > Amaryllidaceae > Allium > Allium cepa. The sequence goes on along the minus strand of CM060928.1, from coordinate 843,257,116 downwards.
TTTGTCATTAATATAAATTTGAATTTATATTATAAATGAAATCTGTTTGATGTTTGTTGTTACATGATATGGTTCAGCAAAAGCAAATTTGTATTTGTATTACAAATGAAATCCTATTATAAATGAAATATGTTTGATGTTATAAATGATGTATTTTAGTAACATATTTACCGACAGTTATAACTTTTGGTAAATACATTATATGCCAATAGTTATAACAATTGGGAATATGAAAATTCCCAACGATTATAAATGTTGGTAAATACATTATATACCAATGGTTATAACCATTAGGAATATGAAAATTTCCTACAGTTATAACCATTTGGAAATATGTTGTAGATTTTATAACGTACCTATTTTAACGGTTATAAGCATTACAAATTTGATTTGTAATGGTTATAAATGTTGTGAATTGACAATTCTGATGTTGTTTTAAGCTAAGAAAAAACACTAAATATAAGACTACGCCATAGATTTTTATATTGGTTCGGACTTACCGTCTTACGTCCAGTCTCAGACTCCTTTTAAAATATCACTAATCTACTTTCTCTTCAACCGGAGGAATAAATTTCTACAAGATGGCTTTAACAACCAAATAGGACTTCAGTACTTTGCCTAAAAATTTCCAACCGGACTTCACTCAAATAAAATAATTCCAACCGTGACTTGATGTGTTCTTTTATAACACTGACAAGTCTCTTTTAAGTACACCCTTCTTATAGTTTCCTTTGGTATTAGTGATTTGAATGTGCAGAAAATAGGAAGTAGAAGAATTTTTCCAAAATGTTTGAAATCTTAAAGAATATAGAGTATAGAAAGCAATGTAAGTTTAAAGTTTCAAATAACAATCTTTTTAATAGTGTTTAAAAGGTTCTTTTTGAGGAGTAATAACCATTAAAACATATACAACCTTTGATTGAAGAAGGTGATCTTTAAAACCAAACTTTACTATTCAAAGTAAATATGGCTGTTATAGGTATTCAGACGTTTGGATTTTTAGAGAGTTGAAACAGAAAGAATATAGTTCAAAAATGGCCTTGTTAAAACATTTGAATTTTCAATTAGATGCCTAAATCACTATTCAAATGTCCAATTAGAATAGTTAGATATCTAAAGGAAAAATTACAATGCCTATAGGTTTTTAGACGCTTATAATATTAATCAGATGTTTAAATATATATTCAGACATCTGAATAAAAATCAAACGTCTGTTTCATACAAGGATTTCAAACAAAAAGGAATTAGTGGAATTTTAATATAATCCAGACATCTAGATTGATTTTAAAACATCTGAATTTCCTTTACATCATAATTAATTTTTTGGAAAAATTTCTAAGTATAAATATAAAGAATTTTGGAAGAAAGTACTTTTAAATGTAAATTTTTGTGTCATTGCCACAGGAAATTATATAGTTATATCTAAGAATTTAAACATTTGACTACTCTATCTTGATCTTCAATCATTGAGCACTTTGTCTAAGTAGGTCATCATAGCCACCAAAGATTTATTGCCTAGAAAAGCAACTTGTGCAATATTTATCGAAAATGTGTAGTTTTCACTTTAAAACTAGACAAGGAAGCTGTACCGTTCTCCCCCTTTTTGATTATGACAACTATACATTTACATAAAGATAAAATTTTATTTTTACTCTCCCCGTCGATATGCCTGATTTTTCTTCCTCTTTGTCAACATCAAAAACAATAAGAGTGAAGAATAAAAACTTGTAAAGTGAAGGAGCAAACAAAATGTCATAAACACATAGATGTACAAGATAATAACAAGCCACATATAACATAAGAACCAAATGTCACAAAGCATTGCACAAATTTACAAACAAACCACAAAGTCACAAACATACCACAATGTTACAATCAAATTAAGAACCACATGTGCTTATACTTACACAAGCGAAACAACAAAAATGTCAATACAAAATATAAAACACGCCACAATGGAGAGTGTAAAGAGCTTCTCCAAACATGCAACTTCAAAAGCTCTTGAATTTTGAGTGCCTAAGAATGTTAATGAAACAAAATTAAAATCATGAATTATTACAGAAGAAGATATAGAAATTTTTTACCTTATTCCCATGGATTCCAATTTCATTCTATATCCTAATTTTCCAAGGCATAATAATCATCATCCGGATAGTTAGAAGGAAGAGGAATTGGAGACCTGGAATTTCCACTCAATTTTTCCCATATTTTTCACTCACAATTTTTTTATTTTGTCAACTCTTGATTAATGGGTTTAGAACCTTTAAAACTCTTCCTTTCTAGTTTCTTTTGATTTCTAGGTTACAATGATAGGCTGATAAATTTGATTCCATCCGAATTATGTTAAATTAGCTGAGATAACTTTAATGGATGAAGCCTCATTAGGTTCACTTTCTTTTCCTCGCCACTTTCGTTTTTATCACTAGATTCTTCTTCTTCTATTTCGTGAGCCTTTTTCTTCCCTTTATCTTTTGAAATTGAAGAAGATGGTTGTTCATGTGGCAAAGGAGTGTTAACCTTTTGCATATACACCTTGTAGAAATCATATTTCAGAACTAATTCCAAAAGTTCCATCATGCTAAAGAATTTCTTTCCTGGATAAGTTGTTACAAGAGGTGCATCCTCATATCCATATATTCTTGAGTCATTGAGAAGACACATGATGTGAAGGGCATGAATAATGGTCTTCCTCTTTTGGAAGGAGAAAGTCCTTAGTTAAATTTTAAATAAAAATAGCCTAATTTACTTCAATATTCCCAAAAATAACATACAAGGCTTTATAATCCATATTGTAATTAATTTTTTGACCACCCCTTCATGGAATAAAAGCGTTAAGAATATATCATTCTTTCCGATAAACAAGCTCTAGGCGTAAGGTCTTTTGAATTTCCTTTTCCTTTAATATCATTCCAAATGTAATGGCTAGTTTTACCTCTTCGGCTGTCGTGGATCACAACATCAACTAGGTCTATTCCTTTATAACCATACTTAAGGGTTGTCTCTATATCGATTATATGATATTTGATGATTTTTCCATGAGCACTGGACCATAACCAATCTTTATCCTTATGAAGTCTAATACATTTTCCATTCAGGTTGGCCTAGAAATTTTAATCGTTAAAGTATCAATCTTCATATTATTTTGCTCAAATTCGATTAGAGAAGTTATTCTGGACCTATTAGCGAAGTCTTTAATACTATAAGCGAGAAATTCAGCTAACTAGTAGAAAGTACCTGAGAAGATATTCATATAAGATAAGGTTTTGAATCACTGAATACCACATCTGTCATGATGGAGCCACTCTTTTATTTGATCTCGATTTATATCGAAACATTGAATAGGGGAAGCCTCTTTCGAAATTCTTTTCCTAGATGTAGATTTGGGGCTATTTATTTAAAAAATGAAATTGATTTAGGAGGCTAGGGTTTCTGGTTGAAAATATTTTCAGAAAAATAATGAAGTAGAAGAAAGAAGAGGGATAAAAACATATGTAAAAAGAAGTAAGAAACATTAAAAAACGTGTTTGACTACTCAACAAATCAAATTGCCAATCGATCAGATGATTGAAACAAATTTCAAACGTTCGAATTTACACAAAACTTTTCCAGAAAGTTTTAGTTAAACAAAGGTTATTTTTAGGTGTTTGAAAATTTATTTAGAAGTTGCTAAAAAATAAGTTTACAAGCAATTGGACATGTCGTTTTCTTATTTGGACATGTGATTTTATTTTTAGACATCTGATAACGAATTCAAACATCTGAAAAATAATACTTCTAATAAAGTATAAATTAATTTATAAACATACATGTGCGCACGTGCGTGCGCATACTGTAACGACCTAGAATTTGACCACCTAAAAATATAACATTAAAGTGATCATAAAAATAAAATATAAAGGGTTTTATAATTCAAACAATATTAGATAGGACTTGAAAATAGAAATGTACATAAAAAATAGTAACATTTGCTTATATCGACAAAAGTGACAGAATACTGATTTCAGAAAAGTAGGTTTAAATGGTTTAATAAATTATTTCAATTTATTTATGAGTGTTTATATTTTTAAATAACATTATACAAATTTATTTTTAAAATTGATATACATAAATAAATAGTTTAGCTAAAATGTCAAAATTTGACTGTAAATTTTTTTGTCAATTTAAAGTTATCACAACGTGTTGCACCTTTATGTACACAATTTCATAAATTTGTTAACATATAAAGATTGTTAATAATTAACTAAACAAGGTTACTTTTAATAATCACACTTTGAAAATTCTTGAAAGTAATTAGCAAAAATAAACTAAAAAAGACAAAACACACGTCACATCACATGTGATATAAAGTAAAGAAATGTGACATAAAGTAAAATAATAATTCTTATTCTTTACTTAACTCTTAAGTGTTTGAATTTTAAAAGTGTGATGTGATGTGGATGGTAAGTTTTAAATTAAATAAGTTTACTTAATTCTTAAGGCATTTTATTTAAGTAAAAACACAAATCTATATTTTAATCTCAAATATTTTCTATAAATACATACCCACTTTTTCACTTCCTTCCACACTTCTTCTCGAAATTTCAAGGTTCTTCTCACTCTTTTTAATGGCTTCCACCCTTAACAAAGTTATGCCAAAATATTCCAAAAATAAAACAAAGAAAAATATCGATAAAACTCTGTTCGAACCACTTAAAAACATCTCCTTCCCTCTCCTATTGCTCACGCCCCACATCCTCCACTTAGTCAAGTACATCTTCCCCTTCCAGCTTGGTCGTAACCTCCTAAGGCAAGTTCGAGGAAGTTTAGCAAGTTCTAGGAGCTTAAGGCAAAGTGTAGCAAAGTTAGAAAAGTTTAAAACTAGATTGAAAGCGATAAAAGGTGAAAACTCTAAATCGATAAGTAGGAAAGGTTTATATGATGTTTTGCTAGTTATTAAAGTTGTTTGGATGTTAATAATGATGTTCGATAAGTGTTTGAAAACGAAAGAAACCACCTTTAAGTCATTTGCAAAAGTTAGTAAACAAATATGTATATAAATGGCAATCATGTGACATTGTAAAGAAAAAGTTGTTTAGTTGATATACAAGTTCATATGACATGTTATAATATGTTAAAATGGTCACAATTATTGTTTTGGATGTTTATTAGTTGTATATTGAATATATATGTTCAAACAAGTCACAGATTTACACAACGTATAATCACATGGAAATCACTTTCCAAAAGAAATGAAATGTGATATGGAATCATTTATACCTTTGAATTTTTTTTGAAATGCTTTAAAAATTATTCCTAAGTGTTTAAAATTGTCTCAGCAAAGTTTGAAAGTGAATATCAAAATACGCCTAAAATTTGACGCTCACGTGACGGTAATTCGTGTTTTCACGTTAAAAGTTCAAATGAACATACGAAGTGGAATATAGTTCGGAATTCTTCGAAGTAAGAATTTTATGAATTACATCCATATCTTTCATATAAAAAAATAAAATCAAGATTTCATCTTGTATATTTTGAAATATGGAAAAATCAATTTTCAAGAAAAATCTAGGTTTTTGCACTAAAATGACCAAAGTTGGAAATGCATAAAATAATCATTTTAAAAATATGAAATAAATTCTAAAAATCTTTTAAAATGTCTTAAAAGTGATTTAAGTTGAAAAGATGGTTTGCTAAATGATATAAAAGTTGTTTTGAAGAATATAGCTTTTAAAACACTTTTTGTAACACTATTTGCAACACTTTTCGCAACGTTTTTCAATAACTTTTGAAATAAAGGTTGAAAATTAACAATTCTTTCTCAAATCCTTAGTAATTTTTTTTAAGTAAAATATAAAGCATTTCAAAAGAAATTTGAACAATTTAACATTATTTCAAAGATAGTTAAACCTATAGTTAAGTGATTTAAAAAGGGAAAATGAGTATGCAGAAACGACTAGTAAATTTGTTCTGCCTATGAGATCTAAAAGTGAAAATAAGACGTGTTACTAAGGTTAGGAATGGAGAAACCATTGCCCTGAACTTACCTGGCCTTTGTTTTCTCTTTTAGGCGAGGGGTGGGACATCGAAAGGAAAGACCGGATGCTCAACTTGGATTTTATTGAAATAATATTCTTATACTCATTATTAAAATCCGAAGAGGAAACTTATTCTATTTGTGGAATTTAAAAAGTGATCTCACCGTTATTCCGCTCAAAACACTCGTTGAATACAGAAGTTAATTTTCGATAGAAGTAGAATGATTTCTATAATCCTATTTTCTCAAAAGATACTCTTTAAAAATGATTTAAGAAATATTCAAAAAGAGGTTTAAATGATTCCGTATTCACTAAAATAATATTTCGAAAATATATATCTCTTGAAGATATTTTGGTAAAGGAAATGAATGAATCGAAAAACAATCACTTAATTGCATCATTTTTATTGATGATTGGCTTTCGAAGGAACCGTGGTCGGATTTGGACGATTCCTATCCAAGAACCACTTCGAACCAATTTACGTGTTCGAAGATTGAAGATGTTTGAAGACAGAGATATCGAGACGAATAATAAGGAGGGAGTACTTGTTGATTAATTGGGGATAAATTCCCGATTAACTATATTGTAGCAGTGGTCGTTTTGTTATGAAAAACCTCAAAACCACAAGGCTTCTCACCTAGTAATGGCCGAGGAAAGTACCTTCGGTTTCATTTGGTTCCAGAACGAACTTGTATGGATGAATGTCTAACCTTGCCTTCCAAATCATAGTGAGTGATTTCTATAGAAGTATATCAGTCGGCGGTGGAGGACACACCTTCTCTTACCTTAACACCCTTTCCTGAGACATAAGAACTCAAGAAGTTATATGTTTGTAGAAATTAGTCGTGTGAATGTGGAATGACAATGTGGCATTCAAAATGAAAGAAGATGTGCTATGTGAAAAGGTAATCGTTGCCTCGAGCCTCATCAACCGAAAATGACCGAAACATGGTTGGATGCAGCAAGGCTAGCTGGATCACTCCCAAGTAGGGTATGATCATCCCCTTCTAGATATATTTCTTCCCCTATGTCATTCAGGATATAAATTAATGTGGATGTATGTGAAGAGAGCTCTCGGATAATGGTCGGCAACGACCGGGGGATGACATATTCAGTACTATCTAGTTACAGAGGTAGGCCGGTGTTGTATTGGTAGAGGGCAGATGTTCAGTGCCTTGGTACATCCATCTAGAGGTGTACCCATCGGAAGGTAATCCCTTCACCTGGTCATTTGTATGGAAATCCATTCTCCAATAAGAACTTGCGGTTTTGTTTGTGGAACCTAGTATGCTAGAATTTAATAATGGTAACAATTTCAAAGCTAAGATAAATTAGTTTATTTGCAAATGTTTTCAAAGAAAGTCATTAGTAATAATATCCCCAAATTTTACGTAATAAAGAGTTTTGGTTATCCTAAGGTTAAAAGCCGTTCCGTGTTTATATGCGGCGTGGTCTTATGAGATACCTTTTTATTTTCAAAACATCTTACTTTGAGTTTTCACACCAGTCCCATGAGTAACCCGGAGTTTTTTTCCCTTCAAACTCTGGATGCCCCATTTTTCGGGCAGCTGTGTAATCAGGATACCTTAGGAGCATTTTGGAGCATGTTGGGGAGCATTTTGGAGAAGTCTTTTGGATCTATGAAGCTGAAGTACCTTGTGTAGATACCTACCCATTTTCCACTGTGTCATGTAGTATGTATTTCCCAGCATATGTACGGATAGACAGTTATAACTATCCAGCTGGATTTGTATTTGACTCTGATTGTTTATGTATAATTAAAATGTTGAATGCAATGTGAGATTCTATTATTGTGTTATCTTCTATCTTTATTTTCTTTTGCACCCTTGATAATCTACCTCCCTAGCACTTGGATTTACGACATGTGAATATCATGGATGTATTATGAGGGTCAAGGAGACGGGTCATCACACGTGGTATCAGAGCTTAAGGTTAAGAAAGAACCTTGGCTTTGTTGGGGTATGACTCATTAGAGATGGGTTAGTAACGTCCTAGAATGAGTTTAGTCTGAGAGGGCGCATAATTAAAACTTTTAACTTGAATAAGTATATTTATACTGCATAGCATCCCTAAGATATCTCGTCTATATATCCTAAAGATCTTTTTCTTACTATATATAGATAGTAGAAAACGAGTGGAAGAATAGTACGAGGTAGAGGAGGAATCAATACCACAAATTGTCAAACTCCCGCAGCTACGGTAGTCGAAGAAGTAGTAGTTCTGGTTCAAATCAACTTTGCAACTTTATTTAAGAACTATACCAGCCTTGGTGGTAAACCTTTCAAAGGAACAAAAACCATCATTGAAGTACAAGCTTGGATCTTCTCTTGTGAAAGAGTTTTCAAAGGGTTGAGTATTGGAGATGAGCAGAAGAGATTCTTAGCTTCTTGGCAACTACAAGATGGAGCTCTAGTTTGGTGGGAATCTATTGCTCAGAATGAGTCAGAAGATGATTTCTCATGGGAACGATTCAAAGAAGTTCTAGGGGAGCAGTATATGCCAAAAGTAGGAAAATCCCTTCTTTACCAAAACTTTATGGATTTTAAACAAGAGGAGGAGATGTCGTTTAAGGAGTATGCTAGAAAGTTTAACGAATTATCTCGTTTTGGGTCTGGATTGATAGATACACCCCTAAAAAAGAATGAAAAGTTTATTTCTGGAATGAAGAAGCAATCCCATGTCAGAATGACTGGGCATGTGGAAGAACCATTTGTAGATTTAATGGACATGGGATACAGATATGAAGCTTTCGATAAGATAGATCCACCCATAATACAAGAAAACAACAACAATAATTGGAGAAAGAGGAAGTTCAATGGAAAGAGGCCATGGCAGGGAAAACTCAAAGGAGAAGCTTAAGAGAACCGCTTTAAAGACATCACTTGTAACAATTGTAAAAAGAAAGGACATATTGCAAAGAATTGTTGGGGTTCCAAAGCTCAGAGTGTTGCCTCTCTTGTGGTTCAGAATTATCTCTGCTATAATTGTCATAAACCAAGACACTTGATTAAGGATTGTCCCATAATGAAGAAAGGAGAAAAAGCCAAAGTTTATGCTATCAAGGTTGAGCCTTCAACCTCCCAGAATGTGAAGGAAGGTAATATTTTTATCAAAGATGTTTTAGTTAGAGTATTATTTGATACATGAGCTTCTCATAGTTTTATTTCTAAAACAACTGTAGAAGAATTAGAATTTGAACCTAAAATTGTTGACGACCCTATCCACGTGACGAATCTCATAGGTGATTCCACTAATCTTTGTATGCACTATGAAAAAGTCCCAATTCCTATACTCCCCATCACTTTCTTTTTGATCTTTTCATCTTAGATTTTACTGGATTCGAAATTTTACTTGGCATGGATTGGTTAATTAAAAATGAAGCTATTCTAGATTGTTTGAAAAGAACAGTTGCAGCGAAAACAAAATAGGGAAACTCATAAAAATACCTTGTAAAGGTCCTAGTCTAAGAAGGGATAGTTTTTTAATGCTTTAGATACATCCCAGATAGGATTAGAAATAATACCTATTGTTAAAGAATATGCAGATGTCTTTGAGGAAGTAAAAAGTTTGCCTCCACATCGAGAAATCAAATTTCATATTGATTTAGTTCCTGGTGCGATGCTAATTAAACAACAAGATAGAAGGATGGCTCCGAACGAAAGGGATGAGTTGAATAACCGAACCTAAGAGATATTAAAGAAAGGATTGATAAGACCCAGCCGTTCAAGTTAACGATCAACCGTAGTTTTTGTAGCTAAGTCAGATGGATCTTTGAGATTATATCTTGACCATCAAGATCTATATAAACAAAAAAATCAAGAACAAGTATCCTCTACCCCAAATAGATGACTTGTTTGACCAGTTACACGGAGCTTGAGTTTTCTCTAAAATGGACCTAGCTACAAGATTCCATCAATTAAGGATCGTCGAAAATTGCGTCCATTTAACGCATTCAAAGGTCCGAATACTTTCTATGAGTTGTTATTTATGCCTTTCGGGTTGACTAATGCACCTGCTTATTTTGTTTGCCTTATGAATAGAGTATTTAGAGATATGCTAAAAAAATTCTTATTAGTCTTTATCGATGATATCCTCATCTACTCAAAGACAGAAGAAGAACATGCAAGGAATCTAGAAGCCGTGTTGGAAATATTGAGAAATAACGTGCTTAAAGCCAAATTCTCAAAGTGGCATTTTTGGGTAAAGGAGGTAAGATTCCTTGGACATATAATATCAAGGGATGGAATTTCAGTAGATCCAAGGAAAGTGGTAGCTATCCAAGATTGGAAGCAGCCACAAACTCCTAAAGAGATTCGTAGCTTGTTAGGTTTGGCAGGATATTATGGAAGATTCTCTCAAGACTTCTCTAAGATTGCCTATCACCTAACAAAGTTGACAATGAAGGATGCTAAATTTATCTGGACTCCATAATGTGAAGAAGAATTCCAAGAACTAAAGAAGAGATTGACAACTACTTTAGTTTTAGCAATTATAAATGGAAATAGTAGATTGACTCTTTATATAGATGTTTGTGGAGAAGGAGTTGGTGTAGTTTTAATGCAAAACGGGAAGGTGATTGCTTACGCAAGTAGATAACTGAAGACGCATGAGAAGAATTATGCAACACACGACTTAGAATTATTAGCTGTTGTGTTCGCTCTAAAGGTATGGGACATTATTTGTTGTGTGAAAAATTCGAACTTTTCACGGACAACAAATCTTTGAAGTATCCTTTTACCCAGAAGGATTTGAACATGAGACAGCAATGCTGGCTAGAATTTCTCGCATCATATGATCTAAATATTCTATATACGTCTGGAAAAGCCAACGTAGTAGCCGATGCATTGAGTAGAATGTTAGCTACCATTTCTTATTTAGTAGTAACTCCAACTCTGTTGAAAAGAATTGCTAGTAAATAAGGAGAAGATAAACGGTTTGAGAATAAAGTAGCCGAAGAAGGAAGAAATTCAAGCTTTAGAATAAATAACCATGGAGTATTACAGTTAAATAGAAGAATGTGTGTTCTAGATGTTGAAAATCTTAGGCAAGAAGTATTAGCTGAATGCCACACAGCCAAACTTAGCATTCTTCAGGGAATTCATAAGATGTATAAGGACATGAAGTGTAAATTTTGGTGGAAAAGTATGAAGAGGGACATATCTATCTATGTCAGCTGGTGTTAAAATTGCCAAAGAATCAAAAGTGACCAACAAAAGACGGTAGGATCACTTCAATCTTTGGAGATTCCAGCTTGAAAGTGGGATCATATATCCATGGATTTCATTGATGGCTTACCCCGAACAAGGAAAGGAAATAAAGGTATTTGGGTTATTATAGACCGATTAACCAAAAGTGCACACTTTATCACAGTTAAGCCAACAAGAACTGCAGCAAGCCTTTCAGGGATATATATATGAAGGAAATTATCTGATTGCATGGAGTTCCGAGCAGTATAGTAAGCGATCGTGATCTAGTCTTCACTAGTCGGTTTTCAAAAGCATTACAGACAGCTTTGTGAACCAAGCTGGGTATAAGCACTGCATATCACCCCCAAACTGATGGACAGATGGAAAGAGTCAACCATGTTTTGGAAGATCTTTTAAGAGCATGTATTCTAGACTTTGGAGACTCGTGGGAGAATCATTTAAATTTTGTAGAGTTCTCCTATAATAACAATTATCAAGGTAGTATCGACATGGCACCGTATGAAGCTTTGTATGTTCGTCCATGTAAATCGCCAGCATGTTGGGTAGAATCCAGAGATCTATTAGTGCTTGGCCCAGAAATGATACGAGAAGCTTCAAAAAAGTTTATATAATTAGAAAGAAGCTAAAAGAAGCCCAAAGTAGACAGAAGAGTTATGCAGATCGAAGGCGTGGAAATTTGGAATTCTCAGTTGAAGATTCAGTCTTTTGAAGTCTCTTTAATGAGAGAAGTAATAAGATTTGGAAGAGCTGGGAAGTTAGCACCTCAATATATTGGACCTTTTACCATTCTCGAAAGAATTGGCCCACTAGGTTATCGAGTACGATTGCTTGAAAGATTGTCTGGTGTACACAATATTTTCCATGTATCACATTTACGGAAGCATGTATATGACCCAGAAAAAATCATAGAAACGGTTGCTCAGGATGACTTGGAGATAGAACCAAACTTAGCGGTTGTAAGGTTGGTAAAAGATCAATGGAGCGGGGATGCCGATGATTGCACATAGGAAACAGAAAAAAAGATAAAATGAGAAAAGCATATCCCAAGTTTAGGATCGATGTATAGACTTTATCTATCATTTGAGTGTACTCACCACCTGTGGTGTAATCACTTATTGTATATATTCCATCTTATTGAATGCATATTTTTTTTTAAGCTATTTTCTTCTTATCTAATTTCGAGGACGAAATTCTTTTAAGTAGGGGAGAATGTAACGACCCAGAATTTGACCACCTAAAAATATAATATTTAAAGTGATTTTAAATATAAAATATAAAGGCAATATTAGATAGGATTTGAAAATAGAAATGTACATAAAAAATAGCAACATTTGCTTATATCGACAAAAGAGACAAAATCCTGATTTCAGAAAAGTGTTTAAATAGTTTAATAAATTATTTTAATTTATCTATGAGTGTTTATATTTTTAAATAACATTATACAAATTTATTTTTAAATTTGGTTTACATAAATAAGTAGTTTAGCTAAAAAGTCAAAATGTGACCGTAAAACATTGTCAAAAATCAAAATTTTGTCGATTTATAGTTGTCGCAACGTTGTTGCACCTTTATTTACATAATTTAATAAATATGTTAACATATAAGGATAGTTAATAATTAACTAAAAAAGGCTAATTTTAATAATCACACTTAGAAATTCTAGAAAGTAATTAGCAAAAGTAAACTAAAAAAGACAAAACACATGTCACATCACATGTGACATAAAGTAAAGTAATAATTCTTATTCTTTACTTAACTCTTAAGTGTTTGAATTCTAAAAGTGTGATATGATGTGGATGGTAATTTTTAAATTAAATAAGTTTACTTAATTCTTAAGGAAGGTTATTTAAGTAAAAACACAAATCTATATTTTAATCTCAAATATTTTCTATAAATACACACCCACTTTCTCACTTCCTTCCAACTTCTTCTTTTCAGAATTTCAAGCTTCTTCTCACTCTTTTTAATGGCTTCCACCCTTAATAAAGTTATGTCAAAATATTTCCAAAAATAAAACAAAGAAAAATATCAAGAAAACTCCGTCCGAACCACTTCAAAATGCCTCCTTCCCTCTCCTATTGCTCACGCCCCCATCCTCACTTGGTCGAGCACATCTTCCCCTTTCAACTTGGTCGTGGTCTCCTAAGGCAAGTTCGAGGAAGTTTAGCAAGTTCTAGGGGATTAAGGCAAAGTGTAGCAAAGTTAGAAAAGTTTAAAACTAGATTGATAGCGACAAAGGTGAGAACTCTAAATTGATAAGTACGAAATGTTTATATGATTTTTTGCAAGTTATAAATGTTGTTTGGATTTTAATAATGATCGTCGATAAGTGTTTGAGAAAGAAAGCAACCACCTTTAAGTCATTTGCAATAGTTAGTAAGCAAAAATATACATAAATGACAATTGTGTGGCATTGTAAAGAAAAAGTTGTTAAATTTATTTGCAAGTTCATATGACATGTTAGAATATGTTAAAATGGTTATAAATATTGTTTTTGATGTTTATTAGTTGTATATTGAATATATACGTTGAAATAAGTCACAGATTTACACGACGTATAATCACATGGAAATCACTTTTCAAAAGAAATGAAATGTGATATGTAGAAATGATTCGTAAATGTTTAAACTTGTCTCGGAAAAGTTTTGATATGAATATCAAAATATGCCTAAAATTTGACGTGTCGCGTAATGGTAGTTCGTATTTCCACGTCAAAATTTCAAATGAATATACGAATTGGAATATAGTTTGGAATTCTTCGAAGTAAGAATTTTCCAAATCCTTATATCCATATCTTTCATATAAAAAAAGAAAATCAAGATTTTATCTTGTATATTTTGAAATATGACAAAATCAATTTTCAAGAAAAATCTAGTTTTTGCACTAAAATGACCAAAGTTGGAAATGGATAAAATAATTGTTTAAAAAATATGAAATAAATTCTAAAAATACTTTTAAATGTTTTAAAAGTTATTTAAGCTGAAAATATGGTTTTCTAAATGATATAAAAGTTGTTTTGAAGAATATAACTTTTAAAGCACTTTTTACAACACTATTTGCAAAACTTTTCGCAACGTTTTTCAATAACTTTTGAAATAAAGGTTGAAACTTAACAATTCTTTCCCATATCCTTAGTAATTTTTTTTAAGTAAAAAATAAAGTATTTCAAAAGAAATTTGAACAATTTAATATTATTTCAAAGATGGTTAAACAAATAGCTAAGTGATTTAAAATAGGAAAATGAGTATGTGGAAACAACTGGTACATTTGTCCCGCATGTGAGATCTAAAAGTGAAAACAAGGTGTATAACTAGGATTAGGAATGGAGAAACCAGTGCTCTGAACTTACCTGGCCTTAGTTTTCTCTTTTGGGCGAGGGGTGGAACATATCAAAAGGAAAGCTCGGATGCTCAACTTGGATTTTATAGAAATAATCTTCTCATACTCATTATTAAAATTCGAAGAGGGAACTTGTCCTATTCGTGGAATTTAAAAAGTGATCTTACCGCTATTCCGTCCATAGCACTCATTGAATACGAAAGTTGATTTTGAATAAAAGTAGAATGATTTCTATAACCCTATTTTATCAGAAGATACTTTTTAAAAAAGATTTAAGAAATATTCAAAAAGAGGTTTAATTGATTCCATATTCACTAAAAGAATATTTTGAAAATATATATCTCTCGAAGACATTTTGGTAAAGGAAAAATGAATGAATCGAAAAACAATAACCTAATTACATTATTTTTATTGATGATTGGATTTCAAAAGGAACCGAGGTCAGATTTGAATGATTCCTATCTGAGAACCACTTCGAACCAGTTTACATGTTTGAAGATTGAAGATGTTTGAAGACGAAGATATTGGGATGAATAATAACAAGGGACTACTTGTTGATTAATTGGGGATAAATTCCCGATTCACTATATTGTAACAATGGTCTCTTTGCTATGAAAAATCTTAAAACCACAAGGGCTTCTCGCCTAGTAATGGACGAGGAAAGTTCCTTCGGTTTCGTTCGGTCCTAGAATGAACTTGTATGGATGAATGTATGACCTTGCATTCCAAATCATAATGAGTGATTTCTATAAAATTACATCAATTGGTGGCGGAGGAGATGCCTTCTCTTCGCTTAACACCCTTTCCTGAGACATATGAGTTCAGGAAGTTATACGTTTGTAGAAATCAGTCGTGTGAATGTGGAATGACAATGTGGCATTCAAAGTGAAAGAAGATGTGCTATGTGAAAATGTAATCATAGCCTCGAGCCTCATCAATCGAAAATGACCAAAACAGGGTTCGATGCAGCAAGACTAAGTGGGTCATTCTCAAGTAGGGTATAATCATCCTCTTCTAGATATATTTCTTCCCGCTATGACGTTCGGGGTGTAAATTAATTTTAATATGTATTTTCACACAACATTTTTGTAAACACATCAGTAATTTGTTTTTTGACTTTACAACATCTAGTGATACAATGCCGTTTTCTATGTTATCTCTTATTATGTCAAATATCTATATATTTTTCTCTAAAATGATTAATAGGATTATTAGAAAAATTTATAACATTAGTGTAATCATAAAGTATGAGTAATTTACATAATTTTACACCAAAATGTTGAGGTATTTGTTGCATTTATATGACTAGAGCACAAGCCAAAGCAGTAGAGATGTATTCTACTTCATATGTCGAAAATGAAACACAATTTTGTTTCTTACTAAATCACGAAACTATAGTCTGTCCAAGTACCAATCATACTTTTTCAATCAATTTTGCATTCTCTAAAAACAATGTTGCTATAAGACACCAATTCGAAAGAAAAACCTTTCAGATTAAAAAGTTCGTAATCTCTAGTGTTGGTCAAATAGTACAAAATTCGTTTCACGGCTTGCCGGCGTGATTCTTTAAGATTTGCTTGGAATCTTACACATAAGCAAAAACTCATCATTATATCTGATCCACTGACCATTAAATAAAGTAAAGATCCTATCATACTTGTATATAATTTTTGATCTATATCTTTACCATCTTCGTCTTTATCTAAATTAGGCTAGTAGTCAATGGTGCGGTTTTACTAAAAATGTTTCCAATTCTAAATCTTTTAAGTAAATCGTTATAATATTTTTCTCTGTGAATAAAATATCATCTTTAAGTTGTTTAATTTGTAAACATAGAAAATAAGTTTGATCATCCATATGAGACATTTCGCAGTCTTTTTTCATAATGTTAAAAAACCCATTACACAAACTTTCATTGGTAGAACCAAGTTTTATATCATCACATAGATTTGGACTATTAAAAGTGTAGAATCAACTTTTCCAATTTCAAAACTGGAGTTCATAAGATAACTTTTTAATCATTTGTACTAGTACGTGGTGCTTATTTGAGTCCATAAAGAGCTTTCATAAATTTATAAACATGGCTTAAAAAATTTTCATGTGTAAAGAGATGAGGTTATTCTACATAAACATTTTCTTAGAAAGCACTTTTTACATCTATTTGAAAAGGTTTTAAATTATGGTGGCAAGCAAAAGCTAGTAAAATTATTTTTGCTCCTAAACGAGCAACATGGGCAAAAATTTCTTCATAATATATTCCTTCCTCTTGATTATATTCTTGTGCTACTAATCTAGCTTATTTATAATTATTTCACCATTTTCATTAATATTATTTTTGAAAATCCATTTTGTCATTTGGTTTTGGAACCAATTCACAAATGTCATTCCATTCAATCTGATTTAATTCTTCTTGCATTGCCATAATCCAAAATTAATCATTTCAAGCTTCTTTATAATTCATCATTTCAAGCTTCATTAATAATATTTTCTTCTTCATCATTATTAATTTTGAAATTCTCATAAAAAGGTACATGTAATGTTTCTTTAGTAGAATTAGTTCTCATATTAAAAGTTCTATAGCCTTTACTTCTTTAAAATATCCAACAAAGATTCATTTTCGACTTTTAGATCAAATTTTCCTAACTGGTACTTATGTTAACAATAAAATATTTTAAACCAAAAATTATAAAGTAAGAGATCTTCTGGGGTAGACTCCACACAAATGACTATAAATCAACACAAATAAATGTGGAAGCAATAAGATCATATTGTGGCGTGATAAAACAAACATATTCAAGAGAATAAAACAAAAAATCATAAAAGAAAGTAAATAGAGAGTTCACACACGGATTTATAGTGGTTCTACTATCGCGAGATAGTGTATATCCACTTTAGGGAGAGGATATTTTATTATTTCTAAGAAAAGAGAATTTTAGATTGATAATAGAGGCTAAGAAGAAGAATACGAAATACAACTTGAGATGATGATTCTACTTATACTAATCTCTGCCTTATATAAAATTATTACTTAGGGTTGAATTAATTGATTTATGGTCATAATCAATGCCTCATCAATTCTCTTGTTTATATGGGAAACGTTTATCCATTTGATTTTTCAGTTTTTCCCAATTTACATGCATCTGATAAGATTCATTCTTTAATCACTAATTAGGGAATTAATTGATTACTTCAATCTCCCAACATAATTCTTCTTGTCATGTAGGTAATTTATTGCTCTTTTTAATGCTATAAAAGGGATAATATATTTGAGTAATTATCTCAAATATCTTCCAATCTTCTACAACTGGAAATATTGTATCATTAAAATCAACAATATCTTCCCAATCATCTTTAGTATGGAAATATTTTATTAGCAAATCCAACAATCTCCACCTTGGTACTGTATTTCCCTGCAATCCTACCAACTCCACCTACATCCTCTTACTACCAGCAGCTCTTGGACAAAACACCACGGATACTTTCCCAATGAGCTTCGGTATGGCCATCACCTATTGCACTTTGTCAATGAACTCTGGAAAGGCCACCGCCCACCAACGAACTGTTGAAAGTACCATCTCAATGTAGGACCTATCAATCTCCAAAACAAACATTCCTATCTACCATCCCACTCCCTTAGTGCTACCAAGTGGCAACTAGCACTTCAGCAAGCGAATCAAGTTAAAGCAATGCTCGAAATTTGTAACAGGTCTGGCCTTGTATCTTCCATCGTCCTTCACCTTATATTTCCACTTGCATCCTATGGATCAGCTTCTTTGAGGAGGTGATATCAATTCCCAAGTCTGATTCTTCTTCAATGAATCCATCTCCTCCTCTATAGCATGCATCCATTTCGAGTTGGCACTCGAACTCATAGCTTCTTCAAGGTCGAAAGGTTCATCTCGCACTATATGGAGAATGCATAGTAAAACTGATAATCGAGCCTAATATTTGCATAATTTTAGTCCCTATACCTATTTGGTGGCCTTCTAACTCAAAAAATAGCCTAAATAGGTGTGACTTTGCCTAAGCTTCTATCAACTCCACCTTGAGCTGACTTGTCTCTAGTTCCATGACCACCGCCATCATTACTAGAGAAATTTTATGGATCTTCATCTAATATGTCAAAAAATGTATTTACTTTGTCTTTTTTTGCAATTCTGACTCTACTACTAGGCTAATATGTAGGAATAGTTTCCATCTCCATAGACCTTTCAGCTTTGAATGTACTGAACTAGGTAGATTACCTTTCGGCTTGAACATAGCGGACTAATCAAATGTGACATGTCTAGAGTGCACTACCTTCCTATCAATAGGATTCCAAATGCGATACCTTTTGATGCTTTCTATATAGCCTAAAAATATACCTTTATAGGATCTAACCTCCAACTTGTCATTTCCTGTATGTTGAACATACACATGGCTATCAAACGTTTGAAAATAACTGATACGTATAGATACACCTTTCCTTCGGAATCTTCCTATCAATGGTTGAGTATGAAATTCGATTAATAATATATGCTGCAATCGATAAAGCTTCAACCCAAAAGCCTCTAGATAAACCCACCGTCAATCTCAAATGATGAGTTTTCTCCAGTAAAGTCCTATTAATCCTTTCAATGACTCCGTTTGATTACGGATCTTCAGGTGTAGTGAAGTGTCTTCGAATTCCATTATACTTGCAAAAATTTATGAACTCCTTATAAATAAACTCAACACCATTATCGAATCTTAGCACCTTATGCTTCCTTTCGACTTCATTCTTTACCACAGCCTTCCAAGTTTTAAACTTATTAAATAACTCCGACTTAGCTTTCATAAAAAACACCCAAACCTTTCGAGAGCAGTCATCGATAAAAGATATAAAATACTTAGCTCCTCCAATAGAATTTTTAGCTACTGGTCCTTAAACATCCATGTGGACATACTCTAGTACACCTATAGGCTCATGTCTATCGGTGCTGAAAGAAACCTTTGTTTGTTTCCCCAATACACACTCCTAGCAGAGTTCTAAAAGATTGAAGCTTTCACCCTTGATCATCTTCCTTCTATGAAGCAACTCCAAGTACTTCTTTGAAACATGATCAAACCTAAGATGCCAAAGTCTGGTGGCATCCAAAGCTTGTGAACTATCAACTTCAATACACGACTCTCCAAGAACTGTAGATCCTTTCAATAGACAAAGATTCTAGACCATTACCCCTTTCATCAATACAAGAGCACCATGTGTCACCTTCAAGCTATCCGGCTCTATCGTAATCCTGCAACGTAAAGATGCTAGCTAACCTAAAGAAAAAGAGATTTCCTTAAACCTAGAATGTAGCAAGTTCAATTGATAGTGCACACCACACTATCATGCATACGAATATGCAGTGATCCTTCTCCCAATGACTTGTAAGTAGCATCTTCCCTATCAATATAGAACTTCTCTCCTTATCTTCATAAAAATAGTAATACTCCTTTCTCGGCGTCAAAAGGGAAGACGCCCCTGAATGCAGCACCCAATGGTCTAATACATTTGAAATAGGTGCAATCATCACATCATCAGAAACAACCTTCTCTACAGCAATAGATGAAGAACCATCTGCTTCAATTCTCTTCCTCAAATCAGGATAATCTTTCTCCAAGTGGCCATGCTTTACAATGATGACACATATTGTCGCTAGGCTTACTTCTCCAACCACTTTCGGGCTTTCTTGACTTAGAATGCCCTTTGGAATTATTCTCCTTCTTCTCCTTTCTTCCTCTCTCTATGAATAATGCTTGACTACTAATAGATTCTCCACTTTTTCTCATAAGCTTCATTTGATCTTTCATTTCTTCACTCAAGAGTCTCATCTTCACATTTTCTAATGTCAGCGTGCTTTTTTCATAGATCAAGTTGTTAGCGAATATCGTGTATCGCTTTGGAAGTGAGTACAATACCACCATTTCCTTTTGCTCCTCGTTCACATTTAAATCAACAACTTTCATCTTCATCATCACATCATCGAAGAAGTTAAGATGTGCTTTCAATGACGTACCTTCCCGCATCTTGTAAGTTAAGAAAGTCCTCAATATAATCAACCTATTCGTGAGTAACTTCTTCATATAGAGGTCCTCCAATTTATTCCATAAGCCTTTAGTGGTAGTTTCACCGCTAATTTTTGGGATGTCATTCTCCCCCATGGCCAATTGAAAAGTAGCAAAGGCCCATTCTTCCATCCCCTTTCTTTCCAATTCTGAGATATCCGTTGGCGATTACTGTTATCCATCCTTTTGGTCCTACTATATAAGAACTATTTAGACAAGTTGGACTTGACTTACATCGGGATTGACAAGTCAGATTAACAATCACAAAGCCTAGAGATCAAGCACATATAATAATATGAAGCAGTGGCGAAGTGAAACCAGAAGATGGATTTGATAGAATGATAAAAATATGAAAATACAACATGTACTGAAATTGAGTCGGGTACAATTCATTTTTCACCAAATATCTATCTTACCATATCGATATTATAGTTCAACTCGATGAAAAACAGTCGGTATCCCAAAATCTATAAGTAGATTACACATGAAACTTTAAAAACATCAACATATTGAAGAGTGGAGCCATCATATCAATGGCATGCCAAAAGGAGCTTATAGAACGATCAATGTCGATTGTTATTGTGTATAATGTGGGACCCGTGATCGATACCGTGACTTCTTCTAGATTTGGAGACTCCGTTGCTAAAATTTCAGGAAAATCCTTCACCGTCTTCCCTTATAATTATAGACTTGATTGTTTATTTTCAGGATCTTTACACTGATGTTTCCTTTATACTCCACTGTAACTATGGATCATACCCGATCTGTCCCTCTATACTCAGCAATTCAAGTGATTAATAAAGTTATTTCTAAAAATTGGACGTAAGCTTTCAATGTCGTACCACTATAAATCACTGTGTTCCTGTTATTGCTTATTTTCTGTTATTTAATTGCTTGTTTCCTCTGTTTTCATTTATTATTCTTTATTTATTTCTCTACAAAATATCTACTGGGTGTTTGTGCCAACTTTTGGTGCAAACATTTGGTGTTTTCATTGAAAAACAAATTTTCAGGTTGGTTGGATCTCATCATCTGCTTGTGGATTCCTATAGGATTCCCATATTCACAAGATAGATCCAACTTTCTACCAATAAGCGTCCGTTTCTATTCAAATTTTCAAATGTTTAAGCAAAACTATTAACAATGGTTAGGAACACCAGATCTACTGCTCAAAACGCAGAAGGAAACGAGAACACTAGCATCCAGCAATGAGGCCAAAGCAATGTACCAGTAGATGCTAATGGTCCAATCCAGTTGATGTCTATAATCCAACTGATTCCATCACAAGAGCTTATTTTCAAAATCGGATCAGAGAGCTCGTAGATAGCTGCCGGTAGTTAAACTAGTAGATTCAAGCCAATACCTATCCAATGAATCAACTCTGGAATCAACAACGCCGGAAAACTAGGGGGAGCCAACTCCCTATTCAATATTAGAGATCTCAACTACATTAGATGACTGCCACAGGTGTAGATGTCATTGAATCGACGGATACCACACCGAAACATCAACCTGTTATCATCCAACCAATCCAAAACCGATCACGATCGATACCAATCCATCAAGAAAGATTGGTGCCAATCCAACTTTTGGACATGGGATACAACAGATGACGAGGAGAATGCACACTAGTGATGCCGCAGTTGATTTAGATGCTGGAGTTTAGTCAATGCAGATCAATTACCTCTCCAAAATGAGACAATGTGAACGCACATGATGCATATCGAGAGGATGTTGAGCCAAGAAGGAATGGAACGGCCCATAGACATCGACCGAACCATTTATGTGGGGTGGAGCATGGCTACCGCTTGGCTCCAAATATCCAAATGTCGAACTTGTCAGCTATGGTCAGACAGCTCGTAAGGGATAGCCAAGGTTTGACAAATAATGATTAGGGGATCTCTAGAAGCCATACTCCATTCACAAACGATCTTTTACACACGTAATAACCGAGGGTATTTAATATGCATTCAATGCCTACCTACGAGGGAAAAATCGACCCCAGGCAGCACATCATGAGATGTGAATGGCGGATGGACTCTGCATGAGCTAATGTTGGCGAAAAATGTAGACGTTTTCCTATTACTCCCTTTGGCATAACGAAAATGTGTTTTATGAGATTACCCCCACGGTCAATCTATAGATTTGATGGTTTGGCAACAAAATTTGTGGAGAAGTTCCGTATGCATGCAATTTGCCTCAAAGATGTAATATCTTGATCAAGCGTGATCAAGACTCTAGAAGAATCGCTAAAAGAACATTCAAAGAGACTTTACACACCGTAACAGAAGTCAGTAATCCAAATGTCTACTTAATATTGATGGCAGTAATAAGAGGTGTTGATCCAGAATCTGACTTTGTAATTGGTTAATTGGAAAACCACGCATAACGTTCGAGCATTTCTATGCAAAAGCAGTTCAATATTTAAGGAAAGAGGAAGCTTGATGCTCTAGGAAGAAGAATGTTGTCTGATTGAATGGAGAGGGAGTAAAGAGTAACATTGCAATGAAATAGTCTAGGGAGATTTTTGGAAAAGTTAGAGTAAATGTCCATAATAAACCAAATCAGCAAAAGAAAGTCGGTGATAGGAATCATGAATGAAAAAGGGATTCTAGAAGTGGAAAGTTGAGGATTCTAATGATCATACCTATACAACATTGCATATGTCTTTAGAGAATGTCTACTTGTCCATATGCAATACCGTGCAATATAGGAATCCACCTTCGAAGGAATCAATGGAGAAACAAAAGCTGACTAGAAAATATTGTCAGTTCCATGAATGCTATTGTCACCACACAAATAAGTGTAGGCATCTCTAGGATGTTATCGAGAAACTGATTCAGGAAAGAAAGCTACAATAATTTGTTAAAGCCCCGTAGGATGGAAGGAAGGGGACATCAGACCCCAACCGAGGACAAGCACTACAGAGGGCCGAGGAGCCTATGCAGACTGGTGGAATATTAGTTATCAACACAATAGTCAGAGGACCACATCCAGCTGCTAAGAGCTAGCAAAAGATGGAGTGCTATTAGCGCAATCAACATATGAATTTTGAGTGTTGTTCAAATATAAAAGATAGGGCTCGGCCCAAACAACAGCATGCAATGGCAGACGACATTATATTTAGAAATAGAGATGCAGATACGATGGAGACACCGATGATCGACCCAATGGTCATTTTGGCCATGATCATCTCCGCCTTATTGAGGAAGATCTTGATTGACTATAGCAGCTCCATGAATTTTATTATCAAAAAAGCTTATGATCGGACGAGGATGGAAGCCAAGGACTTGAAACCATCTAAATCCTGCATCCATGGCTTTAACGGTGCTGTGAGCTGTGATGACCCGAAATTTTGGGCAATATTAATTTAATAATCTGTATTAATAATTTAATTGGTTTGATAATTTTCTTTCGTAATTTTAATTTAAATTGGTAATTTAATCTTTTAAAAGTTAATAAATACTTAATCTGGCAATATTGATTTATATCTTTCTATCAATTTAAAATTAATAAGATTTATTTTTCAAAACTAATAAGAATAGATACTATTTATAATGTATATCCTAATATATATATATATATATATATTGTGAATAGAGAATCTTTTGTTTAAATAAAAGATGTATTTTCCAATTGTAATATATGTGCATGTATATGTTATGATTTGAAGTTGTTTGGCAATTTAATATGATTATTCTCAAAATTAATGTTAAAAATATTTTCTATTTAAAATGTATATGTATATTTGTATATATTGAAGTTTTGGTTTGAATTTAATAAAAGTGTTTCAAATTATATATATATATATATATATATATATATATATATTGTAATTTGGAAAGTATAATTTAATATAATACTTTTTCAAAGGGTATTTGGAATTTTAATTTATATTTCTTAAACAATAAAAATAATTATTTTGGATTTTAAAAATATGTGTATATTTGTGTTATAATTGGTTTTATAATATTTTCTTTAAACGTAATTCATGTATACATATATTAAGATAAATGTTTATTAATTAACAAATTATGTATGAAAAGCTTTGTATTAACATTTAAATAAAATAAAATACTTAGGACATGTGTTAATATCTTAACACATGTTAGTAACTTGTGTAGAGAAATTAAGTGATATAGTTGACAAGTGTTTGGCAAAATGAACAAGTGGCAACATTTTCTTTCATTTAGAAATTTAAATTCATAAAAAAAGTAGTTTGGAGAGAATCTGGTTTTTCACTTACATTTCAATTCTTCCTCTAAACTAAAAAAATATAAAGCTTGAGAAGGAAAAAAACAAAACCAGAAAACCAACAAGCAAATGAAAACTGAATCAAATTCAGCTGCCTGATTTCATTTTCAATCTGGAATAAAGCAACTAAATCAAACACTAATTCAACTGCAACCTACAAGAATTTTAAATGCAGACAACAATCAATTTCAAATTCAAATGCAAAGGTTTCAGATTTCAACAGTGAAGCAAATTCAAAATCCAGTTTCTAGATAAAACTTAAACCTCTGTCCTCTGCTTATTATAGTGAGTAAACTCTTTTTAAAAACAGTTTGACCTGATTTTAACTACCATGCATGTGATGATATTGGCTTGTATTGAAGTTCTTCAGCTTGAGTTTATATGAATTGGTATATATATGTTGCGTGAGCCTGTCTGTTTAAACATATTCAAGTCTGTTCTTTGATTGTTCATCGTGTATGTTCTGCTATCAAAAATTCAATATCTACGAATCAAATCCATATTTGCCTTGGGTATTTAAATGAAAATTATTTGAAAATGTATGACGAAGATTATAACATAGTTTCAGGATTTTAAATACAACAAATAATGTTTAAAATGAAAATAATAGAGGAATTCATATTTATGATAAAAATCACTCAACTTAATTTTAGATTTGGATGGCATGATGGTATTTGTAGCAGGAAATCTTGACTTTAGATGGTATAATCACAATTTTTAGTGTAGTATTCTTTGGGATATAGGGAGAAGTGTGGTTTCGACATTTTCGTCGATTTGAGGCGATCGGCGGTAAGGATTCCGGCAAGGGTTGGGCTAGTGATGGACGGGGTGTCGATGCACTCAGAAAAAATACTGGAAGTATTTTTCATTGGCCGAGGCGAGTGGATTTTAGCGAACTAGGTTTCGACTGGTATTGTACTCGACGTGATTGTCGAGTAAATTCCGACACAGGCGAAGGTTCGAAGGGAATCACGATGATGGGGATGGTTGCTGGAAGGTGTGATGAGGCAGTAATGAAGAGATCTGGCGATCTCGAGGTCGGAGGCAAAAGGGATGGGTGGTTTTCCGGCAAGTATCGTTTCCTGATGGTCGAGATTTTTGCTCGATTTTGTTTCAGTGGATTTTCGTGCGATCTGGGTTCTCGCTTGGGGTCGCATGGGTTTGTGTGATGGTCGAGGGCAGCCGTGTTGATCACCAGAGTTCGGTGACGTCGGTGTACGTACACCGTGTGCACGACGAGTCTGGGACGTTGGATTTCAGTGATTGGCTCGGGTGGTTCTCGTGTGAACGAAGGGATGACTCGAAGCTGATGAAGAAGATGGACGACTCGGGGCAGGCGCAGGTTGAACGTGGGTTCGACTCGAGTTTGTATGTTGTAGGGTTAATCTGTTTTAGTAAAGTAAAAACAAACTTGGAAAAGAGAATCAAGCTTAAGTAAATTTTTGAAAAGAAAATCAGTTTAAATTTTAAAGGCAAGATCTTTTTAAATAAATGGCAAACTTTGTTTAAGAGTGTTTTGATATAATACATTTCAAGTTTTGAAATAGTTAATTTTAAGGTAATTAACTAAAATTTATTTTTTAAATTGAATTTAAAGGTATTTTCAATTTAAATATTAGATCAAAGTTTTTAAGAAATTCAAACAAGTTTTAAATAAGAATGTTTCAAGTTATAAAGTTACATTCAAAGTAACTATAAAGTAATGTTTAATTAGATTTCAAATATATTTCAAATAGATAAGTTTAAAGGATATGATAATTATTTCAAAGATAAATAATTGTTTAATTTAATTAAACAAGTTTGAAAAGAATTTTCAAAGATTTTAAGTATATTAAAAATTAAGGGTTTGAATTGTTTTAAAGTAAAATTATATTTCAAATATATAATTGATTTCTAAATTGGTTTAATGAAGTAAATAATTTGAGTATAATGCAAAGTTTATTCTTAATTAGCTAGATTGAAATTAATTAAAGATAATAAATAAATAAATTAAATTAAAGGTTAATTACTTAAATGTAATGAAGAATAATTACTTGATGAAGTAATTAGTGGATGGATAATGAATTAATTAGGGATTAAATGATTTACTAATTAGTTAATTAATTAATGTAATTAATTTTAGGTTAATTAATAAATCTAATTAATTAAAGATAATCACTTATGATAAATTGAGTATAATTACTTAATGAAGTAAATAATGGATAACTAATGAATGTAATTAAGAAAAGAGAAATTACTTATCGAAGTAATTAGTGGGAAATTACTTATGAAGTGGAAGTGATTAAGGGTTAATCACTTGATGTTATTAATTAAAGGATTAATTAATATAATTGATTTGAAAGTTAATTAATTAAAGAGTAATTAATTAATTAAAGGATTAAGGTTAATTAATGATATGATTAATTACTTGTTAAGGTAATTAATTAAGAGAGCAATTAACTAATGAAAGTAATTAGAGGATAATTAATGGAAGTAATTAAAGGTTAATTACTTAGTTAATTTGGTTAATTAATTAATGTGATTAATTAATTAATGAATGTGATTAATTTAAGATTAAATACTAAATGTAGTTTATTAGAAGTGTGATTAATTAATAAAGTAATTAACTAAGGATTATTAATTAATGTAATTAATTAATAATTACTTAATGAAGTAATTAAGGATTAATTAATTAGTGTAATTAATCAAAGGATTAATATAATTAATTAAGGAGTTAATTAATGACAAGTTTGTTAATTGTTGTTTATGATTAATTAAGACTAATTAATGTGGTGGTTAATTAAAGATTAATTATTTAATTAGTTAAAGGGTTAATTAATTAATAAGGATCATTAATTAATATAATTAATGAAATTAATCAAGGTTGATTAATGCAAGTTATTAATTAAAGTATGATTGATTAATCGTAATTAATTAAGGATCAAGTGTAATTAATTATAGTTAATCAATTAATTAATGGAAGTAAATGAAGGATCATTAATTAATATAATTAATGATAGTAATTAAAGGTTAATCACTGTATATGGTTATGATAATTAATTTGTGTAATTAATTAAAGGATAATTACTTAATGTAATTAAATGATAACTAGTCAAGGAAGATTAATTAAGGTAGATCATTAGGAGATGATTAATTAATTAAATGGTAATTAGTTAATGATATGTAAGCAGGATTAAGGTAGTCCAAGTGATTAAGATAGCAATTAATTTAATTAGAGGTTAATTAAATTGATTAAGAGTGAATCAAACCTGCTTATGGATGATTGATTGATATTGGATGATTGATATTGAATTATTTGGATATGATATCCCGGATATGTGATATGGCTGCTTTGCGAGATGATTAGTTGATGTAAAATATCTATCTATGATATTGTAAAGCATCTATCTGTTTATGTTATTCTGAGTATAGGTTTAATTGTTTAAACCCTTAATCAACTTGGACATTAAAATGGCGTTTTGGATTTCGGTGAGACCAGGATCGGGTTTCCATATGTGGATATCCGAAGACCACATCGATCCAAATTAAACGTTAGGTCGTGAATCCAAGTGAAGAGCATAGTGAAGACTCGAAGTGTAAGAACTATTCGTCAGCATAACTCTGAGGGTGATTCCGAGATGAGTTTGACGGAGATAGTACTTTCAGGTTCAAGATGGTGATTCAGAGTGCAAGGGCTATAGTCGTTGACTTTAAGGGTGATTCCAAAATGAGTGCAACGAGATAGTGCCTTCGGTTTCTTTCGAACCCGAAATGAACTTGTATGGATTGAATGCTTTCTGAACATCACTAGGTGGACGATGAGCATTCTAAGATAGATGTGTTCTATAAAGCTAATCGTAGCCTTAAGCCTCATCAACCGGGAATGGCTAAAACAGGGGAGGTGCGGCAAGGTTAAGTGGGCAACACCCAAGTAGGACGAGATTTACCCCTGTCTATAAGTCCCTTGCTATTTCAGCTTAGTGTGTGGTTGGTCGCGCCAACCACAGGATGGTCTTGTTCGAGACTGTCCAGTAAGGGATGGTTTCAGCCTTGTGTTGTAGGGGATTGGGAATAATCCTCGGTATCGTGATCTAGGCCCCGTACTGTGACGGGCGGTACCCTAGTAGCCTTGCCATTGATGGAAAACCATTCTTCCTACATGCCCTTACGGTTTTGATTGTATTACCCACTTTTGTGGCTAGCAGCTGGAGTTTAATCATGTAACAATTTCAGTTATTTCTTATTTACTTGAAAACCCTAGACACTATTATAATATCACTGGATTTCCTATCAAATGTTTTGTTTAGCGTAAGGTAAAAACTTTTCTATGTTTATGTGTGGAAAGTCTTACGTGATACCTTTCTTTTCAAAGGTTTTCAAAGTTAAACAATTTTAAACCATTTACTCACACCAGACCCATGTTTGACCGAAGTGTTTATTTTCTGTTTTATTAAACTCTTAGTTACTCATCTTATGTATGAGTAGTCGAGGGATTCAGGTTAGCCTTGACAAATTCTGGAGGTGATTGGAGCAGGAGACTTCAGCGTGTAGATATATAGTGGTTCCACTGTGTTTGTGTTGGGTCTGTATCTTTGTGATATCTTAAGTTGTATACTTAGACAGGTGTTTATAACTACCTAATATGAAATGTATAAGTTGTGTAAGTCTGATGTATATGATACCATGTAATTTTTTATGTGATATATTATATTTTATTCGTTCCACTGTAAGTATCTGATGTTGTTGAGTTTCTTCTTTCCTATCTTTTCTTCTTCTATTCCTTTCTTTCTTAAATCATGATGCGTCTTTCTGGTAGATGGAAGACGGGTCGTGACAGTTGGTATCAGAGTGCTTGGTTGAGTGAATACCCAGGCTTTGGAGTGATTTCTATCTTCCTTGAGAGAGTGTACTTGTATTTATATATATATATATATATATATATATATATATATATATATATCTACCTGATCTCTTGGGATACCTGTTCGGGTTTTCCAACATAAGTTATAAAGGTAGATAGGGTAGTGGTGTGTGTAACACGACTACCAATGAATTGGAGTTTGAATGTTTGAGGTTGGAAGAGTATCCGTCGAGACTGTAGACCCAATACCGTTTCGAGTAAGCTTTGTAGCTTGATATGAGGATTTCTCTGATCTCTGAAGGAAATCTTTTTAAAGATTCAGAGTCCATTTTTGAAGTGTAAGTTTGGACCGCACTCAGGTAAGCGAACTTTCTAGAGTTTGGATTTGTAGGATGTGCAGAAGCAAGTGATGGTATCTTGGCAACCGTAGGAAGGAATTTTGTCTGTTTTGGTAAGGTCTATAAGTTGTTTCGCAACGGCATGGTCTCATTTTCACCCCTTAAGGAGAGTGAGATGTTGATGCTTAGTTTGGAGCCAGAGTTTCTTGAGAGGATGTCCGCCCATCTCGAGGAGTCATGTGTGGAGTTAGTTGATGGCGTTTGGAGTTCGAAGAGCCTTTGGATGAAGAAGTCTTTGGTTAGCTGTGGTAGCAGTGCAACTTAGAGGTATTCTGTGTGCCGACAAGGTCTTTTGGCTTAACAGTATCCTAGAGATAGAGTTTGGAAGCAGCAGCATGAGCCGTTTCTCCGATGGTTCAGGAATCTTTGTGGTTCTTCTATCAGCAGACCGAGCAGATGGTGAAGACTTTCTTGAAGGGTTAACCTTGTTTGGAAAAGCTTAAAGCTGTTCTAATTGGTAAAGAGAGAATAGTTTCTTTGGAATCCGAACTAGGTAGGATCGCAAAAGTGATTTGCGATTAGTTTGGGAAGTTCATCTTGGGTATTCTTTTGTTTGAGATTGAGGCTTCTCATGAGGAAGTAGGAGCTACTAAAGTAGTCAAATATTTTTTTTTGGATATTATCGAGGAAGTCAGAAGGTTGTTTGCATCTAGAGTTTGAGTTCCATATTGACTTGGTTCCAGAAGCAATACCGGTGGTTAGCCTGGTAGTAGGATGGTTCTTAGAGAGAGAAGAGTTAGTCTAGCAGCTCAGAAATTTTTGGACTTAGATTGGTCGGATCTAGTTTTCAGGTTTTGATTCTGTTTAAGGTTGTGTGACCGAGTTAGATGGGTCACTAAGATTTTATGAATCTGATGAATCGTGTCTCCATGTTATATTGGATAAGTTTGTGCTCGTGTTCCTCAACAGCATTCTCATCTACTTCAGAATCAAAGTTGTGCAGCGGAAGCGAGGTAGCAGCTGCGCAAGGAAGGAAGTAAGTTCAGTTTTCTAATGCTTGGGAAGTAGAGCTTGTGTTATGGATTTTGGAAAATCTTGGAAGACCTTTCTGTTGAGTAGGATCCAAAAACTGATTTTTTTGGTCCAGTTTTTTTTGGAAGCATCAGCATAGGTTGAGCTGATCAGGAAGAAGATGGGCAACCCAAGATCGTTAGAAGGAGTTATATGGATAAGATGGATAAATTTGGAAATAAAAGTTGGAAACTTCATTGTTTTTAAGGTTCTCTGGTTGAGAAGGCAGTAATTGGATAAGATTGGAGAGCTAGCTCCGAGATATTTGGGATTTCTTATCTGTGTTTTTGATAGAATGTGTTCTTTTGTCTATAGGATTGAATTGCTAGTTTGGATGACTGTGATTCAATATATTTCATGTATCTCTAAGGGAGTACGTGTATGGTCTATCTTTGGTTGTAGAATCAACAGTTCTGAAGGATTTCGAAGTCGAGCTGGACATGAGTTTGGTCTGACTTTTTGTTCAGATTGGTGGATCTAGAAGAGAGAGTACTCTGGATTATAGTGGTAAGGTTAGTTTAGATTCTATAGAGCGAGTCTCCCAGTGATTTATACTTGGGAAACTCTAGATTGTATTAGAAAGATTTATCATGGTTTGTGCCAAGATAATTAGTTAGATTTGATTGTTTGATTGATTGCTTTGGTTGTTAGTAACTGGATGATAGGTACGCTTTGCTGTTTGAGATTGAAATCTTTACTGGATTATTAAATTATCTTTGCTTTTAAATTTCGAGGACGAAATTCTTTTAAGAGGGGAGGAATGTGATGACCCGGAATTTTGGGCAATACCAATTTTGATAATCTTTATTAATAATTTAATTGGTTTGATAATTTTCTTTTATAATTTTAATTTAAATTGGTAATTTAATATTTTAAAAGTTAATAAATACTTAATCTGGAACTATTGATTTATATCTTTCTATCAATTTAAAATTAATAAGATTTATTTTTCAAAACTAATAAGAATAGATTCTATTTATAATGTATATATTGATATATATATATATATATATATATTGTGAATAGAGAATCTTTTGTTTAAATAAAAGATGTATTTTCAAATTGTAATATATGTGCATGTATATGTTATGATTTGAAGTTGTTTTGAAATTTAATATGATTATTCCCAAAATTAATGTTAAAAATATTTTCTATTTAAAATGTATATGTATATTTGTATATATTGAAGTTTTGGTTTGAATTAAATATAAGTGTTTCAAATTATATATATATATATATTGTAATTTGGAAAGTATAATTTAACATAATACTTTTTCAAAAGGTATTTGGAATTTTAATTTATGTTTCTTATAAAATAAAAATAATTATTTTGGATTTTAAAAATATGTGTATATTTGTATTATAATTGGTTTTATAATATTTTCTTTAATAGTAATTTATGTATACATATATTAAGATAAATGTTTATTAATTAACAAATTAAGTATGAAAAGCTTTATATTAACATTTAAATTAAATATACATTTATTTAAAATACTTAAGACATGTGTTAATATCTTAACACATGTTAGTAACTTGTGTAGAGAAATTAAGTGATATAATTGACAAGTGTTTGGCAAAATGAACAAGTGGAAACATTTTCTTTCATTTAGAAATTTAAATTTATAAATAATGTAGTTTGGAGAGAAACCTGGTTTTCACTTACAGTTCAATTCTTCCTCTAAACTAAAAAAAAATATAAAGCTTGAGAAGAAAAAAATAATAAACAAAACCAGAAAACCAAGAAGCAAATGAAAACTAAATCAAGTTCAACAGCCCGATTTCATCTTCAATCTGGAATTAAGCAACTTAATCAAACACTGATTCAACTGCAACCTGCAAGAATTTTAAATGCAGATAGCAAGCAATTTCAAACTCAAATGCAAAGGTTTTAGATTTCAACAGTGAAGCAAATTCAAAATCCAGTTTCCAGATAAAACTTAAACCTCTGTCCTCTGCTTATTATGGTGAGTAAACTCTTTTTAAAAACAGTTTGATCTGGTTTTAACTACCATGCATGTGATGATATTGGCTTGTATTGATGTTCTTCAGCTTGAATTTATATGAATTGGTGTGTGTGTGTGTGTATATATATGTTATGTGAGCCTGTTTGTTTATGCATATTCAAGTATGTTCTCTGATTGTTCATTGTGTATGTTCTGCTATCAAAAATTCAATATCTACGAATCAAATCCATATTAGCCTTGGGTATTTTAATGAAAATTGTCTATAAATGTATGATGAAGATTATAAAATAGTTTCAGGATTTTTAAATACAACAAATAATGTTTAAAATGAAAATAACAGGAGAATTCATATTTATGATCAAAATCACTCAATTAATTTTAGACTTGGATGGCATGATCATATTTGTAGTAGGATATCTTGAATTTAGATAGTATAATCATGATTTTTAGTGTAGTATTCTTTGGGATATAGGGAAAAGTGTAGTTTCAACATTTTCGTTGATTTGAGGTGATCGACGACAAGGATTCCAATGAGGGTTGGGCTAGTGATGGACGGGGTGTCGATGCACTCAGGAAAAATACTGGAAGTATTTTTCATTGGCCAGGCGAGTGGATTTTAGTGAACCAGGGTTTAGACTGGTATTGCACTCGACGTGGTTGTCGAGTAAATTCCAACGCAGGCGAAGGTTCGGAGGGAATCGCGATGGTGGGGATGGTTGCTGGAAGGTGTGATGAGGCTGCAGTGAATAGGTCTGGCGATCTCGAGGTCGGAGGCGAAGGGGATGGGTGGTTTTGCGGCAAGTATCATTTCTTTATGGTCGAGATTTTTGCTTGATTTTGTTTCAGTGGATTTTCGTGCGATCTGGGTTCTCGCTTGGGGTCGCGTGGGTTCGTGTGATGGTCGATGGTAGCCGTGTTGATCACCGGAGTTCGACGACGTCGGTGCACGTGCACCGTGTGCACGGCGAGTCTGGGACGTTGGGTTTCAGTGATTGGCTTGGGTGGTTCTCGTGTGAACGAAGGGATGACTCGAAGCTGATGAAGAAGATGGATGGCTCGGGGCAGGTGCAGGTTGAACGTGGGTTCGACTCGAGTTTGTATGTTGTAGGGTTAATCTGTTTTAGTAAAGTAAAAACAAACTTGGAAAAGAGAATCAAGCTTAAGTAAATTTTTGAAAAGAAAATCAGTTTAAATTTTAAAGGCAAGATCTTTTAAAATAAATGGCAAACTTTGTTTAAGAGTGTTTTGATATAATATATTTCAAGTTTTGAAAGTTCTAAAATAGTTAATTTTAAGGTAATTAACTAAAATTTATTTTTTAAATTGAATTTAAAGGTATTTTCAATTTAAATATTAGATCAAAGTTTTTAAGAAATTCAAACAAGTTTTAAATAAGAATGTTTTAAGTTATAAAGTTACATTCAAAGTAACTATAAAGTAATGTTTAATTAGATTTCAAATATATTTTAAATAGATAAGTTTAAAGGATATGATAATTATTTCAAAGATAAATAATTGTTTAATTTAATTAAACAAGTTTGAAAAGAATTTTCAAAGATTTTAAGTATATTAAAAATTAAGGGTTTGAATTGTTTTAAAGTAAAATTATATTTCAAATATATAATTGATTTCTAAATTGGTTTAATGAAGTAAATAAATTGAGTATAATGCAAAGTTTATTCTTAATTAGCTAGATTGAAATTAATTAAAGATAATAAATAAATAAATTAAATTAAAGGTTAATTACTTAAATGTAATTAAGAATAATTACTTGATGAAGTAATTAGTGGATGGTTAATGAATTAATTAGGGATTAAATCATTTATTAATTAGTTAATTAATTAATGTAATTAATTTTAGGTTAATTAATAAGTCTAATTAATTAAAGATAATCACTTATGATAAATTGAGTATAATTACTTAATGAAGTAAATAATGGATAATTACTGAATGTAATTAAGAAAAGAGAAATTACTTAT
Source organism: Allium cepa (assembly GCA_030765085.1). NCBI lineage: Eukaryota > Viridiplantae > Streptophyta > Magnoliopsida > Asparagales > Amaryllidaceae > Allium > Allium cepa. The sequence continues at coordinate 843,222,017 of CM060928.1, read as the reverse complement.
GGAAGTAATTAGTGGGAAATTGCTTATGAAGTAGAAGTGATTAAGGGTTAATCACTTGATGTTATTAATTAAAGGAAAGTTAATTAATTAAAGAGTAATTAATTAATTAAAGGATTAAGGTTAATTAATGATGTGATTAATTACTTGTTAAGGTAATTAATTAAGAGAGCAATTAACTAATGAAAGTAATTAGAGGATAATTAATGGAAGTAATTAAAGGTTAATTACTTAGTTAATTTGGTTAATTAATTAATGTGATTAATTAATTAATGAATGTGATTAATTTAAGATTAAATACTAAATGTAGTTTATTAGAAGTGTGATTAATTAATAAAGTAATTAATTAAGGATTATTAATTAATGTAATTAATTAATAATTACTTAATGAACTAATTAAGGATTAATTAATTAGTGTAATTAATCAAAGGATTAATATAATTAATTAAGGCGTTAATTAATTACAAGTTTGTTAATTACTATTTATGGCTAATTAAGACTAATTAATGAGGTGGTTAATTAAAGATTGATTATTTAATTAATTAAAAGGCTAATTAATTAATAAGGATCATTAATTAATATAATTAATGAAATTAATCAAGGTTGATTAATGGAAGTTATTAATTAAAGTATCATTGATTAATTGTAATTAATTAAGGATCAAGTGTAATTAATTATAGTTAATTAATTAATTAATGGAAATAAGTGCAGGATCATTAATTAATGTAATTAATGATAGTAATTAAAGGTTAATTACTGTATATGGTTATGATAATTAATTTGTGTAATTAATTAAAGGATAATTACTTAATGTAATTAAAGGATAATTAATCAAGGAAGATTAATTAAGGTAGATCATTAAGAGATGATTAATTAATTAATTGGTAATTAATTAATGATAAGTAAGCAGGATTAAGGTAATCTAAGTGATTAAGATAATAATTAATTTAATTAGAGGTTAATTAGATTGATTAAGAGTGAATCAAACCTGCTTATGGACGATTGATTGATATTGGATGATTGATATTAGATGATTGATATTGAATGATTTGGATACGATATCTCAGATGTGTGATATGGCTGCTTTGGGAGATGATTGGTTGATATGAATTATCTATCTGTGATATTGTAAATCATCTATCTGTTTATGTTATTCTGAATATAAGTTTAATTGTTTAAACCCTTAAACAACTTAGACATTAGAATGGCATTTTGGATTTCGGTGAGACCGGGATCGGGTTTCCATATTTGCATATCCGAAAACCACATCGATCCAAATTAAATGTTAGGCCGTGAATCCAAGTGAAGAGCATAGTGAAGACTCAAAGTGTAAGAACTATTCGTCAGTATAACTCTAAGGGTGATTCCGAGATGAGTTTGACGGAGGTAGTACTCTCAGGTTCGAGATGGTGATTTAGAGTGCAAGGGCTATGGTCATTGATTCTGAGGGTGATTCCAAAATGAGTGCAATGAAATAGTGCCTTCGGTTTCATTCGAACCTGGAACGAACTTGTATGGATTGAATGCTTTCAAGACATCGTCAGGTGGATGATGAGATTTCTAAGATAGACGTGTTCTATAAAGGTAATCGTAGCTCAAGCTTCATCAACCGGGAATGGCTAAAGCAGGGAAGGTGTAGCAAGGTTAAGTGGGTAGCACCCAAGTAGGACGAGATTTACCCCTGTCTAGAGGTCCCTTTCTATCTCGGCTTAGTGTGTGGTTGGTTGCGCTAACCATGGGGTGGTCTTGTTCGGGACTGTCCAGTATGGTTCCGGCCTTGTGTTGCAGGGGATTGGGAGTAATCCTCGATACGGTGATTTAGGCCCCGTACTGTGACGGGCGGTACCCCAGTAGCCCTGCCATTGATGGAAACCCATTCTTCCTATGTGCCCTTACAGTTTTGATTGTATTGCCCACTTTTGTGGCTAGTAGCTGGAATTTAATCATGTGACAATTTCAGCTATTTCTTATTTACTTGAAAACCCTAGACACTATTGTAATATCACTGGATTTCCTGTCAAATGTTTTGATTAACGTAAGGTAAAAACTTTTCCATGTTTATGTGGGGGAAGTCTTACGTGATACCTTTCTTTTCAAAGGTTTTCAAAGTTAAACAATTTTAAACCATTTACTCACACCAGACCCATGTCTGACCCAAGTGTTTATTTTCTATTTTATTAAACTCTTGGGTACTCATATTATGTATGAGAAGTTGAGGGATTCAGGTTAGCCTTGATGAATTCTAGAGGAGATTTGGAGCAGGAGGCTTCATCGTGTAGATACATAGTGGTTCCGCTGTGTTTGTGTTGTGTCTGTATCTTTGTGATATCTTGAGTTGTATCCTTAGACAGGTCTTTATAACTTCCTAATATGAAATGTATAAGTTGTGTAAGTCTGATGTATATGATACTATGTAATATTTTATGTGATATATTATATTTCATTAGTTCCGCTGTGAGTATGTGATGTTGTTGAGTTTCTTCTTTCCTATCGTTTCTTCTTCTATCTCTTTCTTTCTTAAATCATGATGCGTCTTTCTGGTAGATGGAAGACGGGTCGTGACATGAGCGAAGCTATCTGTTGTGTTGAATTGCCTATAGAATTAGGAGAATGCGACCACACAAGCGTGCATATGTTGCCATATGTTGTGCTGGATATGGACTCTCCATATAATGTTTTTCTGGGTCGACCGGCCCTTGTTGAATTCTGGGCAGTCCTTGCCCCTTTGTGTCTTACCTTAAAATTTCCAACTAATAATGGCATGGGAGTTGTGCATGGAGATCAAGCGATCGGACGTGTCTACTATGTGGTTGAGTTGAGGGAAGCTCAACGGAAGGAAAAAGGTAAGGGTGTGGATAAGTCTCTCCGCATCTAAGCCATTGAAGACTGACAATCAGTGCCTGGGCCTTGGCTTGAGTGCCATTGTCAGTTCTACAATGACGTAAATCTGAGAGATGATGAGGAGGAGACCAAAGAAACCAAGGCTGCACCGGTTGAGTTGACGATTGACATGACGGTCAGCCACAATGACCCGCCATGGGTCTCAAAGATCGGATCACAGCTCAGCCCTCCAACGATGTGTTCACTTGGACTCATTTTGATATATATGGGATCTTACCTGCCATTGCAAACCACATATTAAAATCAACCCGAGGCATGTCCCGGTGAAGCAAAAAAGGCATGGAATGGATCTGGAGAGATCTGCTTCTCTTAAAGAGGAGGTGGATAGGCTTAAAAGCAATGGGTTTATCCCCGACGCCCTCTACGCTAAATGGGTATCTAACCCTGTACTTGTGAGAAATGTAAAGTGGAAAACATGCATTGACTATTCGTACTTAAACAAGACATGTCAGAAAGACAGTTTTCCCCTTCTAAGGATCAACCAGCAGGTGCATTCAACTGTAGGACATGAGTTGCTATCTTTCATGGATGCGTACTCCAGGTATAATCAAATCTCGATGCAAGTTCCTAACCAGAGCATACCAGCTTTATTATCGATGTGGGGTTGTACTGTTATGTGGTAATTCCATTGTGTTTGAAGAATGCTGGAGCAACTTATCAATGCCAGGTCACCGAATGTTTGAACATCGGATTGGAAAGACGATGGGGGTATATGTAGGTGGTATTGTCGTGGAGTCACAACGATCAAGCGACCATGTTAGAGATTTACCAGAGATGTTCAATATCCTTCGATGTTAAAAAATGAAGATCAATCCTTGAAAATGTTCATTTGACATCACATCAGGAAAATTCTTGGGTTTCAATTTTAGTGCTTGCAGAATTGAAGCTAATCCCGAGAAGATTCAAGAAATTCGCAACATCCAGGTGCTAAAGACTATCAAACAAGTATAGATCTAAATGAGAATATTTCCTCCCTAAGCCAGTGTATTTCCAGAGCCACTGATAAATGTATTCCATTCTTCGACCTGATAAGAAGAAGGAAAAGGAACTTTGAATGCACATGGTACTGTGAAGATGCATTCCAAGCTTTGGTGAACCACATAGAGAGGCCTCCCATCTTGTCAAAACCAGTGGATCATGAAGACCTTATATCTACTTCGCCGTGTCGGTACATCCAATATATGTCGCATTGCTTCGCGAGGAGAATCGAATCCAGAGTGCAGCCTACTATGTTAGAAAGCGATTGATAGAAGCTGAAAGGAACTATCTGAAGATAAATAAATTTGCGTACTGCTTATCTACAGCTTCACGAAAGCTCCGCCGATATTTTCAGTCTCGTCCCATCAAAATTTACACCGATCAACCGTTACAACATGTCATATAGCAACCTGAGATGTCTGGAAGGTAACTAAAGTGGAACATCGGACTGAGGCAATTCAACATCACCTATCTCCCTTGGATAGCCATCCAGGGATAGGCAATGGTGTATTTTATACCAAAGTTCACTGCATATGATGATTTCCAAGAGAGCCGTGTAGCCCCTACCATTTAGTGAGAAATGTATATGGATGAAGCATCTAATGATCACTGTTTGGAGTTGGAGTTGTGTTACTTACTCTAGAATATCGATCAATTTGCTGCGCTCTGAAGCTTGACTTCTGTGCAACGAATAATGAACCTAAGTACGAAGCTCTGATTGCTAGACTCATACTTGCTACAGAGCCGGGAATAAAATCTCTTGAAATCTTTTGCGATTCCCAGTTGGTGATATACCAAGTCAGAGGAGATTTCAGGCTAAAGGACAATGACTTGTTCTGTACCTTATCCGAGTCCAAAAGTTATTGACTGACTTTGGGCAATATGTTGCACATTCCCGAGATCAAAATAAAGAGGCCAACTCATTAGTGAAATTTGCTAGCACCAGGGATGCACAACAAATGGGCTTGGTTCCGATCAAAGTACTAGATGTTTCGAGCATAAACCAGATGGAAATCGACTGGTTACTAGAGATGGAATATGAGAGGGAGTCATGGATGGCTCCATTAGAGATTATTTACTACAGGGAGTCCTTTTTGAACGGAGGAATGAAAGATGACAAATCCTCCGCAAAGCTTCACGATACATCATCCAGGAAGGAGTCATGTATAGAAAGCATTTTACCATTCCCCTGCTCCATTGTACTGCTTATGATGAAATAAAACAAGTTCTAAGGGAATTTCATGAAGGGGAATGTGGCATTCATGTTGGGGGCAAATCCTAGCAAAGAAAATACTCTATTATGGGTATTACTGGCCAACCGTCAACTGCGATGATGTTGATTACGCTAAACGATGTGACAAGTGCCAGATGTATGCGAAAGTTCCAAGGGTTCCCTGATAGAAATTACACGAACGGTTAGTCCATGTCCGTTTGCCACATGGTGCGCAGATAATATCGGTTCCTTAATGATGTCTGAAGGTTGTGCCAAGTACGCCATCATAGCAATTGATTAATTCACCAAATAGGCTGAAGTAGAACCTTTAGCCATGATCACGACAAAGTAAGTAATCAATTTCGTTGTCTGGAACATCGTCTGTACTTTTGGCCCTCCACAAACTATTGTAACTGGCAATAGAACCTAATTCGACAGCGCTGAATTCAAAGACTTCTGCCATCGGCATCATATCGAAAAGATATTCGCGACAGTTGCTCACCCTCAAGAAAATGGACAAGTTGAAGCTGTGAACAAAATCATAAAGTCCATTTTGAAGAAACGTTTGAAAAGAGCTAGAAGCAAGTGGGTGGATGAACTTCCAACATCATTATGGGATTATAGAACCACCTACAACTCTACGACTAGCCATAATCCATTCGTTCTTGCTTACGGCCCTAAAGCCGTCATTTCCATTGAAATCGAAGTCCCTTCTCATTGAGTGACCTATTATGACCCTAGAATGAATAGAGTTCTCCTCCTAGAATCTCTAGACTTGGTGGATGAGAAGTGCGAAGAAGCTGAGCTGAGGGCAGCTGCACATCGATATCGAGTCGCCCGATATTACTACACCATAGTCCAACCTAGGACCATTAAAATCGACGATCTCATCTTGAAATGAGTTTTTCCTGCCCCGTCATACATGAATCCTACTTAGAAGGGACCATACGTCATTGAACAAAAGCTTGGAGAAGGAACTTTTAAGCTAGCGACTGTTGATGGTGTCACATTACCAAGGGCTTGGAATAGCGAGCATTTACGATGCTATTTCACTTAGGTTATTCTTTTTCCATTCAATTTTGTTTAATTTTCTAATTCGCTTTAGCATTTGATCTTCCAGATATGTAATAAGGCAAATTATGTCATTTATTTCCATTTGGAAAATAAAATTTGAAAATTCCTTCATATCTGTGATTGCAGTAGCATTACATATTAGTTAGAATACCCGACTAACTAATACTAACATGTCTGAGCAGGTTCTCAGAGTTTGGAACCAACCGATTATACAAATTCATGATTGGACTGATAAACGTGGCCCAACTATTCATTCGATGATTCTCGCCCACAACTCGATGGTCGGAGTACCTAACAAGAAATGGATGTGACTTGACCATTCGATAGTTAAATTAATCCCACGAAGCAATGGGACATACATGAATCGAAAAATGATCGTAACATTATTGATCGCTCTCCATGTTAAACCTCAGGCTTAGGGGCAAGTATTCAATCAAGGAAAACACGTTTCAACAATTTTCCAAAATAACTCTAAGTGCCTAGAATATGGATTGAAGTATAAACACAAAAAGGTGTGATTTGACAACTCGCCAACCAATTCCTATCCCTGGAATGTGAATATAAGTATAACAAATTGATGAGTACGGTTCGACTACTCACTATTCCATAAACTCCAACCTAAAATCGATGGAAGGAGTATAAATTTGCTAAAGATGGAATCAACCATTTATTATCTAGCTTCTTTAACTTAAGAATTAAAGGCATGATTATAATCACTTAAATCGTTGAATTTGAAGCGTAACATTAGAGCTTGAGCCTAGTGTTTAGTATGAGTTGAGGCCACAACTGTATGGAGGCCTTAGGATAAAATTAACGGATCATAATATGAATCAATGAGTAACGAATTACAAGTACATTAAATGGAAAATGTAGTAGCCCAACTACTTTATAAAATTAACACAAAAGTTAGAAAAAAGTAAAAGAACTTTATTTACATAAGCTTGGAAAGTCAAGTACAAGTATTCACAGCAAAAAATTAAAAATACAGGAACCGATCCCATATAAATTCAACCAACTAAACCCAAAAGACTTAGGAGCATGAGTGCATGTAATGAATCACTTCCTCCTCAGCTTCCTCTTCTTCTACATGGAATCGAAGAGATTTCACTCGAACTTTCCCCACTCCTATTTTCCTCTCTTCCCACTTCCTTGGCCTTTTACTAGAATAGTCTGGGTTGACCCAATAGGTGCATCTTGAGCAGGTTCTGGCTGAGGAGAGGAAGCATCCACAGTTTCTCTAGGCAAAAAATAGAGATGGGAGGGGAAATGATTAGGGCTGTCAATGGGTACCCGAAAAATTCGATATCCGTCCGAATCCGTATCCGAAAATATGAAAAATATCCGTTATCCGAAAAGCGGATACGAATATTCGATATCCGAAAAGCTTTTCGGATACGGATATGGTTATAGTGGTATCCGTATCCGAAAAATATCCGTCCGATTAACTGATGCATATTTATATAATTTAAAATAGGAAAATAGGGCTATGAGTGTTTAACTTTTGAATATTTTTGGATACACATACATATATTAGTATAAAACAATGTTTTATCACCATATTTTTTATTTCTTTGTTTTTTATAAACAATAGTACAAAAAATGTTTATGTTGATCTAAACTTTTTCGTTTATACTTTTAAATTTATCAATTATTGGCGGAGCGGATAAATATCCGATATCCGTCCGTATCCGAAAATTAAGCGGATACGGATATCCGATATCCGAAAATTAAACGGATACGGATATCCGATATCCGAAAATGATTTCGGATACGGATACGGGTATGGCACTATCCGTATCCAAAAGCATCCGTTGACAGCCCTACAAACGATCTCCATTTTCTCTTGCTGGACTTTCGTCTCAAGGGAAATATTCACCTCGAGTTTCTGCCATTTCTTGCATAGAGGGGCCTGATAAGGATTGGAAAGCTCCAATAATCACAACGTCATCATCGATAGTTTTGATGCAGATCGCTTTCTTCCTTCAACAAAGTGCCCACTAAGTGCTCGTCGATCATAAAAGCTTCCTCTTTCGAGACATCCTGGGTTGTTACCGATGCCGTGACAGTAACGAACTCCATCGTAGGCACCTAAGATCTTGGTTGAAATTTTCCAGGAAGAGGTGGAACTAAATTGGCAGATCTAAAGCTGAGAAAACATAAGTAAAGAGATTAAATGTATCGACCGGGGACACTCCAGCTTTCTGAAGGACATTAGAGTTTAATGAAATACCTTCTCTAGATTGGTCGCCTACATGAGCTAGAATTCCACAAGAACCTCCTTCCATAATTAGG